>CM075670.1:137865000-140765833 GCA_037962975.1 Clitoria ternatea
TTATCAACTCCAGCATAACATGCACTCGGTGTATAGCAGTATCAGAACTTACTCAACATATGCATCCATATGAAGATCAATAGCTTCAAACAAACATTCCAATCAGCACAACATAATATGCAATCGGTATACAACAGTGTCAAGACTTAATCAACGCATGCATACATGTGAACATGAGCGAATTCAATAAAGCATTCCAGTCAACACAACATAACATGCAATCGGGTTCTGTGGTATCTGAATTCAAGCAACGCATGCATCTTCAAGGATGATAATAACATGCAACATTCACTCTCACTTATCTTACACTCGGGTACTCCACATGCAAGCATATCATACAACAAGATACAGAACGATCATTATCAACACTCGAGACCCGTTCATAACACATGCATTTAACATATAAGGTGCTCCCCCTACCAACTACGAGACTCCGAGAGACTTTTCTGCTTGGGTGTTAGTTCTCTTCCTCGCTGCTTCACTCAACGCTTCCACTCGCTTAGCCTTTACTTGAATGTTATTGCCTTCCACGAGTGGTGCAGGGCTGTTTCTTCTTCTGCTTCGACGCTCGTCTTCTACTCGTGTAAGGGAGCTCTGACTCCTCTGTAGCACCGTCACTCGGTTTTCGAAACAGGGAATGGAATAGAGAGCAAAGAAGGAGAAGAGAAGAAGAAAGAAGAAGAAGAAACTCGCAGGGGATTCTGAAGAACGAATGGCAAGGAAGGCCATCGTCCACTTATAAACACATGCATGAGGGAAGGAATGGTGGGGTGGGAAAACGTGAGGAGCAGTCTGCTCACGTCACCCAGTCCCATCAGCACCCACTAAGCCAATCATCCTTTTTAATCAGTACACTTCTTAAGTTAATGGCAATTAATAAACAAATTCCCCCCCTTTTTGGAATTATTATTTTAATGGTTTTATTCACCTGGTACATTATTAAAAATTGGGATGTTACAGTCTAATGACATATAGAGCCTACCAAAATTTTGGCAAAGTCTACCTTGTAAATCTAACATTTCCAAATTTGTACTATTACCATATTACATGCAAAAAACTTCCCAGTACATTTCGATGTACACAAGTACTAAAAAAGCTAACATACAACAAACAAATTTATACAGTATATGAATTATAAGTATGAAACAACTAACAAATTACTAACTAACAAACCTAAAAATAAACTATATAGCAATACATACTTGTCTCCACCCGATAGTGGGACTAGAGTGGGTAGAGGGATGTAGGAGAAGGGCTCGCCTCAAGGTATAGGTCCTCCAAATATGATGGTGAAGGAGTTTGCTATGGGGAAGGAGTTTGATACGGTAAAAGAGTCTACTCTGGTATAGGAATCTGCTATGGTGTAGGAGTATGTTATGGGGTGGAAGTCTACTATGGGGTGGCAGTCTGCTGTGGTGTGGGAGTCTGCTATGGGGTGGCAATCTGATGTGGTATGGGAGTCTACTGTGATATAGGAGTCGGCTATGGTGTGCCAAGACGGGATGATCTAGCCCGTGAACCACCACCTCGAGTGAAGTCTGTTAGTCCTCAAATTTACAATAAAATCTTTAATAAAAATTTTGTAAAAAGAATAACAATTTGGTGAATTTGTTAGAAATTTAGGTTTTAAAACTTAATAAATGGATGTTGTTGGAAATAATCTGCCCTTGATCAATTTTCTCTAGTTTTGCAGTAAAAATGTGAAGAATTTAAAAAGAAAAATTAAAGAACTGGAAAGCTGACGTGTAGCATCAACACCACGCGTAGCATGGGAACTTTTGATGCTAACGCTACGTGTTACACCCACGCGTAGCGTCAGGAGCTACGTAGACACCACTAACAGGTGGTCAAGCACTCAGCCAATGACCCCTCCACTACCCACAAGTGTCCAAGCCAAATTGGGGGACAAAGACACATCTGTCTAGGCATGATTAACTAAAATAATTATACAATAATGGCCACTTGGATCTGATTAATGGAGGCTGAGTCAGGGACCTGACGCATAGTGTCAGCACCCTTCCTCAGCCCTATAAATAGGGCCATTCTCAGCACTTCTAAGCATTCCATCTCACATTCTGAGTTCTCTTCCTCTCTTATACACTCGTGTTTGAGTGGTTCTTTTATGAGTTTGTAGTTCTAGAATAGTTTTCTAGATACTTGAGAGTGTTGTGTAGTATTGTGATCGTTGTACCGTGAAGTTTCCATCGCCTTTGTAATGTCAATCACTGTAAGTGTTGTTTTTACTTTCATCATGTGTAACTAATCTGTTTATGTTAGAATTGGTGAACTAGTCTATTAAGTATGATGTTGTGAATTTAATCTTTGCATGTTTATGATTCAAGTGCATGTTAGTATTTCAATCTTTTATTAGTATGAACGTCAAACGGGAGAATGATTTTCATGCGTATTGAAACTTGTTTTATTAGTATGAACGTCAAATGGGAGAATGATTATTCATGCCTTATTAAAACTTGTTTTAACAAAAGTAAAAGTTGGAATACCCTTAATATGCCAATTACTAGGGATAGAATTGGTGATTATTGTTGCCATAAGGCCAGGACTTAATGCAAATTTTTACTGAGAAAGCTCACGAGGGATCAGACTTTACGGTGAATACTTAGAATTTATATCACGAGGGATCGGTTATAATGATTTTAAGCTGCAATGACATGAACTTGATGATTAAATATGCATACCTTGAATTCCTCCATTGTTATTCTAGATTAGGAATCCAAATTCCAACATAATTTGTTTATCTGTGTTTTATCCTCAAGTATCTTAGTTATTCTAAATTGCAACTCAACTTTTTAGATAGATTGTTATTTTCTTTTTAGCACATGAACAACTCAGCTATGCAATCTTGTGAATATTGTATAAATTGTATATAAATTATTCTTTTGTGAATAGGTTTTGATAAATTTACCATAGTAACTAGAAAATTACTGTAATTATTGGACTTTCAATCCTAGTGGAACGATATCTAAATTTTGAAAACTACAAACGACTGGTGCGCTTTCCAATTAAAAGACCCAACAGTAACACGAAGTTAACAAGTTTTCTGCAACATTATATACGAGTCTAACAAGTTTTCTGGCGCCGTCGCTGGGGATTGAATTGATTCAGCAAAACAGTAAATTTTTAATTACCGTGGTAAAAATATTTTTTTACCTTAGTAAAAAGTTTTCAATTTATTCTTTCATTCATTCATTTTAACATTGTTTTACTAACCTTTCTTTATTTAGTGTGTTTATGAAAACTCAATCTTCTGCAGGAAAGGTGTTCTTTGATCCTGAGATTGAGAAGTTTGTAAAGAAACTTAAGGCATTAAAATCTAAAAAAACAAAAACTTCTTCTTCAACTTCATCTTCTTTTGAAAAATCTAAAAATTTTAAAAATTGTAATATGGCTGCTAAAAGAAGAACATTGGGATAGTTTGTTGCTTTTAATGGGCCACCACGTGTTTCAGGGATGTATCAAGGACCTCTTGCTGTTGTAGAAATCAAACCAGCTACTTTAAACATTATTCAAAATAATCAATTTGCTGGTTTAAATAATGAGGAACCTTATGAACACTTAACTATTTTTTATGAGTTATGCAGCACAATCGGTTTTGAACCCAATCAAGAAGAATCAGTTTACATGAGATTGTTTCCTTTTTCTTTGATTGGGAAAGCTAAAGAATAGTTTAAATCTTGTCCACCCGGTAGTTTTGCAAACTGGTCCGATGTTGAAAGAAAATTTTTGGAAAGAATTTATTCTCCTTCAAAATACTTTGAAGCCATGACAGCCATACATTTTTTTCACAAAATAATGATGAATCATTAGGAGAAACATGGGAACGATTCAAAGCACTCTTGAGGAAATGTCCAAACTATAACCTAAATGATGCCGACAAGGTAAGGATCATTTACCATGGTTTGTTACCTCAGTTTAAAATGATGTTAGATGCTTGTGCAGGTGGTTCTTTAATGAACAAAACTGTGGAAGAAGCAATAGAAATATTGGAATCAATGTCCATCAGTGACCGACAAGCAAAACATGAAAGAGGTAATGTACAAAGAAAACCAGGTATGCTTGAATTGGGGGTGAATGATGCAGTATTGGCTCAGTAAAAATTGCTGACTCAACAAATTAAGGCTATAAGCAAACAATTGGAGAAACTTTAAATTACTCAAATATCAACACCCCCTCCTGCTCAATTAAAATAATGTATGCATTGCATGGGAGAATAACCATGTGGTTACTGTGCCCCTGAAATAAATGAGCAAGAGCAAGCCAATTTTTTGAACCATCAAAGAATGCCTTTAGGTAATTTTCCTTTCAATCTTGGTAATTCTTTTCCTAACAATTACCCGTAGGGTTGGCAGAATCAGAATATTGGCTAGAAAGAAGATGTTGGACCTTCTAACCGACCTCCTAACAATCAATTCAAACAACAACCACAATCTGATCAAACAACAAGGTTAACTAGGATAGAAAAGTCTATCCAACAGTTTCTTTAATACATGCAAACAAATGAAGCCGCACGTAAAGCGTCAGACATGCAATTGGGACAGTTAGCAAAAGAAGTAGCTGACATGAAAAGCTCTGGTTTTTCTGCAAACACTCAAAATCCAAGAGAACAATGTAATGCTATTTTTACAAGAAGTGGTAAAGTTGTAGGAAATGATTGTAAAGAAGAAAAAGAGAAAGAATAAGAGAAAAAATGAAGAAAAGAATGATGAAAAAGAAAAACAAAAAAATTAGAAAATTAAAAACAAAAAAATCAGTATTTAGGTCAGACAGCTCCAGTTAAAGATTTACCTTATCTACATGCACCATCAAAGAAGGATAAGGAAAAGAAATACAAGAGATTCCTTGAAATCTTTAAGCAATTACATATAAACATTCCATTTTCTGAGGCATTGGAATAGATGCCAACATATGCAAAGTTTATGAAAGAATTGCTCACCAAAAAGAGGAGGTATGATGAAGAAATTATTGAACTTGAAGCAGGTTACAGTGCTATTTTATAACATAACATGCCAAAAAA
Organism: Clitoria ternatea; assembly: GCA_037962975.1. Lineage (NCBI taxonomy): Eukaryota > Viridiplantae > Streptophyta > Magnoliopsida > Fabales > Fabaceae > Clitoria > Clitoria ternatea. The sequence goes on from CM075670.1 coordinate 137,870,033, forward strand.
GTCGAAAGACCCTAGAAGTTTCACTATTCCTGTCTCCATTGGAGGTATGAACATTGGAAAAGCCTTGTTAGACTTAGGGGCTAGCATTAATCTAATGCCTCTAAGCATGATGAAGCGAAATGGTGACCTTGATCCTCAAAGAACAAAGATGACTCTGCAATTGGCTGATAGATCAATCAAAAGACCCTATGGTATTGTGGAAGATGTACTTATGAAAGTTGACAAGTTCTACTTCCCTGTTGACTTTGTGGTATTAGATATGGAAGAAGATGTTGAAGTTCCCTTAATCTTGGGAAGACCATTCATGAAGACTGCTAGAGTGCTCATTGATGTAGATAATGGAAAGCTGAAAGTAAGAGTTCACGATGAAGAAGTAAACTTTGATGTTTTCAAAGCCATGAAACATACCAATCCAAAACAAAATTGTTTTGAGGTGGATGTTCTCGACAAAGTCTGCTTCTCCATATCCACAGGTATGTCGAACTCTGATCCTTTAAATAAGTTATTAACTAACTTTGTAGAATTTTTGAGTGAAGAAGAAGAAAAACAGGTAGACAAATATCTTGAAGATCTTGATCAAGGAAAGAAATTTTCCCTAAATCAAGAGAAATTGAAGAAATTTAAGAAGTACCTATTGAAGAAATCAAGAGACCTGAATTGAAAGTGCTACCTTCCAACTTAAAGTATATCTTTTTGAAAGAAGGTAATTTAAAACCAGTGATTATTAGTAATTTGTTAAGTGAAGCCAAAGAAGAAAAACTGGTTGAAGTCTTGAAAAGGAATCAAGAAGCAATTCGATGGACACTAGAAGATCTGAAAGGTATAAGCCCATCATATTGCATGTATAAAATTTTACTAGAAGATAATTTTAAACCTGTTGCTCAACCCCAAAGACGCCTCAATCCAACCATGAAAGAGGTAACTAAGAAGGAGGTTTTGAAATTAATGAAAGTAGGTATTATCTATCCCATTTCTGATAGTGCATGGGTAAGTCCGGTATAAGTTGTTCCAAAAAAAGGTGGTATGACAGTAATTGTTAATGATAAAAATGAATTAATTCCAACAAGAGCTGTCACTAGTTGGAGAATGTGCATTGATTATAGAAAACTAAATCAAGCAACAAGAAAAGATCATTTCCCACTTCTTTTTATGGATCAAATGCTTGAAAGATTGTTTAGACAAGTTTACTATTGTTTTCTTGATGGATATTATGGATATAATCAAATTACTGTTGTCCCTCTTGATAAGGAAAAGACTGCTTTTACATGTCCCTTTGGTATATTTGCATATAGGAAGATGCCATTTGGATTGTGTAATGCACCTGCTACTTTTCAAAGATGTATGTTTGCTATTTTTGCAGATCTAATTAAAAAGAGCATTGAAATTTTCATGGATGATTTCTCGGTCTTTGGAAATTCATTTGAAACATGTCTAACCAATCTGGACACCGTACTGAAGCGGTGTATTGAAACAAATTTGGTGCTCAATTGGGAGAAATGTCACTTTATGGTGAAAGATGTAACATCCCGATTTAAAAATTAATTACCAAATAAGATTAAAAACCACTAAGCTAAAGATAACTGCAAATGAGAATTACTTGTTAATTATGATTAATTTAACTTAAGAATTAGATTAATGATTGATTGTAAATTATGTGTGTGCCATGTGATGAGCTGCCGTTCATGTTCTCCCACCCCACTCTTCTCATTCTGCGTGTATATATATATGATCAGAGCCCCACTGCTGTCCACTCACCATAATCCCTCGAGACTCCCTCTTCCTCCACTTTTCTTCTTCCTTGTGCTTCTTCTCCTCTATTCTCTGTTCCGTAAACCCGCAACAATGGTGTGCAGGGGATTCAGAGTTCTCTCGGTTGGTGAAGGATAATCGTTGAAGTGGAAGAAGAACAGCTTCCTGTTCCCAAGCTGATTAAAGGGTACGACTGTGTTCGATAGAGACTGAACGAGTGAGAGTGGTGAACGAAGCAAAAAGAGCATCAGACCAAATGTTGGGAAATAGAGGAGCTTCTCGAGTCCCTTCAGTAGGTAGGGGGTGCTTACATGTCAAATGCATGGTTTATGGACGGTACCAGATGAACGTATTGCCTTATGTGTGTGTGAATATGTTTATGATGACTGTGTGCAATGCGTGATTGTCAATCTTTTGATACCATATGTGTGGTAGTAGAGTCATGTTAGCAGTTATACATTTACATGCATGTATTCAGGGTTATTGTGCTGAGTTCTGATAGTCATCTTACACATAAACGCGTGTGATGCATGTTCCTATTATTGTTAATACCGAGAGGATATGTATGTGTGGTTGTTGGTTGATTTCATCTGGAATGTTATAAACATGAACTGTTTGATTGTTGTGTATGCTGGTACGATTGATAAGTGAATGTAGGAATTATGTTGGATCGGTTATGATTCTAATGGTTACGTGGAATGTGCTTGATAATCGAGGATGCTCGCTGATAAAAACACATAAGTTGCATGTATAGGAAAGGGGTGACCCGTGGAAGGTCAGGAACCCCAAAGAAATGATCTCCAACTACAGACCCTTGGCTAGATCCTGTGAGAGCTCGTGGTAGCCGAGGGAGCTAGAGTTAAGTCTCGAGACGTCAATGGGAGATCGGTACCACGCGGGAAGGGCTAATGGACAAGAGGCCAGTAAGGGAACCTGTAACTGAAAATCATTGTTTAAGTCGGATCCACAGGCATGCATGTAGATGCAATGTTAAACAGAATAGTACGATTTATATGATTCAGGAGTGATATGAATGAATTCCGAATGAGTTGATGTATGCTTCTGTATGAATGAAAATGAGTTTCACGTGATATGTATGTGAGTGTATGTTATTGAAAATATCATAGTCTGCATGGCTTTAATTTAAAATGAGTGTATTCCAAGTGAATACGTGTGCGTGTACTGATGCTGATGCCGAGTCACTAACTGTCATTTTATATGCAAAAGCTCACCCCTACTGTGGCTATATTTTAGTGAACATCGCACGAGACGGTGAATGATGGAGGAGCTGCAAGTCGTATGAAGTGCTTGTGTACTGTGGAATTATATATGTATATGTATAAGGTTTTGTCATAGCCTTGGCCGGCTCTTATTTTGATCCTTTATCTAACTATATTCGAACTGAACTCTCTCGGGTTGAGAGTACGACAATGTGCATGTAAATACTTATATATATATATCATACTGTATGTTCATCCTATGTTGTGTGTGAATGACCGGGTGGTGTACGTTACACTTACTAAGTATGTGAGCCTGTATGATTCTGAGTAAATAAGAGTTAAGTTAACTTTGTGTAAGGCGTGACGAGTGACCTTCTCCTGATTGAAAGGTATTTTAATGATTCTGAGTGGAAGTCAACCGAGTGAATGTTTCCCGATTGCTGCATTGGCAATACGTCTCTGAGTAAGCCTGTAGTAGTAAACTTACTAGAGGGAGAGTAAGATCTAGATGGCTAGGAGCATATTTCAGTCTTACAAGGTCCTTTGCATGTAGAAGAATTTATATGTATTCTGAATGGCGGGAAATTAGAGTATTCCCGAGTGAGTAGAGTTATACGATTCCTAAGTAAGATCTGACATGGTGAGGAAGCTTTAGTGTGATGTAGACTACATTCCCGAGAGATGGGTACAGAAAACATTCCCGAGTGAAGAGATGGTGGGAGTCAACTTCTGAGTGAATCTTAGTCGTGAACCCCTAAGAATAAAATAGGGTGTGAGTGAGAGAATACACGAGGGAGTTGTAAGCATAAGACTTTTTCGAGTGAACTTAGACTCTGATTTCGAGTGAAGGAAAACCCGAGTGGAGTTACTCGCCTCAGCGACTAAGTCTCCACTCCAGCGAGTGTGAGTGGAAGGGAAAGTCTCTAATTGGTTTCGCCTACGCGAATGGTGTTTTGCCCGAGCGAGTTGGGCTGTCTCGCTCAAGCGTGTTGGGTCTCGCCTGAGCGAGTGAGCGTTGTGTTGGGGCTTGCTTAGGCGCTTCTTCTCCCGCTGTTTGCATTAGGATTGGATTTTATTTCCCTTGCCTTCCTTTGCCTTCCTTTATTGTGCCCGGTTCCATTGGATTTATTTTGGGAAAAATTTTCCCTTGTTTCGGATTTATTTTTAATTAAGTAAGGATGTTTCAAAAGAAGGAATTGTACTTGGTCACAAAATTTCCTCTAAAGGTATTGAAGTAGACCAAGCCAAAATAGAGGTAATCTCTAAACTCCCACCCCCTGTGAATGTAAAAGGTATTAGAAGTTTTTTAGGACATGCTGGATTCTATAGAAGATTTATTCAAGATTTTTCAAAAATCGCTAAACCTTTAACAAATCTTCTAAATAAAGATGTTGAATTCAAGTTTGATGAGGCATGCCTTAAAGCTTTTAATTCATTGAAAGAAAAATTGGTTTCTGCCCCTGTAATTGTTGCTCCGGATTGGAATTTACCCTTTGAACTTATGTGTGATGCAAGTTATTATGCTGTAGGAGCAGTTTTAGGTTAAAGATATGAAAAAGTTTTTAGGGTTATACACTATGCTAGTAAAGTTTTAAATGAAAATCAAATAAATTATGCAACTACTGAAAAAGGAATTACTAGCCATAGTGTATGCCTTGGAAAAATTTAGATCACACTTGATTGGATCAAAAATAATTGTTTTCACTGATCATACTGCAATCAAGTATCTTTTGACCAAAACTGATTCTAAACCTCGGTTAATCCGATGGATTTTACTCCGTCAAGAATATGATCTTGAAATCAAAGATAAAAAGGGTAGTGAAAATATGGTTGTTGACCATCTTTCTATATTAATAAATGATGAGGTCACTACCAAAGAAAAAGACATCTTGGAAGAATTTCCTAATGAAAAACTTTTTAAAATAACAAAACGGCCATGGTTTGCTGATATGGCCAATTTTAAAGCAGCAGGAATTCTTCCAAATGATTTAACTTGGCAGCAAAGAAAAAAAAATTCAAAGATTCAAAATACTTTGTGTGGGATGACCCTCACCTGTTTAAAATTGGTCTGGATAATTTGTTACGTCATTGTGTACCCGACTGGGAAAAAAAGATATGTTGTGGCATTGTCATAAGTCTCCTTATGGAGGACATTTTAATGGAGAAAGAACTGCTGCAAAAATTCTTCAATCAGGTTTTTATTGGCCCTCCATTTTTTAAGATTCTCACTCATTTGTGCAAGCTTGTGATAACTGCCAAAGAACAGGTAATGTTAACAAAAGACAAGAAATGTCTCTCACAAACATTCAGAAGGTTGAGGTATTTGATTGTTGGGGTATTGATTTCATGGGACCTTTTCCTTATTCTCGATTCAATCAATACATTCTTTTGGCAGTTGATTATGTTTCAAAGTGGGTAGAAGCAATTGCTTCACCTAATGCTGACACCAAAACTGTAGTGAATTTCTTGAAGAAAAATATTTTCTGTAGGTTTGGAACACCAAGAACTTTGATCAGTGATGGAGGATCACATTTTTGTAACAAAGTTCTTCAGAAAGTGTTACAACATTATGGAGTGAGACATAAAGTGGCCACAACATATCATCCACAAACCAATGGACAGGCTGAGATTTCAAATCGAGAAGTGAAAAGGATTTTGGAAAAGACTGTGTCTTCCTCCAGAAAAGATTGGTCACAAAAGCTTGATGATGCACTCTGGGCATACAGAACTACATTTAAGACTCCAATTGGCCTTTCTCCTTTCCAAATGGTCTATGGAAAAGCTTATCATCTTCTAGTAGAGATGGAACATAAGGCATATTGGGCTTTAAAATTTCTCAACTTTGATCCAAATACAGCAGCTGACAAAAGAAAGTTGCAGTTATTTGAGTTAGAAGAAATGAGAAATGTAACATCCCCGTTTTAAAATTAAGTGCTGAATAAAGAATGAACCATTAAGACTTGATTTCAACTAGAAATAACTGTTAATTGCATTAACTAAGTGGGCTTAAGCTATTAAAGAAAGAAAATGGTGGCGGACAGGGGATGAGGTGGAGTGCGCGTGACTGACGGGCACGCACTCTCCCATCCCACTCTTCTTTTGCTGTGCGCATGCACATGTACACTTATATATATATGTCGTGAGCCTTTAGTGATGAACACTTTTGCCAATTCTTCAGACTCTCTTCTCTTTCACTTCATCCTCTGTTTTCTCTCTTCGTCTTCATCTTTCTTCTTCTTCTTCCATCTCACTCTTCGCCCCTGGAGATCTTGATTCCAGTACTGAAGAACAGACTACACCCATCCCAGAATCAGACGCGGCATACGACAAAGCCAAGCAAGACCGGACGAACCAGGAGAAGGACATCGGACCCAACGGCAAGAACGGAAAAGGTTTCTGAGGAGTCTTCTAAAGGTAGGGGGCGCTTGCATGTCAAATGCATGGTCTAAGAACGGTACCGGATGAACGTACTGCCAAGTGTGTATGTGTGCATGTATTTTACAATCATTAGAACTGATGCTGTGCATGTGTGCATGTGTTTACAATTACTAAAACTGATGCATGATTTGAGATTTTGATAGTGATCTTCATGACGATGGCGTATTTTGCTCGTGAATGATAATGATGGAACTGTTCTGTTGTCACTATGAAAAGTATGTATGTGCATGTTCTTAATTGGATTGCTCAATGTTGTTAGTCTGATGACCGATTGTAACGTGCTGGTGTGACTGACCGAGTGATGATGAATAATGGGAGATATCCGTTCTTGTTTAATGACTACGGTGAAGGTGATCATGGCGCGATGATGTGTAGTAATGAATGTGTTAGTTGCATGAGTAAGAGTGGGGTGACCCATGGAAGGTCAAGAACCCCAAGGGAAATGACTTCCAGTTACCAACCCTGGCTAGATCCCAATAGGGCTCGTGGTAGCCGTTGGAGCTAGAGAAGTGAGTCTCGAGACGCCGTGGGGGGGCCGGTGCCACCTGGTAAGAGCTGAGGGACGAGGGGCCAAAAGAAAAAGGGGGCTGTAACTGAGAGTCTTTTCCCGAGTCGGATCCGTGTGCATGCATGTAGAAGTAAGGTTGATTGTGATGATGTATAAATCTATATATGTGCATGTGTATGATTTTGAATGCATGAATATGTATTTAGATGTGGAATAAACTCTGTGAATTATGTGTATCATGAATGTTGTTTGAATTGTATGAATTTGGTTACTTGAGAAAAATTGAAGGAAAGCAGGAGCGTGTACTGACGCTGATACCGAGTCTGTGAGTATCATTTTACATGTAAAAGCTCACCCCTGCAGTGGCCATTTTCAGTGAATGTCTCTCGTGAGGAGGATCAAAGGCAGAGCTGGAATGCTGGGCGGAGTGCTGATGCATTTCGAAGGTTTAATTAAGGCGTTGTTAGATGAAGCCCGGACTAGCTCATACCGGATGTTAACGTCTTTGTGAATGAATAGAACTTTATGAACAAGAAGAAGTCTGATTTTGTATTGTAATTATTGACGTGCACTTTTATGTATATATATGGGTGTATGGTTTTGGTGTGTGTGATGCCATGTGTTGCTTTGTTTCCTAATTATGCTTTAATAGATACGCAGGAACAGCCTGATCGAGCAGGTTATAGCTAAGTCCGAAAGAACCAAGAATTGCCTTAGGAAAACTTATGTCGGATACGTTGGGCGGAGTCGTACCCCGCCCGAAGGCGTATGGCTAAGTCCGCCCAGGCGTCGTCATAATTAGTTGAGTTGGGCGGAATAGGTTCAAACTCTTCCTTTCTCCACAACCTACTAATGTATATGTACCCTGTAACTTCTCATTTTTCTGAGTGAAAGGCGAGTGTGAGGATTTACTTAGTAAACCATTGTCCATACCCGACGGAGGAAACTACCTTGTAGTTGTGTTAAAGAGGCGTTATGTAAATTTCGTTTAGGCGGCGTTATACCTCGCCCAAGTAACCAGGACAGCCCGCCCAAGATAATTATATCCCGCCTAGCCTAGCAGGATGATTCTAATTTCGCCTTTCCACCGAATGCTACGCGTGTGAATGTATTAACATATTCTCTTATCCATTCCTCCTGTTGAGTAACCAGTATCACTCGAAGGGAAGCCTCATTGATTCTATCCGCTGCTGCATTCTTTACCCCGCCTGGACGGTGTCAGACCCCATCTAAGCGAACGAACGGTGTTGTGCAATCCGCCCTAGTGTAGGTGTGTTACGATAAACCCATTGAGCCGGCCCCAGTTTTAGCTTCCCTGTATGTTGCTTATGCGCGTGAATGTTCTTAGTTTTCCCCATTGCCTACTCCCTTCTACATCAAATGTTACGTGACTGCTTTCGTGAAAAATCTTCTCATATTTTGGGATTTATTAGTTGCTAATTATTAGGGTGTTACATTTTGGTATCAGAGCGGACCGAAAAGTCCAAGGCCAAAATATGCTTACCAAGTGTAAGCGGTAGTGTCTGTGTCTTTTGATTGAATGGTTGAAATTGTTGTGATATTGGTTGAACCTGATTGATATTGGCTTGTGGATAGGAGGGTGTTGCCCCTCCTGGTCCTATTGATTGTATAATATATATATATATAGATAGCATGATGTGCTAAGTCATTGAACGTTAGGCTGAAATCCGAATGATAGTAAGTGGCTCCGTGTACTTATCCTTAAATGTCAATTTCAGGATAAGGAATGGCGCATCGTCAAAGTATGGAGGCTATAGCCACAGCATTCCAACGCTTTGCTGATGTGTTTGAAAGGCAAGGCCAAACTCAACCTGAGGATGGCCATATGCTGGACCGCTTCCTGAAGAGGAAGCCGAGTGAATTCTTAGGAGGACGGAACCCTGAGGCGGCGTTCAAGTGGACTCAGGAATTAGAGAGAATTTTTAGGGGTCTTCGCTGTACCGAAGCCCAGAAGGTGGAATGTGCAGTGTATATGCTACGAGATGAAGCGGAGAATTGGTGGAAGATAGCCCGGAGCCAATTCCCCGAAGATGACAACCAACTGACGTGGAACGATTTCAAGGCCTGCTTCCTAGATAAATATTTTCCCGACACAGTGCGGAGTCGGAAAGAGCTGGAGTTTATGGAGTTAAAACAGGGCTCCATGACTGTGGAAGAATATGCGACCAGATTTGAAGAATTGTGCCTATTCTATCCGCCCTTCCAGCAGCCAGGAACAGAGCACTCCAAGTGTCTTAAGTTTGAGAACGGACTGAGATCGGATATCAAGAGGGCCTGCAGATACCATGAAATCCGGAGTTTCCCTGCCTTAGTGAACAAGTGTAGAATATTCGAAGAGGATGACAGGGCCCATTCGGGCCAGTGCAGCAGAGCCAACCAACACTTGAGGCCTCAGCAACCACGTTTCAAGAGGCCAGGGAACGTGAGGAGGAATGAACCCTTCACCAGATATCAGGACCATAATGACCGAGGGAGACAGATGAGTGGGCGACCAAGGTATGGCGGATGCTTTAAATGTGGCGGTGATCATTTTGCTAGGGAATGCAATGATACAAATGTTAAATGCTACCACTGCGGAGAGAAGGGACACGTTCGTCCGGACTGCCCCCAACTCCGCCAGGCAAACACCAATGTGCGTCAAGGAGGATATCAAGATCGGACCAGAGTGAATGATAACCAACGACCTGGTGGCAGAGGCAACGGAACCAGAGGAAATATGATGCATGCCCCGAATAGTCGAGAGAGGAACACCGGCCCAACAGCGACAGGAAGGATCTACACCATCAACGCAGAGGATGTTGCACCAGCAAACGATCTAGTACAATGTAAGTGCTCACTTGGAATGAATACGCTTAATGTTGTTTTCGATTCGGGAGCTACCCATTCTTTTATAGCTGATGAGTGCGTGAAACGGTTGAAGCTACCAACTGTGTCTATGAACCGGACTCTAGAAGTGGCCAGCCCCACTGGCCCTACTGTGTTCACATCGTCCATATGTAAAAATGTAGCATTTGAGTTGTATGATCGGAGTTTCACCTTCGATCTGATTTGCATGCCCTTAAAGGGTCTTGATATTGTGCTTGGAATAGATTGGCTTTCAGCCAATAAGGTATTAGTAGATTGTAGAAACCGAGAGATAGTTTTCCCAAAACAACCCACTGAAGATGGCGCGGCACAAGGTATAACCCAACTACTTATAATGCTTTGCCTAACCAAAGATGAGAATGAGCCCCTAGTGAATGAAATTCCGGTTGTCTGCGAATTCCCAGAAGTGTTCCCAGAGGACGTCCCGAGTGTACCTCCCCATAGAGAAGTTGAATTCTCTATAGACTTGATCCCTGGAGCCGAACCGGTCTCCAGTGCACCCTACAGAATGTCCTCAACTGAATTGGTCGAGTTGAAGAAACAAGTGGATGAGTTACTTGAGAAGCAGTTCATTAGACCAAGCGTGTCACCATGGGGCGCGCCTGTGCTACTTGTTAAGAAGAAGGATGGCAGCTTGAGACTTTGTATAGATTATCGACAGCTCAACAAACTCACAATCAAGAATCGATACCCACTGCCTAGAATTGATGATTTAATTGACCAGCTGCGTGGAGCCTCAGTCTTCTCAAAAATCGACTTACGATCGGGATATCACCAAATCCGAGTGAAGGACTCGGACATTCCTAAAACTGCCTTTAGGACTAGGTATGGTCACTATGAGTATGTGGTGATGCCGTTCGGTGTGACGAACGCCCCTGCTGTTTTCATGAATTACATGAACAGCATATTCCATTCCTTCTTAGATCGGTTTGTTGTTGTCTTCATTGACGATATTCTAGTTTATTCTAAGACATCGGAGGAGCATGAAGGACATCTCAGGGCGGTACTCCAAGTGTTAAAGGAGAAGCAATTGTTTGCAAAGCCTTCAAAGTGCGAATTTTGGATGGATGAGATCCACTTCCTCGGGCATGTGATCTCCAAGCGAGGCGTCTCGGTGGATCCTGCGAAGGTAGCTGCTATAATAGCGTGGGAGAGGCCCAGATCGATCTCGGAAATAAGGAGTTTTATGGGCTTGGCAGGTTATTATAGAAGGTTCATCGAAGGATTTTCTAAGTTGGCATTACCTCTGACTAAATTGACTCGGAAGAACGTTCCTTTTGTGTGGAGTCCGGAGTGTGAGAGCAGCTTCCAAGAGCTGAAGAATAAGTTGACAACTGCTCCGGTGTTAGCATTACCGGAGTTACGAGAAAGCTTCGTGGTCTATTGTGACGCGTCCGGACTCGGATTAGGATGTGTACTCATGCAGAAAGATCGGGTGGTAGCATATGCCTCTCGACAATTGAGACCCCACGAACAACATTATCCGACCCATGACTTGGAGTTTGCAGCAGTAGTTTTTGCACTGAAAATCTGGAGGCATTACTTGTACGGATCCAAATTTGAAGTATACAGCGATCATAAGAGCCTCAAATACCTATTCGACCAAAAGGAGCTGAACATGAGGCAGAGAAGATGGATTGAGTTCTTGAAGGACTATGATTTCGAGTTGAAATACCACCCAGGTAAGGCAAATGTCGTAGCAGACGCTTTGAGTCGAAAATCCCTCCACATAGCAGCCATGATGGCAAAAGAAGTTGAGTTGTTGGAGCGGTTCCGAGACATGAACTTGCATGTTGGCACCCCTTCCTCTCAGAAGATGACAATCGGTACGTTGAAGATTTCCAACGAATTCTTAAAATCCGTGTACGAACAGCAACAGGCGGACTCTTACCTAGCTGAAATGAAGGAAATTCAGGCTAAAGGAAAGGATTTATCCTTGGCAGAAGGATCAGATGGGATCTTCCGGGTGAGGAACAGAATATACATACCAAGTGAAGGAGGATTGAGAAGAATGGTGCTTGATGAAGCCCACAAAAGCCTACTCAGCATTCACCCAGGAACCACGAAGATGTACCACGATCTGAGGAGACAATTTTGGTGGCCCGGACTAAAGAAGGATGTGGCGGAGTACGTGGCCCGGTGCATCACTTGTCAGAAATCGAAGGTAGAGCACCAAAAACCGTACGGTGCAATGCAGCCTCTAGAAATCCCCGTGTGGAAATGGGACTCAATTGCGATGGATTTTATCATGGGATTACCCAGAAACCGAGCGGGCCATGATGCCATTTGGGTTATTGTTGATAGATTGACGAAGAGTGCACACTTCCTATCTGTAAATATGAAGTACCCATTGCATAGGTTGGCGCGAATCTACATTCAAGAAGTTATTCGACTGCATGGCATACCTACTTCCATCGTCTCAGATAGGGATCCCAGATTTACGTCCAGGTTTTGGACCAGCCTGCACCAAGAACTGGGAACGAAGCTTTGGCTTAGTTCTGCCTACCACCCCCAATCGGATGGACAATCCGAGCGAACGATTCAGAGTCTAGAAGACTTATTGAGAGCGTGTGTGTTAGAGTACGGTGGGGACTGGGAGCAGTACCTTCCCTTGATCGAGTTTACGTACAACAACAGCCATCATCACAGCATTGGCATGGCACCTTACGAGGCATTATATGGGCGTAGATGCCGAACCCCGCTCTGTTGGTCGGAAGCGGGAGGAAGTCTATTACTGGGACCAGATATCGTGAAACAAACCACAGAACAAATCCGAGTAATAAGGGAGAAGATGAAAGCATCACAAGACAGGCAGAAGAGCTACCATGACAAACGCATCAAGCCAGTAGAATTTCAAGTCGGAGATCGAGTGTTTCTGAGAACCTCTCCGAGTAAAGGAGTTGGACGAGCCTTAAAAAGTGGGAAGTTAAGCCCTCGCTACATCGGACCTTACGAGGTAGTAGAACGGATTGGCCCCGTGGCATACCGCCTCGCGTTACCAATTCACTTGTCCCGATTACACAACGTTTTTCATGTGTCTCAACTAAGGAAGTATTTGCATGACCCCAGCCACACGATGCCTGACGACGAGGTAGAGATCAAGGAAGATCTAACCGCTGTGACTACACCGGTTGGAATCGTGGATCGATCGGTAAAACGCTTAAGGAACAAGAACGTAAGGCTAGTCAAGGTGGAGTGGCAGCAAGGCAAGATCACCTCCTACACATGGGAACGCGAAGACGCCATGCGACAGCAGTACCCCGAATTGTTTACCTACGTAAGTACCGACTGAATTTCGGGGACGAAATTCTTTTTCAGTGGGGGAGAACTGTAACATCCCCATTTTAAAATTAAGTGCTGAATAAAGAATGAACCATTAAGACTTGATTTCAACTAGAAATAACTGTTAATTGCATTAACTAAGTGGGCTTAAGCTATTAAAGAAAGAAAATGGTGGCGGACAGGGGATGAGGTGGAGTGCGCGTGACTGACGGGCACGCACTCTCCCATCCCACTCTTCTTTTGCTGTGCGCATGCACATGTACACTTATATATATATGTCGTGAGCCTTTAGTGATGAACACTTTTGCCAATTCTTCAGACTCTCTTCTCTTTCACTTCATCCTCTGTTTTCTCTCTTCGTCTTCATCTTTCTTCTTCTTCTTCCATCTCACTCTTTGCCCCTGGAGATCTTGATTCCAGTACTGAAGAACAGACTACACCCATCCCAGAATCAGACGCGGCATACGACAAAGCCAAGCAAGACCGGACGAACCAGGAGAAGGACATCGGACCCAACGGCAAGAACGGAAAAGGTTTCTGAGGAGTCTTCTAAAGGTAGGGGGCGCTTGCATGTCAAATGCATGGTCTAAGAACGGTACCGGATGAACGTACTGCCAAGTGTGTATGTGTGCATGTATTTTACAATCATTAGAACTGATGCTGTGCATGTGTGCATGTGTTTACAATTACTAAAACTGATGCATGATTTGAGATTTTGATAGTGATCTTCATGACGATGGCGTATTTTGCTCGTGAATGATAATGATGGAACTGTTCTGTTGTCACTATGAAAAGTATGTATGTGCATGTTCTTAATTGGATTGCTCAATGTTGTTAGTCTGATGACCGATTGTAACGTGCTGGTGTGACTGACCGAGTGATGATGAATAATGGGAGATATCCGTTCTTGTTTAATGACTACGGTGAAGGTGATCATGGCGCGATGATGTGTAGTAATGAATGTGTTAGTTGCATGAGTAAGAGTGGGGTGACCCATGGAAGGTCAAGAACCCCAAGGGAAATGACTTCCAGTTACCAACCCTGGCTAGATCCCAATAGGGCTCGTGGTAGCCGTTGGAGCTAGAGAAGTGAGTCTCGAGACGCCGTGGGGGGGCCGGTGCTACCTGGTAAGAGCTGAGGGACGAGGGGCCAAAAGAAAAAGGGGGCTGTAACTGAGAGTCTTTTCCCGAGTCGGATCCGCGTGCATGCATGTAGAAGTAAGGTTGATTGTGATGATGTATAAATCTATATATGTGCATGTGTATGATTTTGAATGCATGAATATGTATTTAGATGTGGAATAAACTCTGTGAATTATGTGTATCATGAATGTTGTTTGAATTGTATGAATTTGGTTACTTGAGAAAAATTGAAGGAAAGCAGGAGCGTGTACTGACGTTGATACCGAGTCTGTGAGTATCATTTTACATGTAAAAGCTCACCCCTGCAGTGGCCATTTTCAGTGAATGTCTCTCGTGAGGAGGATCAAAGGCAGAGCTGGAATGCTGGGCGGAGTGCTGATGCATTTCGAAGGTTTAATTAAGGCGTTGTTAGATGAAGCCCGGACTAGCTCATACCGGATGTTAACGTCTTTGTGAATGAATAGAACTTTATGAACAAGAAGAAGTCTGATTTTGTATTGTAATTATTGACGTGCACTTTTATGTATATATATGGGTGTATGGTTTTGGTGTGTGTGATGCCATGTGTTGCTTTGTTTCCTAATTATGCTTTAATAGATACGCAGGAACAGCCTGATCGAGCAGGTTATAGCTAAGTCCGAAAGAACCAAGAATTGCCTTAGGAAAACTTATGTCGGATACGTTGGGCGGAGTCGTACCCCGCCCGAAGGCGTATGGCTAAGTCCGCCCAGGCGTCGTCATAATTAGTTGAGTTGGGCGGAATAGGTTCAAACTCTTCCTTTCTCCACAACCTACTAATGTATATGTACCCTGTAACTTCTCATTTTTCTGAGTGAAAGGCGAGTGTGAGGATTTACTTAGTAAACCATTGTCCATACCCGACGGAGGAAACTACCTTGTAGTTGTGTTAAAGAGGCGTTATGTAAATTTCGTTTAGGCGGCGTTATACCTCGCCCAAGTAACCAGGACAGCCCGCCCAAGATAATTATATCCCGCCTAGCCTAGCAGGATGATTCTAATTTCGCCTTTCCACCGAATGCTACGCGTGTGAATGTATTAACATATTCTCTTATCCATTCCTCCTGTTGAGTAACCAGTATCACTCGAAGGGAAGCCTCATTGATTCTATCCGCTGCTGCATTCTTTACCCCGCCTGGACGGTGTCAGACCCCGTCTAAGCGAACGAACGGTGTTGTGCAATCCGCCCTAGTGTAGGTGTGTTACGATAAACCCATTGAGCCGGCCCCAGTTTTAGCTTCCCTGTATGTTGCTTATGCGCGTGAATGTTCTTAGTTTTCCCCATTGCCTACTCCCTTCTACATCAAATGTTACGTGACTGCTTTCGTGAAAAATCTTCTCATATTTTGGGATTTATTAGTTGCTAATTATTAGGGTGTTACAAGAAACAATACTTATGAGACATCTAGAAGTTACAAGAACAAGGTGAAAGCTTACCATGATAAGAAAATTAAAAATAGACACTTCATACCAGGTCAGCAAGTTTTATTGTTTAATTCAAGATTAAGACTGTTCCCTGGTAAATTGAAATCTAAATGGTCACGCCCTTTTGTAATCAAGGAAGTTAAATCTTATGGAGCAGTCGAAATTGAAGATCTAACTTCCAAAAGAAGTTGGATGGTTAATGGACAGAGATTAAAACCATATCTGGGTGGTGAGATCAATAGACTCACTACCATTTATTATTTGACTGATTTGTGATGTGCAGGATGTCTAGCTAGAGACTGTAAATCTAGCGCTCAATGGGAGGCAACCCATTATTTTCTCTTTATTTTTAACTTCTTTTTTCTAAAAAATAATGGTTTTCTAAATTTTAAGTTAGAAATTTAAAAGAAAAGGTTTTTGAAAAATAAAATTTTGAAAAATAAAATAGAAGCCCACACGTAGCGCCACACTGACACGTAGCGTGTACTCTGAATTTTCAACCTGACGCGTAGCGCCATCACCACACGTAGCGTCAGGGCCCTCGTTCAATTTTTGAAACTAAACCAGAGGGAGGCCCAAGTCCATTATCTTTAAAAACCTATCTTGCCTCCCTCTACATTTCAAAAACCCTAATTTCCCAAACCCTCTTTTTCTCTCAAAACCTCCAATCCCCCTCATTCCTATTTTCTCTAAGGAATCCAAGTGAGTATCTCAAATCCCTTTCTCTTTAATTTGTTTTTGAATTTCGATTCTTAGAATTGCATGAGGTTAGGGATAGGATTAGACAACCATTGGGCTTGATTGCTGTTAGAAATAGGATTTGAATGGATTTGTAACATCCCAATTTTAACAATGTACCGGGTGAAATAAGCCATTAAAATAATAATTCAGAAGTGGAAATTGTTCACTAATTACCCTTAACTTAATTAATCAAAAGGTGTGCTGATTGAAAAGGTGATTAGCTTTAGTGGATGCTGATGGGACCGGGTGACGTGAGCAGACTACTCCTCACGTTTTCCCACCCCACCATTCCTTTCCCTCATGCATGCGTTTATAATTGGTTGATGGCTTTCCTTGCCATTCATTCTTCTTTAGAATTTCCCTGTGAGTTCTTCTTCTTCTTCCTCCTTCTCTTTCTCTCTTGTTTTCCTTCTTCTCTTCTCCTTCTCTACTCTCTGTTTCCACTCTCTGTTTTGGAGGCCACGTTGACGGTGCTGCAGAGGAGTCAGAGCTCCCTTATACAAGTAAAGGACGAGCGTCGAAGCAGAAGTAGAAGCAGCCTTGCACCACTCGTGGAAGGCAGCAGTGTTCCAGTGAAGGTTAAACGAGTGAAAGTGTTGAGTGAAGCAGCAAGGAAAAAGGACCAGCGCCCAAGCAGAATAGTCTCTCGGAGTCTCGTAGTTGGTAGGGGGAGTACCTTACATGTTAAATGCATGGTTTATGAACGGGTTTCGGGTGTTAATAATTGTGGTTCTGTATTCTGTTTGTATGATGTGCCTGCATGTGGAGTACCCGAGTGTAGGATAAGTGAGAGTGAGTGTTGCATGTTATCATTACCCTTGAAGATGCACGCGTTGATTAAGTCCTGACACTATTGTATACCGATTACATGTTATGTTGTGTTGATTGGAATACTTATTTGAATCTATTGATCTTTATATGGATACATGCGTTGATTAAGTCATGATACTATTGTATACCGAGTGCATGTGATGCTTAAGTTGATGAGAATACTTATAGAATCTTGATATTGATTAACACCGATTGCATTGGACCTTTATGTTGCTGTATCCACCTAATGGAGCTATGATAATGATTGCATGGAAGTATGTGTGTGTTAGATTAATATGTGGAGTTCTAAAAATAGGTATTACCGACTGCATGTGAAGTATGTATGGCTGAGTGAAAGATCGTGTGCATGAACTCTATGTTGTGTGATGAATCCGCGGGTGGCGCATGGGATGCGTTGTGCTGGGAGCACGTAGTGTGGGACACTACCATCGGTTATAAGCGTGGGACGCTGTAAAATCCTTGAGTGGGACTCAAGGTAGCCCTTGAGTGGGACTCGGGCTACCTGTGAACACCTCCGTTGGCGCTAAGAGCGTTGGTGTCACCTGTGGACAAACGGTTGGGTACCTGTAAAATGGCCAAGCAGTTGGGAGCTGAAATGATAACTGAGAGCTATGTACAAAAGCTGAGAGCCTACGTTGCAATGTCAGAACCGATTACACACGAATGCAGAACCAAGTGAATAATCTGTGTATATTAACTACTGATATTGCTGGAATTGATTATGCATGAGATGATGAATGCATATATATATATATATCTGTGTGCATATGCTGTTGATGTTGATTGAAACCTGTTCTATGAATGTATGTTATGTTGTTGAAGAGTTGCGTATATATATATAGCCGAGTGAGAATTATGGATTCTGACTGATAAATGTTCAAAAGATGCATTCTGATTCATGGACCTTAACATCATGTCACTGATTGTTGTATGTTAATGTTATTGACTTGATGTGTGTAAGGGGGCGAGTGACAACTGGTGGATTCCGATCGGTAAGGATCTTGTGTGTGTGTTCTGGTTGATTAGTAATACTCTGACCGTAATCATTGCCACGTGTGATTGTGTGTGCATATATATATATAGTTGTATAAATGTGAGACAACCTGAGTCAGTATCTATCATTTAAAATTTAAGATACTCATCCCTGCTGTGGCAATTTTTTCAGTGAACATCTCTCGTAATGAGGATTGGAGGAGGAGCTGAAATGCCGGGTGAAGTGCTGATGCACTATGGAAATTTTATGACTGTGCATGTGCTGTATATAATGTTTTGGGTTAAGCCTTGGCCGGCTCATATTTTGCTGTTAGTCTTTTATACAGAGTTGATCCCCTTAGAATGGGAATATGACAATGTGGTTGTAAATCCGTGATATGCACTCCTATATATGTATATATATATATATGCCTATGTTTATACTATGTTGCATGTCTATCTTACACTGTGTAATGCCTGGGTAATCTATACATATATATATGTGCGTTCATATTTCCGAATGTGTAGGAAATGACATAACTTAACATGAAGGAAGCCAATCTATGGCCTAGAGGGTGAGTTTGTGACTCTGTCACCGAGTGGGGGAGGTTCAAACGCTCCGAGTGAGTGAAATCAGATAGCTCCGAGTAGGAATTGACATAGAAGACTGCCCCTAACGATGAGTTGTTAGGATCGAAGTTGAGAGCCGAAATATACGTTCCGAGTGGTTATTACTAGGATTTCTCCCGAGCGTAGGATAATCAACGAACCCCGAGTGAGAATCTGCCGAGTTAAGGTTTTTCCGACTGGAGAGTGACACCTTAGACTCTAGGGGACCCCACTGTAGTAAACTATTAGTGACAAAAGAATCCAGGTGAGTCTTAGCCTAGTAGAATGTTTAGAGTCGGAAGATTATGGTTACCGAGTGAAAACTAAGTGAAATACTCCGAGTGGCAAAAGGACGTGAAGATTATTCTGAGTAAGGAGTCCTCCTAGATTCCGAGTGAGTGATAGTGGGGACCACTTCCGTATTATTCATGTATATGTTCTGATTGATGAAACCGTAGAATAAGTTGCATTGTCCGAATAGGATTAGTAGGTGCAAGAGCTAAGTCTGAGTAGACTGAGGTTGGATCCTTCTGAGTGAATCAGGCACTGGAACCCGAGTGCGGAAATGCCGAGTGAAATGAACGAATGCCGAGTGAAGCTTTCGCTTGAGCGTGTACGCGTTGCTATATGACCTGCCTACGCGATTTCCCCCTTCTTCCGCTGTTAGTTTCTTGAATTTCTTTTGTTCTCTTGTTCTTCTTCTCCTCTCATTTCTTATACCGTGGTATTCTGGTTTTAATTGTGAAAAATTTCCTCTGTTTTTCTTGTCTATGATTTGTTTAAATTAGGGTGTTACAGGATTGAATTTGGTTTTCCTGTTTTGCAGTTTCTGTTCTGTAAGCCCACTCGTAGCGTCCTACTCACGCTTAGCGTGGGAAGAACAGAGCTGACACGTAGCGTCTCACCCACGCGTAGCGTCAGCCTCTCTTCCTGATTTTTTTTAATTTTTATGTGTTATCTTCTATTATTTGTATAACTTATTTTTTGTTTTTAATAAATTTGTTTAGTATGTCTCTGTTTGTTGTTTGTTGTTGTCTTTTAAATTAATAAAATTTCTTAGTTTGCATGTTTGTTACACTTTCTTGCATAAAAAATACATAAATTTGAACAAATTTGTAAATATGTATGTTGTATAATTTTGCATGTTTTGTGAAATTTATGTTTTGTTAAAAATAAAAATATGCATGTTGCATTTTGTGTGAATTTTTAATGTTTTTGTTAAAATTTCTTTTGTATAAATAGTTTTTTAAAAAATATTTTGTTGTCGTGTATGTTTTAAATATAAAAATAAAAATAATTGTTAAACTTTTTAATATTTGATTTGTTTTTCAAATAGTGTAATATGTTTGATTTTTAAATTTTTTCTTTTTTGTAGATGGCACCTAAGAAATCCATTCCGACTACTGGTCCTGAAAGACAGAGAAGGACCATAGACACTGACACCACTTCTGAAGATCCAGATCTTCAAAAGAGGAGGTACTAGGACCGAGAGATCCTACCAAATTTCACACTGATGCGAAATGGGCCCAATTTCACCAAATAAAGGGCCAAAGACTCATCTGGGAGAGAGTCTTGGATCTGAATGCTGGGGACTATCCTGAGTTGCAGGATGAGATCCAACGGAGGAGATGGGGACCCCTGTTTTCCCTACCTACTGAGGGGGATCCCATCCTAGTGACGGAGTTTTACGCAAATGCTTACAGGACTCGCCAGGATGCACCAAATATCGGCCAGCAAAAGACGAGATAGGTTAGAGGTCGGCATATCACTTATGACCGAAAAATGATTAGTACCTTACTGGTAACCCTTGGGAGCCTACTCCCGAGAGCGATATTTGTTTCTGGAAGGAGAACAAAAACAAGATCGCGACTGAGGGTGGTGATTTAGGATACTTCCTAGATCAAGTTGCTCACTTCTTGAGCAAAGATGGAATCTTCTTCAACCTGAGTAAGGTTGGAAGGACTCCATCTAACCTCCTCAAGACCCAGCTGACTCTCATAGCTCAGGCGTGGTCTCATCTCATGCTGCATAACATTACTCCTATCACCCATCTTTCTTCTATCGCAGTTGATCGCTGCTGCCTTCTTTTCTCTATTCTTCAGGGCCATATCATTGACATTACTGAGCCTATTTCTGAGCAGATTCACCTTTATGCCCTTGGGTATAAGGTGAACCACCCCATTCCATTCCCTCTCATCATATCTGCCTTATTGAGGAGGCAGGGGGTTACTGTACTATCACCTGAGTTTACTAGTTCTTCAGGGAGAGTCCCCGAAGTTCTAGTGAACAGAGATTATTTTGTCCAGCAGTACGAGCTTCCACCACTGGAGCAGGAGGCTCAGCCCAGACAGAGGAGGAGAAGACCACCAGTTTAGCCACCACTTGCTGATGCTATCACTGATGGATTTGCCAGGATGACTCTTAAGCATTAGCATATGATGCAGATGATGGCTGCCACACATAGAGCTTACATGCATCTTCATGATGCATTTTATCAGTACAGACTTCAGGGAGAGGAAGCACCTTATGTCACACCAGCTGAGTTCGCAGCTCATGTAGCTTGGCCTGGTGATTTACATACATACCCTGAGACTGGTTGACCATTTAGAGCATATGCTGAGTTAGAGGGTGATGCAGATGAGGAGGGAGATGATGAGGATCATATGGAGGATTGATGGCGTTATTCTCTTCATCTTTTACATACACTTTAGTTTACTTAGTTTGATATTTACATTGGTATTTTTACTTTGTGGATTATATTATAGTTTGTCTTTTATTATGTAGTGTGTTTTATTGCGTAACTTTATCGTGATGTGTTTTTACATGTTTTCTTCGAAAAATTCAAAAAAAAATAAGTTTTATCGTTAAAATAATTTTTTTTGAAAATAAGGAAATTTATACACTTCAAGTTTTTACACAATAAAACCATTTTTAATCAATTATCGATTCTTTTTGTAATTAAGGAATTTTGATAAATTTAATTACAATAATTTTATTAACTATCAAGCTAATTTCAATAACCCGGTGAGTTGAGAGATCTTTTAAACCCTTGAGGGTTTCAACATAACTTCATTCAAATTGATTTTGCTTTATTTTGTGATTTGTGTTATTGTATAGAGAATTCAAGAAAATGATCAAGGCACATTTTTGGTAGAAAAAACCTTGGGCCAAAAAGCTTACCATGGTAAAATCATTTTATCCTTTAAAAGCCAATTTTGAGCCTGAAAAATAATTTCTTTGGTACCCTTGACCCTTATCAAATTTGAACCATTCCCTTTACTTGATTGATTAAAAGAGCAATTGATCAAAATGGACAGAATATTTTAAGTAGGGAATGAACATTAACAACTTGATTCTTTTTAAGAAAAATCAAAATTGTGCATATAAATGAAAAATGAAAGAAATATAT
The DNA here is from genome assembly GCA_037962975.1 of Clitoria ternatea. NCBI lineage: Eukaryota > Viridiplantae > Streptophyta > Magnoliopsida > Fabales > Fabaceae > Clitoria > Clitoria ternatea. Next base: position 137,892,263 of record CM075670.1, read on the forward strand.
GCAAATCAAAAATAGAGAAAAGAATCAAGTTGGGGGTATTTATTTTTCATCAATAAGGGAATTGAGACTTGGGTCAAGAGAAAGCCTAAAAATTATAAAATGCTCTTTTATGATTTCAGGTTTTTGAATTCCAAGAAAAACCATTATTTCTTGTAAGCCAAGCCTCATTACAACCTGTGAAAAGACCTTGTGATTTTTGAATTAACTCTGTATGATTTACCATTGATTAGATGAAAATCAATATTAAATTTGTTTGATTTTATGATTGATTGAGTGAAACAGGTTACCCTTTGCACCGAGATAAACACTTGTGAGGTAAGCCTGAAATTATGCTTGATTAGTTAATAAGACATTGTAAAAATGTTTATCATTAAACCTTTATTACATAGGATATCTATTTTTGGTTACTTTAAATGGTAAATTGTGAAATTACTTTTTGTGATAAATTCTTGGACTAACTCAAAAATTTGATTTCAAGTTGGGGGTATTTGTTAGTCCTCAAGTTTACAACAAAATCTTTAATAAAAATTTTGTAAAAAGAATAACAATTTGGTGAATTTGTTAGAAATTTAGATTTTAAAACTTAATAAATGGATGTTGTTGGAAATAATATGCCCTTGATCAATTTTCTCTAGTTTTGCAGTAAAAATGTTGTTGGAAATAATCATCCCATCTCACATTCTGAGTTCTCTTCTTCTCTTATACACTCGTGTTTAAGTGGTTCTTTTGTGAGTTTGTAGTTCTAGAATAGTTTTCTAGATTCTTGAGAGTGTTGTTTAGTATTGTGATCGTTGTACCGTGAAGTTTCCATCGCCTTTATAATGTCAATCACTGTAAGTGTTATTTTTACTTTCACCATGTGTAACTAATCTGTTTATGTTGGAATTGGTGAACTAGTCTATTGAGTATGATGTTGTGAATTCGATCTCTGCATGTTTATGATTCAAGTGCATGTTAGTATTTCAATCTTTTATTAGTATGAACGTCAAACGGGAGAATGATTTTCATGCGTATTGAAACTTGTTTTATTAGTGTGAATGTCAAACGGGAGAATGATTATTCATGCCTTATTAAAACTTGATTTAACAAAAGTAAAAGTTGGAATACCCTTAATATGCCAATTACTAGGGATAGAATTGGTGATTATTGTTGCCATAAGGCTGGGACTTAATGCAAGTTTTTACTAAGAAAGCTCACGAGGGATCAGACTTTACGGTGAATACTTAGAATTTATATCACGAGGGATCGGTTATAATGATTTTAAGCTGCAATGACATGAACTTGATGATTAAATATGCATGTCTTGAATTCCTCCTTTGTTATTCTAGATTAGGAATCCAAATTCCAGCATAATTTGTTTATCTATGTTTTATCCTCAAGTATCCTAGTTATTCTAAATTGCAACTCAACTTTTTAGATAGATTGTTATTTTCTTTTTAGAACATGAATAACTCAGCTATGCAATCTTATGAATATTGTATAAATTGTATATAAATTATTCTTTTATGAATAGGTTTCGATAAATTTACCATAGTAACTAGAAAATTACTGTAACTATTGGGCCTTCAATCCCTGTAGAACGATATCTAAATTTTGAAAACTACAAACGATTGGTACGCTTGCCAATTAAAAGACCCAATAGTAACACAAAGTTAACAAGTTTTCTGTAACATTATATACGGGTCTAACAAAGTGTAGTCTGCGTCCTGTCATCTATGGATAAATAAAGGTTGGTGAAAACTATAAACATATGTATATATATACTTATTTAATAAGAAATGACTAACTATGACAATTGTCAATGTTGAATTGATAAAGTCATACTCTGTGTCTATTTCAGTTTGAAATTCTCCCTCAGTTTAAGTGTCATTATGGCTATCTGTTTCAACAGGGCCACCAGTCTCCAAATTTGCCCAAGACCATTTTGATTGGGAGATAACCTTTATATCAATATGTGATCCCCCTATAGTGGCATGTGTCTCATTAAGTATCATTGGATCAATATTGAACACCAAAAAATGTCATTAAGCTCGTTCAAAGCAAGCTGATAAGCATTCTCAACCTCATTAGAGACATTATCAATGATCTAACTTCGAGTCTTAGCCTTTATGACTGTATACCAGTCCCAGTGCCCTCCAAGGAAGCTTGTGTAATAAACCTGCTCGGCTTGCTGAGAAAAATAAAAGGATCAAACCCTTTATATTTACTATTTTTCTTGACCTCAAGTAAACCATAGTTGTTGTCAACCTTTGTTTTTACACTGATTGTATTGTCGTACCCATCACACCTGAATAGAATGATATCGCTTTAAAGTCATCCAGAGAATGAAACTTCAACAATCGCTATTAAGACTTTATAGAAGTGTTCCTTTAACTGTCCGTTTGTGCTTTTAACACAGACCCAATAGTTATGGGTGTGCATTCCTTCACTCCATTGGAAAATGTTAAACTTATAGCCGTTTAGGTAGCATATTGGCTATTTTTTAATAGTTTTCACCAGCTCCCAAGAAAGAGCTTAAAGTAAGAGGACTTCAATATGGTTATTTGGGTTTTGAATCTATTTACAATATAACACATAATAATGCTAGATAACTAAAATTTGAAGTTTAAACAAAAGTGTAAGGTTTACAAGTATTACGTGTTTTGCAAACCAACCCATGAATTTAGATGATACCTTATTATAAATTTGGTCATCAGTTATATCATTTAGCTTTTGTTTCAACATATCTGCATATAGGCTATTTAAAGAACAATAGTTTAGCTATAATGGTCACTAGCTTCAAAATGCAATAAATAAGTTGGTGACTTACTCGAGATAGGGTTCCACTTCTGGGAAATTCAAATGAATATATAAGTGAGTCACATTTCGATGTTTCTCATCAATGTAACATTCTGGGACCTTGCCCCCGGGATGACCGGGATAGTTAAAATTTGAACTTTGATCATCCAACCCTGGATTTATGGCCACCCCAAGGTTACGGGGAATTGTTTTCATTCTTGTTTCTATCTTTGTTGAAAAATAAAAATAAATAAAAAGTGGTTATTTTTTTCACTAAGTATGCCTCACAAATTGATGTTTCCAAGCATACTTTGTTTGACACTTTGTCTTTTAAAGAGTATAGGAATCTAGTAAAATATAAACAAATCTTTAGTTACATAATATTGTTACAGTAAAAAAAATGTTGCACGAAAATTAAGTAGTTTTGATGTTTACCTTTCAAATGGATACATCTAACAATAGTACACTGGACCAACAACTAAAGCCTCGTATGGTAGATGGATAGGCAGGTGTTCCACAAACTAAAAAAACTAGGTGGGAAAATCTGCTCCAACATACAAATCAAGACCAGAATACTTTCCTCCATCTTTACAAGTTTCTCCCCAGTTAATGAAGTTGTTGTCAACTCTTTAAAGAAGTGACTCAACTCAACCAACTTTTTCCAAATGGGTTTCAATAAAGCATCAAACGCGTATGCAGTAGTTTTGCATAAACACATGACAATTTTGACATTTCATGCCAAACACCCTGCCCTCTTTCATGTTGACACATCTACTTGAATTAGAAGTGAATCCGTCAGGAAGGGTCAACCCATTTATCCATACACATACAACAATCTGTTGAGGTCTTGTTAATACATATTTCGCATATGATTTAAACATTTTTCCACGTCCCGCATCCCTCAACTCTAACGCCTTCCTAGAACACCAACTTGGAAGGTCTAGTCGACTTTTCTCATTCTCCTTTGTTCTCCCCTTGATGTCCATCACAATGTCAAAAATATTCATGAAAATATTTCGTTGAGTGTGCATCACATCTATGTTGTGTCTTAACAATAACTCTTTCCAATATGGCAAATCCCATAATGTATTTGTTTCACCCAATGGTGTTCCTTCCCATAACCCATAAACTCCTTAACATTCTTATCCCAGATGTATAGATGCTCAGAGACTTTCTGCCAAACCTATGTTGAAACAACCCGACTTAATAAATCCCAAAACCAAGACCAGGGAAATTTTTTTTTTCCAAAATTCACCATGCAACCGGGTAAGAATAAACCAAACAAAAGCAAGAGAAAGCAAAACCGATCAGAGGGGGAAGATAAAACCATTTGCAAGAAAACCCAATGGAAGAACAAAGCTTGAGCGAGCCCATTACAGTGCTCACTCGCTCAAGCGAGACCCAACCCGCTTGAGCGAGACAACCCATCACGCTTGGGCGAAGCACCCATTCGCTTAAGCGAAACCAACAAGAACGTTCCATTTATTCACACTCGCTAGAGCGAACCCTTATTCGATCAAGCGAACAGTACACTCGGACAATTTGATCACTCGGAATCTAAGCTCAAGTCCTCTCGGTAATCTCATCACTCGGAGTCGAAACCTAATTTCTCTCGGAAGACCCCCACACATACATGCTTTCTTCGGAGGTTTACACAATACTCTCTACCTTCATTCTAGAAAGGCACGGATGTTAACCACTCGGGAAATGATTCCCTCACCCGTCACTCGAAAGATGTAGTCTACTTCACACTAAGGCTCCCTCACTCAGAATGCTCTAACTCCTCGCCACTCAAAATACTAACTCCCCTACATACGGAAGACTTGTTAAACTAAAATCTACTCTATATCATCCAGATCTTACCCCCCCTCTAACAACTTCACCTCTACAGGCTTCACTCGGACTTGTATTGCGAATTTAACCATCACGGGAAACATTCACTCGATTGACTTCCACTCAGAAACATCAAAATACGCTTCAATCAGAAGATTGTATCTAAGAGATCCCTCACTCCATAACATATTGACCCACGTACCACGAAGGTGATTTTAATGGGCATATTCCACTCGGAGTTGGCCCATCATCTCTCCATTCGGAAGGAAGTCACTCACCACACCTTACACAGGATTAACTTAACTCTTATTTACTCAGAATCATGCGGGTTAAGTAAACTTGGTAAAATGCAACGTATACCACCTGGACATTCACACACGTCATAAGAAGAACACACAGTAATATATATATAAATATTTACATGCACATGATCATACTCTCAACCTGAGAGAGTTCAGTTCTGATACAGCTAGATAAAGGACCAAAATAAGAGCCGGCCAAGGCTATGACAAAACCTTACATACAACATATATATATATATATACATTTCCACAGTACACAAGCACTCCACACGGTATGCAGCTCCTAAATCATTCACCGTCTCGTGTAATGTTCACTGAAATATAGCCATAGTAGGGGGGTGAGTATCTTAAATATTAAATGATAGATACTGACTCAGATTATTCCTCAATCATGCAACAACATATATATATACATAGCAACAATCAATCGGAACACACACAACACATCTTCCAATCAGAATCTACCTAGTTGTCTCTCGGCTATATGCACATATTATTCTCAATAACATTAACACACATACATACAATCACGCCTCAGTCAGCATCAACTGTACATGTACACACATTTATTCAATCGGATCCACCTCGTATATTATCAGTTTTTATCGTTGCAACGTAGGCTCAGCCTTTTATTCAGCTCCCAGCTGACTCGGCCATTTTACTGGTACCAAACCGTTTGCCCTCACTTGTAACACAACACTCTCAGCGTCAACGGCAGTGTTACAGGCAGCCCTGAGTCTCACTCAGTCGGCTTACCTTGAGTCCCACTCAAGGTCTTAACAGTATCCCATGCATTTAATAACAGATTCAAATAGTAGTGTCACACACTACATGCTCTTAGCATTCTTATCACTGCATCTCATGCAAAGCATTATCATTGGATTACGAACAGAATCGGTAAATCATTTTCCACACTATTAACTCATGCACTTCATGCACCATATATATATATTTAACCACACGGAATGAACATACAGACACAGATGTCACACACACGACCTTTTACTCAGAAATACATGCATCACATGCAATCGGTATTAGACATTATCAGAATTCAATAGGTTAATCTTTCCTTACATGCAGTCAGCATTTGGATTCACAGTAACCTGTATGTCACATAAATCACATGGTATTCATCAACAATATTTTAACACATTCACCGCATGCAGTCATTCAACACTCTCAGAATTATTAACATGCATTTCATGGACGGAATTAGACATGCATTATGACTCCTAGTCATCATACATCCGGGCATCACATATCCTTTACGCAATCAAACACACCCATCAACGTATTTTAAATCACCAGAATCAACAAGTCATTAACACCTGGAACCCGTCCATAACCCATGCATTTAAGATATAAGATACCCTCTACCAACTAAAGAGACTCCAAGAAGTTCCTCTATTTTGGCGTTGGTCTGCTGTCCTGTTTGCTTCGTCCACCATTCTCACTCGTTCAGTCTCCCTTGAACACAGTCGCACCCTTTAATCAGCTTGGGAACAGGAAGCTGTTCTTCTTCCACTTCAACAATTGTCCTTCACCAACAGAGGGAAGCTTCGGATCCTCTGTAACACCGCTGTCGTGAGTTGACAGAAGCAGGGAACAGAGGAGAAGAAGAACGAAGAAGAAAAGTAGGAGAAGAGGAAAGTTTCGAGGGAATTAGAGTGAGTGGGCAGTTGTTGGAGGCTTCTGAACTTATACCGATGGAATGAGGAGAGTGGGATGGGAGAACGTGAAGTTACAGCGTCTCACGTGTCACACATCCTAGCCAATCAGCAATCAGCTTCATAAGTTAAAATTAATCACAATTAATAAGTAATTCTCACTTGCAATTATTTTTTGTTTAGTAACTTAATCTCGTTCGGTAGTTAATTTTTAAATCGGGATGTTACATATGTACTAGATAACCTACAGGGTGGAGGTTTATTAACAACCTTGTTCTTCTTAAAAGTGGTTTTATTTTTCCTGAATTGGTGATCCAACTGTAGGAACTTACTATGACAGTCAAAAACACTTGTCTTGCTACTAATAGGGAGTGATCCCCCTGGTATGTTCCATGCATATAAGGCAAGAAAGTTTCCTAGACATTGACCACCTAGAAAGCACACCATAGGAAGAAAAATCATTAATGGTCCACATCAAAACAACCCGCATCATGAAATTATTCTTCAAGGATGCATCATAGGTCATCACCCCAACATCCCACAATTGTGACAACTCCTCAATGGTTGCAAAAACACATCTATTTTTCCTTTGGATTTTTGGGTCTTGGAACTAGTACAAATAAATACATCAGCTCCCTCTTCATACACATATTATGGGGCAGATTGTATGAGGTCAATATGACTGGCCAACAAGAGTACACTCTCCCGTCATGACCAAACGGGTTAAACCTATCAATACATAAACCAAGTCGTACATTGTGCGGCTCGCCTGAAAAGTCTGGATATAGCTCATCTAAACACTTTCATGCTTTCCCGTTGGATGGATGGCACAAAAGACCCTCATGTGTTCAATTTAGAGCATGCCAACATGTAACACCTAAATTTCAGTTTGAGAATAAACCGAGACCAGGAAAATTTTTCCAAAATCAGAGGGGATTCAAAGACAAAATGAGTAGTTGAAGGCTAGGGAGAGAAGAATCAGGACAGGAAGGAAAGGAAAGGAGAGCAAACCATACACAAGACAACAGCGGAAGATGCAGGACATGAGCGAACCCAACAGCGCCTACTCGCTTAGGCGAGATTCAATATCGCTCGAGCGAGACAGCCCATCACGCTTGGGCGGAGTGCGCATAGCTTGAGCGTAACCCATCAGAGACCCTCCTTTCGCTCACACTCACTGGAGCGAGCACTTAGCCGCTAAGGCGAGTAACTCCACTCGGTATTCCTATCACTCGGATTTTAGAATTTATGTTCACTCGGAAAAGTCTTTACTCACGATTCATTCGGATTAACCCTCATACATACAAGCTCCTTTCAGGAGTTTACCACACACTTCATAACTTCATTCTTTCAAGCCGTAGATATTGACCGCTCAGGAGGTGATTCCCATCGTCATTTCACTTGGATTCCACACGTACATTTTACTCGGAATATTCTTCACGGTCTTTTATCACTCGGGTATTTCACTCATTTTTCACTCGGCACGTATAATCCTTCTTACTCAAGTTCTCTTACTAAATCAAGCCTCACCTAAGAATCTTCTAGCTTCCAATAAGTTTACTACAATGGGTTTCACTCAGAATCTTATAGGTCACTCCTCAGTTGGAAAACACTCACTCAGAAAGTTCCCACTCAGAAGCATGTTGTCATTCTCCACTCGTGTAAATCCTGACAGTTTATTACTCTGAAGGTTTTCAGGTCAATCCCCACTTAGAATTATACGACCTCATTCACTCGGAACATCTAAACCTTTCTTCACTCGGGGTAAAGTCACTAGCTCGCTTCCCACAACAATATCTTAGTTTTATTTTCACCTCAGGTCATACCAACCTCCCATGCTCGGAAAGTACATATATATATATCACTCGGATTTCACGCAAGCATAGAATAAACATACAGCATGATATATATAAATATATAGGAATGTGTATAAATAATTACAAGCACATTGTCATACTCTCAACCCGAGAGAGTTCAAATTCCGATATAAAGAGACTAAGACCAAAGTATGAGCCGGCCAAGGCTTAACAAAACCTTATACACAGTATACACATATACATATATATTCCATAGTGCACAGGCACTTCACTCGGCATACAGCTCCTCCATCATTCATCATTCCGATAGACATTCACTGAAAAATAGCCACAGTAAGGGGTGAGTATCTTAGATATTAAATGATAGATACTGACTCAGATTATTCCTCAGTAATGCAGCAATATATATATGTTCATACATAGCAACAATCGATAACATAACAATGCCAATTAATCGGGACATGCATAAGACAACTACCGATTAGAACCATCATTTATCACTCGGCTATATATACATATCATTTAAATAACATTAACATATACTCATACGATCAGATTTCAATCAACAACAACAGTACATGTACACAGATCAATTCACTCGGTTTCGCATTCGTTTGTTATCAGTTTTCATTCGTTGCAACGTAGGCTCCCAGCCTTTTATTCAGCTCCCAGCTGACTTGGCCATTTTACTGGTACCAAACTGTTTGCCCTCAAGTGACACCAACGCTCTCAACGTCAACGGCGGTGTTCACGGGCAGCCCTGAGTCCCACTCAAGGATTTAACAGCGTCCCACACTTTAATAACTGATGGTAGTGTCCCACACTACATGCTCTCAGTATTAACGTATCCCATGCGCCACACGCGGATTCATCACACAACACAAGTTTCATACACAGCTTTCATTCAGCAACACATGCATCACATGCGGTGTAACACATCATCAGATTCACTAAATCCACATTTTCTCACATGCAGTCAGCCTTTCAAACTCATAATATCCAGCATGCTACATAAGTCACACGGTGATCATCAACAACACTTCAACACATTCGTTTCATGTAACCATTCAACATTCTTGAGGCCATCAACATGCATTTCATGGACGAAACTAAACATGCAACACTAGATTCCTAATCATCATGCATCCGGGTATTATATACTCTTCATGCAAATAAAACACAAAAGCAAACACAGAATCAGCAAGCCATTAACACCCGGAACCCATCCATAACCCATGCATTTAAGATATAAAATACCTCCTACCAACAAGATACTCCGAGAGGTTCCCCCCATTTTAACGTTGGTCGTCTCTCAGTTTGCTTCGTCCAGGGCTCACACTCGTTCAGGCTTCCTTGAACGTAGTCGCATCGGGGAACAGGAAGCTGTTCACCTTCCACTTTGATGATCGTTCTTCACCGGTAGAAGGAAGCTCCAGAAACAGAGAACACTGAATAGGGGAGAAGAAGAAGATGAAGAGCGAGGAAGAGAAGAGAAGAGAGAACGAAGCAGTAGAGGAAGAGACAGTATGAAGGAAATGAATAACAATAGTGACCTTGGGCATATATATATATACACTAGAGAACGACGGGAGTGGGATGGGAGAGTGTGTACAGTAGTCCCACACGTGCCTTACACATCATAATTAATTAAATCCTTAAGTTAACTAATTAAGTTAATTGTAATTAACAAGTAATTTCATACTTTGAAATTATTATTTTATTGGCTTAATTTCATTCGGTAATTAATTTTTAAATCGGGATGTTACACAACACATGTGTTTTACCATGGACAATGAGGCGTACAAACGTTAAAGATATGATGTTATGGGAAAGTACACATCTTCTTCCTTGTTATCCTAGTTACTTTCCCTATTCTTTTAATGATTTGTAGCGATCCTCATTATAGTATACACATTTTGTGACACCCTTGTCTACAAACTCATTTAGGAACAACATACACTCGCCAACACAACACTCTATCTTCACACAACCTAACCCCTGGTTTTCCATTTTTTTCTTAGAATGGTATAGGTTTGATGGCATTCGATGATGATGTGGCATAGTGGAACCCATTAAATCCACCATTCTATTAAACTAACCTACCGAAAGATTATATTATGCCTTTAAGCTTAAAGAAGATAGAGAGGCAGATAATTCAGTGTGACTCTAGCACTTGCCCCACAATAGAGTCTGAGCAATCACCAACAAATTATAAAATCTCTTGACCATTGGATTAGGATCCTCCTCTATATTCTTATCCTTATTCCTAGCTTGGTCATTATGTTCTAGCATACGCCCAGTGGAGTCTCCAACATGATCCATCACCATCTGCTCTATATTGTTGTGTGTATCCCTATTCCCTCTGACCTCATAGTAAGACTGCTGCACGGGTACGAGTAGTAGCCTGGGCTGTAATTTCTCACGATTGTTATACCACCAGTAATATCCTTCCATGAATCCCTTCTTACATAAATGGCACATGACATCAAATCTTCTAAGTCGTTTCAAAATCAAGAGTGTTCGCATAGCAAATATGGAATAAACTTACACAACCTCATCATAAACTCTTTAGTCCTTCACCAATAGCAATCAAGCCGATTGTACATCCATCACTGATTTACTAGAAACTCCATTCATGATATTTAACAAGCACAATACTAGTTACTTCATTTAAAGAAGATGTGACTATCATTCATGAATCATTCTCTATCTCATTGATATTGTAAGTAAGCGGGGCCCTATCCCATTCGAGTATTGATAAGTCTTAAAAAGACTTAATAAATGCATCTTTAATTTAACTTAATCCATTAAATATTATTGAGTTTGGCATTATTATTCAATGAAATGTCATTCTTTCTTGTTTTAATTATTTAATTCACATATGTTTAAATTGTGCAAGAAATGGTTAAAAAGATGAGTATATAAGGAAATATGTTTATTGAGAGATTCATTAACCTAGCGTACATATGGTAGAAATCCAGCGTACATACGCTAGGCATTTATATGTTGTATTTTGCAGGATCAGGTGCAGGACATCCAACATACATAAGCTGGAATCCCAACATACGTACGTCCACAAACAGAACCAAAAAAATGAAGAATCAGCAAGTCAGTGAGTCACGTACATACACTGGCCTTCCAGCATACATACGTGTAGATCCAGTAAGGTGTGAAGCCATTACACTAAAGCGAACAAGGGTCACGCTTAAGCGTGAGGTCACTCGGTATTCAAGATTGAAGCCATCACGCTCAAGCGGACAAGGGTCACGCTCCAACGTGAAGTCACAGCATGCATTAAGTTAATGTATCACGCTCAAGCACGCATAGATCACGCTTAAGAGAGGAGTCTGTTTGCCCAATTTGTTATATTCCTTCAACGTGAATCCTTTAACGTGAATTGCTGGTAGTTATCATTAATTACTTTATTAGTTACTGACTATATTTGTATTCTAGTAATTTAATTATTGTGTTATACTTATTCATTCCTCTATAATTAATTAATTAGTTAATTTCATTAGTTTAATTATTAGGAAGTTTCCTTTGTAATTAATTAGTTAGTTTAGTTAGTTTTTGCCTTAGCTATATATAGCTGTAAATACTCTGTAATTTGGAATGGGGAGATATATACAGAAGCAATAACACAATTAATTTTTTTGATTTTCAATCTCTCTCTAAACATTTTCCCTCTCTAACCCTCTCTTCCATGGCTCTCCATGTTGTACTTTCTGAAACCACTTCCATGGGTTGCTAAACTCCTTTGGTTGGGATTGTTGAAGCTTCTAATGGAATCTTGAATCTACATTGAGGAAATTATCTTCTGAAGCATGAGGAGAACAAGCTGAGAAGTGGATCTACACTGCTGGATTGACATATTTAGGTAACTTCACTAGTGAGGAATCATGGTTGAAAGCTTAGGTAACTTCTAGCTTCCTAACTAATTTAGGCCTAGTAATTAGGTTAACAGTTAGGGTTCAATCCCCAATTTCGCATTAGATTTGTCTATCACTGAACACCTAAGGGATTAGGGTTTAATACTTAGGAATTAGTGTTATTCACCTAAGGAATTAGGGATTAACCATCTCTGAATTTTCCTCTTGAGTCTGAAGCTTAATTGAACCTTAATTGCATGTTTCTTGATGAAATTGTAAGCTGAAGCAATCCTAACCTATATTCCATTAATCACACTTCATCTCTTATATTGTTTCTAAAAATAAAAAAACATAAAAATAATAGAAAAGCATAAACAGAAAGAATTCTATCTTCTTATGTTTTGGTTCAACTTGTACTAGTCCTAGGTTGTGGTAATTACCTCAATCCTTGTGGGACGATCAAATATATTACAAATTTAATGATTGGTGCACTTGCCAAAAGAATATAATCCTCTAAGACTATGCATTAAGTTAATGGCGTCGTTACCGGGGATTGTTAAATAATATCAACAATCCTTGGACCGGTACTACACTGAACCATTTAATTTTGTTTTTGGATTTAGTAGCAGTTTAATTCTTGTTTTTAGTATAGCAGTAGCTTATGGGTAGCAGTAGCTTGTGGGTAGCAGTAGCAGTAGCATTGAAATTAATTTTGTGTTTAATATCTAGTGTATACAGTCAAGGAACAGAGGAAAGCCATTATTCTTTGATCCTGATAGTGATTTGTTAGATCGTAGAATTAGAAAGGAGAAAAAGCAAAAAGAACAGCTAGAAATGGAATAGAGGAGAGTTACACTAGGTGACTACTCTAGGCCTACTGAAGAAGGATCGCAATCCGGCATCCTTAGGCCTCCAATTGTAGCTAATAATTTTGAAATTAAACTAGTTTTGCTGTAGTTGGTTAGAAATGATCAATTCAAAGGAAGTGATGTTGAGGATCCAAATTTGTATCTAGCAACCTTTCTCCAGATTTATGATACAGTCAAAATGAATGGTGTCCCTGATGAGGTAATAAGATTGAGATTGTTTCTTATTTCTCTAAGGGACCGTGCAAAAGCCGGGTTGCAGAGCCAACCAAGAGGCAGTATATCCACTTGGGAGGATTTACAAAGAAAATTTCTGATTAAATATTTCCCTCCTTTCTAGTATGCCAAGTTGCGCACTGAAATCACATGTTTCTAGCAAAAAAAAGGTGAATCTCTGATGGAAGCATGGGATACGTACAAAGAGAGTTTGAGGAAATGTCCTCATCATAGGATCTCTGATGTGTAACAAGTTACCATATTTTATAATGGAGTAAGACCAGCTACTAGGGTCTTGATTGATGCCTCAGCTGGAGGTTCATTGACCACTAAAACTGTAGAAGAGGCCATAGAGCTAATTGATGTAAAAGAGCCAAATCCCTAAGAGAGGGATACTAGAATTAGAAGCACAAGATGCTTATTTGGCTCAAAGTAAGTTAATGACTTAGGCTTTGGAGAAATTAAGTGTTCAAATTTCAGAACTCCAAAAGCCTAGCCAAGTCTGCATGATGAGTTCTGCTTTTTATGGTGGAGACCATGAAAATGGCTTGTATGATCCAAATGTGCCTGTTGAGCAAGTTAATTTCATGGGACAACAATTTCAAAGGAATTGCCCCTCTAATTCTTTTAATCATAACTACAAAAACCACCCCAATTTTTCATGGCAGAAAGGTCCACATTTAAATTAAAACATACCATAAACTCAAACCACAACTAGACCACAACAACCTCTTCCCCCTCCCCCTAAAGAAAAGTCTAAACTTGAGAATGTTCTATCTCAGTACATTCAGTCTACTCAGGCTAGCTTTAAAAATCAAGAAGCGTCCATCCAGAATCTAGAAAATCAGGTTGGACAGCTCTCAAAACAGTTAGCTGAGAGACAATCAGGCAATTTTCATGGAGATACTGAGGTAAATCCAAGGGAACATTGCAAAGCAATAACCACTACGAGTGGAAAAACTTTAGTTCTTTCTACTCTAAGTAATAAAAATACTATAGAAAAAGAAAAAAAGCAGGAAAGTGAGCAAGTTAATGATAAAACTGAAAATAAAGTAAAAACAGAAAAAGAGAAAGAAAATCAAGTTCATCAAAAGAAAAAGAAAAAGAATGATTTGATCTCAGAGGAAGCTGTCAAACTAGCTCCTGAGAATTTAAAGAATGCTCCATTTCCACATAGATTTAAGAAACAGATAAAAGAGAAAAAGTTTGGTAAGTTCTTAGATGTGTTCAAGAAGCTTCACATAAAAACTCCTTTTGCCGAGGCATTGCAAGAGATTCCATCATATGTGAAATTTTTAAAAGAACTTTTGTCTAAGAAGAGAAAGCTTAAGGGAGATGAAATGATTGCCCTTACTCAAGAGTATAGTGAAATTATTCAGAAGAAACTCCCTCCAAAGCTAGAAAATCCTGGATCTTTTACAATACCTTGTGCAATAGGGGATGTTCATGTTGGAAGTGCTTTATGTGATATAGGGGCTAGCATTAACCTCATGCTTTTGTCCTTAATGAGGAAATTAGGAATTAATGACCTGCAACCAACTCGCATGTCTTTGCAGTTGGCTGATAGGTCTATCAAATATCCTCATGGAATGCTGGAAGACTTGTTAGTGAAGGTAGATAAGTTTATTTTTCCAGCAGATTTTGTAGTTTTGGACATGGAAGCTGATACAGAGATTCCCTTAATCTTGGGGAGACCCTTCTTAGCTACTGGAAGAGCTTTAGTTGATGCAGAGAAGGGAGAACTCATGCTGAGAGTTTAAGAGGAGCAGGTAACTTTCAATGTCTTCAATGCTATGAAACATCCAGTTGATAAAATGGATTGTTTTATGCTTGAAGAAATCAAAAGTGATAAGACTCATATGCTATTAAGAATTGAAAAAGAGGTGTTACAAGCCTTTCTAGAGGATGATTTTGACTCTGAGACTGAGGAGTTAGATGACTCACATAATGAGTTGCTGAACCTACTAGCAGCATATGAAGTAGGGGAATTAGAAGTTGAAATTAAGGAAAACTTAAATAATACTGCACTTGAGAAGGGTAAGGTGGTGTTTGAAGAAAAACATGATTTGAAACCTTTGCCTTCTTATTTAAAATATGTTTTCTTGGGAAATAATGAATCACATACAGTAATCATTAATGCTGAATTAAAGGATGAGGATGTAGAAAAATTGATAGGGTTTTAAGAAAACATAAATCTGCCATTGGCTGGAACATTTCTGATCTAAAGGGGATTAGTCCATCATTTTGTATGCATAAAATTTTGATGGAGGATGACTATTCCCTAGTTGTTCAGCCATAAAGAAGGTTAAACCCCATAATGAAAGAGGTTATGAGGAAAAAAGTGGTTAAACTCCTTGATCCAGGGATTATCTATCCTATCTCAAACAACGCTTGGATCAGTCCCGTCTAAGTGGTGCCTAAGAAAGGAGGGATGACCACTGTTAAAAATGAAAAAGGTGAAGTCATTGCCACTAGACCAACTATAGGTTAGAGGATGTGCATAAATTATAGAAGGTTAAATGCCTCCACTAGAAAATACCACTTTCCTTTACTATTTATAGACCAAATGCTTAAGAGGTTGTCAGGTCATGAGTATTATTGCTTCCTTGATGGATATTCTAGATACAACCAAATTGTGGTTCATCCAAAAGATCAAGAGAAGACAGCCTTCACCTGTCTATATGGAATCTTTGCATATAGGCGCATATGCCATTTGCTTTGTGTAATGCACCAACAACCTTTCAAAGGTGTATGCTGGTAATTTTTAGGGATATGGTAGAGAAGTTCATTGAGGTGTTCATGGATGACTTCTTTGGGTTTAAAAACAACTTTAATAGATGCCTCAGCAACCTATCTAAGATGTTGGTGAGATGTCAAGAGACTAATCTTGTCCTCAACTGGGAAAAGTGTCATTTTATGGTCAGAGAAGGGATAGTCCTTAGCCACAAAGTCTCTGCGGAGGGCATTCAAGTTAATAGAGCCAAGATTGATATCATTGAAAATCTTCCTCCTCCAATCAATATGAAAGGAGTAAGGAGTTTCTTAGGATATCTATAGGAGATTTATAAAGGATTTTTTGAAAATAGCAAAGCCTTTGACTGATTTACTGGTGAAATATCATGCTTTTGTTTTTGATGAAAACTGTGTCATGGCTTTTGAAAATCTAAAACAAAGATTAATTACAGCTCCAATCCTTGTAGCACTTGATTGGTCTTTACCATTTAAACTCATGTGTGATGCAAGTGATTTTGCTATAGGAGCTGTACTAGGACAGAAAAAAGAAAAATTAACACATGTTATTTATTATGCTAGTAAGGTGCTGAATGAGAATCAAATAAACTACACCACTACTGAAAAAGAAATGCTTGTTGTGGTGTATGCATTTGATAAATTTAGAGCTTACTTGATTATGTTAAGGTCATTATCTATACAAACCATTCAGCAATCAAGTACTTGCTAGCTAAAAAAGAATCAAAGCCAAGATTAATCAGATAGGTTCTTTTACTCCAAGAGTTTGATTAGGAAATAAGAGATAAAAAGGTAGTAGAGAACTTAGTGTTATTCAAGTGGCCTCAATACTCAAGAGGGGGGGTGAATTGAGTTTTTAAAACTTTGCTTGAAATGCATTTGAACTTGATTCTTTTAACACAAGTTTAGAGATTATGAAAGTAAGATCAAGTAAAGTACACAAGATAATTCAAAACAAGAGGCAAATATGGATAAGGCAATTTATCAAACACTTGGTGTGCAATGTTCAATATTAACCAAATCAAGCAAGCTAAAATATGCAAACCACAATCAACCAACACAAATCGATCAAGAGCAATATATGATAGTAAAAGAGTAAGGGAGAAGAGATTACAAACCGATTTAACGAGTTCCACCAACCCGGTGTACGTCTCGCCTCTAAGCAACACACTTAGAGGATTTCCACTATTGTAGATTAGAGATACAACTTTGAGCAATTGCGGCTTCCTAGTGTCCCACACTCAAGAACCCAATCCTCACAAGTACAAGGGAAACCCACCCAATCTCTCAATCTCACAATATCCCAAAGGTTAAACCCCAACCTTTGTAACCACTCAACCTAGAGTGAATAACCACTCAATCCTAGAGTGAACTTTGGTGTTTGATGTTTATGTTTACAAGCAAAAATACTCTCTCAAAAGAGTGGATAAGCAAGTGATAGCTCACACAAATTCTAACTCTCAAAAGGAGATGATATACAAATGAAATCTCAAAATATACAAGAGTAAAAACTCACTAAGCACCAAGAATGATTGTAGAATTGATTTCCTTTTATTCCTTGTTGCTCTCTTGCTTCTACTCTTATTGTGCTTATGTTTCCCTTGCATTTATAGAGCCTTGGAGCAGCTTGAGAGACTTTCTAGCCGTTGCATATAGTGGGCATTTGAGAAATGGGGAAAAAATAAGCTGGTTTCCCACTAAAATATGTTTTCCCACTATCGTAATCGATTATGCCTCAAGCTGTAATCGATTACATTTCAAATTTTTCAGTCCAGTTCGTGCTGTAATCGATTACCATTAATACCTAATCGATTAGCTTCAAGTTAGAACCCTGGTAATCGATTATATGTTGCCTAATAATCGATTAGCTATAGCACCTGATGCATTTAATTTAATTCTTGACTTGGTAATCGATTATGACACTTGAGTAATCAATTAGTGTCGTTCCAGTAGCTCTGTAATCGATTGCTGATGTCTTGTAATCAATTAGCCTTTACACATTGTTGATGTTAACACCTTAGGGCCAGTCGGGTTGGTTACTTCCAAAATCCGATCCATATCCACAGTCGGTAATCGCAACCGTCTCACACATTCATTAGCTACGAAGGAGTGAGTGGCTCCAGAATCAAAAATTACATTAAGTGTATATTTACCGAGTAGGCACTTACTCTGTACTAAGTCATTTGCCTGCGCGGCTTCCTCAGCACTGATGGCATAAACTCTCCCAGCAGCTGGTTGGTCGGTGTTCCTCCTCCTGTTATTTGGGGCAAACATCATATTTCCCCTGGCTCTGTTGCCTCCTCCCCCCGAGCGTTGACCATCATTCCTACTGCTCCTCACCTAGAATCCTGCCTGACATACATTGGCACTTGTTTGACGGAGTTGGGGGCAGTCAGGGCGAGTGTGCCCCTTCTCCTGGCAATGGAAACACTCGACATTTGCACCATCGCAATTCTGAGCGAAGTGGTCGCCACCACATTTAAAACACCCGCCATGTTTTGGTCGTCTATTCCTTTGTCCCCCTCGATCACTACGATCTTGATATCTAGTAAAGGGTCCATTTCTTTCCATGTTACCTGACCTCTTGAAGCGTGACTGTTGAGGCCTCAAGGAGGGACCTACTCTACTATTTTGGCCTGAGTGGGCCTTGTCATCTTCTTCGAATATTCTACACTTATTCACCAATGCAGGAAAGCTCCTGATCTCTTGATATCTACAGGCTCTCTTAATATCTGACCTCAATCCATTCTCAAATTTGAGGCACTTGGAGCTCTCAGTCCCGGGTTGTTGGAAGGGTGGGTAGAATAGACACAATTCTTCGAATCTAGTTGCATACTCTTCCACAGTCATGGAACCCTGTTTTAACTCCATAAACTCCAACTCTTTCCGACTCCTTACTGTGTCGGGAAAGTACTTCTCTAAGAAGCATGTCTTGAAGTTGTTCCAGGTCATCTGGGCATCATCATCAGGAAATCGGTTTCTGGCTATCTTCCACTAGTTCTCCGCCTCGTCTCGCAGCATATACACTGCACATTCTACCTTCTGGGCCTCGGTACAGCGAAGGCCCCCAAAGATCCTTTCCATCTCTTGAGTCCATTTAAAAGCTGCCTCAGGGTTCCTTCCTCCCTGAAATTCACTCGGCTCCTCTTCAGGAAGCGGTCCAGCACTTGGCCATCCTCCGCTTGAGGCTGGCCCTGCCCCTCAAACATGTCCGCAAAGCGTTGGAATGCTATGGCTATAGCCTCCATGCTTTGGCAATGCGTCATCCCTTATCCTGAAATTAACACCCCTTCAAGGATAAGTACACCAAGCCACTTACTACCGACCGTAACTCAGCCTAATATTCAGCAACTTAGCATGTTATGCCATTTCTATATGTTACACAATTAGTCAGATCCGGAGGGATAACCTCCTGTCCACAAATCAATATCACAGTATCAATCAGGCTCAACAAATATCACAACAACGATGACCATCCGATCATAATACACACAACCGTGTGTTTGAATGTGTATATAGGTTCAGGAATTTTGATAATGACAAAAACACTCTTGAAGAAATCTGTGCAAAAACAAAGACATGGAACCAGGTGCTGAGAAACAGAGAAGCTAATCGATTAGGGCAACTATGCGAATCGATTAGGAGCATTCTGTTTTGGAAGAAATTGCATCAGGCTACAAGATAATCAATTACAGCAATGAAGATAATCGATTACAGCAATGAAGATAATCGATTATAAAGCTACTGGAATTAATCTAATCGACTACGCACTTGATGTAATCGATTACAACTGTCAAAAATGAGATTAAATGCATCAGGTATAGTGGCTAATCGTTTAAGGGAAGTTACACAATCGATTAGGAGGCTACTGGAATTAAGGTAATCGATTACCAGACATGCTAATCGATTAGGAAGCTGCGAAATCAAATTAAATGCATCAGGTACAGATGATAATCGATTACAGGAAAAGAAATAATCGATTATGGACCCTCTAACTTGAAGGTAATCGATTACAACGCGAGGGTGTAATCGATTACACTAGTGGAAAAACACATTTAAGTGGGAAACCAGCTCATGTCTCCACCATTCTTCAAAATCCCACTAAGTGCAATGGCTAGGAAGAAGAAGGGCACACCTCAACACCTCAAATGGCTCTATAAATTGAAGAGGAACACAAGCACAAAAACACACCAAGAAGCTACAAATCCTTTTCTCTATTTTGTGCTTTGTAAGCCTTATTTCTTGTATCTTGAATTTCATTTGTATATCCTCTCTTCTTGAGAGATTAGAAATTGTGTGAGCTATCATTTTGCTTATCCACTCTATTGAGAGAGTTACTTGCTTGTAAACACTACATCAAAACACCAAACTTCACTCTAGGTTGAGTGGTTACAAAGGTTGAGGCTCAACCTTTGGGATATTGTGAGATTGAGAGATTGGGTGGGTTGCCCTTATACTTGTGAGGATTGGGTTCTTGAGTGTGGGACACTAGGAAGCCGCAATTACTCAAAGTTGTATCTCTAGTCTACAATAGTGGAAAATCCTCTAAGTGGGTTGCTTAGAGGCGAGACGTACACCGGATTGGTGGAACTCATTAAATCGGTTTGCAAAGCTCTTCTCCCTTACTCTTTTACTTTCATATACTGCACTTAACTGGCTTGTGTTGATTGATTGTGGCTTGCATACTTGAACTTGTTTAAATTGGTAAATCTTGAAGACTGCACACCAAGTGTTTGTTTAATTGTCTCAGCTATATTTACCTTTGTTTTGCATTGCATATTTCACTAAACTTTATTTCACTTGCATAATCTTGTAAATTTGTATATAAGAATCAAGTTCAAAGGTATTCCAACTAAAAGTTTTAAAAACTCAATTCACCCCCCCCCTCTTGAGTATTGAGGCCACTTGAATAACAAGTGGTATCAGAGCTTGACTCTTGGTAGATCAAGCTTAACAGCTTCAAGAGATAAAGATGGCCTCAAATTCTCTAAACCTTTTTCCTGAGGGTGGTGCTACAAATCGACCTCCCGCTTTCAATGGGGAAGGTTATACCTTTTGGAAAGAGAGAATGAAAATCTTAATTCAATCAGTTGACTTAAGAGTGTGGAATGCCATTGAAAATGGTCCTTTTATACCTATGCATATTGTTGATGATAAACTAGTTGAAAAACCTATGGATAATTGGACTAGTGAAGAAGAGAAGAAAGTACAATACAATTACAAGGCTAAAAATCTAATTACTCTTGCACTAGGACCAGATGAATTTTTCCGAGTAATCACTTGTAAATCCGCCAAGGAAATGTGGGATACTCTTCAAGTAACCCATGAAGGTACAAATGATGTTAAAGACTCTAAGATTAGTACACTAACTAGTCAATATGAGTGCTTTAGATTAAACTCTCATGAATCAATTGTTGATATGCAAAAAAGATTCACTCTCATCATTAATCAACTCATTACACTTGGAAAAACTTACACTAACAAAGAGCTCATTCATAAAGTGTTGAAAAGTCTTAACAGAGAATGGCAACCGCTAGTTACCACCATCAAACAATCTCCTAGCATAAACGAAATGTCTCTTGCCACACTATTTGGTAAGTTGCAGGAACAGGAACAAGAGCTGAAAGAATTAAAGATGGCGGAAGAGGAAGAAAAATCTTCCAAGAAAAAGGGTCTCGCTCTCAAGGCCACTCCCATAAATGAAGAAGAATCCGGAAGTGAACTTGATGAAGAAGAAGAGTTTGGACTATTTGTGAAACGCTTCTGGAAATTCATGAAAGGCAAACGCTTCCAAAGAAGCTTCAAAAACACAAGTAAGAAACCTATCACTAAAGAAAATTCTTCCTCACCCAATTGTTTTGAATGTGGCAAGGAAGGGCACTTCAAAGCGGATTGCCCAAATCTTAAGAAGAAGGGAAAAGAGAAAAGAGGAAGAAGGAGAGCATATATAGCATGGGATGAAAACGAGATAAGCAGCTCGGATGACTCAGAAAATGAAGAAGCAAACCTTTGCCTCATGGCCAACCACCAAGAAGAAGATGATGAGGTAAACTTCCATGACTTAGATAAGGATGAATTACTTGATGCTCTAGAAGAATTGTATGATAAATTTACAAAAGTCTCCAATAGACTTAAGGTGTCTAGAAAAACTAGTGACACTCTAGAGATGCACCTTATGGAGGTTTGCAAAGAAAATGAATGCTTAAAAGAAGAATTGAAAAACGCTCAAACATGCTCCAAAAGTAAACCTTGTGATTTTGCTAAGAAATGTGTTGATCTAGAAAATAAAGTCCTAGATCTAAACAAAACCTTAGAGAGGTTTACAAATGGTAGGGATAATCTGAATGTACTACTTGGAAATCAAAGATGCATGTTTGACAAAACTGGTTTATGGTACAATTCTATTAAAAAGGAAAAGCATTACAAAAACTTCTTTGTACCCCCTATGAGATCATCTTCGCCCTTTATAAAATGCAATCATTGTGGATTCAAAGGTCATAACTCTTCAAATTGCAATGTTAGAAAATTAGGGCCAAAGGTTATAAGAAAGGTGTGGGTTCCCAAAGGGACATTACCACAAGCTAACCTTAAAGGACCCAACATAAAATGGGTACCTAGTTCTCTAAACTAATCTTGTTTTGTAGGTATGCTTCAAGGCAAGCAACACCCATTGGTACTTGGATAGTGGGTGTTCAAAGCATATGACGGGAGACATAAGCAAGTTTACATCATTCACTCCCAAGAGAAAAGGAAGTGTCACCTACGGAGACAACACCAAAGGAAGGATCCTAGGCATCGGAAATATAGGTAAGAATTCTTCCACATCCATAAGTGACGTGTTGTATGTTGAAGGCCTCAAACATAATCTACTTAGCATAAGTCAATTATGTGACAAAGGATATAGAGTTTTGTTTGAATCAAATTGTTGCATAATTGAGCATAAGACTAATAAGGAAGTTAAGTTTGTAGGCCAAAGAATTGATAATATTTACATGATTGATATGGATAGTTTGTCTATAAATGATGAACAATGCTTCATTTCAAAAGAGGATGAAACTTGGCTATGGCATAGGAGAATAGCTCATATACATGTAGACCATTTGAACAAACTTGTTTCTAAAGAATTAGTAATTGGTTTACCAAAGCTTAAGTTTAAAAATAGATTTTGTGATGCATGTCAAAAGGGAAAATAAGTAAAGGCATCTTTTCAATCCAAAAACATTGTCTCCACACAAAAGCCTTTACAACTTTTGCACATGGACTTATTTGGACCATCCAAAATCAAAAGCTTTGGAGGTAATTACTATGGTCTAGTTATAGTAGATGACTATTCAAGATATACATGGACATTGTTTCTTGCTCATAAAAATGAAGCATATCATGCATTCAAGAAACTTGCAAAGATTATCCAAAATGAGCAAAATTCTAAAATTACATCCATTAGAACCGATCATGGGGGAGAATTTGAAAATCAATCTTTTGAAAAGTTTTGCGAAAAACATGGTATTAATCACAATTTTTCAGCTCCTAGAACTCCACAACAAAATGGAGTAGTTGAAAGGAAAAATAGATCTTTAGTGGAGCTTGCTAGAACCATGCTAAATGAAAACCATATTGCAAAACATTTTTGGGCCGATGCGGTAAACACCGCGTGTTATGTTATGAATAGGTGTTTAATAAGGCCTATTTTAAAGAAAACCCCCTATGAACTTTACAAGGGTAGAAAACCCAACATTGCACACTTTCATATTTTTGGATGTAAATGTTTTGTGCTCAATAATGGAAAGGATAATCTAGAAAAGTTTGATGCCAAATCTGATGAGGCAACCTTCCTAGGATACTCTCAATCTAGTAAATCTTATAGATTATTCAACAAATGCACGAATACCATAGAAGCATCCATTCATGTTAAATTTGATGAAAATAGCCATAACCCTCCGAGAAAGGAAGATGTTGATGATCTTGTAGGTACTCTTCAAGAATTGACCATTGATGACAAGGAAGGAGAAATCAAAGACACAAATAAAGCCAAACATGAGGAATGACAACATTGGATCACTTTGAAGGATCATCCTCTAGACAAAGTCATAGGTGAAATGACTCAAGGTGTAAGTACTCGAAATGCCATTAGAAATGCATGCAATCACTTAGCTTTTGTATCTCAAATTGAACCCAAAAATATTGATGAAGCCATTATTGATGAACATTAGATGTTGGCCATGCAAGAAGAATTAAACCAATTTGAAAGAAATGAAGTTTGGGAACTTGTGCCAAGACCCAATGACCATCTAATAATAGGCACCAAATGGGTTTTTAGAAATAAGTTAGATGAAAATGGTTTAATAACAAGAAACAAAGCTAGACTAGTTGCAAAGGGATACAATCAAGAAGAGGGAATAGATTATGAAAAAACGTATGCTCCCGTAGCTAGGTTAGAAGCCATTAGGTTATTATTAGCTTTTGCATGCTGTATGGATTTTAAACTTTATCAAATGGATGTCAAAAATGCATTTTTAAACGGCTTTATCCAAGAAGAAGTTTATGTAGATCAACCTCCCGGCTTCGAAAATCATAAATTTCCAAACCATGTCTTTAAATTGAAAAAAGCCTTATATGGTTTAAAACAAGCTCCAAGAGCTTGGTATGAAAGACTAAGTAAATTCCTTTTAGAACACAATTTTGAAAGAGGAAAGGTTGATACTACACTGTTTATAAAACGCAAAAATAATGACATTCTTTTGGTACAAATTTATGTTGATGATATAATATCCGGTGCTACTAATGAAAATCTTTGTCAAGAGTTTGCCAAGATTATGCAGAATGAGTTTGAAATGTCCTTGATGGGAGAACTCACCTTCTTCCTTGGATTACAAATAAAACAAGCAAATGATGGAATGTTCATTAGTCAAACTAAGTATTGTAAAGAACTACTCAAAAGGTTTGAAATGGACAAGGCAAACGAAATAGCCACACCCATGAGTACATCTTAGACAAAGATGAAAAGGGTAAGGACATTGAAATCACTAAATATCGAGGTATGATTGGATCCTTACTTTATTTAACTGCTAGTAGGCCCGATATTATGTTTGCGGTATGCATGTGTGCTAGATATCAAGCATGTCCTAAAGAATCACACTTAACTGCCGTAAAAAGAATTTTGAAATATCTTGTGCGTACTCAAAATGTTGGTTTGTGGTATCCCAAAGGCGTTGAATGTAATCTTTGAGGATATTCTGAGTCTGACTTTGCGGGCTGTAAACTTGAGAGAAAAAGTACTAGCGGCACATGTCATTTACTTGGTAGCTCCCTTGTTTCTTGGCATAGCAAGAAGCAAGCAAGTGTGGCATTATCGACGGCTAAGGCAGAATATGTAGCCGCCGGTAGTTGTTGTGCTCAAATTCTTTGGATGAGACAACAACTTCTTGATTTTGGCATTGTTTTAAACAAAGTACCCATCAAATGTGATAATACTAGTGCTATTAATATCTCAAAGAATCCTGTAATGCACTCTAGAACCAAGCATATTGAGATTAGGCATCACTTCATCAGAGGCCATGTATTAAAAGGGGATTGTGTACTTGAGCATGTTGAAACTTCTAGGCAACTAGCAGATATCTTCACAAAACCCTTGGCTAGAGAACAATTCATCCACATCAGAAGAGAATTAGGCATTCTTGACATGTCAAATTGTGTTTGAATGATGGAGTATTTTGATAAAAACTGTGTTGTATGGCATGATTAGATGAATGGTGTGACTCATTAATATTACATTTCATGTTTGCAACCTTGCTGTATGAAAACCTGAAGTTTTTGAACCAATAATCGATTATATGCATCCTCATAATCGATTACTATGCTTCTGTTTCTTTGATAATCGATTACTATTTCATCCCTAATCGATTAAAATGATTCTGTCTCTAATCTAATCGATTGCCCTTGATCCACAATCGATTACACAGCCTCTGTTTCAGGTATAAAACGTTTCCTCTTCTCCATAATCGATTACCATCTTGCTCCAATCGATTAGGACGTTTCTGTTTCCTTTGTAATCGATTATGACAAAGATCTAATCGATTAGACTCTGCACGAAATGTTTCAAATTCCCCAGAAACAGTGAGCTAATCGATTACACTCTGTCTCGTAATCGATTAGCCTCGATTCTGAAGAGTCAATATTGCAATTTCCAAGGCCTACTCGAACCACTCCCTCTCTTAACTCACTTTACTCCTTCCTAAACCTAACTTTTACCTATAAATACCCCTCTCCTCACCCTCTCATCTCACACTACCTCCTTCCTCTCAAATCTCTCAAAAACTCTCAAACATTCTTCTCTCTTCATCTTCCTCCTTGCATTCCTCACCATGTCTTCATCCCGAAATGTTAAGAGAGCAAGGTCTTCCATGGCTCAGGCCCTTAACCCCCTTGACTTCTCAAGGTTCTTCTCTTCCCCTAGAGACCTTCAAAATTTTGTGAAAAACTTTTCTGAAAAGGAAATAATGACTCCCCACTTCACCATTGCCGACACCTTCGATAACCCTAGCCTAACCTTCACCCAAAGCCTTCACCACTACAACCTCTTTCCCTTCCTCTCCCTCAAGGAAGAAGAGTACTACCCTGAACTCATAAGGGTATTCTACTGCAACCTCCGACTTGTCAATAGGATGGTTGAATCCAAAGTGAAGAACGCAACCATCAAACTCACCAATGCTCAATTTGCGGAAATCTCCCAGCTGCCTCTCAACAATGCTGATTTTGATGGAGGAGAACCAGAAGACGAATGGGGCTTCAATGCTCTAACTGCTCGTGAATCCTTGTGGAAAGCTGACCGCCCCAGGAGAAACCACAAACTGGTAGGACATTTGACCATGAACAACCGTCTGCTTCACTTTTTCTTGGTCAAAATGATAGTTCCTCGTGGTGGGAACTATGCCTTGGTGGAAGAAGATGATGTCCTCTTGATGTGGGCAATGCTGAACCACAAGGAGATTAACTGGGTTCAGTTGGTCAAATTCCATATGCGTCACGTAAAGGACCAACAAAAACTCCCTTATGGTATTCTCCTTACTAAAATTTTCAAATATTGTGGAGTAGACTTGGCTGGAGAATTATCAGAAAAAGTGCCTCCAAGAGCTTGCATTGGCACCCATCACCTCACCAAAATGGGTCTTGTTTTTATGCATGGAGCATGGTACTCACGAATGGAGGGCATTGATGCCAACATTCCCTTCGAAGCTCCTGCTGAAGAAGAACCTGTTCCTCCTCCTCCTCAACCACAAGCTGCACCTCAAGCCTCTTCATCTGCTCCTGCTGACCCCTTTGCATCACTCTACGCCCATCTTGACCGCCGCTTCGATCGCCTTGAAAACTCCCTTCAAGAGTTCTCAATGACCGAGCAGCAAAATTTCGAGATGATGCAACAACGTTATGAAGAGCTGTCCCATCAAATCGCTGAAATTCGTTTCTTTAATCCGGACAATTAGATCCACTTTTCATGTGTTGTTTAGGTTGCTTTTGTTCTTTTTCAAACCTGCACTTTTGCTTCATGTAATTCCCTACTTTATGTATTGCTAAATCAATAAAATTTTCCGTTCATAATATATCTCTTTACTTACTGTTTATTTTTTATGATTCCAAAGGGGGAGAAGTATTATTAAATGAGTTCATATCTTGTCTAACTTATCTTGTTTAAAATCTGAAAAAGATTGCCAAAGGATTAATAAATTCCTTTTGATAGGGGGAGATTTGCTAAGAGATAAGAGAAAATTAGATAAAGATGCTGACTATGATTAAGAGATAATGCAGCAGATATATTTTTGCAAAGAGATAAAATTAGAGATAAGATTGACTAACAACCCTCAAGAGATGAACATAGTTGTCATCATCAAAAAGGGGGAGAATGTGTTTGCATGTGTATACAGGTTCAGGAATTTTGATAATGACAAAAACACTCTTGAAGAAATCTGTGCAAAAACAAAGACATGGAACCAGGTGCTGAGAAACAGAGAAGCTAATCGATTAGGGCAACTATGCGAATCAATTAGGAGCATTCTGTTTTGGAAGAAATTATATCAGGCCACAAGATAATCGATTACAGCAATGAAGATAATCGATTACAGCAATGAAGATAATCGATTATGAAGCTACTGGAATTAATCTAATCGACTACGCACTTGATGTAATCGATTACAACTGTCAAAAATGAGATTAAATGCATCAGGTATAATGGCTAATCGATTAAGGGAAGTTACACAATCGATTAGGAGGCTACTGGAATTAAGGTAATCGATTACCAGACATGCTAATCGATTAGGAAGCTGCGAAATCAAATTAAATGCATCAGGTACAGATGATAATCGATTACAGGAAAAGAAATAATCGATTATGGACCCTCTGACTTGAAGGTAATCGATTACAACGCGAGGGTGTAATCGATTACACTAGTGGAAAAACACATTTAAGTGGGAAACCAGCTCATGTCTCCATCATTCTTCAAAATCCCACTAAGTGCAACGGCTAGGAAGAAGAAGGGCACACCTCAACACCTCAAATGGCTCTATAAATTGAAGAGGAACACAAGCAGAAAGACACACCAAGAAGCTACAAATCCTTTGCTCTGTTTTGTGCTTTGTAAGCCCTATTTCTTGTATCTTGAATTTCATTTGTATATCCTCTCTTCTTGAGAGATTAGAAATTGTGTGAGCTATCATTTTGCTTATCCACTCTATTGAGAGAGTTACTTGCTTGTAAACACTACATCAAAACACCAAACTTCACTCTAGGTTGAGTGGTTACAAAGGTTGAGGCTCAACCTTTGGGATATTGTGAGATTGAGAGATTGGGTGGGTTGCCCTTATACTTGTGAGGATTGGGTTCTTGAGTGTGGGACACTAGGAAGCCGCAATTGCTCAAAGTTGTATCTCTAGTCTACAATAGTGGAAAATCCTCTAAGTGGGTTACTTAGAGGTGAGACGTACACCAGATTGGTGGAACTCGTTAAATCGGTTTGCAAAGCTCTTCTCCCTTACTTTTTTACTTTCATATACTGCACTTAACTAGCTTGTGTTGATTGATTGTGGCTTGCATACTTGAACTTGTTTAAATTGGTAAATCTTGAAGACTGCACACCAAATGTTTGTTTAATTGTCTCAGCTATATTTACCTTTGTTTTGCATTGCATATTTCACTAAACTTTATTTCACTTGCATAATCTTGTAAATTTAAATATAAGAATCAAGTTCAAAGGTATTCCAACTAAAAGTTTTAAAAACTCAATTCACCCCCCCTCTTGAGTATTGAGGCCACTTGAATAACAAACCACTCACACTCGGCAAGCATACCTTGGCCTTGGACCTTTTGGTCTGCTCTGATACCAAAATGTAACACCCTAATTTTAATTAAATAAATAAAATCAACAGAAAAAAAATTTCCAAATTTTAAGGTTAACAAACCGAGCATAATCTGCTTGAATTGATAAAACCGAGTACAACAAGAAAAGGAATGGGAAGAAGACAAGGGAGGAACTCACGCACAGTGAGAGGAAGAAGTGCTTAAGCGAACCCAATAGCACCAGGTGAACTCGCTCAAGCGAGGGCTAACTACGCTCGGGCGATTCTACTCAAGATCTCCAGTCCGCACTACACTTTACTGAAGCGATGCTACATTCGGCATCCTGACATTCCACTCGGTTTCTAGCGTATGGTTCACTCGGTAAATCATCACGCTCGTGCTTCACTCGGGAGGGTTCACTTCCTAACCCACTCAGACTAACCTTAATACTCGCCAGCCCATTCTGACAGCATATCACACTCTGCTGCTAAACTCGATCGGATTATATACGTGTACGTATTGGAAATTCGAGAATGATTCCCAAAGCCGCTCACTCGGAATCTATGAAGGCTTCTCACTCAGGATAACATTCACGTCCATTACACCACTCGGGGCATTCTGCTCGCCCTTCACTCGGGTTCTCTAGCTGCTTATTAATTTATTACAACAATTTCACTTAGAGTCTTAGGTGTCGTTCCCCAGTCGGTGAACTCTCACTCGGCGGGTTCTCACTCGGAATTGTTGAATATCCTCTACTCAGAAAACCTCACAATTATCACTCACAGGATTCGCACCAACTCCTACTCCAGACTATGTGACCTTAATCACTCGGACCATTCAACCTCTCATCACTCTGAATATCTTGCCATCTCGCTTTCCCCCAACAACAACTTGGCTCCATATCTACCCATAGTCACCCTGACTTCCTACACTCGGAAAGTATACTTATACATCCAGGTTTATCGCTCGTACATCACCCACAGTATAGAATAAACACAGAATATATACATAGGGGAGTATTTAAATAATTACACATGCATTAACATGTTCCTTCTACCCGAAGTATTCAAATGCTGATATAAGGGCTAAAATCAAAATATGAGCCGGCCAAGGCTTGACAAGACCTTATACACAGTATATACATATGCACATATATTCCATAGCGCTCGGGTTCTCTACTCTGCACTCGGCTCCTCCTTCATCCTTCATTCCGAGAGATATTCACTAAAAAATGTAGCCACAGTAGGGGTGAGCTTTTACATGGAAAATGACAGCCAAGGACTCGGTATCAGTGTCAGTACGCACACTTACATTCATTCAATCACATTCAGATTAGATTAGGGCCATGCAAATCAAAACAGTATCAATAACATACACTCACATACATACTACATAGAGTTCATCCTTACTCACACATGCACATGCATCCACACGCTCAGAATTTATTCATAACACCCAATACATGCCACGCGTACTGTGAACACCTCTTTTTGTCCGGCCAATTGGTACAGTTCCATCCTTTGAGCACTCTTTTATGCGCATGGTTCATTTGAAAATTCATAACTCCTTCATACGATCTTTGATTTGCGCAAACCCGGTCTCTAAATTTTCGTAACAAAATTGTCTACGACTTTTGTGAAGACCTTGAAGGCTGAATCCTTACCAATTGGTACAGTTTTAATAATCTTCCTGGACTTGCTCCAGTTTCATGACTGCTCTGCACATCTTTAAGAAAAAATTCATATCTCCCTCATATGATACTAAAATGACCCCATTCTTTTTTCTATGGCTCCATATCAAAGAGATCTACAAACTTCATGAAGGCCACAAAAGCTAATTCTCCACCCATTTTGCCCAGTGAATTTATTTTGCTTGCAAATGTATTTCCGTCACACTCTGGAGCAGTTTTCATAGATGGGCCATATCTCCCTCGTTTCTTGATGAAAATTTTTGTGCCATATATCAAATTAAAGCTAAGAGAAAGATCTACAAACTTTATAAAGGGCACAAAAGCTAATTCTCTACCCATTTTGCCCAGTGAATTTATTTTACATGCAAAGGTATTTTCGTCACAGTCTGGAGCAGTTTTCGTAGATGAGTCATATCGCCCTCGTTTCTTGATGAAAATTTTTGTGCCATATATCAAATTAAAGCTAAGAGAAAGATCTACAACTTTCATGTTGGACTCTTTTTCAAATTTGGCACGCATCAGCCCTCAAATGCACGAGCAAGTTTGTGATGGTGGGCAAGGCACTAAAGATCATAATGGAGCACTAAGGATCATAATGGAGCACTAAAGCATCATAATGGGGCACTAAAGATCATAATGGAGCACTTAAGTTGATAATGGAGCACCATGGACTTGTTAATTGGAGAGTGCACCTTCCATTACAAATTTTTTATGGCAATGGCTGCTTTTGCATTCCTATAAATTGGCACCATGAGCATTCATTCATGGGGGATTCTTCATTGAAGGCAATCAAGTCTTGGGAAGCCATTCGTTTCTCCTCTTCTTCTTCTCTGTTGCATTTCTTCTTCCAGCAAGTTTTTTTTCATTTCCGGCAAGTTTCTTTTCATTTCCAAGTTTTTCCATTTCCGGGTTAGTTTCTTTTCCAGATTATTATGTTCTTTTCTTTTCTTTACTTTTCTTTGTAGTTGTTATTATGTAGTTTCATTTCTTCTTCCAGCAAGTTTCTTTTCATTCCCAAGTTTTTTTTTATTTCCAGGTTATTTTTAATAAAGTATGCTATTATTAATAAAATAATAAAAAAATAAAAAAAATAAAATAATAATAAAAAAAATAATAAGTAATAAGTTTTGCATATGTTTTATTTTCTAGCCTAAAAATTTCCATTTTTTAACCGTGTCGTACGGGAACACTTCCGTCTACATAATCTCCTTAGGATCCGTACACGTGCGAAGAACTTCGTCTTGTATGAGTTCCCCACCTCAAATAACTTCCATCATCATGTTCCGAGTCAAAAAAGTATTTTTTCTCAGAACTACGTAACCCTGATTTCTTGATAATTCAAGAATACGTAGGAGCAGGACTTTAACTCCTGTCGGGCCCATCTTTTTTTATTTTTTTATTTTTTTGATTTATTTCCTTACTTTCATTTTTCTTTCATAAATGTTCTTCTTTTTGGTCGCTTCCGTGAAAATCAATTTAGACGTGACGTCTTGTTGATTTCCTCCTAGTTTTTGCTCAAGCCTCGCCATAATTCATAGGGAAGGGATACTTAGGACGAGACGTCCCGCTTATCTCTTTCCTATCCCTGTCTTTTTTTTTCGAGAATGTCTAATTTAGGCGTGACGCCTTATTAGCATTCTCTTCCCCTCTCTGTCTCATATCGAAGTCGAGTTTAATCCGGATGAAACGTTCCATTGACCTCGCTTCGACATTCTATGTTTGTACAGTTCTCTACTCGGAATAAAAGGGAAGAAACCATGTTTTATTTAAGGCTATTTATATTGTGCTTTCAATCTTGGTACTGTCTTTGACAGGCGATGTAGGGTGCTAATACCTTCCCTACTCGTAATCGACTCCCGAACTTGAATCTCAACTTTTAACCAGTGCTTTACTGAATTCAGTTTTTTCCCAATGTTTTTCTTATGAATAAAAACGTTGGTGGCGACTCCCTGTTTCATTCCACCCCTTCTTTCTTTCTCGCCGCGCCGTCGCGATCCAGGTTGCGACACGTACTATCCTAACCAACATCATAACTACATGCATGCCTGCGGATCTGACTTGAGTAATGACCTTCAGTTACAGTTCCCCTTTTTTCTGGCCTTTCGTCCATTAGCTCTTCCCGTGTGGTACCGACCTCCCATGGGCGTCTCGAGACTCCTCTCTAGCTTCTACGGCTACCACGAGCTCTCTCAGGATCTAGGCAAGGTCTGTAACTGGAAGTCATTCCCTCGGGGCTCATGACCTTCCACGGGTCACCCCATTCCTACATATGCAACTTATGCGTTTAACCAGCAAGCAACATCACTCAACTGATACCTCCTTTGTAAACATCAAGGTAGAAGCATATTCAACACGATTTCTATCTTTACTTTGCCAAACACACCAACATGCACAGTGATCGAATAATCAAGGTAATAGCATCAGACAAACCAACTAACAGTCACACATTCTTATTCCCATATTGTCAACAGAGGTAGAAGCATACATCTCACTCGGCTATATCAGAAAGGCTAACAGACTACATTACCACTATCTTGCTTACATGCAAATATTATCTAACTACTCAGCATGCACATGGAATCTAAGATCAACAATCATGCATAATATACAATCGTGACAGACACATGCATACACCTAAAGTAATACATTCATCCGGTACCGTTCGTGGACCATGCATTTGACATGTAAGTGCCCCCTACCTACTGAAGGAAGTTCGAGGGGTTCCTCTGTTTCCCGATGCTGATCTGATTGTCTTGCCTAGGCTCACTCTCGTTCGGCCTCCTTGGTCGTAGTCGCACCGTGAAGCAGGGGTCGTTCGTCTTTCACCTTGATGATCGTCCTTCACCAACCGAAGGAACTCCAAGTCTTCTGCAGCATCGTCGTCGTGCGTTCTCAGGAACAGAACAGGGAGCAGGGGAAGGAAGACGAAGGGTAAGAGGGAAGAGAGTACAAGAAGGAAAAAGAAGAGAAGAGAGGAAGAGGGAGTTTGAAGGAGATGCGTAGCTTCAGTGACCAGAGGCACATATATAAACATATACGTGCACGAGGGAGAGTGGGATGGGAAAACGTGAATTGCAGTCCCACTCACGTGACTCCCCAATCGAAAGCAGCCACCTCCTACCAACCAAGCTTAATTAATTGTCACTATTTCTTAGACTGAGTTGATTATAATTAATAATTAATTTTCCTTCTTTGCAATCAGAATCTCAATGGTTTATTTTCATTCCGCATTAATCCTCAAAATTAGGATGTTACAATTCCTTTGTAATTAATTAATTAATTAGTTTCATTAGTTTAATTGTTAGGAAGTTTTCTTTGTAATTAATTAGAGTTAGTTTAGTTAGTTTTTGCCTTAGCTATATATAGTTGTAAATACTCTGTAATTTAGAATAGGTAGATATATACAGAAGCAATAACACAATTCATTTTTCTGATTTTCAATCTCTCTTTAAACATTTTCCCTCTCTAACCCTCTCTTCCATGGCTCTTCATATGCTACTTTCTGAAACCACTTCCATGGGTTGCTAAACTTCTATGGTTAGGATTGCTGAAGCTTCTAATGGAATCTCGAATCTACATTGAGGAAATTATCTTCTGAAGCATGAGGAGAACAAGTTGAGAAGTGGATCTACACTGCTGGATTGATAAATCTAGACCTAATTGAAGAATTTCACTAGTGAGGAATCATGGTTGAAAGTTTAGGTAACTTCTAGCTTCCTAACTAATTCAGGCCTAGTAATTAGGTGAATAATGTTAGTGTATGCACTACGAGCTATTAATGTATCAATTTTAACTTATCGATAAAATTAGTATTTTTAGTTTTTAGACTAATTTTAACGCTATTTATCCTGGAATAATAGGTCATATGAGAATTATTCCTAAAACGTCCCTAATCCACTATTTACATGGGGACATGTAAATACATTAAGATTAGTGTGTGAATGTACTGATGATTTGATCTCACAAATCATGGATATATGATATCAAGTCTTTACACGGATACACATTAAGAGTAATGTTGTACGTGACAGACCCACCATGAGAATGTTACATGTGTAACATCCCGATTTAATAATTAATTGCCAAATGAAAATAAATCATTGAAATAATAATTGCAAGGTGGGAAAATTATTTAATAATTATAATTAACTTAATTAACTCAACTTAAGAAATAATGACTGGTTAAGAGTGATTAATTAATAATTGCTGGCTGATTGTGATTGGTGTACTGCTTCACGCTTTCCCACCCCACTTCCCCTTCTCTCCGTGTATGCGTATATGGGCTACTGGGCCACCCTATCATTCATTTTTCCCTTTCAGACTTCTCTTCTTTCTATCCTCTCTTCTTCCCTTCTTCTTCGCTCTTCATTCTCCTTTTCTTCTTCTTTCTTCTCTGCTCTCTGCACCGTGAGCTCGCAACCATGGAGGCTGAGGATCAGAGTCCTCCTTCTTGACTCGACGAGCTAGAGAGGGTGAGGGTGTGCATTCCCTCTGCATGCAACCAGTCTTCTTCCCCATGGCTCCTCCGTCGACTTCCCTCTTTCTCCCTCTCCTTGCTCGAGGCTGCCGAGTCTCAGTGAAGATCTACACCACGAGGAGCTTCAAGAAGGTTGGAGCGTTCATAAACGTGTGATTGGAGCTACTCAAGAGAGCAAGCAGAGAACTAGGCGTCTCGGAAGCTTGGAAATCCCCACTGAACCGAGTAGAAGGTCAATGTGGTGCCCTGGGGGCTTGGGTCTCCCCGCTAATCTTGCATGCAGAACCGTTTAAGAGTGGGAGTGGCTCGGAGTTCCTCCAAAGCCAGGTGTAATGGTGGATGACTGATGCAGGGTCGCTCCATTGAGAACGAGTGAATAGGCTGAGCGGAGCAACCGACTGGAGCTGCAAGCCCTTAGAGCCTTTGGAATCTTCATCCCAGGTAGAGGGCGCTCTACATGTCAAATGCATAGTTTCTGGACGGTCCGAGTGAACGTATTACCTTATGTGTTTGTATGATTATGATTATGATGACCCTGTGAGGTGTTTGACTGTTGATCATAGGATATCATATATGTGTGTTAGTAGAGTCCTGTTGATTATTTCGTACCCACATGCATGCGTTCAGGATGTGCTGTTTGATATATATATATATTGTGTGTGCTGCTGAGTGGAGTACGAATGAATGATAATTATTAGCTGGGTGGTGTATGACTATGGCTGTCCTAGAGATGTATGATGACATTGGTGATGTTGTAGAGTTAATGTATGAATTGCATGTTAATTATAATGAGAATGTCAAGCATATTGTGTGGTGTATTGTTGACTTCCGGGTGGATACGATATGAATTGCTTAACATGAACTTGCTGAGTGTGGATGACTACCGTGACATGCATGAGGTTGCATTTATGAATAGAGGGTGACCTGTGGAAGGTCAGGAACCCAATGAGATGATTTCCAGCTACAGACCCTTGGCTAGATTCTGAGAGGACCCGTGGTAGCCCTGGGAGCTAGAGTTAAGTCTCGAGACGTCCATGGGAGACCGGTACCACATGGTAAGGGTTATCAGACGAGGGGCCAGAAAAGGGATCTGTAACTGAGAGTTATTGTTAAGTTGGATCCGCATGCATATAGGTAGGTGCATCATTGACGAGAGCAACACACTCCTTAAAATCTGTGAATGCTATTAAGGAATTTCCGACTGGATTTGTGTGTGTGTTTGACGCTGAGGCTAAGTATTATTGATGTTATTGTTAAGGGGTATGTTGTTGTGAATAGTAGGAGTTAGATGACCATGAATGACTTGAGTAATCCGACTAGTGATTTGTGTAGATGCTTTATTAAATGTTAGTGAATGCTAGTATTGTTGCAGATAGATAGAGTATGTTGAAAGGGAATATGTATACTAAGCCGAGCCAATAGCTGTCATTGTATATGTGAAAGCTCACCCCTACACCATTTTTCAGTATGTGCAGATCGGGCTCGGAAGTGCTGACAGGGCCTCAAGTCCGAGTGTGGTGTACCTCGATTGTGGAGTGCTTATATTGTATTCATTATGTTTAGTCAGTGTAGCCTTGGCCGGCTCTTATGTAAAATGACGATTAAGCATATTTGTTTATAAAGATTGATTAGAAGAATTATAGATATGGGTTACTTGTATGGAATTGTAAGTATTGGTGAATATATATATATATAATGTTAAGATAATGGATATTCCGAGTGTATGATTGTGTATAGACCTGTGTTGTATGCTGGTGACTCGTGTTGGGCTCTTTCCGAGTAGGGCCTACTCATAAGGATTCTGAGAGAAATCCCTTTGATGAATTCTGAGCGGACGATATAAATAATCCGAGCGAATAGGTTGTGGCATGCCGAGTGAGTTAGCTATCATTTTCCGAGTGAATGAGTTGAAGGATAACTCTGAATTCCGATTGTCTAGATAGCCGAGTGTGGCTTCTCGCCCCAGCGATCAAGGTACTTGCTCCAGCGAGTGTGGACTTGGGAAGACCTTGTGTTGTCACCGCTTAAGCGATTCGTGCCTCGCCCGAGCGATTGGAGCTGCTTCGCTCAAGTGTATGGGTTCTCGCTTAACCGAGTGAATTGCTGGTTTTGGGCTTCGCTGAGTGTTTCCTTCTTCCGCTGTATGCCCTCTCGAATCGGTTTTATTTTCTCTTGCCTTCCCTTCTCTTATTTCTTTTGTTACCCGGTTGCTTTATGGTCTATTTGGTTTATTCAATTTCAAAAAATTGTTTTTGTTCCGGGTTATTTTCATTCTAAATTTAGGATGTTTCATTTTGGTATCAGAGCAGACCGAAAGGTCCAAGGCCAAGGTATACTTACCAAGTGTAAGCGGTTGTATGCAGTATGATTGAGTGGCCATCATTATTATGACATTGATTTGTGAATAGGAGGTCATTTCCCTCCTGGTCCGATTGATTGTATGCCCTAACTTAATCGGTATTGTATGTGTTTGATGATTTAGTATATGAATGGTGTGGTTGTATGCCTGTGCCTTGTTGAGGAATTTGAACGTGTGATGAATGAATAGTATATGATTTGAGATACAAGAAATATGTTAGCCTTAGTTCCTTTTACTTGAACCTGAACCCTTTGGAGTAGAAGACATAATTTGGTGCCTGTAATTAATTACACCCTCTATGTTGCGTGAACTCATATACTGTACATGAAGATTTGAGTAATATATGTATGCGTATTTGTTGTGTGTGAGAGATTAGTTTAACTATAAGTAGAAAATGGAGACGAGTGTTGACGTGGGAAGAGAGTTAGTGACTCCCTCCGAGTGAAAGGAAACCTAGGTAATCCCGAGTGAATGAGACAGTATGATGCCGAGCGAGAGTTTACCGACCAGAAGATGACACCTACGACTCTGAGTGGATCCATTATAATAAATCATTAAGTAGCTAGAAAATCCGAGTGAGTCTTGACTTAGTGGGAAAACCAGAGTAGGAGAGATTATAGTTGCCGAGTGAGAATGAGTGAAGAGGACGGGTGATACCGAGTGGGAATCGATCTTGATACCCTTAGAGTGATAACTGTTAAGTATTTCCTGAGTGAAGGGTGACTGAGTATTTCCGAGTGAGGAGTCCCTTTTAAATTCGGGTGAAAGGAATGTGTGCACACTATAATGGTTGTTGAGCTCAATATGAATTACATGAATATGTGGAATGTTATTTAGAATAACATGATTGAATGGAATCTGATTGAATGAATGTATGTATATTAATGTTATGGCCGGGTGCGATATGATGTTGTGGCTGTAATGCATGCTGTGGTGAATGATATGAATTGTATGGCCGAGTGTGAATTTGATATTCCGATTGGATGATTGAATATATATGTGTGTTGATGCTGTCGCAAGGTGCAAAGTGAGCCTATGGCTGTGATTATATGGATTATAAATAATGTATGTGATATAGCCGAGAGCTGGCTGGATAGATTCTGATTGAATGATGCTTGAATGTGTTCTGGTTGAATGATAGCGTGTATGCATTGAATGTTGGTACACACGTATATGTATATACATATATATGATACTGTATGGTTTAAGGTGGATAAGATCTAAGGAAGAAGTAATTACGCGGTAATGGTCGGAAACCGACTGTTATTATACCATTTTGGGGTGATAGTAACTGCTACTTGAAGAATGTCATCGGGAGAGTTACGCTAAATTATGAGTAATGAAGAGGTGTACGACTTTTGTGTAAGTCGGAAGCCTGTAGCCATTATACTGTTTTACCGTAGGGGTAAATTATATTACATGATTGTTGCTGTGTGACGTGCCCTACGTGGTGCATCATGATAATGTTGATGTGAATATGTGCTTATATATGCATGTGAATTGCCATTAATTCTTGTGAGTAAGTATTAGCTGAGTGAGTTGGTCGGTGCGTGTGAGAACGTTGTTAAGGAGACTAACATGGTTTGCATGGATTTGAATGATTTGAATGAACCCCGACTAGATGATGACGTACAAGTGGATTCCGACTGAATGAATATGTATGTACCGATACTGTTACCGAGTGTAACGTGGTGTCATAATTGAGAATGTACGTTATTGAGCAACTCCCGATTGGATATGATGTTGTGAATGAAATCCTTAATGTAGTTTGGAATTGATTTGAGTAAGTCCGATCGGATGAACACATATATATATATATATATAAATGATGCTGTTGTTGAGTGCAATGTGTGGTTATGGTTATGGTGCATGCTGTAGTGAACAATGTTAAAGCCATGAATAATTGGTATGAAATCCGATTGAGTGCCTGTATGTACACTAGTGCCGTTGCCGAGTCCGCAGTGTGTTATGACAACATGTGATTGTGAATTGCTAATCCGGACTGAATTGCATGAAGCTGAATGAGTGATGTCATTATATAGCTGAGAATTGAGAATTTAATCCGAGCCATGATTTTGTGATGAATAAGATTTAGAGGAAATACTTACTCGGTGTTGGCTAGAAGCCGATTGTTGTATTGCCGTCATCCAGTTTTACAGAAGTGATAAATGATTTTCATGCTTGTTGTTGTATGATGTACCCTGTGTGATGCATAATGTTGATGTAGATGTACTGCTTCTAATGTGTATGTGAACTGCCATTAATTACCGTGTGAATTAGTATTAGTTGAGTGAATCAGGTCAGTGTGAGTCATGCTGTCCTGAGATGACTCTTCATGCCGTAAGCATTGTGGCAGCGTACATGTTGCAGTGACTGTGTAATTGTTGTAACCCTATAGGAATGAGACGTCATCCTATAAGATGGATGCAGCAATTCATGAGTCAGGCGGGTGAAGTTGTAGCTGCTTATGGTGATGGTGAGTCTTTTAGGCTGCCCCGAGTAAAGAGAGGAGTTGTATTAAGTGGATCATAAGTGGCTATGTATCAAAATGAGGACTGCTTAACCTTGTCATGTTGCCTCCGAGAGGATTAGAGGTTGTTGAGTGCGGAACGACTACTAAAGGGACGATTGGTTATTGAAATAAGAAGGGTGATCAAATTTACCACTAAAATTAGAGTTTTATAAGTTAGCCGAGTGGTACTGTAAGTTTAATAAGGAAACCTGGACCTTGAGCCAAGGTGTTCGGTAAGGTGAGCATTGCTCGGTAAAGATTAGTATGTTCTGAGTGTGTGAGGGTGGAGATGGTTCCGAGTGAAATCCTTCTGGGAGAAAGAACTGCTGAGCGAAAATTATGATATTCTGAGTGAAGCATCGTTTGGGTCATCAATAAGGAGCTGTGTCCAAATGGCACTTCTGTGTTAGGCAAAATCAAAGTGAAATATCCGAGTTGTGTGAATTTCGGGTGAAGTGTCTCGAAGTGTACCACTTCCGAGTGGATGGTACCGTGTGGAGCGGTTCTGAGTGGAAAGGCAGTCGAGTGTGGAATTCCTAATACCCGTGTG
The DNA here is from genome assembly GCA_037962975.1 of Clitoria ternatea. Taxonomy (NCBI): domain Eukaryota; kingdom Viridiplantae; phylum Streptophyta; class Magnoliopsida; order Fabales; family Fabaceae; genus Clitoria; species Clitoria ternatea. The sequence goes on from CM075670.1 coordinate 137,933,276, forward strand.
ATGTTCCACCAAGTGATCTCTATCCAGGAGAAAAGTACTTCTGGTCGGCAAATGGAACTTCGAATGTGCAAGTTTTCGAGTGAATTACCCAAGGGGGAGTAAATACCGAGCGGTAAACTTATTCAAAGCTGTGTTCGGGTGATGTTGAGCTGTTGAGTCTGAACTCAGATTTATGTTTGGAATAAGCCTGAATTCCGAGTGGAAATCTGGTAAATAGAAAGTCTCCGAGTGAAGGATCTCCAAGAAGAGTAGATATCCAAGAAAAGGATTTATTTGAAATCGTACTCAGATCAGCGTTTGGGACTGCTGGGCTTGGACTCGGGTTGGTTTCGAGGTAGGCTTGATTTACGAGTAAATTTTGCAAGTGGAAGGATTTCCGGATGAGAACTGCCCTTAAAACCCAGATTGATACTTTCGAGTGAGAGGGCCGAGTGACATTCGTGGGTTATAGGCATGAAGTTAGCCAAAGGAATGGTTAAGAATCTGAGATGTTAGAACTGAGTGTGGTGCCTATACGAGGCAAATCTAGGCAAGTGTGCCAATTGAAGCATATGGGAACTCGTTTGAGTGTTCATTTTGGTTAAGAAAGAAATTTTGTGGTCGAAATTTTGGAAATCCGAGAGCTTAATCTGAGATGAATCGGTCGGTAGTGGGTATTATAGGGAGTCAGTAATGTTGTTTATCGACTAGATTCTTCCCAATTGGTTGAATAACATCTAGAATGTGTCCCATGCTACCCAATGTCGAGCCTATGCTTTGTGTGAGCTCTTTGTTATGCCAAGTGACTCATTGAGTCGGGGAACCCGATGGTGTAAATATGCCGATCGGTGTTGGGAGTGTAAGGCCGAGTGGCCAACGAACTGGAAAGTGTCAATGGCTAGGGTGAGCTGACAGAGTTGAATGGGGGTAACTACGTGGGAAATGGAATCCCGAATGTAATGAAGACTATGAAGAGCTGTTTTATTTATGCTGATTAGAAATTATGAAGCAGTCGGGAACGTTGAGAAGCGAAGAGTTGCAGTCGGAGCATGACTGTGGTATTCTGATCTGTTTGTTGAGGTAGTCTGAGTGAAAGAAAGGAATGTTATTCTGAGTCAATGGTGACACTTCTGAGTGGAAATGTGTTAAGAATGATGTCTCAGTTTTATGGGTGGAGCGGTCGGTAAATTGCTTTGGAAGCCAATTTTACCGACTAGAATTTAAGCAATGGATGAATACTTGAGGTACATAGATGTGTAATTGCTTATTGTGGTATGGCAGTGATTTTCCGAGTGGTTCAGTGAGGCTAAGCATGTGTTTGAATTTCGAGGACGAAATTCTTTTGAGAGGGGGAGAACTGTAACATCCCGATTTAATAATTAATTGCCGAATGAAAATAAATCATTGAAATAATAATTGCAAGGTGGGAAAATTATTTAATAATTATAATTAACTTAATTAACTCAACTTAAGAAATAATGACTGGTTAAGAGTGATTAATTAATAATTGCTGGCTGATTGTGATTGGTGTACTGCTTCACGCTTTCCCACCCCACTTCCCCTTCTCTCCGTGCATGCGTATATGGGCTACTGGGCCACCCTATCATTCATTTTTCCCTTTCAGACTTCTCTTCTTTCTGTCCTCTCTTCTTCCCTTCTTCTTCGCTCTTCATTCTCCTTTTCTTCTTCTTTCTTCTCTGCTCTCTGCACCATGAGCTCGCAACCATGGAGGCTGAGGATTAGAGTCCTCCTTCTTGACTCGACGAGCCAGAGAGGGTGAGGGTGTGCATTCCCTCTGCATGCAACCAGTCTTCTTCCCCATGGCTCCTCCGTCGACTTCCCTCTTTCTCCCTCTCCTTGCTCGAGGCTGCCGAGTCTCAGTGAAGATCTACACCACGAAGAGCTTCAAGAAGGTTGGAGCGTTCACCAACGTGTGATTGGAGCTGCTCAAGAGAGCGAGCAGAGAACTAGGCGTCTCGGAAGCTTGGAAATCCCCACTGGACCGAGTAGAAGGTCAATGTGGTGCCCTGGGGGCTTGGGTCTCCCCGCTAATCTTGCATGCAGAACCGTTTAAGAGTGGGAGTGGCTCAGAGTTCCTTCAAAGCCAGTGTAATGGTGGATGACTGATGCAGGGTCGCTCCATTGAGAACGAGTGAATGGGCTGAGCAGAGCAACCGACTGGAGCTGCAAGCCCTTGGAGCCTTTGGAATCTTCATCCCAGGTAGGGGGCGCTCTGCATGTCAAATGCATAGTTTCTGGACGGTCCGAGTGAACGTATTACCTTATGTGTTTGTATGATTATGATTATGATGACCCTGTGAGGTGTTTGACTATTGATCATTGGATATCGTATATGTGTGTTAGTAGAGTCCTGTTGATTATTTCGTACCCATATGCATGCGTTCAGGATGTGCTGTTTGATATATATATATATTGTGCGTGCTGCTGAGTAGAGTCCGAATGAATGATAATTATTAGCTGGGTGGTGTATGACTATGGCTGTCCTAGAGATGTATGATGACATTGGTGATGTTGTGGAGTTAATGTATGAATTGCATGTTAATTGTAATGAGAATGTCAAGCACATTGTGTGGTCTATTGTTGACTTCCGGGTGGATACGATATGAATTGCTTAAGATGAACTTGCTGAGTGTGGATGACTACCGTGACATGCATGAGGTTGCATTTATGAATAGAGGGTGACCTGTGGAAGGTCAGGAACCCAATGAGATGATTTCCAGCTACAGACCCTTGGCTAGATTCTGAGAGGACCCGTGGTAGCCGTGGGAGCTAGAGTTAAGTCTCGAGACGTCCATGGGAGACCGGTACCACATGGTAAGGGTTATCAGACGAGGGGCCAGAAAAGGGATCTGTAACTGAGAGTTATTGTTAAGTCGGATCCGCATGCATATAGGTAGGTGCATCATTGACGAGAGCAACACACTCCTTAAAATCTGTGAATGCTATTAAGGAATTTCGATAGGATTTGTGTGTGTTTGACGCTGAGGCTAAGTATTATTGATGTTATTGTTAAGGGGTATGTTGTTGTGAATAGTAGGAGTTAGATGACCATGAATGACTTGAGTAATCCGACTAGTGATTTGTGTAGATGCTTTATTAAATGTTAGTGAATGCTAGTATTGTTGCAGATAGATAGAGTATGTTGAAAGGGAATATGTATGCTAAGCCGAGCCAATAGCTGTCATTGTATATGTGAAAGCTCACCCCTACACCATTTTTCAGTATGTGCAGATCGGGCTCGGAAGTGCTGACAGGGCCTCAAGTCCGAGTGTGGTGTACCCCGATTGTGGAGTGCTTATATTGTATTCATTATGTTTAGTCAGTGTAGCCTTGGCCGGCTCTTATGTAAAATGACGATTAAGCATATTTGTTTATAAAGATTGATTAGGAGAATTATAGATATGGGTTACTTGTATGGAATTGTAAGTATTGGTGAATATATATATATATATATAATGTTAAGATAATGGATATTCCGAGTGTATGATTGTGTATAGACCTGTGTTGTATGCTGGTGACTCGTGTTGGGCTCTTTCCGAGTAGGGCCTACTCATAAGGATTCTGAGAGAAATCCCTTTGATGAATTCTGAGCGGACGATATAAATAATCCGAGCGAATAGGTTATGGCGTGCCGAGTGAGTTAGCTATCATTTTCCGAGTGAATGAGTTGAAGGATAACTCTGAATTCCGATCGTCTGGATAGCCAAGTGTGGCTTCTCGCCCCAGCGATCAAGGTACTTGCTCCAGCGAGTGTGGACTTGGGAAGACCTTGTGTTGTCACCGCTTAAGCGATTCATGCCTCGCCCGAGCGATTGGAGCTGCTTCGCTCAAGTGTATGGGTTCTCGCTTAACCGAGTGAATTACTAGTTTTGGGCTTCGCTGAGTGTTTCCTTCTTCCGCTGTATGCCCTCTCGAATCGGTTTTATTTTCTCTTGCCTTCCCTTCTCTTATTTCTTTTGTTACCCGGTTACTTTATGGTCTATTTGGTTTATTCAATTTCGAAAAATTATTTTTGTTCCGGGTTGTTTTCATTCTAAATTTAGGATGTTTCAACATGGGTCGTTACATGAGTGTCATAAACGGTTCTTAATGTGATAATGGTATATAGTCCTTTGACCTAAAGTCACTACCATTCCTGCATAAGGAGTTTATTGTTTTAATACAATCAAACGTTATCTATAATAAGATGACCATAAAGATTGTGATTAGGCAATAGATAAATTACGTAGAGGGATGTGAGTGATGTAGATGGAATTTGTCTCTCCTATGTGACAGGAGTGATATCTATGGGCCACTTGATGGAGTGAGACTAATGAAATGCATGGCCATGCTATGACAAATAAATATTAGATATTTATTCTGTAAAGTCTACTCTGGTATCAAGTAAAATGAATTGGGCAATACAAGGATGATGACGACCATGCCTTGGGCCCAATTAGATATCGTGACAAAAGGAATAAATATATAAAATAATTATCACTTATAGGTCATGTCGATGATAAATAATATTCAGACATAATGATGTATTGCTAGATACCGCTCTTATTTTATATTAATAGTAAAATAGTTTATTATTAATATAACCGAATATTTTACCTATAGGGTCACACCCATAGAGTAAGCCTACCAAAGGATAGTTTTATTTTAGTTGGGCTGAGAATAAAACTATTTGGGCCTAACTTATTTAGAATGAGTTAGGAACCCAATGTTTAATGAGAGCTCAGGTCAAGACCTAAGCCTATATATAGAGCATGAGATGCTCATAGGCTGCGGCTCAGAAATTAGATTACAATCAAATTCTGTACTAGCATTCGGATCTTTGGTTTTCTGTGGGAGTACTCGTGTGGACTCCTAAGGGCGAAGCTACAATTGCTTCGATTGAGGAACTCTTTGTACGTCTACAAGAGGTAATCCCTAAATCAAAACTTTAATTACATAATGCTTTGAGACATTTGTATTTGCAATCCTTATTTTGGGAATCCTTTGTGTTTCCACTGCCTGACCCTGATGGGATTCCTTAACAGTGGTATCAGAGCTAGGTTGCAAAGCTATGTTTTGGGCATTTGCTTACGTTTGATGATGACATGTTTTTCATTCTGCAAAAGTTTTTATAAATTTTGATTTATGAAATCGTTTTCTTGTTATAAGCTTTATATTCTGTTTTGTGAAATTTGTTTGCGAAACTTGTTTTGAAAAATATTCAAGCATGTTATGTATGAAATAATATCATGATTTGTATGCTCTTATGTTTTGTGTAAATTGTATGAGATACTGTTTATAGGCTTTCTCATTTGAAGTATGCGTTTCTGTAATTTTAGAGGCTTGTATGATATTTATCTTTTCAATTTTCCATATGTGATACATGTATTGAATTTGTTAATAATCATTGTCATCATACAAACTGCGTTTTGATAATGCATTGATCTCCGAGTATGAATAGTTCATGTTATGGGGCGTTAAGTGATAAGGTTTAAGTGTTAAGCCTTGGCCGTTCCTTAACCTAGGGTTTAAACATTAAAACCTAGGCAGCCGTCATGAGAAAGGTATAATTTGAATTCTATGTTTTGATACCCTAGACGGCACTACCTACATGTGCCTTGACGGCTGTGTTGTGAAGTGTTCACAACAAGGAATTAGGGTTTCAAAGTGGTTGAAACCCTAGCCAAAATTTTAGAGTTGTTAATGGTCAGTGGGACGTTCTGGCTAGGAAAGACTTTGTACTTAAGCGGTCACTTCAGACCCACCTCTCTTTCCTGGGAACCAACCTGACTACATTCTCTGCGTAGCGCCTTATTACTGACCCACGTGTTTAATGGCCCGTTTAAAATTAATTTTTTTAATGCTTTCAAATTGGTTATAATTAATTAATTAACACATTGCATGGTGAATGGTAATGGTCTTAGTTATTTTATTTAAATACAGCCTGCATGTTGTGCCTCTCTTCATTCTGTTGTATTTCTTTTCTCAACCCTTCACTTGTATGTAAAGTGAGTTTCTTTAAAATCTTGTAATCTTGATCGAGCCAACAAAGTAGAGATCTAGAAGAAAACTAGAGTGGTGACTCTAAGCGCTTTTGTCTTTGAAAGGAACCAAGGAGTGGTGACTCCAAGAGGATGGTGGGTTCAAGAAGTAGGACTTCATGAAGCCTTGGAAATTGACAGGGCCCGCAAGCGCACGAGTTATGTCGCGTAATATAAAAGATTATCGTTCTCCACAGGGACTGTGTTCAAAGTACCAGCATATTGAAATTTAATTATCCACACAATTGATTTTTAAGATTTTTATAAAATAAAGCACAAATTAAAGTTGCACAAAATACGAATTAATATAAAAATAAAATTTACTTGACACTTAAAAATCAGAGTTGAGAATATCTTGGGATTTCGGGGGATTAAGACTCTATTTTATGTTAATGAATTTTAACTTTTCATAAATAAGAATCAAATTAAATTTTCTAAGGCGAATTTTCCAAAAGCTAATTAATATGTTCCTCTCGGAATCCTATTAATGTACCTAACCTATGGAAAGCGCTGCTTAATCCTCAGAAAGGCCCATTATCGTTTTATGAAAATCCCTTTTATTTCCTCAAAAGAATTTTGATTACTTTCACAGTTTTACCGAGGTCACAAAAAGCATTTCAAAAATCTTAGGTTTAGTTTAAAGCTTTCCGGTAAAAATAAATCTCTCGATTCTATTTATTACCTAAACTTACTAATATACCCGCAAGTATACAGTTTTATCATTTAGGTTCTTGTTAGGAATTACTAAAAGCATTGAGCATTTTTTAAACTAAATGGAAAACAAAAATTTATTTAATTCCAAGTCAAAATAACATTAAAATAAAATATTATCATACCCCCTTTTATCCCAAGATAATTAATTTAGCTACTCATGAAATAATTCAAATTTATATAAATAATGGAAAAATAAAACATACAAGACATGGTAAAAATAAAGACTTACGGGTTTCTCCAAAAGCTCAGAATAATTTACCACTGTAATTCCTTGTTGCAATGATTTCTCCACCAATTACAAATTTAAATTCTCACTTTTACAGCCCTCACACTCTTACAAAATAAAAGAAGGAAAAGAAAATAAAAAGAAAGAGAAGAAAAACGAACAGAGAAAGAAAAATGAAGAGAAGAAAACTAAAGAGAAAAAGAGAGAAAGTAACAAAGAAAGGAAAATGAATCTGATGGTAATTGATGGGAAGAGATGATTGATTTTATGCTCCTGGTTGCTCTCCCTTTTATAGGCGAATGGATGAATGAATCCAGCTAAGAAAACGCGTTAAAATTTGCAAGTGGGAGAAACTTTCGGTGCATGTGAATTCCAGCTGTGCCAACTTGTTTCCAATTTACATATTTTAATATTTCCAATAATTCGGTGCTTGGATTTATTTAGTTGGTCAAATTCTGAGTGGAAAGGTGCTGGAATTCCACAAGACCGAATGAAAGCTTGCTGTTTGGTATTGGTTGCTGGGCGTTGTTGGTTTATATGTGGCAGGTATGGTGGTATGAGGGACAGTGGAGTTGCTGGACGATGTGGTGGATGGAGCCGGTGTTGGTAGGAGAGGAGTCTGGGCGGTGTGGATGATGGAAAGGAGAAAAGGGACAGCGGATAGAAGAGGGAATGAGACGGTGTTGAGAAGTGAGGACGGTTGGGCGGTGTTGGTTGGAGAGGAGTCTGGGCGGTGTTGTGTTGAATGGGTTGCTGGGCGGTGTTGAGTGATCCGTTATTTGGAGTTGTGGAGTGTAGGTCGGTTTTGAAAAGAGAGGGGACGGTGTGGAGAGGAGTGTTGTTGATTGTGGCCGGTGTTAGGCCTGTGAAGAGATGGAAGGAGTCGGTGTTGATGGAGGTAGTGATCCAGGGTTGCATTGTGGAGAATTGGGTCGGTTTTCTCTCTAGAATCCGAGTGGAAAAGAGGCCTTTTGAGCAAAAGACCGAGTGAAAGGTGACTTTGGACACAGATCCGAGTGACAGCCAGTCAGTGTTGTTGGGGGGTCGGTATTTGCTGGATGAAAGGACGAGTGAAGATTGACTGAAGAGCAACTTCCATTCAGTCGGAATTGACTACAGAAGGACTTGGAACCGACTGAAACCATTCACTCGGCTCAGGTAAATGGAGTTCATTCAAAACAGATTGAAGACTCACTCGGCTCAGATTCAATCGGTTCCTAATCATTTTCACTCGGCTGTCTCTGAATTTGAACAACTCGGTTAAAGCTTTGCTTTGGAATTCACTCAGAAGTGCCTTCTTATTTTTCACTCAGAACTTACACTTGAAGGACTCTAGAAGCTGGCTGGTAGAAGTTTATGTCCGAGCCTTGTTTTGCTCGGAAGTGCAGCTTTCTGCCTTAGCTTACTCGGATGTCTTCCTTGGAGACTTTTCACTCGGATTTAATGCGAAACTTAAAAGTCAGTCCGAGTGTGATTCGCTCCTGGTCGGATTTCACCTTGTTCGATTAAGACACCATTCGGAAATGCCTTGTTCTCCGAATGAAATCACTCGGATTCTCCTTAGTCAGCATTTATTCATTCAATGGCATTCCTTCTGCTTGGAATCAATTCACTCGGAATCAGCTTTTTTGCCCAGAAAAGCACTTGTTCTTTGGTCAGACCTGCTTCAGTCAGCATTCTTCACTCGGATTTACTTCAATCAGCAAATTCCCACTCGGATTCACTTCAATCAGTAATCCTTTCACTCAGAAAATACCTTTGGGTAGCATTTATTAAAGCTCAGTTCCTTTTTTCACTCGGAATTGTTGCATTCGGACAGCTTCCAATCAGATTTTCCTAAAACCGAGACTTATTCCTTTTTAGCATTGATCCTTTACTCGAGTCAGCCATTTATCACTCGGAATGGCTTTGACAGGGAACATTTCACTCGGATTTGGCTCCAACAGTGAAGTATTCCACTCGGCAATGCTCCATTCTGAATCGTTCCACTCGGAAAGGCCCCATTCTGAGCCATTCCAATCGGATTTACCTTCAACAGTGCAGTATTCCACTCGGATTTGCTCCATTCTAAGTAATTCTACTCGGATTTGGTCATTTTGAGTCGGAATTCAGCATTTCTGAGTTGGATTTTAACATTCTGAGTCGGATTTCAGCATAAAAAGAGAGTTCTTTCTACTTTGGGCCTGTTCTTCTTGTTTCTTTATCATTTTATGGTCATTTTTCTCTTGTTTTTGATCCTTTATTACCTTAATTCCTACAAAATAGCATACCCAAGTAGACTAGAGTGGAAAGAAAGCAAAAATCGCAATAAATAAAGGAAATACAGTGGATAATGACTAAAATCCTAAGCAATTTAGACCTAATTTATTGTATTATAAAGCACTTATCAGAAATATAGTCCCTTTAGGTTTATTTATTTATTTATTCTTCTAGGAAGACCATAACCATCTTACAATTTTATTTGTATGCTTTGGGGATAATTTTATTGTGTTAAAGCATTTAACAAAGATGGTAATTTAAAATAAATTAAAATCCCTCAAAATAATATTACGTTACAAACGCCTTCCAATAAGTACACTCGTCAATAATAATGTCATTGAATAGTGGGTCTGCCAAAGCAGGGTACTATCATTTATATTAGTAAAACGGATGTGATAATTGTAATATCCTAAATGTTTTATTGGGTTTTAACTTACTACGTTATCAATTGGATTGAATAAACTTAGAGGCATATATATTGGGCTAAACTTTCATAAGATGAATTATCGGTAATGGTTACCTAACCCAATATCTAAGAGTTGTATAAGATACAATTGGAAAGGAGTTTCCTACCTAAATAACCAAATGTTAAGTGATCAGCCAATGCTGACTTAACATTAGGCCAAATATGGATATTTGCCCACTAGAAAATCTTCCAACGGGATTTTCTGATTCATAGAGGGTGATTTTATTTTGAATCAAAATAGTGGGAGACGTGTTTAATTTTAAGACCAAAAATTAAATGTTTTTAATTGATACTTACTATATATCTTTCTGCTTTAGATAACCATGACATCAAACACACCTTCAAACCTTTCATTACGATCGATCCTAGACAAAGAAAAATTGTTTGGACCTAACTTTCTAGACTGGTATAGGAATTTAAGGATTGTCCTCAAACACGAGAAAAAGCAGTATGTCCTGGAAGATCTGATCCCGAAACCACCCGTGAACAATGCCTCTAAAGCTGACAAGGATGCTTACAAGAAGCATTAGGATGACGCTTTAGATGTCCAATGTCTTATGCTGGCAACCATGTCTCCTGAGCTTCAGAAGCAACATGAGCATATGGAGGCTTTCGATATGATCGAAAACCTAAGGAAACTATATCAAGGTCAAGCTGACCAAGAAAGATATGATGTTTCTTCAGCCCTATTTAGCTGCAGACTTAAAGAGAGAGGTTCTGTAGGACCTCATGTGCTCAAAATGATTGGGTACCTAGAGAATCTAGCTAGGCTAGGATTCCCCTAAACTCAAAAGTTAGCTACTGATCTCATTTTGAAGTCATTACCTAATAGTTTTAAGCCAGTCATCATGAATTATAACATGAATGCATTAGATAAAACATTGCCAGAGCTACTCAATATCTTGAGTACTATTAAGCCCAATATTTCTAAAGGAAAGGGCAAGGCCATAATAATGGTCAATTCTGGCAAAGGTAAAGGAAAGGGCATGCATAAAGGCAAAGGAAAGGCTGTTGTGGGAAAAGGCAAGACAATTTGTAAAGACAAGGATAAGCCAAGTACATTAGCGTTAAAACCTGTGGGCGGGGTGGCTAAGGAAGGAAATTGTCACCATTGTGGACAGAAGGGGCACTGGAAGAGAAATTATCCAAAGTATCTGGAAGAGCTTAAGAAGAAGGGAAGTGAGACTTCCACTTCAGGTATTTTTGTTATATAAATTAACTTGTCAACTTTAACATCATGGGTATTAGATACTGGATGTGGATCTCACATTTGTCTTAATGTGCAGGATCTAAAAAGGAGTAGGCAGTTGATGAAGGGCGAGGTGGGCCTACGCGTAGGAAATGGAGCAAGAGTTGCTGCATTAGCTGTAGGGACTTATTTTTTATCCTTGCCCTCAGGGCTTGTTCTTGAATTAGAAAATTATTTTTATGTTCCGGTAATAAGAAGAAACATTATTTCTGTTTCTTGTCTAGATAGGAAAGGGTTTTCCTTTATAATAAAGAACAATAGTTGTTCTGTTTATTTGAATGACATATTTTATTGCCGTGCAAATTTGTGTAATAGACTTTATATTCTCGATCTCGAAACCCCTATCTATAACGTTAATACTAAAAGGGTTAAACCAAATGATTTAAACCCAACTTATCTTTGGCATTGTCACCTATGACATATAAATGAGAAACGTATTTCTAAACTCCATAAAGATGGATATTCAGACTCTTTTGATTTTGAATCAATAGATACATGCGAATCTTGTTTATTAAGGAAGATGACTAAGACGCCATTTACTGGAATGGGTGAAGGGTCGAGTGATCTTCTAAGCTTAATACATAGTGATGTATGTAACATCCTGATTTAGTTATTATCGGTTAAGATTAGTTGCTGATTAAGATTAATTGCAGATTAAGGCTAATGGTTGAATAATACAAAGAGGCCAGGAAAATAACGCATGTGCCCCTGATAGTATAAAAGGTTTGGTCTCTCTCTCACTCATTCAGTCACGTTGAGTTGGAAAGGACAGGGAGAGTTGAGAGCGTTCTCCTTCGAGAATACAGAGGTATTGTTTCTGTTTCTCCTCCCCAAGCTTCTTCTTCTACCTCTTCATCGTCTTCTCTCCTTCTTCCTCTCTGTCCACCCGAAGCTGTTAGAGTCTCGACTGGGAAGTGGGCAGTGTTGAAGTGCCATTCCCGTCCCTCCTGAAGTCGACAGAGCTTTTCCTCTTCGTCTCCATCTTCTCCTTCATCCACATCAGCAACGTTGTGGTGTCTTGGAGGCTAGAAACCCTCCACTGATAGCAAGATCGGACTGTTTGAGAGTGTGGAAATAGCTTTGGTTTCCCCAATCTGAGTCCTGAGTCCAACGATTGGGCCGGAGGTCGTTTGAGCAAGAGGGAGTAACCGAAGGGCGATTGGTCGATGTTGATAGTTCGAGGAGCTTTTGGGACTTTGTTCCAGTAGGTAGGGGGTGATTTACATCTCAAATGCATGGCTTATGGATGGGTTCCGGGTGAAAGTGCTATACTGTGTGTTTTATAACTGTGAAATGTGTTGATTGATGTGTTCTGTTGAGTGATAGCCTATGAAGTGCCCGGATTTGTGATAGCTATGAGTTGTGTAGTGTATGATGATTTCCGTCCATGAAATGCATGTTGATAATTATGAGAATGCTGTGTGAATGCCGATTGCATGTGAAGTATGTCGATTTTATTGAGAATGCCGAATGCATGAGATGTGAATCTATTTTGTTAGTTCCCGTTTGGGATTTTATATTAAAAAGCATGTGATGCATGTGATGAAAGTATGGATTGCCGAGTGTATGTAAATGTTCTGCTGAATCCGTTGTGATTTTATAATGGTTGCATGAGATGCATGTATTATGAGGTGCTTGATGAGTGAAATGGCACTGTTGTACTAATGATGATGATAAAATGCATGGGATGCACTATCAGAAATGCTGAGAGCATTTAGTGTTGGACGCTTGATGATTATAACCATATGCATGTGATTCACCATTGAAATGCCGAGTGCATACAGCGTGGGACGCTTAATATAGAAATGGTAATCAAATGAATATGTATGAGATACAAAGAAAGACCTTGGGTTGGACTCAAGGCAAGCCTACCGAGTTGGACTCGGGGCTGCCCGTAACACTTCCGTTGTCGCTTGGAGTGACTGTGTTACATGAGAGGGCAAACAGTTTGGTACCAGTAAAACGGCCGGATTAGCTTGGAGCTGAGTAAAAGGCTTGGAGCCTATGTTGCAACATAAAAATTTATAATGAACAATCGGATCTGACTGAATAAATGTGTGCACATTAAAACTGTTGTCGAGTGCAATATGTCTTGCATGTTATGTGTATATGTTATTGAGAATAATATGATTAATATAGCCCTGAATGATTTGAGTGAATTTCGACTGAATGAATTAAATAATCCCGATTGGATGATGTTGTGTGAATATCCATATTGAATGGCAGTGTATGTTATTGTTGATTGAGATGCGTAATTGTATAATTGAGAATTTGAGGATTAATCTGAGTCAATAATTGTCATTTAATATGTGAAAAGCTCACCCCTATTGTGGCTATATTTTTAGTGGATATAGGCCGAGACGGAGATTGACGAGTGCTTCTTAAGTCTGAGTGTTGAGTATTTTGTACTGCTGTGATGTACATATGGCACACTTTGTATATAGTTTGTTGTAGCCTTGGCCGGCTCTTTTGAACACGTTTGTTTAAATACATTTATATGTATATATATATATGGAGTTGAACTATCCAGTACTATGAATGCATGTATATATACCTTTAATGTTATGAGGTTGTTGAATTACTAGGGAATATTGTTATAGGAGAAGTACTAAGGGCTAAATGGTTCCGTGTGAGGCATAGTTAAGAGCCTTTTCCGAGTGAACAAGACTTAAGACAATTCCGAGTGGGACGTGTGCGAGGAGACTGCCCCCGAGGGAAGGCTAGTCCATACGTTATCGAGTGAAAAATAGCTGAGTAAACCTCTCCCGAGTGAGGAAAGATTTAGATACTCCTGAGTGAGAATTAACCGAATGAACCACTTCCAAGGGAAGAATGGTTAAAGTGTTGAGTGAGGTACATTCTAGAAGACCTCCTCCGAGTGAATAAGGTTGTATATTCTGAGTGAATAAGGTTGTATATTCTGAGTGAATAAGGTTGTATACTCCGAGTGAATAAGGTTGTATATTCCGAGTGAATAAGGTTGTATATTCCGAGTGAATAAGGTGGTATATTCCGAGTGAATAATGCTGTAATATCCAGTTTAAGACTTAATCTAGTAAATTCTCCCGATTGAAGACAGGTTGAGCATTTTCCGAGTGAAATATAATGGTGAGGACCGCTTCCGAGGGGAGGTGGTCAGGGTGTTTTCTGAGCGAAACACAACCGATAGAACTCCTTCCGAGTGAAAAGAAGTTTAAGTATCACTGAGTGAGGCTTAGCCTAGAAACTCTCACCCGGGCAATGAAAGGTTAAGATATACCCGAGTGAATTATAATCCGAGGGGAGCTACCTCCGAGCGAATGAAAGTTAAGAGATTCCGAGAGGAATGGCTGGGAGAACATTTTGGAATAAGGATCGACTAAGAGTGATAAATTGCCAAGTGAGGCATAGCCGATGGGGCTATTTCCAAGTAGAAAGTAGTTCCAATTCCGAGTGATGGGATAAACCGAGCGTGGGACTCGCCCTTGGGAGAAAGGGCTCGCTCAAGCGTTATCTTCCGCTGGTCTTGTTCAACCGAAACAGGTCTTGCCAAGCGAGTGGCACTTTGACCTGTTTTCTACTTCTCTTAACTTCGGGGTGCTTTTATTTTGTCCCGACTCAGGGTCTGAATGGGCAAAAAATTTCCCCTAGTCTCGGATTTGTTTTATTCAAGTTGGGTTGTTTCAATGTATGTGGCCCACTAGGGACAATGGCAAGGGGAGGTTTTAGCTACTTTATCACCTTTACTGATGATTTCAGTAGATATGGATTTGTGTTTCTAATGAAGCATAAATCACAATCCTTTGAAAAGTTCAAAGAATTCAAGCATGAAGTAGAGAACCAACTTGGCAAGAAAATTAAAGTACTTCGATCTGATCGAGGTGGTGAATACTTAAGCCTGGAGTTCGATGAATATCTTAAAGAATGTGGGATTGTCTCTCAACTCATTCCTCCTGGAACACCACAATGGAATGGTGTTTCTGAGCGGAGAAATAGAACCTTGTTAGACATGGTTCGATCAATGATGAGTTAAACTGACCTCCCTAACTCCTTCTGGGGACATGCTTTGATGGCAGCAGCTTTCACACTTAGCCGTGTTCCATCTAAGGCTGTCATAAAGACATCATATGAGATATGGACTGGGAAATGACCCAGTATGTCTTTTCTTAAGATTTGGGGCTATGAAGCTTATGTGAAGCGTGTAACACCCTAATTTAACAAAATGAAATAAACCCAAAGACAGGGAAATTTTTCCAAAATTAAGTAAACCAAATAGTCTATAAGGCAACCGGATAACAAAAGGGACAGAGTGCAAGAAAGGACAAGCACTCAGCCGGTATTCAGCGGAGCACAGCGGCTTAAATCAGTCAATCAGCACTCCCTTCACTCCATTCCCAGAGACAATCAAGAAGTACCGGTCAGGAATAGTAAAAGAAAGGAGGCAAGGGAAATGAGAGATCATCCACACACATATGGCAATAACAGAAGGCTAAGACTGGAACCGGTTCGTTTGGTTTAATGCAACACACCAGCGCCAGGGCGGATTACATAATATCATTGGCTCACTCAGGCGGGGTCTGATACCGCCTGGGCGGGGTATGGTAATGCAGCGGCAGATGGAGGGGGATTCACAAAGAAAGCTTTTCCATGAGTAACACTAGTCAATCAGTAGGAGGAAATAGATAAGGGGAAGGAGAAGGGAGATGTACATGTGCAGTAGTAGATTGGGGAGGAAAGAGGGGTCCGAACTCATTCCGCCCAACTCGACTAGGTATGACAACGCCTGGGTGAAGTACTCTACAACGTCCACTCGCTCAGACGGGGTCCAACACCGCCCGAGCAAGACAGGATAATGCACAACGGAGAGGAAGACATTCGGGCGGAGTCCAACACAAGGCCTCTCCAAACACGCACTCGCTGGAGCTAGGTCTAACTCGCTGAGGCGAACACCGGTACAAGGTAATTTCCCATTCGGATATGGACGAGGTCCATTCGGCAAATCTTCATGCTTGCACTTCACTCGGAAAATCAGGTAGTTAAGTCCCGCTCGGATTCATTCAAAACTCAACCACTCGGGATACAGATCCTCACTCACTCGGATTTTACATCTTTCACTCGGATTATAAATACCTTACACTTAGAATCTATTCCATTTTAAACTACTACACTAACTCCTCTCTCTGAAGAGGGTCACTCAAGGTTTTCACTCGGAATCACTCAGCGTATTCACTCGGAACAGGATCTAAATCTCCTATGTTCCTCTCAGGGTTCATTAACTTAGAGTTATCCACTCAACATCAGGGATATCCCAGCCGGTAATAAGCATCAAATAAACATGAAGCACGTATGTATGAATATATGTTCCCAGAAATGTAAACATGCCCACAATCCAATCTACCGACCCACATACATACAACCTTATACTCGGAATACTCATTAACTTCACATTATGCCCTTACCATTATCTACAGATCCATACATGTGACACCCTGTCTATACTTATCAAATCAGAGAGAATTCATGCGTTTACTAATAAGATACCACACAATGACACCATGATTATGCAGTCTTTATAATGGATATGTTTAATCGTTATTTTACATAAGAGCCGGCCAAGGCTACACTGACTAACATAGTGAATACAATATAAGCACTCAACAGTCGAAGTACACCACATTCAGACTTGAAACCTTATCATCATTTCCGAGCATGACCTGCACATACTGAAAAATGGTATAGGGGTGAGCTTTTGCATATAAATTGACGGTTATTGACTCGGACTTTACCTCCATTCTCAATTATATGATTTACCAGGTTCAATTCATAAGGATATACATATATACATACTACCAAGTAATATTGGGGCTAGACCACATCATTCAATCGGCATTCGCACAATAACATGTATTCTCAAACACAGCGTCACACTGCACTCGGCCACAGTATCATTACCTGTCTATTAATTCAACCGGATTCACCCAATTCATTTGATCCATACAATTCACAATAATCTTACTAACAATGCTCATAGACTCATGCAAACAATGCTCATAGACTCATGCATGCGGATCCGACTTAAGACGAGGAGTTCAGTACAGATTCCTTCCCGGTCCCTCGTCCACTAGCCCTTTCCGTGTGGCACCGGTCACCCCGTGACGTCTCGAGACCCAGCTCTAACTCCATCGGCTACCACGGGTCCTCATGGAACTAACCAGAATCTGACTGAAGCTCATCTTATACGGCTCCAGATGTCCTTCCGACCCCCCATCCACTAGCCCTTTCCATGTGGCACCGGTCATCCTGTGACATCTCGAGACCCAACTCTAGCTCCATCGGCTACCACGGGTCCTCATGGAACTGGTCAGACATCTGGGAATCACCTCGCGTATGCAACCTCATGCAAATTCACAACAACATCCAAGCTTACCAGACGCGTCTCACACAGCCATCAATGGGTTATAACTGATCCCTCACACAGTATTCTGATTCATTCGGAATCCCACATTCCATTACAACATCACCTGCTTCTAACATAATAACTCACAACAGCAAGCATAGGCAACTACGTTACAGTACATCCATTCAACATTTTTAACAGAGTCAGCATACCTTTCCACACGGCATTCAAACTGGAAATCACGCATCAATTCACATCTCATGCATTAGGGAATAATGGGGACACACACACATTCACTCAACAACTCATATTTTAACAACATGCATCACAGAAGTATTAGCAAGCACTCGTAAACCAAGTCACACAACCCTTCCCACTTGCATGCACCATCAGTAAATCACCTTGCATTGATCTACACATTTCATAACATATTACATTAAAACAAGCATTCGGGACCCGGTCGTAAGCCATACACTTGACATGCAAGGCGCCCCCTACCTGCTGTCAGGGTTCAGAGACTCTGCAAGCTGCAGTGTTGACCGATCGTCCCTCCGGTACTCCTCCAACAGCCTTCGAGTTCAGCGTTGATCCTGGGCCAGAGTTGCTCCTTTCCTCCAACGGGTCCGTCTCCTCCACAGCTCCAAAGCACTTCCAGCACAGCCTTCCAACTGGAATACCACAGCTCCAGGTAGAAGAAGAAGGAGAGGAAGAGGGTAATAGGGAGGAAGGAGAGGACAGGGAGTGGAGTCGGAGCTGTGTTGATGTTCCTCCAGGAGCTCTCGACTCTCTTACTGTTTGAGTGGCGATGTGAATGAGAGTGAAGGAGAAGAAAAACAGGGAAGGAGAGACCATATGCACGCACAAGGAGAGCTGCCAGCGTGAATAATGAGAGAAAGAGAGAGCTGAAGTTGTCTTATACTCCTAGGGACACATGCGTCCTTTCGTCTAGTACTATTATTATTTATTCAATTACCCAAATCAACAATTACTCTAATTAACAATTAATCCTGATTCTGTAATTAACCTTTAATTAATAGCTTAACTTCAATCGGTAATTAAGTTAGAAATCGGGATGTTACAAAGCGTCAGATTTCTGACAAACTTGGACCCAAATCAGATAAATGTCTTTTTGTGGGATACCCAAAGGAAACTAAGGGTTATTACTTGTACAATCCTACTGAGGGAAAAGTGTTTGTTGCTCAGAATACTGTATTCTTAGAAAGGGAATTCATTTTTAAAAGAATCAGTGGGAGAAAAGTAGAACTTGAAGTTAAAGACCTGCAAGGCATTGAAGAGCCAATGGTGGAAATGGAGCCGGAACCATAAAATATTGTGATAACTCTAACCCCAGTAGAACAAGACTTGCGTAAATCAGGTAGAATACGTCAAGAACCTGAAAGATATGGATTTCTTGTAACTCAAGAAGGAGATGTGTTGCTAATGGATCAAAATGAGCCAACATCTTATGAATAGGCCATTGTAAGTCCAGAATTTGAGAAATGGCTTAAAGCCATGGGATCTGAAATGGACTCCATGTATATTAATCAAGTTTGGTCTTTGGTTGATGCACCCGAAGGGGTAAAACCTATAGGATGCAAGTGGGTTTTCAAAAACAAAACTGACATGGATGGAAATATAGGTACCTATAAGGCAAGATTGGTAGCGAAAGGTTTCAAGCAAATTCATAGTATAGACTATGATGAAACTTTTTCTCTAGTCGCTATACTAAAGTCTGTTCGGATTTTGCTTTCTATTGTTGTATACCATGATTATGAGATATGGCAAATGGATGTCAAGACTGCTTTCCTTAATGGAAATCTTCTTGAGGAAGTGTACGTGACACAACCCGAAGGCTTTGTTAAGCCTGAAGCATCCAGGAAGGTGTGCAAACTACAACGTTCCATATATGAATTTAAACAAGCTTCCAAAAGCTGGAATCTTCGTTTTGATGAAGCCGTTAAACAATTTGGATTTACTAAAAATGAGGAAGGTTAGTGACTACACAATTATTTTTCTGGTCCTATATGTTGATGGCATACTACTCATTGGAAATGATGTTCCTACCCTTCAGTCTGTGAAGACTTGGTTGGGAAGCTGTTTTCCTATGAAAGACTTAGGTGAAGCAACCTACGTGTTGGGAATTAAGATATATAGAGATAGATCAAGAAAACTTCTTGGCCTAAGTCAGAATACATACATATACAAAGTGTTAAAAAGGTTTAACATGCAAGATTCCAAGAAAGGAACTTTGTCTATGGCTCATGGCATAAGGAACCTATATCATATCAGTGATCCAAGCATATACTTAGGCGTTATTACCTCATCCGAGAAATACTTGAACGAGGAGATGTTAAGATTTGTAAAGTGCACACCGATAAAAACATTGTTGATCCACTCACCAAACCTGAAACAACCCGGTTTAGATAACAGCAACCCGAGATAGGGAAAAATTTTTCCCAAAGATCACAGGGTGTTCAGGGCAAAATAAGCAATCGAAGGTTAAGAAAAGTAGAAATCCGATGATAAGTGCTTTATAACACAATAAATTACATCTAGTTTGCTTAGGATTTTAATCATTATGCACTGTATTTCCTTTATTTATTGTGATTTTTGCTTTCTTTCCACTATATTCTACTTGGGTATGTTATTTTACAGAAATTAAGGTAATAAAAGGGTCAAAAACAAGAGAAAAATGACCATAAAATGATAAAGAAACAAGAAGAACAAGCCCAAAGTGGAAAGAACTCTTTTTTCATGCTGAATTCTGACTAGAATGATGAAATCCGAGTAGAATGACTCAGAAATGATCAAATCCGAGTGGAATGACTCAGAATGGAGCGTTGCCGAGTGGAATACTTCACTGTTGGAGGTAAATCCGAGTGGAAGGTTCCCTGTTAAAGCCATTCCAAGTGAAAAATGGCTGACCTTGAAGAAATATGTCCCTGTTAGAGGTGAATCCAAGTGGAAGCTATCCGACTGCAACCATTCTGAGTGAAAAAAAGGGACTGACCTTGAATGAATATTGCCCAAAGCTATTATCCGAGTGAAGGGATGCTGACTAAAGCAGGTCTGATTTAGGGAACAACTGCTCCTTTTGGGCAAAATTGCCTCCGAGTGGAAAACTCCCGAGTGAGTGATTCCGAGCAGAAGAAGCCACTGAATGAATAAGTGTTGAATAAGGAGGTCTCCGAGTGTTTTCATTCGGAGAAGATGGCATTCTCATGCGGAACAGGTCCTTTCCGAGTAGTTTATTTCGGAAAAATATCTCTTTAAGCAATGAAAGATCCGACCGGGAATGAATCACACTCGAGCAGACTCACAGTTTCACACTAAGCCCGAGTGTGATGTCTCTAAGGAAGACTACCGAGTGAGTTGGGGCAGAAAGCTGTATTTTCGAGCAAAGCAAGGCTCGGACATGGAAGAACTTCTATCAGCCAGATTCCAGAGTCTTTCAAGTTCAAATTTCTGAGTGAAAGGTATATCCGACTGAGTTGATTGACGATTGAAGGAAATTCCTAGTGAAAATAAACTCAGACTTCCGAGTGAAGGTGTCCGAGTGTATCATTTGAATGAGTTAAGGAAGGGTCATTCTCGACTGAATGACTACCAAGCAAAATCCGAGCAAAGGTTTCTCCGAGTGGTTCAATTCCAGAGAAATATCCGAGTGAAACAGTGAAAGAAGACTTCTCGCTTGAGCGTGCCTTTCTCCGCTTGAGCGAGATTATCACAAAATGGTTTCCTTCAACAAACGCTTAAGCGAAATAAATTCTCGCTTGAGCGAAGGATGGACAGTGAGCTACTGGAGTTTTTTCGCTTAAGCGAGAAACTCTCACTCAAACAAAATGAAGAGAAAATTTAGCATCAGGGGTCTTCACGCTAAACATCGACCCCTCAAAGCAACACTGAGCAAGCTTTCCCTCGGTCTTGTGTACAAAAGGCACCTTTTCCACTCGGATTGTTTCCCATTGTGGGTGTATACCGACTGAGGCACCAAATCTGAGTCAGAAGAAGAAAGCCGACTGATATTTCCACCGAATGCCCATGCTGACTTGGATTTCCACTATCCAAGTAGATCCTTGACTTATGGGGGGTGGCTGACAACAAGACAAAGGAGAAACCCACTAGCAGCCGTTCCCTATAGTTGTTCCTACCAACTCTATCCAGGCTATCTCCAAGTGGTGATTGTGGGGCGGCTGACACAAAAAAAATTAATAAAAAAGGCCCACTTGCCACCGATTGATAACACTCCCCACCTCTATAAATAGAGGGGCGGTCTGAAGGAGAAATCATCACTGAGCAGCGCCACTTTAGGATCAAATTCCCTTTCATTTTTGTACTTTATTTCCTTTCTTTCTCTTTCATTCTTTGTTCCTTTTCATTTCTTTTCTCTTTCGTTTTCTTCTCTTTTCCTTTTCTTTTCTCTTTCGTTTTCTTTCTCTTATTTTCTTTCTCTGTCCAGTTCCCATTTCTCTTTTATTTTCTTTTTCTTTCTTTTATTTTAAGAGTTGTAAATTGTAAAAGTGAGTTATTTCAATTTGTAATTGGTGGAGGAATATCGCAACAAGGAAATATAGTGGTAGGTTATTCTGAGCTTTTGGAGAAACCCGTAAGTCTTTATTTTTACCATGTCTTGTATGTTTTATTTTTCCATTATTTATATGAATTTGAATTATTTCATGAGTAGCTAAATTAATTATCTTGGGATAAAGGGGGTGTGATAATATTTTATATTAATGTTATTTTGACTTGGAATTAAATAAATTTCTGTTTTCCATTTAGTTCAAAAAATGCTCAATGCTCTTAGTAATTCCTAACAAGAACCTAAGTGATAAAACTGTATACTTACGGGTATATTAGTAAATTTAAGTAATTAATAGAATCGAGAGATTTATTGTTACTGGAAAGTTTTTGAACTAAGCCTAAGTTTTTGAAATACTTTTTGTGACCTCGGCAAAACCGGGAAAGTAATCAAAATCTTTTGGGGAATTTTAAAAAGGGATTTTCACAAAACGATTATGGGCCTTTTCTAAGGATTAAGCAGCGCTTTCCATAGGTTAGGTACATTAATAGGATTCTGAGAGGAACATATTAATTAGCTTAAGGAAAATCCGCCTTGGAAAACTTAATTTGATTCTTATTTATGAAAAGTTAAAATTCATTAACATAAAATAGAGTCTTGATCCCCCGAAATCCCAAGATATTCTCAACTCTGATTTTTAAGTGTCAAGTAAATTTTATTTTTGTATTTATTCGTATTCTGTGCAACTTAATTTTGTGCTTTATTTCACAAAAACCTTAAAAATCAATTGTGTGGATAATTAAATTTCAATATGATGGTACTTTGAACACAGTCCCTGTAGAGAACGATAATTTTTTATATTACGCGACATAACCTGTGTGCTTGCGGGCCCTGTCAAGTTTTTGGCGCCGTTGCTGGGGACTGTTGTCCCTTAAATATTGGCAATATTGAAATTCGATTAGATTATACTTGTTAATATTATTTTTATTTTTATTTTTATTTTTTTTGTTTGTTTCTTTTCTTTTTTACATTTTTTCTGTATTTTTATTTTTTTACTTATTTTTATTCTGTTTGTTATTTTGTATTTTGTTCTTTATTTTGTGTATCTGTTGTTGTTTTATCTTTTGTGATTATTTGTTTTATTTGTCATTTATTTTCTTTTTATGCGACGAAGCCGTAGTGTCGATCTAAACTTAGGATTTGACCCTGAGATAGAACGTACCCTTAGAGCTTTAAGAAACCAACAAAAACAACAAAAACAACAAAAACAAGAAAAAGAAAAACAAATGGCAGACCAACATAGACCCTTAAGAGATTTTGCCGCTCCAAGTACAAATGGAAGAGGATCTAGCATCCTTAGACCCACAGTGGAGGCTAACAATTTTGAATTGAAGCCTTCACTACTCTCATTGGTTCAACAGAACCAATTTGGAGGATTACCCTCTGAAGATCCAAATCTTCATTTTCAAATCTTTCTTGAATATTGTGATACCCTGAAGATGAACGGAGCCACCAATGGTGCCATTCGCTTAAGACTCTTCCCTTTCTCTTTAAGAGATAAAGCGAGGGCGTGGTTATACTCTCTTCCTGAAGAATCCATCACGACTTGGGAACAATTGTCGAGTGCTTTTATCAATAAATGGTACCCAAGGAACAAGACTGATGTGCTGAGAAAACAAATCATAAATTTTTCACAAAAGATGACGAATCCTTGTATGAAGCCTGGGAAAGATACAGGGAGTTGCTAAGAGAATATCCTTACCATAGGATAGAAAGGTGGTTGACAATCCATATTTTCTATAATGGACTAACTTCCACACAAAAGATCTCTTTAGATGTTGCAGCTGGAGGAGCCTTCATGAGTAAAAATGTTGATGAAGCTGAGAACCTGGTTGAGGAAATAGCTCAAAACACTCACCAGTGGAACTCTGAGAGAGGATTACCTGCTAAAACACCAGGTAAGTATTCTGTTGATGCTCTTTCCCTACTTTCTGCCAAAGTTGAAGCATTAACATTAAAACTTGATAAAATAGGGTCAACAGGTGCTACTAATATTGTTTGTGAAGTTTGTGGTGTTTCAGGACATGGAGCTACAAACTGCCATTTAGCAATGACCCCTAATCAAGAATAAGAAATGCATTAGGTGGATGCTATTGGAAACTATGGTGGAAATTATCAAGGTAACTACAGATCTCCACAAGGTCCACCTGGCTTCCAAAATAGGCCACCTCAATTCCAAAGTAACTACAAACCTCAACAAGGAACCTATATTCCACAAAAATCAAAGCTAGAATCCTTGATGGAAACATTTGTAGCTACTCAACTTAAACAAAATGATGAATTCTCTGATGCAATAAAAAACTTGGCTTCAAAAGTGGACTCTCTTGCCACCCATAGCAAAATACTGGAAAATCAAATTGCCCAACAAACCTCCTATTCTCAAAGAGCAGCAGGAACATTTACTGGAAAACCAGAGGCTGGACCATCTAACCAAACCATGGCTGTCACTCTTAGGAGTGGTACTCAATATGATAGACCAGTTGACAAGATTGCAAAGGAGGAAAAGAAAGTGGATGAATCTTCATCTCATCCAGTGATTGAAGAAGAGAAACCATAAGAGAAGAAGGAGGAGGTTAAGCCATATCAACCTCCCATTCCATTTCCTCAGGGCTTAGCTAAAGCAAAGTTGGACAAACAATTTGGTAAGTTTCTTGATGTTTTAAAGAAATTGTATATTAATATTCCCTTCACAGATGCTTTGCAGCAAATGCCCATATATGCAAAGTTCCTGAAAGACATTTTGTCCAACAAAAGAAGACTGGAGGAAGATGGTACAGTTGCACTTACTGAAGAGTGTAGTTCTCTAATTCAAAAGAAACTTCCACCCAAGCTCCAAGATCCAGATAGTTTCTCTATTCCGTGTATGATTGGTGACATGAATATAGATAAATCATTGTGTGATTTAGGAGCAAGTGTGAGTTTAATGCCATTATCTGTTGCTAAAAAGTTAGGATTGGGCGAGTTGACACTTACTAGGATGTCCTTGCAATTGGCTGATAGATCTGTAAAATATCTTATAGGAATATTAGAGGATGTTCCTATTAAGATAGGAAAATGTTTTATACCTGCTGACTTTGTTGTGCTTGAAATGGATGAAGATTCTTTGGTTCCTATTATTTTAGGCAGACCATTTTTAGCAACTGTAGGTGCTGTGATCGATGTCAAGAATGGTAAGTTGTCTCTAACTGTTGGAGACCAAAAGGTTGATTTCAACTTGAAAAATGTTTTAGAAAAACCTTTTAATGATGTTTGTTGTAGTGTGGATTTTATTGAACAAGTGGTAAAGGAAGCAACCCTTCCTAATGACCCACTTGAAACTATTTTCATGATTGAGCCAACAGAAACATCTGATTGCTCTGAGGACCCACTAAAACATGATACTGAGGTCTTAGGTGACAAAGTGGTAAGCCCCAATGTGGAATTAAAACCTTTACCAGCTTTGTTAAGGTATGAGTTTCTTGGTCCTAATTCCATATATCCTGCGATTATTAATGCTGAATTGAATCCATGTGAAACTGAAAAACTTTTAAAACAACTTAGGTTGTATAGAAAGGTAATAGGTTATACAATGGATGATATCAAAGGGATTAGCCCTTCTCTTTGTATGTACAGTATAACACCCCGGATTTTCTCTACTCGAATCCCGATGTAATCGTCATAGTTAATAAAAATGCAAGTAAATTTTTTGCGTTTGAAAACATTTCCGAGACACTACTATGATCACATCAAGACCCAAATCAGAGAAAACCAAAGAGTGAGATTATATAACCTAAAGCTGGATCGATAGATAATTTGCCCATAACGGTATACGAAAGTAATAGAGTTTACAACGGAAGAATATGTATACCGGGCACACGCCTAGTCCCATATATGACGATATGAGAAAAGGCTCGGCAAAGCACGCAATGACATATCATAAGCCTAATAGACAACCATCATCATTTTACATAATTATATAAGCATGCATTGCCTAAGATATAATTATATATACATATGGACGTATGTTCACATACATTCGGGGATATTCCCCCAACTATCATAATCATCAATATTCATCATTCAATTTCAATCTTTTTAATATACATCAAATTGTCCCTTACATTCTATATATATATATATTCACCATCCACCAATTCAAGGTTTATCTTATACATAATCACAATCACTAAATCTTCCATATCATCATATACAATCTATTCATTTCATAATTTCAATACATAATAGTTCACAAATGATGCCGGCCAAGGCACTTCCTCTACCACTATATACCTTCACCAAATCTTGATCTTTAAATCCAAACTCATCCCATGGCAACCTGCATCACAATGCTAAAAAGGAGACCACATGGGAGAGTGAGTTATACATTCAAAATGACGATTAATATATATATTGTGATCATGTGTATATGCATACAAACATCATGTGTGCTTTGCTATCAAACATCAAATTATCATTCATTCATTATCTCATTATCACAATAGGCATACAAGCCTCATGAATCGTAATTCATATCATAAATAAGCACAACATATACACAATCACAAACACCATCACTTTGCCACTTATCAACAAGGGCATTCATAATCATTACCATCATTAATTGATTAAGGTTTCACTCAAATACCTCCTCGCAAGGGGTTTCTCATCACTCGTGGTCATCCCATTTCAAATGCCATGGTCTTAAAGCTAATGCATATGTCAACTGTTTAATGCATATGCAACGGATCCGATTTCAAATCACGGGTGATCGCAACCACCATAATCAATCATTCATAATCATTGGTTACCCACCTTGCAAGGGGTACTCCCTATAGCAGCCTCGCAAGGTGCATCTCGTGATCACAACCACGTTTCAATAATTCACATAGGTTTCCCGCCTCACAAGGGGTACTCCCGCCTCATGATCGTAACCATGGGCATCATAGGTGCTCGCAAGCCCTTTTTTATATCAAATACCAAGTGATCGCAACCACTGGCTCATCATTATACAATGGTCCCCGCAGGGCGCTTCCTTTTTCCCAACCAGGTGATCGCAACCACCGGCTCAATCTCATGTCATCATCAAGTTGGTTTCCCGCCTCGAAAGGGGTACTCCCTTCATAGAATCCTGCAAGATCTTTCATCACTGTGATCGCAACCACAAAGTATAAATGCTATGCCATGCCATGAATGCAAATGCAATAATGCATGTGCCCAACAACCTCGCTAGGATATCTCACCCTCTCAATTAGGGATAAATCATATATTTAATCTTATTATCATTGGCATATAAGAAATCATAAGGCCCCTCAAGGTACAACATTCATAACCACATCAAACCACGCATGGTAATTAAAATCATATCAAGCATCATGGCATTTATCCACGCATGGAAAACAACAAGGTATTTCAAAAGTATATGTTTAGCAATCATCATTGCCCCCATTTCAAATCCATTGATTTATACACTCGTGGCCATTCAATTTTCCCCTCATTGGTTTTATTATCACACAAGGTGTGTTATATAACCACATCATTTACTTTTTATTATGATTCATAATATATCAATAGTGGTGAAGCACACATGTATTCATAACAAAGTATAGGCATACACGTACCTCTCTAAGGCCATAAGCCATTCCTCAATCACCACTAAGACACACCACACATGGACCCCTAATGAAATCGCTTGTTGTTACATAATAAAAGGGGTTTTGGGCAACAATGAGCCCATGATAAATTTCAGCACTAAGGCATGAGGAAATCTTATTTTTAGTCTTAAAAATAGTGGGACATGTCACAAATATCACCTATTAGTCCCAATTTGGCCACCATAAAAAGTTGGGTTCAAAACCCCCTTAAATTTGAATTTTATGACACAGTAGGTCTGGTGTTTTATGTCTAATGAAAGTTAGAAAACTCCAATTAATGTGAGACCAATTCTCACACTTCCGCAACATAATTATCTACAACTTTCATGAAGAACTCGAAGGCCAAAAATGTCATTAAGATGCCCAAACGGGCCAAAAACAGCAAAGAAAATAGACCAGTTGGAAAAACAGCACAACAATGGCCATAACAGGGCTCTGAATCGATTCAGGCTCGTGTGAATCGATTCAAGCATCCCAAAATCTCAAATTTTGACAGAGGGCCTTGAATCGATTCAAACTCGTATGAATCGATTCAAACGCCCCTGGAGCCCAAAATAGTGAAAATAGCACCTCTTGAATCGATTCAAAGGGTCTTGAATCGATTCAAGACAACCCTGCTGCTGTTTTTATGTAAAAACACATGATTTTTCAACTTCTAACCCTCCTAACTTTCTCGTATGAACTCCAAATGCTACGAAATTTTAACCACAACAAATACACATCATTTGTGATGCGTGGCCACTGGCCTCACTCGAAAATTCCCAAAAATGAGGGACTTATGCGTATAAGTGCATTTAGAATATTTTAAGATGTTTTTATACAACTCAAGGGTCTATTCTCATTAAAATTTGCCCATTCCAATTCCTACAAGTCATAAACTACATATATGGGCTAATGGGACTAACCCAAGCCATCAAAATCACATAAAACTCTATTTGACTCTATGAGTTCTTCAATTATGCATAAACCTCAAACTTATCACCAATACCATCACAATGGCCATCACATTCAATGCCAATCATCCACATAAATTCTCAATTCATAAAACATATACTTCATCCCCTCAAGGATGGTTCATTAACATGTACATATCTCAACCCCTCATGGGTTATTCATCATCATATATACACATACATTATCATCAACAGCCAATAATTTGCCATTCATATCATTTGACTATAAGCATGGCAAGGCAAGCATGAGTATCAAGCCATACAATAATCATCAATTATATAACTCATGCAATTTGAATGTAAACTCCTCTCCTACCTCGAGGGAAGAGCCGAAACGGTTCCAATGCTCCGAATGCTCCATCGTATCACCCGAAATACGATCTACATACCATACATAAGTATATTCACATAATCAATAACCATCATAACTCTAAACATTCGTTAGCTTATCATAAAGCTCAACCTCAAGTCCTAGACTTGCTAAACACCAAGTTATGCAATTATGTTAGGCTTCGGGAATTCCTTTCCCAAAGCCAAGATCCTCTAGATCTTATGGACCAACCAAACTCAACAACATCATCATCTCATCCATTCCAAAATGCAATCCCATATTACATCAATCCTTAAAATATCATCATTGTCACTTAGAGCTCAACATAGATTATCCTTGCCTCTTCAAAGCCATCACCAAATTAACAATTTCAACTCATCCATATATGGCCTATCAATTCACCAACCAAAATGTATATCCCATTGATTCCACCATTAAGGGTTATCTACTATGTTCACCATTATTCATCATTATAATTAACAACACACATACTAAATATCACCCATTTACATTCAATTCAATTTCCCATGTTACAATATATCCATTTTCCCCAAATTCTTAGGGCTATGGTTTCACCAAAACTTACTTATCATTATTAATATTCATCAACCATTATCAATGACCATTCTCCCACATCAATATCACTCATTATCATCATTAAATATATTTCCCACTCATATTTCATATTTTCCCCAAATTCCTAAAGTTAGGGTTTCCATAAAAATTCAATAACACTGTGTATCATCATCATTTTTCACCATTCAAATCTTTAATTTTGTGTACCCCATTAAAGGCTCATAAAACTTGCATTTAAAACCACCCCACCTTAGGGTTTTCCATAATAATAGCTTCTACCAATAACCCACATACATAAACCACTCTCCCAACACCCAAAACCCAAAACCTATGGCATAAGCTCATGAAAGATGATGAGGAACTTTCCTCAACCAAGAGACATCCATGTGCTTCCAAGGGAGAGAGAGATCCACACAAAAATGAGGGAGAGGAGGAAGAAAAGACTTGAAGCTTCCATGAAATGAAAATGGTGGGGGAGATAGATTCCACTCTTGTCTAGGTTTTTAGAAAGAAAAATATGAGGATAGAGATGAAGAGGAAGAAGAAAAGAGGAAGAGTGAATGAAGAGTGAAGAAGGCAAGTGTGTTTGCCTTAGAGAATCCCCCAATGTGAAAAGGAGAAGGGAAATGGGGGGTTTGGTTTAAAATTTTATCTTCTCATTAGTGATTTCATCGTTTTTCCACCAACAGGCTCTTAGTCCGGGCTCAATACTATATCCAAAAATTATTCCAAAGACATATTCTGATTCCCAATAATATTCTTAATAGCCCTGACCAACGGCATCTCAATCGGAGATACTAGGTCCGACACCCATATCCTAATCGGGTAAAATTTTAGCTCACATAAACTCAATAAATTATAAATATCCATAATAAATCCCAATTTCATTATTCCCATATTTTTGGGGCACAAATCAACTCACCTACAATTATTTATAATTTATTCTCATCGATTATTCATTTTTATTAAATTCAGGATGTTACACACAGGATTATTGTAGAAGATGAAAGTAGGCCCACAGTAGAACCACTTAGGAGATTAAATCCAAAATGCAAGAAGTGGTTAAAAAGGAAATTTTGAAATTACTTGATGCTGGAGTCATATATCCTGTTGATAGTAGTAAATGGGTAAGTCCTGTCCATGTGGTGCCTAAAAAGGGGGAATAACTGTGATTGAAAATGATAAACATAACTTGATTCTTACTAGGATTGTCTCTGGTTGGCGCATGTGCATTGATTATAGAAAGTTAAATAGCGCCATGAAAAAAGATCATTTTCCCCTCCCTTTTATTGATCAGATGCTTGAAAGACTTGCGAAACACTCTTATTTTTGTTATTTGGATGGGTATTCAGGTTTTCATCAAATTCCCATTCATCCATCTGATCAAGAAAAGACTACCTTCACTTGCCCTTATGGGACTTATGCTTATAGGCGTATGCCGTTTGGTTTGTGTAATGCACCTACGACTTTTCAAAGGTGTATGCAAGCAATTTTTTCTGACCTTATTGAAAATGTGATAGAAGTCTTTATAGATGATTTTTTAGTGCCTGGTTTGGATTTTGATAACTGTTTAACAAATTTGTGCCAAGTCTTGCAGCATTGTGAAGAGACCAATATGGTCTTAAACTAGGAAAAATGCCATTTTATGGTAAGAGAAGGTATAGTTCTTGGACACCTGGTGTCTGAGAGAGGTATAGAAGTTGATAAGGCTAAAGTGGAAGTGATTGAAAAATTGCCTCCACCTACAAATGTGAAAGGTATTCAAAGTTTTCTTGGACATGCAGGGTTTTACCGTAGGTTCATTAAAGATTTCTCCAAGATCACAAAGCCTCTTACAACTCTTCTAGGTAAGGATGTGCCTTTCAATTTTGATTCATCTTGTATAGAAGCTTTTTGCAGGATTAAGCAAGCTCTAATCTCTGCCCCCATCGTGCAACCACCTGATTGGAAACTCCCATTTGAGTTGATGTGCGATGCGAGTGATTACGTAGTGGGGGCTGAGTTGGGGCAACGAAAGGATAAAAAGCTCCATGTAATTCATTATGCCAGCCGGACGCTAGATGATGCTTAGGTAAATTATGCCACAACTGAAAAAGAATTGTTAGCTATTGTCTTTGCTTTTGATAAATTTAGATCTTATTTGGTAGGTTCACATGTTGCTGTTTACACTGACCACTCTGCCATTAAGTATCTATTGAATAAAAAGGAAGCAAAGCCTAGGTTAATTAGGTGGATTCTAATATTGCAAGAATTTGACTTGGAAATTAAGGATAAGAAGGGTACCGAGAACTTGGTCGCTGACCACCTGTCTAGGTTGACATCTGAAAAAGAAGAAACAGATAATATTCCCATCAATGAATCTTTTCCTGATGAACAACTCTTAAATATTAGTATCCAACGTGTTCCTTGGTATGCTGATTTTGTAAATTTTCTGGCATGTGGTATCTTACCTCCTGATCTTAGCTTTCAGCAAAGGAAAAAGTTTTTTGCAGATGTTAAACATTATTATTGGGATGAACCACTCCTATTCAAGCAATATGCAGATGGTTTGATTCAGAGGTGTGTTTCACAAGATGAGGTCCATGCTATCTTAGATCATTGTCATTCTCTTTCCTGTGGAGGGCACATGAGCACCTCTAAGACAGCTGCTAAAATATTGCAAGCTGGGTTCTATTGGCCAAATATTTTTAAGGATGTACGTAAGTATGTTCTAACTTGTGATGCTTGCCAAAGAACAGGTAACATTGGTAAGAGACATGAAATGCCATTGAATACCATTTTAGAAGTTGAATTGTTTGATGTATGGGGTGTTGATTTTATGGGACCTTTTCCTTCCTCTTTTGGAAATCAGTTCATATTAGTGGCAGTTGACTATGTGTCAAAATGGGTGGAAGCCATTGCTTCACCCCATTCTGATGCTAAGACTGTTATTAAACTTTTCAAGAAAATAATATTTCTAAGGTTTGGGGTCCCAAAATGTGTTATAAGTGATGGAGGGTCTCATTTTATTGAGAAAACTTTTCAGACCCTTCTAAAGAAATATGGAGTTAGGCATAAGGTTGCTACACCTTATCACCCACAAACTAATGGACAAGTTGAGGTATCCAATCGGGAAATTAAAAACATTCTTCAAAAAGTGGTGAATACATCACGTAAGGATTGGTCTATTAAGTTAGATGATTCCTTATGGGTGTATCGAACCGCATACAAAACTCCCATTGGAACCACACCTTTTAGGCTAGTATATGGGAAGCCCTGTCATTTACTTGTTGAGCTAGAATATAAATCTTTTTGGGCTGTTAAAACTCTTAACTTTGATCATAAGGCTGCAGGTGAACGTAGATTGTTGGAATTAAATGAGCTTGAAGAACTCCGTCTAGATGCATACGAAAATGCCAGAATTTATAAAGAAAAAACCAAACAATGGCATGATCGTCACATCCAACGAAGAACATTTAATCCAGGTGATATGGTTTTACTGTTTAATTCCAGATTAAAGCTTTTTCCAGGTAAACTGAGATCCCGATGGTCGGGACCATTCAAGGTGACAAAAGTCTTTCCCTTTGGAGCTGTCGAACTATGGAGCGAGAAATCTGGTACATTTAGGGTAAATGGACAAAGAGTAAAACACTACTTGACAGGTCAACCAATACAACAAGCAAGTGACTTGGACTTGTTTGATGCTCCTGATGATTAAATCCCAACGGTGAGAAGTCTGGCTGAAGACTTAAAACTTAGCACTGATAGGGAGGTAATCCTATAAAAAGTTGTTGTTTCATTTTAAGGTAAAAAAAAACCAACTATGTCAAATGATGGTTTGGGGTTACTACAGGTAAGTTTTCTTATCCCTTTATAATCCATTTTAACACTGAGGACAATGTCAAATTCTGGTTTGGGGTGGTAGGTAAGAAAACTTAACTGTTTTGTTTACATTATGTGATTGTTATATTTTTCATGCATGTGTGTTTTCCTTGTTTTGTTTGTAATATTGTAATTTACAATGATTATATGATAAATTTACTTTGAACACAAGGCTAAAGTATCTAAGGATCCCAAAATTTTGAGCCAAAATTTTGAGTAAAATTTTCAAATTTTGATTGTTTAAATGCCAAATCAATGCTTAAATGAACCTTAAGTGATTAAAATTTTCTTTGAAAAGACTTTCCATGGTTAGACTTGAGCCAAAATGGGTTAATTATCAAACAAATTTTCAAAACCCATATTTTCTTGATTGAGTGAATCTCATAGTCATTAATATTCTAGAAATTTAGTGGAGCAAAGAAAGGAAAAAAGACTTAAGAAAAGTATGTATTGAATGCAAAAGAAAAGCAAGAAAAAGAAAAAGAAAATCAAAAGGATGATATTGAATGAATTCCAAAAAGTCCATAAAAGTTCAAAAATTTATTCTGTTAAATTTATGATGGTAATTTGAATCATTCATGACTGTTAAAGCCCTTTTGTATTCCATTTTTTTAAAATTCCTACCCTGACAATACAACCCAAGGCCATGTTACAACCTTTGAAAGACCTTTAGACTTTGACATATTTTCTATCTAAACTATGGAGTTTCTGGTTTATTAACAAGCTTATGGTAATATTTTTTGACTATGATGATTTGAGAGATGCACAAACCTTGAAACACTTGAGTGAAAATTGTGAGAAAAGTATCCTCAGTCTTGACATTGAAAATTGATTCACATAAGAAAAAATAAAATTGGCATTTGAATAAATCTTTTTCTCTGTTTTGGATTCCTTAGTTTATTAAGCTTAGTGTTTTCTATGTCTTATCTTGTGAATATGGTAATTGCTTGAGGACAAGCAATGCTTTGGTTTGGGGTATTTTGATAAGTGCTTTATAACATAATAAATTACATCTAGTTTGCTTAGTATTTTAATCATTATGCACTGTA
Source organism: Clitoria ternatea (assembly GCA_037962975.1). Lineage (NCBI taxonomy): Eukaryota > Viridiplantae > Streptophyta > Magnoliopsida > Fabales > Fabaceae > Clitoria > Clitoria ternatea. The sequence goes on from CM075670.1 coordinate 137,967,565, forward strand.
TTTCCTTTATTTATTATGATTTTTACTTTCTTTCCACTATATTCTACTTGGGTATGTTATTTTACAGAAATTAAGGTAATAAAAGGGTCAAAAACAAGAGAAAAACGACCATAAAATGATAAAGAAACAAGAAGAACAAGCCCAAAGTGGAAAGAACTCTCATGCTGAATTCTGACTCAGAATGATGAAATCCGAGTAGAATGACTCAGAAATGATCAAATTCGAGTGGAATGACTCAGAATGGAGCGTTGCCGAGTGGAATAATTCACTGTTGGAGGTAAATCCAAGTGGAAGGTTCCCTGTCAAAGCCATTCCGAGTGAAAAATGGCTGACCTTGAAGAAATATGTCCCTGTTAGAGGTGAATCCGAGTGGAAGCTGTCCGACTGCAACCATTTCGAGTGAAAAAAAGGGACTGACCTTGAATGAATACTGCCCAAAGCTATTGTCCGAGTGAAGGGATGCTGACTAAAGCAGGTCTGATTTAGGGAACAACTGCTTCTTCTGGGCAAAATTGCCTCCGAGTGGAAAACTCCCGAGTGAGTGATTCCGAGCAGAAGAAGCCACTGAATGAATAAGTGTTGAATAAGGAGGTCTCCGAGTGGTTTCATTCAGAGAAGATGGCATTCTAATGCGGAACAGGTCCTTTTCGAGTAGTTTGTTTCGGAAAAATGTCTCTTCAAGCAATGAAAGATCCGACCGGGAATGAATCACACTCAAGCAGACTCACAGTTTCACACTAAGCCCGAGTGTGATGTCTCCAAGGAAGACTACCGAGTGAGTTGGGGCAGAAAGCTGCATTTCTGAGCAAAGCAAGGCTCGGACATGGAAGAACTTCTATCAGCCAGATTCCAGAGTCTTTCAAGTTCAAATTTTTGAGTGAAAGGTATATCCGACTGAGTTGATTGATGACTAAAGGAAATTCCTAGTGAAAATCAACTCAAACTTCCGAGTGAAGGTGTCTGAGTGTATCATTTGAATGAGTTAAGGAAGGGTCATTCTCGACTGAATGACTATCAAGCAAAATCTGAGCAAAGGTTTCTCCGAGTGGTTCAATTCCAGAGAAATATCTGAGTGAAACAGTGAAAGAAGACTTCTCGCTTGAGCGAGCCTTTCTCCGCTTGAGCGAGATTATCACAAAATGGTTTCCTTCAACAAACGTGTAAGCGAAATAAATTCTCGCTTGAGCGAAGGATGGACAGTGAGCTACTGGAGTGTTTTCGCTTAAGTGAGAAACTCTCACTCAAATGAAATGAAGAGAAAATTTAGCATCAGGGGTCTTCACGCTAAACACCGACCCCTCAAAGCAACACTGAGCAAGCTTTCACTCGGTCTTGTGTACAAAAGGCACCTTTTCCACTCAGATTATTTCCCACTGTGGGTGTATACCGACTGAGGCACCAAATCTGAGTCAGAAGGAGAAAGCCGACTGATATTTCCACCAAATGCCTATGATGACTTGGATTTCCACTATCCAAGTGGATCCTTGACTTATGGGGGGCGGCTGACAACAAGACAAAGGAGAAACCCACTAGCAGCCGTTCCCTATAGCTGTTCCTACCAACTCCATCCAGGCTGTCTCCAAGTTGTGATTATGGGGCGGCTGACACAAAACAATTAATAAAAAAGGTCCACTTGCCACCGATTGATAACACTCCCCACCTCTATAAATAGAGGGGCGGTCTGAAGAAGAAATCATCACTGAGCAGCGCCACTTTAGGATCAAATTCCCTTTCATTTTTGTACTTTATTTCCTTTCTTTCTCTTTCATTCTTCGTTCCTTTTCATTTCTTTTCTCTTTCGTTTTCTTCTCTTTTTCTTTTCTTTTCTCTTTCATTTTCTTTCTCTTATTTTTTTTCTCTGTCCCGTTCCCATTTCTCTTTTATTTTCTTTTTCTTTCTTTTATTTTAAGAGTTGTGAATTGTAAAAGTGAGATATTTCAATTTGTAATTGGTGGAGGAATATTGCAACAAGGAAATACAGTGGTAAGTTATTCTGAGCTTTTGGAGAAACCCGTAAGTCTTTATTTTTACCATGTCTTGTATGTTTTATTTTTCCATTATTTATATGAATTTGAATTATTTCATGAGTAGCTAAATTAGTTATCTTGGGATAAAGGGGGTGTTGTAATATTTTATATTAATGTTATTTTGACTTGGAAATAAATAAATTTCTGTTTTCCATTTAGTTCAAAAAATGCTCAATGCTCTTAGTAATTCCTAACAAGAACCTAAGTGATAAAACTGTATACTTGCGGGTATATTAGTAAATTTAAGTAATTAATAGAATCGAGAGATTTATTGTTACTGGAAAGTTTTTGAACTAAGCCTAAGTTTTTGAAATACTTTTTGTGACCTCGGTAAAACCGTGAAAGTAATCAAAATCTTTTGGGGAATTTTAAAAAGGGATTTTCACAAAACGAGAATGGGCCTTTTCTAAGGATTAAGCAGCGCTTTCCATAGGTTAGGTACATTAATAGGATTCTGAGAGGAACATATTAATTAGCTTAAGGAAAATCTGCCTTGGAAAACTTAATTTGATTCTTATTTATGAAAAGTTAAAATTCATTAACATAAAATAGAGTCTTGATCCCCCGAAATCCCAAGATATTCTCAACTCTGATTTTTAAGTGTCAAGTAAATTTTATTTTTGTATTTATTCGTATTCTGTGCAACTTAATTTTGTGCTTTATTTTACAAAAACCTTAAAAATCAATTGTGTGGATAATTAAATTTCAATATGCTGGTACTTTGAACGCAGTCCCTGTGGAGAATGATAATCTTTTATATTATGCGACATAACCCGTGCGCTTGCGGGCCCTGTCATCTGACTCAGAAAAGAGAAGGTCGGGTCAGAATATTACACATTAGCAAGACGTGGCTCCAGCTACGAGAATCAGTGGATGAAAATACATAAGCGGCTACTTCGCTAGAGCGAGGATTTATTCACTGAAGCGACGCATACACTCGGATAGTGTCCCACTCGGAATGGAGTCCAGATCCACTCGGGAAAGTCCTTGCGCTCACGCTTCCCTCAGAAGTTCATTCAACACATCCTATTCTAGCCTTAGAGTTCACAGGTATAAACTACTCGGGAGATGACTCCCCCCGATCACTTTACTCGGGATCTATACCTCCTCTCTCACTCGGAGTACTCTCCTCAGCTAGATGTCACTCGGGAATATTTCCCACACCCATCACTCGGGAAATGTAGTCTACTTCACACTAAGGCTCCCTCACTAAGTCAAATCTCGCTCAAAGGATTGTATAACTTCCCTCACTCGGAAATGCCCTAACTCCTCGCCACTCGGGATACATACTAACTCCTCTACATGCGGAAGACCTTGTTAGACTAAAATCTACTCTGTATCATCCAGATCTTACTCCCTCTAATAAGTTCACTACTACAGGCTCCACTCAGAATCGTATTGTCGATTCAACCCTCGGGGAAAACATTCACTCGGTTAACTTTCACTCGGAAACATCTAAATACCCTTCAATCGGAAGGTTGTATCTAAGAAATCTCTCGCTCCATAACATGTTGACCAACTTACCTCAAAAGTGATTCTAATGGGCATATTCCACTCGGAGTTGGCCCAACCTTTCTTCATTCGGAAGAAGGTCACTCATCACGCCTTACACAGGATTAACTTACCTCTTATTTATTCAGAATCATGCGGGCTCTACATGCTTAGTAAAATGCAACGTATACCACCCAGACATTCACACACAGCACAAGATGAACACACAGTATTATATATATAAATATTTACATGCACATGATCACACTCTCAACCCGAGATAGTTCCGTTCTGATACAGTTAGACAAAAGACCAAATTAAGAGTCGGCCAAGGCTATGACAAAACCTTATATACAGCATATACATATATATATATATATGTACATTTCTACAGTACACAAGCACTCCACACGGTATATAGCTCCTCCATCATTCACCGTCTCGTGTGATGTCCACTAAAATATAGCCACAGTAGGGGTGAGTATCTTAAATATTAAATGATAGATACTGACTCGGATTATTCCTCAATCATGCAATAACATATATATATATACATAGCAACAATCAATAACATACACAGTGCCATTCAATCGGAACACACCTAAGGCATCTTTCAATCGGAATCTACCTAGTTATCTCTCGACTATATGCACATATTATTCTCAATAACACTAACACATATACATACAATTACGTCACAGTCAGCATCAATTATGCATGTACACGGATTCATTCAATCAGATCTGACTCGTGTATTATTGGTTTTTATTGTTGCAACATAGGCTCTCAGCCTTTCATTCAGCTCCCAGCTGACTCGGCCGTTTTACTGGTACCAAACCGTTTGCCCTCACTTGTAACATAAACACTCTCAGTGTCAACGGCAGTGTTACGGGCAGCCCTGAGTCCCACTCAGTCGGGTTGCCTTAAGTCCTACTCAAGGTCTTTAACAGCATCTCATGCATATAATTACCGATTCAAGTTGTAGTGTCACACACTATATGCTTTCAGCATTCTTACCAATGCATCTCATGCAAGTATTGTCATTAGATTATGAACAGAATCGGTAAATCACTTCCACACTATTAACTCATGCACCTCATGCACCATATATATTTAACCACACATGGAATGATCATACAAACACAGATTTCACACACACGACCTTTTACTCAACAATACATGCATCACATGTAATCAGTATTAGACATTATCAGAACTCAATAAGTTAATCTTTTCTCACATGCAGTCAGCATTTAGATTCATAGTAGCCTGCATGTTACATAAATCACACGATAATCATCAATACTACTTTAACATATTCTCCTCATGAAATCATTCAACACTCTCAAGATTATTAACATGCATTTCATGGACGGAATTTGACATGCATTACCCAACTCCTAGTCATCATGCATCCGGGCATCACGTATCCCTTACTCAATCAAAACACACCTATCAACGCATTTTAAATCACCAGAATCAACAAGTCATCAACACCCAAAACCCGTCCATAACCCATGCATTTAAGATATAAGATAACCCCCTACCAACTAAAGAGACTCCAAGAAGTTCCTCTGTTTTCAGCGTTGGTCCGCTGTCCTGTTTGCTTCGTCCACCACTCTCTCTTGTTCAGTCCCCCTCGAACACAGTCGCACCCTTTAATCAGCTTGGGAACAGAAAGCTGTTCTTCTTCCACTCGAACGATTGCTCCTCACCAACAGTGGGAATCTCGGGTTCTCCACTTCACCACAGTCGCGAAGTTACGAAAAACAGGGGACAGAGAAGAAGGAGAACGAAGAAGAACGAAGAAGGAGGAGAAGTAGGAGAAGGTGTAAAGTCTTGAGGAAATTTGGAGTGAATGGAGAAGTGGTTAAGGGCTTCAGCCCATATACTCCTAGAAACGCAAAGAGTGAGTGGGGAACGCGGATCGGAGCCTGCTGCACGGTTACACGTCACAATTAGTTAGTCCCGTCAGCAGTCAAGTTTTTAATTTATACTTAACCTTACTTAAGACTTAATCTTAATCTAGTCCATAATTAATACGCTGGATGTTACAAAACCTCTTGCACAACAAAAGCCTGAGGGACACACTAGATCATTAGGCATTAGGCAAATGTCTTATTGGCTCTGGTGCAAGTGGGAGATTATTGGTGTATGCACTACGAGCTATTAATGTATCAATTTTAACTTACAAATAAAATTAGTATTTTCAGTTTTTAGACTAATTTTAATGCTATTTATCCTGGAATAATAGGTCATATAAGAATTATTCCTAAAATATCCATAATCAAGTATTTACATGGGGACATGTAAATACATTAAGATTAGTGTATGAATGTACTGATGATTTGATCTCATAAATCATGGATATATGATATTAAGTCTTTACACAGGTACGCATTAAGAGTAATGTTGTATTGGACAGACCCACCATGAGAACGTTGCATGGATCGTTACATGAGTTTCATAAACGGTTCTCAATATGATAATGGTATATAGTCCTTCGACCTGAAGTCACTATCATTCTTACATAAGGAGTTTATTGTTTTAATACAATCAAACGTTATCTGTAATAAGATGACCTTAAAGATTGTGATTAGGCAATAGACAAATTATGTAGAGGGATGTGACTGATGTAGATGGAATTTGTCTCTCCTATTGACAGGAGTGATATCTATGGGCCACTTGATAGAGTGAGACTACCGAAATGCATGGCCATGCTAAGACAAATAAATATTAGATATTTATTCTGTAAAGTCTACTCTAGTATCAAGTAAAATGAATTGGGCCATACAAGGATGACGACGACCATGCCTTGGGCCCAATTAGATATCATGATAAAAGGAATAAATATATAAAATAATTATCACTTATAGGTCATATCGATGATAAATAATATTTGGACATAATGATGTATTGCTAGATACCGCTCTTTTTTATATTAATAATAAAATAGTTTATTATTAATATAACCGAATATTTTACCTATAGGGTCACACACATAGAGTAAGCCCACCAGAGGATAGTTTTATTTTAGTTGGACTGAAAATAAAACTATTTAGGCCTAGCTTATATAGAATGAGTCAGGAGCCCAATGCTTAATGAGAGCTCAGGTCAAGACCTAAGCCTATATATAGAGCATGAGTTGCTCATAGGCTATGGCTTAGAAATTAGATTACAATCAAATTCCGTACTAGCATTCAGATCTTTGGTTTTCTGGTGGGAGTGCTCGTGTGGACTCCTAAGTGCGAAGCTACAATTGCTTCGATCGAGGAACTCGTTGTGCATATACAAGAGGTAATCCCTAAATCAAACTTTAATTACATAATGCTTTGAGACATTTGATTTGCAATCCTTATTTTTGGTAATCCTTTGTGTTTCCACTGCTTGACCCTGATGGGATTCCCTAACAAATAGTTAGGGTTCAATCCCCAATTTCACATTAGATTTCTCTTTCAATGAACACCTAAGGGATTAGGGTTTAATGCTTAGGAATTAGTGTTGTTCACCTAAGGAATTAGAGATTAACCATCTGTGAATTGTCCTCTCGAGTCTGAAGCTTAATTGAACCTTAATTGCATGTTTCTTGATGAAATTGTAAGCTGAAGCAATCCTAACCTATCTTCCATTAATTACACTTCATCTCTTATATTGTTTCTGAAAATACAAAAAACATAAAAATAATAGAAAAGCATAAACAGAATGAATTCTATCTTCTTGTGGTTTGGTTCAACTTGTACTAGTCCTAGGTTGTGGTAATTACCTCAATCCCTGTGGGACGATCAAATATATTACAAATTTAATAATTGGTGCGCTTGCCAAAAGAATATAATCCTCTAAGATTATGCATCAAATATTGTTCCGTCCCGTAACTGGGGTACAAAAGCTATGCTTGATTGGTGGATAAATTGGACGGTCTTTAGGCCGAATCGTAGTCATTGAATCATGTTGTCGAGCTCCTCACACCGGCCTGACACGTTGAGGGGTGAAAGGGGGTGGTACCTACAAAGACACCCTGACGTTCAAGTTAGTTCAGATTCTAATACTTGAGCTATATCGGGTCTATAAGATGGGTATTGGGAGCTTACCATTTATAAAGGTATCAATTATATTTATAGCCATAGAATGTCACAGTAGGGCCTCATTATTTATGCTAGATCAAGTTCGCACACATGGGCTCTTTACATTGATGACTGATATAGCTTGTCTTGTCCTCTCATGACTATGGTCATTAGGCCACTCAATAGGGCTCTAACACTGGCCTTTGTAGGAGTTGTGGCCTAGCCGGTATGATGAGTTTAGATGTTGTGTTGTCCTCTAATAGGTCTATATCGGCTAAAGGGGGAGACTATGGGTTTGCATTAGTCTGTGAGATTAGGGGCCAGTGTCAACCTTGGATCATTTGCCCCCTAGCCTGTTGAAGTGACTTGGGAGTTGCTTCCATAGGCTACTTAACTCCTGCATCATAAAGACTAAAATGCAAAGTTTTTTTAAGTTAAATTTAAAATTCTTACCTTAATCGTCATGGTGATGTTTGGATGTAAACCGAGATGATCTAGTGCTTCTAAGCTTTATTTATTTTAGGTTAAGGTGGAGATAAGTTTGTCTTAGCAGGTACCTCCATACCATCCTCTCTTTACTTTTAAAATTTTGAATAAGGGTATGTGGGATGGCAGTTCAAGGAGTGACTCCATTGAGGTGTTGTCTGGGCCTCCATAATTCAATCCTAGCGTAAGCCGGGGAGGGGGAATTTAAACCAAAATTCATACCTATTTGATGAAGCTACCCCTGGGATAGCACCACACCGGCAAGGAAATCTAGGAACTAGGCGTGTTTCACCGATGCCATTGTAGGAAATATAGGAGCTTGACATATCCTCTTGCTCCTCCGCATCATCCCCTACATTGATGTTGGCTTTTCCAGTGAGCCTAGAAGTAGTGCCAATTTATATTTATCTGACAATGTGGCTTTTTACAGTTGTATACCGTTCATTCGACACGTCGTCTACACAATGGCTTCTAATGGGAACTCTGGTACCAACTCTCTCGTGGTTCCAACTCATCCTATAGAGACCAACGTTGTGGCGCATTGGATCAATTGGCTCCAACTCAAGAAGGTGAAAGATCCTTACTTCTGGGTACACGAGGAGCCCCTTAATCTTCCTTCCCACTATGCTGAAGATCCGGACAATGTCACAATATAGAAGACGTGACTGTCCACTTCGATGAAGATTTTGAAGATTATTTCACTGTCTACTGTCCCTTGACATCGAAGCATATTTACCATCAACCGGGGTCGAGGTCGAAATTCGATTCCCTTTGACAAATTTTGAGATCGAGGTACTCCAGCTTCTAGATTGCGCCCCAAGCCAACTTCATCCCAATGGCTGGGGTTTAGTGAAAGCCCTTGAAGTCCTAGGGATTATTTTCATTTTATCCCTATTGTTGCTCTTTTTTTCACTCATTGTTGTGTTTTGTGTTGGGGTAAGCCTGAAGGTAGTCTTGGCTTCATCAACCTCTGGTGTAAGTCAAAGATTGTTAACTTTGAAAATCTCACAGAGTCTGCTAAAACAGACAGGGTGAGCTTCAAACATTCCTTTGTCAAAATCAAAGTCAATGATAAGAAGTCGTTATTTTAGGAAAATTCTAACTTCTCAGAAGGTTCTACACTGGCTGGACACATAAGCATTTCCTCTTGACCAACAATGCTTATACCATCAGCGAGACCACATTCTCAACAAAGTTAAAGGTGGTGCTCGAGGCTTTGAAGGCTTTCTCTTCCTTCTGGAAAATCTCCTGCAAGGCTTTGCTGAGGGAGAAATCATGTCGGGATGGCTACCTACGTATGACAAAATATTTTATTTTTTTATTTACATAAAATCCTTATATCGGTATTAGATTGTTGGAAAAGCTAAGGGAGCAAGCTGAGACCTGAAATGCTGCTACGGCTGAGGCAGAGAAAAAGTTACTCCTAGACACACATCGACCAAGCTCGTGAGCATACCGGCAGATAAAGTCAACAACCTAAACCTAACACAAGAAGAAACTATGGCCGATAACAAGGATAAAAAATGCCACAATAAAGACCCCTCCTGCCATGAAGCCAAAAGGAACAAGGGCCAGCACATGAGCTAGTCAGAGTCAACCTGAGTATGAGGCAGCCAGAGCTAATGTAAATGTTTTGGATGAGATATGGCCTGCTGTTGTGGATGCTCCCTTTTGTAATTCCAGCATCTTGAAATTTCTTTAAGCCATTGGGGATACTCCGGCCAGGTTCCAAATCCCTTTCCAGCTAAAGAAAGACCTTCCTGAATCAGAAGCACAGAGTGCCGCCAAAGGAGCTATCTTCAAATTGATTAAGGTCGTCAGGGTTAAACATTCTCTCAGGCAGTCTTACTATTCTAATCTCGAGGCTCAACAATGCCTAGATCGAATGAAGGAGGCTGAGGCGCTAAGATTTTAGGCTTAGACGACATTGGCCAAGAAAGTAGGGGTTATGGAAGACTTGACGACGACATTCTCTTTGGCCACCAAGAGGGCAAAAAAGGCCAAGGTCGAGAAGAAAACTGTAGAGGATGCTTTCAGAGCTTTGTAAATTAAGTATAATTAGGCAATTACTATCCAGGCTACCGTTGAAGAGAAAGGGAAAGATTTGGAGGCTGAAGGAAACCCATGCCCAAGAGCTAAAGGACCGGGCTGAAGATATGCTTGAGTTTGAAGAGCTAGCCGACATCGCCTTTAGTACCGTTGTCGTCAAGTTATTCATCGTAACCCTGGTGTTAAGCTTAAACTTAACAGTATAGGTGTCTACTATGAATTTCATGGCGGGCATCTATATGCAATGCACCGGGGTCAGGCAGTGGAGCCTGACAATGTTCCATATAAGCCTCTGCCTCTACCTGACAATCAAAGTTTAGAACTGTGGGCGGTTTCAGAAGAGGATTCTGAGAGGACGGCTGATGTCGCTCAGCCTTATTCTACCATAGCTGCTCTTGGGTCACTAGCTTCTTAAATCATTTTTTGCTACCTTGTATCAAGATGGGCTCCGGTGTTGACAATTCATTTTATGGCCATAGTGCCTCTATTTTTTAATATGAATTTTTCTTTCTCATTTCTATGTTTGTATGTCAACTGTTTTCTTCTTAACTCTAGTTGATATACCCGCTCTTATAATCATTAAGCAAATAAAATTAAAATTAAAGCAATAGCATCTTTACCGATGTTTAATCAATTTTTGATTTCCTTCCGGTATTTGCTCTTCTAAAATTACATTAACATAAACTTGTTTATCTTCATCTGGGGTTACTTATAATGGCCTTATATATTTTCACGTTTTACATCATCTGTTAAGACATTCAGATTCACGTGTCCTCGAGCTTTGCCTTTAAAACTTTGGCAATTCTTCGAGTAATAATTTCTACGACCGGGGTCAAATTGTCATCCCCATAGCTGAAATCATTATTGGTTTAATTTCGCTAAACTTCATCCTTGATTTTGTGATATCGTCTTATTATGACCTTGACAAAGTTCTATGAGTTTTCCATGTTGTATCTAGTTATATTCTTTACTTATCTCGTATCTAGCTCATCTCGGTTGAGGTAGTGATGGTCCTGTAATAAGACTTAGCCATTCGGACTTTAACCTATAAGCACACAACCATTCTATGGTTAAGATTTTATAACCATACTAGGTTTAACCATGGTATGTATCATATAACCGCTCTGGATTTGTCAACCGTGTCAGGGTTATCAACTTACATCCCCTATCTTTTTTACCACTCTGGGTGCAATCTTTAACTACTCCCAAAAGTTGAATTTATGAGCCACTCTAGAGTTCAACCACTCTGGGCACGCAACCGCTCTGTGGCTTTCTAGCCTTTCCAGGGTTAATGCTTTAACCACTCCGGGGTTTAACCACTTCGAGGTTAAACCACTCTAGGGCACGCAACCGCACTGAGGCCTTCTGGCCACTCCGGGTTAGCGCTTTAGCTATTCCAGGGTTAAACCACTCTGGGGCACGCAACCACTCTAGGGACTTCTGGCCGCTCCGGGGTTAGCACTTTAGCCACTATGGGGTTTAACCGCTTTCGGGTGTAATCATCATCGCATTGACTTGTTCCTCTTTAAGGGTCGGGCTTTAAGGGTTGAGTGTGATTGTTGTGCTCCTTTTTGAATTGTCCTGTTATATCGATCTTTTCTTGCACCTGGCTCTTCTCTGACATTGATGACATGTTCTTATGATTTACTATTTGGCAATTTTGGCTTTGAATTACCATTATTATCTTACGCAATTAGTAATTTATAGCCGCACCGGGTGTGACACTTAGGTGTAACGTATAATTACTCTTGGTTTTGTCAACCGTATTGGGGTTATCTATTCTTAACCATTAGGTTGTTTCTGTTGGAAATATGCACTAAGAGCCTATATAGGACACATTATTTTGTATAAGGCATTTTTTGTTAAATAGTTTAACAGCCTTTATTTATCCTTGGAGTAATAGGTCATATGAGAGTTATTCCTAAAATGTCTCCAGTCAAGTGTTTATTGAAACATCCCGACTAAAATAAGAACAAACCCGAGACCGGGGAATTTTTTCAAAATTCAGAATGGTTTAGAGAAGAAGTCAGGACAAAATAAAAATAATCCGAAGTCAGAAACCAATCAGGGAAAGAGAAGACCGGATTCGAGTGCCACCCAACTGGCAAGACCTGCTTCGGTTAACAGACCAGCGGAAAATAATGCATGAGCGAGCCATACTCGCTAGAGCGAAGCCTTATTCGCCGAGCAAACCCAATACACTCAGAAATCTCCATCACTCGGATTAGGGACCTAAGTTCACTCGGGAACGGTCCCCTTCGAGTCAGGCTTCACCTGGTATACTTCACACTTGGCTAGATCCTTATTCTTATTTTATTATGGGAGGTCACAATCATAGTTCATTCGGAAGCGATAAATCTCCACTCGGGAAATGGTTCCCTCAGTAATTCCACCCGGAGTCCATAAACCTTTCCTCAGTAATTTCCCCAGTCTAATGGTCAGTGGGACATTCTGGCTAGGAAAGACTTAGTACTTAAGCAGTCACTCCCGACCCACCTCTCTTTCCTGGGAACTAACCTGATTACAACACTAAATTTTTGGGTTGGAACACCCGTTGACCTTGTCTGTTGAACGGTCAACAGAGCTGCCAAACTTCTTTACGTAGTTTTCCTTTTATGACCCAGTGTGTTTAATTATGTGTTTTAAAATGTATTTTATTTTAAATACAATTGATTACTCTATTAATTGATTAATTAGCATATCCAACGGTGAATGGTTATGGTTTTAGATTTTTATTTAATTTTAAATACAGCCTGCGTGCTGTGCCTTTCTCTATTCTTAAATTTCTTCTCTCAACCTTTCACTCGTATGTAAAATGAGTTTTCTTTATTACATTGTCATCTTGGAAAAGCCAACAAGGTGGAGACCTAGAGTGGTGATTCTTGATGGATATGACCTTGAAAGGAACAAAGGGGTGGTGACTCTAGGAGGATGGTGGTTTCAAGAAGTAGGACTTCAAGAAGTCAAGACACCATAGTTCCTTTAGGTTTATTTTATTTTCTAGGAAGACTGTAACCATCTCACAATTTTAGTTGCATGTTTTGGGGTTTTATTTTACGTTAAAGCATTTAATAAAAGTCAGTAATGAACAATAAGAAAATTGAAATCCCTCAAGCCCGACAATCATACCTTCCAATAAGTAATTACGTCTAACTTGATATAAATAAAGTGCAGGTCACATCATAGTTAGGTGTCTTTATTTATGTTTAGTAGGACATGATTGGATAATTGGATTATCCAAGTATAACTTATTAAGTTTTATTCAAATAGACATTTTTCAATTGGATTGGAAAAGCCTAAAGGTATGAACAGTCTAAAACGCGTTCTAATAAACAACAGTCATCAATGCTAGTTTCAATAAAGTGTAGGTTTTGCCAAAGCAGGGTGCTTTTATTCATATTAATAAAGGATGATGGATAATTAGATTATCCAACCATTTGTTATTAGACTTATCTAGGTAACTTTAATTAGATTAAAGAACCTAGAAGCGTTAATATTAAGTTTACACGCCTTCTAATAAGTAACACTTGTCGAGACTAATGTTAATAAATAGTGGGCCTGCCAAAGCAGGGTGCTATCATTTATAATAGTAAGGCGCGAAGGGATAATTGTAATATCCAAATTGTTTGTATTAGGCCTAAACTTAACTAACTTTTTTAATTAGATTGAAAATAACTTAGAGGCGTAAGGATTGAGCTTAAATTCATAAAATGAATAAGGGTAAAAAGTTACCCACTCAATCATCCAAGAGTTGTCTGAGATACAATTGGAAATATGTTTCCTACCTAAATAACCAAGGGTTGGGCGATCAGCCAAAGCTGACTCAACACTAGGCTAAATATGGATCTTGGCCAACTAGAAAAATCTTCCAACGGGATTTATTATGATTCAGTGAGGGTATTCGTTTTGAATCAAAATAGTTGGAGACAACATATTTATTTAATGACCAACCAATATATTTATTATGATTTGCATGTAATTTGTTTTAGAATAACCATGACAAACCAAATATTGTTTTGTTGTAATTTATCCTTTAGAAGGACACTTTATCTAGAAAAATGCCTAGATAGGTATTGATACTTAAGAAATATCTTCAATAAAGATGAAGCAGCAGTGTGTCATGTTTGTCTTATACATCTATGGTTGTGTCTTGAATACCCTATGGAGTCTACATAAACTCTGAGCTGTAAAAGGCAATATGAATATATGGGAGATATACGATATGATCGTATACAGACTTTATTAAGGCCAAGTTGGTCTGGAAGTCTAAAAGATGATCAAGAAAGGAAATTGTTTCCAGTTTTAGCCAAATAAGACAATAAAATAATTTGTCTAAAGAACTTAAAGGAGTTCAAAAGAAAGGGAAGCAAGACTTCCACTACAGGTCATGTTATAGAAGTCAAGTTATTTTACTTCACTAACTTTAGTATCAGATACTAGTAGTAGATCTCAAATTTTGAAAGATCAAGGAAGTAGATCACTTGTTGAGGGTGGAGAAACCTGTGTAAAATTAAGCAAAAGTTGCTATAATAAAGATAAGATCATTACCTATTGGGCTAGTTAGTGAACTAGACATTATGCATATTGTTTCTTGTTGGACAAGAAATGTTTTTTATTATAAAATAACTTTATTTCATCCAAAAGATGTTGATGCACAATTGAGTAATGGATTCCACATCCTAAATCTCAAAACACCTATCTATAACAACTGTCAAAGTAGGTTAAAATAATTGATTTTGAACCTTACTTACATGGTATTGTCTCCTAAGGAAAATGAATAAGAAACACATTTCTAAATACCATTAATGTGGTTATATGGACTCTTTTGATTTTGGAATCAATGTAGACATGTAAATCTTATTTATTGGAGAGATAATTGAGACCTCATTCATTGAAAAGATAAGTAATCTATTATCTAATACATGATGATGTATGTGGGCCTATTGGAACAATAACTAGATATGTTTTCAATACTTCAACATACTAATTGAAAAGTCAATGAGTATGGATTTATGTAACAAGTTAGAAAGTCTTTGAAAAGTTCAAAGAATTCATAATGAAGTGAAAAACCAAATTAGTAAGACAATTAAAGCTCTTGATTAGATCAAGATAGCAAATAATTTGAGCTACAAGTTTGATAACTATCTAATAGAGTAAGAGATTACCTCTTAACTTATTCCTCATGGAATGCCATAATAGCATCTCTATGGGGAAAAGTCAAACCTTGTTGGACATAGTTTGATTATTGATTATTATCAAACATCTCTAACTCCGTCAACGTTCCTTTATTAACAAAATTTCCACATTTAACCATGTTCCATCTTAGACTTTCTTAAAGAAACCATATATGATATGGACTAGGAAGAAACCTAGTATGTCTTTACTAATAATTTAGAACTATGATGCTTCTATAGAGCATCCAACTCTGACAAGGTCAGATCCAAATTGGATAAATGTCTTTTGTGAGATACCCAAAGAAAGCTAAGGGTTATCAGTTCTATAATCCATCTGAGAATAAAAAGGCTTGTTGCTTAGAATGTCGTATTCTTGAATAAGAGTACATCCCTTAAAGAATTAGTGGGAGGATAGTAGAACTTGAAGAAATTCAAGTATTACAAAGTATTCAAAAGTCAAGGATGGACTTGGAGCAGAAATCACAAAGTGTTGTGACATCCTTAGCTCCGGTAGCACAAGACTTACGTAAGATCAAATAAGATATGTCACCAAACCTAATAAGGACATACCCAAGGAAGACCCTCACACTACATTGGAGAAAGGACTTGAAGCATATAGAGGTCCCCTCACAAGGGCAAAGACCAAACGGGCCAAAGAGAGCATTCATAAAGCCCTTTTCTCTTTTCTCTCTTCTAGTGGGCCTAAGCCCAATAAGGAACCTATGAGGATCTATGTGTACTTTACTTGTAATATACTTTCTAAATAGTTTCTCTAGGCTTATAGGATAGATTTGGGCCTTGTAAGGTCAAATGGGCCACTTTTGGGCCTTGTACTTTCCCTTTTGGGCCATGTATAGGCCATTTACTCATCTTTTCTCTTAATGGGCCTTGGATCCATGACCAAGCCCATCTAGCTAGTCCTTGGCCAAAATTCTAGTGGCCTATATAAGGGCTTCTCCTTTTGTAATCAAGCACCATTAATCCATTTGTAAAATTTGAGAGCACTTAAGTGTTTCCTAGTGAGAGATTCCCCTCCTTCTCTCTAGAATTTGAGAGCTCTCTCAAGCTCTTATCCAAGGGGTTTCTCCCTCCCTTGGTGGTGAGTGGAGTTATCTTCCTCCTCCTTAGGAAGTGGCCTCCAACCTTTCCCTCTCCTCTTTTCCAAGCCTATCTCCATTGTCCACCTCCTCTCCTTCCATTTCCACTCTCTTTTCCTTTATTTTGGCGTCTTATTCCTATAGTCTTAGGCTTTTAGTTTCAGTTTTCTTGGTCCTTGAAGAAGAAGTCTCAAGCTTCCATTGAAGGAGGATAGAAGAAAGAGCCCTAGATCCAACCCTCTTCAAGAAAGTGCATGAAGAGCCTACATCATGTGGTATCATTGAGCCTTGGGAGGTTCTTTTCTTCTTCTCTTCCATTTTAATTTTCGGTTTTGAGTTCATTTTGCTGGCTGGAATTCTGTTTCTTAGTCATTCATATGCCTTATTAATTCCATGTTAGCATAGAAAAATCATAAAAAGTCTTAGTTCTTTTGAGTTTTTGTGCTAGTTTCTTTGTGGTTTCAATTTTTGCATCTTGTTATTGTCAATTTCGGTTGGTTATTGTTACGATTCTGTTTTGGTCTCTAAAATTTCAGAAATGGCACATGTTAATTTCAGTTATTAGGTGGTTAGATTGTTGTTACATGTTAGTTACTTGTTAGTTGTTAGTTAGAGCCAATTTAGGAAGTTAGTTAAGTGCCATATGGAACCTTTTCTAGAGTTCTAGGAAGTTAATTGCTTCTCCCTTTTTAGTGTGCAAACCGTGTGGATTAGGGGCAATTCAAGCATCTTGATTAGCTCCTACAAAGGTTCCATTCTTGTTAGGAGGTCTTACATTCAAGACACTCCAAAGTCAACTCAATTTTAGGATTGTTAGTTTCTATTCTTAGTTTGATTCTAGGTTTAATTTTGTTGCACTATTAGGATATCTCTTTTACATTCCTATTTTCATCTTGCTTGCATCAAAAATAAAACTTGTCTAAAAAAGATTTTAGTCACCTCCTATACATCAATTTAGGAGAAGGTTGCATAATTTCCCTTAAGCAAGAAGCATTAATTGAACTTGTTAGTAACCTTTGTGCATTTCGGTTTGGTATTATAAATTGGTGTTGTTATCTTGAAATCTTGAGAGGCAAAAGAAAAGAAAGAAAAGTATCAAAAAGAAAAGAAAAGAATCACAAGAAAAGACAATTACCAAAGAAGAAAAAAAAAGAGTATTGAAAAGAAAGCCTCATTGCTAAGTTGAAATAGAGACACCAAACATCATCACCAAATTTCGAAATTACCAATACCAAATGAGAATTGTTTTCATTACTTGACCATTGCTAAGACTTGTTCATTAAAAACTTCATTGCTTATTCTTGCAACTTTAGAGTTTCTAGGCTAGGTTATACCTTAAACTCTGTTTCTTGCATTTATTTTCTTGTTTGTCTTGTTTTGTCAATTTCAATTCTATTCCAAGTTAGCTTTCATTATTTTGAACTTTTATTTGCTTTTAGAGTCTTCTCATTCCAAGTTAATTGTGAACCTTCATTCTATTCCATTTGAGTAGCCATTTTTTGTCTTAAGCCTTTTTTAGTTTGTCATTTGTTGCTTCTTAAAGTTTTGTCTTGAGTTTGTATCCTTTTGAACTTCTAAAGATCACTCCATTTCGCCATTAAGTGAGGGTAGCATATTGAAACACTTGAGATGGGTGTGGAAATTGATTGAGCTTGAAAATCTCTAAGAGAAGGCATACACTTGAGAGATACACTTTTGTGAGGTTTAAAGTTTCCTTGTGATTTCTATTAACCAAATCTTGTTTGGAGTTGTTGCCTTGTGTTCTTTTGCAAGGTAAAGTTGGAGCTTATACATCAAGAAGGACTTATGAAGACACTTGTAAAGGAGGCAAAAGCTTTGTAATTAGTAGAACTTAGGCAAAGTTTTTCAATTCTTAGGCTTTGTGTAGTAGGATTTTGTCTTGTATTTTGGACACAACAAGGACATTGGACTTTTTGGACATTATAATTTTCCCTTTGTGCTTGGTAAATTTCGAATTAGGATAGTGCATGTGCATTTGTTTGTTAACTACTTTTAGTTAATTGGTTAGAGTTAGTTAGAAGTTACAACTATAATTAGTTAGTTAGTTGGTAGTTAGTTGAGTGTCTTAACTAATTAGTTAGTGGTTGGAACTAATTCTAGTTGTCATAACTAATTGTTAGTTAGGTTAACTAATACATAACCGAAATTAGTTAGGTAGTTATAGTGGTTATACTTTGTTATAACTTCCATAACTAATTAACTACTTTTGGTTAGGGTTGTTAAGACTTGGTTAGTTAGTTGAACTAATTTTTGTTAGGTTAACTACTTCTTAAAACCGAATTTGGTTAGGCTTGTCTAGGGTTAGTTAATCACTAGTAACATCCTAGGACAAACATAATCAACTTAGGTTAAGGACAACCTAGGATTTCCATAAGCAACATAGGACTAACCTAGTTAAAGACAACCTAGGACTTTGTTTCCCTATAGGATAGAAACCTAGTATTGATATTTTAGGCTTGTTGAAGTGTTTTTCACACTTGTATTGCATTCATCTTCCTCGACTAGCTTGTCTATACATACTTTGTTTTTGTCTTGAATTTCTTTGACAACATTAAAAGATGTCTTCTAGTGATAGGGAAAACAAAAGCATGCTTCATAACATAATGGATAGCTTAAACAACATTAATGCTAGGCTAAACAATCTTGAGCATAATGAACCCCCTAGAACTAGGCATAGACAACGAAATCAAAGACATAACACTAGTGATAATGAGGAAGAAACAAGACAAAGAAGGCATCATGAACATAGAAGAGATGACATAGGCTTAAGAGAGGTAAAATTAGAAATTCCCCCATTCAATGGAAAAAGTGACATTGAAGCTTACTTAGAGTGGGAGATGAGGGTAGAACAAATATTCAACTCTTATCAAATAAAAGATGATAAAAAAGTTAGGATTGCAACTCTTTCTTTCCAAAATTATGCCCTAGTTTGGTGGAGCCAAATTTGTAAGGAGAGAAAAAGAGACAACTTTCCCCCCATAGATGATTGGGTAGACTTAAAAGCTCTTCTTAGAAAAAGATATGTTCCTAACTATTATAGGGGTGAACTATTAGCAAAGCTAAATAGGCTCACCCAAGGCTCCAAATGTGTAGAAGATTACTATAAAGCCTTAGAGATAGCCATGATTAGAGCCAATCTAGAAGAGGATGAGGAAACCCTAATGCATAGGTTCTTACATGGGCTTAATAGGAACATCAAAAATAGGGTAGAACTTCTTCCACATGTGGATATAGAAGAGTTACTCCACCAATGCACCAAGGTAGAAAACCAATTTAAGGAAAGAGAATCCTATAGTGGGATAACAATAGAGCCTATAAGTCAAAATGGGTAGAAAATAAGGGTAAGTTTGAGAGAAACCCTAGAGAGAGAGAAGTGGGTGCTTCCTCCTCTAAACCCCAAAGTGAGTTACACAAAAATGGCAAAGTCTTTCGCAATCAACATGATAAGCATGATCCATCATCAAAACCACAATCCTCTAGATCTTCTTCCATTAAATGTTTTAAGTGCCATGGAAGAGGACATATTGCTTCAGACTGTCCAACAAAAAGAACAATGATTTTAAAAACCAATGGAACCTACTCAAGTCAATCAGAGTCTAATTCTGATTCTCACTATTCAAGTGATGACTCTAGTAGAGATTCCAGTGACAGTGAGCATATTTTAGGGGATGATGGTGAGTTGTACATGATTAAAAGGCTGCTTGGTAGTCATGTAAAACTCGATGACACAACACAAAGAGAGAACATCTTTTATACAAGATGTTACATTAATGACAAATTATGTTCTCTCATTGTGGATAGTGGGAGTTGTGCAAATGTTGCAAGCCAAAGACTAGTCAAAAAGATGGGATTAGAGCTTATAGACCATCCAAGTCCCTACAAATTATAATGGTTAAATGAAAAAGGGGAAATGGTAGTCAATAAGCAAGTCCTAATCAATTTCACCATAGGCACATATACAGATGAAGTTAAATGTGATGTAGTACCTATGGAAGCAACTCATATACTATTAGGAAGGCCTTGGCAATTTGATAGGAAGGTCCTTCATGAGGGGTTCACTAACACCCTCACATTTAAACTAGATGGTAAGAAGATAGTATTACATCCTCTAACGCCACAACAAGTAGCCAAAGATCAAATCCAAATAAAAGCTAAGAGAGAAAAAGAGTTAGGATCTTCTTCCCATGTGAGTTTAGAAAAACCAAAGAAAAACAAAAAAGACAATAAAGGGAAAGGAGTTATTGTCTATGATGACTCCCAACCTAATCTCTTTGCAACAAAATATGATGTGAAACATGCCATGTTTTCACAAAAGCATTGCTTGATCATATATCCAAAAGATATCCCTAACACTTCCTTGTGTTCAATGGGCACTTCTTCTCCCCCCTTGCCCAAAAGGATACAAAATATCTTGCAAGAATTTAACGACCTCTTCCCAAAAGACATTCCAAAAGGGTTACCTCCTATTAGGGGCATTGAGCATCAAATAGACCTTATACCTGGGGCTAGTTTACCAAATAGACCTGCCTATAGATGCAACCCTAAGGAAAGTTTAGAAATAGAAAACCAAGTTAATGAACTACTTTCCAAAGGATGGATTAGAGAAAGTTTAAGCCCTTGCGCATTACCGGTTTTACTTGTACCCAAGAAAGATGGTTCATGGAGAATGTGTACGGATTGTAGAGCCATTAATAACATCACCATCAAGTATAGGCATCCCATACCTAGACTTGATGACATGTTAGATGAGCTTAGTGGATCTACAATCTTCTCCAAGATTGATCTTAAAAGTGGCTACCACCAAATTAGAATAAAAGAAGGAGATGAATGGAAAGCCGCTTTTAAAACCAAACTTGGCCTTTATGAGTGGTTAGTGATGCCTTTCGGCATAACTAATGCACCAAGTACCTTTATGAGACTTATGAACCATGTTCTAAGGGATTTCATAGGGCATTTTGTTGTGGTATACTTTGATGACATTCTTGTGTACTCAAAGTCCATGACTTCACATCTAATCCACCTAAGACAAGTTATGCTTGCTTTGAGAACAAACAATCTTTATGCTAACTTTGAAAAATGTTCTTTTGGCATGGATACCATTGTCTTTCTTGGTTTTGTAGTTAGTTCTAGAGGTGTTGAGGTAGATCACTCTAAGGTTAAGGCAATCCAAGATTGGCCTACACCTAAAAATGTGAGTGAAGTAAGAAGTTTCCATGGTCTTGCAAGTTTCTATAGGAGATTTATGAAAGATTTTTCAACCCTAGCCTCCCCTTTAAATGAGTTGGTTAAAAAGAATGTTTCTTTTGTGTGGGGGCCTAGGCAAGAAAAAGCCTTTCAAGATCTCAAAGATAGACTCACTCATGCTCCAATTTTAAAACTTCCAAATTTTTCTAAAACCTTTGAGCTTGAGTGTGACGCATCTAATGTGGGCATAGGAGCTGTGCTTTTACAAGAAGGTCACCCCATAACTTTCTTTAGTGAAAAACTTAATGGGGCCACTATTAACTATCCCACATACGATAAGGAATTTTATGCCTTAATTAGAGCCCTACAAACTTGGGAGCACTACTTAATCCCAAAAGAGTTTGTGATACATAGTGATCACCAATCTTTGAAATTCATCAAAGGGCAACATAAGTTAAACAAAAGGCATGCTAAGTGGGTTGAGTATTTGGAACAATTTCCTTATGTCATCAAGTATAAGAATGGCAAAACCAATACTGTGGCTGATGCTTTATCTAGGAGGCATTCTTTACTTACCTCTCTAGGAGCCAAAGTTATTGGGCTTGATGAAATTAGGTCTTTGTACCCAAATGATCTTGATTTTTCAAACATCTTTAACTCATCTACCACTTCTACATCTCATAAGGGCTTCTATATTTTAGATGGCTATCTTTTTAAAGCCAATAGACTTTGTATTCCACGAAGCTCTTTAAGAGATCTACTACTTAGAGAGAGTCATGAGGGAGGACTCATGGGTCATTTTGGTAGAGATAAAACTTTGTCTATCTTACATGAACACTTTTATTGGCCCAATATGAAAAAGGATGTTCAAAAACATTGCTCTAGGTATATTGTTTGTAGAAAGGCTAAATCAAAACTTTCACCTAGTGGTTTATATACTCCCTTGCCAACAACTAGTGCACCTTGGATTGATATATCAATGGACTTTGTGTTAGGCCTGCCTAAGACCCAAAGGGGACTGGATTCTATCTTTGTGGTTGTGGATAGGTTTAGCAAGATGGCTCACTTCATCCCTTGCCATAAGGTTGATGATGCTAGTCATATTGCTAAGATCTTCTTTAAAGAGGTTGTGCGATTACATGGTGTACCCAAAACCATTGTTTCTGATAGGGACACCAAATTCCTAAGCCATTTTTGGAAAACTCTTTGGTCAAGGCTAGGAACACAACTCCTCTTTTCCACAACTTGTCATCCTCAAACGGATGGCCAAACAGAGGTAGTAAACAGGACCCTCTCACAACTTCTTAGGGTCTTAGTAAACAAAAATGTAAAATCTTGGGATGAGTGTTTACCCCACATTGAGTTTGCATATAATAGGGTACGACACTCCACAACCAAGCATAGTCCATTTGAGGTTGTATATGGTTTTAACCCTCTCACACCCTTGGACCTTTTACCCATTGAGGTTTCTGATTCTGTCCTTCATATGGATGGAGAGGCAAAGGCCCAATTTATCAAAGATTTTCATGAGAAGGTTAGACACCAAATACAAACTAAAAATGAACATTATGCTCGTTGTGTAAATAAACAAAGAAAGGAGATCACCTTTGAGGTTGGAGATTGGGTATGGTTACACCTTCGAAAGGAACGCTTTCCCAATTTGAGAAAATCCAAACTCAACCCTAGAGGTGATGGACCTTTTCAAATTCTCAAGAAAATAAATAATAATGCTTATGTCCTAGATCTACCAGGAGATTATGGTATGAGTGCTTCTTTTAATATAACTAATTTGTCTCCCTTTGATATAGATGATGAGGATGATGAATTTGATTTGAGGACAAATCCTTTTGAAGAGGGGGAGCATAATGAGGACATACCCAAGGAAGACCCTCACACTACATTAGAGAAAGGACTTGAAGCATATAGAGGTCCCCTCACAAGGGCAAAGACCAAACGGGCCAAAGAGAGCATTCATAAAGCCCTTTTCTCTTTTCTCTCTTCTAGTGGGCCTAAGCCCAATAAGGAACCTATGAGGATCTATGTGTACTTTACTTGTAATATACTTTCTAAATAGTTTCTCTAGGCTTATAGGATAGATTTGGGCCTTGTAAGGTCAAATGGGCCACTTTTGGGCCTTGTACTTTCCCTTTTGGGCCATGTATAGGCCATTTGCTCATCTTTTCTCTTAATGGGCCTTGGATCCATGACCAAGCCCATCTAGCTAGTCCTTGGCCGAAATTCTAGTGGCCTATATAAGGGCTTCTTCTTTTGTAATCAAGCACCATTAATCCATTTGTAAAATTTGAGAGCACTTAAGTGTTTCCTAGTGAGAGATTCTCCTCCTTCTCTCTAGAATTTGAGAGCTCTCTCAAGCTCTTATCCAAGGGGTTTCTCCCTCCCTTGGTGGTGAGTGGAGTTATCTTCCTCCTCCTTAGGAAGTGGCCTCCAACCTTTCCCTCTCCTCTTTTCCAAGCCTACCTCCATTGTCCACCTCCTCTCCTTCCATTTGCACTCTCTTTTCCTTTATTTTGGCGTCTCATTCCTATAGTCTTAGGCTTTTAGTTTCGGTTTTCTTGGTCCTTGAAGAAGAAGTCTCAAGCTTCTATTGAAGGAGGATAGAAGAAAGAGCCCTAGATCCAACCCTCTTCAAGAAAGTGCATGAAGAGCCTACATCAAAACCTGAAAGATATGGATATCTTATAGATCAGGAAGGAGGCATATTGATAAATGACCAAGCTTCTTATGAAGAAGCCAATGCAAGTTTAGATTCTAAGACATGGCATAAGACCATGGGATTTGAAATCGGTTCCATGTATATTAACAAGGTATGAACCTTGGTTGACGCACCTAAAAGGTAAAACCTATAGGATTCAAGTGGGTTTTCAAAAGGAAAACAAAACATGGATGGTAATAAGAGTACCTTTAAAAGTAAGATTGACAAAATTCAATTAGCTCAAAAACCATTTAGATCTTGCTTATTGTAGTAGTATACCACCATTATGAGATATGATAGATAGATGTCAAGATGGAAATCATCTTGAGGATGTGTGTATGACACAACCTAAAGGCCGTTTATGCTTGAAACATCTAGGAAGGTATGTGAACTACAAATATTCCATTTATGGACTAAAGCAAACTTTTAGAAGCTGGAATCTTCATTAAAGAATGAAGATAAATCTTGTGACTATAAAAGGGTTAGTAACTGCACAATTATAGTTCTAATATTACATGTAGAAGACATGCTTCTTCTAGAACTAATAGTCTCATTCTATAATCAAGAATATCCTTAAAAACTTGAGAAAGACTAAGGATTTAATCTTGATAAATGAAAGATGAGCTCGTTGTAAAGGTTACACTGATGCCAATCTTCTGATTAATTTAAAAGACTTAAGATTGCAATCAAAATATATGGCTTGTCAAGACAGTTGCCATGTATGCTTGAAAAGTTCAAAGCAAGAAACAGTCGTTGGTTCTACTAACAAATCTAAGTATTTTGCTATGATAAATTACAAAAGAAGTCAATGTACATTTAATCATTCCAAATGTTTTGTACCCTGAGTTTCCACAGTGATGACAATGGAACCATATGACAATACAAGGAAAGGGATTAATCCAAACATATACTTAAATAGTTCCATCTTTGGAAGATGTGAAAATAAACAATGTGCATACCAACAAAATTGTTGGGAACCCATTAGTGAAACCCCTTGTGTAGTAAAAGCATGAGGGCACTGTAGACGTCATTGGGCATTAACCTTGTCGGCTCTAAGTGCAAGTGGGAGATTGTTGGAAATATGCACTAAAAGCCTATATATGATGCATCATTTTGTATAAGGCATTTTTTGTTAAATAGTTTAATAGCCTTTATTTATCCTTGGAGTAATAGGTCATATAAGAGTTATTCCTAAAATGTCTCTAGTCAAGTATTTACATGGGGACATGTAAATACATTAAGACTGATGATCTGATCTCATAGATCATGGATATAGATGATATCAAGTCTTCACACGGGTACATATTAAAAGTAAAGATGTACTGGACAGACCCACCATAAGAACGTTGCATGGATCGTTGTATGAATGTCATAAAGGATTCTCAATATGATAATGGTATATGTAGCCCTTCGACTTGAAGTCACTACGATTCCTACACAAGAGGACTATAAAGGTTGTCATTAGGCAATGGACAAATTATGCAAAGGGATGTGAGTGATGTAGATGAGATTTGTCTCTTCTATATGACAGGAGTGATATCTATAGGCTACTTGATAGAGTGTATAACACCCTAAAATTTAAAAATATTATGAAGGTAAATATTAAATAGTTGTATTTGAATTATTTAATTCCAAAATATTAGGAATAAATAAATTAAGATTTTTGGGATCTGTTTATATTTATTGGAACCAGATAAGCTGAAAATGAACCCGGTTGAAATATAGGTGTCGGACCAAGTATCTTCGATTGGGATGATATTGGTCAGGGCTGTAACACCCTAAATTCTAATTTAATAAATAAAACCAACAGGGAGATTTTTTCCAAATTTTTGAGTTAACAAGCCTGCATAATCTGCCCCGAATTAAATAAACCGAGCATAGCAAAAAGGAGGAGGGGAATTGGAAGGCAAGGAAAGATGAGGGCCAAACAAGAGCCCTCCGGCAGAGCCCAGCAACGTTCAAGCGAGTCTAAGAGAAATAACGTACACTCGCTCGGCATCAAGATAATCGTTCACCTGGTAAAGGCCTAGTTCACTCGGAATCCATTCCTAAGTCCACTCGGTAAATGAAGGTTGTCCCTCTTGGAAACCAGGGGTATTTTCACTCAGACAATCTTCCCATTTATCCACCACTCGGGTATTTCACCCGTCTCTCGCTCGGCAAGTATAGCCCTTCTTACCCATGCTCTCTCGTTAACTTAAGCCTCCCCTCAAGAGCTTCATAGCTTTCTATCAGTTCACTATACAGGTTACACTCGGAATCGGATAGGTTGCTCTCCACTCGGAAAACACTCACTCAGCTAGTTCTCATTTGGAAGTATATTTAGACTCTCTAATCTGAATCCTAACAGCTTACCATCGGAAAATCTTCCATGTTAGTCCCCACTCGGAGTTGTATACCCTCATTCACTCGGAACACTTAATTTCCCTCACTCGGCAACAGGATTCACTCTCTAGGTCATATCTTGGCTTCCTTCATACTAAGTCTTACCATTTCTACACACTCAAAAGAGCATGAACATATATACTAATCAGACATCACGCACAGAATGGGATAAACATACAGCATGGCATAAACATACCCATATATATATATAAGAGTGTATATCAATATTTACAAACACATCATCATGTTTCCCAACCCAAACAGATTCTGTTCTATTTTAAAATACTAACATCAGACACGAGCCGGCCAAGGCATAGTCAAAACATTATACACAGTATCTACATAAATACATATAGCTCCTTGGTGCACAGCTAATCCACTCGGCAAGTAGCTCCACTTCCCTCGTAGTTCCGAGGAATGTTCACTGAAAATATTGCCACAGCAGGGGTGAGCTTTTACATTTAAAATGACAGTTAGTGACTTGGGAACCCGTATGCTTTCCATCACACCACATCACATTTCAAGCAATTGTAACATTAACTATTCCTCCAATCTATCTACTCATAACAATGCCATGCAATCAGAATTCATTCATTCAATACTCCCTTATATAGATTATATCATTCCCGACTTACGATATATACATGCAACACAAGAAATTCATCATAGCATAAGAGTATATATATATACATGTATCTATCTAATGCACACAGGTCTACTACAGTTGGATCCGACCCCTACTTGATTAAATTTTACGTTGCCACATAGGCTCCAAGCCTTTTTCCTGCAGCTCCAAGCTGGTTCGGCCATTTTACTGGTACCAAACCGTTTGCCCTCACATGTAACACAATCGCTCCAAGCGACCACGGCAGTGTTACGGGCAGCCCCGAGTCCAACCCGGTAGCTTGCTTGAGTCCAACTCAAGACTTTGAGCGTCCAACGCTAGTGCACTCGGCATTGCCTTGAGTCCAACTCAAGGTCTTTTAATTACATTCTTTTGTGTGTTCTTGCCGATACAATATTACTCCTCCTTTCATTTATCATAACCACACTCTGAATGTAATTCATTCATCTTCTCATAGTAACACAAATTCATTTTCAATCACTCGCATGCAAGGCAACATAGGATAGCAATCACGACCTACCCATCGTTCCCCGAACAGAGTACCCAGAAATCACACAATATATTTCCATTTCATGCATGCACAGGTAAATCATTAACTAGACACAGTATGGCAACTTTGGAAGCATGCACTTCATTCACACACGGTCTCATGACGCACACATGCATCCACATCCCAACCGTGTATCTCGTAAACACATATATCAAATATAAGCAAACCACCATCGAATTCAATCATCGTATGCCTCAGTATACAAAGCTATCGATCAAATATACATTTCATCACAACCACCCCTAAACACACATGCATGCATAATAACCCACTCAGAACCCATTCACAAGCCATGCATTGGAAATACAAAGCACCCCCTACCTACTGAAGGAAGTTTGAGGGGTTCCTCTGTTTCCCGACGCTGGCCTGATTGCCTCGCCCAGGCTCACACTTGTTCGGGCTTCCTTGGTCGTAGTCGCACCGCGAAACAGGGGCTGTTCGTCTTTCAGCCGAAGGAATTCCAAGTCTTCTGCAGTATCGTCCTCGCGCGCTCACCGGAACAGAACAGTGAACAGGGGGAAGGAAGACGAAGAACAAAAGAGAAGAGAGAGTACGAGGAGAGAAAAGAAGAGAAAAGAAGGAGAGGAAGTCTGACGAAGATGTTAAACTTCAATGATCAAAGGCATATATATAAGCGTATGCGTGCACGAGGAAGGGAAGAAGAGTGGGATGGGAAAACGTGAATTGCAGTCCCACTCACGTGACTCCCAATCAGAAGCAGCCACCTCTTACCAACTAAGCTTAATTAATTTGTCACTATTTCTTAAATTAAGTTGATTATAATTAACAATTAATTTTCCTGCTTTGAAATCAAAATCTTAATGGTTTATTTTCATTCGGTATCCAACTTCAAAACCGGGATGTTACAAGGGCTGTTAAGGATATTGTTGGGAATCCAAATACGTATTCGGAATAATTTTTGGATAAGGTATTGAGCCCAAACTAAGATGCTGTTTATCATAAAACGATGAATATTTAATAGGGAATTAAAAATAAAGCCAAATGGCCCATTTTTCCCTTCTTACTCTCATCAGATTTTTGGCTTTCCTATAACATGTACTTTGCTTCTACTTCTTCTCTACTCTTCCCCTTCATTTCCTATTCTCCTTCTTCTCTGCTAAAACCCTAAGCAAAAAGGATGGTGGTTCTCTTCTCCTCTCCCATTTCTGACCTTGAAAGAGCTTAGAAAGAGTTTGGAGCTTGAAGTCTCACTCTCTTTTCCCCTCATTTTCGTATGGTTTTCCCTCTCTTGCAAAACTTTCTCATTCCTTCTCTTGAGGTAAGATCTTGCTATTTCTTAAGAGTATGAACTATGGGTTTTTGGGTTTTGATGTTGGGAATGTGATTTAATGAGTGTTTTTGGGTTATTAGAGAAACCCTAACCCTATGATTTGGGGGAATCCAAAATATGAGTGGAGAAACATTTATTGTGTTAAATAACTATTTTTAGGGAGGTGAAATGATGTTATTAATGGTAAAGGGCCATTAATGAAGCTTAATGGTTGTTGGGAACCATTAAGGTGGGAACCCGTTAATGGGTTTGGTATTAGATATGCATAATAATAAATGCAGACGCCTAAACCGTGGTGGTGGTAGCAGAATGGATGAAATAGATGGGACTGAGAGTTAAAATGCTAAAAGATATTGGGTAGCTGAATATGAACGTTAAACCGAGGTGGTCGAATAGAAAATTGATTGTGTGATGTATTTTGATGTAGGAAATAACCCCAGTTATGAGGCGGAAGCATCTGACCGCGGTGATTACTACTTCTGTTGAGGTTAGAGGGGGTAATTATTCTAAATGCATGATTTCATCCATTTGTGATGTGAAAATATGTGTATATGATTATGCTTAATGATTGCTTGTGTGGACGATGTATTGATTTCGTGATTTGAGTGCATTTAGAATGATTAATGCTATGTGGCATGTGTTTGGAATGATGAATATGATATAAAATGGGTCTGAACTAGAGTCATAATCAGGTGTGGGACCAGCCATGAGAGTTAATAGATGACTCAGGTTTTAGACCGTGCTGTATGTATCCAGTATGATTATCCGATATCCTAATGAGAGGAGACCGATCTTGATATCCGATGTTTTACTTGCTAAGTCTATATTACATACAGAGAGGATGAAGTGATATCCGTACTCTGGTACCGGTATTGAGACCGGATTTGATATTATGATAAAATATGTTATGATGGTTTGAGATCATGTCTTGAATTGAATTCAGTGATTTGAAATATCTAAATCATATATATATGAACTGATAATTGTGATAGCCACTAACTACCGATGTGTAAGTCCAACGAGAATTGGAAAGATTGAAAGTACACAAATCTACTAAGTGGTAGTTATAAATGGATGATTGATTGAGTGGCATTTAGGATGCACAGTGTGAGAATGTATTGATTGGCATTTACATCCATGGCATATCATTCGTTGCTTATATGGAATGTTAGGGGTTCTAATAGGCAATCCCAGTGGGTGGGCGGCCCAGTGCATGGGTATACTGTTATTGCTCCCTAGTCATTCGGGGAATCACTAAGCTGCCCTTAGTTTAGTGATGAGGCACCCTATGTGGTGGGCCCTATGGGAGGGCGGCTCTGTGAAGAGTAGTTGACCTCGGTGTCTGACAGGGCACGGCTCCCTTGATATGTGTTCGGGGGAGACCCGTAGCACTTTGGCAAGTACAGCCATAATGTTGATCCGCAGTCACGGGGTGACTAGTGCTACAAATGGGCGAGAGCGGTTTGGTACCAGTAAAATATATTGTTGAGCATGCATGAAATTGGATATAAGTGTACACATTTTTCTACTGCAGTAGGGGCATAGTAGTACACCTATGCTTGTCTCACATTTGATATGTTGATGTTTTACCACAGTCAGATCCGCACTTGAAAATAATTCCATTGTGCATATGTATTAGCTTTAAGAGTATTTGCATATAGCCAGAGATATGCCTAGTTGGTAGCCCGTGATGGGAATGGATGGTTGTTAAATAGAGAGAAAGTAAGACAAGATACTAACATTAAAAATGTGATCATCAATGAGAATGTTAAGGATGTTATTCAAGTGGCCTTAATACTCAAGAGGGGGGTGAATTAAGTGTTTAAAAATTATAACTTGGAATTCCTTTGAATTTGGTTCTTTATGCAATCTTAATGAGATATACAAGAATTTACAAGCAATAATTATGTATCACACAGAAATTGGTTTGATTTGAGATAATGAACTCTTAGAGTCAAGTGAAACTTAACTGAGAAATGAGAATCAAGATAGAAAAATGGTTCAGTAATTTTATCAAACAGTTGGTGTGCAATGGTTAAGTTTCTTCTTGGGAGCACAATTAACTCAAGCAATCAACTCAGGCAATTCAACAAGCAGTTTGTATGCACAATCAAGTAAAGAGTTCAAGGTTAGAAGAAATACAAACCAATTTAACGAGTTCCACCAATCCGATGTATGTCTCACCTTCAAGCAACCCACTTGAAGGATTCCACTATTGAAGATTTAAGATACAAGCTTTGAGCAATTGTCTCCTAGTGTCCCACACTCAAGAACCCAATTTTCACAAGCAAAGGGCACCCCACCCAATCTCACAATCTCTCAATACCTAAAGGTTAAACTCTAACCTTTATGACCACTCAACCTAGAGTGAATACCTTGGTGTTTTGGTGTTTGGATTACAAGATTATACTCTCTCAATAGAGTGGATAAGCAAATGAAAGTTCTCGCAATGGTAACTCTCAACAAGAAGAAAGGATTTACAAATACAAGCTCAAAGTTTTAGAATAATGAAACTTATACAAAAAATAACTCACTAAGCACAAATGGAAGCTTTGATTGATTACTTTTGGTTGGTGTATCTTGTGCTTGAGTTGGAGATCCATTTATAGAGCCTTGGAGGTCTTTATAGCCATTGCACATCATGGTTCCAGCTTGTCTCTGTGTATAGTGGGTTTTAGATCTATGTTTCCCACCTAAAAATGTCTTTTTAGTGATGTTTCCTATTACTTGAATCAATTCATACATTTCTGAATTGATTTAGAGCATTCTGACTTGGGCATTTTAGACTTCCAGGAACATGTAAATCGATTTAGGCTCTGGTGAATCGATTTAGGCCATTCTGTTTTCACAATTTTGGGACTTCCAGGCCTCTGAATCAATTCCTATAGGTATGAATTGATTCAAGCTTTGCTTTTTGATGTTTCCTTAAAGCGTTTTGAGTTATGGTTCCTTTGTTTGATCTTTATGCATTACTTTCTTGATTCTCTAATCATTTGGAAGCATGTTCTTCATGGTTTCTTGATCTTTGATTTGAATTTCATCAAATCCTCTTGTGTACTCTTTTGATTTGTTCATGTATTTGTTTTTGATCTATGAATAATATTCTTCTTGTTCTTGTGCACTTGTCATTATCAAAACCTATTCACAACATGCAAATACAAAGGATATGTTTTATATATATATATTTGATATTACCTCGTGAACATACTTATTTGGACATGTAATATGCTGAGATGGAATGTTGTATCATGTGTGTGAAACTGTGATGTTTTCTTAAAAAATGAATATAATACACACATGTATAAATACCATCATAATGTATGACTTTGGTACATTTGGATTATGTTACTCACCTCCTTGTAGCCATTTTTAAGTTTTATGTAGGTATGAAGTAAAATCCTACACTTTTGGAGGCTGAGTATTAGAGAAGGTAAATATGAAAGGGATGTGGGTGAGCCTTGGCCGGCGTATATCTTCATTTTGTATAGCACATAGTGCGGATATGGTTATTTTGGAATTAATTTGATGAAGGTCGATTTTGGGAGGTCATGTAGGAAAATTAGACCGAATGTGTATGGCTAATTTTCATTAACGACCTTGATGATGTATGAATGATATTATTATTATCAAAATATATTCCTGTTGTTTAACAAATCGGTGAGACAACCATCATCTTCTTTTTGGCATATACTTTAACAACTATTAAATTAATTTCATCTTCCGCTTTTCCCTTAGGACGGCCTCTAGTCCGGTCGACCGAGGTGCACTCTGATACGTTTCTCATATCTTTATATATGAGATTGGTTATTAGTAATCCGGGGTAATCACTTGGCAAAATATATATATATATATACATATATATGTTGAATTTCTTCTACTTACAATTATTTTAAAATCTCGAAAATTTTACCCCTGTTTTCGTAATCGAGGTGTTACAACCTGGTATCAAAGCATTGATTGCTCATTGATGAATGATATGAATTAGGTGTTATTAAAGAGTGGTTGTCACTTAATGTTGACATGTTATAGTATGGTTAAGCATTATTGGAGCTTGAATTGCTCACTACTTTATATTGTGGTTGATATTAAGCCCGGCCAGGCATTTCCTTTTCAATATTTACCTTCAAATTGTGAATATATTATGATGATATTTGTATTAATGATAGTTGATGATGATTGGTATATATATTGAGGAAAGAAACCCACGGTTTTTTATTATGTTGTGTTGTGTGTATACAGTGATTGATGGCGAATAGGCGTAATATTGACGCAGCCGCTATGGCTGAAGCCTTCAATCGATTTGCCGATATCCTAGAACGGCAACAACAACCCGCTGGTCAGCCAAATCATGGTCTTGACTGATTTCTCAAGCGGAAACCTTCCGAATTTCATGGTGGTTATAGACCGGAGAACACTTATGTATGGATCCGTGACTTAGAACGAATATTTACAAGTATGGAGTGTACAGAAGCCCAGAAAGTCAAATACGCGGTGTTTATGGTCTGAGATGAAGCTGAATCTTGGTGGGTTCTCACTCGTGGACATATGATTGCTGCTCATACTCCTTTGGATTGGGAGAACTTTAAGGTGGAGTTCCATAGGAAATATTTTCCTAAGAGCTACAAGAACAAGAAAGAGCTTGAATTTATGGAGCTAAAACAAGGAAACATGTCGGTGGAGGAATATGCCTCGAAGTTTGAAGAGCTATGTGTGTTTTATCCTCCTTTCTAATAGGAAGGTACTGAAGCTTCAAAATGTGTTAAGTTTAAGAATAGATTGCGCCAAGAGATTAAGAAGACGATATGTCACTAAGAGATTAGGAGCTTTCCTACTCTTATGAACAACTGTAGAATTTTTGAAGAGAACGATGTGGTACCCAAGAATTATGTTGGGCATGATCAAAGATTGAAGAGTCAATCCCCTAACTTCAAGAAGAAGGACAACTTTAAGAGCAATAGGTAATTTATACATGGGTCCTCTTCTTTTAGAGGCAGACAAGGTGGTGGAAGGCATGGTACAAGTGGTGGCCGAGGTAATAGCCAAGGACTTCATTGTTTCCGGTGTGGCGAAAACCATTTGGCCCGTGATTCTGGTAATGAAGAGATAGTGGTGTGCTATAGATGCAACCAACCGGGGCACATTTGTCCTGATTGTCCTTTAAATGCCACGGATGTGGTGGCGCGTAAAGATGAAAACCGGGGTAGCGATGGTGCTTTCAGAGGCCGTGGTCGTGGAGCCGGTAATGGCAGCCGCAATGGTGGTCGAAATGGTAATGTTAACGGAAATGGAGGCAATGGTCATGGAAATAGGGACGGCCGAGGTAACAGCAATGGTGGTCGAAATGGTCCTAATCATGGTGCTAATCAACAAACTACTGGAAGAGTATTCACTATGACCGATGAAGAAGCAGCTCAAGTCGATAACCTAGTTGAAAGTAAGTGTGAAATACTCAGAAAATCTATGCATGTTATTTATGATTTGGGTGTGATCCATTCTTTTATATCTGAGGATTATGTGCGGCGATTGAGATTGCCAGTATGCCTAATGAAAAATGAGACGCCCCCAAAAATAGGGGTAAATTTTTCACGTTTTTATAAATCATACTTCGATGAAAAGGAAATAAGTCGTGAAGCTTTTATCACAACACCTGGATCTATGATAAACCACTTCCATACATGAAGATACGAGAGAGTAATTAAAAATATGATTTAGTAATAATTGTTCAATTAAAAAGAGTGGAAGAATTAATTTAAATTGATTGATGTATGGATGAATTCAAGAGGAGAGAGTTATAATGTTCCATGATTCTTAATATATCAATGATACTCCTAAGGTAATGCTTATTGGAGAATTAGTGCATAGAAATCAAAAATTTATTTGAAACAAGCCATCATGAGCATCAGTGGGCCACTCGCTCAAGCGAGAGTCCCATTCGCTTGAGCAAGCCAGCGTAGGCATGCTTGGGCGAGGCAAAGGGAGACTGAGCGAAGAGAAATAATTTGCATTAGGGGCTCATCTCGCTTGAGCGAGCCCCATCTCGCTTGAGCGAGATGCAAAGGAAGCCTTGACCAAGCAAAGGAAGCCTTGAGCGAGTCAGCGAAACGCTTGAGCGAAGGGAGGAAGGGTGCATCAGATGTCAATCTCGCTCGAGCGAGACATGTCTCGCTTAAGCGAGATTGTTCTAGAAACAATCGTAGCTCTCTGGTGGATTTTCGCTCGGGCGAGGCAACTCTCACCTGGGCGAAAATCGTCCAGTGTCAAATTTCCATCCTCCTCGTTTGAGCGACCACACTTCCGCCTAAGCGAAAATTGTCCAGAGGCTAACCTCTGATTCTATGACAATTTCACTTGGGCAAAATATACACCCGTTCGGGTGAAATCAGGCCAGGAGCCAAAACTCTGATTCACAACAATCTCGCTCGAGCGAGATTCTCACTCGCTTGAGCGAGTTCTGCAGAATTTATGCAGAAAACGTGAAATTGCATACCAACATACAATACACCATACCAAAACTCAATCTACTACAATTCATTTAATTTCTACATGATTTACACATTATATGACACCTTTGAAACTTGCCTCACTCATCATTAACCATTAAAATCCATTCTAATTCATGAAAACATAAGGAATCCAACACACCAATTCATATAACCACCAAAACATAAATTTTTATATAAACGTCCATTCATTCATAAGATCAAATATCAACAAGCATCATCATTCATCAATTTACATCCCTCGGGTCATAGATAAAAATTGATCATACACTAAGATCCAATTTTCCTCTATGACCACCAAAATCATCTATCACCTAAAATTATCAAAACAAGCATTCATTACATCATTTGCTATACAAAATCTAGATATCACCGGCCAAGGCGCTTCCTATACAACTATTTACCTTCACAGCCAAAATGTACTTCAAAATGCTAACTCTTCCCATGAATGCCCTGCATCACAATTCTAA
This sequence comes from Clitoria ternatea, assembly GCA_037962975.1. NCBI lineage: Eukaryota > Viridiplantae > Streptophyta > Magnoliopsida > Fabales > Fabaceae > Clitoria > Clitoria ternatea. Next base: position 138,003,689 of record CM075670.1, read on the forward strand.
AAATAGACAACATGGGAGAGTGAGTCCACATTCCAAAGGTATGAATATGAATACCATGTGATTATCTATATATATGCATCTACACATGTATACTTTGCACATCTATAACATTCACCATGCCATATACCCTCGCAATTCCATCATACATTTATCATAACTAACAACACAATTCCAAACAAAGTACACAAGCATATACATAATCACGTCTCTCAACAATTGAACTGTCACACAACCATTATTTGGTATTCATATCTTTTATGTTGTCTTAAAATATATTTTTACAACCTCAACGCAACCATCATCATATCTCACCGCTTTGGCATAACTCCTTCTATATGCAAATGCTCTTAAGCTAATGCATATGCACAAAGGAGTATTCCAACAATTGCAGATCTGACTGTGGGATTACAACACCGAATGTGGGATTCAAGCATGGTCATCTAACTATACCCCTACTGTAGTAGTAAAATGTGTACACTTATTCTTTAAATTGCATGCATTCACCAATCGTTTTACTGGTACTAAACCGCATCGCCCATCTTGCAACACATGGTCATTTTCACCATGACCGCGGTACACAACATATCAATATATGGTGTTACGGGCCGGCCAGATATTAAATCATGGCGGCTGTGATCTCGAGGACCACCGGGGTCACCTGCTCGTAAAGAGCCACCCCCCACAAGGGTCGGCCACATGTAGCTCCCCGAAGCAATACATGGGCGGCTTTGTGACTTCACACCAAGTCACAGGGGAAAATACAACTTTCTCGTGCACCGAGACACCCTCCCACTGGGTCGGCCGAGGGAACTCCCCTAATGTTCCAACAACGGCGGCTATGTAGTATGCCATGGATGCAAATGCAGATCATATGCATTCCTCACTCTATGCATCCTATATATGCCACTCAACATACATCATCATCATCACCAACATCACCACAAGGTTTTTAATAGATTTAATCTTGTTGGTTATTCTCATTAATTTGAATCTTTGTGTGGCGTTCTCAATAATTATCAATCACATCATTCAACTTTAGTATCGTACAAGGATACAATTTATTCTCCATCAAAATCATTAGCATTCATTATGCTTTCTCGGTGGACATATATTTATCTAACCACACATTCATCAAACAATTCATGCCACCACACCGCATATCAAAATTTCTTCTAAATGCATTCAAAACATGTTGCCAAGCATATCATCCACATCATACACTACATCATCCTTTCTCACAACATTCAAGAAAGGCTAACATGAATGCCAATACATACCACAATCAAATAACATTCAAATTCATGCATTTAGAATATAAGACTCCTCTCCTACCTCAAGAGAAGAATTTTGATTAATAAGACGCTCCCGCCTCGTCGTTTGGAATAGGTCCTACATTCACATTCATGTAAAACCTTAATTAATTAACTACTCAAGTCATCAATTCTATTCTATTTAGTCATATTCATATTTATAATTTCACAACACGTGCTAGACATGTTGTAGATACCATTTTTATTCTTTATTAGGCTTCGGGAATTCCTTCCCATTAAGCCACTATCATTAAGTTCAAAGGTTACCAACCACAATAGCCTAAATCTTCATATAACTCCATTCATCCATACACCTATTCATCAATGTCATGTATTCTCTTCATAAATCATTGTCTTAAATCAACATTAGCTATTTTCCCCCAATTCTCAAGGTTAGGGTTTTCTCCAAAACCCAACCACATTCATTAATACATCAATCTTTCATCTCCTTTCCATTATAAATGCACCAACTGTAACATCCCTGATGTTTTAATGAGAATTATAAGAAATGGGAAATGTTAGTAAATGTTTTAGAAGTTTTACTTAATATTTGTTCTGTCTGAGCCAGAGACGGGAAAGCCGGTGTCGAGATCGGTCTCAGATGAGTGGGCAGGCGGAGTTGAAGATCGGGAGTGTAAGAGAAGAGCGGACAGGGCCAGGTGGTTTGGTCCAAACCGATGTGAGGAGAGCGCCTCACTCGGGGTCATAGCCCGGATCAACGTCATAATAACTGAAACAACGGGTCTAGGTAACCAAGAGGTGTGCACGGATGAGATATCCGACCTCTCAGGTTGTAGCCCGGATTTCCGAGGTATGAACACTAAGCTAGGACGCCGGGGGGCCGGTATTCATACTGGGCCTATACTCTTGCGAAGTATTAGAGAATTGTGAATAATTAAACGTCGAGGGAATAAATAAGTGTAATTGATTTGATAACTATGAAATAGTTTAATATGGTGAATTTGATTAAAATTTAGTGAGAATACAAATAAAATAAAGGAAAAGACAATCTTGCCCATGAGCTTTATATATATATAAGAAGATTCTCTTCCTTCCCTCTTCATTATTTGCGAGTTACCTCTGCTGCTGGTCTGTCCCTTCTCTTTCATTTTCTCCTCTCTTAACACTGAGTTGCATGCACTGGAGAGGGACTCCATTTGTGTCTGAACTTCAATTGAACCCCATTCCTGTGATCGAGGCATCAAGGTGAGTCTACTGATCCATTCTAATTGTGATTCCCTTATCCCTTTTATTCTTTGGCGGTCATGGGCCATGCATGGCTATATTAGATGTTGTTCTCCACTCCTCTGGTGAGTGTGAGCCCAATTGCGGTCCATGAACTAAGGGCGTTGAAGTGACGAGTTGTACTTTATGATCCGTAGGTAGTAGGTTAAGCAACGGGAGACTGAGTGACGGAGCTGAGACTGTGAAACCAGTGCTCAGAGGAAGGAATCGACACAGAGAGCAGATTATCGAAGCGTGGAACCAAAGTAAGGGGGGTGTTCGGGTTATAATTAATTAGAATAGGACTCGCTTCTTATACAGGTCATTGAGATGGTGTAAGCAGGTTAAGGAAAATATTACTAAACGTAGTTGTGTGTTTATGCTTGTGCATGCGTGACTGTGTACATTAATTAGTTGAGGATCGGGTGTGTGGTTGAGTTTATCATGTTATGATCTTGTGATATCTAATGATAAAATGATCAGTGTTATGTGACGCCGGGTTAGCAAGCAGGCTACTCGAGTGATGAAGAATTGATATTATTATGTGAAAGGTAAATTGTTGAATGACTATGTGGTGTGGGATGGCCGATGGTATATGATAACCCCTCATTTCTGGCTCCCGTGGTTTTCGTGCCCAGTTGAGCTACCCAGTGGTCAAGTAGGACCCAGTGGTCGAGGTGAAGAGTCAAGCAGGACTCGGTGAACCAAGCAGGGTTCACGGGGTGTCAAGTAGGACCCCCAGCTGAAGGCCAATCCTTTAGTATCCGGATATTAGGAGTCAGATTGTATGAGAGTCAGTGGTGATTGTGATGAATGTGATGGAATTGCTTGGTTGGGTTAATATAGTTTTCGTATGTAATACACTATGTTTCTATGTGCAATTTGATAGATTTCCAAGTGAAAAGTTGATATCTTGTTAAGTATGGGCTAAACCCTTGATGGTTGCAAATGATACATTTGTTGAGTAAACTGTGCTTACTTTCGAATGATGCTTGATGTATATATATAATTATGTATGTATATTTGTTAAGTTCCATTCTATATTAATTACAATGCCAAACACTCACCCTTACCCCTTTTTTTTAGTAACCAGTGACAGGGAGGGGAAAGGAGCCATGGAGTCGCGCCAAGGGGGAGATCGGTGCCAGGGTCTGAGTGACTTTGAGTGACTCTATAGAGTTATATGTGTGTATGAGAACCTTCGGGCGTTATTATTAGCTGTGTGTTAACCAAGACCGGATCGGATACAAACCTATATTTTAAAATACATCACTGTCTATTTATATGCTTTCATGGTTGCTATGACAACTCTTTGGTTAACAGAATCATTTTTAGGGTGAGATTTTTCAGAAGTCCGTTTGCATGTTTTGCCCAATCCGATGTGCGAAAGGTATTCGCTCAAGTGAATAGAAACCTCGTTCAAGCGAGAGTCCGGAATCTCGCTCAGACGAGTAGGGACCCCGCTCAAGCGGGAGGTCCTGATTCCCTTTTTCCCCATCCGTTGTGCTTAGATTAACTTGTTCTTCTTTCTAGATCTCATTTATTTAATTTGACTGCGACTGCTGTCACTTGAATAAGTCAGTAAAACTAAATGCTATTTCACTAAACCTCGATTAATTTTCAAGAAAAGGAAAAATTTATCATAAGATTTAATCAATTGAATAAAAATAAATGCTAAAATAACCTAGGACGTTACACTTGGTATCAGAGCGGTTCTTTCTAGAGCCGGTGTAGGGTCGGTCTAGTGATTGTGTTAGTCTTATGAAGGTTGATTGTATTTCGTTGTACCATGATTGTGTGTGTGGTCTGGCATCGTTCCCTTGGCACTCCACTGGCGTAGTATTCTATGTATATAAGGTAAATTTCCAATTCCCTGGCTGACCTTGGTTATTAATGGTGATGTGTTTGCTCATTGTAGAATTACTAAATGGCTGAAGAAACTAGTTCTGGGGGAGGAGATGATTTCTTCTCTAGATTTACTTAGCTGATGAGTAGGACCGAGTCCGGTCCCACTCTGGATAAATTCCTGAAAAGGAATCCTCCGATCTACAAAGGGGGACACGATTATGACGGGGCATACATTTGGATCAGGGATATCGAGTAGGTTTTTGAATATTTTGAGTGCTCAGAAGAGCAAAAGGTTTTATTTGCTACTTACCAACTAAAAGAAGAGGCTAGAGTATGGTGGTCCCGAGTGAAGGTGTAGATGAACGCAACAAATGAGAGGTTGGTATGGGCGAATTTCGGAAGGAGGTTCCTTGTCAAATACTTCCCGGATAACTACAAAATTCGGAAGGAAATGGAATTCCTAAAGTTGGAGCAAGACCGGCTGTCTGTGGCCGAGTACACCAGCAAGTTTGACGAGCTGTGTGATTTTTACCACCCTTTCTCGTTAGAAGGGACTGAGGGTAGCAAGTGTGCCAAATACGAAGCTGGACTACGGATTGAACTCCGTAGTGTAATCGTACCGATGGAGATTAGGGACTACCCAACCCTGGTGAACAAAGCAAGACTGACTGAAGAGGTGCAGTTACAAAGGACGTCCCAGCCGAGAGATAAAAAGCCACTGAAGGCGAAAGGATTCAACTTCAAGAGGATGAGTCAATTCTTCCGGGGCGGCAAGTCTTCTGCTACCTCCTCATCCTCTTCCAGTTGGGGTTCCACTGGTCGATCGGGTAATCCTTCTGGTAGCCGTGCATGCTACAATTATGGTCAGGAAGGTCACATTGCCAAACATTGCCAAGCCAACCAAATTATGTGCTTCCAGTGCAGACAACCAGGGCACCTCAGGCCCGATTACCCTCAGAGGCAGCCGCAGGGCAGGCAGGACAACCGAACTAATTCTTCTAGGACCCGGGGTTCCAACTTTCCGAGGGGAGGCCGGAATGGAGCTGGTAGAGGAAACCAACAATCGGGAAGATATGATGCCCAATCTAGCGGTGCCCAGAACGCCATGACCGGACGAGTGTTTGCGTTTGATGCTTCGGAAGCTACGAGGAATGACAATTTGGTACAGGGTAAGTGCCTCATCTGTGGCTATCTGGTTGATGTAATTTATGATTCGGGTGCCACCTATTCCTTTATTTCGGAAAGTTATGTGCGACGGCTTGGTCTGCCGATCAGTTTAATGGAGAACGCTCTTATTATTTCCACTCCAACTGGTTCCACTTTCCGTGCGACTACAGTGTGTAGAGAACTGCCAATGCAAATCGAAGCCCGTACTTTTCAAGTGAATTTTATCTGTATGCCATTGAAGGACTTAGATGTTATTCTAGGTCTCGATTGGCTTGCTGCTAATCATGTGTTGGTCGATTGTTATCGGAAGAATATTGTTTTCTCTCAGGAACTTGACATGAAGGACGGGGTGAGCGATGTCCTAACCACGTATATTGTTTTATTCGCTTCGGAGGGTAGGCATAACCTCCTGCCGAGCGATATTCCAATTGTTTGCGAATTTCCTGACATTTTTCGGAAGAAATTCCGGAGCTACCTCCCAGTTGGGAGATTGATTTCTCTATTGACTTGATTCCCGGGGCAGAACCTGTGTCCCGAACGCCATATAGAATGTCTTCGGTGGAATTGACCGAAGTGAAGAAACAAGTAAATGAATTACTAGAAAAGGGCTTTATCCGACCCAGTGCCTCACCCTGGGGCGCTCCGGTGTTACTGGTAAAGAAGAAGGACGGTAGTATGCGAATGTGCATTGATTACCGACAGCTGAACAAACTGACGATCAAAAATAAATATCCACTACCTCGGATTGACGATTTACTGGACCAGTTGCGAGGCGCCGTTGTTGTAACACCCTAATCTTTGCAAATAATAATTCCAAAACAATGAGGAAATTTTTTATTTTTTATTTTTTTATTTTTCACAAAAACAGCCACGACTCATTCAATATAGAAGGGAAGAAGTAGGCAAGGGAAAATAGAGAGCATTCACACACATATGGCAAATAACAGAAAAGCTAAGACTGGAACCGGTTCATTTAGTTTAATGTAACACACCAGCGCCTGGGCGGATTACACAACATCGTTGGCTCGCTCAGGCGAGGTCTGATACCGCCTAGGCGGGGTATGGCAATGCAACAGCGGATGGAGAGGGAATTCACAAAGAAAACCCCATACCGGTCCTCACTCGTTTCTACGGGACTAACCCTTCCTCAAAGAAATACTAGGTGTTCAGCATAGGGAAACAGGTAAGGGAAGGAGAAGGGAGATGCACACGTGTATTGGTTTGGAGGAAAGGGGGGTCTGAACTCATTCCGCCCAATTCAACTGGGTATGACAACGCCTGGGCGGACTCAACCACAACGCCCAAGTAGGGGTCAACACCGTTATCTGGGATGCATTAACGTAACAACGGAGGGGAAGGGTATTTGGGCGGTGTTCCACACTGACACCTACTCGCTTCAGCGCAAGTCCTCACGCTTGGGCGAACCGTTCTAGTCGTTCAGAACTCCATAACTTAGCCCTCCAAATTATCCATACGGCGACACTCATACTCTACTCAGGAAGTGAGGGTTATCCCACTCGGATTCCAGAACTCCTTCTCACTCGAACTTCACACCTTTCACTCGGTTATCGATACCTTAAACTTAAGATCCAATCCACTCTAAACCACCATTCGAACTCCTCTCTCAGAAGGGAATCACTTGAGGTTTTCACTCGGAAATATCAACTCTTCCTCACTCGGGATTTCATACTTACTTTTACTCAGAAATCCTCAGGCCTATAATCATTCGGATTATAATTACCCTACGCTCATAAGACATCCTCAAACAGTCCTCTTCAACCTCACTTACAGCATAGAAGAACACACAATATATACTTATATAAACGAAAACATTTATATAATTACAAAAACTTCATCATGACTTTTGTTACCCAAAGCTGTCAAGTTTTAACGTAAGGACTACAACCAAAACACGAGCCGGCCAAGGCTTAACAAAACGTTATACACAGTATTTATATATATACACATATACACATGTAGATATATGTCCCAATAGCGCTCGGATTCATTGTCCTGCACTCGCTCTTCCTTCATCCTTCCTTCCGAGAGATGTTCACTGAAAGTGTAGCCACTGCAGGGGTGAGCTTTTACATATAAAACGACAATCAAGGACTCGGTATCAGTGTTAGCATGTACATTCACATCCATTCAATCGTTTTCAAATTAATTAACGTTAGACACTGCAAAATGACATTTAAGACACACAGACAACACATACAGGTATTCCCCACCCTCGGAAACCATTCATAACACTCCACATACGTTATACGTACTACTCTAATCAACCTCATATCTACATGCATGCCTGCGGATCCGACTCGAGTGATGACTTTCAGTTACAGTTTTCCCCTCCCCTAGCCCCTCGTCCTTCAGCTCTTCCCGTGTGGTACCGGCCTCCCATTGGCGTCTCGAGACTCTTCTCTAGCTCCTACGGCTACCACGAGCTCCTTCGGAATCTAGCCGGGGTCTGTAACTGGAAGTCATTCCCTCGGGGCTATTGACCTTCCACGGGTCGCCCCACTCTTACCCATGCAGCTAAATGCATCTACCAACAAGCGTCATCACACCACCGATACCTCCTTCGTAACCATTAAGTAGGAACAGATTCAATGCAACCTTTATTCGCTTTATTATTTACACCAATATGTTCAACCATTAGCAATCAAGTAATAGCATCTGACAAATCAACTAACAAGCACACATTCATATTCTCACAGCATTAACAAGGATAGAACCATGCATATCATTCGTTATTATCAATACTAACATACTACTTTACCACCATCTAGATCACAAGCATTTATTGTTCAACCACTATAAAACACACGGATTCCAGAATCTCCAATCATGCATAGGATCCAATCATCACAAACACATGCACATACATTCAAGCAGAACATTCATCCGGTACCGTTCGTGGACCATGCATTTAACATGCAAGCACCCCCTACCTACGAAAGGGACTTCAAGAAGCTTTTCTGCTCTTCGACGTCGAATCTGACGCCCTTCTACCGAATCGTTCAGCCTTTCTCCACTCTGTCGTACTCTGCACTTGGCTCGGAGTTGGGGTGTTGTTCTTCCTCTGCTTTACGATCGTCCTTCACCTGCCGGGGCTCTGACCTTCTTCCCGCACTGTCGTCGTGACGGACAGAAACAGGGGAAAGGAAAGAAGATGGAGACGAAAAAGAAAAGAGAGAATGGAGTAGTGGGAGAAGTTGTTTGCACCCACGGTGATACTGAATACGCACCTATATACGCATACGAGGGGGAAAGGAGTGGGATGGGAAAGAGTGAGTCGCAGACCACTCATACCTTCCGCCAATCACAGACAGCCACATCCCATCAATTAAGTCCAATTAACTTGCCATTAACTCTCAGGCTATATTGGTTATGATTAACAACTAATTCTTTACTTTCAATTTTTCTTATTATTTAATTTTTATTCAGTATCTAACTTCAAAACTGGGATGTTACAGTTGTTTTCTCTAAGATCGACTTAAGGTCGGGGTACCACCAAATCCGAGTGAGGTCGGAGGATACCCCAAAAACAGCATTTCGGACTCGGTATGGGCACTTCGAGTACGTAGTAATGCCCTTTGGAGTAACGAACGCTCCTGCCATTTTTATGGACTATATGAATCGGACCTTTCAACCGTACTTGGACCAGTTTGTGGTGGTATTCATTGATGATATTTTGGTATATTCGAGGTCGGACGAGGAGCATGCTCAACACCTTCGACTTGTTTTACAAGTACTCTGAGAGAAGAAGTTGTACGCTAAACTATCTAAGTGTGATTTCTGGGGGAGTAGTGTACAATTCTTGGGGCATGTAATTTCTCGAGAGGGAATCTCTGTTGATCCGACAAAAATTGAGGCGGTTATGGCTTGGGAGAGGCCGAAGTCAGTAACTGAAATCAGGAGTTTCCTCGGATTAGCTGGATACTATCGACGCTTCATTGAGGGGTTCTCTCGGATAACACTCCCTCTGACTCGGTTAATGAGGAAAGGAAACCCCTTCGTGTGGTCGGAAAAGTGTGAATTAAGCTTCCAAACTCTCAAGCGATGTTTAACGACTACCCCTGTGCTTGCACTACCCGATGTAACGTAGGAATTTGAAGTATATTGTGATGCATCCAAATTTGGATTGGGGTGTGTGTTGATGCAAGCTGATCGGGCAATTGCCTATGCTTCAAGGCAATTGAGGCCACATGAGGAGAATTACCCGACTCATGATCTGGAACTTGCAGCAGTGGTGTACGCACTGAAGATTTGGCGCCATTATCTGTATGGAGCTCGCTTTGTAGTATTCAGTGATCACAAGAGTTTAAAGTACTTATTTGATCAAAAGGAGCTAAATATAAGACAGAGGCGATGGGTGGAGTATTTGAAGGATTATGACTTCGATTTAAAGTATCACCCGGGCAAAGCAAATGTTGTGGCAGATGCACTAAGCAGGAAGGTATTACACACGGCTTACCTGATGGGTAGAGAACAGGAATTGCTGGAAAGCCTTAGGGATATGAATGTTGGAATTGTTATGGACACGCCAAACCGAATGACAATCGGAATGTTAAAAATCTCCAACAAATTTCTAGAGTCTGTGGTAGCTGCACAGAAAGACGATGAAGAGTTACTGAGGCTGATTGATACTCAGACCCAAGGCAAAAATGTGGAGATAACTCAGGCAAAAATGTGCTCTCAAGCATTATCTCTGATCGGGATCCCCGATTCACTTCAAGGTTTTGGAGGAGTTTGCAACAACAACTGGGTACTGAGCTCAAACTGAGCTCAGCCTACCATCCCCAGACCGATGGCCTATCAGAACGGACTATACAAACTTTTGAAGATATGTTAAGGGCATGTGTACTGGAACAGGGCGGATCATGGGAGAAATACTTGCCCTTGGTAGAGTTTGCATATAATAACAGTTACCATAGCAGCATTGGGATGGCTCCATACGAAGCTCTTTATGGTCGGAAATATCGTACTCCATTATGTTGGAATGAGAACGGCGATGCCCTTCATCTGGGGCCTGAGATGATTCAAGAGATGAACGAACAAATCGCTTTAATCTGAGAGAAGATAAAAATTGCCCAAGACCGACAAAAGAGCTATTATGACAATCGGCATAGACCCCTTGAATTCCAAGTGGGTGATTGGGTGTTCCTAAGGATTTCACCGACTAAGGGTGTAGGTCAAATTTTGAAGAGCCAAAAGCTTAATCCGAAGTATATTGGACCATACCAAATACTAGAACGGATTGGTGAAGTCGCTTATCGACTGGATCTTCCCCAATCGTTGACTAACATTCACAACGTGTTCCACGTATCACAACTTCGAGCCTACATCCCGTGTGATACCATGATTATACCGAGTGACTCCATTGAAGTGAAGGAGAACCTGACGATGGAGGCTATACCAATCAACATTGAAGAGCATCAAACCAAAAGGTTAAGGAATAAAGAGGTACCGCTGGTGAAGGTGAAGTGGCAGAATTTACATTGGATGAACTACACTTGGGAGTTAGAATCCGATATGAGGCGAATGTACCCTCATCTTTTCCAACCAGAACACTGATTTTGGGGACAAAATCTCCTTTTAGGGGGGGTGGATGTAACATCCATGATGTTTTAATGAGAATTATAAGAAATGGGAAATGTTAGTAAATGTTTTAGAAGTTTTATTTAATATTTGTTCTGTCTGAGCCAGAGACGGGAAAGCCGGTGTCGAGATCGGTCTCAGATGAGCGGGCAGGCGGAGTTGAAGATCGGGAGTGTAAGAGAAGAGCAGACAGGGCCAGGTGGTTTGGTCCAAACCAATGTGAGGAGAGCGCCTCACTCGGGGTCATAGCCCGGATCAACGTCATAATAACTGAAACAACGGGTCTAGGTAACTAAGAGGCGTGCACAGATGAGATATCCGACCTCTCAGGTTGTAGCTCGGATTTCCGAGGTATGAACACTAAGCTAGGACGCCGGGGGGCCGGTATTCATACTGGGCCTATACTCTTGCGAAGTATTAGAGAATTGTGAATAATTAAACGTTGAGGGAATAAATAAGTGTAATTGATTTGATAACTATGAAATAGTTTAATATGGTGAATTTGATTAAAATTTAGTGAGAATACAACTAAAATAAAGGAAAAGACGATCTTGCCCATGAGCTTTATATATATATAAGAAGATTCTCTTCCTTCCCTCTTCATTATTTGCGAGTTACCTCTGCTGCTGGTCTGTCCCTTCTCTTTCATTTTCTCCTCTCTTAACACTGAGTTGCATGCGCTGGAGAGGGACTCCATTTGTGTCTGAACTTCAATTGAACCCCATTCCTGTGATCGAGGCGTCAAGGTGAGTCTACTGATCCGTTCTAATTGTGATTCCCTTATCCCTTTTATTCTTTGGCGGTCATGGGCCATGCATGGCTATATTAGATGCTGTTCTCCACTCCTCTGGTGAGTGTGAGCCCAATTGCGGTCCATGAACTAAGGGCGTTGAAGTGACGAGCTGTACTTTATGATCCGTAGGTAGTAGGTTAAGCAACGGGAGACTGAGTGACGGAGCTGAGACTGCGAAACCAGTGCTCAGAGGAAGGAATCGACACAGAGAGCAGATTATCGAAGCGTGGAACCAAAGTAAGGGGGTGTTCGGGTTATAATTAATTAGAATAGGACTCGCTTCTTATACAGGTCATTGAGATGGTGTAAGCAGGTTAAGGAAAATATTACTAAACGTAGTTGTGTGTTTATGCTTGTGCATGCGTGACTGTGTACATTAATTAGTTGAGGATCGGGTGTGTGGTTGAGTTTATCATGTTATGATCTTGTGATATCTAATGTTGAAATAATCAGTGTTATGTGACGCCGGGTTAGCAAGCAGGCTACCCGAGTGATGAAGAATTGATATTATTATGTGAAAGGTAAATTGTTGAATGACTATGTGGTGTGGGATGGCCGACGGTATATGATAACCCCTCATTTCCGGCTCCCGTGGTTTTCGTACCCAGTTGAGCTACCCAGTGGTCAAGTAGGACCCAGTGGTCGAGGTGGAGAGTCAAGCAGGACTCGGTGAACCAAGCAGGGTTCATGGGGTGTCAAGTAGGACCCCCAGCTGAAGGCCAATCCTTTAGTATCCGGATACTAGGAGTCAGATTGTATGAGATTCAGTGGTGATTGTGATGAATGTGATGGAATTGCTTGGTTGGGTTAATATAGTTTTCGTATGTAATACACTATGTTTCTATGTGCAATTTGATAGATTTCCGAGTGAAAAGTTGATATCTTGTTAAGTATGGGCTAACCCCTTGATGGTTGCAAATGATACACTTATTGAGTAAACTGTGCTTACTTTCGAATGATGCTTGATGTATATATATAATTATGTATGTATATTTGTTAAGTTCCATTCTATATTAATTACAATGCCAAACACTCACCCTTACCCCTTTTTTTTTAGTAACCAGTGACAGGGAGGGGAAAGGAGCCATGGAGTCGCGCCAAGGGGGAGATCGGTGCCAGGGTCCGAGTGACTTTGAGTGACTCTATAGAGTTATATGTGTGTATGAGAACCTTCGGGCGTTATTATTAGCTGTGTGTTAACCAAGACCAGATCGGATACAAACCTATATTTTAAAATACATCACTGTCCATTTATATGCTTTCATGGTTGCTATGACAACTCTTTGGTTAACAGAATCATTTTTAGGGTGAGATTTTTCGGAAGTCCGTTTGCATGTTTTGCCCAATCCGATGTGCAAAAGGTATTCGCTCAAACGAATAGAAACCTCGTTCAAGCGAGAGTCCGGAATCTCGCTCAGACGAGTAGGGACCCCGCTCAAGCGGGAGGTCCTGATTCCCTTTTTCCCCATCCGTTGTGCTTAGATTAACTTGTTCTTTTTTCTAGATCTCATTTATTTAATTTGACTGCCACTGCTGTCACTTGAATAAGTCAGTAAAACTAAATGCTATTTCACTAAACCTCGATTAATTTTCAAGAAAAGGAAAAATTTATCATAAGATTTAATCAATTGAATAAAAATAAATGCAAAAATAACCTAGGACGTTACACCAACCACCATTAACCTCTCATGTGTTTTAATTTTAATCATTCGCTAAAGATTTATCATTTTATGACCAACAGGCTCATCGTTTGGGCTCAATACTTCATCTAAAAATTATTCTGAATATATGTTCAGACTCCCAATATTATTCTCAACAGCCCTGACCAATATCATCTCATTCTGAGATACTTGGTCCGACACCCATATCTCAACCGGGCTCATTTTCAGCTTAACCAGTCTCCATAAATCACCAAAAATCCCCAAAAATTCATAATTTAATTATTTTCAATAATTTAGGATGTTAAATAATTCGCATAAAAATTCCTAATATTTATTCTGTTATTTAATTCCCTTATTTTAAAATTTGGGATGTTACAATCCACCCCACCAAAAAGAAAATTTCGTCCCCGAAATTTCACATACCGGATTCAAATACGTCAGGATACCGTTCTCTGATGTCGTCCTCACGTTCCCATATGAACGTCTCTACATTTCCATGTTTCCAAGCGACCTTCAGCAAAGGTACCAACCTGTTCCGCATTTTCTTCACGGATTGCTCGACGATGCGAACAGAAACAGGAGGTATAGATAAATCATCTCGTACATCAATCTCGTCTATAGGAATCACATGTAGAGGATCATGGACATATTTCCTCAACTGCGACATGTGGAACATGTTGTGTAGATTAGCAAGATACGGAGGAAGTGCAATCCGATACGCAACATCACCAATCCGATCCAACACCTCGTAAGGTTTGATAAATCTGGGGCTCAACTTTCCACTCTTCAACGCCCTTCCAATTCCTTTGTCACGCGAGACCTTTAGAAATACATGATCACCCACTTGAAACTCAAGTGGTTTATGCCTCTTGTCATAATAACTCTTCTGTCTATCTTGAGCAATCTTCATATTGTTTTGTATCTTCTTAATCTGCTCCGTAGTCTCTTGAATAATCTCTGGCCCTAAGGCCAAATTCTCTCCAACTTCAAGCCAACACAAGGGAGTTCTACACTTCCTTCCATACAATGCCTCATACGGTGCCATGCCAACACTAGAATGGAAACTATTGTTGTATGTGAATTCGACCAATGGCAAAAATCTCTCCCAATATCCACCATGTTCAAGAACACAAGCTCTCAATAAATCTTCAAGACTTTGTATCATCCTCTCGGATTGTCCATCAGTTTAAGGATGATATGCGAAACTAAGTTTCAACTTAGAACCTAACTCATTGTGTAAACTTCCCTAAAATCGAGAAGTAAACTGAGGATCACGGTCAGATATGATACTGGATGGCACACCATACAATCTAACAATCTCCTTTATATACAACTGGGCTAATTTCTCCAACGAATTCTTCATATTTATGGGTAAGAAGTGAGCACATTTCATCAACCGATCCACAATAACCCATATGGCATCGTTTCCAGCACGAGTTTTGGGTAATCCAGAAACAAAATCCATAGCTATACTATCCCATTTCCAAATAGGGATCTCCAACGGTCTCAAATAACCAGATGGTCTTTGATGCTTGACCTTAGCCTTCTGACAAACAAGGCAAGACGCTACAAAGTTCGCCATATTGCGCTTCATGCCAGGCCACCAAAAATTCTTTTTTAAGTCTTGATACATCTTGGTGGAACAAGGATGAATGCTCAATACACTTTTGTGAGCTTCCTCAAGTACACATTTTCTTACATTACCACTTGAGGGAACAAAAATTTGGCCCTTCACATGCCAAATGCCATCTTGACCTTCTACTAAGAATAAATCCTTCCCTTTCTGTTGGGTTTTCTTCATTTCAACCAAATACTCATCATTGGGTTGTTGCGCCTTCACATATTCAAGAAATTCATTTATGACCTTCAATATCTCCAACGCCATTTTCTTAGGAGTGTAAGTCTCCACGCCCATATTCAAATCTCTAAACTGTTCAATCAACTCCATCTCTTTCGCCATCATCATAGAGATATGCAATGATTTTTGACTCAACGCATCGGCAACCACATTAGCCTTTCCGGGATGATACTTCAATTCAAACTCATAGTCTTTTAGAAACTCCATTCACCGTCTTTGGCGCATATTCAGTTCCTTCTGATCAAAAAGATACTTAAGACTCTTGTGGTCGCTGAAGACCACAAACTTTGAGCCATACAAGTAGTGTCGCCACAACTTCAATGCAAACACCACCGTCGCCAATTCAAGGTTATGTGTGGGATAATTAACCTCATGCGATCGCAATTATCTCGACGCATAGGCTATCACACGCTCCTTCTGCATCAACACACATCCAAGACCAAGCTTAGATGCATCGCAGTATACCATAAAATCATCCGTCGAATCGGGCAATGCTAACACTGGTGTAGTAGTAAGCCTCAATTTTAATTCCTGAAAACTCTTCACATTCACGAGTCCACACAAAAGATTGATTTTTACGAGTCAACTTCGTCAATGGTAAAGCCAAACGGGAAAACCCTTCAATGAACCTCCGGTAGTAACCGACAAGACCAAGAAAACTTCTTATCTCTGTCACAGATGTCGGTCTTTCCCAAGCCATTACGGCTTCAACTTTCGATCTATCAACGGCAACTCCATCTTTTGAGATAACATGCCCAAGAAATTGGACTTCAGACAGCCAAAATTCACACTTGAAGAGCTTCGCATACAACTCTTTCTCGCGAAGAATGGTCAATACAAGACGAAGATGTCTTTCATGCTCTTCATGACTCTTGGAATACACCAAAATATCATCGATAAACACCACAACGAATTGATCATGATATTCATGAAAGAAGCGATTCATGTAGCTCATGAAAATCGCATGAGCATTTGTCACCCCAAATGGCAACACTACGTACTCATAGTGTCCATATCGCGTTCGGAAAGCAGTTTTCGGGATATCTTCGGTCTTCCCCTGAATTTGGTGATATCCAGAACGTAAATCGATCTTTGAAAATACAACAGCACCCTTCAATTGATCCAACAGATCATCGATACGTGGAAGAGGATATTTATTCTTAATGGTTAGTTTGTTGAGTTGGCAATAATCAACGCACAATCTCATGCTTCCATCCTTCTTCTTTACCAACAACACAGGAGCACCCCAAGGAGATACACTTGGGCGAATAAACTCCCGTTCAAGTAATTCTTCCACTTGTTTCTTTAATTCCGCCAACTCTATAGGAGACATCCTATAAGGAGCTCTAAAAATAGGCTTAGCACTGGGAATTAGGTCAATAGAAAATTCCACCTCTCGGGGAGGAGGTAATCCGGGAATCTCTTCCAGAAACACATTGGGAAATTCTGAAACAATAGGGATCTGACAAGTTCAGGACGTACCATTCCCGTTGATCAAACAGAACATCATGAGAAGTTGAGAGATACCTCGCACATCAAAGCCTTCAACATTCAAAGTCGGGAAGGTCACTATCTTGCTATGACAATCCACCAAGACCTTGTTAGCGGATAACCAATCCATGCCTAGAATAACATCCAAATCTTTCATAGGCAAACACACGAGGGATACCATAAATTTTCTTCCCTCTAGGATCATCTCGATGTCCTTATATCGAGTTACCGATCTTAGGCAAGTACCGGTCGATGTAGTCACCAATATAGAACCTTTCATCATACACACAGGCACTCGTAAGCGCCTCACACAATCTTCAGAAATAAACAAGTGCTTAGCACTAGAATCATAAATAATATGCACCGGAGTGCCAAGAATTTTACACTCACCACGGATAAGATCTTCAGCTTGAGCAGCTTCTTCACCAGTAACTGCAAATACTCTACCTGCAGCTTGCAGTTGGTCACCACCATTACGGTTTCCATTTCTTCCACCACGGCCATTACCTCGACCATTTCTTCCGCCATTGTGATTTCCACCACGGCCACCATTACGACCACCATTTTGACCTTGACCATTCCCATGACCACGGTCACCAAAGTGACCACGGTTGGCGCCATAAGTTGCGCGATTAGTAGTGTCAACATTTGTACCACTTGCATTCAATGGGCAATTAGGACGAATATGCCCGGGTTGGTTACATTGGAAGCATACCACGTCGTCACGAGGACAATCACGTGCCAAATGGTTGGAACCACACTTGTATCAAGTTAAGCCTTGGGCATTTCCACGGCCTTGGTTACCACCACCATAACTGCCTCTAGGAGCACCACGTCCTCTAGTGTTCAAGGACCCACCATGAAAGAATTTCTTATTAAAGTGCCCTTGTTTCTTGAAACTAGAAAATTGGCCTTTCAACTTAGGCTCATGCTTTCCATGTCTTGAAGGAACCACATCATCTTCTTCATAAATTTGACACTTATTCACAAGCATCGGAAAACTCCTTATCTCTTGATGTCGGATAGCCCGCTTGATCTCGGGCCTCAGTCCATTCTCAAACTTCACACATTTGGAAGCTTCAGTACCCTCTTTTTGATAGGGTGGATAAAATTCATATAGTTCTTCAAACTTAGAGGCATACTCCTCCACCATCATACCACCTTGCTTAAGTTCCATAAACTCAAGCTCTTTCTTGCTCCTATAGCTATCCGGAAAGTATTTCTTCCAGAATCCTACCTTGAAGTTTTCCCAAACCAAGGGAACATCAGCAGATACCATGCGCCCCCTAGTAAGACGCCACCAAGCTTTAGCCTCATCGCGGATCATAAAGACTGCATACTCCACCTTTTGCGCTTCAGAGCATTTGAAGCTAGCATAGATTCTCTCTAAGTTACGCGTCTTAAGGTTTATAACCTCCATGAAACTCTGAGGGTTTCCTCTTAAGAAACAAGTTAAGACCTTGGGAACCTTGTCCCACATTCAGCTGGCCTTGTCTTTCCAAGAGATCGGCGAATCGATTCAAGGTGTTTGCATAGCAGCAGCCTCATGATTTGGTCTACCAGCCATATCTTATGCCTATACATTAAAACATGGCTCACACATAAGTACACTAGACCAAACAATAACCTTTCGACTCATGAATTCAAGAATTTTAGCTTTCATAGGCCTATCATGGACTACTTCACATAATCATATCATTTTCAATACATGGTCACAACATATTCATCATTAGAGGTAAATAGTGTAAGGACTCTTGGCCGCACTTAACCACTCCATGCAATAATCTCAATTCAATGACAACCATCACAATTCACCCAAATAATTTATAAATCAATCAATCGCAAACGATAATCACATGAATAACATTAATGATGATCATATCAAGAGCTGCTAATGCTCTGATACCAGGCTGAGACGCCCCTAAAAATAGGGGTAAATTTTTCACGTTTTTATAAATCATACTTCGATGAAAAGGAAATAAGTGGTGAAGCTTTTAATACAACACCTGGATCTATGATAAACCACTCCCATATATGAAGATACGAGAGGGTAATTAAAAATATGATTTAGTAATAATTGTTCAATTAAAAACAACGAAAGAATTAATTTAAATTGATTGATGTATGGATGAATTCAAGAGGAGAGAGTTATAATGTTCCATGATTCTTAATATATCAATGATACTCATAAGGTAGGTGTGATGGATCCTACTCTTTTTGGAGGCCGAGTATTGGAGAAGGTAAATATGAAGGGATGCGTGGGTGAGCCTTGGCCGGCATATATATATTCATTTTGTATGGCATACGGTGTGTGTATGCTTAATTTAAAATTAATTTGACGACGTTTGGTTTTGGGAGGTCATGTAGGAAAATTAGACCAGATGTGTATGGCTAACTTTCATTAATGACCTTGATAATGTAAGGATGATATTATTATTATTTATAAAAATATATTTCTGTTGTTAAACAAACGATGAGGTATCTTTCATCCTCCTTTTGGTAAATATTTTAATCACTCTTGAAAATTATTTTCATCTTTCACTTTTTTCCTTGTGACGGCCTCAAGTTTGGTCGTCCGAGGTCTACTCTGATACCGTTTATAACATCCCGATTTAATAATTAATTGCCGAATGAAAATAAATTATTAAAATAATAATTTTAGAAGTGGAAAATTATTTATTAATTATAATTAACTTAATTAATCAAATGATGGCTGATTAAGTGTGATTAATTATTAATTGTTGCTGATGGTGATTGGGTGACGTGAGCAGACTACTGCTTCATGCTTTCCCACCCCACTCTTCCCTTCTCCGTGCATGCATACATGTACTACTGGGCCACTTTATTATTCATTTTTTCCTCTCAGGCTTCTCTCCCTTCCGTTCTCTCTTCTTTTCTTCTTCTTTGCTCTTCGTTCTTCTTTTCCTTCCTTCGTCGAGCATGAGAGTGAGGATGTTGGGTTGAGAACTTCTCCTCCGGCGACTCAGGGACGACACTCTATTCCCTCCCTGTTCTTCCACTTCCCTTTGACGACTTCTCTTTTCTCCCTCTCCTTTGCTCGAGGCTGCATGAGTCTCAGTGGAGATCTGCACTATGAAGTGTTCGGAGAGGTTGGAGCATTCACCAGCGTTGTGATGGAGCTGCTCAAGAGAGCGAGCAGGGAGCTGGGTGCCTCGGAAGCGTGGAAATCCCCACTAGACCGAGTGAAAGGTCAAGGTGGTGCCCTGAGGGCTTGGGCCTCCCCGCTGATCTTGCATGCAGAGCTGTTTAAGAGTAGGAGTGGCTCGGAGTCCCTCCAAAGCCAAGTGTAATAGTGGATGACTGACAAAGGGTCGCCCCATTGTGAATCAGTGAATGGGCTGTGCAGGGTAATCGATTAGAGCTGTAAGCCCTTGGAGCCTCTAGAATCTTCATGCCAGGTAGGGGGCACTTTGCATGTCAAATACATAGTTTATGGACAGTTTTCGAGTGTTTTGCTTTCATGTGTTGTGTCGTGTCTGAGTGTATTGATTGATGTGTTGTATTCGAGCAGGAGTGCTTGCAATGCCCGGGTCTAGGATGGTTGTGGTCTGTCTAGTGTCGTGGTGATTCCATCCCTAAGTGCTTGTTCATATTTCTGAGATGCATGCTGTTGAATATGAGAAAGCGGAGTGAATACATGTGTGTGTTAACATTATTGCCTAATGCATAAGTTAAAAAGAGGGTCACTTGCTGAGTTCTGTTTGCAGTTTATGTCTAGATATGTGTGAATGAGGATGCCATGATAAATTCTGAATGCATGAGATGTGAGTTGTTACGCTGAGTCCCCATTTGGAATGTTGTGTTGACATGCATGTTGGTTTCATTAAGAACATCGAGTGGTGTACTGTAATGTTGTTACCATGATTTACTTGTTATGAGTTACTATGATAAACGCTTGTGATGCTGTGATGATACTGTGGAATTTCGAGTGAATCTGAATGTTGTGTGGAATTGCATGAAATTGCATATATGAGAAAAGGGTGACCCGTGGGAGGTCAGGAGCCCTATGAGGTGACTTTCAAATACAGATTCCTGGCTAGATCCGTGAGGACCTGTGGTAGCCGAGGGAGCTAGAGTTAAGTCTCGAGACGTCTTTGGAAGACTGGTACCACACGGGAAGGGCTAATGGACGAGAGGCAGGGAAGGAATCTGTAACTGCGATCACTAATTAAGTCGGATCCGCATGCATGTACGTAGGAGCATTGTTATTGAGATTGACATGGTTGGTATAGCTTGGATGACTGAATGAATTCTGACTGAATGTGAATGTGCATATTTATATTGTTGATGAGTTCAATGTGATTGTGTGTATATATTTGTATGTGTAAATGCTGTCGTGAATAGCATGATTAATATGGCCATGATTAAGTGGGGTGAATTCCGACTAGGGAATATAGGTGCGTTAGTGCTGTGGCCGAGCGTGAGGCGATGTTATGATTGTGAGTCTATGTTATTGTGAATGATGTGAATTGCTTAATCCTGACTGAATTGTATAAATCCGAATGAGTGATGTTACTATATAACTGAGAATTGGGGATTAAATCCGAGTCAGTAACTGTCATTTTATATGTAAAAGCTCACCCCTACACCATTTTCAGTATGTGCAGGTCGGTCGAGAATGATGTGAAGGACTCAAGTCTGAGTGGGGTGCACTCCGACTGTTGAGTGCATGCCTTGTATATTTATAATATATTTAGTCAGTGTTAAGCCTTGGTCGGCTCATATAACAATGTTGTATAACGAATGCGAGTATATATGTATTGTAATCCGAATGCGGGTTTATATATATATATATGGTTTACATTGGTATCAAGTACTTGTATCGGATAATGGGTGTTGGTGAATGAATAATGTTAAAATGCTAAATATTCCGAGTGTATGAATATATAACATGCATATAAGTGTTTTATGTTGATTTGATGCGTCTTTCCGACTGGAATGTGTTGCTAAATGAATTGAGGGTTGTTGATGAGTGAAATAGTGTTAAGTTGATGATTCCGAGTGAGATTATAGTGTTTGGACATTTCCGAGTGAAAATCCGAGTGAACCTCTTCCGAGGGAAGAGTTGCTATAATGGTGGAAATTGGATTATAATCTAAGTATGTGATATGAGTATAATCCGAGTGAACGAGGTTCCATATCCTGAGCGGTGAGTCATAGAGCAAGTCCGAAGGGGGCTTACTTAATGTTTCCCGAGTAAGTAAGGTATCATATGCTGGGTGGACCTGGGATGAATATTCCGAGTGGAGTAGGATAGTGGAGTCCCCTTCTGAGTGAGGGAAGGTCTGTATGTTCTCTGGGTGAGAGGTGAGAAAGATATACCGAGCGACGGGTGTACGGTACATTCCCGACTGCGTTGAAGTCAAATACCCCGAGTGATGTCTGACTAGGAAATATTCCGAGTGAGGAAGAGTTCTGGATCCCGAGTGGTAGAATTGAGGGAGTCATTCACCGAGTGGTTTATACTTGTGACCTATACGAATGAAATAAGGAGCTGTGTAAATTCTCGAGTGAGGTATGAGCGTGAGGATTTACCGGGTGAACCCACGTCCCAAATCCGAGTGAGAAATTACCTTGTACCTGTGTTCACCCAGCGAATTAGACTTAGCTCCTGCAAGAGTGAGTGGATGGAAGGCCTTTGTGCTGGCTTCGCTTAAGCAAAGGGCTGCCCGCTTGAGCGAGTCAGCGTTGTCATAGAATTCGCCCAGGCGCTGATGTGTTTCGCTGAACTGAATGGATCGGTTCAAGCCTTGTCCCTTCCGCTGATTGCTATACGTGTGAAGGTTCTTTTATTCTCCCTTGCCTTCCTCTTCCTTCTTCTATGCCGGTTGTCCATTGGCTGTTTTTGTGGAAAAAAAAATTTTCCCGGTTTTGGCATTTATTTATTTATTAAATTAGGGTGTTACACCATTCCCATATCTTTATATATTAGATCGGTTATTCAATGATCCGGGGTAATTAATCGGCATTTTATATTTTGAATTCCTTCTACTTTTAATTATTTTAAATCATGAAAAATTTACCCCTGTTCCGAAATAGGAAATCGAATTCGGGGTGTCACAACTGGCCTTGCCTTTGACAAAACTAACCCGTAAGAATCAACCATTTGTATGGAGTCTTGATTGTGAAAGGAGTTTCCAAGAGTTGAAAGTTAGACTTACTTCTGCTCCTGTACTGGCTTTGCTGGACTTATTGGATGACATCGTTGTGTACTGCAACACTTCAAAGCTTGGTCTTAGTTGCGTGTTGATGCAAAAAGAGTGTGTGATACCTTACACATGATCTCGAATTGGCAGCGGTGGTGTTTGCCTTGAAGTTATGGCAGCACTATTTGTATGGCTCTAAGTTTGTGGTCTTTAGTGATCATAAGAGTCTTAAATATCTATTTGATCAGAAGGAGCTTAATATGCGCCAACGGAGATGGATGGAGTTTCTAAAAGATTATGAGTTCGAATTGAGGTATCATCCCAGAAAGGAAAATACGGTTACCGATGCCTTGAGTCGGAAGTCATTGTATGTTTCCGCTATGATTGTGAAAGAGATTGAGCTCATCGAGCAATTTCAAAATTTGAACGTGGGTGTAGAAATATATACTCTGAAAAAGATGTCCCTTGAGGTGTTAACAGTAGCAAATGTATTCCTTGAGATTGTGAAGTTACAACAACTAAAGGATGAGTACTTGATTGAGATGAAAGAAGCTCAAGCTAATGGGAAAAATTCATTTTTGACAGAAGGCCATGATGGCATTTAGCATGTGAAAGGCCAGATTTATGTTCCATCTGATGGTGATTTAAGAAGGTTGGTACTCGAGGAAGCTCACAAAAGTGTGTTGAGCATACATCCTGGTGCCATGAAAATGTATCAGGATCTAAAGAAGAATTTCTGGTGGCCCAGTATGAAACGGGATGTGGATAATTGTGTAGCCTCTTGCATTATTTGTCAAAAGGTGAAGGTTGAACATCAGAAACTATCTAGTTATCTAAGACCCCATGATATTCCAGTTTGGAAGTGGGACGACATTGCTATTGACTTTGTTTCTGGATTACCTAGAACACGTACTATAAATGTTGCTATATGGGTGATTATAGATCGGTTGACGAAGTGTGCTCACTTTTTGCCTATGAATATGAAGAGTTCAATGGAGCAATTAGCCTGGATATACATAAAGGAGATCGTTAGGCTACATGGTGTGACTTTGAGTATTGTGTCGGATCGCGACCCGCGATTCACTTCCCAATTTTAGGGAAGCTTGCATGAGGCAATGGGTTCCAAGTTAAAGCTTAGTTAGGTGTATCATCCACAAACAGATGGACAATCCGAGCTGACAATTCAAAGCCTTGAAGATTTGTTGTGGGCTTGTATATTGGAGCACGGTGGCTGTTTGGAAAGATTCCTACCACTAATTGAATTTACATACAACAATAGTTACCACAGTTCCATTGGTATGGCTCTATATGAAGCATTGTATGGTCGGAAGTGTAGAACTCCATTGTGTTGGCTTGAAATTAGAGAGAGTTTGGCTTTGGGGCTGGAGTTGATTACGGAGACAAATGAACAAATCAAGAAGATACGAGAGAGGATGAAAATTGCCCAAGATCGTCAGAAGAGTTATTATGATAAAAGGCAGAAGCCACTTGAGTTTCAAGTTGGCGATCACGTGTTTTTAAGAGTATCAAGAGATAAGGGTATTGGAAGGGCGTTGAAAAGTGGAAAGTTAAGCCCGAGGTTCATTGGACACTATGATATTTTGGAGGGGATCGGCGATATGGCATATCAGATTGCACTTCCTCCGCACCTCGTTAATCTATATAATGTGTTCAATGTGTCATAGTTGAGGAAATATGTCCATGACCCTCTACATGTAATTCCTATGGATGACATTGATGTTCGAGACGATTTGTCCATTCCTCCTGTTTTCATTCGTATTGTCGAACGCTCTGTGAAGAAGCTACAAAACAAATTGGTGCCCTTGGTGAAAGTTGCATGGAAGCACGGAAATGTTGAGACGTTCACATGGGAATATGAGGACGATGTGAGAGCACGGTACCCCAATGTGTTCGAATCTGGTATCTTAAATTTCGGGGACGAAATTTCTTTTTAGGTGGGGTAGATTGTAACACCCTAAAATTTTAAAATATTATGAAGGTAAATATTAAATAATTGTATTTGGGTTATTTAATGTTCCAAAATATTGGGAATAAATAAATTAAGATTTTTGGGATCTGTTTATAATTTATTGGAACTGGATAAGTTGAAAATGAGCCCGGTTGAAATATCGGTGTCAGACCAAGTATCTCTGATTGGGATGATATTGGTCAGGGCTGTTAAGGATATTGTTGGGAATCCGAATACGTATTCGGAATAATTTTTGGATAAGGTATTGAGCCTAAACTAAGATCCTGTTTATCATAAAACGATGAATATTTAATGGGGAATTAAAAATAAAGCCAAATGACCCATTTTTCCCTTCTTATTCTCGTCAGATTTTTGGCTTTCCTATAACATGTACTTTGCTTCTACTTCTTCTCTACTCTTCCCCTTCATTTCTTCTTCTCCTTCTTCTCTCCTAAAACCCTAAGCAAAAAGGGTGGTGGTTCTCTTCTCCTCTCCCATTTCCGTCCTTCAAAGAGCTTAGAAGGAGTTTGGAGCTTGAAGTCTCACTCTCCTTTCCCCTCATTTTCATATGGTTTTCCCTCTCTTGGAAAGCTCTCTTATTCCTTCTCTTGAGGTAAGATCTTGCTATTTCTTTAGAGTATGAACTATGGGTTTTTGGGTTTTGATGTTGGGAATGTGATTTAATGAGTGCTGTTGGGTTACTAGAGAAACCCTAACCCTATGATTTGGGGGAATGCAAAATATGAGTGAAGAAGCATTTATTGTGTTAAATAACTATTTTTGGTGAGGTAAAATGATGTTATTAATGGTGAATGGCCATTAATGAAGCTTAATGGTTGTTGGGAACCATTAAGGTGGGAACCCGTTAATGGGTTTGGTATTAAATGTGCATAATAATAAATGTAGACGCCTATACCATGGTGGTGGTGGCAGAATGGATGAAATAGATGGGACTGAGAGTTAAAATAATGGAAGATATGGGGTAGCTGAATATGAACGTTAAACCGAGGTGGTCGAATAGAAAATTGATTGTGTGACGTATTTTGATGTAGAAAATAACCTCAGTTATGAGGCGGAACCATCTGACCGCGGTGATTACTACTTCTCTTGAGGTAGGAGGGGGTACCTATTCTAAATGTATGATTTCATCCATTGATGATGTGAAAATATGTGTATATGATTATGCTTAATGATTGCTTGTGTGGACGATGTATTGATTTTGTGATTTGAGTGCATTTAGAATGATTAATGTTATATGGCATGTGTTTGGAATGATGAATATGATATAGAACGGGTCTGAACTGTAACACCCCGGTTTTCTGGACTCAAATTTCGATGTGATCAAGATAATGATAAATAAAATGTGAGTAAATTTTTCATGTTCCAAGATAATACCGGTGTCACACTGAAACTTAAATCACAGAAAACCGAAGCGTACAATTTAATAAACTAAAGCTGGATCGATAGATAAATTGCCCATAACGGTATACGAAAAATAATAGAGTTTACAGCGGAAGAATGTGTATACCGGGCACACACCTAGTCCCATATATGACGATATGAGAAAAGGCTAGGCAAAGCATGCAAAACCTGACATGAGCCTAATAAAACAAACCCGTCTAATTCACTCACAACATACACATGCATTGCCTAAGATATAATTACATAAATATGTATACATATACATCCGGGGATATTCTCCCGACTATCTCAATCATCAATGAACATCATTTAATTTTAATCCTTCTAGTACACATTAGATCATCTCTTACATACTACATATATATTCATCATCCACAAATTCAAAGGATTATCTTATACATACCCAAAATCACTAAATCATCTATATCATCATATACAATTGGTTCATTACATAAGAACCCATAAATGATGCCGGCCAAGGCACTTCCATTACCACTATTTACCCTCACCCAATCTTTAATTAAATCTGAACTCATCCCATGGCAACCTGCATCACAATGCTAAAAAGGAGACCACATGGGAGAGTGAGTTATACATTCAAAATGACGAATAATATATATATTGTGATCATGTGTATATGCATACAGACGTCATGTGTGCTTTGCTATAAAATCATTAAATTAACATTCATTCATCATCTCATTACTATAATAGGCATACAAGCCTCATGAATCGCAATTCATATCATAGACAAGCACAAGCACACACACAATCGCAATTCATATCTTATTAAATTTTTATCTCATTTCCACCTCGCAAGGGGTTTCTCATCACTCGTGGTCATCCCATCTCAAATGCCATGCTCTTATGGCTAATGCACATGTCAACAATTTAATGCATATGCAACGGATCCGATGTCATACCAAGGGTGACCGCAACCTCTATAATCAATCACTCATAATCATTGGTTTCCCACCTCGCAAGGGGTACTCCCTATAGCAGCCTCGCAAGGTGCTTCTCGTGATCGATACCACGTTTCAACAATTCTCATAGGTTTCCAACCTCGTAAGGGGTACTCCCGCCTCATGATCACAACCATGGGCATCATAGGTGCTCGCAAGCCTTTTATCACATCAAATACCAAGTGATCGCAACCACTGGCTCATCATCATACAATGGTCCCACAGGGCCTTTCACATTCCACGACCAGGTGATCGCAACCACCAGCACAATATCATATCATCATCAAGTTGTTGTCCCGCCTCGCAAGGGGTACTCCCTTCATAGAATCCCGCAGGATCTTTCATCACTGTGATCGCAACCACAAAACATCAATGCTATGCCATGCCATGAATGCAAAATGCAATAATGCATATCCCTAACAATCTCGCAAGGATATCTCTCCCTCTCAATTAGGGATATAATTAATTTGGCATTTTAATAATTATTTGTAATCATTTACAAGCCCCTCAAGGCACATCATTCATATAATTGGCATCTTAATGGCCACAAACATCATTCATAACAATCCACACATGGATATCAAAAGGCATAGCAAACATCATAATATTAATCCACACATAGAATTATTCGAGGCATATTCATCATTCCATATATGGCAATCACACTTATGCCCAACACAATCATGTTCTTGAATATACATCTCAACACATCACATATATCTATTTCATATCGTGTGGCAAGTCAATACTTGTACTCAACCACATTATATTTACATCATTAGGTAATATTCGTCAATGTTACCACACATTCATTTAGTGGGCTTTCCTCTCATTATTTATCACCATGGTCCTAAGTGTAACTTATAGCCTCTTCATCATTCCCTCATATCCCACTCTTAGTGGTGAAAACGTCACAAATAATTTGTTCTGGATTCATCAATTTATTTTATTTCCCCATGGTAGCATATCATCAATACATACCACATATACATCTCCATAAATATCCCATAATATAAGGGAATGGGGCTCAGCATCAATTATTGAGGGAAATAACGAAATCCTAAGTTTTGGGTATCTCGCTCAAGCGAGATTCACCTTCGCTTAAGCGAGATGAGGGTAGTTCACTTAAGCGCCCCTAAGTTTTCCTGAGCGAAAAGGCTTTGCCTTTCACTCAGAAATTTGGAACTTGACAGAGTCTGGCCGATAGAAATTTTTTCCAGGTCCGAGCTTTGCTTTGCTCGGAAATACATCTCTCGGCCCCAAACCACTCAGAAGTGCCTTCCTTGGAGAAATCTCACTCGGGGTTAGTTTGAAACTTGAGAGAGTCTTCCCGAAAGAGACTCATTCCCGGTCGGACTCTTTTCCTTGCTTGAAAAGACACTTTCTCCGAAACACACTACTCGGAAAGGCCTCGCCTGACAATTGTTCTTCTGAAGTTCAGAGTTTTTTCATTCGGAATCAACTCACTCGGGAGTCTTCCACTCAGAGACAATTTTGCCCAGAAAAAGCAGTTGTTCCCCAAATCAGACTCACTTCAATCAGTAATTTTTCACTCGAACGAATAGCTTTGAGCGGTATTTATTCAAAGTCAGTCCCTTTTTCACTCAGAGTGGTTGCAGTCGGGAAGGTTCTACTCGGATTTCCAACCAAGAAATATTCCTTCAAGGTAAGCCATTTTTCACTCGGAATGGCTTTGATAAGGAATCTTCCACTCGGATTTACCTCCAACAGGGAAATATTCCACTCAGCAACGCTTCATTCAGAGACTCCTTACTCGGAAATGATCATTTTCGAGTCATCCTACTCGGATTTGATCATTCCGAGTCAGAATTCAGTATAAAAAGAGAATTCTTTCCACTTGGGCTTGTTCTTCTTGTTTCTTTTTCATTTTATGGTCGTTTTTCTCTTGTTATTGACCCTTTATTACCTTAATTTCTGCAAAATAACATACCCAAGTAGAATATAGTGGAAAGAAAGCAAAAATCACAATAAATAAAGGAAATACAGTGCATAATGATTAAAATCCTAAGCAAACTAGATCTAATTTATTGTGTTATAAAGCACTTATCAAAATACCCCAAACCAAAACATTGCTTGTTCTCAAGCAATTACCATATTCACATGATAAGATACAGAAAACACTAAGCTCAGCAAACTAAGGAATCCAAAATAGAGAAAAAGATTTATTCAAATGCCAATATTAATTTTCTTATGTGAATCAATTTTCATTATCAAGACAGAGGATACTTTTCTCTCAATTTTCACTCAAAGTGTTTCATGGTTTGTGTATCACTCAGATCATCATAGTCAAAAAATATTACCATAAGCTTGTTAATAAACCAGAAACTCCATAGTTTAGATAGAAAATATGTCAAAGTCTAAAGGTCTTTCAAAGGTTGTAACGTGGCCTTGGGTTGTATTGTCAAGGTAGGAATTTCAAGAAAAATGGAGTACAAAAGGGCTTTAACAGTCATGAATGATTCAAATTACCATCATAAATTTAACAGAGCAAATTTTTGAACTTTTATGGACTTTTTGTAATTCATTCAATATCATCCTTTTGATTTTCTTTTTCTTTTTCTTGTTTTTCTTTGCATTCAATACCATATTTTTCTTAAGTCCTTTTTTATTTCTTTGCTCCACTAAATTTTCAACTTTTTCACTATCAAGAAAATATCAATCAATGAAAGGCTTCAAAGAAAAATTTTCACTTTTAGGCTCAAAAGGGGCAACTAGGGGTCAAATTATGCAAAAATTCTGAGGCTTAAGAATGAGACCTAATTGTGCCTTTATCATCCTAAGACATATAATCAAAAACCATTTTGAATCAGTTAAAAACAAGTTCTAGAATATTAATGACTATGAGATTCACTCAATCAAGAAGATATGGGTTTTGAAAATTTGTTTGATAAATAACCCATTTTGGCTCAAGTCTAACCATGGAAAGTCTTTTCAAAGAAAATTTTAATCACATAAAATTCATTTAGACATTGATTTGGCATTTAAACAATCAAATTTTGAAAATTTTACTCAAAATTTTGGGGTCCTTAGATACTTTAGCCTTGTGTTCAAAGTAAATTTATCATATAATCATGGTAAATTACAAGATTATAAACAAAACAAGGAAAACACACATGCATGAAAAATATAACAACATAAACAAAATAGTTAAGTTTTCTTATCTACCACCCCAAACTAGAATTTGACATTGTCCTCAATGTTAAAATGGATGATAAAAGGATAAGAAAACTTACCTATAGTAACCCCAAACTAGCATTTGATATATATTTTTTTAAAAGCTCAAAATGAAACAACAACTTTTTATAGGGTTACCTCCTTATCAGTGCTAAGTTTTAAGTCTTCAGCCAGACTTCTCACTGTTTGGATTTACTCATCAGGAGCATCAAGCAAGTCCAAGTCACTTGCTTGTTGTATTGGTTGACCTGTCAAGTAGTGCTTTACTCTCTATCCATTTACCCTAAATGTACCAGATTTCTCGCTCCATAGTTCGACAGCTCCAAAGGGAAAGACTTTTGTCACCTTGAATGGTCCCGACCATCGGGATCTCAGTTTACCTGGAAAAAGCTTCAATCTGGAATTAAATAGTAAAACCATATCACCTGGATTAAATGTTCTCTGTTGGATGTGACGATCATGCCATTGTTTGGTTTTTTCTTTATAAATTCTGGCATTTTCGTATGAATCTAGACGGAGTTCTTCAAGCTCATTTAATTCCAACAATCTTTGTTCACCTACAGCCTTATGATCAAAGTTAAGTGTTTTAACAGCCCAAAAAGATTTATATTCAAGCTCAACGGGTAAATGGCAGGGCTTCCCATATACTAGCTTAAAAGGTGTGGTTCCAATGAGAGTTTTGTATGCGGTGCGATACGCCCATAAGGAATTATCTAACTTAATAGACCAATCCTTACGTGATGTATTCACTACTTTTTGAAGAATATTTTTAATTTCTCAATTGGATACCTCAACTTGTCCACTAGTTTGTGGGTGATAAGGTGTAGCAACCTTATGCCTAACTCCATATTTCTTTAGAAGGGTCTGAAAAGTTTTCTCAATAAAATGAGACCCTCCATCACTTATAACACATTTTGGGACCCCAAACCCTGGAAATATTATTTTCTTAAAAAGTTTAATAACAGTCTTAGCATCAGAATGGGGTGAAGCAATGGCTTCCACCCATTTTGACACATAGTCAACTGCCACTAATATGAACTGATTTCCAAAAGAGGAAGAAAAAGGTCCCATAAAATCAATACCCCATACATCAAACAATTCAACTTTTAATATGGTATTCAATGGCATTTCATGTCTCTTACCAATGTTACCTGTTCTTTGCCAAGCATCACAAGTTAGAACATACTTACGTACATCCTTAAAAATATTTGGCCAATAGAACCCAGCTTGCAATATTTTAGCAGCTGTCTTAGAGGTACTCATATGCCCTCCACAGGAAAGAGAATGGAAATGATCCAAGATAGCATGGACCTCATCTTGTGAAACACACCTCTGAATCAAACCATCTGCATATTGCTTAAATAGGAGTGGTTCATCCCAATAGTAGTGTTTAACATCTGCAAAAAACTTTTTCCTTTGCTGAAAGCTAAGATCAGGAGGTAAGATACCACATGCAAGAAAATTTACAAAATCAGCATACCAAGGAACACGTTGGATACTAAGACTCAAGAGTTGTTCATCCGGAAAAGATTCATTGATGGGAATATTATTTGTTTCTTCTTTTTCAGATGTCAACCTAGACAGGTGGTTAGCGACTAAGTTCTCGGTACCCTTCTTATCCTTAATTTCCAAATCAAATTCTTGCAATATTAGAATCCACCTAATTAACCTAGGCTTTGCTTCCTTTTTATTCAATAGATACTTAATGGCAGAGTGGTCAGTGTAAACAGTAACATGTGAACCTACCAAGTAAGATCTAAATTTATCCAAAGCAAAGACAATAGCTAACAGTTCTTTTTCAGTTGAGGCATAATTTACCTGAGCATCATCTAGCGTCCGGCTGGCATAATGAATTACATGGAGCTTTTTATCCTTTCGTTGCCCCAATACAAGCCCCACTGCGTAATCACTTGCATCGCACATCAACTCAAACGGGAGTTTCTAATCAGGTGGTTGCACGATGGGGGCAGAGATTAGAGCTTGCTTAATCCTGCAAAAAGCTTCCATACATGATGAATCAAAATTGAAAGGCACATCCTTACCCAGAAGAGTTGTAAGAGGCTTTGTGATTTTGGAGAAATCTTTAATAAACCAATGGTAAAACCCTGCATGTCCAAGAAAACTCCGAACACCCTTCATATTTGTAGGTAGAGGCAATTTTTCAATCACTTCCACTTTAGCCTTATCAACTTCTATACCTCTCTCAAACATCAAGTGTCCAAGAACTATGCCTTCTCTTACCATAAAATGGCATTTTTCCCAGTTTAAGACCAGATTAGTCTCTTCACAACGTTGCAAGACTTGGTACAAATTTGTTAAACAATTATCAAAATCCAAACCATGCACTGAAAAATCATCCATAAAGACTTCCATCACATTTTCAATAAGGTCAAAAAAAATTGCTTGCATACACCTTTGAAAAGTCGCTAGTGCATTACACAAACCAAAAGGCATACGCCTATAAGCATAAGTCCCATAAGGGCAAGTGAAGGTAGTCTTTTCTTGATCAGATGGATGAATGGGAATTTGATGAAAACCTGAATACCCATCCAAATAACAGAAATAAGAGTGTTTCACAAGTCTTTCAAGCATCTGATCAATAAAAGGGAGAGGAAAATGATCTTTTTTCGTGGCGCTATTTAACTTCCTATAATCAATGCACATGCGCCAACCAGAGACAATCCTAGTATGAATCAAGTTATGCTTATCATTTTCAATCACAGTTATTCCCCCCTTTTTAAGCACCACATGAACAGGACTTACCCATTTACTACTATCAACAGGATATATGTGTAACATCCCGAATTTTAAAATAGAAGATTAATTAAGGAAAATAAATATTGACAAGTTGAATATAAATTGTTTAATATCCCAATAAATTGAAATTAATTAAATTAAGATTTTTGAGGGCTGTTGGTAATTTATGGAGACCGGTTAAGCTGAAAATAAGCCCGGTTGAAATATGGGTGTCAGACCAAGTATCTCGGAATGAGATGATATTGGTCAGGGCTGTTGAGAATAATATTCAGAGTCTGAATATATATTCAGAATAATTTTTAGATGAAGTATTGAGCCCGAACGATGAGCCTGTTGGTCATAAAACGATAAATCTTTAATGAGTGATTAAAATTTAAAACACATGAGCCCAAATTCCCTTTCCTTTTCCACGTGAATGCTGAAGCAATTGGAAAAATAATTCACTTCCTCTCTTCTTCATCACTTCCTCATTTCTTCTCCTACTTTCTTCTTCTTCCAAAGCCCTAACTTTGAGTGGTGAGCTTCTCCTCCATTTTCATTTTGAATAAGCTAGGAAGAGAACCATTGGAGCTGAATTCCTCTTCCTCTTCTCCTTCATTTTCATAGCCCTCTTTTCTCTGCTTGGAACCCATTTCGTTTTGGGTGTGAGGTAAGCCCTTTCACCATTTTTAGAATGGATTGATGATGATAATATGGGGTATTATGATTTGGAGAGGAGATGCATGTGCATGGGTGTTTATTAGAGCATTTAATGCTTATGCCCTAGAATGGGTCATCATAAATGTGAGTACTTATGAAGAGGAAATGGTAGTTGGTGTATTAATAAGGGTAGAGAATGAAGGTTTATGATGTATTAATGAAGGTGGATGGGTTTTGGAGGAAAGCTTTAACTACCACTCCTATCATATAGGCACCAGATTGGTAACTTCCATTTGAACTTATGTGTGATGCATCAAATTATGCTTTAGGAGTTGTTCTTGTACAAAAAGTAGGTAAAGTACAATATGTCATCTACTATGGCTCGCAAACTTTGGATGTTGCACAAATTAACTATACCACCATAGAAAAAGAACTACTTGCTATTGTGTTTGTACTTGATAAATTTAGATCTTATTTGCTTGGTTCAAAAGTGGTTGTATTTTCAAATCATGCAGTATTAAAGTTCCTTTTAAAGAAACTAGATGCAAAACCAAGATTAATTAGGTGGACGTTGTTGCTCCAAGAGTTTGACATTGAAATTAAGGATAAAGTTAAAGCAGAAAATTTGGTGGCTGATCACTTAAGCAAAATTGAAAAAGAACTTGACCCAACATCTATTAGAGATGATTGCCATGATGAACAACTTATGGGAATACATGATTCCACTCTATAGTTTGTTGATTTGGTAAACTACTTAGCTGCTTTTGTTACTCCCATACATGCATCTAAACAACAAATAATAAAACTAAAAACTAATTCTAAATACTATGTTTGGGATGATCCGTACTTATGGAAACTTTGTAGTGACTAAGTCATTAGAAGATGTGTGCCTGAAAATGAATTCCATTCCTTTCTTAAATTTTGTCATACTTATGCATATGGTAGACATTTTGGACCTCAACGTACAACAAGGAAAGTGTTAGAATTTGGTTTGTTTTGGCCAACATTTTTTCATGATGCATGTATATTTTGTAAAACTTGCGAACAATGTCAAAGAATGGAAACATATCTCATAGAAATGAGATGCCTTAACAACCCATGTTATTTTATAAAATTTTTGATATTTGCGACATAGATTTTATGAGAGCTTTTCCAGTATCTTTTGGTTTTATTTATATATTGCTTGTAGTCGATTATGTGTCTAAATGGGTAGAGGCTAAAGCTACTCGAACTGATGATTCTAAAGTTGTTGCAGATTTTGTTAGATCACACATATTTTATAGGTCTAGTGTTCTGAAGGCCATTATCAATGATTAAGGATCACATTTTTACAATCGTAAAATGGAGTCTCTTAAAAATATATAGTTAAGCATAAAGTTTAAACACCTTATCACCCCTAAACAAATGGGCAAGCTGAAGTGTCTAACTGGGAATTAAAAATGATCTTTCAAAAGATAATGCAACCTAATAGGAAAGATTGAAGCAAAAGGTTAGAAGATGTTCTTTGGGCTTATAGAACAACTTATAAAACACCTATAGGAATGTTACCCTATAGGATTATTTTTGGAAAATCATGCCACTTACCTGTAAAAATTGAGCACAAAGCTTATTGGGTAGTAAAACAATATAACTTGGACTTAAATAAGGCCGGTAAATAAAGGAAACTCCAACTATAGAAACTTCAAGAAATCCATTTGGAAGTTTATGAAAGTTCCAAAATTTATAAAGAAAAAGCCAAATTCTTTCATGACAAACAGGTCTTAAGAAAAAACTTTTTCATTGGACCAAAAGTTTTATTGTATAATTCATGTCTAAAGCTCATATCTAGTAAGCTTCGCTCTAAATCAGCAGGCCCATTTGAAATGACTAATATCTTTCTTTATGGTGTGATTGAGATTTCAGATAAAGCCACAAACAAGGTTTTCAAGGTAAATGGGCACCGACTTAAACCTTTCTTTTAATGGTTCCAAGAGCACACAAATGCGGAGGTGTATTTGTGTGATGCCAAATATTTTGACTAACTTTTCCTAATAACAATATTTATATATATAGATAGATAAAAATAAATAAATAAATAATAAAAAATAGATATCAGTTAATTACATCATCATTTTTTTTAGTGCTAACACTTGTCCCAATCATTATTACAATTATTGTTTTGGCATTATTATCATTTTCTTATAGTAGTTAAAAAGTCATCGCCAGGCTCATGACATTAAACAAGCGCTTGATAAGAGGCAACCTATCACCTTTTCACCTTCTTCATCTCTACTATTCTTTATAACCTCATTTTTTATTCTCTCTTTTCTAAATAGCTGTAGCTTTAAAATAATCTGACAATGGAACAAACCCTTACAAAACTTAAGGATAGATTCCCTACACTTCTACGTGACATGGTTGTAAAAATTTACAAAGCTCGAGTTCAGAAGTTAAAGGTACTCACATATTTTGGCATTCCAAAGGATGTTTGTTGGCTTATCGAAGGGAACGTACGTCTTTCTGGTGAATAACATAAGTCTTATATAAAACATTTTCCAGGTGTGGCACGTAGTTCTTATTCTAAAAAACAAAGAGCTAAGAGGATAGGAGTTTGCCATAAATATGCAAGATGGAACTGTGATACACGTTGTAGGAACCCTGGAATGGTATCCATAAATCAGGAGGAGAAAATTAAATTTATAAAGGGTGGACTGAGTAAAAAGTACAACTTGGATAAAATCATTAGTTCTCTTGAGACGCATCCATATGGAATTGTTCAAAGAGTCCTTCTGGATTTAAATTACCTGTTCATCCATGAGAACTACAAGTATCGCCTTAGGAATCTGGCATTAAATGACCCTGTTTGCTAGTTTATAAGAAAATGGATGGGTAGCAAAAACCTCAACTCATAGAAGGAGTTTAAGTCGTTACTCAAAGTAAAACTAGAGGAAGATATGAGCCATAATCACAACTACTGTACATATTTACTATTATTTTCAATGTTTTACTTTTCTGAATTCACTTTGACTTTTAAAAATTACTAATTTTTATTTTCTACAATCATGTCTATTCAATTTTCTCTAGTTTTGTCATTTCTTTTCATATCATAATAATTATGTAAACTTTTCACCTATCATCAATTATTTCATCTTAGTTTTTAGCTATAAAAGAACACATAACTCTATATAGAAAACATAAAAAAATATAAAAAATAAAATCCATTTATGTGTTTGGTGGATCCAACAATGGTAATTGTTAGGAGTACCTAATAGCAGCTGCTGAGTTGGGGAAACTATTGGCTGCGAAAAAAATAAATGTCTTGTATAGAGGAAGGATACGAGCTTTGAAAGGTCCCATGGCACTATCTAAACTAGTTAAAGGAAGCAACACCTTTAGTATCATCCTAGAACATGCTAGAATTACACCAATTATTTCTGTAGGAACTGGGACAAAAGTTATCAGCATCCATCAACGAATGGCCCATATGGTTGTAGGTGTTAAAGCCTTTATTGCACTTCCTGGAGGTTTCAGTACTTTTGAGGAAATATTTTGCATTGCATCATGGTGTAACATGAACCTTCATAAAAAGCCATTAGGATTGTTAATGGTTTTTATGATAGTTTGTTAATTTATTTAGATAAAGTTGTGGAACAGGGCCTTATGACTCAAGTCGATCAATCGTTGATTCATGCTTCTTCAAATGCAAATTAATTGATTGATATTTTATAAAGCTTTTTACCCCAACCTCAACCCTTCTTGAAGCAAGATAAGGATCACTCACACAAGCGCAAGAATCTAGAACCATACACCACCCTTTGGTTATAATTTCTTTTCTTACCTTTATCTCTATTAAAAAAAATGGGACTATAAAAATCATATAAATCACTAAGGACAGTGCGTTGAATAAGTGTGGGGGGTCTCATTGATATATATATATATATTATCTTTTTGTAATGGATGGGAAGAATAAAGATTAATTTGGACAAGTTGCATCTAAAGTCATAAAGATGCATCTTTAAGAACCAAAGTCTTGAGACGCATCCTCACAACACATCTTACTCGGATAACCACAACTGTTTTACCTTCCTTATAAAAACCATTTATATATATATATATATATATAAAGCACACACACAACCATTATCTTTGCTTTAGTGTTGGGTATCCTTTTCCTTTACCTTTACTAGGATTATTTCCAGTCAACATCAACCATTCTACAGCCATAAACATTGCCTTCATCACTCTCTAGCTGCCACACTTTGGCTTCACCCCTTTCTTTCAGATCGGAGACAAACTACACCACCAGTTAATCATCAGGATCTCTATTTTCTTTTACTCTTAATGGATGATATAACAGAGTCTTTTTATAGGCATACAAATGAATTAAGATGAATGTTATTACTCTTAATATTGCTCATGGTTGTGTTGATGATATTTTTCTTTTGGTTGTAACACTAGACCCATGAAACAAGGTTATATGACACAATCAAATTGTTTAGTTATACTAACCATTTCACATGCAGTTGAACTAATCAATTTGCTGTCGATATCTTTGTTACTAACCGCCCTTGAAAAAATAGTGCATAGGAATAAGCATAAGGAACCAGATCCTAACACTAATATTTGGTTATGATTTATTTTTCCTTCTTTGTTTCTTGTTCATAAAAAAAATCATTTTTAGTTTTCTGTTTTATATTCTGTATGCCTTTTACTAATTTTTTTTGGACTTGTCTTAGTAATGAGTAATTACATCACCCTTGTCCAATATTTCATGACATGTTGTGAATAATTTCCTTGCATATTGATTCAATAAGTTAGTTATGAAAAATCAAATTGTATATGAATTATGATAGATTGACCACCCTCAGTGAGATTTTGAGCTTAATTGGATGAACCACATTATGCCATTTTTCTTCTTTCTTGATTGACCCTTATTTATTAGTACTCTAGAACTTGACTTGTTTCTTTTTTAAGTATTATGTTCCATGTACATGCTTTGATGTGATTAAGCCCATTTTTGTTTTAACTAACCACTAGCCATATGTCTTACCTTGCATATTTTCCATTGTTACCCACATTGAGCTTATATCCATTTCTTGATTTAGTCACATAATTAGCCATTAGACAAAAACAATGATCACCCTTGCTTAGGTGTTTTGGAAATGCTATGAATAAAGGTTCTTGATGATTGTGGAAATGTACCCAAGATTATATATATTGTTGTTTCATTGTTCCAAAAGAAAGTAAAACAATGAAGAACAAAGAAATGTTAAAAGAAGAAGAAGAAAAAGAAAAAGAAGTGGTGTGTATATATATATATATATATGAAAATAATCAGCAGGATTTATTCTCAAGTTTTATCCTCCATCATGTTTTATTTTATTGAGTATTGAGTTTCAAAATGTATCACCTTGGCCATCATGTTTAGCCATACTATTTAATTTTATCCACCCTGTATCACCTTGGCCCCATCACAACCTTAATAAAGTCCTTTTGATCTCTACATGCATATGTGTTCAAATATGGAAATTAGAAATTTGTCAAGCGTATAGTATAGTGCTAACATATTTGGGTGATTTTCTGAGAGTATACACAAACCTAAATAATCGAGATATAGAGAACATGAAGAGAATATCTATCACTTGTTTATCTACTCTTTGATTTGATCACTTAATTTATGTAACTAGTATGTAATGCTTCTTATTCACACTTATCATGACTTCTTGATATAAGGGATTATGTGTATTACTTATTATTTTAGATTTTTAAAAAATCAAAATAATTGTGTTTTTGTTATTTCTCATATTAGGTTTTAGTTTTGTTTGGCCCTGGAGTGCAAAAGCTTAAGTGTGGGGGAATTTGATGAATTAATTTTAATACACTTATTTTAGTTTTACACTTGGGATTTATTATATATTTATTATGTTTAATGATAGTATTTTAATTAAGTTTTATGTTGTTTAGTTTAATTTGATGAATTTAACCTTATCATCTCTTTGAATTATTGTAATCTCAACCCCACCAATGTTGAAATAATTACATCAATGTTTAGCACATGAGTGTATAGTGCTCTAAGAGGAATACAAAAGAGAGATACATAATAAATATATGCTAAGTTTCCATTACATTTTTATGTTTTTGCTTTAGTTTCTTAAGTTTTAGTTCTTCTTTCTCTTGCTTTATTTCTTTGCTCTATATTCCATTCTTCAAGTTATGATCTTCATTTACCTTTCTCAATATGAAGTAAGTTAATTTTATTATTTTGTTATTTACTTTTATAATCAAATTAATAGTTAATTTAAATTTATCTGTCATTGTTAAAAATTATCATCAAAGCTTAGTCTTTTAAAATCAACTTAAGGAATTTAATTTTTCTTTATGTTAACTTTGGATTCTTGCTCTTAATTTTTTGATTTAAGATAATTACTTTTCTTTGTCTCTTAAGCACTCATAATAGTAGATTATTTAAGTGTATAACCGATTGGTATGTAATTGAACAATTTATAATCTAAAAGGATGTTGGTTAGTTAATCAATGATCAATTTGAGAACAAAGATTAAGTCACTAAATAAGAGATTTCTATTTGACTTCTTAACTAAACCAAATTATGGTTTTAAAGTTATCTTAGTAATTAATAAGAATATATCGATTGAATATTCTTATTAGTTCATTAATTTGATTCTAGAAGATTTCTAGAATATAATCGTTTAGGGATTTCAAGTGATTCAAGGTTGAGAAATTAATATTATTTAATCATACTTGTGATCAATGATTAGTTAACTAAAGATTTATTAATTCCTTGGGTTGGTTATTTCTAAATTTGACTTATTACCCACTCATAAATTTACTTTTCACATTATTATTATTTAGTTTCCTTTCCAATCTCAACTACAAACCTATTTTTTAGTTAAATAAATTGAGTGTAACTAGTTTGACTAAGGTGCTCGAGAAACGACTAAGGTTGCATACCTTATACTATATTAATTTAACTTTTATTTGACCCGACAACGACAGTGTGTCAGTTATCAGCACACAAAAGCAATGCCTAATGAGCTTGAGTCTTCACTAACAACCAACAATACACATTTGTAAAACACATGTTATCAACATACAAAACCAATGCCTAACTAATTGTGCTTTCCACTAACAAACAATAATCAAAACGCATTCGATAATATTGTTAGGCAGAAGTATGTATGACACTGGTTTGATAAACTTACCTTTATGTTGTACCTAACTGCAATCAAAGTACACAAACAAATTCCCTCACCCTACAGCTGTGAAAGAAAATCAAGTTTATTTGAAGCTCCTCCTAACTTTTGCCGAAGAATAGAGGCAACAATTGGTAATGACATAAATATGAAACTTGGCCTAGTATTTAAATATGAAACTTTGACAACGACACTCATTTTTAGCATTTAATGATTTATTTTCTGATTGCATATTATTGTTTGTTTTGTTTCTCTGTATAGTTTTTAAAATGTTTTGTACAATAACTAACATTGCTTCTATACATGTCTTCCCCTACATTTTTAAACTACTTGCATTAAATCATATTTAACATCACATATCATCATATTTAGCATCACATAGCATGAATAGAAAATAAAGAGTAAATTGGTTTAGCAAATACCTAATGAGTATCAAAAAGGAATAGCTCATCATGACTCATGTCCTCATAAGTCTTGTATGAGTTAGGCGGTGGCTAAAAGAAAAAGACAACTTAATTTTGCATCACAATAGCTTAAACTTAATTCATGTTTCATTTAGCATAATTAATTTTTTATATATGAGAGATCTCAAAAATTATGTATTTTCTAATCCTTTGAGGCAATTAGAAGCTAATTAATTTTTCCATCTCAAATTATAAAATTATTCAATTTAGTCCCCTATAAATTTCACACATTGTCAATTTTTCCTTTAAATTTAACACCCATCATATGATTTGGTTTCACAAAGTTAGGGACTAAATTGACTAGTACATACAAAAGTTAGGGACCAAAATGATTAATAACTGATAAACTTAAAGATCAAATTATCGGATCCTTAACATTAGGGACTAAAATGATAGAATTGTTAATTTTAAGGACTAAAATTTCTTTTTCATAAAGTATGCATCCACTCCTAGAAATCTATTAGTTCTTATTTAAATACCATTAGTTCCCTACCTCATACAAACTCAAAGTCATTCATTTTAATATACCAAAAGAGACTAGAATGAATAATGTCTTACAAAGTTAAGGTCCAAGAACAGGTTTTTAAAATCTAACTAACTAAAATGCCACTGTCAATATCACGTTCGGAAAGCAGTTTTCAAAATATCTTCGGTCTTCACCGGAATTTGGTGATATCTGGAACACAAGTCAATCTTAGAGAACACAACAACACCCTTCAACTGATCCAAAAGATCATCAATACGAGGAAGAGGATATTTGTTCTTAATAGTTAGCCTGTTGAGTTCGTGATAATCAACACACAATCTCATGCTTCCATCCTTCTTCTTCACCAACAACACAGGAGCACCCCAAGGAGACACACTTGGGCGAATAAACTTTTGTTCAAGCAATTCCTTGACTTGCTTCTTGAGTTCGGTCAACTCCATAGGAGACATCCTATAAGGAGCTCTAGAAACAGGCTCAGCGCCAGGAATGAGGTCAATAGAAAATTCCACTCCTCGTGGAGGGGGTAATCTAGGAATCTCATCCGAAAATGATAAGTGTTTTATAACACAATAAATTAGATTTAGTTTACTTAGGACTTTAATCATTATGCACTGTATTTCCTTAATTTTGTGATTTTCGCTTTCTTTCCACTACATTCTACTTGGGTATTTTATTTTGCAGAAATTAATAAAATTAAGGAACAAGTACAAAGATAATCCAAGGGTCAATAACATGAGAAAAACAACCATCAAATGATAAAGAAACAAGAAGAACAAGCCCCGGTGAAAAAAGAGCAACAAAAGCATGAAAATGGGCTCGGCCCAAGTGGAAAGAATTCTAAGAGGACTGAATTCCGACTCAGAATGATCATTTCCGAGTAGGATGACTCGGAATGATCATTTCTGAGTAGGGAGTCTCCAAGTGAAGCGTTACCGAGTGGATTATCTCCGGGTAGGGTGTTTCCGAGTGGAAGATTCCCGAAGGAGGTGCCTCCAAATGAAAAATGGCTGACTTTGAGTGAATATTTCCCGGTTGGAGGTAAATCTGAGTGGAAGATTCCCAATCAAAGCCATTCCAAATGAAAAATGGCTGACCTTGAAGGAATACTTCCCGGTTCAAGTTAAATCTGAGTGGAAGATTCCCGACTGTAGCCACTCTGAGTGAAAAAGGGACTGACTTTGAATAAATATCGTCCAAAGATATACGTCTGAGTGAAGGATTACTGATTGAAGCGAGTCTGATTTGGGGACAAGTGCTTTTTCTGGGAAAAATTGTTTCCGAGTGGAGGATTCCCGAGTAAGTTGATTCTGAATGAAAAAAAAACTGAACTTCGAAAGAACACTTGTCAGGCAAGGATGTCTCCGGGTGGTGTGTTTCGGAAAAGATGGCATTTTGAGCAAAGAAAAGACCTTTTCGAGTAGTGTGTTTCGGAGAAAATGTCTTTTCAAGCAAGGAAGGGTCCGACCGGGAATAAATCTCTTTCGGGCAGACTCTCTCAAGTTTCAAACTAACCCCGAGTGAGATGTCTCCGAGGAAGGCACTTCCGAGTGGTTTGGGGCCGAGAGATGTATTTTCGAGCAAAGCAAAGCTCTGACCTGGAAAGAGCTTCTATCAGCTAGATTCTCTCAAGTTCCAAATTTCTGAGTGAAAAGCAAGGCCGACTCCCGAGTGAATACGTCCAAATGGGTTGATTGACGATTGAGGCCATTCTGAGTGAAAAGCAAGGCCGACTCCGAAGTGAATACGTCTGAATGGGTTGATTGACGATTGAGGCCATTCTGAGTGAAAAGCAAGTCGGACTTCAGATGAATGTGTCCGAGTGGATCATTTCAAGGAGCGAAGAAAGGGCTGTTCTCGACTGAATTACTCCCAAGCAATATATCCGAGCAAGGTTTCTCCAAGTGGTTCAATAAAGACGTTGATTTCGAAGGAATACCCCTCGGGCTGAGATATTTGAATGAAGACTTCCCGAATGAGACGTTCCTGAGTGGGTCATATGTGAGAGAAGAGGGTCTGAACACGTGCTTCATGCAGAAGCACCTCTGAGCAAATGATCTCT
Organism: Clitoria ternatea; assembly: GCA_037962975.1. NCBI lineage: Eukaryota > Viridiplantae > Streptophyta > Magnoliopsida > Fabales > Fabaceae > Clitoria > Clitoria ternatea. Next base: position 138,047,953 of record CM075670.1, read on the forward strand.
GAGTAAGTCACTTTTGAAACAATTCCGAATGAATGTTTCAATCAAGGAAGCAATTCCGGTCGTAAAATTATTTTGAGCTTTTGGAGAAACCATGTCTTGTATGTTTTATTTTTCCATCATGTATATGAATTTGAATTATTTCACGAGTAACTAAATTAATTATCTTGGGATGAAGAGGGTGTGATAATATTTTATGATAATGTTATTTTGACTTTGAATTAAATAAATTTCTATTTTCCATTTAGTTCAAAAAATGCTCAATGCTCTTAGTGATTCCTAGCAAGAACCTAAGTGATAAAACTGTATTCTTGCGGGTATATTAGTAAGTTTAAGTAATTAATAGAATCGAGAGATTTATTGTTACTGGAAAGTTTTTGAACTAATCCTAAGGTTTTGAAATACTTTTTGTGACCTCGGTAAAACCGTGAAAGTAATCAAAATCTTTTGGGGAATAAATAAGGGATTTTCACAAAACGATAATGGGCCTTTTCTAAAGATTAAGCAGCGCTTTCCATAGGTTAGGTACATTAGTAGGATTCCGAGAGGAACATATTAATTAGCTTAAGGAAAATCAGCCTTGGAAAACTTAGTTTGATTCTTATTTATGAAAAGTTAAAATTCATTAACATAAAATAGAGTCTTGATCTCCCAAAATCCCAAGATACTCTCAACTCTGATTTTTACGTGTCAAGTAAATTTTGTTTCTAAATTTATTTTTAATTTGTGTTTTATTTTACAAAAACATTAAAAATCAATTGTGTGGATAATTAAATTTCAATATGCTGGTACTTTGAACATAGTCCCTGTGGAGACGATAATCTTTTATATTACGCGACATAACTCGTGCGCTTGTGGGCCCTGTCAGGAAACACATCGGGAAACTCCGAAACAATAGGGATTTCACAAGACTGGGACGTACCATTCCCATCAACCAAACAGAACATCATCAGAAGCTGAGAGATACCTTGCACATCAAAGCTTTTAGCACTTGGAGTTGGGAAGATCACTGTCTTCTTGTGATAATCCACCAAGACTTTGTTAGTAGACAACCAATACATGCCTAGAATAATATCCAGGTCCTTCATAGGCAAACAAACAAGGGATACAACAAACTTTCTACCCTCAAGGTTCATCTTGACATTCTCACATCGAGTCACCGATCTTAAACTAGCACCGGTCGGTGTAGTCACCATTATAGAACCCTTTATTATACACACAGGCACCCTCACGCGGCTCACACAATATTCAGAAATAAATGAGTGCGTAGCACCAGAATTAAAGATAACATTTACCAAATTACCAAAGATTTCACACTCACCATGGACAAGATCTTCAGCTTGAGCGGCTTCCTCACTAGTAACTACAAACACCCTACCTGCAACTTGTACTTGATTACCACCATTGCGGTTTCCATTCCTTCCACTATGGCTATTACCTTGACCATTACTATTTCTTCCACCATTATGATTTCCACCACGGCCACCATTTCGGCCTCCATTATAACCATGACCGTTTCCACGACCACGACCTCCAAAGCCACCATGGCCGCCATGGTTACCATTAGGATTCACACGTAGAGGGGCATTAGTATTAGCGTTCAATGGGCAATTAGGGTGAATATGCCCAGGTTGGTTGCATTGGTAGATCACCACATCATCCCGTGGGTAATCTCATGCCAAATGGTTAGCACCACACTTGAAGCAAGTTAGGCCTTGGACATTACCACGACCTTGGTTACCACCACCGTAACCACCTCTAGGAGCACCACGTCCTCTTGCATTGGAGGATCCACCACGAAAGAACTTCTTCTTAAAATGTCCTTGTTTCTTAAAACTAGAGAATTGCCCCTTCAACTTAGGTCCGTGCTTTCCATGACTCGAAGGAGCCACATCATCTTCTTCATATATGCGACACTTATTCATAAGTGTAGGGAAACTTTTAATCTCTTGATGTCGGATAGCCTGCTTGATCTTGGGCCTCAATCCATTTTCAAACTTTACATATTCCGACACCTCGGTACCCTCTTGTTGATAGGGCGGATAAAATGCACAAAGTTCTTCAAACTTGGAGGCATACTCCTCCACCGTCATGTCACCTTGCTTAAGTTCCATAAACTCAAGCTCTTTCGTTCTCCTATAACTATCTGGGAAATACTTCTTCAGGAACTCCACCTTGAAGTTTTCCTAAACCAAGGGAATATCAGCAGATACCATGCATCTCCTAGTAAGACGCCACCAAGCCTCGGCTTCATCGTGGATCATAAGGACTGCATATTCCACCTTTTGCCATAGCAGCAGCCTCGCGGTTAGGTCTACCAGCCATATCTTAAGCCTATACATCAAAATATGGCTCACACATGAGTAAACTAGACTAAACAATAACCTTTTGGCTTATGAATTCAAGGATTTTAGCACTCATAAGCCTATCATGAACTACATCATATAATCATATCATTTTCAATACATGGTCACAACATATTCATCATTAGAGGTAAATAGTGTAATGACTCTTGGCCAGACTCAACAATAATGCATTCACTTTATTTCAATAACACACAGCCACAATTCAATCAAACAATCCACAAATCAATCAATCATAGCTCATATAATTCAATCATAAATAACAACTAAATGGACAACATCAATCACGATCGTATTAAAAGCAACCAACGCTCTGATACCAGGTTGAGACGCCCCAGAAATACGGGGAAATTTTTCGTGTTTTATAATTCATAAATTAAACAAATAATTGGAGTGGTGAAGCTTTCTAATTCAACACCCGGATCTATGAAAAGCCACTCCCATATATGAAGATATGAGAGGGTAAACTAAAAAGAAGATTTCATAATAAGCGGAAGAATTAATTAATCTGATTATTGCATGATTGAATCTAAAGGGAGAAGATTTCATAAGGTTCAAGGATCCATAATATGTCCAAACTAATTTTAAGATGATGCAAGAAGAGGTTTAATGCAAAGGGAAATGTAATCATTTAAAACAAAACAAATATGTACATCAGAATGCCACTAGCTAAAGCGAGTACCACATTCGCTTGAGCGAGCTCACGTAGGTACGCTTGAGCGAAAACAAGAAAGGCTGAGCCAGGGAGAGTGTTGAGCATCAGGGGGTCCCTTCGCTTGAGCAGACCCTAGCTCGCTTGAGCAAGATTTAAAGGCCACACTTGGGCGACCCAGCGAGCCATTGAGACGCTTGAGCGAGAGAGGAGATTTGCCTCAGGAGCCAACCTCGCTTGAGCGAATTCCACCTCGCTTGAGCGAGATTACCCCAGTAGCATCAGGGACTCACTGCCCGATTTTCACTTGGGCGAGGCAAGGCTCGCCTGGGCGAAAATCTTCCAGTGTCCAATTCCCTTCTCCCCGCTTGAGCGACTCCCGAGCCATGACTATTTCACCTGAGCGAAAATGGTCCAGTAACCAACTACTGGCTCCAGACCAATCTCGCTTGGGCGAGAACAGTATTCACTTGGGCGAATTTCGGCCAGTGACCACACCTCTGTTTCACAAGGGTCTCGCTCGAGCGAGACCACCACTCGCTTGAGCGAGTTCTACGGAACTTGTGCAGAAACATGAAATTTACACAACTTGGCATATCAAACCTTATTTCCTACCATTTTAAACTATCCTAATGCATTAGTTGCACTTCATCCTAAATTTATAAGTCCTCCTAATTGTTCATACACTTCAAATCAAATTTCTTTCACTCAATGCATAGGATTTAAAATCATTCCAACATAAAATTCATAAAATGCTATAAATGGTGAAATGCCTCATTCATTCGTGAAATTAAACATCAACAAGCATCATCATTCATCGCATTACATCATTTGGGTCATTAATGAAAATTGGCCATGCACGCCAAGGTCCAATTATCCTACATGACCCTCAAAATCATCAAATACAATCTAGATCACAAAATAAGCATACATACACCCTATATGCTATACAAAAATCTAGATTTTGCCAGCCAAGGCACTTCCTATACTTCTATTTACCTCCTCAACCAAAATATACTTCAAAATATCCACTCTTCCCATAAATGCCCTGCATCACAAGTCTAAAAATGGACAACATGGGAGAGTGAGTCATACATTCCAAAAGAATGAATATGAATACCATGTGATTACGTACATATGCATCAAACTTGTATACTTTGCATGCACACATCATCTCATTCCTCATTATATCATTATCACACACATACCACAACAACATTTTAAGTCAAGCAAGGTATACAAGCATATACATAATCAAGTCCTGCAACATTGGACTAATATACAATACATTATTTTACTCAAATTACTATTTGGTATTCGTATCTTCATGTTGTCTTAACGTATTATATCATCTCCAATACATCCATCATCATAACTCATCTCCTTTGGCATACTTCTCTGCTATATGCAAATGCTCTTAAGCTAATGCATATGCACAATGAAATTTTTCAACTATTGCAGATCTGACTGTGGGAATATCAACATCAATTATGGGTTTCAAGCATGATCATCTAACCATACCCCTACTGCAGTAGAAAAAGGTGTACACTTATTCTTAAATTTGTATGCATTCACCAATTGTTTTACTAGTACCAAACCGCATCGCCCATCTTGCAACACCTGGTCATTTTCACCATGGCCGCGGTATACGACATATTCGACATATGGTGTTGTGGGACGACCAGATGTCAAATCATGGTGGCTGTGATCCCAAGGACCACCGGGGTCACTTGCTCATCAAGAGCCACCCCCCACAAGGGTCGGCCATATGTAGCTCCCCGTAGCAATACATGGGCGGCTTCATGACTTACACATTGAGTCACAGGGGAAAATAAAATTGCTCGTGCACCGAGCCACCCTCCCACTAGGTCGGCTGAGAGAACTCCCCTATGTTCCAACATCGGCGGCTATGCAGTATGCCATGGATGCAAATGCAAATCATATGCATTTCTCACTCTATGCATCCTACACATGCCAATCATCATACATCATCATCACCATCACCAACATCACCACAAAGCTTTTAGTGGATTCATCATTGTTGGTTATTCTTGTTAGTTTAAATCTTTGTATGGCATTCTCGATAATTCTCATTCACATCATTCAATTTCATCATTAATACAAAAACTTCAATCATTCTCTATCAAATATCATCAACATTCATTATACATTTACGGTGGACATGTGTATCACCACACAATAATCAACAATTTACGCTACCATACAACACACCAAAATTATTCTAAATGCATCAAGCATGTTGCCAAAACATATCATCAACATCATACACAATATCATGTAGCACTCTAAGCAAGGCAAGCATGCATATCAACATATATGGCAATCATATACCATTCAAATTCATGCATTTAGAACATAAGACTCCTCTCTACCTCAAGAGAAGAATTTCGATTGATAAAATGCACCCGCCTCGTCGTTCGGAATGGATCCTACATTAACATGCATATAGAATCCCAATCAATCAACTATTTAAGACATCATTTTGATTCTATTTAATCATAATCATATCTATAATTTCTTAACATGTACTGGACATGTTATAGACATCATTTTTTTATTATTTATTAGGCTTCGGGAATTCCTTCCATTTAAGCCACATCCATTAGATTCAAAGGCTATCAACAATATTAACCCAATCTTTATACAACTCCATTTATCTACATTCATATTCATCATTGTCATGCATTCTTTCTCAAGTATATTATTTAACCAATCATTCTCTATTTTCCCCAATTCTTAAAATTAGGGTTTTCACTAAAATCCAACAACGCTCATTAATGCCCCATCATTCTTTATCTCCTACCAACATAAATACATCTACTACACTTGTCCCTCATTAAAACCTCACATTTATGGCCTCCCACATTAAGGCTCAAGTTTTAAATGCTTCTAATAAATACCCATTCACATGCATGACTCCCCAAATCTTAAAAACTCATAGCCACATCATTATCCCATCCAAAAATTAGTAAAAGAGGCTTACCTCACCCAAAAACGAAATGCGTTTTCAAGGGAGAGGGAGGCCACACAAAAATGAGAAGAAGAGAGGAATAACTTCAAGTTTCCAAGTCCTCTTCAAATGAAAATGGAGGGGATGGAGATGACACCACTTTAGCTAGGGTTTTGGAAGAAGAAGAGTGGAAGAAGTGAAGGAGAAATAGAGAGAAAGAAGAAGAGGAATGTTGCCATGGAAACAAGAAGACAACGTGAAAGAAGAGAAGAAAATTGGGCTTTTGTTTTTAACTTTAACTCCTTCATTAAAATTTCATCGTTTTATGACAAACATGATCTTTATTTGGGTTCAATACTTAATCTAAATATTATTCCAAATATATTTTCAGACTCCCAATAATATTCTTAATAGCCCTGTCCAATATCGTCTCAATCAGAGCTACTTGGTCCGACACCCATATTTCAACCAGGCTTATTTTCAGCTTATCCGGTCTCCACAAATCACCATTAGTCCCCAAAGATCTTAATATAATTATTTTCAATATTTTGGGATGTCAAATGACTCATATTTAATTATTCAATATTTATTTCTGACAGGGCCCACAAGCGCACGGGTTATGTCGCGTAATATAAAAGATTATCGTTCTCCACAGGGACTGTGTTCAAAGTACCAGCATATTGAAATTTAATTATCCACATAATTAATTTTTAAGATTTTTATAAAATAAAGCACAAATTAAAGTTGCACAAAATATAAATAAAAATAAAATTTACTTGACACTAAAAAATCAGAGTTGAGAGTATCTTGGGATTTTGGGGGATTAAGACTCTATTTTATATTTAATGAATTTTAACTTTTCATAAATAAGAATCGAATTAAGTTTTCCAAGGCGAATTTTCCAAAAGCTAATTAATATGTTCCTCTCGGAATCCTATTAATGTACCTAACCTATGGAAAGCGCTGCTTAATCCTCAGAAAGGCCCATTATCGTTTTATGAAAATCCCTTTTATTTTCTCAAAAGAATTTTGATTACTTTCACGGTTTTACCGAGGTCACAAAAAGCATTTCAAAAATCTTAGGTTTAGTTCAAAGCTTTCTGGTAAAAATAAATCTCTCGATTCTATTTATTACCTAAACTTACTAATATACCCGTAAGTATACAGTTTTATCATTTAGGTTCTTGTTAGGAATTACTAAAAGCATTAAGCATAATTGAACTAAATGGAAAACAGAAATTTATTTAATTCCAAGTCAAAATAACATTAAAATAAAATATTGTCATACCCCCTTTATCCCAAGATAATTAATTTAGCTACTCATGAAATAATTTAAATTCATGTAAATAATGGAAAAATAAAACATACAAGACATGGTAAAAATAAAGACTTACGGGTTTCTCCAAAAGCTCAAAATAATTTACCACTGTAATTCCTTGTTGAAATAATTTCTCCACCAATTACAAATTTAAAATCTCACTTTTACAGCCCTCACACTCTTACAAAATAAAAGAAAGAAAAGAAAATAAAATGAAAGAGAAGAAAAACGGACAGAAAAAAAAAATAGAAAAGAATAGAACTAAGAGAAAAAGAGAGAAAAAAGAACGAAGAAATGAAGCTTGAATGATTTTTGACTGGGAAGAAGTTGTTTTTTATTGCTCCTGGTTGCTCTCCTTTTTATAGGCGAATGGATGAATGAATCCAGCTTGGAAAACACGTTGCCAGTTGGTGCAATTGTCTTCTTCTCAGCCGCCCCACCGTCACAGCTTGGAGGCAGCCTGGATGATGTCAAGTAGGAGAAAACTTTCGGTGCATGTGACTTCCAACTGTGCCAACTTGTTTCCAATTTGCATATTTTAATATATCCAATAATTCGGTGCTTGGATTTTAGTGAAGATTGGTGCAGAATGATGAAATTCAGAGTGGAAAAACGTTATTTTCCCACAAATCCGGGTGAAAGCTTGCTGGACGGTGTAGGGAGTGAACTGGACAGCGTGGAGAGGAGTTGCTGGGCGGTATTGGTTTGTATGTGGCAGGTATGGTGATATGAGGGACAATGGAGTTGCTGGACGGTGTGGTGGATGGAGCCGGTGTTGCTGGGCGGTGTTGTGTTGAGTGAGTTACTGGGCGGTGTTCAATTGATCTGGTGTTGGGCCTGTGAAGAGAGTCTGGGCGGTGTGGAGAGTACTGCTGGACGGTGTTGTGGTTTAAGAGTCTGGGCGGAGTTGAGAGGGTTACTGGGCGGTGTTATGTATTAGAAGAAGAAAGGGAGACGGTGTTGGGAAGTTGGGCGGTGTGTTGAGGTGAGGACGGGTGGGCGGTGTGTGAAGTGAGGACGGTTGGGCGGTGTTGAGAGTGTTGGAAAGGAAAGGAGTATGGGCGGTGTAGGTGTTGAAAAGGATTGTTGGGCGGTGTGGAGTATTGGAAAGGAGAGGTGAAGTGGGACGGTGTGTGGTATAGATTAGAAGGGGACAGCGGATAGGGAATGGGACGGTGTTGTTGATGGAAAGGAGAGGAGTCTGGTTGGGTGAAGAATCTAGGCGGTGTCATGGATTAGGAGCTTGGGCGGTGTCATGGATTAGGAGCTTGGGCGGTGTCATGGATTAGGAACTTGGGCGGTGTTGGTTGGGGAAAAGTCTGGGCGGTGTTCTGGATTGAGGACGGAGTTTGTGGAGTAGGTCCATTTTCTCTTGTTTTTGACCCTTTATTTCCTTAATTCCTGCAAAATAACATACCCAAGTAGACTAGAGTGGAAAGAAAGTAAAAATCGCAATAAATAAAAGGAAATACAGTGGATAATGACTAAATTCTAAGCAAACTAAATCTATTTTATTGTATTAAAAAGCACTTATCAAAATACCCCAAACCAAAACATTGCTTGTCCTCAAGCAATCACCATATTCACAAGATAAAATACAGAAAACACTAAACTTAATAAACTAAGGAATCCAAAATAGAGAAACAGATTTATTCAAATGCCAATTTTTATTTACTTATGTGAATCAAATTTCAATGTCAAGACTTAAGATACTCTTCTCACAATTTTCACTCAAGTGTTTCAAGGTTTGTGTATCTCTCAAATCATCATAGTCAAAAAAACATTACCATAAGCTTGTTAATAAACCAGAAACTCCACAGTTTAGATAGAAAATATGTCAAAGTCTAAAGGTCTTTCAAAGGTTGTAACGCGGCCTTGGGTTGTATTGGTAGGAATTTCAAGAAAAATGGAATACAAAAGGGCTTTAACATCATGAATGATTCATTATAATTTTAACAGAGAAAATTTTTGAACTTTTATGGACTTTTTGGAATTCATTCAATATCATCCTTTTGATTTTCTTTTTCTTTTTCTTGCTTTTCTTTGCATTCAATACATATTTTTCTTAAGTCCTTTTTTATTTCTTTGCTCCACTAAATTTCTAACTTTTTCACCATCAAGAGAATATCAGTCAATGAAAGGTTTCAAAGAAAAAATTTTTGCTTTTAGGCTCAAAAGGGGCAACTAGGGGTCAAATTATACAAAAGTCTGAGGCTTAAGAATAAGACCTAATTGTGCCTTTATCATCCTAAGACATATAATCAAAAACCATTTTGAATCGGTTGAAAAACAAGTTCTAGAATATTAATGATTATGAGATTCACTCAATCAAGAAAATATGGGTTTTGAAAATTTGTTTTGATAGATAACCCATTTTGGCTCAAGTCTAACCATGGAAAGTCTTTTCAAAGAAAATTTTAATCACATAAGGTTCATTTAAGCATTTATTTGGCATTTAAACAATTAAATTTTGAAAATTTTACTCAAAATTTTGGGGTCCTTAGATACTTTAGCCTTGTGTTCAAAGTAAATTTATCATGCAATCATGGTAAATTACAAGATTACAAACAAAATAAGGAAAACACACATGCAAAATAAAATAACAATCACACAACGTAAACAAAACAGTTAAGTTTTCTTACCTACCACCCCAAACCAGAATTTGACATTGTCCTCAATGTTAAAATGGATGATAAAGAATAAGAAAACTTACCTGTAGTAACCCCAAACCAGCATCTGACATAGTTGGTGTTTTTTTTTTTTTTAAGAATAAAAGCTTAAAATAAAACAACAACTTTTTATAAGGTTACCTCCCTATCAGTGCTAAGTTTTAAGTCTTCAGCCAGACTTCTCACCGTTTGGATTTACTCATCAGGAGCATCAAACAAGTCCAAGTCACTTGCTTGTTGTATTGGTTGACCTGTGAAGTAATGCTTTACTCTCTGTCCATTTACTCTAAATGTACCAGATTTCTCGCTCCATAGTTCGACAGCTCCAAAGGGAAAGACTTTTGTCACCTTGAATGGTCCCGACCATCGAGATCTCAGTTTACCTGGAAAAAGCTTCAGTCTGGAATTAAACAGTAAAACCATATCACCTGGATTAAATGTTCTCCGTTGGATGTGACGATCATGCCATTGTTTGGTTTTTTCTTTATAAATTCTGGCATTTTCGTATGCATCTAGACGGAGTTCTTCAAGCTCAATTAATTCCAACAATCTTTGTTCACCTGCAGCCTTATGATCAAAGTTAAGAGTTTTAACAGCCCAAAAAGATTTATATTCTAGCTCAACAGGTAAATGACAGGGCTTCCCATATACTAGCTTAAAAGGTGTGGTTCCAATGGGAGTTTTATATGCGGTTCGATACGCCTATAAGGAATTATCTAACTTAATAGACCAATCTTTACGTGATGTATTCACCACTTTTTGAAGAATATTTTTAATTTCCCGATTGGATACCTCAATTTGTCCACTAGTTTGTGGGTGATAAGGTGTAGCAACCTTATGCTTAACTCCATATTTCTTTAGAAGGGTCTGAAAAGTTTTCTCAATAAAATGAGACCCCCCATCACTTATAACACATTTTGGGACCCCAAACCTTGGAAATATTATTTTCTTGAAAAGTTTAATAACAGTCTTAGCATCAGAATGGGGTGAAGCAATGGCTTCCACCCATTTTGACACATAGTCAACTGCCACTAATATGAACTGATTTCCAAAAGAAGAGGGAAAGGGACCCATAAAATCAACACCCCATACATCAAACAATTCAACTTCTAAAATGGTATTCAATGGCATTTCTTGTCTCTTACCAATGTTACCAGTTCTTTGGCAAGCATCACAAGTTAGAATATACTTACGTACATCCTTAAAAATATTTGGCCAATAGAACCCAGCTTGCAATATTTTAGCAGCTGTCTTGGAGGTGCTCATGTGCCCTCCACAGGAAAGAGAATGGCAATGATCCAAGATAGCATGGACATCATCTTGTGAAACACATCTCCGAATCATACCATCTGCACATTGCTTGAAAAGGAGTGGTTCATCCCAATAATAATGCTTGACATCTGCATAAAACTTTTTCCTTTGCTGAAAGCTAAGATCAGGAGGTAAGATACCACATGCAAGAAAATTTACAAAATCAGCATACCAAGGAACACGTTGGATACTAAGATTCAAGAGTTGTTCATCTGGAAAAGATTCATTGATGGGAATATTATCTGTTTCTTCTTTTTCAGAAGTCAACCTAGATAGGTGGTCAGCGACCAAGTTCTCGGTACCCTTCTTGTCCTTAATTTCCAAATCAAATTCTTGCAATATTAGAATCCACCTAATTAATCTAGGCTTTGCTTCCTTTTTATTTAATAGATACTTAATGGCAGAGTGGTCAGTGTAAACAGTAACATGTGAACCTACCAAATAAGACCTAAATTTATCAAAAGCAAAGACAATAGCTAACAGTTCTTTTTCAGTTGTGGCATAATTTACCTGAGCATCATCTAGCGTCCGGCTGGCATAATGAATTACATGGAGCTTTTTATCCTTTCTTTGCCCCAACACAGCCCCCACTGCGTAATCACTCGCATCGCACATCAGCTCAAATGGGAGTTTCCAATCAGGTGGTTGTACGATAAGGGCAGAGATTAGAGCTTGCTTAATCCTGCAAAAAGCTTCCATACAAGATGAATCAAAATTGAAAGGCACATCCTTACCTAGAAGAGTTGTAAGAGGCTTTGTGATCTTAGAGAAATCTTTAATGAACCTGCGATAAAACCCTGCATGTCCAAGAAAACTCCAAATACCTTTCACATTTGTGGGTGGAGGCAATTTTTCAATCACTTCCACTTTAGCCTTATCAACTTCTATACCTCTCTCAGACACCAGGTGTCCAAGAACTATGCCTTCTCTTACCATAAAATGGCATTTTTCCTAATTTAGAACCAAATTGGTTTCTTTACAACGCTGCAAGACTTGGCACAAATTTGTTACATAATTATCAAAATCCAAACCATGCACTGAAAAATCATCCATAAAGACTTCCATCACATTTTTAATAAGATCAAAAAAAATTGCTTGCATACACCTTTGAAAAGTCGCAGGTGCATTACATAAACCAAAAGGCATACGTCTGTAAGCATAAGTCCCATAAGGGCAAGTGAAGGTAGTCTTTTCTTGATCAGATGGATGAATGGGAATTTGATGAAAACCTGAATACCCATCCAAATAACAGAAATAAGAGTGTTTCGCAAGTCTTTCAAGCATCTGATCTATAAAAGGGAGGGGAAAATGATCTTTTTTCGTGGCGCTATTTAACTTCCTATAATCAATGCACATGCGCCAACCAGAGACAATCCTAGTAGGAATCAAGTTATGTTTATCATTTTCAATCACAGTTATTCCCCCCTTTTTAGGCACCACATGGACAGGACTTACCCATTTACTACTATCAACAGGATATATGACTCCAGCATCAAGCAATTTCAAGATTTCCTTTTTAACCACTTCTTGCATTTTAGGATTTAATCTCCTAAGCGGTTCTACTGTGGGCCTACTTTCATCTTCTACAGTAATCCGGTGCATACAAAGAGAAGGGCTAATCCCTTTGATATCATCCATTGTATAACCTATTACCTTTCTATACAACCTAAGTTGTTTCAAAAGTTTTTCAGTTTCAGATGGATTCAATTCAGCATTGATAATCATAGGATATGTGGAATTAGGACCAAGAAATTCATACCTTAATGAAGCTGGTAAAGGTTTTAATTCCACATTGGGGCTTACCACTTTGTCACACATTACCTCAGTATCATGTGGGGCCTCAGAGCAATCAGATGTTTGTGTCGGCTCAATCATGAAAATAGTTTCAAGTGGGTCATTAGGAAGGGTTGATTCCTTTACCGCTTGTTCGACAAAATCCACAGTACAGCAAACATCATTATAAGGTTTTTCTAAAACATTTTTCAAGTTAAAATCAACGTTTTGGTCTCCAACAGTTAGAGACAACTTACCATTCTTGACATCAATCACAGCACCTGCAGTTGCTAAAAATGGTCTGCCTAAAATAATAGGAATCAAAGAATCTTCGTCCATTTCAAGCACAACAAAGTCAGCAGGTATAAAAAATTTTTCTATCTTAATAGGAACATCCTCTAAAATTCCTACAGGATATTTTACAGATCTATCAACCAATTGTAAAGACATCCTAGTAGGTTTTAGTTCACCCAATCCTAACTTTTCAGCAACAGATAATGGCATTAAACTCACACTCGCTCCTAAATCACACAATGCTTTATCTATATTCATGTCACCAATCATGCAAGGAATAGAGAAACTACCTGGATCTTGGAGCTTGGGTGGAAGTTTCTTTTGAATTAGAGCACTGCACTCTTCAGTAAGTGCAACTGTACCATCTTCCTCCAGTCTTCTTTTCTTGGACAGAATGTCCTTCAGGAACTTTGCATATGTGGGCATTTGCTGCAAAGCATCTGTAAAAGGAATATTAATATACAATTTCTTTAAAACATCAAGGAACTTACCAAATTGTTTGTCCAACTTTGCTTTGGCTAAGCGCTGAGGAAATGGAATGGGAGGTTGATATGGCTTAACCTCCTCCTTCTTTTCTTGTGGTTTCTCTTCTTCAATTACTGGATGAGATGAAGATTCATCGGCTTTCTTTTCCTCCTTTGCTGTCTTGTCAACTGGCCCATCGTATTGAGTACCACTCCTAAGAGTGACAGCCATGGTTTGGTTAGATGGTCCAGCCTCTGGTTTCCCAGGAAATGTTCCTGGTGCTCTTTGAGAATAGGAGGCTTGTTGGGCAATTTGATTTTCCAGTATTTTGTTGTGAGTGGCTAGAGAGTCCACTTTTGAAGCCAAGTTTTTTATTGCATCAGAGAATTCATCATTTTGTTTAAGTTGAGTAGCTACAAATGTCTCCATCAAGGATTCTAGCTTTGATTTTTGTGGAATATAGGTTCCTTGTTGAGGATTGTAGTTACTTTGGAATTGAGGTGGCCTATTTTGGAAGCCAGGTGGTCCTTCTGGAGGTCTGTAGTTACCTTGATAGTTTCCACCATAGTTTCCAATAGCGTCTACCTGATGCATTTCTTGTTCTTGATTAGGGGTCATTGCTAAATGGCAGTTTGTAGCTCCGTGTCCTGAAACACCACAAACTTCACAAACAATATTAGTAGCACCTGTTGACCCTATTTTATCAAGTTTTAATGTTAATGCTTCAACTTTGGCAGAAAGTAAGGAAAGAGCATCAACAGAGTACTTACCTGGTGTTTTAGAAGGTAATCCTCTCTCAGAATTCCATTGGTGAGTGTTTTGAGCTATTTCCTCGATCAGGTTCTCAGCTTCATCAACATTTTTACTCATGAAGGCTCCTCCAGCTGCAGCATCTAAAGAGATCTTTTGTGTGGAAGTTAGTCCATTATAGAAAATATGGATTGTCAACCACCTTTCTATCCCATGGTGAGGACATTCTCTTAGCAACTCTCTGTATCTTTCCCAGGCTTCATACAAGGATTCATCATCTTTTTGTGAAAAATTGATGATTTGTTTTCTCAGCACATCAGTCTTGTTCCTTGGGTACCATTTATTGATAAAAGCACTGGACAATTGTTCCCAAGTCGTGATGGATCCTTCTGGAAGAGAGTATAACCACGCCCTCGCTTTATCTCTTAAGGAGAAAGGGAAAAGTCTTAAGCGAATGGCATCATTGGTGGCTCCGTTCATCTTCAGGGTGTCACAGTATTCAAGAAAGATTTGAAGATGAAGATTTGGATCTTCAGAGGGTAAACCTCCGAATTGGTTCTGTTGAACCATTGAGAGTAGTGAAGGTTTCAATTCAAAATTGTTAGCCTCCACTGTGGGTCTAAGGATGCTAGATCCTCTCCCATTAGTGCTTGGAGCGGCAAAATCTCTTAAGGGTCTGTGTTGGTCTGCCATTTGTTTTTCTTTTTGTTCTTTTTGTTGTTTTTGTTGTTTACTCAAAGCTCTAAGGGTACGTTCTATCTCAGGGTCAAATCCTAAGTTTAGATCGACACTATGGCTTCGTCGCATAAATAGAAAATAAATGACAAATAAAACAAACAATTACAAAAATAAAACAGATACACAGAATATAGAACAAAATACAAAATTACAAAGAAAATAAAAATAACAATAAAAATATTAACAAGTATGATCTAATCGAATTTCAATATTGCCGATATTTGAGGGACAACAGTCCCCGGCAACGGCGCCAAAAACTTGACAGGGCCCGCAAGCGCACGGGTTATGTCGCGTAATATAAAAGATTATCGTTCTCCACAGGGACTGTGTTCAAAGTACCAGCATATTGAAATTTAATTATCCACACAATTAATTTTTAAGATTTTTATAAAATAAAGCACAAATTAAAGTTGCACAGAATATAAATAAAAATAAAATTTACTTGACACTAAAAAATCAGAGTTGAGAGTATCTTGGGATTTTGGGGGATTAAGACTCTATTTTATATTTAATGAATTTTAACTTTTCATAAATAAGAATCGAATTAAGTTTTCCAAGGCGAATTTTCCAAAAGCTAATTAATATGTTCCTCTCAGAATCCTATTAATGTACCTAACCTATGGAAAGCGCTGCTTAATCCTCAGAAAGGCCCATTATCGTTTTATGAAAATCCCTTTTATTTTCTCAAAAGAATTTTGATTACTTTCACGGTTTTACCGAGGTCACAAAAAGCATTTCAAAAATCTTAGGTTTAGTTCAAAGCTTTCTGGTAAAAATAAATCTCTCGATTCTATTTATTACCTAAACTTACTAATATACCCGTAAGTATACAGTTTTATCATTTAGGTTCTTGTTAGGAATTACTAAAAGCATTAAGCATAATTGAACTAAATGGAAAACAGAAATTTATTTAATTCCAAGTCAAAATAACATTAAAATAAAATATTGTCATACCCCCTTTATCCCAAGATAATTAATTTAGCTACTCATGAAATAATTTAAATTCATGTAAATAATGGAAAAATAAAACATACAAGACATGGTAAAAATAAAGACTTACGGGTTTCTCCAAAAGCTCAAAATAATTTACCACTGTAATTCCTTGTTGAAATAATTTCTCCACCAATTACAAATTCAAAATCTCACTTTTACAGCCCTCACACTCTTACAAAATAAAAGAAAGAAAAGAAAATAAAAAGAAAGAGAAGAAAAACGGACAGAAAAAAAAAATAGAAAAGAATAGAACTAAGAGAAAAAGAGAGAAAAAAGAACGAAGAAATGAAGCTTGAATGATTTTTGACTGGGAAGAAGTTGTTTTTTATTGCTCCTGGTTGCTCTCCTTTTTATAGGCGAATGGATGAATGAATCCAGCTTGGAAAACGCGTTGCCAGTTGGTGCAATTGTCTTCTTCTCAGCCGCCCCACCGTCACAGCTTGGAGGCAGCCTGGATGATGTCAAGTAGGAGAAAACTTTCGGTGCATGTGACTTCCAACTGTGCCAACTTGTTTCCAATTTGCATATTTTAATATATCCAATAATTCGGTGCTTGGATTTTAGTGAAGATTGGTGCAGAATGATGAAATTCAGAGTGGAAAAACGTTATTTTCCCACAAATCCGGGTGAAAGCTTGCTGGACGGTGTAGGGAGTGAACTGGACAGCGTGGAGAGGAGTTGCTGGGCGGTATTGGTTTGTATGTGGCAGGTATGGTGATATGAGGGACAGTGGAGTTGCTGGACGGTGTGGTGGATGGAGCCGGTGTTGCTGGGCGATGTTGTGTTGAGTGAGTTACTGGGCGGTGTTCAATTGATCTGGTGTTGGGCCTGTGAAGAGAGTCTGGGCGGTGTGGAGAGTACTGCTGGACGGTGTTGTGGTTTAAGAGTCTGGGCGGAGTTGAGAGGGTTACTGGGCGGTGTTATGTATTAGAAGAAGAAAGGGAGACGGTGTTGGGAAGTTGGGCGGTGTGTTGAGGTGAGGACGGGTGGGCGGTGTGTGAAGTGAGGACGGTTGGGCGGTGTTGAGAGTGTTGGAAAGGAAAGGAGTATGGGCGGTGTAGGTGTTGAAAAGGATTGTTGGGCGGTGTGGAGTATTGGAAAGGAGAGGTGAAGTGGGACGGTGTGTGGTATAGATTAGAAGGGGACAGCGGATAGGGAATGGGACGGTGTTGCTGATGGAAAGGAGAGGAGTCTGGTTGGGTGAAGAATCTAGGCGGTGTCATGGATTAGGAGCTTGGGCGGTGTCATGGATTAGGAGCTTGGGCGGTGTCATGGATTAGGAACTTGGGCGGTGTTGGTTGGGGAAAAGTCTGGGCGGTGTTCTGGATTGAGGACGGAGTTTGTGGAGTAGGTCCGTTTTCTCTTGTTTTTGACCCTTTATTTCCTTAATTCCTGCAAAATAACATACCCAAGTAGACTAGAGTGGAAAGAAAGTAAAAATCGCAATAAATAAAAGGAAATACAGTGGATAATGACTAAATTCTAAGCAAACTAAATCTATTTTATTGTATTAAAAAGCACTTATCAATTTCCTTAACTTATTCTTTTATTTTTAAAATCTGGGATGTTATAAGCGTAACACAGGAGGGTGCTTGAGCGCAAGACACTCTGAAAGTCACGCTTGAAGGCGCTTGAATGAAAGAACATTAGCATCAGGCCCATCCACGCTTAAGCATGAGAAGGGGACGCTTGAGCATGAACCGGTACATGCAAGAACATTAGCATCAGGCCCTTCCACGCTTAAGCATGAGAAGGGGACGCTTGAGCGTGAACCAGTACATGCTTGGCATAGCATTAGGTGTGACCTGCGCACTTGGGCGCGATCTTGGGCGTGATCAAGCGTGAGAACCAGAAGGCATCAGGTCTCCTCCTGCTTAAGCGCAGTCACGCTTAAGCGTAGTTAGGGTTACTCTTAAGTGTGACAAAGGAAAGCTTAAGCGCGACTCCTCTATAAAAAGAGCAGAAGAATAGAGGAACATCATTAATTCATTCAGTTTTTATTCATTCACCAATCATTCATTCAGCTTCACTTTTATAACACCCCTGATTTTCTGTACTCGAATCCCGATGTAATCGTCATAATTAATAAAAATGCGAATAAATTTTTCACGTTTGAAAATATTTCCAAGACTCCACCCTGATCACATCAAGACCCGAATCACAGATAACCAAAGAGTGAGATTAAATATCTTATAACTGGATCGATAGATAGTTTGCCCATAAAGGTATACAAAATAACAGAGTTTACAGTGGAAGAAGAGTGTGTATACCGGGCATACACCTAGTCCCATATATAAAGATATGAGAAAAGGCTCGACAAACATACAAAGGCATAACATAAGTCTAATAGGTAACCATCATCATTTTACATAGTCACATAAGCAGGCGATGCCTAAGATATAAGTATATGCGTAACTATATGGTCATGCCTCATACATCTCCAATATTCATGTTCACAATAGTCCATAACCAGTCCAATCTCCAATTCTTATGTCTCCACTATTAGTACATTATCCAAGTGTATACATACTCAAAGTTCGTCCATTAATATCAATCATTATCTACATTATACTATCCATCATATACATAACACATTAAATTACAATGCTGCCGGCCAAGGCATTCCACTACCACTATTTACCTTCCCAAGAGCTTCATTTTAAAAATATTCTCATCCCATGGTTTTCCTGCATCAATACTAAAAAGTAGACCACATGGGAGAGTGAGTTATACATTTGAAATGTCGATATGAATACAATTGAAATTATGTGCATATGCATATCAACATCATGTATGCTTTGCTAAATGCATCACTAATCATCATAATTTGTCAATTCAATATCATATACATAATTCATATTATTTCATCTTTTCATAGAAAAGCAAGCATATACACATCTATCACATCGCCACAATGGGCCAACATCGTCAACATAGACCATTCTGGTCTTTCATCAAAGCCACCATGGGCTAACATCATCATTATCAATCATAAACAAATACGCCCTTCATTACATTGGGCCATATCATACATATCGTCATATTTAACATCATTTCATATATTCATATCATTTATTACTTTTATATGGTCTTTCGGTATATTAATTACCCATCTCAATTATCATCATACCACCATCTCAATCATCATCAACCATCATCATATTCTGGCATATCTCCATGCTATATGCAAATGCTCTTATGGCTAATGCATATGAACAATGGAATAGACAACAAATGCGGATCCGACTGTGGGAATAAACACCAAACTGTGAGTTCAAGCATGATCACATATCATGCCCCTACTGCAGTAGTAAAATGGGTACACATATATCATAATGCATGCATATTCACCATATTTTTACTGGTACCAAACCGCATCGCCCATTTTGCAACACCTGGTCATTTTCACCATGACCGCGGTAGATAACATATTCAACATATGGTGTTGCGGGCCAACCATGATTCTCAACATGGCAGCTGTGATCCAAAGGACCACCGGGGACACCTGCTCCTCAAGAGCCACCCCCCACAAGGGTCAACCACATGCAGCTCCCCGTAGCTCAGCATGGGCAGCTTCGTGACTTACACACCGAGTCACAGGGGAAACAATAGAAATGCTCGTGCACTGAGCCGTCCTCCCACTGGGCCAACCGGGGGAATCCCCTAATATTCCAACACCGGCAGCTATGATATGCCATGGATGCAATGCAATGCGAATCAAATGCATTCTCACTCTGTGCATCCTAAATGCCACTCATCAAACATCATCATCATCATCGCCAACACCACCATACGCCTTAGTAGATTTTATCATTGTTGGTTTCTTAGCCATCATTTTCAAGTTTTAATGTGGCATTTTCATCTTAACATATTCCATAAATATTTCACATCATACACGTAAGTCAATACTTGCAATCAACCATAATGGCATCACAATAGAACACAACATTCACCAATATCATCATACTTTCATTTAGTGGATTTTCATCTTGTTATTCATTACCATTATTTCATACATACATATATATGTATATATATTCGTGTGGCATTCATAACATTTCATTATTTTATTTCAATCCCCATATACAAGATCACACTTGTATCACATCCAATGGTACACAACATTTCATCAATAGTAACGCACACCTCTTTGTGCGAGAGAGTGCTCAACATCATTATCTATCATTGATAAATGTCATATATTTCTCTAATTCATCTATTTATAATTCATACTATGTTATTTGTTTATCCCTTCATAAATTTCAAATTCGCCCAAGGATATTTCTCATAATCCTGTCATAAGGTTCTCAATATTATCCTTTCATTACTCCATCCTTAGTGGTAATTATATCACAATTAATTCACCCCCAATTGCATTAATTAATTTCAGCCAATACCATGCCTTATCATCGTAGCATACCCCATATCATCTCTTAATTATCTTATAACACTAAGAAGGGGTCTAAGATAAGCTCACCATAATTAAAATTGGGCAAAATCCATTTCTGGTGGGAACTCGCTCAAGCGAGATTCACCTCCGCCTGAGCGAGACAGATCAGGCTCGCAGGGGCGACCCCTTTCGCATAAGCGAAATGCCTCCAGTAGCGTCCCCAAGCTCACTCGCTCGGGCGAAGCACATTCACACTCGGTTGCTCGCTCGAGCGAGAATCATCCAGTAACAAAATCCACAAGCATTCGCTCGAGCGAGGCTCCCTTCAACTAGCCACTCACTCGGGCGAGAATTGTCCAGTATCAAATCCCACTAACACTTGCTTGAGCGAGGCACCCACTCGCTTAAGCGAAATCCGACCAGAGGCCGTCCTTCCCTTCCACACTCGATCGCTCGGGCAAGGCTTCCCAGCACTCAGTTTTTTACTTGGTGGTTTCATAGCACTCAGTTTTTCACTCGGTGAAATGATTCCAGAACCGACTCATCTCTCGCTCGGTATTTCACTCGGCAAAATCATTTCAAGCCGACTCATTTCTCACTCGGTCCTTCACTCAACAAAATTATCAAAAACCGACTCATCACTCGATCGATCTTTCACTCGGTAAATTACTCCAAAACCGACTTATCCCTCGTTCGATCTTTCACTCGGCAAATTATTCCAAACCCGATTCATCTCTCGCCCGGTCTTTCACTCGGCAAAATCATTCCAAACCGATTCATCTCTCGCTTGGTTTTCTACTCGGCAAAATCATTCCAGAACCGACTCATCTCGCTCGACTCGCCTGGGCGAGTAACTCATTCGCCTGGGCGAGTAACTCATTCGCCTGGGCGGATTTAGGCCAGAGGCCAATTCTCTGAAGCAGGGGACTCTTGCTTGGGCGAGATCCCATCCTGCTTGAGCGAGATCCTATCCTGCTTGAGCGAGACTATCAGGACTTACGCAGAATTAACAATTCTCACAACTTGACACATGAAATTCTCATTTTAAGCCAACTTAATTACAACCAATACTTCATATACGCCACATGGGACATCTAAAACTCACTCTAAGCATTCATACTCGGAAATCCTCATTCCAGCTTATGAACCACCCTTACTTATTTAATTTTACGAGAGAAGTTTTTAACTATATCCCACATCACTTCCTCTTTCATTTTTATACACAATCTCTTCAAAACAATCTTCTACGATTTATGTAGTTCATTAATTTATAGATTTTCATACTCATCTAATTTCATGTCCAACCAAGGGACCATCAAACACTTATTATCAACAACATATATACATATACATTTTCATAAAGACCAACATAAACCAAGCCATCATTCATCACTTCATCAAATTAATCATATAAGACATTCATGGCAAGGCATTGCATGAGTTCAACTTATACATAATTAACAATGAGAACCGCCATGCGTTTACATTGATTATTCCGCATCATCGCCTGGAATACAACCCTATCAACAATTACACATACACATGTAATCAATAAACCATCACAAGGCATCACATCCCTTAACTTATTATCAAGTCCTAGACTTGTCTAAGCTCCAAATTCATATGCCTATGTTAGGCTTCGGGAGTTCCTTTCCCCAAAACTAATAAAACAAGGTGGAGGTAAGAAATCTTTACCTCAAGCTTAAGCTCCACCAAAACGAAAATGAAGTGAGGAAGAGGGAGATGAACAATGCAAGCTCCTAAGCTCCATAGATGCCTCACATTTCCAAACTTAACTCTTGATTTTAGTAAGAGATAGAAGAAGGAGTGCGGGACAGTTTAGGGATGAAGGGAAAATGAAGAAGAAGAGAAATGAAGAGTAAATGGAGGGAGAAAGCACCCCACGGTGATAAAGAGAAAGATAGAGAAATTTTAGTGTAAATTGGGTATTACCCAATGGGCAAAAGAGTGTATCAAGTTGCTTTTACCAATGGTTAATAATTCCACATTGTCCAATGGATAAAAGGGCCAAAAGAGAGAGGGTAAGATGCTACGGTTAAGTGGAAAGGAGAAGATGAGGATTTATATTTTCTTTTAATTCTATTTGACTCATATTTTCCCCGTTTATTAACATATGTCGTGTCCAATTAATTATTTCTTTGACACCAAAAATCATTCTAACTATACCATCTTAACCATAATAATTTTCCAAACATTCTAGACCCATCAAACATCTAATTAAATAAAGTGGGTCCCACATCATCTGTTAATTCACCCGGTTTTGGTAAATCTTAATTTACCGATAATTCACCTCTAATGTCTAACAACATCTCCCATAATTATCCGATCTTAAATAACTAGTTATCGCCATCCAATAAATATAATTTCCTTAAAATCTGGGATGTTACAACTTTTCTCTTTTATATTCTTTTCTTTCCCATATTTTGGAGTGAAAATGCAAGGCATGAGTAGCTAATTCCTTTATTGGGATTGGTTGTAATCCATTCAAACCCCAAGTAATGCTGCTGTAAGTTTTTCATATATATAATAAGATTTGATGGTTTTTGTATTTCATTCTGCACTTAATGCTTGAAAGTACTTGATCATTATTTTCTTGTCTTTGGTTTTCTTAAGTATATTGGGAAATAACTTTTGAGAGCATATCTAAATGAAATACTTGTTGTTAGTAGATGACCAGGGATGGTATCTAATGCAATGAACGTTTAAATAATCGATCATTAATGCTGGAATGATTTCAAGGTGCCTGAGGGATCAGCAGGTTGAAATCATTCTTATGAATTTTGTAGTCGAGGGATCGATGCAAATAACTTTGATTATGACGTAAAAATTATCACTTCAAGTTATATACATGAAAACTTACATAGCTTATGTAAGGTGAGATATGATGAAAAACCAATCCCAGTTTTCCAAATCTGATTTTTACCAAAACTCATTAATGTTGTTCTTTACATTTATTACTTTCTGTTAACCCTTCAAATCAGTATCCTTTACAACAAACCAAAACAAACTTCTAGTCAAATCAATTTAAAAACTAAGATCTTCAAGCTAACACCTCCTCAGTGGAATGACAACCCCTTTTTACTATAACTCTAGTGTTTAAACTTGGTACTAATCTTCCATTGAATCCATATTATACAAACTTGATTCTTTTATTGAAAACTTCCTTTTCAACAAGCTTCTGTGCAAGATCTGATAACATTAATCAAGTTAAAACCATACCAGTGGGCAGCTTAGTGGAGGGGAAGAGCAAGGTAGTGACACCTCTCTAATGAGATGGCAAGAGGTGATGATGCATAGGAGAGGTGTTTTCTTGGAGCTACATGTGTCTCTTGGGTGGAAAGGGTTAATTGGTCAAGGTTGCATGGAGAAGCTGATGTGGTCAGCTTTGGGCGTCCCTTTGTGCGGATCTTTTGGGGACTTTCTGGGCCGAATTCGAAAATGTCCCAAACATAAAAGTTGTATAATGTTTGTTCT
Organism: Clitoria ternatea; assembly: GCA_037962975.1. Classification (NCBI taxonomy): domain Eukaryota; kingdom Viridiplantae; phylum Streptophyta; class Magnoliopsida; order Fabales; family Fabaceae; genus Clitoria; species Clitoria ternatea. Next base: position 138,072,132 of record CM075670.1, read on the forward strand.
CTTTAAATCCATATAAAGTACAAAAAAGTATATCACGTATTGAGTGAGATATGGCATAAATACTAAAAGGGTGTGGGGCTATGACAGGATTTTTATCCCTGTTAGATTAATTTTCTGGACCAAATGGATTATGATTTAGGCTCAAAGTCCTTCATAAAAGTTGTGAAGAATTGGGTTAGAAAAATGTGGTGAAGGCCTTATTCAATTTAATGGTCATATGAGAAAGATATATGGAAAATATTACACCTAGTGCAAGCTATTGCTGGGGAAACATGAATCAGTATAGTATTTTAAATTCTAGGATTTATGGAGTAAGAATTAGCTTTCTAGCCCTTCATTAAGTTTGTAGATATTTCTTTTCTCTTTAATTTGATATATCATTTACGATGATCCAAGTTTTGCAGCCTGAGATATACCCAATTTATGACAGGGTGCTCTAGGAGCTTCCTGGATCAGCTAGGGTCTTAGAAATAAATTAACCATAAATTCTTTCTTAGGAATTTGATTCCGTACCCTTCATGAAAATTGTAGAGGGCTACAATAAGAATCCATCGCAAAAATAACAAAGTGATTCAAGCATTAAACGAAGGAGATACATGAATTGTTTCAAAGGCAGCCAACATTGAAATGAAACAGCCAAGGGATCACAAAGATTTATTGAACTGTACTGATCTAGAGGGATTTAGCGTTCAATGTCTCCATAGAAAACATAGATAATTTTGTTACGGAGATTTTGACACCAAGTGTGCAAATCAAAGGTCGTATAAGAAAGTTGTGAAATTTTTCTGAACTATGCGCAGAGAAAAACGTTCACATGTTAGGATTTTGAGATGAATATACTTAATCTTTGATTTTGGGGTTGACAGAGTAAGAATAAGAGTTTGAGGCTAGAAACGAAGATTGAAGAAGAGATTGAGACTAAAATCATTCAATTCTAAGGTCGTATGCCAAAGTTGGGTCCAAAACATTGATGGTGCTCGGATCGGGTTTTAAAGCAATTTCTAAGGAAATCAACTTATTGAAAAACATGGATGATAAAGTCCGAATCAAACTTCAGTCCTTTCTGGAAAAATTCCTAAAACATCGAAATGAGTCACCAGAGACTGTGTAACACCCTGAATTTTAAAATAAAGGATTAATTGGGGAAAATGAATATTAAATATTAGCATATAGGTTATTTAATGTCCTAAAATATTGGAAATAAATAAATTAAGATTTTTGGGAACTGTTTATAATTTATTAGAACCGGATAAGCTGAAATTATGCTCGATTAAGATATAGGTGTCAGACCAAGTATCTCCGATTGGGATGATATTGGTCAGGGCTGTTAAGAATATTATTGGGAATCTAAATATGTATTCTGAATAATTTTTAGATAAAGTATTGAGTCCAAACAGAGATCCTGTTTACCACAAAATGATGAACTTAATGAGGAGATAAAAATTTCAAAGGCAAAAGCTAACTTCTCTCTTCTCATTCTGGTGGGCTCCTTAGTCTCATTCGGGAAAACACTTCACTTATTCTTCTTCTTCTTTATTATTCCCCTTCATTTCCTCTTCTACTTCTCTTCAAAACCCCTAAGTAAAAGGGTGGTGGCTCTTCTTCCTTCTTCATTTTTGTTTCAAGTGAGCTTGGAGGAGATCATTGGAGCTTGAAGATCTCTTTCCCCCCTTCCATTTTTGTATGGTCTCTCCCTCTCTTTTGAACCCATTTCGTTTGTGGGTGTGAGGTAAGTTATTCTCACCATTTTCTTGGGTTTATGGCCATGGGTATGAGTCTTATAGCTTAGGAGAGTAATGTGTATGAATAGGGATTTGTGAAGAGTCATAAATACATGAGCCCTAAGATGGGTTGCCATAAATATGAGCTTTTACGAGGAAGTAATGAAGTGAATGCATGTGTGGTTGGAGGAAGATGAAAGTCTATGATACATTTTTGATGGTTGTTGAGTTTTAATAAAACCCTAACCCTAAGATTTGGGGAAAATGCAAAATGTGGGTAGAGAAGCATTTATGGTGTTAGAAAATTGTTATTGGTGAGGTTAAATAATGTTATTAATGGTGGATGGCCATTAATAAAGTTTAATGGTTGATAATGGTTGTTGGGAACCATTAATGTAGGAGCCCACGAATGGGCCTAGCTTTAAATGCATAATAATAATAAATAAAGACACCTAACTCATGATGGTTATGGTGGATTGAATGAAATAAATGAGACTTGAGAGTTAAGATGCTAGAAGACACCAAGTGGTCAAATATATTAACAATGGAATCTTGGTGGTTTAAATGGAAAATTGATTATGTGGTATATTATAATGTAGGGAATCATCCCATCGACGAGGCAGAACCATCGGACCGTGTTGATCACTACTTTTCTTGATTATCGTCTCTACAGGGACTGTGTTCAAAGTAGCAGCATATTGAAATTTAATTATCCACACAATTGATTTTTAATGTTTTTGTAAAATAAAACACAAAATAAAGTTGCACAAAATAGAATAAATAAACAAAATTTTCTAGACACTTTAAAATCAGAGTTGATAGTATCTTGGGATTTCGGGGGATCAAGACTCTATTTTATGTTAATGAATTTTAACTTTTCATAAATAAGAATCAAATTAAGTTTTCCAAGGTGGATTTTCCTTAAGCTAATTAATATGTTCCTCTCGGAATCCTATTAATGTACCAAACGTATGGAGAACAATGTTTAATCCCTAAGAAAGGCCCATTATTGTTTTGTGAAAATCCCTTATTTATTCCCCAAAAGATTTTGATTACTTTCACGGTTTTACCGAGGTCACAAAAAGTATTTCAAAACCTTAGGCTTAGTTCAAAAACTTTCCAGTAACAATAAATCTCTTGATTCTATTAATTACTTAAACTTACTAATATACCCGCAAGTATACAGTTTTATCACTTAGGTTCTTGTTAGGAATCACTAAGAGCTTTGAGCATAATTTGAACTAAATGGAAAACAGAAATTTATTTAATTCAAAGTCAAAATAACATTATCACAAAATATTATCATACCCCCTACATGCCAAGATAATTAATTTAGTTACTCATGAAATAATTCAAATTCATACACATAATTGAAAAATAAAACATACAAGACATGGTAAAAATAAAGACTTATGAGTTTCTCCAAAAGCTCAAAATAATTTCACCACTGTATTTTCTTGTTGCAATATTCCTCCACCAATTACAAATTGGAATACTCAATTTAACAATCCTCACAACTCTTACACAAAATAAAATAAAGAAAGAAAAGAAAATAAAAAGAGAAAGAAAATAGAACAGAGAGGAAACGGGAGAAAAAGAAAAGAAAGGAATGAAGCTGATGAGTGTTGGATGCTCTCTGCTTGCAACTTTTTCTCCTTTTATAGGCGATGGAAATGAGGCACCGAATGAAAACACGTGCGTGATTTAAGGAGCAAGTGGAAACTTTTGGTGCATGATGATTTCCAGCTGTTTCCAAGTTACGTTTTGTTGTTTCCAATGATTCGGTGCATGATTTGATTGATGAATCGATTCCTCCAGTTCATTTTTGCATAAAAAACAGCGTATGAATCGATTCATAGGGAGGAGGAATCGATTCATAGGTCCATGAATCGATTCATTGAGTTGGGAATCAACTCATGGCATGAAAATCAGCTAGGAGTCGATTTATTTAGGTGGGGAATCGATTCCTGGAGCAATTTTTATGTGTGAATCGATTCACACCCTATTAGTGCGGTTCCTATTACAACCGTACTAATAGATAGCGCACTAATAGCCAATTTTCTTGCTTTTGTTGCTCTTTTTTCACCGGGGCTTGTTCTTCTTGTTTCTTTATCTTTTGATAGTCATTTTTCTCTTGTTATTGACCCTTGAATTATCTTTGTACTTATTCCTTAATTTTATTAATTTCTACAACCCAAGTAGAATATAATGGAAAGAAAGCGAAAATCACAAAAATTAAGGAAATACAGTGCATAATGATTAAAATCCTAAGCAAACTAAATCTAATTTATTGTGTTATAAAACACTTATCACTACTGTAGTAGGGGCATAGTAGCACACCTATGCTTGTCCCATAATTGACTTGGTGTTGTTTCCCACAGTCGGATCCATATTTGATGATAATTCCTTTGTGCATAAGCATTAGCTTTAAGAGCATTTGCATATAGCCGGTGATATGCCTAGTTGGAAGATATGGCAATGAAATAACATATATTATGAATAAAATTGTGATGTTCTTAAGGAAGTATCATGTGTGAGTATGTATGAGTACCATCACATGTATGACTTTAATACATTTGGATTATGTTACTCACCTCCTGGTTACCATTTTAAGTTTGATGTAGGTGTGATATAGATCCTACTATTTTGGAGGCCAAATTTTGATAAAGGTAGATATGGGATGGACATGGATAAGCCTTGGCCGGCATATCGTTATTTTATATAGAATATAATGTGTATATGTCCAAATTTTGCAGTTAATATGAGACCTTTTATAAGTATGGTTCATTTTCATTAATGACCTTCAGTGATGTATGATATTATTATGAAGTGTGAGATTTACTCAACTTAATGAATGGATGATGTGAACCATGAATTGTAATTTTTCATGATGTATGTTTGAGATTTTGTATAGTTGTTTTATACATAAGTTAGGAACTAGTATGGCCAATTTGTGATGGATGAGGTTATAGTGTGATGTGATGAATGCAATGGTTTACATATGTCAATTGTGACTTGTGGACAAAGGAATGGTTCCATTTTGTGGGAAATAGACCCCTTGGTTGCCTTAAAATGCCTTAAAATGAGATAAACGCAATTATACGCATAATGAACAAATAACCTTTATGCAAACTTTGAAAAGTGTTATTTTAGCATAGATAGCACTGTATTCCTTGGGTTTGTAGTAAGTTCAAAGGGTGTTGAGGTAGATCACTCTAACATTAAGGCAATCCAAGATTGGCCTACACCTAAAAATATGAGTGACATAAGAAGTTTCCATAGTCTAGCAAGTTTCTATAGAAGATTTATGAAAGATTTTTCTACCTTAGCCTCCCCTTTAAATGAGTTGGTGAAAAAGAATGTACCTTTTGTGTGGGGGCCAAGGCAAGAAAAACCCTTTCTAGATCTTAAAGATAGACTCACTCATGCTCCAATTTTGGCACTTCCAAATTTTTCTAAAACCTTTGAGCTTGAGTGTGATGCATCAAATATGGGTATAGGAGCTGTTTTATTGCAAGAAGGTCACCCCATTGCTTTCTTTAGTGAAAAGCTTAATGGGGCAACCATCAACTACCCCATATATGATAAAGAATTCTATGCCTTAATTAGAGCCCTACAAACTTTGGAACACTACTTGAGTCCCAAAGAGTTTGTTATACATAGTGATCACCAATCCCTCAAATTCATTAAAGGGCAACATAAGTTAAACAAAAGGCATGCTAAATGGGTTGTGTACTTGGAACAATTTCCCTATGTCATCAAGTATAAGAATGGAAAATCCAATACTGTGGCTGATGCTTTATCTAGGAGGCATTATTTACATACCTCCCTAGGAGCCAAAGTTATTGGGCTTGATGAGATTAGATCTTTGTATCCAAGTAACCTTGATTTTTCCAACATCTTTAACTCATCTTCCACTTCTTCATCTCATAAAGGCTTCTACATTTTAGATGGCTATCTCTTTAAAACCAATAGACTTTGCATTCCTAGAAGCTCTTTAAGAGACCTATTACTTAAGGAAAGCCATGAGGGAGGTTTAATGGGCCACTTTGGAAGAGATAATACTTTGTCAATATTACATGAACACTTCTATTAGCCAAAAATGAAAAAAAGATGTCCAGAAACATTATGTACGTGTATTGTATGTAGGAAAGCTAAATCAAAACTTTCACCTAGTGGTTTATATACTCCCTTACCAACAGCTAGTGCACCTTGGATTAATATATCTATGGACTTTGTGTTAGGCTTGCCTAAGACCCAAAGGGCAATGGATTCTATCTTTGTCGTAGTGGATAGGTTTAGTAAGATGGCTCATTTCATCCCTTGTCATAAGGTAGATGATGCTAGTCATATTGCTAAACTCTTCTTTAAAGAGATTGTAAGACTTCATGGTGTTCCTAAAACCATAATTTCTGATAGGGACACCAAATTCCTAAGCCATTTTTAGAAGACTCTTTGGTCAAGGCTAGGAACGAAGCTTCTCTTTTCCACCACTTGTCATCCTCAAACAGATAGACAAACAGAGGTAGTCAACAGGACCCTTTCTTAACTTCTTCGGGTTTTAGTACATAAAAATATGAAATCTTGGGATGAGTGTTTACCTCATATTGAATTTGCATATAATAGGGTACAACACTCCACAACCAAGCATAGTCTATTTGAGGTTGTGTATAGCTTTAACCCTCTCACTCTATTGGACCTTTTGCCTATTGAGGTTTCTGACTCTGTCCTTCATATGGATGGAGAGGCAAAGGCCAAGTTTATCAAATATTTTCATGAGAAGGTTAAGAATCAAATACAAACCAAAAATGAACATTATGCTTGATGTGTGAATAAGAAAAGGAAGGAAGTCACCTTTGAGGTTGGAGATTGGGTTTGGTTACATCTTAAAATGGAAAGATTTCCAAACTTATGAAAATCTAAACTCGACCCTAGAGATGATGGACCTTTCCAAATAATAAAGAAAATGAATAATAATGCCTATGTCCTTGATTTGCTAGGAGAGTATGGTGTAAGTGCTTCCTTTAATATTTCTGACTTGTCTCCCTTTTACTTAGATGAAGAGGATGATGCCTTAGATTTAAGGACAAATCCTTTCGAAGAGGGGGAGCATAATGAGGACACACTAAGGGAGTACCTTCACACTACCCTAGAGAAAGGACTTGAAGCTTATAAGGGTCCCCTCAGAAGGGCTAAGACCAAAAAGGCCAAAAAGAGCATTCACCAAGCCTTATCCTTTTTCCTCTCTTTTAATGGGCCCAAGCCCAATGAAGACTCTTTGAGGATCCATTCATATTTCACTTGTAATATACTTCATAGTTAGATTCCTTAGGCTTATAGGTTTTATTTGGGCCTTGCAAGGTCTAATGGGCCACTTTAGGGCCATGTATAGGCCATACTCTTCTTCTTTAGCACCATTGGGCCTAGGAAGCATGAAGAAGCCCATTTAGAGTCTCCTTGGCCAAAATCCCTAGAGGTCTATGTAAGGAGCTCTCTTTTGTAAAATCAACTAACATTAATGCATTTGAGAATTTTCCACCTCAAAGTAAGTTCTTAGTGAGAGATCTCCTTTCTCTCTAGGTTAGAGAAAGTTCTAGCAAGCTCTCATCCAAGAGGATTCTTCCCTCCTTGGTGGCAAGATTCTAGGGAGTTATCTCCTCTAGGAGTGGACTCCCATTCAACCAATTCTTCTATCCCTTCCATTCTCCTCCTTTCCTCCTTTATTTTTATAATTTCTCTCCTTTTCCTTCTACCAAATCCGTCCAATTCTTAGAGTTCTTTGCCTTTCCTTTTTTGGTTTTCCTCATCAAGTGGCAACTAACATTGGCTTTGAAGGTTAGAAGAAGGAGAAGGGCCAAGATTCATCTCTTTCAAAGGAAGATTGAAGATCATCCTACATCATGAGGCTAAGTCAGACACCCTTGATTCTTCGCAAAGAGATTCTAACAGGACTAGTATCCCTACTGGATCACTAGTCTTGGGTCGAACGGTCAGAGTCTGACCATAGGTTGGGTCCCACGGTTCAAATCTGAGGAATTGAGCGGTATTATATTAAATATAATTATCAAATAAATAAACAATTTAATATATATATAATATCAAAGTAAATTATTATAATTATTTACCTATTAAATATTGTCGACAAAAAATAATTATCGAATAAACGTAGTTATAAATTAATTTGTACCTAAAATAATCGTCGTTAACGTATTATTTTTAATTAAACAGTATTATCGAATGTAATTTGTTATTTTCTTATTTCTGCTTTTCTCAATCACTATATTCTCTCGGTATTCTTATCTTTCAGATTAAACTCCACTTCTCTCTATTTTCTCATTCTAAATTGTTTGGGGAACAGGCCAAAGCCTCGAGCTTCTCACTAAAAGCTCAACAAAGTAGCCTCAGGAGTCTTGAGGGTCTAGTTTCCTATTCTTAAAAATTAGAGCTATTACACAACCAAGGTGGGCAAGCCAACTTTAGGACTTCCTAAGGAAAATACGCTCTACAAGCCCCATATGCGCCTTAAAAATCAAGATTGAAGCCCCTCATTGAAAACTCTATTGGCAGCAGATGACACAGAACGAGGAGTTCACTGAGGCTATCAAAAATTTAACAACCAAGATGGATGTTATAGTTGTCCATAGCAAAATGTTAGAAACACAGATAGCCCAACAAGCCTCTCAAGCTTCTAGAATTCAAGGTACTTTTCCAGGAAAACAAGAAGAGGAACCTAGAAGCAACATATTGGTAGTTGAAGAGAAAACACCAAAAGTTCATGAACAGGGAAACAAAACAAACCACGGCCAAACTGTGGTAGGCACCACAATTGTGGTTCGTGGCTAGGAGGAAGTGTTATTTCTTTATAAAGGAGGTTCCTACCCCTTTCTCCCTTCATCTCCTCATTCTTCCTCCCTTTTCTTACACCATACTACCCCCCTCTATCAACCTCCATTGTTATCCCTTTAATTTTCTCTAACCACTCATAATCTTCTTAGATTTCCTACTCATTACAAGCACCATCTCAAGCAGTTTACTATTTTGCTCCAAGTTCTTGTAGGTTCTTCTTCCTCAAAATGCTTTAAAGATCATCAATGAATCCTAAGGTGAATAAAGGTAAGGGAAAAATTAGCTTATCTTCTCAACTAATAAAAATACTCTAAAACTTAGCCTACTTGGTATAAAATTATTAGTACAATTTTGATTTCCAGATACATCATCCCTTTTACTAGATATGTTGGAATAGATATATCCTGTGATAACAATTTTTGTGCTCTAACAAAGGTTGATACGAATGGGTTAATTAATATGGGTGTAATTGTTAATGAACCTGTGCACATTACTTAGATATTCCTAGATAAAACATGCCTCACTCAGTGCTTGACCTAACTCTTATGAGTATAGAGAACAAGGAAACTTTTGTTTTTGTAGGTGATAACATAAAAGAAAAGAAGCATAAACCTCTAAAGCCAGGAAGTGCCACTACAATCAGCACAACAATCCTTCACCACCAGAAAACAAGTTCCTCTCTTGACTCAGATGCATTCCCTACTCTCTAAAACATAAGGCTTGTGTGTAACATGGGGGTGTTACAATGAGAAATTGAAAGAAGAGGAAAATATAGATGCCACCCAACTTCACTGCCTTCTGATTAAGGCATCTCTCAGGTAAAGTTGCTAATCCTCCTTTCTCCAAGATAGAACATTAAGGACAATGTCCATCTTTAGTTTAGGGTGGTTAGATAGGCAACTTATAATTATATTTATGTTTCTATTTTATCTGTTTGTATTTTATTTTCTTAGAATGTTTATGCTTTTCAAGCCTTTCTTTCTTTTCTTGAAATCATTATATGAGTTAAGCTATTGATTATAAGTACTTGAACATAAAAAATCCTTAGAACCCTCATTTTAAAAATCTTTATGATCTTAACATGCTTTATAGGGTGATTTTATGATTACCAAACAAATGATGAAAATTTTTAGTTATATTTGACTTAAATATTGCCTTAGTGAGCTTTTGAGCCTTTTAAAAAGAGCATACACTTATCATAATCTTTAAAGCCTTAGTTATTCTTTATTGAGTGATTGTCTTTTCTTTCTTAGTATTTTAGAACCTGGCTTGTGACCTAGGCAAAATAGTGTTTGAATTCTGTACCTTAGCATGATAAAGGAAAGATTAGGCATTCTTCAAGCCCCTATTTTTGAAAATATTATTATCTCTTAGTTGCCCCCTTTGAGCCTAAAATCTATATTATTTTCTTTGGAACCTTTTTCTTTAAAAAGTGTTTTAAGGTCAAGTACATGAATATGGATCTAAGATTGTAAAAAATATCAAAATAAGAAATAGAGGACCTTTAAAAGAAAAGACAAATATAGGATTGAGAAAAGAAAAAGAAAAATAGAAAAAGGAAAAGGAAATAATTATAATGGTTCCTATCATCCAAAAGTTCAATGAATTCTATTTGTGTGTTCATGCTGGGATGGTTGGAACAATTGAAAAGGGTTAAAAAAAGAAATTAAAAGGTCCCTAAAAGATTATTAAAGCTTAGAACTATAAAAAATTATAGGATGACCCTTTTAATTTTATTAATTAGCCATTTGCTTTATCTTTTCTTTGATTTCCATACCTTAAATCTTATCCCCAGGCCCCATTACAATATTTAGGTAAGTTTTCTTAATACAGTAGAGCTAGGGTCACTTGCTAAGCTTATGGTAATGCCTTGATTGAGTTGACATTGAGCGACATTAAATATTACCCATAAACACTTGAGAGGATTGGTGAGATAGTGAGCCATTTGAGTCATTTGGAATATGGTTAAAAAGAAAAACATGTCTTGGTTGGCTTTCAAACTTCATCCCTCCTTATTTAATTTTTAGATTATAATTCTATTTGGGTTCATTGGCATGTTAGTTCTTTTCTTATTAATTCTATAACTTGATGAATATAGTTATTGCTTGAGGACAAGCAATGTTTTACTTTGGGGTTTTGATGTGTATTCAGAACACATCATTTTAGGTTGTATTTTATAGGAATTTTTAGGATAAATTGTTTAAAATCTTCCTAAATCCATAGCATATTGGCTCATTTCCTGTTTGTGCTACTTGGTTTTTTAGTTTTGTAGAAATAACAAATTTGAAGGCCTTTTTGGATCTTATGTGGAAGCCCTTGCATAACAAAGTGATAAGTGTTGAAAAAGTATTGATTTCATGACTCATTTGAACCAATTTTGTAAAGATTTTTAGCTAAATTAAGGAATTATTGAAGGAAGTAAGCATGAATCCTCTAAACATTGTATAAAAAGAAATGTTGTGGAAAGCTGCAGGAAAGACAAAGTAAGCAAGCTTGAGCATGAAAGTTGGGAAACATGAAGCACATCTCACGCTTAAGCGTGAAGATTAGACGCTTAAGCGAGAATTAAACATGACTAAAGGGAAACAGAGGCATCAGGACCCCCCTCACGCTCAAGCCTGGGGATGAGACGCTTGAGCGTGAGCGTGAGCGTGAGCGTGACCCTGCGCATGAAGCACGCTTGAGCGTGAATAAATGGAGCTTGAGCGTCACCAGGTACATGAAAGGCGCTTGAGCGCAGGCCTTACACGCTTGAGCATGAGGAATGGATATTAAGGCCTCGCCTGAGCGTAACTGAGTGAGGCTAAGCGAGGAGCAAGCGTGAGAAGGCAAGGAAGCCACGCTTGAGCGTGAATTACTTCAGCTTGAGCGTGAGATCATCAAAAAGCATCAGAGCCCTTCACGCTTGAGCGTGACCATCAAGCTCAAGCGTGACTCACACAGCATGGGTTTCTTAATTCTTTATTCACCAATAATGCGATGCCAACTCACCCACTTTCTTCTGTTTCCACCAGTCTCTGAAAGATGCCGCATGGGTTCTACGTAAGTGGGGCAAGAGAAGCTGAGCCAAAACTCCTATAAATCAAGCTGCAAACAGAGCACAAATCAATCTCCTATCATCTGAGACATCATTTCATCCTCTGTATTTTTCATTTCACACTTTCCATTTTCTATTCATTTCTTTGATGGTGAAAATGCAAGGCATGAGTAACTAATCTCCCTTATGGGATTGGCTGTAATCCATTCAACACTGAAGTAATGCTGTCGTAAGTTTTCATTGAGTAATGAGATTTGATAAAGTTTCTGTATTTCATTCTGCGTTTAATGCCTGAAAGTACTTGATCACTATTTTCTTGTTCTAAGTTTTCTTGAGTATGCTGGGAAGTGACTTTTGAAAGCAGACCCTGAAAGAAATGCTTGTTGTGAGTAGGTAGCCAGGGATGGCGTCTAACGCAACAAACGTCAAAACAATCGATCGGTAATGCTGGAATGGTTTCCAAAGTGACTGAGGGATCAGCGGTTTGGAAATCATTCTTATGAATTTTGTAGTCGAGGGATCGATGCAAATGACTTTGATTGTGACGTAGAACTTATCTTTTCGATTTACTTATATGGAAACTTATGCAGCTTACAGAGGTGAAGATGTGATGAAGCCAATCCCTGTTTTACAAAACTGATTTTTCCAACCTCATTTACTGTCATCTTTTGCACAATATTATTCTCTGTTATTCTGTACTTGCTGTTTTTCATTCAACAACGTTCACAACAAACCCAAACAAAAACTTTCTGCCAAATCAATTCAAACTAAAGTCTTCATTCTAGCACCTCCTCAGTGGAACGACAACTATACTATATTACAACTTCTGTGTTTAAACTTGGCACATCCATTTCATTGAGTTCATATTATACAAACTTGATTCTCTTTCAGCAAACTCAATAGAACCAAACACACATCAAGTTTTGGCGCCGCAGCCGGGGAAGTGATTTAAGTTTGAATATTTTAGCATTGAATTGACAAGACAGTGTAAATAAACTTGTTTGTAATTTGTTTTTTTTTTTTTTTTTTATTTTTATTTATTTTTTTTACTTTTCTTTTACCTTGCTACTTTGAGTTCTTGATTTATGATCTTGAGAGGACAGGGTACAAAAGAACAACTTGCATTTGATCCTGAGATAGACAGGTTCCTCAAAAAAATCAAGAAAGCCAAGCAGAACTTCCACGTAGGACAAACTCCCTCTGTTACAATGGAGAACAACAACAATAATCAAAATCCACCAAGGAGAACACTTGGAGATTACACATTGCAACAAGGACCTAGACACTACTCAAGCATTGCTATACCAAATACAATCAGGGCTATAGAAATGAAACCTGCTTTCCTTAGTTTAATTAGTTCCCATCAATTTCATGGAATGTCCAGTGAAGATCCTTACACTCACCTGGCCACATTCTATGAATTGGTAGGAACAATGGGATTTGAACAGGAAGTAATTGAGGCAGCATACCTGAGATTGTTTCCTTTTTCTCTTGCAGGAAAAGCTAAAGAATGGCTCCAGTCACACCCAAATCAAAGCTTGAACAGCTGGGAGACAGTGGAGGAAAAATTCCTACACAGATTCTTCCCACCATCCAGATTCATCAAGGCTAAATCAGATATCACAACATTTAAACAAAGCCATGATGAACCCTTTTGTGAAGCATGGGAACGCTTCAAATCTCTCCTCAGAAGATGCCCAAACCATGGACTGGAAGATATTGCCCAATTGAATATCTTTTACAGTGGTTTAAAGGGTGATACTAAAATGATTTTGGATGCAGCAGCTGGAGGAACCATGATGACAGTGGATGCAGAGCAAGCTACAGGGATCATTGAAGCATTATCATCCACAGATTACCAGGCTCAGCATGACAGAACACAAATCCAAAAGAAGGGAGTGTTGGAACTTAACACAACAGATGCCATTTTGGCTCAAAATAAGATTTTGACACAACAAATTGAAGTTCTGACACAGCAAATGGCAAAACTCCCGCAACAACTGCATGCTGTACAGCCCTCTACAGTAAACCAACAAGCACAAATGAGATGTGACTTTTGTGGAGGAGATCATCTCAATGAAAACTGTGGCTCACAAGAAGCAAATGTGTACTTCATGAACAACCAAGGAAGGTCTGGTAATTTCAATTCAAATTTTTCTAACCAACCATTTCAGGGATGGAGAAGTAACCAAAACCAAGGCCAAGGATGGAAGCAAGAGCCCAGCTCTTCAAATAAACCATATCAAAATAATGGTCCTTCTTTGGTGGAGAGAACTTCTAGATTGGAGGACACCTTGGAAAAATTTATGCAAACTTCTTTAGCAAGTCAAAAGAACAATGAGGCATCACTCAGGAACTTGGAAACACAATTGGGACAACTAGCCCAACAACTTGCTGAGAAACAGAAGCCTCAGTATGGAGCAAACACTGAAACAAACCCAATAGAGCATTGCAAGGCTGTGACCACACTGACTGAGGAAATAACTGAGGAAGAAGATGGATATGACACTATCATCTCTGAAGCAGTACCACATAACACCAAAGATCCAGGGAGTTTTTCTATTCCCGTTACTGTTGGAAAACTTTCAAAAAGTAAAGCTTTGTTAGATCTTGGTGCTAGTGTAAATTTGATGCCATTATCCACACTGAAAAGTATAAGGGATTTTTCAGTAAATCCAACAAACATGACTTTAAAAATGGCAGATCAATCAATAAAAACCCCTTATGGTATTGCTGAAAATATTGAGGTCAAAGTTGATAAATTTGAATTTCATGAGAACTTTGTTGTCATAGATATGGAGGAAGATCCTGAAGTTCCCCTAATACTAGGGAGACCATTCTTGAAAGCAGCCAAAGTCATCATAGATGTGGATGACAGAAAAGTAAAAATTCGAGTGCAAAAAGAACAAGCTGATTTTGCTATTGAAGGCGCACTTGAAAAACAGAAAGGAAGAAAGCCAAGGCCTGACTTAGGCAAGGAGGTGGAAAAACTCAACACTCTCATCCACCAACTCCATGATCCATATTGAAAAATCTATCAGGCGTCAAGCTAATGACGTTAAACAAGCGCTTATTGGGAGGCAACCCAATCTTTTGTGTTTTATTTCTTTGAAAATTTTTCAAAAATAAAAAATAAAAAAGTTTCTGTTTACCTTGTAGAAGAGTCTCAAACAAAGGCAAACAAAACTGGAGTTGGAGGCTGAGTTCAGAGAGACATAAGGATATCACCACGCTCAAGCGTGGATAATCTCGCTTAAGCGAGCCAAGGTAAGTCCTAAACCATCCTCATCAAGCTTAAGCGTGAGAGTCAAGCTTAAGCGTGGCACCTCTGCTAAAGAAATTTTCAACAAAATAAACCCGATCTCGCTTAAGCGTGCCCTATTACGCTTAAGCGAAAGGATCTGGACAGCAATCAGAGGCTGACACGCTCAAAGCAAGACCCCTGCGCCCAAGCGAGAAGTTAAACTAAGCATCAGATGGGTGATCACGCTCAAGCGTGATACTTTGGCGCTCAAGCGCAACACCACTACGCTCAAGCGTGCCAGACATGCGCTCAAGCGAGATATTGAATAGAGCATCAGGTATTGAAATGTTGCTACACGCTCAAGCGAGATAAACCCCAGCCTGAGCGAGGAAAGTATACCTTGGAGCAGCGCCCACACGCTCAAGCGTGATAACCCTGCGCTCAAGCGCGCAACTCTTACGCCCAAGCGTGACGAAAGCACGCTCCAGCGTGAAGTTTTCATTCCCAGACTCTGAATCCAGGCCGATCACGCTCAAGTGTGGATATATCGCGCTCAAGCGAGGCACTCGCGCGCTCAAGCGTTACTTCATGGCGCTCAAGCGTGAAATGCAAAAAGGCCCCCTGATAATAATAAATGCAGAATTCTGAAACCGCCCACTCTCTCACTCACGTAACCGTTCATCAACACCTTCTGACTCTCTAAGTTTTGTAACCACCCTCTCTTCTCCAATAATTGTCTTTTCCCTTTCATTTCATAAATCATACTTTTATTTTGCAAACCATTCTCTCTAGCACGTTCGGATCCTTCCAGGTAACCACTGCACTATCCTCTTTTTGAATTAACAGCATATGACTACTGTGTTAGGAAGGATTTATACCTTTCTTTTTGCACATGTTGATGTCATTTCTCTCTGTGTTTAATGAATGCTATGATCTATACTTGGTTGTTCCTGAATTGTTAGAAAAAGACATTCAAGGTTTGGTTCTTGTGTTTCATTGTAATGCATGTCCCTTTTCTATTTCACATTCTTTTAATGCATGCTGAATGTTTGATAAAAGTCCTAAAAGGAAGTATTTTAAGTGCAAAGTGGTTCTTAACCTTCTTGCAGATGGCCAGAACCAAGCAAACTGCACCAAATCCCCCTGCCACCACTTCCCCAAAAAGAAGTTCCCGAAAGAACAAGGGCAAAAGACCACGAACTGATAAACAAGATGATGCTCCAAGGTTCAGGAAGCAAGGCAACAGCAAGCGGTATGAAGACATCTCAAATTGGACATTCATACCAGAAAGGAAAGTAGACTTGGCCTTAGGAGAATGCGATGCCTTCCTGCAGATTATAAGAAGGAGAAATTGGCTAAAAGTATGTTACCCAAGGGAGAAATTTGACCCTGAAGTGGTAAGAGAATTCTATGCAAACGCGTGGACAAGAGATGGAGGGGGGGAACGAAAAACCTATGTGCGGGGTACCTGGCTCTCATATGACAGAGACACCATCAATTTCTACTTGGGGAACATCATGACCTTAGGAGAAGGGGAAATCTGCGAATATGCTGCCATGGTTGCAAGGAACCAGTTCATTGCCACACATGACCTTGAAGCTGCTATCTGTGTTCCAGGACACCACTTTCAAATGGGGCAAGGAGAGACACCAATGAGAGTTTTAAGAAAGGACATGACTACTATTGCTCAAGTTTGGACTTCCTTCTTATTAGCTAACATAGCACCTAACGCTCATGTCTCTGATTTGATTTTTAGTAGGTGTTATCTCCTATACTGCATTATGAGAGAGGATATCTCTATTGATCTAGCCCAAGTACTATCGGATGAAATCCACAAGTTTGTGATTTCTGATCAGAAGTACTCCCAGGCAGGTCAAAAGGTAAAAGGGAGTCTTGGTTTTCCTGCCTTTATCACTGATTTTTGTGCAGCTCATGGTGTTGAGGTACAAGACCTCAAACCAATCAGGCCTTCCATAGACAAACGCTTCATTGAGCGTTACTGCAGTAATCCAACACTCCCTGCAACTGATGCACCTCCTCCACATGCCTCACAAGCAGCACAGCAAGCATTCAGCACTGCACCTGCCCACCCCCCCCTCAGCACTGAAACCAACCTGATTTTACAAGGCATTCACATCCTGAAAGTTCAAAACAGCCATCTCCTAGCCCAGCAGAACGCTCAGCATAGAGGTTTGTTACATGTTCACAATGGTCTTTATCATAGCATTCCTGCAGGTCAACACAATCCATGGATGCCACCTGCCCAGTTTGAGGCCCTGCTTGCTTGGCCTGGGGACAGGCCTCCGTTTGTGGGAGGAGGTGAGGCTACACAGGAGGATAGGCCAGGAACTTCAACTCAGGGACCTCCAGAAAGAGACTTGGGAACAGAGGAGGACTCATCCGAGGAAGAGTGAAACTTTTTAATGCTTTCAGTTCTTGACAATTAAAATTGCTACTTAGTTTGACAATTTATAGCTTTACTTTATCTTTAGTACAGCACACTTTAGAAATTGCATGAGATTATCTTCCTGTGATTATTCCTATCTGCTTGTGATTATTCTTGTTTGTTTGAGATTATTCCTGTTTTGATGATTAAAACTTTGAAACAACTTTGAAAACCCCAACCAAAGATTTCACTTTTTGAACAAAGAAAAGTTTCTAAGCAGCACAATGTTTTTAGGCAACAACACTGATTCTTTTTTTAGGCAAAATGACTTAATTAAGAACCAAGGAACTGGAATGCATGTATTGTTGCTTGTTTATATGACTTGAACCCTTTTCTGTTAGAATAAGGAAGTAACCTTTATATCTTGATGAGAGGTGAGAAAAATCTAAACACTTGAGAGCCTCATTTGAAATTGTTAAATTAGCATTGACTGATTTTCTAATTAAACCTTTTTCTTAAGAAACAAGCAAGGAAATGATAAGGCAATTTTGAAAAATAATTAGCCAAGAGCCAAAAAGCTACCCTGATAAAAATATCCGATTTTTTTTTGGCAGCCCATCTTTGAGCCATAAAAGCATGAAAATTTTTCTCTGCCCTGAGCTAAGCATAAAAGCAAAAATTCTACCTTACCTGCATGTTCATCTTGAAAAAGAGCATAAAATAATTTTCTCAAAAGAAGATGAAACAAATGGAGGCAGGAGAAGAAAAATGCAGAAAGAATAAGTAAGCTCTCCAAAGATTGTATAAAAGTGCTGGAGTAAAACAAAAGAAAATTCTGAAGTTTCAATGCAGAAAAGGAGCCTTCTAAATCAACCAAAAACACTTATGCTCTTCTTTAAAAACATGCGTTTTGAAACCCAGAAAAACCAAAGTTTCTTGTTAACCCAGCCTCATTACACCCTTAAAAGACCTTTTGATCCTTGCTATTCATTTGAATTTTGGTTTTACTAGAAATGACGGCCAATGTTAACTGAGCAGTTCTAATGATGGATGAGCGAAACAGACACCTGGTAAGAAAAAATGAGAGTTCTCTATTCTTACAGCAATGGGTTACATGCTTTATGAACAAGGTAATAGTGCATTACATTTTAAGGAATTGGTATTAAGAAAATCATTTGCCTAGACATCAACTCAGATTATTGTTTTCTAAACTTTTTGTCTGCAACAGAAACTCAGATTTTTGAACGCTTGAGTCCCTTTCCAAAAACTTCTTTTTACTTGAGGACAAGCAAAAATCTAGGCTGGGGCGTGAGCGTGAGCGTGAGCGTGACCCTGCGCATGAAGCACGCTTGAGCGTGAATAAATGGAGCTTGAGCGTCACCAGGTACATGAAAGGCGCTTGAGCGCAGGCCTTACACGCTTGAGCATGAGGAATGGATATTAAGGCCTCGCCTGAGCGTAACTGAGTGAGGCTAAGCGAGGAGCAAGCGTGAGAAGGCAAGGAAGCCACGCTTGAGCGTGAATTACTTCAGCTTGAGCGTGAGATCATCAAAAAGCATCAGAGCCCTTCACGCTTGAGCGTGACCATCAAGCTCAAGCGTGACTCACACAGCATGGGTTTCTTAATTCTTTATTCACCAATAATGCGATGCCAACTCACCCACTTTCTTCTGTTTCCACCAGTCTCTGAAAGATGCCGCATGGGTTCTACGTAAGTGGGGCAAGAGAAGCTGAGCCAAAACTCCTATAAATCAAGCTGCAAACAGAGCACAAATCAATCTCCTATCATCTGAGACATCATTTCATCCTCTGTATTTTTCATTTCACACTTTCCATTTTCTATTCATTTCTTTGATGGTGAAAATGCAAGGCATGAGTAACTAATCTCCCTTATGGGATTGGCTGTAATCCATTCAACACTGAAGTAATGCTGTCGTAAGTTTTCATTGAGTAATGAGATTTGATAAAGTTTCTGTATTTCATTCTGCGTTTAATGCCTGAAAGTACTTGATCACTATTTTCTTGTTCTAAGTTTTCTTGAGTATGCTGGGAAGTGACTTTTGAAAGCAGACCCTGAAAGAAATGCTTGTTGTGAGTAGGTAGCCAGGGATGGCGTCTAACGCAACAAACGTCAAAACAATCGATCGGTAATGCTGGAATGGTTTCCAAAGTGACTGAGGGATCAGCGGTTTGGAAATCATTCTTATGAATTTTGTAGTCGAGGGATCGATGCAAATGACTTTGATTGTGACGTAGAACTTATCTTTTCGATTTACTTATATGGAAACTTATGCAGCTTACAGAGGTGAAGATGTGATGAAGCCAATCCCTGTTTTACAAAACTGATTTTTCCAACCTCATTTACTGTCATCTTTTGCACAATATTATTCTCTGTTATTCTGTACTTGCTGTTTTTCATTCAACAACGTTCACAACAAACCCAAACAAAAACTTTCTGCCAAATCAATTCAAACTAAAGTCTTCATTCTAGCACCTCCTCAGTGGAACGACAACTATACTATATTACAACTTCTGTGTTTAAACTTGGCACATCCATTTCATTGAGTTCATATTATACAAACTTGATTCTCTTTCAGCAAACTCAATAGAACCAAACACACATCACAAAGCAACTGTATACCAAAATAATTGAAAAACAAAGAAAAAAAGCCAAAAATAGAGCACTCTACGACCTGGCCCTAGTAGGGACCAGGGCCATGGAGTAAGAAGGCTCAAAATTGCAAAATAAAGTCCAGAGCACACCACTACCTGGCCATGGTGGCCACCACTGTGACGCCCCAAAAATAGGAGTAAATTTTTCGTTATTTTAATGTAATTAATTTATGATAATTGCAAGTGGTGAAGCTATTCATTTAATTCCCTGGATCTATCAGAGACCTGTCTCATATATGAAGATATGAGAAGGTAAGTTAAAAGGATTACCCTTAAAGAATTCCTCAATTAAAAACAGTGGAAGAATTTTGAGTTAATTTAATGTATGTGTTTAGATTTTAAGAGATCAACCACTTTGAAATTACGAAGTCCAATTTTAGGCCCAAGTATTCATAAAGTATTATGGGATTAAGGTTTAATGTGGAGGAAAGAGAAAATAACTTAATCAATGCGGTTTGGGAAGTGAGGGTCCCCTTGCTCAAGTGAAATCCCCACTCGCTTGAGCGAGTGCCAAACAATACGCTTGGGCGAGACAGAAGGGAGCTGAGCGAGAAGAGATAAGGAGTTTCACGGGTCACTTCGCTCAAGCGAACCCCAACTCGCTTGAGCGAGACACACAAGCCTCGCTTGGGCGGAGCCAGTGAACGTGGGCGAAAATCGTCCAGAATCAAAATTAATACCCGCCCGCTTGAGCGAGCACTAACCCAAGGTGATTCACTCAAGCGAAATTCGGCCAGTAACCAATTTGTCCAACACTCGCTCGGGCGAGACTCTCCTCGCCTAAGCGAAATTCTTCCCGAGACCAACCCCTGATGCCAGGGCCATCTCGCCTGGGCGAGGCTCACTCCCGCCTGAGCGAGAATGGACCAACGACCAAACACTGATGTTGGGACTGTCTTACTTAAGCGAGACCCACTCTTGCCTAAGCGAGAGTTGTCCAGAGACCAAATACCTTCACAGGGGCATTCTCACTTCAGCGAGAATCCCTCTCGCTTGAGCGAGAATACTAGCAAGACGCAGAAAATGCTGGAAACACTTAACACACCATACCAAAACTCATTTTAATCAAATTCACTTAGATTCAACACTTCATTCTCATCATATTACACATTTAGAACTTGTCCTAACCAATCATACCCATAGATTTCCATTACAACTCATCTAGTGTATAAAAATCAACTCATCAACTCTTCTACTTCACAAGTCTAACATTTGAATATGAAACTTCATTCATTCATCAAATAAGGAAAGTATCATCAGTCATACATTCACAGGGTCATGATTGGAAATGAGTCATAGATAAGGATCTCATTTTCCTCCATGACCTTCCAAAATCACCATTATATGTATATATCCATCATCCACACAAATATCCATTCCAAATCTAGACTATGCAAAATATGCATTATGTCATTCACATTACAACCATTCCACACAACCATGAAAACAAAAATATTGTCGGCCAAGGCATTCTTTACCAAAAAGAGGCTTCCTTCACACTTCTCCTCCACACTAAAGCTCCATGTACAGCCCTACAACACAAGAGCTAAAAAGATATACCACATGGAGAGGGAGTATACTTTTTGAATGATGAAAATCCGATAAATAAGATAACATATGAATGAATGCAATACAATTATTCCCTCCTCAAGGGAAGTTCATTCAACACCAAGTCAATTACCCATCAATTTTCATTTAAATACATATATCCATCAAGTTTCCAAAATCACAATAACCAATATCACAATCAAGATTAGTAATTCAAAACAAGGGTTCCACCTACTCCTCTCATAACCTCATCAACGGAATATCACTTTATGTCATGCTTCTATGGCTAATGCACATGCTAGTGTTTATAATGCATATGCACGGATCCGATTTTCAATTCAATAGTGATTACAGTCACTTAACTTAACATCTTCACTCCGGGATATACCCTTCGTGGCACCCCGCAAGGTGATATATTCATAAAACACAGTAATATCGTCTTCACTCCGGGATATACCCTTTATGGCACCCCGCAAGGTGATACATTTATCAATTCATAACATCGTCATCACTCCGGGATTTACCCTTCGTGGCACCCCACAAGGTGATACATTTATCAATTCATAACATCATCATCACTCCAGGCTTTACCCTTCGTGGCACCCTGCAAGGTGATACATTTATCAATTCATAACATCATCATCACAATATGCATGTTATGCCATGTATGCAATGCTCATGCATGCTTCAATCTCAATAGGATTATCTCACCCTCTCATCTAGGGTACTTTCACACTCAGCTGCACTATTATTCACAAGTTCAAACATAACCATCAATCTTTATACTCAAGAAACACTCCAACCAAAAGTTTTAGGTACTCATCATACCATTCATGAAGTCAATGATACATCATCACATAATATGTCATTCCTAACCTCATTTAGGCTTTATCATATAAACATTCATCTCAAAACACCATACATAATTCTCATTTCAAACACATGATATCACATCCAATCAAAACAACATGCCATATTACATTAATACATACATTATCATCACGATTCTCATACATTTAGAAAATACACCCCTCTCCTACCTTAAGAGAAGTACACCTTCGGGTTTGGTGTTCCCACTTCACCCGTGTTATCAAATCCTACACCAATCATTATAGGGCCACATCAATTATTCATTCAAAGGTCATTTCAATATACATATACATGTCTATGTATACATGGTTCTCTTCATGTAGAAGTTATCATAGGTTTATTCATTTTCTCACTTAGGCTTCGGGAATTCCTTCCCTTAACTCACCATTCATTATTGTCAAAGTAACAACCTAATTTGTTAGGTTATTCATTTACCAAGCTCACATTTAGGCCATTCCAAGTGGTTTTCATTTATATTCTCCAACCTCTATCTTTAATCATCATTTAATGACATTACCTCATCATTTATTACACTTCCCTCGTAAATAAATGTTAACCCCTTCAATATTATGCATTTCCCCTAAATTTCATAAGTTAGGGTTTTCATCAAACCCAATCACATTCATAAATACATTTATATACTCATCACTTTTCAATCTTATCTTCATATATCTCATTTATTACTCATAAATACCCATATTCATTTCACCCACACCTTAGGGTTCATGCATTTAATGCTTCCTTTCTCTACCCACACATTTAATACTCTCCCAAGCCTTAGGAACCTACGTTCTATGGCTTAGCTACAATTAAGATGAGGAAGAATTTACCTAAATCAAGAAACAAAGTAGACACCAAGGGAGAGAGTAGTGCATACGAAATGGAGGAGGAAGAAGGGAGACTTCAACCACCCAATGCCCTTCCTTGCTCCAATGGTGGGTGAAAACAAAAAGGGGAAGATTTGTATCACTCTTGATTAGGGATTTAGAAGAAGGGTGTGAATGTAGAAGTGGGAGAAAGGAGAGGAAGTGAGTGTATTAGCGTGAGGAAGAGAGAGCTACGAATGTGAGAGTGAAAGAGTGAGTTTTATTTTAAGTTTTTAAGCTTTTATTTAAACTCTCACGTTTTTCATTAAACAGGCTCTCTGTTCGGGCCCAATACATACTCTAAAAATTTTTTTGAATACATATTCGGATTACCAATAACATTATTTACGGCCCTGACCAACAGCATCTCAATCGGAGATACTTGGTCTGACACCCATATTTTATTCGATTCAGTTTTCAACTTATCTGGTCACAACAATTCACTAACAGTCTCAAAGAATCTCAATTAAATTATTTCTATCATTTTGGAACATTAGTTAGTCCACATTTAATTATTTAATATTTACTCTCTCAATTTAACTTTCTATTTTTAAAAATTCGGGGTGCTACAATCCACCCCTCCTAAAAGAAATTTCGTCCTCGAAATTTAGAATATCGGATTCGAATACGTAGGGATACCGCTCAAGAATATCATCCTCGCGTTCCCAAGTGAGTGTCTCAACGTTTCCATGATTCCACGCTACTTTCACCAATGGTACCATCTTATTCCGCAGTCTCTTCACGGAATACTCAACAATACGAACCGAAACGGGAGAGACAGTCAAGTTATCCCGTACATCAACATCATCAGGAGAGATCACGTGCAAAGGGTCATGAATATACTTCCATAACTGCGACACGTGAAACACATTATGTAGGTTCGCAAGTTGTGGAGGGAGCACGATTCGATAAGCGACATCTCCAATCCGCTCCAAGATCTCATAGGGTCCAATGAATTTAGGGCTTAATTTTCTCCTCTTCAAAGCTCTTCCAATACCTTTATCATGCGAGACTCGCAAGAACACTTGATCGCCAACTTGAAATTCAAGTGGCTTCCTCCTTTTGTCATAATAGCCCTTCTGCCGGTCTTGAGCAATTTCCATCTTCTCACGGATTATCTTGATCTGTTCGGTAGTTTCCTCAACAATCTTTGGCCCTAAGGGCAAGTTCTCACTAACTTCAAGCCAACATAAAGGGGTTCGACACCTCCTTCTGTATAATGCCTCGTATGGTGCCATACCAATACTAGAATGAAAACTGTTATTGTATGTGAATTCGATTAGAGGCAGATATTTCTCCCACGAACCGCCGTGCTCCAAACCGTAAGCACGCAACAAGTCCTCAAGACTCTAAATAGTCCTCTCAGACTGTCCGTCAGTCTGAGGATGGTACGCTGAACTTAGCTTCAGTTTTGAACCCATTGCCTCATGTAAGCTTCCCCAGAATCGGGAAGTGAATCGGGGGTCACGATCATAAACAATGCTGGATGGCACACCATGTAATCTCACAATTTCCTGAATGTACAACTATGCTAAATCCTGCAAAGAACTCTTCATACTGATCGGTAGAAAATGCGCACTCTTCGTCAAACGATCAACAATCACCCAAATTCTATCACATTTGGACCTCGTCCTTGGCAACCCGGACACAAAATCCATGGCAATTGCATCCCACTTCAAAACAGGGATATCAAGCGGCCTTAAAGTACCCAAAGGTTTCTGATGTTCGACCTTCGCCTTCTGACAAATAAGGCACGAAGCTACAAAATCAGCAACATCACGCTTTATTCCAGGCCACCAAAAATTCTTCTTTATATCTTGGTACATCTTGGTTGCACCAGGGTGGATGCTAACAATGCTTTTATGTGCTTCTTCAAGCACCGTGCGTCTCAAATCACCGAATGAAGGTACATACACATGATCTTTTACTTGCCATAAACCATCAACACCTTCCACAAGAAATAAATTCTTTCCATTATTTTGAGATCTTCTCATCCCTTGTAGATAATCATCATTCCCTTGTTTCTCTTTTACAAGCTCCAAAAACTCATTACATATCTTTAAGGTAGCAAAACATAGCTTCTTGGGAGATTGAACCTCGGTTCCAGCATTCAAATTTCGAAACTCCTCAATCAATTCCAATTCTTTGACCATCATAGCCGACATATGCAAAGACTTCCTACTAAGAGCATCGGCAACCACATTGGCCTTTCCTAGATGATACGTCAACTTAAAATCATAGTCTTTCAGAAATTCCATCCATCTCCTCTGACGCATATTTAATTCCTTTTGATCAAAGAGATATCTCAAGCTTTTGTGGTCACTAAAAACCACAAACCTCGAACCATACAGGTAGTGACGCCAAATCTTTAAAGCAAACACAATCGCCGCCAACTTCAAATCGTGAGTTGG
Organism: Clitoria ternatea; assembly: GCA_037962975.1. Classification (NCBI taxonomy): domain Eukaryota; kingdom Viridiplantae; phylum Streptophyta; class Magnoliopsida; order Fabales; family Fabaceae; genus Clitoria; species Clitoria ternatea. The sequence continues at coordinate 138,097,734 of CM075670.1, forward strand.
ATAGCTAACTTCATGGGGTCGCAACTGGCGTGAAGCATAGGCTATAACATGTTCCTTCTGCATTAACATACATCCAAGTCCATGCTTAGAAGCATCGCAATACACCACAAAATCTTCTTGTAAATCAGGCAATGCCAAGATAGGCGCAGAAGTTAGCCTCATCTTTAACTCTTCAAAGTAACTCTCACATTCAACCGTCCATACAAAAGGTTGGTTCTTCCTTGTCAAGTTCGTCAAGGGTCTAGTCAGACGAGAAAAACCTTTAATGAACCTCCGATAATATCCGGCAAGTCCAAGGAAACTCCAGATTTCCGTAACCGACGTAGGTCTAGGCCATGCCATAATGGCTTCAACCTTAGAAGGATCCACCGAAACACCATCTTCGGATATCACATGTCCAAGGAACTGGACGCTTGACAGCCAAAATTCGCATTTAGAGAGCTTAGCATACAACTGGTTCTTTCTAAGGATATTCAACACCACTTTCAAATGTTCTTCGTGTTCGTCACGGCTCTTGGAATACACTAAGATATCATCAATGAATACCACAACAAAATGATCCAGGTATTCATGAAAGATGTGGTTCATGTAGCTCATGAACACCGCTGGGGCATTAGTCACTCCAAATGGCATCACGACATACTCATAATAGCCATATCGCGTCCTAAACACAGTCTTCAGAATGTCTTCGGTTCTCACCCAAATTTGATGATAACCAGAACGCATTTAAATCTTTGAAAACACTACCGCACCTCTCAATTGATCCAACAGATCGTCGATACGAGGTAAAGGATATCTATTCTTTATCGTCAGCTTGTTCAATTGGCGGTAGTCTACACACAACCGCATGGTTCCATCCTTTTTCTTGACCAATAAAACAGGAGCTCCCTAGGGTGACACACTGGGTCGAACAAACTCCTTCTCAAGCAACTCCTCAACTTGCTTCTTGAGTTCAGCTAACTCCATAGGAGACATCCTATAAGGAGCAATAGACACTGGTTCCACACCAGGTACAAGATCAATAGCAAACTCAACCTCCCATGGAGGTGGTAAGCCGGGTATCTATTCGGGAAACACATCTAGAAATTTAGACACCACAGGGATGTTAATGGGATCAGGACCACTCGTCCCATCGGTAAGAGATAGTAATACGCAAAGTTGAGCTATACTTTGCACATCAAATTGTCCCATATCATAAGAAGGGAAAATAACGGTCCGTTGTTGACAATCGACCAAAACTTTGTTGGTGGAGAGCCAGTCCATACCAAGTATGATCTCCAGTCTCTTCATAGATAGGCAAATAAAGGACACAACAAATCTTCTCCCATCTAGGATCATATCAACAATATCACACCGGTTAACCAATCTGAGACAAGTACCGATTGGGGTGGTAACCACAAAGGCATTTTTCATCAAACATACCGGCAATCTCAATCGCCGAGCACAATCCTCGGATATAAAAGAGTGGGTTGCACCCGAATCATAAATGACATGAACAGAATGTCCCAGTATTTCGCACTTACTTTCAACCAAGTTATCTGCTTACGCTGCTTCCTCACCGGTCACAGTAAACACTCTTCCGGTATTAGGTTGAACATTTCCACCGTTTTTGTTTCCATCATGAGCACCATTGCCATCTCCTCGACCGTTGCCATGCCTCCCACCATTATAGCCACCTAGGCCACCATTTCGGCCTCCATTGTTTCCATTACCATGGCCCCGACCACCATTGTGGCCTCCGCGGTTCACATGAGTGGGTGCATTAGAACGGTTAGGGGTATTAGCTTGCATATGAGCTCGCCTCGCAAGCAAAGGACAGGCGGGGTGAATATGTCCTACTTGGTCATAATTAAAGCACACCACGTCATCCCGTTGTGCACACTTATGAATATAATGAGGTCCTCCACACCTATAGCATCTCGACCAATTGGTATTTACGTTGCCCCGGCTAAAAGTGTTACCATGCCCACCACCTCTAGCTTGGGCATTAGAACGAGCACCCCTCTGAAAACGTCCTCTTCTGAAATTTCCTTGCCTCTTGAAAGTAGAAGTTTGACCCTTCAACTTAGAGTCGAATTTGGAATGATGCGGAGGAGCATGCTCTTTGTAAATGTGGCACTTATTCATAAGCACCGTAAAACTTCGAATTTCTTGGTGAGAAATAGCCCTTTGAATATCAGGGCGTAGACCATTCTTGAACTTTACACATTTCGAGGCTTCAGTTCCCTCTTGTTGATAAGGAGGGTAGAATTCACAGAGTTCTTCAAATTTGGAAGCATACTCTTCAACCGTCATTGTGTCTTGCCTGAGTTCCATGAACTCGAGCTCGTTCTTGCTCTTATAACTTTCGGGCACATATTTCCTCACGAGTTCAAATTTAAAATTTTCCCAAGTCAAAGGAATAGCAGCAACATTCATTCTACTCTTGGTGAGTCTCCACCAAGTCTCTACTTCATCCCTCAGCATAAAAACAACATACTCCACTTTCTGAAGCTCATTGCACTCAAAGCTATCGAAGATCCGCTCAACATCTTGGATCCAGACATAGGCTTGCTCAGGCCTAAATCCACCATGAAACTCGGATGGTTTTCTCTTTAAGAACATATCAAGGCCCTGAGTACCTTGAACAGCAGGAGCAGGTTACCTTCTCGCCTCTTGTCTATCATGGTTTTGTGACTCCAGGAGGTCCGCAAAACGATTCAAGGCTCTAGCTATAGCGTCATCATTATCTTGACGACGACGGGCCATCTCAATATCTATAATCATAACATGAGATTCATCTAACATTAGTAAACTTATTCATGAAATTCCTCTATAATCTCATACTATAGTACTTTATCATAAAAATTTAGTTATGGCCCTCCATCATGGAGTCCAATATCAACCAATCCATATTAAAGCTCATACCAGTATATTATCATATCATAGTGTGGTGTGCATTCACAAAGCATAGGATTCATCATTGAGGGAGAATAGTGTGAAGAAAGCTTGGCCGGACTTATAACAATCACTTTCAATCCATAATCAATTCATACATAATCAACAAGGACAATCATTCATCAATCACATATCATGTTCTAGTAATAATATTAACTCATCATAATAATACAGAGCAAATAGTGCTCTGATACCAGGTTGTGACACCCCAAAAATAGGGGTAAATTTTTTGTGATTTTAATGTAATTAATTTGTGATAATTGCAAGTGGTGAAGCTATTCATTTACTTCCCTGGATCTATCAGAGACTTGTCTCATATGTGAAGATATGAGAAGGTAAGTTAAAAGGATTAACCTTAAAGAATTCCTCAATTAAAAACAACGGAAGAATTTTGAGTCAATTTAATGTATGTGATTAGATTTTAAGAGATCAACCACTTTGAAATTAAGAAGTCCAATTTTAGGCCCAAGTATTCATAAAATATTATGGGATTAAGGTTTAACATGGAGGAAAGAGAAAATAACTTAATCAATGCGGTTTGGGAAGTCAGGGTCCCCTCGCTCAAGCGAAATCCCCACTCGCTTGAGCGAGTGCCAAACAATACGCTCGGGCAAGACAGAAGGGAGCTGAGCGAGAAGAGATAGGGAGTTTCAGGGGTCACTTCGCTCAAGCTAACCCCAACTCGCTTGAGCGAGACACACAAGCCTCGCTTGGGCGGAGCCAGCGAACGTGGGTGAAAATCGTCCAGAATCAAAATTAATACCCGCCCGCTTGAGCGAGCACCAACCCAAGGCCATTCGCTCAAGCGAAATTCGGCCAGTAACCAATTTGCCTAACACTCGCTCGGGCGAGACCCTCCTTGCCTAAGCAAAATTCTTTCCGAGACCAACCCCTGATGCCAGGGCCATCTCGCCTGGGCGAGGCTCACTCCCGCCTGAGCGAGAATGGACCAGCGACCAAACACTGATGTTGGGACTGTCTCGCTTGAGCGAGACCCAATCTCGCCTAAGCGAGAATTGTCCAGAGACCAAATACCTTTACAGGGGCATTCTTTCTTGAGCGAGAATCCCTCTCGCTTGAGCGAAAATACCAGCAAGATGCAGAAAATGCTGGAAACACTTAACACACCATACCAAAACTCATTTTAATCAAATTCACTTAGATTCAACACTTCATTCTCATCATATTACACATTTAGAACTTGTCCTAACCAATCATACCCATAGATTTCCATTACAACTCATCTAGTGTATAAAAATCAACTCATCAACTCTTCTACTTCAAAAGTCTAACATTTGAATATGAAACTTCATTCATTCATCAAATAAGGAAAGTATCATCATTCATACATTCACAGGGTCATGATTGAAAATGAGTCATAGGTAAGGATCTCATTTTCCTCCATGACCTTCCAAAATCACCATTATATGTATATATCCATCATCCACACAAGTATCCATTCCAAATCTAGACTATGAAAAATATGCATTATGTCATACATATTACAACCATTCCACACAACCATGAAAACCAAAATATTGTCGACCAAGGCATTCTTTACCAAAAAGGGGCTTCCTTCATACTTCTCCTCCACACTAAAGCTCCATGTACAGCCCTACAACACAAGAGCTAAAAAGATATACCATATGGAGAGTGAGTATACTTTCTCAATGATGAAAATTCGATAAATAAGATAACATATGAATGAATGCAATACAATTATTCCCTCCTCAAGGGAAGTTCATTCAACACCAAGTCAATCACCCATCAATTTTCATTTAAATACATATATCCATCAAGTTTCCAAAATCACAATAACCAATATCACAATCAAGATTAGTAATTCAAAACAAGGGTTCCACCTACTCCTCTCATAACCTCATCAACGGAATATCACTTTATGCCATGCTTCTATGGCTAATGCACATGCCAGTGTTTATAATGCCTATGCACGGATCCGATTTTCAATTCAATAGTGGTTATAGTCACTTAACTTAACATCTTTACTCCGGGATATACCCTTCGTGGCACCCCGCAAGGTGATATATTCATAAAACACGGTAATATCGTCTTCACTCTGGGATATACCCTTCGTGGCACCCCACAAGGTGATACATTTATCAATTCATAACATCGTCATCACTCCGAGATTTACCCTTCATGGCACCCCGCAAGGTGATACATTTATCAATTCATAACATCATCATCACTCCGGGATTTACCCTTTGTGGCACCCCGCAAGGTGATACATTTATCAATTCATAACATCATTATCACAATATGCATGTTATGCCATGTATGCAATGCTTATGCATGCTTCAATCTCAATAGGATTATCTCACCCTCTCATCTAGGGTACTTTCACACTCAGCTGCACTATTATTCATAAGTTCAAACATAACCATCAATCTTTATACTCAAGAAGCACTCCAACCAAAAGTTTTAGGTACTCATCATACCATTCATGAAGTCAATGATACATCATCACATAATATGTCATTCCTAACCTCATTTAGGCTTTATCATATAAACACTCATCTCAAAACACCATACACAATTCTCATTTCAAACACATGATATCACATCCAATCAAAACAACATGCCATATTACATTAATACATACATTATCATCACGATTCTCATACATTTAGAAAATACACCCCTCTCCTACTTTAAGAGAAGTACACCTCCGGGTTTGGTGTTCCCGCTTCATCCGTGTTATCAAATCCTACACCAATCATTATAGGGCCACATCAATTATTCATTCAAAGGTCATTTCAATATACATATACATGTCTATGTATTAGGCTTCGGGAATTCCTTCCTTTAACTCACCATTCATTATTGTCAAAGTAACAACCTAATTTGTTAGGTTATTCATTTACCAAGCTTACATTTAGTCTATTTCAAGTGGTTTTCATTTATATTCTCTAACCTCTATCTTTAATCATCATTTAATAACATTGCCTCATCATTTATTACACTTCCCTCATAAATAAATGTTAACCCCTTCAATATTATGCATTTCCCCTAAATTTCATAAGTTAGGGTTTTCATCAAACCCAATCACATTCATAAATGCATTTCTATACTCATCACTTTTCAATCTTATCTTCATATATCTCATTTATTACTCATAAATACCCATATTCATTTCACCCACACCTTAGGGTTAATGCATTTAATGCTTCCTTTCTCTACCCACACATTTAATACTCTCCCAAGCCTTAGGAACCCATGTTCTATGGCTTAGCTACAATTAAGATGAGGAAGAATTTACCTAAATCAAGAAACAAAGTAGACACCAAGGGAGAGAGTAGTGCATACAAAATGGAGGAGGAAGAAGGGAGACTTTAACCACCCAATGCCCTTCCTTGCTCCAATGGTGGGTGAAAACAAAAAGGGGAAGATTTGTATCACTCTTGATTAGGGATTTAGAAGAAGGGTGTGAATGTAGAAGTGGGAGAAAGGAGAGGAAGTGAGTGTATTGGCGTGAGGAAGAGAGAGCTACGAATGTGAGAGTGAAAGAGTGAGTTTTATTTTAAGTTTTTAAGCTTTCATTTAAACTCTCGCGTTTTTCATTAAACAGGCTCTCTGTTCGGGCCCAATACATACTCTAAAAATTTTTCCGAATACATATTCAGATTACCAATAACATTATTTACGGCCCATACCAACGGCATCTCAATCGGAGATACTTGGTCTGATACCCATATTTTATCCGATTCAGTTTTCAACTTATCCAGTCACAACAATTCACTAATAGTCTCAATGAATCTCAATTAAATTATTTCTAGCATTTTGGAACATTAGTTAGTCCATATTTAATTATTTAATATTTACTCTCTCAATTTAACTTTCTATTTTTAAAAATTCGGGGTGTTACAACCACAACCATGGTTTGATACTGATGCCTTAAGGATCATGTTTTTCATGTATAACTAAGGGTAGTGGGATTTGTTTTAGGGAACTCACTCTTTAGGAGTTAGAGGCACTTGTATAGGCATAAAGGGTAACCTGGGAGGACTCTTTTCAAGGATTCTCAAGGAGGATAACACCTAAGGAATGAAGGATTGCAAGAATCTGCATATCTTGTGGTTTGTCTTAGATTTCTAGTATACCTTTAGTTTAACTTTTTGAAATCCTTGTTTTATGAGTTATATGGATTCCATGAACCTTTATGATTCTTTGTTTACCATGGGTGGCTAGAATCCTTTTTCTTGGGATTTAGGTGACTTGCAATGTAATTGGTGAAATCTTTATTGCTTTATCAATGAAATCTTTATTTGCCTTCAATTCTTGATTGCCTTATTTGCTCGTTGGCCTAGATATAGGTATGAGTTATCTTTAATTAATTCTAGGGATAAACTTAGCCATGAACCTAGTTAATCTAATTCAAGAATTAAACCTAAGATTGAATCTAGGATGGTTGTAACTAGGAACTTTATTTAATCTTTTGAGGATTAGAGTTTTCATAATAATTGTGTTAATTTAAGACTTCCATTATTCTTTATAAATAGGTTTTCAAACTAAATGATGGTGTGTTTGATGACTAAGTAATCTAATAGGACTCTAAAAAAAAGGAGTTAGAACTTTAACGGGTTGGTTCTAGTAAACTTGAGAATAAAAGATAAGGTAAAATCTTTAAACACCTTAAGAAAGTAATTCATAACCCGAGAATCCCAAGACGTGTTTTAATTGAATTCATTCTCGGAGATCTTCTAATTTACACTTTTTACTTTATTTTTACTTTCTTTGCATAAAATCTATATTCTTGCATGTTTAGATAAATAGGATCATTATTCTAAGTACTTGAGAACACGACCCCTTTGGAGATGATATTTTTATATTATACAACGAACCTGTATGCTTGAGGTGTGTCATAAAGCATTATATATTTTTAAAAGAATTTTATTAAAATATTGTATGAACATATCGTAGCTGTAAAAGTGAAAAAGGCATTCAACTTTTATGCCTTAAGTGTTTTCATTTATCTTTGTTCAAGAATCATCACAATTATAAAGTTAAAAGACGCTAATCATTCAGCATCTTGGTGGTGATGAAAGTTATCATATTTTGTATGTTCCATCAAGAATATGTATGTTTGTAGTTTTCACTTTTCAATCTAGGGCGATTAGAATTTCTTGTCAGAAACAAAGAAAATAAAAAAATAATACACAAGAATGCCTCCACTTATAATGGTCCTTGTTATTTAAGGAGCATTATGCCCCAGTGCATACTCGGGTGGTTGTTGTTGTTGTTGTTTAGGGTTTAAAGTTTAGGGTTTAGGGTTTAGAGTAATGAAATATGTATGTTTGTAGTTTTCACTTTTCAATCTGGAAACAAAGAAAATAAAAAAAATAATACAGGAGAATGCCTCCACTTAGAATGGTCCTTGTTATTTAAGGAGCATTATGCACCTGTGCATACTCAGGTAGTGGTGGTTGTTGTTGTTGTCATCGTCATCATCATCATCATCGTCATTGTTGTTGTTGTTGTCGTTGTCGTTGTTGTTATTGTCATTGTTGTTGTTGTTGTCATCGTTATTATCGTCATTGTTGTTGTGGTTATCGTCGTCGTCATCATCATTGTTGTTGTTGTTGTTGTTTAAAATAATACTATATTTGATTTTGACTTTTACATTTTACACTATTATAAATGTGTTATACTTTCAAGTGAAAAAACAAGAATATTCCTTTAGTGTGTGTATTACTAAAATAATTTTCATGTCAAATGTAACACCCTTAGTTAGTTAGAATAATCCATTTATTCTACTTAGTTGAGAGGTTACTAAGTTATGAAAAATATGAAGTTTTTTTGTACACATAAACATGGTGGAATAGATACATTATATACATAAAATATATACATGGTCAAGTTTAACAACTGTACATCACAAAAGGTTAAGGCACGCAAGATTCCATACAATATACAAAACATAAAAGATGAAAATAAACTATCCTATTTGTTATCCGTACATGGAAACTCTATGGGAGCAGCACTGGTAGAAGGTTAGGTGGCAAGGGGCTAAGCAGCAAACTCTGGAGGAACGGTACTAGTAGAGGGTGGTACATTAGTGGGATGGGCAGCAGGGGACTGGGTGGTCTAGTTGAGACGATTGTCATAAGCATCATATGCCTCTGTTAACAGATCTTGAGCCTTAAGAGGACATGATGGTAAGGTCCTTAGTCTTCCCAGACATAAAACTACAAAAGATATAGCGGAGGAAACTCCGTGAGTGATCCTACTAACACCTGGCCAGGAATCTCTCCATGGGTAACTATAATGGTACGAGTTGACGGGCATGGCCTCTACCTCTACCTCTGGGACATATATCACTATCTGAAACACCACAATTTTCCAGACCTAAATCCCGATGTAATCAAGATAAACAATTAATAAAAATGTGAGTAAATTTTTCACGTTTAAAATAGTTTCAAAACACCTCAGTGATTTTATTAAAACCCGAACCCAAGAAAACCGAAGAGTGAGATATTAGAATTTATAACTGGATTGTTAAATAAATCTCCCATAAGTGTATACAAAAATAATAGAGTTTACAGTGGAAGAAGAATATGTATACAAGGGACACGCCTAGTCCCATATATGAAGATATGCAAAGAGGCTCGGCAAAGCATGCAAATACACAACATAAACCACATAGGCCACAATCAACCTTACACATAAGTCATAAAAATACAATGCCTAGAATATGTATATATATATATATATGGTCATGCAGCATACATCTCCAATATTCATATTCCATAATTGACCACATTCGATTCAACCTCAAACTCATATATCATTAACACTTATGCATTCCCAAAATAGGCTACATGACCAACGTCACTATATTCATCAAACGGGTATGAATTCTAATACCCTAAATATCAATATATCATTAACATATATGGCCATTTGCAATACATCCACCAATATCTATAATTATTCACACTATCATGTACATTTTATTCACAATATAATAAAATATTATCATTGTCGGTCAAGGTATTCCATTACCACCATTTACCTTCCCAAAAGCTCTACTTTAAAATATCCTCATCCCATGATATTCCTGCATCAATGCTAAAAATGGACAACATGGGAGAGTGAGTTATACATTTCAAATGATAAATATGAATACAATTGAGATTATGTGCATATGCATATTATCATCATGTATGCTTTACTAAAATCATCAACAATCATCATAATCTATTCATTTCAACAATATACATATAATGTATTCCTCCATCAATCCATAGCAAAGCAATCACATATACACATCATTTCTCAATGCCACAATGGGCCAACATCATCATTATCAATTATGCATAAATATGCCCTTCATCACATTGGGCCATCATATACAACATCATCATATTCAGTATCTTTTTGTTGTATTCATATTTTTCATGTTGTCTCATAGGTATTCATTTACCCATCTCATCATCATCATATCTTTGAATCATTCCAGGGTAAATACCCAATCATCGAGCATCATCCATCCAGAAGCCATGGTCAAATAGCTAATAATCATTTGCCTCATTCACACATTGTCGGCTATAACTCAATTCAAGCCTAAATGAGTCACCAAACTCACCTCAAGTGTGTAATCACAAGGCCATAATAGGGTTTGTAACCGTATAATAAGCTTCCACACTAGTGAATCTCCTCACATATCACAATCAATGTCCATAAGTTGGACGTACAACTCATATCATATTGCATCACTATGTGGTTTCTACCATTAAATAGCACCCTTCAAATTAAAAGGAGGTAATGACATGGTTAAATTTCTATTTACCAGTCCATAATCACACACATCGTCTCTACGTTATACCATAAAATCATATATCATTGCCAATACCACTCATACCCCGAATTCAATATTATCATTCATCAATCACTTAGGGGTTTACATTCATTATTCGAATTTCGTCACATATCGGCTCTAGGCTCAACAATTTATCTTTCAACTCATTTTACTATGGCTCAACAGTTCATAAGGTTCAATTAATCACTAGACTTAGAAAGTCTAAAGGTTACTTACTACCCATTGTGGAATACTCCCATAACACACAACATCATTATATAAAAGGGCTCATAAAAACATAGAGCCTAGACCACCCTAGGGTCTAATGTCACAAGTTTTGATCATACAAGATTATACTAAGTCACACCAGGGTTACTACATCCAATGGGTCACAGTTAAATCAATCATTCACTCGATTCACAAATATAAAACCGAGTCATGACCCCAATCATGTGCCAACACAATTTCATATTCAATCATCTTATCCCTTATTCATGTTCTTAATCTAAGGAGACATAGCAAATAAATTGTATTATACACATATAATGTTGTGCCTAAAGATATAAAATCCATCTTCCAAAATTAACACAATTAATCATTTTGATTCATAAATATCCACATCAAGGAATCCCTTCATTATCATTTATCCAATCGATTCTATCACATGAAATTCTCACATTCAATAAACATACTTTGGCTAAGAGCCACAAACATAATTCATACAAGAGACCCAACCAAATAATTCCATTTTAATATATATCCATGGTCTCATCATTCATGGCCTACTACCATATCAATTGACTTTTAATACTCCCTATCCGTGACCAACACATGGCATAGGTCCATCACTAAATCAATTCATATCCAATATATTATATCCATGATCACACATGGTACAAATTTCATCATTATATTATTTCATACTCAATGTATCAATATCAAATGCATAATATCAATGTATTTGTCATTAGAAGTAAATAGCGTAAGGAACTTGGCCAGACTTACACAAACCACCATATCAATCATATTGAATAATTTATTTTCATGTGTTCAATTCCATGAGTCAACCATAAGTTTACCGATAAGTAATTATGCTCTACAAGTACATCATACAACCTCCATAATAATGGGTATACTTTCATAAACATCAATCACAACTCAACATTAATGATTCATAAAGAATCCTCAATAAGCAACAATGCCCCTATAATCAATTCATAATTCTTAGACAATTAGTCCTTCACAAATACATATAGGGCAATCAATACTTTAACATATCATCATCCTCTAAATGATAATCACTCTTAAATCTATACAGAACAACCATATTCCAAGGATCACCAAATGTCTCACTATTGAGCAATCATGCTCCAATCATCCATAATATCAATTTTAATACAGAGCAACCATGCACTAACAATAATCAAGAACTCTAATTTAGAGGAAAATACGCTCTGATACCAGCTTAAAACACCCTGATTTTCCAGACCCGAATCCTGATGTAATCAAGATAAACAATTAATAAAAATACAAGTAAATTTTTCATGTTTAAAATAGTTTCAAAACACCTCAACGATAACATCAAAACCCGAACCCCAGAAAACCAAAGAGTGAGATATTAGAATTTATAACTAGATCGTTAAATAAATCGCCCATAAGTGTATACAAAAATAATAGAGTTTACAGTAGAAGAAGAATATGTATACAAGGCATATGCCTAGTCCTATATATGAAGATATGCAAAGAGGCTCGACAAAGCATGCAAATACACAACATAAACCACATAAGCCACAATCAACCTTACACATAAGTCATAAACATGCAATGCCTAGAATATATATATATATATATATATATATATATATATATGGTCATGCAGCATACATCTCCAATATTCACATTCCATAATTGACCACATTCGATTCAACCTCAAAGTTATATATCATTAACTTATACATTACCAAAATGGGCTACATGACCAACGTCACTATATTCATCAAATGGGTATGAATTCTAATACCTCAAATATCAATATATCATTCACATATATGGCCATTTGCAATACATCCACCAATATCTATAATTATACACACTATCATGTACATTTTATTCATAATACAATAAAATACTATCATTTCTGGCCAAGGCATTCCATTACCACCGTTTACCTTCCCAAAAGCTCTACTTTAAAATATCCTCATCCCATGATATTCCTGCATCAATGCTAAAAATGGACAACATGGGAGAGTGAGTCATACATTTCAAATGACGAACATGAATATAATTGAGATTGTGTGCATATGCATATTAACATCATGTATGCTTTACTAAAATCATCAACAGTCATCATAATCTATTCATTTCAACAATGTATATATAATGTATTCCTCCATCAATTCATAGCAAAGCAATCACATATACACATCATTTCTCAATGCCACAATGGGCCAACATCATCATTATCAATCATGCACAAATATGCCCTTCATCACATTAGGCCATCACATACAACATCATCATATTCAGTATCTTTTCATTGTATTCATATTTTTCATGTTATCTTATAGGTATTCATTTACCCATCTTATCATCATCATATCTCCATCTTAATCATCATCAACTTTTGGCATATCTCCATGCTATATGCAAATGCTCTTAGACTAATGCATATGCATAATGGAATAATAACAACAAATATGGATCTGACTATGGGAATAAACACCAATTTATGGGTCAAGTATGATCATATAACCATACCCCTACTACAATAGTATAATATGTACACATATCTCATAATGCATGCATAATCACCATATTTTACTGGTACCAAACCGCATCGCCCATTTTGTAACACTGGTAATTTTCACCATGACCGCAGTAAACAACATTATCAACAATATACGGTGTTGCGGGCCGGTCATGATTTATATCATGGCGGCTGTGATCCAAAGGACCACCGGGGACACTTGTTCCTCAAGGAGCCACCGCTACAGGTTCGGCCACATAAGCTCCTCGTAGCTATACATGGGTGGCTTTGTGACTTACACACTGAGTCACAGGGGAAAATAAGAATGCTTATGCACAAAGTCGCCCTCCCGTTGGGTCGGCCGAGGGAATCCCCTAACATTCCAATACTGGCGGCTATGATATGCCATGGATGCAAATGCCAATCAATGCATTCTCACACTATGCATCCTATCATGCCATTCATTAATCATCATCATCAACACCAACACCACCATTCAATCTTTAGTGGATTTTATCATTGTTGGTTTTAGCCATTGTTTCATATTTTAAGTGTGGCATTTCATTTCAACATATTGCGTATATCATACATGCAAGTCAATACTTGCAACATTCATAATGGCATCACAAACATCAATACATTCATCAACATCACCATATAATCTGTTAGTGGATTTTCATCTTATTGATCATTACCATTGTTTTATATATTAGTGTGACCTCACAACAATTCATCAATATAATTTTAAACCACACATACAAGATCACACTTGTATCAAACACAATGGTATTCAACAAATCACCAATAATAACAATCATCCATTATTAAAAAAAAATGATCAATAACATTATCCATCATTAATTTTATCATCATATAAGGGTGTATGTCATGCAACCATATTAATTAACTTTTCGTTAACGAATATCATAACATAACATTAGTGGTGTGCATTCATGTTTTCATAACATGTCTAAATCAATCTCAACACCACCAAGATACACCATCATCACATACCCCTAATAAAATCTCTCGTTTTTACATAATAAAGGGGTTTTGGGTGATAATAAGCTCATGGAAAATTTCAACATCAAAACATGAGAAAAGTTCATTTTTAGTCTTAAAGATAGTGGGACATGTCATAAATATCATCTATTAGTCCCAATTTGACAATCATAAAAAGTTGGGTTCAAAACCCTCTTAAATTTGAATTTTACCATGTAGTAGGTCTAGTGTTTTATGCCTAATGAGAGTTAGAAAACTCAAATTAAAGTGAGACTAATTCTCACACCTTTGTAACGTAATTATCAACAACTTTCATGAAGAAGTTGAAGGCCAAAAATGTCATTAAGATGCCCAAACGGGCCAAAAACAACAAAGAAATCACAAGAGTTGGAAAAACAACATAACAGTGGCCATAACATGGCTTTGAATCGATTCCACCCCGTATGAATCGATTCAAGAACTTCCAAAGAGCTTTGAGTTGATTCAAAACTCGTGTGAATCAATTCAAACACTTCCAGTGGCCCTTGAATCGATTCAAGACTGTTCTGAATCAATTCAATACAACAATTATGTAGATTTTGCTTAAGTTTTCAACTTCTAAGCATCCTAACTCTTTCATATCAACTCCAAACTCTACCAAATATTAACACCAACTTATATACATCATTTATGACGTGTGTCCATCGGCCATACTAAAAAATTCCCAAAAATAAGGGACTTATGCGCATAAATGTGTTTAGCCCGTTTTAAGGTGTTTTTGTGCAACTCAAGGGTCAATTCTCAATGGAATTGGCCCATTCCAGTTTCTATAAGTTTTAAATCATGCATAGGCACTATTAGTTCCTTAATTATGCATGAAAATCATAAAACACAACCTCATATCTTTGAGTAATTCACCCTTTCATGGGTTTCTATTAACAAATAAATCATATTCATCAAAAGACACTAAACATTCATCATTATCTCATATATATGAAATTCCCAAACATTCAACAAATGGCCAAGCATATCATCCATCACATTATCAATCACCATTCAAGATAATCATGGCAAGGCAAGCATGAGTACAATCATATACATCAACCATCAATTATTCACTCATGCAATTAAAATGTAAACTCCTCTCCTACCTCAAGAAAAGAACCACAATGATTCGCACGCTCTGAAAGTTTTGCCATATTGTCTGGAATATAATCTCCTATCAACACACATAAATATACATGTATTCAATTAATGAGCCATCACAAGGCATCATCATAAATCTAAACAATTGACAACATCTCTTAAAGTCCAATATCAAGTCTTAGACTTGTTAAAACACCTATTCATATACTTATGTTAGGCTTTGGGAATTCCTTTCCCAAAACCAAGATTTTCTGAGCCTCAAAGGGGTCAACCAAACCCAATAACAACAGTATTACATACCTTATCAATATGGCATCTAAATCATCATATAAATCACTCAATTGCCATCATTGTCAACAAATTCATATTACAACATCATGGCATAAGATCTTATTGAATCACAAGCCTTATTTTATTAACCCATCACTCATGGTCATCTACCATCATTATCACCCAACATTGAATATTTCTTACCCATTCTCAAAATTAATTCCCCTTATCAATCACATACATATTCACATGTACACATCTTCCAAGCCTCAAGATTGGAACCTCATTAAAATCCACTAACCTCAATAACTATACTAATCATTCCAATCATCTCTTTCACACATCAAAATCACTAACTTAGCCAAAACCCCTAAATCATCACACTTAGGGTTTCACTAAAAAGTTTTTTCCAACAACATTTAACATCCACCATCTCCAAGAATCCTCATAAACTCAATAACCCTCATCCATTATACAACTTCAAGCCATACTCAAAAATCATATTTCCAATATTCCAAGCCTAGGGTTTCAACATTTTCTTCAACACCCAAAGTTTCTAGCATCTCCATTTCAAGCATAACAACATCAAAACCATAAATAGGGTAAAGTGTATTCAAAATCTTACCTTTTTCCCTAAGCCATGGCCAAACATGAAAATGGAGAGGAGGATGGAGAACCCACAAAACATTTGCCCCAAAATGCCATGCAAGCTTTATGAATCCTTGTCCAAGCATTAAGTTTGGCAACAAAGTGGAAGGGAGAGAGAGAGGTTCGGTTTTGGTGGGGAAGCATGGAAGAGAAGAAGAAAAATTAGAGATGGAGGGGAGAAGAGGAGTGAAGCATGGTTGTGAGAAGAGAGAGGGGAAAAGATGACCAAAATTAGTCATTATCTAATGGGTAAAGGAGTGCACCAACTTGCTTTTTCCAATGGTCCAAAAATCCTATTACCTAATGGATAGAAAAGAGTAAAGTAGAGTGGGAAAGTGGACGCTGAAAATAGAGAGGGGGAAATGGGATTTTAGGTTTTCTTTTAATTAAATTTGGTTCGTATATTCCCCATTTAAAAACATATGTTGTGTCTAATTAAATATTTCCTCAACACTAAAAATTATTTTAACTATACCACCACAACCATAATAATTTTCTAAGTATTATAGACACATCATTATTCAATTTAGTCAAGTGGGTCTCACACCATTTGTTTAATCATCCAGTTTCGGTAAATCTTAATTTACCGATAATTCACCTCTAGTGTCTAATTAATTTTCCCATAATCATTGGACCATAAATAAGGGTTAGCTGCCATGATGTCCATTGGCTCCTCCTCGGGGTCTTCCCCAAGCTCATCGTCACTGTCTCCTCCTAGAGAAAATGGGATATACCCAAAAGTGAGTGACCTAGGAACACATAGGGCTCTAGCAAAGGATAGGGGCCTACGGGATCAACTGCTAAGGCTGCCTCCCATCCAATAATCTCCTCTAACTCCTTTACTCCTAGTGGCAGTGAAGGGTCTCTATAGCCACGAACTGAACTCTCAATCACCTCAACATCCTTCTCAAAAGGATGCTCTACCTCAAGTCGTTGTCCAATAGTAACATCATCCGGGTCTTCCTCAACAACTACTAGCATGGTAGGGCCGGGTCTATCAATTGGAGGTCTTGAATAAAGTTGTAAGGGGGTATAATCTTCCATGACAATCAGAGATGTGTCGTTTCTGACATCCCTCCCACACAACACAAGTTGTATTTACACATTTCTCATTCTAGTCGTAACAATAGCTTCTCTCTTTTACTCTTTTATATGTACTACTTATCTTATACTAGTTTACTGTTTCACTTATCCGCTCCCAGTTATCTCTGACTCTCTGATTCATTTCTCTCTCTTTTACTATTCACTATCTTATGAAGGTATTATGTATCATGTCATCTATTATAGTAGTTTGATTCTATAGCAATCATCATAACAACCAATAATTACAGATAAAATATAATTCAATCAAGAAATGAATGTGTATGTTATGCATGGGTTATGTTCCTTGGTGTTTCATTTTATCTTTAAGTCATCATAATGCATGTGGGCCTAACAATCTCATCATCTTTACAATCACCGGAGTCTGTCCTGCTTAGTTTGACGTTAGGCATAACGTTTCTGCACTTGAGTGATTCAAGCCCACTGAATTCCCATAACATCCGGGTACTATAGGACACTCAGGTCCTCAACTTTGAAGGATCCTTCCATAATCACATGACAATAACATAATAAATAAAATTTGGCTCTCTACGGTCATAGTACGTGTAACATCCTAATTTTTAGGGGAAAAATTTTCACGTTTTATTTAGAGAATACCTGGATCTAAGATAAAACCCACTCGCATATATGAAGATATGAGAGCCAGGTCCAATGACCATGAAGCCACAAAGAGAAAGGAAGGCAAGAAGAGTTAGAACCGACCAAGAAGACAACAGCGGAAGAAGCAGCCAGCGCTCAAGCGAAGGCTACACCAGCGTCCACTCGCTCAAGCGAGACACAGGTCCGCTTGGGTGAGACACCCAACTCGCTCGGGCGAGAACACGTTCGCTTAAGCGAAACCACAATAAAAACCTTCCCAAATCACATACTCGCTAGAGGGAGATCTTCATCGCTGAAGCGAGAAGCCACACTCGGCTAATCCACGACTCGGTATACGAGACAGCCATTCACTCGGTGATGACTTAGTCCACTCGGTATAAGGGGATTCCAATCACTCGGGAACCACCCTAACAATTGCCTCACTTGGCAACCCATAACTTAGTCTCTCAATTCTGTCCACAGAGTCAACATAATGATCCACTCGGGAAATGAGGGTTATCCCACTCGGATTCTATCAAACCACTCGGTATAATTCAACCGCGAGTCACTCGGTAAACATCAACCAAACACTACTCGGTGTATTTAACCATAATTCAATCGGGAATCCGCCAACACACATCACTCGGTATTTCATTATTCCTCTCACTCGGAGAATGCTTCAACCATCCTTCACTTAGAATTCATATTACCTTATTCACTCGGAATAGGTACCCATGTTCACTCGGAAAACATGTTTAACTTCTCTCGGGTCATATATATATAAACCACCCAGAATATGTCCAACCTAATCCATCATAACAACTCTTCCCTCGGAGAGGTTCACTCGGATTTCCACTCGGGTTTATACAAAATCATTCCCCACTCGGGGTTTACCCATATTCTCCACTCAGAATCCACAAGAGTTACCAACACACAGAAAGAGGCTCACAGATGAGTCACACTCAGATATGGAGTCACATGCATAAGACTCACTCGGAAAGCAACTAAGCCACATATATTTCACTCAGGATTCATTAACTTAGTAATATTCATACAACATCATTTCCTAGTCGGTATGAAGCATCAAATCATCATAAATCACTTATATAAATATATTCTCTAATTCCAAGTCCGACTACCGATTCAGCAATACACTTCCACCGATTCACAACCATGTTATCAACATAACATATATATATACACATACACATACACTCGGATAATTTCAACTTATCATTATTCATTCACCAAAACCCACTATCCGATACAGTTACATGATTTCAATGTAAATCCACATATGCAAACATGCTCTCGGATTAATCATAGAATCCGCAATACAATTATATATATATATATATCATCAATCATTCAACATATACTGCCATTCAATATGAGCAATCACAAACATCTTCCAATCGGGATTTCACCCATTTCACTCGGCTATAATGCTCAACTCACTCAACTACAAGTATACTGATCCACTCGGATTTCACTCAACTCCGAGCCCTGCTCAAGGAGTGTGCCTGAGCCCAGCTCCAGGACTTAATCACATTTCTATATATCTCATCATCTGATTGCCGATCGGTATATATACATGCTCCAAGCATTCCAGTGGCGAATCGGATGCATATGGTCACATTCACTCGGAGTCCAACTCCAATGCACTCGGCACCTGCCTTGGGTCCAACCTAAGGGCTTCCATTAAGCATCTAATGCTCATGCTCCAAGCATGGCCTCAAGTCCAACTCGGAGGTCTTTTAGGATTAATCTCAGAATCCTCAATAGCGTCCAACGCTTAGTGCTCTAAGCACTGCCCGAGTCCAACCCGGGTCTTATATCACATCAACACATTCAATTTCATTAAACGCATATTCATCTGATTGCCCACTCGGTATTTAGCATTCAGCATTATATGCACACGACAATTCAACAACAATCAGATGACTGGACTTATACCACATTCACTCGGCAATCCTATGCCATCCACTCGGATTATCCTCTAGTCACTTGGATTTATCCTTTCCAGTAAGCATTTCATGCTTTCATTTATAAGCCTACTCGGCATTCATCATAATAGTCCCCATACATACATTCAGCATACGCATATACATCAATAAAGCTCACATGCATTCAAATGTACAACACACCCAGGGACAATAGAGGATCACACATGCATCACAAGCATCATAATATAATCATCATCACAAATATCCTCAACAACATCACACATCATATGGATGGGTATCATACATCATATAAATAACAAACATCAATAATCCGGGCTACTTACTCAACTACAACATACCATACACATTACAACACAACACAGTGTGACAATTTCACCTGGAAACCCGTCCAGAAATCCAAGCATTTAAGATGCAAAGCCCCCTTACCTGAATGAAGCTTCCAGGAGTCATATGGGCCACTTGGCCCAGCTACAGCAACACCCTGCTCGGCTTTCCAGTAGTGAGAAGAGCCATCATGGCTTCCACTCGTCCCATCAACAAACTTCAACCGTTCGCTCAAGCCACACATGCACTCACTTGAGTGAAAATGGTCCAGTGACCATTTCTTCACTGGCTCCCTCAAGCGTGGCCATTCTTGCTTGAGCGAGATACATCAGGTAGCTCTTATGAACGCAACACATTCACAGTAACAACACTCCCAGCTCCACTCTGCTCTGCCACCCAGTCAGTGGAGAAGCTTCTAAGTTCCACCCAACCATGACTCCTTCCTCACAACGTCACAGGAAGGATTCTCAACCTTCAAGGCACCCAGTACCACGCTGGACTCCACCACCATGCAGCTCCACTCGGGCTCAACACAGCGTTAAGTGGAGGAAGAAGAAGATGAAGGAGGAGGCAAGGAGATGAAGCAGAAGCTCCATGAATTCTAGAGAGAAGGAGGAGCATTTCTCTCCTCTGAAAAGCCACCAAGGGAAAAATGAAGGAAAATGAGGAGAAAATATGGAGCTTAAGCCTTATCAACACACCCACACAGCCCCATCAGCTCACACTCCATCAGCCATCCCATCCTCATTAATGCAATCCTATCAGCATTAAATGCTAACTCTCACAGCCATCATTGCACTCCACGTGGACAGGGAGAGAGAAAGGGAACCGGACCCAATTGACCACCAAGGCACAAGGGTCATTTACAAGCTTTAACATTATTATTATTCCTTAATTAATCTAATTAGCCATCAAATAAACCAATCACAATCCTTAATCAACCATTAACTCAATTAATTCTATCAATCCATAACCTTAATCTAAAATTTATAATTATTTAAAAAATCTGGGATGTTACACTCTCCCCACCTTTTAGGAATTTCATCCTCGAAATTCAATCAGGAACCTGCCTCAATAACAACTCGGCATAACACTGCATGCCACACAAAACAACTTACAAACCAATGCTTCCAAGCATTCACCGACCAGTCAAATTCCAATCGGCACAATTCCATCTTTCAAGTGGTTACTGACCACTCCACAAGAAATTCCGAGACAGCCCACTCTTAATACCTTCCACTTAGAAGTGTCACCAATTGGCTCGGAAATCACCCACTCGGGTATCCACAATTCCACTTCACCCAGCAACTCTTTCTTTCACTTGTCCATCATTTTAATACTCAACCACATACTCATCTATCCGGATTCAAATCCTCACCTTGCTCGGAGCAGTCCGATAGGCTCAAGCCATCTCCATAAGCAGCTACAGTCTCACTTGGCGACCTACGAACTGCTGCATCTAACTTATAGGATGATGCCTCATTCCTATAGGGTCACAACAGTTGCATAGAGTCGCAGCAAATTGCACACTGCCACAATACTTATGGCATGGAGAGCCTCTCAGAACAGCATCCTCACATCCTATTTCACTTATACCGGTCAATTTCACTCGAATAATGTTAACCTATATGAAAATCAATGACAATTTATACCCATCTATAAGCAACACATCTGAATTAACTTCATTATTAGGCACCCACAATGGTACATTACTCACCAATCAGCCAGCAGTTAACCATCACTAACACTGTAAAATGACATACTAACAGCATACATCCGACCCACACAAGGTATATGTTAGGAATCCTATTAGGGTCAGGCAGCGAAAACACAAAGGATTCCCAAGAAAGAATTGCAAACACGTATGTCTCAAAGCATTATGCTAAATTAAAATTTTAATTAGGGTTTACCTCTTGTAGACGCAGAACAAGATCCTCGATCGAAGCAATTGTAGCTTCGCCCTTAGGAGTCCACACGAGCACTCCCACCAGAAAACTAACGATAAGAATGCTAGTACGGAATTTTAGTGTAATCTAATTTTTGAGCACCAGCCTATGAGCATCTCATGCTCTATATATAGGCTTAGGTCCTGACCTGAGCTCTCATTAAACATTGGGCTCCTGACTCATTCTAAATGAGTTAGGCCCAAATAGTTTTATTTTCAGTCCAACTAAAATAAAACTATCCTCTGGTGGGCTTACTCTATGTGTGTGACCCTATAGGTAAAATATTCGGTTATATTAATAATAAACTATTTTATTATTAATATAAAATAAGAGCGGTATCTAGCAATACATCATTATGTCCGAATATTATTTATCATTGACATGACCTATAAGTGATAATTATTTTATATATCTATTCCTTTTGTCACGATATCTAATTGGGCCCAAGGCATGGTCGTCATCATCCTTGTATGGCCCAATTCATTTTACTTGATACCAGAGTAGACTTTATAGAATAAATATCTAATATTTATTCGTCCTAGCATGGCCATGCATTTCATTAGTCTCACTCCATCAAGTGGCCCATAGATATCACTCCTATCACATAGGAGAGACAAATTCCATCTACATCACTCACATCCCTCTGCATAATTTATCTATTGCCTAATCACAATCTTTATGGTCATCTTATTACAGATAACGTTTGATTGTATTAAAACAATAAACTCCTTATGTAGGAATCGTAGTGACTTCAGGTCGAAGGACTACATACCATTATCACATTGAGAACCGTTTATGACACTCATGTAACAATCCATGCAACGTTCTCATGGTGGGTCTGTCCAGTACAACATTACTCTTAATGTGTACCCGTGTAAAGACTTGATATCATATATCCATGATTTGTGAGATCAAATCATCAGTACATTCACACACTATTCTTAATGTATTTACATGTCCCCATGTAAATACTTGATTAGGGACGTTTTAGGAATAATTCTCATATGACCTATTATTCCAGGATAAATAGCATTTGTCTAAAACTGAAAATACTAATTTTATTAATAAGTTAAAATTGATACATTAATAGCTCGTAGTGCATACACCAACAATATATATACCATCCTTACACTTATTCTAATGCAATCATCTTGATATTAATCATCAAATGTAAGTCACACTCACCATAAAATGGCATAAAAGCAGTCGGTCTCCAATCCAAACCGAGTAAAAATTCCTGCTTTAATCTTATCCATCACAAACTATTGGCCAATCAGCCTAATATTCCTTAATATCACCATTCATTACAGACCACAACTCGGATTTAAGCCTAATATCTCACTACACCCACAGAGATGTACTCTCAGGGGTCAGAAATTCAATCAACAACTCATTCGGTTTTCAATCACAAAACCGAGACAGTACCCAAACTAATAGGTACCTTACCATATCAATTCCTCACAACATCCAACCATACATGATTATGCCCAATCAATTGGGTTACCACACTTAGTGGCCCAGTACCTAATCCAATCATCTACTCTGTTTTCACACATCAAACCGAGACAAAAATCCCAACCAAGTATGCATCAGCTTTTATATTCAATCACCTATCACATATTAAAATTTTCCAACTCAGGAATCTGTACTCATTCAACAACATCAAGTACCATAAAGGGGTTCACGTGCCAAGAGTATAATTCACCCATCGTAAATTACACAAGCAATCACCCAATTTAAATTCCTCGCATCATGGGATTCCTTCAATACCATACACTCAGCCAACTCAGCATATGAGTTCAAATCCATCCAATCAATATGACTCGGCCATGAACCATTAACATGGCATACCCAAGAGTTTAACTCAATTAACACAGTTTCAATAATTATGAAAGCTTTAATATCATCACCCAATTTTCCCCGCAACCGACTCAACATTACCATTACATTCTCTCTCGGCCAACTCAGGCTGAGAAACACCACAAGAAATGATGACCACTCGGTCATACAGCACATAACCGCTTACACTCAGTAAGCAAACCTTGGCCATGGACCTTTCGGTCTGCTCTGATACCAAAATGTAACATCCTAATTTTTAGGGGAAAAATTTTCACGTTTTATTTAGAGAATACCTGGATCTAAGATAAAAGCCACTCCCATATATGAAGATATGAGAGCCAGGTCCAATGATCATGAAGCCACAAAGAGAAAGAAAGGCAAGAAGAGTTAGAACCGACCAAGAAGACAACAGCGGAAGAAGCAGCCAGCGCTCAAGCGAAGGCTACACCAGCGCCCACTCGCTCAAGCGAGACACAGGTCCGCTTGGGCGAGACGCTAATGTGGACATACCCAAGGAAGACCCTCACACTACATTGGAGAAAGGACTTGAAGCATATAGAGGTCCCCTCACAAGGGCAAAGACCAAACGGGCCAAAGAGAGCATCCATAAAGCCTTTTTCTCTTTTCTCTCTTCTAGTGGGCCTAAGCCCAATAAGGAACCTATGAGGACCTATGTGTACTTTACTTGTAATATACTTTCTAAATAGTTTCTCTAGGCTTATAGGATAGCTTTGGGCCTTATAAGGTCAAATGGGCCACTTTTGGGCCTTGTACTTTCCCTTTTGGGCCATGTATAGGCCATTTGTTCATCTTTTCTCTTAATGGGCCTTGGATCCATGACCAAGCCCATCTAGCTAGTCCTTGGCCGAAATTCCCATGGCCTATATAAGGGCTTCTCCTTTTGTAATCAAGCACCATTAATTCATTTTACAAAATTTGAGAGCACTTAAGTGTTTCCTAGTGAGAGATTCTCCTCCTTCTCTCTAGAATTTGAGAGCTCTCTCAAGCTCTTATCCAAGGGGTTTCTCCCTCCCTTGGTGGTGAGTGGAGTTATCTTCCTCCACCTTAGGAAGTGCCCTCCAACCTTTCCCTCTCCTCTTTTCCAAGCCTTCCTCTATTGTCCACCTTCTCTCCTTTCCATTTTCACTCTCTTTTCCTTTGTTTTTGCGTCTCTCTCCTCTAGCTTTAGGCTTTAGTTTTCAGTTTCCCTTGCCTTGAAGAAGAAGTTCTCAAGCTTACTTGGAAGGAAGATAGGAGAAAGAACTCTAGATCCATCTCTCTTCAAGAAAGTGCATGAAGAGCCTACATCATGTGGTATCATTGAGCCTTGGGAGGTTCTTTTCTTCTTCTCTTCCATTGTAATTTTCGTTTTTCACTTCTTTTACTGGCTGGAATTCTGTTTCTTAGTCATTCATATGCCTTATTCATGCCATGTTAGCATAGAAAAATCATAAAAAGTCTTGGGTCTTTTGAGTTTTTGTGCTAGTTTCTTTGTGGTTTCAATTTTTTTTTGCATATTGGAGGGTCATTTTCGGTTGGTTATTGTTACCATTCTGTTTTGGTCTCTAAAATTTCAGAATTGGCACATGTTAAATTCGGTTATTAGGTGGTTAGGTTGTTGTTACATGTTAGTTAATTGTTAGTTGTTAGTTAGAGCCAATTTAGGAAGTAGTTAAGTGCCATGTGGAACCTTTTCTAGAGTTCTAAGAAGTTATTTGCTTCTCTCTTTTTAGTGTGCAAAAACTGTGTGGAGTAGGGGCAATTCAAGCATCTTGATTAGCTCCTACAAAGGTTCCATTCTTGTTGGGAGGTCTCACATTAAAGACACTCCAAAGTCAACTCAATTTTTAGGATTGTTAGTTTCTATTCTTAGTTTGATTCTAGGTTTAATTTTGTTGCACTATTAGGATATCTCTTTTACATTCCTATTTTCATCTTGCTTGCATCAAAAACAAAACTTGTCAAAAAAAAAAAATTTAGTCACCTCCTATACATCAATTTAGGAGAAGGTTGCATAGTTTACCTTAAGCAAGAAGCATTAATTGAACTAGTTGAACCATTTGTGCAATTCGGTTTTGGTATTATAAAAATTGGTGTTGTTATCTTGAAATCTTGAGAGGCAAAAAGAAAAGAAAGAAAAGTATCAAAAGAAAAGAAAAGAATCACAAGAAAAGAAAAGTACCAAAGAAGAAAAAAAAAGTGTTAAAAAGAAAGCCTCATTGCCAAGTTGAATTTGAGACACCAAACATCATCACCAAATTTCGAAATTACCAATACCAAAAGAAAAGTATTTCATTACTTGACATTTCTAAGACTTGTTCATTAAGACTTCTTTGCTTATTCTTGCAACTTTAGAGTTTCTAGGCTAGGTTATACCTTAAACTTTGTTTCTTGCATTTATTTTCTTGTTTGTCTTATTTTGTCAATTTCAATTCTATTCCGAGTTAGCTTTCATTCTTTTGAACTTTTATTTGTTTTTAGAGTCTTGTCATTCCAAGTTAATTGTGAACCTTCATTCTATTCCATTTGAGTATCCATTATTTCTTAAGCCTTTTTAGTTTGTCATTTTTGCTTCTTAAAGTTTTGTCTTGAGTTAGTATCCTTTTTGAACTTCTAAAGATCAATCCATTTCGCCATTAAGTGAGGGTAGCATATTGAAACACTTGAGATTGGTGTGGAAATTGATTGAGCTTGATAATCTCTAAGAGAAGGCATACACTTGAGAGATACACTTTTGAGAGGTTTAAAGTTTTCTTTGTGATTTCCATTAACCAAATCTTGTTTGGAGTTGTTGTTTTGTTCTTTTGCTAGGTAAAGTTGGAGCTTATACATCAAGAAGGACTTGTGAAGACACTTGTAAAGGAGGCAAAAGCTTTGTAACTAGTAGAACTTAGGCAAAGTTTTTCAATTCTTAGGCTTTGTGTAGTAGGATTTTGTCTTGTATTTTGGACACAACAAGGACATTGGACTTTTTGGACATTATAATTTTCCCTTTTGCTTGGTAAATTTTGAATTAGGATAGTGCATGTGCATTTGTTTGTTAACTACTTTTAGTTAATTGGTTAGAGTTAGTTAGAAGTTACAACTATAATTAGTTAGTTAGTTGGTAGTTAGTTGAGTGTCTTAACTAATTAGTTAGTGGTTGGAACTAATTCTAGTTGTCATAACTAATTATTAGTTGGGTTTGTGTTTGAATATGTTAACAGGTCCAAAAGATGTGCAAGGGTTTTGATAATGACAAGTACTCTTGAAGAAACAATGCAAAAACAAAGACATGAAATCAGAATTGAAGTAACAGCGAAGATAATCGATTAGGCCATAGATGCTAATCGATTAGGAGCTTTCTGTTTTGGAAGAAATTGCATCAGGTATGAAAGCTAATCGATTAGGGAGCTGAACAATCGATTAGGAAGCCACTGGAATTTAAGGTAATCGATTATACACCAAAGACTAATCGATTACAACAATCAAAAATGGAACTAAGTGCATCAGGTACGATGGCTAATCGATTATGGAAGCTATACAATCGATTAGGAAGCCACTGGAATTTAAGGTAATCGATTGCAAGACATGCTAATCGATTAGGATGCTGCGAAAACAAATTAAATGCATCAGGTACAAGATGCTAATCGATTAGAGGAAGTGAAATAATCGATTAGGAAGTCTCTGACTTGAAGCTAATCGATTACAACGCGAGGGTGTAATCGATTACGCTAGTGGAAAAACAGATTTAAGTAGGAAACCAGGTCATGTCTCCACCATTCTTCAAATTTCCACTAACTGCAACGGCTATGATGGACTAGGGCACTCCTCAACAGCTATCTTGGCTCTATAAATTGAAGAGGAAGACAAGCACAAACACACAACCAAGAAGCAACAATTCATAGCTCTATTTTGTGTTTTGTAAGCCTATCTCTTGCATATTGTACTTTCACTTGTATATCCTCTCATCTTGAGAGATTAGAATTTGGAGAGCTTTTCATTTGTATATCTGCTCTATTAAGAGAGTATATTGATTGTAAACACAAACTCCAAACACACAAGTTATTCACTCTAGGTTGAGTGGTTGTTCACTCTAGGATTGAGTGGTTACAAAGGTTGTGGACTCAACCTTTGGGATATTGTGAGATTGAGAGATTGGGTGGGTTGCCCTTATACTTGTGAGGATTGGGTTCTTGAGTGTG
This sequence comes from Clitoria ternatea, assembly GCA_037962975.1. Taxonomy (NCBI): domain Eukaryota; kingdom Viridiplantae; phylum Streptophyta; class Magnoliopsida; order Fabales; family Fabaceae; genus Clitoria; species Clitoria ternatea. The sequence continues at coordinate 138,126,221 of CM075670.1, forward strand.
GGACACTAGGAAGCCGCAATTGCTCAAAGTTGTATCTCTAGTCTACAATAGTGGAAAATCCTCTAAGTGGGTTGCTTAGAGGCGAGACGTACACCGGATTGGGTGGAACTCGTTACATCGGTTTGCAAGCTTCTCTTCCTTACTCTTTTACTTCCATACATTGCATATTTGTTGATTGGTATTGTTTGGTTGAGAAGAACATACTTGAACTTGCTTAATTTGCTATACTTTAGACATTGCACACCAAGTGTTTGCTAAATTGCCTAAGCAATACTTACCTCTTGTAGTGCATTGCATATCATTGTTACTTGCTTTCACTTGCATAATCTCATAAACTTGGTTATAGAAATCAATTTCAAAGGTATTCCAAGCAAAAGTTTTATAACTCAATTCACCCCCCCTCTTGAGTATTGAGGCCACTTGAACAACAAGTGGTATCAGAGCTTGACTCTTGGTAGATCAAGCTTAACAGCTTCAAGAGATTAAATGGCCTCAAGTTCTCAAAATGTTTTTCCCGAGGGTGGTGCGATAAATAGACCTCCCGCTTTCAATGGGGAAGGGTATGCCTTTTGGAAAGAGAGAATGAAAATCTTCATTCAATCAATTGACTTGAGAATATGGAATACCATTGAAAATGGTCCTTATGTGCCAATGCATACTATAGATAGCAAGAATGTTGAAAAACCTATAGATGAATGGACAAGCGAGGAAGAAAAGAATGTCCAATATGGCTACAAGGCCAAAAATCTCATTACTATGTCCTTAGGTCAAGATGAATTTTTTAGGATAATGACATGCCAAACTGCTAAAGAAATGTGGGATACTCTTCAAGTAACCCATGAAGGTACTAATGATGTAAAGGACTCCAAAATTAGTACCTTGACTAGCCAATATGAATGCTTTAGGATAAATTCAGGAGAATCTATTGTAGATATGCAAAAAAGGTTTACACTTATTATCAACCATCTTATTACTCTTGGCAAAGTATATACTAACAAAGAGCTTGTGCACAAAATTTTGAAAAGTCTTAGCAGGGAATGGCAACCTCTTGTCACAGCAATAAAACAATCTCCTAGCATCAATGAAATGTCTCTTGCAACACTCTTTGGAAAATTGCAAGAACAAGAGCAAGAACTTAAAGCATTGAAGCTGGCCGAGGAAGAGGAGAAATCCACCAAGAAGAAAGGGCTAGCCCTCAAAGCCACCTCCATGCATGAGGAAGAATCATGCAGTGACTTAGATGAAGAAGAAGAGTTTGGGCTATTCGTAAAAAGATTTGGAAGATTCATGAAGAACAAAAAGTTCCAAAAGAGCTTTAAGCCCCAAGGTAAGAAACCTATCTCTAATGAAACTTCCTCTTCACCAAGTTGTTTTGAATGTGGCAAGGAAGGGCACTTCAAAGCCGATTGTCCAAACCTCAAAAAGAAAGGCAAGGACAAACAAAGAAGAAGAAGAGCCTATATTGCTTGGGATGAAAACTATGTGAGCAGCTCCGACGACTCGGAAGATGAGCAAGCCAATCTTTGCTTAATGGCAAATCATCAAGAAGAGGATAATGAGGTAAATCTTCTTGACTTAGATAAAAATGAGCTGTTAGATGCATTTGAAGAATTATATGATAAATTTACAAAAATCTCTAGTAAACTCAAAGCATCTAGAAAAACTAGTGATACCCTTGAAATGCATCTCATGGAAGTATGTAAAGAAAATGAGAGCTTAAAGGAAAAACTAGAAAAAGTTCAAACATGCTCTAGGGATAAACCTTGTGATTTTGCAAAGAAGTGCATTGTGTTAGAAACCAAGGTTGAAGACCTAAATAGGACACTAGAGAAATTCACTAATGGAAGAGATAACTTGAATATCCTACTTGGGCAACAAAAATGCATGTTTAGTAAAACCGGTCTAGGATATGACCAAGAACATAGTAATCATAAAATGGAGAAGCACTACAAAAACTTCTTTGCACCACCAAGCAAATCCTCCTCACCTTTTATGAAATGCAATCATTGTGGTACCAAAGGACATAGTGCATATAAGTGTAATGTTAGGAAACTAGGACCAAAGGTCTTAAGAAAGGTGTGGGTTCCCAAAGGAACATCTCCACAAGCTAACCTTAAAGGACCCAACATAAAATGGGTACCTAGTTCTCTAAAATGATTTTGTTTTGTAGGTATGCTTCAAGGCAAGCAACACCCATTGGTATTTGGATAGCGGGTGTTCAAAGCATATGACGGGAGACATAACCAAATTTACATCATTCACTCCCAAACGAAAAGGAAGCGTCACCTATGGAGACAACACTAAGGGAAGAATCCTAGGCATTGGAAATATTGGTAAGAACTCTTCCACATCCATAAGTGATGTATTGTATGTTGAAGGCCTCAAACATAATTTACTAAGCATAAGTCAATTATGTGACAAAGGATATAGAGTTTTATTTGAATCAAATTGTTGCATAATTGAGCATAAGACCAATAAGGAAATTAAGTTTGTAGGCCAAAGAATTGATAATATTTACATGATTGATATGGATAGTTTGTCTACAAATGATGAACAATGCTTCATTTCAAAAGAGGATGAAACATGGCTATGGCATAGAAGAATAGCTCATATACATGTAGACCACTTGAACAAACTTGTTTCTAAAGATTTAGTAATTGGTCTACCAAAGCTTAAATTTGAAAATAGATTTTGTGATGCATGCCAAAAGGGAAAACAAGTAAAGGCATCTTTTCAATCCAAAAACATTGTTTCTACTCAAAGGCCTTTACAACTTTTGCACATGGACTTATTTGGACCATCCAAAATCAAAAGCTTTGGAGGTAATTACTATGGTCTAGTTATAGTAGATGACTATTCAAGATATACATGGACATTGTTTCTTGCTCATAAAAATGAAGCATATCATGCATTCAAGAAACTTGCAAAGATTATCCAAAATGAGCAAAACTCAAAAATCGCATCCATTAGAACCGATCATGGGGGAGAATTTGAAAATCAATCTTTTGAAAAGTTTTGCGAAAAACATGGTATTAATCACAACTTTTCAGCTCCTAGAACTCCACAACAAAATGGAGTAGTTGAAAGAAAGAATAGATCTTTAGTGGAGCTTGCTAGAACCATGCTAAATGAAAACAATATTGCAAAACATTTTTGGGCCGATGCGGTAAACACCGCGTGTTATGTTATGAATAGATGTTTGATAAGGCCTATTTTAAAGAAAACCCCCTATGAGCTTTACAAGGGTAGAAAACCCAACATTGCATACTTTCATATTTTTGGATGTAAATGTTTTGTGCTCAACAATGGAAAGGATAATCTAGGAAAGTTTGATGCAAAATCTGATGAGGCAATATTCCTAGGATATTCTCAATCAAGTAAATCTTATAGAATCTTCAACAAACAAACAAATACTATTGAGGAATCTATTCATGTCAAATTTGACGAAAATAGCCATAACCCTCCTAGAAAGGAAGATGTTGATGATCTTGTAGGTACTTTCCAAGAAATGAATTTACAAGACAAAGAAGAAGAAGTCAACAATGATGAAGGTGCAACACAAATTGAGAGACAACAAGATTGGGTAACATTAAAGGATCATCCCTTGGACAAAATCATTGGGGAAATAACCAAAGGGGTAAGTACTCGAAACGCCATTAGAAATGCATGCAATCACTTGGCTTTTGTATCCCAAATAGAACCCAAAAATATTGACGAAGCCATTATTGATGAACATTAGATGTTGGCCATGCAAGAAGAGTTAAACCAATTTGAAAGAAATGAAGTTTGGGAACTTGTGCCAAGACCCAATAATCATCTAATAATAGGCACCAAATGGGTTTTTAGAAATAAGCTAGATGAAAACGGTATAATAACTAGGAACAAAGCTAGACTAGTTGCAAAGGGATACAACCAAGAAGAAGGAATAGACTATGAAGAAACATATGCTCCCGTAGCTAGGTTAGAAGCCATTAGATTATTGCTAGCTTTTGCATGTTGTATGGATTTCAAACTGCATCAAATGGATGTCAAAAGTGCGTTCTTAAACGGCTACATTCAAGAAGAAGTCTATGTAGATCAACCTCCCGGTTTTGAAAATCATATATTTCCAAACCATGTCTTCAAATTGAGAAAAGCCTTATATGGTTTGAAGCAAGCTCCAAGAGCTTGGTATGAAAGATTAAGCAAATTCCTTTTAGAACACAACTTTGAAAGAGGAAAGGTTGATACTACATTGTTTATAAAACGCAAACAAAATGACATCCTCTTGGTACAGATTTATGTAGATGACATAATATTTGGTGCTACTAATTAAAATCTTTGTCAAGAATTTGCCAAGATTATGCAGAATGAGTTTGAAATGTCCTTGATGGGAGAACTCACCTTCTTCCTTGGACTACAAATAAAACAAGCCATTGATGGAACGTTCATTAGCCAAACCAAATACTGTAAGGAACTACTTAAAAGGTTTGGAATGGACAAGGCAAACGAGATAGCTACACCCATGAGCACATCCTGCTATCTAGACAAAGATGAAAAGGGTAAGGACATTGAAATCACCAAATATCGAGGTATGATTGGATGCTTACTGTATTTAACTGCGAGTAGACCTGATATTATGTTTGCGGTATGCATGTGTGCTAGATATCAAGTATGTCCTAAAGAATCACATTTGACTGCCGTAAAAAGAATTTTGAAATATCTTGTGAGTACTCAAAATGTTGGTTTATGGTATCCCAAAGGCGTTGAATGTAATCTTTTAGGATATTCTGATTCCGACTTTGCGGGGTGTAAGCTTGATAGAAAAAGCACTAGTGGTACATGCCATTTGCTTGGTAGTTCCCTTGTTTCTTGGCATAGCAAGAAACAAGCAAGTGTTGCATTGTCAACAGCTGAGGCAGAATATGTAGCAGCTGGTAGTTGTTGTGCTCAAATTCTTTGGATGAGACAACAACTTCTTGATTTTGGTATTTCCTTGAATAAAGTCCCCATTAAATGTGATAATACAAGTGCCATTAACATCTCCAAGAATCCAGTAATGCACTCTAGAACCAAACACATTGAAATTAGGCATCACTTTATTAGAGATCATGTGTTAAAAGGGGATTGTGTACTTGAACATGTAGAAACTTCTAAGCAACTAGCTGATATTTTCACAAAACCCTTGGCTAGAGAGCAATTCATTCACATAAGAAGAGAGTTAGGCATTCTTGACATGTCCAGTTGTGTTTGAATCTTTTAATAAGAACCTTGTTGAATGGCATAATGCATGGCATATATCACATTTTATGTTTGGAACCTTGCTGTTTGATATGTTTGAAGTTTTTGACTCCATAATCGATTACATTGTTAATCCCAATCGATTACTAAGCTTCTGTTTCTAAGCTAATCGATTAGAGCTCACCCATAATCGATTACAATCATTCTGTTTCCAAGATAATTGATTATCCATGATCTATAATCGATTACGAAGCTTCTGTTTAAAGTTCAAAACGTTTCCTCTTCTTCATAATCGATTACCACATTGCTCCAATCGATTAGGACGATTCTGTTTCTAAACTAATCGATTACCCTAACCCTATAATCGATTACCCTTTGTATAAAACGTTTGAAATTCCCCAGAAACAGTGATCTAATCGATTACCACCTGACACGTAATCGATTAGTCTGCGTTCTGAAGAGACAACTGCAACTCCCTAGGCTCACTCGAAACTCTCCCTCTCTTAACTCACTTCACTCCTTTCTAAACTCTTTTTCCTCCTTCCTAAACCTAATTTTCAACTATAAATAACCCCTCATTCACCTTCTCATCTCACACTACCTCCTTTCTCCCAAACCTCTCTAAAACTCTCTAGCACTCATCTCTCTTCATCTCTTTCTTTTTGCATTTTTCACCATGTCTACCTCAAGGAATGTCAAGAGAGCTAGGTCTTCTGCTGCTCAAGCTTATAATCCCCTTGACTTCTCAAGGTTTTTCTCTTCTCCTAGAGACCTTCAGAATTTTATGAAGAATTTTTCTGAAAAGGAGATTATGACCCCTCATTATACCGTTGCTGACACTTTTGATAACCCAAGCCTTACCTTCACCCAAAGCCTCAACCACTACAACCTCTTCCCCTTCCTATCCCTCAAAGAAGAAGAATACTATCCTGAGCTTATGAGAGTATTCTACTGCAACCTCCGCCTTATCAATGGGATGGTTGAATCCAAGGTGAAAAACACCACCATCAAACTCTCCAATGCCCAGTTTGCAGAGATTTCCAAACTTCCCCTCAACAACGCTGACTTTGATGGAGGCGAACCTGAGGATGAATGGGGCTTCAATGCTCTTACTGCTCGCCAATCTTTATGGAAAGCTGACCGCCCTAGGAGCAACCACAAACTAGTTGGCCACTTGACCATGAACAACCGCCTGCTCCACTTCTTCTTGGTCAAGATGATTGTTCCCCGTGGTGGGAACTATGCTCTAGTTGAAGAGGATGATGTCCTCTTAATGTGGGCCATGCTGAACCACAAAGAGATCAACTGGGTTCAGTTGATCAAATTCCACATGCGCCATGCCAAGGACCAGCAAAAGCTCCCTTATGGTATCCTCCTCACCAAAATTTTCAAATTCTGTGGAGTAGATTTAGCAGGGGAACTCTCTGAGAAAGTGCCCCCTAGAGCTTGCATTGGCACCCATCACCTCACCAAATTGGGTCTTGTTTTCTCAAATGGAGCATGGTACTCACGAATGGAGGGCGTTTATGCCAACATTCCCTTCCAAGCTCCTGCTGAAGAAGCACCTGCTCCTCCTCCTCCTCCACCTCAACCACAAGCTGCAGCCTCTTCATATACCCTACAAGCTGACCCTTTTGCATCTCTCTACGCCCATCTTGATCGCCGCTTCGATCGACTTGAAAACTCCCTCCAAGAGTTTTCAATGACCGAGCAGCAACATTTTGAGATGATGCAGCAGCGATATGAAGAACTGGCTCACCAAATTGCAGAAATCCGCTTCTTCAACCCGGATAATTAGATTTTTAGTTATGTTCTGTTGGTTCCTTGTTTTATTTTCTGAATTATGAATAATTTTACCTCTTGTATTTCCCATTTTCTTTTCAATTCAATAAAAGTATCTTATTTCAGTTTATATTATTTCTCTTCACTGCTCTAATTATTTTTGATGATTACAAAGGGGGAGAAGAATATATGTTCATATGTTGGATAATGCTCTGATACAAAATATGGATAATTTTGAATATGCTCTGATAATATGCTCTGATAATATGGATAACAGATGCTCTGTTAACAAAATTTGAAAAATCTTATCTGTTTGTTAAATTCTTTTTGATAGGGGGAGAATTATAGATAAGAGATAATAAACAATAGATAAAATGAGATAAGACATTGGCTGCTGAATTGATTTTTGAATTTGGTCATCTGCTATTTGAAAAAGAGATAATGTAGCAGAGTTGTTTTTGCAAAAGATAAGTCTATATTATTTAAACTAACAACCCTCAAGAGATGAACATAGTTGTCATCATCAAAAAGGGGGAGCATGTGTTTGAATATGTTAACAGGTCCAAAAGATGTGCAAGGGTTTTGATAATGACAAGTACTCTTGAAGAAACAATGCAAAAACAAAGACATGAAATCAGAATTGAAGTAACAGCGAAGATAATCGATTAGGCCATAGATGCTAATCGATTAGGAGCTTTCTGTTTTGGAAGAAATTGCATCAGGTATGAAAGCTAATCGATTAGGGAGCTGAACAATCGATTAGGAAGCCACTGGAATTTAAGGTAATCGATTATACACCAAAGACTAATCGATTACAACAATCAAAAATGGAACTAAGTGCATCAGGTACGATGGCTAATCGATTATGGAAGCTATACAATCGATTAGGAAGCCACTGGAATTTAAGGTAATCGATTGCAGGACATGCTAATCGATTAGGATGCTGCGAAAACAAATTAAATGCATCAGGTACAAGATGCTAATCGATTAGAGGAAGTGAAATAATCGATTAGGAAGTCTCTGACTTGAAGCTAATCGATTACAACGCGAGGGTGTAATCGATTACGCTAGTGGAAAAACAGATTTAAGTGGGAAACCAGGTCATGTCTCCACCATTCTTCAAATTTCCACTAACTGCAACGGCTATGATGGACTAGGGCACTCCTCAACAGCTATCTTGGCTCTATAAATTGAAGAGGAAGACAAGCACAAACACACAACCAAGAAGCAACAATTCATAGCTCTATTTTGTGTTTTGTAAGCCTATCTCTTGCATATTGTACTTTCACTTGTATATCCTCTCATCTTGAGAGATTAGAATTTGGAGAGCTTTTCATTTGTATATCTGCTCTATTAAGAGAGTATATTGATTGTAAACACAAACTCCAAACACACAAGTTATTCACTCTAGCTTGAGTGGTTGTTCACTCTAGGATTGAGTGGTTACAAAGGTTGTGGACTCAACCTTTGGGATATTGTGAGATTGAGAGATTGGGTGGGTTGCCCTTATACTTGTGAGGATTGGGTTCTTGAGTGTGGGACACTAGGAAGCCGCAATTGCTCAAAGTTGTATCTCTAGTCTACAATAGTGGAAAATCCTCTAAGTGGGTTGCTTAGAGGCGAGACGTACACCGGATTGGGTGGAACTCGTTACATCGGTTTGCAAGCTTCTCTTCCTTACTCTTTTACTTCCATACATTGCATATTTATTGATTGGTATTGTTTGGTTGAGAAGAACATACTTGAACTTGCTTAATTTGCTATACTTTAGACATTGCACACCAAGTGTTTGCTAAATTGCCTAAGCAATACTTACCTCTTGTAGTGCATTGCATATCATTGTTACTTGCTTTCACTTGCATAATCTCATAAACTTGGTTATAGAAATCAATTTCAAAGGTATTCCAAGCAAAAGTTTTATAACTCAATTCACCCCCCCTCTTGAGTATTGAGGCCACTTGAACAACAGGGTTAACTAATACATAACTGAATTTAGTTAGGTAGTTATAGTGGTTAGACTTTGTTACAACTTCCATAACTAATTAACTACTTTTGGTTTGGGTTGTTAAGACTTGGTTAGTTAGTTGAACTAATTTTGTTAGGTTAACTACTTCTTAAAACCGAATTTGGTTAGGCTTGTCTAGGGTTAGTTAATCACTAGCAACATCCTAGGACAACCATAATCAACTTAGGTTAAGGACAACTTAGGATTTCCATAAGCAACATAGGACTAACCTAGTTAAAGACAACCTAGGACATTGTTTTTCCTTTAGGATAGAAACCTAGTATTAATATTTTAGGTTTGTTGAAGTGTTTTTTTCACTTATATTGCATTCATCTTCCTCGACTAGCTTGTCTATACATACTTTGTTCTTGTCTTGAATTTCTTTGACAACATTAAAAGATGTCATCTAGTGATAGGGAAAACAAAAGCATGCTTCATAACATAATGGATAGCTTAAACACCATTAATGCTAGGCTAAACAATCTTGAGCATAATGAACCCCCTAGAACTAGGCATAGACAACGAAATCAAAGACATAACACTAGTGATAATGAGGAAGAAACAAGACAAAGAAGGCACCATGACCATAGAAGGGATGACATAGGCTTAAGAGAGGTAAAATTAGAAATTCCCCCTTTCAATGGAAAGAGTGACATTGAAGCTTACTTAGAGTGGGAGATGAGGGTAGAACAAATATTCAACTCTCATCAAATAAAAGATGATAAAAAAGTTAGGATTGCAACTCTTTCTTTTCAAAATTATGCCCTAGTTTGGTGGACCCAAATTTGTAAGGAGCGAAAAAGAGACAACTTCCCCCCCATAGATGATTGGGTAGACTTAAAAGCTCTCCTTAGAAAAAGATATGTTCCTAACTATTATAGGGGTGAACTATTAGCAAAGCTAAATAGGCTCACCCAAGGCTCCAAATGTGTAGAAGATTACTATAAAGCCTTAGAGATAGCCATGATTAGAGCCAATCTAGAAGAGGATGAGGAAACCCTAATGCATAGGTTCTTACATGAGCTTAATAGGAACATCAAAAATAGGGTAGAACTTCTTCCACATGTGGATATAGAAGAGTTACTCCACCAATGCACCAAAGTAGAAAACCAATTTAAGGAAAGAGAATCCTATAGTGGGGATAACAATAGAGCCTATATGTCAAAATGGGTAGAAAATAAGGGTAAGTTTAAGAGAAACCCTAGAGAGCGAGAAGTGGGCACTTCCTCCTCTAAACCCCAAAGTGAGTTACACAAAAATGGCAAAGTCTTTCGCAATCAACATGATAAGCATGAACCATCATCAAAACCACAATCCTCTAGATCTTCTTCCATAAAATGTTTTAAGTGCCTTGGAAGAGGACACATTGCTTCAGACTGTCCAACAAAAAGAACAATGATTTTAAAAACCAATGGAACCTACTCAAGTCAATCAGAGTCTAATTCTGATTCTCACTATTCAAGTGACGACTCTAGTAGTGATTCCAGTGACAGTGAGCATATTTTAGGGGATGATGGTGAGTTGTACATGATTAGAAGGTTGCTTGGTAGTCATGTAAAACTCGATGACACAACACAAAGAGAGAACATCTTTTATACAAGATGTTACATTAATGACAAATTATGTTCTCTCATTGTGGATAGTGGGAGTTGTGCAAATGTTGCAAGCCAAAGACTAGTCAAAAATATAGGATTAGAGCTTATAGATCACCCAGGTCCCTATAAATTACAATGGTTAAATAAAAAAGGGGAAATGGTAGTCAATAAGCAAGTCCTAATCAATTTCACCATAGGCACATATAGAGATGAAGTCAAATGTGATGTAGTACCTATAGAAGCGACTCATATACTATTAGGAAGGCCTTGGCAATTTGATAGGAAGGTCCTTCATGAGGGGTTCACTAACACCCTCACATTTAAACTAGATGGTAAGAAGATAGTATTACATCCTCTAACTCCACAACAAGTAGCCAAAGATCAAATCCAAATGAAAGCTAAGAGAGAAAAAGAGTTAGGATCTTCTTCCCATGAGAGTTTAGAAAAACCAAAGAAAAACAAAAAAGACAATAAAGGGAAAGGAGTTATTGTCTATAATGACTCCCAACCTAATCTCTTCGCAACAAAATATAATGTGAAACATGCCCTGTTTCCACAAAAACATTGCTCGATCATATATCCAAAAGATATCCCTAACACTTCCTTGTGTTCAATGGGCACCTCTCCTCTCCCCTTGCCCAAAGGGATACAAAATATCTTACAAGATTTGAAAGACCTCTTTCCAAAAGACATTCCAAAGGGGTTACCTCCTATTAGGGGCATTGAGCATCAAATAGACCTTATACCTGGGGCTAGTTTACCAAATAGACCTGCCTATAGATGCAACCTTAAGGAAAGTTTAGAAATAGAAAATCAAGTGAATGAACTACTTTCCAAAGGTTGGATTAGAGAAAGTTTAAGCCCTTGCGCATTACCGGTTTTACTTGTACCCAAGAAAGATGGTTCATGGAGAATGTGTACGGATTGTAAAGCCATTAATAACATCACCATCAAGTATAGGCATCCCATACCTAGACTTGATGACATGTTAGATGAGCTTAGTGGATCTACAATCTTTTCCAAGATTGATCTTAAAAGTGGCTATCACCAAATTAGAATAAAAGAAGGAGATGAATGGAAAGCCGCTTTTAAAACCAAGCTTGGCCTTTATGAGTGGTTAGTGATGCCTTTCGGCCTAACTAATGCACCAAGTACCTTCATGAGACTTATGAACCATGTTTTAAGGGATTTCATAGGGCATTTTGTTGTGGTATACTTTGATGACATTCTTGTGTACTCAAAGTCCATGACCTCTCATCTAATCCACCTAAGACAAGTTATGCTTGCCTTGAGAACAAACAATCTTTATGCTAACTTTGAAAAATGTTCTTTTGGCATGGATACCATTGTCTTTCTTGGTTTTGTAGTTAGTTCTAGAGGTGTTGAGGTAGATCACTCTAAGGTTAAGGCAATCCAAGATTGGCCTACACCTAAAAATGTGAGTGAAGTAAGAAGTTTCCATGGTCTCGCAAGTTTCTATAGGAGATTTGTGAAAGATTTTTCAACCCTAGCCTCCCCTTTAAATGAGTTGGTTAAAAAGAATGTTTCTTTTGTGTGGGGGCCTAGGCAAGAAAAAGCCTTTCAAGATCTCAAAGATAGGCTCACTCATGCTCCAATTTTAAAACTTCCAAATTTTTCTAAAACCTTTGAGCTTGAGTGTGACGCATCAAATGTGGGCATAGGAGTTGTGCTCTTACAAGAAGGTCACCCCATTGCTTTCTTTAGTGAAAAACTTAATGGGGCCACTATTAACTATCCCACATACGATAAGGAATTTTATGCCTTAATTAGAGCCCTACAAACTTGGGAGCACTACTTAATCCCAAAAGAGTTTGTGATACATAGTGATCACCAATCTTTGAAATTCATCAAAGGGCAACATAAGTTAAACAAAAGGCATGCTAAGTGGGTTGAGTATTTGGAACAATTTCCTTATGTCATCAAGTATAAGAATGGAAAAACCAATACTGTGGCTGATGCTTTATCTAGGAGGCATTCTTTACTTACCTCCCTAGGAGCCAAAGTTATTGGGCTTGATGAAATTAGGTCTTTGTACCCAAATGATCTTGATTTTTCAAACATCTTTAACTCATCTTCCACTTCTACATCTCATAAGGGCTTCTACATTTTAGATGGCTATCTTTTTAAAGCCAATAGACTTTGTATTCCACGAAGCTCTTTAAGAGATCTACTACTTAGGGAGAGTCACGAGGGAGGACTCATGGGTCATTTTGGAAGAGATAAGACTTTGTCTATCTTACATGAACACTTTTATTGGCCCAAAATGAAAAAGGATGTTCAAAAACATTGCTCTAGGTGTATTGTTTGTAGAAAGGCTAAATCAAAACTTTCACCTAGTGGTTTATATACTCCCTTGCCAACACCTAGTGCACCTTGGATTGATATATCAATGGACTTTGTGTTAGGCCTGCCTAAGACCCAAAGGGGAATGGATTCTATCTTTGTGGTTGTGGATAGGTTTAGCAAGATGGCTCACTTCATCCCTTGCCATAAGGTTGATGATGCTAGTCATATTGCTAAGATCTTCTTTAAAGAGGTTGTGCGATTACATGGTGTGCCCAAAACCATTGTTTCTGATAGGGACACCAAATTCCTAAGCCATTTTTGGAAAACTCTTTGGTCAAGGCTAGGAACACAACTCCTCTTTTCCACAACTTGTCATCCTCAAACGGATGGCCAAACAGAGGTAGTAAACAGGACCCTCTCACAACTTCTTAGGGTCTTAGTACACAAAAATGTAAAATCGTGGGATGAGTGTTTACCCCACATTGAGTTTGCATATAATAGGGTACAACACTCCACAACCAAGCATAGTCCATTTGAGGTTGTATATGGTTTTAACCCTCTCACACCCTTGGACTTTTTGCCCATTGAAGTTTCTGATTCTCTCCTTCATATGGATGGAGAGGCAAAGGCCCAAGTTATCAAAGATTTTCATGAGAAGGTTAGACACCAAATACAAACTAAAAATGAACATTATGCTCGTTGTGTAAATAAACAAAGAAAAGAGATCACCTTTGAGGTTGGAGATTGGGTATGGTTACACCTTCGAAAGGAACGCTTTCCCAATTTGCAAAAATCCAAACTCAACCCTAGAGGTGATGGGCCTTTTCAAATTCTCAAGAAAATTAATAATAATGCTTATGTCCTAGATCTACCAGGAGATTATGGTGTGAGTGCTTCTTTTAATATAACTGATTTGTATCCCTTTGATATAGATGATGAGGATGATGCCTTTGATTTGAGGACAAATCCTTTTGAAGAGGGGGAGCATAATGTGGACATACCCAAGGAAGACCCTCACACTACATTGGAGAAAGGACTTGAAGCATATAGAGGTCCCCTCACAAGGGCAAAGACCAAACGGGACAAAGAGAGCATCCATAAAGCCCTTTTCTCTTTTCTCTCTTCTAGTGGGCGTAAGCCCAATAAGGAACCTATGAGGACCTATGTGTACTTTACTTGTAATATACTTTCTAAATAGTTTCTCTAGGCTTATAGGATAGCTTTGGGCCTTACAAGGTCAAATGGGCCACTTTTGGGCCTTGTACTTTCCCTTTGGGGCCATGTATAGGCCATTTGTTCATCTTTTCTCTTAATGGGCCTTGGATCCATGACCAAGCCCATCTAGCTAGTCCTTGGCCGAAATTCCCATGGCCTATATAAGGGCTTCTTCTTTTGTAATCAAGCACCATTAATTCATTTTACAAAATTTGAGAGCACTTAAGTGTTTCCTAGTGAGAGATTTTCCTCCTTCTCTCTAGAATTTGAGAGCTCTCTCAAGCTCTTAACCAAGGGGTTTCTCCCTCCCTTGGTGGTGAGTGGAGTTATCTTCCTCCACCTTAGGAAGTGGCCTCCAACCTTTCCCTCTCCTCTTTTCCAAGCCTTCCTCCATTGTCCACTTTCTCTCCTTTCCATTTCCACTCTCTTTTCCTTTGTTTTTGCGTCTCTCTCCTCTAGCTTTAGGCTTTAGTTTTCGGTTTCCCTTGCCTTGAAGAAGAAGTTCTCAAGCTTACTTTGAAGGAAGATAGGAGAAAGAACTCTAGATCCATCTCTCTTCAAGAAAGTGCATGAAGAGCCTACATCAGACGCCCAACTCACTCGGGTGAGAACACGTTCGCTTAAGCGAAACCACAATAAAAACCTTCCCAAATCACATACTCGCTGGAGGGATATCTTCATCGCTGAAGAGAGAAGACACACTCGGCTAATCCACCACTCGGTATACGAGACAGCCATTCACTCAGTGATGACTTAGTCCACTCGGTATAAGGGGATTCCAATCACTCGGGAACCACCCTAACAATTGCCTCACTTGGCAACCCATAACTTAGTCTCTCAATTCTGTCCACAGAGTCAACATAATGATCCACTTGGGAAATGAGGGTTATACCACTCGGATTCTATCAAACCACTCGGTATAATTCAACCGCGAGTCACTCGGTAAACATTAACCAAACACCACTCGGTGTATTTAACCATAATTCAATCGGGAATCCGCTAACATACATCACTCGGTATTTTATTATTCCTCTCACTCGGAGAATGCTTCAACCATCCTTCACTCAGAATTCATATTACCTTATTCACTCGGAATAGGTACCCATGTTCACTCAAAAAACATGTTTAACTTCTCTCGGGTCATATATATATAAACCACCCAGAATATGTCCAACCTAATCCATCATAACAACTCTTCCCTCAGAGAGGTTCACTCGGATTTCCACTCGGGTTTATACAAAATCATTCCCCACTCGGGGTTTACCCATAATCTCCACTCAGAATCCACAAGAGCTACCAACACACAGAAAGAGGCTCACAGATGAGTCACACTCGGATATGGAGTCACATGCATAAGACTCACTCGGAAAGCAACTAAGCCACATATATTTCACTCAGGATTCATTAACTTAGTAATATTCATACAACATCATTTCCTAGTCGGTATGAAGCATCAAATCATCATAAATCACTTATATAAATATATTCTCTAATTCCAAGTCCGACTACCGATTCAGCAATACACTTTCACCGATTCACAACCATGTTATCAACATAACATATATATATACACATACGCATACACTCGGATAATTTCAACTTATCATTATTTATTCACCAAAACCCACTATCCGATACAGGTACATGATTTCAATGTAAATCCACATATGCAAACATGCTCTCGGATTTCCATACAATACACTAATATTCATTATACAACATTGTTATGAGCTGACCAAGGCTTAGATACATTAAATGTACTCGGAACATAATATTATATACACAGCCTTATCAATAAATACCCAACACTCGGGTTAAGGCCCTTACATCATCCAAACCGACCTGCATACACTGAAAAAAATGGTGTAGGGGTGAGCATTACATATTAAATGACAGATATTGGCTCGGATTAAACATAGAATCCGCAATACAAGTATATATATATATATATCATCAATCATTCAACATATACTGCCATTCAATATGAGCAATCACAAACATCTTCTGATCGGGATTTCACCCATTTCACTCGGCTATAATGCTCAACTCACTCAACTATAAGTATACTGATCCACTCAGATTTTACTCAACTCCGAGCCCTGCTCAAGGAGTGTGCCTGAGCCCAGCTCCAGGACTTAATCACATTTCCACATATCTCATCATCTGATTGCCGATCGGTATATATACATGCTCCAAGCATTCCAGTGGCGAATCAGATGCATATGGTCATATTTACTCGGAGTCCAACTCTAATGCACTCGGCACCTGCCTTGGGTCCAACCCAAGGGCTTCCATTAAGCATCTAATGCTCATGCTCCAAGCATGGCCTTGAGTCCAACTCGGAGGTCTTTTAGGATTAATCTCAGAATCCACAATAGCGTCCAACGCTTAGTGCTCTAGGCACTGCCCGAGTCCAACCTGGGTCTTATATCACATCAACACATTCAATTTCATTAAACGCATATTCATCCGATTTCCCACTCGGTATTTAGCATTCAGCATTATATGCATACGGCAATTCAACAACAATCAGATGACTCGGCTTATACCACATTCACTCGGCAATCCTATGCCATCCACTCGGATTATCCTCTATTCACTCGGATTTATCCTTTCCAGTAAGCATTTCATGCTTTCTTTTATAAGCCTACTCGGCATTCATCATAACAGTCCCCATACATACATTCAACATACGCATATACATCAATAAAGCTCACATGCATTCAAATGTACAACACACCCAGGGACAATAGAGGATCACACATGCATCACAAGCATCATAATATAATCATCATCACAAATATCATCAACAACATCACACATCATATGGACGGGTATCATACATCACATAAATAACAAACATCAATAATCCGGGCTACTTACTCAACTACAGCATACCATACACATTACAACATAACACAGTGTGACAAGTTCACCCGGAAACCCGTCTAGAAATCCATGCATTTAAGATACAAAGCCTCCCTTACCTGAATGAAGCTTCCAGGAGTCACATGGGCCACTCGGCCCAGCCACAACAACACCCTGCTCGGCTTTCCAGTAGTGAGAAGAGCCATCATGGCTTCCACTCGTCCCAGCAACAAACTTCAACCGTTCGCTCAAGCCACACATGCACTCGCTTGAGCGAAAATGATCCAGTGACCATTTCTTCACTGGCTCGCTCAAGCATGGCCATTCTTGCTTGAGCGAGATACGTCCAGTAGCTCTTCTGAACGCAACACATTCACAGTAACAACACTCCCAGCTCCACTCTGCTCTGCCACCCAGTCAGTGGAGAAGCTTCCAAGTTCCACCCAACCATGACTCTTTCCTCACAACGTCACAGGAAGGATTCTCAACCTTCAAGGCACCCAGTACCACGCTGGACTCCACCACCATGCAGCTCCACTCGGGCTCAACACAGCGTTGAGTGGAGGAAGAAGAAGATGAAGGAGGAGGCAAGGAGATGAAGCAGAAGCTCCATGAATTCTAGAGAGAAGGAGGAGCATTTCTCTCCTCTGAAAAGCCACCAAGGGAAAAATAAAGGAAAATGAGGAGAGAACATGGAGCTTAAGCCTTATCAACACGCCCACATAGCCCTATCAGCTCACACTCCATCAGCCATCCCATCCTCATTAATGCAATCCTATCAGCATTAAATGCTAACTCTCACAGCCATCATTGCACTCCACGTGGACAGGGAGAGAGAAAGGGAACTGGACCCAATTGACCACCAAGGCACAAGGGTCATTTACAAGCTTTAATATTATTATTATTCCTTAACTAATCTAATTAGCCATCAAATAAACCAATCATAATCCTTAATCAATCATTAACTTAATTAATTCCATCAATCCATAACCTTAATCTGAAATTTATAATTATTTAAAAAAATCTGGGATGTTACAGTACGCATCATCATTTACTCGAAGTACACCAGGTTTACATTGTTTCTTATCTGGCGTCGAAGCGCTACCCTTGAGTCATTGGGGGTCCCAACCTAGTGTACTCCCAAGATCCTCCCCGGGGATCGAGCACGAACGTACTCCAGTGTACCCCAAGTGTATGCTCTAGTTTCAACATGGCCTTATGCCAAGATCATATGCATATGATGCATGATCAATGCAAAATCTTTTATCTTTCAATATATCTATCATCGACAGGGTCCTTCTGATTGCCCATTTTTGTTCTTAATGTCAGGATTTATCTTATGTCATTCATGCTCCTTACTAAGTAGCTCTATCTTTTAATGACCCTCACTCACCTTATGAGGTAGGGCCTGTCAGGGATTACTCTAAGTTTCCTTATGATATTATTCTTTGTATTACTGAGGGGGATTATTTAACTTGGAATATGTAATGACTACGGGTATATATTACCTTAGTTCATTTATGAGTGTACTTGGGTTTTAACTACTTATTATTTGATTACCTAGTTTACCTACTTATAACTTTATTTTCTTAGTAAAGGGTTTAATTAGTCAAGTGATATTTTTCTCTCATTCTTTAACATGCACTCTTATGATGTCTTACTAGTGTTTATTCAGATTATCTTAAACTATTAGCTAGTAATTAAGAATAAAAGGGGTTGTACATCATCATCCATCATATTTCAGGGTACTAACTCATATATCGGTGTGCCACCATTTCATCACATTATTTTTATAACCACATTATACTAAGACCCTACCAAGGCCCATCCTTATTTTATATTTCACATCACGATTTATCACAATATACATACACAGTCCTTATATCATCATTACATGCATCCCTTCTAAATTCATGCATAATTACAACCTCACATAGTTCATCTAGAAATACGCACACATTCAAACATCATGCCAATCAATCACACACACAGATCTATCTAGTCGGTATGGTTTTGTAAAACGGATTGAGTATATCTGTATTCGTTTATTTAACATAAGTTCGCTAATCTATAAAATACCCTCAACCACTTTATTACTTTTCTTATAATATATCTCCAATTCCTTTTTAAATCTTGTTATTGATTTATTAATAACTTCCTACATACTAAATAATTATCAATATATATACATATATATCTATATATTAAAAATGTATATATATATATATATCCATAAAATTCCAAAAATATAATTTGATTATAAAACCTTATAGGTTGAGTTAACCTCATTTTATCGTAACCTACTTAATATTATTATTATTCCTTTTTACTATTATCCTAATATATCTTATTTGTATGCTCGTAGAGTCCAAATAAAAATAATTCCACCTTTTAAATAGTTAACTCCATAAGTTATTACCACTATTATTATTCTCATAAAACCTTAATGCTAGTAACCAATTATTTATCCTTTTAATTTGATTCTATGCTAGTTATCATTTATAAATCGAACACTACTAAAAAAACCCTGACAGCTACTAAAAATTAGCGACCGACAAAAGTCGTCGCTATTTAGTGATTGCATTAGTGACCGCAATGTTAAAAGGGACTTCCAAAAGAAAATTAGCTATGACATCAGCGACCAACCTAGAACCGTCGCTAAATTTTACAAAATTCCATCGCTGATATCGTTGCTAAGGGTCAATCTATCACCCACGCCATCTCTACTATTTACCTCCCTCTAATTTTTGGTTTTTCTCCAATTTTTTTTGGATGACACCCAACATAGCGACACCAAGAAGACGTCATTAAGGGTAAATCTGTCGCTTAAAACGCCCTTGATTTTATACTAATTATTCATAAATTTTATATATGTGTATTTATATTTCAAAGAATATAAATAAATTAAAACTTGTATTAGAAACTTGAAATATCTTGAATTTATTTAATAACTTATTAAACAGAGTTTTAGAGTAATGATTTGTTACATTAATCCATAATAATAAAATAGTCATAATTTAAATGAGGAAACTCCATGGTGCAAGAGCAGTTATTTGACGATATAAACACTATTAAACTATTCACTCTTCAGATCATGATATTTATACCGAGTTCCCATTCCACTTGGTACTCAATTTTTAGAATCTTCCATCCTCCACTCTGTGTTTGTATGTTGAAACAGGTTTTGATGAATGACAAACAATTGAAGGATCAAGAAATTTAATTGATAAATACAAAGGATGTTGTACAGGCAAATAATTAAAAAGCATGGAGATCAAGCTTACATGAGTAAATAAACAAGGATTAAATGAATCATACAAAGAACCATGCAACCAGTACTGAAAAGTATCAAAATACATTAAAAAATCAAGGAGACAGGTCCAGGAGAAGCTGGGAATCGATTCAGCACACAAAGGAATCGATTCATGCCTGTTCAAAACATTGGGAACCGATTCACAGCCAAAGGAATCGATTCATTGCATGAAGGAATCGATTCACAGCTGAAGGAATCGATTCATTGCTTTGAAATGCACCCAGGAATCGATTCAGGAGTACTAGGAATCAACTCACCTTGATTTTTGCACCCAGGAATCGATTCACACAAGCAAGGAATCGATTCATGCTGTTGGGAATCAATTCATCACCTCTAGGAATAGATTCACTCACTGTTTCTGATGCAAAATTAAACTGGATGCATCGATTTATCACTTAAATCATGCGTTGAATCATTGAAAACATCAGTACGCGTTTTCAGAAACTTAAACTACGCTGATTTCTCTCGAGACTCAAATTGAAATGGTGTTGCATTAATTGAGGCAGATAATATCTTTCTCCAAGCCAGAAAATAAGCACGCAGGAAACACAGAGGCTGACAAATTTCAAATTGATTGCCTAAATTGAGGATCAGAGGTTGACAGAAACCATGTTCCTTTGCCTATAAATAGAGAAGGAACTGAACGCAGAAGACACAACACCAAGTAATGAAAACCTGCCTTGCTTCCTTTCTTTCTCTCTTTGCTTAAGTTATTTACTCTCTGTTTCCTTTCTTTATAATTATAATTTTAAGAGTTATATTGTGAGAAAAATATTTTCTTGAGTGCTAAATTTGCATATCCTTTTCTAAGAGAAGAAAAATATTTTTCAAGTGATTAAAATTTGTATATCCACTCTATTAAGAGAGTCACACTTGTAAAATCACATACATAAATTCTGAGATTTTTTGGGTTGGGTTTCAACCTTGTAATTGAGAGATTGTGAGAGTGAGTGGGTTGCCCTTTTGCTTGTGAGGATTAAGTTCTTGAGTCTGGGACACTAAGAAGTTGTAATTGCTCAAAGCTTGTATCTCAAATTCTCAATAGTGGAATCCTTCAAGTGGGTTGCTTAAAGGCAAGACGTACACCGGTATGGTGAAACTCATTATATCAATTTGTAAATCTCTCTTCCTTAAACTCATTTAGTATTGTGATTTAAGTTGCTTGGTAATTTAAGTACACACTTAATATAAATTGTTTAATTAGTTATTGAGATTAATTTGAGAAATATTCTTAAAGTAATTGTGTTAAATTTAATTATCATTTTCTAAGTGCTAAAATAGTATTGTGATTTATTTGATATTATTACTTATCCTTTTGTGTATTATTCATATTTATTAAATTGATTACAAAAGAATTAATTTCAAAAGTATTCAAACGAAAATTTTTAATACTCAATTCACCCCCCTCTTGAGTAATTGAGGCCACTTGGTTAACAAGGGGTATCAGAGTTTGACTCTTTGGTAAATTAAGCTTAACAACTTCAAGAGAACGAATGGCCTCAAATTCTTTAAACCTTTTTCCTGAAGATGGCACTACAAATCGACCTTCTGCTTTTAATAGGGAAGGTTATGCTTTCTGAAAAGAAAGAATGAACATTTTTGTTCAACCAATTGACTTAAGAGTTTATAATGCTATTGAAAATGGTCCTTTTATACCCATGTGTAACACCCTAAATTCTAATTAAATAAATAAAACCAACAGGGAAATTTTTCCGAATTATCGAGTTAGCAAAGTCTATATAATCCGATCCAAACCAAATAACCCGATGCAACAAGAAGGAGGAGGGAACGGAAAGCAAGGGAAGACAAGGGCCAAACAAAAGCCCTCCAGCGGAGCCCATCAAAGCTCGAGCAAACCCAAAGGAAATAACGTATACTCGCTCGGTATCCAGACAATCGTCCACTCGGTAAAGGCCTACTTCACTCGGAATTCATTCTTAAGTCTACTTGGATTTCATTCCTAAATCCACTCGGTAAAGGGGATTCCCTCCACTCGACCCCAGACTCGCACCCCCATAACTTAGTTCTCTATTTTGTCCATCATGCCACACAACAGTTCACTCGGGAAACGAAGGCTGTTCCACTCGGAAACCAGGGGTATCCTCACCCGGACTACTTCTCAATTATCTACCCCTCGGTATTTCCTTCATCTCTCGCTCGGCAAGTATAGTCCTTCCTACCCCAGTGCTCGCGCTAACTTAACCTCCCTTCAAGGGCTCCATAGCTTTCTACCATTTCTCTATACGGCTTATACTCGGAATCAAATGGATTGCCCTCTAGTCGGAAAACACTCTCTCGGCTAGTCCTTATTCGAAGGCATGATTAGGCTATTCTACTCTGAATCGTAACAGATTATCAATTGGGAATCTACTGCGTCAATCCCCATTCGAAGTGGTATGCCCTCATCCCCTTGGAACACCTAAAGCTTTCCTCACCGGGCAACAGGATCACAAATTCACTCTCTAGATCATATCTTGACTCCCTTCATACTAAGTCTTTCCATTCCTACACACTCGGGTGAACATGAACATATATACTAATCAAACATCACGCACAGAATGGAATTAAACATACAGCATAGCATAAACATAACCATATACATATGAGAGTGTATATCAATATTTACAAACACATTGCCATGTTTCCCAGCCCCAAGGGATTCTGTTCTATTCTAAAAGATTAACATCAGATACGAGCCGGCCAAGGCATAATCAAAACATTATACACAGCATCTACATAAATATATAGTTCCTTGGTGCACAGCTAATCCGCTCAGTAAGTAGCTCCACTTTACTCGTAGTTCCGAGGAATGTTCACTGAAAATATTGCCACAGCAGGGGTGAGCTTTTACATTTAAAATAACAGTTAGTGACTTGGGAACCCGTACGCTTTCCATCACACCACATCACATTTCAAGCAATCATAATGTTAACTAACCTCTAGTTTATCTACTCGTTACAGTGCCATGCAATCAGAATTCATTCATGCAATATTCCATTATACAGATTATATCATTTCCGACTTACACTATACACATGCAACACAATAAATTCATCATAGCACAAGGGTATACATATATATACATATCCATTCAGTACACACCAGTCTACTACAGTCGGATCCGACCCCCCACTTGATTAATTTTTACGTTGCAACATAGGCTCCAAGCCTTTTTCCTCCAGGTCCAAGCTGGTTCGGCCGTTTTACTGGTACCAAACCGTTTGCCCTCACATGTAACACAATCGCTCCAAGCGACCACGGCAGTGTTACGGGCAGCCCCGAGTCTAACCCGGTGGCTTGCTTGAGTCCAACTCAAGACTTTAAGCGTCCAACGCTAGTGCACTCGGCACTGCCTCAAGTCCAACTCAAGGTCTTTTAATTACATTCTTTTGTGTGTATGTCTGCCAATACAATATTACTTCTTCTTTCATTTATCATAACCACACTCTGCATGCAATTCAATCGTCATCTCATAACAACACAGACTCATTTTCAACACTCGCATGCAAGGCAACATAGGGTAGCAATCAGGATCTACTCATCATCCCATGAACAAAGCACTCAGAAGTCACACTATATGTCTCCACTTCACGCATGCACATGTAAATATTTAACTAGAGTCAGTATGGCAGTTTGAAGAGTATGCACTGCATTCACACACGGTCTCATAACACACGCATGCATCCACATCCCAACAGTGTATCTCATAAACACATATATCAATTATAAGCTAACTACCATCGGATTCAGACATAGCATGCCTCGATATACAAAGCTATCTATCAAACATACATTTCATCACAAATACCCTTAAGTACATATGCATGCATAATAAACCACTCGGAACCCATTCACATGCTATGCATTTGAAATGCAAAGCGCCCCCTACTTACTAAAGGAAGTTCGAAGGGTTCCTCTATTTCCCGACGCTGGTCCGATTGCCTCACCCAGGCTCACACTTGTTCTGGCTTCCTTGGTCGAAGTCGCACCGTGAAACAGGGGTTGTTCATCTTTTGGCCGAACGAACTCCAAGTCTTTTGCAGTATCGTCGTCGCGCATTCTCAGGAACAGAACAGTAAACAGGGGGGAGGAAGAAGAAGAACAAAAGGGAAGAGAGAGTGTACGAGGAAAGAAAAGAAGAGAAGAGAAGAAGTCTAACAAAGATGCATAACTCCAGTGATCAAAGGCACATATATAAGCATATGCGTGCACGAGGAAGGGAAGGAGAGTGGGATGGGAAAACGTGAATTGAGTCCCACTCACGTGACTCCCAATCGGAAGCAGCCACCTCTTACCAACTAAGCTTAATTAGTTTGTCACTATTTCTTAGATTAAGTTAACAATCAATTTTCTTACTTTGAAATCAAAATCTCAATGGTTTATTTTCATTCGGTATTCAACTTTCAAATTTGGGATGTTACAGTTCTCCCCCTCTCAAAAGAATTTCGTCCCCGAAATTCACTCGGTGACTCACCTTGGTAAACAACTCGGGGTACTGCTGCCTCATGGCGTCTTCGCGTTCCCAGGTACAAGAGGTAATCCCGCCTTGCTGCCACTCCACTTTAACCAGTGGTACGTCCCTGTTCCGCAGACGCTTTACCGATCGGTCCACGATTCTAACCGGTATAGTTACAGTGGTCAGGTCCTCCTTAATCTCCATTTCATCATCTGGCATCGAATGGGTGGGATCATGTAGATATTTTCTTAGTTGTGACACATGAAACACGTTATGCAATCAGGATAAGTGAGTCGGTAGTGCTATCCGGTACGCCATGGAGCCGACTCGTTCCAACACCTCATAAGGCCCAATGTATCAGGGGCTCAACTTTTCGCCCTTCAAGGCTCGCCCGACTCCTTTACTCGGTGAAGTCTTCAAAAACACTCTGTCTCCGACTGAAAACTCTAATGGGTTAGTTTATTTTTCATGGTAGCTCTTCTGCCTATCCTGAGACGCCTTCATCTTTTCTCTTATCATTCGGATCTGTTCTGATGTTTGCCTCACAATTTTTGGTCCTAGCAGTAAATTTTCACCCGTTTCTGACCAGCAGAGTAGGGTTCGGCATCTTCGACCATATAGTGCTTCGTAGGGTGCCATACCGATACTATTGTGGTGGCTATTGTTGTACATAAACTCGATCAGGGGAAGGTACTGCTCCCAATCTCCACCGTGCTCTAACACACACGCCCTTAGCAAGTCCTTCAGGCTTTGAATCGTTCGCTCAGATTGCCCATCCGATTGGGGGTGGTAGGCAGAACTTAGCCAAAGCTTCGTACCCAATTCTTGGTGCAGACTGGTCCAAAATCGGGACATGAATCTAGGATCCCTGTCCGATACGATAGAAGTCGGTATACCATGCAGTCGGACAACTTCGTGAATGTAAATCCGAGCTAACATATGCAACGGGCACTTCATATTCACAGGTAAGAAGTGTGCACTCTTCGTCAGTCGGTCAACAATGACCCAAATCGCATCATGGCCCACATGGTTTTTTGGCAATCCCATGACAAAGTCCATGGCAATTAAGTCCCATTTCCACACGGGAATCTCCAGGGGTTGTAATGCACCATACGGCTTCTGGTGCTCCACTTTCGATTTCTGACAGGTAATACACCGAGCCACGTATTCTGCCACATTCCTCTTTAATCCGGGCCACGAGAATTGTGTTCTTAGATCGTGGTACATCTTCGTGGTACCCGGGTGGATACTAAGCAGACTCTTGTGAGCCTCATCAAGTACCATTCTTCTCAATTCTCCTCCACCCGGTACGTATATTCTGTTTTTCACTCGGAAAATTCCGTCCGATCCCTCGGTCAAGGACAAGTCCTTCCCTTTGGCCTGAGTTTCCTTCATCTCAGCCAAGTAGGAGTCTGACTGCTGTTGTTCATATACAGATTTTAGGAATTCACTAGCAATCCTTAGTGTACTGATTGTTATTTTCCAAGAAGAGGGGATGTCAACATGCAAGTTCATGTCTTGGAACTGTTCCAATAACTCCACCTCCTTCACCATCATTACTGCTATATAAAGGGATTTCCGACTCAACGCGTCGGCAACAACGTTTGCCTTACCCGGATGGTATTTTAGCTTGAAATCATAATCTTTTAAAAATTCCATCCATCTCCTCTGCCTCATGTTCAGCTCCTTTTGGTCAAATAAATATTTGAGGCTCTTGTGGTCGCTGTAAACTTCAAATTTAGAACCGTACAGGTAATGCCTCCATATTTTCAATGCGAAAACCACAGCTGCCAGCTCTAAGTCATGGGTCGGGTAATGTTGTTTGTGAGGTCTCAATTGCCGAGAGGCATACGCTATCACTCGGTCATTCTGCATTAGCACACATCCCAATCCAAGTCCTGACGCGTCACAATAAACCACGAAGCTTTCTTGCAAATTAGGTAATGCCAACACTGGAGCAGTCGTCAACTTGTCCTTCAGCTCTCGGAAACTACTCTCGCACTCGGGACTCCATACGAAGGGAATATTTTTCCGAGTCAATTTAGTCAGTGGCAAGGCCATCTTAGAAAAACCCTCAATGAACCTTCTATAATAACCGGCCAGGCCCATAAAGCTTCTTATCTCTGAGAACGACTTGGGTCTCTCCCATGCCATTATAGCTGCCACCTTTGAAGGGTCCACCGAGACACCTTCCTCTGAGATCACATGTCCGAGGAAGTGGATCTTATCCATCCAGAAATCGCATTTCGAAAGCTTTGCAAACAACTGTTTCTCCTTCAACACTTAAAGTACCGCACGGAGGTGTTCTTCATGCTCCTCAGGGGTCTTGGAATAGATTAGGATATCATCAATGAAAACTACTACGAATCGGTCAAGATGTGGGTGAAATATGCTGTTCATGTAATTCATGAAAACAGCAGGGGCATTTGTCACACCGAACGGCATCACTACATACTCGTAGTGACCATACCGAGTCCTAAAGGCAGTCTTTGGAATATCCGAGTCCTTCACCCGGATTTGGTGGTATCCCGATCATAGGTCGATTTTCGAGAAAACTGAGGCTCCACGTAGTTGGTCAATCAAGTCATCAATCCTGGGCAACGGGTACCGATTCTTAATCGTGAGTTTGTTTAGTTGTCGGTAATCTATACAAAGTCTCATGCTGCCGTCCTTCTTCTTAACAAGCAGCACCAGTGCACCCCAAGGTGACACACTCGGCCTAATGAATTGTTTTCCGAGCAACTCATCTACCTGCTTCTTCAACTCGGCCAATTCGGTTGGGGACATTCTATAAGGTGTACTGGAGACTGGCTCGGCTCCAGAAATCAGGTCTATAGAGAATTTGACTGCTCTACTCAGAGGGACGCCCAGCACATCCTCCGGAAACACCTCTGGGAATTCATAGACAGTCGGAATCTCGTTCACTCGGACTCTACTCTCGCCCTCGGTTAAACAAAGCATCATAAACAGTTGAGTTGTACCTTGTGCCGTGTAATATTCATTGTTCTGCCTCAGGAAGATTATCCTCCGGTTCCTGGAATCCACTAGCACCTTGTTGGCTGAAAGCCAGTCTATGCCGTGTACAATGTCGAGGTCCTTCAGAGGCACGCACACCAGGTCGAAGGTAAAACTCCGATCGCACAACACAAACGTTACATCTTTGCATATTGATGATGTCAACACCTTAGTGCCAGTTGGATTGGCCACTTCCAAGGTCCGATCCATACACACAGTCGGCAACTTTAAATGTCTCACACACTCATCAGCTATAAAATAATGGGTGGCTCCCAAATCGAAAACTACATTAAGGGTATATTTACCGAGTGAACACTTACATTGTACCAAATCATTCGTTTGCACAGCATCCTCCACGTTGATGGCGTAGACTCTTCCCACTGCCGGTTGGTCGGTATTTCTCCCTCGGTTACTTGTAGTAGCCATCATGTTTCCCCTTGCTCTGTTGCCTCTACCACCATTTCCTCCACTGGTGGTTCCGCGTCCCCCCACACGAAAACCCCCACGACGTGCATGGCCACCCTCTGGTTGCAGTTGTGGACAGTTGGGGCGAACATGCCCCCTTTCGTTATAGTGAAAACATACAACATCGTTTCTAGTATCACATTCCCGAGCAAAGTGGTTACCTCCGCATCTGAAACATCTACCATTTCCGAAGCGACTCCTGAACCGACCCCCACGGTTTCTTCTTCCTCTGAAATTAGAGGGAGGTCCAGTACTCCTAGCGTTGCCTGACCTCTTGAAGTGTGATTGTTAAGGCCTCAAGGAGGGGTTTGCCCTGCTGCTCTGGCCCGAGTGGGCCTTGTCATCTTCTTCAAATATCCTACACTTATTCACCAATGCAGGAAAACTCCTAATCTCTTGGTATCTGCAAGCTCTCTTAATATCTGACCTCAATCCATTCTTAAATTTTAGGCACTTCAAATTCTCCGTCCCCGGTTGTTGGAAGGGTGGGTAGAATAGGCACAATTCCTCAAATCTCGTCGCGTATTCTTCCACAGTCATGGACCCCTGCTTCAATTCCATGAACTCCAGTTCCTTCCGACTCCTGATTGTGTCGGGGAAGTACTTTTCTAGGAAGCATGTCTTGAAATTGTTCCAGGTCAGCTGAGTATCATCATCAGGGAACCGGTTTCTGGCTATCTTCCACCAGTTTTCTACCTCTTCCCGCAGCATGTACACTGCACACTCTACCTTCTGGGCCTCGGTACAGTGAAGACCCCCAAAAATCCTTTCCATCTCCTGAGTCCATTTATAAGCTGCCTCGGGGTTACGTCCTCCCAGAAATTCTCTCGGCTTCCTCTTCAGGAAGCGGTCCAGTACTTGACCATCCTCAGTTCGAGGTTGGCCCTGCCTCTCAAACACGTCTGCAAAGCGTTGAAAGGCTGTGGCTATGGCCTCCATGCTTTGACGACTCGTCATCTCTTATCCTGAAATTCATAGCCCTTTCAAGGATAAGTTTACGAAGCTACTTACTACGGATCGGATCTCAGCCTAACATTCAGTAACTTTAACACATTATACCATTTCTATATGCCATACAATCAGTCGGACCAGGAGGGAGACAACCTCCTATCCACAATTCAATACTATAATATCAATCAAGTTTCACAAATATCACAATAATGATGACCACTCGGTCACAATGCACGTAACCGCTTACACTCAGTAAGCATACCTTGGCCTTGGACCTTTCGGTCTACTCTGATACCAAAATGTAACACCCTAAATTCTAATTAAATAAATAAAACCAACAGGGAAATTTTTCCGAATTATCGAGTTAGCAAAGTCTGTATAATCCGCCCTAAACCAAATAACCCGATGCAACAAGAAGGAGGAGGGAACGGAAAGCAAGGGAAGACAAGGGCCAAACAAAAGCCCTCCAGCGGAGCCCATCAACGCTCGAGCGAACCCAAAGGAAATAACGTACACTTGCTCGGTATCCAGACAATCGTCCACTCGGTAAAGTCCTACTTTACTCAGAATTCATTCTTATGTCTACTTGGATTTCATTCCTAAATCCACTCGGTAAAGGGGATTCCCTCCACTCGACCCCAGACTCGCACCCCCATAACTTAGTTCTCTATTTTGTCCATCATGCCACACAACAGTTCACTCAGGAAATGAAGGCTGTTCCACTCGGAAACCAGGGGTATCCTCACTCGGACTACTTCTCAATTATCTACCCCTCGGTATTTCCCTCATCTCTCGCTCGGCAAGTATAGTCCTTCCTACCCCAGTGCTCGCGCTAACTTAACCTCCCTTCAAGGGCTCCATAGCTTTCTACCATTTCTCTATACGGCTTATACTCAGAATCAAATGGATTTCCCTCTAGTCAGAAAACACTCTCTCGGCTACTCCTTATTCGAAGGCGTGATTAGGCTATTCTACTCTGAATCGTAACAGCTTATCAATTAGGAATCTACTGCGTCAATCCCCATTCGGAGTGGTATGCCCTCATCCCCTCGGAACACCTAAAGCTTTACTCATAGTTTCGAGGAATGTTCACTGAAAATATTGCCACAGCAGGGGTGAGCTTTTACATTTAAAATAACAGTTAGTGACTTGGGAACCCGTACGCTTTCCATCACACCACATCACATTTCAAGCAATCATAACGTTAACTAACCTCTAGTTTATCTACTCGTAACAGTGCCATGCAATCAGAATTCATTCATGCAATCTTCTATTATACAGATTATATCATTTCCGACTTACACTATACACATGCAACACAATAAATTCATCATAGCACAAGAGTATACATATATATACATATCCATTCAGTACACACCAGTCTACTACAGTCGGATCCGACCCCCCACTTGATTAATTTTTACGTTGCAACATAGGCTCCAAGCCTTTTTCCTCCAGCTCCAAGCTGTTTCGGCCGTTTTACTGGTACCAAACCGTTTGCCCTCACATGTAACACAATCGCTCCAAGCGACCACGGCAGTGTTACGGGCAGCCCCGAGTCTAACCCGGTGGCTTGCTTGAGTCCAACTCAAGACTTTAAGCGTCCAACGCTAGTGCACTCGGCACTGCCTCAAGTCCAACTCAAGGTCTTTTAATTACATTCTTTTGTGTGTATGTCTGCCAATACAATATTACTTCTCCTTTCATTTATCATAACTACACTCTGCATGCAGTTCAGTCGTCATCTCATAACAACACAGACTCATTTTCAACACTCGCATGCAAGGCAACATAGGGTAGCAATCAGGATCTACTCATCATCCCATGAACAGAGCACTCAGAAGTCACACTATATGTCTCCACTTCACGCATGCACATGTAAATATTTAACTAGAGTCAATAGGGCAGTTTGAAGAGTATGCACTGCATTCACACACGGTCTCATAACACACGCATGCATCCACATCCCAATAGTGTATCTCATAAACACATATATCAATTATAAGCTAACTATCATCGGATTCAGACATAACATGCCTCGGTATACAAAGCTATCTATCAAACATACATTTCATCATAAATACCCTTAAGTACATATGCATCATAATAAACCACTCGGAACCCATTCACAAGCTATGCATTTGAAATGCAAAGCGCCCCCTACTTACTGAAGGAAGTTCGAGGGGTTCCTCTGTTTCCCGACGCTGGTCCGATTGCCTCGCCCAGGCTCACACTTGTTCTGGCTTCCTTGGTCGAAGTCGCACCGTGAAACAGGGGCTGTTCGTCTTTTGGCCAAACAAACTCCAAGTCTTTTGCAGTATCGTCGTCGCGCGTTCTCAGGAACAGAATAGTAAACAGGGGGAGGAAGAAGAAGAACAAAAGGGAAGAGAGAGTGTACGAGGAGAGAAAAGAAGAGAAGAGAAGAAGTCTAACGAAGATGCATAGCTCCAGTGATCAAAGGCACATATATAAGCATATGCGTGCACGAGGAAGGGAAAGAGAGTGGGATGGGAAAAAATGAATTGCAGTCCCACTCACGTGACTCCCAATCGGAAGCAGCCACCTCTTACCAACTAAGCTTAATTAGTTTGTCACTATTTCTTAGATTAAGTTAACAATCAATTTTCCTGCTTTGAAATCAAAATCTCAATAGTTTATTTTCATTCGGTATTCAACTTTTAAATCTGGGATGTTACACCATGCATACTATTGATGGTAAATATATTGAAAAACCCATGGATGATTGGACGAGTGATAAAGAAAGAAAAGTACAATATAATTATAAGGATAAAAATCTTATTACTCTTGCGTTAGGTCCTGATGAATTTTTTAGAGTAGTAACATGAAAATCAGCCAAAGAAATGTGGGATACTCTTCAAATAACTCATGAAGGGACTAGCGATGTTAAGGATTCTAAAATTAGTACTTTAACTAGCCAATATGAAACTTTTAGAATGAATTCCGGTGAAACTATATTAGAACTTCAAAAGAGATTTACTTTGATTATTAATCATCTTATTACTCTTGGTAAATCTTACACTAACAAGGAGCTTATCCATAAAGTTCTAAAAAGTCTTACTAGGGAATGGCAACCTCTTGTCACCGCTATCAAACAATCACCAAACATAAATGATATACCTCTTGCCACTCTATTCGGTAAGCTACAAGAGCAAGAACAAGAGTTAAAAGATTTGAAAATGACAGAGGAGGAAGAGAAGTCCTCCAAGAAGAAGGGGCAAGCTCTTAAGGCCATTTCAATTGAGGAAAACAAATCTGAAAGTGATCAAGAAGATGATGATGATGAGCTAGGCTTATTCGTGAGGCATTTTGGAAAGTTCATGAGAAACAAAAGATTCCAAAAGGGCTTCATATCCAAAGGTAAGAAATTTATTCCCAAAGATAATAGTTCCTTACCAACTTCTTTTGAATGTGGAAAGGAAGGACATTTCAAGGCGGATTGTCCAAATCTCAAAAAGAAAAACAAGGATCGGAAATGAAAAAGGAGAGCATACATAGCATGGGATGACAACGAGGTGAGAAGTTCAAACGAATCCGAGAATGAAGAAGCAAACCTCTGTCTCATGGCCAACCATCAAGATGAAGATGATGAGGTAAACCTCCATGATTTAGATAAAGATGAATTGCTTGATGTTTTTGATGAATTATATGATAAGTTTGTTAAAGTTTCTAGTAAATACAAATTATCTAGAAAGATCATAAAGACTCTTAAAATGCATCGTGTAGAACTTGGTAAAGAAAATGAAATATTGAAAAAAGAGATTGTAAATGTTCAAGCATACTCTAAGACTAAACCTTGTGAATTTGCAAAGAAATATGACATACTTGATAAGAAAGTGTTAGACTTAAACAAGACACTTGAGAAATTTACCAATGGTGGAGATAATTTAAATGCACTTCTTGGAAAACAACGTTGTATGTTTAATAAAACTGGATTAGGTTATAATCAAGGATCACATGCTCACAAGAAAGAAAAACATTACAAAAATTTCTTTGTACCACCTAGTAAATCATCTACACCTTTCATGTAATGTAATCACTGTGGTCTTAAAGGTCATAATTCTTACAATTATAATAATAGAAGATTAGGACCAAAAGTTGTGAGAGAAGTATGGGTTCCTAAGGAAACATTTTCATAAACTAACCTACAAGGACCCAACATAAAATGGGTACCAAGTTCTTTAACTTGACTTATTTTGTAGGTATGTTTTAAAGCAAGTAACACCCATTGGTACTTGGATAGTGGGTGTTCAACATATATGACGGGAGACAAAAGTAAGTTTATATCATTTACTCCTCGAAACAAAGGTTTTGTTACTTATGGAGACAACACAAAAGGAAGAATACTTGGAATCGGTAACATTAGTAAAAACTCTTCTACTTCAATAAATGATGTATTATATGTTGAAGGACTTAAACATAACTTGCTTAGTATTAGTCAATTATGTGATAAAGGATATAAAATTGTTTTTGAATCAAATTGTTGCATAATTAAAAATAATCTAAACAAGGAAGTAAAGTTCATTAATCAAAGAATCGATAATATTTACATGATTAATCTTGATTGTCTTGCTTCAAATGATGTGCAATGCTTCATAACAAAAGAAGATGAATCATGGCTATGGCATAGAAGAATTACTCACATTCACATAGATCATTTAAATAAACTTGTTTCTAAAGATCTAGTAATTGGATTACTAAAGCTTAAATTTGAAAACAAATTTTACAACGCATGCCAAAGAGAAAACAAGTGAAGGTCTCCTTTCAAGCTAAAAATGTTGTTTCAACTAATAGACCTTTACAACTTTTACACATGGACTTGTTTGGACCTTCTAGGGTCAAAAGCTTTAGTGGCAATTATTATGAACTTGTGATTGTTGATGACTATTCTAGATATACATGGATATTGTTTCTTACTCATAAAAATGAAGCATATCAAGCATTTAAGAAACTTGCCAAGATTATCCAAAATGAACAAAATTTAAAAATCGTATCCATACGAACTGATCATAGGGAGAATTTGAAAATGAACCCTGTGAAAAATTTTGTGAAAAATATGGCATTGAACATAATTTTTTGCCTCCAAGAACTCCACAACAAAATGGAGTTGTTGAAAGGAAAAATCAATCTTTAACGGAGCTCGCAAGAACTATGTTGAATGAAAGTAATATTGCGAAACATTTTTGGGCCGATGCGGTAAATACCGCTTGTCATGTAATGAATAGATGTTTGATTAGGCCTATATTAAAGAAAACCTCCTATAAGCTTTACAAAGGTAGAAAACTAAAAACATTTCTTATTTTCACATGTTTGGATGCAAATGCTTTGTCTTAAACAATGGAAAGGATAATCTTGGTAAATTTGATGCAAAATCTGATGAAGCAATATTTCTGGGTTATTCATCAACTAGTAAAGCTTATCGACTCTTTAACAAATGAACTTGTGTAA
Organism: Clitoria ternatea; assembly: GCA_037962975.1. Classification (NCBI taxonomy): domain Eukaryota; kingdom Viridiplantae; phylum Streptophyta; class Magnoliopsida; order Fabales; family Fabaceae; genus Clitoria; species Clitoria ternatea. The sequence continues at coordinate 138,160,879 of CM075670.1, forward strand.
CATCCCAGTTTTGAAAATAAATGCTGAATGAAGAATGAACCATTAAGACTTGATTTCAACTAGAAATAACTGTTAATTGCATTTAACTAAGTAGTTAAGGCCATTAAAATATAAAAATGGTGGTGGTCAGGGGATGGGGTGGAGTGCACGTGACTGATGGGCACGCACTCTCCCATCCCACTCTTCTCTTACTGTGCGCATGCACATATATATATATATATAACGTGAGTCTTTGGTGGGGAACGCACTTACCATTTCTTCAGACTCCCTCCTCCGTCACTTCATCCTCTACTTCCTCTCTTCGTCTCCATCTTTCTTCTCTTCTCCCACTCTTCGCTCCTGGAGACCTTGGTTGCAGTACTGGAGAACGGACCACACTTCATCCCAGAATCAGGCGCAGGATACGACAAAGCCAAGGAAGACCGAACGAACCAGAAGGAAGACATCGGACCCAACGATAAGAACGGAAAGGTTTCTGAGGTTCTTCTAAAGGTAGGGGGCGCTTGCATGTCGAATGCATGGTCTAAGAACGGTACCGGATGAACGTACTGCAGAGTGTGGGTGTGTATGTGTGCATGCAATTATAATCATTAAAATTGATGCATGGTTTAAGATTCTGACAGTGATTTTCGTGGCGATGGTGTAGCCTGTTAGTAGATGATAATGATGAATGATATGCATGGATCTATTTTCTTGTCACTATGAAAATATGTATATGCATGCTCTTAATTGGATTGTTCAATGTTGTTAGTTTGATGACCGATTGTAACATGCGCTGGTGTGATTGACTGATTGATTACGAGTAGTGTGGGAAATCTGTTCTTGCTTAATGACTACGGCGAAGGTGTTTGTGGCGCGATGATGTGTATTAATGAATGTGTTAGTTGCATGAGTGAGAGTGGGGTGACCCATAGAAGGTCAAGAACCCCAAGGGAAACGACTTCCAGTTACCGACCCTGGCTAGATCCTAATAGTGCTCATGGTAGCCGTTGGAGCTAGAGAAGAGAGTCTCGAGACGCCGTGGGGAGGCCGGTGCCACCTGGTAAGAGCTGAGGGACGAGGGGCCAGAAGGAAAGGGGACCGTAACTGAGAGTCTTTACCCGAGTCAGATCCGCAGGCATGCATATAGAAATAAGGCTGATTGTAGTGGTGTATAAATCTATGTATGTGTATGTGTATGACCTTGAATGCATGAATATGTATTTGGATGTGGAATAGACTCTGTGTATTATGTGTGTTATGAATGTTGTTTGAACTGTATGAATTTGGTTGCTTGAGAAAGGTTGAATGATAGCAGGAGCGTGTACTGACGCTGATACCGAGTCTGTGAGTATCATTTTACATGTAAAAGCTCACCCCTGTAGTGGCCATTTTCAGTGAATGTCTCTCGTGAGGAGGATCAGAAGCAGAGCTGGAATGCTGGGTGGAGTGCTGATGCATTTGGAAGGCTTAATTAAGACGTTGTTAGATTAAGCCCTGACTGGCTCATACCGGATGTTAATATTTTGGGGATGAATAGAACCTTATGGACAAGAAGAAGTCCGATTTTGTATTGTAAATATTGACATACACTTTTATGTATATATATGGATGCATGGTTTTGGTGTGTGATGCTATGTGCTGCCTTGTTTCATAATTGTGCTTTAATGGATACGCAGGGACAGTATGATTGAGCAGGTTATAGCCAAGTCTGAGTGAACCGAGAATTGTCTTAGGAAAATTTATGTCGGATACGTTGGGCGGAGTCGTACCCCGCCCGAAGTATGGGAGCAATTCGCCCCAGCGTGAGGATTCGCGCTGGAGCGATGTAGTTTTTAGAATAAGACCCCGGTGTTGACCCCTGTTTTGGGCGTGGTGGATGAGTTCGCCCAGGCGTTGTCATAATTAGTTGAGTTGGGCGGAATAGGTTCAGACTTTTCCTTCTTCCACAATCTGCTACCGCATATGTACCCTGTAACTTCCCGTTTTCTGAGTGAAGTGCAAAGGGTGAGGATTTACCTAGTGAACCCTTGTCCATACCCGATTGAGGAAATTACCTTGTAGTTGTGTTAAAGAGGCGTTATGCAGATTTCATTTAGGCAGTGTCATACATCGCCCAAGTAACTAGGACAGTTCGCCTAAACGCGTAGAACTATGCTGAAGCAAGTAGATATTAACTCAAGATTCCGCCTATGTACCTTCCTTCTCCGTTGTCGCATTATTCCGTCTCGCTGGGCGGTATTGAACATCGCCTGAGTAAGTGAATGTTGTATTGTAGTCCGCCCAAGATAAATATACCCCCCCCCTAGCCAAGTAGGATGATTCTAACTCCGCCTTCCTACCGAATGCCATGCATGTGAATGTATTAACATCTTTCCCTTATCTATTTCCCCCCGTTGAGTGACCAGTGTTACTCGAAGGGAAGCCTCCTTGTGAAATATCCTCTATCCGCTGCTGCCTTACCATACTCCGCCTGGACGGTATCAGACCCCGTCTAAGCGAACAAACGGTGTTGAGTAATCCGCCCTGGTGCAGGTGTGTTACGATAAACCCATTGAGCCGGCCCCAGTTTTAGCTTCTCTGTAGGTTGCTAAATGCGTGTGAATGCTCTTCATTCTTCCCTTGCCTGCTCCCTTCTATAACAAATGTTACGTGACTGTTTTGTGAAAAAGTTTACTCATATTTTTGGAATAATTAGTTGTAAGTAATAAGGTGTTACATTTTGGTATCAGAGCGGACCGAAAAGTCCAAGGCCAAAGTATGCTTACCAAGTGTGAGCGGTGGTGTGTGTGTCTTTTTGATTGAATGGTTGAAAATTGTTCTGATGCTAGTTGAACTTGATTGATGATTGACTTGAGGACAAGGGGTTGTTTTCCCCTGGTCCGATTGTGTGTATGACCTAGGCGAATGATATAATGTGCTAAGCTATTAATTGTTGGACTAATAACTAGATCGGTAGTAAGTGGCTCCGTATACTTATCCTTAAATGTCAATTTCAGGATAAGGAATGGCGCATCGTCAAAGTATGGAGGCTATAGCCACAGCATTCCAACGCTTTGCTGATGTATTTGAAAGGCAAGACCAGACTCGACCTGAGGATGGCCATGTGCTGGACCGCTTCCTGAAGAGGAAGCCGAGTGAATTCTTAGGAGGACGGAACCCTGAGGCGGCGTTCAAGTGGACTCAGGAATTAGAGAGAATTTTTAGGGGTCTTCGCTGTACCGAAGCCCAGAAGGTAGAGTGCGCAGTGTATATGCTGCGAGATGAAGCGGAGAATTGGTGGAAGATAGCCAGAAGCCGATTCCCCGAAGATGATAATCAACTGACGTGGAACGATTTCAAGGCCTGCTTCTTAGACAAATACTTTCCCGACACAGTGAGGAGTCAGAAAAACAGGGCTCTATGACTGTGGAAGAATACGCGACCAGATTTGAGGAATTGTGCCTATTCTATCCGCCCTTCCAGCAGCCAGGAACGGAGAACTCCAAGTGTCTTAAGTTTGAGAACAGACTGAGATCGGATATCAAGAGGGCCTACAGATACCATGAAATCTGAAGTTTCCCTACCTTAGTGAACAAGTGTCGAATATTCGAAGAGGATGACAGGGCCCATTCAGGCCAGTGCAGCAGAGCCAACCAGCACCTGAGGCCTCAGCAATCACGTTTCAAGAGGCCAGGGAACGTGAGGAGGAATGAACCCTTCACCAGATATCAGAATCATAATGACTGAGGGAGACAAATGAGTGGATAACCAAGGTATGGCGAATGCTTTAAATGCGGCGGTGACCACTTTGCTAAGGATTGCAATGATACAAATGTTAAATGCTACCATTGCGGAGAGAAGGGACACGTTCGTCCTGACTGCCCCCAACTCCGCCAGACAAACACCAACGTGCATCAAGGAGGATTTCAAGATAGAACCCGAGTGAGTGATAACCAACGACCTGGTGGCAGAGGCAACGAAACCAGAGGAAATATGATGCATGCTCCGAACAGCCGAGAGGGGAATACCGGTCCGCCAGCAGCAGGAAGGATCTACACCATCAATGCAGAGGATGTTGCACCAGCAAACGATCTAGTACAATGTAAGTGCTCACTTGGAATGAATACGCTTAATGTTGTTTTCGATTCGGGAGCTACCCATTCTTTTATAGCTGATGAGTGCGTGGAACGGTTGAAGTTACCAACTGTGTCTATGAATCAGACTTTGGAAATGGCCAGCCCTACTGGCCCTAGTGTGTTCACATCGTCAATATGTAAAAATGTAGCATTCGAGTTGTATGATCGGAGTTTCACCTTCGATCTGATTTGCATGCCCTTAAAGGGTCTTGATATTGTGCTTGGAATAGATTGGCTTTCAGCCAATAAGGTATTAGTAGATTGTAGAAACCGAGAGATAGTTTTCCCAAAACAACCCACTGAAGATGACACGGCACTAGGTATAACCCAACTATTTATGATGCTTTGTCTAACCAAAGAGGAGAGTGAGACCCTAGTGAATGAAATTCCGGTTGTCTGCGAATTCCCAGAAGTGTTCCCAGAAGACGTTCCGAGTGTGCCTCCCAATAGAGAAGTTGAATTCTCTATAGACTTGATCCCTGGAGCCAAACCAGTCTCCAGTGCACCCTACAGAATGTCCTCAACTGAATTGGCAGAGTTAAAGAAACAAGTGGATGAGTTACTTGAGAAGCAGTTCATTAGACCAAGCGTGTCACCATAGGGCGCACCTGTGCTACTTGTTAAGAAGAAGGATGGCAGCATGAGACTTTGTATAGATTATCGACAGCTTAATAAACTCACAATCAAGAATCGATACCCACTGCCTAGAATTGATGATTTAATTGACCAGCTGCGTGGAGCCTCAGTCTTCTCAAAAATCGACTTACGATCGGGATATCATCAAATCTGAGTGAAGGACTCGGACATTCCTAAAACTGCCTTTAGGACTCGGTATGGTCACTACGAGTATGTAGTGATGCCGTTCGGTGTGACAAACGCCCCTGCTGTTTTCATGAATTACATGAACAGCATATTCCACTCCTTCTTAGATCGGTTTGTTGTTGTTTTCATCGACGACATCCTAGTTTATTCTAAGACGTCTGAGGAGCATGAAGGACATCTCAGAGCGGTACTCCAAGTGTTGAGGGAGAAACAGTTGTTTGCAAAGCTCTCGAAGTGCGAATTCTGGATGGATGAGATCCACTTCCTCAGGCATGTGATTTCCAAGCGAGGCGTCTCAGTGGATCCTGCGAAGGTAGCTACTGTAATAGCATGGGAGAGGCCCAGATCGGTCTCGGAAATAAGAAGTTTTATGGGCTTGGCAGGTTATTATAGGAGGTTCATCGAAGGTTTTTCTAAGTTGGCATTACCCCTGACTAGATTGACTCGGAAGAACGTTCCTTTTGTGTGGAGTCCGGAGTGTGAGAACAGCTTCCAAGAGCTGAAGAATAAGTTGACAACTGCTCCAGTGTTGGCATTACCTGAGTTACGAGAAAGCTTCGTGGTCTATTGTGACGCGTCCGGACTCGGATTAGGATGTGTACTCATGCAGAAAGATCGAGTGATAGCATATGCCTCTCGACAATTGAGACCCCACGAGCAGCATTATCCGACCCATGACTTAGAGCTGGCAGCAGTAGTTTTTGCATTGAAGATCTGGAGACATTACTTGTACGGGTCCAAATTTGAAGTGTACAGCGATCATAAGAGCCTCAAATATCTATTTGACCAAAAGGAGCTGAACATGAGGCAGAGAAGATGGATTGAGTTTTTGAAGGACTATGATTTCGAGTTAAAATACCACCCAGGTAAGGCAAACGTCGTGGCCGACGCATTGAGTCAGAAATCCCTCCACATGGCAGCCATGATGGCAAAAGAAGTTGAGTTGTTGGAGCGGTTCCGAGACATGAACTTGCATGTTGACACCCCTTCCTCTCAGAAGATGACAATCGGTACGTTGAGGATTGCCAATGAATTCTTAAAATCCGTGTACGAACAGCAACAGGCGGACTCTTATCTAGCCGAAATGAAGGAAATTCAGGCCAAAGGAAAGGATTTATCCTTGACAGAGGGGTCAGATGGGATCTTCCGGGTGAGAAACAGAATATACATACCAAGTGAAGGAAGAATGAGAAGGATGGTGCTTGATGAAGCCCACAAAAGCCTACTCAGCATTCACCCAGGAACCACGAAAATGTACCACGACTTGAGGAGACAGTTCTGGTGGCCCGGACTAAAGAAGGATGTGGCGGAGTACGTGGCCCGGTGTATCACTTGTCAGAAATTGAAGGTAGAGCACCAAAAACCGTACGGTGCAATGCAGCCTCTAGAGATCCCCGTGTGGAAATGGGACTCAATTGCAATGGATTTTATCATGGGATTACCCAAAAACCGAGCGGGCCATGATGCAATTTGGGTCATTGTTGACCGATTGACGAAGAGTGCACACTTCTTACCTGTAAATATGAGGTACCCATTGCATAAGTTGGCTCGAATCTACATTCAAGAAGTTATCCGACTGCATGGCATACCTACTTCCATCATATCGGATAGGGACCCTAGGTTTACGTCCAGGTTTTGGACCAGCATGCATCAAGAATTGGGGACGAAGCTATGGCTTAGTTCTGCCTACCACCCCCAATCGGATGGATAATCCGAGCGAACAATTCAGAGTCTAGAAGACTTATTAAGAGCGTGTGTGTTAGAGTACGGTGGGGACTGGGAGCAGTACCTTCCCTTGATCGAGTTTACGTACAACAACAACCATCATCACAGCATTGGCATGGCACCTTACGAAGCATTATATGGGCGCAGATGCCGAACCCCACTCTGCTGGTCGGAAACGGGTGAAAGTCTACTATTGGGACCAGACATCGTGAAGCAAACCACAGAACAGATCCGAGTGATAAGGGAGAAGATGAAAGCATCACAAGACAGGCAGAAGAGCTACCATGACAAGCGCATCAAGCCATTGGAATTTTCAGTCGGAGATCGAGTGTTTCTGAGAACCTCTCCGAGTAAAGGAGTTGGACGAGCCTTAAAAAGTGGGAAGTTAAGCCCTCGATACATTGGACCTTACGAGGTGTTAGAACGGATCGGCCCCGTAGCATACCGCCTCGCGTTACCAACTCACTTGTCCCGATTGCACAACGTATTCCACGTGTCTCAACTAAGGAAGTATTTGCATGACCCCAGCCACACGATGCCTGACGACGAGGTAGAGATCAAGGAAGACCTAACCACTGTAACTACACCGGTTGGCATCGTGGACCGATCAGCAAAACGCTTAAGAAACAAGAACGTAAGGCTGGTTAAGGTGGAGTGGCAGCAAGGCAAGACCACCTCCTACACGTGGGAACGCGAAGACGCCATGCAACAGCAGTACCCCGAATTGTTTACTTAGGTAAGTACCGACTGAATTTCGGGGACGAAATTCTTTTTCAGTGGGGGAGAACTGTAACATCCCAGTTTTGAAATTAAATGCTGAATGAAGAATGAACCATTAAGACTTGATTTCAACTAGAAATAACTGTTAATTGCATTTAACTAAGTAGTTAAGGCCATTAAAATATAAAAATGGTGGTGGTCAGGGGATGGGGTGGAGTGCACGTGACTGATGGGCACGCACTCTCCCATCCCACTCTTCTCTTACTGTGCGCATGCACATATATATATATATAACGTGAGTCTTTGGTGGGCAACGCACTTACCATTTCTTCAGACTCCCTCCTCCGTCACTTCATCCTCTACTTCCTCTCTTCGTCTCCATCTTTCTTCTCTTCTCCCACTCTTCGCTCCTGGAGACCTTGGTTGCAGTACTGGAGAACGGACCACACTTCATCCCAGAATCAGGCGCAGGATACGACAAAGCCAAGGAAGACCGAACGAACCAGAAGGAAGACATCGGACCCAACGACAAGAACGGAAAGGTTTCTGAGGTTCTTCTAAAGGTAGGGGGTGCTTGGATGTCGAATGCATGGTCTAAGAACGGTACCGGATGAACGTACTGCGGAGTGTGGGTGTGTGTGTGTGCATGCAATTATAATCATTAAAACTGATGCATGGTTTAAGATTCTGACAGTGATTTTCATGGCGATGGTGTAGCCTGTTAGTAGATGATAATGATGAATGATATGCATGGATCTATTTTCTTGTCACTATGAAAATATGTATATGCATGCTCTTAATTAGATTGTTCAATGTTGTTAGTTTGATGACCGATTGTAATATGCGCTGGTGTGATTGACTGATTGATTACGAGTAGTGTGGGAAATCTGTTCTTGCTTAATGACTACGGCGAAGGTGTTTGTGGCGCGATGATGTGTATTAATGAATGTGTTAGTTGCATGAGTGAGAGTGGGGTGACCCATAGAAGGTCAAGAACCCCAAGGGAAACGACTTCCAGTTACCGACCCTGGCTAGATCCTAATAGTGCTCGTGGTAGCCGTTGGAGCTAGAGAAGAGAGTCTCGAGACGCCATGGGGAGGCCGGTGCCACCTGGTAAGAGCTGAGGGACGAGGGGCTAGAAGGAAAGGGGACCGTAACTGAGAGTCTTTACCCGAGTCGGATCCGCAGGCATGCATATAGAAATAAGGCTGATTGTAGTGGTGTATAAATCTATGTATGTGTATGTGTATGACCTTGAATGCATGAATATGTATTTGGATATGGAATAGACTCTGTGTATTATGTGTGTTATGAATGTTGTTTGAACTGTATGAATTTGGTTGCTTGAGAAAGGTTGAATGATAGCAGGAGCGTGTACTGACGCTGATACCGAGTCTGTGAGTATCATTTTACATGTAAAAGCTCACCCCTGTAGTGGCCATTTTCAGTGAATGTCTCTCGTGAGGAGGATCAGAAGCAGAGCTGGAATGCTGGGTGGAGTGCTGATGCATTTGGAAGGCTTAATTAAGACGTTGTTAGATTAAGCCCTGACTGGCTCATACCGGATGTTAATATTTTGGGGATGAATAGAACCTTATGGACAAGAAGAAGTCCGATTTTGTATTGTAAATATTGACATACACTTTTATGTATATATATGGATGCATGGTTTTGGTGTGTGATGCTATGTGCTGCCTTGTTTCATAATTGTGCTTTAATGGATACGCAGGGACAGTATGATTGAGCAGGTTATAGCCAAGTCTGAGTGAACCGAGAATTGTCTTAGGAAAATTTATGTCGGATACGTTGGGCGGAGTCGTACCCCGCCCGAAGTATGGGAGCAATTCGCCCCAGCGTGAGGATTCGCACTGGAGCGATGTAGTTATTAGAATAAGACCCCGGTGTTGACCCCTGTTTTGGGCGTGGTGGATGAGTCCGCCCAGGCGTTGTCATAATTAGTTGAGTTGGGCGGAATAGGTTCAGACTTTTCCTTCTTCCACAATCTGCTACCGCATATGTACCCTGTAACTTCCCGTTTTCTGAGTGAAGTGCAAAGGGTGAGGATTTACCTAGTGAACCCTTGTCCATACCCGATTGAGGAAATTACCTTGTAGTTGTGTTAAAGAGGCGTTATGCAGATTTCGTTTAAGCAGTGTCATACATCGCCCAAGTAACTAGGACAGTTCGCCCAAACGAGTAGAACTATGCTGAAGCAAGTAGATATTAACTCAAGATTCCGCCTATGTACCTTCCTTCTCCGTTGTCGCATTATTCCGTCTCGATGGGCGGTATTGAACATCGCCTGAGTAAGTGAATGTTGTATTGTAGTCCGCCCAAGATAAATATACCCCCCCTAGCCAAGTAGGATGATTCTAACTCCGCCTTCCTACCGAATGCCATGCATGTGAATGTATTAACATCTTTCCCTTATCTATTTCCCCCCGTTGAGTGACCAGTGTTACTCGAAGGGAAGCCTCCTTGTGAAATATCCTCTATCCGCTGCTGCCTTACCATACTCCGCCTGGACGGTATCAGACCCCGTCTAAGCGAACAAACGGTGTTGAGTAATCCGCCCTGGTGCAGGTGTGTTACGATAAACCCATTGAGCCGGCCCCAGTTTTAGCTTCTCTGTAGGTTGCTAAATGCATGTGAATGCTCTTCATTCTTCCCTTGCCTGCTCCCTTCTATAACAAATGTTACGTGACTGTTTTGTGAAAAAGTTTACTCATATTTTTGGAATAATTAGTTGTAAGTAATAAGGTGTTACAACTTGTATAATTGAAGAGTTCATACATGTTAAATTTGATGAACTTAACCAAAATCCTCCGAGAAAGAAAGTTGATGATCTTGTAGGTACTTTCCAAAAGATAACCTTAGAAAATAAAGAAGAGGTCAAAGAAGACCCAATCCAAAGCAAGGAGCCTCAACAAAAGGATTGGATCACATCAAAAGACCATCCCTTGGAAAACGTCATAGGTGAATTAACCAAAGGTGTAAGTACTCGTAACGCCCTTAGAAATACATGTAATCATCTAGCCTTCGTATCACAAATTGAACCCAAAAATATTGATGAGGCTATTATTGATGAATATTGGATGTTGGCTATGCAAGATGAATTAAATCAATTTGAAAGAAACCAAGTTTGGGAACTTGTGCCAAGACCCAATGATCATCAAATAATAGGTACTAAATGGGTTTTTAGAAATAAGCTTGATGAAAATGGAATAATAACTAGAAATAAAGCTAGATTAGTGGCTGAGGGATATAACTAAGAAGAAGGCATAGATTATGAAGAAACATATGCACCTGTATCAAATGGATGTCAAAAGTGCATTCTTGAATGGATACATTCAAGAAGAAGTGTATGTTGATCAACCTCCCGGTTTTGAAAACTACCAATTTCCAAATCATGTTTTCAAACTAAGAAAAGCATTATATGGTTTAAAGTAATCTCCAAGAGCTTGGTATAAAAGATTGAGCAAGTTTCTCTTAGAAAACAATTTTGAAAGCGAAAAGTTGATACTACACTATTTATCAAGCATAAAAGAAATGACTTACTTTTGGTACAAGTGTATGTGGATGATATTATATTTGGTGCTACTAATGAATCACTCTACAAAGAGTTTACTGAGATAATCCAGGATAAATTCGAGATGTCTATAATGGGAGAACTCATATTCTTCCTTGGATTGCAAATCAAGCAAACTAGAGAAGGGACATTCATTAGTCAGTCTAAATATTGCAAGGAATTACTTAGAAAATTCAACATGGACAAGGCAAATAAAATTGCCACACCTATGAGCACATCATGCTACTTGGATAAGGATGAGAAAAGTAAAGATGTTCAACTAACTAAGTATCGAGGTATGATCGGATCTTTACTCTGTCTAACCGCAAGTAGACCAGACATAATGTTTGTTGTATGTATGTGTGCAAGATATCAGGCGTGTCCTAAAGAATTACATCTCACTACCGTAAAAAGAATTTTAAAATATCTTGTGGGTGTTAACCAAGTGGCCTCAATTACTCAAGAGGGGGGGGTGAATTGAGTATTAAAAATTTTCATTGGAATACTTTTGAAATTAATTCTTTTTGTAATCAATTTGATAAATAAGAATAATACACAAAAGAGCAAGTAATAATGTCAAATTAATTAGGAAGCTATTTTAGCACTTAGAAAGTAACAATTGATTTTAGCACAATTAATTCAAGAATATAACTTGGATTATTAAACAAATTAATCTAAATGATTAATAAAACAATTTATATCATGTTGCTAGTACACTTTAATTTACCAAGCAAATTAAATCACAATAATAAAGGAGTTTAAGGAAGAAAGATTTGCAAACTGATATAACCAGTTCCACCACACCGGTGTACGTCTTGCCTTCAAGCAACCCACTTGAAGGGTTCCACTATTGAGAATTTGAGATACATGCTTTGAGCAATTACAGCTTCTTAGTGTCCCACACTCAAGAACTTAATCCTCACAAGCTAAGAGGGTAACCCACCTAATCTCTCAATTATAAGGTTGAAACCCAACCCAAAAACTCTCAAAATTTATGAAGGTGATTTTACAACTGTGACTCTCTCAATAGAGTTGATATATAAATTTTAATCACTTGAAAAATATTTTTCTTCTCTTAAAAAAGGATATGCAAATTTTTAACACTCAAGAAAATATTTTTCTCACACTATAACTCTCAAAATTATAATTGTAAAGAAGAGAACCAGAGAGCTTTAAACTTAGAGAATAAGAGAGCAAGAAGAAAGCAAGGAGTTTTTCATTGCTGTGAGAGAGTCTTCTACCTTCAGTTTCCTTTCTATTTATAGGCACAGGAAGCATGGCTTTTCCAATCCCTGATCCTCAATTTAGGCAATCAATTTGAAATCTGTCTGCCTCCATGTTTCCTGCGTGCTTGTTTTTCTGGCTTGGAGAAAGAGATTGTCTACCTCAATTAATGCAACGCCATTTCAGGTCATTTGACCAATCAAGCTATTTGATATGGATCGACTCGAAGAAGCAGCCTGACACACTCCGGCTTTAATTTGAGTCTCGAGAGAAATCAGCACAGTTTAAGTTTCTGAAAACACATACTGATGTTTTCCATGATTCAAAGCGTGATTTCATTGATGAATCGATTCTTCCAGTTTATTTTTGCATTAGAAATAATGAGTGAATCGATTCCTAGAGGGGATGTGTAACATCCTAATTTTGAAGTTAAATATCGAATGAAATAAACCATTAAGACCTTGATTTCAAAGTGGGAAGATAATTGTTAATTATAATCTGAAGAATAATGACAAATTAATTTAGTTGGTAAAAGATGGCTGCTTGTGATTGGTGAGTCAAGTGAGTGGACTGCAATTCATGTCTTCCCATCCCACTTTCCTTCTCTTCGCATGCATATACATATACCCTGTATCACCGTGATATTCATCCTTCCTTGCTGCTTCATCCTCTCTTTTCTTCTTCTTCGTCTTCGTCCTCTTTTCTTCCCCTGTTTCTATTCTTCGTTTCTAGAGATCACGACGTCGGTGCTGGAGAAAGGTCATAGCCCCTCCAACTGGTGAGGGACGATCATTGAGGCAGAAGGAAGAACAACTCCCCATCCGCGAACCGATTGCAGAGTACAACGGTGCGAAGGGGGACTGGATGAGTCAGAAAGGGCATCAGACCAAATGTCGGAGAGCAGAAGAGTTTCTTGAGTTCCTTCTGTAGGTAGGGGGCGCTTGCATGTCAAATGCATGGTCCACAAACGGTACCGGATGAATGTACTGCTTTAAGTGTGTGCATGTGTCTGTGACGACTGTATGTTATGCATGATTGATATGTTGGTGTATGCACTATGAGCTTTTATGCTTCTTCATTTGTATCATTTTTCTACTTACCCCACTCTGCTAGTCGGAAACAGGTGAGAGTCTGCTATTGGGCCCAGAAATTGTAAAGCAAACATCAGAACAGATCCGAGTGATAAAGGAAAGGATGAAGGCGTCTCAGGATAGGCAGAAGAGCTACCATGACAAACGAACCAAACCATTAGAGTTTTCAGTCGGAGACAGAGTGTCTTTGAAGACTTCACCGAGTAACGGAGTCGGGCGAGCCTTGAAAGGTGGGAAGTTGAGCCCCCGATACATTGGACCTTATGAGGTGTTGGAATGAGTCGGCTCCATGGCATACCGAATAGCATTACCGACTCACCTATCCCGATTGCATAACGTGTTTCACGTGTCCCAACTAAGGAAATATCTTCATGATCCCAATCACACAATGCCTGATGAGGAAGTGGAAATCAAGGAAGACCTGACCACTGTAGCTATACCGATTAAAATTGTGGACCGATCGGTAAAGCGTTTGAGGAGCAAGGACGTACAACTAGTTGAAGTGGAATGGCAACAGAACGGGACTACCTCTTGTACCTGGGAACGCGAAGATGCCATGAGGCAGCAGTACCCCGAGTTGTTTAACCAAGGTGAGTTGCCGACTGAATTTCGAGGACAAAATTCTTTTGAGAGGGGGAGAACTGTAACATCCCAATTTTGAAGTTAAATATCGAATGAAATAAACCATTAAGACCTTGATTTCAAAGTGGGAAGATAATTGTTAATTATAATCTGAAGAATAATGACAAATTAATTTAGTTGGTAAAAGATGGCTGCTTGTGATTGGCGAGTCAAGTGAGTGGACTGCAATTCACGTCTTCCTATCCCACTTTCCTTCTCTTCGTATGCATATACATATACCCTGTATCACCGTGATATTCATCCTTCCTTGCTGCTTCATCCTCTCTTTTCTTCTTCTTCGTCTTCGTCCTCTTTTCTTCCCCTGTTTCTATTCTTCATTTCTAGAGATCACGACGTCGGTGCTGGAGAAAGGTCATAGCCCCTCCAACTGGTGAGGGACGATCATTGAGGCAGAAGGAAGAATAACTCCCCATCCCCGAGCCGATTGTAAAGTACGACGGTGCGAAGGGGGACTGGACGAGTCAGAAAGGGCGTCAGACCAAACGTCGGAGAACAGAAGAGTTTCTTGAGTTCCTTCTATAGGTAGGGGGCGCTTGCATGTCAAATGCATGGTCCACGAACGGTACCGGATGAATGTACTGCTTTAAGTGTGTGCATGTGTCTGTGACGACTGTATGTTATGCATGATTGCTAATCTTGGAGTCCATGTGTACGATAGTAGTGTCTTGTTAGTAATTATACAATAACTGCATGCAATCAAGATGGTGGTAATGTAGTCCGTCAACCTTTCTGATATAGACGAGTGAGATGCATGGTTCTATCTCTGTTAATACCATGAGACATGAATGTGTGGCTGTTAGTTGATTCGTCTGATGTTATTACTCTGAACTGTTGATTGCTGTGCATGCTGGTGTGATTGACAAAGTAAATATAGGGACTATATTGAATCGGTTTCTACCTTGGTGGTTACGAAGGAGGTATCGGTTGAGTAACGATGCTTGCTGATAAAACGCATAAGTTGCATGTGTAGGAATAGGGTGACCCATGGAAGGTCAAGAGCCCCGAAGGAATGGCTTCCAGCTACAGACCTTGGCTAGATCCTGTGAGAGCTCGTGGTAGCCGTGGGAGCTAGAGATGAGTCTCGAGACGTCAATCGGAGGCCGGTACCACGCGGGAAGAGCTGATGGACGAGCGTCCAGTAAGGGGGAAACTGTAACTGAAAGTCATTACTTAAGTCGGATCCGCAGGCATGCATGTAGATATGATGTTGATTAGGATAGTACGCGTGGCATGTGTTGGGTGTTAAGAATGAATTCCGAGTGTGTGGATGCATGTGTATGTGTGAATAAGGATGAACTTTATATAGTATGTATGTGAGTGTATGTTATTGATATTATTCTAATTTGCATGGCCTTAGTTTAATCTGAATGCGACCGAGTGGACGTAAGTGTGCATACTGACACTGATACCGAGTCATTGACTGTCATTTTATATGTAAAAGCTCACCCCTACTGTGGCTACATTTTCCAGTGAATATCTCTCGGAATGAAGGATGAAGAAGGAGCCGAGTACAGAGCGGAGCATCCGAGCGCTGTTGAATATATGTGTATACGTATATACTGTGTATAAGGTCTTGTTAAGCCTTGGTCGGCTCGTATTTTGGTTTTAGTCTTTATATCAGAACTTGAACACTTTCGGGTGAAAAGAACATGATGACGCGTTTGTAATTATTTAAATACATCCTTATATATATGTATTGTGTGTTTATCCTACACTACGAGTGATGTCCGAGTGATAAATATGGGTGTGCAGGTATACTTCTGAGCGTATGAGGTCGGTGTGACTATGGGTAGAAGAGGAGCTAAGTTGTTACTGGGGAAAGCGAGATAGGGAGATATTCCGAGTGATGAGGAGTCGGGTAGCACCGAGTAAGTGGGGTAATATAGCCTGGAGCGGGAATTGGTTTGAATTCTTTAAGTGATATCTGTGAGATTTTCTGAGTGGAGATTAATCAACGATTTTCGATTGAGAATCCGCCGAGTGAGAGTTCACCGACTAGGGAATGACACCTAAGACTCTAAGTGAGCCCATAGTAATAAATTAGTAAGTAGCTAGAGAACCCGAGCGCGCCTTGACTTAGTGGGAAAATCAGAGTAGGAAATATTATGGACACCGAGTGAAAAGTGAGTGAAATGTCCCGAGTGGCGTGATGGGCATGAAGTTATCCTGAGTGAAAAATATATGGTAGACCCCGAGTGGGGAATAATTTTGTATAAATCCGAGTGGAAATCCGAGTGAACTTCTCCGAGGAAAGAGTTGTTGATGGTTCAGATAAGAAATATTCTAAGTATATGAATTATAAAAGTATTCTGAGTAAGTATGGGAATCTATTTCGAGTGAGTGGAATAAAGAAATACCGAGTGGTTTGATAAAATTCGAGTCGGATAACCCTCATTTCCCCGAGTGAATCATTTGTTGACTCTGTGGACAGAATTGAGAGACTAAGTTATGGGTTGCCGAGTGAGGCAATTGTTGGGGTGGTTCCCGAGTGATTGGAATTCCCTATACCGAGTGGACTAAGTCATTACCGAGTGAATGGCTGTCTCGTATACCGAGTAGTGGATTGGCCGAGTGTGGCTTCTCGCTCCAGCGGGTATGTGATTGGAAGGGCTTTTGTTGTGGTTCCGCTTAAGTGCTTGTGTGCTTCGCCCAAGCGAGTTGGTCGGCCTCGCTTAAGCGGAGTCGGAGTTCGCTTGAGCGAGTGCACGCTGTTTCGGGAGCTTCGCTTAGGCGCTGTTTTATTCTTCCGTTGTGAATGTTTTCCTTTGTTCTGATCGGTTTTCACAGCTTTTTCCTTCTTCTTGCCTTCCCTTCCTTTTTATTATTGGTTATTGGACCTGGCTCTCATATCTTCATATATGAGAGTGGTTTTTTATTAATCCAGGTATTTTCTAAATAATTGACCGGGTTCTTCATGATTATTTTGGGAAAAATTTCCCCTGCCCCGGGTTTAACTTTAATTAATTTTTAGGGTGTTACAGGATGAATCGATTCCCAGCAGCATGAATCGATTCCCAGTGGCATGAATTGATTCCTGGGTGTAAAAAGTCAAGGTGAATCGATTCCTAGTACACTGAATCGATTCCTGGGTACAAAATTCATGATGAATCGATTCCTAATGCTCCTGAATCGATTCCTGGCATTCTTCTCAACGTGTGAATCGATTCCTACAGGGGGGAATCGATTCCCAGCCCCATGAATCAATTCCTAATGTCCATGAATCGATTCCCAGCTTCTTTATCACATGGGAATCGATTCCCAAAGGAGTGAATCAATTATTGTACTTCTCCTGGACCTGTTTCCTTAATTTTTGATGTATTTTGATGCGTTTTGGGTCCTGTGTGCATGGTACTTTACATATTCATCTAATCCTTTTTTATTTTTTTTATTTCTTGACTCATGTAGACTTGACCTTCATGCCTTTTGATTAATTGCTTGTACAACATCCTTTGTATTTATGATGCTAAGTCCCTGAGTCATTAACTTGGTGTGAAAAATCTTGAATTAATATTGACTTATTGTATGACTCTCAGAGGATTTATTCTTTTGGCAAGTGCACCAATCGTTAAATTTGTAATATATTTGATCGTTCCCATAGGGATTGTGGTAATTACCTCAATCTTAGACTGATACAAGCTGAACCAACACAATGCAGATAGAGTTCATTCTGTTTTTGTTGTTTTATATTTCTAAAGTTTTAGTATTTTCAAAGACAGTATGAAAGATGAAATGTGATTAATGGAAGATAGGTTAGGATTGCTTCAGCTTACAATTTCATTAAGAAACATGCAATTAACATTCAATCAATCTTTAGACTCAAGAGGACAATCCACAGATGGTTACCCCTTAATTCCTTAGGTGAATAACACTAATTCCTAAGCATTAAACCCTAATCCCTTAGGTGTTCAGTGAACAGAGAAATCTAATGCGAAATTGGGGGTTGTACCCTAACTATTCACCTAATTACTAGGCCTGAATTAGTTAGGAAGTGAGAAGTTACCAAAGCCTCAACCATGTGAGATTCTTCATCAGATCTGGATTTGTCAATCCAACAAAGTAGATCCACTCCTCAACTTGTTCTCCTCATGCATCAGAAGTTAACTTCCTCAATACACTTTCAAGAATTCATTGCAAACCTTCGTAATCCCAACCCTAGGGGTTTAAAAACCCATGGAAATGGATTCTGTCGAAGGAATATAGAGAGACATGGATGAGAGAATTTAGAGAGAGAAAAGAACTAGAGAGAGATTGAAAATGGGAAAATGAATCGTGTTCTGTATTCTACCGTCTCCTCCCTGTACAAGGTATGTACAAGTATATATAGGAAAATAACTAACTAACTAACTTGATTAATTACAAAGAAAGCTTAATTAATAATTAAACTAACTAAACTAAATACATAATCACAGAGAAATAAATAAATACAACTCAAAACTTAAATTACTAATGTACAAAAGCAAAACATCAGGCATAACAACTAATTAATGGAATCACTACAGCACTGCACTTGGAGGGCGAAAATATAACTGAAAAACCACCTTCACGCTTGAGCGTGAAGGACTCGCGCTTAAGCGCGCTTGAATTATTTACTGTACTTTGTCTTCACGCTTGAGCTTGAATTGTGGAAGCTTGGGCGTGAAAACTTTGGCCAAGTCACGCTTGAGCGTGAGCTGGCTCGCTTGAGCGTGGTCGTGTTTTCCTTTCTTTATTTTTACTTACTTTGCATGGCTCTCTCGCTTGAGCTTGCAACCTTCAAGCTTGAGCGTGAACTGCTCCTGCGCATGTAACAAATAAATTCCTAACGTTTGTACGCTGGCTGTCCAGCGTTTGTACGCTGGATTAGTGAAATTATAAATAAACATAATTTCTTAATTAATTATTGTTTTTAATCATTTTCTTGCATAAATTAAACACTTTTGAAATAAATAAATAAAATAAGAATTATTGACAATTTATTAAATAATAACGCCAAACTAAACAATATTTAATGAATTATGTTAAATAAAAGGTGAAATAATTAAGTCTTTTCAAGACTTATCACATCCCCAAACTTAAAGTTTGCTTGTCCTCAAGCAAATACTCAGATTAATTATATCAATTGCATTTACTCAAGACAATCAATCCTTTCCTTAACTTAGTTCATACCATAATCATTGAATATCATCCATGCTTTCCTTTCGTAAATTCTGAATATATAAAACTCACACCTCCTTTGGGAAATAAGTTGGTGATACTTTCCTCACTGGATTGGTGTTTCACTTTTCTCTCAGTGTATAGGTTAAATAATATGCACTCATCACCTGCATAATTGTTAGATCAACATAGGATTGCAACAATTCTAAACATCATGACATATGCTAGCACAAATGGATCAGTAAGGACTTTTTAAGCTTGTAATGGGGTTAGGCTACGGGCTCTATTTTTGTTTTTCTAGTCAATGTTAGGTTAAAAGATGTGGCCACTGATGCCTTGCCTCAATCTTAACTTAAATGCTTTTACTAACTAGCTCTTTTGTTTTCATTATATTTTTATATGAAGGATAACTCAATAACTTGTGGTGCTTTGCACCCTCTTCTCTTTCAGTCCTTTGGACTCTTTCTTTCTTTTCTTTTCTTTTCTTCAAATTTTTTTTTTCAATACATTTTTTTTATGGTGGTGCTTTGCACCTTCTTCCTTTGCTGATTTTTCACTTTTCTTTTACTTTTGCTGTTCTTCCTTTCGTTTCTCAAAGTACTCATCTATAACTAAGGTCAGAGTGTGTCCTTTATTTGCTGTTAGGCACACTCTTCATCCCCAAACTTAGAACTTGCTAGTCCTTAGCAATAAGTAAGACTCAGCAATTCATCAGTGGAACAATCAGGGATAATTCTCTTGGTTTTTCTCAGATAAATAGGCTTGTAAAGTTAGGTACATAAGTAGAATGAAAGGGTCTCCGGCTCAAACATAATTATTGGGTCAAAGGATAATTAATAATATTAAGGATGGCTAAATTTGGCCCTGGCTAAATTAATAAAGAAGGCCTTCATCATTTCCAATTAGCAAACAAATAATCATTTAGCAAGGATTGAAGAAAATTCTGTCTCACTAAACAAGAATACAGGTACACTCGGAAAATAATTAATAAAGGCTCAAAAGCTAATAATTTACAAGTAATCAGCCAATCATGTCCCCAAACTTAATGCAAGATCATAAATTCAGATTGCTAACTAGCATGCTGAATAAACAAATAATATAGGATTGAAATAGTTATGGATAGGGATCATGAATCAAGCAATGCAAATTAATTAATTTATCCAATGGATGCCTAAGAATCAGCAATATTTAAATAATTAAGATGGATTCTAAATTAAACATAATTAACATAGTTTATCAATTAATGAGATGCAAGGATAGAGTACTTCCCTTTTTACCTGGATGGCAGTGAATGGTGCGAAATTGTTTGGAATAGAGTGCATGGATGTAACTATACAATTGAAAAAAGGAATAACAACAAATAATTTAACATAGAAATAAAGTTCCATTACAACTGAAAAAGGAAATACATTGTTCAAGAGAATATTTAAACAAAGTCATTATAACATGAAAGTAGCAACATAAGACATAACAAAGTAAAAGATCAGTCATCCTCTTCTTCATTTTCTTCACTTATAGACTCATCATCATCTTGCTCAGGAGAGGGTGGAAATTCAGCTGCTAAGGGTGTGTCATCAGGGGGAATGGTGAATCCAATGGAAGCCAACCATAAATCTTTATCAGGTGGAACTCCCATTTCTTTAGTGTGATCCACATTCAATTTGGTGGCAATCTTTCTCAGCATGAGATCATGGTTCATGACCAGATCATAGGTTCCTAGCTGCATCTTCTTCATAACCTGTAGTTCCTGCATTATCATGGAAATATCAGAAGAAGAACCTGATTCTGTTGAAGGTGGTGGTGCAAACGATGTTGGTTGAGGTTGCCTTGGACGCTTGGACTTTTGAGGCATAAAATTGTCAATGTGGCTTTACCTTTGTCAGTTCAGCATAATTCACCATAACTTGATTCTTTTGGGCCAACAAAGTGATAACAGAGCACTATGGCAGTTGGAGATTCTTTTCAAGGTTTTTCATCATCTCCTCCAGTATTAACTCACCCAGATTAACATACAGGCCTCTCATCAGAAAATAGATCAACACCAACCTCTTAATGGTAACCTTAGTAGCATGCAGCACAGGTTGCAAGGATGATAGGACATAGTGACACCATAACAGGGGAAGGTGATTCAAACAATTTTTCATGACACTTCTTGGTGCACCATTAGCCCTTGTTAAATATGCAGCTCCTTGTTCATAGTACTCCTCTAATATTTCTTTCCTAAGATTTTCATTCTCAGCCCTATGAAAAATATCCACCTTCCATGTGTAGTGACATCCTTCTTCCTCTAATATAGGTATTTGCAAAAACTTATTCAAAATGTTACCAGTTAGAGGAATAGTGACACCTCTCAAGAAGGAAGAAAAAGGAAATTTATCCTCTATAGAATGTGTCCTTAGATTGGCATAAAATTCTCTAGTGAGTTCCTAGTAACCATTGCCTAAATTCTCATTAAAGAACTGCCATCCCTTTTCAATCATAGCAGCTTGCACATTAAGGTCAGCACATTTTTCTCCATCAAGAACCAGGGCTCTGTCCCTGATTACTCCTCTGTTTTTAAACTTTTTCTCATACTCTTGGGCAGCCTTAAAATCTCTAAACCTATGCCCATCAAAACTTTCAACTGCCTGGGATTTATTTCTCTCACTCAGACTTTTACTTATTTTGGGTGGCAGAGAATCAGAGATACTGACAGTAACCACCCCTTTTCCCTTATCTTTTGGGGTTTTCTTCACATTTTCCACTTCAACAATTTCTTCAGGTTTTTTCAAAAATCTTTGTGATCTTCTTCTCATTGTGAGTGGTAAAAATGGTGGTTAAAAAGCCTAAATGAAAATAAGTACAAAAACCAAACAATCACAGTAAACCGAAAAATGTAAGATGAATGGTTATGAAAAATGAAAGAAGTTTGACAATGAAACAGTAAAACATTAACTATGTAACTAAGAATTGAAAGAAAGAAATGCAAAGATAGTACCTTTCTCAGGAATTAGAAGTTGTGCCTTTTCCTCTTCAAAACCAAAGTTTTCAGCGTAGAAAGTTAGGGTTTGTACACTGAGGGGTTTTATAATGTTGACCCCACTACCTGAGGTATGCGTAAGTACGTTGAAATCTTGGCGTACCAACGCCCAATTTAAATCACATAGAAAGCATCAGGTATGATATTCGCTCAAGCGTGCTAAATCACGCTCAAGCGCCAAACAAACAGCATCAGGTGTCTTCGATATTGGTACTCACGCTCAAGCTCACAGCGGCAAGCTTGAGCGAGAAATTGAACAACACATCCTCAGCCCCGATCACGCTCAAGCGTGAGCTGGGGGCGCTTAAGCGTGACACTTATTTATAAGGCACGCTCAAAGCGTAGTCAGCAAGGGTCAAGCGCGAGCATCAGTGCCTTACAAACGAGCTCACGCTCAGGTGAGAATAATATGCGCTCAAGCGTGGTGCAATAGGGGGGACATCATGATCACGCTTAAGCTTGATGAGCCAGGCTCAAGCGTGACAGTTATTATGCATCACGCTTCACGCGTGAATGAAGGACGCTCAAGCGTCAACAAGGCATGCTCAAGCGCAACAGTGGAATCAACAATCACGCTCAAGCGTGTTGGTCCTAGCTTAAGCGTGCAAAGCTTATGGACAATGTGGTGCAGGCTCTCGATCACGCTTAGAGCGTGTGGAAGGATGCTTAAGCGTGAGGTGCAATTTAAGAATCACGCTTAAGCGTGAAGGCATCCACTTAAGCGTAAAGTGCAAATGAGGGTATATAACACGGTCACGCTCGATCTCGCTCAAGCTTAACAAACTCTCGCTCGAGAGTGTAGGCATAATAGTAGCTTCTCGTGTAAGCTCACAGTGAATTCGCTTGAGCGAGAAGAAAAGACTTTGGTAATTTGCATTCTGCATGAAATTTGCTTAAGCGAAAGATGCTTCACCTGAGCAAAATAAAGAAAATGTATGCACTCGCTTAAGCTCACAGTGAATTTGCTTGAGCGAATGGAAGGATCCAAACCTGAACAAGTCTCGCTTAAGCATGAATAAATCACGCTCGAGTGACTAGTTTCAGCAAAACAGGTCTCGCTCAAGCAGAAACAGATTTGCTCAAGCGAACATAGCACCTGATTCTAATTCTTAACTAAGGAATGAATGAGTAGGAACACTCAGACCTTATTCAAAAATTCACAATTTTATTCACAAACATTTTAGTTTTCTTTAATTATTTCAAACACAAAAACACAAAATGCAACAATCAAAATATAGGGTTGCCTCCCTAAAGTGCTTCTTTAAGGTCACTAGCTTGACCTTCTGGCATCTAAGAAGATGCCTGCAGCAGCATGGAGGTTTTCTGCCTATCAAACTCTCCTCCAAAGTAGAGTTTATGTCTTTGGCCATTCACCTTAAAGGTTCTATCAGTGGCTGGTTCTTTCAATTCAATTGCACCATGAAGAAAAACCTCATTCACAATAAAAGGTCCAGACCACTTAGATCTAAGTTTTCCTGGAAAGAGTCTCAGTCTAGAGTTAAACAACAAAACTTTATCATCTTTTTGAAACTCTTTTCTATGTATCCACTTATCATGCCACCTCTTAGTTTTCTCTTTATAAATTGAGGCACTCTGATAAGCATTGAGTCTAAACTCCTCAAGTTCATGGAGTGTTAGGACTCTCTCCTCTTGAGACTGGTCAAAATCCGTATTTAACAGCTTTGTGGCTAACCATGCCCTATGTTCTAACTCCACAGGAAGATGGCAAGCCTTACGATAAACTAACTGATAAGGAGACATGCCAATGGGAGTTTTAAATGCTGTCTTATAGGCCCACAATGCATCATTTAATCTCACAGACCAATCCTTCCTAGACTTCCCTACCACTTTCTCTAATATCCTCTTAATTTCTCTATTAGACAGCTTAACTTGTCCACAAGTTTATGGATGATATGGGGTAGATACCTTATGCAGTACCTTATATTGTCTCAGGGCTTTTTCCATAAGTCTAATATAGAAATGTGACCCTCCATCACTAATGAGGACTCTAGGCACTCCAAATCTAGAAAAAATGTTCTTCTTTATAAATCTAAGCACCATATGTGCATCATTGGTTCTGGTAGGGATTGCCTCCACCCACTTAGAGACATAATCCACAGCAACAAGGATATATTCATTAGAGAATGACTTAGGAAATGGTCCCATGAAGTTGATGCCCCAAACATCAAACAACTCCACAACTAAAATATTTGTCAAAGGCATGCCAGCTTTAGCAGAGAGACCTCCACTTCTTTGACACTTATCACACCTTTGCACATATACTTTAGTATCCTGAAAGATTATTGGCCAATAAAAGCCACTTTGCAAAACTTTTGCTGCTGTTCTGGAGGCACCATGGTGTCCTCCATAATAGGAGTCATGGCAATGCCACAAGAGCCTTTCCTACTCAGACTCAGGCACGCATCTCCTGATAACTCCATCTACTCCTATCTTATAAAGAAAGGGATCATCCCAAAGAAAGGTTTTACTGTCATGAAAGAATTTTTTCTTCATTTGAGATGTCCAATCTTCAGGTACCATAGAGGCACTTTTAAAGTTGGCCATATTAGCATACCATGGCCCTGTGATAATTGCCATCAACCTCTCATCTGGAAATTCTTCTTTAATTAAAATAGAATCAGATTCACCTTCCAAACGAGATAATTGATCAGCAACTGAGTTTTCTACTCCTTTTTGTCTCTTATTTCTAAATCAAACTCTTGGAGTAAAAGAACCCACCTGATCAACCTTGGCTTAGATTCTTTTTTAGCTAGCAAGTACTTAATTGCTGAATGATCTGTATACACAATGACCTTAGCACCAATTAAGTAAGCTCTGAATTTATCAAATGCATACACCACAGTAAGCATTTCTTTTCCAGTAGTGGTGTAATTTATTTGATTCTTATTCAATACTTTGCTAGCATAATAGATGACATGTGTTAATTTTTCTTTCTTCTGACCTAGCACAGCTCCTACAGCAAAATCACTTGCATCACACATTAGTTCAAATGGTAAAGACCAATCAGGTGTTGCAAGGATTGAAGCTGAAATCAATCTCTGTTTCAAATTTTTAAAAGCCTTGACACAGTTTTCATCAAAAATAAAAGCATGATCTTTCATAAGTAAATCAGTCAAAGGCTTTGCTATTTTTGAAAAGTCTTTAATAAATCTCCTATAGAAGCTAGCACATCCTAAGAAACTCCTCACTCCTTTCACGTTGATTGGAGGAGGAAGTTTTTCAATGATATCAATCTTGGCTCTATCTTCCTGAATGCCCTCAGTAGAGATTTTATGGCCAAGAACTATCCCTCCTTTAACCATAAAATGATATTTTTCCTAGTTAAGGATAAGATTAGTCTCCTGACATCTCACCAGCACCTTAGATAGGTTGCTGAGGCATATATCAAAACTATTTCCAAACACAGAGAAGTCATCCATAAACACTTCAATGAACTTCTCTACCATGTCCCCAAAAATTGCCAGCATACACCTTTGGAAGGTTGCTGGTGCATTGCACAAACTAAATGGCATGCGCCTATAAGCAAAGATTCCATAGGGACAGGTGAAGGCTGTCTTCTCTTGATCTTTTGGATCAACCACAATTTGGTTGTAACCAGAATATCCATCAAGGAAGCAGTAATACTCATGACCTGATAGTCTCTCAAGCATTTGATCTACAAATGGTAAAGGAAAGTGGTCTTTTCTAGTGAAGTCATTAAGCCTTCTATAATCTATGCACATTCTCCAACCTTTAGTTGGTCTAGTGGCAATGACTTCACCTTTTTCATTCTTAACAGTGGTCATCCCTCCTTTCTTAGGCACCACTTGGACTGGACTAATCCAAGCGCTGTCTGAGATAGGATAGATAATTCCTGCATCAAGAAGTTTAACCACCTCTTTCCTTACAGCTTCTTTCATTATGGGGTTTAATCTTCTTTGTGGCTAAACAACAGGGGAATAGTCATTTTCCATTAAAATTTTATGCATACAAAAGGATTGACTAATTCCCCTTAAATTAGAAATGTTCTAGCCAATAGCAGACTCATGTTTCCTTAAAACCTCTATCAATTTGAATTGATCAATTTTTTCTACATCCTTATCTTTTAAAGAAAACTTATTTCAAATGAGAAGGCAAAGGTTTTAATTCATGTTTTTCTTCAAACACCTCCTTACCTTTCTCAAGTTCAGTATTATTCAAATTTTCTTTCTTTTCATTTTCAAAATCACCTACTTCACATGCTTGAAGTAGGTTTAGCAATTCAGAATGTGAGTCATTTAACTCCTCAGTCTCAGAGTCAAAATCATCCTCCAAAAAGGCTTATAAAACTGCTTCTTCAGTTTTTAACAGCATAGGAGTCTTATAACTTTTAATTTCTTCAATCATAAAACAATCCATCTTCTCAGCTGGATATTTCATAGTATTGAAGACATTAAAAGTTACCTGCTCCTCCTGAACTCTCAGCATGAGTTCTCCCT
Source organism: Clitoria ternatea (assembly GCA_037962975.1). NCBI lineage: Eukaryota > Viridiplantae > Streptophyta > Magnoliopsida > Fabales > Fabaceae > Clitoria > Clitoria ternatea. Next base: position 138,187,398 of record CM075670.1, read on the forward strand.
TCTCTACATCAATTAAAGCTCTACTGATGATGCATGATTTATCTCTAATTCTCCATTTTAAATGTGTATAATTTGCCATCACTTAATGTGTAATATAATGCATTTTAACACATTTTTATCATTTGATCTTTATGTAATATTTGATTGTTAATTTGTGCCAAAAGAAAATAGATAAAAGAAACTCAAGAATTCCAATCCAAAATGAAGATCAAAGTGCCTAAGGATCAAAGGAATCAAGGTATATGCAAAAAGATCTCAAAAAGGGTGAAAAGTGTGCAAATTATGGAGAATCAGGGGGATGAATCGATTCATCCCCCTCCTGAATCGATTCACACGGATTTTAAGCACCCAGGAAGTGAAATTTTGCAAATTGAATCGATTCACAAGCAATTGAATCGATTCATACGGGTTTCTACAGCATTGAATCGATTCTTTTCCTAAATGAATCGATTCATACGAATTATTTTGGCTCAGAATTGCATTTTGGAACGCATGAATCGATTCATATCACCATTGAATCGATTCATGAGTGTATTATTGGCCCAGAAACACGTTTTCAAGCTTCTGGAAAGTGGGCAAGGCACTGAAGATGTTGGGCAAGGCACTAAGCTGATCATGGAGCACTAAGCTGATCATGGAGCACCATTGATTTGATTAATGAAGAGTGCTCCTTCCATTGAAATTTTTTATGGCAAAAGCTTGCTTTCTAATTCCTATAAATAGGCACAAGAGGAAGGGTTCATAGACACCATTCATTCTTCATTGAAGGAAGTCATACGTTCTTCCTCTCTTCTCTTCTCTGTTGGAATTTTCCAGCAACTTCTTCATTTCCGGGTTAGTTTTGTTGTTTGAATTGTAATTATGGAGGGCTAAAACCCTTAGATTGATTTTCTTGGAGAATGTTGTAATGTAATTTTGAGGTCATTAATTTTAATATAGTATGCTTTTATTATTGTTATTTCTTCATAATCATTCTCTACTTATTTAATTCCATTTTGTTTAATTGAATTTGTATGCTTAATCGGTTTAATTATTCAAATGGAATAAAATAAGGTTTCAAATTAGAATGGATTAAGGAAATATGCATGCTTAATGAATATTTTCATAATCACTTTTAATAATTATGGTTTGCTTAATTCCATAATTTGAGAATAGGTTATGTATATAGGCGATGTTCTTATGTATGCTCAATAATTCCTAGATTTTAAGATCTTGACTCCTTTTGCTTAATTAGGATGCTTGATTCAAATATTCATTTTTTTAAATGAAAGTAAAGGAATTGTGAATTGAAAAAGACGCTTAGTTGATCAATTCAAATTGAGCTAAGAAATTGACATTAATAAGTATACAAGTTATCTTTAATGAACCAAGGATAAATTTATTTACAATACTCCAAGAAAATCAATCGCTTGTTATTTATTGTTTTAAATCCTTTATTTACCTTGTTTTAATTTTAATTGTCACAACAAAAACCAATCAAACCCCCCCCCCAATTGTATGTTAGTGAACTTATGTTTGTAAAAATTTTTAGTTGTTTAGTTTTTATTTTTAATTGTTAAAAATTAGTTTAAGACTTGATTTTTCCTAAATTTTTGTGTTGATCCTTGAGAGAACGACCTAGGTTGACACCCTAGTACTACCTTAATTAATTTTAATGTACTAATTTGACGGAATAACGACTGCAAAAATATTCACGTCAAATTTTGGCGCCGCAGCCGGGGATCAACGATCTTTAGGAAAAACTCTTGTTTTAAATTAATTTTTTTTTATTAAAAAAAAATTTTTTTTTAAAAAAAAATTTCTTTGTTTGTTTGTTTGTTTATTTTATTTCTTTTGCATGATTTAGGATTCTTATGATTTATTGCTCATCATGATCAAATATCTTGTTGTATGCTATGTATGACTAGAAGAACTTTTGAGCATTTATATTCATTTGATCCTGAAATTGAAAGAACTTTTCATAGGTTAGTTAGAGAAGCTAGATTTAATAATAATTTTGTTGATATTGATAGTGATAGTATTTTTTCTGAATCTGTTGAAAGTACTGCTAGTTTTTCTGATATGGCTGAACCTCGTGAAAGAACTCTTAGAGAACTAGCTGCTCCTGAATTCACTTACGAAAGTTTGTGTATTCAATATCCTGATGAGGATGTCCCTTTTATTCTTAAGACCGGACTTATACACTTATTGCCTAAGTTTCATGGTCTTGCGGGTGAAGATCCGCACAAACACCTCAAAGAATTCCACATTGTGTGTTCCACAATGAAACCCCAAAACGTTCAAGAAGACCATGTCTATCTTAAAGCGTTTCCTCATTCTTTAGAGGGTGTTGCTAAGGATTGGTTGTACTACCTTGCTCCAAGATCAATCACAAGTTGGAATGACTTAAAGAAAATGTTCTTGGAAAAATTCTTTCCTGCCTCTAGAACAACTGTAATCCGTAAAGACATATCTGGCATTAGGCAACTCTCTGGAGAAAGTCTTTATGAATATTGGGAGAGATTTAAAAAACTCTGTGCAAGTTGCCCTCACCACCAAATTTCTGAACAACTTCTTCTTCAGTACTTCTATGAAGGTCTGCACCACGTTGATCGCAACATGATTGATGCGGCAAGTGGAGGAGCTTTAGGAGACATGACTGCTGCTGAAGCAAGAAATCTGATTGAGAAGATGGCATCTAACTCTCAACAATTTGGTGTGAGAAATGATTCTTTCAAACCCATGTTTGATTCCAATTCTAGTTCATCTGGAATTAAACTTGAGAGCAAACTTGATGCTCTCACCACTCTAGTCACACAATTGGCAGTAAATCCAAAATCCATGACTGCTAAAGTGTGTGGAATCTGCTCTTCACAAGAGCACCCCACTGATTGTTGTCCTTCTCTACAAGAAAAGGATAATAATATTCCTCAAGCCTATGCAAGTAACATCTACCATGATAGACCTCCACCATCACAAAACCATGACCTTTCCACCAACAGATACAATCCAGGTTGGAGGAACCATCCAAATTTGAGATGGGGAAACCAACAACAAAATCCCCAAAACAATGCACCAACCTTCCAAAGACCTACACCTCAACCACCCACAAGTGGCCCTTCTTTGGAGGATCTGGTGAAACAAATGGCTGCACAGAACTTGGATTATCAACAGAGGAATGATGCTACCATCCAGAGTTTAAGCAACCAAATTGGGCAATTGGCTTCATCATTAAGCCAGTTACAATCTCAAAACTCTGACAAGTTACCATCTCAACCAGCTACAAATCCAAGAAATGTGAGTGCAATTCAGTTAAGATCAGGTAAGAACCTTGAAGTACCCATACCCAAGGAACCTGAAAAACAAACAGATGTGCCCACAACAGTTGAGAATGATGTGCCCTCTTCAAGCACAAGCAAATCTGTGATACAAACACCCCAAGTTCCATCTCATATCTCTCTTCCTTTCCCACCAAAAGCAATTCCAAGCAAGAAGATGGAAGAAGTAGACAAATAAATTTTGGATACTTTCAGGAAAGTGGAAATAAATATACCTCTTCTTGATGCAATCAAACAAGTCCCCAAGTATGCCAAGTTTCTAAAGAAACTATGTACTCACAAAAGGAGACTTAAGGGCAATGAAAAGATAAGAATGGGAAGAAATGTATCTGCACTGCTCAGTAAAGAAGTTTCAAATATTCCTGAGAAATGCAAGGATCCAGGTACGTTTTCTATACCTTGTATCATAGGCAATAATAAATTTGAAAATTGTATGTTAGATTTAGGAGCTTCAATAAATGTTATGCCTATATCTGTTTTCAAATCATTATCTCTTGGAAATTTACAACCTACTGGTGTAGTAATTCAGCTAGCCAATAGGAGCACTGCTTACCCTGCTGGAGTTATAGAGGATGTTTTGGTTCAGGTAGAACAACTTGTTTTCCCTGCTGACTTTTTTGTACTTGATATGGAAGAAGGTATGCCTCAAATTCCTGTTCCTATCATTTTGGGAAGACCATTTTTGAAAACAGCCAAAACTATAATTGATGTCCATGCTGGAACTCTTTCCATGGAATTTGGTGTCACTAAGGTAAGATTTAACATTCTAGATGCCATGAAACACCCTTCTGAAAATCATTCTATTTTCCAAATTGACATTATTGATGAATTAGTTTTTGAACATTTTTCTGATGTTGATTTGGAATGCATAGATGATTCATACAGTTGTTTTGCATGCAATAATTCTGAGAATTGTCATATTTGTGCTGAAATTGACAAATACATAACTGCTGATTTAGAGTCTATAGAAATACCTGTTCTAAATGCAAATTTTCAAGAAGACTCTAACAAATTTTTTGAGGTGCAAGAATCCAAATCTGCTTTGTTAGTTCCATCTACTTTGCAGGCACCTAATCTGGAGCTAAATTTCTTACTTGAAAACCTCAAGTATTCATACTTGGGAAATGATGAGGAGCTTCCGGTGATAATCTTTACTTCTCTTGATGAAAATCAAGAAGAAAAATTGCTGCAAAATTTGGAAAGGCACAAGAAGGCTAGACCACTATCCAATCTGCTTCAAAAGGATGTGGTATTTGAGTTTAATCCACCTTGAGGGAGTTTTTCTTACCCATCTCTTTACTTTTTCATTCTATTGTCTATTTTGTATGCCTTGTCTTACATTGAGGACAATGTATGATTTAAGTGTGGGGGTGGGATCATTTATGTGTGTTTTGTGTGATTAAATTTTGTGTGACTTTGTTTAATAAAAAAAAAAATTTAAAAGATTTTGTGTGTGTTTTTGTTTTAAAATGGCATGTTTTATTGGAATTTTAAGATATGCATGAGTACAAGTAAATTCTTTCATGTCTGATATGAGCTTAATGATATGTTATAATTTGAACTCAAACATTTTTGGTATGTTGAGAATGACATGATAATTGAGAAATGATCATATATGATGGAATTATACCTTGTGAGATTTTTGAGCCTTAAAATTTGATGGATCACTTTAAACCATCTTAATCCTTTCATGTGTGATTAATTCTTGAAAGCTTACATCTTAATTTTTGTCTTGTTTCTTTATGATACTTGAAACTCATATGAATGTATTTTGATACAGGCATTTTGTTTAGTTGAGCCATTAAGCCAGATAAGCCTACCATGAATAAATTATCTCTTGCTAACCATTTTGAGCCTATTTAACTGTTTCCTTGTTGCAGCTCAAATAAACTATGGATGAAGAACCAAAAATATACCTACCTTAAGAAATATATTGAAGTTTTGGAATCAAGTCAAAACAGGCATTCAAATAAGTGAGGGAGTGTGCAAAAAGGAATTGCAACTCTTGTTCCAAGTGTTATGCAATCTCATAAAAAAAAAAATTTTTACCAAATACCATACAATAAATGTTTTACCTTCACTGTTTGCCAGAAAAATTAATTGCTTCATTATTCTTTTTGGTATATATATAAATATATATATTTCATCCATTTTAACCTTGGCCACATTGCAACCCTGTGAAAGCCCTGTTGATCTATACATGTATTTGTTTTGATTGTGGAATTAAGAAACTTGCCAAATTTTTAGACTGTTTGTTTTTCAGGAATTGTTTTGAGTGTATACACAAACATTAAACACTTGAGAGTTGAGAGTATGTCTTGTGAGGTTCTATCACTTATGATCTCCTTTTCAGTTTAATTTAATTTCCACATGCCTAAGTGTTTGAATGATTTTTATATATATCTTGATGCTCTGTATCTTTCATGTTGAAAACTCTTATTTCTTTGTATATTTCTAAGATTTCATGACAAGCATGCCAGTTCTGTGTGTTGTTGTTTTCAACTTAATGTTTTCAATAAATTGTGATACTTGTTTTTATTTTGATTTTGCCCGGGAGTGCAAAAGAATAAGTGTGGGAGTATTTGATGATGCATGATTTATCTCTAATTCTCCATTTTAAATGTGTATAATTTGCCAACACTTAATGTGTAATATAATGCATTTTAACACATTTTTATCATTTGATCTTTATGTAATATTTGATTGTTAATTTGTGCCAAAAGAAAATAGATAAAAGAAACTCAAGAATTCCAATCCAAAATGAAGATCAAAGTGCCTAAGGATCAAAGGAATCAAGGTATATGCAAAAAGATCTCAAAAAGGGTGAAAAGTGTGCAAATTATGGAGAATCAGGGGGATGAATCGATTCATCCCCCTCCTGAATCGATTCACACGGATTTTAAGCACCCAGGAAGTGAAATTTTGCAAATTGAATCGATTCACAAGCAATTGAATCGATTCATACGGGTTTCTACAGCATTGAATCGATTCTTTTCCTAAATGAATCGATTCATACGAATTATTTTGGCTCAGAATTGCATTTTGGAACACATGAATCGATTCATATCACCATTGAATCGATTCATGAGTGTATTATTGGCCCAGAAACACGTTTTCAAGCTTCTGGAAAGTGGGCAAGGCACTGAAGATGTTGGGCAAGGCACTAAGCTGATCATGGAGCACTAAGCTGATCATGGAGCACCATTGATTTGATTAATGAAGAGTGCTCCTTCCATTGAAATTTTTTATGGCAAAAGCTTGCTTTCTAATTCCTATAAATAGGCACAAGAGGAAGGGTTCATAGACACCATTCATTCTTCATTGAAGGAAGTCATACGTTCTTCCTCTCTTCTCTTCTCTGTTGGAATTTTCCAGCAACTTCTTCATTTCCGGGTTAGTTTTGTTGTTTGAATTGTAATTATGGAGGGCTAAAACCCTTAGATTGATTTTCTTGGAGAATGTTGTAATGTAATTTTGAGGTCATTAATTTTAATATAGTATGCTTTTATTATTGTTATTTCTTTATAATCATTCTCTACTTATTTAATTCCATTTTGTTTAATTGAATTTGTATGCTTAATCGGTTTAATTATTCAAATGGAATAAAATAAGGTTTCAAATTAGAATGGATTAAGGAAATATGCATGCTTAATGAATATTTTCATAATCACTTTTAATAATTATGGTTTGCTTAATTCCATAATTTGAGAATAGGTTATGTATATAGGCGATGTTCTTATGTATGCTCAATAATTCCTAGATTTTAAGATCTTGACTCCTTTTGCTTAATTAGGATGCTTGATTCAAATATTCATTTTTTTAAATGAAAGTAAAGGAATTGTGAATTGAAAAAGACGCTTAGTTGATCAATTCAAATTGAGCTAAGAAATTGACATTAATAAGTATACAAGTTATCTTTAATGAACCAAGGATAAATTTATTTACAATACTCCAAGAAAATCAATCGCTTGTTATTTATTGTTTTAAATCCTTTATTTACCTTGTTTTAATTTTAATTGTCACAATAAAAACCAATCAAACCCCCCCCAATTGTATGTTAGTGAACTTATGTTTGTAAAAATTTTTAGTTGTTTAGTTTTTATTTTTAATTGTTAAAAATTAGTTTAAGACTTGATTTTTCCTAAATTTTTGTGTTGATCCTTGAGAGAACGACCTAGGTTGACACCCTAGTACTACGTTAATTAATTTTAATGTACTAATTTGACGGAATAACGACTGCAAAAATATTCACGTCATCTACCTATAGCTAAGAAGGGTCTTCCTAAAATCAAAGGAATTTCTCAATTAGCCTCCATATCCAGAACTACAAAATCTGCTGGGAAGATAAACTTATCTACCTTAACTAATAGATCTTCCAGCATCCCATGAGGATATTTAACGGACCTATCAGCCAACTGCAAAGACATGCGAGGTGGTTGCAGGTCATTAATTCCTAAATTTTTCATTAAAGATAAAGGCATCAAGTTTATGCTAGCTTCTAGATCACATAAGGCACTTCCTACATGAACATCCCCTATTACACAAGGTATTGTAAAAGATCCAGGATCTTCCAGCTTCTGAGGAAGTTTCTTTTGAATAATTGCACTGCACTCTTAAGTGAGAGCAATCATCTCATCTCCCTTAAGCTTTCTCTTCTTAGACAGAAGTTCTTTCAAAAATTTAGTATAGGATGGCATCTCCTGCAATGCCTCAGCAAAAGGAATATTTATGTGAAGCTTTTTAAACACATCTAAGAACTTAGCAAACTTTTGCTCTTCTATTTGTTTGTTAAATCTATAAGGAAATGGAGCATTCTTTAATTTTTCAGGAGTTAGCTTAGAAGCTTCCTCCAAGATCAAATCAGCCTTTTTCTTTTTCTTCTGATGAACTTGGTTTTCTTTTTCTTTTTCTGTTTTAACTTTATTTTCAGTTTCATTATTAACTTGCTCACTTTCCTGCTCTTTTTCTTTTTCTTCATCTTTTTCTAAACTCACTTCATGACTTGAAGGTGGGGAAAGAATTTTCCCACTCCTAGTAGTTATTGCTTTGCAATGCTCCCTTGGATTTACCTCAGTATCTCTAGGAAAATTGCCAGACTATCTCTCAGCTAATTATTTTGATAGCTGTCCGACCTAATTTTCTAAATTTCTAATGGACGCTTCTTGATTTTTAAAGCTGGCCTGAGTGGCCTGAATGAACTGAGACAACACATTCTCAAGTTCTGATTTCTCTTTAGAAGGAGGGGGAGAAGGTTGTTGTGATCTAATTGTGGTTTGATTTTATGGCATGTTCTGATTCAAATGTGGACCTTTTTGCCATAAAAAATTGGGGTGATTCCTATAGCTAGGAAGGAATTAGAGGGATAATTCCTTTGAAATTGTTGCTGCCCCATATAATTCACTTCCTCAGTAGGCATATTTGGATCACACATGCCATTTTCATGATCTCCACCACAAAAATCATAGCTTATCATACAAACTTGACTAGGCTTTTTAAGTTCTGAAATCTGTACACTTAATTTCTCTAAAGCCTGAGTCATCAACTTACTTTGAGCCAAATAAGCATCTTGTGCTTCCAATTCTAGTATCCCTCTCTTAGGGATTTGGCTCCTTTCGCTAACCAGACATTCATTAGAAGCCATAACATTTATCAGCTCTATAGCTTCTTCTACAGTTTTGGTGGTTAATGAACCTCCAGCTGAGGCATCAATCAAGACCCTAGTAGCTGGTCTTACACCATTATAGAATATAGTAACTTGCTGCACATCAGTGATTTATTGATGAGGACATTTCCTCAAACTCTCTTTATATCTATCCCATGCTTCCATTAGAGATTCACCCTCTCTCTATTGGAAACAAGTGATTTTAGTGCGCAATTTAGCATACTTGGAAAGAGGGAAATACTTAATCAAAAATTTTCTTTGTAAATCCTCCCAAGTAGAGATACTACCTCTTGGTTGGCTCTACAACTAGGCTTTTGCTCTATCCCTTAAAGAAAAAGGAAATAATCTCAGTCTTATTGCCTCTTCAGGGACTCCATTCATTTTCACAATATCACAGATTTGGAGGAAGGTTGCTAGATGCAAATTTGGATCCTCAACCTCACTTCCTCCAAATTGATCATTTCTAAACAACTGCAGCAAAGCTGGTTTAAGTTCAAAATTATTGGCTACAATCGGAGGCCTAAGGATGCTAGATTGCGATCCTTCTTCAGTAGGCCTGGAGTAGTCACCTAGTGTAACTCTCCTCTGTTCCATTTCTTTATGCTCTTTTTGCTTTTTCTCCTTTCTAAGCTTACGCTCTAACAAATCAATATCAGGATCAAAGAAGAAAGGCTCTCCTCTGTTCCTTGACTGCATACACCAAATGTTAGACACAAACAATATTAAAGCTACTGCTACAGCTACACAAAAACTGCTGTTATACTAAAAATAAGAATTAAACTACTTACTAAATGCAAAAACAAAATTAAACGGTTCAGTCTAGTACCGGTCCAAGGATTATTAATATTACTCAACAATCCCCGGCAACGGCGCCATTAACTTGATGCTAAGTCCCTGAGTCATTAACTTGGTATGAAAAATCTTGAATTAATATTGACTTATTGTATGACTCTCAGAGGATTTATTTTTTTGGCAAGCACACCAATTGTTAAATTTGTAATATATTTGATCATTCCCATAGGGATTATGGTAATTACCTCAATCTTAGACTGATACAAGTTGAACCAACGCAATGTAGATAGAGTTTATTCTGTTTTTGTTGTTTTATATTTCTAAAGTTTTTGTATTTTCAGAGACAGTATGAAAGATGAAATGTGATTAATAGAAGATAGGTTAGGGTTGCTTCAGCTTACAATTTCATTAATAAACATGCAATTAAGGTTCAATCAATCTTTAGACTCAAGAGGAAAATCCACAGATGGTTACTCCCTAATTCCTTAGGTGAATAACACTAATTCCTAATCATTAAACACTAATCCCTTAGGTGTTCAGTGAACAGAGAAATCTAATATGAAATTGAGGGTTGAACCCTAACTATTCACCTAATTACTAGGCCTGAATTAGTTAGGAAGCGAGAAGTTACCTAAGCCTCAACCATGATTCCTCACTGGTGAGATTCTTCATCAGATCTAGATTTGTCAATCCAGCAAAGTAGATCCACTCCTCAGCTTATTCTCCTCATGCATCAAAAGTTAACTTCCTCAATACACTTTCAAGAATTCATTGCAAACCTTTGCAATCCCAACCCTAGGTGTTTAGAAACCCATGGAAATGGATTCTTTCGAAGGAATAAGGAGAGACATGGATGAGAGAATTTAGAGAGAGAAAAGAACTAGAGAGAGATTGAAAATGGGAAAATGAATCTGTTCTGTATTCTACCGTCTCCTCCTTGTACAAGGTATGTACAAGTATATATAGGCAAATAACTAACTAATTAACTTGATTAATTACAAAGAAAGCTTAATTAATAATTAAACTAACTAAACTAAATACATAATCACAGAGAAATAAATAAATACAACTCAAAACTTAAATTACTAATGTACAAAAGCAAAACATCAGGCATAACAACTAACTAATGGAATCACTGTAGCACTGCACTTGGAGGGCGAAAATATAATTGAAAAACCACCTTCACGCTTGAGCGTGAAGAACTCGGGCTTAAGCGCGCTCGAATTATTTATTGTACTATGTCTTCACGCTTGAGCGTGAATTGTGGAAGCTTGGGCGTCAATGTTTTGGTCAAGTCACGCTTGAGCGTGAGCTTGCTCACTTGAGCGCGGTCGTGCTTTCCTTTCTTTCTTTTTACTTACTTTGCATGGCTCTCTCACTTGAGCTTGCAACCTTCAAGCTTGAGCGTGAACTGCTCCTGCACATGTAACAAATAAATTCCTAGCGTTTGTACACTGGCTATCCAGCGTTTGTACGCTGGATTAGTGAATTTATAAATAAACATAATTTCTTAATTAATTATTGTTTTTAATCATTTTCTTGCATAAATTAAACACTTTTGAAATAAATAAATAAAATAAGAATTATTGACAATTTATTAAATAATAACGCCAAACTAAACAATATTTAATGAATTATGTTAAATAAAAGGTGAAATAATTAAGTCTTTTCAAGACTTATCAATTTATCAATTAAATTCCTTGATCCTTCAATTATCTGTCATTCATCAAAACCTGTTTCAACATACAAACACATTCTCCCCCTTTTTAATGATGAGAATATTTGTTCATCTCTTGGGGTGTTAGTTTCGTAATAATTAATTTTCAAAGTATAGAACTCCCCCTATCAAATTTAATTATAATTTTCATGCATTTGTGTACCACTTGTAATGACATATTATCAATAGATACTACTTGTTATAAAGAAATATTTTATAAAGCTCCCCCTTAATTATGTAAATCAATATTATCTCCCCCTTTGGCATCATCAAAAAATAAAGAACTAAAAAGAAAGATTAAACAAACAACAAAATTTTATTAAACAAGATACATGTAAAGATGGATACAACAAAGACTAACTTAAGGATTAAAAAATTGGAACTCAGAAAATTATTGAGAGAGTTCATTGTAGTGTGTAGTCATGTTGCCTTCTATTTGATCAAAACACGCATTCATATTGTTCTCTATTCCATCAATGTGAGAAGTCATTCCATAAAAGTGAGCATTTAATGCATCAAAGTGGGTATCAATGTGAGAGGTCAACCTATTGAAGAAAGCATCATTTGGATTTATAGAAGGTGGTGGAAATGCTTGTTGTTGAGGTTGATCATCATTGTCATCACTGCTTTGTGCATGTAGGGGTGAGTATTGCCAAGCACCATCTTGGTTATGCCATCCCATTTTTGAGAGATGAGTGCTCCCTATTTTACCTTTGCGCCCAACTACTTCTTTTACTTCATTTAAAAGATCAATATTGAAATGCTTGAGAAGCTTGGTGATTAAAACAGCATAAGGAAGTTTGGTGAGTCTTTTAGAGTCAATCATATGATTGCGAATAAGTTTGGTCCAATTTATCTCTTTTTCATGGAGCATAGCCCAAAGAATAAGAGTTTGGTTCTCACTTACTCTAGCATTGTTTGACCCTTTTGGAAGAATGATTTTGACCAAGAAGTAGTGTAGAAGACGATGATCAATGTTTAGCTCCCCAACGGTGCTTTTGGAAACAGAAGATAGATTAAGAAAGGAACGAGCATTAATAAAATTATATTCCCAATCGGGAGAAGGTTCAAAGCCAAAGAAATCAACATTGTTGATTGGAAGCTTCCTGACTTGATGAAGAATATTATCATCAAGGGTAATGGTTACCCCTTTGATTTTGGCTAAGCAATGTCCATTAGAGATCCTTAAGGTTGAGTAAAAGGCTCTAATCAACTCAGGATAAATGTGATTCTCTTCAAGCACCATGAATTTTATAAGATTTTGTTGCCTAAGGTTGTTGAGTACAGGCAAATCATGTTCGTCGAAAAGCGGAACATCAAGCCAATAAGCGGGTATGAGAAGTCTCTCTGAGTACTTTTCAAGGTACCTCTGAAGTTGGGTTTGATCATCAAAGAATCTTGAGAGATCATTGATATTTAAGGATGAAGAGCTAGCATCTCCTCTTCTTTTCTTCCTATTTTTGGATGATGAAGCCATGAAGATTTTTGGAAAGGAATTTGAGAATTTTTGAAGAGGTTTTAGAGAGTAGAAACAAGGACTGGAAGTGGAAAGGCAAGTGTTATGAGGAAAAACGTAGGAATCAGCTCAATTTATAGAAGAACTAGCATGGGGAATCGATTCATTGTTTGGGAATTGATTCATCTTGGCCAAAATGTAAGACATGAATCGATTCAAGAGGAGGGGAATCGATTCATCAGATGGAATTTTGACAATTTATTGGCACTAGACACATGGGAATTGTTTCACCTTGAGTGGGAATCATTCCTCCCTTGAATTTGGCTTGGTTTACGCGTTGATGGTCACGAGAATGCAAAGTGGCTTTTCTTTCTTTGTCTTTTTGTTACACGTGAATGGAATCAAGGCTTAAGAAGTTGTTCCTTTATCTTCTAGCAAGGAACTTACATGAATAGCTTATTGTAAGATTTATATGCAAAGCAATTTCATGTGATGTGCAGGATTTGTAAGTGAATAAGACAAGGATATGAGATAAAGCACAATCATGTGTAGGAATGTATTTGTACAAAGTGCTCTTGATTTGAATCTTGAATTCAAATCTCTTTAGATTGCTTCGAGGAAAAGTTCCGGACATTAAAATTTTTGCAATTTGCCAAAGATTTTATTTCATGAGTAAGTCAAGAAAATGAAAGGCTATTTTGACATTTATTTTTGAGATCCATGTAGTGCATAAGAGATTATTTTGTTCAAAAGTACATTGAATTAAGTAGATGCTAAAATAAAACAAGAGATTTGTGGGGTATTAACATGATTATTGAAAGTGTGAGTATCTCAAGATAATGTATATATATATATATATCAAGTAAATTAATATTTTTCAAAAACATGAAAATTTATGAGATGTTATAAATCTTTAAGTTAAAGATTTATGAAATTAAAATATGTTCAAGACAAAACTATTTAAGAGAATGAAAAATGAATTTTTAAATGTAATTAAAAAATTTCTAAAATGCCTAACTCCCTTCTAATATTTATAAATTGCTCTCTTGCAAGGGTTTAGTGAAAATGTCCATAAATTGTTTAGAAGTTTCAACATATTGAAGAACACAATCTCCTTTTAAAATATGATCTCGTATAAAATGGTGATGGATTTCTATGTGTTTCGTTCGAGAATGCATAACAGGATTTTTGGAGATAATTATGGCGCTAGTGTTGTCACACTTAATGGGTATTTGGTCTAAGACAACACCAAAATCAAGAAGTTGTTGTCTCATCCATAGAATTTGAGCACAACAACTCCCAGCTACAACATATTCTGCTTCAGTTGTGGATAACACGACACTTACTTGCTTATTGCTATGCCAAGAAACAAGAGAACTTCCGAGCATATGACAAGTACCACTGGTACTTTTTCTATCTAATTTACAACTAGCAAAATCAGAATCAGAATATCCTACAAGAATACATTCAGCACCTTTGGGATACCATAGACCAACATTTTGAGTACCCACAAGATATTTTAAAATTCTTTTTACGGCAGTAAGATGTGATTCTTTAGGACATGCCTGATATCTTGCACATATACATACAACAAACATTATGTCTTGTCTACTTACGGTTAGATAGAGTAAAGATCTAATCATACCTTGATACTTAGTTAGTTCAACATCTTTACCTTTCTCATCCTTGTCCAAGTAGCATGATGTGCTCATAGGTGTGGCAATTTCATTTTCCTTGTCCATGTTGAGTTTTCTAAGTAATTCCTTGCAATATTTGGATTGGCTAATAATGTTCCTTCACTAGTTTGCTTGATTTGCAATCCAAGGAAGAATGTGAGTTCTCCCATCATAGACATCTCGAATCCATCCTGCATTATCTTAGCAAACTTTTTGTAGAGTGATTCATTAGTAGCACCAAATATAATATCATCCACGTATACTTGTACCAAAAGTATGTCATTTCCTTTGTGCTTGATAAATAGTGTAGTATCAACTTTTCCCCTTTCAAAATTGTTTCTAAAAAAATTTACTCAATCTTTCATACCAATCTTATGGAGCTTGTTTTAAACCATATAATGCTTTTCTTAGTTTGAAAACATGATTTGGAAATTGGTAGTTTTCAAAACCGGGAGGTTGATCAACATACACTTCTTCTTGAATGTATCCATTCAAGAATGCAGTTTTGACATTGATTTGATATAATTTAAAATCTTTACAACATGTATAGGCTAATAATAATCTAATAGCTTCTAATCTAGCTACGGGTGCATATGTTTCCTCATAATCTATGCCTTCTTCTTGGTTATATCCCTTAGCTACTAACCTAGCTTTATTTCTAGTTATTATTCCATTTTCATCAAGCTTATTTCTAAAAACCCACTTAATGCCTATTACTTGGTGATCATTGGGTCTTGGCACAAGTTCCTAAACTTGATTTATTTCAAATTGATTTAATTCTTCTTGCATTGCCAACATCCAATGTTCATCAATAATAGCTTCATCAATATTTTTGGGTTTGATTTGAGATACAAAGGCTAAGTGATTGCATGCATTTCTAATAGCGTTACGAGTACTTACACTTTTGGTTAGTTCACCTATGACATTGTCCAAGGGGTGGTCCTTTAGGGTGATCCACTCTTGTTGAGGTTCCTCATTTTGTGTTTATCTCCTTCATTGTTGACTTCTTTTTTATCATCCAAGTTCATCTCTTGGAAGGTACCTACAAGATCATCAACTTCCTTTCTCGGAAAATTTTAGTTAAGTTCATTAAATTTGACATGTATAGACTCTTTAATTGTACAAGTTCGTTTGTTAAAGAGTCGATATGCTTTACTAGTAGATGAATATCCTCAGAATATTGCTTCATCAGATTTTGCATCGAATTTGCCAAGATTATCCTTTCCATTGTTTAAAATAAAGCATTTGCATCCAAATACGTGAAAATAAGAAATATTTGGTTTTCTTCCTTTATAAAGCTCATAGGGGGTTTTCTTTAAAATAGACATAATCAAACATCTATTCATTACATGACAAGCGGTATTTACCGCATCGGCCCAAAAATGTTTCGTAATATTACTTTCATTCAACATAGTTCTTGTGAGCTCTGCTAAAGATCAATTTTTCCTTTCAATAACTCCATTTTATTGTGGAGTTCTTGGAGCCAAAAAATTATGTTCAATGCCATATTTTTCACAAATTTTTTCAAAAGATTGGTTTTCAAATTCTCCCACATGATCAGTTCGAATGGATGCTATTTTCCAATTTTGTTCGTTTTGGATGATCTTGGCAAGTTTCTTAAATGCTTGATATGTTTCATTTTTGTGAGTAAGAAATAATGTCCATATATATCTAGAGTAATCATCCACAATCACGAGACCATAATAATTTCCACCAAAACTTTTAACCTTTGAAGGTCCAAATAAATCCATATGTAAAAGTTGTAAAGGTCTATTTATCGAAACAATATTTTTTGCTTGAAAGGAAACCTTTACTTGTTTTCCCTTTTGACATGCGTCATAAAATTTATTTTCAAATTTCAGTTTTGGTAAACCAATTACTAAATCTTTTGAAATAAGTTTGTTTAAATGGTCTATATGAATGTGAGCAATTCTTCTATGCCATAGCCATGATTCATCCTCTTTAGTTATGAAACATTTCACATCATTTGAAGCAAGACAATCAAGATTAATCATGTAAATATTATCGATTCTTTGACCAGTGAAATTTACTTCCTTGTTTAGCTTATTTTCAATTATGCAACAATTTGATTCAAAAATAATTTTATATCCTTTATCACATAATTGACTAATACTAAGCAAGTTATGTTTAAGTCCTTCAACATATAATACATCATTTATCGAAGTAGAAGAGTTTTTACCAATGTTACCGATTCCAAGTATTCTTCCTTTTGTGTTGTCTCCATAAGTAACAAAACTTTTGTTTCGAGGAGTAAATGATATAAACTTACTTTTGTCTCCCGTCATATGTTTTGAACACTTACTATTTAAGTACCAATAGGTGTTACTTGCTTTAAGGCACACCTACAAAATAAGTCAAGTTAAAGAACTTGGTACCCATTTTATGTTGGGTCCTTGTAGATTAGTTTGTGAAAATGTTCCCTTAGGAACCCATACTTTTCTCACAACTTTTGGTCCTAATCTTCTAACATTATAATTGTAAGAATTATGACCTTTAAGACCACAGTGATTACATTTCATGAAAGGTGTAGATGATTTACTAGGTGGTACGAAGAAATTTTTGTAATGTTTTTCTTTCTTGTAAGCATGTGATCCTTGATTACAACCTAATCTAGTTTTATTGAACATCCAACGTTGTTTTCCAAGAAGTGCATTTAAATTATCTCTACCGTTGGTAAATTTCTCAAGTGTCTTGTTTAAATCTAACATTTTCTTTTCAAGTAAGTCATATTTCTTTACAAATTCACAAGGTTTAGTCTTAGAGCATGCTTGAACATTTACTACTTCCTTTTTCAAAATTTTATTCTCTTTACTAAGCTCCATAAGATGCATCTCAAGGGTGTCAATGGTTTTTCTTGATAACTTATGCTTATTAGAAACTTTTATAAATTTATTATACAATTCTTCAAGAGCATCAAGTAATTATTCCCTATCTAAGTCATGGAAATTTACCTCATCATCTTCATCTTGATGGTTTGCCATGAGGCAGAGGTTTGCTTCTTCATTGTTTGATTCCTCCTAGCTACTTACTTCATTTTTATCTCATGCGATATATGCTCTTTGTAACATCCTAAATTTTAGAATAGAGGATTAATCAAGGAAATTAATACTGAATAACCGAATGTGAATTACTTAGTGTCCCAAAATATTAGAAATAATTAAATTAAGATTTTGGGGGGCTGTTGGTGATTTATGGAGACCGGTTAAGCTGAAAATAAGCCCGATTAAGACATGGGTGTCGGACCAAGTATCTCTGATTGAGATGATATTGGTCAGGGCTATTGAGTATAATATTGGGAGTCTAAAAATATATTCAGAATAATTTTTAGATAAAGTATTGAGCCCAAATAAAGAACCTGTTTGTCATAAAGCGATGAAATTTTAATGAGAAGGATTAAAAATAAACCCAAAAGCCAATTTCCTTCTCTTCTTTCACGTGGCTTCTATTTTTCCTGTGGCAAACATTCCTCTTCTCCTTTTCCCTCATTTTCCATCTCCTTCTCATCTTCTTCCTCCAAAAACCCTAGTCAAGTGGCAATCTTTTTTCCCCTCTCATTTCGTTTTCAAGGAGCTTGGAAGGGGACCATTGAAGGTTGGAGCCTTCTCCTTCTCCTGTTCCTAATTTCATGTGGCATCTCCCTCTTTCTTAAACCCATTTTATTTTTGGGTGTGAGGTATGTGTACTCATCATTTTGTTTGGGTTTTTCTTATATATAAGTGTTAATGTAAGTTGGGGGAGTAATGCATGTACATGGGTATTTATTAGGAGCATTTAATGCTTATGCCCTAGAATGGGTTACCATAAATGTGAGGTTTTAATGAGGGATAAGTGTAGTGGATGTATTTATGATGGTAAGAGATGAAGAAGGATGAGGCATTGATGAGAGTTGTTGGGTTTTGGAGAAACCCTAACTTTTAAGAATTGGGGAAAGTTATGAATGTTGGTTGGATAGTGTAATTAAGAGTAAATACAAGCCATTGGATGTATGAGTGTTGGATGGTGTGGTATTTTGTAGGTGTTGGACTATTGTTGTTGGTAGTCCATTGAACATAATGAATGTGGCTTAATGGGAAGGAATTCCCGAAGCCTAACAAATAATAAAAATGATGTCTATAACATGCCTAGCACATGTTGTGAAATTATAGATATGAATATGATTAAATAGAATTGAATTAATATCTTGAGTAGTTTATTGATTGGGATTCTATATGCATGTTAATATAGGATCCATTTCGAACGATGAGGCGGGTGCGTCTTATCAATCGGAATTCTTCTCTTGAGGTAGGAGAGGAGTCTTATGTTCTAAATGCATGAATTTGAATGTTATTTGAAATCCATATGTATTGGTATGCATGTTAGCCTTGCTTGAGATGATATGAGAAATTGTAATATGGTATATGGTGTGGGTAATACGTTTGGCAACATGTTTTGGTGCATGTAGGATATTCATGGTGTGCTATATGGTGGTGTAGAATGATCAACGATATGATGTTATGCTTGTACCTACCATGAATGTAATATGAATGTTGATGATGCCCGATAGAGAATGATTGAAGTCTTTGTATTGATGATAAAGTTGAGAAATATGAATGAGAACTATTGAGAATGCTACACAAAGACTTAAACTAATAAGAATAACCAACAATAATGAATCCACTAGAAACCTTATGGTGATGTTGGTAATGATGACGATTTATGATGAGTGGCATGTATAGGATGCATAGAGTGAGAAATGCATATGATCTGCATTTTCATCCATGGCATACTGCATAGCCGCCGTTGTTGGAACATTAGGGGAGTTCCCTCGGCCGACCCAGTGGGAGGGTGGCTCGGTGCATGAGCAAGTTTTAATTCCCCTGTGACTCGGTGTGAAGTCACGAAGCTGCCCATGTATTGCTTCGGGGAGCTACATGTGGCCGACCCTTGTGGGGGGTGGCTCTTGATGAGCAGGTGACCCCGGTGGTCCTTGGGATCACAGCCGCCATGATTTGATATCTGGCCGACCCGCAACACCATATGTTGATATGTTGTGTAACACGATCATGGTGAAAATGACCAGGTGTTGCAAGATAAGCGATGCGGTTTGGTACCAGTAAAATAATTAATGTATGCATGCAAATTTAAGAATAAGTGTACATATTTTACTACTGTAGTAGGGGTATGATTAGATGATCATACTTGAGTCCCACAATTGGTGTTTACATTCCCACAGTCAGATCTGCAATTGTTGAAATATTCCATTGTGCATATACATTAGCTTAAGAGCATTTGCATATAGCAAGGAAGTATACCGAAGGTGATGAGATATGATGATGGATGTGATGAGGATGTAATGATATACTAAGACAACATAAAAGATATGAATACCAAATAATAGTTTGTGTGATAGCTGATGGTGTTTTGATTATTTTGATATTGAAGAGTTCATTGAAAGAGAATCAAGTTTGTATAATATGAACTCAATGCAGTGGATGTGCCAAGTTTAAACACAGAAGTTGTAATATAGTATAGTTGTCGTTCCACTGAGGAGGTGTTAGAATGAAGATCTTAGTTTTGAATTGATTAGATAGAAGGTTTTTAGTTTGTTTTGTTGTGAATGCTGTTGAATGAAAAAGTAATAAATAACAGAGAATAAAATTTACAAAGGATAACAGTAAATGGTATTGGGAAAATCAGTTTTGTAAAACAGGGATTGGCTTCATCACATCTTCACCTTCTGTAAGCTGCATAAGTTTTTATATAAGTAAATCAAAAAGATAATTTCTACGTCACAATCAAAGTCATTTGTATCGATCCCTCGACTACAAAATTCATAAGAATGATTTCAAACCGCTGATCCCTCAGTCACTTTGAAATCATCCCAGCACTATCGATCGATTGTTTTGACGTTTATTACGTTAGACGCCATCCCTGGCTACCTACTCACAACAAGTATTTCTTTCGGATCAGCTTTTAAAAGTCACTTCCCAGCATACTTGAGAAAACTTAAAACAAGAAAATAGTGATCAAGTACTTTCAGGCATTAAACGCAAAAGGAAATACAGAACTTATCAAATCTCATTACTAAATAAAAACTTACAACAGCATTACTTCAGTGTTGAATGGATTACAGCCAATCCCATAAGGGAGATTAGTTACTCATGCCTTGCATTTTCACCATCAAAAGAATGCATACAGAAAATAATGGAAAAGATTTGAAATACAGGGGATGAAGCTGATGATGGATATATTATCTGCAGCTTGATTTATAGGAGTTATGGTTCAGCTTCCCTTGCCCACTTGCGTAGAACCCATGCAGCATCTTTCAGAGACTTGTAGAAACACAAGAAAGTGGGTGAGTTGGCATCGCACCATTGGTGAATATTAAATTGAAAAATCCCATACTGCATGAGTCACGCTTAAGCTTAGTAGTCACGCTCAAGCGTGAAGGTCCTGGTACTCATTATTTTCCTTCACGCTTACTCCACCTCAGCTACGCTCAAGCGTGGCTTCCTTGCCTTCTCACGCTTGCTCCTCGCTTACCCTCGCTCAGGCGCGCTCGGGCTCACGCTTGAGCGCCTCCCTATCTCGCTCAAGCGTTAGGAGGTTCTTGATCCTTCGCTTCAAGCTGAATTAACCACGCTTAAGCGTGGCCTTCCAATTCAGTATACTGGTTTCCACGCTTGATTCACGTTTGATTCCTTTCAGCCACGCTCAAGCACTCTCGTGTTCACGCTTGAGCGTCCCCTTCTCACGCTCAAGCGTGGGGGGGGGGGGTCTGATGCTACTTGCTGTCCTTCAATCCATGCTCAGGGTCACGCTTGCTCCTCGCTTGGGCGCTCTTGGGCTCACGCTCAAGCGACTCATTCCCACGCTTGAGCGTGAGAGGATCCTGAAGCTTCTTTGTTTTGTTTAATTCTTCAACAGGGTTACGCTTAAGCGTGCTCGAGGTCAAGCTTAAGCGTGAGGTTCTGATGATGCTGAATCCTCTTGATTTCTTTCAAGCTTTTGGAACCTTTCTTCAATATTTTTCAGAGCAAGCTTAGTTACTTAACACATTATTTATAATCAAAATCATGCTCAATTATTTATCAATCTAGTTGAGTTATTCAGAAAATAGGTCCAATTGAGTCATGAATTTAATTATAAAATAAGCACTTATCAATAGCCAAATTGTGGTGGGACTTGATTATGTATATGCTGTGTACTTTGTCTAAATTGTAATGTTACTTGTGATGTATGTATGATGGTGTTATGATGATAAAGAGTATGGTGAATGATATGTAGGTGTAAAGTATACATGTTTTGATGCATATGTACATAATCACATGGTATTCATATTCGTTCCTTTGGAATGTGTGACTCACTCTCCCATGTTGTCCATTCTTAGGCTTGTGATGCAGGGCACTCATGGGAAAAGTAAACATTTTGAAGTACATTTTGGTTGAGGAGGTAAATAGTGGTATAGGAAGTTCCTTGGCCGGCGAAATCTAGATTTTTGTATAGCATGTGATGTATATGAATGCTTATTTTGATATCTAAATTAGTGATAATGATTTTGAGGGTCATAGAGGAAAATTGAGCTTTGATGTGTATGGTCAATTTTTATTTATGACCCAAATGATGTAAAGGATAAAATTATGTTGCTTGATGTTGTTAATTTTTATGAATGGATAGTGTGCATTGTGACTTGCAGCACTTTATGGAGAATTATGAGATGAATGTTTTCAAATGATATACATTGAATGAATGATAATTGAATTTGAAAGGTATAGATAGTTGGATGATGATGTTATTGATGTTTACTTCAATGAATGAATGAAGTAATTCTTGAATTATAGTACTTTATGAAGTTGGTAGAACTTGCAGATGCATAATGAAGTAAAATAATGCATTAAGAAAGGTTAAAGAGGTAGGAAATGATAATTTATATGCTAAGTTGTGAGAATTCTTCGTTTCTGCACAAGTTCTGCAGAACTCGCTCAAGCGAGTGGGAATCTCGCTCGAGCGAGATGTTCGTGAAGCAGGGGTGTGGCCACTGGCCGAAATTCGCTCAGGTGAATGGCCTTCTCGCCCAAGCGAGATTTGGTGGGAATCAGTGTTTGGTCACTGGACCATTTTCGCTCAAGCGAAATGGTCCTCATTTGGTGGTCACTCAAACGAGGGAGAAGGGAATAAACACTGGTCGATTTTCGCTCAGGCGGGACTTGCCTCGCCCAAGCAAAAATGGGACAGTGAGCTTCTATGGTTGCTGGAGCAATCTTGCTCAAGTGAGATGAAATCCGCTCAAGCGAGATTGGCTCCAGTGGCAAATCTCTTCTCTCGCTCAAGCGTCTCGCTCGCTCACCTGGGGTGATCTTCGTATCTCGCTCAAGCGAGATGGGGCTCGCTCAAGCCAGAGGAGCCCCTGATGCTTAAAACTTTTCTTGCTCAGCCTTCCTTATGCTCGCTCAAGCGTCACTGCATGTGCTCGCTCAAGCGAGTATGGTTCTCGCTTGAGCGAGTTGCCACCGGATGTCCTCCTTGTCTTATTTTAAATAAATTTTCATTTCTTATGCATCAAATCCTTATCATGCATCATCTTAAAGGTGTTCCAAACATAGTATGGGTCATGGATGTAACACCTTATTATTATTTGCAACTAATAATTCCAAAAACATGAGAAAATTTTTCACAAAACAGTCACGTATTATTCGATATAGAAGGAAGCAGGCAAGGGAAGAATAAAGAGCATTCACACGCATGTAGCAACCTACAGAGAAGCTAAAACTGGGGCCGGCTCAATGGGTTTATCATAACACACCAACACCAGGGCGGATTACACAACACCGCTTGATCGCTTAGACGGGGTCTGACACCGTCCAGGCGGAGTATGGTAATGCAGTAGCGGATAGGGAATCTCACAAGGAAGCTTTTTCACGAGTAACACTGGTCACTCAATAGGAGGAAGTAGATAAGGGAAAGATGTTAATATATTCACTTGCATGGCATTCGGTAGAAGGGCGGAGTTAGAATCATCCTACTTGGCTAGGCGGGGTATATTTATCTTGGGCGGACTACAATACAACATTCACTTACTCAGGCGATGTTCAATACCGCCCGGCGAGACGGAATAATGCGACAACGGAGAAAGAAGGTACATAGGCGGAATCTCGAGGTGATATCTACTTGCTTCAGCATAGTTCTACGCGTTTGGGCGAACTGTCCTAGTTACTTGGGCGAGGTATGACACCGCCTAAATGAAATCCGCACAACGCCTCTTTAACACAACTACAAGGTAATTTTCTCAATCGGGTATGGGCAAGGGTTCACTAGGTAAATCCTCACACTCGCACTTCACTCAGAAAAACGTGAAATTATAGGGTACATATATGATAG
This sequence comes from Clitoria ternatea, assembly GCA_037962975.1. Taxonomy (NCBI): domain Eukaryota; kingdom Viridiplantae; phylum Streptophyta; class Magnoliopsida; order Fabales; family Fabaceae; genus Clitoria; species Clitoria ternatea. Next base: position 138,211,396 of record CM075670.1, read on the forward strand.
TAGATTGTGGAGGAAGAAGGGATCTGAACCTATTCCGCCCAACTCAACTAATTATGACAACGCCTGGGCGGACTCAACTACAACGCCCAAATCAGGGGTCAACACCGGGGTCTCATTCTAACAACTATATCGCTCCAGCGTGGATCCTCACGCTTGGGCGAATCGCTCCCATACTTCGGGCGGGGTACGACTCCGCCCAACGTATCCGACATAAATTTTCCTAAGACAATTCTCGATTCACTCAGACTTGGCTATAACCTGCTCAATCATACTGTCCCTGCGTATCCATTAAAGCACAATTATGAAACAAGGCAGCACATAGCATCACACACACCAAAACCATACATCCATATATACATAAGAGTGTATGTCAATATTTACAACACAAAATCGGGTTTCTCCTTGTCCATAAAATTCTATTCATCCCCAAAACATTAACATCCGGTATGAACCAGTCAGGGCTTAATCCAACAACGCCTTAATTAAGCCTTCCAAATGCATCAGCACTCCGCCCAGCATTCCAGCTCTGCTTCTGGTCCTCCTCTCAAGAGACATTCACTGAAAATGGCCACTGCAGGGGTGAGCTTTTACATGTAAAATGATACTCACAGACTCGGTATCAGCGTCAGTACGCGCTCCTGCTATCATTCAATCTTTCTCAAGTAACCAAGTTCATACAGTTCAAACAACATTCATGACACACATGATACACAGAGTTTATTCCACATCCAAATATATATTCATGCATTCAAAATCATACACATATTCATACATAGATTTATACACCACCACAATCAGCCTTATTTCTATATGCATGCCTGCGGATCCGACTCGGGTAAAGACTCTCAGTTACGGTCCCCTTTTCTTCTGGCCCCTCGTCCCTCAGCTCTTACCAGGTGGCACCGGCCTCCCCACGGCGTCTCGAGACTCTCTTCTCTAGCTCCAACGGCTACCACGAGCACTATTGGGATCTAGCCAGGGTTGGTAACTGGAAGTCGTTTCCCTTGGGGTTCTTGACCTCCCATGGGTCACCCCATTCTCACTCATGCAACTAACACATTCATTATTACACATCATCGCGCCACGAATACCTTCGCCGTAATCATTAAGCAAGAACGGATTTCCCACACTACTCGTAATCATTCAGTCAATCACACCAGTGCATGTTACAATCGGTCATCAGACTAACATCATTGAGCAATCCAATTAAGAGCATGCATATACATATTTTTCATAGTGACAAGAAAATAGATCCATGCATATCATTCATCATTATCATCTACTAACAGGCTACACCATCGCCACAAAAATCACTATCAGAATCTTAAACCATGCATCAGTTTTAATGATTATAATTACATGCACACACACACACCCACACTCAGCAGTACGTTCATCCGGTACCGTTCTTAGACCATGCATTCGACATGCAAGCGCCCCCTACCTTAGAAGAACCTCAGAAACTTTTCCGTTCTTGTCATTGGGTCCGATGTCTTTCTCCTGGTTCGTTCGGCCTTCCTTGGCTTTGTCGTATCCTGCGCCTGATTCTGGGATGGAGTGTAGTTCGTTCGTCAGTACTGCAACCAAGGTCTCCAGGAGCGAAGAGTGAGAGAAGAGAAGAAAGATGGAGACGAAGAGAGGAAGTAGAGGATGAAGTGACGGAGGAGGGAGTCTGAAGAAAGAGTAAGTGCGTTCATCACCAAAGGCTCACATTTTATATATATATATGTACATGCGCACAGTAAGAGAAGAGTGGGATGGGAGAGTGCGTGCCCAGCAGTCACGTGCACTCCACCCCATCCCCTGACCACCACCATTTTTATATTTTAATGGCCTTAAACTACTTAGTTAAGTGCAATTAACAGTTATTTCTAGTTGAAATCAAGTCTTAATGGTTTATTCTTCATTCAGCATTTAATTTCAAAACTGGGATGTTACAGTTCTCCCCCACTGAAAAAGAATTTCGTCCCCGAAATTCAGTCGGTACTTACCTAGGTAAACAATTCGGGGTACTGCTGTTGCATAGTGTCTTCGCGTTCCCACGTGCAGGAGGTGGTCTTGCCTTGCTGCCACTCCACCTTAACCAGCCTTACGTTCTTGTTTCTTAAGCGTTTTACCGATCGGTCCACGATTCCAACCGGTGTAGTCACAGTGGTTAGGTCTTCCTTGATCTCTACCTCGTCGTCAGGCATCGTGTGGCTGGGGTCATGCAAATATTTCCTTAGTTGAGACACGTGAAATACGTTGTGCAATCGGGACAAGTGAGTTGGTAACGCGAGGCGGTATGCTACGGGGCCGATCCGTTCTAACACCTCGTAAGGTCCAATGTATCGAGGGCTTAACTTCCCACTTTTTAAGGCTCGTCCAACTCCTTTACTCGGAGAGGTTCTCAGGAACACTCGATCTCCGACTAAAAATTCCAATGGCTTGATGCGCTTGTCATGGTAGCTCTTCTGCCTGTCTTGTGATGCTTTCATCTTCTCCCTTGTCACTCGGATCTGTTCTGTGGTTTGCTTCACGATGTCTGGTCCCAATAGTAGACTTTCACCCGCTTCCGACCAGCAGAGTGGGGTTCGGCATCTGCGCCCATATAATGCCTCGTAAGGTGCCATGCCAATGCTGTGATGATGGCTGTTGTTGTACGTAAACTCGATCAAGGGAAGGTACTGCTCCCAGTCCCCACCGTACTCTAACACACACGCTCTCAATAAGTCTTCTAGACTCTGAATTGTTCGTTCGGATTGTCCATCCGATTGGGGGTGATAGGCAGAACTAAGCCAAAGCTTCGTCCCCAATTCTTGATGCATGCTGGTCCAAAATCTGGACGTAAATCTAGGGTCCCTATCCGATACGATGGAAGTAGGTATGCCATGCAGTCGGATAACTTCTTGAATGTAGATTTGAGCCAACTTATGCAATGGGTACCTCATATTCACAGGTAAGAAGTGTGCACTCTTCGTCAATCGGTCAACAATGACCCAAATTGCATCATGGCCCGCTCGGTTTTTGGGTAATCCCATGATAAAATCCATCGCAATTGAGTCCCATTTCCACACGGGGATCTCTAGAGGCTGCATTGCATCGTACGGTTTTTGGTGCTTTACCTTCGATTTCTGACAAGTGATACACCAGGCCACGTACTCCGCCACATCCTTCTTTAGTCCGGGCCACCAGAACTGTCTCCTCAAGTCGTGGTACATTTTCGTGGTTCCTGGGTGAATGCTGAGTAGGCTTTTGTGGGCTTCATCAAGCACCATTCTTCTCAATCTTCCTCCACTTGGTATGTATATTCTGTCCCTCACCCGGAAGATCCCATCTGGCCCCTCTGCCAAGGATAAGTCCTTTCCTTTGGCCTGAATTTCCTTCATTTCAGCTAGGTAAGAGTCTGCCTGTTGCTGTTCGTACACGGATTTTAAGAATTCATTGGCAATCCTCAACGTACCGATTGTCATCTTCTGAGAGGAAGGGGTGTCAACATGCAAGTTCATGTCTCGGAACCGCTCCAACAACTCTACTTCTTTTGCCATCATGGCTGCTATGTGGAGGGATTTCCGACTCAACGCGTCGGCCACGACATTTGCCTTACCTGGGTGGTATTTCAACTCGAAATCATAGTCCTTCAAAAACTCAATCCATCTTCTCTGCCTCATGTTCAGCTCCTTTTGGTCGAATAGGTATTTGAGGCTCTTATGATCGCTGTACACTTCAAACTTGGACCCGTACAAGTAATGCCTCCAGATTTTTAATGCAAAAACTACTGCTGCCAGCTCCAAGTCATGGGTCGGATAATGCTGCTCGTGGGGTCTCAATTGTCGAGAGGCATATGCTATCACTCGATCTTTCTGCATGAGTACACACCCTAATCCGAGTCCGGACGCGTCACAATAGACCACGAAGCTTTCTCGTAACTCAGGTAATGCCAACACCGGAGCAGTCGTCAACTTATTCTTCAGCTCTTGGAAGCTGTTCTCACACTCCGGACTCCACACGAAAGGAACGTTCTTCCGAGTCAATTTAGTCAGGGGTAATGCCAACTTAGAAAAACCTTCGATGAACCTCCTATAATAACCTGCCAAGCCCATAAAAATTCTTATTTCTGAGACCGATCTGGGCCTCTCCCATGCTATTACAGCAGCTACCTTCGCAGGATCCACCGAGACGCCTCGCTCGGAGATCACATGCCCGAGGAAGTGGATCTCATCCATCCAGAATTCGCACTTCGAGAGCTTTGCAAACAATTGTTTCTCCTTCAACACTTGGAGTACCGTTCTGAGATGTCCTTCATGCTCCTCAGATGTCTTAGAATAAACTAGAATGTCATCGATGAAGACAACAACAAACCGATCTAAGAAGGAGTGGAATATGTTGTTCATGTAATTCATGAAAACAGCAGGGGTGTTTGTCACACCAAACGGCATCACTACATACTCGTAGTGACCATATCGAGTCCTAAAGGCAGTTTTAGGAATGTCCGAGTCCTTCACTCGGATTTGGTGATATCCCGATCGTAAGTCGATCTTCGAGAAGACTGAGGCTCCACGCAGCTGGTCAATTAAATCATCAATTCTAGGCAGTGGGTATCGATTCTTGATTGTGAGCTTGTTAAGCTGTCGATAATCTATACAAAGTCTCATGCTGCCATCCTTCTTCTTAACAAGTAGCACAGGTGCGCCCCATGGTGACACGCTTGGTCTAATGAACTGCTTCTCAAGTAACTCATCCACTTGTTTCTTTAACTCTGCCAATTCAGTTGAGGACATTCTGTAGGGCGCACTGGAGACTGGTTCGGCTCCAGGGATCAAGTCTATAAAGAATTCAACTTCTCTATTGGGAGGCACACTCGGAACGTCTTCTGGGAACACTTCTGGGAATTCACAGACAACCGGAATTTCATTCACTAGGGTCTCACTCTCATCTTTGGTTAGACAAAGCATCATAAATAGTTGGGTTATACCTAGTGCCGTGCCATCTTCAGTGGGTTGTTTAGGGAAAACTATCTCTCGGTTTCTACAATCTACTAATACCTTATTGGCTGAAAGCCAATCTATTCCGAGTACGATGTCAAGACCCTTTAGGGGCATGCAAATCAGATCGAAGGTGAAACTCCGATCATATAACTCAAATGCTACATTTTTGCATATTGACGATGTGAACACACTAGGGCCAGCAGGGCTGGCCACTTCCAAAGTCCGGTTCATAGACACAGTTGGTAACTTTAACTGTTCCACGCACTCATCAGCTATAAAAGAATGGGTAGCTCCCGAATCGAAAACAACATTAAGCGTATTCATTCCAAGTGAGCACTTACATTGTACTAGATCGTTTGCTGGTGCAACATCCTCTGCATTGATGGTGTAGATCCTTCCTATCGCTGTTGGGCCGGTATTCCTCTCTCGGCTGTTCGGAGCACGCATCATATTTCCTCTGGTTCCGTTGCCTCTGCCACCAGGTCGTTGGTTATCACTCACTCGGGTTCTATCTTGAAATCCTCCTTGACGCACATTAGTGTTTGTCTGGCGGAGTTGGGGGCAGTCAGGACGAACGTGTCCCTTCTCTCCGCAGTGGTAGCATTTAACATTTGTATCATTGCAATCCTTAGCAAAGTGGTCACCGCCGCATTTAAAGCATCCGCCATACCTTGGTCGCCCACTCATTTGTCTCCCTCGGTCATTATGATTCTGATATCTGGTGAAGGGTTCATTCCTCCTCACGTTCCCTGGCCTCTTGAAACGTGATTGCTGAGGCCTCAGGTGTTGGTTGGCTCTGCTACACTGGCCCGAATGGGCCCTGTCATCCTCTTCGAATATTCGACACTTGTTCACTAAGGCAGGGAAACTCCGGATTTCATGGTATCTGCAAGCCCTCTTGATATCCGATCTCAATCCGTTCTCAAACTTAAGACACTTGGAGTTCTCCGTTCCTGGCTGCTGGAAGGGCGGATAGAATAGGCACAATTCCTCAAATCTGGTAGCGTATTCTTCCACAGTCATGGAGCCCTGTTTTAACTCCATAAACTCCAGCTCTTTCCGACTCCTCACTGTGTCGGGAAAGTATTTGTCTAAGAAGCAGGCCTTGAAATCGTTCCACGTCAGTTGATTATCATCTTCGGGGAATCGGCTTCTGGCTATTTTCCACCAATTCTCCGCTTCATCTCGTAGCATATACACTGCGCATTCCACCTTCTGGGCTTCGGTACAGCGAAGACCCCTAAAAATTCTCTCTAATTCCTGAGTCCACTTGAACGCCGCCTCAGGATTCCGTCCTCCTAAGAATTCACTCGGCTTCCTTTTTAAGAAACGGTCCAGCACAGCCATCCTCAGGTCGAGTCTGGCCCTGCCTTTCAAATACATCCGCAAAGCGTTGGAATGCTGTGGCTATAGCCTCCATACTTTGACGATGCGCCATTCCTTATCTTGAAATTGACATTTAAGGATAAGTATACGGAGCCACTTTACTACCGATCTAGTTATTAGTCCAACAACTAATAGCTTAGCACATTATATCATTCGCCTAAGTCATACACACAATCGGACCAGGGGAACACAACCTCTTGTCCTCAAGTCAACATCAATCAAGTCAACTAGCATCAGAACAATTTCAACCATTCAATCAAAAAGACACACACACCACCTCCTACACTTGGTAAGCATACTTTGGCCTTGGACTTTTCGGTCCGCTCTGATACCAAAATGTAACACCTTATTATTATTTGCAACTAATAATTCCAAAAACATGAGAAAATTTTTCACAAAACAGTCACGTATTATTCGATATAGAAGGAAGCAGGCAAGGGAAGAATAAAGAGCATTCACACGCATGTAGCAACCTACAGAGAAGCTAAAACTGGGGCCGGCTCAATGGGTTTATCATAACACACCAACACCAGGGCGGATTACACAACACCGCTTGATCGCTTAGACGGGGTCTGACACCGTCCAGGCGGAGTATGGTAATGCAGCAGCGGATAGGGAATCTCACAAGGAAGCTTTTTCACGAGTAACACTGGTCACTCAATAGGAGGAAGTAGATAAGGGAAAGATGTTAATATATTCACTTGCATGGCATTCGGTAGAAGGGCGGAGTTAGAATCATCCTACTTGACTAGGCGGGGTATATTTATCTTGGGCAGACTACAATACAACATTCACTTACTCAGGCGATGTTCAATACCGCCCGGCGAGACAGAATAATGCGACAACGGAGAAAGAAGGTACATAGGCGGAATCTCGAGGTGATATCTACTTGCTTCAGCATAGTTCTACGCGTTTGGGTGAACTGTCCTAGTTACTTGGGCGAGGTATGACACCGCCTAAACGAAATCCGCACAACGCCTCTTTAACACAACTACAAGGTAATTTTCTCAATCGGGTATGGGCAAGGGTTCACTAGGTAAATCCTCACACTCGCACTTCACTCAGAAAAACGTGAAATTACAGGGTACATATATGATAGTAGATTGTGGAGGAAGAAGGGATCTGAACCTATTCCGCCCAACTCAACTAATTATGACAACGCCTGGGCGGACTCAACTACAACGCCCAAATCAGGGGTCAACACCGGGGTCTCATTCTAACAACTATATCGCTCCAGCGCGGATCCTCACGCTTGGGCGAATCGCTCCCATACTTCGGGCGGGGTACGACTCCGCCCAACGTATCCGACATAAATTTTCCTAAGACAATTCTCGATTCACTCAGACTTGGCTATAACCTGCTCAATCATACTGTCCCTGCGTATCCATTAAAGCACAATTATGAAACAAGGCAGCACATAACATCACACACACCAAAACCATACATCCATATATACATAAGAGTGTATGTCAATATTTACAACACAAAATCGGGTTTCTCCTTGTCCATAAAATTCTATTCATCCCCAAAACATTAACATCCGGTATGAACCAGTCAGGGCTTAATCCAACAACGCCTTAATTAAGCCTTCCAAATGCATCAGCACTCCGCCCAGCATTCCAGCTCTGCTTCTGGTCCTCCTCTCGAGAGACATTCACTGAAAATGGCCACTGCAGGGGTGAGCTTTTACATGTAAAATGATACTCACAGACTCGGTATCAGCGTCAGTACGCGCTCCTGCTATCATTCAATCTTTCTCAAGTAACCAAGTTCATACAGTTCAAACAACATTCATGACACACATGATACACAGAGTTTATTCCACATCCAAATATATATTCATGCATTCAAAATCATACACATATTCATACATAGATTTATACACCACCACAATCAGCCTTATTTCTATATGCATGCCTGCGGATCCGACTCGGGTAAAGACTCTCAGTTACGGTCCCCTTTTCTTCTGGCCCCTCGTCCCTCAGCTCTTACCAGGTGGCACCGGCCTCCCCACGGCGTCTCGAGACTCTCTTCTCTAGCTCCAATGGCTACCACGAGCACTATTGGGATCTAGCCAGGGTTGGTAACTGGAAGTCGTTTCCCTTGGGGTTCTTGACCTCCCATGGGTCACCCCATTCTCACTCATGCAACTAACACATTCATTATTACACATCATCGCGCCACGAATACCTTCGCCGTAATCATTAAGCAAGAACGGATTTCCCACACTACTCGTAATCATTCAGTCAATCACACTAGCGCATGTTATAATCGGTCATCAGACTAACATCATTGAGCAATCCAATTAAGAGCATGCACATACATATTTTTCATAGTGACAAGAAAATAGATCCATGCATATCATTCATCATTATCATCTACTAACAGGCTACACCATCGCCACGAAAATCACTATCAGAATCTTAAACCATGCATCAGTTTTAATGATTATAATTACATGCACACACACACACCCACACTCAGCAGTACGTTCATCCGGTACCGTTCTTAGACCATGCATTCGACATACAAGCGCCCCCTACCTTAGAAGAACCTCAGAAACCTTTCCGTTCTTGTCGTTGGGTCCGATGTCTTTCTCCTGGTTCGTTCGGCCTTCCTTGGCTTTGTCGTATCCTGCGCCTGATTCTGGGATGGAGTGTAGTTCGTTCATCAGTACTGCAACCAAGGTCTCCAGGAGCGAAGAGTGAGAGAAGAGAAGAAAGATGGAGACGAAGAGAGGAAGTAGAGGATGAAGTGACGGAGGAGGGAGTCTGAAGAAAGAGTAAGTGCGTTCATCACCAAAGGCTCACGTTATATATATATATATATATATGTACATGCGCACAGTAAGAGAAGAGTGGGATGGGAGAGTACGTGCCCAGCAGTCACGTGCACTCCACCCCATCCCCTGACCACCACCATTTTTATATTTTAATGGCCTTAAACTACTTAGTTAAGTGCAATTAACAGTTATTTCTAGTTGAAATCAAGTCTTAATGGTTTATTCTTCATTCAGCATTTAATTTCAAAACTGGGATGTTACAATGGAACCTCATGAAATCTCTTCTCTTAAAATTCAATCATGCAACAATTAAATTAATTAATTCTTTTGCTGATTTTAATTGGAAAATTATTATAAAATCGTTCTATAATTTACCCTCTCATATCTTCATATCTGGGAGTGGTTTATCATAGATCTAGGTGTTGTATTAAAAGCTTCACCACTTATTTTCTCTTCATTGAATAGTGATTTTAAATCACGAAAAATCTCCCCGTATTTTCGGGGCGTCTCACTCTTCTCTTCCTTTTTCTTTCTTTGTTTTTCTTCTTTAGGTTTGGGCAATCCGCCTTAAAGTGCCCTTCCTTTCCACATTCAAAAAAGTTGGTGAGGAATTATTTTCTTTAGAGATAGGTTTCTTACCTTTGTGTGAACCCCTTTTGGAAGCATTTCTTCCTCATGAGTTTTCCAAAATGCTTCACGAATAGTCCTGGCTCTTCGTCCCCATCAAGATCACTCTTGGATTCATCTTCATCGATTGAGGTGGCCTTAAGAGCTAGCCCTTTCTTCTTTAAGACTTTTTCTTCTTCCTCCGCATGTTTTAAATCTTTCAACTCTTGTTCTTGTTCTTGTAACTTACCAAACAATGTAGCAAGGGACATATCATTTATATTTAGTGATTGTTTAATAGCAGTAACAAGAGGTTGTCTTCCCTAGTAAGACTTTTTAACACTTTGTGAATGAGCTCCTTGTTAGAATAAGATTTGCTAAGAGTAATATGATTAATGATCAAAGTAAATCTCTTTTGTAGTTCTAAGATCGTCTCACCAGAGTTCATCCTAAAGCTTTCATATTGGCTTGTTAATGTACTAATCTTAGAATCCTTAACATCGCTAGTTCCTTCATGAGTTATTTGAAGGGTATCCCATATATCTTTGGCAGATTTACATGTTACTACTCTAAAGAATTCATCGGGACCTAAGGCTAGAGTGATTAAATTCTTGGCTTTATAATTATACTATACTTTCTTTTCTTCATCACTAGTCCAATCATCCATGGGTTTTTCTATTTGTTTACCATCAACAATATGCATAGGTATGAAAGGACCATTTTCAATAGCATTCCAAACTCTTCAATTGATTAAACAAAAATTTTCATTCTTTTTTTCCAAAAAGCATAACCTTCCCCATTAAAAGCAGGAGGTCGATTTGTGACAGGGCCCGCAAGTGCACGGGTTATGTCGTGTAATATAAAAGATTATCGCTCTCCACAGGGACTGTGTTCAAAGTATCAGAATATTGAAATTTAATTATCCACACAATTGATTTTTTAAGGTTTTTGTAAAATAAAGCATAAAATTATGTTGCTCAGAAAATAAACAAAATTTTCTAGACACTTAAAAATTAGAGTTGAGAGTATCTTGGGATTTCGGGGGATCAAGACTCTATTTTATGTTAATGAATTTTAACTTTTCATAAATAAGAATCAAATTAAGTTTTCTAAGGCAGATTTTCCTTAAGCTAATTAATATGTTCCTCTCGGAATCCTATTAATGTACCTAACCTATGGAAAGCGCTGCTTAATCCTTAGAAAAGGCCTATTATCGTTTTGTGAAAATCCCTTTTTAAAATTCCCCAAAAGATTTTGATTACTTTCACGGTTTTTTCAAGGTCACAAAAGTATTTCAAAAACTTAGGCTTAGTTTAAAAACTTTCCAGTAACAATAAATCTCTCGATTCTATTAATTACTTAAACTTACTAATATACCAGCAAGTATACAGTTTTATCACTTAGGTTCTTGTTAGGAATTACTAAGAGCATTGAGCATTTTTTAAACTAAATGGAAAACAGAAATTTATTTAATTTAAAGTCAAAATAACATTAATATAAAATATTATCATACCCCTTTTATCCCAAGATAATTAATTTAGTTACTCATGAAATAATTCAAATTCATATAAATAATGGAAAAATAAAACATACAAGTCATGGTAAAAATAAAGACTTACGGGTTTCTCCAAAAGCTCAGAATAATTTACCACTGTATTTCCTTGTTGCAATATTCCTCCACCAATTACAAATTTGAATACTCACTTTTACAATTCACAACTCTTAAAATAAAAGAAAGAAAAAAATAAAAATAAAAGAGGAATGGGACGGAAAAAGAAAAAAGAAAGAGAAAGAAAATAATAAAAAGAGAAAGAGAAGAAACAGAGAAAGAAAACGGAAGAGAAAGAAAAGAAACGGAAAGAGAAAGAAAAGAAAATGGAACGAAGCTGATCAGATATTGTCCGTGTTCTGTGATGCCCTTCTCCTTCAGACCGCCCCTCTATTTATAGAGGTCTTGGACGTTAACAATCGGTGGCAAGTGGGCCTTTTTTATTAATTTTTTGTGTCAGCCGCCCCACATTCACAACTTGGAGACAGCCTGGATGGTGACAACTATAGGGAAAGGTGGAGAGACAGCTTTGTCTTGTTGTCAGCCGCCCCCCATAAGTCAAGGATCCACTTGGATAGTGGAAATCCAAGTCAGCATGGGCAATCAGTGGAATTATGGGTCGGTTTTCTCCTTCTGACTCGGATTTAGTGGATCGGTCAGTATCTACCAATAGAAGGAAACAATCCGAGTGGAAAAGGTGCCTTTTGTACACAAGACCGAGTGAAAGCTTTGCTCGGTGTTGAGTTGAGGGGACGGTGTTTAGGAGAAAGTCGGTCGGTGTTGAGTTGAGGGGACGGTGTTGTTGCTGTGAGGAAGGGACGAGTGAAGAATGACTGAATAGAGACTGAAGACTGACTAAAAAGTGATTGATGAGTGACTAAAAAACGCCTCTGATTGAAACATTCAATCGGAACCGACTGAAGAGTGACACGGAACCGATTGAAAAGTGATTCACTCAGTACTGATTAAAAAGTGGCTCGGAACTGACTGAAGAGGGACTTGGAACCGACTGAAGAGTGGCTCGGAACCGGTTCATGCCCTATTGAGAAGTCTTCATTCAAATGATCCAATCGGCACCTCCTAAAATGTTCCACTCGGTTATGTTTCTGGGGTTTAATCACTCGGAGAAACTTGTTCGGATTTGCTTGATAGTCATTCAGTCGAGAATGACCCTTCTTTAACTCATTCAAATGATACACTCGGACACCTTTACTCGAAAGTCTGAGTTGATTTTCACTAGGAATTGCCTTCAGTCGTCAATCAACTCACTAGGGAATCGAATATACCTTTCACTCAGAAATTTGAACTTGAAAGACTCTGGAATCTGGCTGATAGAAGTTCTTCCATGTCCGAGCCTTGCTTTGCTCGGAAATGCAGCTTTCGGCCCTAACTCACTCGGTAGTCTTCCTTGGAGACATCACACTCGGGCTTAGTGTGAAACTGTGAGTCTGCCCGAGTGTGATTCATTCCCGGTCGGATCTTTCATTGCTTGAAGAGACATTTTTCCGAAACAAACTACTCGGAAAGGACCTGTTCCGCTTGAGAATGCCAGCTTCTCTGAATGACACCACTCGGAGATTCCTTTTCTTTGCTCAAAATGCCATCTTTTTCGAATGAAACCACTCGGAGATAATTTTGCCCAGAAGGAGCAGTTGTTCCCCAAATCAGACCTGCTTCAGTCAACATCCCTTCACTCGGACAATAGCTTTGGGCAGTATTTATTCAAGGTCAGTCCCTTTTTTCACTCGGAATGGTTGCAGTCGGACAGCTTCTACTCGGATTCACCACTGACAGGGACATATTTCTTCAAGGTCAGCCATTTTTCACTCAGATTCACCTCCAACCGAGACTTATTCCTTTTTAGCATTGAACCTCCAACAGGGTAAGGCATTTATCACTCGGAATGGCTTTGATAGGGAACCTTCCACTCGGATTCACCTCCAACAGTGAAGTATTCCACTCGGAAATGCTCCATTCTGAGTCATTCCACTCGGATTTGATCATTTCTGAGTCATTATACTCGGATTTCATCATTCTGAGTCAGAATTCAGTATAAAAAGAGAGTTCTTTCCACTTTGGGCTTGTTCTTCTTGTTTCTTTATCATTTTATGGTCGTTTTTCTCTTGTTATTGACCCTTTATTACCTTAATTTCTGCAAAATAACATACCCAAGTAGAATATAGTGGAAAGAAAGCAAAAATCACAATAAATAAAGGAAATACAGTGCATAATGATTAAAATCCTAAGCAAACTAGATCTAATTTATTGTGTTATAAAGCACTTATCAAAATACCCCAAACCAAAACATTGCTTGTCCTCAAGCAATCACCATATTCACAAGATAAGACACAGAAAACACTAAGCTTAATAAACTAAGGAATCCAAAAAAGAGAAAAAGATTTATTCAAATGCCAATTTTTTTTATTTTTTTTATGTGAATCAATTTTCAATGTCAAGACTTTAGATACTCTTCTCACAATCTTCACTCAAGTGTTTCAAGGTTTGTGTATCTCTTAAATCATCATAGTCAAAAAATATTACCATAAGCTTGTTAATAAACCAGAAACTCCACAGTTTAGATAGAAAATATGTCAAAGTCTAAAGGTCTTTCAAAGGTTGTAATGTGGCCTTAGGTTGTATTGTCAAAGTAGGAATTTCAAGAAAAATGGAATACAAAAGGGCTTTAATAGTCATGAATGATTCAAGTTATCATCATAAATTTAACAGAGCAAATTTTTGAACTTTTATGGACTTTTTGGAATTCATTCAATATCATCCTTTTGATTTTCTTTTCTTTTTCTTGCTTTTCTTTGCATTCAATACCATATTTTTCTTAAGTCCTTTTTTATTTCTTTGCTCCACTAAATTTCCAACTTTTTCACCATTAAGAGAATATCAGTCAATGAAAGGTTTCAAGGAAAAATTTTCACTTTTAGGCTCAAAAGGGGCAACTAGGGGTCAAATTATGCAAAATTTCTGAGGCTTAAGAATAAGACCTAATTGTGCCTTTATCATCCTAAGACATATAATCAAAAACCATTTTGAATCGGTTGAAAAACAAGTTCTAGAATATTAATGACTATGAGATTCACTCAATCAAGAAGATATGGGTTTTGAAAATTTTTTTGAGAAATAACCCATTTTGGCTCAAGTCTAACCATGGAAAGTCTTTTCAAAGAAAATTTTAATCACATAAAGTTCATTGATACATTGATTTGGCATTTAAACAATCAAATTTTGAAAATTTTACTCAAAATTTTGGGGTCCTTAGATACTTTAGCCTTGAGTTCAAAGTAAATCTGTCATGCAATCATGGTAAATTACAAGATTACAAACAAAACAAGGAAAATACATATGCAAAATAAAATAACAATCACACAACGTAAATAAAATAGTTAAGTTTTCTTATCTACCACCCCAAACCAGAATTTGACATTGTCCTCAATGTTAAAATGGATGATAAAAGGATAAGAAAACTTACCTGTAGTAACCCCAAACCAGGATTTGACATAGTTGAATTTTTTATTTTTTATATTTTTTAACTTAAAATGAAACAACAACTTTTTATAGGGTTACCTCCCTATCAGTGCTAAGTTTTAAGTCTTCAGCCAGACTTCTCACCGTTTGAATTTACTCATCAGGAGCATCAAACAAGTCCAAGTCACTTGCTTGTTGTATTGGTTGACCTGTCAAGTAGTGCTTTACTCTCTGTCCATTTACCCTAAATGTACCAGATTTCTCGCTCCATAGTTTGACAGCTCCAAAGGGAAAGACTTTTGTCACCTTGAATGTTCTCGACCATCGGGATCTCAGTTTACCTGGAAAAAGCTTCAATCTGGAGTTAAATAGTAAAACCATATCACCTGGATTAAATGTTCTTCGTTGGATGTGACGATCATGCCATTGTTTGGTTTTTTCTTTATAAATTCTAGCATTTTCGTATGCATCTAAACGGAGATCTTCAAGCTCATTTAATTCCAACAATCTACGTTCACCTGCAGCCTTATGATCAAAGTTAAGAGTTTTAACAGTCCAAAAAGATTTATATTCTAGCTCAACAGGTAAATGACAGGCCTTCCCATAAACTAGTTTAAAAGGTGTGGTTCCAATTGGAGTTTTGTATGCGATTTGATACGCCCATAAGGAATCATCTAACTTAATAGACCAATCCTTACGTGACGTATTAACCACTTTTTGAAGAATATTTTTAATTTCCTGATTGGAGACCTCAACTTGTCCACTAGTTTGTGGGTGATAAGGTGTAGCAACCTTATGCCTAACTCCATATTTCTTTAGAAGGGTCTGAAAAGTTTTCTTAATAAAATGAGACCCTCCATCACTTATAACACATTTTGGGACCCCAAACCTTGGAAATATTATTTTCTTACAAAGTTTAATAACAGTCTTAGCATCAGAATGGGGTGAAGCAATGGCTTCCACCCATTTTGACTCATAGTCAACTGCCACTAATATGAACTGATTTCCAAAAGAGGAAGGAAAAGGTCCCATAAAATCAACACCCCATACATCAAACAATTCAACTTCTAAAATGGTATTCAATGGCATTTTATGTCTCTTACCAATGTTACCTATTCTTTGGCAAGCATCACAAGTTAAAACATACTTACGTACATTCTTAAAAATATTTGGCCAAAAGAACCCAGCTTGCAATACTTTAGCAGCTGTGTTAGAGGTACTCATGTGCCCTCAACAGGAAAGAGAATGGCAATGATCCAAGATAGCATGGACCTCATCTTATGAAACACATCTCCTAATTAAATGACAGGGCCCGCAAGCGCACGGGTTATGTCACGTAATATAAAAGATTATCGTTCTCCACAGGGACTGTGTTCAAAGTACCAGCATATTGAAATTTAATTATCCACACAATTGATTTTTAAGATTTTTATAAAATAAAGCACAAATTAAAGTTGCACAGAATACTAATAAATATAAAAATAAAATTTACTTGACACTTTAAAAATCAGAGTTGAGAATATCTTGGGATTTCGGGGGATTAAGACTCTATTTTATGTTAATGAATTTTAAATTTTCATAAATAAGAATCAAATTAAGTTTTCTAAGGTGAATTTTCCAAAAGCTAATTAATATGTTCCTCTCGGAATCCTATTAATGTACCTAACCTATGGAAAGCGCTGCTTAATCCTTAGAAAGGCCCATTATCGTTTTATGAAAATCCCTTTTATTTCCTCAAAAGAATTTTGATTACTTTCACGGTTTTACCGAGGTCACAAAAAGCATTTCAAAAATCTTAGGTTTAGTTTAAAGCTTTCCGGTAAAAATAAATCTCTCGATTCTATTTATTACCTAAACTTACTAATATACCCGCAAGTATACAGTTTTATCATTTAGGTTCTTGTTAGGAATTACTAAAAGCATTGAGCATTTTTTAAACTAAATGGAAAACAGAAATTTATTTAATTCCAAGTCAAAATAACATTAAAATAAAATATTATCATACCCCCTTTTATCCCAAGATAATTAATTTAGCTACTCATGAAATAATTCAAATTTATATAAATAATGGAAAAATAAAACATACAAGACATGGTAAAAATAAAGACTTACGGGTTTCTCCAAAAGCTCAGAATAATTTACCACTGTAATTCCTTGTTGCAATAATTTCTCCACCAATTACAAATTTAAATTCTTACTTTTACAGCCCTCACACTCTTACAAAATAAAAGAAGGAAAAGAAAATAAAAAGAAAGAGAAGAAAAATGAACAGGGAAAGAAAAATGAAGAGAAGAAAACTAAAGAGAAAAAGAGAGAAAGTAACAAAGAAAAGAAAATAGAATGAAGCTGATGGAATTGATGCAAGTGATGATTCATTTTATGCTCCTGGTTGCTCTCCCTTTTATAGGCGAATGGATGAATGAATCCAGCTAAGAAAACGCGTTAAAATTTGCAAGTGGGAGAAACTTTCGGTGCATGTGAATTCCAGCTGTGCCAACTTGTTTCCAATTTACATATTTTAATATTTCCAATAATTCGGTGCTTGGATTTATTCAGTTGGTCAAATTCTGAGTGGAAAGGTGTTGGAATTCCACAAGACCGAATGAAAGCTTGTTGTTCGGTATTGGTTGCTGGGCGTGGTTGGTTTATATGTGGCAGATATGGTGGTATGAGGGACAGTGGAGTTGCTGGACGATGTGGTGGATGGAGCCGGTGTTGGTAGGAGAGGAGTCTGGGCGGTATGAATGATGGAAAGGAGAAAAGGGACAGCGGATAGAAGAGGGAATGAGACGGTATTGAGAAGTGAGGACGGTTGGGCGGTGTTGGTTGGAGAGGAGTCTGGGCGGTGTTGGTTGGAGAGGAGTCTGGGCGGTGTTGTGTTGAATGGGTTGCTGGGCGGTGTTGAGTGATCCGTTATTTGGAGTTGTGGAGTGTAGGTCGGTTTTGAAAAGAGAGGACACGGTGTGGAGAGGATTGTTATTGATTGTGGCCGGTGTTGGGCCTGTGAAGAGATGGAAGGAGTCGGTGTTGATGGAGGTAGTGATCCGGGGTTGCATTATGGAGAATTGGGTCGGTTTTCTCTCTAGAATCCGAGTGGAAAAGAGGCCTTTTGAGCAAAAGACCGAGTGAAAGGTGACTTTGGACACAGATCCGAGTGACAGCCAGTCAGTGTTGTTGGGGGGTCGGTGTTTGCTGGATGAAAGGACGAGTGAAGATTGACTGAAGAGCAACTTCCATTCAGTCGGAATTGACTGCAGAAGGACTCGAAACCGACTGAAACCATTCACTCGGCTCAGGTTCATGGAGTTTATTCGGAACAGATTGAAGACTCACTCGGCTCAGATTCAATCGGTTCCTAATCATTTTCACTCGGCTGTCTCTGAATTTGAACAACTCGGTTAAAGCTTTGCTTTGGAATTCACTCGGAAGTGCCTTCTTATTTTTCACTCAGAACTTGCACTTGAAGGACTCTGGAAGCTGGCTGGTAGAAGTTTATGTCCGAGCCTTGTTTTGCTCAGAAGTGCAGCTTTCTGCTTTAGCTCACTCGGATGTCTTCCTTGGAGACTTTTCACTCGGATTTAATGCGAAACTTAAAAGTCAGTCCGAGTGTGATTCACTCCTGGTCGGATTTCACCTTGTCCGATTAAGACACCACTCGGAAATGCCTTGTTCTCCGAATGAAATCACTCGGATTCTCCTTAGTCAGAATTTATTCATTCAATGGCATTCCTTCTGCTCGGAATCAATTCACTCGGAATCAGCTTTTTGCCCAGAAAAGCACTTGTTCTTTGGTCAGACCTGCTTCAGTCAGCATTCTTCACTCGGATTTACTTCAATCAGCAAATTCCCACTCAGATTCACTTTAATCAGCAATCCTTTCACTCGGAAAATACCTTTGGGTAGCATTTATTAAAGCTCAGTTCCTTTTTTCACTCGGAATTGTTGCATTCGGACAGCTTCCAATTGGATTTTCCTAAAACCGAGACTTATTCCTTTTTAGCATTGATCCTTCACTCGAGTCAGCCATTTATCACTCGGAATGGCTTTGACAGGGAACTTTCCACTCGGATTTGGCTCCAACAGTGAAGTATTCCACTCGGCAATGCTCCATTCTGAATCGTTCCACTCAGAAAGGCTCCATTCTGAGTAATTCTACTCGGATTTGGTCCTTTCTCAGTCATCCCACTCGGATTTGGTCATTTTGAGTCGGAATTCAGCATTTCTGAGTCGGATTTTAACATTCTGAGTCGGATTTCAGCATAAAAAGAGAGTTCTTTCTACTTTGGGCCTGTTCTTCTTGTTTCTTTATCATTTTATGGTCGTTTTTCTCTTGTTTTTGACCCTTTATTACCTTAATTCCTGCAAAATAACATACCCAAGTAGACTAGAGTGGAAAGAAAGCAAAAATCGTAATAAATAAAGGAAATTTAGTGGATAATGACTAAAATCCTAAGCAATTTAGACCTAATTTATTGTATTATAAAGCACTTATCAAAATACCCCAAACCAAAACATTGCTTGTCCTTAAGAAATCACCATATTCACAAGATAAAATACAGAAAACACTAAACTTAATAAACTAAGGAATCCAAAATAGAGAAACAGATTTATTCAAATGCCAGTTTTATTTTTCTTATGTGAATCAATTTTCAATGTCAAGATTTGAGATACTCTTCTCACAATTTTCACTCAAGTGTTTCAAGGTTTGTGTATCTCTCAAATCATCATAGTCAAAAAATATTACCATAAGCTTGTTAATAAACCAGAAACTCCACAGTTTAAATAGAAAATATGTCAAAGTCTAAAGGTCTTTCAAAGGTTGCAATGTGGCCTTGGGTTGTATTGTCAAGGTAGGAATTTCAAGAAAAATGGAATACAAAAGGGCTTTAACAGTCATGAATGATTCAAATCACCATTATAAATTTAACAGAGCAAATTTTTGAACTTTTATGGACTTTTTGGAATTCATTCAATATCATCCTTTTGATTTTCTTTTTCTTTTTCTTGCTTTTCTTTTCATCCAATACCATATTTTTCTTAAGTCCTTTTTTTTATTTCTTTGCTCCACTAAATTTCCAACTTTTTTACCATTAAGAGAATATCATTCAGTGAAAGGTTTCAAAGAAAAATTTTCGCTTTTAGGCTCAAAAGGGGCAACTAGGGGTCAAATTATACAAAATTCTGAGGCTTAAGAATAAGACCTAATTGTGCCTTTATCATCCTAAGACATATAATCAAAAACCATTTTGAATCGGTTGAAAAACAAGTTCTAGAATATTAATGACTATGAGATTCACTCAATCAAGAAAATATGGGTTTTGAAAATTTGTTTGATAAATAACCCATTTTGGCTCAAGTCTAACCATGGAAAGTCTTTTCAAAGAAAATTTTAATCACACATAAGGTTCATTTAAGCGTTTATTTGGCATTTAAACAATCAAATTTTGAAAATTTTACTCAAAATTTTGGGATCCTTAGATACTTTAGCCTTGTGTTCAAAGTAAATTTATCATGCAATAATGGTAAATTACAAGATTACAAACAAGGAAAACACACATGCAAAATAAAATAACAATCACACAACGTAAACAAAACAGTTAAGTTTTCTTACCTACCACCCCAAACTAGAATTTGACATTGTCCTCAATGTTAAAATGGATGAGAAAAGGATAAGAAAACTTACCTGTAATAACCCCAAACCAGCATCTGACATAGTTGGTTTTTTTTATATATAGAATAAAAGCTTAAAATAAATAAAACAACAACTTTTTATAGGGTTACCTCCCTATCAGTGCTAAGTTTTAAGTCTTCAGCCAGACTTCTCACCGTTTGGATTTACTCATCAGGAGCATCAAACAAGTCCAAGTCACTTACTTGTTGTATTGGTTGACCTGTCAGATAGTGCTTTACTCTCTGTCCATTTACCCTAAATGTACCAGATTTCTCGCTCTATAGTTCGACAGCTCCAAAGGGAAAGACTTTTGTCACCTTGAATGGTCCCGACCATCGGGATCTCAGTTTACCTGGAAAAAGCTTCAGTCTGGAATTAAACAGTAAAACCATATCACCTGGATTAAATGTTCTCCGTTGGATGTGACGATCATGCCATTGTTTGTTTTTTTCTTTATAAATTCTGGCATTTTCGTATGCATCTAGACGGAGTTCTTCAAGCTCATTTAATTCCAACAATCTTTGTTCACCCGCAGCCTTATGATCAAAGTTAAGAGTTTTAACAGCCCAAAAAGATTTATATTCTAGCTCAATAGGTAAATGACAGGGCTTCCCATATACTAGCTTAAAAGGTGTGGTTCCAATGGGAGTTTTGTATGTGGTTCGATACGCCCATAAGGAATCATCTAACTTAATAGACCAATCCTTATGTGATGTATTCACCACTTTTTGAAGAATATTTTTAATTTTCCGATTGGATACCTCAACTTGTCCACTAGTTTGTGGGTGATAAGGTGTAGCAACCTTATGCCTAACTCCATATTTCTTTAGAAGGGTCTGAAAAGTTTTCTCAATAAAATGAGACCCTCCATCACTTATAACACATTTTGGGACCCCAAACCTTGGAAATATTATTTTCTTGAAACGTTTAATAACAGTCTTAGCATCAGAATGGGGTGAAGCAATGGCTTCCACCCATTTTGACACATAGTCAACTGCTACTAATATGAACTGATTTCCAAAAGAAGAGGGAAAGGGACCCATAAAATCAACACCTTATACATCAAACAATTCAACTTCTAAAATGGTATTTAATGGCATTTCTTGTCTCTTACCAATGTTACCTGTTCTTTGGCAAGCATCACAAGTTAGAACATACTTACGTACATCCTTAAAAATATTTGGCCAATAGAACCCAGCTTGCAATATTTTAGCAGCTGTCTTGGAGGTGCTCATGTGCCCTCCACAGGAAAGAGAATGGCAATGATCCAAGATAGCATGGACATCATCTTGTGAAACACATCTCCGGATCATACCATCTGCACATTGCTTGAAAAGGAGTGGTTCATCCCAATAATAATGCTTGACATCTGCATAAAACTTTTTCCTTTGTTGAAAGCTAAGATCAGGAGGTAAGATACCACATGCAAGAAAATTTACAAAATCAGCATACCAAGGAACACGTTGGATATTAAGATTCAAGAGTTGTTCATCTGGAAAAGATTCATTGATGGGAATATTATCTGTTTCTTCTTTTTCAGATGTCAACCTAGATAGGTGGTCAGCGACCAAGTTCTCGGTACCCTTCTTGTCCTTAATTTCCAAGTCAAATTCTTGCAATATTAGAATCCACCTAATTAATCTAGGCTTTGCTTCCTTTTTATTCAATAGATACTTAATGGCAGAGTGGTCAGTGTAAACAGTAACATGTGAACCTACCAAATAAGACCTAAATTTATCAAAAGCAAAGACAATAGCTAACAGTTCTTTTTCAGTTGTGGCATAATTTACCTGAGCATCATCTAGTGTCCGGCTGGCATAATGAATTATATGGAGCTTTTTATCCTTTCTTTGCCCCAACACAGCCCCTACTGCGTAATCACTCGCATCGCATATCAGCTCAAATGGGAGTTTCCAATCAGGTGGTTGTACGATGGGGGCAGAGATTAGAGCTTGCTTAATCCTGTAAAAAGCTTCCATACAAGATGAATCAAAATTAAAAGGCACATCCTTACCCAGAAGAGTTGTAAGAGGCTTTGTGATCTTGGAGAAATCTTTAATGAACCTGCGATAAAACCCTACATGTCTAAGAAAACTCCGAATACCTTTCACATTTGTGGGTGGAGGCAATTTTTCAATTACTTCCACTTTAGCCTTATCAACTTCTATACCTCTCTCAGACACCAGGTGTCCAAGAACTATGCCTTCTCTTACCATAAAATGGCATTTTTCCCAATTTAGAACCAAATTGGTTTCTTCACAATGCTGCAAGACTTGGCACAAATTTGTTAAACAATTATCAAAATCCAAACCATGCACTGAAAAATCATCCATAAAGACTTCCATCACATTTTCAATAAGGTCAGAAAAAATTGCTTGCATACACCTTTGAAAAGTCGCAGGTGCATTACATAAACCAAAAGGCATACGTCTGTAAGCATAAGTCCCATAAGGGCAAGTGAAGGTAGTCTTTTCTTGATCAGATGGATGAATGGGAATTTGATGAAAACCTGAATACCCATCCAAATAATAGAAATAAGAGTGTTTCGCAAGTCTTTCAAGCATCTGATCAACAAAAGGGAGGGGAAAATGATCTTTTTTCGTGGCGCTATTTAACTTCCTATAATCAATGCACATGCGCCAACCAGAGACAATCCTAGTAGGAATCAAGTTATGTTTATCATTTTTAATCACAGTTATTCCCCCTTTTTTAGGCACCACATGGACCGAACTTACCCATTTACTACTATCAACAGGATATATGACTCCAGCATCAAGCAATTTTAAAATTTCCTTTTTAACCACTTCTTGCATTTTAGGATTTAATCTCCTAAGTGGTTCTACTGTGGGCCTACTTTCATCTTCTACAGTAATCCTGTGCATACAAAGAGAAGGGCTAATCCCTTTGATATCATCCATTGTATAACCTATTACCTTTCTATACAACCTAAGTTGTTTCAAAAGTTTTTCAGTTTCATATGGATTCAATTCAGCATTAATAATCACAGGATATGTGGAATTAGGGCCAAGAAACTCATACCTTAAAGAAGCTGGTAAAGGTTTTAATTCCACATTGGGGCTTACCACTTTGTCACACATGACCTCAGTGTCATGTGGGGCCTCAGAGCAATCAGATGTTTCTGTCAGCTCAATCATGAAAACAGTTTCAAGTGGGTCATTAGGAAGGGTTGCTTCCTTTACCACTTGTTCGACAAAATCCACAGTACAGCAAACATCATTGTAAGGTTTTTCTAAAACATTTTTCAAGTTAAAGTCAACCTTTTGGTCTCCAACAGTTAGAGACAACTTACCATTCTTGACATCGATCACAGCACCTGCAGTTGCTAAAAATGGTCTACCTAAAATAATAGGAATCAAAGAATCTTCATCCATTTCAAGCACAACAAAGTTAGCAGGTATAAAAAATTTTCCTATCTTAATAGGAACATCCTCTAAAATTCCTACAGGATATTTTACAGATCTATCAGCCAATTGTAAAGACACCCTAGTAGGTTTCAGTTCACCCAATCCTAACTTTTCAGCAACAGATAATGGCATTAAACTCACACTCGCTCCTAAATCACACAACGCTTTATCTATATTCATGTCACCAATCATGCAAGGAATAGAGAAACTACCTGGATCTTGGAGCTTGGGTGGAAGTTTCTTTTGAATTAGAGCACTGCACTCTTCAGTAAGTGCAACTGTACCATCTTCCTCCAGTCTTCTTTTATTGGACAGAATGTCCTTCAGGAACTTTGCATATGTGGGCATTTGCTACAAAGCATCTGTAAAAGGAATATTAATATACAATCTCTTTAAAACATCAAGGAACTTACCAAATTGTTTGTCCAACTTTGCTTTGGCTAAGCGCTGAGGAAATGGAATGGGAGGTTGATATGGCTTAACCTCCTCCTTCTTTTCTTGTGGTTTCTCTTCTTCAATTACTGGATGAGATGAAGATTCATCGACTTTCTTTTCCTCCTTTGTTGTCTTGTCAACTGGCCCATCGTATTGAGTACCACTCCTAAGAGTGACAGCCATGGTTTGGTTGGATGGTCCAGCCTCTGGTTTTCCAGGAAATGTTCCTGGTGCTCTTTGAGAATAGGAGGCTTGTTGGGCAATTTGATTTTCCAGTATTTTGTTGTGAGTGGCAAGAGAGTCCACTTTTGAAGCCAAGTTTTTTATTGCATCAGAGAATTCATCATTTTGTTTAAGTTGAGTAGCTACAAATGTCTCCATCAAGGATTCTAGTTTTGATTTTTGTGGAATATAGGTTCCTTGTTGAGGTTTGTAGTTACTTTGGAATTGAGGTGGCCTATTTTGGAAGCCAGGTGGACCTTGTGGAGGTCTGTAGTTACCTTGATAATTTCCACCGTAGTTTCCAATAGCATCCACCTGATGCATTTCTTGTTCTTGATTAGGGGTCATGGCTAAGTTGCAGTTTGTAGCTCCATGTCCTGAAACACCACAAACTTCACAAACAATATTAGTAGCACCTGTTGACCCTATTTTATCAAGTTTTAATGTTAATGCTTCAACTTTGGCAGAAAGTAGGGAAAGAGCATCAACAGAGTACTTACCTGGTGTTTTAGAAGGTAATCCTCTCTTAGAGTTCCACTGGTGAGTGTTTTGAGCTATTTCCTCAATCAGGTTCTCAGCTTCATCAACATTTTTACTCATGAAGGCTCCTCCAGCTGCAACATCTAAAGAGATCTTTTGTGTGGAAGTTAGTCCATTATAGAAAATATGGATTGTCAACCACCTTTCTATCCCATGGTGAGGACATTCTCTTAGCAACTCTCTGTATCTTTCCTAGGCTTCATACAAGGATTCATCATCTTTTTGTGAAAAATTGATGATTTGTTTTCTCAGCACATCAGTCTTGTTCCTTGGGTACCATTTATTGATAAAAGCACTGGACAATTGTTCCCAAGTTGTGATGGATCCTTCAGGAAGAGAGTATAACCACGCTCTCACTTTATCTCTTAAGGAGAAAGGGAAAAGTCTTAAGCGAATGGCATCATTGGTAGCTCCGTTTATCTTCAGGGTGTCACAGTATTCAAGAAAGATTTGAAGGTGAAGATTTGGATCTTCGGAGGGTAATCTTCCGAATTGGTTCTGTTGAACCATTGAGAGTAGTGAAGGCTTCAATTCAAAATTGTTAGCCTCCACTGTGGGTCTAAGGATGCTAGATCCTCTCCCATTAGTGCTTGGAGCGGCAAAATCTCTTAAGGGTCTGTGTTGGTCCGCCATTTGTTTTTCTTTTTGTTCTTTTTGTTCTTTTTGTTGTTTTCTCAAAGCTCTAAGGGTACGTTCTATCTCAGGGTCAAATCCTAAGTTTAGATCGACACTACGGCTTCGTCGCATAAATGGAAAATAAATGACAAATAAAACAAATTATCAAAAAAATAAAACAACAACAGATACACAAAATAAAGAACAAAATACAAAATTACAAACAAAATTAAAAATAAAAATAAAAATAACAATAAAAATATTAACAAGTATGATCTAATCGAATTTCAATATTGCCGATATTTGAGGGACAACAGTCCCCGGCAACGGCGCCAAAAACTTGACAGGGCCCGCAAGCGCACGGGTTTTGTCGCGTAATATAAAAGATTATCGTTCTCCACAGGGACTGTGTTCAAAGTACCAGCATATTAAAATTTAATTATCCAGACAATTGATTTTTAAGATTTTTATAAAATAAAGCACAAATTAAAGTTGCACAGAATACTAATAAATATAAAAATAAAATTTACTTGACACTTTAAAAATCAGAGTTGAGAATATCTTGGGATTTCGGGGGATTAAGACTCTATTTTATGTTAATGAATTTTAAATTTTCATAAATAAGAATCAAATTGAGTTTTCCAAGGCGAATTTTCCAAAAGCTAATTAATATGTTCCTCTCGGAATCCTATTAACGCACCTAACCTATGGAAAGCGCTGCTTAATCCTCAGAAAGGCCCATTATCGTTTTATGAAAATCCCTTTTATTTCCTCAAAAGAATTTTGATTACTTTCACGGTTTTACCGAGGTCACAAAAAGCATTTCAAAAATCTTAGGTTTAGTTTAAAGCTTTCCGGTAAAAATAAATCTCTCGATTCTATTTATTACCTAAACTTACTAATATACCCACAAGTATACAGTTTTATCATTTAGGTTCTTGTTAAGAATTACTAAAAGCATTGAGCATTTTTTAAACTAAATGGAAAACAGAAATTTATTAAATTCCAAGTCAAAATAACATTAAAATAAAATATTATCATACCCCCTTTTATCCTAAGATAATTAATTTAGCTACTCATGAAATAATTCAAATTTATATAAATAATGGAAAAATAAAACATACAAGACATGGTAAAAATAAAGACTTACGGGTTTCTCCAAAAGCTCAAAATAATTTACCACTGTAATTCCTTGTTGCAATAATTTCTCCACCAATTACAAATTTAAATTCTCACTTTTACAGCCCTCACACTCTTACAAAATAAAAGAAGGAAAAGAAAATAAAAAGAAAGAGAAGAAAAACGAACAGGGAAAGAAAAATGAAGAGAAGAAAACTAAAGAGAAAAAGAGAGAAAGTAACAAAGAAAAGAAAATAGAATGAAGCTGATGGAATTGATGCAAGTGATGATTCATTTTATGCTCCTGGTTGCTCTCCCTTTTATAGGCGAATGGATGAATGAATCCAGCTAAGAAAACGCATTAAAATTTGCAAGTGGGAGAAACTTTCGGTGCATGTGAATTCCAGCTGTGCCAACTTGTTTCCAATTTGCATATTTTAATATTTTCAATAATTCGGTGCTTGGATTTATTCAGTTGGTCAAATTCTGAGTGGAAAGGTGCTGGAATTCCACAAGACCGAATGAAAGCTTGCTGTTCGGTATTGGTTGCTGGGCGTGGTTGGTTTATATGTGGCAGATATGGTGGTATGAGGGACAGTGGAGTTGCTGGACGATGTGGTGGATGGAGCCGGTGTTGGTAGGAGAGGAGTCTGGGCGGTGTGAATGATGGAAAGGAGAAAAGGGACAGCGGATAAAAGAGGGAATGAGACGGTGTTGAGAAGTGAGGACGGTTGGGCGGTGTTGGTTGGAGAGGAGTCTGGGCGGTGTTGGTTGGAGAGGAGTCTGGGCGGTGTTGTGTTGAATGGGTTGCTGGGCGGTGTTGAGTGATCCGTTGTTTGGAGTTGTAGAGTGTAGGTCGGTTTTGAAAAGAGAGGGGACGGTGTGGAGAGGAGTGTTGTTGATTGTGGCCGGTGTTGGGCCTGTGAAGAGATGGAAGGAGTCGGTGTTGATGGAGGTAGTGATCCGGGGTTGCATTGTGGAGAATTGGGTCAGTTTTCTCTCTAGAATCCGAGTGGAAAAGAGGCCTTTTGAGCAAAAGACTGAGTGAAAGGTGACTGTGGACACAGATCCGAGTGACAGCCAGTCAGTGTTGTTGGGGGGTCGGTGTTTGCTGGATGAAAGGACGAGTGAAGATTGACTGAAGAGCAACTTCTATTCAGTCGAAATTGACTGCAGAAGGACTCGGAACCGACTGAAACCATTCACTCGGCTCAGGTTCATGGAGTTCATTCGGAACAGATTGAAGACTCACTCGGCTCAGATTCAATCGGTTCCTAATCATTTTCACTCGGCTGTCTCTGAATTTGAACAACTCGGTTAAAGCTTTGCTTTGGAATTCACTCAGAAGTGCCTTCTTATTTTTCACTCAGAACTTGCACTTGAAGGACTCTGGAAGCTGGCTGGTAGAAGTTTATGTCCGAGCCTTGTTTTGCTCGGAAGTGTAGCTTTCTGCTTTAGCTCACTCAGATGTCTTCCTTGGAGACTTTTCACTCGGATTTAATGCGAAACTTAAAAGTCAGTCCGAGTGTTATTCACTCCTGGTCGGATTTTACCTTGTCCGATTAAGACACCACTCGGAAATGCCTTGTTCTCCGAATGAAATCACTCGGATTCTCCTTAGTCAGCATTTATTCATTCAATGGTATTCCTTCTGCTCGGAATCAATTCACTCGGAATCAGCTTTTTGCCCAGAAAAGCACTTATTCTTTGGTCAGACCTGCTTCAGTCAGCATTCTTCACTCGGATTTACTTCAATCAGCAAATTCCCACTCGGATTCAATTTAATCAGCAATCCTTTCACTCGGAAAATACCTTTGGGTAGCATTTATTAAAGCTCAGTTCCTTTTTTCACTCGGAATTGTTGCATTCGGACAGCTTCCAATCGGATTTTCCTAAAACCGAGACTTATTCCTTTTTAGCATTGATCCTTCACTCGAGTCAGCCATTTATCACTCGGAATGGCTTTGACAGGGAACTTTCCACTCGGATTTGGCTCCAACAGTGAAGTATTCCACTCGGCAATGCTCCATTCTGAATCGTTCCACTCAGAAAGGCTCCATTCTGAGTAATTCTACTCGGATTTGGTCCTTTCTCAGTTATCCCACTCGGATTTGGTCATTTTGAGTCGGAATTTAGCATTTCTGAGTCGGATTTTAACATTCTGAGTCGGATTTCAGCATAAAAAGAGAGTTCTTTCTACTTTGGGCCTGTTCTTCTTGTTTCTTTATCATTTTATGGTCGTTTTTCTCTTGTTTTTGACCCTTTATTACCTTAATTCTTGCAAAATAACATACCCAAGTAGACTAGAGTGGAAAGAAAGCAAAAATCGCAATAAATAAAGGAAATACAGTGGATAATGACTAAAATCCTAAGCAATTTAGACCTAATTTATTGTATTATAAAGCACTTATCATTAAACCATCTGCACATTGCTTGAATAGGAGTGGTTCATCCCAATAATAATGCTTGACATCTGCATAAAACTTTTTCCTTTGCTGAAAGCTAAGGTCAGGAGGTAAGATACCACATGCAAGAAAATTTACAAAATCAGCATACCAAGGAACATGTTGGATACTAAGATTCAAGAGTTGTTCATCCGGAAAAGATTTATTGATACTAAGAGGCTTTGTGATCTTGGAGAAATCTTTAATGAACCTACGGTAAAACCCTGCATGTCCAAGAAAACTCCAAATACCTTTCACATTTGTGGGTGGAGGCAATTTTTCAATCACTTCCACTTTAGCCTTATCAACTTCTATACCTCTCTCAGACACCAGGTGTCCAAGAACTATGCCTTCTCTTACCATAAAATGGCATTTTTCCCAGTTTAAGACTAGATTGGTCTCTTCACAATGCTACAAGACTTGGCACAAATTTGTTAAACAATTATCAAAATCCAAACCATGCACTGAAAAATCATCCATAAAGACTTCCATCACATTTTCAATAAGGTCAGAAAAAATTGCTTGCATACACCTTTGAAAAGTCGCTGGTGCATTACACAAACCAAAAGGCATACGCCTATAAGTATAAGGGCAAGTGAAGGTAGTCTTTTCTTGATCAGATGGATGAATGGGACTTTGATGAAAACCTAAATACACATCCAAATAACAGAAATAAGAGTGTTTCGCAAGTCTTTCAAGCATCTGATCAATAAAAGGAGAGGAAAATGATCTTTTTTCGTGGCACTGTTTAACTTCCTATAATCAATGCACATGCGCCAACCAGAGACAATCCTAGTAGGAATCAAGTTATGTTTATCATTTTCAATCACAGTTATTCCCCCATTTTTAGGCACCACATGAACAGGACTTACCCATTTACTACTATCAACAGGATATATGACTGCAGCATCAAGTAATTTCAAAATTTCCTTTTTAACCACTTCTTTCATTTTTGGATTTAATCTCCTAAGTGGTTCTACTGTGGGCCTACTTTCATCTTCTACAGTAATCCTGTGCATACAAAGAGAAGGGCTAATCCCTTTGATATCATCCATTGTATAACCTATTACCTTTCTATACAACCTAAGTTGTTTCAAAAGTTTTTCAGTTTCATATGGATTCAACTCAGCATTAATAATCACAAGATATGTGGAATTAAGACCAAGAAACTCATACCTTAAAGACGCCGGTAAAGGTTTTAATTCCATATTTGGGCCTACCACTTTGTTACACATGACCTCAGTATCATGTTTTAGTAGGGCCTCAGAGCAATCAGATGTTTCTACAGGCTCAATCATGAAAACAGTTTCAAGTGGGTCATTAGGAAGGGTTGCTTCCTTTACCACTTGTTCAACAAAATCCACAGTACAGCAAACATCATTATAAGGTTTTTCTAAAACATTTTTCAAGTTAAAATCAACCTTTTGATCTCCAACAGTTAGAGACAACTTACCATTCTCGACATCGATCACAGCACCTGTAGTTGCTAAAAATGGTCTGCCTAAAATAATAGGAATCAAAGAATCTTCATCCATTTCAAGCACAACAAAGTCAGCAGGTATAAAAAATTTTCCTATCTTAATAGGAACATCCTCTAAAATTCCTACAGGAAATTTTACAGATCTATCAGCCAATTGTAAAGACATCCTAGTAGGTTTCAGTTCACCCAATCCTAACTTTTCAGCAACAGATAATGGCATTAAACTCACACTCGCTCCTAAATCACATAATGCTTTATCTATATTCATGTCACCAATCATACAAGGAATAGAGAAACTACCTGGATCTTGGAGCTTGGGTGGAAGCTTTCTTTGAATTAGAGCACTGCACTCTTCAGTAAATGCAACTGTACCATCTTCCTTCAGTCTTCTTTTATTGGACAAAATATCCTTCAGGAACTTTGCATATGTGGGCATTTGCTGCAAAGCATCTGTGAAGGGAATATTAATATATAATTTCTTTAAAACATCAAGAAACTTACCAAATTGTTTATCCAACTTTGCTTTAGTTAAGCGCTGAGGAATGGAATAGGAGGTTGATATGGCTTAACCTCCTCCTTCTTCTCTTGTGGTTTCTCTTCTTCAATCATTAGATGAGATGAAGATTCATCCACTTTCTTTTCCTCCTTTGCAGTCTTGTCAACTGGTCCATCATATTGAGTACTACTCCTAAGAGTGACAGCCATGGTTTGGTTGGATGGTCCAGCCTCTGGTTTTCCAGGAAATGTTCCCGGTGCTCTTTGAGAATAGGAGGCTTGTTGGGCAATTTGATTTTCTAGTATTTTGTTATGGGTGGCAAGAGAGTCCACTTTTGAAGCCAAGTTTTTTATTGCATCAGAGATTTCATCATTTTGTTTAAGTTGAGTAGCTACAAATGTCTCCATCAAGGATTCTAGCTTTGATTTTTGTGGAATATAGGTTCCTTGTTGAGGTTTGTAGTTACTTTGGAATTGAGGTGGCCTATTTTGGAAGCCAGGTGGACCTTGTGGAGGTCTATAGTTACCTTGATAATTTCCACCATAGTTTCCAATAGCATCCACCTGATGCATTTCTTGTTCTTGATTAGGGGTCATTGCTAAATGGCAGTTTGTAGCTCCATGTCCTGAAACACCACAAACTTCACAAACAATATTAGTAGCACCTGTTGACCCTATTTTATCAAGTTTTAATGTTAATGCTTTAACTTTGGCAGAAAGTAGGGAAAGAGCATCAACAAAGTACTTACCTGGTGTTTTAACAGGTAATCCTTTCTCAGAGTTCCACTGGTGAGTGTTTTGAGCTATTTCCTCAATCAGGTTCTCAACTTCATCAACATTTTTACTCATGAAGGCTCCTCCAGCTACAGCATCTAAAGAGATCTTTTGTGTGGAAGTTAGTCCATTATAGAAAATATGGATTGTCAACCACCTTTCTATCCCATGGTGAGGACATTCTCTTAGCAACTCTCTGTATCTTTCCTAGGCTTCATACAAGGATTCATCATCTTTTTGTGAAAAATTGATGATTTGTTTTCTCAGCACATCAGTCTTGTTCCTTGGGTACCATTTATTGATAAAAGCACTGGACAATTGTTCCCAAGTTGTGATGGATCCTTCAGGAAGAGAGTATAACCACGCCCTCGCTTTATCTCTTAAAGAGAAAGGGAAGAGTCTTAAGAGAATGGCATCATTGGTGGCTCCATTCATTTTCAGGGTGTCACAATATTCAAGAAAGATTTGAAGATGAAGATTTGGATCTTCAGAGGGTAAACCTCTGAATTGGTTCTGTTGAACCATAGAGAGTAATGAAGGCTTCAATTCAAAATTATTAGCCTCCACTGTGGGTCTAAGGATGCTAGATCCTCTTCCATTTGTACTTGGAGCGGCAAAATCTCTTAAGGGTCTATGTTGGCCTGCTATTTGTTTTTCTTTTTGTTGTTTTTGTTGTTTTTGTTGTTTTCTTAAAGCTCTAAGGGTACATTCTATCTCAGGGTCAAATCCTAAGTTTAGATCGACTCTACGGCTTCGTCGCATAAAAAGAAAGTAAATGACAAATAAAATAAACAATTACAAAAATAAAACAACAACAGATACATAAAATGAAGAATAAAATACAAGGTAACAAACAGAATAAAAATAAAGAAAAATATAAAAAGAAACAAACAAAACAAAAAAAATATTAACAAGTATGATCTAATCAAATTTCAATATTGCCGATATTTGAGGGACAACATTCCCCGGCAACGGCGCCAAAAACTTGACAGGGCCCGTAAGCGCACGGGTTATGTCGCGTAATATAAAAGATTATCGCTCTCCACAGGGACTGTGTTCAAAGTATCAGAATATTGAAATTTAATTATCTACACAATTGATTTTTTAAGGTTTTTGTAAAATAAAGCATAAAATTAAGTTGCTCAGAAAATAAACAAAATTTTCTAGACTCTTAAAAGTCAGAGTTGAGAGTATCTTTGGATTTCGGGGGATCAAGACTCTATTTTATGTTAATGAATTTTAACTTTTCATAAATAAGAATCAAATTAAGTTTTCCAAGGCAGATTTTCCTTAAGCTAATTAATATGTTCCTCTCGGAATCCTATTAATGTACCTAACCTATGGAAAGCGCTGCTTAATCCTTAGAAAAGGCCCATTATCATTTTGTGAAAATTCCTTTTTAAAATTCCCCAAAAGATTTTGATTACTTTCACGGTTTTTCCGAGGTCACAAAAAGTATTTCAAAAACTTAGGCTTAGTTCAAAAACTTTCCAGTAACAATAAATCTTTGGATTCTATTAATTACTTAAACTTACTAATATACCCGCAAGTATATAGTTTTATCACTTAGGTTCTTGTTAGGAATTACTAAGAGCATTGAGCATTTTTTAAACTAAATGGAAAACAGAAATTTATTTAATTTAAAGTCAAAATAACATTAATATAAAATATTATCATACCCCTTTTATCCCAAGATAATTAATTTAGTTACTCATGAAATAATTCAAATTCATAGAAATAATTAAAAAATAAAACATACAAGTCATGGTAAAAATAAAGACTTACGGGTTTCTCCAAAAGCTCAAAATAATTTACCACTGTATTTCCTTGTTGCAATATTCCTCCACCAATTACAAATTTGAATACTCATTTTTACAATTCACAACTCTTAAAATAAAGGAAAGAAAAAAATAAAAATAAAAGAGAAATGGGACGGAAAAAGAAAAAAGAAAGAGAAAGAAAATAATAAAAAGAGAAAGAGAAGAAATAGAGAAAGAAAACGGAAGAGAAAGAAAAGAAACGGAAAGAGAAAGGAAAGAAAATGGAACGAAGCTGATCAGATGCTGTCCGTGTTCTGTGATGCCCTTCTCCTTCAGACCGCCCCTCTATTTATAGAGGTCTTGGACGTTAGCAATCGGTGGCAAGTGGACCTTTTTTATTAATTTTTTGTGTCAGCCGCCCCACAATCACAACTTGGAGACAGCCTGGATGGTGACAACTATAGGGAACGGTGGAGAGACAGCCTTTGTCTTGTTGTCAGCCGCCCCCCATAAGTCAAGGATCCACTTGGATAGTGGAAATCCAAGTCAGCATGGGCAATCAGTGGAATTATGGGTCGGTTTTCTCCTTCTGACTCAGATTTAGTGGATCGGTCGGTATCTACCAATAGAGGGAAACAATCCGAGTGGAAAAGGTGCTTTTTGTACACAAGACCGAGTGAAAGCTTTGCTCGGTGTTGAGTTGAGGGGACGGTGTTGTTGCTGTGTGGAAGGGACGAGTGAAGAGTGACTAAATGGAGATTGAAGACTGACTGAAAAGTGACTGACGAGTGACTAAAAAAAACGCCTCTGATTGAAACATTCAATCGAAACTGACTGAAAAGTGACACGGAACCGATTGAAAAGTGATTCACTCGGTACTGATTAAAAAGTGGCTCGGAACTGACTGAAGAGGGACTCGGAACCGACTGAAGAGTGGCTCGGAACCGGTTCATGCCCTATTGAGAAGTCTTCATTCAAATGATCCAATCGGCACCTCCTAAAATGTTCCACTCGGTTATGTTTCTGGGGTTTAATCACTCGGAGAAACTTGTTCGGATTTGCTTGATAGTCATTCAGTCGAGAATGACCCTTCTTTAACTCATTCAAATGATACACTCGGACACCTTTACTCGAAAGTCTGAGTTGATTTTCACTAGGAATTGCCTTCAATCGTCAATCAACTCACTAGGGAATCGGATATACCTTTCACTCAGAAATTTGAACTTGAAAGACTCCGGAATCTGGCTGATAGAAGTTCTTCCATGTCCGAGCCTTGCTTTGCTCGGAAATGCAGCTTTCGGCCCCAACTCACTCGGTAGTCTTCCTTGGAGACATCACACTCGGGCTTAGTGTTAAACTGTGAGTCTGCCCGAGTGTGATTCATTCCCGGTCGGATCTTTCATTGCTTGAAGAGACATTTTTCCGAAACAAACTACTCGGAAAGGACCTGTTCCGCTTGAGAATGCCAGCTTCTCCGAATGACACCACTCGGAGATTCCTTTTCTTTGCTCAAAATGCCATCTTTTCCGAATGAAACCACTCGGAGATAATTTTGCCCAGAAGGAGCAGTTGTTCCCCAAATCAGACCTGCTTCAGTCAATATCCCTTCACTCGGACAATAGCTTTGGGCAGTATTTATTCAAGGTCAGTCCCTTTTTTTACTCGGAATGGTTGCAGTCGGACAGCTTCCACTCGGATTCACCTCTAATAGGGACATATTTCTTCAAGGTCAACTATTTTTCACTCGGATTCACCTCCAATCGAGACTTATTCCTTTTCAGCATTGAACCTCCAACAGGGTAAGGCATTTATCACTTGGAATGGCTTTGACAGGGAACCTTTCATTCGGATTCACCTCCAACAGTGAAGTATTCCACTCGGTAACGCTCCATTCTGAGTCATTCCACTCGGATTTGATCATTTCTGAGTCATTATACTCGGATTTCATCATTCTGAGTCGGAATTCAGCATAAACAAAGAGTTTTTTCCACTTTGGGCTTGTTCTTCTTGTTTCTTTATCATTTTATGGTCGTTTTTCTCTTGTTATTGACCCTTTATTGCCTTAATTTCTGCAAAATAACATACCCAAGTAGAATATAGTGGAAAGAAAGCAAAAATCACAATAAATAAAGGAAATACAGTGCATAATGATTAAAATCCTAAGCAAACTAGATCTAATTTGTTGTGTTATAAAGCACTTATCAATTTGTAGCACCACCCTCAGGAAAAAGGCTTAAAGAATTTGAGGCCATTCATTCTCTTGAAGTTGTTAAGCTTAATTTACCAAGAGTCAAGCTTTGATACCACTTGTTAACCAAGTGGCCTCAATTACTCAAGAGAGGGGGTGAATTGAGTATTAAAAATTTTCGTTGAAATGCTTTTGAAATTAATTCTTTTTGTAATCAATTTGATAAATAAGAATAATACACAAAAGAGCAAGTAATAATGTCAAATTAATTAGGAAGCTATTTTAGCACTTAGAAAGTAACAATTGATTTTAGCACAATTAACTCAAGAATATAACTTGTATTATTAAAAAAAATTAATCTAAATGATTAATAAAACAATTTATATCACGTTGCTAGTACATTTTAATTTACCAAGCAAATTAAATCGCAATAATAAAGGAGTTTAAGGAAGAAAGATTTGCAAAACCAATATAACGAGTTCCACCACACCGGTGTACGTCTCGCCTTTGAGCAACCCACATGAAGGATTCCACTATTGAGAATTTGAGATACACGCTTTGAGCAATTATAGCTTCTTAGTGTCCCACACTCAAGAACTTAATCCTCACAAGCTAAGAGGTTAACTCACCCAATCTCTCAATCTCTCAATTACAAGGTTGAAACCCAACCCAAAAACTCTCAAAATTTGTGAATGTGATTTTACAAGTGTGACTCTCTCAATAGAGTGGATATACAAATTTTAATCACTTGAAAAATATTTTTCTTCTCTTAGAAAAGGATATGCAAATTTTTAACACTCAAGAAAATATTTTTCTCACACTATAACTCTTAAAATTATAATTGCAAAGAAGAGAATCAGAGAGCTTTAAACTTAGAGAATAAGAGAGCAAGGAGTTTTTTATTGTTGTGAAATGTGTCTTCTGCCTTCAGTTTCCTCTCTATTTATAGGCACAGGAAGCATGGCTTTTCGAATCCCTAATCCTCAATTTAGGCAATCAATTTGAAATCTGTCTGTCTCTATGTTTCCTACGTGCTTGTTTTTCTGGCTTGGAGAAAGAGATTGTCTACCTCAATTAATGCAACACCGTTTCAATTTGAGTCTCGAGAGAAATCAGCGTAGTTTAATTTCTGAAAACGCGTACTAATGTTTTCCATGATTCAAAGCGTGATTTCATTGATGAATTGATTCTTCCAATTCATTTTTGCATTAGAAACAACGAGTGAATCGATTCCTAGAGGGGATGAATCGATTCCCAGCAGCATGAATTGATTCCCAGTGGCATGAATTGATTCCTGGGTGTAAAAAGTCAAGGTGAATCGATTCCTAGTACTCTGAATCAATGGAGTAACTATTACTCTTGATGATAATGTTCTTCATCTGGTTGGAAAGCTTCCAATCAATAACGTAGATTTCTTTGGCATTGAACCTTCTCCTGAATGGGAATGTAATTCCATTGATGCTCGTTCCTTTCTCCATCTATCCTCTGTCACCAAAAGCACCGTTGGGGAGTTAAACATTGACCATCATCTCCTCCACTACTCCTTGGTAAAAATCATTCTTCCTAAGGGCTCTAATAATGCTAGAGTGAGTGAAATTCAAACTTTTATCCTTTAGGATATGCTTCATGAAAAGGAAATTAATTGGATCAAGCTTGTTAGAAATCATATGATTGATTCCAAAACACTCACTAGACTCCCTTATGCTGTCCTTATTACCAAACTCCTCAAGCACTTCAATGTCGACCTAACAAATGAAGTGAAAGAAGTTGTTGGCCATAAAGGTAAAATTGGAAGCACTCATCTTTCCAAAACGGGTTAGTATAACCAAGATGACGCTTGGTAATACTCACCCCCACATGCACAAAACAGTGATGGTGATGAAGATCAACCTCAACAACAAGCACCTCCTCCACATGCTACTAATTTTAATGATGCTTTCTTCAATAGGTTGACCTCTCACATTAATACTCATTTTGATGCATTGGAAAATCGCTTTGACGGGATGACTACTCGCATTGATGGAATGGAGAATAATATGAATGCGTATTTTGATCAAATTGAAGACAACATGACTACCCACTACAATGAACTCTCTCAACAATTTTCTAAGTTCCGATTTTTTAATCCTTAAGCTAGTCTTTGTTGTATCCATCCTTGCATGTATCTTGTTTAATAAAATTTCAATTTATGTTTAATCTCTCTTTTCAATTTCTATTTATTTTTTGATGATGCCAAAGGGGGAGATAATATCTAAAATTAACATTTATATCTATCCTTGTTAAATTGCATGATTAAAGGGGAGCTTTATAAATATTTCTTTATAACAAGTGATATCTATTGATGATATGTAATCTTTTTATCAAGTAGTATATGAGTATATCTATCCTTGTTAAATTGCATGATTAAAGGGAAGCTTTATAAATATTTCTTTATAACAAGTGATATCTATTGATGATATGTAATCTTTTTATCAAGTAGTATATGAGTAATCAACATGCATGAAAAACATAATTAAATTTGATAGGGGGAGTTTTTATACTTTGAAAATAAATTATTATGAAACTAACACCCTAAGAGATGAATAATTGTTGTCATCATCAAAAAGGCAGAGAATGTGTTTATATGTCGAAACAGGTTTTGATGAATGACAAACAATTAAAGGATCAAGAAATTTAATTGATAAATACAAAGGATGTTGTACAGGCAAATAATTAAAAAGCAAGGAGATAAGCTTACATGAGTAAATAAACAAGGATTAAATGAATCATAAAAAGAACCATACAACCAGTACCAAAAAAGTATCAAAATACATTAAAAAATCAAGGAGACAGGTCCAGGAGAAGCTAGGAATCGATTCAGCACACAAAGGAATTGATTCATACCTGTTAAAAACGTTGGGAATCAATTCACAGCCAAAGGAATTGATTCATTGCATGAAGGAATCGATTCACAGTTGAAGGAATCAATTCATTGCTTTGAAATACACCTAGGAATCGATTTAGAAGTACTAGGAATCAATTCACCTTGTTTTTTGCACCCAGGAATCGATTCACACAAACAAGGAATTGATTCATGTTGCTGGGAATCAATTCATCACCTCCAGGAATCGATTCGCTCGCTGTCTCTGATGCAAAATTGAACTGGATGCATCGATTCATCACTTAAATCATGTGTTGAATCATGGAAAACATCAGTACATGTTTTCAAAAACTTAAACTGCGCTGATTTCTCTCGAGACTTAAATTGAAATGGCGTTGCATTAATTGAGGCAGACAATCTCTTTCTCCAAGCCAGAAAATAAGCACGCAGGAAACATGGAGGCAGACAAATTTCAAATTGCTTACCTAAATTGAGGATCGGAGGTTGACAGAAACCATGTTCCTTTACCTATAAATAGAGAAGGAACTGAAGGCAGAAGACATAACACCAAGCAACAAAAAACTACCTTGCTTCCTTTCTTTCTCTCTTTCTTTAAGTTATTTACTCTTCGTTTCCTTTCTTTGCAATTATAATTTTGAGAGTTATATTATGAGAAAAATATTTTCTTGAGTGCTAAATTTGCATATCCTTTTCTAATAGAAGAAAAATATTTTTCAAGTGATTAAAATTTGTATATCCACTCTATTGAGAGAGTCACACTTGTGAAATCACATACACAAATTCTAAGAGTTTTTTGGGTTGGATTTCAACCTTGTAATTGAGAGATTGTGAGAGTGGGTGAGTTGCCCTTTTGCTTGTGAGGATTAAGTTCTTGAGTGTGGGACACTAAGAAGCTGTGATGGCTCAAAGCTTGTATCTCAAATTCTCAATAGTGGAATCCTTCAAGTAGGTTGCTTGAAGGCGAGACGTACACCGGTATGGTGAAACTCGTTATATCAGTTTGCAAATCTCTCTTCCTTAAACTCATTTAGTATTGTGATTTAGTTTGCTTGGTAATTTAAGTACACAATTAACTTAATATAAATTGTTTAATTAATTATTAAGATTAATTTGAGAAATATTCTTAAAGTAATTGTATTAAATTCAATTATCATTTTCTAAGTGCTAAAATAGTATTCTGATTTATTTGATATTACTACTTATCCTTTTATGTATTATTTATATTTATTAAATTGATTACAAAAGAATTAATTTCAAAATCATTCCAACGAAAATTTTTAATACTCAATTCACCCTCCCCTTCTTGAGTAATTGAGGCCACTTGGTTAACACACTCTGGATGAAACACCAAGATCAAAATCATATGAAACAAAAACGTGAGGAAAGAAGTGAGAAACAAAATATAATATTCCCAAATAGGACATCAGTAATAATAGGTTTTCACAAACTAATATAATACTATCAATCACAATCACATATGAAATCAATTATGAATGCATGAATATTATACAATATCCTCATCGTAACTTACCTATATATATGGGCCCTTAAATTTTAATTTGTATTGGGCCAACCAGGAGTTTACATTATTTTATAATTCTGGATAACAATAACATAAACAGCTCAACTGGCATGGAATCACATAGAGACTAGTTAGACTGAGAAGGTTTTTATTGAGAAAGTACCTGACACTAGGGAGCGACCCCAGGTCCCCTGAAGCACCCTTTCACATCCTCTCATCCCAAGGTTCACAATTAAGCCTCTTCTAATGTATCCTCAGTTTTTATAATCCATCCCCATACAATATCATTTTGTTTCTCTTTAATGATTCATGATGCATGAACTACTTGCGTATTTAGTTGGTTAAGACTTTTAGAAACTCAATTTATAAATACCATAAAGGTTTACAAAATCATCTCAATAAACTGTACATTTTCATAATTTCTTCTTTGAAATTGCTATTCTACAGAAATAAATTTAGTACAGTTTTTGAATTCAAATCTCACCAAAATTGAGTTTCTAAGTCTTAAATATCTCAAAATCTCCTTATAGAAAACTTTACATATTTACATAATCTTCCTTATATTGAATCTTAGCAAGATCGAGTTTAGAATTCTCGATTATATCAAAATATCCTTTAGTTGTTAGGGAAAGTCAAAATAATTTATTTTAACATTCTAATTTACTAAAAGAAAATAATTCTTAAAATCATTAACCAAAACTATTTAAAACTTTAAAATTTTTCTTTAATTTAAGAATTTATTATCTCAACCTTTTTATAAATTAATTTTCATAAAATGGCTTCTTTCTAAAATAAATACTAGATTATAAAGAAAGAAAAGACTAAAATGATTATAAAATACTTTCTCTTAGAATAAAAATTTAAAGAATAAGGTAAGAAAATTCTTATTGAGTTTTAGTTTTCCGTTATGCTTGCAATATGCTCAAACTCTACGTCACAATATCATCAACCACAATCAAATATTATCAAACACAATTAAATATCATCAATTACAATCAAATTATCAATTATAATAAAATCAAATCAATTAAATATCACTCATAAATATCATAATTCAAATTTTAATGGTTATTTAAATTAATAAAGTTGATTTTGAGTCTTTATAGTTCATTCCTCGTATAGGTCTATGTAAGTCCATGATAGTCCAATCCTTGTATAGGTTTAGTCTAGTCCGTATGGGTTATAATAGTTCAGGTCCTTGAATAGGTATTTCAAGGTAAGTCACACAAGATACTTAAAAATTATTATTTATTTTAAGTTAAAATGTTATTGTTTTAAAATATTAATATTGTTAAGTTTAAAAGGAGTAGGGAACTCCTCGTATTATTCTTATGTCTTTTCATATTATATTCTTATCTCACTCCTCCTTACCTTGAATTGCTACCAAAAGTGAGTTTGCTCTACGCCTTCGAGTTCTAAAAAAATATTAATACTAATTAATGTCAGTATAAGCATAAGATGAAAATTAAGATTACTATCAAATTGTAAATAGTAATTATGCATAATAATAGTAAATAGTAAATTTTAAATAGTAAATTGTGAATAGTAATGATAAATAGTAAATTATGAATAATAATGGTAAATAGTAAATCGTAAATAGTAACAGTAAATAGTAAATCATAAATAGTAATAGTAATTAGTAAGTTATGAATAGTAATGGTAAATAGTAAATCATGAATAGTAACAGTAATTAGTGAATAGTAACAGTAAATAGTAAAAATAATGCATAGTGGTAATTTACTTCACTATAGTAACTTATTCATAATAGTAATATAGTATATTAATATTTTACAAGTTCTAAAAAGAATAAACTAAATAATCAAGAAAAAAAATATAGAAGAAAGGTATTATTACCTTACACCTCCGGCAGAATCTTTTTTTACTAAAAAAGTTACTTCTCACTAGTTTCTTAAACCCTATCTCTCTAACTTCTCTCTCTAATTTGGTGTGAAAAAATTAGCAAATGAACCAATTATTTAAAGGAAAATTTTTTACTATTCAAGTATTTATTTTACTATTCATGATGTAAGCGATTGATGATGTAAGCCATGATGTATGCAAATGGTATTTTGGTTATTAGATAAAAGGTTAAGGGATCATTTTCTCAAATATTTATTTTTTTATCTTTTAAAAAATACAAAAATTTTCATAAAATTATAAATTGTATAACAATCAAAAAGTTCTAAAGAACCATAATCAAATTCCTTTGAAATTCTATTTTAAATAAAAATGATGAAAATAGGGATGTTACATTGCTCACGCTATCATTAATATTTACCTCCCTCCAATTTTGGTTTCCCACAAATTTTTTGGGTAGGCGCCAAACTTAGCAACGGAACTTGTGCGTCGCTACACTTTCATGTCCCTTCAAATTAGTGATGGCTCTGCCCCGTCACTCGGTCAAAATAAAGAAATTCGTCACTATGCTTTCCCTTTCCCTTTCCTTAAACCCTAAACCTAACAACGAATCACCCCAACATAGCAACAGATTCCAAGCGTTGCTATATCAGAATATATTAGTGACAGCTTGTGTCATCGCTATATCAGAATATATTAGCGACGGCTAGTGTCATTGCTATATCAAAATATATTAGTGACGACTAGTGTCATCGCTATATCAGAATATACCTCTTGATAGCGACGACGTGGTTTTGTCATGGCAGATTTTTGTCCAGGTGGATTAGTTACGAGTAGGATACTACCACGTGGCATGCTTGTCACCTTATCAACGATGGGTTTATTTTGTCGTTGAGTCTTGAGCTTAATTGAACCTTCCTCGATTAGGTTTTCCCATACTTTTCTCCTTCTCTATTTTTGAGACCCTTCCTTCCAACGGCATCTTCTCCTTCAACCCTTCTCCCTCCCCTGCGCGTTTGAATTTTTTCGACGGCCTTCATCTCCTCTGACATCTTTTTTCGAGCTCTAACCTTGCGTTTCTGACAGCGTTCGAGTATCTCCTTATTCGCATCTCCGTTTAGGCCAGTCTTGTAACACCTAGGATTCTAAAACCAACATAAGGCAGAACAGGGCAAAAGCTCTGATACCAAAATGAAACATCCTAGTATAATTTGAGAATAAACCGAGACCAGGAAAAGTTTTCCAAAAATCAAGGGGATACAAGGGCAAAATAAGCAGTTGAGGGTTAAGGAGAGTAGAATCAGGACAAGAAAGAAAGGGAAAGGAATGCAAACCATCCACAAGGCAACAGCGGAAGATGCAGGACATGAGCGAATCCAACAGTGCCTACTCGCTCAGGCGAGATTCAATATCGCTCGAGCGAGACAACCCAACACGCTTGGGTGAAGTACGCGTAGCTTAAGCGAAACCAATTAGAGACCTTCCTTTCGCTCTGACTCGCTGGAGCGAACACTTAGTCGCTGAGGCGAGCAACTCCACTCGGTATTCCCTCACTCGGATTCAGAGTCTGGTTCACTCGGAAAAGTCTTTACTCTTGATTCATTCGGATTAACCCCTACACGTACAACCTTCATTCGGAAGTTTACATCACACTCCACAACATCATTCCCTCAGAATACAAATGTCGACCACTCGGGAAATGATTCCCACGGTCATTCCACTCAAAATCTAAGAGTACCTTCCACTCATATTATTCTTCATGGTCTTTTACCACTCGGGGTGTTTCACTCGTTTTTCACTCGGCACCTAAAATCTTTCTTACTCAAGTTATCTTACTAAGTCAAGTCTCACCTAAGAATCTTCTAACTTCCAATAAGTTTACTACAATGGGTTTCACTCAGAACGTTATAGATCACTCTTTTGTCGGAAACACTGACTCGGAAAGTTCTCACTCGGAAAAGCATGAATATATACCACTCAGACCTTTCGGACCTTCACACTCAGCATAGAATAAACGTACAGTACAATATGTATAGGAATGTATATGAATATTTACAGGCACATTGTCATACTCTCACCCGAGAGAGCCCAAATTCTAATATAAAGAGACTAAGACCAAAATACGAGCCGGCCAAGGCTTAACAAAACCTTATACATAGTATATACATATACACAGATATTCCTATAGTGCACAAGCACTTCACTCGGCGTGCAGCTCCTCCTTCATTCGTTATTCCGAGAGACATTCACTGTAAAATATAGCCACAGTAGGGGGTGAGTATCTTAGATATTAAATGATAGATACTGACTCGGATTATTCCTCATTAGTGCAGTAATATATATATTCATACATATAAACAATCAATAACATAACAATGCCAATTAATCAGGACACGCATAAGACATCTACCGATCAGAATCCATCAATTATCACCCAGTTATATGCACACACCATCTCAATAACATTAACATATACTCATACAATCAGAATTCATACACATTA
Source organism: Clitoria ternatea (assembly GCA_037962975.1). Taxonomy (NCBI): domain Eukaryota; kingdom Viridiplantae; phylum Streptophyta; class Magnoliopsida; order Fabales; family Fabaceae; genus Clitoria; species Clitoria ternatea. Next base: position 138,256,094 of record CM075670.1, read on the forward strand.
ACTGTACATGTACATAGATTAATTCACTCGGATCCGCATTCGTGTGTAATCGGTTTTTATTCATTGCAACGTAGGCTCCCAGCCTTCTATTCATCTCCCAGCTGCTTGGCCGTTTTACAGGTACCCAACCGTTTGCCCTCACAGGTGACACCAACGCTCTCAGCGCCAACGGCGATGTTCACGGGCAGCCTGAGTCTCACTCAAAGGCTACCTTGAGTCTCACTCAAAAAGATTTCACAGTGTCTCACACTTTAATAACCGATGGTAGTGTCCCACACTACATGCTCCCAGCATTAACGCATCCCATGCACCACACGCGGATTCATCACACAACACAAGTTTCATACACAACTTTCATTCAACAATACATGCATCACATGCAATCGGTGTAACACATCATCAGACTCACTAAGTCCACATTTCTCACATGCAGTTAGCATTCAAACTCATAATAACCAGCATGCCACATAGGTCACACGATAATCATCAACAAGACTTCAACACATTCGTTTCATGCAACCATTCAATACTCTCGAGGCTATCAACATGCATTTCATGGACAGAACTAAACATGCAACACTCAATTCCTAATCATCATGCATCCGGGTATCATATACTCTTCATGCAAATAAAACATAGAATCAGACACAGAATCAGTAAGCCATTAACACCTGGAACCCGTCCATAACCCATGCATTTAAGATATAAGATACCCCCTACCAACTAAGAGACTCCGAGAGGCTCCTCTGTTTTGACATTGATCCTCTGCCTTGTTGCTTCGTCCAGTACTCTCACTCGTTCAGCCCCTCGAACGCCGTTGTATTCTGCAATCGGCTCGGGAACAGGGAGCTGTTCTTCCTCCGCTTCGATGATCGTCCTTCACCAACAGAAGGAAACTCTGAATCTTCTGTAGTACCATCGTCGTGGGTTTCCAAAAATAGAGAACAGAGAACAGGGGAGAAGAAGAAGAGCAAAGAAGAAGAAGAGAAGAGAGAACGAAGAGAAGAGAAGGAGAACAAAGAAGAAGTCTTGGGGAATTCAAAAGAGTGATCAGTAGTGGGCTCAGTAACCCATATATACATGCACGAAGAAGGAAGAGTGGGGTGGGAAAGCGTGAATCGGCAGTCCACTCATGTCATACACCAATCACAAGCAGCCAGCTATTAACAATTAATCACAATTAATTAGCCATTATTTTCTTAAGTTAAATTAATTAAGTTAATTATAATTAACAAGTAATTTTCCACTTTGCAATTATTATTTTAATGGCTTAATTTCACTCGATAATTAATTTTTAAATCGGGATGTTACAAGTCTCTGGTTGTATCTTTTTTCAAACTTCTCCCTCCGACCTTTGGCGTCTCTGTTACTCACCTCTCCCTTCAGCGTCTTTGTTCAAGGCTTCCTCTCCCTTCTCTGACTGTCTGGACTCTAACTCTTGACCTTCTCTGACTCTGATTCACTTTTTCTAATTCCCTTATAATTTTTGGTACTTTTTTAGTGTAGTACTTTAGTCAGTTTAGTGTTATAGTTATAATACGCATTCTAGTTATGGCTGTTTGGTTAATTTTATGGATATTTGTTACTATGTTTAAAATTTTGATAACTTTTGTCACGCCACCCCCATTTCTTGATTTTCTAAGATTGGCATTTCCCCATCCCCATTTCCATATCCGTACCGGTGCTTCCTAGTTGTGCGCCTTAAACTGGCTTTTGCTAATCCCTAACTCAATTATGAACTCTACAACTAAGCATTTTCATTATTCTTGTTTTAAATTATCTGATGTAGGAACTTCTTCTAGTCTCTTGAAGAAGGGTGGATCTAGGGAACTCTTCCTCTTCTTGCCTCTTCAAACCTTGAGCTATCTCCTTGATGATAAGAAAACCGAAAGGGAACAAAAGGGAAAAGACTCACTATTCAGAAATCGAAAAAGGAAAAGAGAAAGAAGAAAGTGGAAATGGATGGAAGGAAGGAGAAGGATGAAGGATGGAATTAGGGAAAGGAAGGGGAAGCCACTCCAAGAGGAGATAATTCCCTTGGAACTCGCCACCAAGAGGGAGGAATTCCCCTTGGATGAGAGCTTGCTAGAGCTCACTCTAACCTAGAGAGAAGGGAGAGCTTCTCTCACTAAAAACTCACTCAAAAGTGTGTAATTCTCAAATGGCATTCAAGTGTGTCAAATTACAAAAGGAGAGCACCTTATATAGTGCCTCAAAGATTTCGGCCAAGTGGTTCCCTTATGGGCCTCTCTATGAGGCCTAGGCCCAAAATACAAATGGAAAGGAGTATGGCCTATTCATGGCCCAAAGTGAATGTACATGGCCCAAAAGTGGCCCAAATAACCTTGCAAGGCCCAAATGAAACTATATTGAGACTTAGGCAAACAATTCATTTCAAATACAAAGGAATTTCGAAAAGTGTTATTAAACTTGGTGTCTTACTTCACATTTTTTCTTAATGAGACTTCTTCTTCTTTTTCACACCCTTTTCAACTTTTAGAAGTATAGGGCTTTTGTTTTTCTTTTCTCTTTTGTAGATTTTCTTTTCTTTTTAATGCCTCTTGTAATTTTATTTTTCAATTCACAACACCACTCAAAATGAAACCCTAAAACCGAAATGAACAATGCCAAAACAAGTTCAAATGTCTCTCCTTGCTTAAGGGAAAAAATATTTGCAACTTTCTTCCAAAAAGGAGTGTAAGGACTTTGGTCAATTCTTTTTGACAAAATTTTGTTTAATGCAACAAAATGAAAACCGAGTATGAAATGTATTCCTAATGTGCATTCACAAACAAAATTAACCTAGAAAGGAACTAAGAATGGAAACTAACAATCCTAACAATGAGATGACTTTTGGAGGGTCTTAAAATGAGACCTCCTAACAAGACAAGAGTGGAACCTTGGGAGTTTAGTCAAGATGCTTGAACTAACTTCTAATCACACGGTTATGCACTTGCTAAAAAGGAGAAAACAATACAAAACCTAGAACCCTAGACAAGGTTCCACATGGCACACAACAACTAACTCCTATTTGGCTCTAACTACTAACTAACAATTGAACAACTTCTAATAACTAAACAACAAACTATAACCAAAATACCTAAGTGCCAAATCTGAATTTTAACAACACAAAGCAACAAGAAACTGAAACTCAAACAATAATATGTAAGAAATTGAAGAAATGGAAATAACTAACACAAAAGCTCAAAAGAACATCAACTTTTTATGACTTTTCTACTTTAACATGGCAAAAATAAGGCAAGTAGATGATATGAACAACAAATTCCAGCCAGAAAAACAAAGTTAAAACTGAAACTAAAAGAGGAGAAGAGTAGGAAAAGAACCTCCCATGCTCAAGTGATACCAAATGATGTAGGAACTTCTTCTAGTCTCTTGAAGAAGGGTGAATCTAGGGAACTCTTCCTCTTCTTGCCTTTTCAAACCCTAACTAGAATTAGTTATTTAGTTATGGAAGTTGTAACTAAGTCTAACAACCCTAACTAACAACTAATTTAGTTATGGATTGGTTAGGACCCTAAACTAATTCGGTTATGATTAGTTAATGCAACTAGAATTAGTTTCAACTACTAACTAATTAACCTAATTAGTTAAGACAAGCAACTAACTAACAACTATTAGTTATAACCAACAAATAACTCTCTAGAAGTAGTTAACAAACAAATGCAAATGCTACTATACTAGTCGAAATTAGCTAAAGTAAAAGTGAAATAATAGTATCCAAAGTCCAATGTCGTCCAAAATACAAGACAAAAACCTAATACATAATGCCTAAGAATTGAAACTTTTGCCTAAGTTCTACTAGTTACAAGGCTTTTGCTTCCTTTACAATTTTCTTCAAGCTCTTCCCTTGATGTGTAAGCTCCACCTCACCTAGCAAAACAAGACAAGAAACAACTCCAAACAAAAATTTGTTAATGAATTCAACAAAGTTTAAACCTCACAAGTGTATCTCTCAAGTATCTCCTCACAAGTGTATCTCTCAAGTGTCTCCTCACAACTTTTACCCTTTTCTCTTTGGTGTCAAGATTACTCAAGCAATTTACACTCACACCTCAAGTGTTCCAATATGCTACCCTCAATGGTATAGAGAAAGGAATTATCAAGAGGTTTGAAAGAAAGACAACTTCAAAGATAAAACTTTAAGAAGGAATAATGACAAACTAAAAAGGCTTAAGAAGAAAAGCTACTCAATTGGAAAATATTTTTGGATTTTTGATTGACAAGACTCTAAAGCAATAAATGTTCAAAGGAATAAAGTCTATACTTTGGATAGAGATTTCGAAATTGAAGACTTGACAGAACTAGACAAACAATGAAATTAATATGCAAAAACAAAGTAAGGTACAACCTAGACTTAGAAACTCTAAAGTTGTAACTCTAAGCAATCAAGTTCAAATGAAAATGTGTAAGTAATGTCAACTAGCAAATGTCTCTTCTCAAGGTTTATGGAATTTCAAAAATTTGTCTCGGTTTGTGGTGTTTCACTTTATAATTTTCTAGTGAGGCTTCTTTTCTTTTCAACACCCTTTTTCAAATTTTGTAATTTGGCTTCTTTCTTTTCTTTTCTATTTCTTTTTCTATTCTTGCCTCTTATACTTTTTTTTAATGAAACAATACCACAAGCTTACTCCTAAAAACCGAAATGATACAGGGCTAGTACAAATTCAAATGATGCTTTCTTCCTTAGACAAACAAATGCAACCTTCTTCTAAAGAGAATGGAAGGCTTATGTTTAAATCTTTTGACAATTTTTTTCTTTTATGCAACAAGATGAAAACCGAAATTGAAGTTACCTAATTGTGCATTCAAAAACAAAATTAACCTAGAACGAAGACTAAGAATGGAGACTAACAAGCCTAAAGATGAGTTGACTTTGGAGTGTCTTAAAGTGAGACCTCCCTACAAACAAGAATGGAACCTTTTTAGGAATTAGGCAAGATACTTGACCTAATCCTACCACACGGCAATGCAGCACTAGTAAGGTTGAAGACAATTAACAAAACTTAGAACACTAGACAAAGGTTCCACATGGCACAACTAACTCCTATTTTGGCTCTAACTACCAACTAATAAGTAACTAACTTCTAACTTCTATGTGGTATGAAATTAAATTTCAGCCAACTATTAGAAGACTAAACCGAATTCTAAAAGAAGAAGAAGATTAGAGAAGAACCGCCCAACCTCATGTGATACCAAATGATGTAAGAACTTCTTCTAACTTCTTGAAGAAGGGTGGATCTAGGGATCTTCTCTTCTTCTAACCTCCACAAGCCATTGGTGACGATCTTTACCACTTGGAAACCAAATGAAACAAAAGGGAAAAACTTGGAGATTACGAAATGGTGAAGGGGAAAAAAGTATGAAAAAGGATGGAAATGGAAAGGAGAAAGGAAAGATGGAAGAGGGAATGGAGTAAGTGAAGGGGGAGGCCACTCCAAGAGGAGATAACTCCCTAGAATTCTCGCCACCAAGGAGGGAGGAATCCCCTTGGATGAGAGCTTTCTAGAGCTTTCTCTAACCTAGAGAGAAGGGAGAGTTTCTCTCACTAAAACTCACTTTTGAAGTGGAAATTCTCAAATGTATTGATGTCTGTCAAAATACAAAAGGAGAGCTCCTTATATAGGCCTTGGAGCAATTCGGCCAAGTGATCACCTAATGGGCTTCTTCATGCTTCCTAGGCCCAATGGTGCTAATAGAGAAGAGTATGACCCATACATGGCCCAAGGTGAGAGTACATGGCCCTAAAGTGGCCCATTTGACCTTACAAGGCCCAAATAAACCCTATAAGCCTAGAGAATCTAACTAAGAAGTACATTACAAGTGAAATATGAATAGATTCTCAAGGAGTCTTCATTGGGCTTGGGCCCACTAAAAGAGTGGAAGGAGGATAAGGCTTGATGACTGCTCTCTTTGGCCTTTTTGGTCTTAGCCCTTGTGAGGGGACCCTTATAAGCTTCAAGTCCTTTCTCTAGGGTAGTGTGAGGGTCCTCCCTTAGTGTGTCCTCATTAGAACCTGATAGGCAGAGGTAAAGAGGAAGAGAGCACGACCTTAAGGGAGGAGATGCAGGAGGCCTGTGGTGGCTTTCTAGTGGTATGGTGGTGGCTAAAGAGGAGAGTGTGGTGGCTAAAATTTTGAGAAAGAAGAAAGGAAGAAGCAAGTGTGCCGAGAAGAACAAGGGAAAGATAGAATGGAGTTATGAAGTTTAGTAGCTTATGGTTGAAATTTATTGAACAGGTGAATGGCCATGTGAAGCAAGGAGTGCCACATAAGAAGGCAGGTTTGGATGATGGAGATGTGGCACGGTGGTGCCAGAAAACGGTGACTGGAAAAGTTACTTATCACCCAAGAAACCTAGAATGCTTTGGATTTTCGGTAGTCGAAAATTGAAATATTTTTTAATAAATCTATGTTAATTCCTAGGATGAGAATTAGGAAAACCTTCCAACACGAAAATATATGTGAACATGTTATGTGTAAGTGTAACCACTGTCACTTTCTATCTTTCTTTATGTTTTTGTTTTTAGGTGTACCTTCTATTTGAAACTTTTTTTTTTAAACAACCTCAACTATTCTCTATGTCTTTCTCTAAGAATCACATCGGCGTGTTGAGGAAAACCAAAAGTAGACAAACCAATGAGCATCATTATCTAGATGGATTTTGGACACGACAGACAATGTTTTTAATAATATCATGTGGCCCAATCCAATTAGCCCAATTGTTATACCCCACAAAAATAGTACGAGGATTCTGGCTTTTAGGGAAAAAAATGTATTCTAAAGTAACAGCAAGATATTTTAGATTAAACCAAAAATCAATAAATCCCATTGAAAATAAAATCATTCTAAATTCCAGTTGAGAAGTTCTGTAAAGATATTAAGAAATCAACAAACAAATATTTTGTTTTTATGAAAACAATTTTACTACTCATTATTTTAAATGTAATGGTTATATAAATGCTAAGCAGTACCCAAAGTAAGAGTTAACAGCAGTCAAAAAAGAGAAAGAGTTAAGAAATAAAATAAAAAACTTCCCCTAGTTTAGCAAATATGTACCTATTCAGATTTCAGCTATGCCGTAGAAAACATAGCTGAGTTTCTAGCTAACGTGAGATTGGTCTACAACCGAGACGCTAATTGCAAGGTCTTTCCCTCCCAAGAGATTCAATATGGTCAATGTTGATCGCTTTCTTAAGAACACCATGGATTTAGAAGGTAGCTGCAGCTTGTGGTGGCCTTAATATGCATGATGATGGATCAATTGTCACCGGTTTTGTTTGCACATCTCGAGCACAATGGATCAATTGGTATTCCTTTTCCCCCCCTTATCCTAGGACGATTTGTTACTTTCTATGAGCCTTTGCCCTCTTCTTTTTAGATAATACTGGTGTCTTTTTTAACATACCTTATTCATATTAAAACTAAATAAAACCATTAAAAACGAAAAGCTCTTTCTACTAAAACATCCCAGCACCCACTAGTTAACAGTATCCTTTATTCTTTTAAAGGAGTTTTAAAATTTAAACATGGCTTAAATCTAGATTCACCACGTCGTGTAATTTCGGGGACCCATCAATTATTGTAAACTGACCCATTGTATTGCGTTTAGCAATAATTTAAAAACCTGTCAACATCCCAAATTTGAATACCCCACCAATAATCCATCTGCAGAAAAGTACAAAATTAATAAAAATGATGGGTTGGTTATCCTCACTCAACCTCCTTCCAGTTTCCCTTTCACACACCACCACGGGGTAAGAAATTAAAAAAAATATATTAAATGACCATTGAATCATTTACTCCCCAGCTCACCTGGACCAAGAATATTATATTATATTCACCTACGCCCTCTATCTATTGGCCATCTCATTTTGTTGCCAATACATCATCAAAACCAATCACCTTTCTCCCATTTTCCTTAAGTCATGCCTCAAACATGCTAGGCAACTTCCAAGTGAAACTTAAATTTGGGGGGCAGTATTGAAATAGAATCCACCGACTGTGTATGTTGTTGGAAAGAAAATGAATGCTTCAGTTGACCCTTCTTTCCACTGCCACTCAACATAGTATGTGCTTTGGTTGGGATTGAGAGGATAAGATGGAGAGAGAAAGAGGAAAGAAAGGAGGCCAGGGCACATGGTTGTTTCAAAGGGAGGGGCAATAAAAGCTAGTGTCACAACGACCAGTTTAAATAAGTCATTAATATGATGCATCATATATATCAGCCAACGACCAATGTTGAGCTCTTATACATGCAGCACAAAGACCCAGATTGACTTCGTTGAATCAGATGCAGCAGTAAATACTGAAAGATTTCATTTAACCACGTATAGGTTAGATCTTCATAGTTAGGAATAGAATTTATTTTAACATGTATAACCTTACACAGGATCAAAAATTAAAGGAGAACTTTTTTAAATAAAATTAACACTAATGTAATTTCCTAAGTAAGATTAATACAATTTTCAATATAAATTTCTCAGTTTTGATTTTTTTTAATTTAAGTTTAATAAACCTTTATGTATATTATAAGATTTGAACATGAACTGTACCTACCCTTATCTTTCCTTAATAAATACTGAAAGGCTAGAGTACAAGCTCCCAGAGAAAGTGAGTACCTCCTTGGTAATGACTCATAACAACAAAACACTAAAAAGAAAAAAATAAGGTTCCAAAATACCCAAATAAATTATGGTATAGCAGTTAGCATTCCCACCTCAAAGCATATGTTCAAATTACCTATCAATACAGTATTAAAAAACATAAACCTAACAGCATTTCAATTTGAAATTTCAAGTACCTAGTAGCAGAACGAGTTGATAACCATCACATATACACAAGAGCGGGAAAAAGAGAGACAGATTAAGTGGCAAGTACAGCATAGAAATAAACAGATGGGTGTTTATTCATTTTGCTGAAAACCCAGAACAATCCACTTACATAGAGGAAAACACATTATTCTTACACTGGTTAATCTAAGAAATGGCCAATAATTTCAGATAAAAAATTGAAAACAGAGGTCTTACAGAGTATTATGCTGTGTCTTTCAGATTCCAGTCATCTCTGAAAACAATTATCACCGCATGAATGCAAAGGAGAGAGCAACGCAGCATAGCTCACCCCTCACCATATTCATTCCATGATGCTCACTAACATGAATTCTCACAACATAGGACACGAGGTTACTCCAAGAAAATGGGAGTGATAGTTGATTGTCAGACACAATCACTGTGGAATTTTCTAGTATCACTTTTAATGTCCCAATTAAGATCAGGAAAGTGAAAAAGTTAGTCAACTTAGAAATCCATTGTGAAAGTGAAACAGATGTGACAATCTTCATTCACCTTGAAGCATTCTCTGTGACTCTTTGCACAATATAACATATTAAATTAAATTTCATTCATTACATTTGCATTTGCATAGCAATCGATCAAGGTTCTGAAAACCACTTCCAGCCTCAATCCCTAGTTATTCATCATCATACTCTCACTTTCTCTCTCTCCTCCACTAATGATCTAAACAAATTCATCATCATCATCATCTTCTAACAACCTATTCAGTTTTCCAACCCAGGAAAACCCTAATCCAATTGAATTCCTTAATTCATGGATTTCTCCACTCAAAACTAGAAAAAAAAAGATTAACAAAAACCTAACCCTAAAATTCCACTAAGAATTAAATTAAATTAACTCCTCCTCGTCCACATTCAACACACAACAACATCAATAAGCAAAGTCATAGCCATAGACAAAAACAAACACACGCACGCACAATACATATATTATATATATACGAAGAACACCGCCAAATCCATTTCGTTTACGCAATCAACGAGGCTCGTCATCTCGCCGGCCGGAACTTCCATGGCCACTGGACAAGGACGCGAGCAAATTCAGATGGCCGGGAAGGTAGTTTCCGAGCCTCGCCGCCGAGGCCTCTCCAATGGCGGCTTGTTGTTGCTGCTGCTGCTGGTGCTGGTGAAACATGGAACCATGCTGTTGCTGCGAAAGGGAGACGAGTTCGGGCGGGGCGGCAAAGCTCCAGACTTGGCCGAAGTCGGAGCGGGGAGGGAGGGCCCAGAGAGCCGGTGGTGTAGGAGGGGCAACAAGGGAAACGGCGTCGTCTTTGTTGGAGGCGTCGTCGTCGGGGCGTATGCGTTTGCCGAGAATGAAGGGAGTGGGCGGAGGGAGGAGGGGTTTGTGGTCGGAGACGGCGGAGAAGGTGGCGGGGGTGGTGCCGGTGCCGGTTGCGGCGATTATGGACGGTTCGGCCTGACGGAGGAGCCACTCGATGGTTTGGCCGTCGGACTTGTGGCCGAGCTCACGTGTGAGCTGGAAGACACGTGCGGCGCATATGATGGGCATCCGAATGCGGCGTCCTCTACCGTCAACTTTGCTGTGACGGTCCTTGGACGGCGGCTTCTTGACGGCGAGAGACTGTGACTGAGACTGGGATGGTGACTGCGAGAGTGAGTTGCTGGTGTTTCTGAGTGAGTCGCCGTTAGTTGCTGCTCCGTCAGTGTTAGAGGACATCGTGTTAGATTTTAGTAAGTATATGTTTTGATTTTGATTAAAGAGAGAAGAAGGAAGGGTTTTGGGTTTGGTGTGACATAGAGATACAGAAGAAAAGAGAAGAGAAAGGGAGAGAGGTAATGTAATGATTGAGTTCAAAACAGGAGGTGGTGGAGACTGAAGAAAGGCACATGGAGTAGTGGGCCCCAGTACTCACACCCCACAGCTCACACCCCTCTAACTCTAACTTCCCCTTCCCCCCTACCCCACGCGCCTCCTTTCTTCTTCCCCTTTCATCTTTCATTAAACATTTTAATATAGTCTTTATCATACTTAATTTTATTTTTAATTATAAAATGAGAGGTTTTTTATAAAGTCAAAGGCTAAACTTAATTTCAAACATTTTAGATAGTAAAATGTCTAATTTATACCATGATAATTAAGAAATATTTTCTAGTGATTTAAGTTAGATTATAATTTTTTATTAATTTAAAAATTTATTAAGTAAAATAGTTTTGTTTAATAAATAAATTTATTTTATTAATATATACTATTTTAAAAAAAATATTTTAAATAACATTTGAACTTATTTTACTTTTTATACTATTACCTTAACTGAAATATTTTTAAAAAAATTATTCATTGATTTTGGAAAAAGAAAAATCTTTTATATTATTTTATATTTAACAGTTAGTTTTATTAAATATATTTTAATTTAATTATTTAATCAGTTGACTTATTAATTTCTAGTTAATTTATCTATTAGTTTGGTCAAATTAGCTCTAATGATCTTATCAATAGAAAATTTAAAATTATTTTTAATGGTAAATTAAATAGAAAATATATGGAAATTATGAGTATAATTTAATTTTACATGAGGGTTATTATTTTCTACTATATATTTAGAGTAAGTTAAAAAAGCATGTCATTGAAAACTTAACTCACATTAGGTGGCAGTATATAACATTGTTATCAAAATCGAACCGGTCCGGCTGGTCTGACCGGTTGAACTGTAAACCGGTTAGGTGACCGGTCCCGGTCAATTTTTTAATACTACCGGTTCAACCACGGTTGGACCCTGGTTTTAGCACGGTTTTCATGAACTGGTACCTTCACCAGTTCAATGACCGGTTCGGTTCTGAAAACATTGGTATATAATGTATAGGTAGTCACATGTTGGAACGATTAGTATGTTTTATCTTGCTCAAATCACAAAATGAATCTTGTGAATCTCTCAATTCCAACATAAATAGGTAGCTTCTGATTAGATCAAGGAGCTACAATAATTAATCTGCGTTTATATAAACAGTTAAACCCTGACTCAAGATACCGCTTGATTATGCTAATAATATTAATAAAAAAAAGATATTATACATCAATGCATGGATCTCGATTCAATTAGAGAGTGGTACAGGGTATTTTTTAAAAATTTATAAATTATGTTACGTAGAAGTGATATTATTTGGGAATTATATTATAAATATTTTTAATATGATTAAAATGTTTTTGAGAAATTATATGAATTTTTGAATTTTTACCACTAGTATTTTTGATAATTTTAGATAAGAATTTAATATGTAAAAAAATTTAAATAAGTTTATATATCATATATAATTGTATTTTTAATTGTAAAAAAAATATCAGATTAAGGAGAATTAGGATTCCCACCTCATTTTGATGGGAAAGTTTTAGTGGGAATTATTAATAAAAGTAAATTCTCAAGAATCCTAATTTTTCAGGAACATTTTTTAAAATGGTTACATCAAACGTAGGAATAGAAGACTCCTTAGTTACAATTCTCAGGAATTAAAAAAGATCCATGTACCAAACATCTCCTTAGTATTGTATTCAAATCTTAAAATAAGACAAATTGTATTTATAAAATAACTTTGTATATTTTCTCATAAAAAGGAGAGAAAGAATGAAAGGAATATGGAATAAAATAAATTATACAAGAAAAAAATGATGCTATGAAATGTATTTTGTGAATACTTAATACCATCTTGTTATCTCCCCACTTATGTTAATTACTTGAATTAAATTTAATTGTGCAGGAATTTCTCACCAAGCCCTCGTTTTTGTAATTGATTCCAAGACTCATACAAGTGTTATGGAGGTGTAAGGCTTGTGCAAGGCAACCTAGTTACTGAAAGAATGAATCATGAGCATCAAAATGGGAAAGAACCCCACTCTCAACCTAAAGAAGACAAGGAACGACTCAAATGACTTACTAGGATTATTTTCACTTTTTATTAATTTTCATCAATTGTCATACTTCATTCTTATCAGTCGTACACATAGTCTTAGATCCATTGTTCCACTTTTTCCTATTCGTTATTTGTAGCCATTTGACATAACAAGAATGATCAATGCATAATCAAGTCAATTTGGTTAATTTTGGAGCTCACTCTGCTTAAAAAGGGAATTTATTTCTTTTTACACATATCGTTTGGTGCTTCCATTGCTTATCTATGCCTCTATCATCGAAAATGCTAGCTTATGATGAGCTTTCGCAACTTTTCTTATTTCAATTAAATAAGATGCAATTACAATTCAAACCTATGGTTATGGATGTAACTAATCTCTGCACATGTGTTCTTGCTTTTCCCTAAACACCATGGTATCACCTTCAAACTTTATTCCTTTAATACCTCAACAATAACTGTATTCCTTTACTTTTACCACATTAATTATCATTGCAATTAACTCTACTTAGGTACTACATTAACCTTCACCATTCTTTCCCATCTAATCATTTGCCCAAAAACTCACTATAACCCTCATATCCATAAAGCTAGTATCTAAGCCATCACCTACCAAACCATGGTCTATCACTGAGTCAAACTGGTGCCTATTCTTTTGTGGTAGGTTTCCAAATAAGTTTCCTCAATTGAATTCCATAGATGAAATTGCTAGTTCTAAGCTTCTATTATATTGCAACAAATTTTCTATTAAACTATTTATGTCTATCATTGAAATTCATATTTGATTTAGGGTAAGCTTATATTTGTGATATCGACTATTGGTTATGCTTATGTGATGTGGTTGGATTCTTGATACACACCAAGTGTTCGATGATACAGGTTGGACATTTCATATCTCCCTTGTTTCCTTAGAGATCATGTACACAATACACTTATTAGAAGTTCCATCACTTTCAATCTTTTCATACGTAGGGAGGCTTATATATTATCAGGTTTGGTCTGTGAATCCTGGTTCTCTGATTATATCATTTGTAAAATCAATTTTTTTCTGGTTGAAGTCATTCATTGCAAACAAAGAATCTCAAGTCATGGGCATGACAACTAGATTAGAAAATGTCTTTTAGTTGTATTGAAGTAGTGCCAAAATTCAATGGCTCTAAGTTTAACACCTTATGTTCCATTAGCTGCTAGGTTAGTTATATGTTCAGTAGCTTGCATTTCTTATTATATTGCCAAACTCACAAGAAGTCCATTTAGGCATTTAGAGTAACACAAGTTGGCAAGCCTTTAGGGGTGTCGAAGACATTGCTTGGAATCAGTTCCTTAGGGGATGGCACAAGCGGAACGTCCTTTCTTTTCATTGAATATCACTATGTAGTATTTTCATGATTGCTTTTGCAATTTTAATCTTTCTTTTCCCAAGACTATGGAAAGCTATCCCTGCACATATGATAAGGAGAAGCTATGTAAACCAGTTTTTGCAAATGCACCTTTAGCATTGTATGTTTCTTGCTTTGGTCTTTAACTTTCATTCTATTTGGTTATTTTAGGATGAAAATTGCTACCTATGCTAATGCAAGGATAACCTTGGAGGTAAGAAAAAGAGTTGGAAAGGCATTTATCACTAAATTTAGATTTGGTGTTGTGATTAGTTTCCTTCTTGCAATAAATGGTCTTTTGATGCTCTATGTAACGCCCCGAAACGTTGATTAAAATTTTCGAGTAAATTTTTCGCTTTTTCGAAAGATCATTTTAAAATTTATAAATTTAATTAAGAGTTTATGTAATAATTAATAACAGCGGAAAAATTATCATACATACTAGTCGTGAATAATTAAATTCAAGAAAATATTTAAGTAGCGGAAACGATTGAGAAGATAATAGTACATGACATATTATATTTATTACAACCCATAAAATCAAAGTTCAGGTAATAAATCAAATAGACATCCATCATGGCATCACTCTGCATTCTGCGTGTCATTCACTGTAAAAATTAATGTAAGAGTGAGACAGAATATAGAATAAATATAAAATAGATAAAATTGCACAAACACAATTAACAATTCATAATGATATGATGAATATGCCAAACAAGTCCATTAATAGATCTTTAATTAGTCAAATGATGTCATGCTGGATCCATTTGGTCTTGGTGGGAATACTGCAGTAAAAGTCTCATAGAGACACAAATAGGGCTTTAGCATATACCATGAATCCCTATACTTCATGGCGCTTAAGTACCGAAGTACACAATATCATAAGTAGGACTTTTGCATAAACCATGAATCCCTACACTCCATGGCACACAACAAAATAGGGCTTAACTCATCATAGAGTAACCCCCCACCAGGGTAGGCAATCATGGAACCCCTAAATTCCATGGTGCGTCTGAATGCTTATGATGCATGAATGCCTTTAATTCTTTTAACATACCATGATATCCACATTTCCAAAACCTCTTGGATAATACAAGTCCTCAAGGGACACAATACACATAGTAATTCACAAAATCATGGATTTACTATTTCAACCACATATGTCAGTAACCACAAGGCATTCATGTATATATATATTAATTATGTCATTCATAACTATTCACCATCACAATATACAGACTGTGTAATATTCATCAACATTTATAATAATTCATAATCACTCAATAATTTAATAAATAATTTCTATCCATAGAGAAAATATCATTTTCTTTCAAAATAGCCATTTTAAGTGACTTTTAGCATCCCCAATAGCAACATACATTAGCAAAACAGTCATAACATGGGCAAATCAACTCCTTTTTAGATGATTCCACTTTCTATAGCTCAATAACACAATTATCTACAACTTTCATGAAGAACACAGTTTCAAATTCCGAACAAAAATATTACTTATTCACGAAATACCACACTGTCTCAAGGTGAGTTTTTCAAAACGTACATATGTTAGTAATTTCAGTGTTTCTGGAGTTACAAAAATGATTTTTGCATGAAACCAGTTCTAAATTAATCTTAACACAAATATTTACAATTTTCATGAAGATCATAAATTCAAATTCTAAGCAGAAATACCATTCATCCACAAAATACAACACTGCCTCCAGGTGAGTTTTCAAAACATACATATATTAGTATTTTCAACGTTTTTAAAGCTACACAAATGATTTTAACATGAAACCAGTTCTAAAATACTCTTAACATAATTATATACAACTTTCATGAAGACACAAACGACTAATTCATTCCACAAAATTCCCAGTATTGAAAACAAGATTCGGATTTTCAAAATTCCAGAATTTTAGCTTGCACATACTTCAGTAATTTGAGCATAACTTGAGCTACAAAAATTATTTTGATGTGAAACCACTTTCTAAAAATCCACAACTTAATTATCTACAACTTTCATGAAGACATCCAAGGCTGATTATGCATGTATAATTCCCAGCATATCAAAATATGCGCTAAACATGAAGCAAATCTTTCACTCAGACATACAGTAGTATTTTGGCTATAACTTTTGCTACACATACTCAAATCAATCAGTTCAGGTCTCAAAATTCACATAATAAAAAGATTTACAACTTTCATGAAGACACTGATCACTAATTCTTACCACACAATGCCCAGTTTTAACAATAACATACGGATTTCAAGTTCACAGATTTACAGCTTGTACATACTTCAGTATTATGAGCATAACTTGAGCTACAAAAATTATTTTAATGTGAAACCACTTTCTAAAGATCCACAACTTAATTATATACAACTTTCATGAAGACATCCAAGACTAATTATGCACGTACAATTCCCAGTAAATCAATATATATGCAAAACAAAGGATAAATCTTCCACACGAACATGCTGTAGTATTTTGGCTATAACTTTTGCTATACTTATTCAAATTACTTGATTCAGGTCTCAAAATTCAAATATCAAAAAGATCTACAACTTTCATGAAGAAGTCAGAGTCAAATTCACACGTTTTCAATTTCAAAAATGAGCAACAAGTTACGAATAAATTCTGGAATCCTAGAATCAGCATACAATTCTACCCATTTCACAAATATTCACAACCCTGTCCCCTCTTACTTGATTTGATGATCTTTGGCTGACTGGAAAAGAGTCCCCTGGCTGTCCTGATTCTATACGAAGGTGTGTTGATGGAGGAGAGTGATTGGGAGTTTCAGAATCAATGTGTGTGTTTAATAATGCAAGGTGGGAGACAACTTTCTGTAAGTGGGTTTCTAGTGGGCTTTTAGTGGGAATTAAGAGTGGTTTAGGTTGAAAGCAAGCTCCACTTCTGTAGCCCACCCACTGGAGTGCGCATAATGGAAGATGACTTATTAAAAAAATGCATGAAGGGACAAAACAGAAGTCAACGTCGATCTGGCAGTGAATTCCGAGTGAAATTTCACTCGGTCAGCCTCTTGGCCGACTGGAATTCCACTCGGTCCATGTATATACCGACTGGTAGTGGTCGGTATTGTGAAGAGAGGGAAATTCGAGTCCCTCTCGCTCAAGCGGATACCGACTCGCTTGAGCGAGTTTCATACAATGCGCTGGCAGAGGGGTTTCGCTCAAGCGAAAACCGACTTTCATTCACTCGGTTTTCACTTAAACAGCTTAATCCACTCGGTAGAACATCCTGAAACCGAGTCCTTACTTATCACTCACTCAGAATTGATTCCTCATTAAACAGTCGGTCTGATTTCTCTTTCTTGGAGGTGACTCAGTCGGTATATTCTCCTAAAACCGAGTCATCTCAATTAGTCTTTCACTCGGGTATATCTTTCCAATTCCGAGTCATCTCTTGCTAGCCTTCCACTCGGTAATTACACTAAAACCGACCCATCACCCTATTGATTTTCCACTCGGAGTTTCATCCCAGAGACTGACACATCTGAGTAATAATAAACCGTGTGTCTCCAGTCGGAATTTCACCACTCAGAAATGCATTTTTCTATGTAATTCACTCAGAATGAAGGCACTCAGTGATTCTTCATTCGGAATTACAATGTCTGATCAAGATCGACTCGGAAATGAGCCTCTGGAAGACACTTGACTCGGAAATGAGTCTTTCTGAGGTGTTTGACTCGGAAACGAGTCCTTCAGGAGTGATTGACTCGGAAATGAGTCATTCGATGGCATTTGACTCGGAAGCGAGTCTTTCTAAGTAATTTAACTCGGCAGTGTGTCACCCCAAGGTGAGTCACTCGGATTTTCTCACCCAGAAGTGGTTCTATCAGTTCCACTTCACACATAAGTGTCTCGGTTGTAGGAGTTTCACTCGGAATAAGCTCACTCGGCCATATTCTACTCGGCAAACACACTTTCACTCGGCATTTATAAGTCTTTATTCATAGATAGAAATGCCTAGCAATGTATGACTCAGAATTGAGTCATTGGACAATATTTGACTCGGAATTGAGTCTTTCTGACATGCTTGACTCAGCAGTGAGTCAGTGAGACAATATCTCACTCGGAATAAGTCCTCCTGACCATGTTCTACTCGGAAAACACCATTTGCACTCGGTATTTCCATTTTCCACTCGAAATTTTCATTCTTCACTCAGACAGAGCCCCTTTTTCACTCGGAAATTCGTTTCTAAGGCATATTTTACCCGAAAAATGGATCTTATCAATACAGGTCTATGTAGTTTCTATAATTATACCCAAAAATGGAATTTTTGGAGTATTATAAACCATCCATAAAGTGTTTTATTCATTGATTAACACTTACAGACCTTCTATGCTTCATAAATTACATAATTGAACTATTATTAAAGCAGGATGTTACACTCTAAATTGTCATCAATTTCTTAGAACTATATTACAAGGATAATACCAAGGCTGCCAATGTTGGTGATAATGTTGGCATGGGTTTTGATCTTTTTGGTTTATATGTCAAATGATAATGTATGATTCTTCCTTAGTTCATCATTTTAAATGTGTATAATTTGCCACCAGTTACTACCTAACATACTACATTTTAACATATTTTCATAGTTTGAGCTTTATTTAATATTTAATTTTAAAATGAATTAAGGATTGATTTTTAATGAAAATAATTAAATTTTGGTTTCTCTTATTTTGTAGTGTATGATTGAGTTTGCAGTTGAAAAATAATTACCACAGATCAAACAGAAGAAGCCATAAGTCACCACGCCTCAAGAAAGGGTCAAAAATACAAGAAAAAGCACCAGAACAGGTCTGAGAATCGATTCACCAACTTGGGAATCGATTCCTACATGAAATCATGCTTGGGAATCGATTTATATCACATAGGAATCAATTTACACATCTGGAAATCAATTCCTAGCCCCCAGGAATCGATTCATATGTTGTTTTTACCCTTGGGAATCGATTCCCACCCTTTAGGAATCGATTCATGCGTGGAATTTACCCAGTTTTTGCCTAAATGAATCGATTCATGTACTTTTAGGAATCGATTCCTCTAGTGGAAACACCAACGCAATATAAGGAAGTGGAAACAACATTACAGGTTTTCTTCGCCGAAAGTTTCCACTGACCCCATGTTTTTCGCTCGCTGTTTCCTTTGCTTCACCTATAAATAGAAAGGGAAACCACGCTTCTCATCTTCCCTTGAGTTCATTCTTCCTTTCTTTCTTAGAGCATCAGAGGCATTCCTCTGGAGGATTTCTTCCACTTCCTCCGTTGTAATTCCATGTTCAGTTATTTTTATTTTTAGTTTATTTTAATTATGGAGGGCTAAAACCCCTAGATTGATTTTCTTAGAGAATTATTGTAATATGACTTTGAGGTTCTTATTTTTAATTTAGTATGCTTTTATTATTGTTGATTTCTTCATAATCTTACTCTGTTTATTTAATTCTATTTTATTTAATTAAATTTGTATGCTTAATCAGTTTAATTATACAAATGGAATAAAATAAGATTTAAATTAAAGGGATTAAGAAAGTATGCATGCTTAATGAATATTTTCATAATCACTTTTAATAATTATGGTTTGCTTAATTCCATAATTTGAGAATAAATTATGTATGTGGCGATGTTCTCACATATGCTCAATAATTCCTAGATTTTACGATCTTGACTCCTTTTGCTTAATTAGGATGCTTGATTAAAATATTCATTTTTAAATGAAAGTAAAGGAATTGTGAATTGAAAAAGACGCTTAGTTGATTAATTCAAATTGAGCTAAGAAATTAACAGTAATGAAAGTGTACAAATCATCTTTTGTGAACCAAGGATAAATCTAATTACAATACTCCAAGAAAATCATTCGCTTGTTATTTATTGTTCTAAGTTTCATTATTTATGCTGTTTTAAATTTCTGTGACAATCAAACGAACCCCACCCCCCAAATGTATTTGTATGTTTGTTAAACTTCTATTTGTAAAAATTATTTTAAAACTTGATTTTCCTAAATTTTTGTGTTGATCTTTGAGAGAACGACCTAGGTTGACACCCTAGTACTATATTAATTATTTTTAATGTATTAATTTGACGGACCACGGCAGTAACATGTCAAATTTTTTAGCGCCGCAGCCGGGGATCAATGATCTTTAGGAAAATTCTTGTTTTAAATTAACTTTAAAAAAATTAAATTAAATTAAATTAAATTAAAAAATAATATAAAAAAATTATTTTTTTTGTTTGTTTGTTTTATTTTATTTGTTTTGCATGATTTAGGATTCGTATGATATATTACTCATGATCATGAAATATCTTATTGTATGCTATGTATGACTAGAAGGACTTTTGGGCATTTATATTCATTTGATCCTGAAATTGATAAAACTTTTCATAGATTAATTAGAGAAGCTAGATTTAATAATAACTTTATTGATATTGATAGTGATAGTATCTCATCTGAATCTACTGAAAGTACTACTGCTAGTTTTTCTGATATGGCTGGACCTCGTGAGAGAACTCTTAGAGAACTAGCTGCACCTGAATTCACATATGAAAGTTTGTGTATTCAATATCTTGAAGAGGATGTCCCTTTTATGCTTAAGATCGGACTTATACACTTGTTGCCTAAGTTTCATTGTCTTACGGGCGAAGATCCGCACAAACACCTCAAAGAATTCCACATTGTGTGCTCCATAATGAAACCTCAAAACGTTCAAGAAGACTACGTCTATCTTAAAGCATTTCCTCATTCTTTAGAGGGTCTTGCTAAGGATTGGCTTTACTATCTTGCTCCAAGATCAATCACAAGTTGGAATGACTTAAAGAAAATGTTCTTGGAAAAGTTCTTTCCTGCCTCTAGAACTACTACAATCTGAAAGGACATATCTGGAATTTTGTAACTCTCTGGAGAAAGTCTTTATGAGTATTAGAAGAGATTCAAGAAACTCTATGAAAGTTGCCCTCACCACCAAATTTCTAAACAACTTCTTCTTCAGTACTTTTATGAAGGTCTGTGCCACGTTGATCGCAACATATTAGATGCGGCAAGTGGAGGAGCTTTGGGAGACATGACTGCTGCTGAAGCAAGGAACTTGATTGAGAAGATGGCATCCAACTCTCAATAATTTAGTGTAAGAAATGATGCTTTCAAAAGTACATATGATTCAAATTCTAGTTCATCTGGAACTAAATTAGAGATAAACTTGACGCTCTCACCACTCTGGTCACACAATTGGCAGTGAATCAAAAATCCATGACTGCCAAAGTGTGTGGCATCTGCTCTTCATAAAAGCATCCCACTTATTGTTGTCCTTCTCTACAAGAAAAGAATGATAATAATCCCTAAGCCTATACAGCCAACATCTACCATGATAGACCTCCACCACAACAGCAGCAACAAAACCATGACCTTTCCACCAACAGATACAACCCAGGTTAGAGGAACCATCCAAACCTAAGATGGGGTAACCAACAAAAAAATCCCCCTATTTTAAAGCAATGTACTAACCTTATAAAGACCTACACCTTAACCATTCATAAGTGGCCCTTCTTTGGAAGAACTGGTGAAACAAATGGCTTGGAGTATCAACAGAGGAATGATGCTACAATCCAAAGTTTAAGCAACCAAATTGGGCAATTGGCTTCATCACTGATCCAATTTTAATCTCAGAACTCTAACAAATTACCATCTCAACCAACTACAAATCCAAGAAATATGTGTGCAATTCAGTTAAGATCAGGTAAGAACCTTGAAGTACCTATACCTAAGGAACTTGAGAAGCAAACAATTATGCCCACAGCTGTTGAGAATGATGTTCCCTCTTCTAAGATGCAATCACCCTAAATTCCACCTCATATCCCTTTTCCATTCCCACCAAAAGCAATTCCAAGCAAGAAGATTGAAGAAGTAGACAAAGAAATCTTAGATACTTTTAGGAAAGTGAAAGTGAATATACCTCTTCTTGATGTAATCAAACAAGTTCCCAAGTATGCCAAGTTTCTGAAGGAACTTTGTACTCATAAGAGGAGACTCAAGGGCAATGAAAGGATAAGTATGGGAAGAAATGTATCTGCACTACTTGAATATCCCTGAGAAATGTAAAGATCCAGGTACATTCACTATACCCTGCATCATAGGTTATAATAAATTTGAAAATTGCATGTTAGATTTAGAAGCTTTAATAAATGTTATGCCTATGTCTGTTTTCCAATCTCTGTCTCTTGGAACTTTACAACCTACTGGTGTAGTGATTCAACTAGCCAATAAAAGTATTGCTTACCCTGCTGGAGTCATAGAGGATGTTTTGGTTTAGGTAGATCAACTTATTTTCCCTGCTGACTTTTTTATACATTATATGGAAGAAGGTATGCCTCAGATTCCTGTTCCTATAATTTTGGGAAGACCATTTTTGAAAACAGCCCAAACCAAAATAGATGTTCATTCTAGAACCCTCTCTATGGAATTTGGTGACACTAGAGTTCAATTCAATATTCTTGATGCTATGAAATACCCATCTGAAGATCACTCTGTTTTTCATATTGACATTATGGATGAATTGATTTGTGAATATCTTTCTGATATCTCTCAAAATGTTGATTTGGAATGCATGGATGATTCAAACAATTGTTTTGCATGCAATGATTCTGGAAGTTGTGATATTTGTGCTGAAATTGATAAATACATAACTGCTGATTTAGAGTTTTTATATATACCTGTTAATCATAAGGAGCTAGAATGCATTAACCTAAATGCAGGATTTTAAGAAGACTCTAACAAAATTGTTGAGGTGTAAATAGCAGAATCCAAATCTGCTTTGTTAGTTCTATCTGTTTTGCAGGCACCCAAATTAGAGTTGAAACCCCTACCTGAGAACCTCAAGTATGTATACTTAGGGGATGATGAATAGCTCCTGGTGATAATTTCCACTTCTCTTGATGAAAATCAAGAACAAAAATTACTACAGGTTCTGAAAAGGCATAAGAAGGCTATAGGCTGGACATTGGCAGACGTCTCTAGAATTAGCCCATCCATGTGCATGCATAGGATATTTCTGGAGGAAAATTCTAAAGCAGTAAGACAGCCTCAAAGAAGACTCAACCCTGTAATCTTTGATGTTGTTAAGAAAGAGATTACCAAGCTTTTATAGGCTGGAATTATTTATCCTATCTCTAACAGTCAATGGGTGATTCCGATTCAAGTGGCTCCTAAGAAAACAGGGATCATAGTTATCAAAAATGAGAAGGATGAATTGATCCCTACCAGAGTGCAAAATCGTTGGAGAGTCTGTATTGACTACAGGAGACTAAACCAGGCAACAAAG
The DNA here is from genome assembly GCA_037962975.1 of Clitoria ternatea. Lineage (NCBI taxonomy): Eukaryota > Viridiplantae > Streptophyta > Magnoliopsida > Fabales > Fabaceae > Clitoria > Clitoria ternatea. Next base: position 138,279,542 of record CM075670.1, read on the forward strand.
AAGGACCATTTCCCTTTACCCTTCATTGATCAAATGCTTGAACGTCTCGCAAGTAAGTCTCACTACTATTTTCTTGATGGATTCTCTGGATATTTTCAGATTCACATTGCACCTGAGGATCAAGAAAAAACCACATTGACCTGTCCCTTTGGCATATTTGCTTATAAGAGTGCCATTTGGCCTATGTAATGCTCCTAGAACTTTTCAAAGATGCATGATGTAACATCCCAAAATTTATAAAAATGATTAATTGAGGAGGATAAATAATAAATAATTATATTTGAGTTGATTTATGTCCCAAGTATTTGGGAATAATTAAATTGGGATTTATTATGGATATTTATAATTTATTGAGATTTAAGGAATTGAAATTATACCTGGTTAAAATTGGGTGTCGGACCAAGTATCTCCGATTGAGATGCCATTGGTCAGGGCTGTTAAGAATATTATTAGGAATCCGAATCTATATTTAGAATAATTTTGGATAATATATCGAGCCCGAATAGAGATCCTGTATGTTGTAAAACAGAAAAATTTTAATGAGGGGATTAAAAATTAAAACAAAAACTCTTTCTTTTCCCTCTTTTTTTTTGTTGGTCTCTCTCCCTCTCTTTCATTCACTTTCCTTTTCTTCCTCCCCTTCCATTCTTCTTCTCCAAACCGTTCACTCCCTCTCTCCCTCCATAAATCATTTTTCATCCAAAAAGCTTGGGATCTAATGGAATCATAAGGCAAGGAAGGCACTTGGAGCAAAGCTTGGCTCATCTCTTCTTCTTTTCATCTCATTTTCATTTTGGAGCTTGAGCTAGGAGAAAGAGGTATGATCTTGAACACCCATGGCTTTAGTTTATGGTTTTGAGCCTATTTAAGTATTGTGATAGGAGATTGGGTGTTGTTTTGATGGAAAATGACTTAAGGAAACAAAACCCTAACTATAGGAATTAGGGGAAATGGGTAATAATGCCATGAAAAAGGATTTTTAGTGAAAACCCATGATAATATGTGTGTGAGTATTGTTAATGATGGAGATTGATGGTTATTGGAAATGATTATTGAATTTTGGAGGAAGCCCTAGGTATGATAAATTGGGGGTTTTGGCTAAATAGGTGATTTTGATGATTTTTGGTGCCTTAGAATGATTTTATATGAGGAGATGAATGCTTGAAACACCCCAGTTCTCTGGACCCGAATCCTGATGTAATCAAAACAAATAATTAATAAAAATGCGAATAAATTTTTCGCGTTTGAAATATTTCCAAGACACCACCACGATCACATCAAGACCCGAATCACAGAAAACCAAAGAGTGAGATTTAATAACCTATAATTGGATCGATATGTAGTTTGCCCATAACGGTATACAAAATAACAGAGTTTACAGCGGAAGAAGAATGTGTATACCGGGCACACGCCTAGTCCCATATATGGAGATATAAGAAAAGGCTCGGCAAAGCATGCAAAGGCATATCATAAGCCTAATAGACAACCATTATCATTTTACATAATCACATGAGCATGCAGTGCCTAAAATATATGTATATACATATCTATATGGTCATGCATCTTACATCTTCAATACCCATATCCGATAATTGACCATATCAGATTAACCTCAATTTCACATATCATTAATAGTTGTTCATCCCTAGAGGAATACATAATCAACATCAATTTATTTATCAAGTGTGTATGAGGTTAAATACCCCAAACGCCAATAAGTCATCTACTTATATCGTCATTTACATTAAATCTATCAATATCAATAATTAACTACATCATAATATTCATTTCATACATAACTCAATAATTTACAGACGCTGCCGGCCAAGGCATTCCATTACCACTATTTACCTTCCCAAAAAACTTTACTTCATAAACATTCTCGTCCCATGGTTTTCCTGCATCAATACTAAAAAGTAGACCACATGGGAGAGTGAGTTATACATTTCAAATGACGATATGAATACAATTGAAATTATGTGCATACGCATATCAACATCATGTATGCTTTGCTAAACACATCAATAATCATCATAATCTATTCATTTCACAATATACATATCATGTATTCACCTATCAATTCATAGCAAAGTAAGCATATACACATATATTCCAACGCCACAACGGGCCAACATTATCAATATCGACCATTCCAGTCTTTTCTCAAAGCCACCACGGGCTATCATCATAATCATCAATCATAATCAATCATGCCCAACATTATAATGGGCCATAACACACATATCATTATATTCAACATCGTTTTAGATATATTCATATCATTTATTAATCATATGTGGTCTTTTAGGTATTTAATTACCCATCTCATCAACACTATATCACCATCTCAATCATCATCAATCATCATCATATTCTGGCATATCTCTATGCTATATGCAAATGCTCTTATGGCTAATGCATATGCACAATGGAATAATCAACAACAAATGCAGATCCGACTATGGGAATAAACACCAAATTATGGGTTAAGCATAGGTGTGCTACTATGCCCCTACTGCAGTAGTAAAAGTGTACACTTATATCTCATTTCATGCATGCTCAAAATCATATTTTACTGGTACTAAACCGCATCGCCCATATGTAGCACTAGTCACCCTGTGACTTGCGGATCAACAACATGGCCTCACTTGCCAAAAGTGCTACGGGCCCCTCTCGAACATACATCGAGAGAGTCGTGCCCTACCTCAGGCCCCTCCCGAACACACATTCTTCTTCCGCTGTAAACTCTGTTATTTTGTATACCGTTATGGGAAAACTACATACCGATCCAGTTATAGGTTATTAAATCTCTCTTTTTGGTTTTCTGTGATTCGGGTCTTGATATGATCATGGTGGTGTCTTGGAAATATTTCAAACGTGAAAAATTTATTCATAATTTTATTAATTATTTGTTTTGATTACATCGGGATTCGGGTCCAGAGAACCGGGGTGTTTCACATGATAAGTATTTTTCATGATTTCATTGAAAATTGTATAGAGGTGTTTATGGATGATTTTACTATTTATGGATCTTCATTTGATACATGCCTTGATAGTTTGGATAAAGTTTTAAACAGATGTATTGAAACTAACCTTGTCTTGAACTATGAAAAATTTCATTTTATGGTAAAACAAGGAATAGTTTTAGGGCATGTAATCTCTAAGAAAGGAGTTAAGGTAGATCCTGCCAAGATAGAAGTTATATCATATTTACCTTACCCCTCTTATGTACGAGAGGTTTATTCTTTTCTTGGTCATACAAGTTTCTACAAAAGATTCATAAAGGATTTCAGCAAGAAGGCTAAACCACTATCCAATTTTCTTCAAAAGAATATGGTATTTGAGTTTGATGAAAAGTGTAAGGAGGCTTTTAATTGCCTCAAGCAAGCATTGACCACTACCCCAATAATCCAAGCACCTGTTTGGACAGCCCCATTTGAGTTAATGTGTGATGCCTCTAATTATGCATTGGGAGATGTCCTTGGTCAGAAGATTGACAAATAGCCTAGGGTCATCTACTATACATCTAAAACTTTAGATGCCGCCCAGGTAAATTACACCACTATTGAAAAAGAGCTCTTGATATTGTTTTTACATTAGATAAGTTTAGATCTTACCTACTGGGTTCTCGAGTAGTTGTCTTTACTAACCATGCAGCTCTGAAGTACTTGTTGAAGAAAGGTAAGTCCAAGCCAAGATTAATTCGTTGGATGCTCTTTCTCCAAGAGTTTGACTTGGAAATTCGTGACAGAAGTGGAACACAAAACTTAGTGGTAGACCATTTAAGCAGAATTGAGAACGCTCCTGATTCAGCACCTATTGAGGACCATTTTCCTGATGAACAACTCATGAGTGTTTCTAACTCTTTTGATACACCCTACTTTGCTAACATTGTTAATTATCTTGTTGCTTCTGTTTTTCCACTATATGTATCCAGAAACCAAATTTCAAAATTAAAAGGTAATGCAAAATATTATATATGGGATGACCCATATTTATGGAAGTTATGCAATGATCAGGTGATTCGAAGATGCATTCCCGATCATGAGATAGAATCAGTTCTTCGATTCTGCCATGCTTCACCAGTTAGTGGACATTTTGGTCCACAAAGAACAGCAAGGAAGATGTTGGACTCTGGTTTATACTGGCCCACCAGTTTTAAGGATGCATGGAGAACTTGTAACACCTGCGAGGAATACCAAAGAGCTGGTAACACTATCACATGGCGTCAACAGATGCCTCAATGACCTATGTTGTTTTGTGAAGTATTTGATGTTTGGGGCATTGATTTTATGGGTCCATTTCCTTCATCCTTTGGTTTTACATACATTCTGTTAGCTGTAGATTATGTTTCTAAATAGGTGGAAGCTAAAGCCACCAGAACTAATGATGCTTGAGTTGTTGTAGATTTTGTTAGATCTCAAATTTTTTACAGGTTTGGCATTTCGAGAGCAATCATTAGTGATCAAGAAACACATTTTTGCAATAAAACCATGCAAGCTATGCTTAGGAAGTATGGGGTTATTCATCGAGTCTCTACTCTATATCACCCCCAAACCAATGGATAAGGAAAAGTCTCTAACAGAGAAATTAAGAGAATCCTGGAGAAGATAGTACAACCTAACAGAAAGGATTGGAGCAGGAAACTGAATGATGCTCTTTGGGCACATAGAACAGCTTTTAAGGCACCTACAGGAATGTATCCCTATAAAATTGTTTTTGGTAAGGTATGTCATCTTCCAGTAGAAATTGAGCATCGTGCTTACTGGGCTGTAAAAGCTTCCAACTTAGCACTTGATCAAGCAGGTGAAGAAAGGAAATTACAATTGAATGAGCTTGATGAGATTCGTTTGGCAGCTTATGAGAATTCAAAGTTCTATAAGGAGAAAACAAGGAAATTCCATGATAGCTCAATAGCTAGGAAGGAGTTTGTTGCTAGACAAAAAGTCTTACTGTTTAATTCTCAGATGAAACTGATGGCAGGAAAATTACACTCTAAATGGGAAGAACCTTTCATTGTCACTAATGTATTTCCCCATGGAGCTGTTGAAATAAAAAGTAAGAACTCCAACAAAAGCTTTAAGGTTAATGGACAACGCTTGAAGCCATTCCATGAAAATCCTTCACTTGTAGATGTCACAATGGAGGAGCATGCTTTGGGGGAACCACTTCTTGATCCCCCTTGAGGAAGTTTTTCTTAACCATCTCTTTACTTTTTCATTTTATTGTCTTTTCTGTATGCTCTGTCCTACATTGAGGACAATGTATGATTTAAGTGTGGGGGTGGGATTATTCTTGTGTGTTGTTTTTGTTGCTTTTGTTGTGTGAATTTGTGATTATTTTTGTGTGACAATTTTTTTTCTGATAAAAAATTTTAATTAAAAAATAAAATAAATATTTTTGTGTGTTTTATTTAAAAAAGGCATGTTTTATTAGAATTTTAGGATATACATGAGTAACAGGTAATTTCTTTCATGTTTGATATGAGCTTAATGATATGTTATAATTTGAACTCAAGCATTTTTGGTATGTTAAGAATGACATGATAATTGAGAGATGATCATATATGATAGAATTATACCTTATGAGATTTTTGAGCCTTAAAATTTGATGGATCACCTTATACCACCTTATTCCTGAATGCTTACATCTCATTCTTTGTCTTGTTTCTTGATGATACTTGAAACTCATATACATGTATTTGAAAGGACATGCATTTTGTTCAATTAAGCCACTAGCCATATAAGCCTATCATGAATAAATCATCCTTTGTTAACCCCTTTGAGCCTATTTAACCATTTCTTTGTTGCAGCTCAAATAAGCAAAGATGAAAAAAAAACCTACCTGAAGGAATATGTTGGAGCTTTGGAATCAATTCAAATAAGTGTGGGGGTGCGCAAAAAGAAGTCGTAACTCTTGGTTTAAGTGTTATGCAACCACAAAAAAATATAAAAATAAAAACTTTATATATATATATTTTGATGTTTACGACCAAATGTTATCGAACAAATGTTTTACCCTCACTGTTTACCTGTTAAATTAATTGCTCCATTATTCTTTTTGGTATCTAAACTTATTTTCCAAAATTTAACCACCCCATTATACCTTGCCACATTACAACCGTGAAAAGCCCTGTTGATCTATACATGCATTTGTGTTGATTATGGAATTGAGAAACTTGCCAAATTTATGGGACTGTCTATTTTTCACAAAAATATTTTAAGCATATACACAAACCCAAAACACTTGAGAGTTGAGAGTATGTCTTGTGAGGTTCTATCACTTATGATTTTCCTTTTAATTTGATTTAATTCTCACATGCCTAAGTGTTTGGATGATTTTCATACATATCTTGATGCTTTGTATTTTACATGTTAGATAACTCTTGTTTCTCTGAATATTCTTAAGATTTCATGACAAGCATGCTAGTTCTGTGTGTTTATTGTTTTCCAACTTAATGTTTTCAATAAATTGTAAAAACTTGTTTTTATTTTGGTTAAGTTCATCAAATTTGACATGTATGGACTCTTCAATTGTACAAGTTCATTTGTTAAAGAGTCGATATGCTTTGCTAGTAGATGAATAACCTAAGAACAATCGTCCACAATCACAAGACCATAATAGTTTCCACCAAAACTGTTAACCTTTGAAGGTCCAAATAAATCCATATGTAAAAGTTGTAAAGGTCTATTTGTTGAAACAACATTTTTTGCTTGAAAAGAAACCTTTACTTGTTTTCCTTTTTGACACGCATCACAAAATTTGTTTTCAAATTTCAACTTTGCTAAACCAATTACTAAATCTTTTGAAACAAATTTGTTTAAATGGTCTATATGAATGTGAGCAATTCTTCTATGCCATAGCCATGATTCATCTTCTTTAGTTATAAAGCATTGCACATCATTTGAAGCAAGATAATCAAGATTAATCATGTAAATATCATTGATTCTTTGACCAATGAACTTTACTTCCTTGTTTAGCTTATTTTCAATTATGCAACAATTTGATTCAAAAACAATTTTATATCCTTTATCATATAATTGACTAATACTAAGCAAGTTATGTTTAAGTCCTTCAACATATAATACATCATTTATCGAAGTAGAAGAGTTTTTACCAATGTTACCGATTCCAAGTATTCTTCCTTTTATGGTAACAAAGCCTTTGTTTCGAGGAGTAAATGATATAAACTTACTTTTATCTCCCGTCATATGTTTTGAACACCCACTATCCAAGTACCAATGTGTGTTACTTGCTTTAAAACATACCTACAAAACAAGTCTAGTTAGAGAACTTGGTACCCATTTTATATTGGGTCCTTGTAGGTTAGCTTGTGAAAATGTTCCCTTAGGAACCCATACTTTTCTCACAACTTTTGCTCCTAATCTTCTAACATTACAATTGTAAGAATTATGACCTTTAAGACCACAGTGATTACATTTCATGAGAGGTGTAGATGATTTACTAGGTGGTAGAAAGAAATTTTTGTAATGTTTTTCTTTCTTGTAAGCATGTGATCCTTGATTATAACCTAATCCAAATTTATTGAACATACAACGTTGTTTTCCAAGAAGTGCATTTAAATTATCTCTACCATTGGTAAATTTCTCAAGTGTCTTGTTTAAGTCTAACACTTTCTTTTCAAGTATGTCACATTTCTTTACAAATTCACAAGGTTTAGTCTTAGAGCATGTTTGAACATTTACTATTTCCTTTTTCAAAATTTCATTTTCTTTACCAAGTTCTACAAGATGCATTTCAAGAGTATCAATAGTTTTCCTAGATAACTTATACTTGTTTGAGATTTTAACAAATTTGTCATATAATTCTTCAAAGGCATCAAGTAATTCATCTCTATATATATCATGGAAATTTACCTCATTATCTTCATCTTGATGGTTGGCTATGAGGCAGAGGTTTACTTCTTCATTGTCCGATTCATCCGAGCTACTTACTTCATTTTCATCCCATGTGATATATGCTCTTCTCTTCCCTTTTCTTTCTTTGTTTTTCTTCTTTAGGTTTGGGCAATCCACCTTAAAGTGCCATTCCTTTCCACATTCAAAATAAGTTGGTAAGGAATTATTTTCTTTAGAGATAGGTTTCTTACCTTTATGAGTGAAGCTCTTTTGGAAGCGTTTGTTTCTCATGAGTTTTCCAAAACGCTTCATGAATAGTCCTAGCTCCTCGTCTTCGTCAAGGTCATTATTGGATTCTTCTTCATCAATTAAGGTGGCCTTGAGAGCTAGCCCTTTCTTCTTGGAGTATTTTTCTTCTTCCTCCGCATGTTTCAAATCTTTTAACTCTTGTTCTTGTAACTTACCAAACAATATAGCAAGGGACATATCATTTATATTTGGTGATTGTTTTATAGCGGTGACAAGAGGTTGCCATTACCTAGTAAGACTTTTGAACATTTTATGAATAAGCTCTTTGTTAGAATAAGATTTGCCAAGAGTAATAAGATGATTAATGATTAAAGTAAATCTCTTTTGTAGTTCTAAGATAGTTTCACCAGAATTCATTCTAAAGCTTTCATATTGGCTTGTTAATGTACTAATTTTAGAGTCTTTAACATCACTAGTTCCTTCATGAGTAACTTGAAGGGTATCCCACATTTCTTTTGCAGATTTACATGTCACAACTCTAAAAAAATTTGTCAGGACCTAAGGCAAAAGTAATAAGATTTTTGGCTTTGTAATTGTATTGAACTTTCTTTTCCTTATCACTTGTCCAATCATCCATGGGTTTTTCAATTTGTCTACCTTCAACAGTATGCATAGGTATAAAAGGACCATTTTCAATAGCATTCCATATTTTTAAATCAATTGATAGAACAAAGATTTTCATTCATTCTTTCCAAAAAAGCATAATGTATTTGTATGTTGAAACAGGTTTTGATGAATGACAAATAATTGAAGGATCAAGAAATCTAAAGGATGTTGTACAAGCAATTAATCAAAAATCATCAAGAATGATACGGGATAATTATTCAAGTGCCAAGGAATCAAGAACCATCCAAAACGCATGAAAATATATCAAAAATGCAAAGAAACAGGTCCAGGATTGCAAGGAATCGATTCACACCCATTGAAAAGCTCTAGGAATCGATTCACAAGTAGAGGAATCGATTCACAGCATCAAGGAATCGATTCACCACTACAGGAATCGATTCATCATGGAAAATTGCCTCAAGGAATCGATTCAATGACCTCAGGAATCGATTCATGGTCAAAAATACATCAAGGAATCGATTCACAACTGCAGGAATCGATTCATCATGGAAAATTGCCTCAAGGAATCGATTCAATGACCTCAGGAATCGATTCATGGTCAAAAATACCTCAAGGAATCGATTCAAGGACTGCAGGAATCAATTCATGCTATTGGGAATCAATTCCCCTTGCCAGGAATCGATTCATGTGATGTTTTTAGTGCAAAAATGACCTGGAAGAATCGATTCATAGCTGGAATCATGCGCTGAATCATGGAAATTATCAGTACGCGTCTTTAGAAACTCAACTCTGCTGATTCCTCTCTCGAGACTCTCTAATTGAAACGGCGTTGCATTTATTGAGGCAGACAATTACACTTCTCAAGTCAGGAAACATGGATCGCTGGCAAATTAAGTCTTCCAATACATTGATTAAGGAACCGGTTGCAATTAAGTTTTTGGCAGCATGTACCTTCCTTTGCCTATAAATAGAAAGGAAGTTGAAGAGGCAGAACACACCACGTAGACAGCAAACGCATTCCTTACTTTCTCCTTTGTTCTCTCTAAATTCCTTGTCTATTAACTCTCTGACTTATTTCTTTGCAATTATTTTTGAGAGTTATATTGTGAGAAAAATATTTTCTTAAGTGTTAAAATTTGCATATTCTTTTAAAAGAAAATATTTCTCAAGTGCTTAAATTTGTATATCCACTCTATTGAGAGAATCACACTTGTAAAATCACATTCACAAATTCTGAGAGATTTTGGGTTGGGATTCAACCTTGTAATTGAGAGATTGTGAGATTGGGTGGGTTACCCTTTTGCTTGTGAGGATTAAGTTCTTGAGTGTGGGACACTAAGAGGCCGTAATTGCTCAAAGCGTGTATCTCAAATTCTCAATAGTGGAAATCCTCTAAGTGGGTTACTTGGAGGCGAGACGTACACCAGTGTGGTGGCACTCGTATATATCGGTTTGCAAATCTTCTCTGCCCTAATCTATTTAAATTTGTGCATTTAAATTGCTTGCTTAATTTGTTACGTTTAATAACTTTGTTATTTAAACTTCTTTATTATTCTTATTTAGGATTAAGTTTATCATCTTCTCTATATATATTTGTCAAAGAACCAATTTCACAAGCATTTCAAGAAAAATTTTTAATACTCAATTCACCTCCCCTCTTGAGTAATTGAGGCCACTTGGTTAACAAGTGGTATCAGAGCTTGACTCTTGGTAAATTAAGCTTAACAGCTTCAAGAGAACGAATGGCCTTAAATTCTTTAAACCTTTTTCCTGAGGGTGGAGCTACAAACCGACCTCCTGCTTTTAATGGGGAAGGATATGCTTTTTGGAAAAAAAATGAAAATTTTTGTTCAATCAATTGATCTAAGAGTTTGGAATGCTATTGAAAATTGTCCTTTCATACCTATGCATATTGTTGATGGTAAACAAATAGAAAAACCCATGGATGATTGGACTAGTGATGAAGAAAAGAAAGTACAATATAATTATAAAGCCAAGAATCTAATCACTCTAGCCTTAGGTCCCGATGAATTTTTTAGAGTAGTAACCTGTAAATCTGCCAAAGAAATATGGGATACTCTTCAAATTACTCATGAAGGAACTAGTGATGTTAAGGATTCTAAAATTAGTACTTTAACTAGCCAATATGAAAGCTTTAGAATGAATTCCGGTGAAACCATCTTAGAGCTTCAAAAAAGGTTTACCTTGATTATTAATCATCTTATTACTCTTGGAAAATCTTACACTAACAAAGAGCTTATCCATAAAGTTCTAAAAAGTCTTACCAGGGAATGGCAACCTCTTGTCACCGCTATCAAACAATAGCCAAACATAAATGATATTGTCTCTTGCCACATTATTCGGTAAGCTTCAAGAACAATAACAAGAATTAAAAGACTTGAAAATGGCAGAAGAAGAAGAAAAGCCTTCCAAGAAGAAGGGGCTAGCTCTTAAGGCCACCTCTATTGAAGAAAACAAATCTGAAAGTGATCAAGAAGAAGATGATCATGAGTTAGGCCTATTTGTGAGGCGTTTTGGAAGGCTTATGAGAAACAAAAGATTCCAAAAGGGCTTCACTTCTAACGGTAAAAAATTCATTTCCGAAGATAATAATTCCTTACCAACTTCTTTTGAATGTGGAAAGGAAGGACATTTTAAGGCGGACTGTCCAAATCTCAAGAAGAAAAACAAGGATCAAAAAGGAAAAAGGAGAGCATACATAGCATGGGATGACAACGAGGTGAGTAGCTCGGATGAATCCGAAAATGAAGAAGCAAACCTCTGTCTCATGGCCAACCATCAAGACGAAGACGATGAGGTAAACCTCCATGATTTAGATAAAGATGAATTGCTTGATGCGTTTGATGAATTGTATGATAAATTTGTTAAACTTTCTAGTAAGTATAAATTATCTAGAAAAACCATAGAAACTCTTGAAATGCATCTCATTGAACAGGTAAAAGAAAATGAGATTTTGAAAAAGGAAGTAGTAAATGTTCAAGCATGCTCTAAAACCAAACCTTGTGAATTTGTTAAGAAATGTGACATTCTAGAAACTAAGGTTTTAGACTTGAGTAAAACTTTAGAAAAATTTACAAATGGTAGAGATAACTTAAATGCTTTGCTTGGAAAACAACGGTGTATGTTTGATAAAACGGGACTAGGTTTCAATGCCTATAAGAAACAAAAGAATTATAAAAACTTGTTTATACCACCTAGTAAAACTGCATCACCTTTCATGAAATGCAATTATTATGGTTTTAAAGGACATAGTGTATCTAATTGTAATGTTAGAAAACTAGGGCCAAAGGTTATGAGAAAAGTATGGGTTCCTAAAGGAACGTTACCTCAAACTAACCTACAAGGACACAACATAAAATGGGTACCAAGTTCTCTAACTTGACTTGTTTTGTAGGTATGCTTTAAAGCAAGTAACACCCATTGGTACTTAGATAGTGGGTGTTCAAAACACATGACGAGAGACAAAAGTAAGTTCATATCATTTACTCCACGAAATAAAGGATTCGTTACTTATGGAGATAACACGAAGGGAAGAATACTAGGAATTGGAAATGTTGGTAAAAATTCTTCCACCTCTATAAATGATGTCTTATATGTTGAAGGACTTAAACATAACTTGCTTAGCATCAGTCAATTATGTGATAAGTGTAACATCCTAGGTTATTTTTGCATTTATTTTTATTCAATTGATTAAATCTTATGATAAATTTTTCCTTTTCTTGAAAATTAATCGAGGTTTAGTGAAATAGCATTTAGTTTTACTGACTTATTCAAGTGACAGCAGTCGCAGTCAAATTAAATAAATGAGATCTAGAAAGAAGAACAAGTTAATCTAAGCACAACGGATGGGGAAAGAGGGAATCAGGGCCTCCCGCTTGAGCGGGGCCCCTACTCGTCTGAGCGAGATTCCGGACTCTCACTTGAACGAGGTTTCTATTAGCTTGAGCGAATACCTTTCGCACATCGGATTGGGCAAAACATGCAAACGGACTCCCGAAAAATCTCACCCTAAAATGATTCTGTTAACCAAAGGGTTGTCATAGCTACCATGAGAGCATATGTAAATGACAGTGGTGTATTTTAAAATATAGATTTGCATCTGGTCCGGTCTTGGTTAAACACAACTAATAATAATGCTCGGAAGTTCTTATACACACATATAACTCTATAGAGAGTCACTCAAAGTCACTCAGACCCTGGCACCGATCTCCCCCTTGGCGCGACTCCATGGCTCCTTCCCCCTCCCTGTCACTGGTTACTAAAAAAAAGGCAAGGGTGAGTGTTTGGCATTGTAATTAATATAGAATGGAACTTAACAAATACACATACATAATTATATATATACATCAAGCATCATTCGAAAGTAAGCACAGTTTACTCAACAAGTACATCATTTGCAACCGTCAAAGGGGTTAGCCCATACATAACAAGATATCAATTTTTCACTCGGAAATCTATCAAATTACACATAGAAACACAGTGTATTACATACGAAAACTATATTAACCCAACCAAGCAATTCCATCACATTCATCACAATCACCACTGAATCTCATACAATCTAACTCCTAGTATCCGGATACTAAAGGATTGGCCTTCAGCTGGGGGTCCTACTTGACACCCCGTGAACCCTGCTTGGTTCACCGAGTCCTGCTTGACTCTCCACCTCGACCACTGGGTCCTACTTGACCACTGGGTAGCTCAACTGGGCACGAAAACCACGGGAGCCGGAAATGAGGGGCTATCATATACCGTCGGCCATCCCACACCACATAGTCATTCAACAATTTACCTTTCACATAATAATATCAATTCCTCATCACTCGGGTAGCCTGCTTGCTAACCCGACGTCACATAACACTGATCATTTCAACATTAGATATCTCAAGATCATAACATGATAAACTCAACCACACCCGATCCTCCACTAATTAATGTACCCAGTCACACATGCACAAGCATAAACACACAACTACGTTTAGCAACATTTTCCTTAACCTGTTTACATTACCTCAATGACCTGAATAAGAAGCGAGTCCTATTCTAATTAATTATAACCCGAACACCCCCCTTACATTGGTTCCACGCTTTGATAATCTGCTCTCTGTGTCGATTCCTTCCTCTGAGCACTGGTTTCGCAGTCTTAACTCCGTCACTCAGTCTTCCGTTGCTTAACCTACTACCTACGGATCATAAAGTACAGCGCGTCACTTCAACGCCCTTAGTTCATGGACTGCATTTGGGCTCACATTCACCGGAGGAGTGGAGAACAGCCTCGAATATAGCCATGCATGGCCCTTAACCGCCAAAGAATAAAAGGGATAAGGGAATCACAATTGGAACGGATCAGTAGACTCACCTTGAAGCCTCGATCACAGGAATGGGATTCAGTTAAAGTTCAGACACAAATGGAGTCCCTCCCCAGCGCATGCAACTCAGCGTTAAGAGAGGAGAAAATGAAAGAGAAGGGGCAGACCAGCAGCAGAGGTAATTCACAAATAATGAAGAGGGAAGGAAGAGAATCTTCTTATATATATAAAGCTCATGGGCAAGATCGTCTTTTCCTTTATTTTATTTGTATTCTTACTAAATTTAATCAATTTCACTATATTAAACTATTGCATAGTTATCAAATCAATTACACTTATTTATTCCCTCAACGTTTAATTATTCACAATTCTCAAATACTTCGCAAGAGTATAGGCCCAATATGAATATCGGCCCACCGGCGTCCTAGCTTAGTGTTCATACCTCGGAAATCCGAGCTACATCCTGAGAGGTCGGATATCTCATCCGTGCTCACCTCTTGGTTATCTACACCCGTTGTTTCAGTCATTATGAGGTTAATCCGGGCTATGACCCCGAGTGAGGCGCTCTTCTCACATCGGTTTGGACCAAACCACCTGGCCCTGTCCGCTCTTCTCTTACACTCCCGATCTTCAACTCCGCCTGCCCGCTCTTCTGAGACCGATCTCGACACCGGTTTTCCCGTCTCTGGCTCAGACAGATCAAATATTAAATAAAACTTCTAAAACATTTACTAACATTTCCCATTTCTTATAATTCTCATTAAAACATCAGGGATGTTACAATAAGGGCTATAAAATTGTTTTTGAATCAAACGGTTGCATAATTGAAAATAAGCTAAATAAGGAAATAAAATTCGTTGGTCAAAGAGTAGATAACATTTATATCATTAATCTAGATTGTCTTGCTTTAAATTATGTGCAATGCTTTATAACTAAAGAGGGTGAATCATGGCTATGGCATAGAAGAATTGCTCACATTCATGTAGACCATTTAAACAAACTTGTTTCAAAAGATTTAGTTATCGGTTTACCAAAATTAAAATTTGAAAATAAATTTTGTGACGCTTGTCAAAAGGGAAAACAAGTAAAGGCTTCTTTTCAAGCAAAAAATATTGTTTCAACAACTAGACCTTTATAACTTTTACATATGGATTTATTTGGACCTTCGAAAATCAAAAGTTTTGGTGGAAATTATTATGGTCTTGTGATTGTGGATGATTACTCTAGATATACATGGACATTATTTCTTACTCACAAAAATAAAGCATATCAAGCATTTAAGAAACTTGCCAAGATCATTCAAAATGAACAAAATTCAAAAATAGCATCCATTCGAACTGATCATGAGGGAGAATTCAAAAACCAATATTTTGAAAAATTTTGTGAAAAATTTGGCATTGAACATAATTTTTCAGCTCCAAGAACTCCACAACAAAATGGAGTAGTTGAAAGGAAAAATCGATCTTTAGTGGAGCTCGCAAGAACTATGTGGAATGAAAGTAATATTGCGAAACATTTTTGGGCTGATGCAGTAAACACTGCTTGCCATGTTATGAATCGATGTTTGATAAGGCCTATATTAAAGAAAACCCCCTATGAGCTTTATAAAGGAAGAAAACCAAATATTTCTTATTTCCACGTATTTGGATACAAATGTTTTGTTTTAAACAATGGAAAGGATAATCTCGGCAAATTCGATGCAAAATCTGATGAAGCAATATTCTTAGGTTATTCATCTACTAGTAAAGCATATCGACTCTTTAACAAACGAACTTATACAATTGAAGAGTCTATACACGTTAAATTCGATGAACTTAACCAAAATCTTCTGATAGTGGAAATTGATGATCTTGTAGGTACCTTCCAAGAAATGAACTTGGAAGATAAAGAAGAAAACAAAAATGAAGAAAATACATCACAAAATGGCGAACCTCAACAAAAGGAGTGGATCACCGTAAAGAATCACCCATTGGACAATATCATAGGTGAAATATGTAACACCCTAATTTTAATAAATAAATAAAACCAGGAATTTTTCCAAATTTTAGAGTTAGCAAAACATACATAATCTGCCTAAAATAATTAAGCCGGGCATAACAAGGAGACGAAGGGAAAATGGAAGGCAAGGAAAGATAAAAACCAACAAAAGCCACCCAGCGGAACCCAACAATGCTCAAGCGAGCCCAAGAGAAACAGCGTGCACTCGCTCAAGCGAGATCCGACTCCGCTTGAGCGAGACAGCACACTCGCTCGGGCGAGCACTCATTCGCCTAAGCTAAACCACCAAAAGTCTTCCATCAAACCATGCTCGCTGGAGCGAATCCTTCATTCACTGAAGCAAGAAGCTACACTCGGCTATTCAGACACTCGGGATCCAGAGTTATCATACGACTCATTCACTCGGAAAATGGTAGCTAGTCCACTCGGCATGTGACATCTTGTTCGCTCAGGAAAATCATTAAGTCAATCCCCACTCGGACTTAGTCTAATCTTAACCACCCGGAATACAGATCCTCACTCACTCAGATTTACTTATATCCCTCACTCAGAATCACTCAAGCGTATTCACTCGGAAAAGCCACCCAGTAATCTTCACTCGGAACCGGATCTAAATCTCCTATATTCCTCTCAGGGTTCATTAACTTAGAGTTATTCACTCAACATCAGTTATATCCCAGTCGGCAAGAAGCATCAAATCAACATAAAGCACTTATGTAAGAATATACGTTCCCAGAGATATAAACCTACCCACAATCCAATCTACCGACCCATATATATGTACCCATATACTCGGAATACTCATTATCTTAACGTTATACATTTACCAATATTTACAGATCCATACAAGTGACACCGTGTCTATACTTTATCAAATCAATCTTTATAAATGAATATATTTAATCATCATTTTACATGAGAGCCGGCCAAGGCCACACTGACTGAACATACCAAACGCAATACAAGTGTAACACCCTCGGTTAGATAAGACAAACCCTTCCGTAAGTTCATCCTATTTAACTGAGAGGTCACAAGTTTTTAGAAAAAGTGAATTTTTTTTATTTTTATTTTTTTTAAATAAAGAGATGGCAGATCAGTGGAAGCAAATAGTAGATAATCACATAGTCATTCACAAACTGTAAGTAATTGTACTATTAACAGAATGGGGCACGCAGGCACCCTTAAATATTATACAGTCATCCATAAATATTCAACTACTTATATTCTATTTAAGGAGCGCTCTCATTTGGTTCAGCATATTGCTGTTCTTCATACTCGGGTTCTTGATTTCCTAATTCCTCTGAAAATATTCAACAGTAAGGGTGAGTATAACCCAAGACCCTGATGGTTAATCCGGTGCGGACATAATCCAGTCAACAGATAATATCACATAAATCATACAATTAGCATATTCACAATTATAATAATCAAGCATGTTGTCATGGAATGCATGAGTAGGGTTTATTATGATTTATCTTAATTAAGTTTCATGATGCATGTGGGCCCAATAAATCAATCCACCATCATCATTCTTTCATTCTTTGGAATTCATCCTGCTCAAGTTGTCTCTTGGGCACAACGTTTCCATTCTAGAGCGATCGGAGCTCACCAAGTCCCCCATTCTTTATCATAGGGTACGAATGAACTCACAGGTTCTTATCAATATATATTATTTCATCTTGGGACTTGGCTCTACACAATCATAGATACATCCCGTCATTTAGTCGAAGTACACCAGAATTGCATCGTCTCACCCGGCTATCAGGCGCGACTCTGATGCCATTGGGTTGCCGTTCCAGTCGTACTCCCAAGATTCTTCTACTGAGATCGAACGTGAATGTCCTCCAACGTAGCAGGTGTATGCTCTAGTTTTTCTTCTTCAAAAAATATTTTCATGATGCGAATGCATTATTATTATCATTGATTATTGGGTATTTATGTGTTTCCAGTCTCATACACTTGCTCATAAGCTCTTGAATCTCATAAATTGTTTGGACGTTGCAAGTTGTTTTATTGTCGTATTAGAGAAAATATATCGGTTAATTCCTAGTTAAAATTTATACTTTGTAAAGAGTAAAATAATATATTTCTTATTTAATTTTTTATAATTAAAATAATAATAATAATAATAATACTAGTTAATACTAGTAAGAACAACAACAACAACAATAATAATAATAATAAGAAGAATGATAATAATAATAATAATAATAATGGAAATAAGAACGATAATAATAATTGTAACGTTCCAATAATTTAAAAATGATTATAGAAGACTTTCTAATCGAAATTCCAAGTGAAAAATATTAAAAACAAGGCTTTTCCGAGTAGAACAAGGGTAATTCCGAGTGAAATAAGTATGATTCCGAGTGGAATCATACTGAGAAGAGTTTTCTAAATGAACTAACTAAAAATCCGGGTGAATTTGAACTGGGAAGCTGTTTTCCGAGTGAAAGAGTTAAATACCGAGTGAAAAATGAGTTTGCCGAGTGGAATGAGTTGAATACCGAGTTAAAATGAGTTTTCCAAGTAAAATAAGTCTGTTTCCGAGTGAAAATGAATTTTCTGAGTAAAATGAGTTAGATACCGAGTGTAATCAATAGGATTCTGAGTAAAAATGATGTTCCAAGTAAAAATGTTTGACTCCGAGTGAAATCAGACTGAAAAGGATTTTCTGAGTGAAATAACTTGAATTCTGAGTGAAAATAACTATGTTTCCGTGTGAAATCATTGAAAAAAGTTTTCCGAGTGAAGTTAAAATGTTTTCCGAGTGAGGAATTATTCTGTCAGAATGAAACACGTTCGGTAAGGTAGAATCCGATTGGAAGTTTACAAAACCGAGCCTGTTATTGAGGTAAAACCCCATGATTCTTAGTATTTTCACAGTTCAGCATCAAACATACTCACTTAATCATCAAAATCTATAATAATCAATACAGATAATCGAACGTATTCATTGAATCATGGATTATAATGAGCAACACAGCCAATTGAACATATTCATAAAGGTATATATATATATATAACAGATGTATAACAATTAAAGCATTTTAATTCACACAATTCCCGAATCTGTCCTGGAAAGGTGAGGACCAAAGGTACCTTAACCCTTTCCTTTCACTCGAATTTTCCCAGAATACCCGAGAATATACCCCCCTTACCTTAATGGAGTTGAGGCAGCTTCCCTTCACTGTCCCTGCTTCTGTTCCGAGTGGGAGAGGAAAGGAAAATGAGAGATGGAGAAAATTTGTAAGTAGAAGGAGAAGGAAGAGAGAGTTTGCATTAGTTTCAGTGTGTGTGTGTTCTGAGAGGGAGAGTTAATGAGTGGTATGCGTTAATAATGAGAAAGGCAAGTGGGAGACAATACTTTCTCGTGAGTGAGGTTAGGTGAGAATAATAGAGACTTTTGAGCTGTGTCCACCGTCAGCTTGCATTGATTGGAAGGGAATATATATTAAAATATTTAAAGGTGCCTTGATTGGATTAAAAGGGTTCCACTTTCCCTGCGGTTGACTAGTCTGTGACAATCCTTTTTGAATTTATTTAGAAAAGTGGACCGGTCAGCAACAGGTACGAAAGGAAGGTGGCTGCAGGAGTCATCTCGCTCAAGCGAATTCCAACTCGCTTGAGCGAGTGTAGCTGTCCTCGCTTGGGTGAAGGGAAGAGACTAAGCGAAATGAGTGATTCTGCATCAGGGGTCCTTCCCGCTCAAGCGAAATCCGACTCGCTTGAGCGAGTCAGCCAATCCTCGCTCGGAATTCCAATGAAACCGACTCAAATACTTGGTTTTCTCACTCGGTAATATATTTCCAGACCGACTTCCCTTTCACTCAGCTTTCACTCGGTGATTTGTTCTGAATCTGAGTCTTCACTCACTCGGATTCCACTCGGTAAGCCTTTCAAAACCGACTCCCACTTAATTGGACACTTACTCAAAATCTGGGTTCCATTCACTCGGGATTGACCCAACATATTATACTTAGGCATTTATTTCTATCCATAAGGGTCACATAAACAATTCACTCGGCAATTGAGGTTATTCTACTCGGAAACCATAAACCTTCACTCGGAATATCTCCCAATCAAACGCCACTCGGCATATCCCAACCTTATTTTACTCGGGAGTATTCTTTAAGTTCATCACTCGGTACACTATTCATAAATCAACTCATCTTCTGAGCAGCGTCTCACTCGGTAACTAATACCAAGACCGACCAACACTTATTCGGTCTCACTCTGGGCATTCATGCCTATTTTTACTCGGAGAATACCTTAGCTATTCATTTCTCAGGAGGGGTCTCCACAACCGTACTCCACTCAGACTTATGAATTACTTAACCACTCAGGGAAAACCATTAAGTCAAGTCCCACTCAGACTCATTCCATACTCAGACCCTCAGAATACATTATCTTATTCACTCGGAATACATAACACCTTGTTCACTCAGAATAGTACTCATGTTAACTCGGAACAGATATATAGCTTTTACTCAGAATAATTATAACATCCTTCATTCAGAAATCAACACTCAGGAGTATTAAAGTCTTTCTCTACTCGGTTTACTCGGTTTAGACCAACTTCTTCAACTACATTTCCAATCAAAGCCCATTAAGGCCATCAACTCTCGGAAAAAGACCCACACATGCGAGTCTTACTCGGAATTAGTTTATATACCTTAGACTCACTCGGAAATGGCTCTGTGCATACTATAATTCACTCGGAACGGGCTCCCACTACCATTTCCCACTCAGTTTCCTAATCATACACATACGAAACCATTCAGAATCCTTCCCAAATAATTCAACAACACATTCCAGTCGGTAGGAAGCATCAAATCAACATAAACATAAGTATATATGTACTCTTTCACTCGGAATACTTCAATCAGAGAAGTTTCCTTTGGAAAAGGAAGCATTTGGCAAGGTTTGACTCAGAAACGAGCCTTTCTAGGGTGTTTTGACTCGGAATTTCACCCAGAAGTGGTTCTCTTGAACACACTTCACTCAGAATTGCTTCTCAGGTCAGGACTCCACTCGGTGGTAGCTCTCTCAGTCATGTTTTACTCGGAAAACATGACACTGACTCGGAATTCCATCCTTCACTCAGAATTTCTAATTATTCACTCGGAATTTCTCTCTGTTACTCGGAACAGAGCCCTTTTTCACTCGGTTTTTGCATAATTTCACTAATGGTCCATATAAATTCCATAATTACATATAAAAATAAAATTCTTGCGACATTACAGACCATCTACAGGGCATTTATTCACTTATTACCACTTATAGACCTTCTAAACTTCAATTTTTACTAAATAAGACTGCTACTAAAAACAGGGATGTTACACTCTCCTCCCCTTTTGGGAATTTCGTCCCGAAATTCATGGTTGGAATAATTGAGAGTACAATCCTCTAATCTTTTCCTCAATTTCCCAGGTAGTGTCCCTATCATTTAACTGACTTCAAACTACTTTGACCAAAGAGATTTCCTTGCCTCTTAGCTGTTTGAGACGTCGGTCAACAATCTTAACCAGTGATGTTTCAAAGGTAAGGTTTTCTTTCAGAACAAATTGATCGGGACTCAGAACATGATCAGGGCCTAGTACATATTTGTGGAGTTGGGGAAACATGAAAGACATTATGAAGATTTGGTAGAGCAATACGGCACACATTGGTTCCTATCTTTTGCAAAATCTGATAGGTTCTACGTATCTGGGACTTAACTTCTTGCCTTTTAGAGTTCTTCCTATTCCAGTGGTAGGGATAACTTTGAGAAATACTTGCTATTAATATATCATTATAAGGCATCATTCCCCAAAACTCATTATCAAGTCCTAGACTTGTCTAAATCCGATTTACACGCTCGTATTAGGCTTCGAGAATTCCTTTCTCAAAACCAAGATTCTTTAAATCTTAAAGCTCTAACCATACCTAACAACAACAATACTATGGTTCCTTTGTCTTAAGACCTCCAAATCATCACATGAATCATTCAACCATCATCAAAATTTATTCAAACTCATTATAAACCTCTTGGTTTCATCTAAGATCATTTCCAATTCAACTATTTCAAAATGGCATACCTATTCATTAACTCAATTATCTTAATCCACTATGAATTATTTCCTTAATCCACTATCAATGGCTTATAACCATTTTTAACATCATCATAAAAATCAATAGTCTAAATTAGTTCCTCAATACTCATATACACTCCTCTCCAATCCTCAATAATCAGTGCTTCAAGCATTCATATAATCATTCTAAAGTATTCAAAGCCATCAAAATTATCAATTTGGTCAAAATCCCTCAAATCACTACACTTAAGGTTTTTCATCAAAATTCAATAATCATTTCTAATAACCATCAATCTCCATCATTAACAACACCTACATACACATTATCATGGGTTTTCGCTAAAAATCATCTCTCATGACATTATTATTCATTTCCCTTAAATCCTAAAGTTAGGGTTCCACTAGAATCAAACAATCACCATTAACAACCATCATCTTCTATCTCTAATCTTGAAATTTTCGTATACCACTTCACATCCATCCTGAAACACACATAAGTGTATCCTACCTTTGGGTTTTACATGAGAATGTTTCCTATTCCTAAATCCATTGATAAGGCATTTTCCTAACCACATAGAAATCAAAACCTAGGGCCAAAAACATCAAAAGAGTAGAGAAATTTACCTCAAGCTCCAAGCTATCTCAAGTCCTAGCATGTACATGAAAATGAAGAGAGAGAAAGAAGGAAATAAATTACATCCTAATCCGTCATTAAAACATTTCCTTCTTTATAACAAACAGGATCTCTGTTCGGGCTTAATACTAACTCCAAAAATTATTCCGAATATGGATTCAGATTCCCATTAATATTCTTAATAGCCTTGATCAATGGTATCTCAATCGGAGATACTTGGTCTGACACCCAGATTCTAATCGGGTCTTATTTTAACTCTTAAAGTCCTAATAATATTTGACGGATTTCCTGTAGTTGCCCTCATTTGAATTATGCAAGATTGCTCCGCTGAAAGTTAGTCAGTCCTTGGCTCGGCCTAGTAGGGTATAGGGTAATTTCTTGTTGTTCTATCGTCTCCACAATTTAAGTAAGAAGTTCCTCCATGTCATGATCATTGTTTAAGTGAATCATTAGGAATTTGTTGATGGAATATCAACAAAGAGGTTCTGGGTATATGTTATGTGGAGAATTCCACATAGGAAATCTAGTCTTAGGTGTTTTATGGACTGTTTAATATTTCTATCAGAGTACGTGGAAACTTAATGGCCCACTCCCCAAGTTCAATGAATCGACTATGCTCTGATACCACCAATGTAACACCCTCGGTTAGATAAGACAAACCCTTCTGTAAGTTCATCCTATTTAACTGAGAGGTCACAAGTTTTTAGAAAAAGTGAATTTTTTTTTTAAATAAAGAGATGGCAGATCAGTGGAAGCAAATAGTAGATAATCACATAGTCATTCACAAACTGTAAGTAATTGTACTCTTAACAGAATGGGGCACGCAGGCACCCTTAAATATTATACAGTCATCCATAAATATTCAACTACTTATATTCTATTTAAGGAGCGCTCTCATTTGGTTCAGCATATTGCTGTTCTTCATACTCGGGTTCTTGATTTCCTAATTCCTCTGAAAATATTCAACAGTAAGGGTGAGTATAACCCAAGACCCTGATGGTTAATCCGGTACGGACATAATCCAGTCAACAGATAATATCACATAAATCATACAATTAGCATATTCACAATTATAATAATCAAGCATGTTGTCATGGAATGCATGAGTAGGGTTTATTATGATTTATCTTAATTAAGTTTCATGATGCATGTGGGCCCAATAAATCAATCCACCATCATCATTCTTTCATTCTTTGGAATTCATCCTGCTCAAGTTGTCTCTTGGGCACAACGTTTCCATTCTAGAGCGATCGGAGCTCACCAAGTCCCCCATTCTTTATCATAGGGTACGAATGAACTCACAGGTTCTTATCAATATATATTATTTCATCTTGGGACTTGGCTCTACACGATCATAGATACATCCCGTCATTTAGTCGAAGTACACCAGAATTGCATCGTCTCACCCGGCTATCAGGCGCGACTCTGATGCCATTGGGTTGCCGTTCCAGTCGTACTCCCAAGATTCTTCTACTGAGATCGAACGTGAATGTCCTCCAACGTACCAGGTGTATGCTCTAGTTTTTCTTCTTCAAAAAATATTTTCATGATGCGAATGCATTATTATTATCATTGATTATTGGGTATTTATGTGTTTCCAGTCTCATATACTTGCTCATAAGCTCTTGAATCTCATAAATTGTTTGGACGTTGCAAGTTGTTTTATTGTCGTATTAGAGAAAATATATCGGTTAATTCCTAGTTAAAATTTATACTTTGTAAAGAGTAAAATAATATATTTCTTATTTAATTTTTTATAATTAAAATAATAATAATAATAATAATAATAATAATAATACTAGTTAATACTAGTAAGAACAACAACAACAATAATAATAATAATAATAAGAAGAATGATAATAAGAATAATAATAATAATGGAAATAAGAACGATAATAGTAATTGTAACGTTCCAATAATTTAAAAATGATTATAGAAGACTTTCTAATCGAAATTCCAAGTGAAAAATATTAAAAACAAGGCTTTTCCGAGTAGAACAAGGGTAATTCCGAGTGAAATAGGTATGATTCCGAGTGGAATCATACTGAGAAGAGTTTTCTAAATGAACTAACTAAAAATCCGGGTGAATTTGAACTGGGAAGCTGTTTTCCGAGTGAAAGAGTTAAATACCAAGTGAAAAATGAGTTTGCCGAGTGGAATGAGTTGAATACCGAGTAAAAATGAGTTTTCCAAGTAAAATAAGTCTGTTTCCGAGTGAAAATGAATTTTCTGAGTAAAATGAGTTAGATACCGAGTGTAATCAATAGGATTCCGAGTAAAAATGATGTTCCAAGTAAAAATGTTTGACTCCGAGTGAAATCAGACTGAAAAGGATTTTTTGAGTGAAATAACTTGAATTCTGAGTGAAAATAACTATGTTTTCGTGTGAAATCATTGAAAAAAGTTTTCTGAGTGAAGTTAAAATGTTTTCCGAGTAAGGAATTGTTCTGTCAGAATGAAACACGTTCGGTAAGGTAGAATCCGATTGGAATTTTACAAAACCGAGCTTGTTATTGAGGTAAAACCGGTCGGATTATTAAAAACCGAGCTTGTTATTATAGATTCCAACTTCTGTTTCTGATTCTTCACTAGAAATCACACAGGCACCCATGATTCTTAGTATTTTCACAGTTCAGCATCAAACATACTCACTTAATCATCAAAATCTATAATAATCAATACAGATAATCGAACGTATTCATTGAATCATGGATTATAATGAGCAACACAGCCAATTGAACATATTCATAAAGGTATATATATATATATAACAGATGTATAACAATTAAAGCATTTTAATTCACACAATTCCCGAATCTGTCCTAGAAAGGTGAGGACCAAAGGTACCTTAACCCTTTCCTTTCACTCGAATTTTCCCAAAATACCCGAGAATATACCCCCCTTACCTTAATGGAGTTGAGGCAGCTTCCCTTCACTGTCCCTGCTTCTGTTCCGAGTGGGAGAGGAAAGGAAAATGAGAGATGGAGAAAATTTGTAAGTAGAAGGAGAAGGAAGAGAGAGTTTGCATTAGTTTCAGTGTGTGTGTGTTCTGAGAGGGAGAGTTAATGAGTGGTATGCGTTAATAATGAGAAAGGCAAGTGGGAGACAATACTTTCTCGTGAGTGAGGTTAGGTGAGAATAATAGAGACTTTTGAGCTGTGTCCACCGTCAGCTTGCATTGATTGGAAGGGAATATATATTAAAATATTTAAAGGTGCCTTGATTGGATTAAAAGGGTTCCACTTTCCCTGCGGTTGACTAGTCTGTGACAATCCTTTTTGGATTTATTTGGAAAAGTGGACCGGTCAGCAACAGGTACGAAAGGAAGGTGGCTGCAGGAGTCATCTCGCTCAAGCGAATTCCGACTCGCTTGAGCGAGGCACAATGTTGGCTTGAGCGAAGTGAAGAAAAGAGGGTCAGCAAGGCAAAATTCCTCCTCGCTCAAGCGAATTCCGACTCGCTTGAGCGAGTGTAGCTGTCCTCGCTTGGGCCAAGGGAAGAGACTGAGCGAAATGAGTGATTCTGCATCAGGGGTCCTTCCCGCTCAAGCGAAATCCGACTCGCTTGAGCGAGTCAGCCAATCCTCGCTCAGAATTCCAATGAAACCGACTTAAATTATTGGTTTTCTCACTCAGTAATATATTTCGAGACCGACTTCCCTTTTACTCAGACTTTCACTCAGTGATTTGTTCTGAATCCGAGTCTTCACTCACTCGGATTCCACTCGGTAAGCCTTCCAAAACTGACTCCCACCTAATTGGACACTTACTCAGAATCTGGGTTCCATTCACTCGGGATTGACCCAACATATTATACTTAGGCATTTATTTCTATCCACAAGGGTCACATAAACAATTCACTCGGTAATTGAGGTTATTCTACTCGGAATCCATAAACCTTCACTCGAAATATCTCCCAATCAAACGCCACTCGGCATATCCCAACCTTATTTCACTCGGGAGTATTCTTCAAGTTCATCACTCGGTACACCATTCATAAATCAACTCATCTTCTGAGCAGTGTCTCACTCGGTAACTAATACCAAGACCGACCAACACTCATTCGGTCTCACTCTGGGCATTCATGCCTATTTTCACTCGGAGAATACCTTAGCCATTCATTTCTCAGGAGGGGTCTCCACAACCGTACTCTACTCGGACTTATGAATTACTTAACCACTCAGGGAAAACCATTAAGTCAAGTCCCACTCTGACTCATTCCATACTCAGACCCTCAGATTACATTATCTTATTCACTCGGAATACATAACACCCTGTTAACTCGGAATAGTACTCATGTTAACTCAGAACAGATATATAGCTTTTACTCAGAATAATTATAACATCCTTCATTCGGAAATCAACACTCAGGAGTATTAAAGTCTTTTTCTACTCGGTTCACTCGGTTTAGACCAACTTCTTCAACTACATTTCCAATCAAAGCCCATTAAGGCCATCACCTCTCGGAAAAAGACCCACACATGCGAGTCTCACTCGGAATTAGTTTATATACCTTAGACTCACTCAGAAATGGCTCTGTGCATACTACAATTCACTCGAAACGGGCTCCCACTACCATTTTCCACTCGGTTTCCTAATCATACACATACGAAACCATTCGGAATCCTTCCCAAATAATTCAACAACACATTCCAGTCGGTAGGAAGCATCAAATCAACATAAACATAAGTATATATGTACTCTTTCACTCAGAATACTTCAATCAGAGAAGTTTCCTTCGGAAAAGGAAGCATTTGGCAAGGTTTGACTCAGAAACGAGCCTTTCTAGGGTGTTTTGACTCGGAATTTCACCCAAAAGTGGTTCTCTTGAACATACTTCACTCAGAATTGCTTCTCAGGTCAGGACTCCACTCGGTGGTAGCCCTCTCAGTCATGTTTTACTCGAAAAACATGAGACTGACTCAGAATTCCATCCTTCACTCGGAATTTCTAATTATTCACTCAGAATTTCTCTCTGTTACTCAGAACAGAGCCCCTTTTCACTCGGTTTTTGCATAATTTCACTAATGGTCCATATAAATTCCATAATTACATATAAAAATGAAATTCTTGCGACATTACAGACCATCTACAGGGCATTGATTAACTTATTACCACTTACAAACCTTCTAAACTTCAATTTTTACTAAATAAGACTGTTACTAAAAACAGGGATGTTACAACAAGCACTCAACAGTCGGAGTGCACTACACTCAAACTTAAGGCCCTATCATCACTTCCGAGTTCGACCTACTCACACTGAAAATGGTGTAGGGGTGAGCATCTTAAATATTAAATGATAGATACTGACTCAGATTGTCCCACAGTTATGCAACAATATATATATATATATATATATATATATATATACATAATTATACATGGCAATAATTTAAGTCAGAACAATACTAATCAACCAGGACACACATAAGACCTTTACCGATCGGAATCCACCAGTTATCACTCGGCCATATACACATATCATTTCAATAACATTAACATAACGACAACTAATAACATTATAATGCCAATGAACCAGAACGCATATATTCAACAATTCCCGATCAGAATCCAACAGTTCTCACTCGGCTATACACACATAACATTTCAATAACATTAATTTATATTCATAGAACAGATTCCAGCAAGCATCCACAACATATGCACACAAAATAATTCACTCGGTTATATACATTCATCATCTCATTAACATCATCACATGCATAATCAAATTTCAATCAACATCAGCAGTACATATGCACAGATTATTTCACTCGGTTCCGCATTTGTGTGTAATCGGTTTTGACGTTGCAACGTAGGCTCCCAGCCTTTTTATACATAGCTCTCAGCTATCAATTTAGCTCCAAGCTGCTTGGCCATTTTACAGGTACCCAACCATTTGCCCACAAGGTGACACCAACGCTCTCAGCGCCAACAGAGGTGTTCACGGGCAGCCCGAGTCCCACTCAAAGGCTACCTTGAGTCCCACTCAAAAGGATTTCATAGCGTCCAACGCTTTTAAATAACCGATGGTAGTGTCCCACACTACGTGCTCCAAGCACAAACGCATCCAATGCGCCACACACGGATTCATCACACAACACAGAGTTCATATGCACAGCAATACATGCATCTCATGCAATCGGCATCATACATCATCAGAACTCAAACAGCACATGCATCTCATGCAATCGGTATAGCACATCACCAGAACTCAGACAGCACATGCATCTCATGCAGTCGGTATGAAACAGTCTCAGGATTCAATAAATTAATCCAACAACACAAGCATCCCATGCAATCGGTATTAGGCAGTATCAGGACTCAGACAACACATGCATCTCATACAATCGATATTACATAACCTCAAATTCATCAAGTCAACACCTTCTCTTATGCAGTCAGTATTTCAACTCAGAATAACATACATGGCATATAAGTCACACGGCAATCATCAACAACACCTTAGCATATTCTTTTCATGCAACCATTCAACACTTCTTAGAACTACTAGCATGCAATCTATGAACGGAACTAAACATGTAACTCTTGGTTCATAAGCATTATGCATTCGGTATCACAGACTCCACATGCAAACAAATCACAGAATCAAATACAGAATCGGTAAGCTATGAGCACCCAGAACCCGTTCATAATCCATGTGTTTAAGATATAAGGTACTCCCCCTACCTGGAATGAAGCTTCCAGTCGGTCAACATGATACTCTATTCTAGAGGAATACTGAGTCACTCTCAGTACATCTACATGCAAGGACAGGGGAAGCCATTTGAGCCTCTGAGACACCCAGCTCTCGGTTCACCCCCTGGAGCAGCTCCATCACGACGCTGGTGAACACTCCAACCACCTCGAAGCACTTCGTAGAGTAGATCTCCACTGAGACCCAGGCAGCTTCGAGCAAAGGAGATGGAGAATGAGGGAAGTCGACGAAGGGAAATGAAAGAACAGGGAATGAACAGCGTGTCGTTCTTGAGTCGTCGAAAGAGAAACTCTCAATTCGACTTCCTCACCCTCATGCTTGACGAAGGAAGGAGAAGAAGAACGAAGAGCAAAGAAGGAGAAGAAAAGAAGAAGAAAGAGAAGAAGGAAGTGGAAGAGAGAGAAGTCGCAGAGGAAAATTTGAAGGAAGTAAAAGGCAAAGAGACCCAATAACCAATTATATATATACATGCACGAAGGAAGGGGATAGTGGGGTGAGAAAGCGTGAAACAGCAGTCTGCTCACGTCACCCAGTCACCACCAGCAACAATTAATAATTAATCACACATAATCAGCCATCATTTGATTAATTAGGTTAATTGTAATCAATAAATAATTTTCCACTTCTGAAATTATTATTTTAATGATTTATTTTCATTTGGCAATTAATTATTAAATCGGGATGTTAGAGTTCTCCCCCTCACAAAAGAATTTCGTCCTCGAAATTCAATCGGTGACTCACCTTAAATAAATAACTCAGAAAATTGCTGACTTAATTACTTACACGATTGTGCTTCCACAAACATTCACCGACCGGATCACAATTTCACTCGGCAAAGCTTCACCTCTCAAGCGGTTTACCGACCGCCCCACAATTCCAGTCGGTAAAACACAAAAGTCAGGTCCTACCTGATTACAACTTTTTAAACGTACAATTTTCCCCATCTAACTCGGCCAATTCATCATAAGCAATGGCTCTTCTTAACTCCTTGGCCGTTCGGTCTTACACTCAAGACACCGATCGGCGTATTTACACCATCGGGTTCCCCGACTCAAATGAGTCACTCGGCATAACCATGAACTCACACAGATCATAGGCTCAAAATTGGGTCACATAGGATACATTCTAGATGTTATTCAACCAGTTGGGAAGAATTCAGTCGGTAAACAGCTTTACCGATTCTCACTAATAATCACTTCTGACTGATTCATCACAGATTAAACCCTCGGATTCTCGAAATCCGACCACAAAAATTCCTTTCTTAACCCAAAATGAACACTCACAAGTTCCTATGTGCTTCAATTTGTACAATTTGCCTGGCTTTACTTCGCATATGCACCACACTCAATTCTGAAATCTTAGATTCCTACCCATGCCTTCGGCTAATTTCATGCTTACATCCTGAGAATATCGCTCGGTCCTCTCACACAAAATATTATTCGGGGTTCAAGGGTAATTCTCACTCGGAAATTTTTCCGCTTACTAAAAATTCACTCGTAGTTCGAGCCTACCTTGAAACCAAACATGAGTTCAATCCCAGCAGTCCCAATCACTGGCCTGAGTACGACTTCAATTAAATCCTTCTCTCGGATCTCTACCCCCCTCGGAGACCCTTCACTCGGAAACTTGCACACTCTAAGTTCCATTTTTCTGACCAGAAGTACTTTTCTCCTGGAGAATGATCACTCGGTGAAACATCACACGGGTATTAGGGATTCTACACTCGATATCTCTCCACTCAACATCGTTCCACACGATACCATTCCACTCGGAAGTGGTACACCCCGAGTCACATTACTCGAATCTTACCATACTCAGAATGTTACGCTCGGACACTATTCCCTTAACTTAATAATGATCCTCCCTATACGGTTCTACCCGGGGCACCATAACCTCACTCAGTAGTCCTTTCTCCCGGAAGGTTTTCACTCGGAATTATCTCTACTTCCACACTCGGAATATACTAATCCCTTCCCGAGCAAATCCTCACCTTACAATTTAGTTTGGCTCAAATCCTGGTTTCCTCATTAAACTACGGTATCACTCGGTTAACCTTATAAAACTCCAATTTCAGCGACAGACTTGATCACCCCTCTTGCTTTAATAACTAATCATCATCTTAGTAGCTAATCTATACCCAACAGCCTCTAATTCTCTCGGAGGCAAACCCATCAAGGTTAAACAAACCCTCTATCCTCAATTTGATACATAACCACTTGTTTATTCACTTAATACAACTCTCATCTTCACTCAAAGCAGTCCGATAGACTCACCATCACCATAAGCAGCTACAGCCTCACTTGCCTGACTTATGAATTGCTGCATCCGACTTATAGGATGACGTGTCATTCCTATAGGGTTACAATAATTGCATAGTCACTGCAACGTGTACGCTGCCACAATACCTATGGCATGAAGAGTCATCTCAGAATAGCATGCCTCACTCCGACCAGACTCACTTCAACTAATACTAATTCACACGGTAATTAATGGTAGTTCATACACATATTATAAGCAATACATCTACATCAACATCATTATGCATCACATAGGGTATATCACGTGGCAAAATCATGAAAATTATTTATTACTTCTGTAAAACAGTATGATGGCAATACAACAATCGACTTCTAGCCAACACCAAGTAAATATTTCCTCTAAATCTTATTCATCACAAAACCATGGCTCGGATTAAATTCTCAATTCTCAGCTATATAATAACGTCACTTACTTGGGTTCATGCAATTCAATCAGGATTAAGTAATTTATAATCACATATGCTGTCATAACACGCCATAAACTCGGCAACGACACTAATGTACATACAGACACTCAGTCGGATTTCATACCAATTATTCATGGCTATATTATTATTCACTACAGCATGCACCATAACCATAACATCATATTGCACTCGGTAATAACATCGATATATATATATATATACTCATCCAATCGGATTTACCCAAATCAATTCCAAACTACATTAAGGATTTCATTCACAATATCATATCCACATATTCATATAATTCACACTGAGCTCATTAATCGTCATAACACAGACATCCAATTGGAAATTGCACCATAACATACATTCTCAGTTATAACATCACCTTACACTCAGCAACAGCACCCATACATGCACATTCATTCAGTCAGAACTCACTCATACAACATCATCAAGTCGGAATCTACTCAAATCATTCAAATCCATGCGAATCATGTCAGTCTCAATAATAATGCTCTTACACACATGCATGCAGATCCGACTTAAACAGTGATTTCATCTCATGTATGCAATTCTCATGCAACTTCGTACAAGCATCCAAGTTTACAGGTGCGTCTCACACAGCCATTAATAGATAACATTTGTTTCAACACGACATATAGATTCACTCGGAATTTCACAGTTTCATCACAGCATCACAGGCGTTTGTCATAGTGACTCACAACAAGCAAAATAGGGTAACAATACTACAGCATATCCTCTCGGCATTTTTAATGAAGTCATCATGCATTTCAATACAACGTCTAAATGGAAATCAACAAATCGACTCACATATCATGCATTCGGAAATCATCATGGCATTCTCATTCATATACATTTGAACATGAAACTGCAAACAGAACTCAGAGAATCATCCCCTTTTAACTCACGCACTCGGCAATAATGGTAACGCTCTTATTTGCAAGCATTCAGTTGGCATTCGCAGAAATATTAATATGTACTCATGGACGGAGTCACACAACACTAAACAGTTTACAAATACCATAAATCCAGAAGTTGCACGCACTATTACTTAATCACAGCACAATTATCAACACATGCACACGATAATCATCCAAGTCTCAATGAGTTACTACGCAATTGCTTTACTCGGCTCAACAACTCTCAAGATTAATAAATTATTAGACTTAGAATTCCTAAGGGGTCACTATTTAACCAATATCCCACGACGGGTACCCCACAACATTCAAATATTATTATAATGCCTAATACTATTCACTCAGTTTTCACACCAAACCGAGACAGTATCCAAGTCAAACAGATATTCCATTTCACATTCATTCGTTCATGATCATGTCTAATCAACTGGGTCACTACACCTATTGGTCCAACATCTAGTCCATCACTCACTTGGTTTCTTCAATCGCCACCGTGACACAATCCCAACCTTAACATATACCCGATCTCACCTTTACTCACTTATCACACACCCAGATTTTCAACTTAGGAACTACAACACATCTCTTATACCACAAATCATATACATCATATACCATTCATTCATCACACATTCAAATTCCTCAACAAGGCACAGGCATACAACCACACCATTCATAGTCAAACATATATCAAATCCAATAGAAGATCATAAGCATATATCACCACACAAGTCATGATTGAACATGTATCAACATTTAATAGAATATCATAAGCAATTATGACAATCTGGTATAATGCACTCAACCGCCCACTAACAGTAGGCAAACCTTCGCCATGGACCTTTTGGTCTACTCTGATACCAAAATGTAACACCCTAATTTTAATAAATAAATAAAACAAAACAGGGGAATTTTTCCAAATTTTAGAGTTAGCAAAACATACATAATCTGCCTAAAATAATTAAGCCAGGCACAACAAGGAGACGGAGAGGAAATGGAAGGCAAGGAAAGATAAAAACCAACAAAAGACACCCAGCGGAACCCAACAACGCTCAAGCGAGCCCAAGAGAAACAGCGTGCACTCGCTCAAGTGAGATCCGACTCCGCTTGAGCGAGACAGCACACTCGCTCGGGCGAGCACTCATTCGCCTAAGCTAAACCACCAAAAGCCTTCCATCAAACCACGCTCGCTGGAGCGAATCCTTCATTCGCTGAAGCAAGAAGCTACACTTGGCTATTCAGACACTCGGGATCCAAAGTTATCATACGACTCATTCACTCGGAAAATGGTAGCTAGTCCACTCGGCATGTGACATCTTGTTCGCTCAGGAAAATCATTAAGTCAATCCCCACTCGGACTTAGTCTAATCTTAACCACCTGAAATACAGATCCTCACTCACTCGGATTTACTTATATCCCTCACTCAGAATCACTCAAGCGTATTCACTCAGAAAAGCCACCCAGTAATCTTCACTTGGAACCAGATCTAAATCTCCTATATTCCTCTCAGGGTTCATTAACTTAGAGTTATTCACTCAACATCAGTTATATCCCAGTCGGCAAGAAGCATCAAATCAACATAAAGCACTTATGCAAGAATATACGTTCCCAGAGATATAAACCTACCCACAATCCAATCTACCGACCCATATATATGTACCCATATACTCGGAATACTCATTATCTTAACGTTATACATTTACCAATATTTACAGATCCATACAAGTGACACCATGTCTATACTTTATCAAATCAATCTTTATAAATGAATATATTTAATCATCATTTTACATGAGAGCCGGCCAAGGCCACACTGACTGAACATACCAAACGCAATATAAGCACTCAACAGTCGGAGTACACTACACTCGGACTTAAGGCCCTATCATCACTTCCGAGTCCGACCTGCACACACTGAAAATGGTGTAGGGGTGAGTATCTTAAATATTAAATGATAGATACTGACTCGGATTATCCCACAGTTATGCAACAATATATATATATATACATAATTATACATGGCAATAATTAAAGTCAGAACAATACTAATCAACCAGGACACACATAAGACCTTTACCGATCGGAATCCACCAGTTATCACTCGGCCATATGCACATATCATTTCAATAACATTAACATAACGACAACTAATAACATTATAATGCCAATGAATCAGAACGCACATATTCAATAATTCCCGATCAGAATCCAACAGTTCTCACTCGGCTATACACACATAACATTTCAATAACATTGATTTATATTCATAGAACAGATTCCAGCCAGCATCCACAACATATGCACACAAAATAATTCACTCGGTTATATACATTCATCATCTCATTAACATCATCACATGCATAATCAAATTTCAATCAACATCAGCAGTACATATGCATAGATTATTTCACTCGGTTCCTCATTTGTGTGTAATCGGTTTTGACGTTGCAACGTAGGCTCCCAGCCTTTTTATACATAGCTCTCAGCTATCAATTTAGCTCCAAGCTGCTTGGCCGTTTTACAGGTACCCAACCGTTTGCCCACAAGGTGACACCAACGCTCTCAGCGCCAACGAAGGTGTTCACGGGCAGCCCGAGTCCCACTCAAAGGCTACCTTGAGTCCCACTCAAAAGGATTTCATAGCGTCCAACGCTTTTAAATAACCGATGGTAGTGTCCCACACTACGTGCTCTAAGCACAAACACATCCAATGCGCCACACGCAGATTTATCACACAACACAGAGTTCATATGCACAGCAATACATGCATCTCATGCAATCGGCATCATACATCATCAGAACTCAAACAGCACATGCATCTCATGCAATCGGTATAGCACATCACCAGAACTCAGACAGCACATGCATCTCATGCAATCGGTGTCAAACAGTCTCAGGATTCAATAAATTAATCCAACAACACAAGTATCCCATGCAATCGGTATTAGGCAGTATCAGGACTCAGACAACACATGCATCTCATACAATCAATATTACATAACCTCAAATTCATCAAGTCAACACCTTCTCTTATGCAGTCAGTATTTCAACTCAGAATAACATACATGGCATATAAGTCACACGGCAATCATCAACAACACCTTAGCATATTCTTTTCATGCAACCATTCAACACTTCTTAGAACTACTAGCATGCAATCTATGAACGGAACTAAACATGCAACTCTTGGTTCATAAGCATTATGCATTCTGTATCACAGACTCCACATGCAAACAAATCACAGAATCAAATACAGAATCGGTAAGCTATGAGCACCCGGAACCCGTTCATAATCCATGCGTTTAAGATATAAAGTACTCCCCCTACCTGGAATGAAGCTTCCAGTCGGTCAACATGATACTCTATTCTAGAGGAATACTGAGTCACTCTCAGTACATCTACATACAAGGACAGGGGAAGCCATTTGAGCCTCTGAGACACCCAGCTCTCGGTTCACCCCCTGGAGCAGCTCCATCACGACGCTGGTGAACACTCCAACCACCTCGAAGCACTTCGTAGAGTAGATCTCCACTGAGACCCAGGCAGCTTCGAGCAAAGGAGATGGAGAATGAGGGAAGTCGACGAAGGGAAATGAAAGAACAGGGAATGAACAGCGTGTCGTTCTTGAGTCGTCGAAAAAGAAACTCTCAATTCGACTTCCTCACCCTCATGCTTGACGAAGGAAGGAGAAGAAGAACGAAGAGTGAAGAAGGAGAAGAAAAGAAGAAGAAAGAGAAGAAGGAAGTGGAAGAGAGAGAAGTCACAGAGGAAAATCTAAAGGAAGTAAAAGGCAAAGAGACCCAATGACCAATTATATATACATGCACAAAGGAAGGGGAAAGTGGGGTGGGAAAGCATGAAGCAGCAGTCTGCTCACGTCACCCAGTCATCACTAGTAACAATTAATAATTAATCACACATAATCAGCCATCATTTGATTAATTAGGTTAATTGTAATCAATAAATAATTTTCCACTTCTGAAATTATTATTTTAATGATTTATTTTCATTTGGCAATTAATTATTAAATCGGGATGTTACAAAATAACAAAAGGTGTAAGTACTCGAAACGCTATTAGAAATGCATGCAATCACTTAGCTTTTGTATCACAAATAGAACCCAAAAATATTGATGAAGCTATTATTGATGAACATTGGATGTTGGCCATGCAAGAAGAATTAAATCAGTTTGAAAGAAATGAAGTTTGGGAACTTGTGCCAAAACCCAATAATCATCAAATAATAGGCACGAAATGGGTTTTTAGAAACAAGCTAGATGAAAATGGAATAATAACAAGAAATAAAGCTAGATTAGTTGCTAAAGGATATAATCAAGAAGAGGGAATAGACTATGAAGAAATGTATGCTCCTGTAGCTAGATTAGAAGCCATAAGATTATTGTTAGCTTTTGCTTGTTGTATAGATTTTAAGCTTTATCAAATGGATGTCAAAAGCGCTTTTCTAAACGGTTATATTCAAGAAGAATTTTATGTAAATCAACCTCCCGGTTTTGAAAGTCACAAATTTCCAAACCATGTTTTTAAATTGAGAAAAGCTTTATATGGTTTGAAACAAGCTCCAAGAGCTTGGTATGAACGACTCAGTAAATTTCTTCTTGAAAATAATTTTGAAAGAGGAAAGGTTGATACAACACTGTTTATAAAACGTAAAAACCATGACATTCTTTTGGTACAAGTTTATGTTGATGACATAATATTTGGTACTACTAACGAAATTCTTTGTCAAGAATTTGCTAAGATTATGCAAGATGAATTCGAAATGTCCATGATGGGAGAACTCACATTCTTCCTTGGGCTACAAATCAAGCAAACAAAAGAAGGAACTTTCATCAGTCAAACAAAATACTGCAAAGAACTACTCAAAAGGTTTGAAATGGATAAAGCTAATGAAATAGCCACACCAATGAGTACTTCTTGCTACCTAGACAAAGATAAGAAAGGTAAGGACGTTGAAATAACTAAATACCGAGGTATGATTGGATCCTTACTTTACTTAACAGCTAGTAGACCCGATATTATGTTTGCGGTATGTATATGCGCTAGATATCAAGCATGTCCTAAAGAATCACATCTCACTGCCGTAAAAAGAATTTTAAAATATCTCGTGGGTACTCAGAATGTTGGTTTATGGTATCCCAAAGGTGCTGAATGTATTCTTGTAGGATATTCTGATTCTGATTTTGCTGGGTGTAAATTAGATAGAAAAAGTACCAGTGGTACTTGTCATATGCTAGGAAGCTCTCTTGTTTCTTGGCATAGCAAGAAGCAAGTAAGTGTCGCATCCACAGCTGAAGTAGAATATGTTGCAGCTGGAAGTTGCTGTGCTCAAATCCTATGGATGAGACAATAACTTCTTGATTTCGGCGTGGTATTAGATCAAATACCCATTAAATGCGACAACAGCAGCACCACAAATATCTTCAAAAATCCAGTTATGTATTCATAAACAAAACATATAGAAATCCGTCACCATTTCATACGAGATCATATTATAAAAGGAGATTGTGTTCTTGAATATGTTGAAACTTGTAAACAATTGGCGGATATTTTCACTAAACCCCTTCCAAAGGAACAATTTATAAATATTAGAAGGGAATTAGGCATTCTAGAAATTGTTTAAATCACAAATTTCATTCTCTTAAATATTTTCACAAATCTTTAACTTAAAAATTTATCTTCTTTCATACAAATTCTATTTTTGAGAAATATTAATATACACTATTTTGAGATATTCACATTTATCATAACCCCATTTATTGTTTAAAATCTTCATTAAACATATTTGTGAAACAAATTAATCTCTTATGAATCATATGATCTCAAAAATAAATGCAAATTAACCTTTGATTTTCTTGGTAAATTTATGAAACAAAATCATTGGTAAAAATTGCAAAATATTTAAGGCCTTTACGTTAATACCATCAGGAGGCAAAATCACATTGCAAATTATGCAATTCTCGTGACTTCTAAGGCTTCAGCATAGTTCTATTCAAAAACTTATTCATGCATGTGATTGTAATTTGTCTCTTATGCCTTGTCTTGATTCCTTCTACAATTCAAAGCCTTTCTTGTGACATAACAGAACATGTGAAGAATAAAACCAAAGTTCATATTCCCAAAGAAGCAATCACGAGAACAAAGAGACAAGAAAACAATTTCTAACACACATATTCCATTCTCGTGACCATCAGCGTGAAAAACAAGCAAAATTTAAACAAAGAATCGATTCCCACTCAAGGTGAATCGATTCCCATGTGTCCAACACCTACAAATTGTCAAAATTCCACCTGATGAATCAATTCCCCCTCTCCAATGAATCGATTCATGTGTCATACATACAATAGGAATCGATTCCCCTACTCTTGAATCGATTCATATCTTGCAATTTGGTCAAATTGAATTGATTCCCCATCTCTGAATCGATTCCCCACGCCTATTTTTCTATAAATTGGGCCATTCTCACGACTTACTCATCCCGTGCCATACTACCTACTTTCATATACTCTCTAAAAACCTCTCTTCTTCTTCTAAATTCTTTTCACAAAAATTCTTAATGGCCTCCTCATCTCACAACAGGAAGAAAAGAAGAGGAGATGCTGGTTCCTCATCCTCAGACTCCAATGATCTCTCAAGACTTTTCAAGAATAAACTCCAACTTGACAGGTATCTTGAAAAATTTTCAGAACGACTCCTCATACCTGCTCATTGGCTTGATGTTCCGCTCTTCGATGAACATGACTTTCCGGTACTCAACATCCTTAGGCAACAAAATCTTTTGGAGTTCATCGCACTCGAAGAAAATCACATTTATCCTGAGTTGATTAGAGCCTTCTACTCAACATTAAGGATCTCTAATGGACGCTACCTAGCAAAAATTAAAGGGGTAACCATTACCCTTGATGACAATGTTCTTCATCAAGTCTGGAAGCTTCCACTAAATAATGTTGATTTCTTTGGCTCTAAACCATTTCCTGATTAGGAATATAATTCTATTGATGCTCATGCTTTTCTAAATCTATCTTTTACTTCTAAAAGCACTGTTGGAGAGCTAAACATTGATCATCGCCTTTTGCACTACTTCTTGGTCAAAATCATTCTTCCAAAAGGGTCAAACAATGCTAGAGTAAGTGAGAATCAAACTCTTATTCTTTGGGCTATGCTCCATGAAAAAGAGATAAATTGGATGAAACTTATTCGCCTTCATATGATTGACTCAAAAAATTCACCAAACTTCCTTATGCTGTTCTAATCACCAAGCTTCTCAAACATTTCAATGTCGATCTTTCAAATGAAGTGAAGGAAGTAGTTGGGCGTAAAGGTAAAATAGGAAGCACTCATTTCTCAAAAATGGGTTGGCACAACCACGATGGTGCTTGGCAATACTCCCCTCCAAATACACAAAGCAGTGATGACAATGATGATCGACCTCATCAACAAGCATTTGCTCCACCTCCAAATGATGCTTTCTTTAATAGGTTGACCACTCATTTCGATACCCGCTTTGATACAATAAATGCTCGCTTTGATGGGATGACTTCTCGTATTGATGGAATGGAGAACAATATGAATGCCCGTTTTGACCAAATAGAAGATAACATGACTACCCACTATAATAAACTCTCTCAACAATGAGTTCCGATTTTTTAATCCTTGATATTAGTCTTTGTTGTATCTGTAACATCCTGAATTTTAAAATAGAAGATTAATTAAAGGAAATAAATATTGACAAGTTGAATATGAATTGTTTAAGGTCCCAATAAATTGAATTTATCTAAATTAAGATTTTTGGGAATTATTGGTAATTTATGGAGACCGGTTAAGCTGCAAATGAGCCCGGTTGAGATAAGGGTGTCGGACCAAATATCTCGGAATGAGATAATACTGGTCAGGGCTGTAGAGAATAATAATGAGAATCCGAATATACATTCGGAATAATTTTAGGATGAAGTATTGAGCCCAAACGAAGAACCTATTTGTAGAAAAACGATGAATTCTAATAGATGGAATTAAAATAAACCCAAAAGCCCAAACTTTCCTTCTTCTATTCACGTGTAAACCGCTGAAGCTTTGAGCAAATATACTTTACTTCTTCTTCTCTTCATCTTCCTCCATTCTTCTCTCTTCTCTCCCTAAAACCTTGAGTTTGTATGGTGACTCTTTTCCTCTCTACTTTTCGTTGAAAAGGACTTGGAAGTTTGGGGTTCTTCCTTCTCCTTCCTCATATTTTCGTGCTGCCTCTCTTCCTTTCTTGAACCCAATTCGTTTTGGGTGTGAGGTAAGCTTCTCCCACCATTTTTGATGGGTTTATGTTGATATTATGGGTATTATGATTTTGGGAAGGAGATGCATGTGCATGGGTGTTTATTAGAGCATTTAATGCTCATGCCCTAGAATGGGATATCTTAAATACAAGTATTTATGGGAGGAAAATGGTTGTTGGTGCATTAATGATGGTGGGAAATAAAGGTTTATAATGCATTAATGAAGGTGGATGGGTTTTGGAGAAAACCCTAACCTTGGAGTTTGGGGAAGATAGTTAAAGTTAGTTAAGAATGTGTTTTATGGAGAAATGTATAATATTAAAAGATATGAATGATGGTGGAAGGAGTTTGGTGAAGCTTGGAGGATAAGGTTGTTTTGTAATCCTTAAATTAGATGATGGTGGCTTAACGGGAAGGAATTCCCGAAGCCTAATAGAGAATAAAATGATATCCACAACATGTTTAACACATGTTGTGACATTATAAATATGATTGTAACTACATAGAATTGAATTGATGATTTGAGTAGTTGATTGATTAAGGTTTTACATGAATGTGAATGTAGGACCTATTCCGAACGACGAGGCGGGATCGTCTTATCCATCGAAATTCTTCTCTTGAGGTAGGAGAGGAGTCTAAATTCTAAATGCATGAATTTAAATGTTAGTCGATTGTGGTATATGGTGTTATGCATGTTAGCCTTGCTTGAATGTTGTAAGAAATGATGACTTGTGGTGTGATGTAGATAATATGTTTGGCAACATGCTTTTGTGCATTTAGAATAATCATGGTGTGTTATGTTAAGTTGTATTACCATGAATGTGATATGAATGTTGATGTTGTTTGTTGAGATTGAAAATAAAAAGAATGCCACCCAAAGATTGAAACTATTGTGAACAATCAACGTTAATAAAAGCTTGTGGTGTTGACGATGTTGGATGATGAGTGGCATATGTAGGATGCATAGAATGAGGAATGCATATGATTGTATTTGCATCCATGGCATACTACATAGCTACCGGTGTTGGAATTTTAGGGGATTCCCCCGGTTGGCCCAGTGAGAGGGCGGCTCGGTGCACGAGCATGATATTTTCCCCTGTGACTTAGTGTATAAGTCATGAAGCTGCCCATGTTGTGCTTCGGGGAGCCACATGTGGTTGACCCTTGTGGGGGGGTGGCTCTTGAGGAGCAGGTGTCCCCGGTGGTCCTTGAGATCACAGCTGCCATGATATAAATCGTGGTTGGCCCGTAATACTCTATGTTGATTATGTTATATACCGCGGTCATGGTGAAAATGGCCAAGTGTTGCAAGATGGGCGATGTGGTTTGGTACCAGTAAAACTATTGATGAATGCATGCAATTTAAAGAATAAGTGTACACATTTTACTACTGCAGTAGGGGTGTGGTTAAAAGATCACACTTGGATCCCATAGTTGATGTTGAAATTCCCACAGGCAGATCTGTAATTGTTGAAATAATCCTTTGTGCATGTGCATTAGTTAAGAGAATTTGCATATAGAAGGTAGTATGCCAAGGTGGTGATGGTGATTGTGAGAGGTGGTACAAATATATTTAAGACAACATAAAAGTATGAATACCATTTGAAAGTTGTTGTGATAACTCAATGGTGGAGTATTGTGATTATGTATATGCTTGTGTGCTTTGTGTAAAATTGTGTCATGATGAATGTCTTGGTGTGCAAAGTATACATGTGTTGATGCTTATTTACATAATCACTTGGTATTCATATTCATTCCTTTGGGATGTAGACTCACTCTCCCATGTTGTCAATTTTAGACTTGTGATGCAGGGCAATCATGGGAGGAGTGAGCATTTTGAAGTATAATTATGCTGTGAAGGTAATTAGTGTATAGGGAGCGCCTTGGCCGGCGATACATGTAAACATATATATTTTGTGTAGTAGGAGATGTAATGAATGTTCGTTTGGAAGTTTACATGATAAGTGATTTTGGAGGGTCATGGAGGAAAATGGGAAATTGTATGTGTATCTCATTTTCATTTGTGACCTAAGTATGTATGAAGGTTTAAATTATAATTGAGATTTCCTATGTGTTGATGAATGGATGAAGAATTACATTGGAGGATTTCTTTTATAAAGCTGATGAGATGAAGAATTAATTCATATCTATGATTTGGAAGAGTTAAATGGAATTTAAGAATATGCTGTTGCAGAACCAGTTTAGATGATTTGAATAATGTTTGATATGTAATGCATGTCTATAGAATGAGTGAAATTCAATTTTTAGTGGGCTGTGTTGTGTAAATTTTGAGTCCTACAGGGAGTCTGATAAATTCATTCAGGCGAATTGGATTCTCGCCCGAGCGAGAACCATACCTGTTAGCAAATTGGTTTCTGGACAACTTTTGCTCAGGCAAAAGTGAATTTCACTCAAGCAAAATTGCCCAGTATTAATAGTTGCTCTCTGGAGGAATTTCACAGTATCAGTGTTTGCTCTCTGGAGGAATTTCGCCCAGGCAAATGGAGTCTCGTCCGAGCGAGGGCGAAGGGATTAGCTACTGGCCTGATTTCGCTCAGGCGAATGGCCGATTCGCTTAAGCGTAAATGCTAGGAGAATCAGGGGGGTTGGCTACTAGAAGAAATTCGCTCAAGCGAAAGGCCTAAGGAATGGCATTCGCCCAAGCGAGACCATTAGATAGTGAGTGGGTGAGTTCATGAATGAATTCTGTCTAAGTGAGGATTTTGGAAATAAACTAAGAGGTGGTGGAATTTCCGAGTGAATTCTCAGTGACTTAAGTCCGAGCCATAGTTTTTCGAGTGAGGAAGGTTACATAATCCGAGTGAGAAGGCTCTGGAGTATGATGAGTTGGGCAGTGGAGTGCAGAGGGGGAATTTCCGAGTCCAGAGTATTTGTCCCGAGTGGTATGTCCCGATTTTGTATTCTCTGAGTGGGAGAACACCAATTGGTTATACTCAGTGTGAGTTTGTCCAGGGATTCCCTGGAATAACTCCCCTCGAGTGAAA
The DNA here is from genome assembly GCA_037962975.1 of Clitoria ternatea. Taxonomy (NCBI): domain Eukaryota; kingdom Viridiplantae; phylum Streptophyta; class Magnoliopsida; order Fabales; family Fabaceae; genus Clitoria; species Clitoria ternatea. Next base: position 138,323,983 of record CM075670.1, read on the forward strand.
GAGAGGAAGTCGGATTTGTGATAGAATACCGAGTGAAAGCCGAGCAGACAATGAATTGGTCTTGGAATGAAATTCTGAGTGAATGACCAAACATAGGTGAGTCGGTTTCTGGGAAGTTTTCCGAGTGAACCACCGAGTGTGTGAAGTCTTAGACTTGAGTGTATTTACCGAGTAGATGATGTGTGAAGGAGAACTCGGTCTGGACTACTGTTGCTGAGTAGAGATTGAGTGAATGATGGCTCAGTCAGGGTGTCCTGCTGAGTGGTGAATCTGTGTACTGAGTCAGTTTCAGGAAGTCCTCGCCGAGTAAGTACCCGAGTGCTTTGAGTCAGTTTTTGGAGAGGTATACCGAGTGACAACCCGTGTAATGGGGGTCGGATTTGGAGGGGCTTGCCGAGTGAAAATTTAAGTGTTGGTAATTCTGATTGTGTGAGTAGGTATAGGCTTGACCCCGAGTGTGTTCCGCTTAAGTGAGTAAGTCTCGCCCAAGTGAGTCAATCATAAATTCGAGTCTGGACGCGTTTCGCTCAAGACTCGCTGGCTTCGCCCAAGCGAGGCAAGTGTGTCTCGCTCAAGCGAGTCGGACTTCGCTTGAGCGAGATGACGCCCCTGTTACTTCCTTTCTCTTTTCGTCCTGATACTCCTGAAACGCATAAGAGTGCATTACCTAAATTTATTTCTCTTCTTTTTACACCGAAACGTGAACCCATATTATTGTATATATATATATTGTGTGCAGATTTGGATTTCTAAATCCCTCAGCGATTGTTTTCGTAAATATACACACATGTACCTAATTCTTCTACTGCTAATTTAATTGAGGAATTTTTCTTAAAGTTAACTCTCCTAACTTACCTTCTCATATATTCACATATGAGACAGGTTTCTGATAGGTCCAGGGAGTTGGATAAACAGTTTCACCACTTGCATTTAACACAAATTAATTACATTAAAATCGTGAAAAATTTATCCTGATTTTTGGGGTGTCTCAACCTGGTATCAGAGCAGCAATTGCTCTTGATACAACTATGATTAAAGATGTATATGTGATTATTGACTGTGCAAGACTGATTTATGAAATTACTTGACTAAATTATGATGGTGGACCTTGAATTGATAATGCTGTATTGCTGTGTGGAGTTGTTAAGTCCGGCCAAGAGTCCTTACACTAATTACCTCTATTTGTGAATATACTGTGATCATGTATTGAAAATGATGTGGTTATGTGATATGATATATGATAGGCTTATGATTGTTGAAATTCTAGAGTTTATAAGTCAAAAAGCTAATGTTTGGCCTAGTGTACTTATGTGTGAGCCATGTTTTGATGTATAGGCATAAAATATGGCTGGTAGACAGAATCGTGAGGCTGCTGCCATGGCAAACGCCTTGAACCGATTCACTGATTTCTTGGAAAGGAAAGGCCAGCTGAATGTGGGACAAGGTTCCCAAGGTCTTGACGTATTTCTCAAGAGGCATCCTTCGGAGTTTCATAGAGGATTTAAACCCGAAGATGCGTATGCGTGGATAAATGACTTGGAAAGGATATATGCAAGCTTCGAATGTTCTGAAGTGCAAAAGGTGGAGTATGCAGTCTTTATGCTCCGCGATGAGGCTAAAGCATGGTGGCGTCTTACTAGAGGACGTATGATGGCTGCTGATGTTCCCTTGATTTGGGAAAATTTCAGGTTGGAATTTTTGAAGAAATATTTTCCGGACAGCTATAGGAGCAAGAAAGAGCTTGAATTTATGGAGCTTAGGCAAGGAAGTATGACGGTGGAGGAGTATGCCTCTAAATTTGAAGCATTAAGTGCATTTTATCCACCCTACCAACAAGAAGGCACTGAAGCTTTGAAGTGTGTTAAATTTGAAAATGGACTGCGCCAAGAAATCAAGAAGGCGATTTGTCATCAAGAGATTAGGAGTTTTCCTACTCTTGTGGACAAGTGCAGAATTTTTGAAGAAAATGATGTTGCCCCAAGGAGTTATTCGGGGCATGATTACAAGTTGAAGGGCCAATCTTCTAGCTTCAAGAAGAAGGGCAATTTTAAAAGTAATAGACAATTTGTACGTGGTTCTTCTTCTTTCCGAAGGGGACGAGGTGCTCCTAGAGGCGGTTATGGTGGTGGTAACCAAGGTCGTGGAAATGTCCAAGGCATAACTTGTTTCCGATGTGGTGCCAACCATTTGGCACGTGATTCTCCTCAAAATGATGTTGTGTGCTTCCAATGCAACCAACCCGGGCATATTCGCCCAAATTGTCCAATGAATGCAAGAGGTGCTAATGTCGATGCTCCTAACCGCATGAACTATGGTGCTAACCGTGGAGGTTTTGGTGGCCGTGGACGTGGAAATGGTAGTGGCCAAAATGATGGCCGAAATGGTGGCCGTGGTGGCAATCACAATGGTGGAAGAAATGGTCGAGGTATCGGCCGTGGTGGAAGACAGGGAAACCGAAATGGTGGTGATCAAGTACAAGCTGCGGGAAGAGTATTTGCAGTTACCGGTGAAGAAGCGGCTCAGGCTGAAGATCTTATCCGTGGTGAGTGTGAAATCCTTGGCACTCCGGTGCACATTATTTATGATTCCGGTGCTACACACTCGTTTATTTCTAAAGATTGTGTGAGGCGCTTGCGGGTGCCTGTCTGCATGATGAAAGGTTCTATATTGGTGACTACACCGACCGGTGCTTGCTTAAGATTGGTAACTCGATGTGAGGATGTCGAGATGAACCTTGAGGGTAGGAAATTTGTTGTATCCCTCGTATGCTTGCCTATGAAGGATTTGGATATTATTCTAGGCATGGATTGGTTATCTGCTAACAAAGTCTTAGTGGATTGTCATAGCAAGACGGTGATCTTCCCGACTTCGAATGCTGAAGATTTTGATGTACAAGGTATCTCCCAGCTTCTTATGATGTTCTGCTTGGTTGATGGGAATGGTGTTTCCCAATCTGGTGGAATTCCTATTGTCTTGGAGTTTCCCGATGTGTTTCCGGAAGAAATTCCTGGATTACCTTCTCCACGAGAAGTGGAATTTGCTATTGATCTTATTCCGGGTGCAGAACCTGTTTCTCGAGCTCCTTATAGGATGTCTCCTATGGAGTTAGTTAAGTTGAAAAAGCAAGTGGAAGAATTACTGGAACGGGAGTTTATTCGCCTAAGTGTGTCTCCTTGGGGTGCTCCTATGTTGTTAGTGAAGAAGAAAGATGGGAGTATGAGATTGTGCATTGATTATCGCCAGCTCAACAAACTAACCATTAAGAATAAATACCCTCTTCCACATATTGACGATCTTTTGGATCAATTGAAGGGTGCTGTTGTGTTTTCAAAGATTGATTTGCATTCTGGATATCACCAAATTCGGGTGAAGGCCGAAGATATTCCGAAAACTGCTTTCCGAACGCGGTATGGACATTATGAGTACGTGGTGATGCCATTTGGGGTGACGAATGCCCCTGCGATTTTCATGAGCTACATGAATCGCATCTTCCATGAATATCTTGACCAATTCGTCGTGGTGTTTATTGATGATATTTTGGTGTACTCCAAGAGTCATGAAGAGCATGAAAGACATCTTCGTCTTGTATTGACTATTCTACGCGAGAAGGAATTGTATACGAAACTCTCTAAGTGTGAATTTTGGTTATCTGAGGTCCAATTCCTTGGACATGTTATTTCAAATGATGGAGTTGCGGTTGATAAGTCGAAGGTTGAAGCCGTGATGGCTTGGGAAAGACCAACGTCAGTGACGGAGATAAGAAGTTTTCTTGGTCTTGCCGGTTACTACCGGAGGTTCATTGAAGGGTTTTCCCGTTTGGCTTTACCATTAACGAAGTTGACTCAGAAAAATCACTCTTTTGTGTGGACCCATGAATGTGAAGAGAGTTTCCAAGAGTTGAAGTTGAGGCTTACTACCGCACCGGTGTTAGCATTGCCCGATTTGACGGATGAATTTGTAGTATGTTGTGATGCATCTAAGCTTGGTCTTGGATGTGTGTTAATGCAAAAGGAGCATGTGATTGCCTATGCGTCAAGGCAGTTGCGACCGCATGAAGTTAATTATCCCACACATGATCTTAAATTCACGGCGGTGGTGTTTGCATTGAAGTTGTGGCGACACTATTTGTATGGCTCCAAGTTTGTGGTCTTTAGTGATCATAAGAGCCTTAAGTACTTGTTTGACCAGAAGGAGTTAAATATGCGCCAAAGACGGTGGATGGAGTTCCTAAAAGACTTTGAGTTTGAATTGAAGTATTACCCCGGCAAGGCGAATATAGTTGTCGATGCATTGAGTAGAAAGTCATTGCATGTCTCCGTGATGATGGCAAAGGAAATGGAGTTAATAGAACAATTTAGAGATTTGAATGTGGGCGTGGAGACTTACACTTCCAAGAAAATAGTGTTGGAAATGTTGAAAGTTACAAATGAATTTCTTGAATATGTGAAGACGCAACAACCCAATGATGATTATTTGAATGAGATGAAGAAGACCCAAGAGAAAGGGAAGAATTTGTTCATAGAAGAAGGTCAAGATGGCATTTGGCGTGTGAAGGGTCGAATTTATGTTCCCTCAAGCGATGATGTGAGGAAACGTGTACTTAAGGAAGCCCACAAAAGCATATTGAGCATTCACCCTGGTTCCACCAAGATGTATCAGGATTTGAAGAAGAATTTCTGGTGGCCTGGTAGAAGCGTGATGTGGTGAATTTTGTAGCATCTTGCCTTATTTGTCAAAAAGTGAAGGTTGAACATCAGAGACCAGCTGGATATTTGAGGCCATTGGAGATCCCGGTTTGGAAATGGCTGGACTACCCAGAACTCGTGCTGGAAACGATGCTATATGGGTGATTGTTGACCGATTGACAAAATGTGCTCACTTTTTGCCCATTAATATGAAGAGTTCCTTGGAGAAATTGGCACAAATCTACATCAAGGAGATTGTTAGGTTGCATGGTGTTCCGTCCAGCATCATATCCGACCGTGATCCTCGATTTACTTCTCGGTTTTGGGGACGCTTGCATGATGAGTTAGGTTCTAAGTTGAAGCTTAGTTCCGCTTATCACTCTTAAATCGATGGACAATCGGAGAGAACTATACAAAGTTTGGAGGATTTGTTGAGAGCTTGTGTCCTTGAACACGGTGGATGTTGGGAGAGATTTCTACCATTGATCGAATTCACATACAATAACAGCTTCCATTCCAGTATTGGCATGGCACCGTATGAGGCGTTGTATGGAAGGAAGTGTAGAACTCCCTTGTGTTGGCTTGAAGTTGGTGAAAATTTGGCCTTAGGGCCGGAGATTATTCAAGAAACTACGAAGTAAATTAAAAAGATACAAGAGAATATGAAGATTGCTCAGGATAGACAAAAGAGCTATTATGACAAGAGATATAAACCCCTTGAGTTTCAAGTGGGTGACCATGTGTTTTTGAAGGTCTCGCGTGATAAGGGAATTGGAAGGGCATTGAAGAGTGGGAAGTTAAGCCCTAGGTTTATTGGACCTTACGAGGTGTTAGAGCGGATTGGCGAGGTTGCTTATCGGATAGCACTCCCTCCGCATCTTGCTAATCCACACAACGTGTTTCACGTGTCACAGTTGATAAAATATGTTTATGATCCTCTACACGTGATTCCTGTGGATGAAATTGAGGTGCATGAGGATCTATCTATTCCTCTTGTTTCCATTCGCATTGTCAGACATTCCGTGAAGAAATTGCGAAACAAGTTGGTGCCTTTGGTGGAGGTCGCTTGGAAACATGGAAATACTAAAACGTTCACATGGGAACGCGAAGACGACATCAGAGAACGGTATCCCGATGCATTCGAATCCGGTAAGTTAAATTTCGAGGACGAAATTTTCTTTTTGGAGGGGTGGAATGTAACATCCCGAATTTTAAAATAGAAGATTAATTAAAGGAAATAAATATTGACAAGTTGAATATGAATCGTTTAAGGTCCCAATAAATTGAATTTATCTAAATTAAGATTTTTGGGAATTATTGGTAATTTATGGAGACCGGTTAAGCTGAAAATGAGCCCGGTTGAGATAAGGGTGTCAGACCAAATATCTTAGAATGAGATGATACTGGTCAGGGCTATAGAGAATAATAATGGGAATCCGAATATACATTCGGAATATTTTTAGGATGAAGTATTGAGCCCAAACGAAAAACCTGTTTGTAGAAAAACGATAAATTCTAATAGATGGAATTAAAATAAACCCAAAAGCCCAAACTTTCCTTCTTCTATTCACGTGTAAACCGCTGAAGCTTTGAGCAAATATACTTTACTTCTTCTTCTCTTCATCTTCCTCAATTCTTCTCTCTTCTTTCCCAAAAACCTTAAGTTTGTGTGGTGACTCTTTTCCTCTTTACTTTTCGTTGAAAAGGACTTGGAAGCTTGGGGTTCTTCCTTCTCCTTCCTCATATTTTCGTGCTGCCTCCCTTCCTTTCTTGAACCCAATTCGTTTTGGGTGTGAGGTAAGCTTCTCCCACCATTTTTGATGGGTTTATGTTGATATTATGGGTATTATGATTTTGGGAAGGAGATACATGTGCATAGGTGTTTATTAGAGCATTTAATGCTCATGCCCTAGAATGGGATATCTTAAATACAAGTATTTATAGGAGGAAAATGGTTGTTGGTGCATTAATGATGGTGGGAAATGAAAGTTTATGATGCATTAATGAAGGTGGATGGGTTTTGGAGAAAACCCTAACCTTGGAGTTTGGGGAAGATAGTTAAAGTTAGTTGAGAATGTGTTTTATGGAGAAATGTATAATATTAAAAGATATGAATGGTGGTGGAAGGAGTTTGGTGAAGCTTGGGGGATAGGGTTGTTTTGTAATCCTTAAATTAATGATGGTGGCTTAACGGGAAGGCATTCCCGAAGCCTAATAGAGAATAAAATGATATCCACAACATGTTTAACACATGTTGTGACATTATAAATATAATTGTAACTACATAGAATTGAATTGATGATTTGAGTAGTTGATTGATTAAGGTTTTACATGAATGTGAATGTAGGACCTATTCCGAACGACGAGGCGGGATCGTCTTATCCATTGGAATTCTTCTCTTGAGGTAGGAGAGGAGTCTAAATTCTAAATGCATGAATTTGAATGTTAGTCGATTGTGGTATATGGTGTTATGCATGTTAGCCTTGCTTGAATGTTGTAAGAAATGATGACTTGGGGTGTGATGTAGATAATATGTTTGGCAACATGCTTTTGTGCATTTAGAATATTCATGGTGTGTTATGTTAAGTTGTATTACCATGAATGTGATATGAATGTTGATGTTGTTTGTTGAGATTGAAAATAAAAAGAATGCCACCCAAAGATTGAAACTATTGTGAACAATCAACGTTAATAAAAGCTTGTGGTGTTGACGATGTTGGATGATGAGTGGCATGTGTAGGATGCATAGAATGAGGAATGAATATGATTTCATTTGCATCCATGGCATACTGCATAGCTGCCGGTGTTGGAATTTTAGGGGATTCCCCCGGTTGGCCCAGTGGGAGGGTGGCTCGGTGCACGAGCATGATATGTTCCCCTGTGACTTAGTGTATAAGTCACGAAGCTGCCCATGTTGTGCTTCGGGGAGCCACATGTGGTTGACCCTTGTGGGGGTGGCGGCCCTTGAGGAGTAGGTGTCCCCGATGGTCCTTGAGATCACAGCTGCCATGATATAAATCATGGTTGGCCCGCAACACTCTATGTTGATTATGTTATATACCGCGGTCATGGTGAAAATGGCCAAGTGTTGCAAGATGGGCGATGCGGTTTGGTACCAGTAAAACTATTGATGAATGCATGCAATTTAAAGAATAAGTGTACACATTTTACTACTGTAGTAGGGGTGTGGTTAAAAGATCACACTTGGATCCCACAGTTGATGTTGAAATTCCCACAGTCAGATCTGCAATTGTTGAAATAATCCTTTGTGCATATGCATTAGTTAAGAGCATTTGCATATAGAAGGTAGTATGCCAAGGTGGTGATGGTGATTGTGAGAGGTGGTACAAATATATTTAAGACAACATAAAAGTATGAATACCATTTGAAAGTTGTTGTGATAACTCAATGGTGGAGTATTGTGATTATGTATGTGCTTGTGTGCTTTGTGTAAAATTGTGTCATGATGAATGTCTTGGTGTGCAAAGTATACATGTGTTGATGCTTATTTACATAATCACTTGGTATTCATATTCATTCCTTTGGGATGTAGACTCACTCTCCCATGTTGTCAATTTTAGACTTGTGATGCAGAGCAATCATGGGAGGAGTGAGCATTTTGAAGTATAATTATGCTGTGAAGGTAATTAGTGTATAGGGAGCGCCTTGGCCGGCGATACATGTAAACATATGTATTTTGTGTAGTAGGAGATGTAATGAATGTTCGTTTGGAAGTTTACATGATAAGTGATTTTGGAGGGTCATGGAGGAAAATGGGAAATTGTATGTGTATCTCATTTTCATTTGTGACCTAAGTATGTATGAAGGTTTAAATTATAATTGAGATTTCCTATGTGTTGATGAATGGATGAAGAATTACATTTGAGGATTTCTTTTATAAAGCTGATGAGATGAAGAATTAATTCATATCTATGATTTGGAAGAGTTAAATGGAATTTAAGAATATGCTGTTGCAGAACCAGTTTAGATGATTTGAATAATGTTTGATATGTAATACATGTCTGTAGAATGAGTGAAATTCAATTTTTAGTGGGCGTGTTGTGTAAATTTTGAGTCCTACAGGGAGTCTGATAAATTCGTTCAGGCGAATTGGATTCTCGCCCGAGCGAGAACCACACCTGTTAGGAAATTGGTTTCTGGACAACTTTCGCTCAGGCGAAAGTGAATTTCGCTCAAGCGAAATTGCCCAGTATTAATGGTTGCTCTCTGGAGGAATTTCACAGTATCGGTGTTTGCTCTCTAGAGGAATTTCGCCCAGGCAAATGGAGTCTCGCCCGAGCGAGGGAAAAGGGATTAGCTACTGGCCTGATTTCGCTCAGGCGAATGGCCGATTCGCTCAAGCGTAAATGCTAGGAGAATCAGGGGGGTTGGCTACTGGAAGAAATCCGCTCAAGCGAAGGGCCTAAGGAATGACATTCGCCCAAGCGAGACCATTAGATGGTGAGTGGGTGAGTTCATGAATGAATTCTGTCTAAGTGAGGATTTTGGAAATAAACTAAGAGGTGGTGGAATTTCCGAGTGAATTCCGAGTGACTTAAGTCCGAGCCATAGTTTTTCGAGTGAGCAAGGGTACATAATCCGAGTGAGAAGGCTCTGGAGTATGATGAGCTGGGCAGTGGAGTCCTGAGGGGGAATTTCCGAGTCCAGAGTATTTGTCCCGAGTGGTATGTCCCGATTTTGTATTCTCCGAGTGGGAGAACACCGATTGGTTATACTCGGTGTGAGTTTGTCTAGGGATTCCCTGGAATAACTCCCCTCGAGTGAAAGAGAGGAAGTCGGATTTGTGATAGAATACCGAGTGAAAGCCGAGCAGACAATGAATCGGTCTTGGAATGAAATTCTGAGTGAATGACCAAACATAGGTGAGTCGGTTTCTGGGAAGTTTTTCGAGTGAACCACCGAGTGGGTGAAGTCTCAGACTTGAGTGTATTTACCGAGTGGATGATGTATGAAGGAGGACTCGGTCTGGACTGCTGTTGCTGAGTAGAGATTGAGTGAATGATGGCTCAGTCAGGGTGTCCTGCTGAGTGGTGAATCTGTGTACTGAGTCAGTTTCAGGAAGTCCTCGCCGAGTGAGTACCCGAGTGCTTTGAGTCAGTTTTTGGAGAGGTATACCGAGTGACAACCCGTATAATGGGAGTCGGATTTGGAGGGGCTTGCCGAGTGAAAATTTAAGTGTTGGTAATTCTGATTGTGTGAGTGGGTATAGGCTTGACCCCGAGTGTGTTCCGCTTAAGCGAGTAAGTCTCGCCCAAGCGAGTCAATCATAAATTCGAGTCTGGACACGTTTCACTCAAGACTCGCTGGCTTCACCCAAGCGAGGCAGGTGTGTCTCGCTCAAGCGAGTCGGACTTCGCTTGAGCGAGATGACGCCCCTGTTACTTCCTTTCTCTTTTCATCCTGATACTCCTGAAACGCATAAGAGTGCATTACCTAAATTTATTTCTCTTCTTTTTACACCGAAACTTGAACCCACATTATTGTATATATATATATATTGTGTGCAGATTTGGATTTCTAAATCCCTCAGCGATTGTTTTTGTAAATATACACACATGTACCTAATTCTTCTGCTGCTGATTTAATTGAGGAATTTTTCTTAAAGTTAACTTTCCTAACTTACCTTCTCATATCTTCACATATGAGACAGGTTTCTGATAGGTCCAGGGAGTTGGATAAACAGTTTCACCACTTGCATTTAACACAAATTAATTACATTAAAATCGCGAAAAATTTATCCTGATTTTTGGGGTGTCTCAGTATCTATCTTTACTTGTATCCTGCTCAATAAAATTTCATTGTTTGTTTAAATTCTCTTTGATTTTTGATGATGCCAAAGGGGGAGAATAAAACATCTCTATTAAAATTGCATGATTAAGGGGGAGCCAATATGATATGACATCTCTATTAATGCATGAAAATTATAATTGATAGGGGGTCCATACCTTAAAAATATAACTGTTATGAAACTAACACCCAGAGATGAACAATTGTTGTCATCATCAAAAAGGGGTATAATGTATTTGTATGTTGAAACAGGTTTTGATGAATGACAAACAATTGAAGGATTAAGAAATCTAAAGGATGTTGTACAAGCAATTAATCAAAAATCATTAAGAATGATACGGGACAAGAAATAATTATTCAAGTGCCAAGGAATCAAGAACCATCCAAAACGCATGAAAATATATCAAAAATGTAAAGAAACAGGTCCAGGATTGCAAGGAATCAATTCACACCCATTGAAAAGCTCTAAGAATTGATTCACAAGCAGAGGAATCGATTCACAGCATCAAGGAATCGATTCACCGCTACAGGAATTGATTCATCATGGAAAATTGCCTCAAGGAATCGATTCAATGACCTCAGGAATCGATTCATGGTCAAAAATACATCAACGAATCGATTCACAACTGTAGGAATCGATTCCTCATGGAAAATTGCCTCAAGGAATCGATTCAATGACCTCAGGAATCGATTCATGGTCAAAAATACCTCAAGGAATCGATTCAAGGACTGTAGGAATCGATTCATGCTATAGGGAATCGATTCCCCTTGCCAGGAATCGATTCATGTGATGTTTTTAGTGAAAAATGACCTGGAAGAATCGATTCATAGCTGGAATCATGCGCTGAATCATGGAAATTATCAGTACGCGTCTTCAGAAACTCAACCCCGCTGATTCCTCTCTCAAGACTCTCTAATTGAAACGGCGTTGCATTTATTGAGGCAGACAATTACACTTCTCAAGTCAGGAAACATGGATCGCTGGCAAATTAAGTCTTCCAATGCATTGATTAAGGAACCGGTTGCAATTAAGTTTTTGGCAGCATGTACCTTCCTTTGCCTATAAATAGAAAGGAAATTGAAGAGGCAGAACACACCACACAGACAGCAAACCCATTCCTTGCTTTCTCCTTTGTTCTCTCTAAATTCCTTGTCTATTAACTCTCTGACTTATTTCTTTGCAATTATTTTTGAGAGTTATATTGTGAGAAAAATATTTTCTTGAGTGTTAAAATTTGCATATTCTTTTAAAAGAAAATATTTCTCAAGTGCTTAAATTTGTATGTCCACTCTATTGAGAGAATCACACTTGTAAAATCACATTCACAAATTCTGAGAGATTTTGGGTTGGGATTCAACCTTGTAATTGAGAGATTGTGAGATTGGGTAGGTTACCCTTTTGCTTGTGAGGATTAAGTTCTTGAGTGTGGGACACTAAGAAGCTGTAATTGCTCAAAGTGTGTATCTTAAATTCTCAATAGTGGAAATCCTCTAAGTGGGTTACTTGGAGGCGAGACGTACACCAGTGTGGTGGAACTCGTATATATCGGTTTGTAAATCTTCTCTGCCCTAATCTATTTAAATTTGTGCATTTAAATTGCTTGCTTAATTTGTTACGTTTAATAACTTTGTTATTTAAACTTCTTTATTATTCTCATTTAGGATTAAGTTTATCATCTTCTCTATATATATATGTCAAAGAACCAATTTCACAAGCATTTCAAGAAAAATTTTTAATACTCAATTCACCCCCTCTTGAGTAATTGAGGCCACTTGGTTAACACATAACTCTCACCATTGAAAGCGGGAGGTCTATTTGTGGCACTACCCTCAGGAAAAAGGTTAAGAGAAATAGAGGCAATCTTGTTCTCTTAAAGCTATTAAGCTTGATCTACCAAGAGTCAAGTGTAACACCCCGATTTTCTAGACTCGAATCCCAATGTAATAAAGATAATCAAATAATAAAAATGCAAGTAAATTTTTCTCATTCGGAATAACTTCAAAACACCACCACGACTACATCAAGACTCGAACCACAAAAAACCAAAGTGTGAGATTTGGTAATCTATAACTGGATCGTTAAGTAGTTTGCCCATAACGGTATACAAAATAACAAAGTTTACAACGGAAAAAGAATGTGTATACCGGGCATACGCCTAGTCCCATATATGAGGATATGAGAAAAGGCTCGACAAAGCATACAATGACATATCTTAAGCCTAATAGACATCCATCATCTTTTCACATGATTTCATGAACATTCAAAGCCTAAGATATATACACATACATATCTATATAGTCGTACATCATACATCTCCAATATTTATAATCTATAATTGACCATATCATTTCAACCTTTCAATCAGGTATATCCTTTACTTATTCATGCCTAAGAGGATTACTTAATCATCATTTTACATTCATCAGAAGGGTAGAAATTCACTATCCCAATATTAATGCATCACCTATATATACATATAATTCACAATTCATCCATCCATATCAGTAAGTAACAATATCACAATATCCATTTTATACACAACTCATTAAATTACAAACGCTGCCAGCCAAGGCATTCCATTACCACTATTTACCTTCCCAAAAGTTTTACTTTACAAACATCCTCATCCCATGATATTCCTGCATCAATACTAAAAAGGAGACCACATGGGAGAGTGAGTTATACATTTCAAATGACGATATGAATATAATTGAGATTATGTGCATATGCATATCAACATCATGTATGTTTTGCTAGACACATCAATGATCATCATAATTTATTACTTCAATCAACATATACATATTTTATATTCTTTAATTAAGTCAAAGCAAAACAGGAATATACACATTTCTTATCTCTGCCACTATAGGCCAACATCATCATCATCAACCATTCATATATTGTCTCAAAGCCATAGTCGGCCAACAATCATCATCATCAATCATACATAAACATGCCCTTCATCACGCTAGGCCATCACACATATATCATCATATTCAATATCACTTCATGTATTCATATCATTTATTAATTTTATGTGGTCTTTTAGGTACTCAATTACCCATCTCATCAACATCATACTACAATCTCAATCATCATCAATCATTATCATATTCTGGCATATATGCATGCTATATGCAAATGCTCTTATGGCTAATGCATATGCATAATGGAATAGACAACAAATGCGGATCCGACTGTGGCTAAATTGTGGGCCAAGCATGATCACATACCATGCCCCTACTGCACTAGTATAATGTGTACACATATATCATAATGCATGCATATTCACCATATTTTTACTGGTACCAAACTGCATCGCCCATAATTCAACACCTGGCAATTTTCACCATGACCGCGGTAAACAACATAATCAACAATATAAGGTGTTACGGGCCGGCCATGATTTATCTCATGGCGGCTGTGATCCAAAGGACCACCGGGGTCACCTGCTCATCAAGAGCCACCCCCCACAAGGGTTGGCCACATGTAGCTCCCCGTAGCAATACATAGGCGGCTTCGTGACTTACACACCGAGTCACATGGGAAAATAAGAATGCTCATGCACTGAGCCACCCTCCCACTGGGTAGGCCAAGGGAACTCCCCTAACATTCCAACATCAGCGGCTATAATATGTCATGGATGCAATGTAATGCAAATCAAATGATGTAACATGCCGGTTTTCTGGACCCGAGTCCCGATGTAATCAAGATAAATGATTAATAAAAATGCAAATAAATTTTTTGCCTTTAAAATAATTTCAAAATACCGCAACGATTACAAGCCTCATCATTCACAATTCATGACAAGCACAAGCACAAACACATACACAATCACATAGCCCTACATCATTAGGGGCATTCACAATTATCATCATTAAGTGATTTAAATCTTAAATCAATTAACACTCTCTCAAGAGGTTCTCATCTCTATTTGGTCATCTCCATCTCAAATGCCATTACCTATGGCTAATGCATATGTCAACTGTTTAATAATGCATATGCACAGATCTGATTTCATTTTATCAAGTGATCGCAACCACCACATCAGTCATTCATATGGGTTTCCCGCCTCGCAAGGGGTACTCCCTCTAGCAGCCTCGCAAGGTGCTTTCTCGTGATCGCAACCATATTCAATAATTCATATTGGTTTCCCGCCTTGCAAGGGGTACTCCCGCCTCGTGATCACAACCACAGGCATCATAGAAACTCGTAAGCCCTTTTTCATTTCAACAACCAAGTGACCACAACCACCGGCTCGATATCATATCATCATCAAGTTGGTTTCCCGCCTCACCAGGAGTACTCCCTTCATAGAATCCTACAGGATCTTTCATCATTGTGATCGCAACCACATATTCAATGTTATGTCATGCCATGAATGCAAAATGCAATAATGCATATGCCAATAAACCTCACAAGGATATCTCACCCTTTCACATAGGGATATATTTTAATTTGACATTTTTAATCAATAACATACAATCATTTACAAAGCCCCTCAAGGCATATGATTCATATACTTGACATCTCAATAGCCACAATATCATTCTCACATTAATCCACACATGGAATTCAAGAAGCATAGTAAGCATCATAGTATGAGTCCAAACATGGGAATCGATCAAGGCATGTTGATAAACACATTTCAAATACATAGCATCACATGCTAGCCAATACAATTAAATCTATATGTACAAGATTACACTTGTATCAAACACAATGGCATTTCCATCATTAATAATATAAATCACTATTAAACCAAGGGTATGTTCAACAACAATATTCCTTTTCATCCAACATCATTAATCATCATTCAATGTATGTGGCCTTATCCATTTTTTGATCATTACTGATACTATTTTAATTTCATTGAGTTATCATAACTCATTGCCACTCAATTGTCCCCTCACTAATTTCAGTATCATACAAGGTGTGTCATATAACCACAACCCTTAAATTTTCATTATCAATTATGTATCACATCAATAGTGGTGTACATTTATGTTTTCGTAACGTGATTTAGGCATACACATAAATTACCAAGGCCTTAAGCCATTCCCCAATCACCACTAAGGCACACCACACATATACCCTTAATGAATTCCCTCGTTATTACATAATGGAAGGGGTTTTGGATACTAATGAGCTCATGACAAATTTCAACTTCAAGATATAAGAAAGGCTCATTTTTAATCCTAAAAGTAGTGGGACATGTCACAATTGTCACCTATTAGTCACAATGGTTTCGAAGAGAGTCTAAGAAGATCCCATAATTGTAAAGTAGGCTTGAGGAGCTAAAAGATACAAGATAAATGCTCAAGGTGTGAAAATTTCAATTTCACACTGATATAATTGATTAAGCCATATGCTAATCGATTGCCCTAACCGATTATAGAATTGGGGATAATTGATTACGGAGCTCCTGGAATTTATATAATGCATCAGATATTTCACCTAGTCGATTACAAGAACCAATCTAATCGACTACAAAGATTCTATTTGGTTCATAATCGATTACAACACTGAATGTAATCGATTACCTTGGTTCTGTTTAGCTCATAATCAATTACAACTTTGAGTTTAATCGATTATGGGACTATAATCGATTAAGCTGATCGATTTCCTTAAAGACAGAAGCCTTGTAATCGATTAGGTAAGTGGGCTAATTGATTATACCCTATCAGATTGTAGAAATTATGCAGATTTTCTTAAGGAAATGAACTTCTCACTCACCTAAATCTATGCAAACGATATCAGAATGCTACCAAATTTTGACACAAGTTATAAGACATCTTTTTTGACGCATGGCCACCAGTCTCACTCAAAAGTTCCTTAAGATGAGTGACTTATGAGCATAAATGCGTTTTACCCATTTTAAGGCACTTTTGTGCGACTTAAGGGCTTATTCTCAATGGAATTGGTGCGTTCCAGTTTCTACAAGTCATAAACTATGCATAGAAGCTATTAGAACTATCCCATGCCATTCAATCCTCACAAAACTCTATTTGGCTCTATTAGTTCCTTTATTATGCATTAATGTCAATACCTAATTTCACGTTTTGAGCAATTTCTCTACCAATATAAACATTAATGATGCTAAATCTCTGAGTCATTAACTTGATGTGTAATTCTCAGAGGATTTATTCTTTGGTAAGTGCACCAGTCGTTAAAATTGTATTATATTTGATCGTCCTCCAGGGATTGTGGTAAGTACCTCAATCTAGGACAGATACAAGCTGAACCAACACAATGATCAAAGAATTCATTCAGTTTTTGTTGATTTTATACTTTTTAAGTTTTTATATTTTTCAGAGACAGTATTAAAGATGAAATGTGAAAGGTGATTAAAAGAAAATAGGTCAGGATTGCTTCGGTTTACAAATTCATCAAGAAACATGCAATTAAAGTGTAATCAAACTTCATAATCCAGAGGACAATCCGCTTGTGGTTATTCCCTAATTCCTTAGGTGAAAAACACTAATCCTTAAGCATTGGACCTTAATTCCTTAAGTGCTCAATTAACCTAAGAATCTAATGCGAAATTGGAGGTTGAACTCTAACTATTCACCTAAATTGATTAGGCCTGAACTAGTTAGAAAGCTGGAAGTTACCTAAGCTTCAACCATGATTCCTCACTGGCGAAGTTCTTCATCAGATCTGGATTTGTCAATCCAGCAAAATAGATCCACTCCTCAGCTTGTTCGCCTCAGGATCTAGAAGTTGATTTCCTCAGTCACAGCTTCAAGATTCCATTGCTAACCTTCGCAATCCCAACCTTAGGAATTTAGAAATCCATCGACATTGGTTCTATCAAAGGAAGTTGGAAAGACATGGATGAGAGAGTTTAGAGAGCGAAAGGAATTAGAGAGATGTTGGAAATGGAAAATGAATTGTATTCTATGTACTCTGTTCTCTGATTCTGTTACAGAATATGTACAGGCATATATATAGGCATCTACCTAACTAACTAACTTAACTAATCACTTAGAAAGCTAAGTTAATAACTAAACCAACTAACTAATTACAGCTTAGCTCTTAACAAATTACAGTTCAGCATTAGCTAATCACAGCACAACACTAACTAATAACAGCTCAACACTTAAATTACTAAGGTACAGAAGTAGGAGAGAAGGCAGCAGGAACAGCACTGGTGCCGAGTGTCTCTTTGGAGGGAACAGTCGGTGTTTAAATAACTTGCCTTCATGCTTGAAAGTGAAGGACTCTCGCTTAAGCGAAAAAGGCTCTCGCTTGAGCGAGCTCGAAGTATGCACTGCAGTATCACTTTCTTAGCTTAAGCGTGATGGAGAAGCTTGGGCGAGAGTGATATTTTGGAGTCACGCTTGAGCGTGAGCTTGCTCGCTTGAACGAATTTGACTCTCGCTTGAGCGAGTGGATTATTCAATCAGCATTCTAAAGTTGACGCTCGGGTTCTTTATACGGTTATTCTATTCCCTTTTTCAGTCGGTGTCTTGAAGCATTTCCCAGTCGGACTTTTGGAGTTTCACTCGGATTTGTGAAATCTCACTCGGCTTTTAGGAATTTCACTCGGATTTTCCTACTTAGCTTGAGCGCAACCTGTTCCTGCACCAATAAACAACTAATTGCCTAGCATCTGAACGCTGGCTGCTTAGTGAAATTATAAATAATCATAAACTCTTAACTAATTAATGTTTTTAACCGTTTTCTTACATAAATAAAACACTTTTGAAATAAATAACTAAAACACGAATTATTAACAAATTATTAAATAATAAATTCAAAACTAAACAATAATTAATGAATTAAATTAAATAAAAGGTGAAATAATTAAGTCTTTTCAAGACTTATCAATTAATGCCATCAAATGGGCCTTAGCCTCTCATTACCAATATTCATTCATCAAAATCGCATGGAATTCTAAATTCACATGGTATATGAATACTTCAACCCTTCATGGGTTATTCATCAACAATGCATTACTCCCATTAAAGGGGCACTAAACATTCATCATCAATTTATATATACATATACATATCATTCTCAAGAATCCACCATCGCCAAGCATGACATTCATCACATAACTAATACAACTATGGCAAGGCAAGCATGAGTAACCACACATACCTTAATCATCAATTATTTTACTCATGCATTTAGAATGTAAAACTCCTCTCCTACATCGAGAGAAGAACTGCAACAATTTCCATATTTCAAGTGTTCCACCACATTGCCCAGAACATAACCTACATCAATACACATATATACATATATCCAATCAATGAGCCAACACAAGGCATCATTTTAATTCTAGCAATTGTAAACATATCTCAAGGCTTAATATCAAGTCCTAGACTTAACAAAACTGTAACATCCCCATTTTAATAATAAGCAACCGGATAAAATAAAAGTCAACAAATTAACACTTCCCTTAACTTAATTAATTAGAAGGAATAGGGTGATTAACGTAGGAAAGTGCCAGAGGAGACAAGGTGGCATGGGCAGGATTATCCCTTCACATTTCCCTACCCCACCATTCTGTTCTCCGTGCGAGCATTTATACGGGTGATGGCCATGCTCTTCACGCTTGAGAGCCCCTGTGAACTCCCTTCTTCTTTTCTCTTGCTCTCTCTCCCCTTCTCTGCTCTTCAGTCCATTTCCTGCTCCGAGAGCCGAGGTGACGGTGCTGCAGTGGAGTGGAACTTCCCCACACGGGAAGGGACGATCGCCAAAGCAGAAGCAGAAATACCCCTACACCACTCGCAGGAGACTGTAGCACTCCAGAGCAGGTGCCAAGTGAAGCAGCAAGGAGGAGAACCACCATTCAAGCAGAGAAAATCCCTCGGAGTTTCGTAATTGGTAGGGGGAGTATCTTACATGTTAAATGTATGGGTTACGAACGGGTTGGAGACCCTGATGGTTGTAGTATTATATTCTGCTGTGTGGCGTGTTTGCATGTAGAATCTCTGAATGCAGGTTAAGTGAGGATGAATGGCTGCATGTTAGCATCTTTCTTAAAAATGCATGTGTTGCAGGATCTCGATTGCATGTTGAGTTGTGTTGATATGAATGTTTGATTGAAGCTATCCATGTCATAGAAATGCATGTGTTGATATGAATGCTTTAATGAACTTGTTTGCGTACGGGGAATGCCTGCTTTAACCGGGTTCTGACACTGTCCTACACCGATTACATGTTATGTTATGATGACTTGAAATGCTTGTGTGAACTTGTGATCTTCATAATGATGCATGCGTTGTTTAAGGTTAGATGGTGCTGTAAATCGATTGCATGTCACACTTGAATGAACGAAAATGTTTATGGATGCTTGATATGGATTAATACCGATTGCATGGGACTCATACGTTGCAATGGAATGATAATGGATTGCATGAAAGCTATATGTGTTAAACTGACATGCTGAATCCTGATAATGTGTATTACCGATTGCATGATATGTGTGCTTGAATAAGAGAATGCATGCGTGAAACGAATGTTGTGTGTTGAATCCGCGTGTGGCGTATGAGATGCGTTGTGCTGGGAGCACGTAGTGTGGGACACTACCTTCAGTTATCCAGCGTGGGACGCTGCAAAATCCTTGAGTGGGACTCAGGGTAGCCCTGAGTGGGACTCGGGCTGCCTGTGAACACCCCCGTTGGCGCTGAGAGCGTTGGTGTCACCTGTGGGCAAACGGTTGGGTACCCGTAAAACGGCCAAGCAGCTGGGAGCTGATTTGATAGCTGAGAGCTATGTATAAATAGGCTGAGAGCCTACGTTGCAACGTATAACCGATACACACGATGCGGAACCGAGTGAAATCTTATGTGCTTATTACTGTTAATATTGTTATTACTGTTAATGTTGTTTGGAATTGGCGAGGCGTGCAGAGTTGTAAGTGAATGGATGAATGCGTAGGACTGAGTGAATGCTCCGTGTATGTGTTACTGACTGAAATTTGATTATGCATCTGATATTGTGTATGAGGATAATGAATGTGTATGCCGAGTGATCCATTCCATGTGTATGTGCCTTGGATGCTAAATGAAATCTGTTTCATGAATATATGTATATATGTATGCAAGCGTATCGGTGTCATTGAAATGTCATGAGTACAGCCGAGTGATGATCGGTGAATATCGAACGGTAAGAGTTATGTATATATGTCTTGGCTAATGGATGTTGCTCTGTCTATAATCGTGCCTGTACATATATGTATTGTTGTATAATTGGGAGATAACCTGAGTCGGTATCTATCATTTAAAATCTAAGATGCTCACCCCTGCAGTGGCCATTTTTCAGTGAATGTCTCTCGGGATGAGGATCAGAAGAAGCGCTGGAACGATGAGTGAAGTGCTGACGTACTAGGGAGGCCTAACAACTGCGTACATGTCACACATGTTATTCTAGATTGAGCTCTGACTGGCTCAAGCCTGATGTTCGTGTTTTGGATAAATAGAACTCTTAGGGGCTAGGAGAAGGATGATCATGTGTTTGTAAACGTAATACACACTCTTATGTATATATGTATATATGTCTAGGTGTGTGCCATGCTACATGATACCTTGTTCCATGCATAAACATAATCATGCTCTGTTGGGTATACAGGGATAGCATGACTTAGCACGAGGAAAGCCAAGGCAAGGTGAGATTGTGAAATGTCACTAGAGGAGGGAGTCCTAGACGTCCTGAGTGGATGAGGGTATGCAACCCTGAGTGGGGATCGACGTGGGAGATCTTCCCAAGTAATAAGTTATTGGTACTCCGAATAGGTCCTGAACGTACCTCAAGTAAGAAACGAGTGAAATCCCTGAGTGATCATGAGAGTGATCACCACCGAGTGAGAAGTATAAGTAAAACCCGAGTGGGGGAGAGCCTGTATTTCCGAGTGAAGTTCCTCGCTTCAGCAAGCAATATATTCGCTCCAGCGAGGGCGGACTAGGAAGACTTATGTCGAATTCGCTTGAGCGGAGTCATACCTCGCCCGAGCTACTAGAGCGGTTCACCCAAGCGTGAGGACTCGCGCTGAAGCGAGTAGGTGTTAGAATGGAACACCGCCCAATTACCCTTCCTCTCCGTTGTGACGCTAATGCGTCCCAGACAACGGTGTTGACCCCTGCTTAGGCGTTGTGGTTGAGTCCGCCCAGGCGTTGTCATAACTAGTTGAGTTGGGCGGAATTAGTTCAGGCCCCTCTTTCCTCCACAAACTACTACTAGACATGTACATCTCCCTTCTTCTTCCCTTACCTGTCCTCCTATGCTGAACGCCCAGCGTTCTTTGAGGAAGGGTTAGTTCCGTAGAAACGAGTGGACGTTAATGTAAGGTTTACTTGAGGAGTTTCCCATCCGTTGTTGCATTGTCACGCATCGTTCAGGCGGTGTGGGACAACGGTTGAGCGGGTCACCATTCGCCCTGGAGTCCGCCCAGGGCAGGCATACCCCGTTTAGCCAGGTGGGATGATTCAAGCCCCGCCCTCCTACCGAATGCTACGCGTGTGAATGTCCTGACATCTTCCCCTTACCTATTTTCTTCTACTAATTGACTAGTGTTACTTGTGGAAAAGCTCTCTCTGTGGATCCTCTTCGAGAAAACGAGTGAGGACCGATATGGGGTTTTCTTTATGAATCCCTCTCCATCCGCTGTGGCATTGCCAGGTGCTGGTGTGTTACATCAAACTAAATGAACCGGTTCCAGTCTTAGCTTTTCTGTAATTTGCCATATGCGTGTGAATGCTCTCTATTTTCCCTTGCCTACCTCTTCCCTTCTATGTCAAATGAGTCGTGGCTGTTTTTGTGAAAAAAAATTCCCTCATTGTTTGGAATTATTATTTGCAAAGATTAAGGTGTTACATTTTGGTATTAGAGCGGACTGAAAGGTCCAAGGCCAAGGTAAGCCTACCGAGTGTAAGTGGTTGTGTGTATGGTCATGATTCTTGTGGTGTGAATTCAACTTGATTGATACTCTGTCATTGAATCATGGGTAGGAGGTTGTTCCTCCTGACCCGACTAATTGTGTGACATACGAGAACACATAATGTGCTAAGCTACTAAATATTAAACTAAAATCCGATCGGAATTAAGTGACTAGGAGTACTTATCCTTGAATGTTGATTTCAGGATAAGGGATGGCACATCGCCAAAGCATGGAGGCTATAGCCACGGCATTCCAACGCTTTGCAGACGTGTTTGAGAGGCAGGGCCAGCCTCGAGCTGAGGAGGGCCAAGTGTTGGACCGCTTCTTAAAGAGGAAGCCGAGTGAATTCCTAGGAGGATGGAACCCTGAGGCAGCGTTTAAGTGGACTCAGGAATTAGAAAGGATTTTTGGGGGTCTTCGCTGTACCGAGGCCCAGAAGGTGGAATATGCAGTGTACATGCTGCGAGACGAAGCGGAGAACTGGTGGAAAATAGCCAGAAGCTGATTCCCTGAAGATGATAATCAACTAACGTGGAACGATTTCAAGGCATGCTTCTTAGAGAAGTACTTTCCCGACACAGTGAGGAGTCGGAAAGAGCTGGAGTTTATGGAGTTAAAACAGGGCTCCATGATTGTGGAAGAATACGCGACAAGATTCGAGGAATTGTGCCTATTCTATCCACCCTTCTAGCAACCTGGGACGGAAATCTCCAAGTGCCTTAAGTTTGAGAATGGATTGAGATCGGACATTAAGAGAGCCTGCAGATACCACGAGATACGGAGTTTCCCTGCATTAGTGAACAAATGTAGAATATTTGAGGAGGATGACAAGGCCCATTCGAACCAGAGCAGCAGAAACCACCATTCCCTGAGGCCCCAACGATCTCGCTTCAAAGGACCAAGCAACGTTGGCAGGAACAAGCCTTTTTCCAAATTTGGGGGTCAGAATCAACCTGAAAGACGACCAGTGGTAGGAGACGGAAGGTGTTTCAAGTGTGGAGGGAATCACTTTGCCAGAGACTGCAAGGATGATGGTCAGGTAGTGTGCTTTCACTGCAACAAGAAAGGACACATTCGCCCCGACTGCCCCCAACTCCACCAAGCAAACGTTAATGTGCGTCAAGGGGGATTTCAAGAAAGGAACCGAGTGAATGATAACCAACGCCCTGGTGGCAGAGGCAACGGAGCCAGAGGGAACATGATTCGTGCTCCAAACAACCGCGAGAGGAATACCGACCAAACAGTGGCAGGAAGAATCTACACCATCAACGCAGAAGATATGGCACCAGCCAACGACCTAGTACAATGTAAGTGCTCACTCGGTATAAATACGCTTAATGTTGTTTTCGATTCGGGAGCCACCCATTCTTTTATAGCTGATGAGTGTGTAAAGCGGTTGAAGTTACCGGTTATGTCTATGAATCGGACTTTGGAGGTGGCCAGCCCGACTGGCACTAACGTGTTCACATCGTCAATGTGCAAAGATGTAACGTTTGTATTGTATGATCGGAGTTTCACCTTCGATCTGGTTTGCATGCCTTTAAAGGGTCTTGACATCGTGCTCGGAATAGATTGGCTTTCAGCCAATAAAGTGTTAGTAGATTGTAGAAACCGAAGGATAGTTTTTCCGAGACAGCACACTGAGAACGACACTGTACCAGGTATAACCCAATTGTTTATGATGCTTTGTCTAACCGAGGGTGAGAGTAAAATCCGAGTGAACGACATCCTGATTGTCTGTGAATTCCCAGAAGTGTTCCCTGAAGACGTACCGAGTGTCCCTCCCAATAGAGAAATTGAATTCTCTATAGACTTGATCCCTGGAGCCGAGCCAGTCTCCAGTGCACCCTATAGAATGTCCTCAACCGAATTGGCCGAATTGAAGAAGCAAGTGGATGAGTTACTCGGAAAACAGTTCATTAGACCGAGTGTATCACCATGGGGCGCACCTGTATTGCTTGTTAAGAAGAAGGACGGCAGCATGAGACTTTGCATAGATTACCGACAGCTAAACAAACTCACAATCAAGAATTGGTATCCACTACCCAGAATTGATGATTTAATTGACCAACTGCGTGGAGCCTCAGTCTTCTCAAAAATCGATCTACGATCGGGATATCACCAAATCCAAGTGAAGGACTCGGACATTCCTAAAACCGCCTTTAGGACTCGGTATGGTCACTATGAATACGTGGTGATGCCGTTCGGTGTGACAAACGCCCCTGCTATTTTCATGAATTACATGAACAACATATTCCACTCCTATTTAGACCGGTTCGTAGTTGTTTTCATCGATGACATCTTAGTCTATTCTAAGACTTCCGAGGAGCATGAAAGGTATCTCTGAGCGGTACTTCAAGTGTTGAAGGAGAAACAATTGTTTGTGAAGCTTTCAAAGTGCGAATTCTGGATGGATGAGATCCACTTCCTCAGACATGTGATTTCCGAGCGAGGTGTCTCGGTGGACCCTTCGAAGGTCACAGCTGTAATGGCATGGGAGAAGCCCAGGTCGGTCTCGGTGATAAGGAGTTTTATGGGCCTGGCAGGTTATTATAGAAGGTTCATCGAATGTTTTTCTAAACTGGCGTTGCCACTAACTAAATTGACTCAGAAAAATGTTCCCTTTGAGTGGAGTTCCGAGTGCGAAAGCAGCTTCCGAGAGCTGAAGAACAAGTTGACGACTGCTCCAGTGCTGGCATTACCCGATTTACAAGAGAGCTTCGTGCTCTACTGTGACGCGTTGGGACTCGGATTAGGGTGTGTACTTATACAGAGAGACCGAGTGATAGCATATGCCTCTCGGCAATTGAGACCTCACGAGCAACATTACCCGACCCATGACTTGGAACTGGCAGCAGTGGTTTTTGCATTAAAAATATGGAGGCACTACTTGTACGGGTCCCGATTTGAAGTATACAGTGACCACAAGAGCCTCAAATACCTATTCGACCAGAAAGAGCTGAACATGAGACAGAGAAGATGGATTGAGTTCTTGAAAGATTACGATTTCGAGCTAAAATACCACCCGGGTAAGGCAAATGTCGTGGCCGACGCATTGAGTCGAAAATCCCTCCACATGGCAGCAATGATGGCAAAAGAAGTAGAGTTGTTGGAGCGGTTTCGAGACATGAACTTGTATGTTGACACCCCCTCCTCTCGGAAAATGACAATCGGTACATTGAGGATCGCCAATGAGTTCTTGAAGTCCGTGTACGAGCAGCAACAGTTGGACTCCTACTTAGTCAAAATGAAGGAAACTGAGGCCAAAGGAAAGGATTTATCCTTGACCGAGGGATCAGATGGGATCTTCCGGGTGAGAGACAGAATATACATACCGAGCGGAGGAGAATTAAGAAGAGTGGTGCTTGATGAAGCCCACAAAAGCCTACTCAGTATTCACCTGGGAACCACGAAGATGTACCATGACCTGAAGAAACAATTCTGGTGGCCCGGACTAAAGAGGGATGTGGCAGAATACGTAGCTCGGTGTATTACGTGCCAAAAATCAAAAGTGGAGCACCAGAAACCGTACGGTGCAATGCAGCCCCTAGAGATCCCCGTGTGGAAATGGGACTCAATTGCCATGGATTTTATCATAGGATTACCCAAAAACTGAGCGGGCCATGATGCAATTTGGGTCATTGTTGACCGACTGACGAAGAGTGCACACTTCCTACCTGTAAATATGAAGTACCCGTTGCATAAGTTGGCTCAGATTTACATTCATGAGATCATCCGACTACATGGCATACCTACTTCTATAGTATCAGATAGGGACCCTAGGTTCACGTCCCGGTTTTGGACCAGCATGCATCAGGAATTGGGGACGAAGCTTTGGCTTAGTTCTGCCTACCACCCCCAATCGGATGGACAATCCGAGCGGACAATTCAAAGTTTAGAAGACTTATTAAGGGCGTGTGTGTTAGAGCATGGTGGGGACTGGGAGCAGTACCTTCCCTTGATCGAGTTCACATACAATAACATCCATCATCACAGCATTGGCATGGCACCCTACGAGGCACTATATGGACGCAGATGCCGAACCCCACTCTGCTGGTCAGAAACGTGTGAAAGTCTGCTATTGGGACCAGACATTGTGAAACAAACCACAGAGCAGATCCGAGTGATACAGGGAAGGATGAAAGCGTCTCAAGACAGACAAAAGAGTTACCATGACAAACACACCAAACCATTGGAATTTTCAGTCAGAGACAAAGTGTTTTTGAGAACTTCTCCGAGTAAAGGAGTCGGGCGAGCCTTAAAAAGTGGAAAGTTAAGCCCTCGATACATTGGGCCTTATGAGGTGTTAGAACGAGTCGGCCCCGTGGCATACCGAATAGCATTACCGACCCACCTGTCCCGATTACACAACGTGTTTCACGTGTCTCAACTAAGGAAGTATTTACATGACCCCAGCTACACAATGCCCGATGATGAAGTAGAGATCAAAGAAGACCTGACCACTGTGACCACACCGATTGGAATCGTGGACCGATCGGTAAAACGCTTGAGGAACAAAAACGTAAGGCTGGTTAAGGTAGAGTGGCAGCAAGGCAAGACCACCTCCTGCACATGGGAACGTGAAGATGCCATGAGACAGTGGGATTGATATGGATTGATACCGATTGCATGGGACTCATACGTTACAATGGAATGATAATGGATTGCATGAAAGCTATATGTGTTAAACTGACATGCTGAATCCTGATAATGTGTATTACCGATTGCATGATATGTGTGCTTGAATAAGAGAATGCATGCGTGAAACGAATGTTGTGTATCGAATCCGCGTGTGGCGCATGAGATGCGTTGTGCTGGGAGCACGTAGTGTGGGACACTACCTTCGGTTATTTAGCATGGGACGCTGCAAAATCCTTGAGTGGGACTCAGGGTAGCCCTGAGTGGGACTCGGGCTGCCTGTGAACAACCTCGTTGGCGCTGAGAGCGTTGGTGTCACCTGTGGGCAAACGGTTGGGTACCCGTAAAATGGCCAAGCAGCTGGGAGCTGATTTGATAGCTGAGAGCTATGTATAAATAGGCTGAGAGCCTATGTTGCAACGTCTAACTGATACACACGATGCGGAACCGAGTGAAATCTTATGTGCTTATTACTTTTAATATTGTTATTACTGTTAATGTTGTTTGGAATTGGCGAGGCGTGCAGAGTTGTAAGTGAATGGATGAATGCGTAGGACTGAGTGAATGCTCCGTGTATGTGTTACTGACTGAAATTTGATTATGCATCTGATATTATGTATGAGGATAATGAATGTGTATGCCGAGTGATCCATTCTGTGTGTATGTGCCTTGGATGCTAAATGAAATCTGTTTCATGAATATATGTATATATGTATGCAAGCGTATCGGTGTCATTGAAATGTCATGAGTACAGCCGAGTGATGATCGGTGAATATCGAACGGTAAGAGTTATGTATATATGTCTTGGCTAATGGATGTTGCTCTGTCTATAATCGTGCCTGTACGTATATGTATTGTTGTATAATTGGGAGATAACTTGAGTCGGTATCTATCATTTAAAATCTAAGATGCTCACCCCTGCAGTGGCCATTTTTCAGTGAATGTCTCTCGGGATGAGGATCAGAAGAAGCGCTGGAACGATGAGTGAAGTGCTGACGTACTAGGGAGGCCTAACGACTGCGTACATGTCACACATGTTGTTCTAGATTGAGCTCTGACCGGCTCAAGCCTGATGTTCGTGTTTTGGATAAATAGAACTCTTAGGGGCTAGGAGAAGGATGATGATGTGTTTGTAAACGTAATACACGCTCTTATGTATATATGTATATATGTCTAGGTGTGTGCCATGCTGCATGATACCTTGTTCCATGCATAAACATAATCATGCTCTGTTGGGTATATAGGGATAGCATGACTTAGCACGAGGAAAGCCAAGGCAAGGTGAGATTGTGAAATGTCACTAGAGGAGGGAGTCCTAGACGTCCTGAGTGGATGAGGGTATGCAACCCTGAGTGGGGATCGACGTGGGAGATCTTCCCAAGTAATAAGCTATTGGTACTCCGAATAGGTCCTAAACGTACCTCAAGTAAGAAACGAGTGAAATCCCTGAGTGATCATGAGAGTGATCACCACCGAGTGGGAAGTATAAGTAAAACCCGAGTGGGGGAGAGCCTGTATTTCCGAGTGAAGTTCCTCGCTTCAGCAAGCAATATATTCGCTCCAGCGAGGGCGGACTAGGAAGACTTATGTCGAATTCTCTTGAGCGGAGTCATACCTCACCCGAGCTACTAGAGTGGTTCACCCAAGCGTGAGGACTCGCGCTGAAGCGAGTAGGTGTTAGAATGGAACACCGCCCAATTACCCTTCCTCTCCGTTGTGACGCTAATGCGTCCCAGACAACGGTGTTGACCCCTACTTGGGCGTTGTGGTTGAGTCCGCCCAGGCGTTGTCATAACTAGTTGAGTTGGGCGGAATGAGTTCAGGCCCCTCTTTCCTCCACAAACTACTACTGCACATGTACATCTCCCTTTTTCTTCCCTTACCTGTCCTCCTATGCTGAACGCCCAGCGTTCTTTGAGGAAGGGTTAGTTCCGTAGAAACGAGTGGACGCTAATGTAAGGTTTACTTGAGGAGTTTCCCATCCGTTGTTGCATTGTCACGCATCGTTCAGGCGGTGTGGGACAACGGTTGAGCGGGTCACCATTCGCCCTGGAGTCCGCCCAGGGCAGGCATACCCCATTTAGCCAGGTGGGATGATTCAAGCCCCGCCCTCCTACCGAATGCTACGCGTGTGAATGTCTTGACATCTTCCCCTTACCTATTTTCTTCTACTAATTGACTAGTGTTACTTGTGGAAAAGCTCTCTCTGTGGATCCTCTTCGAGAAAACGAGTGAGGACCGATATGGGGTTTTCTTTGTGAATCCCTCTCCATCCGCTGTGGCATTGCCAGGTGCTGGTGTGTTACATCAAACTAAATGAACCGGTTCCAGTCTTAGCTTTTTTGTTATTTGCCATATGCGTGTGAGTGCTCTCTATTTTCCCTTCCCTACCTCTTCCCTTCTATGTCAAATGAGTCGTGGCTGTTTTTGTGAAAAAAAATTCCCTCATTGTTTGGAATTATTATTTGCAAAGATTAAGGTGTTACAAAAACACCAATCCATATACTTGTGTTAGGTTTCAGGAACTCCTTTCCCAAAACCAAGATTCTCTAGATCTTAAAGGGCTAACTATACCCAACAACAATAACATCTCTTTCACCATCACTTAAACTATCGTTTGCCATTCAAATTCATCATGAGCCTCTTAGCTCCCTTCAAACCATTATCAATCAACAATTTCATATATTATTTATCATGGCTCAATAACTCATCAACCCACTATGTTCATTTCATTCATTCCACTAACAATGACCATCAGAAGCATAACATCACTATCTTAGTTCAAAATTCATCATTAACGAATAATCAATCTCATCCTTCCCAAAACTCATTCTAAGAGCCTAAATCATTTTTAACTATCAATTAAGCCAAAAGCCCTAATTTCTATACTTAGGGTTTTCCTCTAAAATCACCCAACAAACATCATCATTAATACACCCAAACAAAATTTATCATGGGTTTACACTTAAAATCATTTCTCCTAGCATCATTACTCATTTCCCCTAATTTCTAAAGTTTGGATTCCATTAAAACCCAATAATCACCATAAATAATCATTATCTCCCATCATCTTCCATCACTAATTTCATGTACCCATATACACCCTCACAAAACCATACATTTATCACACACCACATTAGGGCTTTGCATAAAAATGACTTCTACTAACATACCGATATACATTGAAGTCTCTCCCAACAACCATTACCCAAAACCTAGGGCATAAACTCATTAGAAATGGTAAGAACCTTGCCTCAAACCAAGAAAAGAAAGTGGGATCCAAGAGAGGGAGAGGGAGCACGAAATTCCAAGGAGAGGGAGGAGAGATTCAAATCACCATTATTTTCTCCTCCAAGCTTGAAGCAAACAAAAATGGAAGAAGGAGGAAGGGCACACCACACTTGGGTTTTGGAGAATGGAAGAAGAAGAAGAAGAAGAAGAAGAAGAAGAAGAAGAAGAAGAAGAAGAGTGGGAGATAAAGAGATGAAAAGAAATGGAATATAAAAGGAGAAGGAGAAGTAACGTGAAGTGAAAAGGGAGAATAAGGGTTTTAGTGTTTTATTTTAGCTCATCACTTAAAGTTCTCCGTTTTGAATCAAATAGGATCTCTGTTTAGGCTCAATATTAAATCCAAAAATTATTCTGAAGACATATTCGGATTCCCAATAATATTCTTAACAGCCTTGACCAACGGCATCTCAATCGGAGATACTTGGCTCGACACCTATATTTTGACCGGGTATAAATTTTAACTCTTAAAGCCTTGATAAATCATAAATATCCATAATAAATCCCAATTTAATTATTCCAATAGGACACTCATTAACCCATTTATAATTATTTAATATTTAATCCTTCTATTTAATTATTTTTATAAAATTTGGGATGTTACAATCCACCCCACCTAAAAGAAATTTCGTCCTTAAAATTTAGCATCGATATATATATCACAAGGCCACACCTCAGGCCGCACACTAACGGAGTTCAATGACATCATAAATAACATCAGACTTTCTAAATTCCATCAAGACATGTTCATAAAATTTCCTACATCCAAATGAGTCATACATCACCTATCATAACTCACCCTACAGAGCTCACATGTTCATACTCAGTACGACCAAAAAGGCTCAGTACATTCACCATAAGCAGTTACAAACCGACACCTGCCCGACCTACGTGTTGCTACATCCGACATACAAGAAGGCGTCCCAATCCCGTAGTGGTTACCACAAACACATGAAGTCGACGCATAAGTGTATGTTGTTACAATGCCTATGGCATGTAAGGCCATACCGGGACCAGTACTTCGTATTCCCATTACTCACGTCGGTCACTCTTATTCTAATAACATCAATTCATAAGAGACTTAGTGACTATTCACACAAGTCCACAACTCACTTATTCATATCTCATTGTCGTTATACAATTAATTCGGCATAATTCACGTCATAGCAATCATCAAATATTAATTAACATCACCCTAAATTGGCATACCGACCATAGATTTTCAATCCTCACAAGGTAAATATCCCATCATCGGACTTCATCCATCTAGAATTCATGATCAAACATCATAACAATCCTTTATCTTATTCACATATTATTGGTTATAAATCGATTCAAGGCTAAACGGGTTACTAAACTTGCAGGAAGTACACAACTTTGAAGTTAAAATAGAGTTCTTAATCATATAACAAGCTCTCATATTAGGGATTCTCCTCACAGTTCATAACCCAAGTCCATAAGCTGGACGCACGACTTGTATCATATCACGTCACTACATGGTTTCTATCATCAACATAGCACCCTTCAAAACAAAAAGGGAGGTAATGTCATAATCAAATTTCCGTCTACCAACCCATGACCACACATGTCATCTCCACTACCAAATCATACCTCGAATTCAACATTATTATCCATCAATTGTTAGGGGTTTACATTCACTATTCGAATTTCCATTGCACACACCAGCTCTAGCCTCAGCAACTTACTTCATAATCAATTTTGTTATGGATCAACTATTCATAAGGTTCGATCAGTCATTAGAATTAGAAAGTCCAAGGGTCACCTAGTACCCATTGTGGAACACTTCTATATCACACAACATCATTAGATATGGCTTATAAAAACCACATAGAGCCTAGACCACCATAGGGTCTGATTAAATCAATCATCCACAAGGTTTGATCATGCAAGATCATGCCAAATCAACGGGGTCACCACACCTAGTGGCTTAAAGTTACATCAATCATTCACTCGGTCCTCTCTTACAAAACCGAGTTAACCCCAATGGGTGCATATGCAATTTTATATTTCACTACCTTATCATTTTATCACATATTCAAGTTCCCAATCTAGGGAGATACAACAATTTACATGTATCATATACTGTATAAGGTTTTTATGCCAAAGGGTATAAAATCCATCATTTAAAATTTAGCACAACCAAGCATCTTAATTCATCTCTTAACAATAACATAGTTAATAATTTCATTCCATGAACATTGATATTCTGGGGTTCCTTCATCTTTACTTATTTAGTCGATTCTAACACATGTAACTCTTATAGTCAAGAAATTTGCTTTGGCTATAAGCCATGAGCACCACTTATACATGAGACCTAACCAATAATTCGATTTCAAGGTGCATATGCACATCAAGGTTTCAACAGATATGGTCTACCACCATATCAACTCATATTTCATCAATTCAATATTTCATTTCCATGATTAAATTCAACATGGATCCATCATCAAATCAATTTTATACTCAATGTATAAAGATCAATGCATAATCATAATATATTCGTTAATGGAAGGAAATAGGGTAAGGAACTTGGCCGGACTTACACAATCAAGCATATCAATCACAATGAGGAATTCATCCACACATATTTAATCTCATGAATCATTCATGATTATCAATGGATAACTAGGCTCTACTAGTGCATCTCACATCCTTGACAACAAATTGGGCACATTTCCATAAACATTAATCATAGCCCATTATCAATAATTTACAAAGAATCCAAAATGGGTAAGCAATACCCCAATAGTTAATTCATAACTCCTAGTCAATTAATCATTCATAAATCCTTATAAGGAAACCAATGTTTTGATACAATATCATTCACTAGGCAATTATCACCCTTAAATATATGCTAAGGAACCAAATTGGAACAATGAGCATCTAGCTCTAATCATCACCAAAACCTTTCAATATTGAGCAACCATCCTCCAATCGACCATAATATCAATTCAATACAGAGCAACCATGCTCAGATAATGATCAATAGCTTCAATACAAAGCAAACACGCTCTAGTAAAATCAACAACATCTATACGGAGCAAAACATGCTCTGATACCACCTTTGTAACACCCCGATTTTCTGGACCCGAATTCCGATGTAATCAAGATAAATGATTAATAAAAATGCGAGTAAATTTTTCGCGTTTAAAATAATTTCAAAACACCACAACGATTACATCAAGTCCCGAACCACAAAAAACCGAAGAGTGAGATTTAATAATTTATAAACTGGATCGCTAAGTAAAACGCCCATAAGTGTATACAAAATATTAGAGTTTATAGGGGAAGAAGAATGTGTATACGGGGAATACTCCTAGTCCCATATATAAAGATATGAGAAAAGGCTCAAGCACTCATGCAACTTCATAACATAAGCCTATTTTTCCACAATCAGCTATGCACATAAATCATAATTATACATCATGAATTGTAAGTAGTCTCTACATGAGACACTTATCACCAAATGGTATCAATTCAAATATCATCATCATTAATATATATTAACATAATCATCCATTCGTATGCTAAGCAATACATCCGCTTTATACATCACATTTAACAAATGCTGCCGGCCAAGGCATTCCATTACCACTATTTACCTTCTTCAAGAGCTTTAATTCAAAAACCCAAACTCATCCCATGATAACCCTGCATCACAAAGCTAAAAAGGAGACAATATGGGAGAGTGAGTTATATGTTCAAAATGATAAATATAAATACATTATGATTATGTGTACATGCATTCAACCAACATGTGTGCTTTGCTATAAGTTATCAATTCATTATTAAACCATCATCAAGATATTATCTTAGGCATACAAGCCTCATCATTCACAATTCATGTCAAGTGTGACGCCCCCAAAATAGGGGTAAATTTTTTGCGTTTTTATAAGTCATAATTCAATGGAAAGAAAATAAGTGGTGAAGCTATCTGTACGACACCTGGATCTATGATATACCACTCCCATATATGAAGATATGAGAGGGTAATTAAAATATGATTTAATAATAATTGTCCAATTAAAAATAGCGGAAGAATTAATTTAAATTGATGGTTGTATGATTGAAATTGAGAGAAGTAATTTCATAAAGTTCCATGATTCACGACGTACCCAATAACACCCTTAAAGTGATGCATGATAAGTATTTAATGCATGAAAAACAAAGGTTTATCTAAAAACAAACAAATGAGCATTAGGTTAATACTCGCTCAAGCGAGAATCAATTCGCTTGAGCGAGCCAGCGTGGGCACGCTTGGGCGACGCTGAGAAAGGCTGAGCGAATGAAAGGTTTGAGCATCAGGGGCTCATCTCGCTTAAGCGAGCCCTGTCTCGCTTGAGCGAAATGCAAAAGAAAACCTCGAGCAAGCCGGTGAGACGGATGAGCGAAGAGAGGAGGTATGCATCAGATATCAATCTCGCTTGAGCAGAACAGGGCCCGCTTAAGCGAGATTGCTCCAGAAACATTGGCAGCTCCCTGGCCGATTTTCGCTTGGGCGAGGCATCTCTCGCCTGGGCGAAAATTATCCAGTATCAATTTCCCTCCTTCCTCGCTTAAATGACCGCCGTTCCACCTGAGCAAAAATAGTCTAGAGGCTAACCTCTGATTCCATGACAATCTCGCTTGGGCGAGATAAACACCCGCTCAGGCGAAATCAGGCCAGAGGCCAACACCCTGTTTCATAACAATCTCGCTCGAGCGAGATTCTCACTCGCTTAAGCGAGTTCTGCAGAACTTATGCAGAAAAGGAAAATTCTCACATCATGGCATACCAAGTTACAATTCATGCTAGATTAACCTTATTTAATGCATTATATCCCTTCCAATATGTAAATGTAATCTCATCCAACTACCATTCACCCAATGCATATAATTTGAAAGCATCATTATTTCACCAACTCCATAATATGGTACAAAACACAATACACACCATTCATTCATTAGAATTAACATCATCAATCATCATAATTCATCAACTTACATCCTTAGGTCATAAATGAAAATTGAACATACACCAAGATCCAATTTTCCTCTATGACCACCAAAATCATATACCACTATTCTAGATATTAAAATAAACATCCATATACAAAACATGCTATACAAAATCTAGACCTCGCCAGCCAAGGCACTTCCTACACCACTATTTACCTCCTCAAGCCAAGTGTACTTCAAAATGTCAACTCCTTCCCATGAGTACCCTGCATCATAAGTCTAAAAATAGACAACAGGGGAGAGCGAGTCCATATTCCAATGGAATTAATATGAATACCAAGTGATTATGTACATATATATATATAAATATGCCTCTATACATGTATACTTTGTACATCCATAACATTCACCATACCATATACCATCACAATTCCATCATACATTCATCATAAATAACAACACAACTCTAATAAAGTACACAAGCACATACATAATCACGTTCCTCAACAATTGAACTATCACACAACCATTATTTGGTATTCATATCTTTTATGTTGTCTTACAATATATTTTTACAACCTCATCACATCCATCATCATATCTCAACACTTTGGCATACCTCCTTGCTATATGCAAATGCTCTTAAGCTAATGCATATGCACAAAGGAATATTTCAACAATTACAGATCTGACTGTGGGATTACAACACCGAATGTGGGATTCAAGCATGGTCATCTAACCATACCCCTACTGCAGTAGTAAAATGTGTACACTTATTCAATAAACTGCATGCATTCACTAATTGTTTTACTAGTACCAAACCGCATGGCCCATCTTGCAACACCTGGTCATTTTCACCATGACCGTGATACACAACATATTCAACATATGGTGTTGTGGGCCAACCATGAGATATATCATGGCACCTGTGATCACAAGGACCACCGAGGACACCTACTCATCAAGAGCCACCCCCCACAAGGGTCAACCACATGCGGCTCCCCGTAGCACAACATGGGTAGCTTCGTGACTTACACACCAAGTCACAGGGGAAATATAATTCACTCGTGCATAGAGTTGCCCTCCCACTGGGCCAACCGGGGGAATCCCCTAAAATTCCAACACCGGCAGCTATGCAGTATGCCATGGATGCAAATGTAAATCATATGCATTCCTCACTCTATGCATCCTATACATGCCACTCATCATTCATCATCATCGTCACCAACATCACCATAAGGTTTTTAATGGATTTGATCTTGTTGGTTATTCTCATTAATTTGAATCTTTGTGTGGTGTTCTCAATAGTAATCAATCACACCTTTCCACTTTAATACCATACAAGAATATAATTTATTCTCCATCAAAATCATTAGCATTCGTTATGCTTTCTCGGTGGACATATGTTGATCTAACCACACATTCATAAAAAAAAATTCATGCCATCACACCACACATCAAACTTTCATCTAAATGCATTCAAAACATGTTGCCAAGCATATCATCTACATCATACACCACATAATCATTTCTCACAACATTCAAGCAAGGCTAACATACATGCCAATACATACCATAATCAAATAACATTCAAATTCATGCATTTAGAACATAAGACTCCTTTCCTACCTCAAGAGAAGAATTCTGATTGATAAGACGCTCCCACCTCGTCATTCGGAATAGGTCCTACATTCACATTCATGTAAAACTTTAATTAATCAACTACTCAAGTCATTAATTCAATTCTATAATTTCACAACATGTGCTAGACATGTTGTAGATACTATTTTTATCCTTTCTTAGGCTTTGGGAATTCCTTCCCATTATACCACCACCATTAAATTCAAGGGTTACAAGATAATCCTAGCCCTAAGCTTCACAAAACTCCTTCTACTAACATTCATATTTCTCCATGTCATATATTTCTTCATAAAACATGTTCTCAAATCAACATTAACCGTTTTCCCCCAATTCTAAAAGTTAGGGTTTTCTCAAAACCCAACAACTCTTATTAATACATCATAAATCTTCATTTCCCATATCATTAATGCACCAACCACCATTATCCCCCTATAAATACTCACATTTATGGTAACCTATTCTAGGGCATAAGCATTAAATGCTCTCATCAACTACTCTCCATACATATTACTCTCCCCACACACATTAGCACTTATACATAGGAAAAACCCAAGTGAAATGATGAATCTACTTACCTCACACCCAACAACAAAGTGGGTTCAAGAAGGTGGGAAAGGTACACGAAAATGAGAGGATGAAGAGGGGAAGAACTCCAAGCTTCCAAGCTTTTTCAATGAAAATAAAGGAGATGGAGATGGCACCTCCTAGCTTAGGTTGTTTGGGAGGAGAAAAAGATGAGAAGAAGTGAAGACAAAGTAGAGAGAAAGAAGAAGAACCACGGTTTTGCCAAGGGGAAAAGAAGCCAACGTGAGTTTTTAGAGGAGAGATTGGGTTTTAGTTTTTAATTTTGACCCATTCATTAAGACTTTATCGTTTTATGACCAACAGACTCTTCGTTCGGGCTCAATACTTCATCTAAAAATTATTCCGAATATATATTCGGATTCCCAATATTATCCTTAATAGCCCTGACTAATATCATCTCATTCAGAGATACTTGGTCCGACACCCATATCTCAACCGGGCTTATTTTCAGCTTAACCGGTCTCCATAATTACCAACAGTCCCTAAAAATCTTAATTTAATTATTTTCAATATTTTTGGGACGTTAAATAATTCATATTAGATTTGTCAATACTTATTTTCCTTAATTAATCCTCTATTTTAAAATTTTGGGATGTTACAATCCACCCCTCCAAACAGAAAATTTCGTCCTCAAAATTTAACGTACCAGATTCGAACACGTCGGGATACAATTTTCTGATGTCATCCTCACGTTCCCATGTAAAGGTCTCCACATTCCCATGTTTCCAAGTGACCTTCACCAAGGGTACCAACTTGTTCCGCAATTTCTTCGCGGAATGCTCGACGATGCGAATAGAAACAGGAGGAATAGATAAATCATCTCGTATATCAATCTCGTCCATAGGAATCACGTGTAGGGGATCATGGACATATTTTCTCAACAACGACACGTGGAACACGTTGTGTAGATTAACAAGATACAGAGGGAGTGTTATCCGATAAGCAACGTCACCAATCCGCTCCAACACCTCGTAAGGTCCGATAAATCTAGGGTTCAACTTGCCACTCTTGAGCGCCCTTCCAATTCCTTTATCGCGCGAGACCTTCAGAAATACATGATCACCCACTTGAAACTCAAGTGGTTTATGCTTCTTGTCATAATAACTCTTCTTCTATCTTAAGCAATCTTCATATTCTCTTGTATCTTCTTAATTTGCTCCGTAGTCTCTTGAATGATCTCCGACCCTAAGGCCAAGTTCTCTCCAACTTCAAGCCAACACAAGGGAGTTCTACACTTCCTTCCATACAATGCCTCATACGGTGCCATGCCAATACTAGAATGGAAGCTATTGTTGTATGTGAACTCAATCAATGGCAGGAATCTCTCCCAACATCCACCATGTTCAAGAACACAAGCTCTCAATAAATCTTCAAGACTTTGTATTGTCCTTTCGGATTGTCCGTCGGTTTGAGGATGATACGTGGAACTAAGTTTTAGCTTAGAACCCAACTCATCATGCAAACTTCCCCAAAACCGAGAAGTAAACCGAGGGTCACGGTCAGATATGATACTAGACGGCACACCATGCAGTCTAACAATCTCCTTTATATATATTTATGCCAATTTCTCCAAAGAACTCTTCATATTCATGGGTAAGAAGTGAGCACACTTCCTCAATCGGTCCACAATAACCCATATAGCATCATTTTCAGCACGAGTTCTGGGTATTCCAGCAACAAAATCCATAGCTATACTATCCCATTTCCAAACACGAATCTCCAACAGTCTCAAATAACCAGATGGTCTTTGATGCTCGACCTTAGCCTTCTGACAAACAAGGCAAGATGCCACAAAGTTCGCCACATCATGTGTTATGCCAGGCCACCAAAAATTCTTCTTCAAATCTTGATACATCTTGGTA
The DNA here is from genome assembly GCA_037962975.1 of Clitoria ternatea. Taxonomy (NCBI): domain Eukaryota; kingdom Viridiplantae; phylum Streptophyta; class Magnoliopsida; order Fabales; family Fabaceae; genus Clitoria; species Clitoria ternatea. Next base: position 138,363,343 of record CM075670.1, read on the forward strand.
GAACTAGGATGAATGCTCAATACACTTTTGTGAGCTTCCTCAAGTACACATTTTCTCACATCACCACTTGAGGGAACATAAATTTGGCCCTTCACACACCAAATGCCATCTTGACCTTCTACTAAAATCAAATTCTTCCCTTTCCCTTGGGTTTTCTTTATCTTATTCAGATACTCATCCTCCGGTTGTTGAATCTTCACGTATTCAAGAAACTCATTTGCAACTTTCAACATTTCAAGTGACATTTTCTTGGGAATATACGTCTCCATACCTACATTCAAATCTCTAAATTGTTCAATCAACTCCATCTCCTTCGCCATCATCATAGAAATATGCAACGACTTCCGACTTAAAGCATCGGCAACCACGTTAGCCTTTCCGGGATAATACCTCAATTCAAACTTATAGTCTTTTAGAAACTCCATCCATCGCCTTTGGCGCATATTCAGTTCCTTCTGATCGAAAAGATACTTAATACTCTTGTGGTCGCTGAAGACCACAAACTTCGAGCCATACAAGTAGTGTCGCCACAACTTCAATGCAAACACCATCGCCGCCAATTCCAGATCATGAGTTGGATAGTTAACCTCATGCGGTGACAACTGTCTCGACGCATAGGCTATCACACGCTCCTTTTGCATCAACACACAACCTAGACAAAGTTTGGATGCATCACAATACACTACAAATTCATCTGTCAAATCTGGCAACGCTAACACCGGTGCGGTAGTAAGCCTCAATTTTAATTCCTGGAAACTCTCTTCACATTTTTGAGTCCACACAAAAGATTGATTCTTCCGAGTCAACTTCGTTAGTGGTAAAGCCAAACGGGAAAACCCTTCAATGAACCTCCGGTAGTAACCGACAAGACCAAGAAAACTTCTTATCTCCGTTACAGATGTCGGTCTTTCCCAAGCTATCACAGATTCAACTTTCGATCCATCAACGATAACTCCATCTTTTGAGATAACATGTCCAAGAAATTGGACTTCAGACAGCCAAAATTCACACTTGGAGAGCTTCGAATATAACTCTTTCTCACGAAAAATGGTCAATATAAGAAGAAGATGTCTTTCATGCTCTTAATGACTCTTGGAGTATACCAAAATATCATCGATAAACACCACAACGAATTGATCAAGATATTCATGAAAGATGCGATTCTTGTAACTCATGAAAATCGTAGGAGCATTCGTCACCCCAAATGGAATCACTACGTACTCATAGTGTCCATATCGCATTTGGAAAGCAGTCTTCAGAATATCTTTGGTCTTTACTCGAATTTGGTGATATCTGGAATGTAAATCAATCTTTGAAAATACAACAGCACCCTTTAATTGATCCAATAGATCATCAATACGTGGAAGAGGATATTTATTCTTAATGGTTAGTTTGTTGAGTTGGCGATAATCAACACACAATCTCATGCTTCCATCCTTCTTCTTCACCAACAACACAGGAGCGCCCCAGGGAGACACACTTGGGCGAATAAACTCCCGTTCAAGTAATCACTCAACTTGCTTCTTCAATTCAGTCAATTCCATAGGAGACATCCTATAAGGAGCTCTAGAAACAGGCTCAACGCCGGGAATGAGGTCAATAGCAAATTCCACCTCTCGTATAGGTAATCTAGGAATCTCTTCCGGAAATACATCGGGAAACTCTGAAACAATAGGAATTCCACAAGATTGGGAAACACCATTCCCATCAACCAAACAGAACATCATGAGGAGTTGAGAGATACCTTGTACATAAAAGCCTTCAACATTCAAGGTTGGGAAAATCACCGTCTTGCTATGACAATCCACCAAGACCTTGTTAGCGGATAACCAATCCATGCCTAGAATAACATCTAGATCTTTCATAGGCAAACATACGAGGGATACAACAAATTTCCTACCCTCCAGGTTCATCTCGACATCCTCACATCGAGTTACCGATCTTAAAAAAGTACCGGTCGATGTAGTCATTAATATAGAACCCTTCATCATACCAATAGGCACCCGCAAACGCCTCACACAATCTTCAGAAATAAACGAGTGCGTAGCACCAGAATCATAAATAATATGTACCAGAACACCAATAATTTCGCACTCACCACGGATAAGATCTTCAGCTTAAGCAACTTCTTCACCAGTAACTACAAATACTCTACCAGCAGTTTACAGTTGATCACCACCATTACGGTTCCCATTTCTTCCACCACGGCCATTACCTCGACCATTTCTTCCACCATTGTGATTTCCACCACGGCCACCATTTTGACCTTGGCCATTTCCACGACCACGGCCTCCAAAGCCACCATGGCCTCCACAGTTTCCATTAGGATTCATACGTGCAGGAGTATTAGCATTGACATTCCACACATTCAATGGACAATTTGGACGAATATGCCCAGGTTGATTACATTGGTAGCACACAACATCATCTTGCGGACAATCACGTTCCAAATGGTTGGCACCATATCTGAAATAAGTTAGGCCTTGGACATTTCCACGGCCTTGGTTACCACCACCATGACCGCCTCTAGGAGCACCACGTCCCCTAGCGTTCGAGAACCCACCACGAGAGAATTTCTTATTAAAGTGCCCTTGTTTCTTGAAACTAGAAAATTGACCTTTCAACTTAGGCTCATGCTTTCCCTGTCTTGAAGGAACCACATCATCTTCTTCATAAATTCGACACTTATTCACAAGCATCGGAAAACTCCTTATCTCTTGATGTCGGATAGCCCGCTTGATCTCGGGCCTCAGTCCATTCTCAAACTTCACACATTTGGAAGCTTCAGTACCCTCTTGTTAATAGGGCGGATAAAATGCACATAATTCTTTAAATTTGGAGGCATACTCCTCCACAGTCATACCACCTTGCTTAAGCTCCATGAACTCAAGCTCCTTCTTGCTTCTATAGCTGTCCTGAAAGTATTTCTTCAAGAATTCCACCTTGAAGTTTTCCCAAACCAAGGGAACATCCAAGATATCATTCGTCCACTAGTAAGACGCCACCAAGCTTCGGCTTCATCGCGGATCATAAAGACCGCATATTCCACCTTTTGCGCTTCAGAGCATTCGAAGCTAGCATAGATTCTTTCCAAGTCATTGATCTAAGCATACGCATCTTCGGGCTTATAACCTCCATGGAATTCGGAAGGTTTCCTCTTGAGAAATAAATCAAGACCTTGGGAACCTTGTCTTTCCAAGAGATCAGTAAAACGGTTTAAAGCATTTGCCATAGCAGCAGCCTCACGATTTGGTCTGCCAGCCATATCTTATGCCTATACATTAAAACATGGCTCACACATAAGTAACTAGACCAAACAATAGCCTTTCGACTTATGAATTCAAGAAATTTAACACTCATAGGCCCATCATGGACTACACTACATAATCATATCATTTTCAATGCATGATCACAACATATTCATCACTAGAGGTAAATAGTGTAAGGACTCTTGGCCGGACTTAACAACATTTGCATCAATCATAATTCAACAATAACCATCACAATTCAACCAAATAATTCATAAACCAATCCATCATAAACAATAATCACATGAATAACATTAATCATGATCGTATCAAGAGCAACTAATGCTCTAATACCAGGTTGTGACGCCCCCAAAATAGGGGTAAATTTTTCACGTTTTTATAAGTCATAATTCAATGGAAAAAAAATAAGTGGTGAAGCTATCTGTACGACACCTGGATCTATGATATACCACTCCATATATGAAGATATGAGAGGGTAATTAAAATATGATTTAATAATAATAATCCAATTAAAAACAGTGGAAGAATTAATTTAAATTGATGGTTGTATGATTGAAATTGAGAGAAGTAATTTCATAAAGTTCCATGATTCACGACGTACCCAATAACACCCTTAAAGTGATGCATGATAAGAATTTAATGTATGAAAAACAAAGGTTTATCTAAAAACAAAAAATTGAGAATCAGGGTGATACTCGCTCAAGTGAGAATCAATTCGCTTGAGCGAGCCAGCGTGGGCACGCTTGGGCAACGTTGAGAAAGGCTGAGGGAATGAAAGGTTTGAGCATGAGGGGCCAAGGTTGTCAAAATTGAGATTCTACCTAGAATCGTGGAGGCTCCAACGACTCATAGAATCGAGATTCTAGGTAGAATCGTAAGATTCTACCTCTAATTAAAAAAATCAAAAAATAAAATAAAATAACATACCTATAGATAAAATAAAACATAAAATTGCATAAACAAGTCCATGAACTCCAACACAAGCCAAAAAGTTCACACAAACAAGTCTATAACATCACAACCGAGATGAAATTAATCAATAATGAATCTGTACCACTACCAGCTGGAGGTGTAGGAGTAGGTGTAGGTGTAGACATTATCTAACTAAATACAAATATACACAACTCAGAATTTCTATCCAACAGCATCTAATCTATCCAACAACAGCAAGCAACAATATATTTCTACAAATAATATCGTAATACCGTCGGAGTAGGGAGCAGCAGCAGCAACACAGAGGTGGGAGGGAGGAAGGACCAGCAGCAGCAGAGAGGTGGGAGGAGGGAGAAGCAACAACAACAGAGAGGTGGGCAGAGGAAGCAGCAGCAGTAGAGAGGTGGGAGGAGGGAGCAGCAGCAGAGAGGTGGGAGGAGGGAGCAGTAGCGGCGGGCGACCACCGTGGCAGGAGGTAGCAGGCGATACCACCAGAGAACACCGACTGGTGACGACCAATGAGAGAGCAGACCACGATTAGAGGAGAAAGGAGCAACGCGAAAGGAAATAGGCAATGCAAAAGAGAAAGGGGCTAGGGATTTTGAATGTTAAATTTTTTTAAGCAAAACGACGTCGTTTTGCCCTGTTTCTGCCCCCAAAAAAAAAATCTGGTAAAAATGGTAAAATTTGTGGAAACGCCCCGATTCTAGCGATTACACCACCGATTCTACCGATTTTACCTATAAAATGATTCTACTACTGATTTAACTTGAAAACCTCACTAGAATCGAAGAATCGTCCGATTCTACGTCTTAAATCGTGATTTTAACAACCATGTCAGGGGCTCATCTCGCTTGAGCGAGCCCTTTCTCGCTTGAGCAAAATGCAAAAGAAAACCATGAGCGAGCCAGCGAGATGCTTGAGCGAAGAGAGGAGGTATGCATCAGATATCAATCTCGCTTGAGCGGAACAGGTCCCGCTTAAGCGAGATTGCTCTAGAAACATTGGCAACTCCCTGGCCGATTTTTGCTTAGGCGAGGCATCTCTCACCTGGGTGAAAATCGTCCAGTATCAATTTCCCTCCTTCCTCGCTTGAGCGACCGCCGTTCCTCCTGAGCAAAAATAGTCCAGAGGCTAACCTCTGATTCCATGACAATCTCGCTTGGGCGAGATAAACACCCGCTCGGGCGAAATCAGGCCAGAGGCCAACACCCTATTTCATAACAATCTCGCTCGAGCGAGATTCTCACTCGCTTGAGCGAGTTCTGCAGAACTTATATAGAAAAGGAAAATTCTCACATCATGGCATACCAAGTTACAATTCAAGCTAGATTAACCTTATATAATGCATTATATCCCTTCCAATATGTAAATGTAATCTCATCCAACTACCATTCACCCAATGCATATAATTTGAAACCATCATCATTTCACCAACTCTATAATATGTACAAAATACAATACACACCATTCATTCATTAGAATTAACATCATCAATCATCATAATTCATCAACTTACATCCTTAGGTCATAAATGAAAATTAGACATACACCAAGATCCAATTTTCCTCTATGACCACCAAAATCATATACCACTATTCTAGATATTAAAATAAACATCCATATACAAAACATGCTATACAAAATCTAGACCTCACCGGCCAAGGCACTTCCTACACCACTATTTACCTCCTCAAGCCAAGTGTACTTCAAACTGTCAACTCCTTCCCATAAGTACCCTGTATCATAAGTCTAAAAATAGAGAACAGGGGAGAGTGAGTCCACATTCCAAAGGAATGAATATGAATACCAAGTGATTATGTACATATATATATATGCCTCTATACATGTATACTTTGTACATCCATAACATTCATATACTTGACTTCTCAATAGCCACAATATCATTCTCACATTAATCCACGCATGGAATTCAAGAAGCATAGTAAGCATCATAGTATGAGTCCACACATAGGAATCAATCAAGGCATGTTGATAAACACATTTCAAATACATAACGTCACATGCTAACCAATACAATTAAATCTATATGTACAAGATTACAGTTGTATCAGACACAATGGCATTGCCATCATTAATAATATACACCTGTAAACCAAGTGTACGTTCAATAACAATATCCTTTTTCATCCAACATCATTAATCATCATTCAATGTGTGTGGCCTTATCCATTTTTTGATCATTACTGATACTATTTCAATTTCATTGAGTTATCATAACTCATTGCCACTCAATTTTCCCCTCATTAATTTCATTATCATACAAGGTGTATCATATAACCACAACCTTTAAATTTTTATTATCAATTATGTATCACATCAATGGTGGTGTACATTCATGTTTTCATAACATGATTTAGGCATACACATAACTTACCAAGGCCTTAAGCCACTCCCTAATCACCACTAAGGCACACCATACATATACCTTTAATGAATTCTCTCGTTATTACATAATGTAAGGGGTTTTGGATACTAATGAGCTCATGACAAATTTCAACTTCAAGATATAAGAAAGGCTTATTTTTAGTCCTAAAAGTAGTGGGACATGTCATAATTGTCACCTATTAGTCACAATGGTTTTGAAGAGAGTCTAAGAAGATCCAATAAATTTAAAGTAGGCTTGACGAGCTAAAAGATGCAAGATAAATGCTCAAGGTGTGAGAATTTTAATTTCACACTGATAAAATCAATTAGGCCATGTGCTAATCGATTGCCCTAACCGATTACAGAATTGGGGATAATCGATTACAGAGCTTCTGGAATTTATGTAATGCATCAGATATTTCACCTAGTCGATTACAAGAACCAATCTAATCGACTACAAGGATTCTGTTTGGTTCATAATCGATTACAACACTGAATGTAATCGATTACCTTGGTTCTGTTTAGCTCATAATCGATTACAACTTTGAGTCTAATCGATTATGGGACTGTAATCGATTAAGCTAATTGATTTCCTTAAAGACAGAAGCCTTGTAATCGATTAGGCCAGGGGGGCTAATCGATTACACCCTATTAGATTGTAGAAGTTATGCAAATTTTCTTAAGGAAATGAACTTCTCACTCACCTAAATCTATGCAAATGATATCGAAATGCTACCAAATTTTGACACAAGTTATAATACATCATTTGTGAAGCATGGCCACCAGTCTCACTCAAAAATTCCTTAAGATGAGTGACTTATGTGCATAAATGTGTAATGTGTTTTACCCATTTTAAGGCACTTTTGTGTAACTCAAGGGCTTATTCTTAATGGAATTGGCCTGTTCTAGTTTCTACAAGTCATAAACTATACATAGAAGCTATTGGAACTATCCCATGCCATTCGATCCTCACAAAACTCTATTTGGCTCTATTAGTTCCTTAATTATGCATTAATGACAATACCTAATTTCACATGTTGAGTAATTTCTCTACCAATATAAATATTAATGCCATCAAATGGGCCTTAGCCACTCATTACCAATATTCATTCATCAAAATCGCATGGAATTCTAAATTCATATAGTATATGCATACTTTAACCCCTCATGGGTTATTCATCAACAATGCATTACTCCCATTAAAGGGGCACTAAACATTCATCATCAATTTATATATACATATACATAAGAATCCACAATTGCCAAGCATGACATTCATCACATAACTAATAGAACTATGGCAAGGCAAGCATGAGTAACCACACATACATTAATCATCAATTATTCTACTCATGCATTTGGAATTTAAAACTCCTTTCCTACCTCGAGAGAAAACCGTAACCATTTACACATTTCAAGTGTTCCACCATATTGCCCAAAACATAACCTACATCAATACACATATATACATATACTTGTGTTAGTTTTCGGGAATTCCTTTCCCAAAACCAAGATTCTCTAGATCTTAAAGGGCTAACTATACCCAACAACAATAACATCTCTTTCACCATCACTTAAACTATCGTTTACCATTCAAATTCATCATGAGCCTCTTAGCTCCCTTCAAACCATTATCAATCAACAATTTCATATATTATTTATCATCGCTCAATAGCTCATCAACCCACTATGTTCATTTCATTCATTCCACTAACAATGACCATCAAAAGCACAACATCACCATCTTAGTTCAAAATTCATCATTAACCAATAATTAATCTCATCCTTCCCAAAACTCATTCTAAGAGCCTAAATCATTTTTAACTATCAATTAAGCCAAAAGCCCCAAGTTCCATACTTAGGGTTTTCCTCTAAAATCACCCAACAAACATCATCATTAACAACACCCAAACAAAATTTGTCATGGGTTTACACTTAAAATCATTTCTCCTAGCATCATTACTTATTTCCCTTAATTTCTAAAGTTAGGATTCCATTAAAACCCAACAATCACCACAAATAATCATCATCTCCCATCATCTTCCATCACTAATTTGGTGTACCCATATACGCCCTCGCAAAACCATACATTTATCACACACCACATTAGGGCTTTGCATAAAAATGACTTCTATTAAGAAACCCATATACATTGAAGTCTCTCCCAACAACCATTTCCCAAAACCTAGGGCATAAACTCATTAGAAATTATGAGAACCTTACCTCAAACCAAGAAAAGAAAGTGGGAGCCAAGAGAGGGAGAGGGAGCACGAAATTCTAAGGAGAGGGAGGAGAGCTTCAAATCACCATTGTTTTCTCCTCCAAGCTTGAAGCAAACAAAAATAGAAGATGGAGGAAGGGCACACCACACTTAGGTGTTATAGAATGGATGAAGATGATGATGAAGAAGAAGAAGAAGAAGAAGAAGAAGAAGAAGAAGAAGATGAAGAAGAAGAAGAAGAAGAAGAAGAAGAAGAAGAAGAAGAAGAAGAAGAAGAAGAAGAAGAAGAAGAAGAAGAAGAAGAAGAAGAAGAAGAAGAAGAAGAAGAAGAAGAAGAAGAGATGAAAATAAATGGAATATAGAAGAAGAAGGAGAAGTAACGTGAAGTGAAAAAGGAGAATAGGGGTTTTAGTGTTTTATTTTAGCTCATCACTTAAAGTGCTCTGTTTTGAATCAAATAGGATTTCTGTTCGGGCTCAATACTAAATCCAAAAATTATTCTAAAGACTTATTCAGATTCCTACTAATATTCTTAACAGCCCTGACCAACGACATCTCAATCGGAGATACTTGGTCCGACACCTATATTTTAACTGGGTATAAATTTTAACTCTTAAAGCCTTGATAAATCGTAAATATCCATAATGAATCCTAATTTAATTATTCCAATATTTTTAGGACACTCATTAACCCATTTATAATTATTTAATATTTACTCCTTTTATTTAATTATTTTAATAAAATTCAGGATGTTACATTTCTCACACTGTGCATCCTAAATGCCACTCATCAATCATCATCATCATAATCACCATCACCACGATACACACCTTAGTGGATTCTATCATTGTTGGTTTTAGCCATTGTTTTCAAGTTTTAAGTGTGGCATTTTCATCCCAATATATCATTTATTATATATACAAGTCACCAATTGTAATCAACCACAATGGCATCATAAACATCACAAATCATCATTAATATTCGTTAATCTTTCATCAATACCACCACATAATCATTTAGTGGATTTTCATTTCATTTGTCATTGCCATTGTTTCATAACTAGTGTGTAATACAACAATTCATTAATATAATTCAAACCACACATACAAGCCTATGCTTGTATCAACTTAATGACATTTACAATTATCTATAATAACAATCATCCTCAATATCAATGGTCCTTTATACAAGGAAATGATCCACAATATGTAACACCGTAATTTCTAATTAAATAAATGAAATTAAAGGGGAATTTTTTCAAAAAAAATAAGGTTGGCAAACCGTGCATACTCTGACCAGATTAACAAAACTGAGCACAACAAGGAGAATGAAGGGGAGGAAGATAAGGAAAGGGTCTACTCTCAGCTTACTCGGATTGAGACAATCATTCACCCGGTATTGATTTAGCTCACACGGGATTTGCTCCTAGGATTACTCGGTTATTTCACCCATTTTACATTCTCTCAGACCTAACCTAATCCTATCCACTCGGAATATCATCCTTTGGTCACCCGGATTATATATATATATATATATATATATATATATATATATATACGATTTACTCAAAATTTATGAAGGGGGGTTTCTCTCAGAATCCTTTTCAGGCAATCCCCACATGGAAAGGCCCAACTACGAGTCACTGACATACAACACATTCTAGTCGGAAAACCTTCACTTCGACGGCTTCTCCCTTGGAAATCATTAATCAATCTTTACTCAGGGAACCTTACAATTACCACTCACTGGATTCAACCCAACTCCTCCTCCAAACTATATGACCACAATCATTCGGCTGTTCAACTCCTCATCACTCGGAATGACTCACTATCTCGCTTTTCCTCGATCCACAACCTAGCTACACTCCTACCCATAGTCACATTGATCTCATATGCTCGAAAGTATACCCACACATCCATACCTATCACTCAGGCATTACCTACAACATAAAATAATCACACAGTATAAATACATAGAGAGGTACTTGAATAATTACAAAAGTATCATCATGACTTTGTTCACCCGAAAATGTTCAAGTTCTAACGTAAGGACAAAATCAAAATATGAGCCGGCCAAGGCTTAACAGGACCTTACACACAGTATATACATATACACATATATTCAATAGCACTCGGTTGCTTGTTCTGCACCCAGCTCCTCCTTCACCCTTCATTCCGAGAGATGTTCACTGAAAATATAGCTACTGCAGGGGTGAGCTTTTGCATGTAAAATGTCAATCAAAGACTTGGTATCAGTGTCAGTACGCACACTTACTTTCACTCAGAATAATATCTATAACATACATACTACATAAAGTGCATCTTCATTCACACGTACACATGCATCCATACACTCGGAAATCATTCATAACACTCAACACGTGCTATGCGTACTATCTTAATCAACATCATATCTACATGCATGCCTGCGGATCCGACTTGAGTAATGAGTTTCAGTTACAGTTTCCTCCTTATTGGCCGCTCGTCCATCAGCTCTTCCCGTGTGGTACCGGTCTCCCATTGACGTCTCGAGACTCATCTCTAGCTCCTACGACTACCACGAGCTCCTACAGGATCTAGCCAAGGTCTGTAGCTGGAAGCCATTCCCTCGGGGCTCTAGACCTTCCACGGGTCACCCCATTCTTACACATGCAGCTAATGCATTTACCAGCAAGCATCATTACTCAACTGATACCTCTTTCGCAACCATCGTAATAGAAACAGATTCAACACAGTCTTTAGGTTTACTTTGCCAGCCATACCAACATGCACAGCAATCGGACAATCAAGCATAACATCTGACAAATCAACTAACAATCACACTTTCATGTTCGCACAGTGTTAACAGAGATAGGACCATGCATCTCATTCGTCTATAACAAGGCTAACAGGCTACATTACCACTATCTTGATTACATGCAATTATTGTATCACTACCATCCTACACACAGGATCCAGAATCAACAATCATACATAATATTCAATCGTCACAAACACATGCACACACTTAAAGCAATACACTCATCCGGTACCATTCGTGGACCATGTATTTGACATGCAAGCACCCCCTACCTACAGAAGGAACTCAAGAAGCTCTCCTACTCTCAACGTTTGGTCTGACGCTCTATCCGACTCGTCCAGATCCCCTTCGCACCGTCGTACTCTACAATCGGCTCGGGGATAAGAAGTTGTTCTTCCTCTGCTTCAGGGATCGTCTTCCACCAGTTGGAGGGGACTCTGACCTTCCTTCAGTATCGTCGTTGCGATTTCCAGAAACGAAAGGCAAAACAGGGGAAGGGAAAGGAAGATGAAAACGAAGAAGAAGAAAAGAGAGGATGAAGTAGTGGGAAGAAGGATGAGTATCCACGGTGATACAGGGTATATGTGCATACGAAAAGAAGGAAGTGGGATGGGAAAACATGAGTCGCAGCCCACTCACGTAACTCGCCAATCACAAACAGCCATCTTTCACCAATTAAGCCTTAATTAACTTGTCATTATTCCTTATGTTAATCCGATTATGATTGTCAATTAACCTCTCACTTTGAAATCAAACCTTAATAGTTTATTTTTCATTCGGCATTTACCTTTAAAATTGGGATGTTACAGTTCTCCCCCTCTCAAAAGAATTTCGTCCTCGAAATTCAGTCGGTCACTCACCCTGGTTGGAACAACTTGGGGTACTGCTGTCTCATGGCGTCTTCGCGTTCCCAGGTACAAGAGGTAGTCCTGCCTTGTTGCCACTCTACTTCAACCAGTTGTACGTCCTTACTCCTTAAACACTTTACCGATCGGTCCACGATTCTAATTGGTATAGTCGTAGTGGTCAGGTCTTCCTTGATTTCCACTTCATCATCAGGCATTGTGTGGTTGGGGTCATGTAGATACTTCCTCAGTTGGGACACATGAAATACGTTGTGCAATCAGGATAAGTGAATCGGTAATGCTATACGGTATGCCATGGAGCCGACTCGTCCCAACACCTCATAAGGTCCAATGTATCGGGGGCTCAACTTTCCACCTTTCAAGGCTCGCCCGACTCCTTTACTCGGAGAAGTCTTCAAAAACACTCTGTCTCCGACTGAAAACTCTAATGGTTTGGTTCGTTTGTCATGGTAGCTCTTTTGCCTGTTCTGAGACACCTTCATCCGTTCCCTTATCACTCGGATCTGTTCTGATGTTTGCTTTACAATTTTTGGTCCCAACAGTAGACTCTCACCTGTTTCCGACCAACAAAGTGGGGTCCGGCATCTTCGTCCATATAGTGCTTCGTAGGGTGCCATACCGATACTGTTGTGATGGCTGTTATTTATGTAAACTCAATCAAGGGGAGGTACTGCTCCCAGTTTCCACTGTGTTCTAACACACACGCCCTTAGCAAGTCCTCCAGGCTTCGAATCGTTCGCTCGGATTGTCCATCCGATTGAGGGTGGTAAGCGGAACTTAGCCAAAGCTTCGTGCCCATTTCCTGGTGCAGGCTGGTCCAAAACCGGGACGTGAACCTAGGATCCCTATCCAATACGATAGAAGTTGGCACTCCATGCAGTCGGACAATTTCTTGGATGTAAATCCGTGCTAACTTATGCAACGGATACTTCATGTTCACAGGTAGGAAGTGTGCACTCTTTGTTAGTCGGTCAACAATGACCCATATCGCATCATGGCTTGCTCGGTTTTTGGGCAATCCCAAGACAAAGTCCATGGCAATGGAGTCCCATTTCCACACGGGAATCTCTAGGGGTTACAATGTACCATACGGCTTCTGGTTCTCCACTTTCGACTTCTGACAGGTAATACACCGAGCCACGTACTCTGCCACATCCCTCTTTAGTCTGAGCCACAAGAACTGTGTTCTCAGGTCATGGTACATCTTTGTGATACCCGGGTGGATACTTAGCAAGCTCTTATGAGCTTCATCAAGCACCATTCTTCTCAATTCTCCTTCACCCGGCACGTATATTCTGTTTCTTACTCGGAAGATTCCATCTGATCCTTCGGTCAAGGACAAATCCTTACCTTTGGCTTGAGTCTCCTTTATCCCAGCCAAGTAGGAATCTGACTGCTGTTGCTCGTACACGGATTTCAGGAATTCATTGGCAATCCTCAGCGTACCGATCGTCATTTTCCGAGAGGAAGGGATGTCAATATGTAAGTTCATGTCTCGGAACTGTTCTAATAATTCCACTTCCTTCACCATCATCGTTGCTATATGAAGGGATTTCTGACTCAACGTGTCGGCCACAACATTTGCTTTACCAGGATGGTACCTTAGCTCGAAATCATAATCTTTTAAAAATTCCATCCATCTCCTCTGCCTCATGTTCAGCTCCTTCTAGTCAAATAAGTATTTGAGGCTCTTGTGGTCACTGAATACTTCAAATCTGGACCCGAACAAATAATGCCTCTAGATTTTTAACGCGAACACCACAGCTGCCAATTCCAAGTCGTGGGTTAGATAATGCTGTTCGTGAGGTCTCAATTGCCGAGAGGCATACGCTATCACTTGGTCTTTCTGCATTAACACGCATCCCAATCCGAGTCTTGATGCATCACAATAAACCACGAAGCTCTCTTGCAAGTCAGGTAATGCCAACACTGGAGTAGTCGTCAACTTGTCCTTCAATTCTCAGAAACTACTCTCACACTCGGAACTCCATACGAAGGGAATGTTTTTCCGAGTCAATTTAGTCAGTGGCAATGCCAACTTGGAAAAACCCTCAATGAACCTTCTATAATAACCTGCCAGGCCCATAAAGCTCCTTATCTCCAAGACCGACTTGGGTCTCTCCCATGCCATTATAGCTGCCACCTTTGAAGGATCCACCGAGACACCTCCCTCGGAAATCACATGTCCGAGGAAGTGGATCTTATCCATCCAGAATTCGCACTTGGAAAGCTTTGCAAACAACTGCTTCTCCTTCAACACTTGGAGTACCGCTCGGAGATGTTCTTCATGCTCCTCGGAAGTCTTAGAATAGACTAGGATGTCATCAATGAAAACAACTACGAATTGGTCTAAATATGGGTGGAATATGCTGTTCATGTAATTCATGAAGACCGCAGGGGCGTTTGTTACACCGAACGACATCACTACATACTTGTAGTGACCATACCGAGTCCTAAAGGCAGTCTTTGGGATATCCGAGTCCTTCACTCAGATTTGGTGGTATCCCGATCGTAGATCGATTTTTGAGAAGACTGTGACTCCACGCAGCTGGTCAATCAGATCATCAATTCTGGGCAGTGGGTATCGGTTCTTAATCGTGAGTTTATTTAGCTGTCGGTAATCTATACAAAGTCTCATGCTGCCATCCTTCTTCTTAATAAGTAGCACAGGTGCACCCCATGGTGATACACTCGGTCTAATGAATTGTTTTCTGAGTAACTCGTCTACTTGCTTCTTCAACTCGGCCAATTCAGTTGGGGACATTCTATAAGGCGCACTGGAGACTGGCTCGGCTCCAGGGATCAGGTCTATAGAGAATTCAACTT
Organism: Clitoria ternatea; assembly: GCA_037962975.1. Lineage (NCBI taxonomy): Eukaryota > Viridiplantae > Streptophyta > Magnoliopsida > Fabales > Fabaceae > Clitoria > Clitoria ternatea. The sequence continues at coordinate 138,378,645 of CM075670.1, forward strand.
CTCTATTGGGAGGGACACTCGGTATGTCCTTGGGAAACACTTCTGGAAATTCACAGACAATCGGAATTTCGTTCACTCGGGTTTTACTCTCACCCTCGGTTAAGCAAAGCATCGTAAACAGTCGAACCATACCTGGTGCCGTGTAGTCCTCATTGTGTCATCTCGGAAATATTACCCTTCGGTTTCTACAATCCACTAACACCTTGTTGGCTGAAAGCCAATCTATTCCGAGCACAATGTCAAGATCCTTTAAAGGTATACACACCAAATCGAAAGTGAAACTTCGATCACACAACACAAATATTACATCCTTGTACATCGATGATGTCAACACCTTGGCGCCAGTCGGATTGGCCACCTCCAAGGTCCGATCCATAAACACAGTCGGTAACTTTAATTGCTTTACACACTCATCAGCTATAAAAGAATGGGTAGCTCCCGAATCGAAAACAACGTTAAGTGTATGACTACCGAGTGAGCACTTACATTGTACCAAGTCATTTGCTTGTGCAGCATTCTCAGCGTTGATGGCGTATACTCTTCCAGCAGCTGGTTGATCGGTGCCTCTCTTCCGGTTATTTGAGGCCAACATCATATTCCCTCTGGCTCTGCTGCCTCTGCCACTCGGTCCTTGGTTGTCATTCCCTCGGTTCCTCTCTTGGAAACCTCCATGACATGCATTGGGGTTTGCTTGGCGGAGTTGGGGGCAGTCGGGGCGAATGTGCCCCTTCTCCTGGCAATGAAAGCACTTGACATCTGTACTATTACAATTCTAAGCAAAGTGGTCACCACCACATTTAAAACACTTGCCATATTTTGGTCGTCCACTCATCTATCTCCCTTGGTTACTGCGTTCTTGATATCTGGTAAAGGGTCCATTTCTTCCCACGTTTCCTGGCCTCTTGAAACGTGGCTGTTGAGGCTTCAAGTAATGGTTGGCTCTGCTGCTCTGGCCCAAGTGGGCCTTGTCATCTTCTTCAAATATTCTACATTTGTTCACCAATGTAGGAAAACTCCTGATCTCTTGATATCTGCAGGCCCTCTTAATATCTGATCTCAATCCATTTTGAAATTTAAGGCACTTGGAACTCTCTGTCCCTGGTTGTTGGAAAGGTGGGTAGAATAGGCATAACTTTTCAAACCTAGTCGCGTACTCTTCCACAGTCATGGAGCCCTGCTTCAACTCCATAAACTCCAACTCCTTCTGACTCCTTACTGTGTCGGGGAAGTACTTCTCTAAGAAGCATGTCTTGAAATCGTTCCAGGTCAGTTGAGCATCATCATCCGGAAATCGGTTTCTAGCTATCTTCCACCAGTTTTCCGCTTCGTCTCGCAGCATATACACCGCACATTCGACCTTTTGGGCCTCGGTAAAGCGAAGACCCCCAAAAATCCTCTCTAGTTCCTGAGTCCATTTAAAAGCTTCCTCCGGGTTATGTCCTCCCGGAAATTCACTCGGCTTCCTCTTCAGGAAGCGGTCCAGCACGTGGCCATCCTCAGTTCGAGTCTGGCCCTGCCTCTCAAACACGTCCGCAAAGCGTTGGAATGCTGTGGCTATAGCCTCCATGCTTTGGCGATGCGTCATCCCTTATCCTGAAATTAACAGCCCTCAAGGATAAGTATACCGAGCCACTTACCACGGATCGTATCTCAGCCTAATATTCAGTAACTTAGCACATTATGCCATCTCTATATGTTACACAATCAGTCGGATCAGGAGGAAGCAACCTCCTATCCATAAATCAATATCAGTATCATTCAAGTTCAACAATATCACAATAATAATGACCATTCGATCATAATGCACACAACCGCTCACACTCGGCAAGCATACCTTGGCCTTGGACCTTTCGGTTTGCTCTGATACCAAAATGTAACACCCTAATTTCTAATTAAATAAATGAAATTAAAGGGGATTTTTTTCAAAAAAAATAAGGTTGGCAAACCGTGCATACTCTGACCAGATTAACAAAACCGAGCACAACAAGGAGAATGAGGGGGAGGAAGATAAGGAAAAGAGCTCATGCATCGTGAACGAAGGGAACGCTTAGGCGAATCCAATGGCACCTGGCACATTCGCTCAAGCGAAGCGAACTACGCTCAGGCGATTCTACTCTGGTTCTCCAATCCACACAACACTCGCTAAAGCGAAGCTACACTCGGTATCAAGTCACTCCACTCGGATTTTAGCGTATGGTTCACTCGGGAAGGGTCTACCCTCAGCTTACTCGAATTGAGACAATCGTTCACCCGGTATTGATTTAGCTCACACGGGATTTGCTCCTAGGATTACTCGGTTATTTCACCCATTTTACATTCTCTCAGACCTAACCTAATCCTATCCACTCGGAATATCATCCTTTGGTCACCCGGATTATATATATATATATATATATATATACGATTTACTCAAAATTTATGAAGGGGGGTTTCTCTCAGAATCCTTTTCAGGCAATCCCCACATGGAAAGGCCCAGCTACGAGTCATTGACATACAACACATTCTAGTCGGAAAACCTTTACTTCGATGGATTCTCCCTCGGAAATCATTAATCAATCTTTACTCAGGGAACCTTACAATTACCACTCACTGGATTTAACCCACTCCTCCTCCAAACTATACGACCACAATCATTCGGCTGTTCAACTCCTCATCACTCGGAATTACTCACTATCTCGCTTTTCCTCGATCCACAACCTAGCTACACTCCTACCCATAGTCACACTGATCTCATATGCTCGAAAGTATACCCACACATCCATACCTATCACTCGGGCATTACCTACAACATAAAATAATCACACAGTATAAATACATAGAGAGGTACTTGAATAATTACAAAAGTATTATCATGACTTTGTTCACCTGAAAATGTTCAAGTTCTAACGTAAGGAAAAAATCAAAATATGAGCCGGCCAAGGCTTAACAGGACCTTACACACAGTATATACATATACACATATATTCAATAGCACTCGGTTGCTTGTTCTGCACCCAGCTCCTCCTTCACCCTTCATTCCGAGAGTTGTTCACTAAAAATGTAACCACTGTAGGGGTGAGCTTTTGCATGTAAAATGTCAATCAAAGACTCGGTATCAGTGTCAGTACGCACACTTATTTTCACTCAGTTGCATTTGGTTAAACTAAGACCATGTAAATCAGAATAATATCTATAACATACATACTACATAAAGTGAATCTTCATTCACACGTACACATGCATCCACACACTCGGAAAGCATTTATAACACTCAACACGTGCTATGCGTACTATCTTAATCAACATCATATCTACATGCATTCCTGCGGATCCGACTTGAGTAATGACTTTCAGTTACAGTTTCCTTCTTATTGGCCGCTTGTCCATCAGCTCTTCCCGTGTGGTACCAGTCTCCCATTGACATCTCAAGACTCATCTCTAGCTCCTACGTCTACCACGAGCTCCCACAGGATCTAGCCAAGGTCTGTAGTTGGAAGCCATTCCCTCGGGGCTCTAGACCTTCCACGGGTCACCCCATTCTTACACATGCAGCTAATGCGTTTACCAGCAAGCATCATTACTCAACTGATACCTCCTTCGCAACCATCGTAATAGAAACAGATTCAACACAGTCTTTACGTTTACTTTGCCAGCCACACCAACATGCACAGCAATCGGACAATCAAGGTAATAATGTCTGACAAATCAACTAACAATCACACTTTCATGTTCTCACAGTGTTAACAGAGATAGGACCATGCATCTCATTCGTCTATAGCAAGGCTAACAGGCTACATTACCACCATCTTGATTACATGCAATTATTGTATCACTACTATCCTACACACAGGATCCAGAATCAACAACCATACATAATATTTAATCGTCACAAACACATGCACACACTTAAAGCAATACACTCATCCGGTACCGTTCATGGACCATGCATTTGACATGAAAGCGCCCCCTACCTACAGAAGGAACTCAAGAAGCTCTCCTACTCTCAATGTTTTGTCTGACGCTCTATCCGACTCGTCTAGATCCCCTTTGCACCGTCGTACTCTGCAATCGGCTCGGGGATGAGAAGTTGTTCTTCCTCTTCTTCAGGGATCGTCTTCCACCAGTTGGAGGGGACTCTGACCTTCCTTCAGCACCGTCGTTGCGATTTCCAGAAACGAAAGGCAAAACAAGGGAAGGGAAAGGAAGATGAAAACGAAGAAGAAGAAAAGAGAGGATGAAGTAGTGGGAAGAAGGATGAGTATCCACGGTGATACAGGGTATATGTGCATGCGAAGAGAAGGAAGTGGGATGGGAAAACGTGAATCGCAGCCCACTCACGTAACTCGCCAATCACAAACATCCATCTTTCACCAATTAAGCCTTAATTAACTTGTCATTATTCCTTAAGTTAATCCGATTATGATTGTCAATTAACCTCTCACTTTGAAATCAAACCTTAATAGTTTATTTTTCATTCGGCATTTACCTTTAAAATTGGGATGTTACACAATATCATCCATCATTATTCATTATCGATACTCTCTCCAATTCATCGAGTTATAACACATACTACGTCATTTAATCCTTCCCTTATTGGTTTCATAATCACACAAGGGTGTATCTTACAACTCCATTATTTTGCTTTCATATGATTCATCATATCATATTATTGGTGGTAAACCCTTAGGTTCTCATAACATATCATAAGTACGTACATATTTCCCAAGGTCTCAATCCATATCAAACACCACCAAGACAACACAAGGTGACTGCCAAGACATAATCAAAACATGTACCATCAGTCATACAAATATTCCATGAAGTAAGAAAGTGCAAACCATAACCCAAAAAGGTATAAAAGTATGTAAAATCCAACTTTGGGGAAATCCACTGGCAGTGGGAATTCCCACTGGCTGTGGAATCCCCTGCCAAATGCCCAGAATTTCAAAATTTTCCAAAACAAAGAAACCCACTGGCCTTGGGGTTCTTTGGTTCCATGACTGAAAATGCATATTTCCATAAACAGAGTGATCCATTGGCAGTGGGAATTCCCACTGGCCGTGGATCTCACTGCTGTCAGCTCCATTCTGCAGCTTTTTGACCCTTATGATTTTGCCAACTTTGGGACCCATTTTCACTAGGTTATTTAACTCCAATTTACATGAAATTTTATACATAACTTACCTACCCTAATATTATGTGGCAAATTTTCAAGCCAAAATTCCATCCCAATCGAAATCTAACCTATAGGGTAGTTTTATGCATATTTTGGGCATTTTACATGACATATTAAAATGCAATTGGCTAAGTTTTTGTCCAAACTTTCCATGGGCCTATATTCATATATATAAATTTGACTTGCTCCAAAAAGTCTCATTCAATAAATCATTTCCTAGATCATTGTGAGACCCAGAAAAATACAGGTAAATTTTTCACATTTTACGAAGAGTTATTCGATACAATAAAACATAATGAAGTCTAAATCGACACCCCAGATCAATAAAAACCTATCTCATATATGGAGATATGAGAAGGTGAGTTAATAAGAATTAATGAGATATTTTCAATTAAAAGTAGCGGAAAGAATAACTCAAATTAATGTCATATGATTAAATTTAGAGAAAATGGATTTGATGGAGTATAAGAGTTCATAATGTGTCAAAGAGCATTATTAAGATGTTGCAAGAAGAAGGTTGATGTAAAGGAAAACCAAGTTAAATGAAACAGGGTGTTCGGAGGAATCAAGGGCATCTCGCTTAAGCAGATGCCCCACTCGCTTAAGCGAGTCCCAATAGCCATGCTTGGGCGAGCCAGCGAACACGCTTGAGTGAAAGGGAAAAATAGCATCAGGTGCCCATCTCGCTTGAGCGAGCCTTACTCGCTTGAGCGAGATTTCTCCAGTATCTAAATAGTTCTCCTTTCGCTTAGGCGAGGCATTCTCGTCTAAGCGAATTTACTCTAGTAGCATCGGGTGAGGCCTTACCCACCTGAGCGAAAGTAACTCCAGTAGCTAAACCTCTGATTCTAAGCAGATCTTGCTAGAACGAGATCATCACTCGCCTGAGCAAATTTAGGCCAAAGGCCACCCCGCTGTTACAGGGGAATCTCGCTTGAGCGAGATTTCCACTGGCTTGAGCGAGTTTTGCAGAACATATATAGAAACATGAATTTCTTACAACTTAGCAAATCAAATTTTGTTTCTTACCATGCTAACCTATCTTAATGCATTAGATACACTTCATCATGCATTTATAAGTTCATCCAATGGTTTTTACACATCAAGATCAATTCTCATTCATGTAATGCATCAGATTCAAACCATTTTTACACAAACTTCATGGAATGCTACTAATTGTGAAATACATCATTCAGTCATAAAATTTAACAATTAATAAACATCCTAAATCATCATCTTATATCATTTGGGTTATTAATGAAAATTGGCCATACACACCAAGGTCCAATTTTCCTATATGACCCTGAAAATCATCAAACTACAATCTAGATGACAAAATAAGCATACATATACACTATATGCTATACAAAAATCTAGATTTACCGGCCAAGGTATTTCCTCTACACCTATTTACCTTCTTCCATAAAATGTACGTCAAAAGAGTTCACTCCACCCATGAGTGCCCTGCATCACAAGTCTAAAAAGTGGACGACATGGGAGAGTGAGTCATACATTCCAAAAGAATGAATATGAATACCATGTGATTATGTACATATGCATGAAAACATGTATACTTTGCATACACATATCATTCACCATCTTATTCATCATCATAATGCTTTGGTACATATATCACAAACGACATTATAATTTAGACAAGGTATACAAGCATATATATAATCAAGTCCTTCAATATTTGGACTATTATACAACTCATCACTTTACTCAAATTATTATTTGGTATTCATATCTCTTATGTTGTCTTAATACATTATCTCATCCTTAACACAACCATCATCATATCTCATCACCTTTAGCATACTTCCTTGCTATATACAAATGCTCTTAAGCTAATGCATATGCACAACGAAATATTTTAACAATTGCAGATCTGACTGTGGGAAGTAAACACTAATTGTGGGATTCAAGTATGATCATCTAACCATACCCTTGCTATAGTAGTAAAATGTGTACACTTATACTCAAATTGCATGCATTTTCACTAATCTTTTACTGGTACCAAACCGCATTGCCCATCTTGCAACATCTGGTCACTTTCTCCATGACCACGGTAACACATATCAATATGTGGTGTTGCGGGCCAGCCATGACCCATTTCATGGCGGTTGTGATCCGAAGGACCACCGGGGTCACATGCTCATCAAGAGCCACCCCCACAAGTGTCGGCAACAAGTAGCTCCCCATAGCAATACATGGGCGGCTTCATGACTTACACACCGAGTTACAGAGGAAAATAAAATTGCTCGTGCACCGAGCCACCCTCCCACTGGGTTGGCCGAGGGAACTCCCCTAATGTTCCAACATCGACGGCTATGCAGTATGCCATGGATGCAAATGCCAATCATATGCATTTCTTACTTTATGCATCCTATACATGCCACTCATCAAACATCATCACCATCATCTTCACCAATACCACTTCATATTTCTTAGTCGATTTATCATTGTTGAGTTTAGTCTTTGTTTTCAAGTTTTGTAGGTGGCATGTTAACGATTTATTCACCATTTACAATAGCACTCATCATCAATTTCAATCATCAACTTCTCATTATCAAGTCATGATATATGCTATTCATTCACACCCATTTTCAATCAAACATCAACAACACTCATTTCACATCTATGGTGGACATAAGTATAGCATCATATTATCAAACAATCCATACCACCATATAGCACACCATATCTATTCTAATTACACAAAGCATGTTGCCCAACATTATCACCAACATCATATACACAATATAATTTTCTATAACATCAAAAGCAAGGCAAACATGCAAGTTGTCACATATAACAATCAAACACTATCCAATTCATGCAATTAGAATATAAAGACTCCCCTCCTACCTCAAGAGAAGAATTCCGATTGATACGACGTGCCCGCCTCGTCATTCAGAATGGATCCTACATTAACATACATGTAAAATCCTAATCAATCAACCATTCAAGACACAACTCAACTCTATTTAATCATAATCATATCTATAATTTCATAACATGTATAAGACATGTTACAGACATCATTTTGATAAGTGTTTATTATGCATTGATTTCATGCTTTAATTTAACCTATTTTTGAAAAGAATCCAACTGAATTTGTACATAATTGAGCATGAAATCTCTTATGAAAAATACTTTATGTAAAAAGACTAACTTTTCAAACTATTAAGGAAAACTATTTTAAAATCTCTTGACAAGTTACAGGAAGTCCAAGTTCAAGTAAGGCAAACTTAAAAGAAAAATCCAAATTTAGCATACTTGGTGGTCATGAGGAAACAACATTAAAAAGCATGAAGCAGTGAGCATCAGGCCCCCTTCATGCTTGAGCGTGAAAAGGGGGTGTTTGAGCCTAAGACTACACACTTGGGCATGATTGGTTGAAGAAAAAGTACCATCTCACACTTGAAGCACGCTTGAGTGTGACAAGATCAAGCATGAGGCCCCCTCCACGCTTGAGCGTGAGAATGGGGTGCTTGGGTGTGAAGCTCCATGCTTGCAGCATGGCCTGGGCATGGCAGATTGAAGACACAGGCGATCCCCGATCCTGCTTAAGCATGGACTGAGCGTGGCTTGACAAGGAAAGCACATTTGAGCGAAGCAAAAAAGGATCAAGCGTAAAACAATCAATGAGCATCAGGGTATTTCACGCTTGAGCTGACCACTAAGCTTAAGCGTGACTCATGCAGTATGGAGTTTTTAATTAAATATGACCCAATGGTGTGATGCCAGCACAACCACTTGTGCATGTTTCTGTATGTCTCTGAATATTCCTGCATGGCCACTAAGAAAGTGGGGTTACGCTTAAGCGTGCAAAAGGAAAGCTTAAGCGTGACTCCTCTATAAATGAAGCAGAAAATAGAGTAATAAGACATCTCTTGCATCCTATCATCTTCAGTATTTAATCATTCTTTTCAATTTCTTTGTATATACATTTCCTTTTGTTGAGTGAAAATGCAAGGCATGAGTAGCTAAAAAAACCATTCATTAGGATTGGTTGTGATCATTCAAACCCTAAGGAATGCTGCTGTAAGTTTTCCATTTATATAACAAGATCTGATGATTTTTGTATTTCATTCTGCACTTAATGCCTGAAAGTACTTGATCATTATTTTCTTGTCTTTGGTTTTCTTAAGTATATTGGGAAATAACTTTTAAGAGCAGATCTGAATGAAATACTCATTATGAGTTGGTAACCAGGGATGGTATCTAATGTAGTGAATGTCCAAACAATCGATCGATAATGCTGGAATGATTTCAAGTTGATTGAGGGATCAGCAGGTTGAAATCATTCTTATGAATTTTGTAGTCGAGGGATCGATACAAATGACTTTGATTGTGGTGTAAAAATTATCATTTCAAGTTATATATATACAAAGTTACATAGCTTACAGAAGGTAAGAAGCGATGCACAATCAATCCCAGTTTTCCAACCTTGATATTTTAACCAAAACTCTTTACTGTTATTCTTTTCATTTAATATTTACTGTTAACCATTTCAACCAATCTCTTTTACAACAAACCAAAACAAACTTTCTATCAAAATCAATTCAATAACTAAAGATCTTTACACTAACACCTCCTCAGTGGAACGACAACCCTCTTTCTACAATTTCAGTGTTTAAACTTTCACTTCTATACGTATTAAGAATCACATACCAAGTTATGGCCTATCATATTCTCCTTCACTTATTAGGCTTTGGGAATTCCTTCCCATTAAACCTTACTCATTATGTTTAAACGCTACCAATAACTATAGCCCAACATTCACAAGAATGCCTCACCAATCAATACCTATACACTTAATTGCTTGTATTTTCTCTCAAACACATTATTCAATCAATATTTATAGTTTTCCCCAATTCTTAAAAGTTAGGGTTTTCACCAAAACCCAACCATATTCATAATGCATCATTAACTCTTCATCACCTTCCAACCATACCTTCATCTTCCACATTTATTTCATTTAAACCTTGTATTTATGACAACCCACTCTAGGGTTCATACATTAATTGCTCCCATTAAATACCTATTCATATACATTACTCTCCCTAAACCATAATAACATATACCCATAGCATTTAAACCTAACAAAGTGGTGAGACAAGCTTACCTCACCCAAAAACAAAATGGGTTCCAAGGGAGAGGGAGACCCACACGAAATTTAGAAGAAGAGGAGAAGAGGAACTTCAAGCTCCAAGTCTTCCTCAAGCTTTCACAAGGACGAAAATAGAGAAGGAAGAAGGGACCACCACCTTGGCTAGGGTTTTAGAAGGGAGAAGGATGAAGAGAATAGAGAAGGAGAAGAAGAAAAGTGTTTTTCCCAATTTGCTCAGCAAGCCAACGAAAGTGAAGAAAGAAAAATGGGCTTTTGGCTTTATTTTTAATCCTCTCATTAAAGATTCATCATTTTATGACAAACAGGATCTCTGTTTGGGCTCAATACTTGATCTAAAAATGATTTCAAATACATATTCGAACTCCCAATAATATTCTTAATAGCCCTGACCAATATCATCCCAATCAGAGACACTTGGTCTGACACCCATATTTTAATCGGGCTGATTTTTAGCTTATTTGGTCCCAATAATTACTAATAGTCCCCAAAAATCTTAATGTAATTATTTCCAATATCTTGGGACATTAAATAATATACATTCCATTATTTAATATTTATTCCCTTAATTAATTCTCTATTTTAAAATTAATTTTGGATGTTACAATCCACCCCACCAAAAGAAAATTTCGTCCTCAAAATTTAACATACCGGATTCGAACACGTTAAGGTATCATTCTCTGATATCGTCCTTACGTTCCCATGTGAACGTCTCCATATTTCCATGCTTCCAAGCGACCTTCACCAAGGGCACCAACTTGTTCCATAATCTCTTCACGGAATGCTCGACAATGTGAACAGAAATAGAAGGAATGGACAAATCATCTCGTACATCGACATCATCCATAGGAATTACATGTAGAGAATCATGGACATACTTCCTTAACTACGACACGTGGAACACATTATGTAGATTAGCGAGATGTAGAGGGAGTGCAATTCGATAAGCAACGTCGCCAATCTGCTCTAAATTCTCATAAGGTCCAATAAACCTAAGGCTTAACTTTCCACTTTTGAACGCCCTTCCAATCCTTTTATCACGCGAGACCTTCAAAAATACATGATCACCCACTTGAAACTCAAGTGGTTTATGCCTTTTGTCATAATAACTCTGCTATCGGTCCATGGCAATCTTCATATTCTCTTATATCTTTTTAATTTGCTCAGTAGTCTCCTAAACAATCTCCGGCCCTAAAGGCAAATTCTCACCAGTCTCCAGCCAACACAGAGGCATTCTATACTTTCTTCCATAAAGTGCCTCATAGGGAGCCATACCAATAGAGCTATGATAGCTGTTGTTGTATGTAAACTCAATCAGTGGTAAGAATCTCTCCTAACATCCACCGTGTTCAAGAACACAAGCCCTCAATAAATCTTCAATTTGGTCAACTCCATAGGAGACATCTGTGTTTGAATAATTGTTTCAGGTTATATGGTTTTGATAATGACAAAATAACTATTAAACCATTGCAAAAGACTTTCATGAAGACTCTAAGTGTTTGAAGTATTATGCACAAATCGCTGGAAGGTCAAAATAAAGAAAAACAAAGAGCCAAGCATCATTCAAGCATCAGCCCTGAAAATATACGTAGTCTAATCGATTACAAGGCCATCCCTAATTGATTACTCATCTTCTATTTGTTACATAATCGATTATAACTTGGAGTGTAATCGACTACCAAACTGAGAAATAGAATGGAAAGTATCAGGTATAACTACTAATCGATTAGAAGGCTTTACCAATCGATTACAAAGGTTCTGTGTTGTTACTAATCGATTGTAAGACAAGTAACAATCGATTACAAAGTCTCTATTTGTTTAATAATCAATTACACATATGTCACAATCAATTACCATGCTGCGTAACAGAAAGAAATGCATCAGGTATAAAATACAATCGATTATAAGGGATGTACAATCGATTACCAAGGTTCTGTCTGTTGCCTAATTGATTACAAGAAGAATCATAATCGATTACAAGGCCTTTTACACAGAAGATAGAGAAGTATAATTGATTATAGCTCGAGGCGTAATCGATTACACTAGAGGGAAATGTGTCTCGAAAAGTGTTTTTACTGGGAAATATAGACCCATACTCTATGTCAAGCGTGGGGAACAACCTGGAGCTCATTTGCAACGGCTAGAAGCTCTCCAAGGCCTAAAAATGCACCATTGTTTCAAGCTACACAACACACATCAAAGAGAAATCATTCCTAGCTTGTATTTGTGCATTGTGAGTTCAATTTCTCTTGTATAGTTTCAGTTTTCAGAAACTTTGAGCTTAGTTTTGTATATCCTCTCTTCTTGTTAAGAGTTAGAATTTGAGAGAGTTATTCACTTGTATATCTACTCTATTGAGAGAGTTATTTGCTTGTAAACACAAAACACCAAACACCAAGTTTTACTCTAGTTGTGAGTGGTCACAAAGGTTGGGGTTCAACCTTTGGGTATTGAGAGTTTGAGAGATTGGGTGGGTTGCCCTTGTGCTAGTGAGGATTAAGTTCTTGAGTGTGGGACACTAGGAAGCTACAATTGCTCATAACTTGTAATCTCTAAACTTCAATAGTGGAAATCCTTCAAGTGGGTTGCTTGAAAGAAAGACGTACATCGGGGTGGTGGAACTCGTTAAATCAGTTTGCAAGCTTCTCTTCCTTACTCTCTTGCATTTACTTATTACATTTGGCTGGTATGTTGTTTTGATTGTGATTACATTGCTTGAACTTGATTAATTTGTCTAAGTTAAGTTTCTGCACACCAAGTGTTTGATAAATTTTTAAAGCTATCTCTACACATATTTCATCCTAGCTCTTGTATTTTACTTGTTATCTCTTGCATATTATTGTCTTGTATAAAAAGGAAATCAAGTTCAAAGGCATTCCAAGTGAAATTTTTAAACACTCAATTCACCCCCCCTCTTGAGTATTGAGGCCACTTGAATAACAACATCCTATAAGGAGCTCTGGAAACAGGTTCAGCACCAGGAATGAGGTCAATAGAAAATTCCACTTCACGTGGAGGAGGCAATCCAAGAATCTCATCCGGAAAAACATCAGGAAACTTCGAAACAATAGGGATTTCACAAGATTGGGAAGTACTGTAACACCCTAATTTAAACAAATCATAGACGAGAAAAACAGAGGAAATTTTTTCCACAATTAAACTAGAATGCCACCGTAAAGAATGAGAGGGGAAGAAGAACGAGAGTACAAAAGAATTACAAGGAACTAACAGCGGAAGAAGGGGAATCGCATAGGCGGTCACATAGCAACGCGCACGCGCATCAAGCGAAAGCTTCACTCGGTATTCGCTCATTTCACTCGGTAATTCCGCACTCGGGTTTCATCACCTGATTCACTCAGACTTGGCCCTTACGCCTACTAGTCCCATTCGGAAAATGTAACTCATTCTACAATTTCATCAATCAGAACACATACACGGATAATACTGAAATGGCCCTCACTAACACTCATTCAGGATCTATGGGGCTCCTCACTCAGAGTAATCTTTACGTCCTTTTGTCACTCGGGGTATTTTTACTTAGTTTTCACTCGGTGACCATATCCTCCCGACTCTAAACATTCTACTAGGCTAAGACTCACTTGGATTCTTTTGTCACTAACAGCTTACTACAGCGGGGGTCCCCAAGAGTCTAAGGGGTCACTCTCTAGTCGGAAGAATCATCACTCGGCAAATTCTCACTCGGGGTTTGTTGATTATCCTACGCTCAGGGAAATCCTTGACCCTAATAACTCGTTGTTAGGGGTAGTCTTCTATGTCAACTCTCACTCGAAGCTTTCTGATTTCACTCACTCAAAACGTCTGAACCTTCCCCACTCGGTGACAGCGTCACAAACTCACCCTCTAGACCCTAAATTGGCTTCCTTCACGTTAAATTATGTCATTTCTTACACATTCGGGAATGTGAACACGTATATATAAAGGTTACCCAGGCATTTCACAGCATAAAACAGACATGCAGCATGGCATAACATAGGTATATATATATATATATGAGTGCATATCACGGATCTACGACCACATTGTCATGTTCCCATTCTAAGGGAATCAACTCTGCATAAGAGACTAACAGCAAAACACGAGCCGGCCAAGGCTTAACCCAAAACACTATATACAGCATATGTACAGTCATAAAATTTCCATAGTGCTTCAACACTTCACCCGGCATTTCCGCTCCTCTTCCAATCCTCGTTACGAGAGATGTTCACTGAAAGGAAATTGCCACGGCAGGGGTGAGCATCTTAAATTTCAAATGATAGATACTTACTCAGGTTGTTTCACATTTATACCACTATATATATGTACACACAGTCACACGTAGCAGTAATTAAGGTCAGAGTATAACTGATCAACCAGAACGCACGCACAAGATCCTTACCGATTAGGATCCTCCAATTATCACTCGGCCCCTTACACACACCAACTCAATAATATTAACATACAACAATCAGTGGCATGATACTAAGGTCCATGAATCAGAATGAATCTCTGGAATATTTAACAGTTAGGATCCCTGATTCTCACTCGGCCATATATATATATATATACATAATTCTCCGATAATATAACATACATTCATAAGGCAGGTTTCACTTAGCATCAATAGCACATGCACACGGATACATATATATATATATATATACATTCCTCATCTCATGCATAATCAATTCCAGCGATATCAACAGTTAATATACACAAATCATTCACTCGGTTCCGCGTTCGTGTGTAATCGGTCCTGACGTTGCAACGTAGGCTCTCAGCCTTTTGTACATAGTTCTCAGCTATCATTTCAGCTCCCAGCTGCTTGGCCGTTTTACAGGTACCCAACCGTTTGCCCACAGGTGACACCAACGCTCTCAGCGCCAATGGACGTGTTCACAGGCAGCCCGAGTCCTACTCAGGGCTACCTTGAGTCCCACTCAAGGATTTCATAGCGTCCCACGCTTTATGACCGATGGTAGTGTCCCACACTACGTGCTCTTAGCACAACGCATCCCATGCGCCACACGCGGGTTCAACACACAGCATTAAATTCTTTGGCACACATCCTCTTATTCAACCACACAGATTTCACATGCAGTCGGTAACACACATTCTCAGGACTCCGCATGTTAATTTAGCACATACAAACTTCCATGCAATTATCATTATAGCAGCATATCAATCTAATGCAGTCGGTGTCATTTAATATCAAGCTCCTATGGGCGTTTTCATCAACTCAAGTTAACATGCAATCAATATACCACAGTGTTAGAACTTAATCAACGCATGCATCATATGAATATGAACAGATTCAACAACGTATTCCCAATAATCACAACATAACATGCAATCATCAAGGACGATACTAACATGCAACACTCATTCTTACTTGTCTCACACTCGGTTACTTCACATGCAAGCATTATCATACAACAGGATGCAGGGCTATCGCTTCAATACTCGAAACCCAATTATAATCCATGCATTTAACATGTAAGGTACTCCCCCTACCAACTACGAGACTCCGAGAGGCTTTTCTGCTTGGGTGTTGGTTCCTTTCCTCGCTGCTTCACTCAGTGCTCCCGCTCGCTTAGCCTTTACTTGAATGCTAGCCACGAATTGTGCAGGGCTGTTTCTGCTTCTGCTTCGACGCTCTTCTTCTACTCGTGTGAGGGAGCTCTGACTCCTCTACAACACCGTCACTTGTCTTCGGAAACAGGGGATGAAATAGAGAGCAGAGAAGGAGAAGAGAAGAAGAAGGAATTCGCAGGGAACTCTGAAGAACGAATAGCAAGGAGAACCATCGTCCACTTATAACGCATGTATGAAGGAAAGAATGGTGGGGTGGGAAAACGTGAGGAGCAGTCTGCTCACGTCACCCAATCCCATCAGTACCCACTAACGCTAATCACTTCACTCTTTTTAGTTAATTTTGTTAAGTGTAATTAGTGGACAGATCTTACTTGTCATTTTAAATGGCTTTTTATTTTGCACGGTTACTTTTATTAAAATTGGGATGTTACAAGTACCATTCCCATCAACCATGCAGAACATTATAAGAAGCTGAGAGATACCTTGCACATCAAAGCCTTCAGCATTTGAAGTTGGGAATATCACCGTCTTGTTATGACAATCCATCAAAACTTTGTTAGCGGATAACCAATCCATGCCTAGAATAATGTCCAGGTCTTTCATGGGTAGGCACACAAGGGATACAATAAACTTCTTACCCTTAAGGATCATCTCGACATTCTCACATCGAGTCATTGATCTCAAACAAGTACCGGTCGATGTAGTCACTATTATAGAACCTCTCATCATGCAAACAGGCACCTTTAAGCGCCTTACATAGTCCTCAAAAATAAATGAATAAGTTGCACCAAAATCAAATATAACATATACCCAATTACCAAAGATTTCACACTCACCACGGACAAGATCTTCAGCTTGAGCGGCTTCTTCACTAGTAACTGTAAATACCCTACCAGCAGCTTGTGGTTGATCACCACCATTGCGGTTACCATTTCTTCCACCATGGCTATTGCCTCAACCATTGCCATTTTTTCCACTGTTATGATTTCCACCATGGCCACCGTTACGGCCACCATTATAACCATTACCGTTTCCACGACCACGGCCTCCAAAGCCACCATGGCCTCCACGGTTACCATTAGGATTCATACGTACAAGAGTATTAACATTAGCATCTCTTGTGTTTAATGGGCAATTAGGGCGAATATGCCTGGGTTGGTTGCATTAGTAGCACACCACATCATCTTGTGGGCAATCACGTGCCAAATAGTTGGTGTAACACCCCGGTTTTCCGGACTCGGATCCCGATGTGATCAAGATAATAGTTAATAAAATGCAGGTAAATTTTTCTCGTTCTGAGTAAGTCGGATGTCACACTAAAACCCGAATCACAAAAAACCAAAGCGTACGATGTAATAAAATATAACTGGATCGATATTTAACTTGCCCATAACGGTATACCAAAAATAGCAGAGTTTACAGCGGAAGAGAAATGTGTATACCGGGGAAATGCCTAGTCCCATATATGACGATATGAGAAAAGGCTCGGCAAAGCATGCAAATACCCGAGATAGACCTAATAGAACAAAGCCCGTCTAATACGCTCACAACATACACATGCATTGCCTAAGACACAATTATAAATATATACATATACATCCGGGGATCTTCTCCCAACTATCACTATCATCAATGTACATCATTCAGTTTCAGTCCTTCTAGTACACATTAAATGATCTTTTACATACTACCTATATATATATTCACTATTCCTAAATATGAAGGATTATTTTATACATAACTAAATTCACTAAATCATCTATATCGTCATAAACAATTTATTCATTATATAAGAACTCATAAATGATGCCGACCAAGGCAATTCCATTACCACTATTTACCTTTGCCAAACCTCAATTCAAAGTCTCATCTCAGCCCATGATAACCTGCATCATAATGCTAAAAAGGAGACCACATGGGAGAGTGAGTTATACATTCAAAATGATGAATATACATATATTGTGATTATGTGTACATGCATATAATCTACATGTGTGCTTTGCTATAAAACCATTAGAACATCATTTAATCATCATCATATTAATATAATAGGCATACAAGCCTCATGAATCGCAATTCACAATATAAGCAAGCACAAGCACGAACACAATCACATTGCCACTTATCAACAAGGGCATTCATAAATTTTCGTTGCCAATTTATTTAATCTTTACTCAATTCCTCCTCGCAAGGGGTTTCTCATCTCTCGTGGTCATCCCATCTCAAATGCCATGCACTTATGGCTAATGCATATGTCAACTGTTTAATGCATATGCAACGGATTTGATTTCATACCAACGGGTGATCGCAACCACCATAATCATTCATTCATATTCATGGGTTTCCCGCCTCGCAAGGGGTACTCCCTCTAGCAGCCTCGCAAGGTGCTTTCTCGTGATCGCAACTATGTTCAACAATTCATAATGGTTTCCCGCCTCGCAAGGGGTACTCCCGCCTCGTGATCACAACCACGGGTATCATAGGTGCTCGCAAGCCCTTTATCATATCATATACCAAGCGATCACAACCACTGGCTCATTATCATACAATGATCCCCGTAGGGCCTTTCACAATCCACAACCAGGTGATCGCAACCCCCAGCTTAATATCATATCATCATCACATTGGTTTCCCGCCTCGCAAGGGGTACTCCCTTCATAGAATCCCGCAGGATCTTTCATCATTGTGATTACAACGACATGTCCATGTCATGCCATGCCATAAATGCAAAATGCTATAATGCATATGCCCAACAACCTCACATGGATATCTCACCCTCTCAATTAGGGGTATATTGTATATTTAGTCTTATTATCATTGGCATACAATAATCACAAGGCCCCTCAAGGCACAACAATCATAGCCACATCAAACCACGCATGGTATTTAAAATCATACTAAACATGATAGCATTTATCCACACATGTAACAACAAGGTGTTTTCAGAATATATATATATAGCAATCATCATTGCCTCACACACATACAAGTCAATTACTTATATCAACCACAATGGTGTTACAACATTTCGTAATATCCATCAATATTATTATACATTCATTTAGTGGTTTTCAACTCATTATTCATCACCGTGGTCTCATATCTAGTATGGCAATACAACAATCCACCATTACAATTGTAGACCATACGTACAAGATCATACTGGTATACACTACAGTGGTAATTCACTACTTCATCAACAATAACATTTTTCCTTTTTATTTGAGGAATGGACATAACATCATTTCTCACCACGTGATACCAATATCGACTCTTATTCATTGGTTTAGAACTAGTACCACATTATTTAACCATTCTCTCCTCAATCTTATAATCATTCTAGGGTATGTCTCATAACCCCATCATCAAACGCTATTTGTCATTCTCTTGTACTTTATCTTAGTAGTCAACAATTATGTTTCTTATTATATATTATGCGCATAAACAAGTTATCCCAATGTTTTAGTCATTATCCAACACCACCATATCATGTCATAATTATATATCCCTATACATCCCCTCAATCATCTTACAATACAAAGGGAAGGGCTCAACACCATTAAATTAAGAAAAGGAAAATAAAATTTCCATCAGGGTTCACTCGCTCAAGCGAGACACCCACTCGCTTGAGCGAGACCATTCTCTCTCGCTTGAGCGCCTCGGCTCGCTCAGGCGTAGACATGCCAGTGTCCTTTCCATGTTCGCTCGCTCGGGCGAAACACCCTTACACTCCGTTACTCGCTCGAGTGAGAATAGTCCAGTATCAGATTCCACCAACACTCGCTTAAGCGAGGCACACCAGTGCTAGTCACTCACTTGAGCGAGTATTGCCCAGCATCAGACCCCCCACACTCGCTCAAGCGTCTCACGCTCGCTTGAGCGAAAAACATCCAGTATCAATTTCCTCTCACGCTCGCTCAAGCGCGGCCACGCCCGCTTTAGTGAGATTCATCTAGTGTCTCCCCTGCTCGCTTCACATTCGTCTCGCTTGAGCAAATAGCTCACTCGTGTAACACCTAAATTTCAATTTGAGAATAAACCGAGACCAAGAAAATTTTTCCAAAATCAGAGGGGATTCAAAGACAAAATGAGTAGTTGAAGGCTAGGGAGAGAAGAATCAGGACAGGAAGGAAAGGAAAGGAGAGCAAACCATACACAAGAAACAGTGGAAGATGCAGGACATGAGCGAACCCAACAGTGCCTACTCGCTCAGGCGAGATTCAATATCGCTCGAGTGAGACAGCCCATCACGCTTGGGCGGAGTGCACATAGCTTGAGCGTAACCCATCAGAGACCCTCCTTTCACTCACACTCGCTGGAGCGAGCACTTAGCCACTGAGGCGAGTAACTCCACTCGGTATTCCCATCACTCGGATTTCAGAATTTATGTTCACTCGGAAAAGTCTTTACTCACGATTCATTCGGATTAACCCTCATACATACAAGCTCCTTTCGGGAGTTTACCATACACTTCATAACTTCATTCTTTCAAGCCGCAGATATTGACCACTCGGGAGGTGATTCCCATAGTCATTTCACTCAGATTCCACATGTACATTTTACTCGGAATATTCTTCACGGTCTTTTATCACTCGGGTATTTCACTCATTTTTCACTCGGCACGTATAATCCTTCTTACTCAAGTTCTCTTACTAAATCAAGCCTCACCTAAGAATCTTCTAGCTTCCAATAAGTTTACTACAATGGGTTTCACTCAGAATCTTATAGGTCACTCCTCAGTCGGAAAACACTCACTCGGAAAGTTCCTACTCGGAAGCATGTTGTCATTCTCCACTCGAGGAAATCCTAATAGTTTATTACTCTGAAGGTTTTCAGGTCAATCCCCACTCGGAATTATACGACCTCATTCACTCGGAACATCTAAACCTTTCTTCACTCGGGGTAAAGTCACTAGCTCGCTTCCCACAACAATATCTTAGTTCTATTTTCACCTCAGGTCATACCAACCTCCCATGCTCGGAAAGTACATATATATATATATATATCACTCGGATTTCACGCACAGCATAGAATAAACATACAACATGATATATATATATATATATAGGAATGTGTATAAATAATTACAAGCACATTGTCATACTCTCAACCCGAGAGAGCTCAAATTCCGATATAAAGAGACTAAGACCAAAGTATGAGCCGGCCAAGGCTTAACAAAACCTTATATACAGTATACACATATTCACATATATTCCATAGTGCACAGGCACTTCACTCGGCATATAGCTCCTCCATCATTCATCATTCTGATAGACATTCACTGAAAAATAGCCACAGTAGGGGGGGTGAGTATCTTAGATATTAAATGATAAATACTGACTCGGATTATTCCTCAGTAATGTAGCAATATATATATGTTCATACATAGCAACAATCGATAACATAACAATGCCAATTAATCGGGACATGCATAAGACAACTACCGATCAGAACCATCATTTATCACTCGGCTATATATACATATAATTTAAATAACATTAACATATACTCATACGATCAGATTTCAATCAACAACAACAGTACATGTACACAAATCAATTCACTCAGTTCCGCATTCGTGTGTTATCGATTTTCATTCATTGCAACGTAGGCTCCCAGCCTTTTATTCAGCTCCCAACTGACTTGGCCATTTTACAGGTACCAAACCGTTTGCCCTCAGGTGACACCAACGCTCTCAGCGTCAATGACGGTGTTCACGGGCAGCCCTGAGTCCCACTCAATAGGCCATATTGAGTCCCACTCAAGGATTTAACAGCGTCCCACGCTTTAATAACCGATGGTAGTGTCCCACACTACATGCTCTCAGCATTAACGCATCCCATGCGCCACACGTGGATTCATCACACAACGCAAGTTTCATACACAGCTTTCATTTAACAACACATGCATCACATGCAATCGGTGTAACACATCATCAGATTCACTAAATCCATATTTTCTCACATGCAGTCAGCCTTTCAAACTCATAATATCCAGCATGCTACATAAGTCACACGGTGATCATCAACAACACTTCAACACATTCTTTTCATGTAACCATTCAATATTCTTGAGGCCATCAACATGTATTTCATGGATGAAACTAAACATACAACACTAGATTCCTAATCATCACGCATCCAGGTATCATATACTCTTCATACAAATAAAACACAGAATCAGCAAGCCATTAACACCTGGAACCCGTCCATAACCCATGCATTTAAGATATAAGATACCCCCTACCAACAAGATACTCCGAGAGGTTCCCCTATTTTGACGTTGGTCGTCTGCCTGTTTGCTTTGTCCAGAGCTCACACTCGTTCAGGCTTCCTTGAACGTAGTCGCAAAGGGGAACAGGAAGCTGTTCGTCTTCCACTTCGATGATCGTTCTTCACCGGCAGAAGGAAGCTCCGAGTCTTATGCAGTACCGTCGCCGTGTATTTCCAAAAATAGAGAACAGAGGACAGGGGAGAAGAGAACAAGATGAAGAACGAGGAAGAGAAAAAAAGAGAGAACGAAGTAGTAGAGGAAGAGGGAGTCTGAAGGAAAATGAATAACCATAATGACCTTGGGCATATATATGTGCACTAGAGAACGACGGAAGTGGGATGGGAAAGTGTGTACAATAGTCCCACACGTGCCTTACATATCATAATTAATTAAATTCTTAAGTTAATTAATTAAATTGATTGTAATTAACAAGTAATTTCCTACTTTGAAATTATTATTTTTAATGGCTTAATTTCACTCGGTAATTAATTTTTAAATCGGGATGTTACAATTCTCCCCCTCTTAAAAGAATTCCGTCCCCGAAATTCACTCGGTAACTCACTTTAGTAAACAACTCAGGGTACTGTTGCCTCATGGCATCCTCGCGTTCCCAGGTATAAGAGGTATACCCGTCTTGCTGCCACTCCACTTCAACCAGTTGTACATCCTTGCTCCTCAAACGCTTTACCGATCGGTCCACGACTCTAGTCGGTACAGTCACAGTGGTCAGATCCTCCTTAATCTCCACTTCATCATCCAGCATTGTGTGAGTGGAATCATGTAGATGTTTCCTTAGTTGAGATGCGTGAAACACATTATGCAATCGGGATAGGTGAGTCGGTAATGCTATTCGGTATGCCATGGAACCGACTCGCTCCAATATCTCATAAGGCCCAATGTATCGGGGGTTCAACTTCCCACTTTTCAAGGCTCGCCCGACTCCTTTACTCTGTGAAATCTTTAGAAACACCCTATCTCCGACTAAAGACTCCAGTGGTTTGGTTCGTTTATCATGGCAGCTTTTCTGCCTGTCCTGAGACGCCTTCATCTTTTCCCTTATTACTTGGATTTGTTCTGAGGTTTGTCTCACAATTTCCGGCCCCAATAGTAAGCTTTCACCCGTTTCCGACCAACAGAGAGGGGTTCGGCATTTTTGTCCATACAAGGCTTCATAAGGTGCCATACCAATACTGCTGTGGTGGCTATTGTTGTACATAAATTCGATTAAGGGAAGGTACTGCTCCCAACACCCACCATGCTCCAACACACACGCCCTCAGTAAGTCTTCTAAGCTATGTATCGTTCGCTCGGATTGTCCATCCGATTGGGGGTGGTAGGTGAAACTTAGCCAAAGTTTTGTACCTAATTCCTGGTGCAGGCTGGTCCAAAACCGTGACGTGAATCTAGGATCCCTATCTGATACGATAGAAGTCGGCACACCATGCAGTCGGATAATTTCACGGATGTAAATCTGGGCTAACTTATGCAATGGGTATCTCATGTCCATAGGTAAGAAGTGTGCAGTCTTAGTCAATCGGTCAACAATGACCCAAATGGCATTATGACCCGCTCGGGTTTTTGGCAATCCCATAACAAAGTCCATGGCAATTGAGTCCCATTTCCACACGGGGATCTCCAGGGGTTGCAATGCACCATACGGCTTCTGGTGCTCGACTTTTGATTTCTGACAGGTGATACACCGAGCCACATATTCCGCTACATTTCTCTTTAATCTGGGCCACCAGAATTGTAGTCTTAGATCATGGTACATCTTCGTGGCACCCGGGTGAATACTTAGCAGGCTCTTGTGGGCTTCATCAAGCACCATCCTTCTTAATTCTCCTTCACCCGGTACATATATCCTATTCTTTACTCGGAAAATTCCATCCGATCCCTCAGTCAAGGATAAGTCCTTACCCTTGGCCTGAGTCTCCTTCATCTCAGCCAAGTAAGGGTCTGACTTCTGCTGCTCGAACACCAATTTCAGGAACTCATTGGCAATCTTCAACGTACCAATCATTATCTTCCGAGACGAAAGAACGTCAACATGTAAATTCATGTCTCGAAATTGCTCCAATAACTCCACCTCTTTCACCATCATCACAGCCACATGGAGGGATTTCCGACTCAACGCGTCGGCAACAATGTTCGCCTTACCCGGATGATACTTCAGCTCAA
Source organism: Clitoria ternatea (assembly GCA_037962975.1). Classification (NCBI taxonomy): domain Eukaryota; kingdom Viridiplantae; phylum Streptophyta; class Magnoliopsida; order Fabales; family Fabaceae; genus Clitoria; species Clitoria ternatea. The sequence goes on from CM075670.1 coordinate 138,402,980, forward strand.
AGTCATAATCTTTTAAAAATTCCATCCATCTCCTCTGTCTCATGTTTAGTTCCTTCTGGTCGAATAAATATTTAAGGCTCTTATAGTCACTGTACACCTCGAATCTGGATCCGTACAAGTAATGTCTCCACATCTTTAACGCGAAAACCACAGCTGCTAATTCCAAGTCATGGGTCAGATAATGCTGCTCGTGAGGCCTCAATTGTTGAGAGGCATAAGCTATCACTCGGTCCTTCTGCATTAGCACGCACCACAGGCCGAGTCCCGACGCATCACAGTAAACCACAAAGCTCTCTTGCAAGTTTGGCAATGCCAACACTGGAGCGGTTGTCAACTTATTCTTCAACTCTCGGAAGCTGCTCTCGCACTCAGAACTCCAAGCAAAAGGGATGTTTTTCTGAGTCAATTTAGTCAGTGGCAAAGCCAGCTTAGAAAAACCTTCAATAAACCTTCTATAATAGCCAGCTAGGCCCATAAAGCTTCTTATCTCCAAGACCGACTTGGGTCTCTCCCATGCCATTATAGCTGCCACCTTTGATGGGTCTACCAAAACACCTTCCATGGAAATTACATGTCCGAGAAAGTGGATCTTATCCATCCAGAAATCGCACTTTGAGAGTTTCACAAACAACTGCCTCTCCTTCAATACTTGAAGTACCGCTCGGAGATGTTCCTCATGCTCCTCAGGGGTCTTGGAATAGATTAAGATGTCATCAATAAAAACTACTATGAATCGGTTAAGATATGGGTGGAATATGCTGTTCATGTAATTCATGAATACAGCGGGGGCATTTGTCACACCAAACGGCATTACTACATACTCGTAGTGGCCATACCGAGTCCTAAAGGCAGTCTTTGGGATATCCGAGTCCTTCACCCGGATTTGGTGGTATCCCGATCGTAAATCGATGTTCGAGAAAATTGAAGCACAACGTAGTTGGTCAATCAAATCGTCGATCCTGGGCAACGGGTATCGGTTTTTAATCGTAAGCTTGTTCAGCTGTCGGTAATCTATGCATAACCTCATGCTGCCATCCTTCTTTTTGACAAGTAGTACAGGTGCACCCCATGGCGATACACTCAGTCTAATGAATTATTTTCCGAGTAACTCATCCACTTGCTTTTTCAACTCAGCCAATTCCATTGGGGACATCCTATAAGGTGCACTGGAGACCGACTCGGCTCCAGGAATTAAGTCTATAGAGAATTCAACTTCTCTGTTTGGAGGGACACCCAGCACGTCCTCCAGAAACACCTTGGGGAACTCACAAACAGTCGGAATATCGTTCACTCGGGCTCTACTCTCTCCCTCAGTTAAACAAAGCATCATAAATAGCTGAGCTATACCTTGTACCGTGTAATCTTCATTGTTCTGCCTCGGAAAAATTACTCTTCGGTTTCGACAGTCCACCAATACCTTGTTGGCTGAAAGCCAATCTATGCTAAGTACAATGTCGAGGTCCTTCAGAGGCACGCACACCAAATCAAAGGTGAAACTCCGATCACCCAACACAAACGTTACATCTTTACACATCGAGGATGTCAACACCTTATTGCCAGTCGGATTGGCTACTTCCAAAGTCCGATCCATATACACAGTCGGCAACTTTAAACGTCTTACATACTCATTGGCCATAAAAGAATGGGTAGCTCCAGAATCAAAAACTACATTAAGTGTATATCTACCGAGTAAGCACTTACTTTGCACCAAGTCATTTGCTTGTGTAGCTTCTTCAGCGCTGATGGCGTAGACTCTCCCAGTAGTCAGTTGGTCGGTATTTCTTCTTTAGTTGTTTGGAGCAAACATGATATTTCCTCTGGCTCCATTACCTCTGCCCCCCGATCCTTGACCACTATTTCCACGGCTCCTTCCTTGGAAACTTCCCTGGCGCACATTGGCATTTGCTTGACGTAGTTGGGGACAGTCAGGGCGAATGTACCCTCTCTCATTGCAATGGTAACATACCATTCCACCATCACTGTTGCAATCCCGAGCGTAATGATTTCCTCCACACTTAAAACATTTTCCGTCTCCCATAACTGGTCATCTTTCTTGCTGACTCCGACCCCCAAATCTGGAAAAGGGTCTATTCCTACCAGCGTTGTTCGGCCTCTTGAAGCGAGATTGTTGGGGCTTCAAGGAATGGTCTGCTTTGTTACTCTGGCCCGAGTGGGCCTTGTCATCCTCTTCAAAAATTCTACACTTATTCACCAATATAGGAAAGCTCCTAATTTCCTGGTGCCTGAATGCTCTTTTGATATCCGACCTCAGTCTGCTCTCGAACTTAATGCATTTGGAACTCTCGGTTCCAGGTTGTTGGAAAGGTGGATAAAACAAACATAGTTCCTCATACTTTGCAGCATATTCTTCTACATACATGGAACCTTGCTTCAGCTCCATAAATTCCAATTCCTTCCGACTCCTCACCGTGTCGGGGAAATACTTTTCCAGAAAGCACGCTCTAAAATTCTCCCAGACCAGCTGGATGCCCGCGTCAGTCAGTCGGTTTTTGGCGATTTTCCACCAGTTTTCCGCTTCATCTCGCAGCATGTACACTGCGCACTCAACTTTCTGGGCCTCAGTATAGTGAAGGCCCCTAAAAATTCTCTCCAAGTATTGAATCCACTTGTATGCTGCCTCGGGATCAAATCCCCCTTGAAACTCAGTTGGCTTCCTCTTTAGGAAGCGGTCCAATACTTGGCCATCTACAGCTCGAGGCTGGCCCTGCCTCTCAAACATGTCAGCAAAACGTTGGAATGTCGCGGCTATGGCTTCCATGCTTTGACGATTCACCATGACTTATCCTAAAATTAACACCCCTTCAAGGATAAGTTTACAAGGTTACTCACTACCGATCAGATCTCATCCTAACATTCAATAATTATAACATATTATACCATTTCTATATATCGTATAATTAATCGGACCAGGAGGGAATAACCTCCTATCCTCAAATCAATATCTCAACATCAACCATGTTCAATAGATTATCACCATAATGATGACCACTCAGTCATAATGTACACAACCGCTTACACTCGGTAAGCATACCTTGGCCTTGGACCTTTTAGGTCTGCTCTGATACCAAAATGTAACACCTAAATTTCAATTTGAGAATAAACTGAGACCAAGAAAATTTTTCCAAAATCATAGGGGATTCAAAGACAAAATGAGTAGTTGAAGGCTAGGGAGAGAAGAATCAGGACAGGAAGGAAAGGAAAGGAGAGCAAACCATACAAAAGACAACAGCGGAAGATGCAGGACATGAGCAAACCCAACAGCGCCTACTCGCTCAGGCGAGATTCAATATCGCTCGATCGAGACAGCCCATCACGCTTGGGCGGAGTGCGCATAGCATGAGTGTAAATAATCAGAGACCCTCCTTTCGCTCACACTCGCTGGAGCGAGCACTTAGCCGCTGAGGCGAGTAACTCCACTCGGTATTCCCATCACTCGGATTTCAAAATTTATGTTCACTCGGAAAAGTCTTTACTCACAATTCATTCGGATTAACCCTCATACATACAAGCTCCTTTCGGGAGTTTGCCACACACTTCATAACTTTATTCTTTCAAGCCGCAGATATTGACCACTCGGGAGGTGATTCCCATAGTCATTTCACTCAGATTCCACACGTACATTTTACTCGGAATATTCTTCACGGTCTTTTATCACTCGGGTATTTCACTCATTTTTCACTCGGCACGTATAATCCTTCTTACTCAAGTTCTCTTACTAAATCAAGCCTCACCTAAGAATCTTCTAGCTTCCAATAAGTTTACTACAATGGGTTTCACTCAGAATCTTATAGGTCACTCCTCAGTCGGAAAACACTCACTCGGAAAGTTCCTACTCGGAAGCATGTTGTCATTCTCCACTCGAGGAAATCCTAACAGTTTATTACTCTGAAGGTTTTCAAGTCAATCCCCACTCGGAATTATACGACCTCATTCACTTGGAACATCTAAACCTTTCTTCACTCGGGGTAAAGTCACTAGCTCGCTTCCCACAACAATGTCTTAGTTCTATTTTCACCTCAGGTCATACCAACCTCCCATGCTCACAAAGTACATATATATATATATCACTCGGATTTCACGCACAACATAGAATAAACATACAGCATGATATATATATATATATATATATATATAGGAATGTGTATAAATAATTACAAGCACATTGTCATACTCTCATTCCGAGAGAGTTCAAATTCCGATATAAAGAGACTAAGACCAAAGTATGAGCCGGCCAAGGCTTAACAAAACCTTATACACAGTATACACATATACACATATATTCCATAGTGCACAGGCACTTCACTCGGCTTGCAGCTCCTCCATCATTCATCATTCCGATAGACATTCACTGAAAAATAGCCACAGTAGGGGGGTGAGTATCTTAGATATTAAATAATAGATACTGACTTGGATTATTCCTCAGTAATGCAGCAATATATATATATTCATACATAGCAACAATCGATAACATAACAATGCCAATTAATCGGGACATGCATAAGACAACTACCGATCAGAACCATCATTTATCACTCGGCTATATATACATATCATTTAAATAACATTAACATATACTCATACGATCACATTTCAATCAACAACAACAGTACATGTACACAGATCAATTCACTCGGTTCTGCATTCGTGTGTTATCAGTTTTCATTCGTTGCAACGTAGGCTCCCAGCCTTTTATTCAGCTCCCAGCTGACTTGGCCATTTTACACGTACTAAACCGTTTGCCCTCAGGTGACACCAACACTCTCAGCGTCAACGGCGGTGTTCACGGGCAGCCCTGAGTCCCACTCAATAGGCCATATTGAGTCCCACTCAAGGATTTAACAGCGTCCCACGCTTTAATAACCGATGGTAGTGTCCCGCACTACATGCTCTCAGCATTAACGCATCCCATGCGCCACACGTGGATTCATCACACAACACAAGTTTCATACACAGCTTTCATTCAGCAACACATGCATCACATGTAATCGGTGTAACACATCATCAGATTCACTAAATCCACATTTTCTCACATGCAGTCAGCCTTTCAAACTCATAATATCCAGCATGCTACATAAGTTACACGGTGATCATTAACAACACTTCAACACATTCGTTTCATGTAACCATTCAACATTCTTGAGGCCATCAACATGCATTTCATGGATGAAACTAAACATACAACACTAGATTCCTAATCATCATGCATCCGGGTATCATATACTCTTCATACAAATAAAACACAGAATCAAACACAGAATCAGCAAGCCATTAACACCTGGAACCCGTCCATAGCCCATGCATTTAAGATATAAGATACCCCCTACCAACAAGATACTCCGAGAGGTTCCCCTGTTTTGACGTTGGTCGTCTGCCTGTTTGCTTCGTCCAGAGCTCACACTCATTCAGGCTTCCTTGAACATAGTTGCACTGGGGAACAGGAAGCTGTTCGTCTTCCACTTCGACGATCGTTCTTCACCGGCAGAAGGAAGCTCCGAGTCTTATACAGTACCGTCGTCGTGCGTTTCCAAAAACAGAGAACCGAGGACAGGGGAGAAGAGAAGAAGACGAAGAACGAGGAAGAGAAGAAAAGAGAGAATGAAGCAGTAGAGGAAGAGAGAGTCTGAAGGAAAATCAATAACCATAGTGACCTTGGGCATATATATGTACACTAGAGAACGACGGAAGTGGGATGGGAAAATGTGTATAGCAGTCCCACACGTGCCTTACACATCATAATTAATTAAATTCTTAAGTTAATTAATTAAATTGATTGTAATTAACAAGTAATTTCCTACTTTGAAGTTATTATTTTAATGGCTTAATTTCACTCGGTAATTAATATTTAAATCGGGATGTTACAACTCGCCTGAGTGAGATTAGGCTAGAGGCCATAATAATGGTACAGGGGATTCTCGCTTGGGCGAGAATCCATCTCGCTTGAGCGAGATTATCAGGTTTTATGCAGAAAACGAAAATTCTTACAACTCATCATATGAAATCTCATTATAAGCCAATTTTGTCATATCCAACATATCATACATATCATAAGAGGCATATACAACTTGTTCAAACATTCATACTTATAAATTCTCATTCCAAACTTATTAATTACATTGAAATCATACTTATCATCATCAAACATACATATACTTACTTCCATTACAATCATCACATCCTCTCACATACCATACTCATTATTCATTAAATTGCCATTCATAATAATCTTACTAACTACATGGCAAGGTAAGCATGAGTACTAAACACATACACAATCACTATTAATCTACTCATGCAATTTGAATGTAAACTCCTCTCCTACCTCGAGGGAAGAGCCGAAATCCAAATGCACGCTCCGAAAGCTCCGCCACAAAATCCGAAATGCAATCTACATACCATACACATGTGCATTCACATAATCAATAAGCATCATAATTCTAAACATTTGCTAGCTTATCATAAAGCTCAACATCAAGTCCTAAACTTGCTAAACATCAACTTATGCAATTATGTTAGGCTTCGGGAATTCCTTTCCCAAAGCCAAGATCCTCTAGATCTTAAAGACTAACTAAACCCAACATCGTCATCATCTCATCCATTACATAATGTAATCTCAAATCACTTTAATCCTTCAATATCTTCATTATCACTTAGAGTTCCACACAAGTTATCCTTGCTTATTTTATACCACTCTTAATTAACAACTCTACTGACAAAACCATGGCCTATCAATTCACCGACCAACATGTATATCCCATTGATTCCACCATTAAGGGTCATCTACAATGTTCATCATTGTTCATCACTATAACTAACAACACACATATTAAATATCACTCATTCACTTCCAATTCAACCCAACAAGTTACAATATATACAATTCCCCAAATTCTTAAGGCAAGGGTTTTCATCAAAACCCAACAACTATTACCAATACTCATTAATCACCATCAATGACCATCTTTCATCATTAATATCATTCTCCAATATCATTAAACCTACATTATACTCACATTTCACACTTTCCCCAATTTATTAGAGTTAGGGTTTTACTAGAACCATCACCATCATAAATGCACATTAATTTTCCACTGATCCAAGTATTAATTCCATGCACCCACAACAACCCACCATTAATGCCATAATAACAACACCCCCTTAAAGGCTCTTAAAACTTGCATTTAAAACCACCCCACCTTAGGGTTTCCATGTTTAATGCTCTCCCAACAACCCTTATAAAATAAATAAAACACCAAAACCCAAAACCTAAGGCACAAAGCTCATGAAAAATGATGAGGAACTTACCTCAACCAAGAGACAACCATAAGCTTCCAAGGGAGGGAGAGAGAGAGCACGAAAATAGAGTTGGAGAAGGAGAGCTCCATACCACCATTGCCATCTCCTCTACGCTTGATGCACAATAAAAATAGGGAAGAAGAATATACACCATTTTCTTTCTTAGGTTTTCAAAAGGAAGAAGAAATAGAAGATGAATGAGGAAGGTAGAAGAAGAGAGTGTTTACCCAAAGAGAGTAGAAACCAACGTGAAAGTGAAGGGAGGAAAGTAGAGTTCATGTTTTAATATTTGGCTTCACATTAAAATTTCATCGTTTTATGATAAACAGGCTCTCGGTTCGGGCTCAATACATTATCTAAAAATTATTCTGAATATATATTCGGACTCCCAATAATATTCTTAATACCCTGACCAACGGTATCTCAATCGGAGATACCTGGTCCGACACCCATATTCTAATTGGGTATTATTTTAACTCTTAAAGTCCCAATAAGTCATAAATAATTCTTATAAATCTCAATTTAATCATTTTATTATTTTTGGGACATTTATTAACCCATTCATAATTATTTAATATTTATTCCTCCTATTTAATGATTTTTATAAAATTTGGGATGTTACAGTTGGCACCACATTTGAAGCAAGTTAGGCCTTGGACATTTCCATGACCTTGGTTACCATCACCATAACCTCCTCTAAAAGCACCACGTCCTCTTGTATTTGAGGATCCACTACGAACGAACTTGTTCTTCTTGAAGTGATCTTGCTTCTTGAAACTAGAGAATTGGCCATTCAACTTGGGCTCGTGCTTACCATGACTCGAAAGAGCCACATCATCTTCTTCATAAATTCGAAACTTGTTCACAAGCATCAGGAAGCTTCTTACCTCTTGATGCTGAATAGCCCGCTTGATCTCGGGCCTCAACCCATTTTCAAACTTCACACATTTGGAAGCCTCAATACCCTTTTGTTCTAGGGCAGATAGAATGCACAAAGTTCTTCAAACTTGGAGGCATACTTCTCCACAGTTATACCACCTTGCTTTAGCTCCATGAACTCAAGCTCCTTTTTACTTCTGTAACTATCCGGGAAATACTTCTTCAAGAACTCCACCTTGAAGTTTTCCCAAACCAAGGGAATGTCAGTAGACACCATGCATCCCCTAGTAAGGCGCCACCAAGCTTCGGCCTCGTCGTGAATCATAAAGACCGCATACTCTACCTTTTCTGCTTCAGAACACTCGAATCTAGCATAAATTCTTTCCAAATCGTTGATCCACCCATAAGCATCCTCGGGCTTATAACCTTCATGAAACTCTGAAGGTTTCCTCTTGAGAAATAGATCAAGACCTTGGGAACCTTATCCCACATTCAGTTGGCCTTGTCTTTCCAAGAGATTAGCAAAGCGATTCAAGGAATTTGCCATAGCAGCAGCCTCACGATTTAGTCTACCAGCCATATTTTAAGCCTATACATCAAAACATGGCTTACACGTGAGTGTACTAGACCAAACAATAAATTCTTAACCTATAAACTCAAAGATTCAACATTCATTGGTTCATCATGCCTCTCATCATATAATCATGTCAATCTCAAAACATAATCATAACATATTCATTATTGAAGGTAAATAGTGTAAAGACTCTTGGCCGGACTCAAACAACATAGACATCAATCTTAATCCAATGATAAACAATCATATCTCAATCAATTATAGCTTATATGATCTAATCATAAGCAATAATCACTTAAACAACACCAATCATGTCTGTATCAAGAGCAACCAATGCTCTGATACCAGGTTGTAAGACCCAAAAAAATATGGGCAAATTTTTTACGTTTTACGAAGAGTTATTCGATACAATAAAATGTAGTGAAGTCTAAATCGACACCCTGGATCAATAAAAACCTATCTCATATATGGAGATATACGAAGGCAAGTTAAAAAGAATTAATAAGATATTTTTAATTAAAAGCAGTGAAAAGAATAACTTAAATTGATGTCGTATGATTAAATTTAGAGAAAATGGATTTCATGGAGTATAAGAGTTCATAATGTGTCAAAGAGCATTATTAAGATGTTGCAAGAAGAAGGTTGATGCAAAGGAAAACCAAGTTAAATAAAACAGGGCGTTCGGAGGAATCAGGGGCATCTCGCTCAAGCGGATGCCCCACTCGCTTAAGCGAGTCCCAATAGCCATGCTTGGGCGAGCCAGCGAACACGCTTGAGCGAAAAGGAAAAATAGCAACAGGTGCCCATCTCGATTGAGCGATCCCTGCTCACTTGAGCGAGATTTCTCCAGTATCTAAATGGTTCCCCCTTCCCTTGGGCGAGGCATTCATGCCTAAGCAAATTTACTCCAGTAGCATCAGGTATTGTTTTTGCTTGAGCGAGACACCAAACACTGACCATCCGTTCAAGCAAAATTTGTCCAGTAGCTACCCACCTTGCTCTCACTCGAGTCAAGCCTTACCCTTCTAAGTGAAATAACTCCAGTAGCTAAACCTCTGATTCCAAGCAGATCTCGCTTGAGCGAGATCATCACTCGCCTGAGTGAGTTTGGGCCAGAGGCCACCCCACTATTACAGGGGAATCTCACTTGAGCGAGATTTCCACACGCTTGAGCGAGTTCTACAGAACATATGCAGAAACGTGAATTTCATACAACTTGGCATATCAAATTTTGTTTCTTACCATTCTAACCTATCCTAATGCATTAGATACACTCCATCATGGATTTATAAGTTCATCCAATGGTTTTTACACATCAAGATCAATTCTCATTCATGTAATGCATCAGATTCAAACCATTTTTATACAAACTTCATGGAATGCTACTAATTGTGAAATACATCATTCCGTCATAAAATTTAACAATCAATAAACATCGTAAATCATCATCTTACATCATTTGGGTCATTAATGAAAATTGACCATACACACCAAGGTCCAATTTTCCTACATGACCCTCAAAATCATCAAACTACAATCTAGATGAAAAAATAAGCATACATATACACTATATGCTATACAAAAATCTAGATTTTTCGGTCAAGGCGTTTCCTCTACACCTATTTACCTTCTTCCACAAAATGTATGTCAAAAGAGTTCACTCCACCCATGAGTTTCCTGCATCACAAGTCTAAAAAGTGGACAACATGGGAGAGTGAGTTATACATTCCAAAAGAATAAATATGAATACCAGGTGATTATGTACATATGCATCAAAACATGTATACTTTGCATACACATATCATTCACCATCTTATTCATCATCATAATGGTATGGTACATATATCAGAAATGACATTATAATTTAGACAAGGTATACAAGCATATACATAATCAAGTCCTTCAATATTTGGACTATTATACAACTCATCACTATATTCAAATTATTATTTGGTATTCATATCTCTTATGTTGTCTTAATACATTATCTTATCCTCAACACAACCATCATCATATCTCATCACCTTTGGCATACCTCCTTGCTATATGCAAATGCTCTTAAGCTAATACATATGCACAACGGAATATTTCAACAATTACAGATCTGACTGTGGGAAATAAACACCAATTGTGGGATTCAAGTATGAACATCTAACCATACCCCTACTGCAGTAGTAAAATACACTTATACTCAAAATGCATGCATTTTCACTAATCTTTTACTAGTACCAAACCGCATCGTCCATCTTGCAACACCTAGTCACTTTCTCCATGACCGCGGTAACACATCAATATGTGGTGTTGCGGGCCGGCCATGACTCATTTCATGGCGGCTGTGATCCGAAGGACCACCAGGATCACATGCTCATCAAGAACCACTCCCACAAGGGTCGGCCACATGTAGCTCCCTGTAGCAATACATGGATGGCTTCGTGACTTACACACTAAGTCATAGGGGAAAATAAAATTGCTCGTGCACCGAGCCACCCTCCCACTGGGACGGCCAAGGGAACTCCCCTAATGTTCCAATATCGGCGGCTATGTAGTATGCCATGGATGCAAATGCCAATCATATGCATTTCTCACTTTATGCATCCTATACATGTCACTCATCAAACATTATCACCATCATCTTCACCAACACCATTTCATATTTCTTAGTGGATTTATCATTGTTGAGTTTAGTCTTTGTTTTCAAGTTTTATAGGTGGCATGTTAATGATTCATTCATCATTTACAATGGCACTCATCATCAATTTCAATCATCAACTTATCATTATCAAGTCATGGTATGCTATTCATTCATACCCATTTTCAATCAAACATCAACAACACTCATTTCACATCTATGGTGGACATAAGTATAGCATCATATTATCAAATAATCCATACCACCATATAGCACACCATATCTATTCTAATTGCAAAAGGCATGTTGCCAAACATTATCACCAACATCATATACACAATACAATTTTTCATAACATCAAAAGCAAGGCAAACATGCAAGTTGTCACATATGACAATCAAACACTATCCAATTCATGCAATTAGAATATAAAGACTCCTCCCCTACCTCAAGAGAAGAATTTTGATTGATACGACGTGCCCGCCTCATCGTTCGAAATGGATCCTACATTAACATACATGTAAAATCCTAATCAATCAACCATTCAAGACACAATTCAACTCTATTTAATCATAATCATATCTACAATTTCATAACATATATAAGACATGTTATAGACATCATTCTCCTTCACTTATTAGGCTTCAGGAATTCCTTCCCATTAAACCTTACTCATTATGTTTAAAGGCTACCAACAACTATAGCCAACATTCACAAGAATGCCTCACCAATCAATACCCATACACTCAATTGCTTGTATTTGCTCTCAAACACATTATTCAATCAATATTTATAGTTTTCCCCAATTCTTAAAAGTTAGGGTTTTCACCAAAACCCAACCACATTTATAATGCATCATTAACTCTTCATCACCTTCCAACCATACCTTCATCTACCACATTTATTTCATTTAAACCTTGTATTTATGACAACCCACTCTAGGGTTCATACATTAATTGCTCCTATTAAATATCTATTCATATACATTACTCTCCCTAAACCATAATAACACATACCCATAGCATTTAAACCCAACAAAGTGGTTAGACAAGCTTACCTCACCCAAAAATGAAATGGGTTCTAAGGGAGAGGGAGACCCACATGAAATTGAGAAGAAGAGGAGAGGAGGAACTTTAAGCTCCAAGTCTTCCTTAAGCTTTCAAAAGGACAAAAATGGAGAAGGAAGAAGAGACCACCACCTTGGCTAGGGTTTTGGAAGGGAGAAGGATGAAGATAATAGAGAAGGAGAAGAAGAAAAGTGTTTTTCCCAATTTGCTCAGCAAGCCAACGAAAGTAAAGAGAGAAAAATGGGCTTTTGGCTTTATTTTTAATCCTCTCATTAAAAGATTCATCGTTTTATGATAAGCAGGATCTCTGTTTGGGCTCAATACTTGATCTAAAAATTATTCTGAATACATATTCAGACTCCCAATAATATTCTTAACAGCCCTGACCAATATCATCCCAATCGGAGACACTTGGTTCGACACCCATATTTTAATCGGGCTGATTTTCAGCTTATTCGGTCCTAATAAACTACTAACAGTCCCCGAAAATCTTAATTTAATTATTTCCAATATCTTGGGACACTAAATAATCCACATTCCATTATTTAATCTCTATTTTAAAATTTGGGATGTTACAATCATGATATGTCCTAGTGGTAATTCATGCCCTTATTGGCTAAACCAAACATGCCAAATTGCAAGCTAAGCCTCTTTGGCCACATCCAACCATACACATAAGTTTCATACGTATATTATGACTTGTAGGTAACCTCTACCTGAGTACTTATCCATTAAATGAAAATATGACCTATCCCCTTCCTTGTTTTGCATTCAATTCACAATATTAATAATACACAAATCATATTTTTCATTGCCAATGACTTCATTCAATGAATTATCATTCACCGTGTCATTTTAAACATAACCATGGTAGGGCAAGCATGAGTATAATCATACACATCAATCACAAATCATTCAACTCATGCAATTGAAATGTAAACTCTTCTCCTACCTCGAGAGAAGAACACAATTTGAATGCTCCGATTATTCCACCGCATTGCCTGGAATACAATCTACACAATATACACACATATGCATTCATACAATCAATAAGCCATTCCAAGGCACCATCATAATTTTAAACAATGTAAATATGTCTTAAGGCTCAATATCAAGTCCTAGACTTGTTGAGACACCAATTCATACCATTGTGTTAGGTTTCAGGAATTCCTTTCCCAAAACCATGATTCTCTAAATCTTAAGGGCTAACTATTCCCAACAACATCATTACCTCTTATCCACAAGTCTTCTAAATCATCTTATGAATCACTCATTTATCATCATAATTTATTCAAACTCATTATAAGCCTCTTGGCTCCATTCAAGACCATCATCAATCAATAATTTCTAAATGGCATATATCAAAGCCTAAGACTTCATCAAATCAAGTATCCATTTCCTTAATCCACTATCAGTGGTCTTCAACCATTATTATCATGACCATAGTTGCCAATACTCAAGGGATTCAACTCCTCTAATGACATACACACTCACATACACATATCTCCCAAACCTCAAGAATCAATAAATATCCTTCCAACATCATTAACAATAGCCATACTTTAAATATCATACATTTCCACCAAAAATTAATCCTCAAACCAACATTACATGTTTTCCCCAATCTCTTAGAGCTAAGGTTTCATCAAAACTCAATCACCATTATTAATATTCATCAATCATCATCAATGACCATTCTTCCTTATCAATATCATTCCCTAACATCATTTAACACATTTCCCACTCACATTTCATATCTTCCCCAAATTCCTAAAGTTAGGGTTTCCATAAAAATTCAATAACCACCACTTATACTCATCATTTCCTACTCCATTATGTGCCATTTTCGTGTACCCCTTCACACCTACACAAAAACACATTTCTCACACCCCACCTTAGGGTTTTGCATAAGAATGGCTCCCATTCCATAACCCATACATATAACACTCTCCCAATCATATGAAAATCAAAACCTAAGGCTGAAGCTCATTAAAATAGAGGGAGACATACCTTAAGCCTAGAAATCACAATGGGCTTCTAAGAGAGGGAGAGGGTGACAAAAATTTGAGGAGAAGACGGAGAGCTTCCATTAAACATCATATTCTTCAAGCTCCATGGAGAAAAACAAAATGAGGGAGAAGAGCACACCACCCTTTAGGGATTTTAGGGAAAAATGAAGAGGAAAAATGAGGAAGAAGAAGAAAAGAGTGTCTTGCGTTTTTGGAAGGAGAAAGTATCATGAGAGTTAAGAGGGAGTAAGTAAATTAGAGTTAAAACTTAGACTTTCATTAAAACTTCTCTATTTTATGACAAACAGGATTTCCGTTCGGGCTCAATACTAAATCCAAAAATTATTCCGAATATAGATTCGGATTCCCAATAATATTCTTAACAGCCCTGACTAATGGCATCTCAACCAGAGATACTTGGTCTGACACCCACATTTTAACCAGGTATAATTTTAACTCTTAAAGCCTTAATAAATTATAAATAATCCTCATAAATCTCAATATAATTATTTCAATATTTTTGGGATACTTATTAACCTATTTATAATTATTTAATATTTATTCCTTATATTTAATCATTTTATAAAATTCGGGATGTTACAATGCACCCCACCTAAAAAGAAATTTCGTGCTCGAAATTTAACATTGGCATACATCGTAAGGCCATACTTTGGCCACGCACCAATAGGGTTCAATGACATCATAAAGTAATATCGGACTTTCCAAAGTCCTGCATGACATGATTATTATCACTCCTTTATCCAAGTATAAAATCTTATATATCCAAAATGAGTCACCACTCATCAACTCTTAGTTTATTCACCACAACATTCATATTCTTATCCAGTACGACCGGATAGGTTCAATACATTCACCATAAGCAGTTACAACACTACACTTTCCCGATCTATGTGTTGCTCCATCCGACATACAGGAAGGCGTCCCAATCCCATAATGGTTACCATAAACACATGAGATTGGCGCATAAGTGCACGTTGCCACAATGCCTATGGCATGTAGAGACATATCAGGATAAGTACCTTCATGTCTTATTTCTCACATTATTCATATCAATTCAAATAATGTCTTTTCACACATAAGACTTTATGAGAAGTCACACAAGTCCATGAGCAATACACTCACATCATATTATCATTTAATCATGATTCGATGTAAATCATTCCATACAATTCATTAATTGTCAGCCACCATAACTATATATTGACATATCAACTATAGATTTCCAATCATCATACGGTAATCACCCCACCATTAGACTTCATCCATCCCGAAGTCATAGTCAAATATCTTAGAAATCATTTGTCTAATTCGAACATTGTCAGCTATAATTCGATTCAGTCCTAATCAATTCACCAAACTCATATCAAGTATACACCCTCGAATTTAAGATAGGGTCCATAATCATATAATAAACTTTCACACTAGTGGATTTCTTCATATATCACAACCAAAGTCCATAAATTGGATGTATAATCTATGTAATATCACATCGCTATGTGGTCTCTATCACCAATATAACTCCTTTCAAGGTAAAAAGAGAGGTAATGACATGATTAAATTCCATTTACCAACCCATGATCACACATATCATCTCTTGATCATATCAAAATTCCTATTTAATCCATTGATTATAAGATTAGGGGCACACAATTCAGCCCAACTTCATACCATAAAATTTTTCATCATAGCTAATGCTAAGTTATACCCCAAATTCAACATCATTATTCACCAAATACTTAGGGGTTTACATTCATTTTTCAAATTTCTATCGCACACCGGTTCTAGCCTCAACAACTCATTCCACAATCAATTTCACTATGGCTCAATTATTCATGAGATTTAATTCATTACCAAGTTTAGAAAGTTCGAGGAATACCTAGCACCCATCGTGGAACACTTCCACAGCACATAAAATCATTAAACATGGCTCATAGAAACATCGTAGAGCCTAGACCACCATAGGGTCTAATTCTACAAGATTTGATCATACAAGATCATATTGAGTCAACCGGAGTTACCGTATCCAGTGGGTCACAATTACATCAATCGTTCACTCGATTCACAAATATAAAACCGAGTCCAACCCCAATCTAATGCATACGCAATTTCAAATTTCATCACTTCATCATTTATTCGTGCTCCCAATCTTCAGAGACATAGTAAATCACTTGCATCATATAATACAATGTTTTTGTGCTAAAGGATATAAAATCCATCTTTTAAAATAACACAATTAGTCATTTTAATTCATAAATATCCACATCAAGGAATTCTTTCATTATCATTTATCCAATCGACTTTAGCACATAAAATTCTCACATTCAATAAACATACTTTAGCTATAAGCCATACGCACAACTCATACAAAAGACCTAATTAAATAATTCATTTTCAATATCATAAGGTCTCAATATTCATGGCCTACTACCATATCAATTCATATTCAATATCTTCTATCCATGATCAACACATGGCATAGGTTCATCATTAAATCAATTCATATTCAATATATCATATCCATGATCACACATGGTATAAATTAATCAAGTCAAGTCATACTTAATATATAAATATCAAATGCATAATAACAATGTATTCGTCATTTAGAAGGAAATAGTGTAAGGAACTTGGCCGGACTTACATAAACAATCATATCAATCTCATTGAGAAATTCATCCATATGTATTAAATCTCATGAATCATTTAGTTTGCCAATGAGTAACTATTCTCCATAAGTGCATCATACAACCTCAATGATAAAGGGGCATACTCCCATAAACATCAATTATAACTTATGAATCATAATTTCACAAAGAGTCCTCAATGAGCTATATTCAAAACCCAATACTAGTGGTTCACAAGGAATTACCAGTGAGAAAACAATGCCCTAATAATCAATTCATAAATCTTAGACAACTAGTCATTCATAAATCCATATAGGGCAACCAATACCTAAACATGTCATCAACCTCTAGATAACTACCACTCTTTAGTTCATACGAACAACCATATTCCAACAATGAGCATCTCGCTCCAAAGATCACCATAAATGTCTCACTATTGAGCAATCGTCCTCCAATCATCCATAATACCAATTGCTTACAGAGCAACCATGCTCCGATGTTAATTAATAAATCTAATTCAGAGCAAAATACGCTCTGATACTAGGTTGTAACACCCCGATTTTCCAGACTCGAATCCTGATATAATCAAGATAATCAAATAATAAAAATGTGAGTAAATTTTTCTCGTTCAGAATAACTTCAAAACACCACCACGACTACATCAAGACTCGAACCATAGAAAACCAAAAGGTGAGATTTGATAATCTATAACTGGATCGTTAAGTAGTTTGCCCATAATGGTATACAAAATAACAGAGTTTACAACGGAAAAAGAATGTGTATACCGGGTATACACCTAGTCCCATATATAAGGATATGAGAAAAGGCTCAACAAAGCATACAACAACATATCTTAAGCCTAATAGACATCCATCATCTTTTCACATGATTTCATGAACATTTAAAGCCTAAGATATATACACATACATATCTATATGGTCATACATCATACATTTCCAATATTCATAATCTATAATTGACCATATCATTTCAACCTTTAAATCGGGTATATCCTTTACTTATTCATGCTTAAGAGGATTACTTAATCATCATTTTACATTCATCGGATGGGTAGAAATTCATTATCCCAATATTAATACATTACTTATATATACATATAATTCACAATTCATCCATCCATATCAGTAAGTAACAATATCACAATATCTATTTTATACATAACTCATTAAATTACAAACGCTATCGGCCAAGGCGTTCCATTACCACTATTTACCTTCCCAAAAGTTTTACTTTACAAACATCCTCATCCCATGATATTCCTGCATCAATACTAAAAAGGAGACCACATGGGAAAGTGAGTTATACATTTTAAATGATGATATGAATACAATTGAGATTATGTGCATATGCATATCAACATCATGTATGCTTTGCTAGACACATCAATGATCATCATAATTTATTACTTCAATCAATATATACATATTTCATATTCTTTAATTAAGTCAAAGCAAAGCAGGCATATACACATTTCTTATCTCTGCCACTATAGGCCAACATCATCATCATCAACCATTCATATCTTGTCTCAAAGCCACAGTGGGCTAATAATCATCATCATCAATCATACATAAACACTTCCTTCATCACGTTGGGCTATCACACATATATCATCATATTCAATATCACTTTGTGTATTCATATCATTTATTAATTTTATGTGGTCTTTTAGGTACTCAATTACCCATCTCATCAACACCATACCACAATCTCAATCATCATCAATCATCATCATATTCCGGTATATCTGCATGCTATATGCAAATGCTCTTATGGATAATGCATATGCACAATGGAATAGACAACAAATACGGATCCGCTGTGGGAATAAACACCAAATTATGGGCCAAGCATGATCACATACCATGCCCCTACTGCAGTAGTATAATGTGTACACATATATCATAATGCATGCATAATCACCATATTTTTACTGGTACCAAACCGCATCGCCCATAATGCAACACTTGGCCATTTTCACCATGACCGCGGTAAACAAAATAATCAACAATATAAAGTGTTGTGGGCCAGCCATGATTCATCTCATGCGGTTATGATCCAAAGGACCACCGGGGTCATTGCTCATTAAGAGCCACCCCCCACATGGGTCGGCCACATGTAGCTCCCGGTAGCAATACATGGACGGCTTATGACTTACACACCGAGTCACAGGGGAAATAAGAATGCTTGTGCACTAAGCCACCCTTCCACTGGGTTGGCCGAGGGAACTCCCCTAACGTTCCAACATCGGCGGCTATGATATGCCATGGATGCAATACAATGCAAATCAAATGTATTTCTCACACTATGCATCCTAAATGCCACTCATCAATCATCATCATCATAATCACCAACACCACCATACATACCTTAGTGAATTCTATTATTGTTGGTTTTAGCCATTGTTTTCAAGTTTTAAGTATGGCATTTTCATCTCAATATATCATTTATTATACATGCAAGTCACCACTTGCAATCAACCATAATGGCATCATAAACATCGCAAATCATCATTAATATTCATTAATCTTTCATCAAATCCACCACATAATCATTTAGTGGATTTTTATTTCATTTGTCATTGCCATTGTTTCATAACTAGTGTGGTAATACAACAATTCATTAATACAATTCAAACCACACATACAAGCCTATGCTTGTATCAACTCCATGACATTCATAATTATCTATAATAACAATCATCCTCAATATCAATGGTCCTTTATACAAGGAAATGATCCACAATATCATCCATCATTATTCATTATCGATACTCTCTCCGATTCATCAAGTTATAACACATACTATGTCATTTAATCCTTCCCTCATTGGTTTCACAATCACACAAGGGTGTATCTTACAACTCCATTATTACGCTTTCATATGATTCATCACATCATATTATTGGTGGTAAACCCCTGGGTCCTCATAACATATCATAAGTACGTACATATTTCCCAAGGTCTCAATCCATATCAAACACCACCAAGTCAACACAAGGTGACTATCAAGACATAATCAAAACATGTACGATCAGTTATACAAACATTCCATGAAGTAAGAAAGCGCAAACCATAACCCAAAAAGGTATAAAAGTATGTAAAATCCAACATTGGGGAAATCCACTGGCAGTGGGAATTCCTACTGGCCGTGGAATCCCCTGCCAAATGCCCAGAATTTCAATATTTTCCAAAACAGAGAAACCCACTGGCCGTGGGAATTCCCATTGGCCATGGAGTTCTCTGGTTCTATAACTAAAAATGCATATTTCCATAAACAGAGTGATCCACCGGCAGTGGGAATTCCCACTGGCCGTGGATCTCACTGCTGTCAGCTCTATTCTACAGCTTTTTGACCCTTATGATTTTTCCAACTTTGGGACCCTTTTTCACTAGGTTATTCAACTCTAATTTACATGAAATTTTATACACAACTTACCTACCCTAATATCAATTATGTCGTAAAATTTCAAGCCAAAATTCTATCCCAATCAAAATCTAAGCTATAGGGTAGTTTTATTCATATTTTGGGCATTTTACATGACATATCAAAATGCAATTGGCTAAGTTTTTGTCCAAACTTTCCATGGGCCTATATTCATATACATAAATGTGACTTGCTCCAACAAGTCTCATTCAATAAATTATTTCCTAGATCATGATATGTTCTAGTGGTAATTCATGCCCTTATTGGCTAAACCAAACATGCCAAATTGCAAGCTAAGCCTCTTTGGCCACATCTAACCATACACACAAGTTTCATACATATATTATGACTTGTAGGTAACCTCTACCTAAGTACTTATCCATTAAATGAAAATATGACCTATCCCCTTCCTTGTTTTGCATTCAATTCACAATATTAATAATACACAAATCATATTTTTCATTGCCATTGACTACATTCAATGAATTATCATTCACCTTATCATTTTAAACATAATCATGGCAAGGCAAGCATGAGTATAATCATACACATCAATCACAAATCATTCAACTCATGCAATTGAAATGTAAACTCCTCTCCTACCTCGAGAGAAGAACATGATTTGAATACTCTGATTGTTCCGCCGCATTACAATCTACACAATATACACACATATGCATTCATACAATCAATAAGCCATTCCAAGGCACCATCATAATTTTAAACAATGTAAATATGTCTTAAGGCTCAATATCAAGTCCTAGACTTGTTGAGACACCAATTCATACCATTGTGTTAGGTTTCAGGAATTCCTTTCCCAAAACCATGATTCTCTAAATCTTAAGGGCTAACTATTCCCAACAACATCATTACCTCTTATCCACAAGTCTTCTAAATCATCTTATGAATCACTCATTTATCATCATAATTTATTCAAACTCATTATAAGCCTCTTGGCTCCATTCAAGACCATCATCAATCAATAATTTCTAAATGGCATATATCAAAGCCTAAGACTTCATCAAATCAAGTATCCATTTCCTTAATCCACTATCAGTGGTCTTCAACCATTATTATCATGATCATAGTTGCCAATACTCAAGGGATTCAACTCCTCTAATGACATACACACTCTCATACACATATCTCCCAAACCTCAAGAATCAATAAATATCCTTCCAACATCATTAACAATAGCCATACTTTAAATATCATACATTTCCACCAAAAATTAATCCTCAAACCAACATTACATGTTTTCCCCAATCTCTTAGAGCTAAGGTTTCATCAAAACTCAATCACCATTATTAATATTCATCAATCATCATCAATGACCATTCTTCCTTATCAATATCATTCCCTAACATCATTTAACACATTTCCCACTCACATTTCATATCTTCCCCAAATTCCTAAAGTTAGGGTTTCCATAAAAATTCAATAACCACCACTTATACTCATCATTTCCTACTCCATTATGTGCCATTTTTGTGTACCCCTTCACACCCACACAAAAACACATATTTCTCACACCCCACCTTAGGGTTTTGCATAAAAATGGCTCCCATTCCATAACCCATACATATAACACTTTCCCAATCATATGAAAATCAAAACCCAAGGTGCAAGCTCATTTAAATGGAGGGAGACATACCTTAAGCCAAGTAATCATAATGGGATTCTAAGAGAGGGAGAGGGTGACGAAAATTTAAGGAGAAGAGGGAGAGCTTTCATTAAACATCATCTTCTTCAAGCTCCATGGAGAAAAACAAAATAAGGGAGAAGAGTACACCACCTTTTAGGGATTTTAGGGAAAAGATGAAGAGGAGAAATGAAGAAGAAGAAGAAAAAAGTGTCTTGCCTTTCTAGAAGGAGAAAGTGTAGTGAGAGTGAAGAGGGAGTAAGGAAATTAGAGTTAAAACTTAGACTTTCATTAAAACTTCTCCGTTTTATGACAAACAGGATCTTTGATCGGGCTCAATACTAAATCCAAAAATTATTCCGAATATGGATTCAAATTTCCAATAATATTCTTAACAGCCCTGACCAATGGCATCTCAATTGGAGATACTTGGTCTAACACCCATATTTTAACCGGGTATAATTTTAACTCTTAAAGCCTTAATAAATTATAAATAATCCTCATAAATCTGAATATAATTATTTCAATATTTTTGGCATACTTATTAACCTATTTATAATTAATTAATATTTATTCCTTATATTTAATAATTTTTATAAAATTTGGGATGTTACATGAAGCTCTGATACCACTTGTTAACCAAGTGGCCTCAATTACTCAAGAGGGGAGGTGAATTGAGTATTAAAATTTTTTCTTGGAATGCTTTTGAAATTGATTCTTTAATAATTATGCTTGAAGAAAATGACAAATAATTAAGCAAGTAATATAAAAGTATATACGATTCAAGTGAATTCTAACACTTAAGTAATAATCAAAATAATTAAGCAAGCAATTTATATGAGCAAATATAAAAAAGTGTAGGGATAGAGAGATTTGCATACCGATATAACGAGTTCCACCACCCCGGTGTACGTCTCGCCTTCAAGCAGCCCACTTGAAGGATTTCACTATGAGATTAGAGATTACAACTTTGAGGAATCGCGGCTTCCTAGTGTCCCACACTCAAGAACCCAATTATCACAAGTACAAGAGTACCCCATCCAATCTCTTATCTCACAATTACAAGGTTGAAACCCAAGCCAAGCTTCTATGGTTTTGGTGTTTATGATTACAATGTTAACTCTTAAAAAAGTGGATATACAAATTCAATGCTCAAAAATATTTTACTCACAATGTAATCTCTCAAGAGAAACTATGCAAATATAAGAACAGAGAGCTTATGAGAAAGAAGAGAAAATGTGATGCTTGCTCGCTCACTTAGTACCTTGAACGTTCCCTTCTGATCTCTGTTTATAGGCAAGCTTCTTGAGACTCTTTGCATTAAAGAATTGCTCCACTTCCATGATTTATGCAATGGAAGAATAAGCTCCACGTTTCATGTAATGGATTCTCCACTTTGTCTCCCAATAGTTCCATGATTTAAGGCTTGCTTTCTGTAATGGTTCCATGATTTGTGTAGTGGTGTTTCTCTGATTTCAACTTTCATCTTTGGGTAACAATTTTAACTAGATGAATGGATTCATTTTCACCATGAATGGATTCATTTAGTGTAATTTGTCATTCAATAGCATATAAATGGATTCAAGAAACGTATGAATAGATTCAACACTTGATTTTATGAGTAACAGGTATAAGAATCGATTCAAGCATTTAAAACTAAGTTTCCTGGGCAAAGAAAATCGTGTGAATCGATTCAGCCTCACCATGAATCGATTCAAGCTTTAAAAACTCATTCCCTGTGCATTGTATTCGCATGAATCGATTCAATTCCTTTATGAATCAATTCATCATGCTGTTAGGTGCTTTTCCTTGCTTTGTTGAACCCTTTTTGAGATCCCTTTGCATATGTCTTGATTCCTTTGATCATTGGGCACTTGATGACTTATTTTTCACTTGTTTTAGCCCTCTTTAATTCCTTTAACATATGTCCTTGATGTTCATCATTTTCTTATGCATTTGATTCTTGAATCTTTGATCTGTATAAGCTTGATCTTTATGAATTGCTTTGCATAACATCCTTTTATACATAATTAATTTGTCCACAATTAATTATGTTAGGTCTTGTATCTTCAATTGTTTGTCATTATCAAAACCTGTGTCAACATATAAACACAAAGACTTGATATCGTCTATATCTACGATATGTGAGATTAGATCATCAGTATACTCATACACTAGTCTTAATGTATTTCCATGTCCCCACATAAATACTTGACTAGGGGCATTTTAGGATAACTTTCATATGACCTATTACTCCATGGATAAATACGTTTTAAAACAATTTTGAACTGAAATACTTATTTTATTGATAAGCAGAAAAATGATACAAATGGAAAAAGTATAAAAGCTTATAGTGCATACACCAACAATGTCTACCAAAGATTGACCTCGCTATATAACGTTGTAAATAGTGAAGTATTAGGTGATGAACATGAGAGGATTTCGTACTGGAGGCCTTATATCTACTTGAGTCATCAATTTTATGCCATAAGTGATTAGGTTAAAAATCAAGGGGATGGAGTTATAACCCCCAGCAGGAAAGCCATAAATAACAGCTACCTCAGAAAGAGGCAAAGTAAAATCAATGTTGTCTAATCTAAAATACATTTCCTAACCAACTTGACCACTTATTATTTTAACCACTACAAAACTTAGGAATTCAACAGATACTCTTTCATAGGTCGGTTTAAATAGAGTAATAAAATTATCCCTACTTATCATTTTAAATGTATCATCAAAATCCCAAAGGTCTCTTGTCTATCAGCACAGAAAAACTAAAGGAAATTATTTCTTCTTTTCTTAAGGTCTCTAACCTGATCTTTTGCTTTTGAGTAAAGCATTCTATGTTATCAATGTCAAAGAGATTAGGGTCAGAGTTACCTAAAACACGTTCCCTCTTTGGTGCTTGTTGGGAGGAGAAAGTAGCTTTGCCTTTGCCCTTGTTAATCTTTGGAGGCATTGATGTCCTTATAGAGCTTTTGGAGAAATAAAAACTTGCAAAACTTGAAGAGATGAAGAAACCGCTTAGAAAATTGAGATGTCACAGAATTTTGGTAAATATTTCTAGTGGTTTTAGTAATTGAGAGTGTGATTTGAGGAAGAAGATAGCAATAAGCAATGAAGTAGATGAGATAGGGGCTAGGTGATGAGGACATAGCCAGAGGGACTTCTTTTGGCCTAAATAAATCTTTTTGTTTCTTTTAAACATATTTTTGTCATTATCTTAGATAGGTTTAAAAAAGTCCATTAGGTTATAGGTTTGGGCCTTAATTGGTCATCTTTTCCTTATAAGTGTTTTTGGCCTTGTATTTTGGCCACCTTTCTTAGTTTTCCTTAGTTTTAGCATTTTGGGCTTAGGAGAAAGTGAATCCCATTAGGTTAGAGCAAGTACCACCACCCTTAGCCTATATAAGGCATGCTCTCCTTTGTAATACACACCTGGAATTAGAGAATGCAATTGATCTTTTATGAGAACTGAGTTACGTTTTCCTCTTTTATTTTAACTAGGGTTTCTTAACCTAGGCAAGCTCTTATCCTAGGGTTTTCTCCCCTTAGGTGGTGAGTTTTTGAGGCTTATCCTCTTAAAGTGACGCCTATACTTTCCTTATTTACCTAATCCTTGTTTTTGCTCGAATCCTTTTTTTTTCCTTCCACCATTCCATAACCTTTTCACTCCTTTCCCCCTTTTCCTTGCCCACTTTCCTTAATTTCCAAATCATTATTTTCATTTTCTCCCTATCGCATATTACTTCCGTTTACCATTATTGAACAAGAAAGAGAAACACATCAAAAGAGATAGAAGAAGAAGAACTAGATTCCTTTTCCTACATCACTAGGGCATACAAATTAGTAAGAAGAAGATGAAGTGTATGGGGAAGAAGGAAAATTAGGCACTTAAAACGTAAACATAGCCATCAGGTGATAAACCACGACTGTATTTATAACCACGGTCAGGCCATGGATCGTTCTGTTTAGCCTCCACTTTTTAATTCAAAATTCTAAAATTCAAATTTTAAACTTCAAAATTTGAATTCTTTTTTATGAAAAGGCCTCTTTGGAACCATGGCCATATTTTAAACCATGGATAGGCCATGGTTTATTCTATTCATAACTTAGAACATTTAAAACCATGGTTTGGCCATGGTTCAATCCGTCGTGGCATCATATTTAACGGTAGTTCTTACTAAACGTCGGAACCATCCTCAGCAATATAATGGTGGTCCTTTGGTGGCATTTTGGGATACTCCAACTGCCTCTAAGATGCTTGTTACATAAATACATGAACATTAGAATACAATCCATAAGAACGGCCACAAAATTTAATTTATTTTAGCGGAGGGTTTCACCACTAAATATGCCAATTGAAAAAAAATCATGTTTATAGTTGGAAACTGAGTCCTTTTCATCTATAGAAAAAATATTCCACTTTAGCTGTTTTGGTCAAGTCTACTGCCAAGCCTTCAAAGTTGGTTACCATAACATTGAAGAAATTTAAAACTAACATTATTTATTTAATATTTATGCGATTTTCAATCAGATATAAATTTAACATAATTTTCAAAATATTTTTTTTATTTCTTATCCATTATAGAAATTGGTATAAGATAACTGAAAACTCAAAAAGAAGTGTTAATATCTGTGAACACAATAACTGAGGTAGTTTTATTGTCCATTGATTAAAAATAGTTCATTCCAGATTTGGCAATCGAGGAGGTAAGGTTACCAACAAAGAATCTAGTAACAAGCAATGACCCTTGTACTGTGATGACAATAAAGTAAATGCACAAATTTACAAGTAAAGGCACCTATGTCATAAAAACAAAAGAAGAAAATCAATTGACAATAAATTTATCTGGACCTTGAAAAAGGAAACCCATTGGTCTACGCATCTTCTGCTCCAAGCTTTTCTTTGACTACCAAGTGGTTACTGAGACGCCCTGAAAATACGTGGAAATTTTTCACGATTTTAAAATCATTGTTCGATGAAAAGAAATTAGGTGGTGAAGCTCTC
Source organism: Clitoria ternatea (assembly GCA_037962975.1). Lineage (NCBI taxonomy): Eukaryota > Viridiplantae > Streptophyta > Magnoliopsida > Fabales > Fabaceae > Clitoria > Clitoria ternatea. The sequence goes on from CM075670.1 coordinate 138,430,197, forward strand.
TAGTTCAATGCCTGGATCTATGAGCAACCGCTCCCATATATGAAGATATGAGAGGGTAAGATTAAAAGATGATTTTTTTAATAAATTTCTAATTAGAAACAATGGAAGAATTAATTAATTTAATTGTTGCATGATTGAATTCTAGTAGGAAAATTTTCATGAGGTACAAGGGTTCATAATATGCTCAAATTACTTTTTAAGATGATGTAAGCAAAGGATTCAATGCAATAGAAATAAAAATTAATTGGAACAGAATAATTTGGGGCATTAGGGCGCCACTCCCTCAAGCGAGAACCATATTCGCTTGAGCGAGCTCACATAGGCGCGCTAGAGCGAAACCAAGAAAGGCTGAGCGAAGAAATAATTAAGCATCAGGGGCTCTTCTCGCTTGAGCGAGCTCCACCTCGCTTGAGCGAGATACGAAGAGCACCCCCGGGCGAGCCAGTGAGACACTTAAGCGAGAGAAGAGATTTGCATCAGGAGCCAATCTCACTTAAGCGAGTTCCTTCTCGCTTGAGCGAGATCGTCTCAGTGACATTAAGAACTCTTTGCCTGATTTTCGCTTGGGCGAGGCATCTCTCGCCTGGGCAAAAATCGTCCAGTGTCTAATTCTCTTCTTCCTCGCTTGAGCAATCACCAAGCCAGGACCATTTCACTTGAGCGAAAATGGTCCAGTGACCAACCTCTGCTCCCAGGCACAATCTCGCTTGGGCGAGACTGCTATCCGCTCGGGCGAGTTTTGGCCAGTGGCCACACCATCATCCCACGAAGGTCTCGCTCGAGCAAGATCGCCACTTGCTTGAGCGGGTTCTGCAGGACTTATACAGAATGTGGATTTCACACAACTTAGCACCTCAAACTTCAATTCATGCCATCTTAGCCTATTCTAATGCATTATATCCATATAACCATGCATGTATAATCTCATCCAAATATCTATACATTTCAAATCAATCACCATTCATTCGATGCATATTGTTTGAAATCATCTTCTTATAAATTCCATAAAATACTTCAAATCATAATGCACATCATTCATTCATAAGAATTAGCATCATCAGACATCATAATTCATCATCTTATATCATTTGGGTCATAAATGAAAATTGGCCATACACCCCAAGGTCCAATTTTCTTACATGACCCTCACATTCATCATCTATAATCTAGATAACAAAATAAGCATACATACATCTTATATGCTATACAAAAATCTAGATTTCACCGGCCAAGGCACTTTCTATACTACTATTTACCTCCTCAACCAAAATGTACTTCAAAATGTCCACTTTCCCCACAATTACCCTGCATCACAAATCTAAAAATGGACAATATCAGAGAGTGAGTCACATATTCCAAAGGAATGAATATGAATACCTTATGATTATGTACATATGCATCAAAACATGTATACTTTACACATACATATCATTCACCATACTCTTTTTCATCACAACACCATCATACATACATGACAAGTAACATTACAATTTAGGCAAAGTACACAACATATACATAATCAAGTCCCATAACAATTTGACTAGCATACAAACTATTATTTGGTATTCATATCTTTTATGTTATCTTAGTATATCATTTCATCCTCATCACATCCATCATCATATCTCATCACCTTTGGTATACTTCCTTGCTATATATGCAAATGTTCTTAAGCTAATGCATATGCACAATAGAATTTCTCATCACCTTCGGTATACTTCCTTGCCAAACACATTAGCTACACCATACACCACATTACAATTTCTCATATCATTCCAAGCAAGGCTAACATGCATACCAATACATATGGCAATCCAATAACATTCAAATTCATGCATTTAGAATATAAGACTCCTCTCCTACCTCAAGAGAAGAATTCCGATTGATAAGACGCACCCACCTTGTCGTTCGGAATGGATCCTACATTAACATGCATACAGAATCCCAATCAATCAACTATTTAAGACATCATTCATTTCTATTTAATCATAATTGTACCTACAATTTCTTAACATGCATTAGACATGTTATAGACCTCAATTTTATCATTTATTAGGCTTCAGGAACTCCTTCCCATCAAGCCACATTCATTAAATTCAAGCGCCACAAAACAACCATAGCCCCAACCTTCAATAAATACCACAACAAATAATTACCCACATACCTAATGGCTTATATTTGCTCTCAATCACACTATCCAACCAATATTCATAACTTTCCCCAAATCCTTAAAAGCTAGGGTTTCTCTAAAACCCAACAACTCTTATTAATGTCTCATCATTCTTCATCTCTTACCATCATAAATGCATCTACTACTCTTGTCCCTCATTAAATACACACATTTATGGCAATTGTAACATCCCGATTTAATAATTAATTACCGAATAAAAATAAATCATTAAAATAATAATTGCTAAGTGGGGAAGATTATTTATTAATTATAATTGGTTTAGTTAATTTCAGTTAAGAAAGCAAAGGCTGATTGATTGTGACTAGTTGTCAATAGCTGACTAGTTGTGACTATGTGTATATGACACGTGTGGGGGCTGCTGCTGTGCACGACTTCCCATCCCACTCTTCTTTTCTTCCGCGTGCGTGAATATGCATATATATGTGTCTATAGTCACTGATATTATGCATCTTTCTTCAGACTCCTCTTCTTCCGTTCTCTCTTCTTTTCTTCTTCTTCTTCTTCACTCTTCGATCTTCTTCTTTCTCCTCTGCGCTTTGTTTCCATGAGCTCGCAACCATGGTAGCTGAGGATCGGAGTCCTCCTTCCTTACTCGATGAGCCAGTGAGGGTAAGGGTGTGCATTCCCTCTGCATGCAACCTATCTCCTTCCTTATTCCTTCATTCCTTCATCGGCTTCCCTCCTTCTTCCTCTCCTTGCTCGAAGCTGCCAAGTCTTAGTGGAGATCTGCGCTTCGAGGAGCTTCAAGGTGGTGGGAGTGTTCACAGCGTTGTGATGGAGCTACTCCAGGGAATGAACCGAGAGTTGGGTGTCTCAAAAACCTAAATGGTCTTCCCTGCTCTTGCATACAGATGTGCTAAGAGTGACTCAGTGTTCCTCTGAAACTGAGTGTCGTGTTGACCGATTGAAAGCTTTAGTCCAGGTAGGGGGTATCTTCTATCTTAAATGCATGAGTTATGAACGGGTTCTGAGTGTTGATGCTTGCTGTTTCCGTGTTCTGATCGTGTGTTGTGTTATATGCGAGTGTGTACTGCCCAGTTGCATGACGAGTGAAAGTTGAGTGTTGCATGTTGATGGCCTGTGAAGGTTGAACGATTGTGTGAAAGGAATGTGTTAAAGTGCTGTTAGTGATTACCGTGTGTTTACATGACCTGCAAGTTGTTATGAGTTCAAAATGCTGACTGCATATGGTGAAATATGACTTAGTGAATCTGATAATGTACCTTACCAATTGCATGTGTTGTCTGAGTCCTGACATTGTTTAAATGCCGATTGCATGTGTGTTGTTAGGGTCCTGATGACGTGTTATACCAGCCGCATGAGATGTGTGTGTTGTTGAGTGCTGATAATGCCTAGTGCCAATTGTATGAGATGCATGTGCTATTGAGTTCTGAGAATGTGTAATACCGACTGCATGAGATGTATGTGTTGTTGAGTTCTGTTAATGTCCAGCATTGATTGCATGAGATGCATATGCTGTTTAAATGCTGATGATGTATGACGCTGATTGCATGAGATGCATGTATGGCTGTGTATATGAACTCTGTATTGTGTGATGAATCCACGTGTGGCATATGGGATACGTTTGTGCTGAGAGCACGTAGTGTGGGACACTACCATCGGTTATTAAAGCGTGGGACGCTGTGAAATCCTTGAGTGGGACTCAAGGTAGCCCTTGAGTGGGACTCGGGCTGCCTGTGAACACCTTCGTTGGCGCTGAGAGCGTTGGTGTCACCTGTGGGCAAACGGTTGGGTACCTGTAATATGGCCAAGCAGCTGGGAGCTGATTTGATAGATGAGAGCTATGTATAAAAAGGCTGAGAGCCTACGTTCCAACGTCTAAACTGATACACACGAATGCGAAACCGAGTGAAATACTATGTGTGTATTAACTGATTAATATTGTTTGGAAGTTGACTATGCATTGATGATGTTGATGAGATGATGAATGTGAAACTGAGTGAAATACTGTGTGTATTAACTGTTGATATTGTTTGGAATTGAGTATGCAGGTGATGATGTTAATGGGATGATGAATGTATATAACTGATTGAATTATTCTGTGTGCATATGCTGTTGATGCTGACTGAATCTGTTCTATGAACATATATCAAGGTGATTGAAATGTTATGTGTGTATAGCCGAGTGAGAACTGTTAGATTCTGATCGGAAAATGTTGAACATGTGCGTTCTGATTCGTTGGTATTATCATGTTACTGATTGTCGCTATATTGATGTTATTGGCTGTATATGTGCACCTGGCCGAGTGATAACTGATGGATTCCGATCGGTAAGAGTTTGATGTGTGTCCTGGTTGATTGTATTTGCTTTGACTTTAATCGTTGCTATGTATAATTGCGTGTATATATATATATTGCTATATAATTGTGGTATAACCTGGGTCAGTATTTATCATTTAATATCTAAGATGCTCACCCCTACACCATTTTTAAGTGTGCAGGTCGTGCTCGGAAATGATGATAGGGCCTCAAGTCTGAGTGTAGTGTACTCCGACTGTTGAGTACTTGTATTACATTATTATGTTCCGTCAGTGTAGCCTTGGCCGACTCTCATGTAAAATGATGATTAAATATATTCATTTATAAAGATTGAATAGTCATGGTGTCACTTGTATGGTATCGCAAGTATTGGTAAATGCATAATATCAAGATACTGGGTATTCCGAGTATATGGTTACATGTTTTCGGGTCGGTAGATTGGATTTGTGGGCAGGTTTATATTTTTGAGTACATATATTTATACATAAGTGCTTTATGTTAATTTGATGCGTCTTCTGACTGGGATGTGTTGATTCGAAGGTTGTTGATGAATGAATTATGCTGAGTTGATGATTCTGAATGAGACTATAGTAATTGGGTATTTCCGAATGAATACACTGAGTGATTCCGAGTGAAGGATATAAGTAAACCCCGAGTGAAAACCTTGAGTGATCCACTCCTGAGAGGGGAGTTAGTGTAGTGGTTTAGAATGGAATGGATTCTGAGTGTAAGACATTTATATTTCGAGTGAATGATGTAAAATCTGAGTGAGTGAGGATCTGTAGACCGAGTGGTTGAGCTTGAATAAGTCCGAGTGGAGCTTAACTACTAGATTTCCCGAGTGGTTTATACTTGTGACCTATATGACTGAAACAAAGAGCTGTGTGGATTCTGAGTGAGGTATGAGCGTGATGATTTACCGAGCGAACATATGTCCCAAATCCGAGTGAGAAATTACCTTGTACCTGTGTTCGCCCCAGCGAGTTAGATTTAGCTCCAGCGAGTGTGTGTTTGGGAAGGCTTTGTGTTGGCAACGCTTAAGCGAATCGTGCCTCGCCCGAGCGACTAGAGCTGTTCGCCCAAGCGTGTGGGATTGCGCTGAAGCGAGTGGATGCTGGTGTTGGGCTTCGCTTGAGCATCTCCTTCTTCCGTTGTTGCATTGCCATGTCTCGCTCATACGGCGTTGGACCTCGCTTGAGCGGGGGTATACTATTTGGTCGGGTTTGAATTGTGGTGCTTCCGTTGATTGCCGAATGGGTGCCTTGTCCTCCTTGCTTTCCATTCTATATGTTACCCGGTTGTTTTATGGTCCATTCTGGTTTATTTAATTTTTGAAAAATTTTCCTTATGATTTGGGCTTATTATTTATTTAAATTAGGGTGTTACATTTTGGTATCAAAGCAGACTGAAAGGTCCAAGGCCAAGGTATGCTTACCGAGTGTAAGCGGTTGTATGCATTGTGACCGAGTGGTCATCATTATTATGATATTGATAGGAGGTCATTCCCTCCTGGTCTGATTGATTGCATGCCCTGATTAAATTGGTATTGTATATGTTTGTGATTTTCTATTGAATTTGATATACGTCGGACTATGAATGGTGTGGTTGTATGCCTGTGCCTTGTTGGGAAATTTGAATGTGTGATGAATGAATGGTATATGATTTATAAGAGGTGTGCTGCAGTTTCCTAAGACAAAATCTGGGGGAGTAATGGGTGAGTAAAGGTGAGATCGGGTATGTGTTAAAAATTGGGGTTGTGTCTCGATGGCGATTGAAGAAACCAAGTAAGTGATGGACTAGATGCTGGACCAATAGGTGTAGTGACCCAGTTGATTAGGCATGATCATGAATGAATGAATGTGAAATAGAATATCTGTTTGACTTGGTTACTGTCTTGGTTTTGGTGTGTGAAGACCAAGTGAATGATATTAGACCTTATAATAATATTTGAATATTGTGAGGTACCTATCGTGGGATACTGGATAGATAGCGACTCCTTAGGAATCCTAAGTCTAATAATTTATTAACCTTATGTGCTGTTGAACCCGAGTAAAGCAATTACGTAGTAACTCAGTGAGGCTTGAATGATTATCGTGTGATATGTGAAATGTGTTAGTGGTTGTGCTATAATTAAGTAAATGCGCATGCAACTCTTGGATTTTTGGTATTTGTGAACTGTTTTGTGATGGTGTGACCCTGTCCGCGAATGCATATTAATAATTTTGTGAATACTGACTGAATACTTGTAAATAGGAGTGTTACCATTACTGCCGAGTGCTATTTGTGACGGATGTTTTGTAACCTAGCACATGAACCCTGCGTGATATATGTATATATGATATAGGTGATTGAGGGTGAACTGCTTTTATGTATTGCTCTATATTTGAAACATGATAGTTGTTTGATGATTGAAATGCGTAATCTGTGCGTGGTTGACTATTGATGCATGCAACACCCAGATATTGTGATAGATATTAATTGTGAATCATTGTGGTGATACCCCGTCTGAAGGATGTGTATATATATATGTATGCTAATGAGAATGTCGAGTGGCTCATGTTGTGAGTCAGCAAATAAGAGCTGTGTGTGATTTATAATGAAATGCATCAGCGTTGAACGTTTTTTAGAGTGGGCAATCAGATGAATGCGTGGGGTATTGAGGATTCTGAGATTAATCCTAAAAGACCTCCGAGTTGGACTCGAGGCCATGCTTGGAGCATGAGCATTGGATGCTTATTGAAAGTCCTTAGGTTGGACTCAAGGCAAATGCCGAGTGCATTGGAGTTGGACTCCTGGTGAATAAATCATATGCCTCTGATTCGCCGACTGCATGAATACATGTGTATAAGAGCATTATTATTGAGGCTGACATGATTTGCATGGATTTGAATGATTTGAGTAGTTTCCGACTTGATGATGTTCTAAGAATGAGGTCTGACTGAGTGAATGCACATGTATTGATGCTGTTGCCAAGTGTGATGTAATGTTATAATTGAGAATGTATGTTATGATACAATTTCTGATCGAATGATTATGTGTACACTTACGATGATAAATGAACTCAACGTGAATTACATGAATATGTGGATATAATATTGTGAATGAAATCCTTAACATAGTTGGGAATTGGTTTGGGTAAACCCGATTGGATGAGTACATATGTAATTAATGCTATTGTTGAGTGCAATATATGGTTATGGTTATGGTGCATGCTGTAGTGAACAATGACATAACCATGAATAATTGGTATGAATCCGACTGAGTGTCTGTATGTACATTAGTGCCGTTTCCTAGTCCATGGTGTGTTATGACAGTGTCGCAACCTGGATCGCGACGGCGCGGCGAGAAAGAGAGAAGGGTGTAGGATGAAACCGGGAGTCGCCACCAACGTTTTTATCCATAGGAAAAACATTGGAAAAAAAACTAAGTTCAGTAAAGCACTGGTTAAAAACTGAGATTCAAGTTCGGGAGTCGGTTACGAGTAGGGAAGGTATTAGCACCCTACATCGCCTGTCAAAAACAGTACCAAGATTGAAAATGCGCAACATAAATAGCCTTGCAAAAGATGGTTTGTTTCTTCCCTTTTATTGTTGTATTTTTTTTTATTAAAAAAAACGACAGAATGGAGTGAGAGAACTGTACAAACATAGAATGTCGAAGCGAGGTCAATGGGACATTTTATCCAAATTAAACTCGACTTCGATATGAGACAGAAGAGAGGAAGAGAACGCTAATAAGGCGTCACGCCTAAATTAGACGTCCTCGAATAAAAAAAAACAGGGATAGGAAAGAGATAAGCGGGACGTCTCGTCCTAAGTATCCCTTCCCTATGAATTATGGCGAGGCTTGAGCAAAAACTAGGGGAAAATCAACAAGACGTCACGTCTAAATTGATTTTCACGAAAGCGACCAAAAAGAAGAACATTTATGAAAGAAACATGAAAGTGAGGAAATAAATCAATAAAAAGAAATAAGAAAGATGGGCCCGACAGGAGTTGAGGTCCTGCTCCTACGTATTCTTGAATTATCAAGAAATCAGGGTTACGTAGTTCTGAGTGTTGTTCTTTTAGGAAAAGACTTGGGAAATGATGATGGATGTCATTGAGATGGGAAACTCATACAAGGCGAAGTTCTTCGCACGTGTACGAATCCTAAAGAGGTTGTGTAGACGGGAGTGCTCCCGTACGACACTGTTTTTTTTTTAAAAAAAAGAAGATTTTCAAACTAGAAAATATAACATGTGCAAAATTTATTACTTATTATTTTTATATTATTATATTTTTTTTAGGGGAAAGGGGGGTAAACACTGACAGTATAAACTATGCTACGCATAAAAATCATAACTATGGACAGCAAACTGGCAAGGAAATAAATGATTGAAAACAAGAGAAATAAGGGACAGAAAGGAACCGGTGTGGAGGGCTCAGGATCGGTGTTGGAGTCAGGCGCAGGTCTGGTGTCAAACCGGTACTGGACTTACACGTTGACAGAAACACCGGACCGGTGTTGGATTAAATGCTGGAAACTGGAGGATGTGACCGGTGTTGGTATGAATTGATCCGAAGCGAGGAAGTGCCCAGACGCTGTGTAGGGTCGATGTCGAGGATTGGTAAAGACAGTGACCTGGTAAGGTACAATAGAAACAGTGAAGGGCAATGACTTCGTACTGGGACGGTGTAGGTTCGACGTAGGAACGGTGTAGGTTCGATGTGAGGGACAGTCTCTGAACAATGGAGAACTTCAAGTTTTCTAATACTGGAGGTCCTTTTATGATAATCTAGGCAAATCACGGGTTTCAAATGGGAAAGTCCTTTGAAGGTTTTGAGGAATCAGAGAGAATTTGGGAGAGTTTTCTTCCAAGAGGGGGATTCCAACCCCTTGAGCTTCTCTGGTTGGGGTATTTATAAGGCTTAAGGGTATGGGTTGAGTGTTTGGGACAACCAGAGTTCCCACTCACCCATACGCATAGTGGTGCAACCCTAGCCACTATCTGTTTGTGGGGAGCAGTGGTTCAGTGGGGTATTTTTAATTGTCCACTTCCGCCCCTTGTCTGCCACCTTTAGAGAGTGCGATTCCAGGTCAGCGCGCATAAACCTCCGACCTCGTCCTTCCGTTGTCAAGTTTGTGACGTCGGCCTTTAAAGACACCGGTTGGACGGGATTCCTACTGGTCCGATGTGGCCTCTCAAGAACCTGGATCTGTATCTTCATACCGGTTGAACTTTTTTCAAGGTGGTATCACAGGGGCGGTGTTCTCCCTCCTAGTCCGAATCTAATGTTTCAGCCGGTGTGCATATGTTTCGATCTGAGTCATCCCATTAGATCGAGAAATTTTACTTGGGCCGGATTGACCTGTCCTTCCGTTGTCAGATGTATGACATCGGTCACTAAGGAACTCCAGCAACTGGTCTGGTGTTCCCCACATAAACCGGTGTCATTTTTACAACAGTCGAAACTTTTGAGGTGCCACGGGACCGGTGTCCTTTCCATTTGGGCCGGACCGAAAGAGGTGTTCACAGATGCCCCTCTTTACTCCCCTTTTTCACAAGAAAAATATGGAATCTTCGTATTTCCGAGGTGAAAAAGGGAGTAAAGACATGAACACCGATGTAGGGGCTAAGCGGGACCCAAAGCCGGTGTGGGACTCGATGATGTGGCTGGTTAATCAATCGACGTGTCCTCCACGTGGCCCTTGTCAGGAGATGACTGGAACATCCTACGTGTCATCATCTAACTGGTTCTTTTCAAAATTCAAAATTCGCGCCCCTGGACCGAAATGCCAAAAGTCGGCCCTTTTTTAATGGGCCTTGGGCCGGAATACGGAAAGTTCTGGATCCTCGCTTCCCCCTCTATAAAAACAGCTTCAGGGATCTATCATTTTCACTCCTTTCTTGATATTGAAGTGCTGCCTCTCCGACGTTCTCCGGTGTTAAAGTTCTTCTCCGGTATTACAATTCTTCTCCGGTGTTACAAACCCTGGCCCGTACTAAGAGAACTGCACGCATGGCCTCAGCAGGTAGCCCTCATCTCCTTCATTTTAATTCGTAGATAGGTCATGGGGGACACCGGTTCGAGTAGTGACTCCATTGAGGTCCTATCAGGTCCTCCTTCAATTACATCCCGGCGTCAGCCGGGTGGAGTCTCGAGCCGAGGTCTGAGTCACCATAGTGAGGCAACCTCAGGGGCTTCACATCGGCTCGTCTCATCAGGACACCATTTCTCCACATTGCCTTTGTGGGAAACAGAGGGGTTTGACACATCGTCAGACTCATCGTTTAACTTGGGCACTGCTAGTGAGAGGGGTAGCAGCGTCGATCTCTATCTTACTGACAATGTGGCTTTTTACAGCTGTATTCCCTTCCTTCGCCATACCGTCCGAATGGCTTCTGAAAACTCCTCCACCGGCGCCGTTGTGATAACTGATCCCGTTGAGACAAATGTCTTGGCACACCGGATTAACTGGCTAGCTGAGAAGGCCAGGGATCCCTACTTCTGGGTTCATGAAGACCCAAAGACCATCGTCTCCCAGTATGCTGAAGATGCTGCCGATGTCACCATTGAAGATGTCATTGTTCACGCCGATATTGAGCATGAAAATGACTTTACTGTATTCTGCCCCCTAACCTCAGATAGGATCTGCCATCAACCGGGGTCGAGAAATCTCTTCATGTATGAGATGGTCTTCTCCAAGATAGACGTCCGCTTCCCACTGACGGAGTTCGAGATGGGGGTACTCCATTTTTTGGACTGCTCTCCCAGCCAACTTCATCCCAATGGCTGGGGGTTGGTAAGGGCTTTGGAAGTACTTGGGGAGTACTTTCACTTCATCCCCACAGTGGCCCTCTTTTTTACTTACTGCAGGGTGATGCGCCGGGGTAACGCTGGAGGGGGTCTGGGCTTCATCAATCTCCGCTGCGACTCAAAGGTGGTTAACTTTGAAAGTTACACCGAATCGGCAAAGACGGACGGGGTCAGCTTCAAACACTCCTATGTCAAAGTCGATGTCAATGCAGGGAGGCCGGTGTTCTGGGAGAATTCTGATTTTTCCAGAAAGTTCTACACCGGTTGGACTCATGAGCACTTTCTCCTGACAAGCAATGCCTACATCGTCAGTGAGAGTACTTTGTCAACTGAGTCCAAGAAAGTCCTGGACGCTCTGAAGGGTTACTCCGTCTTGGCCAAAATCTCCTGCAGGAAGCTTTTGGGGACGGAGTCGGGCCGGGATGCTTACCTTGGTAGATACTGTTCAACCTTCCCTTTCCTTTCCCCCCCCCCTTTTTTTTTGATATACTCACACCGGTCCTAACATCGTTCCCCCTTTTTTTTAGGTGAGATGGCTCGGATTGACATTCTCAGAAAACTGAGGGAGGCTGCCGAAGCCCGGAACGCTGCTGCTACTGAACAGGAGAACAGGGTGACTCCTCGTCTCACACCGGCCAAAGTTGTGAGCATCCCGGCTGACAATGTTGGGGCTATGACTCTGGGGCCAGCTGAAAGGGTCCTAGTTAAAAGGAAGACCAACCCCAGTGCAACCTCTAAGCAGAAAAAGCACAAGGCTTCAAGGGTTGTGACCGAGGTAGAGGCACCACGGGAGGAGCAGGCCGATCCTATAAATACTTCTCCGGACCGGTCTCAACCAGAAGACATCATCATCAACTCCCGTCTTTCGGATTTTTTGGAGTATGTCGGAGGGACACCGGCTCGGTTCAACATCCCCTTCAAGCTCAAAACCGATCTTCCTGCTCCCGAGGCACAGTCTGCTGCTGAAGCAGCTATTTTTAATTTAGTTGAGGCTGCCGGGGTCCTCAGCTCTTTGGGCCACTCCTACTATTCCGGTGTTGAGGCTAAAGAATGCCTAGATCAGATGGAGAAAGCTGAGGCCTTAAGAGTTAAGGCCCAGACCGCCTTGACCCAAAAGGAGCAGGAGTTGGTCAAGAGCAAAGAAGACCTGTCCGAACTCACAGCGGCTTACACATCGGCAGCCAGGAGGGCAGATGCTGCTGAGGCTAAGGGCAAAGCTTCAGAGGACGCTCTCTAGGCTCTCTGAACCGAAGTAGATGAAGCCAAGGCTGCAAAGGCCGAGGTAGATAAGAAGAACAAGGAGCTAGCCGAGAAGCTTGCCGATATGCAGGAAGAGCAGGTGAGGGAGCGGAAGGAAACTGAGGAGCAATTGGCTGAATTTTTGGTATTGGCTGATGTCGCTTTCAGCTCCGCCGTTCGTCAGGTTGTACATCGGAATTCCGCTGTACAACTTAACCTGAACGGTATAGGTGTCTACTATGAATTTCATGGTGGTCATTTATATGCTATGAACCGGGGTCAGGCTTCGGAACCTAAGGATATTCCTTATGAGCCCATGCCTCTCCCCGAGGGCCAGAGCATGGAGCTGAGGACGGTGTCGGAGGAATCCGAGAGGACAGCTTCTGCTAGACCGGACTCTCCAGCATCTAATTAGGATTTTTTCTTTTAGCCTTATTCCGAGATGGGCTCCGGAGTCAAACTTTTGTAATGGCCTTAGTGCCCTTTATTAATATAAGGCAATTTTTCCACATCTGCTTGTCTTTCAAATTTTTTCAAAAATATCAAAGTATAACCAACCTGTTGACCGATGTAAGATAACAACTTGAAATAACACCGTCTAAACATTAATCTGTAGTTGGGATTGAGACTTCACTTATCGTTTCCCAGTTTAAATTGAACATCGTCCCTTCAACGCACAACCTTGGATTGGTGCACCATGATCACTTCGTCCTTAATTTCTATCGCCTTTAAATGGCCGAGGTAATATGCACGACATCGGCCTCGGCAATGCCCGAATCGAACCGTGAACTTAATTCTATCCTAGGTAGGTTTCATGATACCGTTTGTTACATAACAGAAACCGGTGTAACCACTGGGACATCGTCCCCTAATTCACATTGGGCTGACTTCATTCGATTTGAGGGTCATGACACCGGTTTTTTTTTGTTTGTTTGTTTTTGTTTTTTTTTTTATTTTTTGTTTTTTTTTGGTTTTTTTTTTTAGGAAGTGGTTAACTGGGAATTACCCTTTGAATGCCATGAAGCGGAAAGACTGTCTTTCAGTTAACAAGAGGAGAGAGGATTGGTTGTCGATTTCCAATCGATTAGAGATGAAGGGTGCCTCGCTTGGCGATCGGAAGATAAAAGGATGCCCTCTTAGGTGACTAAAAGGCACTTGTTTAGCAACAGGAAAGTAACGTAGTGCCATTTGATTGGCGACAGGAAAGTAAAGGAGTGCCATTTGATCGGCGACATGAAAGTAAAGGGGTGTCGTTTGATTGGCAACAGGAAAGTAAAAGGGGGGGAGGCCATTTGATTGGCGACATGAAAGTAAAGGTTGGGGTTGACCCTCGGTTGACAAGAAAGGTAAAGATTGGGGGAGCTAACAGGACGTCTCATCCGAATTAACTCACTGTTGACACGAATTATAAAAGGTGCCACTTGATTGGCGACAAGAAAGTAAAGGGTGAGGGTGTTGCCTCTTCGTTGACTGGAAAGTAAAAGGTGCCATTTGATCGGCGACAAGAAAGTAAAGGGTGAGGGTGTTGCCTCTTCGTTGGCTGGAAAGTAAAAGGTGCCATTTGATCGGCAACAGAAAAGTAAAAGGTGAGGGTGTTGCCTCTTCGTTGACTGGAAAGTAAAGGGTACCATTTGATCGGCAACAGAAAAGTAAAGGGTGAGGGTGTTGCCTCTTCGTTGACTGGAGAGTAAAAAGGTTCCATTTGATTGGCGACAAGAAAGTAAAGGGTGAGGGTGTTGCCTCTTCGTTGACTGGAAAGTAAAAGGTGCCATTTGATCGGCAACAGAAAAGTAAAGGGTGAGGGTGTTGCCTCTTCGTTGACTGGAGAGTAAAAAGGTGCCATTTGATTGGCGATAAGAAAGTAAAGCGTGAGGGTGTTGCCTCTTCGTTGACTGGAAAGTAAAAGGTGCCATTTGATCGGCAACAGAAAAGTAAAGGGTGAGGGTGCTGCCTCTTCGTTGACTGGAGAGTAAAAAGGTGCCATTTGATTGGCGACAAGAAAGTAAAGGTTGGGGGAACTAACAGGACGTCTCGTCCGAATTAGCTCACTGTTGACAGGAAATGTAAAGGTTGGGGGAGCTAACAGGACGTCTCGTCCGAATTAACTCAATGTTGGCAGGAAATGTAGAGGTTGGGGGAGTTAACAAGACGTCTCGTCTGAATTAACTCAATGTTGGCAGGAAATGTAGAGGTTGGGGAGTTAACAGGACGTCTCGTCTGAATTAACTCAATGTTGGCAGGAAATGTAGAGGTTGGGGGAGTTAACAGGACGTCTCGTCCGAATTAACTCAATGTTGGCAGGAAATGTAGAGGTTGGGGGAGTTAACAGGACGTCTCGTCCGAATTATCTCACTATTGGCAGGAAATGTAAAGGTTGGGGTTGACCCTCGGTTGCCATGACTGCGGGTTCTTGGGGAACTGCCCCTTGAACGCAAGAGAATGAATCTGGGGGGATGTCCCAGTTTGACATGACTGTGGGTGGTTGGGGAACTACCCCTTGATTGAGAGGATATACTCGGGGAGATGCCCCAGTTTGACATGATTGGATGAAATCTTGGGGAACTGCCCCTTGAATAAGAGAATAAACCCGGGGAGATGCCCCAGTTTGACATGATTGGATGAAATCTTGGGGAACTGCCCCTTGAATAAGAGAATAAACCCGGGGAGATGCCCCAGTTTGACATGATTGGATTAAATCTTGGGGAACTGCCCCTTGAATGAAAGAATAAACCCGGAGAGATGCCCCAGTTTGACATGATTGGATGAAATCTTGGGGAATTGCCCCTTGAATAAGAGAATAAACCCAGGGAGATGCCCCAGTTAGACATGATTGGATGAAATCTTGGGGAACTGCCCCTTGAATGAAAGAATAAACCCAGGGAGATGCCCCAGTTTGACATGATTGGATGAAATCTTGGGGAACTGCCCCTTGAATAAGAGAATAAACCCGGGGAGATGCCTCAGTTTGACATGATTGGATGAAATCTTGGGGAACTGCCCCTTGAATAAGAGAATAAACCCGGGGAGATGCCCCGGTTTGACATGATCGAAAGAGTCTTTATGGAAAACTGTCCCTTGACCGAAAGAAGAATCTGGGGAGATGCCCCAGTTTTGGGTTGACTGGGAAGTGTAGTCCCACTGGGGAAGGATTTGAAAAGTGTAGTTTTTGGCGATTATGGTTCTACTGGGGGAGAAAATTTGGTGATTCAGGGTAATGTCCCTTTGGGTGAAAGAGAATGGACTTGGGATTTACTACGGATATGCCGAAGGTCTGCTAAGGAGAGTGTTGGGCAACTACACATCTCGGGGATCATGGTTCCTGGCCATCCTTTAACAGAGAAACGCGAAACTAATTAAAAACTTACAGGCGGACTCCCTTGGCGACAGGCGTTGAAGTAACTCATGGCCAAAATAATTATTACTTCTGACTTCATTGAGGTTGTTTCGCAGAGCTGGTTGAGCTTGCTTGAGGTAAGATCTGGCAACGGTGTCCACTTCGTTCCCCATAACTTTGTGTTTTTGTTCTTCTCAAAGCTTATTTTTTTTAAGAAATTCTTTTTAGGCAAAACTTGTTTATTCATTCTAGTCATGAACACATGTGAGAAGAAATGAAACTTTTTATTTATGAACAACAGATATGTACAGGTGACAATAATAATGCAAAAATATGACAAGGTGTGAGGAATTGATGGTAAGGATGGAAGGGAAGGCCTTTTAGATCCTCTATCGATTTCCTGGGAGCGACAAGATTCCTGGTCTTTTCCATGATTTCCTGTTTATCTTCTGATTTTGCTTTCGAGGGCATGACTTGAAAATGGCTTCGATGTTCTAGACCCATCCCCCTGTCTGTGACTTGGAAAATTGGCATTGCAGTGTTGAATCTATAGGGTGTGAATTTGTTGGGGTCGCTTTCTTAGGATTTTTGACCCCGCCAATTGCTCTAACTTTTGCCTAGGTCGCCTTTTCAGGTTTTCAACCTAGCGAGCCCCTTTTTTTTCTTTTTTTTTTCTTTTTATTTTATTTTATTTTATTTTATTTTATTTTTATTTTTATTTTATTTTTTTTATTTATTTTTTTTACGCATAGTATCTTCTCACTGCGTCCGCATTTATAGGCATCGGTAGATCTTCTCCATCCATGTTGGCGAGTATGAGAGCACCTCCGGAAAAAGCCTTCTTCACGACATAAGGCCCTTCATAGCTGGGAGTCCATTTGCCCCGGTGATCTTTATGCATCGACAAAACCTTCTTGAGCACCAAGTCTCCTTCTTGGAATTGTCGGGGTCGTACTTTCTTTTCAAACGCTCGCTTCATACGCCTTTGATATAATTGACCATGGTAGAGGGCAGTCAGTCTCTTACCATCAATCAGATTTAATTGGTCATGTCGAGTCTGGATCCATTCAGCTTCAACCAGTTTGGCTTCCATGATTACTCGGAGGGAAGGAATCTCCACTTCAAAAGGCAGGACTGCTTCCATGCCATAAACTAAAGAGAATGGAGTTGCCCCAGTCGAGGTCTGGACTGAGGTACGATAACCGTGCAGAGCAAAAGGAAGCATTTCGTTCCAGTCTTTATAGGTTACCACCATTTTTTGTATTATCTTCTTGATATTCTTGTTCGCCGCCTCGACTGCCCCATTCATTTTTGGGCGGTACGGAGAGGAATTATGGTGGGAGATCTTAAAGCTCTCACAAAGCTCCTTCATCATTTTGTTGTTCAGGTTTGTACCATTGTCTGTGATGATTTGGCTCGGTAGGCCATACCGACATATCAACTCACGCTTGACGAATTTAACAACAACACTCTTGGTTACATTAGTGTATGAAGCTGCTTCCACCCATTTTGTGAAGTAATCAATGGCGACCAAAATGAAACGATGGCCGTTTGAAGCCTTTGGTTCAATGGGACCAATGACATCCATGCCCCACATCGAGAAGGGCCATGGTGCTGACAAAACATTTAGAGATGACGGGGGTGCGTGAATATGATCAGCATATATTTGGCACTTATGACATCTCCGAGCATAGGCGAAGCAGTCTGCTTCCATGGTCATCCAAAAATAACCAGCCCTTAAGATTTTCCTTGACATGGCGTGCCCATTGATGTGGGTTCCGAAAGATCCCTCGTGGATATCCCTCATGATTCTATTTGCTTCAGCGGTATCAACGCAGCGAAGAAGGATAGAATCATGGTTTCTTTTGTAAAGCACGTCTCCACTTAAGAAAAACCCCATGGCGAGCCGTCGCAGGGTTCTCTTGTCGTTTTCTGTGGCATTGTCGGGGTATTCTTGCCTCTGGATATACCTCTTGATATCATGATACCAAGGTTTTCCATCTGATTGTTCTTCGACTACTTGGCAGTATGCGGGCTCATGACGCTTTTCTACCTCGATGAGGGGCACGTCATAGTCATTGTTTACTTTGAACATTGAAGCGAGAGTGGCCAAAGCGTCAGCCATCTGATTATCTTCCCGAGGAACATGATGGAAAGAAATCTCTTCGAAATCTCTGATCATTTCCATAATGTGGGTGTGATATGGGAGAAGCTTGCTATCTCTGGTTTACCACTTACCTTTTAACTGGTGGACGACTAAAGCAGAGTCTCCGTAGACTTCCAGTGTCCTTACTTTCATATCTAACGCTTGGATCCCTAAGGAGCATGCCTCATATTCAGCGACATTGTTGGTACAATCAAAACATAGCCTGGCACAGACAGGAATGAATTCTTTTTCTGGAGAAATCAAAATGGCCCCAATTCCATACCCTAAAGCATTAGAAGCTCCATCGAATCTTAAAATCCATTTGTCTTTGTTACCGCCTTCTTTTTCATCGGAGAGTGCCAAAATATCCTCGTCTGGGAAGTCGAATGGTACTGGTTGGTAATCACTTACGGGTTGATGGGCTAGGTAGTCAGCCAAAGCGCTCCCTTTTATGGCTTTCTGAGTGACATATGTTATGTCGTACTCAGTTAATAGCACTTGCCATCGAGCAATCCTTCCGGTCAGGGCTGGCTTCTCAAAGTTGTACTTGATAGGATCCATCTTAGAGACTAGCCAGGTAGTGTGACTCAACATGTATTGCCTTAAACGCTTCGCAGTCCATGCTAACGCACAACAAGTTCGTTCTAATGCGGAGTATCACATTTCGCAATCAGTGAACTTTTTGCTTAGGTAATATATGGCATGTTCTTTCTTTCTCGTTTCATCGTGCTGACCTAATACGCAGCCCATGGACTCATCCAGTACCGTCATGTATAAAATCAGTGGTCTCCCAGGGGTTGGTGGCACCAATATTGGTGGTTCTTTCAAGTATTGCTTAATCTTCTCAAAAGCCATTTGGCAGTCCTCATTCCATTGCCCCGGTTGGTTCTTGCGGAGTAGCTTGAAGATCGGCTCGCAGGTCGATGTCAATTGTGAGATAAATCGAGCGATGTAGTTTAATCTTCCCAAGAACCCCCTGACTTCTTTTTCTGTGCAAGGAGGTGGCATTTCTAGGATTGCCCTGACCTTGTCGGGATCCACTTCAATTCCTTTCTTGCTTACAATGAAACCTAAAAGTTTGCCTGACCTTGCGCCAAACGTGCACTTGGCAGGGTTCAATCTAAGCTTAAACCTTCTCAACCGTTCAAACAATTTCCTTAAGTCGCGGACATGATCTTTCGCGGTTCTGGATTTTGCAATGATATCATCCACATAGACCTCTATTTCCTTGTGCATTATATCATGGAATAAAGTAACCATTGCTCTCTGATAAGTCGCCCCTGCGTTCTTCAAACCAAAGGACATTACTTTGTAACAGAAAGTACCCCACAATGTGACGAACGTGGTTTTTTCCATGTCTTCGGGCGCCATTTTAATCTGATTATACCCGGAGAAACCATCCATGAAAAAGAAGATGGAGTGTTGGGCTGTGTTATCAACCAACATGTCAATATGTGGAAGAGGAAAATTGTCCTTAGGGCTGGCCCTGTTTAGATCTCGATAGTCCACACACATCCGCACTTTTCCATCCTTCTTCGGGACCGGGACTATGTTGGCTACCCATTGTGGATATTTGGCTACGGCCAAGAAACCGGCTTCGAATTGTTTTTTGACCTCTTCCTTGATCTTGAGAAGCATTTCCAGTTTCATTCTTCGTAGCTTTTGCTTAACTGGTGGACACTCTGGTTTCAGAGGCAATCTATGTTCCACTATGCTGTTATCCAACCTTGGCATATCTTGATATGACCAAGCGAACACATCCTGAAATTCCCGGAGCAGTTCAATCAATTCATCTTGCTGGTTTTTACTCAGGCAGGTGCCTATCTTGATCATTTTATCTTCTCCTTCACCTCCAAGGTTGATGATTTTAATTTCCTCCTGATGTGGGCGGATCTCCTTATCCTCTTGTTCCAACAATCTCGTCAATTCAGATGAGGGTCCAAAGTCTTCCTCACTTTCCTCGTAGACACAATCATTTGGATAAACCAGGTCATGAAATAAATCCAGGTTTTCGTCGTTCTCAGGGAAATCATTTTTGGATCTGCATTCGGGTTATATTATAAAGTGAAAAGAGAAACAAACAAGTGAAAGGTTTAAGAAACAGAGAATGCACAAAGATGAGGTGATGGGAAATAAAAATGTGTTTATTGTTTTTCAAAAATAAAGTAAACAAGTTTTGCCCTTATTACAAAATGGGTCCCGGAGCCTTGGACATGGCAAGGGGACCACCGAATTATGAAATACAGTGATTACTCTGATAGAACGTTAATGGTTGTAGGGAACTCCATGGCTTCCTAATTGCTCAGCTCTTGATCTGGATGGCAAGCATATACCAGCTCCACATTGAGGTCAGGCTCATTCTTAACCATAGCAACTTGATCCGGATATATCACTCTGGCGCTCTTAAAGCTCTGATAGAGATCGTAGATAGGGATTCTCGCAATGTTGATCTCTTGACCAGTAAGGCAAGCAACTCTCCTCCCCTTCTTTTCCTCTTCAACCCTTTTCTTATCCATCACAGTGGGCTTATATCCCAAACCATATCTGTTTTTATTTTCCGGGAGACTCACCGGTTGGGTTCTACCTTCCAAATCCCGCCCTAATCCTTTTCCGGGTTGGTACCCTTTCCGCAACATGTTCAGCGTCACCATTAGAGGTACGTTGGGGAAAGACATCTTTACAACGCTTGTTGCATTGGCAATTTCCAAGGCTTGGAAGGATGTTTCGAGGGCTTCCTCAGCGGCCTCGATGTACGGAGTGGATATGGGTTTGCTGACCAAAAGGTCCTCCTCCCCAGAAACAGTCACCAACTTGTTATTGATGATGAATTTTAGTCTTTGATGCAGCGTGGAGGGGACCACCCCCGCCGAATGGATCCATGGTCGCCCTAATAAACAGCTGTAGGCGGGCACGATATCCATCACTTGGAAGAGTACTTGGAAAGTACAGGGTCCGACTTGTATAGGCAATTCGATTTCTCCAATAACTTCCCTACGTGTCCCATCAAAAGCCCGCACAACCATAGAGCTAGGTCTCATGAATGTTCCATCGAAAGGCAATTTTGCCAACGTGGATTTTGGCATGACGTTCAGAGAAGATCCATTATCCACAAGTATTTTTGCCAGGATATAATCCTGACATTTCACAGAAATATGGAGGGTTTGTTGTGCCCTCTTTCTTCAATAGGTACTTCCTCATCTGTGAAGGTTAAGTAATTGTTGGCAACGATATGCCCCACTATGCCTCCGAATTGTTCGACGGGTAAATCATGCTTCACGTGCGCCTCACTCAACACCTTTATCAACGTGTTCCGATGTGGTTCAGAATTCATTAGCAAAGACAACAGGGAAGTTTTTGCACGGGTGTGGTTCAATTGATCCAACACCTGGTAGTCACTATGGCGAATAAACTTCAGAAATTCCTGGGCTTCCTCTTCAGTCACGGCCCCCTTTGTTTCGCCAGAGGCTACTTCTTTCCCAATTTTTCCTTCTCCGGTAGTCTTGCCTTGTTTGGGTTCAGGTGGCGTATATATCCTTCCACTCCGTGTCATTCTTCCCACTCCGGTTATATTTGTAATAGAGGAGGATGGTATGGAGTTGATCGCTTCGGGATTGGTGACAACCACATCTGTATTGTACCTCCATGGCACAGCGTGGGAACTCTGGAAGGGGAAAGGGGTTGGTGCCCTAACCGTGAAGACAGTCTTGGCAGGAGCCGAAGCTGTTGGCGTATCCTTATTATAGTATACGACCAGGGGTTTCGGAACTCGTGCCTTACCCTGTCCTTGTACCATATTTATTCGTCCTTCATGGCATTTACAGACCTCTATGACTCGAGCATTCATGAGTCTTTGAAGGGTTTCCTGGAAGCCTCTTCGCTTTGTGGACTGGAGGTCATTATACTCTTCATCCCATGACCCTTCTATTAATCCCACCTTCAGCATATGGGAGTGTATGATTTCCAAAGGCATTTGGATGTCCTCTACTTTGGAAATGCAATCTTCATCCCCCTCTATAGCGTTGACATCCGGTCCTTTATGGTTTGGAAGGGGATTGGTTGTCACACTTGGGCTCCCTTCTTTAAAGCTTATCCAGTCGGCCCGGATGAGGTCCCTTACCTTAAACTTCAGTGCCAGGTAGTTCTCAGTAGAATGTCTCGGTGCACTAGCGTGGTAATCACACCGTGCATTTGGGTCATACCCTCTAGGATATGGCGGCTGAAGTGGCTTTAGAGGGTACGACACTACCATCATGTTTTCGATGAGGTAAGGGAGAAGCTCTGTGTAAGAGATGGGAATCGGATCAAATTGCGGTGGGGCACGGTCATTGTTTTGCCTTCTCTGATTTGGATTTGGCGGGTTCATTTGTGGCTGTTGGTACGGCGCTTGTGGTGGTTGATATGGTGCTTGTAGTGGTGCAGGCGGTCGCATGACAGGTGGGCGGAAATATGGTGTATGTGGTGTTTGAATGGCAGCCACATATGGAAGTGGTGTATTCTGATAGGTTAATGGAAAGGCGCCCGGGGTGGGTGGCCTCGGCTGGTTTCTTCTCTGATTATGGGAGATTAGATTAGTCTCTCCCTCTCTTCTCTTTCCTTCAGCTGGACCTCGGGCGATCTTCCCTGTCCGGAGGCCATTCTCTATTCTTTCTCCGATAGTGACAATATCGGAGAAGTGGGATGAAATACTTCCAATCATCTTGTCATAGAATGGCGATTGGAGTGTGTCAATAAATGTTGAGATCACCTCTTTCTCAGACAGAGGTGGGTCAACTTGCGCTGCTACTTCACGCCACCGTTGGGCGTATTCTTTGAACGTCTCGTTGTCTTTCTTGGACATGTTCTGCAATTGTACTTTATCTGGCGCCATGTCCAAATTGTACTTATACTGTTGCATGAAAACATCTGCCAGATCCTCCCAACAGCGTATACGAGATCGTTCAAGATGGTTATACCAGGTCAGAGGCGCTCCAGCCAAACTATCTTGAAAACAATGGATGAGCAGAGAGTCGTTGGAGACATGCGAAGCCATCTTCCTACAGTACATGGTAAGATGGTTTTTCGAACATGTCAGCCCCCGATACTTATCAAATTCAGGCGTTTTAAATTTGGGAGGAATAACAACGTCGGGAATTAGACAGAGTTGTGCAGCACTGCCTAATCCAAATCGATTCATTCCATCCATCTCCCTTAAACGCCTTTCCAAGAACTCTAATCTTCCTTCCTGGGTAGCAGCAGTCGTAGTACTTGGACCTGTGATGACATAGTGACTAGCACTCTTGGCTGGTCGGTCAACATGTGCCGGGCTCTCATTCGGAATCGAGGCTTGGTGTCCCGCTGTGGCTTGGGCAGCTTGTGGTTATTCAGCCTGTGTATGGACCGGAATCGTTTGAGGATTCCGGACAGGTGGGATGTTTGGTTGAGCCGTGTGAAGGATTGTTTCCTGATAATCTGGCCCCTCTTGGAGTGGTGGGAAATAGCCTGGGGGTAACCCATACTGCGGGAAGGGTACGACATTCCCTTCTTTATCAACAAAAGTGTGTTGTTGAACATGAGCAGGGTTCGGCTTACTAAGGCAAACAGTAACGGTAGGCCCTGCAGGGTTTGAACTCGGTGCCCCAGCATGACCTTGAGCGTGTTGGAGAATGGGAGATTGCTGCATAGCATTTTCAACTTCCGCTAAAGAATCCCTTTCTGCGATCCTCCTTTCGAACATTTTGGCCATTTCAGCCATTTGTTCTTTCAATTGATTAACCTCAGCTCGCAAATTCTCATTTTCTTGTTCTATATCGGCCATGAGTTTCTTTCTGAGCCTGGTCGCGTAGGGATGCTTACCCGTAGTGTCTAAAGAATCATGACAAACGGTTAGAAAAATAAAGGGAAGAGTTAAAGAAGATAAAAGAAAAATAAATGGTCACGCGAGCTCAAAAGTCGTAGGTTTTTCCCAATCGTCATTGCCATTTCAACCAGAGGGAAATGAATTATAAATTTTTTTTGTAGATTTTTCCTTTGACGATTAGGAGAACCTATGACTTCGGACTCAGAGATACATGACAAAAAAAGAGGATCATCCATTCACCCGAAGAATACTTATGTGTTCCAAAGATTTTCCAAGACTAAGCGAATCTTTGGATGATAGATAATCCCTTTTTGATAACAGGAAAGTGAAAATGACATAAGGTAAAGTAAAGTTTGCCCTTTCGTGCCCTAAATCAGGTTTTGTTGAAGGTTTTCTCTGGACCCTAGGGCTTATCTAAAAGTGACTCTCCACACCGGGTGGCTTATACTAGACTTCTAGAAGGTCACTAGAGCCAAGATCCTACCCATGACAGGGACGCAATAGTGGGGAACCACTAGGTGCGTATGTCACAAGAGGTCGAACTCTAGTTGGGGTTCTCACGATCACCGGATAGGAAGTACATCCTATACGATTCTGTATACCAACCCCTCCTAACTTAAGTTTCATTTGGGGCCTGGGTATAGGGCGCCACTCATAAGTGTGTGCGAGTAATTTGTGAGTGTAGTGTGTGAAAGGGCATTCAATACCTTTTTACCTTACACCATTCTGCACAGAGAACAAACACAGAACAAATATACACAGTCGTCTACCCTAGGGTTCAATAATTGTAGAAAAGTAACATAGTCCTCTACCCTAGGGTTCAACAATCATACAGAACATGGACGATAAAGCAAATAACAAAATGCAATTTAAAACAATAACGAACATTCACAATAATCAATGGAAAAAATAAAAAACAAGGGGAAGAAATCCAAGCTAAACAAAGGCTATAAAAAAAAACGTGTTTTCAACCAAACTGGCCTGACTCTCTTAAGTTTCCCCAGCAGAGTCGCCATCTGTCGCAACCTAGATCGCGACGGCGCGGCGAGAAAGAGAGAAGGGTGTAGGATGAAACCGGGAGTCGCCACCAACGTTTTTATCCATAGGAAAAACATTGGAAAAAAAACTAAGTTTAGTAAAGCACTGGTTAAAAATTGAGATTCAAGTTCGGGAGTCGGTTACGAGTAGGGAAGGTATTAGCACCCTACATCGCCTGTCAAAAACAGTACCAAGATTGAAAATGCGCAACATAAATAGCCTTGCAAAAGATGGTTTGTTTCTTCCCTTTTATTGTTGTATTTTTTTTTTATTAAAAAAATGACAGAATGGAGTGAGAGAACTGTACAAACATAGAATGTCGAAGCGAGGTCAATGGGACGTTTTATCCGAATTAAACTCGACTTCGATATGAGACAGAAGAGAGGAAGAGAACGCTAATAAGGCGTCACGCCTAAATTAGACGTCCTCGAATAAAAAAAAACAGGGATAGGAAAGAGATAAGCGGGACGTCTCGTCCTAAGTATCCCTTCCCTATGAATTATGGCGAGGCTTGAGCAAAAACTAGGGGGAAATCAACAAGACGTCACGTCTAAATTGATTTTCACGAAAGCGACCAAAAAAAAGAACATTTATGAAAGAAACATGAAAGTGAGGAAATAAATCAATAAAAAGAAATAAGAAAGATGGGCCCGACAGGAGTTGAGGTCCTGCTCCTACGTATTCTTGAATTATCAAGAAATCAGGGTTACGTAGTTCTGAGTGTTGTTCTTTTAGGAAAAGACTTGGGAAATGATGATGGATGTCATTGAGATGGGAAACTCATACAAGGCGAAGTTCTTCACACGTGTACGAATCCTAAAGAGGTTGTGTAGACGGGAGTGCTCCCGTACGACACCGGTTTTTTTTTTTAAAAAGAAGATTTTCAAACTAGAAAATATAACATGTGCAAAATTTATTACTTATTATTTTTATATTATTATATTTTTTTTAGGGGAAAGGGGGGTAAACACTGACAGTATAAACTATGCTACGCATAAAAATCATAACTGTGGACAGCAAACTGGCAAGGAAATAAATGATTGAAAACAAGAGAAATAAGGGACAGAAAGGAACCGGTGTGGAGGGCTCAGGACCAGTGTTGGAGTCAGGCGCAGGTCCGGTGTCAAACCGGTACTGGACTTACATGTTGACAGAAACACTGGACCGGTGTTGGATTAAATGCTGGAAACTGAAGGATGTGACCGGTGTTGGTATGAATTGATCCGAAGCGAGGAAGTGCCCAGACGCTGTGTAGGGTCGATGTCGAGGATTGGTAAAGACAGTGACCTGGTAAGGTACAATGGAAACAGTGAAGGGCAATGACTTCGTACTGGGACGGTGTAGGTTCGACGTAGGAACGGTGTAGGTTCGATGTGAGGGACAGTCTCTGAACAATGGAGAACTTCAAGTTTTCTAATACTGGAGGTCCTTTTATGATAATCTAGGCAAATCACGGGTTTCAAATGGGAAAGTCCTTTGAAGGTTTTGAGGAATCGGAGAGAATTTGGGAGAGTTTTCTTCCAAGAGGGGGATTCTAACCCCTTGAGCTTCTCTGGTTGGGGTATTTATAAGGCTTAAGGGTATGGGTTGAGTGTTTGGGACAACCAGAGTTCCCACTCACCCATACGCATAGTGGTGCAACCCTGGCCACTATCTGTTTGTGGGGAGCAGTGGTTCAGTGGGGTATTTTTAATTGTCCACTTCCGCCCCTTGTCTGCCACCTTTAGAGAGTGCGATTCCAGGTCAGCGCGCATAAACCTCTGACCTCGTCCTTCCGTTGTCAAGTTTGTGACGTCGGCCTTTAAAGACACCGGTTGGACGGGATTCCTACTGGTCCGATGTGGCCTCTCAAGAACCTGGATCTGTATCTTCATACCGGTTGAACTTTTTTCAAGGTGGTATCACAGGGGCGGTGTTCTCCCTCCTAGTCCGAATCTAATGTTTCAGCTGGTGTGCATATGTTTCGATCTGAGTCATCCCATTAGATCGAGAAATTTTACTTGGGCCGGATTGACCTGTCCTTCCGTTGTCAGATGTATGACATCGGTCACTAAGGAACTCCAGCAACTGGTCCGGTGTTCCCCACATAAACCGGTGTCATTTTTACAACAGTCGAAACTTTTGGGGTGCCACGGGACCGGTGTCCTTTCCATTTGGGCCGGACCGAAAGAGGTGTTCACAGACAGCATGTGTGATTAAGAATTACTTAATCCTGATTGAATTGCATGAACCCGAGTGATTGACGTTACTGTATAGCTGAGAATTAAGAGTTTATCCGGGCCATGGTTTTGTGATGAATAAGATTTAGAGGAAATATTTACTCGGTGTTGACTAGAAGCTGATTGTTGTATTACCATCATACTGATTTACAGAAGTGATAAATAATTTTCATGATTGTTGTTGCGTGATGTGCCCTATGTGTTGCATAATGATGAGGTTGATGTAGATATATTGCTTACAATGTGTGTGTGAACTGCTATTAATTACCATGTGAAATAGTATTAGCTGAGTGAGTCTGGTCGGAGTAAGGCATGCTGTTCTGAGATGACTCTTCCTGCCATAGGTATTGTGGCAGCGTAACGTTGCAGTGACTGTGTAATTGTTGCAACCCTATAGGAATGAGACGTCATCCTATAAGATGGATGCAGCAATTCATGAGTCGGGCAGGTGAAGTTGTAACTGCTTATGGTGATGGTGAGTCCTTCAGATGGTTCTGAGAGTGATGAGAGTTATATTAAATGAATATTATGTGGTTATGTACCGATTGAGGATAAAGGGTTTGTTCAGCCTTGATGGGTTTGCCTCCGAGTGGATTAGAGGCTGTTGGGTATAGATTGGCTTCTAAGACGATAATTAGTTATTAAAACAAGAGGGTGATCAAATCTGTCACTGAAGTAGAGTTTTATAAGGTTAACCGAGTGATACTGTAAGTTAAATGGGGAAACCTGGAATTTGAGCCAAACTAAATTGTAAGGTGAAGAATTGCTCGGGAAGGGTTAGTATATTCCGAGTGTGTAAAAGTAGACACAATTTCAAGCGACGTCCTTGTGAGAAGAACTGCCGAGTGGAAATTATGGTGTTCCGAGTAGAACCTTATAGAGAGGATCAATACTAAGTTAAGGAAATAATGTCCGAGCGTAACATTCTGAGTAGGGTAAGATTCGGGTGATCTGACTCAGAGTGTATCAATTCCGAGTAGAAAGATATCGAGTGTAGAATTCCTAATACCCATGTGATGTCCAACCGAGTGATCCTCCAGGAGAAAAGTTCTTTGATCGGGGAAAATGAGATTCTGAGTGAGTAAGTTCCAAGTGAATGGTCTCCGAGGGGAATAGACATCCAAGTGAAGGATTTAAATGAAGTCGTACTCAGGTCAGTGATTGGGACTACTGAGCTTGAACTCAGGATTAGTTTCGGGGTAGGCTCGAATTGCGAGTGAATTTCTGGTAAGTGGAAGGATTTCCAGGAGAGAATCACCCTTGAACCCCGAATGATGTTTTGTGTAAGAGGACTGAGTAAAATTCTCAGGATGAAAGCATGGAATTAGCCGGAAGCATGGGTAGGAATCTAAGATTTCAGAATTTAGTGCAGTGCATATGCGAAGTAAATCCAGGTAAATTGTGCCAATAGAAACCCATGGAAAATTCCTTGAGTGTTCCCTTTGGTGTAAGAGAGAGATTTTGTGGTCAGGTTTTGAAAACCTGAGGGTTTGGTCCGAGAGAAATCGGTCGGGAGTGAGTATTTTTGGGAGTCGATGATATTGCTTGCTGATTAGATTATTCCCAATTGGTTGATTAGCCTTTGTAATGTGTCTCATGTGATACAATTTTGAGTCTGTACTCTGTATGAGTATGGTTGTGCCGAGTGACTCACTTGAGTCGGGGAGCCCGATGGTGTAAATACACCGAACGGTGTCGTAAGTATAGGACCGAGCGACCAAGAAATTGGGAAGTGCCGCTGCTTGTGATGGATTGGTTGAATTAAAATAAGGGAATTTGTGCATTTTAGAAATTGAATCCCCAAATGTATTAAACTCTATGATGAAGTTATAATCAGGTAGGGCCTGACCTTTACGTTTTGTCGACTGAAATTATGGGCGGTCAGTAAACCGCTTGAGTGGTGAATCCTTGCCGAGTGAAATTGTGATCCGGTCTGTGAATACTTGTGGAAGCTCAGTCGTGTGGGTGATTGAGACAGTGATTTTCTGAGTTATGTATGTAAGGTAAGTTACCGATTGAATTTCAAGGACGAAATTCTTTTGAGAGGGGGAGAACTGTAATATCCCGATTTAATAATTAATTACCGAATGAAAATAAATTAATAAAATAATAATTGCTAAGTGGGGAAGATTATTTATTAATTATAATTGCTTTAGTTAATTTAAGTCAAGAAAGCAAAGGCTGATTGATTGTGACTAGTTGTCAACAGCTGACTAGTTGTGACTATGTGTATATGACACGTGTGGGGGCTGCTGCTGTGCACGACTTCCCATCCCACTCTCCTTCTCTTCCGCGTGCGTGAATATGCATATATATGTGTCTATAGTCACTGATATTATGCATCTTTCTTCAGACTCCTTTTCTTCCGTTCTCTCTTCTTTTCTTCTTCTTCTTCTTCACTCTTCGATCTTCTTCTTTCTCCTCTGCGCTCTGTTTCCGTGAGCTCACAACCATGGTCGTGATGATCAGACTCCTCCTTCCTTACTCAATGAGCCAGTGAGGGTGAGGGTGTGCATTCCCTCTGCATGCAACCCGTCTCCTTCCTTATTCCTTCATTCCTTCGTCGGTTTCCCTCCTTCTTCCTCTCCTTGCTCGAAGCTGCCAAGTCTTAGTGGAGATCTGCGCTTCGAGGAGCTTCAAGGTGGTGGGAGTGTTCACAGCGTTGTGATGGAGCTACTCCAGGGAATGAACCGAGAGCTGGGCGTCTCAGAAACCCGAATGGTCTCCCCTACTCTTGCATACAGATGTGCTAAGAGTGACTCAGTGTTCCTCTGAAACTGAGTGTTGTGTTGACCGACTGAAAGCTTCAGTCTAGGTAGGGGGTATCTTCTATCTTAAATGCATGGGTTATGAACGGGTTCTGAGTGTTGATGCTTGCTGTTTCCGTGTTCTGATCGTGTGTTATGTTGTATGCGAGTGTGTACTGCCCAGTTGCATGACGAGTGAAAGTTGAGTGTTGCATGTTGATGGCCTATGAAGGTTGAACGATTGTGTGAAAGGAATGTGTTGAAGTGTTGTTAGTGATTACCGTGTGTTTACATGACTTGCAAGTTGCTATGAGTTCAAAATGCTGACTGCATATAGTGAAATATGACTTAGTGAATCTGATAATGTACCTTACCGATTGCATGTATTGTCTGAGTCCTGACATTGTTTAAATGCCGATTGCATGTGTGTTGTTAGGGTCCTGATGACGTGTTATACCAGCCGCATGAGATGCGTGTGTTGTTGAGTGCTGATAATGCCTAGTGCCAATTGTATGAGATGCATGTGCTATTGAGTTCTGAGAATGTGTAATACCGACTGCATGAGATGCATGTGTTGTTGAGTTCTGTTAATGTCCAGCATTGATTGCATGAGATGCATGTGCTGTTTGAATGCTGATGATGTATGACGCTGATTGCATGAGATGCATGTATGGCTGTGTATATGAACTCTGTGTTGTGTGATGAATCCGCATGTGGCGCATGGGATGCGTTTGTACTGAGAGCACGTAGTGTGGGACACTACCATCGGTTATTAAAGCGTGAGACGCTGTGAAATCCTTGAGTGGGACTCAAGGTAGCCCTTGAGTGGGACTCGGGCTGCCTGTGGGCAAATGGTTGGGTACCTGTAAAACGGCCAAGCAGCTGGGAGCTGATTTGATAGCTGAGAGCTATGTATAAAAAGGCTGAGAGCCTACGTTGCAACGTCTAAACCGATACACACGAATGTGGAACTGAGTGAAATACTTTGTGTGTATTAACTGATTGATATTGTTTGGAAGTTGACTATGCATTGATGATGTTGATAAGATGATGAATGCGGAACCAAGTGAAATACTGTGTGTATTAACTGTTGATATTGTTTGGAATTGAGTATGCAGGTGATGATGTTAATGGGATGATGAATGTATATAACTGATTGAATTATTCTGTGTGCATATGCTGTTGATGCTGACTGAATCTGTTCTATGAACATATATCAAGGTGATTGAAATGTTATGTGTGTATAGCCGAGTGAGAACTGTTAGATTCTGATCAGAAAATGTTGAACATGTGCGTTCTGATTCGTTGGTATTATCATGTTGCTGATTGTCGCTATATTGATGTTATTGGCTGTATATGTGCACCTGGCCGAGTGATAACTGATGGATTCTGATCAGTAAGAGTTTGATGTGTGTCCTGGTTGATTGTATTTGCTTTGACTTTAATCGTTGCTATGTATAATTGCGTGTATATATATATATTGCTGTATAATTGTGGTATAACTTGGGTCAGTATCTATCATTTAATATCTAAGATGCTCACCCCTACCCCATTTTTCAGTGTGTGCAGGTCATGCTCGGAAATGATGATAGGGCCTCAAGTCCGAGTGTAGTGCACTCCGACTGTTGAGTACTTGTATTGCATTATTATGTTCCGTTAGTGTAGCCTTGGCCGGCTCTCATGTAAAATAACGATTAAATATATTCATTTATAAAGATTGAATAGTCATGGTGTCACTTGTATGGTATCACAAGTATTGGTAAATGCATAATATCAAGATACTGGGTTTTCCGAATATATGGTTACATGTTTTCGGGTCGGTAGATTGGATTTGTGGGCAGGTTTATATTTTTGAGTACATATATTTATACATAAGTGCTTTATGTTAATTTGATGCGTCTTCCGACTGGGATATGTTGATTCGAAGGTTGTTGATGAATGAATTGTGCTGAGTTGATGATTCCGAATGAGACTATAGTAATTGGGTATTTTCGAATGAATACACTGAGTGATTCCGAGTGAAGGATATAAGTAAACCCCGAGTGAAAACCTTGAGTGATCCACTCCTGAGAGGGGAGTTAGTGTAGTGGTTTAGAATAGAATGGATTCTGAGTGTAAGACATTTATATTCCGAGTGAATGATGTAAAATCCGAGTGAGTGAGGATATGTAGACCGAGTGGTTGAGCTTGAATAAGTCCGAGTGGGGCTTAACTACCAGATTTCCCGAGTGGTTTATACTTGTGACCTATATGAGTGAAACGAAGAGCTGTGTGGATTCTGAGTGAGGTATGAGCGTGATGATTTACCGAGCGAACATATGTCCCAAATCCGAGTGAGAAATTACCTTGTACCTGTGTTCGCCCCAACGAATTAGATTTAGCTCCAGCGAGTGTGTGTTTGGGAAGGCTTTATATTGGCAACGCTTAAGCGAATCGTGCCTCGCCCGAGCGACTAGAGCTGTTCGCCCAAGCGTGTGGGATCGCGCTAAAGCGAGTGGATGCTGGTGTTGGGCTTCGCTTGAGCATCTCCTTCTTCCGTTGTTGCATTGCCATGTCTCGCTCATACGGCGTTGGACCTCGCTTAAGCGGGGGTATATTGTTTGGTCGGGTTTGAATTGTGGTGCTTCCGTTGATTGCCGAATGGGTGCCTTGTCCTCCTTGCTTTCCATTCTATATGATACCCGGTTGTTTTATGGTCCATTCTGGTTTATTTAATTTTTGAAAAATTTTCCTTGTGATTTGGGCTTATTATTTATTTAAATTAGGGTGTTACAGCAATCCACTCTAGGGTTTAAGCATTAAATGCTTCTAAAAATACCCACTTATATGCATTACTCTCCCCAAACCAAAATATATCAAAACAAAGGCATTAACCCATCCAAAAATGGTGAGATAAGCTTACCTCACCTAAAAATGAAAATGGGTCCAAGAAGGGAAAGATACCACACGAAAATAGAGAATGGAAAGAAGAAATTTTCAACTCTAATGATCTCCTTCTAAGCTCCTTGAAAACAAAAATGGAGGGGAGATGATCACCTCTTGGCTAGGGTTTTTGGAAGAGAAGATAATGAAGAAGAAGTAGAGAAGAAGAAGAAGAATCAACGGGTTTGCCAAGGGGAAAATAAACCAATGGGAGTTTAAGAAGAGAAATTGGGTTTTTGCTTTATTTTTAATCCCATTCATTAAAATTTCATCGTTTTACCACTAACAGGCTCTTTATTTGGGCTCAATACTTTATCTGAAAATTATTCTGAATATATATTCGGACTCCCAATATTATTGTCAACAGCCCTGACCAGTATCACCCCAATTGGAGATACTTGGTCCGACACCTATATTTCAATTGGGTCAGTTTTTAGCTTATCCGGTCTCCATAAATCACCAACAGTCCCCAAAAATCTTAATTTAATCATTTCCAATGTTTTGGGACACTAATTATTTTGCATACAATTGTAACATCCTAAATTTTAGGGACCAAAATGTAACATCCTAAATTTTAGGGGGAAAAATTTTTACGAATTAATTGGGAAATAACCTGGATCCATAATAAAAATACTCCCATATATGGAGATATGAGAGCTGGTCCCATGGCCAAGAAGAAAGAGAAAAAGAAGGCAAGGGAATTAAAAACCATTCACACGGGAACACAGACAGCGCCTGAGCGGACCACCACACAACGTACACTTGCTCAAGCGAAGCACGAATCCGCCTGGGCGACACACCCAACTCGCCCGAGCGATACCGCGACAACGCCTTTCAGCGACCCACATTCGCTGGAGCGAATCCTCCATTCGCTGAAGCGAGGAGTCTCACTCGGCTAATCCCTCACTCGGTATCGAAACATCCATACACTCGGTAAACGACTAAGTCCACTCGGGATTCACTCCTAAGGCAACTCGGTATGAGGGGTTCCAACACTCAGGAATCGACTCCCACGCCTACCTTCTATAACATAGTCTCTTATATTTATCCACCAAGGTACATACTAGATTCGCCCGGTAAGTAGGGGACTTTCCACTCGGATTCTATAAACTCTCACTCAGAATATTTTCCCGCTCGGAGCTTATACGCGTTTTCACTCGGAATCAGTTAAGCCTATGCGCTCGAGATTCTTTCCACTAAGTTACTCACCAGGATGTCATTGGAGGAAACTTCCCTAAGAACCCATCTAAGTGTGTCTCTCTCGGGAACTCATGCGAATGAATCTCACTCGAATTTTATACTTATATTTACTCGGAAATCCTCAGGCCTATATTCATTCGGGGAATAGCAGCTAACTCACTCGGCATACTACAATTTGATCACTCGGATTATAATTATCCT
The DNA here is from genome assembly GCA_037962975.1 of Clitoria ternatea. Classification (NCBI taxonomy): domain Eukaryota; kingdom Viridiplantae; phylum Streptophyta; class Magnoliopsida; order Fabales; family Fabaceae; genus Clitoria; species Clitoria ternatea. The sequence goes on from CM075670.1 coordinate 138,464,349, forward strand.
ACGCTTAGAGTACATTCCATTCCAAACCACTCCATTAACTCCTCCTTCAGACGGGGGATCACTTAGGATCTTTTTACTCGGGGATACAAGCTCTTCCTCACTCGGCTTACATATAATCTTTCACTCGGAATCACTCATCTTCATAACCACCCATAAACACACTAACCTCCTACGCTCATAAGACATACTCATGCATCCATATTCACCGCTCGGACATCACTTATAGTATAGAAGAACACACAACATATATATATAAATGAAAGCATTCAAATAATTACAAGAGTTTCATCATGACTTCTGTTACCCGAAGCTGTTCAAGTTCTAACGTAAAGACTAAAACCAAAACATGAGCCGGCCAAGGCTTAACAGGACCTTACACACGGTATATACATATACACATATATTCAAAAGCACTCGGCTGTTTTGTTCTACACTCCGTTCCTCCTTCATCCTTCATTCCGAGAGATGTTCACTGAAAATGTAGCCACTGCAGGGGTGAGCTTTTACAGGTAAAATGACAATCAAGGACTCGGTATCAGTGTCAATACGCACACTCACTTCATTCAATCGTTTTCAAGTCAGTTAAGGTTAGGGAAGCAGAATATTATATGGCACACATACAACACATACAAATGTCCACACACTCGGAAATCATTCATAACACTCAACACATGCTATGCGTACTGTTCTAATCAACTTCATATCTACATGCATGCCTGCGGATCCGACTCGAGGGATGACTTTCAGTTACAGTTTCCCTTCTACTGGCCCCTCGTCCCGCAACTCTTCCCGTGTGGTACCGGCCTCCCATAGGCGTCTCGAGACTCCTCTCTAGCTCCTACGGCTACCACGAGCTCTCTCGGGATCTAGCCAAGGTCTGTAGCTGGAAGTCGTTCCCTCGGGCTCATGACCTTCCACGGGTCACCCCACTCTTACACATGCAGCTAATGCATTTTCCAGTAAGCACCATTACACAACCGATACCTCCGTCGTAACCATAAGTAGAACAGATTCAACACAACCTTTATAGTGCTTTATCAGTTATACCAATATGCACAACAATCGGGCAATCAAGTAATAGCATTTGACAAATCAATTAACGGGCACACATTCATATTTCACAGTGTTAACAAAGATGGAACCATGCATTTCATACGTCATTATCAAAGGCTAACAGTCCACATTACCACCATCTTGATTGCATGCAACTACTATATAACCACTGTAAAACACATAGAATCCAAAACCAATAATCATGCATAAGATCCTGTCGTCATAAACACATTCACACACTCAAGCAGTACATTCATCCGGTACTGTTCGTGGACCATGCATTTGACATGCAAGCGCCCCCTACCTTTGGAGGGAACCTCAAGAAGCTTTTCTGCTCTCGTCATTGGATCCGACGCCCTACTTCCGATTCGTTCAGCCTTCCTTTGCCCCGTCGTACTCTGTACTCGGTTCTAGAATGAAGCGTCGTTCTTCCTCTGCCTCAACGATCGTCCTTCACCAGTTGGAGGGCTCTGACCTTCTTCCCGTACTGTCGTCGTGACGAACAAAAACAAAGGAAGGAAAAGAAGATGGAGACGAAGAAGAAAAGAGAGAATGAAGTAGTGGGAGAAGTTTTTGCACACACGGTAATACAGGGTATGCACATATATACGCATGCGAAGGGAAGGAGTGGGATGGGAAAGCGTGAGTCGCAGTCCACTCACACCTTCCGCCAATCACAAACAGCCACATTCCACTAACTAAGTCCAATCAGCTTGTCACTAACTCACAAGCTATATTGATTATGATTAACAATTAATTCTTTACTTTGCATTCAGGTTTTTATCGTTAAATTTTCATTCGGTATCTAACTTCGGAATTGAGATGTTACAACAATTATTTAATGTTAATTTCTTTAATTTAATCCTTCATTTTAAAATTTTGGGATGTTACAATCCACCCCACCAAAAAGAAAATTTCATCCTCGAAATTTAACATATCGGATTCGAATATGACAGGGTATCGTACTCTGATGTTGTCCTTACGTTCCCATGTAAACGTCTCCATATTCCCATGCTTCCAAGTGACCTTCACCAAAGGTACCAACTTGTTCCGCTGTCTCTTCACGAAAGGCTCGACAACGCGAACAGAAATAGGAGGAATAGATAGATCATCTCGTACATCGACATCATCCATAGGAATCACATGTAGAGGATCATGGACATATTTCCTCAACTAAGATACATGGAATACATTATGCAGGTTAGCGAGATACGCAAGGAGTGCGATTCGATACGCAACATCACCAATCCGCTCCAATACCTCATAAGGTCCAATAAACCTAGGGCTCAACTTTCCACTTTTCAACGCCCTTCCAATCCCTTTATCACGCGAGACCTTCAAAAATACATGATCACCCACTTGAAACTCAAGTGGTTTATGCCTCTTGTTATAGTAACTCTTCTGTCGATCCTGAGAAATCTTCATATTCTCTTGTATTTTCTTAATCTGCTCGGTGGTCTCTTGAACAATCTCCAGCCCTAAGGCCAAGTTCTCATAAGTCTCCAACTAACACAACAGAGTTCTATACTTTCTCCCATACAACGCCTCATATGGTGCCATACCAATAGAGCTATGGTAGCTGTTATTGTATGTGAATTCAATCAATGGCAAGAATCTCTCCCAACATCCATCGTGTTCAAGAACACAAGCCCTCAACAAGTTTTCCAAACTTTGTATCGTCCTTTCGGATTGTCCATCGGTTTGTGGATGATAAGCGGAACTAAGTTTCAACTTAGAACCTAACTCATTATGTAAACTTCCCCAAAATCGATAAGTGTATCGAGGATCCTGGTCGGATATGATACTGGACGGCACATCATGCAGCCTAACAATCTCCTTTATATATAATGGTGCCAAATTCTCCAAGGAACTCTTCATATTCATAGATAAGAAGTGAGCACACTTCGTCAACTGATCCATAATTACCCATATGGCATTGTTTCCAGCACGAGTTCTGGGTAGTCGAGAAACAAAATCCATAGCTATACTATCCCACTTCCAAACAGGGATCTCAAAAGGTCTCAAATAACCAGATGGTCTTTGATGCTCGACCTTCGCCTTCTGACAAATAAGGCAAGACGCTATGAAGTTTGCTACATCACGCTTCATGCTAGGCCACCAAAAAATTTTCTTCAAGTCTTGATACATTTTGGTAGAACAAGGATGAATGCTCAATACACTTTTGTGAGCTTCCTCAAGTACATATTTTCTCACATCACCATTTGAGGGAACATAAATTTGGCCATTCACACGCCAAATGCCATCTTGACCTTCCACTAGGAACAAATCCTTTCCTTTCTCTTGGGTGTTCTTTATCTCAATCAAATACTCATCATTCAGTTGTTGAACCTTCACATATTCAAGAAACTCATTTGTGACTCTCAACATTTCAAGCGACATTTTCTTCAAAGTATAAGTCTCCACGCCTACATTCAAATCTCTAAATTGTTCAATTAACTCTATCTCTCTCGCCATCATCATAGAGATGTGTAACAACTTCTAGCTCAAAGCATCGACAACCATATTTTGCATCAATACACATAGGCTATCACACGCTCCTTTTGCATCAATACACATCCAAGACAAAGCTTAGACGCATCATAATACACCACAAATTCGTTCGTCAAATCGGGAGCGCTAACACTGGTGCAGTAGCAAGCCTCAACTTCAACTCTTGGAAACTCTCTTCACATTCACGAGTCCACATGAAAGGTTGATTCTTACGAGTCAACTTCGTCAGCGGTAAGGCCAAACGCAAAAATCCTTCAATGAATCTCCGGTAATAACCGGCAAGACCAAGAAAACTTTTTATCTCTGTCACGGACGTCGGTTTTTCCCAAGCCATTACAGCTTTAACTTTTGATTTATCCATAGCAACCCCATCACCAGAAATCACATGACCAAGAAAAGAAATCTCACTCATCCAGAATTCACACTTAGAAAGCTTGGCATACAATTCTTTCTCTCGAAGAATGGTCAATACAAGGCGAAGATGTCTTTTATGCTCTTCTTGACTCTTGGAGTACACCAAAATATCATCAATAAACACCATGATGAATTGATCAAGATACTCGTTGAAAATGCGATTCATGTAATCCATGAAAATCACAGGAGCATTTGTCACTCCAATTGGCATCACTTCATACTCATAGTGTCCATATCGCGTTCGGAAGGCAGTTTTTGAGATATCTTCGGTCTTCACCGAATTTGGTGATACCTGGAACGCAAGTCAATCTTAAAGAATACCACCGCATCCTTCAACTGATCTAGTAAATCATCGATGCGAGGAAGACGATATTTGTTCTTGATAGTTAGCTTATTGAGTTGGCGATAATCAACGCACAGTCTCATGCTTCCATCCTTCTTTTTCACCAACAATACAGGAGCACCCCAAGGAGACACACTTGGGCGAATAAACTCCCGCTTGAGTAATTCCTCGACTTGTTTCTTCAATTTGGTCAACTCCATAGGAGATATCCTATAAGGAGCTCTAGAAATAGGCTCAGCGCCGGGAATGAGATCAATAGAAAATTCCACTTCTCGTGGAGGAGGTAGTCCAGGAATCTTATCTGGAAACATATCGGGAAATTCTGAAACAATAAGAGTCTCATAAGATTGGGACGTACCATTCCCATCAACCAAGCAGAACATCATAAGAAGCTGGGAGATACCTTGCACATCAAAGCCTTCAGCATTTGAAGTCGAAAAGATCACCATCTTGTTATGGCAATCCACTAAGACTTTGTTAGCGGATAACCAGTCCATGCTTAGAATAATATCCAGGTCCTTCATAGGCAGACATACGAGGGACACAACAAACTTTCTACCCTCAAGGTCCATCTCGACATTCTCACATTGAGTCACTGATCTTAGACAAGTACCGGTCGGTGTAGTCACCAATATGGAACCATTCATCATACACACAGGCACCCGCAAGCGCCTCACACAGTCTTTAGAAATAAATGAATGCATAGCACCAGAATCAAAGATAACGTTTACCGAAACACCAAGAATTTCACACTCACCACAGACAAGATCTTCAGCTTACGCGGCTTCTTCACCAGTAACTGCGAACACTCTGCCAGCAGCTTTTAGTTGATCATAACCATTGCGGTTTCCATTTCTTCCACCATGGCCATTACCTCGACCATTTCCGTTTCTTCCACCGCTATGATTTCCACCATGGCCACCATTTCGACCACCATTATAACCATTACCGTTTCCATGGCCACGGCCTCCAAAACCACCACGGCCTCAACGGTTAGCATCATAATTCATGTGGTTAGGAGTGTCAACATTAGCACCTCTTGTGTTCAATGGGCAATTGGGACGAATATGTCCAGGTAGGTTGCATTGGTAGCAAACCACATCGTCTCGTGGACAATCACGTGCCAAATGGTTAGCACCATATTTGTAGCAAGTTAGGCCTTAAAAATTACCACGACCTTGGTTACGACCACCGTAACCATCTCTAGGAGCACCACGTCCTCTAGTATTGGAGGATCCACCACGAAAGAACTTCTTCTTGAAGTGCCCTTGCTTCTTGAAGCTAGAAAATTGGCTCTTTAACTTGGGCTCGTGTTTTCCATGACTCAAAGGAGCCACATCATCTTCTTCATAGATACGACACTTATTCACAAGTGTCGGAAAACTCCTTATCTCTTGATGTCAGATAGCCGTCTTGATCTCGGGCCTTAATCCATTCTCAAACTTCACACATTTGGAAGCTTCAGTACCCTCTTGTTGATAGGGCGGATAAAACACACAACATTCTTCAAACTTGGAGGCATACTCCTCCACCGTCATACCACTTTGCTTAAGTTCCATAAACTCAAGCTCTTTCTTGCTTCTATAGCTGTCCGAAAAATATTTCTTCAAGAACTCCACCTTGAAGTTTTCCCAAACTAAGGGAATGTCAACAGATATCATGCGTCCCCTAGTAAGACGCCACCAAGCTTCGGCTTCATCGCAGATCATAAAGACCGCATACTCCACCTTTTGCGCTTCAAAACACTCAAAGTTAGCATAGATTCTTTCTAAGTCATTAATCCAAGCATATGCATCTTCTGGCTTATAACCTCCATGAAACTTAGAAGGTTTCCTTTTGAGAAACAAATCAAGACCTTGGGAACCTTATCCCATATTCAGCTGGCCTTGTCTTTCCAAGAGATCGGCAAAGCGATTCAAGGCATTTGCCATAGCAGCAGCCTCACGATTTGGTCTACCAGCCATATTTCAAGCCTATATGTTAAAACATGGCTCACACATGAGTAAACTAGACTAAACAATAACCCTTTGGCTTATGAATTCAAGAATTTTAGCACTCATAGGCCTATCATGTACTACATCATATAATCATATTATTTTCAATACATGATCAATACATATTCATTATTAGAGGTAAATAGTGTAAGGACTCTTGGCCGGACTCAACAACAAGTACATCAATTTCAAGTCTATGGCAAACAGCCACAATCTAATCAAATAATCTATAAATCAATCAATTAAAGCTCATACAATTCATTCATAAACAATAATTACATTAACAACATTGATCATGATCGTATCAAGAGTAACCAATGCTCTGATACTAGGTTGAGGCGCCCCGAAAATACGGGGAAACTTTTCATGATTTTAAAATCATTGTTCGATGAAAAGAAATTAGGTGGTGAAGCTCTCTAGTTAAACGCCTGGATCTATGAGCAACCGCTCCCATATATGAAGATATGAGAGGGTAAGATTAAAAGATGATTTTTTTAATAAATTTCTAATTAGAAACAGCGAAAGAATTAATTAATTTAATTGTTGCATGATTGAATTCTAGTAGGAAAAATTTCATGAGGTACAAGGGTTCATAATATGCTCAAATTACTTTTTAAGATGATGTAAGCAAAGGATTCAATGCAATAGAAATAAAAATTAATTGGAATAGAATAATTTAGGGCATCAGGGCACCACTCGCTCAAGCGAGAACCACATTCGCTTGAGCGAGCTCACATAGGCATGCTAGAGCGAAACCAAGAAAGGCTGAGCAAAGAAATAATTAAGCATCACGGGCTCCTCTCACTTAAGTGAGCCCCACCTCGCTTAAGCGAGATTAGAAGAGCACCCCCGGGCGAGCCAGCGAGACGTTTGAGCGAGAGAAGAGATTTGCATCAGGAGCCAATCTCACTTAAGCGAGTTCCTTTTCGCTTGAGCGAGATCGTCCTAGTGACATTAAGAACTCTCTGCCTGATTTTCGCTTAGGCGAGGCATGTCTTGCCTGGGCGAAAATCATCTAGTGTCTAATTCCCTTCTTCCTTGCTTGAGCGATCACCAAGCCAAGACCATTTCGCTTGAGTGAAAATGGTCCAGTGACCAACCTCTACTCCCAGGCACAATCTCGCTTGGGCGAGACTGCCATCCGCTTGGGCGAGTTTTGGCCAGTGGCCACACCACTATCCCACGAAGGTCTAGCTCGAGCGAGATTGCCACTCGCTTGAGCGAGTTCTACAGGACTTATACAGAACATGGATTACACACAACTTAGCACCTCAAACTTCAATTCATGCCATCTTAGCCTATTCTAATGCATTATATCCATATAACCATGCATGGATAATTTCATCCAAATATCTATACATTTCAAATCAATCACCATTCATTCGATGCATATCGTTTGAAATCATCTTCTCACAAATTCTATAAAATACTTCAAATCACAATGCACATCATTCATTCATAAGAATTAGCATCATCAAACATCATAATTAATCATCTTACATCATTTGGGTCATAAATAAAAATTGGACATACACCCCAAGGTCCAATTTTCTTACATGACCCTCACATTCATCATCTACAATCTAGATAACAAAATAAGCATACATACATCTTATATGCTATACAAAAATCTAGATTTCACTGGCCAAGGCACTTCTTATACCACTATTTACCTCCTCAACCAAAATGTACTTCAAAATGTCCACTCTCCCCACAATTGCCCTACATCACAAATCTAAAAATGGACAACATGGGAGAGTAAGTCATACATTCCAAAGGAATGAATATGAATACCATATGATTATGTACATATGCATCAAAACATGTATACTTTGCATACATATATCATTCACCATACTCTTTCTCATCACAACACCATCATACATACATCATAAGTAACATTACAATTTAGGCAAAGTACACAACATATACATAATCAAGTCCCATAACAATTTGACTAGCATACAAACTATTATTTGGTATTCATATCTTTTATGTTGTCTTAGTATATCATTTCATCCTCATCACATCCATCATTATATCTCATCACCTTCGGCATACTTCCTTGCTATATATGCAAATGCTCTTAAGCTAATGCATATGCACAATGGAATATTTCAACAATTGCATATTTTACTATGGGAAATACAAACACCAAATGTGGGACTCAAGTATGATCACCTAAACATACCCTTTCTGCAATAGTAAAATGTGTACACTTATTCTTAAATTTGCATGCATTTCACCAATTTTTTTACTGGTACCAAACCACATCGCCCATCTTGCAACACGTGGTCATTTTCACCATGACCGCGGTATACAACATATTCAACATATGGTGTTACGGGCCGTCCAGATATCAAATCATGGTGGCTGTGATCCCAAGGACCACCAGGGTCACCTGCTCACCAAGAGCCACCCCCCACAAGGGTCGGCCATATGTAACTCCCCGAAGCAATACATGGGCGGCTTCATGACTTATACACCGAGTCACAGAGGAAATAAAACTTACTCGTGTACCGAGCCACCCTCCCACTGGGTCAGCAGAGGGAACTCCCCTAATGTTCCAACAACGACAGCTATGCAGTATGCCATAGATGCAAATACAAATCATATGTATTTCTCACTCTTGCATCCTATACATGCCACTCATCACATATCATCATCAACACCATTTCCAACATTACCACACGGCTTTTAGTGGATTTATTGTTGTTGGTTATTCTTATTAATTTAAACATTTGCGTGGCATTACAATAGTTCTCAATCAACATCATCAACAATCATATTACATTTATGGTGGATACAAGCATAACTTCATATCATTGATCATTCTACACCACCATATAGCACACCATGAATATTCTAAATGCATCAAAGTATCTTGCCACACACATTATCTACACCATACACCACATTACAATTTCTCATATCATTCGAAGCAAGGCTAACATGTATACCAATACATATGGCAATCAAATAACATTCAAATTCATGCATTTAGAACATAAGATTCCTCTCCTACCTCAAGAGAAGAATTCTAATTGATGAGACACACCCACCTTGTCATTCGAAATGGATCCTACATTAACATGCATATAGAATCCCAATCAATCAACTATTTAAGACATTATTCATTTCTATTTAATCATAATCATACCTACAATTTCTTAACATGCATTAGACATGTTATAGACCTTAATTTTATCATTTATTAGGCTTCGGGAATTCCTTCCCATCAAGCCACATTCATTAAATTCAAGCGCCACAAAACAACCATAGCCCCAACCTTCACAAAATACCACAAGAAATAATTACCCACATACCTAATGGCTTATATTTGCTCTCAATCACACTATCCAACCAATATTCATAACTTTCCCCAAATTCTTAAAAGCTAGGGTTTCTCTAAAACCCAACAACTCTCATTAATGTCTCATCATTCTTCATCTCTTACCATCATAAATGAATCTACTACTCTTGTCCCTCATTAAATACACACATTTATGGCAATCCACTCTAGGTTTAAGCATTAAATGCTTCTAAAAAATACCCACTTATATGTATTACTCTCCCCAAACAAAAATATATCAAAACCAAGGCATTAATCCATCCAAAAATGGTGAGATGAGCTTACCTCACCCAAAAACGAAAATTGGTTCAAAGAGGGAAAGATAGCACACGAAAATGGAGAAGGGAAAGAAGAAATTTTTAACTCCAATGATCTCCTTCTAAGCTCCTTAAAAACAAAAATAGAAGGGAGATGATCACCTCTTGGCTAGGGTTTTTGGAAGAGAAGATAATGAAGAAAAAGTAGAGAAGAAGAAGAAGAACCAACGGGTTTGCCAAGGGGAAAAGAAACCAACGGGAGTTTAAGAAGAGAAATTGGGTTTTTGCTTTATTTTTAATCCCATTCATTCAAATTTCATCGTTTTACCACTAACAGGCTCTTTATTTGGGCTCAATACTTTATCTGAAAATTATTCCGAATATATATTCGGACTCCCAATATTATTCTCAACAGCCCTGACCAGTATCACCCCAATCGGAGATACTTGGTCCGACACCCATATTTCAATCGGGTCAGTTTTCAGCTTATTCGGTCTCCATAAATCACCAACAGTCCCCAAAAATCTTAATTTAATCATTTCCAATGTTTTGGGACACTAATTATTTTGTATACAATTCAATATTAATTTCTTTAATTTAATCCTTCATTTCAAAATTTTGGGATGTTACAGGTACCATCTTGTAGTCCTTGTAAGTTAAATTTGTAATTTTTAAGGCCAAAATGTTAGTCATTTGTAAAAGAAGGAATTATACATCACAAAATTTCCTCTAAAGTTATTGAAGTAGACCAAGCCAAAATAGAGGTAATCTCTAAACTCCCACCCCCTGTGAATGTGAAAGGTATTAGAAGTTTTTTGGGACATGCTGGATTTTATAGAAGATTTATCCAAGATTTTTCAAAAATTGCTAAACCTTTAACAAATCTTCTAAATAAAGATGTTGAATTCAAGTTTGATGAAGCATGTCTTAAAGCTTTTAATACCTTGAAAGAAAAATTAGTTTCTGCCCCTGTAATTGTTGCTCCTAATTGGAATTTACCCTTTGAACTTATGTGTGATGCAAGTGATTATGCTGTAGAAGCAGTTTTAGGTCAAAGATATGAAAAAGTTTTTAGGGTTATACACTATGCTAGTAAAGTTTTAAATGAAAATCAAATAAATTATGCAACTACTGAAAAAGAATTACTAGCTATAGTGTATGCCTTGGAAAAATTTAGATCATATTTGATTGGATCAAAAATAATTATTTTCACCGATCATGCTACAATCAAGTACCTTTTGACCAAAACTGATTCTAAACCTCGGTTAATTAGATGGATTTTACTCCTTCAAGAATATGATCTTGAAATCAAAGATAAAAAGGGTAGTGAGAATATGGTCGCTGACCATCTTTCCAGATTAATGAATGATGAGGTCACTGTCAAAGAAAAAGATATCTTGGAAGAATTTCCTGATGAAAAACTTTTTGAAATAACAAAACGGCCATGGTTTGCTGATATGGCCAATTTTAAAGCAGCAGGAATTCTTCCAAATGATCTAACTTGGCAACAAAGAAAAAGTTTTTTTCAAAGATTCAAAATACTTTGTTTGGGATGACCCTCATCTATTTAAAATTGGTGTGGATAATTTGTTACGTCGTTGTGTACCCGACTGGGAAAAGAAAGATGTGTTGTGGCATTGTCATAAGTACCTTTATGGAGGACATTTTAATGGAGAAAGAACTACTGCAAAAATTTTGCAATTAGGTTTCTATTGGCCCTCCATTTTTCAAGATTCTCACTCATTTGTTCAAGCTTGTGATAACTGTCAAAGAACAGGTAATGTTAACAAAAGACAAGAAATGCCTCTCATAAACATTTAGGAGGTTAAGGTATTTGATTGTTGGGGTATTGATTTCATGGGACCTTTTCCTTATTCTCAATTCAATCAATACATTCTTTTGGCAGTTGATTATGTTTCAAAGTGGGTAGAAGCAATTGCTTCACCTAATACTGACACTAAAACTGTAGTGAATTTCTTGAAGAAAAATATTTTTTGCAGGTTTGGAAGACCAAGAACTTTGATCAGCGATGGAGGATCACATTTTTGTAACAAAGTTCTTTAGAAAGTGTTACAACATTATGGAGTGAAACATAAAGTAGCCACAGCATATCATCCACAAACCAATGGACAGGCTGAGATTTCAAATCGAGAAGTGAAAAGGATTTTGAAAAAGACTATGTCTTCTTCCAGAAAAGATTGGTCATAAAAGCTTGATGATGCACTCTGGGCATACAGAACTGCATTTAAAACTCCAATTGGCCTTTCTCCTTTTCAAATGGTCTATGGAAAAGCTTGTCATCTTCCAGTAGAGATGGAACATAAAGCATATTGGGCTTTAAATTTTCTCAATTTTGATCCAAATACAGCAGCTGACAAAAGAAAGTTGCAGTTATTTGAATTGGAAGAAATGAGAAACAATGCTTATGAGACATCTAGAAGTTACAAAAACAAGGTGAAAGCTTACCATGATAAGAAAATTAAAAATAGACATTTTATACCAGGTCAGCAAGTTTTATTGTTTAATTCAAGATTAAGACTGTTTCCTGGTAAATTGAAATCTAAATGGTCAGGTCCTAGATCAGGTTGCTCACTTCTTGAGCAAGGATGGAATCTTCTTCAACCTGAGTAAGGTTGGGAGGACTCCATCTAACCTCCTCAAGACCCAGCTGACCCCTATAGCTCAGGCGTGGTCTCATCTCATGCTGCATAACATTACTCCTGTCACCCACCTTTCTTCTATCCCAGTTGATCGATGTTGCCTTCTTTACTCCATTCTCCAGGGCCATATTATTGATATTGTTGAGCTGATTTCTGAGCAGATTCACCTTTATGCCCTTGGGTATAAGGTGAACCGTCCTATCTTATTCCCTCTCATCATATCTGCCTTACTGAGGAGGCAGGGAGTTGTTGTGCCATCACCTGAGTTCACTAGTTCTTCGGGGAGAATGTAACATCCTGATTTAAAATTAACTATCGAATGAGATTAAACCATTAAACTAGGATAATTGCAAATGAGAGTTCTTGTTAATTATGATTAATTATGACTTAAGAAGTTGATTACTGAGTGATTGTGATGTGTGTGACACGTGAGGAACTGCTGTTTCACGTTCTCCCACCCCACTCCCTCCATCCTACGGGTATATGTTCAGAAGCCTCAACGACTGTCCATTCACTTGAATTCCTTGAGACCTTCCCTCTTCTTCTACTTTTCTTCCTCTTCGTTCTTCTTCGTTCTTCTTCTCTGTCCCCTGTTTTTCATAACATCACGACTGTGGTGAAGTGGAGAACCCGAGAGTCCAACTGCTGGTGAGGAGCAATCGTTCGAGTGGAAGAAGAACAGCTTCCTTTTCCTAAGCTGACTAAAGGGTACGATTATGTTCGACGGAGACTGAACGAGTGAGAGTGGTAGACGAAGTAAATAGAGGCAACAGACCAACATCGGGAAACAGAGGAACTCCTCGAATCCCTTCAGTAGATAGGGGGCGCCTTGCATCTCAAATGCATAGTTTATGAATGGTCTCCGGGTGAAGTATTACCTGTGCATGTTTGTTTGAGAATGTGGTAACTATGTAATATATATATATGATTGGCAGCTTTTGAATACCGAGGGCGTGTGATAGTTGAGTCTGATGGTAGTTTTTATATTTAATGCATATGATTATGAGGTATGCTGTTAGATATGTGAATGCATGTGAGAGCTATGGGATTGTGTGTGAATCGAGTGCATGTGTCTAAAGTTTGTCGTACTGAGTCCGGTTGGTTATCTCACTCATGAATGCATGAGGCAGGGATCTCCGATACCGAGAGTATCTGTGTGACTACTGACTAGTTTCAGCTGGGATGTTATATTAAAAATATGAGATGTGAGTCGCTGTGTATGTTGATATGATTTCTGAGTGCTTTGTACTGGGAGACAGTGGGCAGATCCCGATTACTATCTTATATTAATATGCATGCGAATGCTGGGCATGAAATCTGTTGTGCTTATGTGATGATGAATGAGTTACATGCAGAGTGTGGTTATAATGAGGAAAAAGGGGGTACTGTTGTATTGATAAATATATGTGAAATATAATTGAAAGACCTTAGGTTGGACTCAAGGCAATGCCGAGTGCATTAGCGTTGGATGCTTGATGAAAGACCTTGGGTTGGACTCAAGGCAAGCCTACCGGGTTGGACTCGGGGCTGCCCGTAACACTTCCGTTGTCACTTGGAGTGACTGTGTTACGTGTGAGGGCAAACGGTTTGGTACCAGTAAAATGGCTGGATCAGCTTGGAGCTGAGGAAAAAGGATTGGAGCCTATGTTACAACATAACAATTTGTAATAAGGGGGTCGGATCCGACTGTAATGGATATGTATACATTTATATATATACTCTTATACTTTTGATGAGCTCATTGTGTTGCATGTGCATGTATCGGGAATAATATGATCCATATAGTTGTGTATTAAATGTATGAATTCTGATTGCATGATACTGTTGTATGTAGATATATTGAATGGGAGTTCATATTATAAATGATTGAGATATGATGCTGTATAGTGGAAGACTTAAGGATTTCTGAGTCACTAACTGTCATTTTATATGTAAAAGCTCACCCCTGTTGTGGCTATATTTCAGTGGACGTCACTCGAAATTATGGATGATGGAAGAGCACCTGTTCTGTGAGGCGAACTGTGCATTAGACGTGTATATAATTGTATATAATGTGTAAAAAGTGTTGTTAAGCCTTGGCCGGCTCGTAATATATTGTTTTGTCTGAATATGTCGAGATTGAACTCTCTTAGTATTGAGAGCAGCACTAAATTTATTTATATATATATATATGTGATGTTATGTGTTTAATCTTGATCAGTAAATAATGTGGTACGCGAATATCAAAGTAGGTACCTTTACATTCTACCAAGTAACTGGAACTTGCGTATTCTGAGTGAAGGAGATAGTTAAGGTAAATCCGAGTGAGGTAAGACACGAATCCCCTTCCAAGTAACGAGAGATTGGGTCAAGTCTGAGTAGGTTATATTATTAAAGGATATTCCGAGTGGAGTATGATTGTGGAGACCCCTTCAGGGTGAAGGAAGGTCTATGTGTTCCCCGAGTGAGAGAAGTAAGTATATGCCAAGTGACGAATGTGAAATGCATTCCGAATGAGTTAAGGTTGAAATATACCGAGTGGTAGTTGATTGGGAGTTATTCCGAGTGAGGGAAGTTTATGTATTCTGAATGGAATAATTATTCTTTTCTGAGTGGATGTTATGTGTGTGTGACCTATGTGGATAAACATAAGGAATTAAATATGGGCTTCTGAGGGAGGCATATTGGTTGGGGTTATTTTCCCGAATGGATGGGACCCTAGATTCCGAGTGACGGGAATTTCTGAGTGGGGCTTCTCGCCTCAGCGAATAAGGATTCGCTCCCGCGAGTGTGAATGGATGGAAGGCTTTTGGGCTGGCTTCCCTTAAGCGAATGGGTGTTCGCCCAAGCGTGTTGGGCTGTCTCACTCAAGCGAAGTTGGATCTCGCTTGAGCGAGTGAACGTTTTGTGAGGGCTCGTAGAAGCTTGTTATTCCGCTGTCGGTTTTGCTTCCTTGCTTTTATGTTGTATTTAAATTACCCGACTGCTTGGTTTATTTTTTTGGAAAAATTTTCCCTTCTTTCGGTTTTATTTTTAATTAAGTAAGGATGTTTCATTTTGGTATCAGAGCGGACTTAAAAGGTCCAAGGCCAAGGCACGCTTACTTCTAGTAAGCGAAAATGTACATTATGACCGGTCGTTATAAATTGCTTGTGATGTCTGAGGACTTTGATGCCTAATTAAGTATAATTTGTGTGACCATGTGTTTATGAGATGTTGTTGTGGGGGTAGAAGGTTGTTCCTATCCTGGTCTGACTAATTATATGATATTTAAAAAATTGTATGATAATGTGTTATAATTGTTGAATGTTGGGTTAAAATCCGATCGGTAGTGAGTGATTCTGTAAACTTACCCTTGAAAGGAGTGTTGATTTCAAGATAAGTCATGGCGAATCGTCATAGCATGGAAGCCATAGCCACGGCCTTCCAGCGTTTCACTGACGTATTCGAGAGGCAGAGCCAGCCTCGAACTGAAGATGGTCAAGTATTGGATCGCTTCCTAAAGAGGAAGCCGAGTGAGTTCCAAGGGGGATTTAACCCCGAGGCAGCTTACAAGTGGACTCAAGATTTAGAGAGAATTTTTGGGGGGCCTTCACTGTACCGAGGCCCAGAAGGTTGAGTGCGCAATTTACATGCTGCAGGACGAAGCAAAAAACTGGTGGAAGATCGCCAGAAGCCGATTGACTAATGCTGACACCCAGCTGACCTGGGAAAATTTTAAAACGTGCTTCCTAGAGAAATATTTCCCCGACATAATAAGGAGTCGGAAGGAACTGGAATTTATGGAACTGAAACAGGGTTCCATGTCTGTAGAAGAATACGCAGCCAAATTTAAAGAGTTGTGCCTGTTTTATCCGCCCTTCCAACAACCCGGAACAGAGAGTTCTAAATGCCTTAAATTTGAGAACGGACTGAGATCGGACATTAAAAGAGCTTTCAGACACCAGGAAATTAAAAGCTTTCCAGTGCTGTAAATAAATGCAGAATTTTTGAAGAAGATGACAAGGCCCACTCGGGCCAGAGCAGCAAGGCAGACCCCTCCTTGAGGCCCCAGCAATCACGCTTCAATAGACCAGTCAACGTTGGAAGGGGTGGACCCTCCCCTAAATTCAGAGGACGGGGAAACCGCGGGAGTCGTTTTGGGGGTCGTCCCGGAAATGGCAAGTGCTTCAGATGTGGTGGTGACCACTTTGCACTGGAATGTGAGGTTGGAAACAATGTTGTATGCTTCCATTGTAATGAAAGGGGGCATGTTCACCCCGACTGTCCGCAACTGCAATCAGTGAATGTTAGTGCACACCGTGGGGGTTTCCGAGGGAGAGGACACGGAAACGATGGCCGAGGCAATGGTGGCAGAGGAAACAGAGCACGGGGCAACATAATGTTTGCTCCAAATAATCGAGGAAGAAATACTGACCAACTGGCTGTGGGGAGAGTTTACGCCATCAACGCCGAGGCTGCTGCACAAGCGAATGACTTGGTGCAAAGTAAGTGCTCGCTCGGTAGATATATACTTAATGTAGTTTTTGATTTTGGAGCTACCCACTCCTTTATAGCTGATGATTGTGTGAGACGTTTAAAGTTGCCGACTATGTATATGAATCGGACTTTGGAGGTAGCCAATCAGACTGGCGTAAAAGTGTTGACATCAATGATGTGTAAGGATATAACATTTACATTGGACGATCGGAGTTTCACCTTCAATTTAGTATGTGTGCCTCTGAAGGATCTCGACATTGTACTTGGCATGGATTGGCTTTCAGCCAACAAGGTATTGGTGGACTGTCAAAACAGAAGAGTAATTTTCTCGAGGCAGACCAGTGATGACTACACTGTACAAGGTATAGCTCAGTTATTTATGAGGCTTTGTTTGACTGAGGGAGAGGTTAGAGCCTGAGTGAACGATATTCTGACTGTTTGTGAATTCCCCGAGGTGTTTCCAGAGGATGTGCCGGGTGTCCCTCCAAACAAAGAAGTTGAATTCTCTATAGACTTAGTCCCTAGAGCCGAGCCAGTCTCCAGTGCACCCTATAGGATGTCCCCAACAGAATTGGCTGAGTTGAAAAAGCAAGTGGATGAGTTACTCGGCAAACAGTTCATTCGACCGAGTGTATCACCATGGGGCATACCGGTGTTACTTGTTAAGAAGAAGGACGGCAGCATGAGGTTGTGTATAGACTACCGACAGCTAAATAAGCTTACGATTAAGAATCGGTACCCATTGCCTAGGATTGACGACCTAATTGACCAGCTGCGTGGTGCTACAATCTTCTTGAAGATCGATTTATGATCGGGATACCACCAGATCCGGGTGAAGGACTCGGATATCCCCAAGACTACCTTCAGGACCCGGTATGGCCACTACGAGTATGTAGTAATGCCGTTCGGTGTGACAAACGCCCCTGCTGTGTTCATGAATTACATGAATAGCATTTTCCACCCGTACTTAGACTGATTCGTGGTCGTTTTTATTGATGATATCTTGGTCTATTCTAAGACCCCTGAGGAGCATGGGGGGCATCTCCGTGCGGTACTCCAAGTATTGAAGGAGAAGCAACTATTTGCAAAACTTTCAAAGTGTGACTTTTGGATGGATAGAATCCACTTCCTCGGGCATGTAATTTCCAAGGAAGGCGTCTTGGTGGATCCTTCCAAGGTAGAGGCTGTAATGGCATGGGAGAGACCCAAGTCGGTCTCTGAAATAAGAAGCTTTATGGGTTTGGCTGGCTATTATAGACGGTTTATTGAGGGATTTTCTAAACTTGCCTTACCTCTGACCAAATTGACTCGGAAAGGTGTCCCATTCGTGTGGAGTTCTGAGTGTGAGAGAAGTTTCCAAGAACTAAAGGCTAGGTTAACAACCGCCCTAGTGTTGGCATTGCCAAATCTGCGAGAGAACTTCGTGGTCTACTGTGATGCGTCAGGACTCGGTCTGGGGTGCGTACTAATGCAGAAAGACCGAGTGGTAGCTTATGCCTCTCGATAATTGAGGCCACACGAGCAGCATTATCCGACTCACGACTTGGAATTGGCAGCTGTAGTTTTCACATTGAAAATATGGAGGCATTACCTATACGGCTCCAAATTCGAGGTGTACAGCGAACAAAAGAGCCTCAAATATTTATTCGACCAGAAAGAGCTGAACATGAGGCAGAGGAGATGGATGGAGTTTTTGAAAGATTACGACTTCGAGCTGAAGTATCATCCGGGTAAAGCGAACGTTGTAGCCGACGCATTGAGTCGGAAATCCCTCTATGTGGCAATGATGATGGTGAAGGAGGTGGAGTTATTGGAGCAATTCCGAGACATGAACTTGCATGTTGACGTTTCCTCGTCTCGAAAAATTATGCTCGGTACGTTGAAGATTGCCAATGAGTTTCTGAAATTGATATTTGAACAGCAGGAGTGAGATCCCTACTTGGCTGAGATGAAGAAGACTCATGCTAAGGGTAAGGAATTGTCTCTAACCAAAGGATCGGATGGAATTTTCCGAGTGAAGGGCAGAATATATGTATCGGGTGAAGGAGAATTAAGGAGAATGGTACTTGATGAGGCCCACAAGAGCCTGTTAAGCATTCACCCGGGTACTACAAAGATGTACCACGATTTAAAATTGCAATTCTGGTGGCCCAGATTAAAGAAAGATGTAGTGGATTATATGGCTCGGTGTATCGTCTGTCAAAAATCAAAGGTCGAGCACCAGAAGCCGTATGGTGCGTTACAACCCCTTGAGATCCCCGTATGGAAATGGGACTCAATTGCTATGGACTTTGTCATGGGATTGCCTAAAACCCGAGCGGGTTGTGATGCCATTTGGGTCATTGTTGACCGATTGATGAAAACTGTACACTTTCTGCCTGTGAACATGAGATATCCGTTACAGAAATTAGCCCAGATCTATATCTGAGAAATTGTCCGATTGCATGGTATGCCGACTTCTATCGTGTCGGACAGGGACCCTAGATTCACGTCTCGATTTTGGACAAGCCTGCACCAGGAATTAGGCACGAAGCTTTGGCTGAGTTCCGCCTACCATCCCCAGTCAGATGGGCAGACCGAGCAAACGATACAAAGTTTGGAGGACTTACTGAGGGCATGTATGTTGGAGCACGGTGGTAGCTGGGAGCAGTACCTCCCTCTGATCGAAGTCACATATAACAACAGCCACCACAGCAGCATTGGCATGGCACCCTATGAAGCACTGTATGGTCAGAAATGTCGAACCCCACTCTGTTAGTCGAAAACTGGTGAAAGCTTACTGTTAGGACCGGAAATTGTAAAACAGACTTTGGAGTAGATCCAAGTAATTAGGGAAAAGATGAAGGCGTCTCAGGACAGGCAGAAAAGCTACCATGATAAACAGACTAAGCTACTTGAGTTTTCGGTCGGTGATAGGGTGTTCCTAAAGATTTCACCGAGTAAAGGAGTCGGACGAGCCTTGAAGAGTGGGAAGTTAAACCCCCGATACATTGGACCCTACGAAGTATTGGAGAGAATGGTTCTGTGGCATACCGAATAGCATTACCAGCTCACCTATCCAGATTGCATAACGTGTTTCATATGTCTCAACTAAGGAAGTATCTACCCGATCCCACTCACGAAATGCCGGATGATGAAGTGGAGATCAAAGAGGATTTGACCATAGTGACTGTACCGACTAGAATTGTAGACCGGTCGGTAAAACGCTTGAGGAGCAAGGATGTACAACTGGTCGAAGTAGCGTGGCAGCAAAACGAGTGTACTTCTTATACCTGGGAACGCGAGGATACCATGAGGCAGCAGTACCCCGAGTTGTTCATCTAAGGTAATTACCGTTTGAATTTTGAGGATGAAATTCTTTGAGAGGGGGAGAATTGTAATATCCTGATTTAAAATTAACTACTGAATGATATTAAACCATTAAACTAGGATAATTGCAAATGAGAGTTCTTGTTTATTATGATTAATTATGACTTAAGAAGTTGATTACTGAGTGATTGTGATGTGTGTGACACGTGAGGAACTGTTGTTTCACATTCTTCCACCCCACTCCCTCCATTCTACGGGTATATGTTCAGAAGCCTCAACGACTGTCCATTCACTTGAATTCCTCGAGACCTTCCCTCTTCTTCTACTTTCCTTCCTCTTCGTTCTTCTTCGTTCTTCTTCTCCGTCCCCTATTTTTCGTAACATCACGATTGTGGTGAAGTGGAGAACCCGAGAGTCCCACTGCTGGTGAGGAGTAATCGTTCGAGTGGAAGAAGAACAACTTCCTGTTCCCAAGATGACTAAAGGGTACGACTGTGTTCGACGGAGACTGAACGAGTGAGAGTGGTGGACGAAGCAAACAAAGGCAACGGACCAACATCGGGAAACAGAGGAACTCCTCGAATCCCTTCAGTAGGTAGGGGGCGCCTTGCATCTTAAATGCATAGTTTATGAATGGTCTCAGGGTGAAGTATTACCTGTGCATGTGTGTTTGAGAATGTGGTAACTATGTAATATATATATATATGTAATATATATATATATATATATATATATATGATTGACAGGTTTTGAATACCGAGGGCATGTGATACTTGAGTCTGATGGTAGTTTTTATATTTAATGCATGTGATTATGAGGTATATTGTTAGATATGTGAATGCATGTGAGAGTTATGGGATTGTGTGTGAATTGAGTGCATGTGTCTAAAGTTTGTCGTATTGAGTCCGGTTGGTTATCTCACTCATGAATGCATGAGGTAGGGATCTCCGATACCGAGAGTATGT
The DNA here is from genome assembly GCA_037962975.1 of Clitoria ternatea. Lineage (NCBI taxonomy): Eukaryota > Viridiplantae > Streptophyta > Magnoliopsida > Fabales > Fabaceae > Clitoria > Clitoria ternatea. The sequence goes on from CM075670.1 coordinate 138,485,665, forward strand.
GTGTGACTACTGACTAGTTTCAGCTGGGATGTGATATTAAAAATATGAGATGCGAGTCACTGTGTATGTTGATATGATTTCTGAGTGCTCTGTACTGGGAGACAGTGGGTAGATCCCGATTACTATCTTATATTAATATGCATGCGAATGTTGGGCATAAAATCTGTTGTGCTTGTGTGATGATGAATGAGTTACATGCAGAGTGTGGTTATAATGAGGAAAAATGGGTACTATTGTATTGACAAATATATGTGAAATATAATTGAAAGACCTTGGGTTGGACTCAAGGCAATGCCGAGTGCATTAGCGTTGGACGCTTGATGAAAGATCTTGGGTTAGACTCAAGGCAAGCCTACCGGGTTGGACTCGGGGCTGCCCGTAACACTTTCGTTGTCGCTTGGAGTGACTGTGTTACGTGTGAGGGCAAACGGTTTGGTACCAGTAAAACGGCCGGATCAGCTTGGAGCTGAGGAAAAAGGCATGGAGCCTATGTTGCAACATAACAATTTGTAATAAGGGGGTCGGATCCGACTGTAATGGATATGTATACATTTATATATATACTTTTATACTTTTGATGAGCTCATTGCATTACATGTGCATGTATCGGGAATAATATGATCCATATAGTTGTGTATTAAATGTATGAATTCTGATTGCATGATACTGTTGTATGTAGATATATTGAATGGCAGTTCATATTATAAATGATTGAGATGTGATGCTGTAGAGTGGAAGACTTGAGGATTTTCGAGTCACTAACTGTCATTTTATATGTAAAAGCTCACCCCTGTTGTGGCTATATTTCAGTGGACGTCACTCGGAATGATGGATGATGGAAGAGCACCTGTTCTGTGAGGCGAACTGTGCATTAGACGTGTATATAATTGTATATACTGTGTAAAAAGTCTTGTTAAGCCTTGGCCGGCTCGTAATATATTGTTTTGTCTGAATATGTCAGGATTGAACTCTCTTAGTATTGAGAGCGGCACTAAATTTATATATATATATACATGTGATGTTATGTGTTTAATCTTGATCAGTAAATAATGTGGTAGGCGAATGTCAAAGTAGGTACCTTTACATTCTACCGAGTAACTGGAACTTGCGTATTCCGAGTGAAGGAGATAGTTAAGGTAAATCCGAGTGAGGTAAGACACGAATCCCCTTCCAAGTGACGAGAGATTGGGTCAAGTCTGAGTAGGTTATATTATTAAAGAATATTCCGAGTGGAGTATAATTGTGGAGACCCCTTCAGGGTGAAGGAAGGTCTATGTGTTTCCTGAGTGAGAGAAGTAAGTATATGCCGAGTGACGAATGTGAAATGCATTCCGAATGAGTTAAGGTTGAAATATACCGAGTGGTAGTTGATTGGGAGTTATTCCTAGTGAGGGAAGTTTATGGATTCCGAATGGAATAATTATTCTTTTTCGAGTGGATCTTATGTGTGTGTGACCTATGTGGATAAACATAAGGAATTAAATATGGGCTTCCGAGGGAGGCATATTGGTTGGGGTTGTTTTCCCGAATGGATGGGACCCCAGATTCCGAGTGACGAGAATTTCTGAGTGGGGCTTCTCGCCTCAGCGAATAAGGATTCGCTCCCGCGAGTGTGAATGGATGGAAGGCTTTTGGGCTGGCTTCGCTTAAACGAATGGGTGTTCGCCCAAGCGTGTTGGGCTGTCTCACTCAAGCGGAGTTGGATCTCGCTTGAGCGAGTGAACGTTTTGTGAGGGCTCGCTGAAGCTTGTTATTTCGCTATTGGTTTTGCTTCGTTGCCTTTACGTTGTTTTTAAATTACCCGACTGCTTGGTTTATTTTTTTTTGGAAAAATTTTCCCTTATTTCGGATTTATTTTTAATTTAGTAAAGATGTTTCAGAGAGTCCCTAAAGTTCTAGTGAACAGAGATTACTTCGTCCAGCAGTGCGAGCTTCCACCACTAGAGCAGGAGGCTCAGCCCAAACAGAGGAGGAGGAGACCACCAGTTCAACCACCACCTACTAATGTTGTCGCAGAGGGATCTGCTAGGATTACACTTGAGCATCAGCATATGATGCAGATGATGGCTGCCACACACAAAGCTTACATGTATCTTCATGATTCATACTATCAGTACAGACTTCAAGGTGAGGGAGCACCATATGTTACACCAGCTGAGTTTGCAGCCTATGTGGCTTGGTCTGGTGATCTGCCGAGATACCCTGAGACTGGTGGACCGTCTGGAGCATATGCTGAGTCAGAGGATGACGCAGATGAGGATGGAGATGATGAGATGGAGGACTGATTGGTGTTATCTCATTTCTGTTACATACATTCTAGTTTACTTTTAGTTTTCTATTTACATTGGTATTTTTACTTTTTGGATATTATATTATAGTTTATTTTTATGTGGTGTGTTTTATCTTTGCGTAAAATTTTTGTCATGTGTGTTTTTGTGTATTTTCTTCATAAAAAAATAATAATAATAATAAATATATTTTATCTTTTTAATAAATAAATCAAATTTTTGGAAGTAAGATAATTTATACACTTAAAGTTTTTACACAAGAAAACTAATTTTGTAAAATCAATTATTGATTCTTTTGTAACTTAGGAATTCTAATAAAATCAGTTACAATAAGTTTATTAACTATCAAGCTAAATTTTGATAACCCGGTAAGCTGAGAGATCTTTTAAACACTTGAGGGTTTATTCGACATAACTTCATTCGAATTGATTTTGCTTTAATCTTTGATTTGTGTTGTTGTACAGAGAGTTCAAGAAAATGATCAAGGCACATTTTTGGTGAAAAGAAAACCTTGGGCCAAACAGCTTACCTTGGTAAAAATATTTTATCCCTTGAAAGCCAATTTTGAGCCTGAAAATAAATTTTTTGGTACCCTTAACCTATATTAGTTTTAACCATTCCCTATATTTGATTAATTAAAAGAGCATTTGAGCAACATAAAAATATTTTGAGTATTCTTATAAAAAAAATAGGGAGTGAAAATAAGCAACTTGATTCTTTTCAATGAAAAAGGAAATAATAATAAAATATGAAAAAGAAAAATAAAAAATAGTGAAAAGAATCAAGTTGGGGGTATTTATTTTTCATCAATAAAAGAATTGAGACTTGGGGGTTTTAAATTCAATAAATAGAAGTTGTTAGAAATAATCTACCCTTGATCAATTTTCTCTAGTTTTATAGTGAAAAAGTGAAGAATTTAAAGAGAAAATTGAAGATCAGGAACCTGACGTGTAGCATCAACACCACGCGTAGCATGGAGATTTTTGATGCTGACGCTACGCATCACATCCACGCGTAGCGTCAGAGCTGCATGGACTTCACAGCCAGCTTGCACAAGCATTCAGCTAGAGACCCATTATTGGCCACTCCACCTGCACAAGTGTCCAAGCCAAACTGGGGGACAGATCCAAATGGCAAAGCATAATTGAATAAATAATTCCTTAGTGGCCATTTCCAGCTACGTTTAATGGAGGCTGACTCAAGGAACTGACGTGTAGCGTCAGGACCCTTCCTCAGCCCTATAAATAGGGTCATTTCTAACACTTCTAGGCATCCCATTCTGAGTATTTCACTCTTCTCTTCTCTTATATACGCGATTTTGAGTATTTCTTTTGTGAGTTTGTAGTTCTAGAATAGTTTTCTGGATACTTAAGAGTGTTGTGTAGTATGGTGATCGTTGTATCGTGAAGTTTCAATCGCCTTTGTAATGTCAATCACTGTAAGTGTTGTTCTTACCTTCACTATGTGTAACTAATCTGTTTATGTTAGAATTGGTGAACTAATCTATTAAGTATGATATTGTGAATTTAACCTCTGCATGTTTATGATTCAAGTCCATGTTAGTATTTCAATCTTTTATTAATATGAACGTCAAACGGGAGAATGATTTTTATGAGTATTGAAACTTGTTTTATTAGTATGAATGTCAAACGGGAGAATAATTATTCATGCCTTATTAAAACTTGATTTAATAAAAGTAAAAGTTGGAATACCCTTAATATACCAATTACTAGGAATAGAATTGGTAATTATTATTGCCATAAAGCCAGGACTTAATGCAAGTTTTTATTGAGAAAGCTCATGAAGGATCGGACTTTACGGTAAATACTTAGAATTTATTTCATGAAGGATCGGTTATAATGATTTTAAGCTGCAATGATATGAACTTGATGATTAAATATGCATGACTTGAGTTCCTCCATTATTATTCTAGATTAGGGATCCAAATTCCAACATAATTTATTTATCTGTGTTTTATCTTCAAGTATCTTAGTTATTCTAAAATTACAACTCAACTTCTCAGATAGATTGTTATTCTCTTTTTACCACATGAAAAACTCAACTATGCCATCTTGTAAATATTGTATAAATTGTAGATAAATTATTCTTTTGTGTATAAGTTTTGATAAATTTACCATAGTAACTAGAAAATTACTGTAACTATTGGACTTTCAATCCAGTGGAACGATATCTAAATATTGAAAACTACAAACGATTGGTGCGCTTGCCAATTAATAGACCCAACAGTAAAACAAAGTAACAAGTTTTTTGTAACATTATATCATACAGGTCTAACACATTGCTATCATTAATAATATAAATCACCATTAAACCAAGGGTATGTTCAACAACAATATCCCTTTTCATCCAACATCATTAATCATCATTCAATGTGTGTGGCCTTATCCATTTTTTTTATCATTACTAATACTATTTCAATTTCATTGAGTCATCATAACTCATTGCCACTCAATTGTCCCCTTATTAATTTCATTATCATACAAGGTATGTCATATAACCACAACCTTTAAATTTTCATTATCAATTATGTATCACATCAATGGTGGTGTACATTCATGTTTTCATAACATGATTTAGGCATACACATAACTTACCAAGGCCTTAAGCCATTCCCCAATCACCACCACACATATAACCTTAACGAATTCTCTTGTTATTACATAATGTAAAGGGTTTTGGATACTAATGAGCTCATTACAAATTTCAACTTCAAGATATAAGAAAGGCTCATTTTTTAGTCCTAAAAGTAGTGGGACATGTCACAATGGTCACCTATTAGTCACAATGGTTTTGAAGAGAGTCTAAGAAGATCCAATGATTGTAAAGTAGGCTTGAGGAGCTAAAAGATGCAAGATAAATGCTCAAGGTGTGAAAATTTCAATTTCACACTGATATAATCGATTAGGCCAAGTGCTAATTGATTGCCCTAACCGATTACAAAATTGGGGATAATCGATTACAGAGCTCCTGGAATTTATGTAATGCATCAGATATTTCACCTAGTCGATTACATGAACCAATCTAATCGACCACAAGGATTTTGTTTGGTTCATAATCGATTACAACACTGAATGTAATCGATTACCTTGGTTCTGTTTGGCTCATAATCAATTACAACTTTGAGTCTAATAGATTATGGGACTTTAATTGATTAAGCTGATTGATTTCCTTAAAGACAAAAGGCTTATAATCGATTAGGCCAGGGGGCTAATCGATTACACCCTATCAGATTACAGAAATTATGCAGATTTTCTTAAGGAAATGAACTTCTCATACACCTAAATCTATGCTAACGATATCAGAATGCTACCAAATTTTGACAGCAACTAAATGGCACCATTTGTGACGTGTGGCCACCAGCTGCACTCAAAAATTCTCAAAAATAAGGTACTTATGTGCATAAATACGTTTTACCCATTTTTAGGCACTTTTGTGCAACTCAAGGGCCTATTCTCAATGGAATTGGCTCATTCCAATTCCTACAAGTCATAAACTATATATATGGGCTACTAAAACTATCACCTACCATTAAAACCACACAAAACTCAATTTGACTCTATGAGTTCCTTAATTATGCATTATCTTTCAACCTTATCACTAATGCCATCATAATGGCCACCACATTCAATGACAAGCATCCATATATATTCTTAATTCACAAAACATATACTTCATCCCATCAAGGATGGTTCATTAATATGTACATATTTCAACCCCTCGTGGATTATTCATCAACTTATATTCACATATATTATCATCAATAGCCAACAATTTGTCATTCATAACATTTCACTATAAATATGGCAAGGCAAGCATGAGTATCATGATATACATACATCACTGATTATTTTACTCATGCATTTGAAATGTAAACTCTTGTCCTATCTCAAGAGAAGAACCGCGATTCCAATGCTCTGAATGCTCTGCTTCATTACCCGGAATACAATCTACACAATATACATATGCATTCATATAACCAATAAGCCATCTCAAGGCATTCCTCACAATTCTAAACATTTGTTAATATCGTATAGGCTTGGTATCAAGTTCTAGACTTGCCAACACACTAATCCATACACTTGTGTTAGGTTTCGAGAATTCTTTTCCCAAAACCATGATTCTCTAGTCTCAAAGGGCTAACTATACCAAACAACAACAACATCTATTTCATAGTTACTTAAACTATCTATTTACTATTCAAATTCATCATGAGCCTCTTAGCTCCCTTCAAACTATTACCAACCACAATTTCATATATTATTTATCATGGCCCAATAACTCATCAACCCACTATGTTCATTTCATTTATCCCATTATCAATGACCATCACAAGCACAACATCATTATCTTAGTTCAAAATTCATCATCATCAACCAATAATCAATCTCATCTTTCTCAAAAACTCATTCCAAGAGCCTAAATCATTTTTAACTATCAATTAAGCTAAAAGCCCAAATTTCAATACTTAGGGTTTTCTGCTAAAATCACCCAACAACCATCATTCCCAACCATTTCACTTAATCATACTAACCTCATTAACCTCTCAATCTCATATAACACAAAACCATAAATTAAGGGTTTTATTCTCAAGGATTTATGCCTAGGGTTTTCACCAACAATCCACAATCATCAATTTTAACTATTTATATACATCCATAGGCTAACAACATTAGATTCTAATCATTATCAATATAAATAACAATCTTCAATGGTTATCCCACCTAGGGTTTGGTTCAACATACCTCCATTCATCAAAACAACATCTAACCTTCCATTACAACACTTCAATAACTCAAAAACTATCAATAAAAGCCATGGATGGTCAAAAATCATACCTCTCCTTCAAGCCCCAAGGTGAATACAAAAATGAGAGGAAAATAAGAGGAGATGAGCCAAGCTTTGCCTCTATGTCCAATACAAGCTTCATAAACCTAAGGGACCCTCTTGATTTTAGGTGGAAATGGCAATGGGTGTTGGTGGTCACCTTTGGCAAGAGAAAGGACTAGAGAAGAAGAAAATGGAATGTTTTGAGAGGGAAGAGAACTGCCGAGAAAATAAGAGGGGAAAAGAGGGAGTTTTTGTTTTAACTTAATCCCTTCATTAAATTTTACCTTTTTATAACACACAAGATCTCAGTTCGGGCTCAATACTAAATCCAAAAATTATTCCGAAGACATATTCGGATTTCCAATAATATTCTTAACAGCCCTGATCAACGGCATCTTAATCGGAGATACTTGGTCCGACACCCATATTTTAACCAGGTGAAATTTTAGCTATTAAAGCCTCAATAAATTATAAATAATCCTCATAAATCTCAATTTTATTATTTCAACATTTTTGGGACATTTATTAACTTATTTATAATTATTTACCATTTATCTCTCTATTAATTATTTTTATAAATTTTGGGATGTTACATTCAATAATACCCATGAGATGTTTCATAGATATATAGGTAAATTGTAAAGACATTCTAACAGGTTTCAGTTTACCTAAACCAAGTTTCTTCAAAATAGATAAAGACATCGAACTAACACAGGCCCCTGAATCACATAAAGCTTTATCAATTCTCATACTTCCTATTATGCATGGTATGGAGAAGCTTCCCAGATCTTGAAGCTTAAAGGGCAACTTCTTCCGAATCACAGAACTACACCCCTCAGTAAGTGCAATATTTTCAGCATCCTTAATTTTCCTCTTATTAGATAAAATATCCTTAAGAAACCTAACATAACTCAACATTTGTTGCAATGCTTCAACAAATGACACATTAATGTATAGCTTTTTAAGAGTTTTAAGGAACTTACCAAATTGCTTGTCCATTTTAGCTCTTTCTCACCTTTGAGGATAGTGAATTGGAGGTTGGTAGGGCTTTACCTTCGCCTTCTTCTTCATCTCAGCATCATTAGATTTGGATATAGAGAATACATCCATTTGTCTATAACAGGCTTCATTTCATATGTTTGTGCAGAATCTTCCAACGCCTCTTCTTCCCTTAACATAACCGTCATGATGTGGTTTTTAGGGTCTCCTTTAGGCTTCTAAGGAAAGTGCCCAGAGTCCTTATGGATTGTGAGGCTTGTTAAGCTATCTATGTCTTCAACATTTTGTTATGGACAACTATGGCATCCACTTTAGAGGATAGGTTCTTGATACCTTTAAAAAATTCCTCATTTTGCTTTATTTGGTTTCTTATGAAAGTCTTCATCAAGGATTCCATGCTTGATTTTTATGGTACAAATAAGGCTTGTAGAGAAAAAGGTCCTTGGGAAGGCCTAACATTGCCTGGCCATCTTGGTTGAATGGTGCTTTATTTTGGAATCAGGTGGGACCCCTATGGTTATTTCCATACCCACCACTCTGATAGTTTCCTATCGCATCCATATATTGTACCTCAGGTTCCTGGTTTTGTGTAACTCTTAGCTGATAAACACTAGCCATATGACCTACATTTCCACATAACTCATAAACAACATTAGAAGCACCTATTCCAAGTTTATTAAATTTAACAGAATGTGCCTCTACCTTAGTAGTCAATAATGAAATCGTATCAACAAAGTACTTACTTGGAGTTTTGGGAGGTAAACTCCTTTTAGAGGACCATTGATAAGAGTTTTGAGCCACCTCCTCAATAAGGTTGTACCCTTCCTCCATGTTCTTACTCATGAAGGTATAGCCAACTACAGCATCTAAAGTTACCCGATGGCTAGAATTTAGTCCATTGTAGAAGATGTAGACTGTCAACAATCGTTGTATCCCATGGTAGAGACACTCTCTCAATAATTCATTGTATACTTCCCAGGCATCATACAAGGTCTCATTCTTTTTTTGTATAAAGGATATGATCTACTTCCTCAACTAATCAGTCTTGCTCTTTGGGTAGTATTTATTGAGGAAGGCAATGGATAACTTAGTCCATATAGAGATAGACCCTTTACGCAAGGAGTATAACCAAGCTCTAGCTTTATCCCTTAAAGAGAAAGGGAAGAGCCTTAGTTAGATTGCATCACTTGATACACCACTCACCTTTAAAGTGTCGCAATATTCTAGGAACACTTAGAGATGAAGGTTGGGATTTTCTAACGGTAATCCCCAAATTGATTTTGCTACACCATGGAGAGGAAAATAGGGCTTCAACTTGAAGTTATTTACCTCTATAGTAGGCCATTTGATGCTAGGCCCTCTACCCACTTTTTCTTTTTATTTAAAATTTTTGGCTCCAAGGCCTATTTTTGGCACAATTCTGGTTTGTGCCTAAATATTTGACACTAAAATAGCCCCAATAATATTACATGGCTAGCCCAAAAGGAATGAGAAAATTCATCGTGTTTTGTCTCAAAAATAAAGCGTTTTGGCTACCCAGGTTCCCTTTTTGTATCATTAATAAATCTTAAAATTTTCAAGTTTTATATTTGTGTATAACATAAATATTTTAGTATCTTCTAATGCTTGACATTTATTTTTAAAATAGCTCATCTAAGGTCCATCCCCGAACTAGAAGGTTTTGACGATAAAACGACGTTGATAAATCCCAATAATTCTTGATAAATCTAATAAATACCTAAATTAATGTCTTTATTTTGGGGCATAAATAATCACTCCTAATGATTATCTAATGTATCTCTATACAATTTGTTCATCTCCGTATTCTATGCATACGTTTTTGTTTATTAAACGACAACGATAATTTTTGATTTCTACTTGCTTGGGACTTCAAATAATTATTTCCTATACTTATTCTATTTATTTTCTCCATTTAATTAATCATACGTAAAATTTAGGATGTTATAGAGGAGGTTTATGCTACTCAACCATCCAGTTTTGAAGTGAATGGTTATGGAGGAAAGGTGTACAGACTTAGGAAATCCTTATATGGATTGAAACAAGCTTCTAGAGCTTGGAATAGTAGAATTTATGGATTCTTAGTTGAACAAGGATTTTTGAAATGCAAAGTAGAGTTTGGAGTTTATTTTAAATGACATATTGTTATAGATTTAATCATTGTATGCTTGTATGTGGATGATCTACTGGTAACAAAGAGTTGTGATTATGCCATTGTTGTTTTCAAGGCTACAATGAAGAAAGAGTTTTGAGATAACAGATCTCGGTGAATTTTTATATTTCTCGGGGATGAAATTTATGAAAACCAGTTAAGGAATCTTCATGTACTATAAGAAGTATTTGACTAATGTATTGAAGAGGTTTAACATAGATGAATGCAATATTGTAGCAACCCCAACTACTTTAGGAGTGAACCTTAAGACTTAAGGGAGTGAGGCTTTAGTGGATGTAATCTTGTACAAGAAAATGATTGGTTCACTAAGATAAGTTTGCAATAGCAGACCTGGTTTGGCTTATAGTATAGGTTTGATAGGTAGATTTATGAACAGACCTATAACTTCACACTTGCTAATTATAAAGAGGATTCTCAAATATGCGAAAAGGACATTAGACTTTAGGTTGATGTTTCCTAATAGAGTAGATGCAATAGAATCTGATCTGGTTGGCTACATAAACTTAGATTAGAGTGGAAGTTGTGACACCAAAAGCACTTCAAGCTATGTGTTCATGCCATGTAAAACTCCTATCAAATAGAGTTTGAAGAAATAACCTATAGTTTCTTTATCTTCATGTGAGGCTGAGTATATTGTAGCATCATTTGGATCTTTCCAAGCAATATGGTTGAAATAGGTGGTTGAAGAGTTAAAAGTTGAAATGGAAAAACATGTTGTGTTGATGATTAACAACAAATTTGCTATAAGTTTAACAAAATACCCTTCAGCTCATGGAAGAAGTAAACACATTTAAACTAGATTTCATTTCCTTAGAGATTAAGGAAACTTAAAGTTGGAACACTATAAGTTTGAAGACCAGATTGTAGATATATTGACTAAGGCTCTTAAGTTTAAAAGATTTAATGAGTTAAGAGAAAAACTTAGAGTTAGATGATGACTGGAAAGCTGAATTAAGGAAGTGTGTTGAGAGTAATTCAATTTTGTTGTTAAGTGTTAAAGATTACTAAGTCTAGGATCTTGGAACTCTAAGACTGGGACAACAGATACTAAGTCTGTTGTATATTGATAACAATGTTAAGTTTATTAGTTGTTTGATAAGTCTTCTTGCTATTCTATTATGTTGTTGGATAATTAGTTAGTGTTTGTTGATATTTGTTATTGTTTGTTAGGTTGTTAGAGTTTGGTAGAAGTTTGTTAGTCAGTTAGTGTTGATTTGTTTCCTATATAAATTACACTTGTAAACCTTTAGATGGTTAAGCTCCATTATGATCAATACAAACATTTCCAATCTCAATACTCTAATTCTAACAGACCTTTATTGTGGCTTCTATTTCCTCATTTAGAATGAACCATTGTATCCCTTTCTTGTTAGTTTTATGGGTATTCTTGTATGATTGATCACTACTTTCTTCGCAATTGATTTCTTTGAGAACCAATGGTAAAAACATAGCTTATCATCTCAATAGTTCTAATGACCATTAAAATTGTAATTATTAGTTGGATTGTTCTTCCAACATCCTTCACAACTTTCAACCTTGGGGCCTATTTTTCTATTGGTTTTATAATAGGATACTAGCATTTGTTGCCAGATGTCCACTAGAGTTAGATAAATTCTATAGGAAAATGTAATTTCTTGGTGGCCTTGAGGATAAGGTCACTTTCAAAGGGCGCGATAATGATATGAGTGTTGTGGGTATTGGGCCTGTGCAAGGCAGTCTAGTTATGAAAATAATGGATCATGAGTGTCAAAATGGGGGAGAAACCCACCCTTAACCTAAAAGAGACAAGGAAAGACCCAAATGACTTATTAGGATGATTTCCCTAGTTTTATTAAGTTTCATCAATTATCATACTTCCCTTATATCAATCGTACATGTAGCCTTAGATCCATTGTTCCATTATTTTCCTTTTGCTATTTGTAGCCCTTAAGTATTACAAGAATGATAAATGAATATTCAAGCCAATTTGGTTAATTTTGAAGTCCACCATGCTTGAAAGAGATTTTCTTCTGTTTTTGCATGTATAAGAAACTTTTCTTCTCAATGTTATTCCATCGATGTTAGTTGTAAACTTGTCATCTTCCTTAGTTAATGTGAATTGTTTTTGTGTAAACTAAATATCTTGATTCTTAAGTAGAGATAATATTGTCTGAATGAGAGATTTATATAATTTTACACCTATGAACACCCGCCCTTAATTTTGTGCCTTATTTTAACCTTTTCAGCTTAAATTTCATTGTGCGTTACCCATAGATTTCTTTTGAGTTTAGTCCTAATTGCTAAGACATAAGGGCAAAGCTTCTTTTGGGTAGGAGAGGGTCGTCCCTAAAATCTTTTACATGATACCTAACTTTAAAAAACTATATATAAATAAATAAAGTATGAAAATGTTAAGAATGAGTAAATATAAACACCATGTAATCAAAATTAATTATATTATTCAAAACATTATTGATCATTAAGTTTATGTAATGAAAATATAGTTGTTTTAAAGCTAAATAAGGATAGTTTTATGCTAATAGTAGGGGTGGGAATAGGTTGGTCGAGCTAGGATTTATAGAGTTTGAGCCTAACCTAGTATTTCATTATAAGACTTGAGCCTGGTTTGTTTCTTGACACATGCCCTACTTTTAAGCTTGATTGACCTATTTAGAAACCTTTTTAAATCCGATAGTCTGTATAAAAGGCTAATTTACATTAAAGCCAGTGGAAAAACAACAAATATATATTAAATAAATTAATGAGTTTATGTTAAACAAATCAATATACCTTTAAAAGGTCAACAATATACGTAAAATATATATTCAATTATTAATTTTACAATCGAAAGTAATTTTAGCAATTTTTTTAATTTTAAAAACTGATTCATAGGAAATATCAAGTATTTATAATTATATATATTAAGAATTATAATTTATTTTATAAAATTATATATATCATCTTAAAACGATCAACTAGATAAGTTAAAATAGTTTTTTCAAAAACCTAAATCCAATATCTTTAATTAAATATGCTTTTTAAAAAATATTGGGTGGATCTTTTCATTAAAAAGACTCGGTCATAGGCCTATAACAAGCGATTTTACTATTCTAATCTTAGCAAATAGTAATAATTTTTAGCTAGTCAAATAGAATTATCAAATAAATGAAACTAAAAGAATATTAACAATTTTTACATAGATTATTTGATTAAAATTAACTTATCTTATATCTCATCTTTTTTAAAAGAGTAAAATTAATAAATAATTTATTAATTTTTTTTTGTTAAGATATGGAATCAAACACACAACTCTATCATTATTTTTCATCTAATTTATCACGAAATCACTTTCCATTATTTCTCATTTAATATACATGTATGTATCTTTTTTTCTTGTATTTAAAATATATGTATATGACACTAAAATTTATAGTTATTTTATAAAATTTTCACTAAAGCTCTACAAGTGCTGATAAGTATCTGAGTTTGGTGTACAAATTAATGGAAAATTGAAGATTATGATGTTAATGTAATAGTGAATGAGGTGACGCGCTGTATTAGAGGAGAGGGGAATTGAAGGGGAGAAAGGGGACCCCATTTCCATTGCCTTTCCGTACTTCTTCGTTAGAGAGCGGAACGCAACGCAACGCAACGCAACTTTCTAGTTCTATCTCAGCTACGTCTCATTATCCACTCTTGTTTTGCCACCTCAAAATCTTTTATTATTTTCTTCAATCACACCACCCTTGTCCATATCAATTATTCATTTCAAAATTCACCATGCACTCAGACACCACGTACTGCCGTGTCACAACAACCCGGACATGTTTCATTGTCTCTTCTTTACCAATTCTTTGCCCTCCTAATTAAAGACGTGTGAAAGCGGATTATTGACCAAATTCAACGTAGTCATCAAATATTCAACCAAAGTTAGAGTTTCTTGGATCATTTGTAGGCTTAACTTATTTCACTCGATCATTTAAAATGTGAATTTAATTCAAGTTAAAATTTTAAAATCAAATTCTATATTTTATTGAATGAATTTGATTTTTGTATCAACAAAGAAAAACAAACTCAATCAAATTATGTACTAGAGAAATCCAACTCACTAGCTACTACACGTGTCATGCTAAGCCTAACATGCAGGGACGAAACTAAGCTATTTCAAAAAGGGCTATCATTAAGGTAGGCCTTTCTAGATATGGAATGATTGAGTCTTGAATTTCTCCTTAGTTCTCCAAGCTTTTCCACTTCAAATCTTCAAATGTATATCCAAGAAGCTTTGGTCAAATGTTGAATAGGTCTCGAAGTAAGCAAGAGTTTCAAAATTTTCTACCTTAAAAGAGAGGGGAATGAAGTCAATGGAAGCGAGAAAGGATGTACAATGGATGGAAAAGGAATTACACCACTCTATAGGTGCTAGAAAGATAAGCAAAGTGTTCACCACCTTTGGAGAAGTCCAACAGATAAGAACATGAGAGAGCCTTGATGCTCTCAAAATTCTAGAGAGAGAATTTCACATTTCTCACTAAAAATATTTCTCACTAAAAATCTCATTATGACTCCAAAGTTGCCAATTACAAAGGAGAGGAGCAATATATACTCCTCCTAAGTGATTTATTTTTGGACTTAACTTGGGTGAACTTGTTAAAACTTTACTTAATGCCCAAAACCTCAAGGTACATGACTCAAAAGTGGCTCAAAGCAAGTATATGACTATACAAGGCTCTAAAGTGGCCCGAAATGAGAAATATGACCATGCAAGGTCCGATCCTAACTACTAATGAGTTTCAAATCATAACATGATACAATAAATTCAAAAGTCTATTGAGCTAAGCCTAAGAATATAAAAATAAAAAAGAGACTTAAACTAAGCTTATCCATGGACCTCATCATGCCTCCCCTCTTCATGGACCTAAACTAACCCCTGAAGAGGTCTTCTTGGAGTGTATTGACAATAAAGCATGTACAATGGTTGGTGAAGGAGCAAGGCTCTCTTCATATCATATCTAGAGGAAATCAGGGTAGAATGCTTCTTGGAGTCATCAAGGGTGACAACTTATTTTCCCTTTTCTTTTTCAGATTTTCTTAGTTTAGTTGGGAAAGTGGAATGACCAACTTCCCTATCTCTTTTCAAATTCATTTGAAGTTGATCCTCCATAACTTGTTTAGAGATAAGGGATAAAACACAAACTTTTTATTTTCATGTTAAAATGTAAGGGTATTGGTGAAACCCTCATGTGTGATTTTTTGCCAAGGTCCCTCAAGCAAGACATGAGTTACTTTCATAGGCACCACATCACACCAAACTTTGTCATTATAGGTTCTTATAGAAAAGGAAAGCAACACTTGTTTGCTTACAAGCATTTCACCCCTTTTATTAAGTCATTAATGTTTATATGGCCTAGGGTGATCAACTAGATCACAACCCAACTTTTGGACTAACATTTGGTTAGCTTACATTAGCACAACTCCTACCACCCACAATGAGAGAACATAGTTTTTCATTTATATAACATCTTGTATAAAAGATGTTCTTTCTATGTAGTGTCATCCTCTTTGACATGACTTCCAAAAAGTTTTCTTATCATGTAAAGCTCTCCATCATCTCCCAAGACATGCTCACTATCATAAGACTTACTACTTGAGTCATCACTTGAATGACTTGAGAAAGAATCCTCTTAGCTTGAGTAGTGGTCTTGTCCCCTTAAAATCATGGTTTTCTTGGTGGGACATTGAGAGGTAATGTGACCTCTTCCCAAGCATTTAAAGCATTTTATAGAACTTATTTTGGAAGAAGATGGTTTAGAGGTGGAGTTTTCATGTTTTGGATTGTCATGCTTAGAGGATCTAGAAGAGTGACTATAATGTTCCGCCTAATTATTAGATTTAAATCATGTATTTATACCTAATTTAAATTGAATACACTCTAAATACTATGGTAGATAGCAAAAATTCAAACCATAGTGTGAAAATACTTAAGGAAAATTTTTCAGCATGCTAGCTTCCTACGCACTACTTAGTAATTTACGTCTAATTGGAGCTACGAGACTCCAATTGAGATGAATCTAATCGGTACACCTCCATAATGCAATTATCTACGAAGGTTATGAAGAGGCCGATGGTCAACTATGCCCGTAAGATTGCCCAATTTGAGGAAAAGTAAAATTAGTTCATATAAAATTTTAGCCTAAACATAAACACCCTATAGTATTTTGGGCATAACTTGAGCTACGGACCTTCGGTTGAGGTGATTCCAGTGGCAAAACGTCGGTGACTAAATTCTATACAACGTTCATGAAGGAAGCAACAGAAAATTCCAATCTTGCTTCAGCAAGAATTTGCTCACTTGAGCGAGAACCTAGTTTTCGCTTGAGCGAGAAATGCCTCGTTTGAGCAAAAAGTCACAAGAATCTCCCCTCTAGGTCTCGTTTGAGTGAGAATCACCCAGAAATTCACCCTGGACCTCGCTTGAGCGAGAATGGCCTCGCCTGAGAGAAGATTGTAGCGACTACACCTTAAAACCAACTTTCTCCCCCCTAACTTGTCTATTTGGACTCCAATTACTTCGATGGACACTATATTTCCTCCATTTTGGACTTGCTGGTGTAGTCCATTCTTCAAAATTCTTTCATATAAGCAACTTATGTACTAAAATGCATTCAACTCAATTCTAAGCAATAACACATCTTAAAACACTTCTAATGCAATGCAACTACCAAGGTTTTAATGCACATAAGTCATAAATACCTTCAGGGTCTTATTGATACCCTCCAGGGATTTTGAATCCCGCCAAAACTCATTTTCACCCTTCTAGTTAGTTAAACCTACTTATTCCACTCTTATTCTATAAAGTTTTACAAAAACACAATGCCATCAACATATCATCCAAACACTAAGCATTTATGCATGATACCACATATAATTCACAAGACCTGCCCATAATTAAATTAATATCATAAATCAATGGCTCTATGCCAAGAAATATTCAAACAAAACTTGCCCATTTCAGTAGATCATTAAAATCATTGACTTATTGCCATAAAAAACCTGGATATTGCCTAGCTATCCCCATCAATTATAATGCATCACCACTATTTGTCATAACATAGGCACATCCATATATATATATAGACTAATCAAGGATCATCACAACATCACCAAGTAAGCTTGTTCTCAGTCATCAAGCAACACAAGCATATCTACATTATTACCGCATTACTAAAATTTCAAAAACACCCCATAACTATATACATAGCTACAATTATACATTCATTGATCAAAATCTCTTTTTTCCTAGCATTGTTTCACCTCAAGCACTGGTCTCTACAGCCTCCATAGCATCTTTGTCTTTAATCACTAAAATAGAGATGTAAGGGTGAATGATCGACTATATAAATTAATACAAATAATTGACAATAACTTAAATTCATATATCAGGAAAAGCATAATATATAGTACATCACACATTTTGTGATTTTTAATCCATGTATCTCCATTTGTGTGCAACATACCATTCAATTTCATAAGCTCATCAATGTCATAGTCAATTACTAAAGTCTCAATAATACGATTATTTCATCAACTCTTATTCTCAATTCAAATTCCACCAACGTCATCATTGAATCATCTAATAATAATGTCATCATCATCAATTTAATCAA
Organism: Clitoria ternatea; assembly: GCA_037962975.1. Taxonomy (NCBI): domain Eukaryota; kingdom Viridiplantae; phylum Streptophyta; class Magnoliopsida; order Fabales; family Fabaceae; genus Clitoria; species Clitoria ternatea. The sequence continues at coordinate 138,503,634 of CM075670.1, forward strand.
TATCTCCATTGACTTTCATTCAACATAATACAATATAACTCTCTAGTATCTGAATACTAAAAGGATTGTCCATTAGCCGGGGGTCCTACCTGTCATCCCGTAGACCCTACCTGGTCCATTGAGCCTACTTGACTCATCATCTCACCACTGGGTCCTACCTGATCACTGGGTACCTCAACGGGGCCATAAACGAACACTAAAGCCAAAATGAGGGGTAATCTATACCGATCAGTCATCCAAATCACACAACATGCATATAAGCATTTATAAATCATCATCAACGTCTTTAAATCAACATTTATCATCATCAATTTAATAGTTCATTGTCTTTAGTCTTGACCATTAGAGCCATGACCCTGGGACCATCACATTTGCCACTCAGGCACTCAACTCACTAACAAACTCATTTCTCAATCTCATAAACCTCAAGAGTTCACCACATCATTTCATTACCATTTGATACATGAATACAATACAACATTATGTTAAGTATCAACAACTTCTCACAATTTCTCAATTATTATATCAATTCGCCATCATACATAAATATATATGTAGATACACATCAATATCATTATTATTGCTCCACAATACAAGCATATCAATTTACATCATCATATCATATCATTCTAATTATCAAGCATTCACCATTTAACAATAATAACCATCAATACATATACACAATCAACGATATCAACTACATTTTACTATTCAATCATAATCTTACTCAACTCATGCATGTTTTATATATAACCCTTAATCTTTAACTATTCTACCTTTTTCCCACAATTGTCATAACGACTCCAATAATTATTCCTATTAATATATACGCCCGGTACAACCCCCTTACCTCTACTTTGTATTTCTCAAGCTTTGAATCAAACCCCAGGCACATTGATTCCTCAAAATATCTACAATTAAGCATTTTACACTAAGTAATCAACATTCTGACTTCCAAAATTGAAATTTGTTTCACCCACACTAATCAATTTCCAAATCAAGGATTTGAACCCTTACCTTTCTCACTTTCGAACATTGTTCCAACGTTCTGCTTAGCCTACGGTTCCTCCGAAGCCTGATTTAGAACCTAACATATCGAAACCCTCAATTATTAGAAATTTTAGAATACCCACAACATAGAGAATCATTTTTAAGCCCTAAAATGTCATAAAATCACAAAAATGGAAACCCCCCATAACAACCCCATGTTCAGCCCTAAAATTGAGAAGAAGAGGAAAGATAACAAAATGTAAAATTGAAGGTACCTATACGTAGGTCTCGCTACCAGGGTTCCATAAACACTTTCAATTTGAAATTTTGATGACAACTTGTGCTTTGATTGAAGCTCACAAACACGACAATGGCCAGCTTTCACTCTAGGCCTAGCTCTTTATTTCTTTCTTTCTTTTCCCTGTGTGCATGAAGGACAAAGCAATGGGAATTAAAATGAATCACTTTAACTCAAGGGCAAACTTGCCATTCTTTTCTATTTCTTTTAATTTAATTAATCCTTTTTGCTTTTTCTTTTTTTTTTATTCTCACAATAGTAATGATAATAATACTAAAATCTATTTTACTTTTTACCACCTGATAATTTGTAACTTGTAACACCCTCGGTTAACAAGGACAATCCCTTCCACTAGATTATCCTGGTCAACTGAGAGGTTATGATTTTTAGAAAAATGTGGAAGTTTTTTTCTTTGTACAAGGAAACATGGTGGAACAGATACACCTTATATACAACATGGTCATATACAATACATGGTCGTAACAATAACTGTACAAACTGAGAGTGAAGGGGCATGCAGGCTCCGACAAATGAAAATAAAATAATCTATCCTAATCTTCCTGTCCTCGGTCCAAGAAGAGCTTGCGTGATCCTCGTTCTGAAGTCTGTCTTCATCCCCATGACATCTGGAAAAATTAGCGTAAGGGTGAGTCTTCACCTCTATAAAAATCGGGAAGGTCTCTCATCAACACCTGCCCACATACAACACAAACAATCCAATATCGAGTCCCGCCCACTCTCTTCAGGGTTCCTAAAATACATTCTAAGTTATCTCACCACTTTTCATCTTAGTTGGACATTCCCATCTTCCCAGTCACCTCTCAGGGTTACTAATATCTATACGATCATATTTAAATAACAAGCAATCGCAATCTCAACATAGTGATGCAATGCATGAATTCATTTCATTATTCAAATATTTTATTAGTCATCATGATGCATGTGGGCCCATCTCCTCCTCAACAATCTCATATACAATATCCATCTACACAACAACGCCACCCTTATCTCCCCTCCCCAACTAGAGCGACCAGAGCTCTCCTCATTCTGGTTTTCACAAAGGGGTAAGGACTCACAGTCCCAATCATCAAAATGGCCAATCACACATACCATAAATCACCATAGAACAGGCATTCCACGATCATAGAAAATCCCGCCTCTTGTCAAAGTATACCAGAGTTTGCTACGGGCTGTCCGGCGACGGGTGCGAATCCGATGCCACTTGGAATTCCCGCCTCCGATAATACTCCCTAGACTGCCCTCAGGTATCGAGGTGCGGTAGATTCTTCATTGTACCTATCACTGTATGCTCTAGGGGATCATTCCAACATCCCTCCTTAGCTTCCATATATGATGCATACAATACACAATTTTCGTTTTACTAGTCGTCGGTGGGGTCCTTTTTGACGGCTCCATTTCATTTCTAACGTCAGACTTCTTCCTTTCCTGAAATTTCAATTAATTCTTTTCCTTGTTTTTCTTAAAATTCTTCAATTCATAATTGTATGATCCGACACTTAGAAATGAAATGAGATCTTATATTTTCCAGAAATCATGGGTACATTGACATTACCACGCCCATCATCACATCGGATCCGATCCAACCTCATGATATTATTTTCATAATTTATTCATCTTAGGATCCTTACCAAGACATCTATTTATTCATTCTTTTCTTATTTATTTCAACATTTTCATTCAATGCATCATACAAGTACAACATTACAGTCCATATATTTTAGTGCACATACTCGTCACATATAATTAACACATATTCGTTCATGCACATAATTGCATAGCAATCATCAGACACAACATTCATCATTACAACATACTTATGAGATGCTTTACTCAATTCACACAATTACACCAATACTCATTCAGTAGTATTAGTTACAGAAAATCAAAGGTAATTGTTGGCATTAAACTTGGTACACTAATTCGTACATTAATTTGCCACTAGTTTAGAGATCAGATCATTCGTGCTTACTCAAAATACCTTATGAAGTAGTTGGGATTCTATTACTCTCTTTAAGTTATTCATTCCTTTATTATTATTATACTAATTATTTTATTACATGATTTTAACTCCTTATGTTAAATCATGAAGTCTAGCTCACTACTATGTGACTTCTGTAGTTTAACTTAGATACTTAGGTCTTATACTTTAACTAACAAGGTTTTATGGATTAGCTTAGCTTTTCTTATTTCCTCCAATTATTATTGTTATATTCCTTTTTATTTCCCTATTCTAATTCTTAGTAATTAGGGAGTTTAATTTACTCTTAAATTAAGGAATTTAAGTCATCCTTTAGTATTATCCATTATTTTCTTTCATCAGTAAGCTTCACTAATTGAACAATTTATTTCCTAGGTTACTAATTTCTCATGCACATAAGTTTACCCTTAGTGATATCCCCCCTAACTTTCAGTCGTTATCCTTTAGTATTATTTCTCTATTTCTGTCATTACTAATTTATTTAGTTACCTTTATTTAATCAACTAAGATTGATGACATGTTGTTACTTAAGGATTTAGTCATTATCCTAGTTTCTATGCTTTAATGCTTAATTAGGATATTTCCTCCCTAAAAATCATTATCTAATTTATAAGTTACTCCTTTTTATTGTTAGTCTATAGTTTAAATTCAAAAAAACTCTTCCATGCCCTTTACTATCTGTGACGACCCGCATCATTTTTCTTCATTTTTCGTAATAAATTTTTCGCTTTTAATAAAAATCCACTCGGTCTCAATATAAAATAATAATTACATTTATTAAATATATTCTAAATAATAAAATCATACTTAAATTAGCAATAACCGATCGAAAATAAATCCTCAAATAAAAACATATTAAAAATAATGACTGATCAGAAATATTTTAACAAAATATGATTGAATCAACGGAAGGAATAAAACAGAGTCAGGGGTCAACCGCCTGAGCGAGTCCCTGATTCGCTTAAGCGAGTGTCGACTCGCTTGAGCGAATACCACGCGTCTAACTAAACTCACGAGTCGGGTTTCACTCGAAAAAGGACCACTCGATTATGTGTCACTCGGTAACAGCTTACAATTTCATCACTCAGAAAACTCTTAGCTTTCATTCACTCGGAAACTGTTTCTCTCGGGTATACCTCACCCGGAATACATTCTTAAGCTTCACTCTAAATAGTTCGCTCATATCTTCACTCGGAGTCTCAGCCATAACTCACTCGGAGACACTCTAACCTTTCCACTCGGAAGTGGGTTTCTCGGTTATTCTTCACTAAGAAATGAGGGGTATTTACTTGAACGAAAATAGGTACCAATTCAATCGGCCCTTGCTCGGATAAAAAAAGAATTCCACTCGGCTCGCTTCACCCGGTAATCGACTTTGCTACAGCAATGTAAATTCACTCATAAAATAAACACCAATCATTTAACATCAAGAATTTATACTCACTTCACACAACATACCGATTCGAATTTATTTCATCATACAGGTAACACATTGTAGCATCAAACACTCGGTATACTCAAAATATACATATATTACATAATTCATTAATTCACTCGGTGCCTTGGCATCAATTCTCCGCTTGGCGCACCTCCATGGCTCCGGCCTCTTCCCTGTCACTGGTTACTAAAAATGTAAACCACAGCAAGGGTGAGTGTTTAGCACCATAATTAATCTAGAACAGAATTTAATTAACAAATACAAGTATAAAATCCGTCTGATTCCTTTATCCTCAGTTTGCATGTTACACTCGGCATTTAACTCACACTCGGCAATTATATCAATTAACACAGCCATTTTAATAATTCATTCATTCAACAAGTATGATAACCATTCATATCACCATTCACATTTGACAAACATAGCCATCACACTCGGCAAATACAGCCAATTACTCTCAGCAATACAACAAACTTCACTTGGCAAATATAGCAAACTGTACTCGGTAAATATTGCAACTTCATTTGGCAAATATAAAACCACAACCAAATTACAAGTCACAACTAACTCTCACATAAAATCGACGCCTAGTATCCGGATACTAAAGGACCGGCCTTCAGCTGGGAGTCCGACTTGACACCCTGTGAACCCGACTTGGTTCACCAAGCCGGACTTGGCTCCCCCTCAACCACTGGGTCATAAACCTCTTGGTAGCTCAACTGGGTCCGACTTGACCACTGAAGCCAAAAAGGAGGGTAATATATACCATCGGCCATCCCATACCACATAATCACATTTCAATCAACAAATGCAACTACCAGAAACTGGCATGTGCTCTCATCACAGGGCGACCGACTTGTCAAGCCCATCCATCACATTATCACTCGGGCGACCTGCTTGTCAAACCTAACTCATTAACAACATCACTCGGGTGACCTGCTTGTCAAACCCGACTCCACATTGCCACAAAACACCGATTATCACAGCATCATTTAATTCACTTTCAATCGGAATATACCACACACACAATCAGAAACTGATCGGTGTTCTCATTCATCCATGTACATTCACAAATATTCATACACGATCCTAACCAATCGGTGTGCACATTCACACGCACATTCATATACATATTCACACGGTTTTCATTCAACATCAATTCTCACTCAGTTCATATTCATTACAATGACTCGGACAGTATGTCCTATTCTAATTAATTATAACCCAAACACCCCCCTTACCTCTTTTCCACGCCTCAACAGTGTCTGGGTTCACCGTTCCACCACCGTTCCAGCAGCGACTCCTTCAATCGTTCTACCAGCGTTTGTTCCACCACCTACAGGTTTGGAACGTGAAGTTCATTAACATCTCACCATCATCCAGAATCCATACGGTCAAGGGCCATTTACAGGCTTACTGCCAAGAGGAGTGGAATCGGAACAATACTCCCCCTCACATGGCTATTCATCCAGAAAATGAACGAATGGATGAGGTGACAGTTTTACACGGTTTAGAGGACTTACCTTGAAACCAGAACCACAGCTACACAATTATCTCAAGGTTTGATGCAAAGATGGACCTCCTTCAAAGCTTACAGCTCTTAATCAATGGAGGAAGAAGAAGAAAAGGCAACAGAAGCTCTTCACGTGAAAGAGAGTGAATGATTACGCAAATGATTGAAAAAAGAGAAGGAATCCATTATTTAAACTCATGGCAACCGGTTACCTTCTCAACCGGTCACTTCCGACCGGTAACCTCTTCAACCGGTCATCTCTCCATTTCCTTTACAATTTCTTTAAAGATTTAATTTAACTTCTTTTCTTCTAATCACACCCTTTATAATTAACCAATAATTCATAAAAATATCAAATAAATTCCTAAAAACAATTTTTTTAATACTTCCACTTCACAAAAAATTTCTACAATTATCCGGGATGTTACATTCACCCCCTCTAAAAAGGGATTTCGTCCCCGAAATCCACGTACTTACTAAAAAAGATTGGGGTACACCCTCCTCATGTCCGATTCTAATTCCCAAGTGTAGGTTACCCCATTCAGATTCTGCCACTTCACTTTCACTAATGGCACCTCTTTGTTCCTTAGCCGTTTGGTTCGATACTCCTCAATACTGATCGGTGTAACTTCCACCGTCAGGTCTTGCTTCAATTCGATAGAGTTACTTGGCATAATCATCGAATCACTCGGAATATACGCTCGGAGTTATGAGACATGAAACACATTATGGATGTTAGTTAACGACTGGGGAAGATCCAGTCGGTAAGCAACATTACCGATCCTCTCCAATATTTGATACGGTCCAATGTATCTCAGATTAAGCTTGTGACTCTTCAATATCTGACCAACTCCTTTAGTTGGTGAAACCTTTAGTAACACCCAATCACCCGTCTGAAACTCAAGTGGTCTATGCCGATTATCATAATTACTCTTCTGTCGGTCTTGGGCAATCTTTATATTCTCTCGGATTAGAGCAACCTGCTCATTCATTTCTTGAATCAACTCAGGTCCAAGATGAATGGCTTCACCATTCTCATTCCAACACAATTGGGTATGACATTTCCGACCGTATAAAGCTTCATACGGAGCCATTCTGATGCTACTATGATAGCTGTTGTTATATGCAAATTCCACCAAGGGTAAATACTTTTCCCATGAGCCACCTTGCTCCAATACACAGGCTCTCAACATATCCTCAAGAGTCTGTATAGTCCGTTTCGACTGACCATCGGTCTGAGGATGATAAGCCGAGCTCAGTCTCAGCTCAGTACCCAATTCCCATTGTAGACTTCCCCAAAATCTGGAGGTAAACTGAGGATCCCGATCAGAAATTATACTCGAGGGTACACCATGCAATCGAACAATCTGACTAACGTACAACTTAGCCAATCGGTCCAATGATCATTTCATGTTCATGGCCAAGAAGTGAGCACTCTTGGTCAATCGGTCAACAATCACCCAAATTGCGTTGCACCCGGATTGGGTACGTGGTAACCCGGATACGAAATCCATGGTAATACTCTCCCACTTCCAAATCGAAATCTCCAAAGGTTGAAGTAAACCTAGGGGTCTCTGATGTTCAACCTTGTATTTCTGGCATATCATACAGGACTTCACGTACTCGGTAATTACCTTCTTCATGCCCGACCACCAAAATTCCTTCTTCAAATCATGGTACATCTTTGTAATACCGGGATGAATACTCAGAGAACTCTTGTGTGCTTTGGTCAGCACAGTTTGCCTGAAATCATCGTGTGCAGGCACCACCACTTGGTCTCGAAATCTCCAAATTCCATCCGTCCCTTCAATTAATTCCATGTCCTTGCCTCTTGCTTGAGTGTCAAGCAATTCCAACAACTCCTCATCGTCCTTTTGGGCCATAGCTAAAGACTTCAGAAATTCATTGGAAATCTTCAGCATACCGACTGTCACTTGGTTTGGAGCGTTCACAATGACTCCAAGATTCATATCCCGAAAGCTCTCCAACAGTTCTTGCTCTTTGCCCATCAAGAAAGACGTGTGCAATACTTTCCTGCTTAGTGCATCGGCAACAACATTTGCTTTCCCCGGGTGGTACCTCAAGTCGAAATCATAATCCTTTAGGTATTCTACCTATCTCCTTTGCCTCATGTTAAGTTCCTTCTGGTCGAATAAATACTTCAAGCTCTTGTGGTCACTAAACACTACAAGCCTAGACCCATATAAATAATGACGCCAAATCTTCAACGCATATACCACTGCTGTGAGTTCAAGGTCATGATTCGGATAGTTCTGTTCATGTGGCCTCAATTACCTTGAAGCATAGGCAATCACTCGGTCAGCTTTCATAACCACACACCCTAAACCAAACTTGGATGCATCGCAGTACACCACAAATTCCTGTGTCACATCAGGCAGTGCAAGCACTGGGGCAGTCGTCAAACATCATTTAAGAGTCTGGAAACTCATTTCACACTCTTCTGACCAGACAAATGGGTTCTCCTTTCTCGTTAACCGAGTCAAAGGAAGTGCAATCTGAGAAAAACATTCAATGAAATGCCGATAGTACCCAGCTAATCCGAGAAAACTCCTAATCTCCGTTATCGACTGAGGCCTTTCCCAAGCCATAACCGCCTCAATCTTAGTCGGATCTACTGATACACCCTCTCGGGAGATCACATGTCCCAAGAATTGTACACTTTCTTCCCAGAAATTACATTTAGATAACTTAGCGTACAATTTCTTCTCTCGGAGTATCTGTAGAACAACTAGAAGATGTTAAGCATGCTCCTCAACCGACTTTGAATACACTAGTATGTCATCAATGAATACCACTACAAATCAATCCAAATATGATTGGAAAATCCGATTCATGTAGTCCATGAAAATAGCAGGAGCATTTGTCATTCCAAAGGGCATTACAACATACTCAAAGTGCCCATACCGAGTCCGAAAAGCCGTCTTGGGAATATCCTCCGACTTCACTCGGATTTGATGATATCCCGACCTCAAGTCAATCTTAGAGAATACTACTGCGCCTGGCAACTGATCCAACAAGTCATCAATCCGTGGTAACGGATATTTATTCTTTACAGTCAGCTTATTCAACTATCGGTAATCTATACACATACGCATACTACCATCCTTCTTTTTCACTAACAGTATAGGAGCACCCCACGGTGAAGCACTAGGTCGGATAAAGCCCTTCTCCAGCATTTCGTTCACTTGCTTTTTCACTTCGGTTAATTCTACTGAAGACATTCTATAAGGCGCTCGGGACACAGGCTCGGCCCCGGGAATCAAGTCAATCGAAAAATCAATCTCTCGACTGGGAGGCAGCTCTGGAATTTCTTCCGGAAATACGTCAGGGAATTCATATACTACTAGAATTTCACTCGGCATAATATTATACCGACCCTCTGAAGTAAATAAAACAACATAGGTGGGAGAAACATCACTCACTACATTCTTGGTGTCCATTTTCTGAGAGAAAACAATAGTTTTCCGATAGCAATCCACCATCACTCAGTTATCAGCTAACCAATCAAGACCTAGGATGACATCTAGGTTCTTCAACAGCATACATATCAGATTTACTCGGAAAATACGATCTTCCACTTGCATCGGCAACTTCCCACACATAGTAGTTGCCCGGAAAGTGGAACCAGTAGGAGTGGAGACACTAAGAGCGTTCTCCATTAATACAATCGGCAAACCAAACCGTTGTACACAACTTTCAAAAATAAATGAATGGGTCGCACCCGAATAATAGATTACATTAACAAGATAACGATGAATGAGGCACTTACCCTGCACCAGGTTGTCATTCTTTACAGCTTCTGAGGCATCAAAAGCAAATACCCGCCTAGTCATAACATTCTGGGCGCCACTGGATTGAGCATCTGCTCTTCCCGAGTGTTGGCCACTACGCCCAGCTCCGTGTCTTCCTCCTCTCGGAACATTAGCACCCCGAGTCCCAGAAGTGTTGGCTCGGCTGCCATGTCCACTCGGTTGTTGCCTCTGTGGGAAATCGGGTCTAATGTGTCCCGTTTGTCCATATTGGAAACAAATAATTTGACCGGCTAGACAGTGTCTCGAAATATGGCCCTCCTGGCCACAATTGTAGCATGCACGACTAACCGACTGGCTACCCGATCGGCCAGTAGAACTCCGACCAGACAAAGAGGAAGACGTAGCAGAAAACTTACTGCAACAAAAAGACTAACCCGTCTTCTTGAAGTTAAACCCTTTTGCCTTCAGCTGTTTCTTATCTCTCGGTTGAAAGGCTCTCTGTAGTTGCACTTCTTCAGTCAACCTAGCCTTGTTTACCAGACTTGGATAATCCCGAATCTCCATCGGCACAATAACACTACAGAGTTCAATCCGTAATCCCGACTCATATTTGGCACACTTGCTACCCTCAGTTCCTTCCAAAGAGAAAGGATGATAGAAATCACACAACTCGTCAAATTTAGTAGTGTACTCGGCAACTAACATTTGACCCTATTCCAGCCTCAAGAATTCCAATTCCTTTTGGATTTTATAATTATCCGGGAAGTATTTGACAAGGAATCTCTTTCGGAAATTCTCCCATACTACGAGTTCATTCCCTGCCTTCATCAGAACCTTGGTCCGAGACCACCATACCCTTGCCTCGTCCTTCAATTGATAGGTTATAAATTGAACCTTCTGCTCATCTGAGCACTCAAAATACTCAAAGGCTTGTTCAACTTCTCTAATCCAAATATACGCTCCATCATAATCGTGCCCTCCTTTGTAGGTAGGGGGATTCCTTTTCAGGAATTTATCAAGAGTGGGACCAGACTCGGTCCTACTCATGAACTGGGAAAACTTAGAGATGAAATCATCCCCTCCTCCAGAACTAGTTCCTTCAGCCATAAGGTATTTCTACAATGAATAAACACATCACCATTAATAACCAATGCTCTACCAGGGAGTCAGATAATTACCTCATATAAAACACAATGCCACTGGAGTGCCAAGGGAATGATGCCAAGCTGCACAAACAATCACAAACACTGCAATAGAATACAAACATAGTCCATCATAGCACTCACAAATTCACTCGGTTCATCCATCCACTCGGCTCTAGAAAGAACCGCTCTGATACCAACTGTGACGACCCGCGTCATTTTTCTTTATTTTTTACAATGAATTTTTTGCTTTTAATAAAAATCCACTCGGTCTCAATATAAAATAATAATTACATTTATTAAATATATTCTAAATAATAAAATCATACTTAAATTAGCAATAACCTATCGAAAATAAATCCTTGAATAAAAACATATTAAAAATAATGACCGATCAGAAATATTTTAACAAAATATGATTGAATCAACAGAAGGAATAAAACAGAGTCAGGGGTCAACCGCCTGAGCGAGTCCCTGATTCGCTTAAGCGAGTGTCGACTCGCTTGAGTGAATACCACGCGGCGAACTAAACTCACAAGTCGGGTTTCACTCGAAAAAGGACCACTCGATTATGTGTCACTCGGTAACAGCTTACAATTTCATCACTCGGAAAACTCTTAGCTTTCATTCACTCAGAAACTGTTTCTCTCTGGTACACCTCACCCGGAATACATTCTTAAGCTTCACTCCAAATAGTTCGCTCATATCTTCACTCGGAGTCTCAGCCATAACTCACTCGGAGACACTCTAACCTTTCCACTCGGAAGTGGGTTTCTCGGTTATTATTCACTCAGAAATGAGGGGTATTTACTTGAACGAAAATGGGTACTAATTCAATCGGCCCTTGCTCGGATAAAAAAAAGAATTCCACTCGGCTCGCTTCACCCGGTAATCGACTCTGCTACAGCAATGCAAATTCACTCATAAAATAGACACCAATCATTTAACATCAAGAATTTATACTCACTTCACACAGCATACCGATACGAATTTATTTCATCATACAGGTAACACATTGTAGCATCAAACACTCGGTATACTCAAAATATACATATATTACATAATTCATTTAATTCACTCGGTGCCTTGGCATCAATTCTCCGCTTGGCGCACCTCCATGGCTCCGGCCTCTTCCCTGTCACTGGTTACTAAAAATGTAAACCACAGCAAGGGTGAGTGTTTAGCATCATAATTAATCTAGAACAGAATTTAATTAACAAATACAAGTATAAAATCTGTCCGATTCCTTTATCCTCAGTTTGCATGTTACACTCGGCATTTAACTCACACTCGGTAATTATAGCAATTAACATAGCCATTTTAATAATTCATTCATTCAACAAGTATGATAACAATCACTCGGCAATATATAAAATTACACTCGGTAAATATAATAAATCACACCCGGTAAATATCACCATTCACATTTGACAAACATAGCCATCACACTCGGCAAATACAGCCAATTACTCTCAGCAATATAATAAACTTCACTCGGCAAATATAGCAAACTGTACTCGGTAAATATTGCAACTTCATTCGGCAAATATAAAACCACAACCAATAACTCATCAAATTACAAGTCACAACTGACTCTCACATAAAATTGACGCCTAGTATCCGGATACTAAAGGACCGGCCTTCAGCTGGGAGTCCGACTTGACACCCCGTGAACCCGACTTGGTTCACCGAGCCCGACTTGGATCCCCCTCAACCACTGGGTCATAAACCTCTTGGTAGCTCAACTGGGTCCGACTTGACCACTGAAGCCAAAAAGGAGGGTAATATATACCATCGGCCATCCCATACCACATAATCATATTTCAATCAACAAATGCAACTACCAGAAACTGGCATGTGCTCTCATCACAGGGCGACCGACTTGTCAAGCCCATCCATCACATTATCACTCGGGTGACCTACTTGTCAAACCCGACTTATTAACAACATCACTCGGGTGACCTGCTTGTCAAACCCGACTCCACATTGCCACTAAACACAGATTATCACAGCATCATTTAATTCACTTTCAATCAGAATATACCACTCACACAATCAGAAACTGATCGGTGTTCTCATTCATCCATGTACATTCACAAATATTCACACACGATCCTAACCGATCGGTGTGCACATTCACACGCATATTCATACACATATTCACACGGTTTTCATTCAACATCAATTCGCACTCGGTTCATAGTCATTACAATGACACGGATAGTATGTCCTATTCTAATTAATTATAATCCGAATGTAACACCCTGAATTTTGTAAAATGAGTAATCGATGAGAATGGCAAATGGTTGAATATGAGTTGAATGGAAATTATTGTGCGCGAACACTGGAGACAAGTTTTAAATGATTATTGTAAGGTATATGAAGTATGGAATTGAGTTAAATTGGCTTGGAATGGATTTTGTTATGTGTGATATTGAGAGCTCACGTTTCTGCCCAAGTCCTGATACTTCTCGCCCAAGCGAGAGGTATTCTCGCTCAAGCGAGAATCCTTTGTGTTGATTACAAGGGCTCTGGCCCGATCTCGCCCAGGCGAATGAGGAATCAGCGTGAGCGGGCGAGAGAAGAAATGGATTCTGAGTGTTGGTCGCTCAAGCGAGCTTGGGACGCCTGAGCTAGGGCAAAAGGAATCAGTTGCTGGATGGAACCCGCCTGAGCGAAAGGTCTTGAAGGATGAAATTCGCTCAGGCGAGGCAATTGATTAATGAGGGACCACTGGTACTCTTGGATCATTGTAGGGCCCGGTTTCCCTTTTTTCTTTTCTTCTTCTGTGTGGTCCCCATAGTGATGACTCATATGCCTTGATGGTCAAATGGGTCCGGTTTTCTCTCCCTCCTTGTCCACGTGGTGTTTGTGTAATCATTGCTAAGAGAATTGGCATTAAATGTTGATGGACTTGCATTAAATGAGGATGGGATGTTGTGAGGAGTTGGATGCTGATGAGGCTGAGATGATAAGGCCTTGGTTGCATGTTTTTCTTTTCACTCTCTCCCTATTCCTGGGGAGTGCATGTTCTGATGAGAGAAGTGCTCTTTCTTCTCTCTAGAACTTGTTGGAGCTTCTGCTTCATCTTCTTCCTCCCTTTTATCTTCTACTTCCACTCATGTATGGTATAGAATTTTAGTGGAACTATGTGGTGTTGAGGAACCGATATGGCCGTGTGTGGAGGCTGGGTTTAGGTCCCTTTTCTCTTTTAGGTCCCTGTTCCCTGGTGTTTCCTCTTTATTTTTCTCTATGTGATGGGCTGGTTGTGCCTTGGTTGGAAGCTATAACAGTTTCTAGGTGCCTCAGTTGTGGATGCAAGATGGTCCACTGTGTTGTGAAGATGAAAATATGCATATTGCATGGAGGTATGGTGGTCCTTCACTATTGTTGAAGGTGTATGGTGTTGTTATGAAGAAGAGACATGCATGAAGGTTGATTGTCCTCCATGGTGGTGAGAACAGTGTTGATCGAGAGTATGGTATAGTTTGTGTTGAGCTTGGGAGCTTCTCCACTGACTTGGTGGCTTTGAGGCTTGAGTGGAAATTATATTGGCTCTTCCCACGTTTAGAAAGCCGAGCAGAGTGCTGCAGTGGCTGGGCTGAGTGTCCATGTGACTCTTGGAAGCTTCATCCAGGTAAGGGGGCTTTGCATCTCAAATGAATAGGTTATGGACGGGTTTCCGGGTGAAATTGTCACTGTGTTGTGTTTTAATGTGTATGGTATGCTGTAATTGAGTAAATAGCCTGGACTATTGATGCTTATTATTTATGCAATGTATGATACCCGTTCATATGATGTGTGATGTTTATGGATGATGTTTATGTTGAGATGTATAAGATGCACGTGGTGAATGTTGTGTTCTTTGTGTGATCCTCTATTTGTCCTTGGGTATGTTGTACCTTGAATGCATGTGAGCTTTGTTGATGCATGTACTTGTGATAAATGAATGAATGGGGACTGTTATGATGAATGCCGAGTGGGCTTTATAGAGGAAAGCATGAAATGCTTACTGTAAAGGATAAATCTGAGTGAATATAGGATAATCCGAGTGAAAGGCATAGTGATTGCCGAGTGAATGGCATAGTGATTACCGAGTGAATGGTATGGTGATTACTGAGTGGAGGGCATAGGATTGCTGAGTGAATGTGGTATAAGTCAAGTCATCTGACTGTTGTTGAGTTGCCGAATGAATTTAATGTTTAACGCAGATTTCCGAGTGGGAAATCGAATGAATATGAGTTGAATTTCATATGCATACGTGTTATTGTGTTATTGAATATGAATGAACACCTTGCGGGGTGCCACAAGGGTATAATCCCGAGTGAAGAGGACATGGTCCTAATGTTGAATGTGATGAAAGACCTCGAGTTGGACTCGGGGCAGTGCTTGGGGCACTAAGCGTGAAATGATACGCTTGATGAAATGCCAAGTGCATTAGCGTTGGATGCCGAGTGAATGAAACCATATGCATCTGATTCGCCACTAGAGTGCGTTGAATGTTTATTTACCGATCGGCAATCAGATGACATTATATGGAATATGGCTAAGTCCTGAAGCTGGGCTCAGGCACACTCCTTGAGCAGGGCTCAGAGTTGAGTAAAATCCGAGTGGATCAGTATACTAGTTGCTGAGTGAATTAGGCTGTATAGCCGAGTGAAATGGGTGAAATCCCGTTCGGAAGATGTTTGTGATTGCTTATGTTGAATGGCAGTGTATATTGAATGATTGATGATATTTATATATTATTGTAATGTGGATTCCATGATTAATCTGAGCCAATATCTGTCATTTAATATGTAATGCTCACCCTTAAACCATTTTTCAGTGTTGCAGGTCGGTTGGAATGTTATGATGGCCTTAAACCCGAGTGATGGGTATTTATGATGAGGCTGTATGAGTGATGTAATGTACCGAGTGCAATTATTGTATTAAAGCCTTGGTTGGCTTATATAATCTGTTTTACAATGAATACAAATATATGTATAGGATCCAAGTGTGTATATACAAGATTTATATTGAAATCATGTAAATGTATTGGATAATGAATGTTAGTGAATGAATAAAGTTAAGTTGACATTATCCGGGTGTAAACTCCTATTGGTATTTATATACATTTTATGTGGGCATTATGTATTGAAGTTGGCTTAGGATTAACAATGATAAATCATATTAAGATGATGGATAATCCGAGTGTCTGTATGTATATATATGTTTTAAGAATAACATGAATATGAATTAGTGTTGAGTATTGCTGAGTGGGTAGTCGGCTTTGGAAAGTAGAGAGTACATTTATGTATGAGGTTTATGTTGATTTGATGCTTCTTATCGATTGAAATATAATGGTGTTGAAGGAGTGAAATATAAGAGGTTTAGTGCTTTTCCGAGTGTGACTTATGTATAAGCCTTTTTCTGAATGGTGGTAGCCTTAGTGAATTTTGAGTGAGAAACATTATTTGGATATGGAATAAAAAGGTGAAAGTCGGTTCTGATAGAACCATATGATTTGAGTTCCGAGTGAATAAATGGATATGTATGTATATAGGTATTTATGTTGATTTGATGCCTCTCACTGACTAGGGAATGATATGGTATGGATAATGTTAAGTTAATAAATTCCGAGTAGAATATTATTGTAAGAGTTGGTCTGAATATTGAGGCTTAAGTATATGAACTTCCCGAATGTGTAGGCTTGATTTCTTTCTGAGTGAGGCTATGTAGGTGGCCCTTCCCTGAGTGGAAAATATGGGTAAACCCAAGCGGGGAATGGTTTGTGTTTCCCGAGTGGAATCTGAGTGAATCTCTTAAGGGAAGACGGATTGTACTAACTTAGTTCGGAAATATATTCTAAGTATGAAATATATGTATGCTGAGTGTTAAGAGCGGAATGAGTCCGAGTGGAGCCTGATTTAATGGTTTTCCGAGTGGTTGAGTATTTCATATGTTTAAGTGACTTAACCTGGTAAAGCCCTCTAAGTATTGAGGAGTTTGGATAATTCCGAGTGGAATTGTTTAGGAAGCTATTTCCTAAGGATGGATGTTAAGGTATTCTCCGTGTGAGAAACGATGGAATATTCCGAGTGGAGTATGGTTGAGGAGATCCCTTCTAAGTGAAGGAAAATCCATCTATTCTCCGAGGGTGGAAATAGGCTTGAATACCGAGTGTGAGGCCGAATGAGTATTGGTCGGAAATGATACTAGTTACCGAGTGGAATACCACTCTGATGATGAGTTGGTTTATGAATGATTAGACCGAGTGATTTATGGTCAAAAGGAAGCCTATGTATTTTCTGAGTGATAGAGTTCAAATATGCCGAGTGACTCGAGGTTGAATTATACCGATTTGTGTTTGGTTGGGTAATAACCCGAGTGTGAGGGGTTTGATAGAATTCGATTGGAATCACCTTCATTTCCCGAGTGGATCCTTATATTGACTCTGTGAATAAAATTGAGAGACTAAGTTATGGGTTGCCGGGTGAGGCAATTGTTGGGGTGGTTCCCGAGTGATTGGATTTTCTTATACCGAGTGGACTGAGTTATTATCGAGTAAATGGTTGTCTCGAATACCGAGTGGTGAATATGCCGAGTGTGGCTTCTCGCTTCAGCGAATGAAGGCTTCGCTCCAGCGAGTTTGGTTCTGAGGGAAGGCTTTTGTATGGTTTCGTTCAAGCGAATGTGTGTTCGCCCGAGCGAATTGTGCTGTCTCGCTCAAGCGGAGTCGGGTCTCGCTTGAGAGAATGCACGCTGTTTGTGGGATCGCTCAAGCGCTGTTGTTTTCCGCTGTGAAAGATTTTATTTGCCTGTTGCCTTCCTTTCCTTCTTCTCCTTGGCCGTGGGACCAGCTCTCATATCTTCATATATGAGAGTGGATTTTATAGATCCAGGTATGTTTTAACATGAAAAATTGACCCCTATTTTCCCTAAAAATTAGGATGTCACACCGAACACCCTCTTACCTCTGTTCCATGCCTCAACAGTGTCTGGGTTCACCGTTCCACCACCGTTCCAGCAGCGACTCCTTCAATCGTTCTACCAGCGTTTGTTCCACCACCTACAGGTTTGGAACGTGAAGTTCATTAACATCTCACCATCATCCAGAATCCACACGGTCAAGGGCCATTTACAGGCTTACGACCAGGAGGAGTGGAATCGGAACAATACTCCCCTCACATGGCTATTTGTCCAGAAAAGGAACGAAGGGATGAGGTGACAGTTTCACACAGTTTAGAGGACTTGCCTTGAAACCACAACCACAGCTACACAATTATCTCAAGGTTTGATGCAAAGATGGACCTCCTTCAAAGCTTACAGCTCTTAATCAATGGAGGAAGAAGAAGAAAAGGCAACAGAAGCTCTTCACGTGAAAGAGAGTGAATGATTACGCAAATGATTGAAGAAAGAGAAGGAATCCATTATTTAAACTCATGGCAACCGGTTACCTTCTCAACCGGTCACTTCCGACCGATAACCTCTTCAACCGGTCATCTCTCCATTTCCTTTACAATTTCTTTAAAGATTTAATTTAACTTTTCTTCTTCTAATCACACCCTTTATAATTAACCAATAATTCATAAAAATATCAAATAAACTCCTAAAAACAATTTTTTTAATACTTCCACTTCACAAAAATTTTCTACAATTATCCGGGATGTTACACTATCATTAGTTATCAATATTTCAAAAATCTAATGCTTGTCTCTTATTTAAACTTCTAAACTTATTCTGAATTATTTAAACGTTTGTACCATTTACTTTAAAATTACCTAAAGTCCCTTTTTATTATAAGTCTAAATCCTAAAATCTTCTCTTTATTTAACTAACTTATATCTTTAAGCTGCATTTTAATGGTTTCTTAGGTTTGTAACTCTTAACATTATTTTCTTTTATTAGATTTCCAAACTTTAGACTTATTTTATTTAGGTACGTAATTCCTTCCCTAATTAATTCATAAAATTCTTTTTCTATAATTTACTCCAAGTTAGACTCTAGCTATTTCTTTTCATTCTTAGCCTAATTAATCTATTAAAATATTTAACCTAAAATTTCATTTCCTTCTCAATTTCAAGTTCATTCCATTTAATCAAGTGCTTAAAGTCACTTTTTATTTTTTACCTCAAGTGGTCACAAAATGGTCACTAAAATTTGCCACGAAATTCTCCTTCTAAATTCTGGAATTTGTTACACTAAAAGACTTCTCGTATTTCCATTTCTTTTTTCATAATTATCAAGTTACTTGTTAGTAACGTTTTTCATAAAAGAATTTATTCATTTATTTAGTAAATTTCTATAAAATCTTATAACCACTTAGGCAATGCCATTTATAATGCTTAGTAACATAACTCGTCGTAACCGTTCGGTTGGTAAATTTTTACGAAGTGTGCGATATCTTCCAAACAACTCCGGGGTGCTTAATGGTAATAATAATTTCTAACAGCAGGGCATACCGGTGAAATAATTTACAAATTACATAATATTTTAAAAAATTTAAAATAAATAATACAACCATATCGAATTAAACCGAGCCCGCCTAACGCTAAATTTTTCTAAGTTTTTCGTTTTAATACCGATCGTGATAAATTTTATATATATATTTTCATATATATATATACCTTTATCAAAATACACTTATTAAATTTATTGGAAGTTCATTTTAATGATAAATTCTATTAAAGTTAATCATCGTCGACGGAAATTTTTTTAACTTAAGATTTAACCGTTAGATCATGATGAAATTCAAAACAGAGGCTCATGAGCGTACAAGTAATATTATGGAACATTTAGAAATGAGATTTAACAAGGTGAAAGCCCCCTTTCCTCATGGTACCTCACGGCCTTAAAGGGGAAAAAGTGGTTTGCTTAAAAAATTTTCCGATCACCGTTCTTGGCACTGATCGCCGCGGATTACCTCTTGAATGCTAAAAAAAATGCCATGCAACAATTTCAAGAATTTAGGAGCCATGGATAGTCAACAAATAGCAAGGGTTTTGCCAAGAAGAGTGGAAGATTTAACCTTTTCTAAAGTTCTAATAGCCTTCGAGTCCTTCGTCGTTTAGGTGTCGGTTCTTATCGGTGATTTTTGAGGAGTGTAAGGTCAAACATGAGCTCCAAGAATAGCCATGGTACATGGTTTTTGAGTCCCAATAATAGAAAAAGAATGATGATCAATAAGCATGCATGGCACTAGAAAATTTAGAAGGAAATAGATGATCATAAACTAAAGATTCCAAGTGCAAAAGCCTTACCTTTGGGCCAAGGAAGTCACGACCTAGAAGGGATGAACAAAGGGGTTTAAATGCTAGATTTTTGACTTTTGGATGATGAGGAAATAAAGAAGTTCTTACTTCCTGGAAGGAGTTCATACACTGGCCAAGAAGGAGAGAAAGAGAGTAAGACAATGTGTGTTGGTTTAGAGTAATGGTGATAGTGGTGGTGTAGCGATGAGGGAGGAGAAGTGTGGTGGTTGATTTGGATAATTAAGGAGGAGATGTGGTGGCTGGAATAAAGAGGAGGTGGCTGTTGAAATTTTAGAGAAGAGAGTAAGTTAGTGGCAAGTGTGTTGGATGAAGTAGAGGCATCATGTGTATGGCATAAGGCATGGTGAAATCAAAGAATGTGGTGTGTTAAAGTCTTGGTCCTAAGCTTGCAATTCTGAATGTGAATGGTTAAGGAAAAGAAGACAATCTTAATGAATGATGTGGCATGGTATAGGGTATGGCATGATGATTTAGGTGATGGCTTATCATGACATGATACCATATCATTACTTCTCCTTGTGAAGCAAGCTGTTGTAGCTTGTTAAGAAAGGAGTTAACCATTGCTGGACATATAGGAGGACATGTATCAAGCTATGGAAATGTATAGAGGAAGAGTTCAAGGTGAAGGAGACAAGTGTCCATGGGTGTTGCAAGTTGATTGGCTCATGTTGCATGGGAGCTGATATGTCAAGGTGTTAGGCATTACTTTATGCAGGGTTTTTGGGCCCTTTCTTGGTCGAATTAGAAAATAGCCTAAACATAAAAGTTATAGAAATTTTTGTCCTCTTTAAATCTATATAAAGAATAGAAAAATCCATCAAGGATTGAGTAAGATATGGCCTAAATACTGAACTAGTGCAGGGTTGTGATGGGATTTTTGTCCCTTGAACAAATAATTTTTCGGGGCCAAATGGGCTACGAATTAGACTTTGGTTTCTTCATCAAAGTTGTGTAAACATGTCTTCCAAAATGTTTTGTGAAGGCCTCATTCAATTTCATGATCATATAAGAGAGATATATGGAAAATACTGCACCAAGTGCAAGCTTTTGCTAGGGAAACATGAATTTGTGTAGTGTTTTAAATTCTGGGATTTATGGAGTGGGAATTTTATTTTGAGCTCTTCATGAAGTTTTTAGATCTTCCTTTCCTATTTAATTTGATATATTATTTGAAAATATCCAAGTTTTGTATCCCAAGATATATCCGATTTACGACGGGGTGCTCTAGAAGCTTTCCGGATCAGCTAGGGCCTTCGAAATAAATTCACCACTAATTCTCCTTTAGGAATTTGATTTCGTGCCCTTCTTAAAATTGTAGATATCTATGATAAGGATCCATAGAAAAAAGAATAGAGTGATTCAAGCACCAGAAGAGGGACATACGTGAATTTTATCAAAGGCTTCCAGCATTGAAACGAAACAGCCAAGGGGTCACAAAGATTTATTAAACTGTACCAATCTAGAAGGACTTAGCTTTTGATGTCTTCATGAAAAATGTAGAAAATTTTGTTACAGAGATTAGGACACCAAGTTTGCACAAATTTAAGGTCGTATGAGAAAGTTATGAATTTTTTTGAACCATGCACAGAGAAAATGTCCAAACGTTGGAATTTTGAGATGAATTTACTTAATCTTCAATTTTGGGGTTGACAGAGTAAGAATTGGAGTTCGGGGCTAGAAACAGAGATTGAAGATATTTTCAAAACAAAGAGATCAACACCAAAATTATTCAATTCTAAGATCGTATGAAAAATCTGGGTCCAAAACACCAGAGGTATTCGGGTCGAGTTTTAAAGCGATTTCTAAGGAAATCAACTTATTGAAAAAAAGGGATGATAAAGTCCGAATCAAGCTTCGGTCCCTTCAAGAAAAATTCCTAAAATGTCGAAATGAGTCACCAGAGACTGACTATGTCACCATCGAATATCCCGAGATATATGAACGGTCAAAAGTAAGAGACGCCAAAGGTTCTGATTGAGCTTATCAGGCTAAGTCAGACACCCTTGATTCTTCGCAGAGAGATTCTAACAGGACTAGTATCCCTACTGGATCACTAGTCTTGGTTTGAACGGCTAGAGTCTGACCTCAAGTTGAGTCCCACAGTTCAAATTCGAGAAACCTGACAATATTTTATTATTAAATATAATTATCAAATAAATGAATATATATAACTTAAAATAGATATAATTTCTAAGTAAGTCATTATAATTATTTATATATTAAATATTGTCAACAGAAAATAATTATCTAATAAATATAATGATAAATTAATTTGTACCCAAAATAATCGTCGTTAACGTATTATTTTTTATTAAACAGCGTTGTCGAACGTTATTTATTATTTTCATATTTCTGCCTTTCTCACTCATTACATTCTCTCGGTGTTCTTACTTTTCATATTAAACTCTACTTCTCTCTATTTTCTCATTCTAAACGGTTCGGAGAACAGGCCGAAGCCTCGAGCTTCTTACCAAAAGCTCAACAGAATATCCTCAGAGTCCTGAGGGTCTGGTTTCCTATTGCCAAAAATCAAGGTTGTTACATAACTTACCATCATAATTTAATGAAAAGTTAATTTCTCATTTAATCTCCCTTTAGTCAATTTTAATCCTCTAAACCGCCATTTAATTTAATTTAATTTAATTTAATTATTTTAGGATGTTACAATGACCATCTTTATGTATCTCACTTTTTAATTTTGAAGAAGAAGTGCCTACTGCCCTTTCCATAGCTTTTCTCTAATCATTTTTTGAATTGAAGTCCTCCTTGACCTTCTACATGGGCTTAAAGGGTTTGTATTCCCTTTGTAGTAAGAGTCTCCATCATTTATTTGGTTCTTTACCCTACTGCATTGGTGGAGGAGCTCCTTAATATCCATAACTTTTCTTTTTATAATTTTATTTAACCCATAAAGTAACCTATGCATCAATGTCTCTTCATCCTCCTCAACATTGGCCCTTATCATGGTCGTTTCAAGGGCTCTGTAATAATCTTCAACACTTTTAGTCCCTTGGGAGAGTCTATTGAGCTTGGTCAAAAGATCCCCCTATAGTAGGAAGGCACATAACTCTTCCTAAGCAATGCCTTTAGGTCATCTGACGTGTGATTACAGTCGTGGTTCCATCAAATTAGTACATTAAAATTAATTAATGTAGTACTAGGGTGTCAACCTAGGTCGTTCTCTCAAGGATCAACACAAAAATTTAGGAAAATCAAGTTTAAAATTAATTTTTATAACCAGAAATTCAACAAATATACAAATACTATTGGAGGGGTTGATTGATTGGTTGTCACAATTAAAATCAAAACAAAGTAAATATAAGATTTGAAACAATAAATAACAAGCGATTGATTTTCTTAGAGTATTGTAATTAAATTTATCCTTGGTTCACTAAAGATAATTTGTTCACTTTTATTACTGTTGATTTCTTAGCTCAATTTGAATTAATCAACTAAGCGTCTTTTTCAATTCATAATTCCTTTACTTTCATTTAAAAATGAATATTTTAATCAAGCATCCTAATTAAGCAAAAGAAGTCAAGATCGTAAAATCTAGGAATTATTGAGCATATGTAAGAACATCGCCTACATACATAATCTATTCTCAAATTATGGAATTAAGCAAACCATAATTATTAAAAGAGATTATGAAAATATTCATTAAGCATGCATATTTCCTTAATCCATTTTAATTTAAAATCTTATTTTATTCCATTTGAATAATTAAACCGATTAAGCATACAAATTTAATTAAATAGAATAGAATTAAATAAGTAGAGTAAGATTATGAAGAAATAAACAATAATAAAAACATACTATATTAGAAACAAGAACCTCAAAATTATATTACAATATTCTCCAAGAAAATCAATCTAAGGGTTTTAGCCCTCCATAATTAAAGCAAACCAAAAATTAAAAGAACCTAACCCGGAATGAAGAACCAAGGGAAGAAGAAGTAGAAGCAGAGAAGAGGAAGAAGAATGAAGTTATGGTGTGAATGAAATGGTCGATGGCCATGCTATTTATAGGATAAGAAAAGAAGCAGCGTGCCATTTTTTATTAACTGGGTGGAGAATATCGGCCAATACTTCAATTTAATACTTCAGTGTCGTTTCCACTTCGCGTTTTAGACTTGTGAATACATTCCTTGCTGTTTTCCACTTGCTGAATCGATTCTTCAAAGTGCCTGAATCGATTCATCTAGGCAAATACTAGGCAAATTTTTCACATGAATCGATTCCTCAGGGGTGGGAATCGATTCCCAAGCAAATGAATCGATTCCTAGAGGTTGGGAATCGATTCCCAGGGGCAAAATAGCATATGAATCGATTCCTGGGGGCTGGGAATCGATTCCTAGGTGTGTGAATCGATTCCCAGGGGCTATGAATCGATTCCTAGGCTATTTTTAATGCATGAATCGATTCATGTCTGTGGGGAATCGATTCCCAGCCTTCATTTTCACTTCCTGGGCTTTGTTTTATGTAGGAATCGATTCATGGATGCTGGGAATTGATTCTTGACCCTGTTCTTCTCTTATTTTCTTCTTTATTGACCCTTTTTGAACATGTAAACACTTGTGTCTTCTCCCTCTTGATTCTTGGTCAATCTTTTCCAATTACAAGCTCAATCATTCACTACAAAATAAGAGAAATAAGGATTCCATTATTTCCACTAAAAATCAATCCTTAATTCATTTTCAAATTAAATATTAAATAAAGCTCAAATGATGAAAATGTGTTAAAATGCAATATATTACACAATAAGTGATGGCAAATTATACACATTTAAAGTGAGGAATTAAGGATAAATCATGCATCATCATCATCCCATTCATTTATAGGAGGAAAGTGATCTCTCTTTCTATCCTTGTAAATTTAGGTCCACAAAACCAAGGAATAAGTATGAAAAGAAAATGAAGCAACCCTAACTTTCTTCTCTTCTTTGATTTGATGAGAGTTGAAAAGTTGTTCAACTCTCATTTCCCAATCTAGGTAAGTCTCCATATCACTTTTTCCATGGAATAGGGGCACTTCCAATTTCATCTTTTTTAGCTCCACACCCTTATGATGTCTATGATGTCTTCTAGGCCTACCTTCAACCTCACTATCATCATATGTATGCCTAGTTCTCCTATGAGGTCTATCTTTTTGTCTTTTGTAACACCTAATTCCCTTAACCTAATCCTGATGCAAGCATACTTATATAACAAAAAATGCAAATAAATTTTTGGTGCCCACTACTTTCATCGTGAACTAATCAAATGCTACAATAAAATATAATTCATATATCACATCATCAATTAAGGGTGGCAAGAAGCCAAAATACTATATGGATTCAAGAGAAACTCATGCCAACGGAAGCATTAGCCCATGGAAATGAATGCCAAAAAGGACAAAGAAGTAAAAGATTAAAATCCTAGACATAAAGGACCAATACTCCACTGTTACATAGTCAAAATGAAGGATTTAGGGTGCCCTGCCATTTGTGTAATCAATTACACAATCTATGTAATCGATTACCTGTAAAGGCCTACATTGGATTTTTGCAGGCCCCCTTGGTAATCGATTACCAGAGTATCAGTTTGCAGAATTATGTAGAAAATTAGCTTTTGTCAACTTACGCACTCCTTAACTTTTCTAAATGACCTCTAAAAACTACCAAACTTTGACACTAGCTAAAACACCTTATTTATGAGTTGTGGCTACTGGCCATTTTTCCAAAATTCCCAAAAATGCACGTTATACGCAAAAATGTAATTAGGTCATTTTAGGCAATTCTTAGATAACCTAGCCATCAGTTCATATCTAAATTAGCCCATTTCCTTTCATACACATTTCAATTACTGAATACAAACTATTAGGCCTATCTGAAGGTTCCAGAACCTTACAAATCTTAATATGACCTATCCAGTTCCTTTAATATGCATGTTTTCTTAATTATCAAGAAATCATTACATCAATATTTCATTGTAATTATGTATAACTTGCTTCATTAATACAAATACATCATTAATTCATTCACATTATACAACAAGACTTGCCCAAATTACAAATCATACTAATATCAAATCATCATCATGCTATATAACAATCTCCTAGACATATCATCATAATTTCATCATTCATGGATCCATCCATGATGATATCAAATTTTAAACATCATATATATATACACACAAGACCAAAATGTATATACAACCATATAGGTATCTAAAATAAGCATTAAACCTCCAAGAGGCCTCCCAAAACTTATCTACAACACATTTATATATTAAATACACAAAGAGCTGGCCAAGGCATAAATACCAAAACTATACACACTAAGATCCTACAAATTCTCCTATATGACAATTGCATAGCAATTTCACATAGGCATATCACCAACTCTCAGCTCGTGCCAATTTCACTGAAAAATCAACAATGTAAGGGATGAGCATATATATGTTAAATGACAAATACAGAACCAGATTCACCTCATTATCATCATATTATTATCCATTTCATAAATTATCATACATAAACATATTTTGTCAATTCATCATAATTCATCAACAAACCATACATGTCATTTAACATATATATAAATCATTGCATTATAATCAATGCATCAACCATAAATCCAACCATCATCAATAAGTGCCTAGCAGCATCCAAATCTTAAACACTATATGCTAATGCATATGCATACGTATCTAACACTAACAATGGGATTTATACTGTAGTATAAAATTTTCTTAACATATATCGTCAATCCTTTTTAGCGATATGGAACCACTTGCCCATTTGCAACACCATTCACTCCAAGTGACAACGACAACTATACAAAGATGTTATGGGCTAGCCTTGAGTCCAAGTCAAAGCAGCTATGGAATCCAAAGAAACCACCATAGGGTTTATGCCTTGCCATTAGGCTACCCTTCTAGTTGGGCCGACATCATATAGGCCCTATAGTCTGATGTGGGTCTTTTAATGCATATGCTATGTAAAGAACTATCAATTATCAATAGACCTCTTGATTACCATCACGAGGGGCCACCACTTGGTTACCATCACCAAGGGTCCTCTTTAACATCATCAATCATGTATAACATGCATCCAAACCATACAATTTCAATCATCCACATTCTCAATACACATCAATCACTATTTTCATCATAATATTCACATCAAAAGGCAACCTCATGCCTAATTTCAACATCAACATTAATTTTTCATACTCAACAATTACACTCATGCAAAACCTCATGTAATTATGAATCATAATCTTTAATTCATCATTAATATATATGAACAGAAACCATTACATATCAAACATTATTGCCAATATCATGTATCTTAATTTTAAATAAGAATAGGGTTAACCACTCAACACCACCACATAAATATCAAATATATAAAACAAATTCAATTTAGTTATATAAGAGCCTATCCCTTCATCCGTTTATAACTCATGCATTTAAAATATATAATACTCCCCATATCTGGAATCGATGATTCCAAAGCTCAACCTCCCGTTCGGAAGCGAACCTATATTGAAACATAATCAAACTTCTCTGATTAATTAAGTGTTCACTATTTTTAATCAATTTAACTAATTGCTAACCATTCGGAAATGCAAAAGCTCATAAATAAACACAATTCCATAGAACGACAAGAGTTTGGAGTTTTAACTTACCAAACAGTTTCCAAAATTCAACTATGCAAAGCTCCAATATGACCCACTTTTAAAATGAGTTATACCACACTCTATGACTAAGAAATTGAAGATATTAAGGATTGGAATCAAGAAATTCCATTAATTTCATGAATGGGTTCGAAACCCTTACCTTTCCAATGGAAGAAACTGAAAAATCACTTGCCCTAGCTTTTCCCCTTGATTCTTGCCATTGATAGAAATTGAAGGAGATTAAATAGAGGGATAAATGCACACGGTGAAAGAAGGAGAATGAAGTAAAACTTTCTCTTTTCATCTAAGTTACCAACGTAAAAAGAGAAAAGAAAGGAGAGTGCACATTTAATTTGATTCATCAAGGGTAAAGTTATCTTTTTTCCCATCCAGTTAATTGCTGAAATTAATCTAGTAACTTTTAGTTACCCAAAAATTCCCAGATTAATTCCTAAAATTACCACACCTATTTTAATTAATTATTAACATTCCCAATTAATTATCAAATTAATTAAAATTTAACCAATAATTAAAAATTGGGATGTTACAATTCTCCCCACCTATTAAAATTTGGTCCTCGATACCCCAATGAAATGACACAGGATATTGTTGTCTCATCACATCCCCACGTTCCCAAATCATTGTAGTACAGTTTCCCGACTTCTATGGCATTAGTACTAATAGAATCTCCTTGTTTCTTAAGCATTTAATATACTAGTATAGTCAGGTTCTCCTTGATCTCAACATCATCATCAACAATCTCATCTACAGGATCCGACCCATACTTTCTCAATTGCGATATATGACACCCTCGATCAACTTAGACTAATTTCCATATTAGAACGTCTTACTTAATTAAGGAGTCACTAATTATTTTAAAAAATAGAAGTTTTTTTTGATTGGTGATCATCATACACAGTTCAAACAGAAATCATAACATAGATCGATTCTTTGTCACAACAGTGTACTCAAAAGATACAGGGCTCGCAGACTCCTAATAACAAATACTACAAAATAACACATAATAAAAATGTCAAGATCTATAACTATCTCAACACAAGTAGAAAATATACGCAGTTGACGCTCTCAATCCAACGTCCTCTACTGCAGGTAGTCCAAGCCCAGCTCGCACTCACCTTGACCCTTTACTGATGACCATGGGAAAGGAAAAACAATATACAACATGAAATGGGTGAGTAAAAGCTCTCCATCTATAATATCCATATCCAAGGGCAACTTTAATATTTAGCAACATATAAATACCAAGCAAGGAGAAAGGTTGTACATAACATACATTAGAATAATCATACAACACTTTTGAAATACACAAGGAAAAAGGAACAACAACAGGGTTAGTCATACAATTATGGTATGCTATGCAAGTGTTAGGTTCAGTTATTATTCATCTTAATTTAATACCAATATGCAATAGGGCCCAACTTCCATAGATCAATCTCATGTATCCATATCTATGTGCACAACAATCCCACCTTATTCTTCCTGCCCAACTAGAGCGACCGGAGCTCTCCTCGTCCTGGTTTTCACAAATGGGTAAGGACCCACAGTCCAATCATCATAATGGCCAATCACACATCTCATCAAAACAGGCACTCAATGGCCATACAAACCCCTGCCTCTCATCGAAGTATATCAGAGTTTGCCATAGTCGTCCGGCATTGGGTGCGAATCCGAGCCATTGGAGGGCCGAATCTAATATACTCAGAAGACTACCCTCGGTGGTCGAGGCGTAGCTATTTCTTCTGTGTACCCATCATTGTAGACTCTAGGGGATTATTCCAACATCCCTTCTTGACTCCAAATACAAAATGCCATAAGCTTATTTTATCATTAGGGTGCCCGAGTACTACATAAAACCTTACCCGCTCGATGTATTTGTCCTTAAAGCGCGTAAAGTATTTATAGTAAAATCTTTTCGTATCGGAGACACCAGGGCCAAGGTCTAAATACTAGCCAAATTACTTTGCTTATAAGTATCGAGGTCATTTCCTAAGCAAGTCTTAAATTTTATTTTCTAGGATTAAAATATCCAATGTATTTTTTTCAAATCTTCAAGATATCTAAATACATTTCGTTTATTCAACTTTTAGGGAACAAAATTCTCTAACTTATTTTGTTTCTTTATTAGAAAGTATGATCCTAAAAAATAGATACTGTAACACCCCCTGATTTTCTGTATTCGAATCCCGATGTGATCATCATAATTAATAAAATTGCGAATAAATTTTTCACGTTGGAAAATATTTCCAATACACCATCATGACCACATCAAGACCCAAATCACAGAAAACCCAAGAGTGAGATTTAATAACCTATAACTGGATCGATAGGTAAATTACCCATAAAGGTATACAAAGGTAATAGAGTATACAGCGGAAGAATATGTATACCGGCATACGCCTAGTCCCATATATGACGATATGAGAGAAGGCTCGGCAAGCATGCAATGCCTAAGATATAATTATATATATATACCCATACATTCAGGAATCCTCTCCCTACTATCTTAATCATCAATGAACATCGATCAATTTCAATTATTCTAGTACATAATAAATCATCTCTGACCTACTATATTTACACCTCCAAATTTATAATTCCAAAGGATCCCATACATATTCCATTTCATTAAAACATCTATCTCATCAAAACTACTTAGACACTTCATAAATTCCAATACAAAATAATTCACAAATGATGCCGGCTAAGGCATTTCCTCTACCACTATTTACCTTCACCCAAGCTTGATCTTTAAATCCGAACTCATCCCATGGTAACCTGCATCACAATGCTAAAAACGAGACCACAAGGGAGAGTGAGTTATACATTCAAAATGACGAATAATATATATATTGTGATCATGTGTATATGCATACAAACATCATGTGTGCTTTGTGTTAACCCGGCGATAGCGTCTCAACAGTTCGTTTCCACCAACGGGTTGTTAATTGGCAAGCGCACCAATCATTTGTAGTTTTCAAAATTTAGATATCGTTCCACTGGGATTGAAAGTCCAATATCAACAGTAATTTTCTATTTACTATGATAAATGTGAAAAAAGTTATAGACAAAAGAATGATTTATATACAATTTATACAATATTCACAGGATAGCATGATTGAGTGGTTCATAAGATAAAAAGAAAATAAAATCTATCTAAAAAGTTGAGTTGCAATCTAAAATAGGTAAGATACTTGAGATAAACACTGCTAAGCAAATTATGTTGGAAATTGGATCCCTAATCTAGAATAACAATGAGGAACTCAAGACATGAATATTTAATCATCAAGTTTCATGTCATTGCAGCTTAAAATCATTATAATTGATCCCTCGTGATATAAATTCTAAGAATTCACCATGAAGTCTGATCCCTCGTGAGCTTTCTCAGTAAAAACTTGCTTTAAGAACTGGCCTTATGGCAACAACGGTTAACAACCCCTATAGAATTGAGATACCAAGGGTATTCCAACTTTTACTTTCGTCGAAACAAGTTTCAATATGGCATGAATAATCATTCTCCCATTTGACATTCATACTAATAAAACAAGTTTCAATACACATGAAAATCATTCTCCCGTTTAACGTTCATATTAATAAAAGGTTGAAATACTAACATGGACTTGAATCATAAACATGTAGAGGTCGAATTCATAACATTATACTCAATAGATTAGTTCACCAATTCCAACATAAACAAATTAGTTACACATGGTGAAAGTAAAAACAATACTTACAGAGTTTGACATTACGTAGACGATGGGAACTTCACAATACAACGATCACAATACACCAAAACACACTCAAGTATCTAGAAAACTATTCTAAAACTACAACTCACAAAAGAAGTACTCAAAGTTGAGCACAAAGAGAGAAAAGAAGAGAATGGGATGCTATGGGATGTTATAGAATGGTGTTGGATGGCCCTATTTATAGGGCTGAGCAAGGGTGCTGATGCTACGCGTCAGTGTGGCGCTACGTGTCAGACCCCTGACTCAGCCTCCATTAAACACTTGATAATGGCCACTTCAAATTATTAAATTTGATCATGCCTGGCCACATGAACATGTTTCCACCGAGTTTTGGCCTTTCATGCTGAGTGGGATGCCCATTGGTGCTAAGTGGAGTGCCCATTATTGGGTCCAAGTGGAGTGGTTGGCCAAAGTGGAGGTGGAGACCATGCAGCACTGACGCTACGCGTGGCTGTGACACGTAGCGTCAGCATAAAAAATAGCTGTTGATGCTACGCGTGGGATGAGGCTACGCGTCAGCTCCTTCAGTGTAATTTTCTCTTGATTTCTTAACTTTTTCACTGTAAAACTTAGAGAAAATTGATCAAGGGCATATTATTTCCAACAACATCCATTTATTGAATTTAAATCCTAATTTTCTAACAAATTAAACTAATTTTTGTAATTTTTATGAAATTTTTATTAAAGCTTTTATTGAAAATTTGAGGACTAACAAATACCCCCAACTTGAGACATTGCTCGTCCTCGAGCAAGAGAGAAAAATAAGAAAAATAAAAATTTGGAATCAAATTTTTGACTTAGTCCGAGAATTTACAAAAAAAAGTAATTTTCACAATTTAACTAATTTTGTAATAATCAAAAATTGGTATCAAGTATAACAAAGGTTTAATGATAATTTTTTTTTATAATATTTTATTAACAATCAAGCAGAATTTCAGGCTTACCTCACAGGTGTTTATCTCTATGTAATAGGTAACCTGTTTCACTTAATCAATCATAAGATCAAACGAATTTAACTTTGTTTTTCATCTAATCAATGGTTATTTATATAGAATTAGTTCATAAATCACAAGGTCTTTTCATGGGTTGTAATGAGGCTTGGTTTACAAGAATCAATGGTTTTTCTTGGAATTCAAAAACCTGAAATCATAAAAGAGCATTTTATAATTTTTTAGGCTTTCTCTTGACCCAAACTCTCATTTCTTTTGTTGATGAAAAATAAATACCCCCAACTTGATTCTTTTCACTATTTTTGACTTTTCTTTTCCATACTTTATTTTTTCTGAAAAGAATCAAGTTGCTTATTTTCACTCCCCATTTTTTTTTTGTGAGAACATTCAAAATATTTTTCATTTATTTCAACTGCTCTTTTAATCAATCAAGTATAGGGAATGGTAAAAATAGATTTAGGTTTAAAGGTACCAAGGAATTTTATTTTAGGCTCAAATGGGCTTGCAAAGGATAAAATAATTTTTACCAAGGTAAGCTGTTTGGCCCAAGGTTTTTTTTTCACCGAAAATGTGCCTTGATCATTTTCCTGAATTTTCTGTACAACAACACAAATCAGTGATTAAAGCAAAATCAATTCGAATTGAAAATATGTCGATTAAACCCTTAAGTATATAAAAAGATATCTCTTTGCTCACCGGGTTATCGAAATTTGCTTGATGGTTAATAAACCTATTGTAATTAATATTTATCAACATTCCTAAGTTATAAAGAACTAATAATTGATTTTACAAAATTAAGTTTCATTGTGTAAAAACTCTAAGTGTATTAACTTACTAACAAAAATTTGATTAATTTATTAAAAGATAAATTTTATTTTTGGATTTTTTTTATTTTTTTACATAATTTAAAATAAACAAATAACAAAATGGGTTGCCTCCCATTGAGCGCTAGGTTTAGTGTCTCCAGCCTGACATTCCTTCATTTCAAGGGTCAGTTAAAAGATAACTGGTGGTAATTTTGTTAATTTCACCACCCAAATATAGTTTCAACCTTTGCCCATTTACCATCCAACTTCTTTTGGAAGTTGGATCTTCAATTTCCACTGCTCCATATGGTTTGACTTCTTTAATCAAAAGCGGGCCTGACCATTTTGATTTCAATTTTCCAGGAAATAATTTTAATCTTGAGTTGAACAATAAAACTTGCTGACCTGGTGTGAAGTGTCTTTTCTTTAACTTTTTATCATGGTAAGCTTTCACCTTACTTTTGTAGCATCTAGATGATTCATAGGCATTGTTCCTCATTTCCTCTAACTCGAGTAGCTGTAACTTCTATTTGTCTGTTGCTACATTTTGATCAAAATTGAGGAATTTTAAAGCCCAATATGCTTTATGTTCCATTTTAACTGGAAGGTGACATGATTTTCCATAAACCATCTGGAAAGGAGAAAGACCAATTGGTGTTTTAAATGCAGTTCTGTATGCCCAGAGTGCATCATCAAATTTTTATGACCAATCCTTTCTAGAAGATGACACAGTTTTCTCCAGAATTCTTTTCACTTCACGATTTGAAATCTCTGCTTGCCCGTTGGTTTGTGGATGGTATGCGGTGGCTACCTTATGCTTTACTCCATAATGTTGTAATACTTTCTGAAGAATTTTATTACAAAAGTGTGAACCACCATCACTGATTAAAGTTCTTGGTGTCCCAAATCTACAAAAAATATTTTTCTTCAAAAAATTCACAACAGTTTTAGTGTCAGCATTAGGGGTAGCAATTGCTTCCACCCATTTTGAAACATAATCAACTGCCAAAAGAATGTATTGATTTGAGTATGAGTTCGGAAAAGGTCCCATGAAGTCGATTCCACAACAATCAAATACCTCAACTTCTTGTATATTTATGAGAGGCATTTCTTGCCTTCTTCCAACATTACCTGTTCTTTGGCAGTTATCACAAGATTGAACAAATAAGTGAGCATCTTTAAAAAGAGAGGGCCAGTATAAACCTGATTGGAGAACTTTTGCAGCTGTTCTTTCATCATTAAAGTGTCCTCCATATGGTGATTTATGACAATGCCACAACACATCTTTTACTTCCCAGTCAGGCACACAACGTCGTAACAAATTATCCACTCCAATTTTGAATAAATGAGGGTCATCCCAAACAAAATATCTTGCATCTCTAAAGAATTGTTTTCTTTGTTGCCAAGTTAAATCATTTAGAAGAACTCCTGCTGCTTTGAAATTGGCCATGTCAGCAAACCATGGCTGTTGTGTTATTTTGAAAAGTTTTTCATCGGGAAATTCTTCCAAAATTTCTTTTTCTTTGGCAGTAATCTCATTATTCATTAATCTAGAAAGATGGTCAGCTACCATATTTTCACTACCCTTTTTATCTTTGATTTCAAGATCATATTCTTGAAGGAGAAAAATCCATCTGATTAACTGAGGTTTTGAATCAGATTTAGTTAAAAGATACTTGATTGCAGCATGATCAGTAAAAACAATTATTTTTGAGCCAATCAAGTAAGATCAAAATTTTTCTAAAGCATATACTATGGCTAGTAATTCTTTTTCAGTAGTTGCATAATTTATTTGATTTTCATTCAAAACTTTACTAGCATAATGTATGACTTTAAAAACGTTTTCGTATCTTTGACCTAAAACTGCTCCAACAGCATAATCACTTGCATCGCACATAAGTTCAAAGGGTAAATTCCAATTAGGAGTAACAATTACAGGGGCAGAAACCAATTTTTCTTTCAAGGAATTAAAAGCTTTAAGACATGCTTCATCAAATTTGAATTCAACATCTTTATTTAGAAGGTTTGATAAGGGTTTTGCAATTTTTGAAAAATCTTGAATAAACCTCCTATAAAATCCAGCATGTCCTAAAAAGCTTCTAATACCTTTTACATTTACAGGAGGTGGGAGTTTAGAAATTACCTCTATTTTGGCTTGGTCAACTTCAATGCCTCTAGAAGAAATTTTATGACCAAGTACAATTCCTTCTTTCACCATGAAGTGACATTTCTCCCAATTAAACACCAAATTTGTCTCAATACACCGCTTCAGTACGGTGTCCAGGTTGGATAGACATGTTTCAAATGAATTCCCAAAAACTGAGAAGTCATCCATGAAAATCTCAATGCTCTTTTCAATTAAATCTGTAAAAATAGCAAACATGTATCTTTGAAAAGTAGCAGGTGTGTTACATAATCCAAATGGCATTTTTCTGTAAGCAAATATGCCAAAAGGACATGTAAAGGCAGTTTTCTCCTGATCAAGAGGGTCAACAACAATTTGATTATATCCAGAATAACCATCAAGAAAGCAATAATATTCTTGTCTAGACAATCTTTCAAGTATTTGATCCATAAAAGGCAATGGAAAATGATCTTTTCTTGTTGCTTGATTTAATTTTCTATAATCAATGCACATTCTCCAACTGGTGACAGTTCTTGTAGGAATTAGTTCATTTTTTCATTAATAATTACTGTCATACCACCTTTTTTTGGAACAACTTGAACAGGACTTACCCATGCACTATCAGAAATAGGATAAATAATACCTGCTTTCATCAATTTCAGAACCTCTTTTTTGGTTACCTCTTTCAAAGTTGGGTTGAGGCGTCTTTGAGGTTGAGCAATAGGTTTGAAATTATCTTCCAACAAGATTTTGTGCATGCAGTATGATGGACTTATACCTTTTAAATCTTCAAGTGTCCACCCAATTGCTTCTTGATTCCTCTTCAATACTTCCACCAGTTTTTCTTCCTCTGTTTCACTTAACAGATTACTAATGATTACTGGTTTTAAATTACCTTCTTTCAAAAAGATGTATTTCAGATTAGAAGGTAACACTTTTAGTTCAGGTTTCTGGATTTCTTCAACAGGTGATTCTTGAATTTCTTCAATCTTTCTTGATTCAAAGGAAATTTCTTTCCCTTGATCGAATTCTTCAAGATACCTTTCAATCTGTTTCTCCTCTTCTTTATTTAAAAATTCAACAGAGTTAGTCAATAACTTATTTAATGGGTCAGAAATAGTCATACCTTTTGATAAGGAAAGATAAGTTTCATCAAAGATGTCCACTTTGAAACAGTCTTGGTTCGGGCTAGGATGTTTCATTGCCTTGAAGACATCGAAATTCACTTCCTCATCATGCACTCTTACTGCTAGCTTCCCATTGTCCACATCAATCAGTACTCGAGCAGTTTTCATGAATGGTCTTCCAAGAATTAGAGGAACATCAGCATCTTCTTCCATGTCTAAGATCACAAAATCCACAGGGAAGTAGAATTTGTCAACCTTTACAAGCACATCTTCTACAATCCCATAAGGTCTTTTGATGGATTTATCAGCTAATTGCAAAGTCATCCTTGTCTGCTGTGGATCAAGGTCACCAATACGCTTCATCATACTTAGGGGCATTAGATTGATGCTAGCCCCTAAATCTAATAAAGCCTTACCGATATTTACTCCACTAATAGAGACAGGAATAATGAATTTGCCAGGATCTTTGGATTTTTCTGGCATCTTGTATTGCAAAATAGCGCTGCAACTTACTTCAAGTTCTACGATCTCTTCATCATACTTCCTTTTCTTTGTAACCAGTTCTTTCATAAACTTAGCATATGTAGGCATATGCTCTAATGCCTTAGAAAAAGGAATGTTTATGTGTAACTGCTTAAATATTTCAAGGAATCTCTTGTATTCCTTTTCTTTATCTTTTCTTGATGGTGGATGAGGATAAGGTAAATCCTAGACAGGAGGTGTCTGTCCAAGATACTGATTTTTTTGATTTTTTTTTTATTTCTTCTTTTTCTTTATTTTCTTCACTTTCTTTTTCTTTTTCTTTTTCTTTTTCTTTTTCACAGTTTATACCTACAGTTTTACCACTTCTTGTAAAAATAGCCTTATATTGTTCTTTCGCTTTGAATTCCTTGATGTCAGCTACTTCTTTTACTAGCTGACTTAACTGTTGATCTGATGCTTTACGTGCAGCTTTAATTGTCTCCATGTATTGCATCAATTGTTGAATATTTTCTTCAGCCTTTGTCAATCTAGTATTGTAATCACCTTGATTATTGAAGGGTCTAGCATGTTGCTTCCAACCATAGTTTTGGTTTTGCCTTCCCTACAGGTAATTGTTAGAAAAAGAATTTACAAGAAGATTTAGAGAATTACCTGTAGGTAACCTCTGATGAATCAAGGAATTAGCTTGTTCTTGTTCATTCTTGTCAAGAGCACAGTAACCACATGGTTGTTCGCTCATACAATACTCACATTATTTTAATTGAGCAGGAAGTTGTGGTGGTACATGGGTAACTTGAAGTTTTCCAAGTTGTTTATTCATTGCCTCAATTTGTTGTATCAACAATTTTTGTTGAATTAACACTGTATCATTTACTCCTTGTTCAAGTATACCTTGTACATTACCTCTTTCTGGTTTAGCTTGATGGTCACTAATGGACATTGATTCCAATATCTCAATAGCTTCCTCCACAGTCTTGTTCATTAAAGAACCACCTACACAAGCATCTAACATCATCTTGAACTGAGGCAATAAACTATGGTAAACGATTCTTACCTTTTCGGTATCATTCAGGTTATGGTTTGGACACTTTCTCAAAAGTGCCTTGAATCGTTCCCATGTCTCTCCTAGTGATTCATCATTATTTTGAGAAAAAGAGTGTATGGCTGTCATTGCTTCAAAATATTTCGAAGGAGAATAAAATCTTTCCAAAAATTTTCTTTCAACATCGGACCAAGTTGCAAAACTACCCGGTGGACAAGATTTAAACCATTCTTTTGCTTTACCAATCAATGAAAAAGGAAAAAGTCTCATGTAAACAGACTCTTCTTGATTGGGTTCAAAACCAATTGTGCTGCATAACTCATAAAGAATAGTTAAATGTTCATATGGTTCTTCATGATTTAAACCAGCAAATTGATTATTTTGAATAATATTTAAAGTAGCAGGTTTAATCTCCACTGGTACAACAGGTCCTTGAAACATACCTGAAACTCGGGGTGGACCATTAATAGCAGAAAACTGTCCCAATGTTCTCCTCTCAGCAGCCATATTTGAATTTTCAAAATTTTTAGAGGTAGAAGAAGATTTAGTTTGTGTTTTAGATTTCAAAGACTTGATTTTCTTTACAAACTTTTCTATCTCAGGATCAAAATAAATTTTACCTGCGATAGATCGAGTTTGCATACACAAACTAGACAAAGAAAGTTAGTGTAACAATAAGTAAAAATAAAAATTGTTTTTAACTAAGGTAAAAAAATATTTACCATGGTAATTAAAAATTTACTGTTTTACTGAAACAATTCAATCCCCGGCGACGGCGCCAGAAAACTTGTTAACCCGGCGATAGCGTCTCAACAGTTCGTTTCCACCACTGGGTTGTTAATTGGCAAGCGCACCAATCGTTTGTACTTTTCAAAATTTAGATATTGTTCCACTGGGATTGAAAGTCCAATATCAACAGTAATTTTCTATTTACTATGATAAATGTGAAGAAAGTTATAGACAAAAGAATGATTTATATACAATTTATACAATATTCACAGGATAGCATGATTGAGTGGTTCATAAGATAAAAAGAAAATAAAATCTATCTAAAAAGTTGAGTTGCAATCTAAAATAGGTAAGATACTTGAGATAAACATTGATAAGCAAATTATGTTGGAAATTGGATCCCTAATCTAGAATAACAATGAGGAACTCAAGACATGCATATTTAATCATCAAGTTTCATGTCATTGCAGCTTAAAATCATTATAACCGATCCCTCGTGATATAAATTCTAAGAATTCACCGTAAAGTCCGATCCCTCGTGAGCTTTCTCAGTAAAAACTTGCTTTAAGAACTGGCCTTATGGCAATAATGGTTAACAACCCCTATAGAATTGAGATACCAAGGGTATTCCAACTTTTACTTTCATCAAAACAAGTTTCAATACGGCATGAATAATCATTCTCCCATTTGACATTCATACTAATAAAACAAGTTTCAATACACATGAAAATCATTCTCCCGTTTGACGTTCATATTAATAAACTGTTGAAATACTAACATGGACTTGAATCATAAATATACAGAGGTCGAATTCACAACATTATACTCAATAGATTAGTTCACCAATTCCAACATAAACAAATTAGTTACACATGGTGAAAGTAAAAACAACACTTACAGAGTTTGACATTACGAAGACGATGGGCACTTCACAATACAACAATCACAATACACCAAAACACACTCAAGTATCTAGAAAACTATTCTAGAACTACAACTCACAAAAGAAGTACTCAAAGTCGAGCACAAAGAGAGAAAAGAAGAGAATGGGATGCTATAGGATGTTATAGAATGGTGTTGGATGGCCCTATTTATAGGGCTGAGCAAGGGTGCTGACGCTACGCGTTAGTGTGGCGCTACGCGTCAGACCCCTGACTCAGCCTCCATTAAACACTTGATAATGGCCACTTCAAATTATTAAATTTGATCATGCCTGGCCACATGAACATGTTTCCACCGAGTTTTGGCCTTTCATGCTGAGTGGGATGCCCATTGGTGCTGAGTGGAGTGCCCATTATTGGGTCCAAGTGGAGTGGTTGGCCAAAGTGGAGGTGGAGACCATGCAGCACTGACGCTACGCGTGGCTGTGACACGTAGCGTCAGCATAAAAAATAGCTGTTGATGCTACACGTGGGATGAGGCTACGCGTCAACTCCTTCAGTGTAATTTTCTCTTGATTTCTTAACTTTTTCACTGCAAAACTTAGAGAAAATTGATCAAGGGCACATTATTTCCAACAACATCCATTTATTGAATTTAAATCCTAATTTTCTAACAAATTAAACTAATTTTTGTAATTTTTATGAAATTTTTATGAAATTTTTATTAAAGCTTTTATTGAAAATTTGAGGACTAACACTTTACTATCAAAACATCAAATTATCATTCATTTGTTATTTCATTATCACCATTGGCATACAAGCCTCATGAATCACAATTTATATCATAAATAAGCACAACATATACACAATCACAAACACGATCACAAACACCATCACTTTGCCACTTATCAATAAAGGCATTCATAATCATTATCATCATTAATTCATTAAGGTCTCACTCAATACCTCCTTGTAAGGGGTTTCTCAACACTTGTGGTTATCCCATCTCAAATGCCATAGTCTTAAAGCTAGTGCATATGTTAACTGTTTAACGTATATGCAATGGATCCGATTTCATATCACGGGTGATCGCAACCACCATAATCAATCGTTCATAATCATTGGTTTCCCGCCTCGCAAGGGGTACTCTCGCCTCATGATCACAACCATGGGCATCATAGGTGCTCGCAAGCCCTTTATCATATCAAATACCAAGTGATCGCAACCACTGGCTTATCATTATACAATGGTCCCCACAGGGCCTTTCACATTCCATAATCAGGTGATCGGAACCACCATTACAATATCATATCATCATCACATTGGTTTCCCGCCTTGCAAGGGGTACTCCCTTCATAGAATCCCGCAGGATCTTTCATCACTATGATCGCAACCACAAAGTATCAATGCTATGCTATGCCATGAATGCAATGCAATAATGCATATGCTCAACAATAACCTCACAAGGATATCTCACCCTCTCAATTTGGGGTATATTGTATATTTTAGTTTTATCATCAAATGCATACAACATTTACAAGGCCCCTCAAGGCATAACATACATACAATAGGCATTTCAATGGCCACAACATCATTCATGACAATCCATACATGGATATCAAAAGCAAAGCAACCAATTATAGTATTTATCCATACATAAAATTATTCGAAGCATATTCATCATTCCACATAAGGCAATCATACTTTTGCCCATCGCAATCATGTTCTTGGACATACATCTCATAACTCGTCATTAAGCCCTTAACATTGCTTCCTCATGATCATTCTTGGTGGTTAAGATTCATATTTCACATTATGCATATTATGGGTATACACAAGTCTTCCCAATATCTTAATTGTTATTCCTCACCACCATACCGCTTGATAGACATATATATGCTTATACATTCCTTCAAGTATCAAATAATATAAGGGAAAAGGCCTTAAGTCATCAGAACCAAGGAAAGAAGGGCCAACCCAATCAAACCGAGAGAAAAGAGGAGTAAAATACCATCAGGGGGTTTACTCGCTCAAGCGAAATCCCCACTCGCTTGAGCGAGTGCCAAACAATGTGCATGGGCGAGACAAGGGGAAACAGAACGAGAAGGAATAAGGAACAGCAGGGGGAGACTTCGCTCAAGCTAAAACTGACTTGCTTGAGCGGGACATACAAGCTTCGCTTGGGCGCAATCAGCGAGCCTGGGCGAAAATCGTCCAGAATCAAATCCCATGCCAGCTCGCTTGGGCGAGCAACTCAGCTAAGGCACTTCGCTTAAGCGGAAATAGATCAATGCCAGAGCAACCCATAACTTAATATGGGTGAAGCCTCCTTGTCTAAACAAATAACCTCTAGGGCCGAGCCTATACTCACTCGCTCAGTAAGGCACCCAACACTCGGGTTTCTGTTGACAGAATTCCCCCAAAACCGACCCAACCTTCATTCGGTTTTCACTGGGAAAAATTCCTCCAGATCCGAGTCATCTCACACTCGGCCTCCCCACTTGGCATATCTATCTAGATCGATCCATTTTTTATTCAACCAAGTCATTCAGGGCCGACTCACACTCACAGTCTATCACTCGGCTATTTATTCTAAATCCGAGTTATCACAAATAGTCCTTCACTCGATTAAATCTTCCTAGACTGATCCCACACTCTCTCAGTCTGTCACTCGATAGACCACTACAAAACCGACTCATTCTACTCAATTGTCCACTCGGTAAAATCAGTTAAAACCGATTCTTAACACTCAGGTTTCCACTCGGCAGAATTTCTCTGAAACCGACTTAAGCACTCAAGTTTCCACCCAGCAAGATAATCCTTACTAGCCCATTATTCATTCCGTTCTTCTCTCGGTAGAATAGTCCAAACCGAGTCCTCTCTCACTCAACCTTCAACACTCGGTTCCCCATTCGTAATCTCATCCTGAATCTGTGTCTTACTCATACGGTTTCACTTGGGAAACATTCCAGAGACCGACTCACTATCTAATTGATCATTTACTCAGCATCTCATTCCCAAGACCGACTCAACACTAGATCAGCCATCACTCAGTAATTTCATCCCAAAACCGACCTCCCTTCTCTCTCTCACACGGAGTTATTCCATTGCACATCTGGACAACCACACACCGAGTGCCCCCAGTCGGGACCATACCATTCGGAAATGCACACTCGGAGGTTCCTCAGCCGCAACACACTCGGAAATGTATCTCACGTTCTTCACTCGAGATATGCTAGACTTCTCCACTCGAAGATTTCTTAAACCTCCCTTC
Organism: Clitoria ternatea; assembly: GCA_037962975.1. Lineage (NCBI taxonomy): Eukaryota > Viridiplantae > Streptophyta > Magnoliopsida > Fabales > Fabaceae > Clitoria > Clitoria ternatea. Next base: position 138,546,890 of record CM075670.1, read on the forward strand.
CCTTGGAAGGGGGTCCCCATATCTGGTTCCATTCGGAATTACTCTAACCTCTACTTACTCGAAGAGATTTACCAAATTAATTCCCACTCAGACCCACTCACATCTTAATGATAAGTCTTGAAAAGACTTAATTATTCTGCCTTTTATTTGACTTAATTCATCATTTAGTGATTAGTTTAGCCTTATTATTTAATTAATTACTAATAATTTATAATTTATTTAATTATTTCAAAAGTGTTTTATTTATGTAAGAAAATGGTTAAAAATATTAATTAGTTAAGAGTTTATGATTATTTGTAATTCCATTAAGCAGCCAGCATACAAACGCTGGGCAAATTAGTTGTTTATTGGTGCAGGAAAAGAATTGCTCAAGCTGAAAGGAAAAAGTCGAGCGAGATTTGGAAAATCCGAGTGATATTTCACAAATTAGACTGAAAAGAGTCCAAGAGCCCAAACTGACCGAGACTTCAAAAAGGCCGACTGAAAAGACTTCTCAAAAGGTTGACTGGAAGGAATTAATGAAAATCCGACTTGAAAGACTTCCAGGATACCGACTCCAAAATAGAACAGGGAACCGATTGAAATAAAAAGAAGAACCCGAGCATCAATTTCAGAGTGCTGATTGAAAAGTCAACACGCTTAAGTGAGAGTTAAATTCGCTTAAGCGAGGGTCAAAATTCATTCAAGTGAGCAAGTTCGCTCAAGCGTGACCCCAAAATATCACTCTCGCCCAAGCTTCTTCATCACGCTTAAGCGAGAAAGCAACACTGTAGTACATGTCTCAAGTTCGCCCAAGCGAGAACCCAGTTCGATCAAGCGAAAAGGCTGATATTTAAAATAGTGATTGTTCCGTCTAGAATCCACTCGGCACCCGTGTTGTTTCCTGCTGCCTTTTCTCCTACTTCTGCACCTTAGTAATTTAAGTAGTGAGTTGTTAATTAGTTAGTGTTGAGCTGTAAATTAGCTAATGATGAACTGGAATCTGCTAAGAGCTGAGCTGTAATTAGTTAATTATTCTGTAAATTATGTAGTTAGTTAGTTTAGTCGTTAACTTAGTTTTCTAAGTTATTAGTTAAGTTAGTTAGTTAGGTAGATGCCTATATATATGTTTGTACATATTCTGTAAAAAAAAGGAGAGACAGATTCACATAGAATACATAGAACACAATTCATTCAAAACTTCGAACATCTCACTACTTCATTTTTTCTCTCTCTAAATCCTCTCCTCCATGACGTTCCACAATCCTTCGATGGAACCGAAGTCAATGGAGTCCTAAATCCCTAAGGTTGGGATTGCGAAGGTTAGCAATGGAGTCTTGAAGCTGTGAGCGAAGAAATCAACTTCTAGATCCTGAGGCAAACAAGCTGAGGAGTGGATCCAAATCGCTGGATTGACAAATCCAGAACTGATGAAGAACTTCGCTAGTGAGGAATCATGGTTGAAGCTTAGGTAACTTCCAGCTTTCTAACTAGTTCAGGCCTAATCAATTTAGGTGAATAATTAGAGTTCAACCTCCAATTTCGCATTAGATTCTTAGGTTAATTGAGCACTTAAGGAATTAAGGTTCGATGCTTAAGGATTAGTGTTTTTCACCTAAGGAATTAGGGAATAACCACAAGCGGATTGTCCTCTGGATTATGAAGTTCGATTATACTTCAATTGCATGTTTCTTGAGGAAATTATGAACTGAAGCAATCCTGACCTGTTTTCTATTAATCACTTTCCATATTTCATTTTAACTCTGTTTCTGGAAATACAAAAACAACTATAAAACATTAAAACAACCAAAAACCGAATGAAATTTCTGCGTCTTTTGTTGGTTCAGCTTGTACTAGTCTGAGATTGAGGTATTTACCGCAATCCCTGTGAGATGATCAATATATTACAATTTAACGACTAGTGTGCTTGCCAAGATATAAATCTGAGAGTCACAATTTTTAAACAAAGATTTTCACACCAATTTGATGACTCGGGATTTTAGCATCAAGTTAATGACGTCGTTGCCGGGGATTGTTGAGTAATATCAACAATCCTTGGACTGGTACTAGACTGAACGATTTTACTTTTGTTTGTATTTAATACGTAGTTTCAATTTTGTTTTTAGTAGTAGTAGTTTGTTGTTTTCATGTAGTTACAGTCATAGTAGTGAATCGTTCTCTTGTGTGACATTTGTTGTATGCAGTCAAGGAGCAGAGGAGAGCCTTTCTTCTTTGATCCTGACTACTCCTGGCCGACAAAAAGAAATGGAACAGAGGAGAGTTACATTAGGTGACTACTCCTGGCCGACTGAAGAAGGATCGTAATCTAGCATCCTTAGGCCACCAATTTCAGCAAATAATTTTGAACTTAAACCAGCTTTACTGCAGTTGGTAAGAAATGAACAGTTTAGAGGAAGTGAGGTTGAGGATCCAAGTTTGCATCTAGCAACCTTCCTCCAAATTTGTGATACAGTAAAAATGAATGGAGTCCCTGACGAGGCAATCCGACTGAGATTGTTTCCATTTTCCCTAAGGGACCGAGCAAAAGCCTGGTTGCAGAGTCAACTGAGAGGCAGTATTTCCACTTGGGAGGACTTGCAAAGAAAATTTTTGATTAAATACTTTCCTCCTTCTAAATATGCAAAGTTGCACAATGAAATCACGTGTTTCCAACAAAGAGAAGGTGAATCTTTGATGGAAGCATGGGATCGGTATAAAGAGAGTTTAAGGAGATGTCCTCATCATCAGATTTCTGATGTGCAACAGGTGACTATTTTCTATAATGGTGTCAGGCTAGCTACCAGGGTCCTGATTGATGCCTCAGCTGGAGGTTCATTAACAACTAAAACTGTAGAAGAAGCCATAGAGCTGATTGACGTTATGGCTTCTAATGAATGTCTGATTAGTGAAAGCAGCCAAGTCCCTAGGAGAGGGATATTAGAACTAGATGCTTATCTGGCTCTGAGTAAGCTGATGACTCAGGCTTTGGAGAAACTAAGCATATAGATTTCAGAACTCCAAAAGCCGAGTCAAGTTTCTATGATAAATTGTGACTTTTGTGGTGGAGACCATAAGAATGGAATATGCGATCCAAATGTGCCTTCTGAGCAAGTGAACTATATGGGGCAGCAACAATATCAAAGGAATTATCCTTCTAATTCCTTTAATCCTAATTATAGGAGTCACCCCAATTTTTCCTGGCAGAAAGGTCCACATTTGAATCAGAACATTCCACTAAATCAACCCACAAATAGACCACAATAACCTTCTCACCCTCCTGTTAAAGAAAAGTCAGAACTTGAGAATGTACTTTCTCAGTTCATCCAGGCCACTCGGGCCAGTTTCAAAAATCAGGAAGCGTCCATACGAAATCTAGAAAATCAAGTCGGATAGCTTTCTAAGCAATTAGCTGAGAGGCAAGCAGGCAATTTCCATGGAGATACCGAGGTAAATCCAAGGGAACATTGCAAGGCTATAATCACTAGGAGTGGAAAAATTATTTCTCCATCTCCGAGTCAGGAAATAAGCTCAGAAAAAAATAGTGCAAGAAACCGAGCAGGTCAATAATGAAGCTAAAAATGAAAATAAAACAAAAAAAGAAAAAGAAAATAAAGTCCACCAAAAGAAAAAGAAAAAGGTTGATCTGATTCTGGAGGAAGCTTCTAAGCTGACTCCTGAAAAACTGAGGAATGCTCCATTTCCACACAGGTTTAAAAAACAAATAAAAGAGTAGAAGTTTGCTAGGTTCTTAGATGTATTCAAGAAACTTCACATAAATATCCCTTTTGCCGAGGCATTGCAGGAGATGCCTTCTTATGCAAAATTTTTGAAAGAGCTATTGTCTAAGAAGAGGAAGCTTAAAGGGGATGAAATGATTGCTCTCACTCAAGAGTGCAGTGTAATCATCCAAAAGAAACTTCCTCAAAAGATAGAGGATCCTGGATCTTTTACAATACCATGTGCAATTGGGGATATTCATGTAGGAAGTGCTCTTTGTGACCTAGGAGCTAGTATAAATCTGATGCCTCTATCTTTGATGAAAAAACTGGGAATTAATGACCTACAACCAACTCGCATGTCTTTGTAGTTGGCTGACAGGTCCATTAAATATCCCCAACGGATGTTGGAAGACCTGTTAGTTAAAGTAGACAAATTTATCTTCCCAGCAGATTTTATAGTGTTGGATATGGAGGCTGACCCAGAGATTCTGTTGATCTTAGGTAGACCCTTCCTAGCTACAGGCAGAGCATTGATTGATGTAGAAAAGGGTGAACTCATGCTGAGAGTTTAGGAGGAGCAGGTAACCTTTAATGTCTTCAATTCCATGAAACATCCGACTGAAAGGATGGATTGCTTAATGATTGAAGAGATTAAAAGTTACCATACTCCAATGCTTGAGGAAGAGGCCTTACGAACTTTTTTGGAGGATAACTTTGACTCCGAGACTAAGGAGTTAAATGACTCTCACTCGGAAATGCTGAACCTACTGGAAGTATTGGAAGTAGGTGATTTTGAAAAAGAAAAGAAAAATGAATTGAAAATTACTGAAGTTGAGAAAGGAAAGGAAGTTTCTGAAGAAAAATATGATTTAAAACCTTTACCTTCTCATCTGAAATATGTTTTCCTGAGAGAGGACGAAACACATCCTGTCATTATTAATGCTGACTTAAAAGAAGAGGATGTGGACATATTAATAGAGGTTTTAAAGACACATGAATCTGCAATTGGCTGGAATATTTCTGACTTGAAGGGAATCAGTCCATCATTTTGTATGCATAAAATTCTGATGGAGGAAGATTATTCCCCTGTAGTATAGCCACAACGCAGATTGAACCCCATAATGAAAGAGGCAGTCAAGAAAGAGGTGGTCAAGCTTCTTGATGCAGGAATCATTTATCCTATCTTGGACAGCACTTAGATCAGTCCGGTCCAAGTGGTGCCCAAGAAAGGAGGGATGACAACTGTTAAAAATGAAAAAGGTGAAGTCATAGCTACTAGACCGACCACAGGATGGAGAATGTGTATAGACTATAGAAGGTTGAATGACTTCACTCGGAAAGACCACTTTCCTTTGCCGTTTGTTGACCAGATGCTTGAGAGACTATCAGGTCATGAATACTACTGCTTCCTTGATGGATACTCGGGTTATAACCAAATTGTGGTTGACCCAAAAGATCAAGAGAAGACAACTTTCACCTGTCTATACGGAATTTTTGCCTATAGGCGCATGCCATTCGGTTTGTGCAACGCTCCAGCAACCTTTCAAAGGTGTATGCTGGCAATCTTTAGGGACATGGTGGAGAAATTCATTGAGGTATTCATGGACAATTTCTCTGTCTTTGGTAGTAATTTTGATACAAGCCTCAGCAACCTATCTAAGGTGCTGGTGAGATGCCAAGAGACTAACCTCGTTCTTAACTGGGAAAAATGCCATTTTATGGTTAAGGAAGGGATAGTCCTTGGCCACAAAATCTCTGCTGAGGGCATTCAAGTAGACCGAGCCAAGATAGAAATCATTGAAAAACTTCCTCCTCCGATCAACGTGAAAGGAGTGAGGAGTTTTCTAGAATGTGCTGGCTTCTACAGAAGGTTCATAAAAGATTTTTCAAAAATAGCTAAGCCTTTGACCGACTTGCTTGTAAAAGATCATGTGTTTGTGTTTAATGAAAATTGAGTCAAGGCTTTTGAAAAATTGAAACAAAGTTTGACTTCAGCTTCGATCCTTGCAGCACCCGATTGGTCTTTACCGTTTGAATTAATGTGTGATGCAAGTGACTTTGCAGTTGGAGCTGTACTAGGTCAGAAAATAGGAAAATTAACTCATGTAATTTATTATGCTAGTAAAGTGTTGAACAAAAATCAAATACATTACACCACTACTGAAAAAGAAATGCTTGCTGTGGTGTATGCATTTGATAAATTTCGTGCTTACTTGATTGGGGCCAAGGTCATTGTATATACAGATCACTCGGAAATCAAGTATTTACTAGCTAAGAAAGAATCTAAGCCGAGACTGATCAGGTGGGTTCTGTTACTCCAGGAGTTTGACTTAGAAATAAAAGATAAAAAGGGAGTAGAGAACTCAGTTGCCGATCAACTGTCTCGTCTGGAAGCTGAATCAGATTCTGTTTTAATAAAAGAAGAATTTCCAGACGAGAGGTTGATGGCAATTATCACCGGGCCATGGTATGCTGATATGGCCAACTTCAAAAGTGCCTCGGTGGTACCTAATGGCTGGACATCCCAAATGAAGAAAAAATTCTTTCATGATAGCAAAAACTTCCTTTGGGATGATCCATTTCTGTATAAAATAGGAGTAGATGGAGTGATCAGGCGATGTGTGCCTGAATCCGAGCAAGAAAGGCTCTTGTGGCATTGCCACGACTCCTATTATGGAGGTCATCATGGTGCCTCCCGTACAGCAGCAAAGGTTTTACAGAGTGGCTTTTATTGGCCAACTATCTTTTAAGATGATAAAGTATATGTCAAAAGGTGTGATAAATGTCAAAGGAGCGGAGGTCTCTCTGCTAAAGCTGGCATGCCTTTGACAAACATTTTAATTGTGGAATTATTTGACGTCTGGGTATCGACTTTATGGGACCATTTCCAAAGTCGCTCTCCAACGAATATATACTTGTTGCTGTAGACTATGTCTCCAAATGGGTGGAGGCAATCCCGACCAGAACCAATGATGCACATGTTGTGCTTAGGTTCATTAAGAAGAATATTTTCTCTAGGTTTGGAGTTTTGAGAGTGCTTATTAGTGATGGGGGTTCACATTTTTGTAATAAAATAATGGAAAAAGCCCTGCGTCACTATGAGGTTTTACATAAAATATCCACTCCTTACCATCCACAAACTTGTGGACAAGTTGAGCTGTCAAATAGAGAAATCAAGAGAATTTTAGAGAAAGTGGTCGGGAAATCTAGGAAAGATTGGTCGATAAAATTAGATGATACATTATGGGCCTACAGAACAGCCTTCAAAACTCCGATTGGCATGTCCCCGTATCAATTAGTTTACGGTAAGGCTTGCCATCTCCCTGTGGAGTTGGAACACAAGGCGTGGTGGGCCACAAAGCTATTAAACATGGACTGTGACCCATCCCAGGAGGAAAGAGTTTTGAAACTCCATGAACTGGAGGAGTTCCGACTCAACGCTTATCAAAGTGCCTCCATTTATAAGGAGAAAACAAAAAGGTGGCACGATAAGTGGATCAATAAGAAGGAGTTTCAAAAGGGTGATTAGGTTTTGTTATTCAATTCCCGACTGAGACTCTTCCCTGGAAATCTTAGATCTAAGTGGTCGGGCCTTTTACTGTAAATGAGGTTTTTCCTCATGGTGCAGTTGAGTTGAAAGACCCGACTACCGATCGGAGTTTTAAGGTAAATGGCCAGCGACTCAAACTCTACTTTGGAGGAGAGTTTGATAGGCAGAAGACCTCCTTGTTACTACAGGCATCCTCTTAGATGCAAAAAGGTCAAGCTAGTGACCTTAAAGAAGCGCTCTAGGGAGGCAGCCCTACGTTCCGAATGTTTTATTTTGTGCATGGTGTCAGAATTAATGAAAAGAAAACTAAAAATTTAGTGAATAAAGTTTGAATAAAATTTGTGAAGTTTTAAAGAAGGGAGTCCGAGCCTGATTCTTCAATTTTGCTCAGGCGAAACACTAGTAGCTTAGGCGAGACGCTGCTGTTGTTGCTTCACGCTTAAGCGAAAGTTTACTGAGCTTGAGCGAGAGTAGTACACTCGGATAACTGTTACTCATTCTTAACCCTTTTTCCCGACTAAACTTCACTCGTCATTCTTCAATAAATTCCAAATTTTGATGTGAATAAAAAAAAGGAGACTTTAATAAATGATTTCTGATCGTTGATTTAATAAACGGTTCAGATAATGAAGGATGATTTATTTCAGTCAGCCTTTTATCACTCGGATTCCTCACTCATCACAGTCAGTTTTGTATCCATTAGTCTCCTATTCACTCAGTATATTTTCTTGTCAGTCTTGTGTTCACTCGGTCTTCCATTTTTCTCATTCATCCACTCGTCTTTCTTACTCAGTCTCATTCCCTCGTCCGACCTCTTTTATTCGTTCTCCATTCACTCGGTCACTCTTTCATTCTTCCATTTGTCACTTATTCACCTGATCTTTTTCACTCATTAGTTCATGAATGCTTCTGTCTCTCAGTCGTGTTTATTCACCCGGTCAGTCAGCCATGCTTTCAATTTCTTTCACTCATTTTTTTCCATTTTCCGACCACTCGTTATTCATTCATTCATTTTTCATTTTTACCCGGTATAATCCACGCGGTATTCATTTACTCGTTGTTTCGTTCCAGCTAAATTCTTTCGTGGCTTCCTCACAATTCTCTTTGTATTTTTCTTTTTCATCCACCCTCAATCTACTCGTCTTTCTTCTACTCGGCCATTCTTTCTTTTTCGTTCCTCACCTGTCATTTAGTCTTTCATTACCGCACTCTATCTTTTATCTATTCATTCTTCCACTTGTTGTTTCATTCACTCAGCTTTGCTCTCATTTTTCCGTTCATCTTTTATTCATCGGTTTTTTTTTCTATTTAATCATTCCTTCTTTGCACTCGTTGTTTTGTTCACTCTTCCACTCGTGAATCCACTCAGTATCTCCATCACTCGGTATCTTTCTCCATACTCAATCGTCATTTATTTCACTCTTTCTTTCTTTCACTCGGTCTCCTCCTCTGCAGTCTTCCATTCACCGTCTCCCACTCGATCACTCAGTTTTCATTCATTCATTCACTCTAATTCACTCGTCCTTTATTCACTCTGTCAATCTCCCACTCATTCATTCTTCCACTCGTTCCTCCATACACTCTTTCAATCGTCATTTATTTCACTCTTTCTTTCTTTCACTCGGTCTTACTTTCTTTAGTTTTTCTCCCACTCGCTTTTCTGTTCACTCGCAGTTCACTATAGTTGTTCATTCGTCTCTCATTCACGCTACTTCATTCATTCATTCCTCACTCGTTCTGATATTCATTCATCATTCACTCGGGATCCTGTATTCATTCACGTGTCGTTCTTTCATTTGTTCTTCCACTCACTCTTTCATTTACTTATCGCGTTCATTCTTTCGCTCTTTTTCATCGTTTGTTCATTCGTTCGTCTTCTTCATCACTGTCACTCATCTTTCATGAATCCATTCAGTATTTCTTCCCACTCTCACTCGATCTTCCACCTATTCAGTATGTGAGCCGAGTAAGAGTGTCAAAAAAAATATTATAATAATAATAAAGTAATAAATAAAGCTGGAGCATACTTACGCGTTTCTTGGATAGTGACTTCAACAGTATAAAAACCTTTCAGCTTCCAAACCCTAAGTACCTACGTTGAAACTTGGGTTGAAGACGAAAGGGCACTTTCTGATTTCTAAGAAAGGTACTATCTTTCCACTTATTTCACTTATTTCGTTCACTTTTAAGTACATGCTTTGTATTTTCTTGCTTCTTTGTTAATATTCTTCCACTATTCATAGCCATGCACCTCACATTTTTGGTTTGCTGTGTTTCTTTTGGATTTCTATTCTTATTTTTCATTTAGGTTGTTTATCAGCATTCTTTTAACATTAACCACGAAAAGAAGATCACAGAGACTCCTGCAAAAACCTAGACCAAATTTTGCAGAAGGAAGTGTGAAAAGAAAGCAAACAGATAATGAAAAGGAAGTGGTAACCATAAGTATATCTGATTCTTCTGACCATGCACCCAGTCAAAGTCAAGCTGAGAGGAATGCATCCCCTGCAGTTGAGAGGAACGAATCGCCAGAAGTTGAAGGTGTTAAGGCTGCTGAAGACTATGCTATAAAATTTAAAACCAGAGAGCCCGAGCGTCCCAGGCAATCTGCAGGAGCCGATTCTTCTTCTTTTGACATTTCTATGGTGTTGCAGGAATTACAGGTCATGAAGAAGATGCAACTTGGAATTTATGATCGGGTTTTGAACCATGATCTCATGCTCAGGAAGATTGCCACGAAATTGAGGGTAGAGCACACAGCAGAAATGGGAGCCCCACCTGACAGAGATGAGTGGTTGGCTTCCATTGGATTCATTATTCCCTCTGAGGACGTATCCCGAGCAGCTGATCTCCCATCATCTTCCGAGCAGGACAAAGAGACTGCGGATCAGGATTATTGATTTTGTTGATCCGTATTTTGTTTATTATGTAATGACTTTACATTATTTTAAGTGTTTCCTGAACAATGAATTCGCTTTTATTTTAGTTGTAATGAAATTTTATTTCCTTGTAAAAATTGCATGTCATTATTCTGTTTTTCGGTTGTATCGGTAAATTCATGCATCCCAATCCGACCACGTGTTTTCCATCCACAGCTACTCAGGTAAAAGGGGAAGTATTTTTCCGACTCTTTAACTGATACTCCAACTCCTTAATTACTAAAATATGCTTATTATTTAATTTCAAATCCATCTTAATAATTTAAAGTTTGCTAATTCTTAAGCTTAGTCGGATAAATTAACTGATCGGTTTTTTTTAACTCATGATCTCTGCCCATAACTATTTTTCATCATTAATTAAATGTTTACTCGGCATGCTAGTTAGCAATCTGAATGTATGATCTTACATTAAGTTTGGGGACATGACTGGCTGATTAACTATTATATTCGTAGCTTTTGAGCCTGTTTTATTCTTTTCCGAGTGAACTTGCATGCTAGTTAGTGAGACAGAATTTGCTTCAGTACTTGCTAATTGATTGTATGCCAGCCAATCAGAAATGATGAAGGCCTTCTTTGTTAATTTAGCCAGGGCCAAAATGTAGCCTTCCTAATATATTTAATTATCCTTTGACCCAAAAATTATGTTTGAGCCTGAGACCCTTTTATTCTGTTTATTCACCTAACGTTACAAGCCTATTTATCTCGAAAAAACTGATTGTTTTACCCCTGGATGTCCCACTGATGAATTGCTCAGTCTTACTTATTGCTAGGGACTAGCAAGTTCTAAGTTTGGGGATGAAGAGTGTGCCTAGCATCAATCAAGGACACACTCCAACCTTGGTTATAGATGAATAAATAGAGGAATGAAGGGAAAAATAGAAAAATAGAAAAGTTGAGAAGAAAAATAAAAATAAAATTAGCAAGGAAAAAGGTGCAAAGCACCGATTGAAATGTGATCGGAAAAAGATGGAAAAGAAGAAAAAAAAAGAGGAAAAGTCCGAAGGACTGAAAGAAAAAGAAGGTGCAAAGCACTGTAAGTTATTAAGTTAGCATTCACTCGGAAAATAATGGAGCTTGCTAAGTAGAGGTAATTAAGTTAAAATTTGAGTCAAGGCATCAGTGGATACATCTTGTAACCCGACATTCACTCAGAAAATAATAATTGAGCCTGTAGCCCTGCCCCATTATAAGCTTAAAAAGTCCTTATTGATCCGATTGTGCTGGCATATGGCATGACGTTTAGAACTGTTGCAAGCCTATGTTTATCTAACAAGTATGCAGGTGATGAGTGCATTTTATTCACCCTATACACCGAGAGAAGAGTAAAACACCGACCCAGTAAGGAAAGCATCAACAGCTTGTTTCCCAAAGGAGGTATAAGTTATTATACTTTTAGAAATTACGAAAAGAAAGCATGATCGGTATTCAATAATTATAGCATGAACTAAGTTAAGGAAAGGTTGATTGTGCTAAATAATAGCTTGTTAGTTAATTAATCTGAATAGTTGCTTGAGGACAAGCAAGTTTTAAGTTTGGGGATGTGATAAGTCTTGAAAAGACTTAATTATTCTGCCTTTTATTTGACTTAATTCATCATTTAGTGATTAGTTTAGCCTTATTATTTAATTAATTGCTAATAATTTATAATTTATTTAATTATTTCAAAAGTGTTTTATTTATGTAAGAAAATGGTTAAAAACATTAATTAGTTAAGAGTTTATGATTATTTGTAATTCCATTAAGCAGCCAGCATATAAACGCTAGGCAAATTAGTTGTTTATTGGTGCAGGAAAAGAATTGCTCAAGCTGAAAGGAAAAGCCGAGCGAGATTTGGAAAATCCGAGTGATATTTCATAAATCCGACTGAAAAGAGTCCAAGAGCCCAAACTGACCGAGACTTCAAAAAGGCCGACTGAAAAGACTTCTCAAAAGGTTGACTGGAAGGAATTAATGAAAATCCGACTTGAAAGACTTCCAAGATACCGACTCCAAAATAGAACAGGGAACCGATTGAAATAAAAAGAAGAACCCGAGCGTCAATTTCAGAGTGCTAATTGAAAAGTCAACATGCTTAAGCGAGAGTTAAATTCGCTCAAGCGAGGGTCAAAATTCATTCAAGTGAGCAAGTTCGCTCAAGCGTGACCCTAAAATATCACTCTCGCCCAAGCTTCTTCATCACGCTTAAGCGAGAAAGCAACACTGCAGTACATGTCTCAAGTTCGCCCAAGAGAACCCAGTTCGCTCAAGCGAAAAGGCTGATATTTAAAACAGCGATTGTTCCCTCCAGAATCCACTCGGCACCAGTGTTGTTTCCTGCTACCTTCTCTTCTACTTCTGCACCTTAGTAATTTAAGTAGTGAGCTGTTAATTAGTTAGTGTTGAGCTGTAAATTAGCTAATGATGAACTGGAATCTGCTAAGAGCTGAGCTGTAATTAGTTAATTATTCTGTAAATTATGTAGTTAGTTAGTTTAGTCGTTAACTTAAGTTTTCTAAGTTATTAGTTAAGTTAGTTAGTTAGGTAGGTAGATGCCTATATATATGTTTGTACATATTCTGTAAAAAAAAGGAGAGACAGATTCATATAGAATACATAGAACACAATTCATTAAAAACTTCTAACATCTCACTACTTCATTTTTTCTCTCTCTAAATCCTCTCCTCCATGACGTTCCACAATCCTTCAATGGAACCAAAGTCAATGGAGTCCTAAATCCCTAAGGTTGGGATTGCGAAGGTTAGCAATGGAGTCTTGAAGCTGTGAGCGAAGAAATCAACTTCTAGATCCTGAGGCGAACAAGCTAAGGAGTAGATCCAAATCGCTGGATTGACAAATCCAGAACTGATGAAGAACTTCGCTAGTGAGGAATCATGGTTGAAGCTTAGGTAACTTCCAGCTTTCTAACTAGTTCAGGCCTAATCAATTTAGGTGAATAGTTAGAGTTCAACCTCCAATTTCGCATTAGATTCTTAGGTTAATTGAGCACTTAAGGAATTAAGGTTCGATGCTTAAGGATTAGTTTTTTTAACCTAAGGAATTAGGGAATAACCACAAGCGGATTGTCCTCTGGATTATGAAGTTCGATTATACTTCAATTGCATGTTTCTTGAGGAAATTGTGAACTGAAGCAATCCTGACCTGTTTTCTATTAATCACTTTCCACATTTCATTTTAACTCTGTTTTTGGAAATACAAAAACAACTATAAAACATTAAAACAACCAAAAACCGAATGAAATTTCTGCGTCTTTTGTTGGTTCAGCTTGTACTAGTCTGAGATTGAGGTATTTAACGCAATCCCTGTGAGACGATAAATATATTACAATTTAACGACTGGTGCGCTTGCCAAGATATAAATCTGAGAGTCACAATTTTTAAACAAAGATTTTCATACCAATTTGATGACTCGGGATTTTAGCATCAAGTACTCAGATCATACCTTATTCACTCGGAAGGGAAAGATTAGGACATGTCACTCGGAATTTCACTCGGAAATTCACCACAGGTCATGTATTATTTTCTAAGTCCCCACTCAAGCGGATTTCATCCAAAATCTATGTCCTCCCTTACTCGCTCAAGCGCAGCCACACTCACTTGAGCGAGATTCATCCAGAACCTTTCCTAATTACAACACACTCTATTCGCTTGAGCCACTCACACACGCCTGGGCGAAAAAGGTCCAGTGACAAATCTTCTCCAGCTCGCTCGAGCGGATACCTCACCCGCCTGGGCGAAATTGGTCCAGAGACCATTTTACTACTGCAGGGGATCCTCACTCGAGCGAGATCCCTTCTCGCTTAAGCGAGAATATCAGAATTTCGACAGAAAACATTAGTTCACACCAGCCACCATATGAAATCCTATTTATATGGCAGTTTAACTACATCTAAGATATCACATACATCATATGAAGCATATATATAACTTGTTCAAAATATTCTCACTCGGAATTCCTCATTATAAACCACATTTGGATATATCCAACTGTTCATACACATCATGAAGGGCAAATACATCCTGTTCAAATATTCATACTTATACATTTCTATTTCAAACTTAATATTCACATTAAACTCAAACTTATCCACCTCAAATATGCAAATGCATACTGCCACAACAATCATCACATAATCTCACTGCATCATCCACATAAACAACCATTTACCATTCTCATTAATCCAATAAATATAGACATGGCAAGGCAAGCATGAGTATTCATCACATACAATAATCACTATCAATTTACTCATGCCATTTGAATGCTAACTCCTCTTCTACCTCAAGGGAAGAGCCGAAATGATTTCCAATGCTCCGCAGGCTCCATTGCATCACCCAAATTACAATCTACATAATATACATGTGCATTCATTCAATTAATAAGCCATCTCAAGGCATTCCTCATAACCCTTAAACATCTACCAACTTATTATAAAGCTTAAACTTGCCAAACACCAAGTTATATAATTGTATTAGGCTTCGGGAATTCCTTTCCCAAAGCCAAGATCCTCTAAATCTTAAAGGATAACCAACCCAATAACATCATCATCTCACCCATCACATATTGTAGCCCCAATTCACCTTAATCCCTCAAACATCATCATTGCTGCCTAGAGCTCAACATAAATTATTCTTGCCTTATCTTAAACCATCACCAAATTAACAACTTATCATTAAATATCACCTATCAACATTCCGTTCAACCTTTCAAGTCACTATAGATACATTTTTCGAATTTCTTAAGGCTAGGGTTTTCATCAAAACCCAACAACATCATAAATGCTCATTCATTTTCCACTCATCCAGGTATTAACTCCTTACTCATATAACAACTCACCATTAATGCCATAATAATAACACCCCACCTTAGGGTTTCCTCATTAAATAGTTTCATTCATCATTCCATTAGCATTTAAACCATCACCCAATAATCAAAACCCCAAACCTAGGGCATAAAGCTCATAAAAATGATGAGGAACTTACCTCACCCCAAAGGAACAACATGAGCTTCCAATAGAGAGAGAAATCCACACGAAAATAGAGTGGGAGAAGGAGGAGTTCCAGCACAAGCTTCTCCTTCAAGCTTCCATAAAAACAAAAATAGGGGGGAAAAGAGAAGACTCCACATGGCTTGGTTTTTGGAGAGAAGACAAAGAGGGAATGGAGAAAGGAAATAAGAGATGAAGGAGAAGAAAGGTCACAGCCAAAGGGGAGTAAAATACAACGAAAATAAGGAGAGAAGAATGGGCTTTTTGGTTTTAATTTTAACTCTCCATTAAAAGATCATCGTTTTATAACAAACAGACTCTCAGTTCGGGCTCAATACATTATCCAAAAATTATTCCGAATATAGATTCGGATTCCTAATAATATTCTTAATAGCCCTAACTAAAGACATCTCAATCGGAGATACTTGGTCCAACACCCATATTCTAACCGGGTATATTTTCATCTCCTTAAATCTCAATAAATTATAATTATCCATAATAAATCCCAATTTAATCATTCCAATACTTTTGGGATACAAATCAACTCATATATAATTATTTATTATTCATTCTCCCCAATTATTCATTTTTATAAAATTCGGGGTGTTACAGATATCACCTTTAAGAGAAAAATAAGGACAAAATATATTTCTTATGATTTTTCAATTCTTTACCAATGTCGTTTCACTATATTGACTTACGGTGAACGAATTAAATTAGTTTCGACATTCTAAAATTTTTATAAAGCCTTAGGTAAAACATTTTATCATTAAAAAATATTTCTCCTAGTCCTATATTAAAAATAAAGAAATGCTCTTTTTCTAAATCAGGGGTATAAAGTGTTAACTTTTGTTGTTTATCAAAACTTTATTTTTGTCGTATTTTATCTAGAAAATTCCGATTTGAGTGATTCCAAAGCCAAAAGTATTTAACTTTCAATATTCTAATTAAATATAGTAAATTTAAATACTAATTATTCCCAAAAACAGCCCCTACACGAAAAGGTAGGAAGGTGCCAAAGTTCGTCATTTTAACGTTCATAAAAACACATTTAAGGACAAATTGCGTGTTGAAAATTCTCCAAACCAATTTTATTCATTTGGGTATTTTCTTATGCTCAAAATTCATCTCTCATACCACAAAATATACATCCAAAGCAGTTTTGCCAAACTTCTCCATTTACCCACGAAAACACCTTTTATACCATTTTTAACTCGTCGTTCGTGTCTAAACTCGGGTCCCTTTTTATTTTCTTTATTAATTACTACATCCATAAAATTTTTGTAATTAAAGAGAACACTAAATAATAAAAAATAGAGCAGCTCAAACATCTCACCATTTGCCAAACAAAAATGAGCTTCAAACGTTTATAAAATCATTTTTCCTAATTTCTAGTATATCATATAATCACCACAAATATAAGCCATTTATTTTCTTTATTTAATAAAGTTCCAGAATTAAAGATATGTAACATCCCAAATTTTAAAATAGAGGATTAATTACCAGAATAAATATTAGAAATTTGTATGTGAATTATTTAACGTCCTAAACTATCAAAAATAATTAAATTAGGAATTCTGGGAACTGTTGGTGATTTATGGAGACCCGTTAAGTTGAAAATAAGCCCAGTTGAGATATGGGTGTCGGACCAAGTATCTCTGATTGAGATGATATTGGTCAGGGCTATTGAGAATAATATTGGGAATTCGAATATATATTCGGAATAATTTTTAGATAAAGTATTGAGCCCAAACGAAGAGCCTATTGGTCATAAAACGATAAATCTTTAGTGAATGATTAAGATTAAAACACATGAGCCCAAAATCCTCTCTATTTCCGCGTGAGTTGCTAAAGCAATTGGAGGAAAAACATATCACTTCTTCGCTTCTTCATCTTTTCCTCATTTCTTCTTCTACTTACTTCTCCCAAAACCCTAAGCATAACTTGTGCCATCTCTATCTCCCTCCATTTTCGTTGAAGAAGGCTTGGAGCTTGGAGTTCCTCATCTCTCTTTTTTTCTATTTTCGTGTGGCACATCCCCTCTTCTTGAAACCATTTCATTTTTGGGTGTGAGGTAAGAAATACTCATCATTTAGTTGAGTTTTTGCCATAGATATATGGTAGTATGAGTTTGGGAGCCATACAAGTGAATGGGTGTTTATTAGAAGCATTTAATGTTTATGCCCTAGAATGGGTTACCATAAATATGAGTATTTATGAGGGGATAATGGTGGTTGGTGCATTAATGATGTGGGAAATGGAGATTGATGATGCATTAATGAGAGTTGTTGGGTTTTGAGAAAACCCTAACTTTGAAATTTGGGGGAAAATAGTTAATGTTGATTTAAGAATATGTGTTATGAAGAAATACATGACATTGAGGAATATGAATGTTGGTAGATGGTGTTTTGTGAAGAGTTAGGACAAAGTTGTCTTGTAACCTTTTAACTTAATGATGGTGGTTTAATGGGAAGGAATTCCCGAAGCCTAATAAAGGACAAAAATGGTATCTACAACATGTCTAGCACATGTTGTGAAATTATAGATATGAATATGACTAAAAAGAATTGAATTGATGGCTTGAGTAGTTGATTAATTGAGGTTTTACATGAATGTGAATGTAGGACCTATTCCGAACGATGAGGCGGGAGCGTCTTATCAATTGGAATTCTTCTCTTGAGGTAGGAGAGGAGTCTTATGTTCTAAATGCATGAATTTGAATATTATTTGATTGTGGTATGTATTATCATGCATGTTATCCTTGCTTGAAAGTTATGAAAAATAATGATGTGGTGTATGATGTAGATGATATGTTTGGCAACATGCTTTGAATGCATTTAGAAGAAATTTTGATGTGTGGTGTGGTGGCATGAATTATTTGATGAATGTGTGGTTAGATAAATATATGTCCACCGAGAAAGCATAACAAATGCTAATGATTTTGATGAAGAATAAATTGTATTCTTGTATAGTATTAAAGTGGAAAGATATGATTGATAACTATTGAGAAGGCCACACAAAGATTCAAATCAATGAGAATAACCAACAAGATCGAATCCATTAAAAACCTTGTGGTGATGCTGGTGATGATGATGATGAATGATGAGTGGCATGTATAGGATGCATAGAGTAAGGAATGCATATGATTTGCATTTGCATCCATGGCATACTGCATAGCTGCCGGTGTTGGAATTTTAGGGGATTCCCCCGGTTGGCCCAGTGGGAGGGCGGCTCCGTGCACGAGCAAATTATATTTCCCCTGTGACTCGGTGTGTAAGTCACAAAGCTGCCCATGTTGTGCTACGGGGAGCCGCATGTGGTTGACCCTTGTGGGGGGTGGCTCTTGATGAGTAGGTGTCCCCGGTGGTCCTTGTGATCACAGCTGCCATGATATATCTCATGGTTAGCCCGCAACACCATATGTTGAATATGTTGTATACCGCGGTCATGGTGAAATGATCAGGTGTTGCAAGATGGGCGATGTGGTTTGGTACCAATAAAATGATTAGTGAATGCATGCAATTAATAGTATAAGTGTACACATTTTACTACTGCAGTAGGGGTATGGTTAGATAACCATGCTTAAATCCCACATTCGGTGTTGTAAATCCCACAGTCAGATCTACAATTGTTGAAATATTCCTTTGTGCATATGCATTAGCTTTAGAGCATTTGCATATAGCAAGGAGGTATGCCAAAGATGATGAGATATGGTGATAGATATGTAAAGGATGTAAAAATATATTTTTAGACAACATAAAAGATATGAATACCAAATAATAGTTGTGTGATAGTCTAATTGTCGAGGGACATGATTATGTATGTGCTTGTGTACTTTGTTTGGGATTGTGTTGTTATTTATGTTAAATATATGATGGAATGGTGATGGTATATGCCATGATGAATGTTATGCAGGTGCAAAGTATACATGTTTAGATGCATTTATACGTAATCACATGGTATTCATATTCATTCCTTTGGAATGTGGACTCACTCTCCCATGTTGTCATTTTTTAGATTTGTGATACAGGGCATTCATGGGAAGAGTTAGTATTTTGAAATACATTTTGGCTGTGGAGGTAAATAGTTGTATAGGAAGTGCCTTGGCTGACGATAACTAAATTTTGTATAGCATATCATGTAATGTATGCTTGTTTTGGTAATCCTAGGTGATAGATGATTTTGGCGGTCATAGGGGAAAATTGGATCTTGGTGTATGACCAATTTTCACTTATGACCCAATGATGAAATGAACGGAGAATGATGTGTGTTAATGTTTAAGATTTGAATGAATGAATTTGATAGAATTTGTGGATACATGATGATGCAAAATGAGGATTTATGTTATGTAATAACGATTGGCAAATATAATAGATGAAGTGTTTAACTTGGTATGGATTTATGGACTAGAAAGGATTTTAGGGAGTAAAGATGAATGAGACATGTTATAAATATACCATATGATGTGTAAGGCATGTTGGGATGAAATGAATTGGGGTAGAATAGATTATGGTATAGCAAGTTGCATGAAATCCCCACAATTGGTCGTTTTCTGCATAACTCTCGCTCAAGCGAGTAAGAATCTCGCTCGAGCGAGATTGTTATGAATCAGAGTTTTGGCCTCTGGCCTGATTTCGCCCGAGCGGGTGTCTATTTCACCCAAGCGAGATTGTCATGGAATCATAGGTTAGCCTCTGGACTATTTTTGCCCAGGCGAAATGGCGGTCGCTTAAGCGAGGAGGAAGGGAATTTGATACTGGACGATTTTTGCCCAGGTGAGAGATGCCTCGCCCAAGCGAAAATTGGTCAGAGAGTTACCAATGTTGCTGGAGCAACCTCGCTCAAGCGAGACTTGTCTCGCTCAAGCGAGCTTGGTACCTGATGCATACCTCCTCCCTTCGCTCAAGCGTCTCGCTAGCCCGCTCAAGGATTCCCTTCTCATCTCGCTCAAGCGAGACAGGGCTCGCTCAAGCGAGAGGAGCCCCTGATGCAAAATATCTCTCTTCGTGAGAGGAGCCCCTGATGCAAAATATTGAGGCTGGACAGCAATAAATTAACATGAATTATTCTCCAAAACAAAAAAGTGCAGAATTTTTAAGTGTTTCATGGCAAAAAGAATGGAAGGCAAATGGCATGTTCCCTTAGTGAAATAAATGGTAACGTGAGGCACCATGGGCAAGGTGATGGGCTGAATTAATTTGCCTAAAAAAAAAATCAGCCATGAAAGCTCTATAAATTAGAGCCAAAAACTGAAAGAAAGATGATCTGGAAACAGAGAGTCAGAGAAGGAATTTTGGAGGCAGAAACAGTGGACAGTAGCAGGAGAAACAGAGGGAGAATTCGGGAGAACTTCATTCCGGGTTCGGTTTTTATTTTGTTTTAATTATGGAGGGCTAAAACCCTTAGATTGATTTTCTTGGAGGTTAATGTAATGTTATTTTTGAGGTTTTGATTTTTAATACATTTCCTTGTTATTTAATCTCTTCATAATTCTAGCTCAATTATTTAATATCTATATTGTTTAATTAAGTTGTATGCTTAATCAATTTAATTATACAGTTAGAATTGAATAAAAATTATATTAAGATAGATTTAGAAATATACATGCTTAATGAATGTTTCAAAATCAATCTTGATAGTTATGGTTTGCTTAATTCCATAACGTTGAAGTTAGATTATGTATGTAGGCGATGTTCTATATATGTTCAATAATTCCTAGAATTTAAAATCTTGACTCCTTTTGCTTAATTAGGATGCTAGATTAAAATCTTCATTTTTATTGAATGAAAGTAAAGGAATTACGAATTAAAAGACGCTTAGTTGATTAATTCAAATTGAACTAAGAGATCGATAATAAGGAAAGTGTATAGAATTCTTTTCAAATCCAAGGATAAAATAAATTGCAATACTCCAAGAAAATCAATCGCTTGATAGTTATTTGTTTCACATTTATTCTATATTCTTGTATTCTATATTAAATTTCTGTGACAATCAAACAAACCCCCCCCCAATGTATACTTGTTGAACTTTTGTCTGTAAAAATAAATTTTAGTTGTTTTAATTTGGTTTGTTAAAAAATTAGTTTAAGACTTGATTTTCCTAAATTTTTGTGTTGATCTTCGAGAGAACGACCTAGGTTGACACCCTAGTACTACATTAATTAATTTTAATGTACTGATTTGACGGGACCACGACAACCGATGTCAAATTTTGGCGCCGCCGCCGGGGATCAACGATCTTTAGGAAAATTGTTGTTTTAAATTAATTTGTTTTTAATTTAAAAAAATACAAAAAAAATATTTTGTTTGTATGTTTGTTTAATTTTATTTCTTTTGCATGATTTAGGATTTTTATGATATATTGCTCATGATCATGGAATATCTTGTTGTATGTTATGTATGACTAGAAGGACTTTTGGGCATTTATATTCATTTGATCCTGAAATTGATAGAACTTTTCATAGATTAATTAGAGAAGCTAGATTTAATAATAATTTTGTTGATATTGATAGTGATAGTATTTCATCTGAATATGTTGAAAATAATTCTAAAAATTTTTCTGATATGGCTGGACCTCGTGAAAGAACTCTTAGAGAGCTAGCTGCACCTGAATTCACATACGAAAGTTTGTGTATTCAATATCCTGATGAGGATGTCCCTTTTATTCTCAAGACCGGACTTATACACTTGTTGCCTAAGTTTCATGGTCTTGCGGGTGAAGATCCGCACAAACACCTCAAAGAATTCCACATTGTGTGCTCCACAATGAAACCCCAAAATGTTCAAGAAGACCATGTCTATCTTAAAGTGTTTCCTCATTCTTTAGAGGGTGTTGCTAAGGATTGGTTGTACTACCTTGCTCCAAGATCAATCACAAGTTGGAATGACTTAAAGAAAATGTTCTTGGAAAAATTCTTTCCTGCCTCTAGAACAACTGCAATCCGTAAAGACATATCTGACATTAGGCAACTCTCTGGAGAAAGTCTTTATGAGTATTGGGAGAGATTTAAGAAACTCTGTGCAAGTTGCCCTCACCACCAAATTTCTGAACAACTTCTTCTTTAGTACTTCTATGAAGGTCTGCACCACGTTGATCGCAACATGATAGATGCGGCAAGTGGAGGAGCTTTAGGAGATATGACTGCTGCTGAAGCAAGAAACCTGATTGAAAAGATGGCATCTAACTCTCAACAATTTGGTGTGAGAAATGATTCTTTCAAACCCATGTTTGATTCCAATTCTAGTTCATCTGGAATTAAATTGGAGAGCAAACTTGATGCTCTCACCACTCTGGTCACACAATTAGCAGTAAATCAAAAATCCATGACTGCTAAAGTATGTGGAATCTGTACTTCACAAGAGCACCCCACTGATTGTTGTCCTTCTCTACAAGAAAAGGATAATAATAATCCCTAAGCCTATGCAGCTAACATCTACCATGATAGACCTCCACCACAATAGCAACAAAACCATGACCTTTCCACCAATAGATACAACCCAGGTTGGAGGAACCATCCAAACTTGAGATGGGGTAACCAACAACAAAATCCCCAACCCCCATTTCAAAACAATGCACCAACCTTCCAAAGACCTACACCTCAACCATCCATAAGTGGCCCTTCTTTGGAGGATCTGGTGAAACAAATGGCTGTACAGAACTTAGAGTATCAACAGAGGAATGATGCTACCATCCAGAGTTTAAGCAACCAAATTGGGTAACTGGCTTCATCATTAAGCCAGTTACAATCTCAAAACTCTGACAAATTACCATCCCAACCAGCTGCAAATCCAAGAAATATGAATGCAATTCAGTTAAGATCAGGAAAGAACCTTGAAATACCCATACCCAAGGAATCTGAAAAACAAACAACTGAGCCTGAAATAGTTGAGAATGATGTACCCTCTTCAAGCAAATCTGAGATACAACTACCCCAAACCCCATCTCATATCCCTCTTCCTTTCCCACCAAAAGCAATTCCAAGTAAGAAGATGGAAGAAGTGGATAAGGAAATTTTGGATACTTTTAGGAAAGTGGAAGTGAATATACCTCTTCTTGATGCAATCAATTTTTCTCCACATGCATTATATCAATACAGTGTCTTACATCAAGCTCCCTCTAATATGGTAGGATAAAAAATGTTGACTTTTTCTTCCAGTGGTTTTGTGCGGTGGATTATTTTTCACACTTGCCAAACACGATGTTGACATCTTTTACCTTTTCATATATCTGGTGACCAGATAGTGGTAGAGGAGGCATTTCAAAATCTTGCGCACCGTTGAACAAATTATTTAACCTATGAAACAAATGATTAGCTTTAAGAAACCTTTGATGTCAAAGATAAACATTTTTCCTACCATGGTGTAGCCGTACAGAACTAGTTCCCTCCTCACACACAGGACAAGCTTTATGACCCTTCACGCTGTACCTGGATAAGTTACCATACCCTAGAAAGTCATTGATTGTGCAGAATACATGGCACGTAATTTGAATAATTGCCCTGTAAACCCGTCAAACACAACAACCTCGTCTTCCCAAAACATTTTAAGGTCTTTAACTAATGGAGTTAAATATACATCAATGTCATACTCTAGTTGTCATGGACCAGAAATCATCATTGATAACATAACGTATTTCCACTTCATGCACAGCCATGGTGGCAAGTTGTAAACAAACAACAAAATAGGCCATAAACTATGGTTTGTGCTCAGGTTCCCATACAGGTTCATGCCATCTGAGGCTAGTGCAAGTGTTAGTCCTCAAATTTTCAATAAAAGCTTAAATAAAAATTTCATAAAAATTATAAAAATTAGTTTAATTTGTTAGAAAATTAGGATTTAAATTCAATAAATGGATGTTGTTGGAAATAATCTGCCCTTGATCAATTTTCTCTAGTTTTGCAGTGAAAAAGTTAAGAAATCAAGAGAAAATTACACTGGAGGAGCTGACGCGTAGCCTCACCCCACGCTTAGCATCAACAGATATTTTTGATGCTGACGCTACGCATCACAGCCACGCGTAGCGTCAGTGCTGCGTGGTCTCCACCTCCACTTTGACCAACCACTCCACTTGGACCCAATAATGGGCACTCCACTCATCCACAAGGGCCACCCCACTCAGCACAAATGGCCAAAACACAGTGGAGACACGTCCAAGTGGCCAAGCATGATTGATTTTTATAATTTGTAGTGGCCATTATCAGCTGTTTAATGGAAGCTGAGTCATGGGCCTGACGCGTAGCGTCACAGGGACGCGTAGCGTCAGCACCCTTGCTCAGCCCTATAAATAGGGCCATCCAACACCATTCATCCCATCCCATACACAGTATTTCATTCTCTTCTCTTCTCTCTTATGCTCGACTTTGAGTACTTCTTTTGTGAGTTATAGTTCTAGAATAGTTTTCTAGATGCTTAAGTGTGTTTCGGTGTATTGTGATCGTTGTATCGTGAAGTTTCCATCGTCTTCGTAATGTCAAACTCTGTAAGTGTTGTTTTTACTTTTACCATGTGTAACTAATTTGTTTATGTTGGAATTGGTGAACTAATCTATTGAGTATAATGTTGTGAATTCGACCTCTGCATGTTTATGATTCAAGTCCATGTTAGTATCTCAACCTTTTATTAATATGAACGTCAATCGGGAGAATAATTTTCATGTGTATCGAAACTGGTTTTATTAGTGTAAATGTCAAACGGGAGAATGATTATTTATGCCGTATTGAAACTTGTTTTGACGAAAGTAAAAAGTTGGAATACCCTTGGTATCTCAATTCTATAGGGGTTGTTAACCATTGTTGCCATAAGGCCAGGTCTTAATGCAAGTTTTTACTGAGAAAGCTCACGAGGGATCGGACTTTACGGTGAATTCTTAGAATTTATATCACGAGGGATCGGTTATAATGATTTTAAGCTGCAATGACATGAAACTTGATGATTAAATATGCATGTCTTGAGTTCCTCATTTTTATTCTAGATTAGGGATCCAATTTCCAACATAATTTGTTTATCAGTGTTTATCTCAAGTATCTTACCTATTCTAGATTGCAACTCGTCTTTTTAGATAGATTTTATTTTCTTTTATCTTATGAATCACTCAATCATGCTATCTTGTGAATATTGTATAAACTGTATATAAATCATTCTTTTGTTTATAATTTCCTCCACATTTACCATAGTAAATAGAAAATTACTGTTGTTATTGGACTTTCAATCCCAGTGGAACGATATCTAAATTTTGAAAACTACAAACGATTGGTGCGCTTGCCAATTAACAAACCCGGTGGTGGAAACGAACCGTTGAGACGCCGTCGCCAGGTTAACAAGTTTTCTGGCGCCGCTGCCGGGGATTGAATTGTTTCAGTAAAACAGTAAAATTTTAATTACTGTGGTAAATATTTTTTTTACCTTAGATAATTTTTTTATTTATCATTGTTACACTAACTTTCTTTGTCTAGTTTGTGTATGCAAACTCGATCTACCGCAGGTAAAATTTATTTTGATCCTGAGATAGAAAAGTTTGTAAAGAAAATCAAGTCTTTGAAATCTAAAACACAAACTAAGTCTTCTTCTACTTTTAAGAATTTTGAAAATTCAAACATGGCTGCTGAAAGGAGAACATTGGGACAGTTTGCTGCTATAAATGGTCCACCCCGAGTTTCGGGAATGTTTTAAGGACCAGTTTTACCAGTGGAAATTAAACCTGCTACTTTAAACATTATTCAAAACAACCAATTTACCGGTTTAAATCATGAAGAACCATATGAACATTTAACTGTTTTTTATGATTATGTAGCACAATTGGTTTTGAACCCAATCAAGAAGAGTCTGTTTACATGAGACTCTTTCCTTTTTCATTGATTGGGAAAGCAAAAGAATGGTTTAAATCTTGTCCACCGGGTAGTTTTGCAAACTGGTCCGATGTTGAAAGAAAATTTTTGGAAAGATTTTATTCTCCTTCAAAATATTTTGAAGCAATGACAGCCATACATTCTTTTTCTCAAAATAATGATGAATCACTAGGAGAGACATGGGAACGATTCAAGGCACTTTTGAGAAATGCCCAAACCACAACCTGAATGATGCCGAAAAGGTAAGAATCGTTTACCATGGTCTATTGCCTCAGTTCAAGATGATGTTAGATGCTTGTGTAGGTGGTTCTTTAATGAACAAGACTGTGGAAGAAGCCATAGAAATATTGGAATCAATGGCTATTAGTGACCGACAAGCAAAGCATGAAAGAGGTAATATGCAGAGGAAGCCAGGAATGCTCGAATAGGGAGTAAATGATGCAGTGTTGGCTCAGCAAAAATTACTGACCCAACAAATTGAAGTTATGAGCAAGCAATTGGAAAAACTTCAAATTGCTCAAGTAGCATCACCACCCCCTGCTCAACTTAAAACATGTATGCACTGCATGGGAGAACAACCATGTGGTTACTGTGGAAATGAGCAAGAGCAAGCCAATTTCATGAACCATCAAAGAGCACCCTTAGGTAATTTTCCTTTTAATCATGGAAATTCTTTCCCTAACAATTACCTACAGGGTTGGAAAAATCAGAATATTGGCTGGAGACAGGACACTGGACCTTCCAACAGACCTCTTAACAATCAATTCAAGCAACAACAAACTGATAATGCAAGATTGACAAGAATAGAGGAATCTATTCAACAGTTATTGCAGTTTGCAGAGACAAATGAAGCTGCCCGTAAAGCATCAGACATACAAATGGGTCAGCTTGCAAAAGAGATAGCCGAATTAAAGAGTTCTGGGTTTTCTACAAACACTCAAAACCCAAGGGAACAATGTAATGTTGTTTCTTTTGATGATTATAAAGAAAAAAGTGAGAAAAAGAAAGAAAAAGAAGAGAAAGAAAGTGAAAAAATAGAAAAAAATGAAAAAAATGAAAAAGAAAAAAATATGCAAAGAGATACAGAGCAAGAAACAAACTGTATAACCCCAAAAAAATGTAAAGATCCGGGGAGTTTCACCATTCCTGTAACAATCGGAAATATCAACATCAGGAATGCGTTATTAGATTTAAGGGCTAACATTAACTTGATGCCCTTAGATTTAATAAAACGCATTGGTAAATATGAGTTGAAGGAAGCAAAGACAAAATTACAGTTTGCAGATCGCTCTGTCAAAAAGCCTTTTGGGATTGTGGAAGATGTACTGGTAAAGGTTGACAAGTACCACTTCAAGGTTGACTTCGTGGTGCTGGATATGAAGGAGGACACTGAGATCCCCCTGATCCTAGGAAGACCTTTTATGAAGACTGCAAGAATCAGAGTAGATGTTGATTTAAGTACGGTTGCAGTCAAAGTTTATGAAGAAGAGGTAAGCTTCAGTGCTCATGAACACCTCAGGATAAGTAATGAGGCAAAAGTTTACCTTTCAACTGATCCAGGTATATCTCTTCCCATTCAATTAAATTATTTTAACTTAACCGATGCTTTAAAAGATGAAAAACAGGTAATTAAGCATCGGAAAAGAAGAAAAAGAAAGAAGAAGACAGGTGATTCCTCAATGGATATTGGGAGACCACCTGATTAAATCAGAGGTAATGTCTGGCTGGAGACATTAAATCTAGCGCTCAATGGGAGGCAACCCATTCTTTTCTCTTTAAATATATAAAAAAAAAACCACAAAACAAAATTTTTAACTTGTTTAAAAGAAAAGGGGTTTTTAAACTGAAAAGAAAAGGTTTTGAAAATCAAAAATTATGAAAAATCAAAAACAGAAGCCCACGCGTAGCGCCAATGTGACGCGTAGCGTGGACTCTGAATTTTGGGTCTGATGCGTAGCGTCCCATCCACGCGTAGCGTCAGAGCCCACGTTCAGTTTTTAAAAACTAAACCAGAGAGGCCCATCTTAGGGTTTAAAGCCTAAGATTTCCTCTCTGCCTCACTTTAGTTTTCAAAACCCTAAATTTCGAAACCTCTTCCTCTCTTCCAAGCCCTCTTCAATCCTAAGTGCTCAAGGAACCACAAGTAAGTGTTCTAATCCATTCTCTTTAGTTTTGTTTTTAATTTTTTATTTTTAGAAATAAATGTGGTTAGGATTAGGATTAGAAGACCATTGGGATTGATTGCTGTTAGGAATTAGGAATTGAATGGATATAATGTGGTTTGGAAAGGGGTTGCTACTGTGCAACCCCTATTTTTTCTGTTCTGCGCAGCTCACGCGTAGCGTCCCACTGACGCGTAGCGTGAGGATGAACTATGAGCCCACGCGTAGCGTCCCACAGACGCGTAGCGTGGGCAGAACAGGCTGATGCGTAGCGTCACACCACGCGTAGCGTCAGCCTCTGTTTTTAATTTTTGATTTTTGCTGTGTGTTGTTTTCTTTTAAATTAATAAATTTTCATATTTTGTATTTGTTATACTTTCTTGCATAAAAATAAATTTGTATGAATTTTGAATAAATTGTACTTTGTTTTGAAAATTATTGTGTGACTTTCTTTATAAATCATAAAAATACAAAAATATGTTTTGATGTATTTGAATTTCAATTTTAGAAAAACCAAAAATATTTTTATGGATTAATGTGTGATTTATTGTTAATGTGTGTTTAATTTTAAAACTTTTTATTTTTACAGATGGCACCAAAGAAATCCATTCCCACTTCTGGTCCCTCTAAAAGACAGAGGAAGACCACGGATACCGACACCACCTCTGAGGATCTTGATCTTCAGGGACAGGAGGTGTTAGGACCGAGGGATCCCACCAGATTTCGCACTGATGCGAAGTGGGCACGGTTTCATCAGATCAAGGGCCAGAGACTTATCTGGGAGAGGGTACTTGATCTGAGTGCAGGAGATTACCCTGAGCTTCAAGATGGAATTCAGCAGAGGAGATGGGGACCTCTATTCTCTCTACCTACTGAGGGGGACCCCATCTTAGTGATGGAGTTTTATGCAAATGCTTTCAGGACCCGCCAGGACGCACCAAACATAGGGCAGCAGCGGACGAGTTGGGTGAGGGGCCGACATATTTCATATGACCGGGACACTATCAGCACCCTATTGGGTAACCCTTGGGAGCCTACTCCCGAGGATGACACTTGTTTCTGGAAAGAAAACAGAAACAAGATTGCTGCTGAGGGAGAGTTAGGATACTCCCTCGAGGAGGTTGCTCATTTCTTGAGCAAGGATGGAATCTTTTCCAACCTAAGTAGGGTTGGAAGGAGTCCATCTAACCTCCTAAAGACCCAGCTGACCCCCATAGCCAGGCGTGGTCCCACCTCATGCTTCATAATATGACTCCTGTTACCCACCTTTTATCCCTTCCAGTTGATCGTTGTTGCCTTCTCTATTCTATCCTCCAGGGCCACACCATCGATATTTCTGAGCTTATATCTGAGCAGATTCACTTTTATGCCCTTGGGTATAAAGTGAATCGCCCCATACCCTTTCCTCTCATCATATCTGCCTTACTGAGGAGGCAGGGAGTCATTGTACCTTCACCAGAGTTTACTAGTTCTTCAGGAAGAGTCCCTAAAGTTCTAGTGAACAGAGATTATTTTGTGCAGCAGTGCGAGCTTCCACCACTAGAGCAGGAGGCTCAGCCTCGACCTAGGAGGAGGAGACCACCAGTGCAGCCTCCATCTACTGATGCTGTCACACAAGGCTTTGCCCGGATATCACTTGAGCATCAGCATATGATGCAGATGATGGCTGCCACTCATAAAGCTTATATTCTTCTTCACGATGAATTTTATCAGTACAGGTTACAGGGAGAGGGAGCACCTTATGTTACCCCGGCCGAGTTTGCAGCACATGTAGCTTGGCCCGGAGATTTGCCTACCTACCCCGAGACTGGTGGATCATCTGGCGCACAGGCTGACTCTGATGGTGATGGTGATGATGAGGAGGAGGAGGATGATGATCAGATGGAGGATTGAGGATGCCATCTTCATCTTATTTTGAGTACATTTGTTTTTAGTTGACATTTATATTTACATTTACATTTTATATTATGGTATTTTATTATTTGTGTGGTGTGTTTTTAAGTAATTATTTGTTTTTGCATATTATATTTGAAATAAAATAAATAAATAAATAAATAAATAAATAAATAAATCAATTAAATTTTTGTTAGTAAGTTAGTTTATACACTTAGAGTTTTTACACAATAAAACCAATTTTGTAAAATCAATTATCAATTTCTTTATAACTTAGGAATTTTGATAAATTTAATTACAATAAGTTTATTAACCATCAAGCAAATTTCAATAACCCGGTGAGTTGAGAGATCTTTTTAAACACTTGAGGGTTTAATCGACATATTTTCAATTCGAATTGATTTTGCTTTAATCTCTGATTTGTGTTGTTGTACAGAGAATTCAGGAAAATGATCAAGGCACATTTATTGGTGAGACGAAACCTTGGGCCAAACAGCTTACCTTGGTAAAAAAATCTTTTATCCCTTGCAAGCCAATTTGAGCCTAAAATAAAATTCTTTGGTATCCTTAAAACCTAATTTTGTTTTAACCATTACCTATACTTGATTGATTAAAAGAGCAGTTGAAATAAATGAAAAATATTTTGAGTGTTCTTACAAAAATGGGGAGTGAAAATAAGCAACTTGATTCTTTTCAAAAAAAAAATAGAATATGGAAAAGAAAAGTCAAAAATAGTGAAAAGAATTAAGTTGGGGGTATTTATTTTTCATCAATAAAAGAAAATGAGAGTTTGGATCAAGAGAAAAGCCTAAAAATTATGAAAATGCTCTTTTATGATTTCAGGTTTTTGAATTCCAAGAAAAACCATTACTTCTTGTAAACCAAGCCTCATTACAACCCGTGAAAAGACCTTGTGATTTTCGAATTAACTCTGTATAAATAACCATTGATTAGATGACAAACAAAGTTAAATTTGTTTGATTTTATGATTGATTGAGTGAAACAGGTTACCAATTGCATAGAGATAAACACTTGTGAGGTAAGCCTGAAATTCTGCTTGATTGTTAATAGAATATTGTAAACAATTTTATCATTAAACCTTTGTTATATTTGATATCAGTTTTTGATTATTACAAAATAGTTAGAATTGTGTAATTATTTTTTGTGATAAATTTTCAGACTAACTTAAAAATTTGATTTCAAATTTTTATTTTCTTATTTTTCTCTCTTGCTCAAGGACGAGCAATGTCTCAAGTTGGGGGTATTTGTTAGTCCTCAAATTTTCAATAAAAGCTTAAATAAAAATTTCATAAAAATTATAAAAATTAGTTTAATTTGTTAGAAAATTAGGATTTAAATTCAATAAATGGATGTTGTTGGAAATAATCTGCCCTTGATCAATTTTCTCTAGTTTTGCAGTGAAAAAGTTAAGAAATCAAGAGAAAATTACACTGGAGGAGCTGACGCGTAGCCTCACCCCACGCTTAGCATCAACAGATATTTTTGATGCTGACGCTACGCATCACAGCCACGCGTAGCGTCAGTGCTGCGTGGTCTCCACCTCCACTTTGACCAACCACTCCACTTGGACCCAATAATGGGCACTCCACTCAGCCACAAGGGCCACCCCACTCAGCACAAATGGCCAAAACACAGTGGAGACACGTCCAAGTGGCCAAGCATGATTGATTTTTATAATTTTTAGTGGCCATTATCAGCTGTTTAATGGAAGCTGAGTCATGGGCCTGACGCGTAGCGTCACAGGGACGCGTAGCGTCAGCACCCTTGCTCAGCCCTATAAATAGGGCCATCCAACACCATTCATCCCATCCCATACACAGCATTTCATTCTCTTCTCTTCTCTCTTGTGCTCGACTTTGAGTACTTCTTTTGTGAGTTATAGTTCTAGAATAGTTTTCTAGATACTTGAGTGTGTTTCGGTGTATTGTGATCGTTGTATCGTGAAGTTTCCATCGTCTTCGTAATGTCAAACTCTGTAAGTGTTGTTTTTACTTTTACCATGTGTAACTAATTTGTTTATGTTGGAATTGGTGAACTAATCTATTGAGTATAATGTTGTGAATTCGACCTCTGCATGTTTATGATTCAAGTCCATGTTAGTATCTCAACCTTTTATTAATATGAACGTCAAACGGGAGAATGATTTTCATATGTATCGAAACTGGTTTTATTAGTGTAAATGTCAAACGGGAGAATGATTATTTATGCCGTATTGAAACTTGTTTTGACGAAAGTAAAAAGTTGGAATACCCTTGGTATCTCAATTCTATAGGGGTTGTTAACCATTATTGCCATAAGGCCAGGTCTTAATGCAAGTTTTTACTGAGAAAGCTCATGAGGGATCGGACTTTACGGTGAATTCTTAGAATTTATATCACGAGGGATCGGTTATAATGATTTTAAGCTGCAATGACATGAAACTTGATGATTAAATATGCATGTCTTGAGTTCCTCATTTTTATTCTAGATTAGGGATCCAATTTCCAACATAATTTGTTTATCAGTGTTTATCTCAAGTATCTTACCTATTCTAGATTGCAACTCGTCTTTTTAGATAGATTTTATTTTCTTTTATCTTATGAATCACTCAATCATGCTATCTTGTGAATATTGTATAAACTGTATATAAATTATTCTTTTGTTTATAATTTCCTCCACATTTACCATAGTAAATAGAAAATTACTGTTGTTATTGGACTTTCAATCCCAGTGGAACGATATCTAAATTTTGAAAACCACAAACGATTGGTGCGCTTGCCAATTAACAAACCCGGTGGTGGAAACGAACCGTTGAGACGCCGTCACCGGGTTAACAGCAAGCCTAACATTTCTTTCTGGATGCCTAAGTAGTCCGCCAACAACCCTTTCATCAGCATGCCATCTCATAAGTTTTGCATCATCTGCATTGGTAAACAAATGCTTTAGTCTTGGAACTATGGGCAAATACCACAACACCTTTGTAGGAGACCCTTTATTACAGACTTCATCAGAATTGGCCTCTTTTTTCTTATACCGTGGTACCCCACACCTAGGACATTGATGTAATATTTCATACTCACCCCGGAATAATACATAATAATTTGGGCATGCATGTATCTTCGTATACTCTAAACCCATAGGACACAACACCTTTTTGGCCTCATAGTTACGATTCGACAAGGTGTTTCCAGCTGGGAGCATTTCTTTCAACAACTTCAGTAAGTCAGTGAAACTTTCATCCATTTACCCGTTTATGGCCTTCAAATTAAACAATCACAAAACTGCTGATAATCTCATGAAATTGACACAGTTTGGATACAACGGCTTCTCAGAATCCTCACACAGAGTCGTATATACATGAGCTCTCTTACAACCTTCTACCCCCACATCACGGATCATAGCCTCAAGTCGGTCATCCATGTCGACGTCGGTGTCATGTATCGAGCTTTGGTTTTCAGTTTGAGGGCTGATACTTGGCACCACCACATCATCACCGTGCCATATCCAACGGGTATAACTACGAAGAAAACCATCACACAGTAGATGTTCTCGTACCTCTTCCAAGTCTAGCCAACGCAGGTTCAAGCATTTAACATAAAGGTAAAAATACCTTCTATTCACCTCCTCGACATTCCTCGCTACAAATTCTATAAAGGATTCAGCTCCACCCTCGTACTCTAGACTTATGCGTGATGTAGTTATCTAACTCTTATCCATACCAACTGTTTACAAGGTGCTATGATCATTCTCACTTTTTTTACAAAGGTGGTGGTCCTACCCATTCAGGATGATAATTATTTTTATACGTCATTGATATATACAGGTTAGGAGTTATTTTAAAATTTGATCAAATTTCGGCAGCATTTCGCATTGGTCTCTAAGTACATAAAATGAGAGCGGTCAAATCAAATTTGACCACAAACAAATATGCACCCAGAGAATAACACAAAATGCAAGTTACCGAAACTTTATTAAATTTTAAAATAACACCTAACTTGTACATACCAAAGGCGTATAGAAACAATTGTTCATCCCAAACTATCCAAACAGATAATTCAAGATTCAACACAAACAATGAAATCAATTAATTTAATGACCATTTGTGTGGAATCTCAAATGGGAAACTACGGTTCACTCATGCAAAGCAACTTTCATACTATTTAACTAGTATAAGCCTACGAGTTCGCATCGTTGAAAACCACACACATACAACAGCAACAAAAATAACATTATATGAGCAACAAACAGTAACAAAAATAACATTATATACTATACAGTGAAATGTAAATTTTGATTAAAAATAATACTTAAAAATGTGTAATAATTTACTTAGCTTTTCTCCTAAATTAGTACGATGTTTTTAATTTGTGTTATTTTGAAGTACAACTATGGTGTAGGATTATGGATTGTGAATTATGGATTATGGATTATGGATTATGGATTATGGATTATGGTGTTGGATTATAAGACTTTTAAAGTTTGGACTTTTATTTAGTAATTAGTATGATGTTTTTAATTTGTGTTATTTTCAAGTAGAACTATAGTGTTGGATGATGGATTATGGATTATGAGACTTTTGAAGTTTGAACTTTTATTTTATAGATTATGAATATGGTGTTGGATTATGAAATTTTTTAAGGTTTGTTTTGTATTGGAATGTGAACAAAAAATAAATAAAAAATTGGTGTTAGAACTTGGAATGTGACAAACACACTTTTTTTTGGCATTTTCCTAGTTTTATTTGATTTTTATTAACTAAGTTAGCATTAACAACAATTTAATGATAATGACCAAAAACAATATTTAATATAAGTTGAGTATAAATGGAATTTTTTAATAAAATTACCCTTATTTTATACATATTAAAAATATATTTAAGATAAAATGTTATATCAAAAGTGATTTGATATGTTATTAATGTATGCTAAAATTAATTTAAAGTTATGAGACTCATATTCAAAGTTAAAACTACTTCTTACAAAGGCATGAAAAATGAACATTACCCTATGAGTAGAGATGTGAACAAACTCAAATGAACACATCCAAGAATTAATTATTAATAAGCATTTTCAGTACAAACATGAACAAATGAAGAAGCATTTTTGATATAAACATGAACAACATAACAAATACTAATAAAGGGAAAAAACATATTTAGAGTCATGCAATACCTAAGATAAGTATCAACAACTATTTTCTGAACAACATAACAAGTATTAACAAGAATTTTTAGTAGAAACATGAACAATATAACAAGTATTAACAAAGACAATGTTGAAGAAAAGTCTTATCAATATCGATTCTTTCAAATCAAAACTCACTGCTTGAAGCTTAAATATCTTAGGTAGAGTAAATTTCATAAATCCTTAGGAACATTATACAATTAGGTATTAAGTGGAAGCATACACATAATGAAAGCACGCAGTATACGATAATGGGGGTTCAGGGAATAGAGGAAACCTACCTGAATGAAGAAACAACGAAGACGGTTGTATACGTCAGGGCTAGCCAACGGTGAATAGAGAAGGGCACGACGCTCAAGGAACCACCAATGTATATGCTCTGCACAGCCAAACAGAAGAAAAGAACGTCACACATGACAAAGGCACAATGCAGCATAGGGAAAAAGAAAATAGGAAGAAAACACTTACCTAAATGGGACGATGACAAGAAGAGGACAAAAGGGGGAAGAGAACCAGCGCGAATACGAGAGCAAGTAAAGAGAAGACAAGGACAAGCAAAGGTAGACCAGCGTGAAAGAAGGAGAAACAGAAAAAGGATAAAAGGCGTGACTTTTGAAGTTTCTTAAAAGATATACAATCACAGATCCCTTTGAAACCGTGATTATATTACACATATAATTACGGTTACACCAATACCCCTGGTTAAATATTAACTCTGTATCCACGGTTAAAGTGACAACCGTGATTGTATCCATCAATATATAATCATAGTTGTAGAGTCAACCATGATTATATAGTCCCCAATGAATAAACCCTAAACCCTAAACTATATATCCACGGTTAGAAATACAGCCGTGATTATATATTCAAGGATACAATCACGGTTCTGATGTTATCCATGATTATATATTTACCCTTGAACCTACAATCAAGGGTGGTTAACAACCATGAATATATAGTTACCTTATAATTTTAAAAATGCCACCGTGCATTCTTTGATCACTGGTCCACTCTAACCTGTGGTTATATCCAGTTGATATATCCACTTTTTACACTAGTGGCGATTTTACATTAGATCTAATAACGTCAAGTCTTTTAACTATGAACATTATTTTTCCAGCAGCAATAATTAATTATTTTAAGCATCAAACCTACTTTTAAAACATGTTAGGTGTAACAGCCCTGATTTTCTAGAATGGAAGTCTAAGCTCTCGAGACCTTCGAGAGTACCTTGTTGGGTATTTTAGGAGAGCAAGGCTTAGGTCTGATCCCCAAATCATCGTAACGGTATGAGAAATTGAGATTTAAGAGAAGGTGAGCGGTGAGTTAATCAATGAAGTGAAATAAACCGCAAGAGAAGTTTGTGTTAGTATGACTCCTAGAGGAGACTTTTGATTTATGATGAATTATGTGAAGGAATGAAAGTATTTAAATTGGCAACTTATTTATTACTGAGATAATTATATTTATGAATATATTTTTATTGTTATTGCTAGACAAGTTATGAATGATGCTTAGTTTTGATAATTTATAGATAATGATAGTTAAATTTTAATTATAATGAATTAGAATGTTTAGAATTATTTAAGTATCCGATTAGATTTTAGGACTTAGTGATTTGTGAAGCCTAAGACCTCATAAGACTTAATTAAGATTCTTTAATAAAACGATTACCGAATAATGCATTATCTTGATATTGGTTGGTAAATAAATATTATTTCTAAAGATTTTGGTTAATGAAGTGAAAAGATAAAATATATTGTTATTAATATGAAAAATACAATTTTAATAAAGTTTAGTTAAGGGATTAATTAATTATTTTTATTATTATTTTAATAATAAACGTCACCCGATTCCTCAAATTTGAACTATGGAACCCAGTTTGAGGTCGGACTCTGGTCATTCGACTCGAGACTAGTAATCTAGTGAGGAAACTAGTCCTCTTAGGATCATTTCGTGAAAAAAACTCAAGGGCACCTGACTCGGCTTAACCAGTCAAATCAGAATCCTTAGCGCTTCCTATGTTTGACCGTTTATATACTTCGGAATGTCCGATGGTGACTCGGTCAGTCCCTGTTGACTCTTCCAAAGTTTTAGGAACTTTTCATGTAGACGCCAAGACCCGGTTCGGACTCTATCCTTATCATTTTTCCATAAAATAATTTCTTCGAAAGTTGTTTTAAGACTCGACCCGTACATCCTTAGTGTTTTAGACCTAACTTTTGCATATGACCTCAGAATAAAATGATGTTGGTCTCAATCTCTTCATTTTGAAAAGGTCTTTAACCTTTGTTTCGATCCCCAAACTCCTATTCTCACCTTGTCAACCCCAAAATTGAGGATTAAGCATATTCGCCTTAAAAATTTATTAATAGGGTATTGTTCTCTGCACCTTATTCAAAAAAAATTCATAACTTTTTTATACGACCTTCGATTTACGTAAACTTGGTGTCAAAATCTCCGTAACAAAATTATCTACATTTTCTATGCAGAAATCAAAGGCTAATTCTTTCCATATTGGTATAGTTTAATGAATCTTTATGATTCATAAACTATTTCATTTTTATGTTGGCTATTTGTGGGAAAATTCACATATCTTTCTCGTTTGGTACTTAAATCACTCTGTTTTTTGTTATAGGTCCATATCAAGGCACTCTATAATTCTTATTAAGGGCCCAAAACTCAATTCTCAAAGGAGAATTTTTGGCAAAATTATTTTTGAGTACCTACCTGATTTAGAAGTGTTTGGGACAGCCTATCGTAAATCGGGCATATCTCCGGCTATCGATATCTGATAATCGCATATGACAATCGATTTAAAGAAGAAAAGAAGACATACAACTTTTGTGTTGGGAGTTTCCTCTAATTCTGACTCCACGAATTATTTTAGATTTATTATTAATGTGTTTATTTTTCAGTTCATAAAAATTCTGGACACTTTGGTTTCTTGCCTGACAAGTTAATTTCCTGGCAACCAATTTTTCGACCACCTCACCATGCCTGGATACCCCTCTGGACAGGTGTCACTGTCCAACTCTTCTCCTCCACTCAGCCCTCCCACATTTCACTCAAGCCACTAGAATTTCATGCAAATTTTTAGGGTAATCTTGCCTACAACTTCCATCATCTCATAGCTTTTAATCACACCACTTCTTCAACCCATTTCCTTTCATTCTATTCCTCATTTTTGGCCAGAACTGTAGCACACCCTTCTTCTATTCAAACCTTAAAATTAGCTATAATACCTTAAAACCACTAATGCAAATCCTGTCCAAATCATGTAATGTATCCATGACCTTTCTCTTAAATCAACTTCACTCCTTGCCTTGCCATATTCAGGGTCACACCCTACACCAATCCTTCTTTATTTTCCTAATCACAACAGACTCTTCTCTTCTAAGATACATCCATAAGTTATCCAAACACTCCAACCTCTCTACTCCTTCAAGTCACCAACAACTTCTTCTCTTAAATTCAAGTAAAATAGTGCAAAATCACCTACCCCACCTTCCTCTAAATTCACGTCCAGCCACCACTAGGCCAACCTTTCAACCTCATTTTCCTTGCATGCAAAAGACTTGAAGAAATAAATTTCATTATCCCTTCTTGGAGCTTCAAAACCGTGAGCCATTTTGGAACCTCCCAATAAGGTAAAAAAAAATTGAAAATCTCTTGGCTGGTTGTTCTTGACTCTTCTAGTGTCCTAAGTTCTATGTCCATGATTTTAATGGTGGTCATCTTGTTGAATAGAGGTAAGAAATTGCAATCATCTACTCCATTTTTTGAAGTTCCAAGGTCGTGAATCACCTTAGGCCATCTAGGGTGAGTTTGACAAAATTTACTCTCTTGGTTATTATTTTTGCATCTTGGGAGTTAATTTCAATTCATGATTTAAAATTTTTGTGTTGGACCCTTGCCATTTGGAACCAAAACTGTGGCTGTTCCCTTCTCCATCTAACCATGCATGTCCATTGTCTAAGGATCCGGAGGCTTAGACGGCAATCAGAGCAAGATAGAAATGATCGGTGGAATTTCTAGCAAAATCCTTAAATTTCTTCTCCAGGCAGTAGTTTTAAAATGAGGTAAAGGGGTTTCCATCTTATTTGATTTCAATTTTGGCTGTGCTATGATGATACTTGAGTATTTAGGAGCTTACGTTTTGAATTTTGACACGATCCAATAGTCGGATCTTGAACCGTAGAATTTTTTGTAACCGACGACAAAAAGTTATATTTTTGAATTAATCGATATTCTGAAAATATAATCAGTAAGGAACAACATTTGTATACTCGAAGGAATTTTATTGCGACTTGATACACAAAAAGAAATTAGTAAAAATTAGCGCTTAGGCGGGCTCGGTTACATTCGATATGGTTGTAATTAATGAATTTTTAATTCAGAGATTTTTATGTAATTTGTAGCACATTTTCTGGTAAGCCCCGCTATTAGATAATTAATTATTTGCTGATCGGCATCGAATTATTTTAAGAAATATCACGTTCGATAAAAGAATTTTAGATTGGGTAATCATAAAAAAAATTTAAGTTACTTGAAAAAGGTTAAAATTTAGAAATTATATTTTTGAAGATTTCTTAAAATAATATGACTTACAAATTGAAAATAAAGAAATTTAATTTTAGGAGAATTGATAGTGAAAAGTTTTACTCTTGTTTATTTTTAAATGATGGTTTCTTAAATTAAGCAAATAAAATGTACCTTTGTGTTTCAACAATTAGATAAAAAAAAGAAATAGGTATAGTATTATTACTAAACGAATTAAAAGTTTTTAATTATTTGAGATTTTTATAACTTAGGCCCAAAATGAAAAATATTTGTAGGAAATGAAAATAAGTTAATTTTAGCATAATAAATGTTAAGAGTAAAAGAAGGAAATATTAGTAACAAACTTTAGCCACCATTTTAGTGACCATTTAGGAGAAAGAAGTAATAACCTTGGACATTAAGAAAAAGGGATAGAATTTTAGAGAAAATTTGATCGAGAAGGATAAATGTAGAAATTAATTGTTTTAGAAAATCCAAGAGATTTAGAATTAAGAGATAACAAATTAGAACTTAGTATAGTGACTAAGATTCTAACAAAAATAGATTAATAAGTTCATTCTTAAATAAAAGGAGTTAGAACCAATATTTTTATTTCTTCGGATAATTATTTAGTAGAGAAAAAGTTAATCACT
Organism: Clitoria ternatea; assembly: GCA_037962975.1. Classification (NCBI taxonomy): domain Eukaryota; kingdom Viridiplantae; phylum Streptophyta; class Magnoliopsida; order Fabales; family Fabaceae; genus Clitoria; species Clitoria ternatea. Next base: position 138,587,337 of record CM075670.1, read on the forward strand.
ATGACTAGAAACTGGAACCAAGGGAAATTTTGGTCTAGATTAAACTAATTAGTAACTAAGGAATTTTGGTTATCCATATTTTTCTTGGTTTTTAATAAAATAAATAAAATTGATTAGATTAATTGTTAATTTCTTTACATGACTAAACATCATCAAGATACCTTGAAGTAAAGAAGTTCTAAGCCCTTGAGTGGGTAATGTAAAGTATTCTAAAAGGAAAAAAGAAGGATTAATTATAGTTAAAGAAAATGAGTTAACTAAATGAGTTTTTAAAGAAAGGGTTATTTAATCTAGTAGGACTAAGTTTAAGGAAAATATTGTAATTATATACAAGGAACTAAGATAAGGTAAAAAAGGGATATATAATTTATTGAGTGTGGGTAAACTATTAAATTCAAGATTTATTTAAGAATAAGGGAAAAGGAATAACTAATGGGGTTAACTAAAAATCAAATAAAGACTTAACAACGACATGTTAAATGATGTTTTGATAGACCCATTTTACTTGGTCAAATTACAAAGAGTATAAACAATTTTAAATATACCCGAAAGTTTATCGTATAGTTGGAATACTCGATCCATGTACTACTAAATTTCTTAAGACAACCAACCTTTGTGAAAGCCGATTTGAGTGAAGTAATTATTAAATTGTTATGGTAGCATAAATGGTTGACATGATGTGCTAGTAGATACATGAATTTGAGTGACATATCTCCAAAATGTATTCCTCTGATAGATGTCATGTGATGCATGAAAAATCTTAAATGATGTGTAAGAATATGGGGTGGATATCAGTAAGGATTTCCAAACGTGACTGGATGTAAAAATATACCAATGAATGATGCAGTAACAGAATACCCATGATGTTGAGTTATGGAACCTCATTTCATTTCTTAGAGTTAGAAAAAGAAATTATAAACTTTTATTAAAGAAAAGAAAGGTTGAATAATATTCAATATTAAGAGAAAGGTTCGACATCAGAAGTGAAATGAGAAGAATATTACTGATGTACCACCCCGAGATGAACATAATAATCGAATCATGCATTATATCTGGTGAATAAGGATGGCGTTGAGAAACTCCCTAGAGTATGACAGTGAGGGGTACACTGAAGAATCTTCCGTGCCTCGATACCCGAGGGCAGTCTAGGGAGTATATCAAAAGTGGGAATTCCAAGTGGCATCGGATTCACTCCTGTCGCCAGATAGCCCATAAAAAACCCTGATATACTTTGACAAGAGGCGAGATTTTCTATGACCGTGAAGTGCCTATTTTTTAGAGATTATGATTGGCCATTTTGTGATGAGAGGACTATGTGTCCTTACCCTTTGTGAAAATCAGAACGAGAGCTCCGGTCGCTCTAGTGGACAGGGAAATAAGGCGGGATCTAATTGACGATATGTTGTTATTGACGAAGAAGCATGCGTCATACCAGTGTACAATATTAGTAAAGATACAACATTCATACATTTCATTAAATTATGGTTATCTTAATATGTTGATGTAGCAAATTGATAAATAATTAGGAGGGGTTTAGTAAGGGGTGACAGTGGTGAGATAACTTAGATATTCATAGGATCCCTAAAAGAGTGTAACAGATTGATTGATACTAAATGTATGATGTGGGGCGAGTGTCAGTAGTGACACTCCCCGATTTTATGGAGATGGCGACTCACCTTTACAGTTGATTACTCCAGACCACCGTTCAGGCATGTTTATCGTACTAGAGGAGTAGCACGTAGAGAAGACCAAGAAGGTCCCAGTCGGTTAGCGGCTATTCCAGAGGATGCTCTAGTAGATGTACCACTACCACAACCTCAAGAAAACATAGAGAGATCCTATGACCGAGACATAGAGGTCATAGAGAGTTCGATCAGGAGATATGGCGATCCACCTCGACCCATGAGCATGGCAGAGCTTGAGGAGATATCCGAGATTCTATTAATGGACCCCTAAGCTTTCATGCACTACCAGCTCCCCTCATGGCCCTACCTCCTATTCAGCCAGTAGAGGCTCTAGTAGTACTAGCTATAGTTGGCGTAGTCCAGAGGGAGCCGACGCCAGAGTATGTCCTACTCCCCATGGAGGAGGATGAGGATGAGGACCTAGAGGAGTATCCCCTTGAGGACATGCCAGCAGGTTTGGTAGACCCTATAGCACTTCCAGCTTTACCACAGCAGATTCAGCCAGCAGCTTCCCTCACAGTTCATAAGGCAGACAAGGTAGAGAGTCTTCCTATGATACCGATATTTTTGATTATGATGCCGATGGAGAGGTACCTAGTGAGGCGATAGTGGGACCACTCCCAGGGCTTTCTTCGACATATTTATAGGAGCTACATGTACGGCGAGACCGAGGAGTACATTGACATGTCAGCTACGGCCCAGAGTCTCCTAGCAGAGGCTTATGAGGCCTATGTCAGTCGTAGGAATCAGATGATCCGCGATATTAGTGATATACCGTCTACTAGCTCCATCTCTCTAGACTATTCCAGATTGGCACCTACTTCTGATCCACTTGTATCTCCATGGTTTGATGACGAGTTTCTAGGTAGAAGTTCGTAGTTGTTGGGTATACTTTGTTTATTTTCATGTTTTGTGTTTTGTTAAGGGAGCCTGCTTGAACCTCTTTATTTTAGTTGTATAGTTCTGACTAGACCAATGTATATATAATATTTTGTATATATGTTATGCTTTTGTTCCACCATGTATTAACTTGTATATAAAAAAAACTTCCATATTTTCCTAAAATTAGTAACCTCTTAGTTAACCAAGGTAATCTAGTGGAAGAGATTATCTTAGTTAACCAAGGGTGTTACATTAGGTCCTCTAAAATATAATAACATCACAAACCACCACTTAAACCAAAGGAAATATAATATCTTGATATTTAGCATAACATGCAAGCATGTTAAAATAATTTATGCAAAAACACAACTTGACAAGTTAGTAACTTGATAATTTAATATTCATAAAATCAAGGAATTTAACTTGATCATGGTACAACCATGATACCACCCAAAGATCATAATTCTCCAAAGAATTTTTCAAGATTTCAAGCCATAAAGTAAGGATCTTTAGGGAGGTACCAAAGTATAAATGCTAAGGGACATTTATACCTCACCATGCATGTATAAAATATGGACTTAAACAAGCCAATACTCCACCCTTACCTTAAAGATTTCGACCACCAAGAAAAAATACCAAACACTTCAAGGCTTGCTCCTAGATCATCATTTTTTGATTCACCAAGGAAGAGAAAAATGGATAATTGAAGGGTGGGGGTTGATGTGAATTTGATGGTGAGATGAAGTGGAAAATGTTTACTGTTTGGAGAAAATTTAAGAAGAAGGTATGGTATTTAGAAGGTGGTATCTTGTTTAGGGAGGCTAGAAAGGGTGGTAGAATAACTTAAGCTTGATGATGGGGGATGGATGATGATTTTTAAGCATGGATGGAAAAGAAAGAAAGGATAATGTTGCTGGAAAATATTTTCTCTAACCTAAGAGAATGAAGAAAAACAAAGGAAATAATGCATTGTTTAGAGAAAGTGTAGTTTTGCATGGAACTCCTTGTTGGACAAGGAGTTACCACGACAATGAGTGAGCAAGGAAAGGTGTCAAGATTGAGCCATGCACTTGCTAGGTGTCTCATGCAGCTGATTGAGTAATGGAGAAGGAGTTTGCATGGTCATGGCAAGTGGCAAGTTGGTGGTGCAATATGATTGGTTAATTTTCATGCAAAGCTAATATGTCAAGCAACAAAGGCAGTGACTTGTTCATGGTTTTAAGGGCTGTTATGGGCCAAACATAAAAGTTTTAGATCTTTTTCTTATCTTTAATTTGGCTTATGGCACAAAAATTTTCATCAAGAAATGAGTGAGATATGGCTCATTTATGAAAACAGTGTAAGGCTATAACGGGATTGATGTTTCTTGAATAGATTAATTTTCTAGGCAAAATTGGTGGGGAATTTGACTTTGTACCCTGCATAAAAGTTGTAAGGAATTGAGTTTATAAAAATTTGGTGAAAGAATTATTCGATTTCATGGTCATACCAATGAGAAACGTGAAAAATACTAAACATAGTGCAAGGTGGCACTAGAAAAACATGAATCAGTGTCTTATTTTGAATTCTGGTATGGAGTAAGAATTGGCTTTCATGGTCAGCATAGAAGTTATAGATAAATTTGATACAAAGATTTTTGGACAAGAATGACTCAAATCCAATAACGGGAGAGGAAGTTATGCTTAAAATACGTACAAGTACGCAGTTTGGCCTATACGGTTAACTTGAAAATAGAGTTTTTGGGCTTGGGTAACTGGAAACAGGAATCGAGCCCTTCATGAAAAGCATTTGACACGATGTAAGGGACGTCTTGGGATAAAAATGATTGACTCGAGTCCTTCGGATAATTCCTCAGCCAAGACCGGAGGAGTTACACAGTTTAAATTACTTAAACAATAACACTTAAAGATTTCATTTAAATTACTAATACTCTAATTAATTAACCTTTGTTATTAAGTATATTAATCACTCTTATTATTATTATTCTAACCATCACCATTACTCATATAATTTAGTAAAAGTACTCTTCCTTAGTTCATGAAATCTTTCTAAAACACCAATTAGTCATCAGTACACATAAAATTATCATGCAATCAAGACAATTGGCCTCCAGGGCCTAACGCACACAAAATGAGGACTGTTACACTCTCCCCTCCTTTTAGAGATTTTGTCCTAAAATTTCACTTAGTGGTAGCAAAAAAATGATGATAATAGTTTGCATCTTTTCCTCAAGTTCTCACGTAGCGTCTCCGTCATCAGATTAACTCCAAATTACCTTTACCAAGGGTACATCCTTTCGTCTCAATTGCTTCAGACAACTGTCTGCAATCTTCACTAGTACTGCCTTATAGGTAAGATTTTCTTTAAGGTAAAGTTGGTCAGGTTTTAGGATATGATCAGAATGTGGCATATATTTTCAGAGTTGGGAGACAAGGAAAACATTATGAAGGTTGGACAATTCAGGAGGTACGGCGATGCGATAAGCACTTGGCCTAATTTTTTCAAGAATCTAATATGGTACGACATACTTGGGGCTCAACTTCTTCATCTTCAGGGCTCTTCCTAGCCCTTTCACAGGAGTAACTCATGGAAAAACATGATCTCCTTCTCCAAACTCGAGAGGTTTTCGACGCTTGTCTAAGTAGCTTTTCTAACGATCTTGAGAAGCTTTTATTGTAGCCTGAATTTCCTTGATTTTCTCTGTGGTCTTTTGAATGACCTTCTGCCCAATCACAACATTCTATCTTGTTTTGAACCAACACAAGGGTATATGACACTTTCTTCTATGTAAAGCCTTGTACGGTGCTATCCCAATGCTAGTATGGTAATTGTTGTAGGTGAATTCTACAAGCGGTAAATACTCCTGCCAACTTCCACCATGCTTCAAGCATACACATTCGTAGGAGATCCTCAAGAGTTCTGATGGTGCGCTCGGACTGACCATCGGGCTGAGGATGATATGCTGAACTTAGCTTCAATCGGGTTCCCAACATTCGTTGCAACTTTCCTAGAAACGTGAAGTAGAATGGGGATCTCGATTGGATACAATGGTAGATGGTACACCATGCAATCTAACTATTTCCCTGATTTAGATCTACGTGAGCTTCTCCGAAGAATACTTTATGTTGATCAGAATAAAGCGTGTAGTCCTCATGAGTGGCTCCACCACATTCATTTCTCTAGGATAAAGCTTAAAGTCGTAGTCCTTAATAAACTCCATTCATCGCCGTTGCCTTATGTTCAGCTCCTTATGATTAAAGAGGTACTTCAGACTTTTATGGTTGTTGAAGATTTCAAATAGGTAGTTCCTCTAGATCTTCAAAGCAAAGATGATTGCAGTGAATTCTAGGTCATGCGTTGGGTAATTCACTTTGTGGGGCCTCAACTAATGTGACACGTAAGCTACAACTTTTCCTTCCTACATCAAAATGCATCCTAACCCTTGCCTGTATGCATCACAATACACTTCATATGACTTGGGGGATCCATTACTATACCTTCTTTCGAGATGACATGACCCAAAAATTGTACTTTTTTCAGCCAAACTCACACTCAGACAACTTCGTGTACAACTCTATTGCATTTAAGGTATTCAGAACAATCGTAAGATGTTCTCATGTTCCTCGTGTAACATCCTGATTTAAAACAAAGTACCGGGTGAAATAAAGCCATTAAAATAATAATTTCAGAAGTGGAAAATTATTTATTAATTACCATTAACTTAATTAATCAAACGAGGGCTGATTAAGTGTGATTAACTATTGATTGTTGCTGATGGTGACTGGGTGACGTGAGCCGACTGCTGCTTCACGTTTTCCCACCCCACCTTTCCATTCTTTCGTGCATGCATATATAATTGGTCGATGGGTCTCTTTGCCTTTCATTCCTTTAGATTTCCCTCTGCGACTTCTCTCTTCTTCATCCTTCTTCTCTTTCTCCTTCGTTATTCTTCTTCTTCTCTGCTCTCTGTCTCTATTTTCTGCTTTCAGAAGCCACGTTGACGGTGCTGCAAAGGAGTCGGAGCTCCCTCATGCTAGTGAAAGATGACCGTCGAAGCGGAAGAAGAAACAGCCCCTGCTCCTGAGTCAATCAGGGAAGACAACAGTGTTCAAGAGGAGGCTAAACGAGTGGAAGTATCGAGCAAAGCGGCAAGGCAGAGGACCAACATCCAAGCAGAAGAGTCTCTCGGAGTTTCGTAGTTGGTAGGGGGAGTACCTTATATCTTAAATGCATGGGTTATGGACGGGTTCCGGGTGCTGATGATTGTTGTTCTGTATTCTGTGTATGTGATGTACTTGCATGAGGAGTGTGTAATACCCGAGTGCATGATGAGTGAGAGTTGAGTGTTGCATGTTTAGTCCTGTCCTTGAAATGCATGCTGATAGGCTTGAGAATGTCGAATGATTACATGGAAAGGGTGTGCTGAATTGTTGATGATGATTACCGTGTGGTTTATGTGACATGTAAGTCGTATGAATATAAAATGCTGACTGCATGTGATCGAATGTTGACGTAATGAATCTGATAATATATCACACTAATGCATGTGTTGTCTGAGTCCTGATACTGCTGAATACCGATTGCATGATATGCTTGTGTTGTTGGATTACTTTATTGAATCCTGATACTGCTTGACACCGATTGCATGGGACGCATGTGCTGCGGTATTCATCCATTTGAGCTATGATACTGATTGCATGAGAAGCATGTGTGTTGGGCTAATATATTGAGTTCTAAGAATGCTTATTACCGATTGCATGTGATGCATGAATGGTTGAGTGAAAGGTTGTGTATGTGAATGCTGTGTTGTGTGATGAATCCGCGTGTAGCGCATGGGATGCATTTGTGCTGGGAGCACATAGTGTGGGACATTACCATTGGTTATTTAAAAAGCGTGGGACGCTGTGAAATCCTTTGAGTGGGACTCAAGGTAGCCTCTGAGTGGGACTCGGGCTGCCCATGAACACCTCTGTTGGCGCTGAGAGCGTTGGTGTCACCTTGTGGGCAAACGGTTGGGTACCTGTAAAACGGCCAAGCAGCTGGGAGCTGAGTTGGTAGTTGAGAGCTATGTATAAAAAGGCTAGGAGCCTACGTTGCAACGTCAAAAACTGATTACACATGAATACGAAACCGAGTGAATTATTTTGTGTGCATATATTGTTGATATCGATTGAAATCTGTTCTGTGAATAATTGTTAATGTTATTGTAGTGTTATGTGCATATATCCGAGTGAGACTGGTGGACTCTGATCGTGAAATGTTGAATGTGTACGTCCTAGTTAAATTGGTATTGTGTATATTTGATAGTAGTCGTGTACTTTATATTGCTGCATGATTGAGGATAATCCGAGTCAGTGTCTATCATTTAATATCTAAGAAGACTCACCCCTACTGTGGCAATTTTCAGTGAATATCTCTCGGCATGAGGAGTGGAGGAGAAGCTGAAGGCTGAGTGAAGTGCTGGTGCACTATGGAAATTAAGTGTTTATGTATATGCTGTGTATATGTTTTGTTAAGCCTTGGCCGGCTCGTATTTCAGTCGTAGTCTCTTTATACTAGAACTTGAACCCTCTTGGGTAGAAGACATGATCGTGTGCCTGTATTTATTTATATCCCTCTCTATATCATCATACTGTGTCTTGTTCTATATTGCGTGAATGATCCGAGTAATATATGTATGCGTACTTACTGAGTGTGTGAGGTTGGTATAACCATGGGTAGAAATGGGATTAAGAGTTGAAGGGGGAGGTGAGACAGTGATTTATTCTGAGTGCCAAAGAGTTTAAGTATTACCGAGTGAATGAGAGAACGGGACACCGAGTGAGGATTGATCTAGGTACTTTCTGAGTGATAACTGCTAGGATTTTTCCCGAGTGTAGAATAATTAACAATTTCTGAGTGGAAATCCGCCGAGTGAAGGTTTCCCGACAGAAAAGTGACACCTAAGGCTCTAAGTGACCCCATTGTAGTAAATTATTAGTAGCAAGGGAATCTGAGTGAGTCTTGACTTAGTAGGATAACTAGAGTAGGAAAGATTATGATTACCGAGTGAAAAATGAGTGAAATACCCCGAGTGGCAAAAAGGACGTGAAAGTTATTCCGAGTGAGAAGTCTTCATAGAATCTGAGTGAGTGGCGATGGGAATCATTTCCGAGTTGTTCGTATATGTGTCTGATTGAGTGAAGTCGTGGAATGTGTTATGCTTTCTGAATGGAGCTGATATATATAAGTGCCAATCCGAGTGAATTGAGAATGGACCTTTCCGAGTGGACCAGGCGCTGAAATCCGAGTGTGGGAATACCGAGTGGAGTAAGCGAGTGCCGAGTATAGCTTTTCACTTCAGCGGGTGGGTCTCGCTACAGCGAGTGGGGTTTGAGGGAAGGCTTTGAGTGGTACGGCCCAAGCGGAGTGAGATCTCACTTGAGCGAGTGGGCATTGTTGTGTGATCCGCCTGAGTGTTTTTCTTCTTCCGCTGTCAGCCTCCTTGAGTCGGTTTTATTCCTCTTGCCTTCTTTCACTTATTTCTTTTGTGCCCGATTATTCTAGTTTTAATTGTGAAAATTTTCTCTGTTTTTGGGGTTTATTTATTTTTTAAAAATTAGGGTGTTACATTTTGGTATCAGAGCAAACCGAAAGGTCCAAGGCCAAGGTGTGCTTATGTGTTATGACCGAGTGATCATCATTATTGCGATATTCTGATTGAACATGATTAATATGGAGATATTGATTTGAGGATAGGAGATAACTCCTCTCCTGGTCCGATTGATTGCATGACGTATATATATATATGGTATAATGTGCTACAATCAGTGGATATGGGGATGGGATCCGATCGGAAGAATGTAACCTTGTAAACTTATCCTTGAAGGGGTGTTAATTTCAGGATAAGTCATGGCGAATCGCCAAAGCATGGAGGCCATAGCCACGGCATTCCAACGTTTTGCGGACGTGTTCGAGAGGCAGGGCCAGCCTCGAGTTGAAGATGGCCCAGTATTGGACCGCTTCCTGAAGAGGAAGCCGAGCGAGTTTCAAGGGGGACGTAACCCTGAGGCAGCTTATAAATGGACTCAAGAGTTAGAGAGGATTTTTGGGGGTCTTTACTGTACCGAGGCCCAGAAGGTGGAGTGCACAGTGTACATGCTGCGGGACGAGGCAGAGAATTGGTAGAAGATCGCCAAAAACCGACTGACTGATGCTGATACCCAGCTGACCTAGGAGAATTTCAAGACATGCTTCTTAGAGAAATATTTCCCCGACACAATCAGGAGTCGGAAGGAACTGGAATTCATTGAATTAAAACAGGGCTCCATGTCCGTGGAGGAGTACGTAGCCAGATTTGAAGAACTGTGCTTATTCTACCCGCCCTTCCAGCAACCTGGAACGGAGAGTTCTAAATGCCTTAAATTTGAGAACGGATTGAGATCAGACATTAAAAGGGCCTACAGATACCAAGAGATTAGGAGTTTTCCTATATTGGTGAATAAGTGTAGAATATTTGAAGAGGATGACAAAGCCCACTCGGGCCAGAGCAGCAAAGCAGACCATTACTTGAAGCCCCAGCAATCCCGCTTCAAGAGGCCAAACAACGCTGGTAGGAATAGACCTTTTTCCAGATTTGGGGATCAGAGCCGGCAAGAAAGACGACCAGTTGTGGGGAACAGAAAATGTTTTAAGTGTGGGGGAAATCACTTCGCTCGAGACTGCAACAACGATGGTGAGATGGTGTGCTTCCATTGTAATAAGAGGGGGCACATTCACCCTGACTGCCCTTAACTCCGTCAAGCAAACACCAATGTGCGTCAGGGAGGTTTCCAAGAGAGGAGCCGTGGGAACGATAGTCAAAGACCGGGGGCAGAGGCGGTAGAGCCAGAGGAAACATGATGCTTGCCCCAAGTAACCAGATAGAAATACCGACCAACCAGTGGTGGGAAGAGTCTACGCTATCAACACAGAAGATGCTGTACAAGCGAATGACTTGGTACAATGTAAGTGCTCACTCGGTAGATATACACTTAATGTAGTTTTTGATTCGGGAGCCACCTATTCTTTTATAGCTGATGAGTGTGTAAGACGTTTAAAGTTGCCGACTGCGTATATGAATCGGACTTTGGAAGTAGCCAATCCGACTGGCACTAAGGTGTTGACATCATCAATGTGTAAAGATGTAACATTTGTGTTGTGCGATTGGAGTTTCACCTTCGATTTGGTGTGCATGCCTTTAAAGGATCTCGACATTATGCTTGGCATGGATTGGCTTTCAGCCAACAAGGTATTGGTGGACTGTCGGAACAGAAGAATAATCTTTCCGAGGCAGACTAGTGAAGACTACATGGTACCAGGTATAGCACAGTTATTTATGATGCTCTGTCTAACTGAAGGGGAGGCTAAAGCCCAACTGAATGAAATTCCGATTGTTTGTGAGTTCCTAGAGGTGTTTCCGGATGATGTGCCGGGTGTCCCTCCAACTAGAGAAGTTGAGTTCTCTATAGACCTGATCCCTGGAGCCGAGCCAGTCTCTAGTGCACCTTATAGAATGTCCCCAACAGAATTGGCTGAGCTGAAAAAGCAGGTGGATAAGTTACTCGGAAAACAATTCATTAGGCCGAGTGTATCACCATAGGGCGCACCTGTACTACTTGTTAAGAAGAAGGATGGCAGCATGAGACTATGCATAGATTACCGACAGCTAAACAAACTCACGATTAAGAACCGATACCCGTTGCCTAGGATCGACGATCTGATTGACCAACTGCGTGGTGCTTCAGTCTTCTCAAAGATTGATTTACGGTCGGGATACCACCAAATCTGGGTGAAGGACTCAGATATTCCCAAGACTGCCTTTAGGACTCGGTATGGCCACTACGAGTATATAGTGATGCCGTTCGGTGTGACAAATGCACCTGCCATATTCATGAATTACATGAACAACATATTCCACCCGTACTTGGACCGATTCGTAGTAGTTTTTATCGATGATATCTTAGTCTACTCCAAGACCTCTGATGAGCATGAAGAACACCTCCGAGCGGTACTTCAAGTCCTGAAGGAGAAGCAGCTGTTTGTGAAATTTTCGAAGTGCGATTTCTGGATGGATAAGATCCACTTTCCCGGGCATATGATTTCCAAGGAGGGTGTCTCGGTAGACCCTTCGAAGGTGGCAGCTATAATGGCATGGGAGAGACCCGAGTCGGTCTCGGAGATAAGGAGCTTTATGGGCCTGGCTGGTTATTATAGGCGGTTTATTGAAGGTTTTTCTAAGCTAGCTTTGCCACTGACTAAATTGACCTGGAAAAACGTTCCCTTCGTGTGGAGTTCCGACTGCGAGAGTAGTTTCTGAGAGCTAAAAGACAAGTTGACGACCGCTCTAGTACTGGCATTGCCTGACTTGCAAGAGAGCTTCGTGGTTTACTGTGATACGTCGGGACTCAGATTAGGATGAGTGCTAATACAGAAGGTTTTTCTAAGCTAGCTTTGCCACTGACTAAATTGACCCAGAAAAACGTTCCCTTCGTGTGGAGTTCCGACTGCGAGAGTAGTTTATGAGAGCTAAAAGACAAGTTGACGACCGCTCTAGTACTGGCATTGCCTGACTTGCAAGAGAGCTTCGTGGTTTACTGTGATGCGTCGGGACTCGGATTAGGATGTGTGCTAATACAGAAAGACCGAGTGATAGCTTATGCCTCTCGGCAATTGAGGCCTCACAAACAGCATTACCCGACCCACGACTTGGAATTAGCAGCTATGGTCTTCGCATTGAAAATATGGAGGCATTACTTATACGGTTCTAAATTCGAAGTTTACGGTGACCACAAGAGCCTCAAATATTTATTCGACCAGAAGGAGCTGAACATGAGGCAGAGGAGATGGATGGAATTTTTAAAGGATTATGACTTCGAACTAAAGTACCATCCGGGTAAGGCAAACGTTGTTGCCGACGCGTTGAGTCAGAAATCCCTCCATATAGCAGTGATGATGGTGAAGGAGGTGGAGTTGTTGGAACAGTTCCGAGACATGAACTTGCATGTTGACATCCCCTCTTCTCGGAAAATAACAATCGGTACGTTAAGGATTGCCAATGAATTTCTAAAATCCGTGTATGAACAACAGCAGTCAGATTCCTACTTGGCTGAGATGAAGGAGACTCAGGCCAAAGGAAAGGACTTGTCTTTGACCGAGGGATCGGATGGAATCTTCCGAGTGAGAAACAGAATATACGTGCCGGGTGGAGGAGAATTAAGAAGAATGGTGCTCGATGAAGCCCACAAAAGCCTACTAAGTATCCACCCGGGTACCACGAAGATGTACCATGACCTAAGAACACAATTCTGGTGGCCTAGATTAAAGAGGAATGTGGCAGAATACGTGGCTCGGTGTATTACCTGTCAAAAATCGAAAGTTGAGCATCAGAAGCCGTGTGGTGCATTGCAACCCCTGGAGATCCCCGTATAGACATGGGACTCAATCGCCATGGACTTTGTCATGGGATTGCCAAAAAACCGAGCGGGCCATGATGTGAGTTGGGTCATTGTTGATCGACTGACAAAAAGCGCACACTTCCTACCTGTGAACATGAGATACCTACTACATAAGTTAGCCCGGATTTACGTTCGTGAAATTGTCTGACTGCATGGTGTGCCGACTTCTATCGTATCGGATAGGGACCCTAGATTCATGTCTCGGTTTTGGACCAGCCTACACCAGGAATTGGGTACGAAGCTTTGGCTAAGTTTCGCTTACCACTCCCAATCGGATGGACAATCCGAGCGGACGATACAAAGTTTGGAGGACTTACTGAGGGCGTGTGTGTTGGAACACGGTGGAGATTAGGAGTAGTACCTTTCCCTGATCGAGTTTACATACAACAATAGCCACCACAACAGTATTTGTATGGCACCCTACGAAGCACTATATCATCAAAGATGCCGAACTCCACTTTGTTGGTCGGAATCAGGTGAGAGTCTGCTATTGGGACCAGAAATTGTAAAGCAAACCTCAGAGCAGATCCGAGTAATAAGGGAAAAGATGAAGGCATCTCAGGATAGCCAGAAGAGCTACCATGACAAACGAACCAAATCGCTAGAGTTTTCAGTCAGAGACAGGGTGTTTCTGAAGACTTCACCAAGCAAGGGAGTCGGACGAGCCTTGAAAAGTAGAAAGCTAAGCCCCCCATATATTGGACCTTACGAAATATTAGAGCGGATCGGTCCCGTAGCGTACCGAGTAGCATTACCGACTCACTTATCCCAATTGCATAACGTGTTTCATGTATCTCAATTAAGGAAGTACTTACACGATTCCACTCACACGATGCCGGATGATGAAGTGGAGATTAAAGAGGACCTGAGCACTGTGACTATACCGACTAGAATAGTGGACCGATCGGTAAAGCGTTTAAGGAGTAAGGATGTGCAACTGGTTGTAGTAGAGTGGCAGCAGGACGGGTATACCTCTTATACCTGGGAACGCGAGGATGCCATGAGGCAACAGTACCCTGAGTTGTTTGATCAAGGTGAGTTACCAATTGAATTTCGAGGACGAAATTCTTTTGAGAGGGGGAGAACTGTAACATCCCGATTTAAAATGAAGTATCGGGTGAAATAAATCCATTAAAATAATAATTTCAGAAGTGGAAAATTATTTATTAATTACCATTAACTTAATTAATCAAACGAGGGCTGATTAAGTGTGATTAACTATTGATTGTTGCTAATGGTGACTGGGTGACGTGAGCTGACTACTACTTTACGTTTTCCCAACCCACCTTTCCATTCTTTCGTGCATGCATATATAATTGGTCGATGGGTCTCTTTGCCTTTCATTCCTTCAGATTTCCCTCTGCGACTTCTCTCTTCTTCATCCTTCTTCACTTTCTCCTTCGTTATTCTTCTTCTTCTCTGCTCTCTGTCTCTATTTTCTGCTTTCAGAAGCCACGTTGACGGTGCTGCAAAGGAGTCGGAGCTCCCTCATGCTAGTGAAAGACGACCGTCGAAGCGGAAGAAGAAACATCCCCTGTTCCTGAGTCAATCAAGGAAGACAACAGTGTTCAAGAGGAGGCTGAACGAGTGGAAGTATCGAGCGAAGCAGCAAGGCAGACGACAAACATCCAAGCAGAAGAGTCTCTCGGAGTTTCGTAGTTGGTAGGGGGAGTACCTTATATCTTAAATGCATGGGTTATGGACGGGTTCCGGGTGCTGATGATTGTTGTTCTGTATTCTGTGTGTGTGATGTAGTTGCATGAGGAGTGTGTAATACCCGGGTGCATGATGAGTGAGAGTTGAGTGTTGCATGTTTAGTCCTGTCCTTGAAATGCTTGCTGATAGCCTTGAGAATGTTGAATGATTACATGGAAAGGGTGTGCTGAATTGTTAATGATGATTACCGTGTGGTTTATGTGACATGTAAGTCGTATGAATATAAAATGCTGACTACATGTGATCGAATGTTGGCGTAATGAATCTGATAATATATCACACTGATGCATATGTTGTCTGAGTCCTGATACTGTTGAATACTGATTGCATGATATGCTTGTGTTGTTGGATTACTTTATTGAATCCTGATACTGCTTGACACCGATTGCATGGGACGTATATGTTACGGTATTCATCCATTTGAGCTATGATACTGATTGCATGAGAAGCATGTGTGTTGGGCTAATATATTAAGTTCTGAGAATGCTTATTACCGATTGCATGTGATGCATGAATGGTTGAGTGAAAGGTTGTGTATGTGAATACTGTGTTGTGTGATGAATTCGAGTGTGGCGCATGGGATGCGTTTGTGCTGGGAGCACGTAGTGTGGGACACTACCATTGGTTATTTAAAAAGCGTGGGACGCTGTGAAATCCTTTGAGTGAGACTCAAGGTAGCCTCTGAGTGGGACTCGGGCTGCCCGTGAACACCTCTGTTGGCGCTGAGAGCGTTGGTGTCACCTTGTGGGCAAACGGTTGGGTACCTGTAAAACGGCCAAGCAGCTGGGAGCTGAGTTGGTAGCTGAGAGCTATATATAAAAAGGCTGGGAGCCTACGTTGCAACATCAAAAACCGATTACACACGAATATGGAACCGAGTGAATTATTCTGTGTGCATATATTGTTGATATCAATTGAAATCTGTTTTGTGAATAATTGTTAATGTTATTGTAGTGTTATGTGCATATATCCGAGTGAGACTGGTGGACTCTGATCGTGAAATGTTGAATGTGTACGTCCTGGTTAAATTGGTATTGTGTATATTTGATAGTAGTCGTGTACTTTATATTGCTGCATGATTGAGGATAATCCGAGTTAGTGTCTATCATTTAATATCTAAGAAGACTCACCCTTACTGTGGCAATTTTCAGTGAATATCTCTCGGCATGAGGAGTGGAGGAGGAGCTGAAGGCTGAGTGAAGTGCTGGTGCACTATGGAAATTAAGTGTTTATGTATATGCTGTGTATATGTTTTGTTAAGCCTTGGCCGGCTCGTATTTCAGTCGTAGTCTTTTTATACTAGAACTTGAACCCTCTTGGGTAGAAGACATGATCGTGTGCCTGTATTTATTTATATCCCTCTCTATATCATCATACTGTGTCTTGTTCTATATTGCGTGAATGATCCGAGTAATATATGTATGCGTACTTACTTAGTGTGTGAGGTTGGTATAACCATGGGTAGAAATGGGATTAAGAGTTGAAGGGGGAGGTGAGACAGTGATTTATTCTGAGTGCCGAAGAGTTTAAGTATTACCGAGTGAATGAGAGCACGGGACACCGAGTGAGGATTGATCTAGGTACTTTCTGAGTGATAACTGCTAGGATTTTTCCTGAGTGTAGAATAATTAACAATTTTCGAGTGGAAATCCAACGAGTGAAGGTTTCCTGACAGAAAAGCGACACCTAAGGCTCTAAGTGGACCCCATTATAGTAAATTATTAGTAGCAAGGGAATCTGAGTGAGTCTTGACTTAGTAGGATAACTAGAGTAGGAAAGATTATGGTTACCGAGTGAAAAATGAGTGAAATACCCCGAGTGGCAAAAAGGACGTGAAAGTTATTCCGAGTGAGAAGTCTTCATAGAATCCGAGTAAGTGGTGATGGGAATCATTTCTGAGTTGTTCGTATATGTGTCTGATTGAGTGAAGTCGTGGAATGTGTTATGCTTTTTGAATGGAGCTGATATATATAAGTGCCAATCCGAGTGAACTGAGAGTGGACCTTTCCGAGTGGACCAGGCACTGAAATCCGAGTGCGGGAATGCCGAGTGGAGTGAGCGAGTGCCGAGTGTAGCTTTTCGCTTCAGCGGGTGGGGTCTCGCTACAGCGAGTAGGGTTTGCGGGAAGGCTTTGAGTGGTACCGCCCAAGCGGAGTCAGATCTCGCTTGAGCGAGTGGGCGTTGTTGTGTGATCCGCCTGAGCATTTTTCTTCTTCCGCTGTCAGCCTCCTTGAGTCGGTTTTATTCCTCTTGCCTTCTTTCCCTTATTTCTTTTGTGCCCGATTATTCTGGTTTTAATTGTGAAAATTTTCTCTGTTTTTGGGGTTTATTTATTTTTTAAAAATTAGGGTGTTACACCTCGTCTCTCTTGGAGTACACTAAATATCATCGATTAACACGACCATGAATTTATTAAGATACGGGTGGAAGATGCGGTTCATATAGTCCATGAAAACAGTGGGTGTGTTCGTGACTCCAAAAGGCATTGCGAGATACTCTTAGTGACCGTAGCGAGTTTGAAATGCTATTTTAGGAAAGTCTTCTTTATTTACTTGAATTAGTGATATCATGACCTTAAATCAATCTTAGAGAAGACGATTGCCCCTCGCAGCTGATCCATTAAATCATCAATGCGCGGAAGAGGATACTGATTCTTGATTGTGACCTTGTTCAGCTGACGGTAGTCCATATACAGACGCATATTGCCATCCTTCTTCTTTACTAACAATACTGGAGCTCCCCACGGTGAAACATTGCGTTGAATCATTCCTTTTCCCAAAAGCTCTTCGATTTTCTTCTTGAGCTCCTCTAATTCCTTTGGCAACATTCGGTATGGAGTGATGGGGATCGGCCTAGTACCGAGTAGAATATTGATGCTAAACTCAATTTCTCTCTCTGGCGGTATCCTAGGTATACATTCTGGGAAGACTTCGGGAAACTCTCGAACAACCTGAAGTTGTTTAGTTTCTAACTTCTTCTCACACTTCGTGTTAGCAAGGACCACTGATGATCGCGTTCCTGATTACAATAGAATTACCTCCTGATTAACATCAATAGACTCAGATTCCCTAAGCTGAGAGTGCTTAGGTGACAGGAATCCATTGGATATAGATTTATGGTGACAGTCAATTAGAATGAGATTGACAGCAAGCCAATCTATTCTCAAAACAATATCTAGATTAATCAAGGGTAAACAGATTAGGTCTACATCATAGGACCTCTCATTAATGGTGATAGAGCATTTCATACACACAACAAAAGAACATATGGGTTCATTAGCAATAGTAATAACAATCATTTTACTAGATAAGTGAGTCAAAGGTAAGTTCAGATGTTTATCACAGTTCTTCAATATGAATAGATGAGTAGCTCTGGAATCATATAACACATTCAGAAGTACTCTACCCATAAAGCTTACGTAACCTCTTCTCCATTCATGGTGAAGACTTTAGCATTGCCTCCACCCCTGCCTACTACAACATTTCTCGGTCCTTGTTGAGCATTACCACCGCCTTGACGATTCAGATTCACCATTCTAGGATTATTAACTGACGCGCTAACAGCTGGTCCTCTATTTCCACGGCCTGTAGGACGTCTGATTAGATCTTTAACCCATCTCTTCGAAAAATTCAAGTTCTTCTCAGGGCAGACAAAACTCTAGTGTCCGGTCTTCCCACAGCTGTAGCATGCCGGGATCTGTCTAGGGCATTCCCCAACGAGGTTAGGTCCTCCACATTCATAGCACCTCATAGGTGGCCTGTCACTTTGAGTCCTCGTGAATCTACTGGGTCTATTGAAATTTGGTCGAGAAAAAGGCTTGCCAGACCTGAAGTGCTTCTAGGGTCGCTTGTTAAATACACGCTGCTCCGGCCCATGACTGGAAGTTCCCTTCGATTATTATGCTGACATATGCTAATAGATACGACATCTATCCACCAGGGTAGTGAATTGGGTGATTTACTGGCAGCAGATTGCCTGACGGATGTCCTGACTTAATCCTCCTTCAAACTTAGCACATCGAGAAGCCTCACTCATTTAGGTGTAGTAAGGACAACGCCTAGCCAACTCGTCAAACTTTGCTACATACTCCCTTACCGACATGAATCCTTGCCTCAGATTGAAGAAATCTTGCTCCTTTTGCCTCCTGATATCTTCAGGGAAATACTTGGCCAGAAACTCGGTCTTAAACCGCTCCCAAGTAATCTCAGCCCCATCAGCAGTCATCCTTACCCTCGTATGAGTCCAACAATGCTCAGCCTCTCCAACTGGCATGAAAGTGGCATAGACCACCCTATCTTTGTCCCCACATTGCATAGCTGTGAAAATCTTCTCTATTTATTTGATCCACAATTGAGCTCCCTCAAGGTCAAAACCTCCCTTGAATCGTGTGGGGTTGTTCTTTTTGAAGTCGACAAGGCCTTGATTCTACCTTGACGGGGCTTAGGGAGCATTCTCCCCCTGACGTTCTAGAGCTTCTACCATTTTATCTAACAGAGCATAAACAAGTAATCAATTTCTACTACGCGAGTACTAACGTCTCGCGAATAACTCTTTTGAGCACGAGGGAACCTTGGCGATCCACACCCCAAGCTTAAAGAATCGACCATGCTCTGATACCACCAATGTGACACCCTCAATTAACTATGACTAATTCCCACATTGGAACGTCCTACTTAATTAAGGAGTCACTAACTATTTAAGAAAAATAAGTTTTTTTATTAGTGAACATCACATGCAATTTAAACAGAAATCATAACATTGATCGATTCTTTGTCACAACAGTGTACTCAAAAGATAGGGGCTCGCAGGCTCCCAATAACAAATACTATGAAATAACACATAATAAAAACATCAAGATCTATAACGATCTCGACACAAGTTGAAAATATACATAGTCGACGCTCTCAATCCAACGTCCTCTACTACAGGTAGTCCAAGCCCTACTCGTTCTCACCTTGACCCTCTACTGATTATCATAGGATAGGAAAAACAACATACAACATGAAAGGGGTTAGTAAAAGCTCTCCATCCATAATTTTCACATGAAAGAGAAGCCTAAATATTAAGCAACATATAAATAACAAGCAAGGGGTTGTACATAACATACCTTAGAATAATCATACAACACTTTTGAAATACACAAGGAAAAAGGAACAACAACAAGGTTAGTCATACAATTATGGTATGCTTTGCATGTGTTAGGTTCAGTTATTATTCATCTTAATTTAATACCAATATGTAATGGGGCCCAACTTCCATTGATCAATCTCATATATCCATATCTATGTGCACAACAATCCCACCTTATTCTCCCTGCCCAACTACAGCGATGAAAGCTCTCCTCATTCTGGTTTTCACAAATTGGTAAGGACCCATAGTCTAATCATCATAATGGCCAATCACACATCTCATCAAAATGGGCACTCAACGGCCATAGAAACCCCCACCTCTTGTCAAAGTATATCAGAGTTTGCCATGGTCGTCCGGTATTGGGCGTGAATTTGAGCCATTGGAGGGCCGAATCCAATATACGTCCAAGACTACCCTCAAGGGTCGAGGTGCAACTGTTTTATCAGTGTACCTATAACTATAGGCTCCAGGGGATTATTCCAACATCCCTCCTTGACTCCAATTGCAATATTCCATAAGCTTATTTTATCATTAAGGTGCCTACGTACTAGACAGAACCTTACCCACTCGATGTATTTGTCCTTAAAGCGCGTAAAGTATTTATAGTAAAATCTTTTCGTATAGGAGGCACCAGGGCCAAGGTCTAAATACTACCCAAATTACTTTGCTTATAAGTATCAAGGTCGTTTCCTAAGCAAGTCTTAAATTTTTTTTCTAGGATTAAAATATCCAATGTATTTCTTTCAAATGTCCAAGAGATATCTAAATACATTTCGTTTATTCAACTTTTAGGGAACAAAATTCTCTAACTTATTTTGTTTCTTTATTCAAAAGTGTGATCTTAAAAATTAGATATTACCTTTTAAGAGAAAAATAAGGACAAAATAAATTTCTTATGATTTTTCAATTCTTTACCAATGTCGTTTCACCGTATTGACTTACAACGAACAAATTAAATTGGTTTCGACTTTCTAAAATTTTTATAAAGCCTTAGGTAAAACATTTTATCATTACAAAATATTTCTCCTAGTCCTATATTGAAAATAAAGAAATCCCCATTTTCTAAATTAAGGATATAATGTAGTTAATTTTCGTTGTTTATCAAAACTTTGTTTTTGTCGTATTTTATCTAGAAAATTTTGATTTGAGCAATTCCAAAGCCAAAAATATTTAACTTTCAAAATAATAATTAAATATAGTAAATTTAAATAATAAGTCTACCCAGAAACAGCCCCTACACGAAAAGGTAGCAAGGTGCCAAAGTTCGTCATTTTAACGTTCATAAAAACACATTTAAGGACAAATCGCGCGTCGGAAATTATTCAAACCAATTTTATTCATTTGTGTATTTTTCTTATGCTTAAAATTCATCTCTCATAACACAAAATATAGCTGCAAAATATTTTTTCCAAACTTCTCCAATTACTCATAAAAACACATTTTATATCATTTTTAACTTGCCGTTCGCATCTTAACTCGGGTCCCTTTTTATTCTCTTCATTAATTACCACATCCACAAAACTTTTGTAATTAAAGAGAACACTAAATCATCAAAAGTACAACATTTGAAACCTCTCATCATTTTCCAAACAAAAATGAGCTTCAAACGTTTATAAAATCATTTTTCCAAATTTCTAATATATCACATAATCACCACAAATATAAGCCATTTACTTTCTTTATTTAATAAAGTTCCAAAATTAAAGATTTATCCTAAAATTTGTTTTTATCACATTAAATTCAAAGATTAAATCATGCAAACAAACCCAAAGTGCTAAGTCATTTTTAAGCCTGATTTTACATTAGGATCTAATAACATCCAGTCTTTTAACCAGGAACGTTATTTTTCCAGCAGCAACAATTAATTATTTTAAGCAACAAACCCACTTTTAAAACATGTTAGGTCCTTTAAAATATAATAACATCACAAGCTACCACTTAAACCAAAGGAAATATAATATCTTGATATTTAGCATAACATGCAAGTATATTAAAATAATTTCTACAGCAACACAACTTGACATGTTAGTAACTTGATAATTTAATCTTCATAAAATCAAGGAATTTAACTTGATCATGGTACAACCATGATACCTCCCAAAGATCATAATTTTCCAAAGAATTTTTCAAAATTTCAAGCCATAAAATAAGGATATTTAGGAAGGTACCGAGGTATAAATGCCAACCTTACCATGCATGTATAAAATATGGATTTAAACAAGCCAATACTCCCCCCTTACCTCAAAGATTTCGGCCACTAAGAGAAAATACCAAAGACTTCAAGCCTTGCTACTAGATCATCATTTATGGCTTCACCATGGAAAGGAAAAATGGATGCTTGAAGGGTGGTGGTTGACGTTAATTTGATGGTGAGATGAAGTGGAAAATGTTTGATGTTTAGAGAAAATTCAAGAAGGTATGGTATTTGGAAAGTGGTATCTTGTTTAGGGGAGGCTAGAAAGGGTGGTAGAGTAACTTGAACTTAATGATGGCGGATGGATGGTGATATTTGATGTTACACCCTCGATTAACTAGGACCAATTCCCACACTGGAACATCCTACTTAATTAAGGAGTCACTAAAAATAGAAGTATTTTTTTTGGTGATCATCAGTACACGATTTAAAATAAATATATTACATAGATTGATTCCTTTAACATGAGAGTATTTAAAAGAGTACGGACCTCATCGGCTCCTGACAACTATTACAAAATAAGAGCACAATAGAAATGTCAAGTCTATAATGATCTCAACGCAAACAGAAAATATACACAAATTACGCTTCCAAACTGGCGTTCTCTACTGCAGTTATTCCAAGTCCTGCCCATGCTCGCCTTGTTCTTCTACTGATGATCACAAAAGGAAAAATAGTACACAACAATAAAAGGGGTAAGTACAAAGATCTCAACCCATAACATATACATAGAACGGTGGCTTAATATTTTAAACTATAGAAAATTTACATACAACATACCTTGGCATAGACATACAAAACTTTACATATACAATCATCAACAACAATCAGAGGGTTAGTCATATAATGATGGCATACTATGCATGTGTTGGATTCAATTATTTTAAGTCATAATTCTTTACCAATATGTAATAGGGCCCAACTTCCATTCCTCAATCTCATATACCAATAATCATGTGCACAATCTGCCACCCTTTATCTCCCTTGCCCAACTAGAACGACCAGAGCTCTCCTTGTTCTGGTTTTCACAAAAGGGTAAGGACCCACAGTCCAACAAACACAATGATCAATCAATATCTTGTTAGAACAGGCACTCAACGGACATAGAAACCCCCGCTTCTCATCGAATTATATCAGCGGTTACCACGGGCTCTCCAGCGTCGGGCGTGAATCCGAGCCATTGGAGGTTCGTCCCCGATATACTTCTAAGATCGCCCTCAGGGGATCGAGATGCCTGCTATTTCTCTAGTGTACGCATCACTGTAAGCTCTAGGGGAATATTCCAACATCCCTCCTTAACTCTAAATGCAATATGCCATATGCTCATCTTATCACTAGGGTGCCTGAGTTCTAGACGGAACCTAACTCACCTAGCGTACTTGTCCTTAAAATATGTAAATTATTTAAGCTATAAAACTTTTCATGTAGTATAGGCTAGGTCTCAAAGATTCAATACTACCAAAAATTCTTTTCATTAGAATATCAAGGTTATTTTCTAAAGGAATCTTATAAGAAATTCTATAGTATAAAATATTTAATTTATTGATATAATATACATCTAAGTAAAAAGAAGTAACATAATTTCAATTATATCTCTTGAATTTGTGAACTTATGAAAATCTAAGCTTTTAAAAAGACAAGTATAATGTTTTTAATTTAATCACTTACTAAGGTCGTTTCCTTGTATTTACTTATGGTAAAAGAATTTAATTGATTTTTACTTTCTAAAATTTCTCGTAAATCCTTAGATAAAATATATTATCATGGTAAGTGAATTCTCCTAAATTTCTATTGAAGATAAAGAATCCTCTTTTTCTAAAGTAAGATACAAAGTAGTAAAATTCTATTTCTTTGTCAAAACATTATTTTCATCGTATTTTATCTAGGAAATTCCGATTTGAGTGATTCCAAAGCCAAAAGTATTTAACTTTGAAAATACTAATTAAATATAGTAAAATTAAAATGAACTCTGCCCAGAAATCAGCCTCTACATGAAAAATTACCACATGCCAAAGTTCGTCGTTCCAACGTTCATAAAAATATATCTTAAAGGACAAATCGCGCGTCAAAATTCTTCCAACCAATTTTTCTTCTTTGGGTATTTTTCTTATTCTCAAAATTCACTTCTTATACCACCAAATACTTCTCCAAAACATTTTTACTAAATTCTTCCATTTTCCCCCAAAAATGTCGTTTATACCGTTTCTAACGTTTTGTTCGCGCCTAAATTCGGGTCCCTTTTAATTCTTTCAGTATTTGCCTCATTCGTAACGTTTAAATAGTTACAATAATGCCCAAATTTATTAAAATACAGCAACACCAACCATCACAAATAATTACCAAGAATTACTTTCTAAAATCCTTGTAAATTGTTTTCTTAATGTCATAAACATATCATTTAATTGCTACCACTAAAAATCACTTGTTCTTATTTTTAATAAAAATTCCAGAATTAAAGTTTTATATTAAAATTTATTTTTATCACATCATTTTCAAAGATCAAGTCATGTTGCCAAATTTCAACCACAAAAATCAGTTTTTCAAGTTTATACGTCAGGATCTAAAATTATTAAGTTGTTTACTAACCATTAAAAAAATTTTCACCAGCAATATTAGTTCACTATTTATTATAAAATTCATTTTAAAAGATTTCATATTTTCTAAAATATCACTAACACCACAAGCCACCAATTAAGCCAAGCAACACAAAATTTAACAAGTTATCACATGCATAGAATTACAACCAACCAAAAATCTACAGCAATAAAATTCACAAGTTAGTAACTTATCATTAAAATTGCAAAACTCACAGAAATAATTAAAACTATGGTTTAGCCATGATATCTCTTTAAAGATCCACACTTTTCACAAGGATTTTTCAAGATCTAAACCATACAAACTAAGATCATTAAGGAGACATCAAAGTATAAGTGTTAAGGGACACTTATACTTCACCATGCATGTATTATTTCATCAATTTTAACAAGAAAGGGACTCCCCCTACCACCAAAATTCATCCTCCAAGAAAAGTGGCAAAGACTCTAAAATTTGCTTCTAGACCACCATGGATGGCTTCATCACGGAAGAAAGAAATGGATGCCTTAGAGGATGGTGGATTCACGTGAATTTTGTTGGTGGAATAATGAAAAAAAGGTTGTTGTCTTTGAGACGCCCCTAGAATTTTGGGGAAATTTTTCGCGTTTTTATAAATCATAGTTCAGTAAAAAGAGAATAAGTGGTGAAGCGTTTAATACAACACTTGGATCCATAAAAGCCACTCCCATACATGAAGAAATGAGAGGGTAATTAAAAATATGATTTAGTAATAATTGTCCAATTAAAAATAGCGGAAGAATTAATTTAAATTGATTGATGTATAGGTGAATTTAAGAGGAGAGAGTTATAAGATTCCATGATTCATAATATATCAATAATACTCTTAAGGTAATGCTTAATGAAGAATTAGTGCATTGGAATAAAAAAAATTACTTGAAACAAGCAATTATGTGAATCAGTGTGCTCCTCGCTCAAGCGAGAATCCCATTCGCTTGAGCGAGCCAGCGTAGTCACACTTAGGCGAGCTGAGGTGAGACTGAGTGAAGAGAGATAATTTGCATCTAGGGCTCCTCTCGCTTGAGCGAGATGTGAAGGGAATCCTTAAGCGGGCCAGTGGGACGCTTGAGCGAAGGGAGGAGGTATGCATCAGGTACCAATCTCGCTTGAGCGAGACAAGTCTCGCTTGAGTCAGATTGCTCCAGCAACATTGGTAACTCTCTGGCCGATTTTCGCTTGGGTGAGGCATCTCTCGCCTGGGCAAAAATCGTTCAGTATCAAATTCCCTTCCTCCTCGCTTGAGCGACCGCCGTTCTGCCTCAGCAAAAATAGTCCAGAGGCTAACCTCTGATTCCATGACAATCTCGCTTGGGCGAAATAGACACCCGCTCGGGCGAAATCAGGCCAGAGGCCAAAACTCTTATTCATAACAATCTCGCTCGAGCGAGATTCTCACTCGCTTGAGCGAGTTATGTAGAAAACGACTAATTATGGTAATTTCATGCAACTTGCTATACCATAATCTATTCTACCCCAATTCATTTCATCCCAACATGCCTTACACATCATATGGTATATTTATAACATGTCTCATTCGTCTTTACTCCCTAAAATCCTTTCTAGTCCATAAATTCATACCAAGTTAAACACTTTATCTATTATATTTGCCAATCATTATTACACAATATAAATCCTCATTTTGCATCATCATGTATCCATAAATTCTATCAAATTCATTCATTCAAATCTTAAACATTAACACACATCATCCTCCGTTCATTACATCATTAGGTCATAAATGAAAATTGGTCATACACTAAGATCCAATTTTCCTCTATGACCGCCAAAATCATCTATCACCTAGGATTACCAAAACAAGCATACATTACATCATATGATATAGAAAATTTAGGTATCGCCGGCCAAGGCACTTCCTATACAACTATTTACCTCCACAGCCAAAATGTACTTTAAAATGCTAACTCTTCCCATGAATGCCCTGCATAACAAATCTAAAAAAATGACAATATGGGAGAGTGAGTCCACATTCCAAAGGAATGAATATGAATACCATGTGATTACGTATATATGCATCTAAACATGTATACTTTGCACCTGCATAACATTCATCATGCCATATACCATCACCATTCCATCATACATTTATCATAAATAACAACACAATCCCAAACAAAGTACACAAGCATATACATAATCACGTCCCTCGACAATTAGACTATCACACAACTATTATTTGGTATTCATATCTTTTATGTTGTCTAAAAATATATTTTTACTTCCTCAATACATCCATCACCATATCTCATCATCTTTGGTATACCTCCTTGCTATATGTAAATTCTCTTAAGCTAATGCATATGCACAAAGGAATATTTCAACAATTACAGATCTGACTGTGGGATTTACAACACCGAATGTGGGATTCAAGCATGGTCATCTAACCATACCCCTACTGCAGTAGTAAAATGTG
This sequence comes from Clitoria ternatea, assembly GCA_037962975.1. Taxonomy (NCBI): domain Eukaryota; kingdom Viridiplantae; phylum Streptophyta; class Magnoliopsida; order Fabales; family Fabaceae; genus Clitoria; species Clitoria ternatea. Next base: position 138,614,463 of record CM075670.1, read on the forward strand.
TACACTTATTCTATAAATTGCATGCATTCACCAATTGTTTTACTGGTACCAAAACGCATCGCCCATCTTGCAACACCTGATCATTTCACCATGACCGCTATAACATCCCAAAATTATTAATGATAAATTTAGAATGGAAATTTATAAGTATGAATGTGGGAACTGGCTGTATATCTCTTTTTGTGTGTATCAAATGATGGAGATATCCAAACTTGGCTTTTAATGAGGATTTCAGAGTAAGAAATCTGATAACAAGCTTTATGTGCCTCAAAATGTCATATATGATATGTCATATATGATTTAATAGGCCTACAATGAGATACCATATGTGGAGCTGGGACAAATTCGTTTTCTGGTCATGTCATAGTATTCTCGCTTAAGCGAGAAAGAATCTCGCTCAGGTGAGAATCCCTTACATTAGTATTTAAGCGTTTGGGATCAATCTCGCTCAGGCGAGTGAGCTCTAGCTCAAAGCAAGAAGCATGTTAAGCAACTTGGGAGTTACTGGACGAATTTCGTTCAAATAGGAACCTTAGAAAATAATTTTGTGATATAGTGAGTGAAATTCTAAGGGAAAAAGGAAAATTTCGAGTGACTAAGAGAAATTCCGAGTGAAGGTTGTGTTTTCCAAGTGGAACATGGCCGAGAGAGTTTATTCCGAGTGGAATCCTTGTCTGAAGCACTTCTGAGTGAAGTGGGACTGATAGAACCACTTCTGGGTGAAAGAATCCAAGTGACTCACCTTGGAATGACTCACTGCTGAGTCAAAAGCATTCAAATGACTCATTTCTGAGTCAATTATATCTGAATGACTCAATTCCGAGTCAAACATCTCAGAAGGACTCATTTCTGAGTCATGCATTGTTACGCATTTTGATTTCTGAGTGAAAGTTTCCTGAGTGCCCATTTCTGAGAAGAAGTACAAAGGAAAATTTATTTATGAGTGAAATATGACTGAAGAGATACTTCCGAGAGAGGAACCAGAGTTGTGTAATATTTCGAGTGAGCCTTATGTATACGACTCTATTTCCGAGTGAGAATCATACGTGTGGGCATTTTTCGAGTGATGATGGCCTTAATGGACTCTGAGTAAAATGTAGTTGAAGAAGTTGGCCTAACCTTGGCTAAGTAATGATTAGCAGAGTGAACCCCGAGTGGGGAAAACTTTAATATTCCTGAGTGTTGCTTTCTGAGTGAAAGATGTTATAACTATTTTGAGTGAAAGTTATATATATATCTTCCGAGTGAATGAAGTTCTATATTCCGAGTAGATAAGATTTGAATAAGTCCGAGTGAGATGGCTTAGTGAATTCCTCCAAGTGACGAAAGGGCAGAGTAATTCCGAGTGGAACTTGAGAGTGGAGTGCCTCCGAGTGTGTAATCCCGAGTGGGATGGCACCTGCTGAGGATATACGGTAAAAATGAAGAATAGTTAGTTTTGGAATGAATTAACCGAGTGAGGATCAACCTGATGAGGAGTCAGTTTTGGGATGACATACCGAGTGAGTAATCAATTAAGAGATGAGTTGGTAAGGAAAGGAACTGCCGAGTGGGAGACTGATTGAGAGCTGACTCAGTTTCAGGAGGTTCTGCCGAGTGGGAATCTGAGAGCTTTGAGTGGGTCTAGACTAAGTTGTTGAGTGGAAACCGAGTGGATGAAGGATCGGTTTTGGGGAATGACGACCTCTGGTCAGATTTCACTTAAGCGAATGAATTCCTCGCTTAAGCGAGTGAAGAGAGGCATAGGTGAGACTTGTGTGTCTCGCTCAAGCGAGTCGGAATTCGCTTGAGTGAGATGGACCCCCTGATGCATAATTTCTCCTTTCAATCAGCCTTTTTTTTACTTCGCCCAGGCGAGCATACTGCGCTCAAGCACGCTCGGCCCTGATACTTTATTTTTCATTTCGCCCAAGCGAAGACAGTATGACTCGCTCAAGCGAGTCGGAAACGCTTGAGCGAAACTCCCTTCTGCCAGTGTTATATAGGGCACTCGCACAAGCGAGAGAGGATTTCGCTTGAGCGAGAGGGACTCGGTTTTGTAACATCCCAATTTTGAAGTTAAGTGCCGAATGAAAATAAACCATTACGATTTTGATCTCAAAGTAGGAAGTTAACTATTAATTATAATCAACTTAACTTAAGGAATAACGACAAATTAATTAGGCTTAGTTGGTAAAAGGTGGTTGTTTATGATTGGAGAGTTGTATGAGTGGACTGCAATTCACGTTTTCCCCATTCCACTTTCTTTCTCTTCGCATGCATATACATACGCTCTGTGTCCCCGTGAATATTCATCCTTCCTTACTGCTTCATCCTCTCCTTTCTTCTTTCTTCGTCTTCGTCCTCTTTTCTCCTCCCCTGCTTTTGTTCTTCGTTTCTGGAGACCACGACGACGGTACTGCAGAAAGGTCAGAGTCCCCTCTGACTGGTGAAGGACGATCACTGAAGCAGAGGAAGAACAACCCCCATTCCCGAGCCGATTGTAGGGCACAACTGTACAAAGGGAACTGGACGAGGCAGAAAGGACGTCAGACCAAACGTCAGAGAGCGGAGGAGCTTCCCAAGTCCCTTCTGTAGGTAGGGGGCGCTTGTATGTCAAATGCATGGTTCACGAACGGTGCCGGATGAATGTACTGCTTTAAGTGTGTGCATGTGTCTGTGACGAATATGTGCGATGCATGATTGATGATCTTGGATTCCATGTGTATGATAGTAGCATCTTGATAGTAGTTATACAATAATTGCATGTAATCAAGGTGGTGGTAATGTAGTCTGATAGCCTTTCTCATATAGACGAGTATGATGCATGGTTCTATCACTGTTAATACCGTGAGGATATGAACGTGTGGCTGTTAGTTGATTCGTTCGATGTTATTACCCTGAACTGTCTGATTGATATGCATGCTGGTATGATCGACAAAGTAAATATAGGGACTATGTGGAATCGGTTTCTACCTTGATGGTTACGAAGGATGTGTCGGACGAGTGATGATGCTTGTTGATAAAACGCATAAGCTGCATGTGTAGGAATGGGGTGACCCATGGAAGGTCAAGAGCCCCGAAGGAATGGCTTCCAGCTACAGACCTTGGCTAGATCCTGTGAGAGCTCGTGGTAACCGTGGGAGCTAGAGATAAGTCTCGAGACGTCAATGGGAGGCCGGTACCACGCGGGAAAAGCTGATGGACGAGAGGCCAGTAAGGGGGAAACTGTAACTGAAAGTCATTACTTAAGTCGGATCCGCAGGCGTGCATGTAGATATGATGTTGGTTAGGATAGTACGTGTGGTATGTCTTGGGGTAATACGAATGAATTCCGAGTGAGTCGATGCATGTGTTGTGTGCATGAGAATGAACCTTATGGGGTATGCATGTGAGTGTATGTCATTGAAATTATCCTAGTCTGCATGGTCATAGTGTAATCTAAATGCGACCGAGTGAACGTAAGTGTGCGTACTGACACTGATACCGAGTCTTTGACTGTGATTTTATATGTAAAAGCTTACCCCTACTGTGGCTACATTTTTCAGTGAATATCTCTCGGAATGAAGGATGAAGGAAGAGCTGAGTGCAGAGCGGAGCATCCGAGCGCTATTGAATATATGTGTATATGTATATACTGTGTATAAGGTCTTGTTAAGCCTTGGCCGGCTCGTATTTTGGTCTTAGTCTTTTATATCAGAACTTGAACTCTCTCGGATAGAGAGAACATGACAAAGTGTTTGTAATTATTTAAATACATCCCTATATATATATATATATATTGTGCGTTTATCCTATGCTATGAGTGATGTGCGAGTGATAAATATGGGTGTACGGGTATACTTTCCGAGTGTATGGAGTCAGCGTGGCTATGGGTAGAAGTGGAGCTAAGTTGTTGTTGGGGAAAGAGAGATATTGAGTTATTCCGAGTGATGAGGAGTTGAATAGCACCGAGTGATTGAGGTTATATAGTCTAGAGTGGGGATTGGTTTGAATTCTTAAGTGATATCTGTGAGGTTTTCCCGAGTGGAGAATAATCAACGATTTCCAAGTGAGAATCCGCCGAGTGAGAGTTCACCGACCAGAGAACGACACCTAAGACTCTAGTGGACCCATTGTAATAAATCAGTAAGTAGTTAGAGAATCGGAGCGAGTCTTGACTTAGTGGGAAAATCAGAGTAGGAAGTACTACGGTTACCGAGTGAAAAGTGAGTGAAATGTCTCGAGTGGCGTAATGGACGTGAAAGTTATTCCGAGTGAGAAGTCTTCATGGATTCCGAGTGAGCGGCTTTGGGAATCATTTTCGGGTTGCCAATATATATATATACATAAAACCCGATCATGTGGAGCCAAGGAGTGTGTTATGCTATCTGAATGAAACTGGTATGTATTAGGGTCATTCCGAGTGAATTAAGAAGTAGACCTTTCCGAGCGAACTATACACCGAAATCCGAGTGGGGGAAATACCGAGTGAGGTGACAGGATGCCGAGTGTAGCTTCGCTTAAGCGTCTTCTCTTTCGCTGTACATATGTCCATTCCCCTTGTCTTCTTTCCCTCCTTCTCCTTGTTGTGCCCGGTTTTGTTAATTTGAGCAGATTATGTACGGTTTACTAACTTTAAATTTGAAAAATTTCCCTGTTGGTTTTATTTATTTAATTAAAAATTAGGGTGTTACATTTTGGTATCAGAGCAGACCGAAAGGTCCAAGGCCAAGGTATGCTTACCGAGCGTAAGCGGGTGTGTGCATTATGACCGAGTGGTCATCATTATTGTGATATTTGTTGAACCTGATTGATATTGTAATATTGATTTGTGGATAGGAGGTTGCTCCCTCCTGGTCTGACTGATTGTATAACATATAGAAATGGCATAGTGCTAAGGTTACTGAATGATGGGCTGAGATACGATAGGTAGTAAGTAACTTGGTATACTTATCCTTGAAGGGGTGTTAATTTCAGGATAAGAGATGATGAATCGCCAAAGTATGGAGGCCATAGCCAAGGCCTTCCAACGTTTTGCTGACATGTTCGAGAGACAGGGCCAGCAACGAGCTGAAGAAGGTCAAGTGTTGGACCGCTTCCTAAAAAAGAAGCCGAGTGAATTCCAAGGAGGACGTAACCTTGAGGCAGCTTTTAAATGGACTCAAGAGCTGGAAAGGATTTTTGGGGGTCTTCACTGTACCGAGGCCCAGAAGGTAGAATGTGTAGTGTATATTCTGTGAGACAAGGAGGAGAACTGATGGAAGATAGCCAGAAACCGACTGACTGGCGATGACACCCAGCTGACCTGGGAAAATTTCAAGACATGCTTCTTAGAGAAGTACTTTCCCGACACAGTAAGGAGTCGGAAGGAGTTGGAGTTTATGGAATTGAAACAGGGTTCCATGACTGTGGAAGAATACGCGGCCAGATTTGAAGAATTGTGCCTATTCTACCCACCCTTACAACAACCCGGGACTGAGAATTCCAAATGCCTTAAATTCGAGAATGGATTGAGATCACATATTAAGAGAGCCTGTAGATACCAAGAGGTCAGGAGTTTTCCTGCATTGGTGAATAAGTGTAGAATATTTGAAGAAGATGACAAGGCCCACTCAGGCCAGAACAGTAGAGCAGGTTCCTCCTTGAGGCCTCAACAGTCACGTTTTAAGAGACCAGGTAACATTGGGAGAAATGGACCCTTTACTAGATATAAAGATCGCAGTAATCAAGGGAAACAGATGAGTGGATGACCAAAATATGGCAAGTGTTTTAAATGTGGTGGCGACCACTTTGCTCAGAATTGCGATAGTGAAGATGTCAAGTGTTTTCATTGCAAGGAGAAGGGGCACATTCGCCCTAACTGCCCCCAACTCCGTCAAACAAGTACCAATGTGCGTCAGGGAGGTTCCCAGGTGAGGAGCCGTGGAAACGAGGGTCAAAGCTCGGGGGCAGAAGCAATAGAGCCAGAGGAAATATGATGTTTACCCCAAATAACCGGAGGAGAAACACCGATCAACCAGCTGCTAGAAGAGTCTACGCCATCAGTGCTGAGGAAGCTGCACAGGCAAACGACCTAGTGCAAAGTAAGTGCCTACTCGGTAAATATACACTTAGCGTAATTTTTTATTCTGGAGCCACCCACTTCTTCATAGCTGATGATTGTGTAAGACGTTTGAGATTACCAACTGTGGATATGGATCGGATTTTGGAAGTGGCCAACCCGACTGCCCAGAGGTGTTGACATCATCGATGTGTAAAGACGTAACGTTTGTATTGGACGATCGGAGTTTTACCTTCGATCTTGTGTGTGTGTCTTTGAAGGACCTTGATATCATACTCGGCATAGATTGGCTTTCAGCCAACAAGGTGTTAGTAGATTGTAGAAACCGAAGGGTAATCTTCCCAAGACAGCACAATGAGAACTACAAGGCACAAGGTATAGCTCTATTGTTTATGATGCTTTGTTTAACCGAGGGCGAGAGTAGAGTCCGAGTGAATGATATTTCGACTGTCTGTGAATTCCCCGAGGTGTTTCCGGATGATGTGCCGGGTGTCCCTCCGAGTAGAGAAGTCGAATTCTCTATAGACCTGATCCCTGGAGCCGAGCCAGTCTCCAGTGCACCTTATAGGATGTCCCCAACTGAATTAGCCGAGTTCAAGAAGCAGGTAGATGAGCTACTCAGAAAACCATGGGGCGCACCTGTGCTGCTTGTTAAGAAGAAGGATGGCAGCATAAGGCTATGTATAGATTACCGACAACTAAACAAACTCACAACTAAGAACCGATACCCATTGCCCAGAATTGATGATCTGATTCACCAGCTGCGTGGCGCTTCAGTCTTCTCAAAAATCGACCTACGATCGGGATACCACCAAATCCGGGTGAAGGACTCGGATATTCCAAAGACTGCCTTTAGGACTCAGTATGGTCACTACGAGTATGTAGTGATGCCGTTCGGTGTGACAAACGCCCCTACTGTCTTCATGAATTACATGAACATCATATTCCACCCATATCTTGACCGATTCGTAGTAGTTTTCATTGATGATATCCTAATCTATTCTAAGACCCCTGAGGAGCATGAAGAACACCTCCGAGCGGTACTTCAAGTGTTGAAGGAGAAGCAGTTGTTTGCAAAGCTGTCGAAATACCATTTCTAAATGGATAAGATCCATTTCCTCGGACATGTGATTTCCGAGGAAGGTGTCTCGATGGACCCCTCGAAAGTGGCAACTATAATGGCATGGGAGAGACCCTAGTCGGTCTCGGAGATAAGGAGCTTTATGGGCCTGGCTGGTTATTATAGAAGGTTCATTGAGGGTTTTTCTAAGTTGGCTCTACCACTGACTAAATTGACTCAGAAAAACATCCCCTTCGTGTGGGATTCTGAGTGCGAGAGTAGTTTCTGAGGGCTAAAAGACAAATTGACGACCGCCCCAGTACTGGCATTGCCTGACTTGCAAAGGAGCTTCGTGGTTTACTGTGATGCGTCGGGACTCGGATTGGGATGTGTGTTAATCCAGGAAGATCGAGTGATAGCTTACGCCTCTCGGCAATTAAGACCGCACGAGCAGCATTATCCGACCCACGACTTGGAATTAGTAGCTGTGGTGTTCGCGTTGAAGATCTGGAGGCATTACTTGTACGGGTCCAGATTTGAAGTATACAGTGATCACAAGAGCCTCAAATACTTATTCGACCAAAAGGAGCTGAATATGAGGCAGAGAAGATGGATGGAATTTTTAAAGGACTACGACTTTGAGCTGAAGTACCATCCGGGTAAGGCAAACATTGTTGCCGATGTGTTGAGTCGGAAATCCCTTCATATAGCAGCAATGATGGTGAAGGAAGTGGAGTTATTGGAACAGTTCTGAGACATGAACTTGCATGTTGACATTCTGTAACATCCCAATTCCAAAGTTAATTACCGAATGAAAATTAAATGATAAAAACCTAAATGCAAAGTAAAGAATTATTAATCATAATCAATATAGCTTGTGAGTTAGTGACAAGCTGATTGGACTTAGTTGGTGGAATATGGCTATTTTTGAGTGGCGGAAGGTGTGAGTGGACTGCGACTCACGCTTTCCCATCCCACTCCTTCCCCTCGTATACGTATATATATATGCGTACCCTATATTACCGTGGGTGCAAAAACTTCTCCCACTACTTCATTCTCTCTTTTCTTCTTCGTCTCCATCTTCTTTTCCTTCCCCTGTTTTTGTTCTTCACGACGATAGTGCGGGAAGAAGGTTAGAGCCCTCCAACTGGTGAAGGACGATCGTTGAGGCAGAGGAAGAACAACGCTTCATTCCAGAACCGAGTACAGAGTACGACGGGGCGAAGGAAGGCCAAACGAATCGGAAGAAGGGCGTCGGATCCAACGACGAGAGCAGAAAAGCTTCTTGAGGTTCCCTCTGAAGGTAGGGGGCACTTGCATATCAAATGCATGGTCCACGAACGGTACCGGATGAATGTACTGCTTGAGTGTGTGCATGTGTTTCTGACGACAGGATCTTGTGCATGATTGTTGGTTTTGGATTTTGTGCGTTTTACAGTGGCTATATAGTAGTTGCGTGCAATTAAGATGGTGGTAATGTGGACTGTTAGCCTTTGATAATGACGTATGAAATGCATGGTTCCATTTTGTTAACACTGTGAAATATGAATGTGTGCCCGTTAGTTAATTGTTTGTCAAATGCTATTACTTGATTGCCCGATTGTTGTGCATATTGGTATAACTGATAAAGTAATATAAAGGTTGTGTTGAATCTGTTCTACTTATGGTTACGACGGAGGTATCGGTTGTGTGATGGTGCTTACTGGAAATGCATTAGCTGCATGTGTAAGAGTGGGGTAACCCGTGGAAGTTCATGAGCCCGAGGGAATGACTTCCAGCTACAGACCTTGGCTAGATCCCGAGAGAGCTCGTGGTAGCTGTAGGAGCTAGAGAGGAGTCTCGAGACGCCTATGGGAGGCCGGTACCACATGGGAAGAGCTGAGGGACGAGGGGCCAGTAGAAGGGAAACTGTAACTGAAAGTCATCCCTCGAGTCGGATCCGTAGGCATGCATGTAGATATGAGGTTGATTAGAATAGTACGCATAGCATGTGTTGAGTGTTATGAATGATTTCCGAGTGTGTGGACATTTGTATGTGTTGTATGTGTGCCATAGATAATATTCTGCTTCCCTAACCTTAATTGACTTGAAAACGATTGAATGAGGTGAGTGTGTGCATTGACACTGATACCGAGTCCTTGATTGTCATTTTACCTGTAAAAGCTCACCCCTGCAGTGGCTACATTTTCAGTGAACATCTCTCGGAATGAAGGATGAAGGAGGAGCTGAGTGTAGAACAAAACAGCCGAGTGTTTTTGAATATATGTGTATATGTATTACCATGTGTAAGGTCCTGTTAAGCCTTGGCCGGCTCATGTTTTGGTTTTAGTCTTTACATTAGAACTTGAACAGCTTCGGGTAACAGAAGTCATGATGAAACTCTTGTAATTATTTGAATGCTTTCATATGTATATATATTGTGTATTCTTCTATACTGTGAGTGATGTCCGAGTGGTGAATATGGATGCATGAGTATGTCTTATGAGCGTAGAAGGTTAGTGTGTTTATGGGTAGTTATGAAGCTGAGTGATTCCGAGTGAAAGATTATATGTAAGCCGAGTGAGGAAGAGCTTGTACTTCTGAGTAAAAAGATCCTAAGTGATCCCCCGTCTGAAGGAGGAGTTAATGGAGTGGTTTGGAATGGAATGTACTCTAAGCGTAGGATAATTATAATCCGAGTGATCAAATTGTAGTGTGCCGAATGAGTTAGCTGTTATTCCCCGAATGACTATAGGCCTGAGGATTTCCGAGTAGATGTAAATATGAAATTCGAGTGAGATTCATTCATATGAGTTCCCGAGAGAGAAACACTTAGATGGATTCTTAGGGAAGTTTCCTCCAATGACATCCTGGTGAGTAACTTAGTGGAAAGAATCTCGAGCGCATAGGCTTAACTGATTCCGAGTGAAAACGCGTATAAACTCCGAGCGGGAAATATTCCGAGTGAGAGTTTATAGAATCTGAGTGGAAAGTCCCCTACTTACCGGGCGAATCTAGTATGTACCTTGGTGGATAAATATGAGAGACTATGTTATAGAAGGTAGGCGTGGGAGTCGATTCCTGAGTGCTGGAACCCCTCATACCCGAGTTGCCTTAGGATTGAATCCCGAGTGGACTTAGTCGTTTACCGAGTGTATGGATGTTTCGATGCCGAGTGAGGGATTAGATGAGTGAGACTCCTCGCTTCAGCGAATGGAGGATTCGCTCCAGCGAATGTGGATCGCTGGAAGGCGTTATCGCGGTATCGCTCGGGCGAGTTGGACGTCTCGCCCAGGCGGATTCGTGCTTCGCTTGGGCAAGTGTACGCTGTGTGGTGGTCCGCTCAGGCGCTGTCTGTGTTTCCATGTGAATGTTTTTTTTTAATTCCCTTGCCTTCTTTTTCTCTTTCTTCTTGGCCATGGGACCAGCTCTCATATCTCCATATATGGGAGTATTTTTTTTCTTATAGATCCAGGTTATTTCCCAATTAATTCGTGAAAATTTTTCCCCCTAAAATTTACGATGTTATATTTTGGTATCAGAGCGGACCGAAAGGTCCAAGGCCAAGGTATGCTTACCGAGTGTAAGCGGTTGCGTGTTTTCTGACTGGATGGTCATTATTGTTGTGATATTGGTTGAACCTGATTGATGTTGGCTTGTGGATAGGAGGGTGTTTCCCCTCCTGGTCCTATTGATTGTATAATATATATAGAGATAGCATGATGTGCTAATTCATTGAACATTAGGCTGAAATCCGAATGGTAATGAGTGGCTCGGTATACTTATCCTTGAATGTTAATTTCAGGATAAGGGATGATGCATCGTCAAAGCATGGAGGCTATAGCCACAGCATTCCAACGCTTTGCAGACGTGTTTGAGAGGCAAGGCCAGACTTGAGCTGAGGATGGCCACGTGCTGGACCGCTTCCTGAAGAGGAAGCCGAGTGAGTTTCAGGGAGGACGTAACCCGGAGGCAGCTTTTAAATGGACTCAGGAACTGGAAAGGATTTTTGGGGGTCTTCGTTGTACTGAGGCCCAAAAGGTAGAATGTGCAGTGTATATGCTGCGGGATGAAGCGGAGAACCGGTGGAAGATAGCCAGAAACCGATTCCCTGATGATGATGCTCAGCTGACATGGAACGATTTTAAGACATGCTTCTTAGAGAAGTACTTCCCTGACACAGTGAGGAGTCAGAAGGAGTTGGAGTTTATGGAGTTGAAGCAGGGCTCCATGACTGTGGAAGAGTATGCGACTAGGTTCGAAGAATTGTGCCTATTCTACCCACCTTTTCAACAACCGGGGACGGAGAGCTCTAAGTGCCTTAAATTTAAAAATGGGTTGAGATCGGATATTAAGAGGGCCTGCAGATATCAAGAGATCAGGAGTTTTCCTGCATTAGTGAACAAGTGTAGAATATTTGAGGAAGATGACAAGGCCCACTCGGGCCAGAGCAGCAGAGCCAACCAGTATTTGAGGCCTCAGCAGTCACGTTTCAAGAGGCCAGGAAACGTAGGAAGAAATGAACCCTTCACTAGATATCAGGATCGCGGTGACCGAGGGAGACAGATGAGTGGACGACCCAGGTATGGCAAGTGTTTTAAATATGGCGGTGACCACTTTGCTCAGAGTTGCAATGGTACCGATGTTAAGTGTTTTCACTACGGGAATAAGGGGCACATTCGCCCTGACTGCCCCCAGCTCCATCAAACAAATGCTAGTGTGCGTCAAGGAGGGTTCCAGGTGAAGAGCAATAGGAATGATGGACAAAGCTCTCGGGGCGGAAACAACAGAGCTAGAGGGAATATGATGGTTGCCCCAAATAACCGGAGGAGAAACACCAATCAACCAGCTGCAGGAAGAGTCTACGCAATCAACGCAGAGGATGTCGCACAAGCAAATGACTTAGTGCAATGTAAGTGCTCACTCGGTAGATACACACTTAGTGTAGTTTTTGATTCTGGAGCCACCCACTCCTTCATAGCTGATGATTGTGTAAAACGTTTGAAATTACTGACCGTGGAAATGGATCGGATTTTGGAAGTAGCCAATCCGACTGGTCCTAAGGTACTGACCTCATCAATGTGCAAAAAGGTGACGTTCGAGTTGTGCGATCGGAGTTTCACTTTCGACTTAGTTGCATACCTTTGAAGGATCTTGATATCGTGCTCGGAGTATATTGGCTTTTAGCCAACGAAGTGTTAGTGGATTGCAGAAACCGAAGGATAATCTTCCTGAGACAGCACCATGAGGACTGCACAACACAAGGTATACCTCAACTGTTCATGATGCTTTGTCTAACCGAAGGCGAGAGTAAAACCCGAGTGAACAGAATCCCGATTGTCTGTGAATTTCCAGAAGTGTTCCTTGAAGACGTACCGGGTGTCCCTCCCAATAGAGAAGTTGAATTCTCTATAGACTTGATCCCTGGGGCCGAGCCAGTCTCCAGTGCACCTTATAGAATGTCCCCAACTGAATTAACCGAGTTGAAGAAGCAAGTAGATGAGTTACTCGGAAAGCAATTCATTAGGCCGAGTGTATCACCATGGGGCGCACCTGTGCTACTTGTTAAGAAGAAGGATGGCAGCATGAGACTTTGTATAGACTACCGACAGTTGAACAAACTCACAATTAAGAATCGTTACCCGCTGCCTAGAATTGATGACTTAATTGACCAACTGCGTGGAGCCTCAGTCTTCTCAAAGATCGACCTGCGATCGGGATACCACCAAATCCGAGTGAAGGACTCGGATATCCCAAAGACTGCCTTTAGGACTCGGTATGGCCACTACGAGTATGTGGTGATGCCGTTCGGTGTGATGAACGCCCCGGCTATCTTCATGAATTACATGAACAGCATATTCCACCCCTATTTAGACCGATTCGTAGTTATTTTCATTGATGACATCCTAGTCTATTCTAAGACTTCTGAGGAGCATGAAGGACACCTCCGAGCGGTACTCCAAGTGTTAAAGGAGAAGCAGTTATTTGCGAAGCTTTCAAAGTGCAAATTCTGGATGGATAAGATCCACTTCCTCGGACATGTGATTTCCGAGCAAGGTGTCTCGGTGGACCCTTCGAAGGTGACAGCTATAATGACATGGGAGAGACCCAAGTCGGTCTTGGAGATAAGGAGCTTTATGGGCCTGGCAGGCTATTATAGGAGATTCATTGAGGGTTTTTCTAAGTTGGCTTTGCCACTGACTAAATTGACTCGGAAAAACATTCCCTTTGTGTGGAGTCCCGAGTGTGAGGGAAGTTTCCGAGAGCTGAAGAACAAGTTGACGGCTGCACCAGTGCTGGCATTACCTGACTTGCAAGAGAGCTTCGTGGTTTATTGTGATGCATCAGGACTCGGATTAGGGTGCGTGCTAATGCAAAAGGACCGAGTGATAGCGTATGCCTCTCGGCAATTGAGACCACACGAGCAGCATTATCCGACCCACGATTTGGAGTTGGCAGCTGTGGTGTTCGCGTTAAAAATCTGGAGACATTATTTGTTCGGGTCCAGATTCGAAGTATACAGTGATCACAAGAGCCTCAAATACTTATTCGATCAGAAGGAGCTGAATATGAGGCAGAGGAGATGGATGGAATTTCTAAAGGATTATGATTTCGAGTTAAAGTACCACCCGGGCAAGGCAAACGTTGTTGCCGACGCATTGAGTCGGAAATCTCTTCATATGGCAGTGATGATGGTGAAAGAGGTAGAACTATTGGAACAGTTCTGAGACATGAACTTGCATGTTGACACCCCCTCCTCTCAGAAAATGACGATCGGCACGTTGAGAATTGCCAATGACTTCTTGAAATCCGTGTACGAGCAGCAGCAGTCGGATTCCTACTTGACCGAGATGAAGAAAACTCAGACCAAAGGTAAGGATTTGTCCTTGACCGAGGGAACGAATGGGGTTTTCCGAGTAAAAAACAGAATATACGTGCCGGGTGGAGGAGAATTAAGGAGAATGGTGCTTGATGAGGCGCACAAGAGCTTGTTAAGTATCCACCCGGGAGCCACGAAGATGTACCATGACCTGAGAACATAGTTCTGGTGGCCCGGACTAAAGAAGGATGTGGCAGAATACGTGGCTCGGTGTATCACCTGTCAAAAGTCGAAGGTCAAGCACCAGAAGCTGTATGGTGCATTGCAGCCCCTGGAGATTCCCGTATGGAAATGGGACTCAATTGCTATGGACTTTGTCATGGGATTGCCCAAAAACCGAGCAGGCCATGATGTAATTTGGGTCATTATTGACCGACTGATGAAGAGTGCACACTTCCTGCCTGTGAACATGAAGTACCCGATGCATAGGTTAGCACGGATCTACATCCAAGAGATCGTCCGACTGCATGGTATACCGACTTCCATCGTATCAGATAGGGATCCTAGGTTCACGTCTCGGTTTTGGACCAGCCTACATCAAGAAATGGGCACTAAACTTTGGCTTAGCTCTGCCTACCACCCCTAATCGGATGGACAATCCGAGCGAACAATTCAAAGCCTGGAGGACTTGTTAAGAGCGTGTGTGTTGGAACACGGTGGAGAATGGGAGCAGTACCTTCCCTTGATTGAGTTTATGTACAATAACAGCCATCACAACAGCATTGGAATGGCACCCTACGAAGCGTTGTATGGTCGAAGGTGCCAGACCCCGCTTTGCTGGTCGGAAACGGGTGAGAGTCTGCTACTGGGACCAGAGATTGTTAAGCAAACTTCGGAACAGATCCGAGTGATAAGAGAAAAGATGAAGGCATCTCAAGACAGGCAAAAGAGCTACTACGACGAGCGAACCAAACCATTAGAGTTTTCAGTCGGAGACAAGGTATTTTTAAGGACTTCACCGAGTAAAGGGGTCGGGCGAGCCTTGAAGAGCAGGAAGTTAAGCCCTCGATACATTGGACCTTATGAGGTGTTGGAACGAGTCGGCTCCGTGGCATATCGTATAGCACTACCGACTCACTTATCTCGATTGCATGACGTGTTTTATGTGTCTCAACTAAGGAAGTATCTACATGACCCTAGCCACACAATGCCTGATGATGAAGTGGAAGTCAAGGAAGACCTGACCACTGTGGCTACACCGATCAGAATCGTGGACCGATCGGTGAAGCGTTTGAGGAGCAAAAACGTACAGCTGGTCGAAGTGGAGTGGCAACAAGGCAAGACTACCTCTCGTACCTGGGAATGTGAAGACACCATGAGGCAGCAGTACCCCGAGTTATTTACTAAGGTGAGTTACCGACTGAATTTCGAGGACGAAATTCTTTTGAGTGGGGGAGAACTGTAACATCCCAATTCCGAAGTTAATTACCGAATGAAAATTAAACGATAAAAACCTGAATGCAAAGTACAGAATTAATTGTTAATCATAATCAATATAGCTTATGAGTTAGTGACAAGCTGATTGGACTTAGTTGGTGGAATATGGCTGTTTGTGAGTGGCGGAAGGTGTGAGTGGACTGCGACTCACACTTTCCCATCCCACTCCTTCCCCTCGCATGCGTATATATATGCGTACCCTGTATTACCGTGGGTGCAAAAACTTCATTCTCTCTTTTCTTCTTCGTCTCCATCTTCTTTTCCTTCCCCTGTTTTTGTTCTTCATGACGACAGTGCGGGAAGAAGGTCAGAGCCCTCCAACTGGTGAAGGATGATCGTTGAGGCAGAGGAAGAACAACGCTTCATTCCAGAACCGAGTATAGAGTACGACGGGGCGAAGGAAGGCGGAACGAATCGGAAGAAGGGCGTCGGATCCAACGACGAGAGCAGAAAAGCTTCTTGAGGTTCCCTCCGAAGGTAGGGGGCGCTTGCATGTCAAATGCATGGTCCATGAACGGTACCAGATGAATGTACTGCTTAAGTGTGTGCATGTGTTTATGACGACAGGATCTTGTGCATGATTGTTGGTTTTGGATTTTGTGCGTTTTACAGTGGCTATATAGTAGTTGCATGCAATTAAGATGGTGGTAATGTGGACTGTTAGCCTTTGATAATGACGTATGAAATGCATGGTTCCATTTTGTTAACACTATGAAATATGAATGTGTGCCCGTTAGTTGATTGTTTGTCAAATGCTATTACTTGATTGCCCGATTGTTGTGCATATTGGTATAACTGATAAAGTAATATAAAGGTTGTGTTGAATCTGTTCTACTTATGGTTACGACGGAGGTATCGGTTGTGTGATAGTGCTTACTGGAAATGCATTAGCTGCATGTGTAAGAGTGGGGTGACCCATGGAAGGTCATGAACCCGAGGGAATGACTTCCAGCTACAGACCTTGGCTAGATCCCGAGAGAGCTCGTGGTAGCCGTAGGAGCTAGAGAGGAGTCTCGAGACGCCTATGGGAGGCTGGTACCACACGGGAAGAGCTGAGGGACGAGGGGCCAGTAGAAGGGAAACTGTAACTGAAAGTCATCCCTCGAGTCGGATCCGCAGGCATGCATGTAGATATGAGGTTGATTAGAACAGTACGCATAGCATGTGTTGAGTGTTATGAATGATTTCCGAGTGTGTGGACATTTGTATGTGTTGTATGTGTGCCATAGATAATATTCTGCTTCCCTAAACTTAATTGACTTGAAAACGATTGAATGAGGTGAGTGTGTGCATTGACACTGATACCGAGTCCTTGATTGTCATTTTACCTGTAAAAGCTCACCCCTGCAGTGGCTACATTTTCAGTGAACATCTCTCGGAATGAAGGATGAAGGAGGAGCTGAGTGTAGAACAAAACAACCGAGTGCTTTTGAATATATGTGTATATGTATTACCGTGTGTAAGGTCCTGTTAAGCCTTGGCCGGCTCATGTTTTGGTTTTAGTCTTTACATTAGAACTTGAACAGCTTCGGGTAACAGAAGTCATGATGAAACTCTTGTAATTATTTGAATGCTTTCATATGTATATATATTGTGTATTCTTCTATACTGTGAGTGATGTCCGAGCGATGAATATGGATGCATGAGTATGTCTTATGAGCGTAGAAGGTTAGTGTGTTTATGGGTAGTTATGAAGCTGAGTGATTCCGAGTGAAAGATTATATGTAAGCCGAGTGAGGAAGAGCTTGTACTTCCGAGTAAAAAGATCCTAAGTGATCCCCCGTCTGAAGGAGGAGTTAATGGAGTGGTTTGGAATGGAATGTACTCTAAGCGTAGGATAATTATAATCCGAGTGATCAAATTGTAGTGTGCCGAATGAGTTAGCTGCTATTCCCCGAATGAATATAGGCCTGAGGATTTCCGAGTAGATGTAAGTATGAAATTCGAGTGAGATTCATTCATATGAGTTCCCGAGAGAGAAACACTTAGACGGATTCTTAGGGAAGTTTCCTCCAATGACATCCTGGTGAGTAACTTAGTGGAAAGAATCTCGAGCGCATAGGCTTAACTGATTCCGAGTAAAAACGCGTATAAACTCCGAGCGGGAAATATTCCGAGTGAGAGTTTATAGAATCCGAGTGGAAAGTCCCCTACTTACCGGGCGAATCTAGTATGTACCTTGGTGGATAAATATGAGAGACTATGTTATAGAAGGTAGGCGTGGGAGTCGATTCCTGAGTGCTGGAACCCCTCATACCCGAGTTGCCTTAGGATTGAATCCCGAGTGGACTTAGTCGTTTACCAAGTGTATGGATGTTTCGATGCCGAGTGAGGGATTAGATGAGTGAGACTCCTCGCTTCAGTGAATGGAGGATTCGCTCCAGCGAATGTGGATCGCTGGAAGGCGTTGTCACGGTATCGCTCGGGCGAGTTGGACGTCTCGCCCAGGCGGATTCGTGCTTCGCTTAGGCAAGTGTACGCTGTGTGGTGGTCCGCTCAGGCGCTGTCTGTGTTTCCATGTGAATGTTTTTTTTTTAATTCCCTTGCCTTCTTTTTCTCTTTCTTCTTGGCCATGGGACCAGCTCTCATATCTCCATATATGGGAGTATTTTTTTTTCTTATGGATCCAGGTTATTTCCCAATTAATTCACGAAAATTTTTCCCCCTAAAATTTAGGATGTTATACATTCCCTCATCTCGGAAAGCAACAATTGGTACGTTAAGGATTGCCAATGAATTCCTGAAATCCGTATACGAGCAGTAGCAGTCAGATTCCTACTTGGCTGAGATGAAGGAGACTCAGGCCAAGGGTAAGGATTTGTCTTTGACCGTGGGACCGGATGGAGTCTTCCGAGTAAAAAGCAGAATATATGTACCGGGTGGAGGAGAACTAAGGAGAATGGTGCTTGATGAAGCTCACAAGAGCCTGCTAAGTATCCACCCGGGTACCACAAAGATATACCACGATCTAAGGGCACAATTTTGGTGGCCTGGATTAAAGAGGAATGTGGCAGAATACGTGGCTCGGTGTATCACCTATCAAAAGTCGAAAGTCGAGCACCAGAAGCCGTATGGTGCGTTGCAACCCCTGGAGATTCCCGTGTGGAAATGGGACTCAATTGCCATGGACTTTGTCATGGGATTGCCAAAAAACCGAGCGGGCCATGATGCGATTTGGGTCATTGTTGACCGACTGACGAAGAGTGCACACTTCCTACCTGTGAACATAAAGTACCCGTTGCATAAGTTAGCTCGGATTTACATTCACGAAATTGTCCGACTGCATGGTATACCGACTTCTATCGTATCGGATAGGGATCCTAGGTTCACGTCCCGGTTTTGGACTAGCCTGCATCAGGAAATGGGTACGAAACTTTGGCTAAGCTCTGCCTACCACCCCCAATCGGATGGACAATCCGAGTGAACGATCCAAAGTTTGGAGGACTTATTGAGGGCGTGTGTGTTGGAGCACGGTGGAAATTGGGAGCAGTACCTTCCCCTGATCGAGTTTATATACAACAATAGCCACCATAACAGTATCGGTATGGCACCCTACGAAGCACTTTATGGCCGAAGATGCCGAACCCCACTCTGCTGGTCAGAAACAGGGGAGAGTCTACTATTGGGGCCAGAAATTGTAAAGCAAACCTCAGAACAGATCCGTGTGATAAGGGAAAGGATGAAGGCGTCTCAGGATAGGCAGAAGAGCTACCATGACAAACGAACCAAACCATTAGAGTTTTCAGTCGGAGACAGGGTGTTTTTGAAGACTTCACCTAGTAAAGGAGTCGGGCGAGCCTTGAAGAGTGGAAAGTTGAGCCCCCGATACATTGGGCCTTATGAGGTGTTAGAACGAGTCGGCTCCATGGCATACCGAGTAGCATTACTGACTCACTTATCCCGATTGCATAACGTGTTTCATGTGTCCCAACTCAAGAAGTACCTACCCGACTCTACTCACACAATGCCTGATGATGAAGTGGAAATCAAGGGAGACCTGACCACTGTGACTGTACCGACTAGAATCGTGGACCGATCGGTAAAGCGTTTGAGGAGCAAGGATGTACAACTAGTTGAAGTGGAATGGCAACAGAACGGGTATACCTCTCATACCTGGGAACGCGAAGACACCATGAGGCAGCAATACCTGAGTTGTTTATTAAGGTGAGTCACCGTGTGAATTTCAGGGACGAAATTCTTTTGAGAGGGGGAGAACTGTAACATCCCAATTTTGAAGTTAAGTGCCGAATGAAAATAAACCATTACGATTTTGATCTCAAAGTAGGAAGTTAACTATTAATTATAATCAACTTAACTTAAGGAATAATGACAAATTAATTAGGCTTAGTTGGTAAAAGGTGGCTGTTTATGATTGGAGAGTCATGTGAGTGGACTGCAATTCACGTTTTCCCTATTCCACTTTCCTTCTCTTCGCATGCATATACATACGCTCTGTGTCCCCGTGAATATTCATCCTTCCTTACTGCTTCATCCTCTCATTTCTTCTTTCTTCATCTTCGTCCTCTTTTCTCCTCCCCTGCTTTTGTTCTTCGTTTCTGGAGACCATGACGATAGTACTGCAGAAAGGTCAGAGTCCCCTCCGACTGGTGAAGGACGATCACTGAAGCAGAGAAAGAACAACCCCCATTCCCGAGCCGATTGCAGGGCACGACTGTGCAAAGGGAACTGGACGAGGCAGAAAGGACGTCAGACGAAACGTCAGAGAGCGGAGGAGCTTCCTGAGTCCCTTCTATAGGTAGGGGGCGCTTACATGTCAAATGCATGGTTCACGAATGGTACCAGATGAATGTACTGCTTTAAGTGTATGCATGTGTCTGTGACGAATATGTGCGATGCATGATTGATGATCTTGGATTCCATGTGTATGATAGTAGCATCTTGATAGTAGTTATACAATAATTGCATGTAATCAAGGTGGTGGTAATGTAGTCTGATAGCCTTTCTCATATAGACGAGTATGATGCATGGTTCTATCACTGTTAATACCGTGAGGATATGAATGTGTGGCTGTTAGTTGATTCGTTCAATGTTATTACCCTGAACTGTCTAATTGATATGCATGTTGGTATGATCGACAAAGTAAATATAGGGACTATGTGGAATCAGTTTCTACCTTGATGGTTACGAAGGATGTGTCGGACGAGTGATGATGCTTGCTGATAAAACGAATAAGCTGCATGTGTAGGAATGGGGTGACTCGTGGAAGGTCAAGAGCCTCGAAGGAATGTCTTCCAGCTACAGACCTTGGCTAGATTCTGTGAGAGCTCGTGGTAGCCGAGGGAGCTAGAGATGAGTCTCGAGACGTCAATAGGAGGCCGGTACCACGTGGGAAGAGCTGATGGATGAGAAGCCAGTAAGGGGGAAACTGTAACTGAAAGTCATTACTTAAGTCGGATCCGCAGGCGTGCATGTAGATATGATGTTGGTTAGGATAGTACGTGTGGTATGTCTTGGGGTGATACGAATGAATTCCGAGTGAGTCGATGCATGTGTTGTGTGAATGAGAATGAACCTTATGGGGTATGAATGTGCGTGTATGTCATTGAAATTATCCTAGTCTGCATGGTCATAGTGTAATCTAAATGCGACCGAGTGAACATAAGTGTGCGTACTGACACTGATACCGAGTCTTTGACTGTGATTTTATATGTAAAAGCTCACCCCTACTGTGGCTACATTTTTCAGTGAATATCTCTCAGAATGAAGGATGAAGGAGGAGTTGAGTGCAGAGCGGAGCATCCGAGCGCTATTGAATATATGTGTATATGTATATACTGTGTATAAGGTCTTGTTAAGCCTTGGCCGGCTCATATTTTGGTCTTAGTCTTTTATATCAGAACTTGAACTCTCTCGGATAGAGAGAACATGACAAAGTGTTTGTAATTATTTAAATACATCCCTATATATATATATTGTGCGCTTATCCTATGCTATGAGTGATGTCCGAGTGATAAATATGGGTGTACGGGTATACTTTCCGAGCGTATGGAGTCAGCGTGGCTATGGGTAGAAGTGGAGCTTAGTTGTTGTTGGGTAAAGAGAGATAATGAGTTATTCCGAGTGATGAGGAGTTAAATAGCACCGAGTGATTGAGGTTATATAGTCTAGAGTGGGGATTGGTTTGAATTCTTAAGTGATATCTGTGAGGTTTTCCCGAGTGGAGAATAATCAATGATTTCCGAGTAAGAATCCGCCGAGTGAGAGTTCACCGACCAAAGAACGACACCTAAGACTCTAAGTGGACCCATTGTAATAAATCAGTAAGTAGCTAGAGAACTCGAGCGAGTCTTGACTTAGTGGGAAAATCAGAGTAGGAAGTATTACGGTTACCGAGTGAAAAGTTAGTGAAATATCTCGAGTAGCGTAATGGACGTGAAAGTTATTCCGAGTGAGAAGTCTTCATGGATTCCGAGTGAGCGGCTTTGGGAATCATTTTCGGGTTACCAATATATATATATATATATATATATATATATATACATAAAACCCGATCGTGTGGAGCCATGGAGTGTGTTATGCTATCTGAATGAAACTGGTATGTATTAGGGTCATTCCGAGTGAATTAAGAAGTAGACCTTTCCAAGCGAACCATACGCCGAAATCCGAGTGGGGGAAATACCGAGTGGAGTGACAGGATGCCGAGTGTAGTTTCGCTTAAGCGACTTCTCTTTCGCTGTACATATGTCCATTTCCCTTGTCTTCTTTCCCTCTTTCTCCTTGTTGTGCCCGGTTTTGTTAATTTGAGCAGATTATGTACGGTTTACTAACTTTAAATTTGAAAAATTTCCTTGTTGGTTTTATTTATTTAATTAAAAATTAGGATGTTATAGGTTTCCCTTCTTCTTCACAACGACTGGCAGTTTCCAATTGGTTTAGAGGCTGACCGAGTGGAATTCCAGTCGGTATTCAGTGCAGGAGTAACTTTTTGACTCCTTTCTTGCCTCTTATGCATATTTTAATGCATCTAAACCCATTATTCTCCCCTAGTATGTAGGACTGCCAGAAATGGGCACTAAGATAGCCACTTTATTAATTAAACCTCCATTATCTCCACTAATCAACCCACTAGCAGCCCACTACGATCCACTCACAAGGAGCTTGTCTCCCACTGCCTTGCATTATTAAACAAAGCACTATCCCTTCTGAAGCTCTTAGAAACAAAAAACATTGTGAACCTTCTACCTCTCTTTTACTCTTCTTCCTCAATACACCTTTGAACAGGAGCAAGGACAGCAAGGAGACCATTTTTCAGTCAGCAAACCAAGTAAGAGGGGACAGGGTTGTGAATAAATATGAAATGGGTAGAATTATATGCTGTTCTAGGATTCCAGTTTTAATTTTGTATATTGTTGCTCAGTTTTGAAATTGAAAATGTGTGAATTTGATACTGACTTCTTCATGAAAGTTGTAGATCTTTTTGTTATCTAAATTTTGAGACCTGAATCAACTAATTTGAATATGTATAGCAAACGTTATAGCCAAAATACTACAGCATGTCCGTGTGGAATATTTATCCTATGTTTTGTGTATATATTAAAATTCTGGGACTTATACATGCATAATCAGCCTTTGATATTTTTATTAAATTTGTAGATATTTGTGTTAGGATCTGTAGAAAGTGGTTTCAAGTCAAAATGATTTTTGTAGCTCGAGTTATACCTAAAATACTGAAGTATGTTCAAGCTGTAAATCTGTTAACTTGAGATAAAAATTTTCTTTTTAAAACTGGGAATTGTTTGGTGAGAATTAGTGATTGGTGTCTTTATAAAAGTTGTATATCTTCTTGTTATGTGAATTTTGAAACCTGAACCGACTGAATTGGATATGTATAGCATGAGTTATGATCAAAATACTACAGCATGTTTGATTGAAATACTTATCTAGTGTTTTGTGCATATATGAATATTCTGGGAATTATACATACGTTTTTAGACTTTGATATCTTCATGAAAGTTGTAGATATTTATTTTATGGATCTATAGAAAGTGGTTTCAAGTCAAAAGGATTTTTGTAGCTCACGTTATGCCTAAAAGACTGAAGTATGTACAAGCTGTAATTCTGTTAATCTGAAATCCGAATCTTATTTTTTAAAACTGGGAATTTTGTTATGAGAATTAGTGGTTGGTGCCTTCATGAAAGTTGTAGATATTTGTGTTAAGAATAATTTAGAACTAGTTTCATGCCAATATCATATTTTTATCCCCAGAAACGTTCAAATTACTAATATATGTACGTTTTGAAAACTCACCTTGAGGCAGTGTGGTATTTCGTGAATAAGGGGTATTTCTGTTTGGAATTTGAAATTATGTTCTGCATGAAAGTTGTAGATAATTATATTATTTAGCTATAGAAAGTGGAATCACCTAAAAAGGATTTGATTTGTTGAAGTTATGGCTGATGTACTAGAATATGTTTCTGTTTGAAACGCTGAAACTTACTTATAATGGTTATTATGAATGAAAAGAATATTTTCCTAAGGGTAACAATTTATTATTAAACTCTTGAGTGATTATGAATTATTATTGATGTTGTTGAGTGTCTAATGAGTATCATACAGTTGTATATTTTGGTGGTAGATAATTATGAATGATTAAATTTATATATATACATGAATGCCTTGTGGTTATTGTTACATGTGGTTGAAACAGTAAATCCATGATTCTAAAAATTATTATATGTGATGTGTCCTTTGAGGACTCGTGGTTTTTCCAAGTGGTTTTGGAAATGTTGATATCATGGTATGTTAAATAGACTAAAGAGAATTAAAGGCATTTATGCATCATAAGCATTTGGATGCACCATGGAATTTTAGGGGTTCCATGATTGCCTACCCTGGTGGGGGGTTACTCTATGATGAGTTAAAGCCCTATTTTTGTTATGAGGGTCATTGGGCTGTAGGGATCCATGACTGTATAAATTCCTACCGATGTGTTGGTCATGGGGCTGTAGGGATCCATGACTGTATAAATTCCTACCGATGTGTTGGTCATGGGGCTGTAGGGATCCATGACTGCATTAATTTCTACCGGTGTCTCTATGAGACCTTTTACTGCAGTATTCCCACCAAACCAAATGGATCCAGCATGACATCATTTGACTAATTAAAGATTTATTAAATGAACTTGTTTGGCATATTCATCATATCATTATGTCTTGTTGATTGTGTTTGTACAATTCTAGTTATTTTATATTTATTCTATATTCTGTCTTACTCTTACATAAAATTTTTACAGTGAATGCCACGCAGAATGAAGAATGATGCCACGATTGATGCCTATATGAATTACTATTTGGACTTTGATTTTTATTCTAATTTAATGGTTTGTAATAAATACAACGTATTATGTACCATTATTTCTAAATCGTTTCCACTATGCAAATATTTCATGAATTTTTCTATTCACGACTAGTATGCATGATAATATTCCGTAATTATCGAATTTTATGTGAACTCTGAATTTAATTTATAAATTTTAAAAAGATCTTTTAAAAACACAAAAAATTTATTCGGAAAATTATACAGGACGTCACAACCGCGGTATACAACATATTCAACATATGGTGTTGCGGGCCAACCATGAGATATATCATGGCAGCTGTGATCACAAGGACCACCGGGGACACCTACTCATCAAGAGCCACCCCCCACAAGGGTCAACCACATACGGCTCCCCTTAGCACAACATGGGCAGCTTCGTGGCTTACACACCAAGTCACAGGGGAAATATAATTTCTCGTGCACGAAGCCGCCCTCCCACTGGGCCAACCGGGGGAATCCCCTAAGATTCCAACACCGGCAGCTATGTAGTATGCCATGGATGCAAATGCAAATCATATGCATTCCTCACTCTATGCATCCTATACATGCCACTCATCATTCAACATCATCGTCACCCGCATCACCACAAGGTTTTTAATGGATTCCATCTTGTTGGTTATTCTCATTAATTTGAATCCTTGTATGGCCTTCTCAATAGTTATCAATCACATCTTTCCACTTTAATACCATACAAGAATACAATTTATTCTCCATCAAAATCATTAGCATTTGTTATGCTTTCTCAATAGACATATATTTATCTAACCACACATTCATCAAACAATTCATGCCACCATACTACACATCAAAATCTCTTCTAAATGCATTCAAAGCATGTTGCCAAACATATCATCTACATCATACACCACATCATTATTTTTCATAACTTTCAAGCAAGGCTAACATGCATGACAATACATACCACAATCAAATAACATTCAAATTCATGCATTTAGAACATAAGACTCCTCTCCTACCTCAAGAGAAGAATTCCGATTGATAAAACGCTCCCGCCTTATCGTTCAGAATAGGCCCTACATCAATATTTATGTAAAACCTCAATCAATCAACTACTCAAGTCATCAATTCAATTCTATTTAGTCATATTCATATCTATAATTTCACAACATGTGCTAGACATGTTGTAGATACCATTTTTATCCTTTATTAGGCTTCGGGAATTCCTTCCCATTAAACCACCATCATTAAGTTCAAAGGTTACAAGATAATCCTAGCCCCAAGCTTCACAAAACTCCATCTACTAACATTCATATTTCTCAACGTCATACATTTCTTCATAAAACATGTGCTTAAATCAACATTAACCATTTTCCCCCAAATCTTAAAATTAGGGTTTTCACCAAAACCCAACCATATTCATCAATGCCTCATCATTCTTCATTTCCTACCATCATTAATGCACCGACCATCATTATTCCCTCATAAATACTTACATTTATGGTAACCCATTCTAGGGCATAAGCATTAAATGCTTCTAATAAACACCCATTCACTTGTATGGCTCCCAAACTCATACTACCATATATCTATGGCAAAAACTCAACTAAATGATGAGTATTTCTTACCTCACACCCAAAAATGAAATGGGTTCAAGAAGAGGGGATGTGCCACATGAAAATAGAAAGAAGGAAAGATGAGGAACTCCAAGCTCCAAGCCTTCTTCAACGAAAATGGAGGGAGATAGAGATGGCACAAATTATGCTTAGGGTTTTGGGAGAAGTAAGTAGAAGAAGAAATGAGGAAAAGATGAAGAAGAGAAGAAGTGATATGTTTTTCCTCCAATTGCTTCAGCAACTCATATGGAAATAGAGAGGGTTTTGGGCTCATGTGTTTTAATCTTAATCATTCACTAAAGATTTATCGTTTTATGACCAACAGGCTCTTTGTTTGGGCTCAATACTTTTTCTGAAAATTATTCCGAATATATATTCGGATTCCCAATATTATTCTCAATAGCCTGACCAATATCATCTCAATCAGAGATACTTGGTTCGACACCCATATCTCAACCGGGCTTATTTTCAACTTAACCGGTCTCCATAAACCACCAACAGTCCCCAAAAATCTTAATTTAATTAGTTTCAATATGTTGGGACATTAAATAATTCATATTCAACTTGTCAATATTTATTTTCCTTAATTAATCCTCTATTTTAAAATATTAGGATGTTACAATCCACCCCACCAAAAAGAAAATTTCGTCCTTGAAATTTAACGTACCGGATTTGAACACGTCGGGATACCGTTCTCTGATGTCGTCCTCACGTTCCCATGTAAACATCTCCACATTTCCATGTTTCCAAGCGACCTTCACCAAAGGCACCAACTTGTTCCGTAGTTTCTTCACGGAATGCTCGACGATGTGAACAGAAATAGGGAAAATAGACAAATCATCTCGTACATCAATCTCGTCCATAGGAATCACATGTAGAGGATCATGAACATATTTTCTCAACTATGACACGTGGAATACGTTGTGTAGATTAAGATGCGGAGGGAGTCCTATCTGATAAGCAATGTCGCCAATCCGCTCCAATACCTCATAAGTTCCAATAAATCTAGGGCTCAACTTGCCACTCTAGAGCGCCCTTCCAATTCCTTTATCACGCGAGACCTTTAAGAACACTTGATCACCAACTTGAAACTCAAGTAGTTTATGCCTCTTGTTATAATAACTCTTCTGTCTATCTTGAGCAATCTTTATATTCTCTTATATCTTATTAATTTGCTCCGTAGTCTCCTGAATAATCTTCGGCCCTAAGGCCAGGTTTTCACCGGTCTCCAACCAACACAACGGAGTTCTACACTTCCTTCCATACAACGCCTCATACGGTGCCATGCCAATACTAGAATGGAAGCTATTGTTGTATGTGAATTCAATCAATGGCAAAAATCTCTCCCAACATCCACCATGTTCGAGAACACAAGCTCTCAACAAATCTTCAAGACTTTGTATCGTCCTCTTGGATTGTCCATCGGTTTGAGGATGATATACGAAACTAAGTTTCAAGTTAGAACCCAACTCATCATGCAAACTTCCCCAAAACCAAGAAGTGAACCAAGGGTCATAGTCAGATATGATACTGGACGGCACACCATGCAGTCTAATAATTTCCTTTATATACAATTGTGCCAATTTCTCCAAAGAACTCTTCATATTCATGGGTAAGAAGTGAGCACACTTCGTCAACCGATCCACAATAACCCATATGGCGTCATTTCCAGCGCGAGTTCTGGGTAATCCAGAAACAAAATCCATAGCTATACTATCCCATTTCCAAACAGGGATCTCCAAAGGTCTCAGATAACCAGATGGTCTTTGATGCTCGACCTTCGCCTTCTGACAAATAAGGCAAGACGCCACAAAGTTTGCCATATCACGATTCATACTGGGCCACCAAAAATTCTTCTTCAGATCTTGATACATTTTGGTAGAACCAGGATGAATGCTTAATATACTCTTGTGAGCTTCCTCAAGTACACATTTTCTCACATCACCACTTGAGGGAACAAAAATTCGGCCCTCCACACATCTAATGCCATCTTGACCTTCCACCAGGAATAAGTTCTTCCCTTTCTCTTGGGTTTTCTTCATCTCAATCAAATATCCATCATTCGATTGTTGTACCTTCACATACTCAAGAAATTCATTCGTGACCTTCAACATTTCCAGCGACATCTTCTTGGGAGTATAAGTCTCCACACCCATGTTCAAATCTCTAAATTGTTCAATCAATTCTATCTCTTTCGCCATCATTATAGAGACATGTAACGATTTCTAGCTCAATGCATCGGCAACTACGTTCGCCTTTCCGGGATGATACCTTAACTCAAACTCATAATCCTTCAGGAATTCCATCCATCGTCTTTGGCGCATATTCAGTTCCTTTTGGTCGAACAAGTACTTTAGGCTCTTATGATCACTAAAGACCACAAACTTAGAACCATACAAGTAATGTCGCCATAACTTTAAAGCGAACACCACCGCCGTCAATTCCAGATTGTGAGTAGGATAATTAACCTCATGCAGTCACAATTTTCCCGACGCATAGGCTATCACGTGCTCTTTTTGCATCAACACACAACCCAGACCAAGTTTGGATGCATCACAATACACTACAAATCCATCCGTAAAATCGGGCAATGCTAACACTGGTGCGGTAGTAAGTCTTAACTTCAACTCTTGAAAACTTTCTTCACATTCTCGCGTCCACACGAATGGTTGATTCTTACGAGTCAACTTAGTTAGTGGCAAGGCTAAACAGGAAAATCCTTCAATAAACCTCCGGTAGTAGCCGGCAAGACCAAGAAAACTTCTTATCTCCAGATATTGGTCTTTCCCAAGCCATTACAGCTTCAACTTTCGATCTATCAATGACAACTCCAACTTTTGAGATAACATGTCCAAGAAATTAGACTTCAGACAGTAAAAATTCATATTTGGAGAGCTTCGCATACAACTCTTTCTCGCGAAGAATAGTCAATACAAGACAAAGATGTCCTTTATGCTCTTCATGACTCTTGGACACCAAAATATCATCGATAAACACCACAATGAATTGATCAAGATATTCATGAAAGATGCGATTCATGTAACTCATGAAAATCGCAGGAGCATTCGTCACTCCAAATGGCATCACTACGTACTCATAGTGTCCATATCGCATTCGGAAGGCAGTCTTCGGAATATCTTCGGTCTTCACTCAAATTTGGTGATATCCGGAACACAAATCGATCTTTAAAAATACAACAGCACCCTTCAATTGATCCAATAGATCATCAATACGTGGAAGAGGATATTTATTCTTAATGGTTAGTTTGTTGAGTTGGCGATAATCAATGCACAATCTCATGTTTTTGTCCTTCTTTTTCACCAATAACTCAGGAGCACCCCAAGGAGACACACTTGGGCGAATGAACTCCCGTTCAAGCAATTCTTCTACTTGTTTCTTTAATTCCGTCAACTCCATGGGAGACATCCTATAAGGAGCTCTAGAAACAGGCTCAGCACCGGGAATGAGGTCAATAGCAAATTCCACTTCTCGTGGAGATGGTAATCCGGGAATCTCTTCCGGAAACACATCGGGAAATTCTGAAACAATGGGAATCCCACAAGATTGGGAAGCACCATTCCTATCAACCAAACAGAACATCACGAGAAGCTGAGAGATACCTTGTACATCAAAACCTTCAGCATTCAAAGTTGGGAAGATCACTGTCTTGCTATAACAATCCACCAGGACCTTGTTAGCTGATAACCAATCCATGCCTAGAATAGCATCCAGATCTTTCATAGGCAGGCATATGAGGGATACAACAAATTTTCTACCCTCCAGGTTCATCTCGACGCTCTCACATCGAGTTACCGATCTTAAACAAGTACCGGTCAGTGTAGTCACCAATATAGAACCCTTCATCATACAAACAGACACCCTTAAGTGCCTCACACAATCTTCAGAAATAAACGAGTGCGTAGCACCAGAGTCAAAAATAACATGTACCGAGTTACCAGAGATTTCACACTCACCACGGACAAGATCTTCAGCCTGTGCGGCTTCTTCCCCAGTAACTGCAAATACTCTCCATGCAGCTTGTACTTGATCACCACCATTGCGGTTTCCATTTCTTCCACCACGGCCATTACCTCGACCATTTCTTCCGCCATTGTGATTTTCACCACGGCCACCATTACGCCATTTTATCCATTACCATTTCCACGCCCACGGCCTCCAAAGCCACCACGGTTAGCACTATAGTTCATGCGGTTAGGAGTGTCAACATTAGCACCTCTTGCATTCAATGGACAATTAGGGCGAATATGCCCGGGTTGATTGCATTGGTAGCACACAACATCATTTTGTAGACAATCATGTGCCAAATGGTTGGCACCGTATCTGAAACAAGTTAGGCCTTGGACATTTCCACGGCCTTGGTTACCACCACCATAACCGCCTCTAGGAGCACGACATCCTCTAGCGTTCGAGGACCCACCATGAGAGAATTTCTTATTAAAGTGCCCTTGTTTCTTGAAACTAGAAAATTGGCCTTTCAACTTAGGCTCATGCTTTCCCTGTCTTGAAGGAACCACATCATCTTCTTCATAAATTCGACACTTATTCACAAGCATCGGAAAACTCCTTATCTCTTGATGTCGAATAGCCCACTTGATCTCGGGCCTCAGTCCATTCTCAAACTTTACACATTTGGAAGCTTCAGTACCCTCTTGTTGATAGGGCGGATAAAATGCACATAGTGCTTCAAACTTGGAGGCATACTCCTCCACAGTCATACCACCTTGCTTAAGCTCCATGAACTCAAGCTCCCTCTTGCTCCTATAGCTGTCTGAAAAGTACTTCTTCAAGAATTCCATCTTGAAGTTTTCCCAAACCAAGGGAACATCAGCAAATATCATTTGTCCCCTAGTAAGACGCCACTAAGCTTCGGCCTCATCGCGGATCATAAAGACCGCATACTCCACCTTTTGCGCCTCAGAACATTCGAAGCTAGCATAGATTCTCTCTAAGTCATTAATCCAAGCATAAGCATCTTCGGGCTTATAACCTCCATGGAATTCAGAAGGTTTCCTCATGAGAAATAAATCAAGACCTTGGGAACCTTGTCCCACATTCAGCTGGCTTTGTCTTTCCAAGAGATCGACGAATCGATTCAAGGTGTTTGCCATAGTAGCAGCCTCACGATTTGGTCTACCAACCATATCTTATGCCTATACATAATTCACCCACATAATTCATAAATCAATCAATCACAAACAATAATTACATGAACAACATCAATCATAATCGTATCAAGAGTAATCAATGCTCTGATACCAGGCTGAGACGCCCCTAAAATTTCAGGGAAATTTTTTGCATTTTTATAAATCATAGTTCAGTAAAAAGAGAATAAGTGGTGAAGCGTTTAACACAACACCTGGATCCATAAAAGCCACTCCCATATATGAAGATATGAGAGGGTAATTAAAAATATGATTTAGTAATAATTATCCAATTAAAAACAGCGGAAGAATTAATTTAAATTGATTGATGTATGGGTGAATTTGAGAGGAGAGAGTTATAAGGTTCCATGATTCATAATATATCAATAATACTCTTAAGGTAATGCTTAATGAAGAATTAGTGCATTAGAATAAAAAAAATACTTGAAACAAGCAATTATGTGAATCAGTGTGCTCCTCGCTCAAGCGAGAATCCCATTCGCTTGAGCGAACCAGCGCAGTCAGGCTTGGGCGAGGCGAGCTGAGATTGAGCAAAGAGAGATAATTTGCATCTGGGGCTCCTCTCGCTTGAGCGAGCCCTGTCTCGCTCGAGCAAGATGCGAAGGGAATCCTTAAGCGGGCCAGCGAGACGCTTGAGCGAAAGGAGGAGGTATGCATCAGGTACCAATCTTGCTTGAGCGAGACTGCTCCAGCAACATTGGTAACTCTCTGGCCGATTTTTGCTTGGGCGAGGCATCTCTCACCTGGGCGAAAATCGTCCAGTATCAAATTCCCTTCCTCCTCGCTTGAGCGACCATCGTTCCACCTGAGCGAAAATAGTCCAGAGGCTAACCTCTGATTCCATGACAATCTCGCTTGGGCGAAATAGACACCCGCTTGGGCGAAATCAGGCCAGAGGCCAAAACTCTGATTCATAACAATCTCGCTCGAGCAAGATTCTCACTCGCTTGAGCAAGTTATGCAGAAAACGACCAATTATGGGGATTTCATGCAACTTTCTATACCATAATCTATTCTACCCCAATTCATTTTATCCCAACATGCCTTACACATCATATGGTATATTTATAACATGTCTCATTCATCTTTACTCCCTAAAATCCTTTCTAGCCCATAAATTCATACCAAGTTAAACACTTCATCTATTATATTTGCCAATCATTATTACATAACATAAATCCTCATTTTACATCATCATGTATCCATAAATTCTATCAAATTCATTCATTCAAATCTTAAACATTAACACACATCATCCTCTGTTCATTACATCATTGGGTCATAAATGAAAATTGGTCATACACCAAGATCCAATTTTCCTCTATGACCGCCAAAATCATCTATCACCTAGGATTACCAAAACAAGCATACATTACATCATGTGATATACAAAATTTAGGTATCACTGGCCAAGGCACTTCCTATATAACTATTTACCTCCACAGCTAAAATGTACTTCAAAATGCTAACTTTTCCCATGAATGCCCTGCATAAGAAATATAAAAAAATGACAACATGGGAGAGTGAGTCCACATTCCAAAGGAATGAATATGAATACCATGTGATTACGTATATATGCATCTAAACATGTATACTTTACACCTGCATAACATTCATCATGCCATATACCATCACCATTCCATCATACATTTATCATAAATAACAACACAATCCCAAACAAAGTACACGAGCACATACATAATCACGTCCCTTGACAATTAGACTATCACACAACTATTATTTGGTCTTCATATCTTTTATGTTGTCTAAAAATATATTTTTACATCCTCAACACATCCATCACCATATCTCATCATCTTTGGCATACCTCCTTGCTATATGCAAATGCTCTTAAGCTAATGCATATGCACAAAGGAATATTTCAACAATTGCAGATCTGACTGTGGGATTTACAACACCGAATGTGGGATTCAAGCATGGTCATCTAACCATACCCCTACTGCAGTAGTAAAATATGTACACTTATTCTATAAATTGCATGCATTCACCAATTATTTTACTGGTACCAAACCGTATCACCCATCTTGCAACACCTGATCATTTCACCATGACCGCGGTATACAACATATTCAACATATGGTGTTGCGGGCCAACCATGAGATATATCATGGCAGCTGTGATCACAAGGACCACCGGGGACACCTACTCATCAAGAGCCACCCCCCCACAAGGGTCAACCACATGCGGCTCCCCTTAGCACAACATGGGTAGCTTCGTGGCTTACACACCGAGTCACAGGGGAATATAATTCGCTTGTGCACGGAGCCGCCCTCCCACTAGGCCAACCGGGGGAATCCCTTAAAATTCCAACACCGACAACTATGCAGTATGCCATGGATGCAAATGCAAATCATATGCATTCCTCACTCTATGCATCCTATACATGCCACTCATCATTCATCATCATCGTCACCAGCATCACCATAAGGTTTTTAATGGATTCGATCTTGTCGGTTATTCTTATTAATTTGAATCTTTGTGTGGCCTTCTCAATAGTTATCAATCATATCTTTCCACTTTAATACCATACAAGAATACAATTTATTTTCCATCAAAATCATTAGCATTTGTTATGCTTTCTCAATGGACATATATTTATCTAACCACACATTCATCAAATAATTCATGCCACCACACTACACATCAAAATCTCTTCTAAATGCATTCAAAGCATGTTGCCAAACATATCATCTACATCATACACCACATCATTATTTTTCATAACTTTCAAGCAAGGCTAACATGCATGACAATACATACCACAATCAAATAACATTCAAATTCATGCATTTAGAACATAAGACTCCTCTCCTACCTCAAGAGAAGAATTCTGATTGATAAGACGCTCCCGCCTCGTCGTTTGGAATAGGCCTTACATCAATATTTATGTAAAACCTCAATCAATCAACTACTCAAGTCATCAATTCAATTCTATTTAGTCATATTCATATCTATAATTTCACAACATATGTTAGACATATTGTAGATACCATTTTTATCCTTTATTAGGCTTCGGGAATTCCTTCCCATTAAACCACCATCATTAAGTTCAAAGGTTGCAAGACAATCCTAGCCCCAAGCTTCACAAAACTCCATCTACTAACATTCATATTTCTCAATGTCATATATTTCTTCATAAAACATGTTCTTAAATCAACATTAACCATTTTCCCCCAAATCTTAAAGTTAGGGTTTTCACCAAAACCCAACCACATTCATCAATGCCTCATCATTCTTCATTTCCTACCATCATGAATGCACCGACCATCATTATTCCCTCATAAATACTTATATTTATGGTAACCCATTCTAGGGCATAAGCATTAAATACTTCTAATAAACACCCATTCACTTATATGGCTCCCAAACTCATACTACCACATATCTATGGCAAAAACTTAACTAAATGATGAGTATTTCTTACCTCACCCAAAAATGAAATGGGTTCAAGAAGAGGGGATGTGCCATATAAAAATAGAAAGAAGGAAAGATGAGGAACTCCAAGCTCCAAGCCTTTTTCAACGAAAATGGAGGGAGATAGAGATGGCACAAGTTATGCTTAGGGTTTTGGGAGAAGTAAGTAGAAGAAGAAATGAGGAAAAGATGAAGAAGAGAAGACATGATATGTTTTTTCCTCTAATTGCTTCAGCAACTCACGTGGAGATAGAGAGGGTTTTGGGCTCATGTGTTTTAATCTTAATCATTCACTAAAGATTTATCGTTTTATGACCAACAGACTCTTCGTTTGGGCTCAATACTTTTTATCTAAAAATTATTCCGAATATATATTCAGATTCCTAATATTATTCTCAATATCATCTCAATCAGAGATACTTGGTCCAATACCCATATCTCAACCAGGCTTATTTTCAACTTAACCGGTCTCCATAAACCACCAACAGTCCCCAAAAATCTTAATTTAATTATTTTCAATATGTTCGGACATTAAATAATTCATATTCAACTTGTCAATATTTATTTTCCTTAATTAATCCTCTATTTTAAAATTTTGGGATGTTACAGTCATGGTGGAGGAGAAGAAGAAAAATTGATGATAAAGAGGTCGAATCTTGAATTTTTAGTCTGGTGTGGTGATTTAGAATGGATGATGATGGGTGGATGGTGGTGTTTGGTTGGAAGAAGACATGAGAAAATGAAGAACAAAGTTGCTAGAATTTTGCTAAGCTGGAAGAAGAAAGAAGAACAAAGCAAGAGAAAAATGAAAAGGAAAATTTGCATGTGGTGCCTTGCTTCCCCTAGGAGTCACACGGCTATGCATGTGGAATGTGAGGTGTCAAGAGTGTCCTATGTAAATGCTATGTGTCCATTGCAACCGGTGGTGAAATGGTGAAGAGTTTTGCATGGCTGGGACAAGGGGCCAAGTGATGGAGTGACATGATTGGTTCATGGTGCATGCAAGCTTAGGTGTCAAGTGCAGGGACAGCAGCTTGTCGTGGGTTTAAGGGGTCTTATGTGCCTAATTAGGAAATGGGATAAACACAAAAGTTATAGAAATTTTTGTTCTCTTTAATTGGATATAAAGCATAAAAAAATCCATTAAAAATTGAGAAATTTATAACCCAAATACAAAAGGGGTGTAGGGTTATGATGGGATTTTGTTCCCTGCATAGATTATTTTTCTGGGCCAAATGGGTAAGGACTTGGGCTTTGAGTTCTTCATCAAAGTTGTGGAAAACTGAGTTAAGAAAAATTTGGTGAAGTCCTCATTCAATTTCATGATCATGTGAGAGAGATATGTTGAAAATACTGCACCTAGTGCATGTTGTTGCTAGAAAAATGTGAATTCATGTAGTGTTTTAATTTTTGGGATTTATGGGTTGTGAATTGGCCTTTGTGGTTAGAATAAAGTTGTAGATAAATTCAATATGGAGATTTTAGGACAAGAACAACTCAAATCCAATGTCAGGAGAGAAAATTACACCCAAAATACGTATAGATGCACATTTTAGCTTACCCTGGTAACTTAAAATCAACGTTTTTAAGCTTGGTTGGTTAGAAATGGGTATTAGGCTCTTCATAAAAGCTATTAGGAATGACACGAGGGACGTTTTGGGATACAAAAATAATTAACTCAAGTCCCATGGATAATTTGAGCCAAAACCGGGGAGTTACACAGTTTTACTAACTTAAAATAAATACTTAGATATTTGTATTAAATCACCTAATGTTTTATTTTATAAATCTTTGTTATTACAAATGTTATTAGACACATTGTTATTGTTATCCTAACTATCTCAATTATTCATAAAATTGAAACCAGAATCTGCCTCATACTCACAAAATCTCTTTAAAATAGACATATAAGCAAGTCGGCCATAGCCCAATCATATAAAATTATCATGGAATACAGACAACTAGTCTCAAGGACCTAACACAAAATCGAGGTCTGTTACATTTGAGCATGGATGGAAAAGAAGAAGATAAGGATAATGTTGTTGGAAAATACTTTCTCTAACTTAGAAGAATGAAGAAAAGCAAAGGAAACAGTGCATGGTTTAGAGAAAGTATAGTTTTGCATGGAACTCCTTGTTGGACAAGGAGTTACCACGACAAAGAGAGGTGTCAAGATTGAGCCATGCACTTGCTAGATGTCTTATGTAGTTGATTGAGTGATGGAGAAGGAGTTTGCATGGTCATGGCAAGTGACAAGATGCTGGTGCAATATGATTGGCTAATTTTCATGAAAAGCTGATGTGTCAAGCAACATAGACAATGACTTGGTCATGGTTTTAAGGGTTGTTATGGGCCAAACATAAAAGTTATAGATCTTTTTCTTATCTTTAATTTGGTTTATGGCACAAAAATTTTCATCAAGAAATGAATGAGATATGGCCCATTTACGAAAACCGTGTGAGGCATAATAAGATTGATGTTTCTTGCAAAGATTAATTTTTAGGCAAAATCGGTGGGGAATTTTGTAACATCCCAAATTTTAAAATGAGAGAATTAATTACCAGAATAAATATTAGAAATTGGTATATGGAGTATTTAATGTCCCAAACTATTGAGAATAATTAAATTGATAATTTTGAGGACTGTGAGGGAATTATGCAGACCGGTTAAGCTGAAATTAAGCCCGGTTGAGATATGGGTGTCGGACCAAGTATCTCGAAATGAGATGATATTGGTCAGGGCTATTAAGAATATTATCGGGAATCCGAATATGTATTCGGAATAATTTTCAGACGATGTATTAAGCCCAAACGGAGAACCTGTTAGTTATAAAACGATGAAGTTTTAATGAATGGGAATTAAAATAAATCAAAAACCCAATTTTCTTCTTCCTATTCACGTATATGCTGGCTGAAGAAATAGGGCATTACATTTCATTTCTTCTTCTCATCATCATCTTCTCCATTTTTCCTCTTTTCTTCTCCCAAAACTATAGCAACTTGAGCTCATCTTCCACTTCTCCTCATTTTCGTTGGTGGAGTTTGAAGGAGGCTTGTGGAGCTGCTGTTCTTCCTCCTTCTCCTCCTAATTTTCGTTGGTGTTCTCCTCCCTCCTTGAACCCATTTTCGTTTTTGGGTTTTGAGGTAAGTATACCCATTTTTGCTAAGGTTTTGGTTATGGGTATATGGCATTTATGTGTTTTGAAACCATGCATGTGTATGGATGTTCTTGAGGAGAGTATTTAATGCAAGAGTTTAATGTGGATTTGTATGAGAGTAAGGCTTCTTTGAGAAGTAATGAAGTGAATGCATTTATGGTTGGAAGGAGAAGAATATTTATGATGGTGGTTGGAATTTTATGAGACCCTAACTTCATGAATTTGGGGGAAATGCATAATGGAGGTTGATGAACATTAATTGTTGGTAATAAATGTGAGTTATGATGCGTAAGGGTCATTGGTGATGGTATTTTGTTGATGGAGGTTAATAATGGAGAAACCCATGAAAGGGTTTGGTTCTAGAGTGCATAATAATAATGGGTAACACCTAACCCATGGTGGTTATGGTGGATAAAATGGAATAAAGGAGTTTTAAGAGTTAAAATAAAGTAAACATCAAGTTATTGATATATGTATAAGTATTTAAGTCTTAATGAGTAAGTAGAAAATTGATTGTATAATGTATTGTGATGTAGGAAGTGACCCCATTGATGAGGCGGAACCATCAAACCGCGTTGATCACTACTTCACTTGAGGTAGGAGGGGGTAACTTTTCTAAATGCATGATTTCATCCATTGATGATGTGAAAATATGTATATATAATTATTTTGATGATTGTTGAATGGATGATGTGAAAATGTTATGATTTGAATGCATTTAAAATGATAATTATTGTGTGGCATGTATTTGGGATAATATTGTAATGTTGTGATGATACTATATTGATGAAGTATGATGATGGTTTGAAACCATGTGTGAATTGGAATTGTGATGTGAGTATCCCAAAGATATGTGTATGATCTATTGAATGTGTATGCCACTAACTATTAATGAGTATAAGTATTGAGGAGAATTGGAAATAATTAAGGATGATGAAAATATTGAAATCCACCAAGTGGTGGTGGTGAATGGTTGATTGTGGAGTGGCATCTAGGATGCATAGTGTGAGGATGCACTTGATTTGCATTTTCATTGCATCCATAGCATATCATAGCTGTCTATGTGGAATATTAGGGGGTTCCACTAGGCGGGCCCAGTGGGAGGGCGGCTCAATGCACGAGCATATTGTGATTTTCCCCTGTGACTCAGTGTATGAGTCACGAAGCTGTCCATAGTTGGTGATGAGGCACCCTATGTGGCAGGCCCAATGGGCGGGCGGCTCTATTGGTGAACGAGTTTACCTCGGTGTCCGACGGGACACAGCTCTCTCGATGTGTGTTCGGGAGGGGCCCATAGTACTTGTGGTAATTGAGGCCACGATGTTGATCCACAAGTCACGGGGGTGACTAGTGCTACAGGTGGGCGATAGCGGTTTGGTACCAGTAAAATTATGAGGATGTAAGCATGCATAAATTGAGATATATGTGTACACAATTTTTTTTCTACTGCAGTAGGGGCATAGTAGCACACCTATGCTTGTCCCACAATTGAATTAATGTTATATTTTCCCACAGTCGGATCCGCATTATTTTGATGAGAAATTCTTGTGCATATACATTAGCTTTAAGGGCATTTGCATATAGCTGGAAATATGCCTAGGTGAAAGCCCATGGTGGCAACGGATGAATGAGAATTGAAAAGGGGAAAGAGTTGGATACTAACCCTATGTGTGTGTTTAGCAATCCAAATGATTGAAATTTTGAATGTATACTTGAGATCATGAGATGTATTGTGTATGATGTATGATGTGTTGTAATGATTGATATGTGAGCAAGTATACATGTATTTCAACATAATGTATGACTTTAATTCATTTGGATTATGTTACTCACCTCCCCGTTGCCATTTTTAAAGTTGATGTAGGTATGACCTAAATCCTATAATTTTGGAGGCCGAGTTTGAAGGAGGTAAATATGAATAGGAATGTGTACGCCTTGGCCGGCATGAAAATCTATTTTGGGTAGAGTATATGAGGTGTATATACTCAATTTTGTAATGGTTTATAATTTTGGGGGTCATGGGAGAAAATTGGACATGTGTGTGTAAGGCTAATTTTCATTCATGACCCAAAGGAGGTAAATAAGGGACCATGATACTTAACTTTGATGAATGAATGAATGTAGTATTTTATGCTAGTTCATGGATTTTATGAGATAATGTTGAATTGAGATTATATGCATGGGATTAATATTAGCATAATGGTGTTTATGTTAATTGATTCAATGGAAGAATTGTGTAGTCTTCGATGGTAGTATTGTATGAATTGGTGCATGCATAATGAGGTAAAGTATGGTCCTATGTAAGGCCAAAATAGAAGGGGTTAAGGTTTCATAAGCTAAGTTCAAGAGAATCTTCGTTTCTGCTGAGTTTCTGCAGAACTCGCTCAAGCGTGTGATAATCTCGCTCGAGAGAGATTGTTGTGGAACAGGGGATACGTTTCTGCCCCATTTTTGCTCAAGCGGCAGTGTATTTCGCCCAAGCAAAATGGCCACAGAATCAGAGTTTCGATTCTGGACAATTTTCGCCCAGGCGGATGAGGGAACACTCAAGCGAAGGAGAAGGATTTAGATACTAGACGATTTTCGCCCAGCGAGTGGTGCCTCGCCCAAGCAAAAATTGGCCAGTGAGTTACCTTCGATTCTGGACCAATCTCGCTCAAGCGAGTCATGTACCGCTCAAGCGAGATTGGGACCTGATGCCCTTTTCTTCCTTCGCTCAAGCGTCTCGCTTGCTTCGCTCAAGGCATCCCTTCGTATCTCGCTCAAGCGAGACAGGGCTCGCTCAAGCGAGCTGAGCCCTGATGCTTATTCCTCTCATTCACCCAAGGTCGCCCAGCGTTTGCTCAAGCGTAGGTACGCTGGCTCGCTCAAGCGGATTGATTCTCGCTTGAGCGAGTGGCACCTGATGCTCCACTAAAATTTTTATTTTTAATGGGTTTTGTTCCTATGCATTATTCCCTCTTTAAATATTATTTTGAAGCATTGAGGAGCATATATTGAATTTCTAGGCTATATAAATTACATTCCATATTTTTATGAAATTCCTCCTCTTGAAAATCAATCAGTCAATAATTAAATTAAATGAATCTTCCACTGACCCTGATTGAAAAATAATCTTTTAATCTCACCCTCTCATATCTTCATATATGGGAGTAGTTTATTTTAGATCTAGGGGTTTGGGGAAAAATACTTCACCACTCTAATTATTTGATTTATTATTATTATTATTTTTAAAGACGCGAAAAATTTTCCCCTATTTTATTTAGGGGTTTGGGGCGTCTCAACCTGGTATCAGAGCATTCATTGCTCTTGATATGATTATAAATGATGTTGTCCATGTGTTTATTGCTTGTGGCTGATTGATTTGTAAATTATGTGGGTAAATTACGATGGTTGACATTGAAATGAAATTATTACATGATTGTTGTTAAGCCCAGCCAGGCAATTCCTTTCTCATATTTACCTTCTAATTATGAAATGCATTATGATGATACTTGTGTTAAGGAAGTTAATGATGAATGATATATGTCTGCACACTGGGTGAAGAAACTTTAAGTTTCTAATTACGGTTATGTTGTTGTATATAGATTGAGTGATGGCGTATAGGCGCAATCCTGATACAGCCGCTATGGTTGAAGCCTTTAATCGCTTTGCCGACATACTTGAACGGTAACAACAACCTATTGGTCAGCCGAATCAAGGACTTGACCAATTTCTTAAGCGGAAGCCTTCTGAATTTCATGGAGGCTATAAGCCAGAAGACGCTCATGTCTGGATCCGTGACTTAGAATGGATATTCGCTAGTATGGAATGTACT
This sequence comes from Clitoria ternatea, assembly GCA_037962975.1. Lineage (NCBI taxonomy): Eukaryota > Viridiplantae > Streptophyta > Magnoliopsida > Fabales > Fabaceae > Clitoria > Clitoria ternatea. Next base: position 138,656,347 of record CM075670.1, read on the forward strand.
GAAACCCAGAAGGTGGAATATGCAGTGTTCATGGTTCGGAATGAGGCCGAATCTTGGTGGATCATCACCCGTGGGAGTATGATTGCTGCCCACACTCCTCTAAATTGGGAGAATTTTAAGGCGGAGTTTCTTAAGAAATATTTTCCTGCGAGTTATAAGAACAAGAAAGAGCTTGAATTCATGGAACTCAAGCAAGGTGGTATGACAGTTGAGGAGTATGCTTTGAAATTTGAAGAGCTATGTGTGTTTTATCCTCCCTTTCAGCAAGAGGACACTGAAACTTTGAAGTGTGTTAAATTTAAGAATGGACTGCGCTGAGAGATCAAGAAGGCGATTTGTCACCAAGAGATTAGGAGTTTTCCTACTCTTGTGGATAAGTGCAGAATTTTTGAAGAGAATGATATTGCTCCAAGGAGTTATTCGAGGCATGATTACAAGTTGAAGGGCCAATCTTCTAGCTTCAAGAAGAAAGGCAACTTTAAGAACAACAAACGATTTGTTCGTGGGTCCCCTTCTTTTTGAGGTGGACGAGGTGGCGGAAGACATGATGCCGTTGGTGGCCGAGGTGATGGCCAAGGGCTTTGTTGTTTTAGATATGGTGGAAATCATTTGGCTAGAGACTGCAATCATGACGAAACAGTGGTGTGCTACAGATGCAACCAACCAGGGCATATCCGCCCTGATTGTCCTTTGAATGTCGCGGATGTTGTGCCACGTGATAATGCAAACCATGGAGGCTATGGTGCTTTTAGAGGCCGTGGTCGTGGAAACGGTAATGGTGGAAGAAATGGCAACCGAAATGTTGGTAACGGTCGTGGTAATGGAAACGGCCGAGGTAATGCTAATGGTGGTCGGAATGGCCCAAATTGTGGTGCTAATCAACAAATGGCTGGAAGAGTCTTTGCCGTGACTGGTGAAGAAGCTGCACAAGCTGAAGACCTTGTCCAAAGTGAGTGCCAGATATATGGTAATGTTGTTAATGTAATATTTGATTCGGGTGCTACGCACTCTTTTATTTCTGAAGATTGTGTGAGGCGCTTACGGGTGCCTGTGAGTATGATGAAAGGTGCAATATTGGTGACTACACCTGTAACACCCTAATTTTTAATAAATAATAACCCAATAACAGGGAAAATTTTTTAACAAAAACAACCCTTGGTCAATCGGCATAAAAAAGAAGAAGACAAGGGAAAGGAAAGAACATTTACACATATAGCAATCAGCGGAAGGAACAAGGCTTGAACCGACCCATTCGGTTCAGCGGAACACATCAGCGCCTGGGTGAAATCCAAGACGACTCTGACTCGCTTAAGCGAGGTCCAGGACGCTTGAGCGAGACAACTCACTCGCTCGGGCGAAGTACCATTCGCTTGGGCGATACCACGACAAAAGCCTTCCAGCAGTACGCATTCGCTGGAGCGGATCCTTCATTCGCTAAAGCGAGAAGCCCCACACGGCAAATTCATCACTCGGCAGCGGGACATCCATACACTCGGTAAACAACTAAGTCCACTCGGAAGTTCATTCCTAAGTCCATTCTGTGTTCCATAACTTAACTCTTCAATTTTATCCATGCGGCCACACCTATACTCTACTCGGACACTGAGGGTTATCCCACTCGGATTCCAGAACTCCTTCTCACTCGGAATATATCCTATTCAAACATCACTTGACGTATTCCATCCTTAACACAACCGGGTCACATTACACTTCCACTATTCGGTATACATTCACATTCACTCGGAAAATTAGGTAGTTAAGTCCCACTCAGACTTATTCAGAACTCAACCACTCGGGATACAGACCCTTACTCACTCGGAATATATATCTTCCACTCGGATTATCAATGTTTTACACTTAGAATCCCTTCCATTCTAAGCCATTACACTAACTCCTCTCTCAGGAGAGAATCGCTCAGGGTTTTCACTCGGGAATACGAACTTTTCCTCACTCGGGTTTTACTTATATTTTTCACTCGGTAATGACCGCTCTCATTATCACTCAGGGATTCTCTCATTAGATCTTACGCAGTATAGGTTCATCCAAGGTATTTTACTCAAAATACATTGAGGTATCATCATTCGAACAAGAAGGCATAGCCATTTGCAGCCCCACTCGGAGTTGACTCCCCAATTACGTCTACTCGGAAATCATTAACTGAGCAATATTCTAACCACCAACACCCCTCAGTCTGCCCAGACATAAACCACCCGTATACAACATATGTGTACATACATATTCATACACTCGGAATACCCATTACCTTAACATCATTCATTCCTCAGCACCTGTTATCACGTGAACTATTACGTATAAAAACATGCACTCAGATCTCAATAGCTCAAATTATTTATATATATATATATTGTTAACCAAGTGGCCTCAATTACTCAAGAGGGGGGGTGAATTGAGTATTAAAAATTTTCTTTCGAATGCTCTTGAAATTGATTCTTTTGTTACTATGTTTATTTAAGATAATAAACTAGATTGCAAGTAACAACAAATAATACACAAGACAAACTAATAACTACTTAAAGAGTTTAGATAGTGAATCAATTAAGTTACAAAACAATTTATGGGACTTTAGAAAGATTGATTCAAGAGTGTTGTTTAAGTCCAAGTACAACAATGTTATTCAAAAATAGTTTGCAACTTAATGTATCATGCACTTAGTCCAATTAATGAAGCAATGAATTAAGCAAACAAGTTAAGTGCATAAATTAAATGAGTTTAGGGAAGAGAGATTTGCAAACCGATGTATACGAGTTCCACCACGCCGGTGTACGTCTTGCCTCTAAGCAACCCACTTAGAGGATTTCCACTATTGTAGATTAGAGATACACTTTGAGCAATTGCAACTTCCTAGTGTCCCACACTCAAGAATCCAATCCTCACAAGTACAAGGGCACCCCACCCAATCTCTCAATCTCACAATTACAAGGTTGAAACCCAACCCAAAATTTCTATGAAGTTTGGTGTTTAAGTGTACAAGGAAACTCTCTCACTAGAGTGGATATACAATTCAAAGCTTACACAAGATAGTAACTCTCAAGGAGAGGATATGCAAGTTAAGTACACAAATATAATTTCCCACAAATTAACTCTCAAAAATAATTTCAAGAAATATGCCAATCAAGAATAAAGAGAGTAAGTAGAAGAGCAAGAGAATGGAGGAGGAAGAAAGCAAATGGAAATGCTTCAAATGCTTGGTGTGCTGAATCCTTTGCAAGGCTTCCTATTTATAGCAAATGGAAGCATGGTCCAGACAGTAAATAATTTCTTCGACAATTTGAATGGAGCATTGTTTTGCAATTAAAAATTCCTTTGATGACATGGAGCAACATGTGAAGCCATGTATTTAATTTCCACAGCAAGCTAGACCAGTGGAGAGTATGTCTGTTCTTAGTTACTTAAATTGCAACTTGCGTAGTGGAGACTTCGAGAGTGCAATCTGCTCAGAGAATGTTGGAATGTTTGTATTCATAGTGTGTTTCAGTTTGTCCAAGTGCGATGCAAGGCTGTCATATATTCAACACGGGTTCAAATTCAAATTCATATAACTTATTTAAATTAAATAAACTTATCTGACTCATGATGACATAGGTTAATCATCTGAGAGTAGCTTGATGTTTGAATTTGCTTCTTGGAACTTTTAATCTTCAACTGAACATCATGCTGTAATTAATTCAGTGGCCTCCTCGCTCAAGCGAGTTTAATCACGCTTAAGCGAACCATGTATATTTCCTTTGATTTCTCTTCCACGCTTACTCACGCTTGAATCTACGCTTAAGCGAGCTTGTCCAGCGCTTAAGCGAGTTGGTCCTGCGCTTAATCGAACCTCATGTTCACGCTCAAGCGAGCCTTATTTATGCTTAAGCTTGTAGACCCCTGATGCTCACGCTTGAATCCGCGCTCAACCATGTTATCACGCTCAAGTGTGTTGTCACCCTCTGTTCCACGCTCAAGCGAGCCTAACTCACGCTCAAGCGTGACTTATAGTTTTTGGACTCCTGATGCATCACGCTCACACTCGCGCTTAAGTTCCATTACTTCACGCTGAAGCGTGACTTATCCAGCGCTTAAGCGCCAAGTTCCTCGTCCACGCTTAAGCGTGTCTTTATTCGCGCTTAAGCTAGCGCTCCTTACGCTCAAGCGTGCTTCCTTCACGCTTGGGCGTGCCAGGCACCTGATTCTCATGATTCACGCTTGGTCCTTCGCTCAAGCGTGCCAGTATCATCAAGATTTTCAACCTTTGTTCCTTTGGCATTTAACAAGACTATTTGTCACTTGATTTAACCACTGAAGTAAATGCCTTGATATTTTCATGATTGAATTTTGAGTCTTGAGCGTTTGCTTTGCTTGTTTGTCATTATCAAAACCTATAACAACATATAAACACATTCTCCCCCTTTTTGATGATGACAACAAATGCTTGTCTCTTGGGGTGTTAGTATCACAATAGTTCAAATATATTTCAAGAAAGACTCCTCCTTTGACATGCAGTTTGATACCATATATTTATGACATTATAGGCATAAGTTATCAAGAGAGGATAAAAGGTCTTTCCCCCTTAGTAAGGTCTCTCCCCCTTAATATATTCTTTCCCTCTTAATCATCTCCCCCTTTCTTATGCAATGGATACATACAATGATTTACATACTCCCCCTTTCTTATATATATCTCTCCCCCTTTGGCATCATCAAAAAGACTTAAAAGTAGATGCATACATTTTGAAATAAGATGACAATGCAACATACATCATGAAAGCATATTAGCACATAATGTCTCATGGGAATTGATTCATCTAGGTCTTTTTACGCAAGTTTAAAGAATCATGTTACTAAGGGATTTATACAAGGATTTAGATTTTGCAAGTTGCCAATGATTTTGTTGCACAAGAGAGTCAAGAAAATCAAAGGTCATTTTCCATTTATTTTTGAGATCCATGATATATATAGGAGATTATCTTTGTGTCAAAATATGTTTTAAGTAAATGGGGACTTTCATAGGGTCTTAAATACATACGACAAGTGATTTGTGAAGCATTAAGTAGATTATTGGAAGTGTGAGTATAAATTTTCTTCAAAAATTGTATCACAAAGTAAGGTATTATGTTCAAGGAAATGAAAATTTTTTATGGAAAAGATTAGTTTGAAATCTTTAAGTTAAAGATTTGCAAAATTTTGTTCAAAGAGTAGGAAAGTGTGATAAAATAAATCAATTAGGAAATTTCCAAAATTCCTAACTCCCTTCTAATATTTATAAATTGTTCTTTTGGAAGGGGTTTTGTAAAAATGTCCGCCAATTGTTTTGAAGTTTCAACATATTCAAGTACACAATCTCCTTTCAAAACATGGTCTCTAATGAAGTGATGTCTTATTTCAATGTGTTTGGTCCTAGAATGCATGACCGGATTCTTAGATATATTTATTGCACTGGTGTTATCACATTTAATGGGGACTTTATCCAAGGAAATACCAAAATCAAGAAGTTGTTGTCTCATCCAAAGAATTTGAGCACAACAACTACCAGCTGCTACATATTCTGCCTCAGCCGTTAACAATGCAACACTTGCTTGTTTCTTGCTATGCCAAGAAACAAGGGAACTACCAAGTAAATGACATGTGCCACTAGTACTTTTTCTATCAAGCTTACAACCTGCAAAGTCAGAATCAGAATATCCTAAAAGATTACATTCAACGCCTTTGGGATACCACAAACCAACATTTTGAGTACCCATAAGATATTTCAAAATTCTTTTTACGGCAGTTAAGTGTGATTCTTTAGGACATGCTTGATATCTAGCACACATGCATACCGCAAACATAATATCGGGTCTACTAGCAGTTAAATAAAGTAAGGATCCAATCATACCTCGATATTTAGTGATTTCAATGTCCTTACCCTTTTCATCTTTGTCTAAATAGCAAGATGTACTCATGGGTGTGGCTATTTCGTTTGCCTTGTCCATTTCAAACCTTCTGAGTAGTTCTTTACAATACTTAGTTTGACTAATGAACGTTCCATCGTTTGCTTATTTTATTTGTAATCCAAGGAAGAAGGTGAGTTCTCCCATCAAGGACATTTCAAACTCATTCTGCATAATCTTGGCAAACTCTTAACAAATATTTTCATTAGTAGCACCGAATATTATATCATCAACATAAATTTGTACCAAAAGAATGTCATTATTTTTGTGTTTTATAAACAGTGTAGTATCAACCTTTCCTCTTTCAAAATTGTGTTCTAAAGGGAATTTACTTAGTCTTTCATACCAAGCTCTTGGAGCTTATTTCAAACCATATAAAGCTTTTCTCAATTTAAAGACATGGTTTGGAAATTTATGATTTTCAAAGCCGGGAGGTTGATCTACATAAACTTCTTCTTGAATAAAGCCGTTTAAAAATGCACTTTTGACATCCATTTGATAAAGTTTAAAATCCATACAGCATGCAAAAGCTAACAATAACCTAATGGCTTCTAACCTAGCTACGGGAGCATATGTTTCTTCATAATCTATTCCCTCTTCTTGATTGTATCCCTTTGCAACTAGTCTAGCTTTGTTTCTTGTTATTAAACCATTTTCATCTAACTTATTTCTAAAAATCCATTTGGTGCCTATTATTAGATGGTCATTGGGTCTTGGCACAAGTTCCCAAACTTCATTTCTTTCAAATTGGTTTAATTCTTCTTGCATGGCCAACATCCAATGTTCATCAATAATGGCTTCATCAATATTTTTGGGTTCAATTTGAGATACAAAAGCTAAGTGATTGCATGCATTTCTAATGGCATTTCGAGTACTTACCCCTTTGATTATTTCTCCAATGATTTTGTCCAAGGGATGGTCCTTTAAGGTTACCCATTCTTGTTGTTTATCAAGTTGTGTTGCACCTCCTTCATTGTTGGCTTCTTCTTTATCTTCCAAGTTCATTTCTTGGAAGGTACCTACAGGATCATCAACTTCCTTTCTCGGAGGATTTTGGTTAAGTTCATCAAATTTAACATGTATGGACTCTTCAATTGTATAGGTTTGTTTGTTAAGGAGTCTATATGCTTTACTAGTAGATGAATAACCTAGAAAAATTGCTTCATCAGACTTTGCATCAAATTTGCCAAGATTTTCCTTTCCATTGTTTAAGACAAAGCATTTGCATCCAAAAATGTGAAAGTAAGAAATATTTGGTTTTCGTCCTTTATAAAGTTCATAGGGGGTTTTCTTTAATATAGGCCTTATTAAGCAACGATTCATAACATGGCAAGCGGTGTTACCGCATCGGCCCAAAAATGTTTTGAAATATTAGCTTCATTCAACATAGTTCTTGCAAGCTCCGCTATAGATCGATTTTTCCTTTCAACTACTCCATTTTGTTGTGGAGTTGTTGGAGCGGAAAAATTATGTTTAATGCCAAACTTTTCACAAAATTTTTCAAAAGATTGGTTTTCAAATTCTCCGCCATGGTCCGTTCGAATGGATGCTATTTTTAAATTTTGTTCATTTTGGATGACCTTGGCAAGTTTCTTAAATGCTTGATATGCTTCATGTTTATGAGTAAGAAACAATGTCCATGTATATCTAGAGTAATCATCCACAATCACAAGACCATAATAGTTTCCACCAAAACTTTTGATTTTTGAAGGCCCAAATAAATCCATATGTAAAAGTTGTAAAGGTTTTGTTGTTGAAACAATATTTTTTGCTTGAAAAGAAACCTTTACTTGTTTTCCTTTTTGACAAGCGTCACAAAATTTATTTTCAAATTTCAATTTTGGTAAACCAATAACTAAATCTTTTGAAACAAGTTTATTTAAATGGTCTACATGAATGTGAGCGATTCTTCTATGCCAAAGCCATGATTCATCCTCTTTGGTTATAAAGCATTGTACATCATTTGAAGCAAGGCAATCTAGATTAATCATGTAAATGTTATCTACTCTTTGACCAACAAACTTTATCTCCTTGTTTAGTTTATTTTCAATTATGCAACCATTTGATTCAAAAACAATTTTATAGCCCTTGTCACATAATTGACTAATACTAAGCAAGTTGTGTTTTAGTCCTTCAACATATAATACATCATTTATGGAGGTGGAAGAATTTTTACCAACATTTCCGATTCCAAGTATTCTTCCCTTTGTGTTATCTCCATAAGTAACAAATCCTTTGCTTCGTGGAGTAAGTGATATAAACTTACTTTTATCTCCCGTCATATGTTTAGAACACCTACTATCCAAGTACCAATGGGTGTTACTTGCCTTAAGACATACCTACAAAACAATTCAAGTTAGAGAGCTTTGTACCCATTTTATGTTGGGTCCTTGTAGGTTAGTTTGTGAAAATGTTCCCTTAGGAACCCATACTTTTCTCACTACTTTTGGTCCTAATCTTCTAACATTGCAATTATAAGAGTTATGACCTTTAAGACCACAATGATTGCATTTCACAAAAGGTGTAGATGATTTACAAGGAGGCACAAAGAAATTTTTGTAATGTTTTTCCTTCTTGTGAGCATGTGATCCTTGATTATATCCTAGTCCCGTTTTGTTAAACATACAACGTTGTTTTCCAAGAAGTGCATTTAAGTTATCTCTACCACTTGTAAACTTTTCTAGGGTTTTATTCAAGTCCAAAACCTTAGTTTCTAGCATATCATATTTCTTTTCAAACTCACAAGGTTTGGTCCTAAAGCATGTTTGAACATTTACTAACTCTTCTTTTAAAGATTCATTTTCTTTACAAACTTACATGAGATGCATTTCTAGAGTATTACTAGTTTTTCTAGATAATTTAAGCTTATTAGAGACTTTTGTGAATTTATCATACAAATCTTCAAGAGCATCAAGTAATTCATCCTTATCTAAGTCATGAAAGTTTACCTCATTTTCTTCATCTTGGTGATTGGCCATGAGACAAAGGTTTGCTTCTTCATTATCCTATTCATCCGAGCTAGTTATCTCGTTTTCATCCCATGCAACATATGCTCTTCTTCTTTCTTTTCTTTCTTTGTTTTTCTTCTTTAGATTTGGACAATCCATTTTGAAGTGTCCTTCCTTACCACACTCAAAACAAGTAGGTGAAGTAGAATTTTCTTTAAGTTTAGATTTCTTACCTTGTGGTTTGAAGTTCCTTTGGAAGCGCTTGCTCTTCATTAGCTTTCCAAACCTTCACAAATAGGCTTAGTTCTTCATCCTCATCAATTTCACTCTCGGTTTCATCTTCAACCATTGAAGTAGCTTTGAGAGTGACGTGAATATTTTTGCAGTCGTGATTCCGTCAAATTAGTACATTAAAATTAATTAACGTAGTACTAGGGTGTCAACCTAGGTCGTTCTCTCAAGGATCAACACAAAAATTTAGGAAAAATCAAGTCTTAAACTAATTTTTAACAATTAAAAATAAAAACTCAACAACTAAAAATTTTTACAAACATAAGTTCAACTAACATACAATTGGGGGGGTTTTGATTGATTTTTGTTGTCACAATTAAAATTAAAACTAGGTAAATAAAGGATTTAAAACAATAAATAACAAGCGATTGATTTTCTTGGAGTATTGTAAATAAATTTATCCTTGGTTCACTAAAAATAATTTGTATACTTATTAATGTTAATTTCTTAGCTCAAATTGAATTGATCAACTAAGCGTCTTTTTCAATTCACAATTCCTTTACTTTCATTTAAAAATGAATATTTTAATCAAGCATCCTAATTAAGCAAAAGGAGTCAAGATCGTAAAATCTAGGAATTATTGAGCATACATAAGAACATCGCCTATATACATAATCTATTCTCAAATTATGGAATTAAGCAAACCATAATTATTAAAAGTGATTATGAAAATATTCATTAAGCATGCATATTTCCTTAATCCATTCTAATTTAAAACCTTATTTTATTCCATTTGAATAATTAAACCGATTAAGCATACAAATTTAATTAAACAAAATGGAATTAAATAAGTAGAGAAAGATTATGAAGAAATAACAATAATAAAAGCATACTATATTAAAATTAATGACCTCAAAATTACATTACAACATTCTCCAAGAAAATCAATCTAGGGGTTTTAGCCCTCCATAATTACAACTACAAACAATGAAACTAACCCGGAAATGAAGAACTTGTTGGAAAAATTCCAACGGAGAAGAGAAGAGGAAGAACGTATGAAGGAGGAATTGATGTCTTCTGATGAAGAATGAATGGTTTTGCCCCTTGCCTTGCTTCCTATTTATAGGAGCTCAAAAGCAACGCTTATGCCTTAATTAATTTGTAATGGAATGTGCACTCTTAATTTACAATTCAATGGTGCTCCATTATCATGCTTCAGTGCTCCATTATCAGCTTCAGTGTTGTTTCCACTTTGATAATGCGTTATCTGATGTTTCCACTGATGAATCTGTGCCTGAATCGATTCATCTAGGCAATTTTTGGGCAATTTTACACATAGGAATCGATTCCTCAGGGGTGGGAATCGATTCCCAAGCACATGAATCGATTCATGCTTGTTTGAATCGATTCCCAGGCCTTTAAAATGCATATGAATCGATTCACATGGGTGGGGAATCGATTCCTAGCTGTATGAATCGATTCTCAGGGTGCTTGAATCGATTCCTTACTGTTCTTTTGTGTAGGAATCGATTCCCACATTGGTGAATCGATTCCCAGACCTGTTCTGGTGCTTTTCTCGCATTTTTGACCATTTCTTGAGTCGTGGCTTCTTTCGTTTGACCTGTGGTAATTATTTTTTTAATTACAGGCTTAATCACACACTACAAAACAAGAGAAAACCAACTTTTATTAAAAATTTATCCTTAATTCATTTTAAAATTAAATATTAAATAAAGCTCAAATGATGAAAATGTGTTAAAGTGCAGTATATTACACACTAAGTGATGGCAAATTATACACATTTAAATTGAGGAATTAAGGATAAATCATGCATCATCAGAGAGCTAATCCTCTCTTCTTTGATGTCTTTTCTTCTTCCTCCGCTTGTCTTAAATCTTTCAACTCTTGTTCTTGTTCTTGTAATTTACCAAACAAGGTTGCAAGAGACATCTTATTTATAGTGGGAGATTGCTTGATGGCCGTAACAAGAGGTCGCCACTCCCTAGTAAGACTTTTTAACACTTTGTGAATGAGCTCTTTGTTAGAATAAGATTTGCCAAGAGTAATGAGATGATTAATGATCAAAGTAAACCTTTTTTGAAGATCTAAAATAGCTTCATTAGGATTCATCCTAAAACTTTCATATTGGCTAGTTAAAGTGCTAATTTTTGAATCCTTAACATCACTAGTTCCTTCATGAGTTATTTGAAGGGTATCCCACATTTCTTTAGCCGTTTTACATGTTATTACTCTAAAGAACTCATCGGGACCTAAAGCTAAAGTAATAAGATTTTTTGCCTTATAATTATATTGCACTTTCTTTTCTTCTTCACTAGACCAATTGTCCATAGGCTTTTCAACTTGTTTATCATCCACAATATGCATAGGTATAAAGGGACCATTTTCAATAGCATTCCACACTCTTAAATCCATTGATTGCACAAAAATTTTCATTCTTTCTTTCCAAAAAGCATAACCCTCACCATTAAAAGCGGGAGGTCGATTTGTAGCACCACCCTCGGGAAACATGTTATATGAAGTTGAGGCCATTTGTTCTCTTGAAGCCGTTAAGCTTGATTTACCAAGAGTCAAGCTCTGATACCACTTGTTAACCAAGTGGCCTCAATTACTCAAGAGGGGGGTGAATTGAGTATTAAAAATTTTCTTTGGAATGCTCTTGAAATTGATTCTTTTGTTACTATGTTTATTTAAGATAATAAACTAGATTGCAAGTAACAACAAATAATACACAAGACAAACTAATAACTACTTAAAGAGTTTAGATAGTGAATCAATTAAGTTACAAAACAATTTATGGGACTTTAGAAAGATTGATTCAAGAGTGTTGCTTAAGTCCAAGTACAACAATGTTATTCAAAAATAGTTTGCAACTTAATGTATCATGCACTTAGTCCAATTAATGAAGCAATGAATTAAGCAAACAAGTTAAGTGCATAAATTAAATGAGTTTAGGGAAGAGAGATTTGCAAACCAATGTATACGAGTTCCACCACGCCGGTGTACGTCTCGCCTCTAAGCAACCCACTTAGAGGATTTCCACTATTGTAGATTAGAGATACACTTTGAGCAATTGCAACTTCCTAGTGTCCCACACTCAAGAATCCAATCCTTACAAGTACAAGGGCACCCCACCCAATCTCTCAATCTCACAATTACAAGGTTGAAACCCAACCCAAAATTTCTATGAAGTTTGGTGTTTAAGTGTACAAGGAAACTCTCTCACTAGAGTGGATATACAATTCAAAGCTTACACAAGATAGTAACTCTCAAGGAGAGGATATGCAAGTTAAGTACACAAATATAATTTCCCGCAAATTAACTCTCAAAAATAATTTCAAGAAATATGCCAATCAAGAATAAAGAGAGTAAGTAGAAGAGCAAGAGAATGGAGGAGGAAGAAAGCAAATGGAAATGCTTCAAATGCTTGGTGTGCTGAATCCTTTGCAAGGCTTCCTATTTATAGCAAATGGAAGCATGGTCCAGACAGTAAATAATTTCTTCGACAATTTGAATGGAGCATTATTTTGCAATTAAAAATTCCTTTGATGACATGGAGCAACATGTGAAGCCATGTATTTAATTTCCACAGCAAGCTAGACCAGTGGAGAGTATGTCTGTTCTTAGTTACTTAAATTGCAACTTGCGTAGTGGAGACTTCGAGAGTGCAATCTGCTCAGAGAATGTTGGAATGTTTGTATTCATAGTGTGTTTCAGTTTGTCCAAGTGCGATGCAAGGCTGTCATATATTCAACACGGGTTCAAATTCAAATTCATATAACTTATTTAAATTAAATAAACTTATCTGACTCATGATGACATAGGTTAATCATCTGAGAGTAGCTTGATGTTTGAATTTGCTTCTTGGAACTTTTAATCTTCAATTGTACATCATGCTGTAATTAATTCAGTGGCCTCCTCGCTCAAGCGAGTTTAATCACGCTTAAGCGAACCATGTATATTTCCTTTGATTTCTCTTCCACGCTTACTCACGCTTGAATCTACGCTCAAGCGAGCTTGTCCAGCGCTTAAGCGAGTTGGTCCTGCGCTTAATCGAACCTCATGTTCACGCTCAAGCGAGCCTTGTTTACGCTTAAGCTTGTAGACCCCTGATGCTCACGCTTGAATCCGCGCTCAACCATGTTATCACGCTCAAGCGTGTTGTCACCCTCTGTTCCACGCTCAAGCGAGCCTAACTCACGCTCAAGCGTGACTTATAGTTTTTGGACTCCTGATGCATCACGCTCACACTCGCGCTTAAGTTCCATTGCTTCACGCTCAAGCGTGACTTATCCAGCGCTTAAGCGCCAAGTTCCTCGTCCACGCTTAAGCGTGTCTTTATTCGCGCTTAAGCTAGCGCTCCTTACGCTCAAGCGTGCTTCCTTCACGCTTGGGCGTGCCAGGCACCTGATTCTCATGATTCACGCTTGGTCCTTCGCTCAAGCGTGCCAGTATCATCAAGATTTTCAACCTTTGTTCCTTTGGCATTTAACAAGACTATTTGTCACTTGATTTAACCACTGAAGTAAATGCCTTGATATTTTCATGATTGAATTTTGAGTCTTGAGCGTTTGCTTTGCTTGTTTGTCATTATCAAAACCTATAACAACATATAAACACATATATGTATCCATATTCATTACACCACACTGTTATTATGAGCCGGCCAAGGCTACAACTGACGAAACATGACAAATTACAAAAATAAGCACTCTACGGTCGGAGTGCACCCCACTCGGACCTGAGACCTTATCATCACTTTAGAGTCCAACCTGCACACACTAAAAAATGGTGTAGGGGTGAGCTTTTACATATAAAGTGACAGCTATTGACTCGGACTTTACCTCTATTCTCAATTATATAATTTGCCGGGTTCAATCCATAACGATATATATATATATACTGCCAATTAATGTAAGAGCCAAACCACATCATTCAATCGGAATTCGCATAATAACATATATTCTCAATCATAGCATCACACTGCACTTAGTAACAGTATCAACACCTGTCTATTCATTCAGTCGGAATTCACTCATGCGACATCATCTAGTCGGAGTTCACTCAATTCATTTAATCCATGTAATTCACAATAATCTCACTAACAATGCTCATAGACTCATGCATGCGGATCCGACTTAAACAGTGAGTTCAGTGCAGATTCCTTCCCGATCCCTCATCCACTAGCCCTTTCCGTGTGGCACCGGTCACCCCGTGACGTCTCGAGGCCCAGCTCTAGCTCCATCGGCTACCACGGGTCCTCATGGAACTAACCAGGAATCTGACTGGAACTCATTTTATATGACTTTAGATGCCTTTCCGACACCCCGTCCACTAGCCCTTTCCGTGTGGCACCGGTCACCCCGTGACGTCTCGAGACCCAGCTCTAGCTCCATCGGCTACCACGGGTCCTCATGGAACTGGTCAGGAATCTGGGAATCATCCCACATATACAATCTCATGCAAATTCACAACAACATCCAAGCTTACCAGACACGTCTCACATAGCCATCAATGGGTCATAACCGATCCCCCCACACAGCATTCAGATTCATTCGGAATCCCACATTCCATTACAACAACACATGCCTCTATCATAATAACTCACAACATCAAGCATAGGTAACCACATTACAGTACATCCACTCAACAATTTTAACAGAGTTAGCATACCTTTCCACACGGTATTCAACTAGAAATCACGCATCAATTCACATCTCATGCATTCGGGGATAATGGTAACACGCATACATATACACTCAACAAACTCAGATTTTAACAACATGCATCACAGAAGTATTAACAGGCACTCAAAGATGAGGTCACACAACCCTCAACCTTTCACAGATGTCCCAATTTGGAAATTGCATGCACAATCAGTCAATCACCACACATCAATCTACGCAATTCACACACATATTACATTAAAGCAAGCACCAGGGACCCGGTCATAAACCATACGCTTGACATGCAAGGCGCCCCCTACCTGCTGTCGGGGTTCAGAGACTCTTCAAGTTGTAGTGCTGACCGATCGTCCCTCCGTTACTCCTCCAACAGCCTTCGAGCTCAGTGTTGATCCTGGGCCAGAGTTACTCCTTTCCTCCAACGGGTCCGTCTCCTCCACAGCTCCAAAGCACTTCCAGCACAGCCTTCCAACTGGAATACCACAGCTCCAGGTAGAAGAAAAAGGAGAGGAAGAAGGCAATAGGGAGGAAGGAGAGGACAGGGAGTGGAGTCAAAGCTGTGTTGATGTTCCTCCAGGAGCCCTCGACTCTCTCACTGTTCGAGTGGCGACGTGAATGAGAATGAAGAAGAAGAGAAACAGGGAAGGAGAGACCATATGCACGCTCAAGAAGAGCTGCCAGTGTGAATAATGAGAGAAAGAGAAAGCTGAAGTTGTCTTATACTCCTAGGGACACATGCGTCCTTTCGCCTGGCACTATTATTATTGATTCAATTATTTCTACCCAAATCAGCAATTACTCTAATTAACCATTAATCCTAATTTTGTAATTAACCTTTAATTAATAGCTTAACTTCAATCGGTAATTAAGTTAGAAATCGGGATGTTACAACACCGACTGGTGCTTATTTAAGATCGGTGACTCGATGTGAAAATGTCAAGGTGGACTTGGAGGGTAGAAAATTTGTTGTATCCCTCGTGTGTTTACCTATGAAAGATCTGGACGTTATTCTAGGCATGGATTGGTTGTCCGCCAACAAGGTTTTGGTGGATTGTCATAGCAAGACAGTGATTTTCCCAACCTCTAATAATGAAGGCTTTGATGTGCGAGGTATCTCTCAACTTCTTATGATGTTCTGTTTGGTGGATGGGAATGGTGTTTCCCAATCTGGTGGAATTCCTATTGTTTCGGAATTTCCCGATGTGTTTCCGGAAGAGATTCCCGGATTACCTCCTCCACGAGAATTATTCCGGGTGCAGAACCTGTTTCTCGAGCTCCTTATAGGATGTCTCCTATGGAGTTGGTTGAATTGAAAAAGCAAGTGGAAGAATTACTTGAACGGGAGTTTATTCGCCTAAGTGTGTCTCCTTGGGGTGCTCCTGTGTTGTTGGTAAAGAAGAAAGATGGGAGTATGAGATTGTGTGTTGATTATCGCCAACTCAACAAACTAACCATTAAAAATAAATATCCTTTTCCACGCATTGATGATCTATTGGATCAATTGAAGGGTGCTGTTGTGTTTTCGAAGATCGATTTGCTTTCTGGATACACCAAATTCGGGTGAAGGCCGAAGATATTCCGAAAACTGCTTTCCAAACGCGTTATGGACACTATGAGTACGTAGTGATGCCATTTGGTGTGACGAATGCCCCTGTGATTTTCATGAGCTACATGAATCACATCTTTCATGAATATCTTGACCAATTCGTCGTAGTGTTTATTGATGATATTTTGGTGTATTCCAAGAGTCGTGAAGAGTATGAAAGACATCTTCATTTTGTGTTGACCATCCTTCGTGAGAAGGAATTGTATGCGAAGCTCTCTAAGTGTGAATTTTGGCTGTCTGAGGTCCAATTCCTTGGACATGTTATTTCAAATGATGGAGTTGCGGTTAATAGATCTAAATTTGAAGCTGTGATGGCTTGGGAAAGACCAACGTCGGTGACGGAGATAAGGAGTTTTCTTGGTCTTGCCAGTTATTACTGGAGATTCATTGAAGGGTTTTCCCGTTTGGCTTTACCATTAACAAAGTTGACTCGGAAGAACTAATCGTTTGCGTGGACCCGTGAATGTGAGGAAAGTTTCCAAGAGTTGAAGTTAAGGCTTACTACCGCACCGGTGTTGGCATTGCTCGATTTGACGGATGAATTCGTGGTATACTGCGATGCATCTAAGCTTGGTCTTGGATGTGTGTTGATGCAAAAGGAGTGTGTGATAGCCTATGCGTCAAGACAGTTGCGACCGCATGAGGTTAACTACCCCACACATGACCTAGAATTGGCGGCAGTGGTGTTTGCATTGAAGTTGTGGCGACACTACTTGTATGGCTCCAAGTTTCTAGTCTTTAGTGATCATAAGAGCCTTAAATACTTGTTTGACCAGAAGGAATTAAATATGCGCCAAACACGGTGGATGGAGTTCCTAAAAGACTATGAGTTTGAATTGAAGTATCATCCCGGCAAGGCAAATGTATTTGCTGATGCTTTGAGCCGGAAGTCATTGCATGTCTCCATGATGATGGCAAAGGAAATGGAGTTGATAGAACAATTTAGAGATTTGAACGTGGGCGTGGAGACTTACACTCCAAAGATAATGGCATTGGAAATGTTGAAGGTTACTAATGAGTTCCTCGAATATGTGAAAGAGCAACAACCCAAAGATGAGTATTTGATTGAGATGAAGAAGACCTAAGAGAAAAGGAAGAATTTGTTCTTAGTAGAAGGTCAAGATGGCATTTGGCATGTGAAGGGTCGAATTTATGTTCCCTCAACCGATGATGTGAGGAAACGTGTACTTGAGGAAGCTCATAAAAGCATATTGAGTATTCATCCTGGTTCCACCAAGATGTATCAAGATTTGAAGAAGAATTTTTGGTGGCCCGGTATGAAGCGTGATGTGGCAAATTTTGTGGCATCTTGCCTTGTTTGTCAAAAGGCGAAGGTTGAACATCAGAGACCAGCTGGATATTTGAGACCATTGGAGATTCCGGTTTGGAAATGGGATAGCATAGCTATGGATTTTGTTTCTGGACTACCAAGAACTTGTGCTGGAAACGATGCTATATGGGTGATTGTAGATCGGTTGACAAAATGTGCTCACTTTTTACCCATAAATATGAAGAGTTCTTTGGAGAAATTGGCACAAATATACATCAAGGAGATTATTAGGCTGCATGGTGTTCCGTCCAGCATTATATCCGATCGTGATCCTCGTTTTACTTCTCGGTTTTGGGGGCGTTTGCATGATGAGTTGGGTTCTAAGTTGAAGCTTAGTTCCGCTTATCACCCTCAAACCGATGGGCAATCGGAGAGAACTATACAAAGCTTGGAGGATTTGTTCAGAGCTTGTGTCCTTGAACACGGTGGAAGTTGGGAGAGATTCCTACCATTGATTGAATTCACATATAATAACAGCTTCCATTCCAGTATTGGTATGGCACCTTATGAGGCGTTGTATGGAAGGTGTAACACCCTCATTTTAATAATTAAATGAAATCCAGAACAGGGGAAATTTTTCCCAAAAAGGCAACCCAGCAACCGGGTAGAATTAGACAATAAATAAGGAAGGCAAAGAGCTGACCAGAAGCTCAGAAAACCGATTAGAACAAGGAAAAACATTCACAGTGGAAGAATAAAACAGCGCCTGAGCGAGACCCCAAAACAACGTGCACTCGCTCAAGGGAGATACAGCACGCTTGAGCGAGCAGCCCAACACACTCGGGCGTACACCCCATCGCTTAGGCGAAATCAACCAACAACCTTCCCATGCGCTCACGCTCGCTGGAGCGAATGTCTCATTCGCTGGGGCGGACACAAGTACAAGGTAATCTTTCACTCGGATTTGGGACATAGTTTCCCCCAGTAAATCATCACGCTCGAACCTCACTCGGGAATCTACACAGCTCCTCATTTCATTCATATAGGTTATAAGTATAAACCACTCGGGAAATTACTTCCCCACCAAGCCGACCCAAAGCCTTCCATTGAGCATATACTCACTGGAGCGAGAACTCACTCGTTGAAGCATGAAGCCAGACTCGGCATTCACATCACTCGGTAAAGGGTTTCACTCGATATTCAGGGGTTCCATTCACTCAGGAAGAGCCCCAATACTTGCCTCTCTCGGAAGTTCGTAACTTAGTCTCTCAATTTTGTCCACAGAGGCCACGCAATGGCCCACTCAAAAAATATTAATAATTCCACTCGGGATCTATGAAGTTACTCCACTCGGAGTCTAGTAATTTCCCTTACTCGGCTTACCACCCAACCAAACATCGCTCGGTGTATTCCAACCATATTCAATCAGAATGTGCCACACACCTATCACTTAGTAAACTAACTCCAAGACCGACCAATACCTATTTGGTCTTCTACTCGGAATACATGTATAACTTCACTCGGATTATATATAAAACACTTAAAATATGCCCAATCTAATCCATCGTAATAACTCTTCCCTCGGAGAAGTTCACTCGGATTCAACTCGGGCCTATACAAAATAATTCCCCACTCGGGGTTTCCTTATAATTTCACTCGGCAATGATCATTCTTAATATTACTCGGGAGATTCGCCCATCAACTTTTACACAATATAAGTTCATCTAAGGTATCTTACTCAGAATCCAATTAAGCATCACCGCTCGGAAAGGAAGGCCCAGCCATTTATAGTCTCACTCGGAGATGGCTCCCACAACTAAGTTTACTAGGAGAATCATTGACTTAGCGATATCCTATCCATCATTCTCTCTCCGTCTACTCAAACCCAAGTCACCAGCATACAACATATATGTACCTACATGATCATGCACTCGAAATACTCATTACCTTCCATCATTCATTCGTCAGCACCTGGTATCCGATACAAGCACAGGTTATCAACATAAACCATATACGTATATAAATATCCACTCGGGTCATAATAGTTCAGATTACTTATATATAAATTTATATTCATTATACAACACTGTTATTATAAGCCGGCCAAGGCTATAACTGACTTAAACATAATAAACGCGATACAAGCACTCAACGGTCGGAGTGCACGTCACTCGGACTTGAGGTCTTCACACCATTCCGAGTCCAACCTGCATACACTGAAAAATGGTGTAAGGGTGAGCTTTTACATATAAAGTAACAGTTATTGACTCGGATTTTACCTCAAACCTCAATTATATGATTCACATGGCTCAATCCACAAATATATATCTACTGCCAATTAATTATAAAAGCCACACAACATCATCCAATCGGAAATCACACAATAACATATCTTCTCAATCATACATCACATGGCACTTGGCAACAGCCTCAATACATACATATTCATTCAATCAAAATTCACTCATATGACGTCATCCAGTCGGTACTCATTCCAATAATTCAATTTCATGCAATTCATGTTGGTCTCAATAACCATACTCATACACACATGCATGCGGATCCGACTTAAAGCATGATTTCAGTTACAGATTCCTTCCTGGCCCCTCGTCCATTAGCCCTTCCCGCGTGGTACCGGCCTCCCATTGGCGTCTCGAGACTCCTCTCTAGCTCCTACGGCTACCACGGGCCCTCATGGAACTAGCCAGGACAGGAAGGCACCTCGTATGTGCAACCTCATGCAATACCACACAAGCATTCAGATTCACTCGGAATTCTACAGTTCCATTACAGCATCACATACATTCATTATAGTAACTCATACAAGCAAATCAGGGTAATCAACATTACAGTACTTCCACTCGGCATTTTAACAAAGTCAGCATGCATCACAACACAGTATTCTAAATGGAATCAAGCATCAACTCACATCTCGAGCATTCGGGAATCATCATGGCATTCTCATTCAAATACATTCAACATAACTGCATACAGAACCCAGCAAAACACCACCCCTTTTTAACTCATTATTACATGCATTCGGTCAACATGCTCAGAAACATTAACGTGCACTAATAGATGGAATCACACCACAAAGCAGTTCACAAACATCACCAACCCGGGAGTTGCATGCACAATTACTCAATCACAACACATCGAACTACACATCTCACACATAATACATCACATTAAAGCAAGCACCCGGAATCCGTCCATAAACCGTATACTTGACATGCAAAGCGCCCCCTACCTGCTGTCGGGTTCAGGGACTCCTCGAGTTGCAATGCTGACTGATCGCCCTTCTGTTACACCTCCTCCAACAGCCTTTGAGCTCAGCGTTGATCCTGGGCCAGAGTTGCTCTTTCTTCCAACGGGTTCGTCTTCCCCACGGCTCCAAGGCACTTCCCAGCATAGCTTCCAACTGGGACACTAACAGCTTCAAGCGGAAGGAGAAGAAGAAGAAGAAGAAGAAGACAGAGGGGATGAAGAGAACAGGGAGTGGAAACAGGGCCACGTCGTTGTTCCACCCAGAAAAGCTCTTCAATTCTCTCCCTATTCTTTCCACGCGGGTGATGCGAATGAGGGTGAAGAAGAAGAGAAACAGTAAAAGGAAGAGACCAGATGTACGCATGAAGGAGAGCTGTCCAGCGTGACTAATAAGGGAAAGAGAGAGTTGAAGTTCTTTTATACCTCCAAGGGTGCATGCGTCTTTTCACCTGGCATTAACATTATTTATTCTATTATTTCTAACCGAACAGCAATTACTCTAATTAACCATTAATCCTAATTCTGCTATTTAACCCTTAATTAATAGCTTAATCTCAATCGGTAATTAAATTAAGAATCGGGATGTTACAGTTCTCCCCCTCTCAAAAGAATTTCGTCCTCGAAATTCAAACACATGCTTAGCCTCAATGAACCACTCGAAAAATCGCTGTCATACCACAATAAGCAATTACACCTCTATGCATCTCAAGTATTCATATATTGTTTAAATTCCAGTCGGTATAATTGGTTTCCAAAGCAATCTCTTGACCGCTCCACCCAGAAAACCGAGACATCACTCTTAACACATTCCTACTCGGAAGTGTCACCATCGACTCGGAATAACATTCCTTTCTTCCACTCAGACTTACCTCAACAAATAGATCGGAATACCACAGCCATGCTCTGACTGCAACTCTTCGCTCCCCCACGTCTCCGACTGCTTCGTAATTTCTAATCAGCATAAATAAAATAACTCTTCATAGTCTTTATTACATTCGGGATTCCATTCCCCACGTAGTTACCCCCATTCAACTCTGCCAGTCCACTATAACCAATGGTACTTCAAGTTCCTTGGCCACTCGGCCTTACACACTCAACGTTAATCGGTGCACATCCACCAACTATTCCTTCAGTCCCAATGGAGTCACTCAGAATAATTATGTATCCACACAGGGTATAAACACAAAGTCGTGTCGATTACAGTGTTGGGGCAGTTTAATCGGCAAGAAGCATTACCGATTCCCACAGAATACTCACCAATGTCTGATTCACCTTAGATTAAACCCTCGGGTAGTCAACATCCGACTCCAAAAGTTCTTCTCTAAATCATGATATATCTTGACAATACCGAGACAAACGCTCAAAAGAGCTTCAAGTGCTCCAGTTAGCATAGACTTCCTGGATTTTCCCTTTACATGCATCACACTCGGTTCTAGAATCTCCGATTTCTAACCATTCCTTTGGCCAATTCCATGCCTACACCCTGAGAAGGTCACTCGGGACTCTCAATCAAAAGGGTTGTTCGGTGTTTGAAGGAAATTCTTACCCGGAAAACCTTCCATTTACCCTAGTTTGCACTCGGAATTCAAGCCCACTCCGAATACAAATCTGAGTTCCAACTCAGCAGCTTCGAACATCAATCCGAACACATCTATGGATAAATTTACCCCTCAGGCATTAACTTTTCCTCGGGATAATTCACTCGGAGACTTACCCATTCATAGCCCCACATTCCGACCAGACGTCTATTTGGTAAGATTAGTCAGGGGCACATCCTACAGACTTAAAATATTTGCACGATGAATCGTCTAGTTCGTACCATTCCACTCGGAAATGTCACGCTCCGAGTCACCACTAGAATCTTACCCTACTCAGAAGTGTCACACTCGGACACAATTCCCTTAACTTAGCAATGATCCTCTCTATGAGGTTCTACTCGGAACACCATAACTTTACTCAGTAATTCTTTCTCCCAAAAGGTTTTACTCAAAATTACATTCCTTCTCTTCACTCATAATCATCTCTACCTCCTGTCACTCAAATTATATTAACCTTTCCTAAGTAAATCTTGCCTCATTAATTATCTCAGCTCGTAAATCATGACCCTTCATCGAATCCTCAACATTACTCGGCTAAACCATAAACTTCTAATCCTGGTGTTAGGTTTGGGTCACAGATATATACACTCAGCAACTAATTGCTCCCATCGGGATTCGGGCTACCATCAATGAATACTTGTCATACCAACATCATTACTACATTCCCAATAATGGCTGTAGCAATTTCTAAACGTTGTTCTAGGTATATCAGGGACCTTAATCCGCTCTAGCGGCATTCTAAGCGTCAATTGACTCTGGTAAACCGAGTCGCACATAATCAATCCTCCAAATCTTCAGTACTCTGTAGTGGTTATCATTTCCTATAGTTAACTTACTCAGTCGGTTGGCAATCAAGGCATGACCACACACCACCGCCACACCTTTTTATCAGTAACACAAGGTACTTATATTGGCAAGATCACCTTCTTGTCCCCGACAGTCAACACCACTTTCATAATCAACCATACCCCACATAACCTCTGATTCTCTCAGAGGTAAGCGCCTCAGTGCCAAACAAGTCTCCTATCCTCTTCTGAATACACTATCAATTACCATCCACTCGACACACTCTCACTTTTACTCAGGACAGCCCGATAGACTCACCATCACCATAAGCAGCTACAACCTCACCTGCCCGACTCATGAATTGCTGCATCCAACTTATAGGATGACGTCTCATTCCTATAGGGTTACAACAATTACATAAAGTCACTGCAAGAGTGTACGCTGCCACAATGCCCATGGTATGTAGAGTCGTCTCGGAACAGCATAGCTCACACCGACTGTACTCACACAGGTAATACTAAAGCACATGAAATTAATGACAATTCACATAAATTTATAAATAACACATTTATATCAACATCATTGTTATGCACCGACTAGGGTACATCACACAACAACAGTCATAAGTTATCAATTACCATCACTATAAAAGTGTACAGTAGCAATAGATTTCCGACTCACACAGGGTTCACACCTCGTCGCTAATTCTTATCCTCATAAAGCTATAATCTGACAGTCTATTATTCCATCATGTCGTCACTCATCAATCAATTGGAGCCTAACAATTCATTAATCCCACTTGAGTATACATCTCGAGGTTACCATATAATTTCCGATTAAACAACAAGTTTTTGCCTTAGTGGACTCTCTTCGCCAACCATAAGTACAACCCTCCTATTGGATGTACAATCAGCCTCATCACACGAGTTCTGTCATTACTCTACTCAATACCCAATCGCACCCAGGACTCAACACTACCATTTCTTTATCCATCAGGTATCATTCATTATTTGCACTTTACCATATGGCTATTCGATCCTCAAGGAGTTACCATACAATTGCCTTACTCGGTTCAGCAATTCACAGGGCTAATCAAATTATCAAAATCGAAATTTCTAGGGGTCATTAAGTACCCATCGTAGGCATTCTCACAACATCCAATTATCACCAAGCCTAGCTCACCATAGTGTCTAATTCCATAAGTCTAACAGTATAAGGTCATGCTAAACCCAATCGGTTTTCTACACCTTGTGGGTCACGATTCAATCAATAATTTACTCGGTTTTCAGTCACAACACCGAGTCTAACCCACGTCATCACACAATAAAATCATCACACATTGGTAATCCAAGCCTCAATGAGTTACTACACGCTTGCTTTACTCGGACTCAACAACTCACAAGATTAATAAATTATCAGACTTAGAATTTCTAAGGGGTCACCACTTACCCATCGTGGGTCACACCCAAAATATCCAAATATTATAAAGCCCAATACCATTCACTCAATCTTCACACACCACAACCGAGACAATATTCAAATCAAACAGGTACTCTATGTCACATTCATTCATTCATGATCATGCCCAATTAACTGGGTCACCACACCTAGTGGTCCAGCATCTAGTCCATCAGCCACTTGGTTTCCTCACCAACCACCGAGACGTAATCCCAATTTAACATATACCCGATCTCGCCCTTATTTACTTATCACACACCCAGATTTTTAACTCAGGAAACTGCAACACATCACTCATACCATATATCGTATACATCATATATCGTTCATTCATCGCTCACTCAATTTCCCAATTTAGGAATCTGCAATCAATCAATTACATCCTATACCATATAGGATTCACGTGCCAAAAGATATGTACCTGGCAACTTAGAAAACTGCAATAAATTACTTATGCCATAAACTACACACGTCATACATCATTCACTTAATCAACTCGAACATAAGAGTTCTAATCCATTCAACAAGCATGACTTGGCCATGAACTATCAGCATAGCGCACCTAAGAGTCCTAACCAATTGATCCGAGCTCCACCTGTACCAGGGTCCCAACATTTATCATTCTATTTCTTCTGACTGACCCAGGCTTAAAATAACCCCTAGGTAGTTCATAAACAATCAGGATAGGGTAGCATCCAGTCTTCTATTCCCCAATCAACGTCACAACAGTAGTACCCTTCACTACTGTCTGCAACAAAACACATAAGCATAGAATCACACAAATCATGATTAATCATGTATCAATTTAACAGAATACTACAGGCAAGGATGACAATCGGTCATATTGCACACAACCGCCCACTAACAGTAGGCAAACCTTGGCCATGGACCTTTTGGTCTGCTCTGATACCAAAATGTAACACCCTCATTTTAATAATCAAATGAAATCCAGAACAGGGGAAATTTTTCCCAAAAAGCCAACCCAGCAACCGGGTAGAATTAGACAATAAATAAGGAAGGCAAAGAGCTGACCAGAAGCTCGGAAAACCGATTAGAACAAGGAAAAACATTCACAGTGGAAGAATAAAACAGCGCCTGAGCGAGACCCCAAAACAGCGTGCACTCGCTCAAGGGAGATACAGCACGCTTGAGCGAGCAGCCCAACACACTCGAGCGTACACCCCATCGCTTAGGCAAAATCAACCAACAACCTTCCCATGCGCTCACGCTCGCTGGAGCGAATGTCTCATTCGCTGGGGCGGACACAAGTACAAGGTAATCTTTCACTCGGATTTGGGACATAGTTTCCCCCAGTAAATCATCACGCTCGAACCTCACTCGGGAATCTACACAGCTCCTCATTTCATTCATATAGGTTATAAGTATAAACCACTCGGGAAATTACTTCCCCACCAAGCCGACCCAAAGCCTTCCATTGAGGATATACTCGCTAGAGCGAGAACTCACTCGTTGAAGCATGAAGCCAGACTCGGCATTCACATCACTCGGTAAAGGGTTTCACTCGATATTCAGGGGTTCCATTCACTCGGGAAGAGCCCCAATACTTGCCTCTCTCGGAAGTTCGTAACTTAGTCTCTCAATTTTGTCCACAGAGGCCACGCAATGGCCCACTCGAAAAATATTAATAATTCCACTCGGGATCTATGAAGTTACTCCACTCGGAGTCTAGTAATTTCCCTCACTCGGCTTACCACCCAACCAAACATCGCTCGGTGTATTCCAACCACATTCAATCAGAATGTGCCACACACCTATCACTCAGTAAACTAACTCCAAGACCGACCAATACCTATTTGGTCTTCTACTCGGAATACATGTATAACTTCACTCGGATTATATATAAAACACTTAAAATATGCCCAATCTAATCCATCGTAATAACTCTTCCCTCGGAGAAGTTCACTCGGATTCAACTCGGGCCTATACAAAATAATTCCCCACTCGGGGTTTCCTTATAATTTCACTCGGCAATGATCATTCTTAATATTACTCGGGAGATTCGCCCATCAACTTTTACACAATATAAGTTCATCTAAGGTATCTTAC
Source organism: Clitoria ternatea (assembly GCA_037962975.1). Classification (NCBI taxonomy): domain Eukaryota; kingdom Viridiplantae; phylum Streptophyta; class Magnoliopsida; order Fabales; family Fabaceae; genus Clitoria; species Clitoria ternatea. Next base: position 138,683,209 of record CM075670.1, read on the forward strand.
TCAGAATCCAATTAAGCATCACCGCTCGGAAAGGAAGGCCCAGCCATTTATAGTCTCACTCGGAGATGGCTCCCACAACTAAGTTTACTAGGAGAATCATTGACTTAGCGATATCCTATCCATCATTCTCTCTCCGTCTACTCAAACCCAAGTCACCAGCATACAACATATATGTACCTACATGATCATGCACTCGAAATACTCATTACCTTCCATCATTCATTCGTCAGCACCTGGTATCCGATACAAGCACAGGTTATCAACATAAACCATATACGTATATAAATATGCACTCGGGTCATAATAGTTCAGATTACTTATATATAAATTTATATTCATTATACAACACTGTTATTATGAGCCGGCCAAGGCTATAACTGACTGAAACGTAATAAACGCGATACAAGCACTCAACGGTCGGAGTGCACGTCACTCGGACTTGAGGTCTTCACACCATTCCGAGTCCAACCTGCATACACTGAAAAATGGTGTAGGGGTGAGCTTTTATATATAAAGTAACAGTTATTGACTCAGATTTTACCTTAAACCTCAATTATATGATTCACATGGCTCAATCCACAAATATATATCTACTGCCAATTAATTATAAAAGCCACACAACATCATCCAATCGGAAATCACACAATAACATATCTTCTCAATCATACATCACATGGCACTTGGCAACAGCCTCAATACATACATATTCATTCAATCGAAATTCACTCATATGACGTCATCCAGTCGGTACTCATTCCAATAATTCAATTTCATGCAATTCATGTTGGTCTCAATAACCATACTCATACACACATGCATGCGGATCCGACTTAAAGCATGATTTCAGTTACAGATTCCTTCCTGGCCCCTCGTCCATTAGCCCTTCCCGCGTGGTACCGGCCTCCCATTGGCGTCTCGAGACTCCTCTCTAGCTCCTACGGCTACCACGGGCCCTCATGGAACTAGCCAGGACAGGAAGGCACCTCGTATGTGCAACCTCATGCAATACCACACAAGCATTCAGATTCACTCGGAATTCTACAGTTCCATTACAGCATCACATACATTCATTATAGTAACTCATACAAGCAAATCAGGGTAATCAACATTACAGTACTTCCACTCGGCATTTTAACAAAGTCAGCATGCATCACAACACAGTATTCTAAATGGAATCAAGCATCAACTCACATCTCGAGCATTCGGGAATCATCATGGCATTCTCATTCAAATACACTCAACATAACTGCATACAGAACCCAGCAAAACACCACCCCTTTTTAACTCATTATTACATGCATTCGGTCAACATGCTCAGAAACATTAACGTGCACTAATAGATGGAATCACACCACAAAGCAGTTCACAAACATCACCAACCCGGGAGTTGCATGCACAATTACTCAATCACAACACATCGAACTACACATCTCACACATAATACATCACATTAAAGCAAGCACCCGGAATCCGTCCATAAACCGTATACTTGACATGCAAAGCGCCCCCTACCTGCTGTCGGGTTCAGGGACTCCTCGAGTTGAAATGCTGACTGATCGCCCTTCTGTTACACCTCCTCCAACAGCCTTCGAGCTCAGCATTGATCCTGGGCTAGAGTTGCTCTTTCTTCCAACGGGTTCGTCTTCCCCACGGCTCCAAGGCACTTCCCAGCACAGCTTCCAACTGGGACATTAACAGCTTCAAGCGGAAGGAGAAGAAGAAGAAGAAGAAGAAGAAGACAGAGGGGATGAAGAGAACAGGGAGTGGAAACAGGGCCACGTCGTTGTTCCACCCAGAAAAGCTCTTCAATTCTCTCCCTGTTCTTTCCACGCGGGTGATGCGAATGAGGGTGAAGAAGAAGAGAAACAGTAAAAGGAAGAGACCAGATGTACGCATGAAGGAGAGCTGTCCAGCGTGACTAATAAGGGAAAGAGAGAGTTGAAGTTCTTTTATACCTCCAAGGGTGCATACATCTTTTCACCTGGCATTAACATTATTGATTCTATTATTTCTAACCAAACAGCAATTACTCTAATTAACCATTAATCCTAATTCTGCAATTTAACCCTTAATTAATAGCTTAATCTCAATCGGTAATTAAATTAAGAATCGGGATGTTACAGAAGGAAGTGTAGAACTCCCTTGTATTGGCTTGAATTTGGTGAAAACTTGGCCTTAGGGCCGGAGATTATCCAGGAGACTACCGAACAGATTAAAAAGATACAAGAGAATATGAAGATTGCTCAGGATAGGCAGAAGAGTTATTATGACAAAAGGCATAAACCACTTGAGTTTCAAGTGGGTGACCATGTGTTTTTGAAGGTCTCGCGCGACAAAGGCATTGGAAGGGCGTTAAAGAGTGGGAAGTTGAGCCCTAGGTTTATTAGACCTTACGAGGTGTTGGAGCGGATTGGTGAGGTTGCTTATCATATAGCACTCCCTCCGCATCTTGCTAATCTACACAACGTGTTCCACGTATCGTAGTTGAGGAAATATGTTTATGATCCACTACACATGATCCCTATGGACGAGATTGAGGTGCGAGATGATCTATCTGTTTTTCCTGTTTCTATTTGCATTGTCGGACATTCCATGAAGAAATTGCGGAACAAGTTGGTACCTTTGGTGGAGGTCGCTTGGAAACATGGAAATACTGAAATGTTCATATGGGAACGCGAAGACGACATCAGAGAACGGTATCCTAACGCATTTGAATCAGGTATGTGAAATTTTGGGGATGAAATTTTCTTTTTGGTGGGGTGGATTGTAACATCCTAAATTTTAAAATGAGAGAATTAATTACCGGAATAAATATTAGTGTGAACACCTCTTTTGGTCCGGTCCAAGTGGAATGAATCTTTTTATACTGAATTCTAATTTAGAGTGGTCAAATTCGAGTAGAATGGCTCCAGAATAATCAGAACCGAGCAAAATAACTCAGAATGAAGCTTTTCCAAGTAAAATACAGCCCTGTTGGAGGCAAATCCGATTGGGATGACTAAAAAATGATCACATCTGAACAGGATGACTCAGGTTAAAGCATTTCCGAGTAAAATACAGCCCTGGTGGAGATAAATCTGAGTGAAAAAACTCAAAAAATGGTCAAATCCGAGTCAAAATGAAGCATTTCCGAGTGGAATGACTCAAAAATGATGAAATCCGAGTGGAATCACTCAGAATGAGTCATTTCCGAGTGAAATGCTCCCTATTGAAGTTGAATCCGAGTGGATAGCTTCCCTGCCAAGCCAATCCGAGTGGATTATGCCTATTTTCAAGAGAAGTCCGAATGGAATGACCTAAAAAAGATGAAATTCGAGTGGAATCACTCAGAATGAGTCATTTCCGAATGAAATGCTCCCTGCTGAAGTCAAATATGAGTGGAATATGCTCCTGTTGGATCAAATCCGAGTGAAATCACTCAGAATGAGTTAAATCCGAGTGACATTACTCTGAATGGAGAAAATCAGAGTGAAACTACTCAGTTTTGGGCATGTCCGAGTGGAGTATGACCTGTTGGGTGGGAAATCCGAATAATGACTGAACAATGGACCAATCCGAGTGGAGTATGACCTGTTGAATTCAAATCTGAGTGAAATGACTCAGATTAGATGTAAATCCGAGTGGATAATTCCCTTTCAGATGCATTCCGAGAGAAAATGCCAGTTTACAAGCCCTGATCGCAAAGAATGTCCATTCCAAGTGAAAAATGACCCTGTTAGAGGAGAATCCGAGCGGAAGATCCCTTACTGCAACAAATCCGAGTGAAAAAAGAGGAACTGACTGCTGATCCGAGTAAATCCGAGTGAGTATCACTCGGTTGGAAGGAGATCCGAGTTAAAATAGCCAAACTTCCAGTTTCTGAGTAGAAGATAGGCAAAATCCGAGTGAAAAAGAATTCCGAATGAAGCATTCCCAGTCAGCACCGAGTAAAGCATTTCCAGTCAGCACCTAATGAGTCATTTCACTCGATTTCCGACCCATTTTCAGTCGGTTCCGTGTCATTCTTTTCTCGCCCACCCCCGAGCCAATTTCCAATCGGTTTCTGAGTGACACTTCAGTCAGTCAGCCACCCTTCCTGAGTCCTTTTGGCCAATCAATTCCGAGCCCCCATTTCCACCATACTTCAAACCTTCACCGAGCCACTTTTTACCCGTTCCTGAGTCATCTTTCTCTCATTTCTGAGTCACACTTCACCTATTTCAGTCGGTTCCGAGTCATTGGTCACTCGGATTATGGAGAGGAGTTGGAATCCGAGTCAGTTTTCACTCGGTTCTGACTCAATCCAATTGCACAACACCAACATGATTTTCCCAGTCGGATTTTTCCCCTTTTCCCACTCAGAATTGACTGAGAGGGTGATCCGAGTCATTTACACTCGGATTTCCAACATTTACACTCGGAATTCAACATTCTTACTCGGATTTCTAATATTTTCACTCGGATTTCCATAACTCTCAGTTGGTTTTCTTCCATTCTCACTCGGATTCCCACCAGGTCCCCCTGTTAGCCCGTGCTGACTTGGATTCCACCACCCAAGTGGATCCAGGAATCCTGGGGGTGGCAGACAAGTGGCAAACAGGGTTGGAAGTGGGGGGAATTAAAAATTCCCACCCAGCCGTTGTCCCCCACTTCACTCTGAGTGGAGGCCTGAGCTGGCATTCCACTCGGAAGTGGAAGCCTGAGCTGGCCTTCCACTCAGACCAGCCTATAAATAGGCAAGGAGCTGAAGCTTTCAGCCCTTACAGAGACTTACACACCATACACACTGCGCAGACCTTCACCATTCCCTTCTCCTCCTTCCTCTATCCAGCACCATTACCGTTCCTTTCTCCTCCTTTCTCTCTCCATCAGCCTACACACCGTCCTCTCCCCTCAACACAACACCGCCCAATACTTCATTCCGCTCAGCCAACACCGCCCAGCCAACCGTCCTCACCAAATCCAATCTCCTCACTCCACTCAACTCCAACATCGTCCCTCCTCTCACTGTCTCACTCGGTAAATCACTTCTCACTCGGTAAGCTCACTGTCCCACTCGGTTTCTGCTATTTCCACTCGGTTTCCTCATTTTCACTCGGTTTTTCCTTGTCCTCACTCGGTTTTCTGCTTTCATCACTCGGTTTTACCATTTTTACTCGGTTTTTCCTCTTTCTCACTCGGTTTCTGCTACTTCCACTCGTTTTTTGTAATTTTCACTCGGTTTTTACCATTTTTACTCGGTTTTTCCTCTTTCTCACTCGGTTTCTGCTATATCCACTCGTTTTTTTGTAATTTTCACTCGGTTTTTGCCATTTTCACTCGGTTTTTCTCTTCTCCCACTCGGTTTTCACTCATTTTTCCTATGTTTTCAGAATTTATTGTTTCCCTTTCTCTTTTGTAGCTTCTACTACCTTTTTCCTTTCATTACATAGTAAAATATAATAAAGGGAAATAAATGCTTCCTATGTGTTCTTCCAAATCTAAATAAAAATCAATAAAAAGAAACAAATCATTTTTAAACAGTGTCGTACGGGAGCACTCCCGTCTACACAACCTCTTTAGGATTCGTACACGTGCGAAGAACTTCGCCTTGTACGAGTTCCCCACCTCAGTGACATCCATCATCATCTCCCAAGTCTTTTCCTAAAAGAAAAACACTCAGAACTACGTAACCCTGATTTCTTGATAATTCAAGAATACGTAGGAGCAGGACTTTAACTCCTGTCGGGCCTATCTCTCTTATTCCTTTTTGCTGATTTATTTCCTTACTTTCATGTTTCTTTTATAAATGTTCTTTTTTTTTTGGTTACTTCCATGAAAATCAATTTAGACGTGACGTCTTGTTGATTTCTCCCTAGTTTTTGCTCAAGCCTCGCCATAATTCATAGGGAAGAGATACTTGGGACGAGACGTCCCGCTTATCTCTTTCCTATCCCTGTCTTTTTTATTCAAGGATGTATAATTTAGGCGTGACGCCTTATTAGCATTCTTTTCCCCTCTCTGTCTCATATCGAAGTCGAGTTTAATCCGGATGAAATGCCCCATTGACCTCGCTTCGATATTCTATGTTTGTACAGTTCTCTCATTCCATTTTGTCGTTTTTTTAAATAAAAAATACAACAATGAAAAGGAAGAAATAAACCATCTTTTGTAAGGCTATTTATGTTGCGCATTTTCAATCTTGGTACTGTTTTGACAGGCGATGTAGGGTGCTAACACCTTCCCTACTCGTAACCGACTCCCGAACTTGAATCTCAATTTTTAACCAGTGCTTTACTGAACTTAGTTTTTTCCAATGTTTTTCCTATGGATAAAAATGTTGGTGGCGACTCCCTGTTTCATTCGACCCATTCTCTCTTTCTCGCCGCGCCGTCGCGATCTAGGTTGCGACAGATGGCGACTCCGCTGGGGAGAGCTTAAGAGAGTCAGGCCAGTTTGGTTGAAAGCGTGTTTTTTTATATAGCCTTTGTTTAGCTTAGATTTCTTCCCCTTGTTTTTATTTTCCGTTAATTGTTGTGAATGTTCGTTATTATTTGCATCTTGTTATTCGTTTTATTGTCCATGTTCTGTATGATTGTTGAACCCTAGGGTAGAGGACTATGTTACTTTTTTGCAATCATTGAACCCTAGGATAGATGACTTTGTATATTTTGTTCTGTGTTTGTTCTCTGTGCAGAATGGTGTAAGGTAAAAAGGTATTGAATGCCTTTTCACACACTACACTCACAAATTACTCGCACACACTTATGAGTGGCGCCCTATACCCGGGCCCCAAATGAAACTTAAGTTAGGAGGGGTTGGTATACGGAATCGTATAGGATGTACTTCCTATCCGGTGATCGTGAGAACCCCAACTAGAGTTCGACCTCTTGTGACATACGCACCTAGTGGTTCCCCACTGTTGTGTCCCTGTCATGGGTAGGATCTTGGCTCTGGTAACCTTCTAGAAGTCTAGTATAAGCCACCCGGTGTGAAAAGTCACTTTTAGACAAGCCCTAAGGTCCAGAGAAAACCTTCAACAAAACCTGACTTAGGCCACGAAAGGGCAAACTTTACTTTAGCTTATGTCATTTTCACTTTCCTGTTATTAAAAAGGGATTATTTATCATCCAAAGATTCACTTAGTCTTGGAAAATTTTTTGGAACACACAAGTATTCTTCGGGTGAATAGATGATCCTCTCTCTTTTTTGTCATGTATCTCTGAGTCTGAAGTCATAGGTTCTCCTAATCGTCAAAGGAAAAATCCAAAAAAATTATACTTTATTTCCCTCTGGTTGAAGTGGCAATGACGATTGGGAAAACCTACGACTTTTGAGCTCGCATAACTGATTCCATTCTTTGTCTTGATATTCGCAGGGGACGATTCCGAATTTGTCAGTATTTCTAAGACAGTATGGAAATTAACGTGGGACATAGTAATTGTGATATAGGGGTGACTGAATTGAAGAAGTTATTGCACCTCAAGGCTAGAAAGGTCAATACTGACAGTTTGCAAGCACTAGGGAAAAAACTGAGCTTGACACAAAAGATGACTTTCGCAAGGAAGTATGGGAAGATCCTGAAACTCTTGGAGGTAGACGTCCAAACAGAAGCCATCACAGCTTTGGCACAATTCTATGACCCACCTCTCCGCTATTTCACTTTCCAAGACTTTCAACTGGCACCCTCCATAGAAGAATTTGAACAAATATTGGGGATGCCAATGGAGGGACAGATTCCTTATCGCCATTTGGACCATCACGCGTCAATCACTTCTTTCGCTCGTATTTTGAAGGTCCATCCTGAAATGTTAAGAGAAGTGCAAATGAACAGAAACCAGATTCCCAGATTTACTAGGGAATTTCTGGAGAAACACATGCATGTCCTGGCAGAGAAGGAAGAATGGGAAGCTTTCATTGATACCTTGGCTCTCACTATTTACGGAGTTGTCTTATTCCCTAACTTAGACAACTACGTAGATTATGATGCTATAGGTGTCTTCACCGCTCGCAAGCACAGACTGGAAAATCCCGTCACAGCAGTGTTGGCCAATGTCTATTGCACCTTGGATTTCTGCCATACCCAAGGAGGAAAGAGGATTATTTGTTGTTTGCCTGTTCTATATGTATGGCTCACATCCCACGCTTTTCATCAACTATGCAAAGCCGAGTGTCCCATCTCTGATTTGAAATTGTGTCAGCTGACAACTAAGAATGGGCGTGAGTGGGCTAATCACCTTGTAGGCCTTACAGCAGAAAAGGTGAGATGGTGTCCTCAATGGCTAGAAGTTGAGTCCATCGTTTATAGTTGTGGAGGATATCCAAATTTTCCTCTAATAGGGACACAAGGCTGCATCAATTATAATCCTGTTATTGCTAAGCGGCAGTTGGCTTATCCTCTACTTGGGCCGCCGGACGAAGCACTACTTACTCCTTTCGTTCTGTACTATGCGAATGGGAATTACACCTCCACTATTCAGGACATAGCCAATGCCTGGAAGAAGGTCCATAGGATGGGCAAAGAATTGGGAGCACGAAGCCACACTGTGAGAGTTGAATACTTAGATTGGGTGGTGAACAGAGTCTCCATCATGAAATTGCCTTTCAAGAGCCCTTCATACCAACCTGAGGACACAGTTCCTCCGCCGTGCATTGTGGAGGACAAGGTTACCATATCACTAAAGGCCCAAGTAGAAGAGCTAAAGGCAAGGAATCAAAAATTGGAAGAAGACCTCCTGAAGTGCCAACAAGAGTGCGCCCTCCATAGGAAAGAGAACTCTGAAGGAAGGCATGCTATGGAAGAAATGCGGAAAAAGAGAAAAATTGATGAAGATTACAGAATAAAACAAGATCAATGCCTTCGGGCGGCCAATTCGCAGCTGAAGATGAAGTGTCAGCAGAGCGATGCTGTATTGGCCGAAAAACAAATTTTAAAGGACATGCTGGTACAATCCAAGGAGAAGGGAAAGGAGGCGTTGATGCAAAAAGAAATGCTACAAACCCAAGTCCACAAATTAGAGCAACAGCTTGATGAAACAATGAGAGCTTATGAGCAAGAAATACATGCTGAATAGAAGAAAACCCTTGACGCCGAACGCCGCTGCCAAGAAGCCACACAAGCTTTGGGGACAGAGTTAGCTCAACGGGATGAAGTCATTCACTTATGGATGGACCGTTTCGCCAAGTTGGCATACCTATCCAATGGAATCTTGGAAGATTTTCCCTCAATGTTAAAGCAGGCTGAAGGCATGGTCAATCCCCTATCCACCCCAAAGGAGATATCATCATTTTTGAACTATTGTCAAGAAAGACTTTGCAAAATGAAAGTCATGATTGCCCAAGCTAGGAATGGCTGAATATTGTAACCGTATCTTTCAAGTAACATTGTACCTTTACAGATGAATGGAATGATGAATCAATGTTCCTTCACAGTTGTCTCATGTTAATTTCCAATATACTGTTATACTAAGTACTTTTGAACGCGACGTTCTGGGGAAAGGTCAAGGAATACGTGTCAAATTCGGAATCGTATCCCGCGAATGCCCATTTATTTTTTATTTTTCTTTTATCCTCTTTAACTGTTCCCTCTATTTTTCTAACCATTTGCCGTGATTCTTTAGACACTACGGGTAAGCATCCCTACGCGACCAGGCTCAGAAAGAAACTCATGGCCGAAATAGAGCAAGAGAATGAAAACCTGCGAGCTGAGGTTAATCAATTGAAAGAACAAATGGCTGAAATGGCCAAGATGTTTGAAAGAAGGATCGCAGAAAGGGATTCTTTAGCAGAAGTTGAAAATGCTAGGCAGCAATCTCCCATTCTCCAACACGCTCAAGGTCATGCTGGGGAACCGAGCTCAAACCCTCCAGGGCCTACTGTTACCGTTCGCCTTAGTAAGCCGAACCCTGCTCACGTTCAACAACACTCTTTTGTTGATAAAGAAGGGAATGTTGTACCCTTCCCATAGTATGGGTTACCCCCAGGCTATTTCCCACCACTCCAAGAGGAGCCAGATTATCAGGAAACAATCCTTCACGCGGCTCAACCAAACATCCCACCTGTCTGAAATCCTCAAACGATTCCGGTCCATACACAGGCTGAACAACCACAAGCTGCCCAAGCCACAGCTGGACACCAAGCCTCAATTCTAAATGAGAGCCCGGTGCATGTTGACCGACTAGTCAAGAGTGCTAGTCACTATGTCATCACAGGACCAAGTACTGCCACTGCTGCTACCCAGGAAGGAAGATTAGAGTTCTTGGAAAGGCGATTAAGGGAAATGGATGGGAGGAATCGATTTGGATTAGGCAGTGCTGCACAACTATGCCTAATTCCTGACGTTGTTATTCCTCCCAAATTCAAAACACCTGAATTTGATAAGTATCAGGGGCTGACATGTCTGAAAAACCATCTTACCATGTACTGCCGGAAGATGGCTTCGCATGCCTCCAACGACTCTCTGCTCATCCATTGTTTTCAAGATAGTTTGGCTGGAGCGCCTCTAACCTGGTATAACCATCTTGAACGTTCTCGTATACGCTGTTGGGAGGATCTGGCAGATGCTTTCATGCAGCAGTATAAGTACAATTTGGAGATGGCGCCGGATAGAGTACAATTGCAGAACATGTCCAAGAAAGACAACGAGACATTCAAAGAATACGCCCAACGGTGGCGTGAAGTAGCTGCGCAAGTTGACCCACCTTTGTCTGAGAAAGAGGTGATCTCGACATTTATTGACACACTCCAATCGCCATTCTATGACAAGATGATCGGAAGTATTTTATCCCACTTCTCCGATATCGTCACTATCAGAGAAAGAATAGAAAATGGCCTCCGGACAGGGAAGATCGCCCGAGGCCCAGCTGGGGTTAATGCAGCAAGAAGACCCTCCTATGTGGAAGGAAAGAGAAGAGAGAGAGAGACTAATCTGATCTCCCATAATCAGGGAAGAAACCAGCCGAGGCCACCCACCCCGGTCGCCTTTCCATCAACCTATCATAATACACCACATCCATATGTGGCCGCCGTTCAAACACCACATCCACCACATTTCCGCCCACCTGTCATGCGACCGCCTGCACCACTACAGGCACCATATCAACCACCACAAGCTCCGTACCAGCAGCCACAAATGAACCCGGCGAATCCAAATCAGAGAAGGCAAAACAACGACCGTGCCCCACCGCAATTTGATCCAATTCCCATCACTTACACAGAGCTTCTCCCTTACCTCATTGAAAACACGATGGTAGTACCCTGCCCTCTAAAGCCACTTCAACCACCGTATCCTAGAGGGTATGACCCGAACGCGCGGTGTGATTACCACGCTGGTGCACCGGGACATTCTACTGAGAACTGCTTGGCACTGAAGTTCAAGGTAAGGGACCTAATTCGGGCCGACTGGATAAGCTTTAAAGAAGGGAGCCCAAGCGTGACAACTAATCCCCTTCCAAACCATAAAGGATCGGATGTCAACGCTATAGAAGAGGATGAAGATTGCATTTCCAAAGTAGAAGACATCCAGATGCCTTTGGAAATAATACACTCCCATATGCTGAAGATGGGATTAGTAGAGGGGTCGTGGGGTGAAGAGCATAATGACCTCCAATCCGCAAAACGAAGGGACTTCCAGGAAACCCTTCAAAGACTCATGAATGCTCGAGTCATAGGGGTCTGTAGGCGCCGTGAAGGACAAATAAATGTGGTACAGGAACAGGGTAAGGCACGAGTTCCGAAACCCCTGGTCGTATACTATAACAAGGATACGCCAGCGGCTTCAGCTCCTGCCAAGACTGTCTTTACAGTAAGGGCACCAACTCCTTTCCCCTTCCAAGGTTCCCACGCTGTGCCATGGAGGTACAATACAGATGTGGTTGTCACCAATCCAGAGGCAGTCAACTCTATACCATCCTCCTCTATTACAAACATAACCAGAGTGGGAAAAATGACACGGAGTGGAAGAATATATACACCACCTGAGCCCAAGCAAGGCAAGACTACCGAAGAAGGAAAAACTGGAAAAGAAGTAGCCTCTGGCGAAACAAAGGGGGCTGTGACTGAAGAGGAAGCCCAGGAATTCCTGAAGTTTATTCGCCATAGTGACTACCAGGTGTTGGACCAATTGAACCACACCCCTGCGAAAATTTCCCTATTGTCTTTGCTAATGAGTTCTGAACCACATCGAAACATGTTGATGAAGGTGTTGAGCGAGGCGCACGTGAAGAATGATTTACCCGTCGAACAATTTGGGGGCATAGTGGGGCAGATCATTGCCAATAATTACTTGACCTTCACAGATGAGGAAGTACCCATTGAAGGAAGGGGGCACAACAAAGCCCTCCATATTTCTGTGAAATGTCAGGATTATATCCTGGCAAAAGTACTTATGGATAATGGATCTTCTCTAAACGTCATGCCAAAATCCACGTTGGAAAAATTGCCTTTCGACGGAACATACATGAGGCCTAGCTCTATGGTTGTGCGGGCTTTTGATGGGACACGTAGGGAAGTCATTGGAGAAATTGAATTGCCTATACAAGTCGGGCCCTGTACTTTCCAGATACTCTTCCAAGTAATGGATATTGCGCCCGCCTACAGCTGTTTATTAGGGCGACCATGGATTCATTCGGCAGGGGTGGTCTCCTCCACGCTGCACCAAAGACTAAAATTCATCATCGACAATAAGTTGGTGACTGTTTCTGGGGAGGAGGACCTTTTGGTCAGCAAACCCATATCCACTCCGTACATCGAGGCCGCCGAGGAAGCCCTTGAAACATCCTTCCAAGCCTTGGAGATTGCCAATGCAACAAGCATTGTAAAGATGTCTTTCCCCAACGTACCTCTAATGGTGATGCTGAACATGTTGCGGAAAGGGTACCAACCCGGAAAAGGATTGGGGTGGGATTTAGAAGGCAGAACCCAACCGGTGACTCTCCCGGAAAATAAAAACAGATATGGTTTGGGATATAAGCCCACTGTGACGGATAAGAAAAGGGTTGAAGAGGAAAAGAAGGGGAGGAGAACTGCTCGCCTTACTGGTCAAGAGATCAACACTGCAAGAATCCCTATCTGTGATCTTTATTAGAGCTTTAAGAGCGCCGGAGTGATATATCCGGATCAAGTTGCCATGGTGGAGAATGAGCCTGACCTCAATGTGGAGCTGGTTTATGCTTGCCATCCAGATCAAGAGCCGAGCAATTGGGAAATCATGGAGTTCCCTACAACCATTAACGTTCTATCAGAGTAATCACTGTATTTCATAATTTGGTGGTCCCCTTGCTATGCCAAGGCTTCGGGACCCATTTTGTAATAAGGACAAAACTTGTTTACTTTGTTTTTGAAAATCAATGAACACATTTTTATTCCCCATCACCTCATCTTTTTGCATTCTCTGTTTCTTAAACCTTTCACTTGTTTGCTTCTCTTTTCACTTTATAATATAACCCGAATGCAGATCCAAAAATGATTTCCCTGAGAACGATGAAAACCTGGATTTATTTCATGACCCTGTTTATCCAAATGATTCGTCTACGAGGAAAGTGAGGAAGACTTTGGACCCTCATCTGAATTGACGAGATTATTGGAACAAGAGGATAAGGAGATCCGCCCACATCGGGAGGAAATTAAAATCATCAACCTTGGAGGCGAAGGAGAAGATAAAATGATCAAGATAGGCACCTGCCTGAGTAAAAACCAGCAAGATGAATTGATTGAACTGCTACGGGAATTTCGGGATGTGTTCACTTGGTCTTATCAAGATATGCCAGGGTTGGATAACAGCATAGTGGAACATAGGTTGCCTCTGAAACCAGAGTGTCCACCAATTAAGCAAAAGCTGCGGAGAATGAAACCGGAAATGCTTCTAAAGATCAAGGAAGAGGTCAAAAAAACAATTCGAAGCCGGTTTCTTGGCCGTAGCTAAATATCCACAATGGGTAGCCAACATAGTCCCGGTCCCAAAGAAGGATGGAAAAGTGCGGATGTGTGTGGACTATCGAGATCTAAACAGGGCCAGCCCTAAAGACGATTTTCCTTTTCCACATATTGACATGTTGGTCGATAACACAGCCCAGCACTCCATTTTCTCTTTCATGGATGGTTTCTCCGGGTACAATCAGATTAAAATGGCACCCGAAGACATGGAAAAAACCACGTTCGTTACTTTGTGGGGTACTTTCTGTTACAAAGTAATGTCCTTTGGTTTGAGGAACGCAGGGCAACTTATCAAAGAGCAATAGTCACTTTATTCCACGATATGATGCACAAGGAAATAGAGGTCTATGTGGATGACATCATTGTAAAATCCAGAACTGAGAAAGATCATGTCCGCGACTTAAGGAAATTGTTTAAACGGTTGAGAAGGTTTAAGCTTAGATTGAATCCTGCCAAATGTACGTTTGGCGCAAGGTCAGGCAAACTGTTGGGTTTCATTGTAAGCAAGAAAGGAATTGAAGTGGATCCCGACAAGGTCAGGGCAATCCTAGAAATGCCGCCTCCTTGCACAGAAAAAGAAGTCAGGGGGTTCTTGGGAAGATTAAACTATATCGCTCAATTTATCTCACAATTGACATCGACCTGCGAGCCGATCTTCAAGCTACTCCGCAAGAACCAACCGGGGCAATGGAATGAGGACTGCCAAACGGCTTTTGAGAAGATTAAGCAATACTTGAAAGAACCACCAATATTGGTACCACCAACCCCTGGGAGACCACTGATTTTATACATGACGGTACTGGATGAGTCCATGGGCTGCGTATTGGGTCAGCACGATGAAACGGGGAAGAAAGAACATGCCATATATTACCTAAGCAAAAAGTTCACTGATTGTGAAATGCGATATTCCACATTAGAACGAACTTGTTGCGCGTTAGCATGGGCTGTGAAGCGTTTAAGGCAATACATGTTGAGTCACACTACCTGGCTAGTCTCTAAGATGGATCCTATCAAATACATCTTTGAGAAGCCAGCCCTGACCGGAAGGATTGCTCGATGGCAAGTGCTGCTAACTGAGTACGACATAACATATGTCACTCAGAAAGCCATAAAAGGGAGCGCTTTGGCTGACTACCTAGCCCATCAACCCATAAGTGATTACCAACCAATACCGTTCGACTTCCCAGACAAGGATATTTTGGCATTATCCGACGAAGAAGAAGGAGGTAACAAGGACAAATGGATTTTAAGATTCGATGGAGCTTCTAATGCTTTGGGACATGGAATTGGAGCCATTTTGATTTCACCAAAGAAAGAGTTCATCCCTGTCTGTGCCAGGCTATGTTTCGATTGTACCAACAATATCGCTGAATATGAGGCATGCTCCTTAGGGATCCAAGCGGCATTGGATATGAAAGTAAGAACACTGGAAGTCTACGGAGACTCTGCTTTAGTCATCCACCAGTTGAAAGGTGAGTGGGAAACTAGAGATAGCAAGCTTCTCCCCTATCACGCCTACGTTATGGAAATGATCAGAGATTTCGAAGAGATTTCTTTTCATCATGTTCCTCGGGAAGATAATCAAATGGCTGACGCTTTGGCCACTCTTGCTTCAATGTTCAAAGTAAACAATGACTATGACGTGCCCCTCATCGAGGTAGAAAGGCGTCACGAGCCCGCATACTGCCAAGTAGTCGAAGAACAGTCGGATGGGAAACCTTGGTATCACGATATCAAGAGGTATATCCAGAGGCAAGAATACACTGACAATGCCACAGAAAATGACAAAAGAACCCTGCGACGGCTCGCCATGGGGTTTTTCTTAAATGGAGACGTGCTTTACAAAAGAAACTATGATTCTATCCTTCTTCGCTGTGTCGATACCGCTGAAGCAAATAGAATCATGAGGGATATCCACGAGGGATCTTTCGGAACCCACATCAATGGGCATGCCATGTCAAGGAAAATCTTAAGGGCTGGTTATTTTTGGATGACCATGGAAGCAGACTGCTTCGCCTATGCTCGGAGATGTCATAAGTGCCAAATATATGCTGATCATATTCACACACCCCCGTTATCTTTAAATGTTTTGTCAGCACCATGGCCTTTTTCGATGTGGGGCATGGATGTCATTGGTCCCATTGAACCAAAGGCTTCAAACGGCCATCGTTTCATTTTGGTCGCCATTGATTACTTCACAAAATGGGTGGAAGCAGCTTCATACACTAATGTAACCAAAGGTGTTGTTGTTAAATTCGTTAAGCGTGAGTTGATATGTCGGTATAGCCTACCGAGTCAAATCATCACAGACAATGGTACAAACCTGAACAACAAAATGATGAAGGAGCTTTGTGAGAGCTTTAAGATCTCCCACCATAATTCTTCTCCATACCGCCCAAAAATGAATGGGGCAGTCGAGGCAGCGAACAAGAATATCAAGAAGATAATACAGAAAATGGTGATAACCTATAAAGACTGGAACGAAATGCTTCCTTTTACTCTGCACGGTTATCGTACCTCAGTCCGGACCTCGACTGGGGCAACTCCATTCTCTTTAGTTTATGGCATGGAAGCAGTCCTGCCTTTTGAAGTGGAGATTCCTTCCCTCCGAGTAATCATGGAAGCCAAACTGGTTGAAGCAGAATGTATCCAGACTCGACATGACCAATTAAATCTGATTGATAGTAAGAGACTGACTGCCCTCTGCCATGGTCAGTTATATCAAAGGCGTATGAAGCGAGCGTTTGAAAAGAAAGTACGACCCCGGCAGTTCCAAGAGGGAGACTTGGTGCTCAAGAAGGTTTTGTCAATGCATAAAGATCACCGAGGCAAATGGACTCCTAACTACGAAGGGCCGTATGTCGTGAAGAAAGCTTTTTCCGGAGGTGCTCTCATACTCACCAACATGGATGGGGAAGATCTACCGATGCCTATAAACGCGGATGCAGTGAGAAGATACTACGCGTAAAAAAAAAAAAAAAACGCTCGCTAGGTTGAAAACCTGAAAAGGCGACCTAGGCAAAAGTTAGAGCAATTGGAGGGGTCGAAAATCCTAAGAAAGCGGCCCAGACAAATTCACACCCTATAGATTCAACACTGCAATGCCAACTTTCCAAGTCACAGATAAGGGGATGGGTCTAGAACATCAAAGCCATTGTCAAGTCACTCCCTCGAAAACAAAATCAGAAGATAAACGGGAAATCATGGAAAAGACCAGAATTTTGTCGCTCTCAGGAAATCGATGGAGGATCTAAAAGGCCTTCCCTTCCATCCTTACCATCAATTCCTCACATCTTGTCATATTTTTGCCACCTGTACATATCTGTTGTTCATAAATAAAAAGTTTCCTTTCTTCTCACATGTGTTCATGACTAGAATGAATAAACAAGTTTTGCCTAAAAAGAATTTCTTAAAAAAAATGAGTTTTGAGAAAAACGAAAACACAAAGTTATGGGGAACGAAGTGGACACCGTTGCCAGATCTTACCTCAAGCAAGCTCAACCAGCTCTGCGAAACAACCTCAATGAAGTCAGAAGTAATAATTATTTTGGCCATGAGTTACTTCAACGCCTGTCGCCAAGGGAATCCGCCTGTAAGTTTTTAATTAGTTTCGCGTTTCTCTGTTAACGGATGGCCAGGAACTATGATCCCCGAGATGCGTAGTTGCCCAACTCTCTCCTCAGCAGACCTTCGGCATATCCGCAGTAAACCCCAAGTCCATTCTCTGTCACCCAAAGGGGCATTACCCTGAATCACCAAATTTTCTCCCCCAGTGGAACCATAATCGCTAAAAACTACACTTCCCAAATACTTCCCCAGTGGGACTACACTTCCTAGCCAACCCAAAACTGGGGCATCTCCCCAGATTCTTCTTTCAGTCAAGGGGCAGTTCCCCAAGATTTCATCCAATCATGTCAAACTGGGGCATCTCCCCAGATTCTTCTTTCATTCAAGGGGCAGTCCCCCAAGATTTCATCCAATCATGTCAAACTGGGGCATCTCCCCAGATTCTTCTTTCATTCAAGGGGCAGTTCCCCGAGATTTCATCCAATCATGTCAAACTGGGGCATCTCCCCGGGTTTATTCTCTTGTTCAAGGGGCAGTTCCCCGAGATTTCATCCAATCATGTCAAACTGGGGCATCTCCCCGGGTTTATTCTCTTGTTCAAGGGGCAGTCCCCCGAGATTTCATCCAATCATGCCAAACTGGGGCATCTCCCCGGGTTTATTCTTTCATTCAAGGGGCAGTCCCCTGAGATTTCATCCAATCATGTCAAACTGGGGCATCTCCCCGGGTTTATTCTTTCATTCAAGGGGCAGTTCCCCAAGATTTAATCCACAGTCATGTCAAACTGGGACATCCCCCAGATTCATTCTCCTGCGTTCAAGGGGCAGTTCCCCAAGAACCCGCAGTCATGGCAACTGAGGGTCAACCCCAACCTTTACATTTCCTGCCAACAGTGAGTTAATTTGGATGAGACGTCCTGTTAACTCCCCCAACCTCTACATTTCCTGCCAACATTGAGTTAATTCAGACGAGACGTCCTGTTAGCTCCCCCAACCTTCACATTTCTAGTCAATAGTGAGCTAATTCAGATAAGACGTCCTGTTAGTTCCCCCAATCTTTACTTTCCTGTCGCCGATCAAATGGCACCTTTACTTTCCTGTCGCCGATCAAATGGCACCCCTTTACTTTCCTGTCGTCGATCAAATGGCACCTTTACTTTCCTGTCACCAATCAAATGGCACCTTTACCTTCCTGTCGCCGATCAAATGGCACCTTTACTTTCCTGTCGCCGATCAAATGGCACCTTTACTTTCCTGTCGCCGATCAAATGGCACCTTTACTTTCCTGTCGCCGATCAAATGGCACCTTTACTTTCCTGTCGCCGATCAAATGGCACATTTACTTTCCTGTCGCCGATCAAATGGCACCTTTACTTTCCTGTCGCTGATCAAATGGCACCTTTACTTTCTTGTCGCCGATCAAATGGCACCTTTATTTTCCTGTCATCGAACAAATGGCATCCTTTTACCTTTCAGTCACCAAAGAAGGCATCCTTTTTCTCCCGGTCGCTGAATGAGGCACCCTTCTACTTCATGTCATTGGATAATTCCCAGTTAACCGCTTCTTGCTAAAGATTAGAGCACTACTTCACTTCTTTTTTTTCCAGATTTAGGACAAAAAAAAACAAAAAACAAAAAAATAAAAAAACAAAAAAAAACAAAAAAAAACAAAAAAAACAAAAAAACAAAAAACAAAAAAAAAAGAGAGAGGAAGAAGAAGAAGAAGATAAAAGTGAAACGGAAGAGGAAAATGCTCGTCTTTAAAGAAGAAAGGTCACACTGACTCGTGATTGCCCACACCATCAGTCGCTATACCGATCAAGAGGTCCCACTTGGCCCCCTACATCGGTGTTCATATCTTTACTTCCTTTTCACTTCAAAAACACAGAAGCTTTGTGTTTCTTTTGTGAAAAAGAAGTAAAGAGGGGCATCTGTGAACACCTCTTTTAGTCCGGTCCAAGTGGAATGAATCTTTTTATACTGAATTCTAATTCAGAGTGGTCAAATTCGAGTAGAATGGCTCCAGAATAATCAGAACCGAGCAAAATAACTCAGAATGAAGCTTTTCCAAGTAAAATACAGCCCTGTTGGAGGCAAATCCGATTGGGATGACTAAAAAATAATCACATCTGAACAGGATGACTCAGGTTAAAGCATTTCTGAGTAAAATACAGCCCTGGTGGAGATAAATTCGAGTGAAAAAACTCAAAAAATGGTCAAATCCGAGTCAAAATGAAGCATTTCCAAGTGGAATGACTCAAAAATGATGAAATCCGAGTGGAATCACTCAGAATAAGTCATTTCCGAGTGAAATGCTCCCTGTTGAAGTTGAATCCGAGTGGATAGCTTCCCTGCCAAGCCAATCCGAGTGGATTATGCCCATTTTCAAGAGAAGCCCGAATGGAATGACCTAAAAAAGATGAAATTCGAGTGGAATCACTCAGAATGAGTCATTTCCGAATGAAATGCTCCCTGCTGAAGTCAAATCCGAGTGGAATATGCTCCTGTTGGATCAAATCCGAGTGAAATCACTCAGAATGAGTTAAATCCGAGTGACATTACTCTAAATGGAGAAAATCTGAGTGAAACTACTCAGTTTTGGGCATGTCCGAGTGGAGTATGACCTGTTGGGTGGGAAATCCGAATAATGACTCAACAATGGACCAATCCGAGTGGAGTATGACCTGTTGAATTCAAATCTGAGTGAAATGACTCAGATTAGATGTAAATCCGAGTGGATAATTCCCTTTCAGATGTATTCCGAGAGAAAATGCCAGTTTACAAGCCCTGATCGCAAAGAATGTCCATTCCGAGTGAAAAATGACCCTGTTAGAGGAGAATCCGAGCGGAAGATCCCCTACTGCAACAAATCCGAGTGAAAAAAGAGGAACTGACTGCTGATCCGAGTAAATCCGAGTGAGTATCACTCGGTTGGAAGGAGATCCGAGTTAAAATATCCAAACTTCCAGTTTCTGAGTAGAAGATAGGCAAAATCCGAGTGAAAAAGAATTCCGAATGAAGCATTCCCAGTCAGCACCGAGTAAAGCATTTCCAGTCAGCACCGAATGAGTCATTTCACTCGATTTCCGACCCATTTTCAGTCGGTTCCGTGTCATTCTTTTCTCGCCCACCCCCGAGCCAATTTCCAATCGGTTTCCGAGTGACACTTCAGTCAGTCAGCCACCCTTCCCGAGTCCTTTTGGCCAATCAATTCCGAGCCCCCATTTCCACCATACTTCAAACCTTCACCGAGCCACTTTTTACCCATTCTTGAGTCATCTTTCTCTCATCTCCGAGTCACACTTCACCTATTTCAGTCGGTTCCGAGTCATTGGTCACTCGGATTATGGAGAGGAGTTGGAATCCGAGTCAGTTTTCACTCGGTTCTGACTCAATCCAATTGCACAACACCAACATGATTTTCCCAGTCGGATTTTTCCCCTTTTCCCACTCAGAATTGACTGAGAGGGTGATCCGAGTCATTTACACTCGGATTTCCAACATTTACACTCGGAATTCAACATTCTTACTTGGATTTCCAATATTTTCACTCGGATTTCCATAACTCTCACTTGGTTTTCTGCCATTCTCACTCGGATTCCCACCAGGTCCCCCTGTTAGCCCGTGCTGACTTGGATTCCACCACCCAAGTGGATCCAGGAATCCTGGGGGTGGCAGACAAGTGGCAAACAGGGTTGGAAGTGGGGGGAATTAAAAATTCCCACCCAGCCGTTGTCCCCCACTTCACTCTGAGTGGAGGCCTGAGCTGGCATTCCACTCAGAAGTGGAAGCCTGAGCTGGCCTTCCACTCAGACCAGCCTATAAATAGGCAAGGAGCTGAAGCTTTCAGCCCTTACAGAGACTTACACACCATACACACTGCGCAGACCTTCACCATTCCCTTCTCCTCCTTCCTCTATCCAGTACCATTACCGTTCCTTTCTCCTCCTTTCTCTCTCCATCAGCCTACACACCGTCCTCTCCCCTCAACACAACACCGCCCAGTACTTCATTCCGCTCAGCCAACACCGCCCAGCCAACCGTCCTCACCAAATCCAATCTCCTCACTCCACTCAACTCCAACATCGTCCCTCCTCTCACTGTCTCACTCGGTAAATCACTTCTCACTCGGTAAGCTCACTGTCCCACTCGGTTTCTGCTATTTCCACTCGGTTTCCTCATTTTCACTCAATTTTTCCTTGTCCTCACTCGGTTTTCTGCTTTCATCACTCGGTTTTACCATTTTTACTCGGTTTTTCCTCTTTCTCACTCGGTTTCTGCTACTTTCACTCGTTTTTTGTAATTTTCACTCGGTTTTTACCATTTTTACTCGGTTTTTCCTCTTTCTCACTCGGTTTCTGCTATTTCCACTCGTTTTTTTGTAATTTTCACTCGGTTTTTGCCATTTTCACTCGGTTTTTCTCTTCTCCCACTCGGTTTTCACTCATTTTTCCTCTGTTTTCAGAATTTATTGTTTCCCTTTCTCTTTTGTAGCTTCTACTACCCTTTTCCTTTCATTACATAGTAAAATATAATAAAGGGAAATAAATGCTTCCTATGTGTTCTTCCAAATCTAAATAAAATCAATAAAAAGAAACAAATCATTTTTAAACAGTGTCGTACGGGAGCACTCCCGTCTACACAACCTCTTTAGGATTCGTACACGTGCGAAGAACTTCGCCTTGTACGAGTTCCCCACCTCAGTGACATCCATCATCATCTCCCAAGTCTTTTCCTAAAAGAAAAACACTCAAAACTACGTAACCCTGATTTCTTGATAATTCAAGAATACATAGGAGCAGGACTTTAACTCCTGTCGGGCACATCTCTCTTATTCCTTTTTGCTAATTTATTTCCTTACTTTCATGTTTCTTTCATAAATGTTCTTTTTTTTTTGGTTACTTCCGTGAAAATCAATTTAGACGTGACGTCTTGTTGATTTCTCCCTAGTTTTTGCTCAAGCCTCGCCATAATTCATAGGGAAGAGATACTTGGGATGAGACGTCCCGCTTATCTCTTTCCTATCCCTGTCTTTTTTATTCAAGGATGTATAATTTAGGCGTGACGCCTTATTAGCATTCTTTTCCCCTCTCTGTCTCATATCGAAGTCGAGTTTAATCCGGATGAAATGCCCCATTGACCTCGCTTCGATATTCTATGTTTGTACAGTTCTCTCATTCCATTTTGTCGTTTTTTTAAATAAAAAATACAACAATGAAAAGGAAGAAATAAACCATCTTTTGTAAGGCTATTTATGTTACGCATTTTCAATCTTGGTACTGTTTTTGACAGGCGATGTAGGGTGCTAACACCTTCCCTACTCGTAACCGACTCCCGAACTTGAATCTCAATTTTTAACCAGTGCTTTACTGAACTTAGTTTTTTCCAATGTTTTTCCTATGGATAAAAATGTTGGTGGCGACTCCCTGTTTCATTCCACCCATCCTTTCTCTCTCGCCGCGCCGTCGCGATTTAGGTTGCGACAATTAGAAATTGGTATATGGAGTATTTAATGTCCCAAACTATTGATAATAATTAAATTGATAATTTTGAGGACTGTGAGGGAATTATGGAGACCGGTTAAGTTGAAATTAAGCCTGGTTGAGATATGGGTGTCGGACCAAGTATCTCGGAATGAGATGATATTAGTCAGGGCTATTAAGAATATTATCGGGAATCCGAATATGTATTCGGAATAATTTTCAGACGATGTATTGAGCCCGAACGGAGAACCTGTTAGTTATAAAACGATGAAGTTCTAATGAATGGGAATTAAAATAAATCAAAAACCCAATTTTCTTCTTCCTATTCATGTAGACGCTGGCTGAAAGGAATAGGGCATTACATTTCATTTCTTCTTCTCATCATCATCTTCTCCATTTTTCCTCTTTTCTTCTCCCAAAACTATAGCAACTTGAGCTCATCTTCCACATCTCCTCATT
Organism: Clitoria ternatea; assembly: GCA_037962975.1. Classification (NCBI taxonomy): domain Eukaryota; kingdom Viridiplantae; phylum Streptophyta; class Magnoliopsida; order Fabales; family Fabaceae; genus Clitoria; species Clitoria ternatea. The sequence goes on from CM075670.1 coordinate 138,706,607, forward strand.
TTCGTTGGTGGAGTTTGAAGGAGGCTTGTGGAGCTGCTGTTCTTCCTCCTTCTCCTCCTAATTTTCGTTGGTGTTCTCCTCCCTCCTTGAACTCATTTTCGTTTTTGGGTTTTGAGGTAATTATACCCATTTTTGTTAAGGTTTTGGTTATGGGTATATGGCATTTATGTGTTTTGAAACCATGCATGTGTATGGATGTTCTTGAGGAGAGTATTTAATGCAAGAGTTTAATGTGGATTTGTATGAGAGTAAGGCTTCTTTGAGAAGTAATGAAGTGAATGCATTTATGGTTGGAAGGAGAAGAATATTTATGATGGTGGTTGGAATTTTATGAGACCCTAACTTCATGAATTTGGGGGAAATGCATAATGGAGGTTGATGAACATTAATTGTTGGTAATAAATGTGAGTTATGATGCGTAAGGGTCATTGGTGATGGTATTTTGTTGATGGAGGTTAATAGTGGAGAAACCCATGAAAGGGTTTGGTTCTAGAGTGCATAATAATAATGGGTAGCACCTAACCCATGGTGGTTATGGTGGATAAAATGGAATAAAGGAGTTTTAAGAGTTAAAATAAAGTAAACATCAAGTTATTGATATATGTATAAGTATTTAAGTCTTAATGAGTAAGTAGAAAATTGATTGTATAATGTATTGTGATGTAGGAAGTGACCCCATTGACGAGGCGGAACCATCAAACCGCGTTGATCACTACTTCACTTGAGGTAGGAGGGGGTAACTTTTCTAAATGCATGATTTCATCCATTGATGATGTGAAAATATGTATATATAATTATTTTGATGATTGTTGAATGGATGATGTAAAAATGTTATGATTTGAATGCATTTAGAATGATAATTATTGTGTGGCATGTATTTGGGATAATATTGTAATGTTGTGATGATACTATGTTGATGAAGTATGATGATGGTTTGAAACCATGTGTGAATTAGAATTGTGATGTGAGTATCCCAAAGATATGTGTATGATCTATTGAATGTGTATGCCACTAACTATTAATGAGTATAAGTATTGAGGAGAATTGGAAATAATTAAGGATGATGAGAATATTGAAATCCACCAAGTGGTGGTGGTGAATGGTTGATTGTGGAGTGGCATCTAGGATGCATAGTGTGAGGATGCACTTGATTTGCATTTGCATTGCATCCATAGCATATCGTAGCTGTCTATGTGGAATATTAGGGGGTTCCACTAGGCGGGCCCAGTGGGAGGACGGCTCAGTGCACGAGCGTATTGTGATTTTCCCCTGTGACTCGGTGTATGAGTCACGAAGCTGTCCACAGTTGGTGACGAGGCACCCTATATGGCGGGCCCAGTGGGCCGGCGGCTCTATTGGTGAGCGAGTTTACCTCGGTGTCCGACGGGACACGGCTCTCTCGATGTGTGTTCGGGAGGGGCCTGTAGCACTTGTGGTAATTGAGGCCACGATGTTGATCCGCAAGTCACAGGGTGACTAGTGCTACAGGTGGGCGATAGCGGTTTGGTACCAGTAAAATTATGAGGATGTAAGCATGCATAAATTGAGATATATGTGTACACAATTTTTTTCTACTGCAGTAGGGGGATAGTAGCACACCTATGCTTGTCCCACAATTGAATTAACGTTATATTTTCCCACAGTTAGATCCGCATTGTTTTGATGAGAAATTCTTGTGCATATGCATTAGCTTTAAGGGTATTTGCATATAGCTGGAAATATGCCTAGGTGAAAGCCCATGGTGGCAACGGATGAATGAGAATTGAAAAGGGGAAAGAGTTGGATACTAACCCTATGTGTGTGTTTGGCAATCCAAATGATTGAAATTGTGAATGTATACTTGAGATCAAGAGATGTATTGTGTATGATGTATGATGTGTTGTAATGATTGATATGTGAGCAAGTATACATGTATTTCATCATAATGTATGACTTTAATTCATTTGGATTATGTTACTCACCTCCCCGTTGCCATTTTTAAAGTTGATGTAGGTATGACCTAAATCCTACAATTTTGGAGGCCGAGTTTGAAGGAGGTAAATATGAATAGGAATGTGTGCGCCTTGGCTGGCATGAAAATCTGTTTTGGGTAGAGTATATGAGGTGTATATACTCAATTTTGTAATGGTTTATAATTTTGGGGGTCATGGGAGAAAATTGGACATGTGTGTGTAAGGCCAATTTTCATTCATGACCCAAAGGATGTAAATAAGGGACCATGATACTTAACTTTGATGAATGAATGAATGCAGTATTTTATGCTAGTTCATGGATTTTGTGAGATAATGTTGAATTAAGATTATATGCATAGGATTAATATTAGCATGATGGTGTTTATGTTAATTGATTCAATGGAAGAATTGTGTAGTCTTCGATGGTAGTATTGTATGAATTGGTGCATGCATAATGAGGTAAAGTATGGTCCTATGTAAGGCCAAAATAGAAGGGGTTAAGGTTTCATGAGCTAAGTTCAAGAGAATCTTCGTTTCTGCTGAGTTTCTGCAGAACTCGCTCAAGCGAGTGATAATCTTGCTCGAGCGAGATTGTTGTGGAACAGGGGATACGTTTCTGCCCCATTTTCGCTCAAGCGGCAGTGCATTTCGCCCAAGCGAAATGGCCACAGAATCAGAGTTTCGATTCTGGACAATTTTCACCCAGGCGGATGAGGGAACTCTCAAGCGAAGGAGAAGGATTTAGATATTGGACGATTTTTGCCCAGGCGAGTGGTCCCTCGCCCAAGCGAAAATTGGCCAGTGAGTTACCTTCAATTCTGGACCAATCTCGCTCAAGCGAGTCATGTACCGCTCAAGCGAGATTGGGACCTGATGCCCTTTTCTTCCTTCGCTCAAGCGTCTCGCTTGCTTCGCTCAAGGCATTCCTTCGTATCTCGCTCAAGCGAGACAGGGCTCGCTCAAGCGAGCTGAGCGCTGATGCTTATTCCTCTCATTCGCCCAAGGTCGCCCAGCGTTCGCTCAAGCGTAGGTACGCTGGCTCGCTCAAGCGGATTGATTCTCGCTTGAGCGAGTGGCACCTGATGCTCCACTAAAATTTTTATTTTTAATGGGTTTTGTTCCTATGCATTATTCCCTCTTTAAATATTATTTTGAAGCATTGAGGAGCATATATTGAATCTCTAGGCTATATAAATTACATTCCACATTTTTATGAAATTCCTCCTCTTAAAAATCAATCAGTCAATAATTAAATTAAATGAATCTTCCGCTGACCCTGATTAAAAAATAATCTTTTAATCTCACCCTCTCATATCTTCATATATGGGAGTGGTTTATTTTAGATCCAAGGGTTTGGTGAAAAATACTTCACCACTCTATTTATTTGATTTATTATTATTATTATTTTCAAAGACGTGAAAAATTTCCCCCTATTTTATTTGGGGGTTTGGGGCGTCTCAAATTTGACTTCGTACCCTTCATAAAAGTTGTAGGGAATTGAGTTTAGAAAACTTTGGTGAAATAATCATTCGATTTCATGGTCATACGCATGAGAAAAGCAAAAACTACTAAACATAGTGCAAGCTGGCACTAGAAAAATGTGAATCAGTATGGTATTTTATATTCTTTGATTTATGGGGTAAGAATTGGATTTCATGGTCAACATCAAAGTTATAGTTAAATTTGATACAAAGATTTTGGGACAAGAACAACTCAAATCCAACAACGGGGGAGGGAGTTATGCTCAAAATACGTATAGGTGCATAGTTTGGCCTACACGGTTGATAGCCAACCGCATGCGCATGGGGTATCGAAGTAATAAAAAGATATTGTTCCCATAGAGATTGTGCCCAGGTACTATTTATAACGTGATTTGATTATCTAGTGAATTTGATTCAAATGAATTACCAAAATGATGATGAACAGTAAATTAGAAAACAGCAAATTCACGTCTATGTAGAAGAAAGTCAGAGCAAGTTTGGGAAATTAAATCAAAGGTAAATCTTGGGGTGTTAAGGATTCATATACTAGTATCAAAATTAAAGGTTACTCACCTATCCAATTATATGATTTCATTCCTAAGACAGATTCCCCTAAGTTGATTAATACCTTTCTCTCGAAAGCCTATTAATGTGCCTAATTCCCAAAGAACCACGTTCAATTTGTTAATTAGACCCTTTACGTTCTATGGAAAGCCAATTATCCCTCAAACGATTTCGCTTACCGTCATAAATCAAAATCATAGGTTCAATTTAGGTATTTTCAAATTACATGCCAATCTCTCGATTACCCATATAATTGTGATCATCTACGCTTATCTCTAAGTCTTGCAGAAGCATTAGGCATACATAAATTAAATAGAAATTGAAATCACATAGATTGGAATGCAAAGAACAATTAATTGTAATAAATAGGCATACTACATCCTTAGCCCCAAGGAAAGAGTTTAGTATGCCATAATAATGAGGATACAATATGGGAAGATACTCACACTACCTTGGACAAAGGATTGTAGGCTTACAAAGGTCTCTTGACAAGGGCCAAGTCTAAAAAGGCCAAAGAGACCATCCATAAAGCCCTATCTTCCTTCCTTGTGGCTTAGTAGGCCCAAGCCCAATGAAGACACCTTCAGGATCTATTTGTACTCATCATGTAATATAATTCATAAATATATTTTCTAGGGGTTTAGGTTTTATTTGGACCTTACTAGGTCAATTTGGCCACTATTAGGCCATGTAGTCTCCTTTGGGCATGTATAGGCCATCTCCTTCTTTTTTCCATTATTTGGGCCTAGGATACATTTTAGAAGCCTAGTCCACTCTCCTTTGTCAAAATCATATGTGCCTATATAAGGAGCTCTCCCTTTATAAAATGACACATAATATTCATTTTGAGAAATTCAAACACCTTAGTATGCATTTTACTTAAAGATTCTTCTTCTTCTCTCTAGGCTAGAGTGAAGCTTTAGCAAGCTCTGGTCTAAGAAGGTTCTCTCCCTCTTGGTGGCGAGTTCAAGGGAGTTATCTTCCCTAGGAAGTGGCCTCCCATTCATCCATTTCTATCCTTCATTCCATTCTCTATATTTCCTCCTTCCATTTCATCCTTTTCTCTCTTTTTCCTTCCACCAATTTTCATCCACTCTTAGAGTCTTTTCTTTTTTGTGTTTCGGTTTCAACTTGGAGATTGCATTCAACATTGGCATTTGATGGTTATAAGAAGGAGAAGGGCCTAGATCCATCCTATTCAAAAGAAGATTTGAAGATCCTCTTACATTAAGTGGTATCAATTGAGCCTTAAAGGTTCTTTTCCACTTCTTCTCCCTTTCAATTTTTGAATTCATTTATGTTTAGTGGCTGGTTTTCATTTTCATTTCATGATTCTTGGTTGATTGTCGCCATGATAAAAGTAGAAAAAACATAAAAAGTTTTAAGTTCTTTACATTTTGTTGTCATATTCATTCTTTTTTCTTCAAATTTTACATCTTGTTGTGTGTTAGTATGAGTTTTTATGTCAAATATTGCCTGTGAGCTGTTAGAAATTCTAAGTTTGGCACAAATTTAGTTTTGGTTTTGTAGTTCAAGTGTTGGTATTGTGAAGTTAAGTGTTAGAGCCAATTAGGTGTTGTCTGATGCCTTTGGAACCTTGTCCTTGTTTTTAAAAATTATAAAATTCAACTTTTTAAAGGTGCTAATCCATGTGGTAGGAGTTACATTTTGCATCAATTTGTGACTCTCAAGGTTCCAATTCTAGTTTGGGAGACCTTAATTTTAGGTACTCCAAAGGTTGTGCTGATTTTTAGGATTGTTAGAATTCTATTCTTAGTTTTCCTTCTAGGTTTAATTTTCATTTACAAGCACAATTAGGTCATCATTCAATTCAGTTTTGCATCTTGAATTGCATAAGAAAAATTTGTTTGTTAAAAAAAGTTAACCTTCTATATTTCAATTTGGGAGAAGATTGCATCTTGACCTTAGCAAAAGGAGTGAAATTGACATTGTGAACTAGCATTGAGGTTCTGGTTTTGGACTCTTAGGTTGGTGTTAGTTGTTACAAAATACAAGAGGCAAGAAAAGAGAACAAAAGACTACAAAACAGAAAAGAAAAAGAAAAGCCCTATATCAAAAATGAAAAATCAAGAAAGGGTATTATAAGAAAAAGTACAAAAGTAGACCTCTTTTGACAAAAATTTAAAAAGTTAAACACCAAAGTCATTTCTCACTTAAGATGCCAAAACCTAAAAAGTTAATCGCTAGTTGATCCTACTCACATTAGTCAATTGAACTTTGCTTTCTTAGTTGTAATTTTAGAGTTTCTAGGTTTTTTTTATTATAGCCTACTTTTATTCTTGCATTTATTTTTTCTTTGATTGTCAAGTATGTCTTGTGGTACTTCCATTTTTGAATTCTAGTAGTCTTACCTTTAATTATTTGAACTTTTATTGCTCTATTTCTTGTCATACAGAAAATCCAAAAATATTCCTTTTGAGTTGCCTTTTAATTTTTGAACATTTTTAGTTTGTCTTCCATTCTCTCTTAAGTTTTGTCATCTTGAGTTTTCTTCCTTTCAAAACTTCTAAGATAATTCCCTTCTCTATACCATTGAGGGTAGTGTTTTGAGAACACTTGATGTAAGAGTGTGAATTGCTTTAATGAGCTTGAAACGAAAGAGAAAGGTTAAGAATTGAGAGGAAACACTTGAGGGAAACACTTGAGAGGTTTAAAATTTTTGTTTGACTTTTCCTTAACAAATTTTGTTTGTGTTATGTTGTTTGCTAGGTGAGGTGGAGCTTTCTACATCAAGTGAAGACTTTGAAGATTTGTAAAGGAAGTAAAAGCTTTGTACTACTTAGCAAATTTTAGGAAATTTTAAATTCTTAAGGCTTATATTAGCAATTTGGTCCTTGTATTTTGGACAAACTTTGGACATTGGACATTGGACTTTTGACCCTTTACTTTCCCTTCAAATTTTGTCTAGAAGTTTAGTGGATGTGCATTTCTTTGATTTTACTAATTGTTGTTAGTTAGTTTGGTTAGTTAAGTAGTTAGAACTAGAAGTGGTTAGGTAGTTAGTGGTCTTAACTAATTTGGTTAGGTTGTTACTTGTCTTAACTAAGTTTGTTAGTAGTTAGAGTTAGTTGTAACAAATTTTAGTTAGTTTAACTACTCATAACCAAAATTAGTTGAAGAAGTTAGGGTGGTTATAACAAGCTAAGGTAGTTGTAACTATAATAACTACAAAACTAATTTTAGTTAGGGTTTGTTAGTTTGTTAACCCTAATTTTGTCAGATAACTAATCCATAACTGAATTTGTTAGTTTGTTTAGGGTTAGTTACTTGATAGTTAGACAACCTAGGATTCTCATAACTAGTCTTAGTAAAGACAACTTAGGACTCTCATAACTAATCATAGTTAGACAACCTAAGATTCTACCTAGTACAAACATCATAGATGTTGTATCTTAGAAAGAAAACCTAGAATTTAATATTTAGGATTCTAGTTTGATTTCTTAAATTTGTCTTGCATAAGCATCCTCGACTAGTTTGATAGAAAATTTGTTTCCTTTGTCTTGTTTTTCTTTGACAACCTTAATCATGTCTTTAAGCGATAGGGAAAACAAATCTCTTCATAATATCATGGATAGTTTAAACAACATCAACACTAGGTTAACTAATCTAGAACATAGAGAAAGAAATCAAAGAAATCAAAGACATGAGAATAGTGATAGTGAAGATGACCGTAGGTCTAGAAGACATAATCATAATACTAAAAGAGAAGACCTAGGGTTAAGAGAAGTAAAACTTTAAATTCCTCCCTTTAATGGTAAAAGTGATATGGAGTCATACTTAGAATGGGAAATGAGAGTTGAACAATTGTTTAATTCTCATCAAATTAAAGAAGAAAAGAAGGTTAGGATAGCTACTCTTTCATTTCAAAACTATGCCTTAGTGTGGTGGACTCAAGTGTGTAAGGAGAGAAAGAAAGATAATTTCCCACCAATTAATGATTAGTTGGATTTAAAATCTTTGTTAAGAAAGAGGTATGTTCCTAGTTACTATCGTGGGGAGCTATTAGCCAAGCTAAATAGACTCACCCAAGGTACAAAGAGTGTTGAGGATTACTACAAGGCCTTAGAGATAGCTTTGATTAGGGAAAACTTAGAAGAAGATGAGGAAACCCTAATGCATAGATTTTTGCATGGCCTAAATAGTAACATTAAAAATAGAGTTGAACTCCTTCCACATGTAGACATAGAAGACCTATTACACCAATGTAATAAGGTAGAGAGCCAATTAAAACAGAGAGAATCCTACAAAGGGGAGTATGAAAACTTTAGGTCAAAATGGGTAGATAAAGACCATAGAAAGAGTGGGTTTGAGAGAAAACCAAGGGAGAAAGGAGTGGGCACTTCTTCTTCCCAATTACCTAGTGAGTTGTATAAAAATAGAAAAGTCTTTAGAAACCAAAAAGATAAGCATGATTCCACATCTAATCCTCAATCCTCTAGGTCATCTACCATCAAATGTTTTAAATGTCTTGGTAGAGGTCACATTGCTTCTTACTATCCTACAAAAAGAACTATGATTTTGAAAACTAATGGAACCTACTCAAGTCAATCAGAGTCTGATTCTGATAATCACAATTCAAATGATGACTCAAGTAATGATTCATATGATAGTAAGCATATTCTAGGGGATGATGGAGAGCTTTACATGATTCGAAGGTTACTTGGAAGCCATGTTAAGCTTGATGATACTTCACAAAGAGATAACATCTTTTACACAAGATGTTACATAAATGAAAAACTATGTTCTCTGATTGTGGATAGTGGGAGTTGTGTAAATGTAGCAAGTCAAAGGCTAGGGCATAAGATGGGCTTAGAACTAATAGATCACCCTAGACCTTATAAGTTACAATGGTTGAATAAAAAGGGAGAAATGTTAGTTAATAAGCAAGTCTTAATCAATTTCACTATAGGAACCTATAAAGATGAAGTAAAATATGATGTGGTACCTATGAAAGTAACTTATATTCTTTTAGGGAGACCTTGGCAATATGATAGGAAGGTCATCCATAAAGGGTTCTCTAACACCCTTACTTTTAAGCTAGGTAACAAAAAGATAGTTTTACATCCCTTAACTCCTCAATAAGTGCTTAATGATTAACTTCAAATGAAATCTAAAAGGGATAGAGAATTAGGTTCTTCTTGTAGTAATAAAGAAAAACATAAGAAAAATAAAAAAGACAAAAGGAAAGAAGTTGTCATTTATGATGACTCTAAAGCCAATCTCTTGGCTTCTAAACATGACTTGAAGCAAGCTATGCTTCTTCAAAAACAATGCTTGATCATGATTCCAAAAGAATTCCCTAGCACTTCCTTATGCTCAATGGGGTCTTCCACTTCTACTTTGCCCAAGGATATTCCTAAAGGCTTACCTCCAATTAGGGGCATTGAGCATCAAATAAACTTATTTCCTTGTGCTAGTCTCCTAAATAGGCCTGCATATAGGTGTTACCCTAAGGAAAGCCTAAAAATTGAAAAATAAGTGAATGAACTATTATCTAAGGGATGGATTAGAGAGAGCTTGTGTAACATCCTAAATTTTTATGAAGATGAGTGATGTGGTAATGAGAGGATTGTATGGTTATGTTCATATGAGGTGATAAATATGGATTTAATGGGGAGTGATTGATGAGTTGAAAATAAGAACTTAGGAGTATGAATGGTTTGAGTAAGTTTCATATGCCTCATGTTATACGTAAGATATGTTGAAGTTGAACCGATTGGATTGGTATGAGTCTTGGAGTGTTAGATTATTAAATCTTCATGTTTCTGCACTAGAATTGGTATTCTCGCTCAGGCGAGGTGGATGCACGCTCAAGCGAGAATCCTTTTGTGTTGGTTTCAGGGCTTCTGGCCCGAATTCGCCCAGGTGAATGGATTACCCACTTAAGCGAATCGAGTGAGAAGCGAGCAGGAGAGATTCTGGACGAATCTCGCTCAAGCGGATGTTGTTGCGCTTGAACGAGCGAGAGAGGAGAGGGATTCTGAGTGTTGGTCGCTCAAGAGAGCTTGGGACGCTTGAGCGAGTGAAGTGGGGTCTGATGTTGGGGCCCGGTTTTCTCTCTCCTGATGCACATTGGTGATACGTGGTGCCTTGGTGTTTGGTTCTTTTCCTCTCCCTTGTCCACGTTGGATGGGAGTGATGATTGCCGAGGGAATATCATTAAATGTTGATGGACTTGCATTAAATAAGGATGGGATGTTGTGATGAGTGGGATGCTGATAAGGCTGAGATGATAAGGCCTTGGTTGCATGTTTTTCTTCTCACTCTCTCCCTTCATTTCTTGGGAGTGCATGTTCTAATGAGAGAAGTGCTCCTTCTTCTCCCTAGAACTTGTTGGAGCTTCTGCTTCATCTTCTTCCTCCCTTTTATCTTCTACTTCCACTCATGTATGGTATAGAATTCTAGTGGAACTGTGTGGTGTCGAGGAACAGATATGGCTGTATGTGGAGGCTGGGTTTAGGTCCCTTTTATCCTTCCCTGTTCCCTGGTGCTTCCTCCTCATCTTTCTTTATGTGATGGGCTGGTTGTGCCTTGGTTGGAAGCTGTAGCAGTCTCTGGGTGCCTCAGTTGTGGATGCAAGATGGTTCACTGTGTTGTGAAGATGAAGACATGCATGTTGCATGGAGGCATGGGGGTCCTTCACTATTGTTGAAGGTGTATGGTGCTGTTGTGAAGAAGAGGGCATGCATGAAAGTTGGTTGTCCTCCATAGTGGTGAGGACAGTGCTGATCGAGAGTATGGTATAGTTGTGTTGAGCTTGGGAACTTCTCCACTAACTTGGTGGCTTTGAGGCTTGTATGGAAATTATATTGGCTCTTCCCACGTTTAGAAAGCCGAGCAAAGTGCTGCTGTGGCTGGGTCGAGTGTCCATATGACTCTTAGAAGCTTCAACCAGGTAAGGGGAGCTATTGCATTTTAAGTGCATAGTTTATGGACGGGTTTTCCAGGTGAAACTCTTGTATCATGATGTGTGTGGTATTCAATATGTGTTGTTTGATTGATTTCTGAGTGAGTAGTAGCCCGGACATGTATGATGATTATATATTGCTTGATGTTGTTGAATTCCGTTCATATAGGTGTTGTTGTTTATGGTGATGACTATGTTAAGATGCTTGGGATGTATGTCATGATAATGCTGAGTGCATTGTGTGATTTGTTAATGGTCCCTACGTGAGTAATGGTGTGATTGTATGTATGAGATGCATGTTATTGATGTATATGTGTATGCTGAATGCATGAATGGGGACTGTTATGATGAATGCCGAGTAGGCTTATAAATAAAAGCATGAAATGTTTACTGGAAAGGATAAATCCGAGTGAATAAAGGATAAATCCGAGTGATAGATGATAATCCAAGTGGATGGCATAGGATTGCCGAGTGAATGAAACCGTATGCATCCGATTCGCTACTGGAATGCGTTGGACTTCTATTACCGATTGGCAACCAAAAGATGAAACATATGATGAATATGATTAAGTCCTGGAGCTGGGCTCAGGCAGACTCCGTGAGTGTGGCTCGGAGTGTGGATATTGTTTGATATAGAGTTGGGATAAATATGAGGTGAAATCCGATTGGATGAGTAGCTGTTTGTTAAGAGGTTAGGCTTTATAGCCGAGTGAAATGGGTAAGAACCCGATTGGAGATGTTTGTGTTTGTTCATATTTAAATGGTAGTGTGTATATTTGATTGATTGATGATATATATTTGTATGTTATGGATTCTATGATTAATCCGAGCCAATATCTGTCATTTAATATGTAATGCTCACCCCTACACCATTTTTCAGTGTTTGCAAGTCGGTTTGGAATGTTATGATGGCCTTAAACCCGAGTGATGGGTATTTATGATGAGGCTATATGAGTGATGTAATGTACCGAGTGCAATTAATGTATTAAAGCCTTGGTTGGTTCATATAATCTGTTGTACAATGAATACAAATATATGTATTGGATCCAAGTGTGTATATACAAGATTTACATTGAAATCATGTAAATGTATTGGATAATGGATGTTAGTGAATGAATAAAGTTAAGTTGACATTATCCGAGTGTAAACTCCTATTGGTATGTATATACGTTTTATTTGGGCATTATGTATTGGAGTTGGCTTAGGATTAATAATGATAAATCATGTTAAGATGATGCATAATCTGAGTGTCTGTATGTATGTATATGTTTTAAGGATAACATGAATATGTATTAGTGTTGAGTATTGCTGAGTGGGTAGTCGGCTTTGGAAAGCAGAGAGTACATTTACGTATGAGGTTTATGTTGATTTGATGCTTCTTACCGACTGAAATATAATGGTGTTGAAGGAGTGAAATATAAGAGGTTTAGTGCTTTTCCGAGTGTGACTTATGTGTAAGCTTTTTTCTGAATGGTGGTAGCCTTAGTGAATTTTGAGTGAGAAACATTATTTGGATATGGAATAAAAAGGTGGAAGTCTGTTCTGGTAGAACCATATGATTTGAGTTCCGAGTGAATAAATGGATATGTATGTATATAAGTATTTATGTTGATTTGATGCCTCTCACTGACTAGGGAATGATATGGTATGAATGATGTTAAGTTAATAAATGAACTTCCCGAATGTGTAGGCTTGATTTCTTTCTGAGTGAGGCTATGTATGTGGCCCTTCCCTGAGTGGAAAATATGGGTAAACCCAAGTGGGGAATGGTTTGTGTTTCCCGAGTGGAATCCGAGTGAATCGCTTAACGGAAGACTGGTTGTACTAACTTAGTTCAGAGATATATTCTAAGTATGAAATATATGTATGCTGAGTGTTAAGAGCGGAATGAGTCCGAGTGGAACCCGATTTAATGGTTTCCCGAGTGGTTAAGTATTTTATATGTCCAAGTGACTTAACCTGGTGAAATCCTCTAAGTATGGAGGAGTTCGGATAATTCCGAGTGGAATTGTTTAGGAAGTTATTTCCTAGTGATGGATGTTAAGGTGTTCTCCGTGTGAGGAATGAGGAATATTCCGAGTGGAGTATGGTTGTGGAGATCCCTTATAAGTGAAGGAAAATCCATACATTCTCCGAGTAAAAATAGGCTTGAATGCCGAGTGTGGGGCCGAATGAGTATTGTTCGGTAATGATATCAGATACCGAGTGGAATACCACTCAGAAGATGAGATGGTTTATAAATGATGTGCTGAGGGATGAGTGTGAAGTACATTCCCGACTGAACCGTGGTGGATCCTACTAAGTAGTATTTGGTTGGACAACAACCCAAGTGAAGTGGTTTTATGGAATCCGAGTGAGATACCCCTCATTGTCCGAGTGGTTTATTGTGTATGGTCTCAGTGGATAAAATATGAAATTAAGTTGTGGGGTGTGCATATGGGGAGTCATTATTGAACAATTGAAACCCCAGACTCTGAATGATGTATTTGTCTCGGATCCCGAGTGATGGGATTACCGAGTGAGTGGTTGCCTCTAGATACCGAGTGGTGGATTAGCTGAGTGGGGTTTCTCGCTTCAGCGAGTGAGTTCTCGCTCCAGCGGGTATGTTGCTGGGAAGGCTTTTGTGTGGCTTCGCCCAAGCGAGGGTGTGCTCGCCCGAGCGAGTTTGGCTATTTCGCTCAAGCGGAGTCGGGTCTCGCTTGAGCGGATGAGCGCTGTTCTGTGGTTTTGCTTGAGCGTTGACTGTCTTCCGCTGAATGGTTTTGGGTTGGCTTTTACTTCTTTTGCCTTCCATTGCCTTCTTTTCCTTTCTATTCTTGGTCATTGGACCGAGCTCTCATATCTTCATATATGAGAGTGGATTTTGATAGATCCAGGTATGTTTTTGCGAAAAAAATTGACCCTTATTTTTAGGGTGTCACAGCTTGAGCCCATATGCTTTACCTGTTAGGGAATCCCTAGTGTATGAGCAGCAGAATTACAAGGATTCCCATAGGATTTGCAAAGCGCCGTGTTTCAAAGCATAAGACAAACACAAAAAAAAATTGCGTTTTAGGATTACCTCTTGAAGAATATCAAAGCAATCATAGCCTCGTCCTTTAGAAGTCCACATGAGTACTCCCACCAGAAATGCTACACCTTCCAAATGCTAGTTTGACGGCGTGTAGCTTTTGCAACTTTTGCGTATTTTTGTGTCTCTTTTTGGGTAGCCGCCTATGAGCATCTTATGCTTTATTTATAGGCTTAGGTTTGACCTAATTTACTCTCTAAAGAGTGGGCTCCTTACTCATTCTAAATAAGTTAGGCCCAATAGTCTTATTTTAGTCCAACTAAAATGAAAAGCTATTTTTTGATGGGCTTACTCTATGTGTATGACCCTATAGGTAAAATACTCAGTTATATTAATAATAAACTATTTTATTATTAATATAAAATAAGAGCGGCATCTAGCAATGCATCATTATGTCCGAATATTATTTATTAACAACATAACCTATAAGTGATAATTATTTTATATGTTTGTTCCTTTTGTCACGATATCCTAATTGGGCCCAAGGCATGGTCGTGTCATCCTTGTACGGTCCAATTTATTTTACTTGATACCGGAGTAGACTTTATCCGAATAAATATCCAATATTTATTCTTTCTAGCATGGCCTTGCATTTCCTTAGTCTCACTCCATTAAGTGGCCTATAGATATCACTCTTGTCACATATGAGAGACAAATCCCATCTACGTCACTCACATCCCTCTGCATAATTTGTACATTGCCTAACCACAACCTTTATAGTCCTTTTATTACAGAAGACGTTTGATTGTATAAAAACAATAAACTCCTTATGTAGGAATCGTAGTGACTTCAGGTCAAAGGACTACATATACCATTATTACATTGAGAATCGTTTATGACATTCATGTAACGATCCATGCAACGTTCTCATGGTGGGTCTGTCCAGTACATCATTACTCTTAATGTGTACCCGTGTAAAGACTTGATATCATTTATATCCATGATCTGTGAGATCAGATCATCAGTACATTCACACACTAGTCTTAATGTATTTACATGTCCCCACATAAATACTTGATTAGGGACATTTTAGGAATAACTCTCATATGACCTATTACTCCAAGGATATGTAAAGGTTGTTAAACTATTTAATAAAAATTGACTTATTCAAAATGATGGGAACCTATATAGGCTTTTAGTGCATATTTCCAACAATCTCCCACTTGCACTTAGAGCCGATAAGGTTAATGCCCAATGACGTCTACAGTGCCTTTATGCTTTTACTACGTAAGCGGTTTTACTAGTGGGTTCCCAACAATTTTGTTGGTATGCACATTGTATATTTTCACATCTTCCAAAGATGGAACTATTTAAGTATATGCTTGGATTAATCCACTTCCTTATATTGTTCTATGGTTCCATTGTCATCATAGTGGAAACTCATAGGATACATACATTTGGAATGATTAAATGTAAATTGACTTCTTTTGTAATATAACATAGCAAAATACTTAGATTTGTTAGTAGAACCAACGATTGTTTCTTGCTTTGAAACTTTCAAGCATACATCATAACCATCTTGATAACACATATATTTTGATTGCAATCTTAAGTCTTTCAAATTAATCAATAATTGACATCGATGTAACCTTTACAACGAGCTCATCTTCCATTTATCAAGATTAAATCCTTAGTCCTTCTTAAGTGTTTAAGGATACTCTTGACTATAGAATGAGAATATTATTAGTTCTAGAAGAAGCATGTCTTCTGCATGTAATACTAGAACTATAATTGTGCAGTTACTAACCCTTTTATAGTCACAAGATTTATCTTCATTCTTTAATGAAGATTCTAGCTTCTAAAAGCTTGCTTTAGTCCATAAATAGAACAGTTGCAGTTCACATACCTTCCTAGATGTTTTAGGCATAAAAGGCCTTTAGGTTGTGTCACATACACATCCTCAAGATGATTTCCATCTTGATATCTATCTACCATATCTCATAATGGTGGTATACTGCTACAATAAGCAGGATCTAAATGGTTTTTAAGCTAATTGAACTTTGTCAATCTTGCTTTTAAAGGTACTTTTATTACCATCCATGTTTAGTTTTCCTTTTGAAAACCCACTTGCATCCTATAGGTTTTACCCTTTAGGTGCGTCAACCAAGGTTCATACCTTGTTAATATACATGGAACCCATTTTAAATCCCATGGTCTTATGCCATGTCTTAGAATCTAAACTTCCATTGGCCTCTTCATAAGAAGCTTGGTCTTTTAGCAATATGCCTCCTTCCTGATTTATAAGATATCCATATCTTTCAGGTTTGGTGACATATCCTATTTGATCTTACACAAGTCTTGTGCTACCGGAGCTAAGGATTTCACAACACTTTGTGATTTCTGCTCCAAGTCCATCCTTGACTTTTAAATGCTTTGTGATACTTGAATTTCTTCAAGTTCTACCATCCTCCCACTGATTCTTTAAGGGATGTACTCTTATTCAAGAATACAACATTCTAAGCAATAAGCCTTTTATTCTCAGATGGATTGTAGAATTGATAACCCTTAGCTTTCTTTAGGTATCTCACAGAAGACATTTATCTAATTTGGATCCGACCTTATCAGAGTTGGATGCTCTATAGAAGCATCATAGTTCCAAATTATTAGTAAAGACATACTAGGTTTCTTCCTAGTCCATATCATATATGGTTTCTTTAAGAAAGTCTAAGATGGAACATGGTTAAGTATGGAAATTTTGTTAATAAAGAAACGTTGAAGGAGTTAGAGATGTTTGATAATAATCAATAATCAAACTATGTCCAACAAGGTTTGACTTTTCCCCGTAGAGATGCTATTAAGGCATTCCATGAGAAATGAGTTAAGAGGTAATCTCTCACTCTATTAGATAGTAACTTATAACTCAAATTATTTGCTATCTTGATCTAATCAAGAGCTTTAATTGTCTTGGCAATTTGGTTTTTCACTTCATTATGAATTCTTTGAACTTTTCAAAGACTTTCTAACTTATGTTACATAAATCCATACTCATTGACTTTTTCAATTAGTATGTTGAAGTATTGAAAAACATATCTCGTTATTGTTCCAATAGGGCCACATACATCGTTATGTATTAGATAATAGATTACTCATCTTTTCAATGAATGAGGTCTCAATTATCTCTCCAATAAATAAGATTTACATGTCTCCATTGATTCCAAAATCAAAAAGAGTCCATATAACCACATTAATGGTATTTAGAAAATGTGTTTCTTATCCATTTGCCTTAGGAGACAATACCATGTAAGTAAGGTTCAAAATCACTTATTTTAACCTACTTTGGCAGTTGTTATAAATGGGTGTTTTGAGATTTAGGATGTGGAATCCATTACTCAATTGTGCATCAACATCCATTTGAAGAAATAAAGTTATTTTATAATAAGAAAAACATTTCTTGTCTAACAAGAAATAATATGCACAATGTCTAGTTCACTAACTAGCCCAATAGGTAAAGATCTTATCTTTATTGTAGCAACTTTTGCTTAATTTTATACAGATTTCTCCACCCTTAACAAATGATCTACTTCCTTGATCTTTCAAAAATTGAGATCTACTACTAGTATCTGATACTAATGTTAGTGAAGTAAAATAACTTGACTTCTATAACATGACCTGTAGTGGAAGTCTTACTTCCCTTTCTTTTGAACTCCTTCAAGTTCTTTAAACAAATTATTTTAATGTCTTATTTTGGCTAAAACTGGAAACAATTTCCTTTCTTGATCACCTTTTAGACTTCCAGACTAACTTGGCCTTAATAAAGTCTGTATATGATCATATCGTATATCTCCCATATATTCATATTGCCTTTTATAGCTCAGAGTTTATGCAGACTCTATAGGGTATTCAAGACCTAACCATAGATGATATATAAGCCAAACATGACACACTGCCGCTTCATCTTTAATGAAGATAATTCTCAAGTCTCAATACCTATCTAGGCATTTTTTTAGATAAAGTGTCCTTCCAAAGGACAGATTGCAACAAAACAATATTTGGTATATCATGGTTATTTTAAAACAAATTACATGCAAATCTATCACTTCTATTTAAAACATATTTAAATTTTGGTCATTAAATAAATATGTTGTCTCCCACTATTTTGATTCAAAACAAATACCCTCACTGAATCATAAAAAAATCCCATTGGAAGATTTTTCTAGTGGGCCAAGATCCATATTTGGCCTAATGTTGAGTCATCTTTAGCTGATCGCCCAACCCTTGGTTATTTAGGTAGGAAACACATTTCCAATTGCATCTCATGCAACTCTTGGATGATTGAGTGGGTAACTCTTTACCCTTATTCATCTTATGAATTTAAGCTCAATCTTTACGCCTCTAAGTTATTTTCAATCCAATTGAAAAAATTAGTTAAGTTTAGGCCTAATAAAAACAATTTGGATATTACAATTATCCCATCGCGTCTTACTAATATAAATGATAGCACCCTGCTTTGGTAGGCCCACTATTTATTGACATTAGTCTCGACGAGTGTTACTTATTAGAAGGCGTTTAAACTTAATACTAACGCTTCTAGGTTCTTCAATCTGATTAAAGTTACCTAGATAAGTCCAATAACAAATGGTTGGATAATCCAATTATCCATCATCCTTTACTAATATCAATAAAAGCACCCTGCTTTGGCAGAACCTACACTTTATTGAAACTAGCATTGATGACTGTTGTTTATTAGAACGCGTTTTAGACTGTTCATACCTTTAGGCTTTTCCAATCCAATTGAAAAAAGTCTATTTGAATAAAACTTAATAATATTTGGATAATCCAATTATCCAATCATGTCCTACTAAACATAAATAAAGGCACCCAACTATGACGTGACCTGCACTTTATTTATATCAAGTTAGACGTTATTACTTATTGGAAGGTATGATTGTCGGGCTTAAGGGATTTCAATTTTCTTATTGTTCATTACCGACTTTCATTAAACGCTTTAACGCAAAATAAAACCCTAAAACATGCAATCAAAAATTATAAGATGGTTATGGTCTTCCTAGAAAATAAAATAAAATAAAATAAACCTAAAGGAACTATGGTGTCTTGACTTCATGAAGTCCTACTTCTTGAAACCACCATCCTCCTAGAGTCACCACTCCTTTGTTCCTTTCAAGGTCATATCCATCACCACTCTAGGTTTCTTCTAGGTCTCCACCTTGTTGGCTTATCCAAGATTACAATGTAATAAAGAAAACTCGTTTTACATACGAGTGAATGGTTAAGAGAAGAAATTTAAGAATAGAGAAAGGCACAGCACGCAGGCTGTATTTAAAATTAAATAAAAAAAATCTAAGACCATAACCATTCACCGTTGGACGTGTTAATTAATCAATTAATAGAGTAATCAATTGTATTTAAAATAAAATAAATTTTAAAACATATAATTAAACACGCGGGGTCATAAAAAGAAAACTACGCAAAGAAGTTTGGCGGCTCTGTTGACTGTTCAACAGACAGGGTCAAGGGGTGTTCCAACCCAAATATTTTCTGATGGGCTTACTCTATGTGTGTGACCCTATAGGTAAAATACTCAGTTATATTAATAATAAACTATTTTATTATTAATATAAAATAAGAGCGGCATCTAGCAATGCATCATTATGTCCGAATATTATTTATTAACAACATAACCTATAAGTGATAATTATTTTATATGTTTGTTCCTTTTGTCACGATATCCTAATTGGGCCCAAGGCATGGTCGTGTCATCCTTGTACGGTCCAATTTATTTTACTTGATACCGGAGTAGACTTTATCCGAATGAATATCCAATATTTATTCTTTCTAGCATGGCCATGCATTTCCTTAGTCTCACTCCATCAAGTGGCCTATAGATATCACTCCTGTCACATAGGAGAGACAAATCCCATCTACATCACTCACATCCCTCTGCATAATTTGTACATTGCCTAACCATAACCTTTATAGTCCTTTTATTACAGAAGACGTTTGATTGTATTAAAACAATAAACTCCTTATGTAGGAATCGTAGTGACTTCAGGTCAAAGGACTACATATACCATTATTACATTAAGAATCGTTTATGACATTCATGTAACGATCCATGAATGAGAACTCTAATTTGTTGTTCGTTTATATGCTTTAGGATGTCTGATCCCATCATAGGTAGTTCTTAATGAACCATTTCGATAATTGAAACATGACTTCTGAAAAGCCCAAACTCTAATTTGGACCCCATCAACCTCGTTTCGTGGAAAAACTACTCAATTAAATCAGGATCCCTGAGTTTGGCTTAAACATTTTTAGTGTTTTAAGCCTAACTTTCTCATATGGTATCAGAATCAAGCAATTCTCGTCTTGGTTTCTTCCCTATGAAAAACCTAGCAATCTCTATTTCTAGTCTCAAACCTAAATTTGTAACCTACCATCACCAACTTGAAGAACCAAGGATTTGTACTCCGAAAATCCATTATTTAATCTCGTTAAATTTCATTAATTTACGAGAAAAATCATAACTCTCTCATACGAGCTTAGAATTAGTTTGTTGCAATTTCTTTATCCTTGTAATGAACCCTTCTACAATTCTTGTGCAGAACTCGAAAGCTAGTTCCTGCTTGATCTTCCCTGAAAAGCTTGGCTTTTCAGGGAAGATTTATTTTCGTAACTAAGTGACCCAGCTGTGGTAAAACACAAATATCTCCCTCATACGATGTCAAAATCACCTTGTTCTTTTTTTCATGGCTTTGTATCAAAAACCCCTACAACTTTTATGCAGAGCTCAAGAGCTGATTCTCAAAGGATTTTTCTTGGTGAACCCATATTTACAAGTTAAAATAATTTTGGAGCCCCAGAAGGCACTTTTCCTTGTTTCGGGCATAACTCTTGCTCCGAGTGTTAGATTTTCACGTACCATTATCGTTTCGAAGAGAAAAATGAGATCAAAAACTTTCATGTTGAGTACTTTTTTATATTTTATCCATAGCAAAAAGTCACTTTTTCTCTCCAAGTAAGTGTCAAAAATCGTAACTAGGGTTTCATCCAGTACTGATTAAATCTAGACCCGACGACCGGATTTTTCTATAAATAAGACCTTAGCCCCCTTAACAAAGTGCTTATTCTCTTCTTCCTCCTCCATCATGCTCTCTCTCTCTCCCTCTCCTCCATTGAAGACACCACCAACCTCCCAAAACACCCCTGTTCTTTACCAAAACCACATCCGACCACCATGAACCTCCACCTTCCTCCTTTCTCCACCATTTCCACCACCTAAAACCACTACAAACCACCACCCTTACTAAAACACCCTTAATTTTAACAAATAAATAAACTCGAAACAGGGGAAATTTTTCCCAATTTAGAAAAATACCTGGATCTATAATAAGCCACTCTCATATATGAAGATATGAGAGCCGGGTCCATAGACCATGAAAACCGGGCCAGATAAGGACCAAAACTTCCAAAAATTAGAGTTTACAAAACATTCACACTCTGCCCAAAGTACAGCTTGGAGAAACATAGAAACAATGCAAAATTGAGCCACAAGAAGAAGGGAAGGCAAAGGAAATGAAAACCATTCACAGCGGAAGGACAAACAGTGCCTGAGCGAACCCACAATACAGTGTGCACTCGCTCAAGCGAGATACAGCACGCTTGGGTGAGACAACCCAACTCGCTCGGGCGAACGCCCCTTCGCTTAGGCGAAGCCGATCCAAAAACCTTCCAACAACACACACTCGCTGGAGCGAATCCTTCATTTGCTGAAGCGAGAAGTTACACTCGGCAATCCCATCACTAGTCACTCAATTTTGTCCACAGAGGCCACGTAATGATCCACTCAGAAAATAGTAATAATTCCACTCGGAATCTATGAATTTACTCCACTCGGAGTCCAATAACTTCCCTCACTCGGGTTACCACCCAACCAAACACCACTCGGTGTATTCTAACCACATTCAATCAGAATGTACCATACACCTACCACTCGGCATATTCATTATTTCTCTCACTCGGAGAATACATAACCTTTAGATCATTCGGCTCGTTACCCATTCACTCGGAATATTATCAAGTTAAGTCACTCGGAAACCCATTCAAAAACCGACTCATCTTTCGAGCGGTATTTCACTCAGTAAGCTAACTCCAAGACCGACCAACACCCATTCGGTCTTCCACTCGGAATACATATATAACTTTCACTCGGATTATATATATATAAAACACTTAGAATATATCCAATCTAATCCATCATAACAACTCTTCCCTCGGAGAGGTTCACTGAATTTCCACTCGGATTTATACAAAATCATTCCCCACTCGGGGTTTATCCATATTTTTCACTCGGTAATGTTTAGGCCTATGATTACTCGGAATTATCTTATGCCTTCACACTCGGAAAGATCATATACTTAAGCCTCAACATTCAGACTAGCTCTTACAATAATATTCCACTTGGAATTTATTAACTTAGCATCATTCTATTCATTAACACTCCTCAAATAAATCAACAACACTTCTCAAATAATTCAACAACACAATCCAGTTGGTAAGAAGCATCAAATCAACATAAATCCCTTATGTATATATATACTCTCATAAATATAAACCTGTCCACAATTCCAGTCTACCAACCCATATATATATATATAATCATACACTCGAAATGCTTATTCCCTTAACATTATTCATTCACCAACACCCATTATCCGATACAAGTACATGATTTCAATGTAAATCTTATATATAAACATGCACTCGGATTCCAATACATATATTATTTGTATTCATTATACAACATTGTTATGAGCCGGCCAAGGCTTTAATACATCAAAACACACTCGGTACATTACATTATGTACACAGCCTCATCATAAACACCCAACACTCGGGTTTAAGGCCATCACATCATCCAACTATAGCACATCATCACACAAATCTTTAACATCACATAATTAATTGGATCAGGAGGAAGATAATCTCCTATCCCCAAATCAATATTTCAGCATCATCCACTATCAATAGATTATCACAATAATGATGACCACTCAACCATAATGCACACAACCGCCTACACTCAGTAAGCATACCTTGGCCTTGGACCTTTGGGGTCTGCTTTGATACCAAAATATAACACCCTAATTTTAATAAATAAACAAAACCCAAAAACAGGGAAAATTTTTCCCAAATAAACCAAGGAGAACCGGGCACAAAAGACGTAAGGGACGGAAGGCAAGGGGAATAAGACCATTCGGAAACATAGAGCGGAAGAGCGACCCGCTCAAGTGAGAACCACAAAACAGTGCTTACTCGCTCAAGCAAGATCCAACACGCTTGAGCGAGATAACCCAACTCACTCGAGCGAAGCACCACACGCTTAAGCGATGCCAACACAAAGCCTTCTAAAGCCCACACACTCGCTGGGGCGAATCCTTCATTCGTTGAAGCGAGGAGCTACACTCGGCTATCTAGACACTCGGGACCCAGAGTTATCATACAACTCATTCACTCGGAAATGATAGCTAATCCACTCGGCATGTGACAACTTATTCGCTCAGGGAAAATCATTAAGTTAATCCCCACTCAGGTTTCTCCTAATCTTGACCACTCAGAAATATTTAGTTATTCTCCACTCGGGGAATCCTAACAGTTATCGCTCGGAAGGTATCTAGATCAATCCCCACTCGGTGTCCCGTGCTCTCATTTACTCGGTAATACATAAACTCTTTTGCACTCAAAATAAATCACTGTCTCTCTTAATCCTATTTCTACCCATGGTTATACCAACCTCACGCACTCAATAAGTACACATACATATATTACTTGGACCATTCATGCAATATAGAACAACACACTGTATGATAGATATAGAGAGGGATATAAATAATTACAGGCACCAAAATCATGTCTTCTACCCAAGAGGGTTCAAGTTCTAGTATAAAGAGACTACGACTGAAATGCGAGCCGGCCAAGGCTTAACAAGACATATA
The DNA here is from genome assembly GCA_037962975.1 of Clitoria ternatea. Classification (NCBI taxonomy): domain Eukaryota; kingdom Viridiplantae; phylum Streptophyta; class Magnoliopsida; order Fabales; family Fabaceae; genus Clitoria; species Clitoria ternatea. Next base: position 138,730,555 of record CM075670.1, read on the forward strand.
CACAACATATACATAAACACATAATTTCCATAGTGCACCAGCACTTCACTCGGCATTCAGCTCCTCTTCCATTCATCATCCCGAGAGATATTCACTGAAAGATTGCCACAGTAGAAGGGTGAGTATCTTAGATATTAAATGATAGATACTGACTCAGATTATCCTCAATCATGCAGCAATATAATATACACGGCTACTATTAAACATACACAATACCAATTTAACCAGGACGTACATATTCAACATTTCACGATCAGAATCCGTCAGTCTCACTCGGATATATGCACATAACATTACAATAACATTAACAATTACTCATAGAACAGATTTCAATCGATATCAATAGTATATACACACAGAATAATTCACTCGGTTCCGCATTCGTGTGTAATCAGTTTTCGACGTTGCAACGTAGGCTCCTAGCCTTTTTATACATAGCTCTCAGCTATCAACTCAGCTCCCAGCTGCTTGGCCGTTTTACAGGTACCCAACCGTTTGCCCGCAAGGTGACACCAACGCTCTCAGCGCCAAGGGAGGTGTTCACAGGCAGCCTGAGTCCCACTCAAAGGCTACCTTGAGTCCCACTCAAAAGGATTTACAGCGTCCCACGCTCTCAAATAACCAATGGTAGTGTCCCACACTATGTGCACCCAGCACAAACGCATCCCATGCGCCACACACGGATTCATCACACAACATAGAGTTCATATACACAACCATTCACTCAGCATTACATGCATTACATGCAGTCGGTATGAGATATTATCAGAACTCATTCAGCACATGCATCTCATGCAATCGGCATTAGGTTGTATCAGAACTCAGACAACATATGCATCTCATACAATCGGTATCAGAACTCAATAGATTGACACAGCAACACATGAATCGGTACGATATATTATCAGATTCACAAAGTCAACATTTTATCACGTGCAGTCAGCGTTTTATATTCATAACAACTTGCGTGTCACATAACCCCATGATAATCATCATCAACACTTCAACATATCCTTTTCATGCAATCATTCAACATTCTCACGGCTATCAACATGCACTTCATGGACGGAACCAAACATGCAACACTCAACTCTCACTCATCATGCACCCAGGTATTACACACTCCTCATGCAAGCACAACACACAATCAGAATACAGAAACAGCAATCATCAGCACCCAGAACCCGTCCATAACCCATGCATTTAAGATATAAGGTACTCCCCCTACCAACTACGAAACTCTGAGAGACTCTTCTGCTTGGACGTTGGTCCTCTGCCTTGCTGCTTCACTCGATACTTCCACTCGTTCAGCCTCCTCTTGAACACTGTTGTCTCCCGCGGTTGACTCAGGAACAGGGGCTGTTTCTTCTTCCGCTTCGACGATCGTCTTTCACTAGCATCAAGGAGCTCCGACTCCTCTGCAGCACCATCGTCGTGGCTTCCAAAAGTAGAAAATGGAGACAGAGAACAGAGAAGAAGAAGGAGAACGAAGAAGAAAAGAAGAAGGAAGAAGAAGAGAGAAGTCGCAGAGGGAAATCTGAAGGAATGAAAGGCAAAGAGACCCAACGACCAATTATATATGCATGCACGAAGGAAGGGAAAAGTGGGGTGGGAAAGCGTGAAGCAGCAGTTTGCTCACGCCATCCAGTCACAATCAGCCCACAATTAATTAGTAATCACACTTAACCAGCCATTACCCTCTTAAGTCAAATTAATCAAGTTAATTACAAGTAATTTCCCACTTTGCAATTATCATTTCAATGGCTTAATTTTCACTCGGTAATTAATTTTTAAATCGAGATGTTACACTTACCTCTAAAAACATCCCCAAACTGTGACTTCCAACACCACCCATGACTCCCCACGACCTCCGTTTTCACTATTGTTTCTTCCTACGACCTTCGATCTCTATTTTCTTTCATTTCTACCAATCAGTTTCAACTCTAGTCACCGTGAACTACCCTCTAGCACCATGGGCAGCCATTGATGCCACCTCCGCCACCTCTTGATGGATCGTTTGCATGTTGGCTATTCCAAGCTCTGATTATTAGGTGGAGTCAAACTATGGAGACAAATCGTCGATCGGAGCTACAGTTTGAAAGTTGAGTTTTGTCCCCTCCATCTAATATTCAGAAAATCTGACACCTCAGATAAGGGGGTATATTCTCGGGTATCCTGGGGTAAATCGTGTGATCATAAAGGTTAAGGAACCTTTGGTCCTTACCTATCTAAGGGTAGGTTTAGGAACTATTTTTAAAAATTAAGATATTTTTCTGTGGTCAAATTAAGCCACTCAATTTTTTTTGAATATTTTATTGTCAAGTATGTGACTAATTGTTGTGTTGGCTACTACTAATCATGATGATTAAGTAGACAAGTTAGGTACTAGGTTGTCAAAATATTAAGGACTATAGGTGTGTATATGGACTCCAACGAATAAGTTTTGAAAAACGTAATAAATTAGGATATCAGGATGGATGGGCATGTGGCCTTTATTATGTAAATTCATGTTATGTCTAAAGTTTGTAATAATCATTGTGAAGTGTGGACTACTACCCATATCATTATATTTGTCCTCAATATGTTAACCCTGACACCTAAAGAAAATGAAATCAAGATAATCACCACCAAATATATCACTGTTACTATTATTATTATTATTATTTTATTAATTACTATCGAGCATAATGGTCGGCTTTGTCGCCGCTCTTAATAGTTTATCCTATTTAATTTCCTGTTACTTCTATTATTGAGCATAAGTGGTCTGGACGCAAGACTCTGAATTTGAGATGGTCTGAATAAGTCTAAATGTAACAGCTCAAGTGGTCTGGACGTAGAAATAACATTTTTGTTTTTAAGAGTTTTTGTGTTGTTTCTCTTTTTGACATGCTTTGCAGGGTTGGGTTCCATTGAATGAAATTCTAGGAAGTCCCTTAACTAACCCTTTTCTATTAATTTTTGAAATATGTTTCATGCTAACATGTCCAAGTTTCTTGTGCCAGGTCCACTTTTATTCAGATGAAGAGAAGAGACATGTTACATTTTGACTATCCAATTGACATGGCCATCACCCAAGAGGAAGTCAAACACCCTTCACAGACTTTAGAGGTTTCCTTGGATAATTTTAGGGGCCCTATGACTAGGTCAAAGGCCAAGAAAGCTAGAGAGGCACTCCAAAACTATTTGGCTTCTTCTATGGATACCATGATTGGGCCCAAGCCCATGGAGGAGTACTTGAAGACCCTTACCCTTTCCTCTTGCTCTATAGAAGGGTAATGGGCTTGCTTTTATAGTTTGGGCCTTATTTGGGCCTTTTTATGGGCCAAGACCATTGTTGTACATATTTTCCATTATAATATTTTTAGAGTATATTAAGATAATATTTTAGGATTAGAAATTAAGACTTAGTTTTAGGCCTTGCATGGCCATATTTTCTATTTTGGGCCACTTTTGGGCCTTATATAGGTGTTAGGTTGCTTTCGGCTCCTTTTGGGCCATGTATTTTTAGTTTTTGGGCCTTGGGTGAAGCTTTTTCAAGCCCACCCAAGCAAATTCCGAAAATGTAGTTCCTAGGAGGTATAAATACCTTTCCTCTTTGTAATTAGCTTATAATTTGAATGCCATTAAATTTTAGAGTGAGAAACTCTCCCTTCTCTCTAGAAAGTAGAAGCATTAGCTCCTTTCTCTTAGGTCTTATCCTTTGGACTCTCTGTAACATCCCGGATTTTAAGGAAACTAAATTTATTGGATGACGATAATTGATTATTTAAGATCAAATAATTATGGGAGATGTTGTTAGACATTAGAAGTGAATTATCGGTAAATTAAGATTTACCGAAACCAGGTGAATTAACAGATAATGTGGGACCCACTTGATTAAATTAGATGTTTGGTGGGTCTAGAATGTTTGGAAAATTATTATGGTTAAGATGGTATAGTTAGAATGATTTTGATGGTAAAGAAATAATTAATTGGACTCGACGTGTGATAATAACCGGGGAAAATACGAACCAAATGGGATTAAAAAGAAAATGTGAAATCCTTCCTTCTCTTTTTTTCTTAACCGTGTGAAGTCTTGCACACTTTATACCCTCCTTTATACAATGGACAAAATAAATATGGACCAATGGTAAAAGTGGAAGGTGGCATTACTTTATCTCTTGGGTAATGACCAATTTTGGTCACCTTTTTCCTCTCTCTCTTTCTCTCATTTTCAGCAGCCATCTCTCTCCCTTTATTCACTCTTTGTTTTCCTCTTCTTCATTTTCTCTTCATGCTAATAACCGCCCACCTCTATTCTTCTTCTTTCTCTTGCCAAAAACAAAAGCTAAGCTTGGAAATGTGAGGCATCTATGGAGCTTAGGAGCTTGCATTGGTCATCTCCCTCTTCCCCACTTCATTTTCATTTTGGGTGGAGCTTAGGCTTGAGGTAAAGATTTCTTACCTCCACCTTGTTTTATTTATGGTTTTGGGTTGTTGAGTTGAAGTTCTAAATGTTAGAAACCTTGCATATGGGTGGAAATGGAAACCCTAGGCTTGGATGTTTGGAAATAAAACCCTTGATTTAGGGCTTTATGATTATGTGAGATTTAAAGGTTGATGAGGTCCTTATGATAAAATAAAATGGATTGAAGATTGATAGAGATTGTTGATGGTTGTTGGGTGATTTTGGAGAAGAAATCCTAAGTATTAATAATTTGGGGGTTTTTACCCACTTGATAATAAGTTAAGGGATGTGATGCCTTGTGATGGTTTATTGATTACATGTGTATGTGTAATTATTGATAGGGTTGTATTCTGGACGATGATGCGAAAAGATCGATGTAATTGCATGGCGGTTCTTCTCTCGAGGTAGGAGAGGAGTTTGCATTTCAAATTACATGAGTGGATTAATTGCTAATTATGTATATGTTGAACTCATGCAATGTCTTGCCATGAATGTCTTATATGATTAATTTGATGAAGTGATGAATGATGGCTTGGCTATATTGATTGTTATGAAAATGTATATATATATATATATGATGTTGATGATAAGTGTTTGATGGTCCCTTGGTTGGACATGAACTAAATGATGGTGAAAATTTATGAATGAATGAGTTAAATAAAGTGTAGAGGATTGTTTTGAGATAAGTAATATGGTGATGAGAGGTGTCTTAAAGCCTTCATTTCATAGTTGATAAATCAGAATTTAAAAGAGTGATTGATGAGTGGAAATGAGAATTTTCGAGTATGAATGGGTGGTGAGAGTTTTATATGCCTCATGTGATGTGTATGATGTATTGGTGGTGATTAAGTTGGCCTAGAATGAGATTTCGTGTGTTGGATTGTGAGAATCTTCATTACTGCATAAGTTCTGGTAGTCTCGCTCAAGCGAGATAGGATCTCGCCCAAGCGAGAGTCCCCTACTTTAGGGAATTGGCCTCTGGCCCAAATCTACCAGGCGAATGAGTTACTCGCCCAGGCGAGTCGAGTGAGAAAGGAGTTAGTTCTGGAGTAATTCCACCGAGTGCTAGGAAGCCCCGCTCGAGTGAAAGAGAAAAGAGTCGTTTTTGAAATAGTTATGCCGAGTGAAAAATCAAGTGAAAGATGTGTCGGTTTGGGAACAATTATGCCGAGTGAAAAACTGGGTGAAAGATGAGTCAGCTTGTAATAATTTTACCGAGTGAAAGACCAAGTGAGAGAGGAACCAGTTTTGGATAATTTTGCCAAGTGGAAACCGAGCGAGAGATGAATCAGTTTTGGAATGATTTTACCGAGTAAAAGACCGGGTGAGAGATGAATCAGGTTTGGAATAATTTGCCGAGTGAAAGACCAATTGAGAGATGAGTCGGCTTTGGAATAGTTTGCTGAGTGAAAGACCGAACAAGGGATGAGTCGGTTCTGAAGTAATTTGCCGAGTGAAAGACCGATCGAGTGATGAGTCAGTTTTGGATAATTTCGCCGAGTGAAGGACCGAGTGAGAAATGAGTTGGCTTGAAATAATTTTGCCGAGTGAAATATCGAGCGAGAGATGAGTCGGTTCTAGAATCATTTCCCCCAGTGAAAAACCGAGTGATGTGAACCACCAAGTGAAAAACTGAGTGCTGGGAAGCCTTGCCCGAGCATGTGAGTGTAGAAGGGAAGGACGGCCTCTGGTCAAATTTTGCTTAAGCGAGTGGGTGCCTCGCTCAAGCAAGTGTCAGTGGGATTTGTTACTGGACAATTCTCGCCCGAGCAAGTGGCTAGTTGAAGGGAGCCTTGCTCGAGCGAATGCCTGTGGATTTTGTTACTGGATGATTCTCGCTCGAGCGAGTAACCGAGTGTGAATGTGCTTCGCCCGAGCGAGTGAGCTTGGGGACGCTACTGGAGGCATTTCGCTTATGCAAAAAGGGTCGCCCTTGCGAGCCTGATCCGTCTCGCTCAAGCGGAGATGAATCTCGCTTGAGCGAGTTCCCACCAGAAATGGATTTTGCCTAATTTTAATTATGGTGAGCTTATGTTAGACCCCTCCTTAGTGTTATAAGATAATTGAGAGATGATATGGGTATGCTATGATGATAAGGCAGGGTATTGGCTGAAATTAATCAATGCAATTGTGGGGCGAATTAATTGTGATATAATTACCACTAAGGACAGAGTGATAAAAGGATAATATTGAGAACCCTATAACAGGATTATGAGAGATATCCTTGGGAGAATTTGAAATTGATGAAGGGATAATTGAATTACATGATATACAATATAAATTGATGAATTGGAGAAAAATGACATTAAATAATGGTAGATGATGATGTTGGGCACTCTCTTGCACAAAGAGGTGTATATTGTTATTGATGAATTATTGTGTAGCATTGTGTGTGATACAAGCATGATCTTGTATGTGTGGTATGAAATATAATAATGAAAATGTTGTGAATGCCACACCAATATATATACATATATAAGTATACATGAGACAATATTAATGAATAATGAGATGAAAATCCACTAAATGAAAGTGTGATAATATTGATGAATATTATGTACTATTGAAATGCCATTATGGTTGATTGCAAGTATTGACTTGTGTGTATGATGTTAAATATTATGAAATATATTGAGATGAAAATGCCACATTAAAACTTGAAAGCCATGGCTAAGAAACCAACAATGATGAAATCCACTAAGGTGTATGGTGGTGTTGGTGATTATGATGATGATGTTTGATGAGTGGCATATAGGATGCACAGAGTGAGAATGCATTTGATTTGCATTACATTGCATCCATGGCATATCGACCGTTGTCTATGTACAATATTAGGGGGTTCCACTAGGCGGGCCCAGTGGGAGGGCGGCTCAGTGCACGAGCGTATTGTTGTTTTCCCCTGTGACTCGGTGTGTGAGTCATGAAGCTGTCCATAGTTTGATGACGAGGCACCCTATATGGTGGGCCCAGTGGGCGGGCGGCTCTATGATGAGCAAGTACCTCGGTCTCCGACGAGGCACGGCTCTCTCGATGTGTGTTCGGGAGGGGCCTGTAGCACTTTTGGCAAGTGAGGCCATGTTGTTGATCCGTAAGTCACGGGGTGACTAGTGCTACAGATGGGCGATAGCGGTTTGGTACCAGTAAAAGATGTTGTTGAGATGCATGCATGCTTTAAGATATATGTACACATTTTACTACTGCAGTAGGGGCATAGTAGCACACCTATGCTTGACCCACAACTTGGTGTTTATTCCCACAGTCGGATCCGCATTTGTTGTCTATTCCATTATGCATATGCATTAGCCATAAGAGCATTTGCATATAGCATGGAGATATGCCAGAATATGATGATGATTGATGATGATTGAGACGATGGTATGGTGTTGATGAGATGAGAAATTAATATACCAAAAGACCACATAAAAGTAATAAATGATATGAATATACGAAATGATGTTGAATACGACGATATGTATGATATGGCCCAATGTAATGAAGGGCGTATTTATTTATGGTTGATAATGATCATGTTAGCCCATGGTGGCTTTGATGAAAGACCAGAATGGTCTATATTGATGTGTTGGCCCATTGTGGCGATGAGATAGATATATGTTGGCCCATTGTGGTGGTATGGCAGATGTGTATATGCTTGCGTTGCTATGATCTGATGAATAAGTATAAAATAAGTATATATTGTTGAATTAATAAACTATGATGATTGTTGATGTGTTTAGCAAAGCATACATGATGTTGATATGCATATGCACATAATTTCAATTGTATTCATATCGTTATTTGAAATGTATAACTCACTCTCCCATGTGGTCTACTTTTTAGTATTGATGCAGGAAAACCATGGGATGAGGACGTTTATGAAGTAAAGCTTTTGGGAAGGTAAATAGTTGTAGAGGAATTCCTTGGCCGGCAGCATTGTAATTTAACGTGTTATGTATATGATGAATAGTAAGATATTGTTAATTATTGATTTTGATGGATGAACTGTGAATATAAATATACACTTGGATGATGTACTAATAGTGATGATGATATATAAAATGAGGTTGGACCGGTTATGGTCGATTAGGAATATGGATATTGGAGATGTGTGTTGCATAACCATATAGATATGTATATACTTATATCTTAGGCATTGCATACTTATGTGATTATGTAAAATAATGATGGTTGTATATTAGGCTTACCATATGCCATTGCATGCTTGCCGAGCCTTTTCTCATATCTTCATATATGGGACTAGGCGTATGCCCGGTATACACATTCTTCTTCCGCTGTAAAACTCTATTATTCTTGTATACCGTTATGGGCAAACTATCTATCGATCCAGTTATAGGTTATTTAATCTCACTCTTTGGTTTCCTGTTATTCGGGTCTTGATGTGATCATGGTGGTGTCTTGGAAATAATTTCAAACACGAAAAATTTACTCATGTTTTTATTATTTAAATATGACGATTACATCGGGATTCGAGTACAGAAAAATTCACTCTTTGATGTTTTTATTATTTCATGTTTTTATTATTTCAAACGTAAAAAATTCACTCTTTTCATATTGTTTGTATGTTTTATTTGATGTATTTTGATGCATTTTAAGTTTCCTTCCATTGCCTCTTTGATGTGGAAGTAGATGCTTACTTTACACCTTTCAATGTTTTCCATTGTATACCTCTTTTGTGCACTATTTGAGAGTTATATCAATTTTGTTTTTGTTGTAGTATTTTCCTAAAAAAAATAGAGCAAAAAACATAGAAAAACAAGTGAAAAAAGTTTGAAAAGCAAAAGAGTTCATTGGCCATACCTTCTATAATTGTTTAGGCCATTTGCTAGCAAAAAAAAAGTGTGAAAAAAAGCTTTAAAACATTGAATAAAAAAAATTCCAGTAGCTTTGTTTTGATTATTATAGTACCTTATAGTTTTCTTTGAGTGCTTATTTGAGCCATTGTTAGAGGAAAAATCATTTGGAAAACTACACAAAAAGTTTTCCTTTTGTGTGCTTACTTTTTTTCTTGCATTTAATTTCTTTTTTATCATTTGTTGCATTCCAAGTTTGTCACATTATTGTTACTCTTGTTTCTTTCATTTTGTCCATTTATTGCTTGTCACATTCTAGTTTGTCACATGATCTTCCCTTTGGTTTAGCTTCCTAATTTGTCTTCTCTCGCTTGTCTTTTTTGTCTCTAGTTTGTCATTTGAGTATTTCTCTTTCTTGCCACTCTTGGCACTAAGGCTTTGTAAGTCATTACTAATTGGGTAGCATCTTGAGGGGATTAAGATTTGACTATTAGAATTGATCTAGTGCATTCTATAACTATAGAGAGAAGTGGACCTCAAGTGGAAATACTTGTGAGCTTGAGTGCAAACACATTTTTACTTTCTTTCTCTCATTTTTGTGGTAACCAATACTTTGAGTTTCCAAGTATCTCTTTTGTAGCTTGGTGGATCTTTTTTGTGGACTTGAAGAACCTTGGAAGCTTTTGTATTGGAGAGCATTTTTGTAATAATTAGGAATTTTTTCTTGTGATTTGTATTTTCTTTTTCCCTTCTATTTTTGGTTTTATTTTACATACTTTGTCTAGGTCCTTGTATTTGGACATTAAAGACATTGGACTTTAGACTTTAATTTTTTTAATTAGTTGATTAAGAGTAATTGGGCTTAGGACTTAGTTTATTCTTTTTGCACCTGACTAGTGTAAGTGTGATTTTGCATGCTAGGTCTAGTTTACATTCTTGCACCAATCAACTAGTTTGCTTTACTTGCTTTCTAGTTAGCATCAGTGCGCTTTTGCATGCTAGGCTTAGTTTAATATTCTTGCGTGACGACTAGTTCTTGCCTACTTGCTTTTCCTTTTGTTGTCTTGTTGCTTATGTGTTATTTTTTTTCTAGGTTAGAAATAACTTGAGTGACCGACTAGTATCTCTTCACTATCATTTTAGATTATAACATGTCTTCATCTAGTGAGACAGGTAGAGAGTCAAACCCCCCACACATGAGATTAATTTTAGAAAAACTTAATAATATGTCCACTAGGTTAGACAACCTAGAAAATAGGGAGGGTAGAGAAAGAACCACTAGGCATCATAAGAATCGTAGACATAGACATCATGATGACATTAGTGAGGTTGATCATAGAACTTATAGGCATAGATAACATGATGACTATAGTGAAGTTGAACATAGGCATCATAGGAGACATAATAAGGCCCATGAGGAGGGTGGCTTAATGAAAAAAAAGGTTTGGATTGACACCCTTAGTTTTCAAAACTATGCACTAGTTTGGTGGACCCGAATCCTTAAGGAAAGAAAGAAATACCATCATCCACCCATTCATGAATGGGAAGATCTTAAAGCCTTACTTAGGAAGTGATATATGCCTTCCTATTATAGGGGTGAACTATTGGACAAGCTTAAAAGACTCACCCAAGGGTCCAAAAGTGTGGAGGACTATTATAAGGCTTTGGAGATGGCTATGATTAGGGCTAATGTTGAGGAGGATGAAGAAATCCTCATGCATAGATTTCTACATAGCCTTAATCATAATATTAAAAAGAGAGTGGAACTTCTACCTCATCTGGACATTGAGGAGCTTCTCCATCAATACACGTGAGTAGAAGCTCAACTTATGGATAGAGCTTCATATTATAATAAAGAGTCAAAAACATATAGGCCTAGATGTAAGGGCAAGGAAGACTTCATTCCAAAAGAGGGTAGTTTTAGTAAGAAGGGGTAAGGAGCATAAAGTGGGCACTTCATCTCCTAGGATTCAAAGTGAGGTTCATAGGGATCATCCCCCTACACAACCTTCAAAACATAACCCTTCTAGGAATGCCAACTCTTCATCCCAATCCAATTCTTCAAGAATAAGTTTAATAAAATATTTTAAATGTTTAGGAAGAGGTCACATTGCCTCTCAATGCCCAACAAAAAAAAACCCATGATTTTAAGGGGCATTGATCACTATTCAAGCTATGAGGAAGCTTCCTTTTTGTAACACCCTAATTTTTAATTAAATAAATAAATAAAATCAACAGGGAAATTTTTCAAATTTTAAAGTTAATAAACCGTACATAATCTGTTCAATTAACAACCGGGTCCAACGAGGAAGGAAGGGAAGGAAACAAGGAAAGAATTCATGCACAGCGAAGGAAGAAAACGCTTAAGCGATGCTACACTCGGCATTCTGACATTCCACTCGGTTTTTAGCGTATGGTTCACTCGGTAAATCATCACGCTCGTACTTCACTCGGGAAGGTTCACTTCCTAATCCATTCGGGCTAACCTTAATACCCGCCAGTTTCACCCTGACAGCATATCACACTCCACTGCTCCACTCGAACGGCTTATATACGTATACGTATTAGCAATCTGAAAATGATTCCCCAAGCCGCTTACTCGGAAACTATGAAGACTTCTCACTCGGGATAACTTTCAAGTCCATCACGCCACTCGGGGTATTCTACTCACTTTTCACTCGGCAACCATAATATTTCCTACGCTAATTTTCCTACTAAGTCAAGACTCGCTCAGGTTCTCTAGCTACTTACTAATTTGTTACAATAAATCCACTTAGAGTCTTAGGCATCATTCCCCAGTCGGTGAACTCTTACTCGGCGGATTCTCACTCAAAATCGTTAATTATCCTCTCCTCAGAAAACCTCACAATTATCTCTCACAGGATTCGCACCAACACCTACTCCAGACTATGCGACCTCGATCACTCAGACAATTCAACCTCTTATCTCTCAGGATGGCTTGCCATCTCGCTTTTCCCCAACAACAACTTAGCTCCACTTCTACTCATAGTCATACTAACCTCCTCTGCTAGGAAAGTATACTTATACATCCATGTTCATCACTCGGACATCACCTACAGCATAAACTAAACACACAATATAAATATATGGAGAAGTATTTTAAATAGTTACAACGCATTAACATGTTCCTTCTACCCGAAAGTGTTCAAGTTCTGATATAAAGGCTAAAGTCAAAATACGAGCCGGCCAAGGCTTAACAAGACCTTATACATAGTATGTACATATACACATATATTCCATAGCGCTCGGTTTCTCTGCTCCGCACTCGGCTCCTCCTTCATCTTTTATTCCGAGGGATATTCACTGAAATGTAGCCACAGTAGGGGTGAGCTTTTCATAGAAAATGACAGCCAAGGACTCGGTATTAGTGTCAGTATGCACACTTACGTTCACTCGGTCGCATTCAGATTAAGTTAAGGCCATGCAAATTAGAATAATATCAATAACTTACACTCACATACATTCTTCATAAAGTTCGTCTTTATTCACACATGCACATGCATCCATACACTCGGAATTCATTCATAACACCCAACACATGCCACGCGTACTATCCTACTCAACATCATATCTACATGCATGCCTGCGGATCCGACTTTGAGTAATGACTTCCAGTTACAATTCCCCCCCTTACTGGCCTCTCGTCCATCAGCTCTTCCCGCGTGGTACCGGCCTCCCATGGGCGTCTCGAGACTCCTCTCTAGCTCCTACGGCTACCACGAGCTCTCTCAGGATCTAGCCAAGGTCTGTAGCTGGAAGTCATTCCCTCGGGGTTCATGACCTTCCCCGGGTCACCCCATTCCTACATATGCAACTTATGCGTTTAACCAGCAAGCAACATCACTCAACTGATACCTCCTTCGTAATCATCAAGGTAAAAGCATATTCAACACAGTCTCTACATTTACTTTGTCAATCACACCAACATGCACAGTGACCGAACAATCAAGGTAATAACATCGGACAAATCAACTAACAGTCACATATTCATATTCTCACAGTATTAACAGAGATAGAACCATGCATCTCACTCGGCTATATCAGAAAGGCTAACAGACTACATTACCACTATCTTGTCTACATGCAATTATTATCTAACTACTTATCATACACACGGAGTCCAAGATCAACAATCATGCATAATATACAATCGTGACAGACACATGCATACACTTAAAGCAGTACATTCATCCGGTACCATTCGTGGACCATACATTTGACATACAAGCGCCCCCTACCTACTAAAGGAATTCAAGAAGCTCTTCTGCTCTCCGACATTTGGTCTGACGCCCTTTCTAACTCGTCCAGCCCCCTTTCGCACCGTCGTGCCCTGCAATCAGCTCGGGAATGGAGAGTTGTTCTTTCTCTACTTTAGTGATCGTCCTTCGCCAGTCGGAGGGGCTATGACCGTTCTCCAGTACCGTCGTCGTGGTCCCCAGTGATGAAGAATAAAAACAGGGGAAGAGAAGAGGACAGAGACGAAGAAGAAGAAAAGAGAGAATGAAGCAGTAAGGAAGAATGAATATCACGGTGATACCGGGTATGTATATGCATGCGAAGAGAAGGAAGTGGGATGGGAGAACGTGAATCGTAGTCCACTCACGTAACTCACCAATCACAAGAAGCCATCTTTTACCAACTAAATTAATTTGTCATTATTCCTTAAATTAAATTGATTATAATTAACAATTATCTTCCCACCCTGAAATCAAGGTCTTAATGGTTTATTTCATTCGGTATTTAACTTCAAAATTGGGATTATTGTTGTGGTGACTATTGTTGTATGTAAACTCGATCAGGGGAAGGTACTGCTCCCAATTTCCACCATGCTCCAGCACACATGCCCTTAGCAAGTCCTCCAGACTTTGAATAGTCCGTTCGGATTGTCCATCTGATTGGGGGTGGTAAGCGGAACTTAGCCAAAGCTTCGTACCCAATTCCTGGTGCAGGCTGGTCCAAAACCGGGATGTGAACCTAGGATCCCTATCCGATATGATAGAAGTCGGTATACTATGCAGTCGGACAATCTCGTGAATGTAAATCCGAGCTAACTTATGCAACGGGTACTTCATGTTCACAGGTAGGAAGTGTGCACTCTTCGTCAGCCGGTCAACAATGACCCAAATCGCATCGTGGCCCGCTCGGTTTTTTGGTAATCCCAAGACGAAGTCCATGGCAATCGAGTCCCATTTCCACACGGGAATCTCCAGGGGTTGCAATGCACCATACGGCTTCTGGTGCTCAACTTTCGATTTCTGACAGGTAATACACCGGGCCACGTATTCTGCCATATTCCTTTTTAATCCGGGCCACCAGAATTGTGTTCTTAGATCCTGGTACATCTTCGTGGTACCTGGGTGAATACTGAGTAGGCTCTTATGGGCTTCATAAAGTACCATTCTTCTCAATTCTCCTCCACCCGGCACGTATATCCTGTTTCTCACTCGGAAAATTCCATCCGATCCCTCAGTCAAGGACAAATCCTTACCCTTGGCCTGCGTCTCTATCATCTCAGCCAAGTAGGAATCCGATTGCTGCTGCTCGTACACAGATTTCAGGAATTCATTGGCGATTCTCAGTGTACCGATTGTTATTTTTTGAGAGGAGGGGATGTCAACATGTAAGTTCATGTCTCGGAATTGTTCCAATAACTCCACTTCCTTTATCATTATCACTGCTATATGAAGGGATTTCTGACTCAACGCGTCAGCAACGACGTTTGCCTTACCCGGATGGTACTTTAGCTCGAAATCATAATCTTTTAAAAATTCTATCCATCTCCTCTGTCTCATGTTCAGCTCCTTTTGGTCGAATAAGTATTTGAGGCTCTTGTGATTGTTGTATACTTCAAATCTGGCTCCGAACAAATAATGCCTCCAGATCTTCAATGCGAAGACTACGGCTGCCAGCTCCAAGTCGTGGGTCGGGTAATGCTGTTCGTGAGGCCTTAATTACCGAGAGGCGTAAGCTATCACTTGGTCCTTCTGCATTAACACACATCCCAATCCGAGTCCTGATGCATCGCAGTAAACCACGAAGCTCTCTTGCAAGTCAGGTAATGCCAACACTGGAGTAGTCGTCAACTTGTCCTTCAGCTCTCGGAAACTGCTCTCGCACTCAGAACTCCATACGAAGGGAATGTTTTTCCGAGTCAATTTAGTCAGGGGCAAAGCCAACTTAGAAAAACCTTCAATGAATCTTCTATAATAACCAGCTAGGCCCATAAAGCTCCTTATCTCCGAGACCGACTTGGGTCTCTCCCACGTCATTATAGTTGCCACTTTCGAAGGGTCCACCGAGACACCTTCTTCGGAAATCACATGTCCGAGGAAGTGGATCTTATCCATCCAGAAATCGCACTTTGAAAGCTTTGCAAACAACTGCTTCTCCTTCATCACTTGAAGTACCGCTCGGAGGTGTTCTTCATGCTCCTCAGGAGTCTTAGAATAGACTAGGATATCATCAATGAAAACGACAACAAATCGGTCTAGATATGGGTGGAAAATGTTGTTCATGTAATTCATAAAGACAACAGGGGCATTTGTCACACCGAACGGCATCACTACATACTCATAGTGACCATACCGAGTTCTAAAGACAGTCCTTGGAATATCCGAGTCCTTCACCCAGATTTGGTGGTATCCCGATCGTAGGTCGATTTTTGAGAAGACTGAGGCTCCACGCAGTTGGTCAATTAGATCATCAATTCTGGGCAATGGGTATCGATTCTTAATTGTGAGTTTGTTTAGCTGTCGGTAATCTATACATAGCCTCATGCTGCCATCCTTCTTCTTAACAAGCAGCACTGGTGCGCCCCATGGTGATACACTCGGTCTAATGAATTGTTTTCTGAGTAACTCATCTACCTGTTTCTTCAACTCGGCCAATTCAGTTGGGGACATTCTATAAGGTGCACTGGAGACTGGCTCGGCTCCAGGAATCAAGTCTATAGAGAATTCGACTTCTCTATTGGGAGGGACACTCGGTACATCCTCGCGAAACACCTTTGGGAATTCACAGATAGTCAGAATCTCGTTTACTCGGGCTTTACTCTCACCCTCAGTTAAACAAAGCATCATAAACAGTTGAGCTATACCTTGTGCCGTGTAGCCCTCATTGTGTTGCCTCGGGAAGATTACCCTTCGGTTTCTACAATCCACTAACACCTTGTTGGCTGAAAGCCAATCCATGCCGAGCACGATATCAAGGTCCTTCAAAGGCACGCACACAAGATCGAAGGTAAAACTCTGATCGTCCAACACAAACGCTACGTCCTTACACATCGTTGATGTCAGCACCTTAGGGCCAGTCGGGTTGGTTACTTCCAAAATCTGATCCATATCCACAGTTGGTAATTGCAATCGTCTCACACACTCATTAGCTACAAAGGAGTGGGTGGCTCCAAAATCAAAAATTACATTAAGTGTATATTTACCGAGTAGGCACTTACTTTGTACTAAGTCGTTCGCCTATGCAGCTTCCTCAGCACCGATGGCGTAGACTCTTCCAGCCGCGGGTTGGTCGATGTTTCTCCTCCTGTTATTCAGGGCAAACATCATATTTCCTCTGGCTCTGTTGCCTCCGCCCCCCGAGCGTTGACCATCGTTCCTACTACTCCTCACCTGGAATCCTCCCTAACGCACATTGGCACTTGTCTGACGGAGTTGGGGGAAGTCAGGGCGAGTGTGCCCCTTCTCCTGGCAATGGAAACACTTGACATTTGCACCATCACAATTCTGAGTGAAGTGGTCACCACCATATTTAAAACACCCGCCATATTTTGGTCGTCCACTCCTCTGTCTCCCTCGGTCCCTGCGATCTTGATATCTAGTAAAAGGGTCCATTTCTTCCCATGTTACCTGGCCTCTTGAAGCGTGACTGTTGAGGCCTCAAGGAGGGACCTGCTCTACTATTCTGGCCTGAGTGAGCCTTGTCATCTTCTTCAAATATTCTACACTTATTCACCAGTGCAGGAAAACTCCTGATCTCTTGATATCTGCAGGCTCTCTTAATATCTGACCTCAATCCATTCTCGAATTTAAGGCATTTGGAGCTCTCAGTCCCGGGTTGTTGGAAGGGTGGGTAGAATAGACACAATTCTTTGAATCTAGTCGCATACTGTTCCACAGTCATGGAACCCTGTTTCAACTCCATAAACTCCAACTCCTTCCGACTCCTTACTGTATCGGGGAAGTACTTCTCTAAGAAGCATGTCTTGAAGTCGTTCCAGGTCAGCTGAGTATCATTGTCAGGAAATCGGTTTCTAGCTATTTTCCACCAAATCTCCGCCTCGTCTCGCAGCATATACATTGTGCATTCTACCTTCTAGGCCTCGGTACAACGAAGACCCCCAAAAATCCTTTCCAGCTCTTGAGTCCATTTAAAAGCTGCCTCCAGGTTACGTCCTCCTTGAAATTCACTCGGCTTCCTCTTCAGGAAGCGGTCCAGCACTTGGCCATCCTCAGCTCTAGGCTGGCCCTGCCTCTCAAACACGTCCGCAAAGCATTGGAATGCTGTGGCTATAGCCTCCATGCTTTGGCGATGCGTCATCCCTTATCCTGAAATTAACACCCCTTCAAGGATAAGTACACCAAGCCACTTACTACTAACCGTATCTCAGCCTAATATTCAGTAACTCAGCACATTATGCCATTTCTATAGGTTACACAATTAGTCGGATCAGGAGAGACAACCTCCTATCCACAAATCAATATCACAGTATCAATCAGGTTCAACAAATATCACAATAACGATGACCATTCGATCATAATACATACAACCGCTCACACTCGGCAAGCATACCTTAGCCTTGGACCTTTCAGTCTGCTCTGAAACCAAAATGTAACACCCTAATTTTTAATTAAATAAATAAATAAAATCAACAGGGAAATTTTTCAAATTTTAAAGTTAATAAACCATACATAATCTGTTCAATTAACAACCGGGTCCAACAAGGAAGGAAGGGAAAGAGACAAGGAAAGAATTCATGCACAGCGAAGGAAGAAAACGCTTAAGCGATGCTACACTCGGCATTCTGACATTCCACTCGGTTTTTAGCGTATAGTTCACTCGGTAAATCATCACGCTCGTGCTTCACTCGGGAAGGTTCACTTCCTAATCCATTCGGGCTAACCTTAATACCCGCCAGTTTCACTCTGACAGCATATCACACTCCGCTGCTCCACTCGAACGGCTTATATGCGTATACGTATTAGCAATCCGAAAATGATTCCCCAAGCCGCTCACTCGAAAACTATGAAGACTTCTCACTCGGGATAACTTTCAAGTCCATCACGCCACTCGGGGTATTCTACTCACTTTTCACTCGGCAACCATAATATTTCCTACGCTAATTTTCCTACTAAGTCAAGACTCGCTCGGGTTCTCTAGCTACTTACTAATTTGTTACAATAAATCCACTTAGAGTCTTAGGCGTCATTCCCCAGTCGGTGAACTCTTACTCGGCGGATTCTCACTTGAAATCGTTAATTATCCTCTCCTCAGAAAACCTCACAATTATCTCTCACAGGATCTGCACCAACACCTACTCCAGACTATCTAACCTCGATCACTTGGAGAATTCAACCTCTCATCTCTCGGGATGGCTTGCCATCTCGCTTTTCCCCAACAACAACTTAGCTCCACTTCTACTCATAGTCATACTAACTTCCTCTGCTGGGAAAGTATACTTATACATCCATGTTCATCGCTCAGACATCACCTACAGCATAAACTAAACACACAATATAAATATATGGAGAAGTATTTTAAATAGTTACAACGCATTAACATGTTCCTTCTACCCGAAAGTGTTCAAGTTCTGATATAAAGGCTAAAGTCAAAATATGAGCCGGCCAAGGCTTAACAAGACCTTATACATAGTATGTACATATACACATATATTCCATAGCGCTCGATTTATCTGCTCCGCACTCGGCTCCTCCTTCATCTTTCATTCTGGGGGATATTCACTGAAATGTAGCCATAGTAGGGGTGAGCTTTTCATAGAAAATGACAGCCAAGGACTCGGTATTAGTGTCAGTACGCACACTTACGTTCACTCGGTCGTATTCATATTAAGTTAAGGCCATAAAAATTAGAATAATATCAATAACATACACTCACATACATTCTTCATAAAGTTCGTCTTTATTCACACATGCACATGCATCCACACACTCAAAATTCATTCATAACACCCAACATATACCACGCGTACTATCCTACTCAACATCATATCTACATGCATGCCTGCTGATCCGACTTTGAGTAATGACTTCCAGTTACAGTTCCCCCCTTACTGGCCTCTCGTCCATCAGCTCTTCCCGCGTGGTACTGGCCTCCCATGGGCGTCTCGAGACTCCTCTCTAGATCCTACAGCTACCACGAGCTCTCTCAGGATCTAGCCAAGGTTTGTAGTTGGAAGTCATTCCCTCGGGGTTCATGACCTTCCCCGGGTCACCCCATTCCTACATATGCAACTTATGCGTTTAACTAGCAAGCAACATCACTCAACTGATACCTCCTTCGTAATCATCAAGGTAGAAGCATATTCAACACGGTCTCTACATTTACTTTGTCAATCACACCAACATGCACAGTGACCGAACAATCAAGGTAATAACATCGGACAAATCAACTAACAGTCACACATTCATATTCTCACAGTATTAACAGAGATAGAACCATGCATCTCACTCGGCTATATCAGAAAGGCTAACAGACTACATTACCACTATCTTGTCTACATGCAATTATTATCTAACTACTTATCATACACATGGAGTCCAAGATCAACAATCATGCATAATATACAATCGTGACAGACACATGCATACACTTAAAGTAGTACATTCATCCGGTACCATTCATGGACCATACATTTGACATGCAAGCGCCCCCTACCTACTGAAGGAATTCAAGAAGCTTTTCTACTCTCCTACGTTTGGTCTGACGCCCTTTCTGACTCGTCCAGCCCCCCTTTCACAATGTCGTGCCCTGCAATCGGCTCGGGAATGGAGAGTTGTTCTTTCTCTGCTTTAGTGATCGTCCTTTGCCAATCGGAGGGGCTATGACCGTTCTCCAGTACCATCGTCATGGTCCCTAGTGATGAAGAATAAAAACAGGGGAAGAGAAGAGGACGGAGGTGAAGAAGAAGAAAAGAGAGAATGAAGCAGTAAGGAAGAATGAATATCACGGTGATACCGGGTATGTATATGCATGTGAAGAGAAGGAAGTGGGATGGGAGAACGTGAATCGGAGTCCACTCACGTAACTCACCAATCACAAGTAGCCATCTTTTACCAACTAAATTAATTTGTCATTATTCCTTAAATTAAATTGATTATAATTAACAATTATCTTCCCACCCTGAAATCAAGGTCTTAATGGTTTATTTCATTTGGTATTTAACTTCAAAATTGGGTTGTTACACTTTTCATACTCTAGTGATAGCTTAAATAGTGATTCTTGTGAAAGTGAACATGTTCTTGGAGATGAGGGTGAGCTTTTTATGATTCGAAGGCTTCTTGGAAGCCATATAAGGGATGATGACACTACACAAAGGGAGAGCATATTTTACATAAGATGTTATATTAAAGAAAAACTATGTTTTCTCATTACGGATAGTGGAAGTTGTGCTAATGTGGCTAGTCAAAGGCTAGTTCACAAACTTGGTTATACACTAATAGATCACCCAAGACCTTACAAATTGCAATGGCTTAATAAAAAGGGTGAAATGTTAGTGAACAAGCATGTTCTTCTTTCTCTTTCCATAGGAACTTACAATGATCAAGTTTGGTGTGATGTTATGCCTATGGAAGCCACTCATGTCTTGTTGGGTAGACCTTGGCAATATGACAAAAAGGTTACCCATGACGGTTTCGCTAGCACCCTCACTTTTGTCCATAACAAAAAGAAGTTTATCTTACACCCATTGTCTCCCAAACAAGTTTTGGAAAACCAACTTCAAATGAAGTTGAAAAGGGATAGAGAGGTTGGGCCTTCCACCCCCTTCAAAACCTCAAAAAGAAAAAAATAATAAACAAATAAACCAAAAAGATAAGGGTAAAGAGATCTTCACCTTTGAAGATCCTAAGAGGAATTCTTCCTTCTTTGCCTCATGATGTGAAGTAAGCTTTGCTTCTTCACAAACCTTTCTACATGCTTTACCCTTCTTCCTCTTCTTCTAGCTCTCCTAGCCCTTCTAGCACACCTACTTCTTGCACTTCCCTCTCTTTAGTGGGCTCTTCTTCTGCTATGCCCAAGGGAATGCAAAATCTTCTTCTAGAGTTTGAGGATGTCTTTCCTAAAGAACTTCCTCAAGGGCTTCCACCTCTTAGGGTATAGAGCACCAAATAGACCTTATACTTGGAGCTAGCTTGCCCCATAGGCCTACATA
Source organism: Clitoria ternatea (assembly GCA_037962975.1). Taxonomy (NCBI): domain Eukaryota; kingdom Viridiplantae; phylum Streptophyta; class Magnoliopsida; order Fabales; family Fabaceae; genus Clitoria; species Clitoria ternatea. The sequence continues at coordinate 138,752,231 of CM075670.1, forward strand.
TAGGTATAACCCTAAGAAGAGTCTAGAAATAGAAAAACAAATCGAAGACCTACTTTCCAAAGGTTAGATTAAGGAGAGTCTAAGTCCATCTGCTGTACCCATTCTTTTAGTTCCCAAGAAAGATAGTTCTTGGAGGCTATGCACTGATTGTAGAGCAATCAACAACATAACTATTAAGTATAGGCATCCTATACCTAGACTTGATGATATGTTGGATAAACTTTGTGGCTTTACTATATTCTCTAAGATTGACCTTAAAAGTGGCTATCATTAAATAAGAATTAAGGAAGGTGATAAGTGGAAAGCTGTTTTTAAGACCAAACTTGGATTATATGAGTGATTGGTCATGCCTTTTGGCTTGACCAATGCACCAGCACTTTCATGGGCCTCATGAACCATGTTTTGAGAGACTTCATTGGGCATTTTATTATTGTCTACTTTTATGACATTCTTATTTACTCCAAAACCATGGACTTTCACCTTGACCACCTTAGACATGTTTTACTTGCCTTAAGAGCAAACCAACTTTTTGCTAACCATGATAAATCCTCTTTTTGTTTTGGATCATATTGTCTTTATTGGATTTGTAGTTAGCTCCAAAGGGGTCCAAGTTAACCAAGATAAGGTAAAAGCAATTAGTGCTTGGCCTACCCCCAAGAGTGTGCATGACATTAGAAGCTTCCATGGCTTAGCTAGCTTCTATAGGAGGTTTGTAAAGGACTTTTCTACTTTGGCATCTCCCCTTAATGACTTACTTAAGAAAAATGTTCCTTTTCTTTGGGGGCCAAAGCAAGAAAAGGCTTTTCAAGACCTTAAGCATAGACTCACCCATGCTCCAATTCTCGCTCTTCCAAACTTTTCAAAAACTTTTGAGCTTGAATGTAATGCTTCTAATGTTGGCATATGTGCGGTTTTGCTTTAAGAGGGGCACCCTATTGCTTTCTTTAGTGAAAAGCTTAATGGGGCATACCTCAATTACCCTACCTAAGACAAAGAGTTCTTTGCTTTAATTAGGGCCCTTCAAACTTGGGAACATTACTTAATTCCCAAGGAGTTTGTCATTCATAGTGACCATGACTCACTTAAGTATATAAAGGGCCAACATAAGCTTAACAAAATGCATGCTAAGTGGGTTGAGTATTTAGAACAATTCCCTTATGTTATCAAGCACCATAATGGTAAAGCTAATGTAGTAGCTGATGCCTTATCTAAAAGGCACACCCTCCTCTCTTCTTTGGGTGCCACTCTTCATGGTTTTTATAAGATAAATGAATTATACCCAAAAGACCTTGATTTCTCTCTTGCCTATCACTCTGTAGTTCTTTTCTTGCTTCTAATGGATTCCATAAGTTAGATGGCTTTCTTTTTAAAGCCAATAAGCTTTTCATTCCTAGCTGATCTATTAGAGAACTTTTGCTTCTTGAGCGTCATGAGGGAGGACTCATAGGGCACTTTGGGAGGGATAAGACCTTATCTACCCTTAGTGAGCACTTCTATTGGCCCTATATGAAGCGTGATGTGCAAAGGCTCTGCTCTAGGTGCTTTGCATGTAAAAAGGCTAAGTCTAGAGTTTCTCCTCATGGCCTTTACACTCCCTTACCTATTCCCACTTCCCATTGGGTAGATATTAGTATGGATTTTATACTTGGACCTAAAGGGGAATGGATTCTATTTTTGTAGTGGTTGATAGATTTAGCAAGATGGCTCACATCATCCCTTGTCACAAGGTAGATGATGCAAGTCATATTGCTAAACTATTCTTTAGAGAGAGTTTGCTTGCATGGGATCCCTAGAACTAGTGTTAGTGATAAGGATACAAAGTTCCTTAGCCATTTCTGGAGGACCCTTTGGGCCAGGCTAGGGACAAAACTTCTCTTCTGTAACATCCTAAATTTTTAATAATGTACCGGGTGAATAAAACCATTAAAATAATAATTTCAGAAGGGGGAATTTGTTTATTAATTACCATTAACTTAATTAAGCAAACACCAGCGTACGTCAAGGAGGTTTCCAAGGGAGAAACCGAGTGAATGATAACCAACGACCGAGCGGCAGAGGCAACAGAGCCAGAGGAAACATAATGCTTGCTTCAAATAACCGAGAGAGGAATACCGACCAACCAGCGGTGGGAAGAGTCTACGCCATCAACGCAGAGGATGCTGCACAAGCAAATGACCTGGTGCAATGTAAGTGCTCACTCGGTAGACATACACTTAGTGTTGTTTTCGATTCGGGAGCCACCCATTCTTTTATAGCTGATGAGTGTGTAAAGCGTTTAAAGTTATCGACTGTGTTTATGGATCGGACTTTGGAAGTGGCCAATCCGACTGGCCCTAAAGTGTTGACATCGTCAATATGTAAGGATGTGACATTTGTGTTGTGTGATCGGAGTTTCACTTTCGATTTGGTGTGCATACCTTTAAAGGATCTTGATATTGTGCTCGGAATAGATTGGCTTTCAGCCAACAGGGTGTTAGTGGATTGTAGAAACCGAAGGATAATCTTCCCGAGGTAGCACAATGAGGATGACATAGCATAAGGTATAACCCAACTGTTTATGATGCTTTGTCTAACCGAGGGAGAGAGTAAAACCTGAGTGAACAAAATTCCAACTGTCTGTGAATTCCCAGAAGTGTTTCCTGAAGACGTACCGAGTGTCCCTCCCAATAGAAAAGTCGAATTCTCTATAGACCTGATCCCTGGAGCCGAGCCAGTCTCCAGTGCACCATACAGAATGTCCCCAACTGAATTGGCCGAGCTGAAGAAGCAAGTAGATGAGTTGCTCGAAAAATAATTCATTAGGCCGAGTGTATTGCCTTGGGGTGCACCTGTGCTGCTTGTTAAGAAGAAGGATGGCAGCATGAGGCTTTGTATAGACTACCGACAGCTAAATAAACTCACGATTAAGAATCGGTACCCGTTGCCCAGAATTGATGACCTCATTGACCAACTGCGTGGAGCCTCAATTTTCTCAAAAATTGACCTGCGATCAAGATACCACCAAATCCGAGTGAAGGAATCGGATATTCCAAAGACTGCCTTTAGGACTCGGTATGGTCACTACGAGTATGTAGTGATGTCGTTTGGTGTAACAAACGCCCCTGCTGTCTTCACGAATTACATGAACAGCATATTCCACCCGTATTTAGACCGATTCGTAGTTGTTTTCATTGATGACATCCTGTAACATCCCAATTCTGAAGTTAGATACCGAATGAAAATTAAACGATAAAAAACCTGAATGCAAAGTAAAGAATTAATTGTTAATCATAATCAATATAGCTTGTGAGTTAGTGACAAGCTGATTGGACTTAGTTGGTGGAATGTGGCTGTTTGTGATTGGCAGAAGGTGTGAGTGGACTGCGACTCACGCTTTCCCATCCCACTCCTTCCCTTCGCATGCGTATATATATGTGCGTACCCTGTATTACTGTGTGTGCAAAACTTCTCCCACTACTTCATTCTCTCTTTTCTTCTTCGTCTCCATCTTCTTTTCCTTCCCCTGTTTTTGTTCTTCATGACGACAGTGCGGGAAGAAGGTCAGAGCCCTCCAACTGGTGAAGGACGATCGTTGAGGTAGAGGAAGAACAATGCTTCATTCCAGAACTGAGTACAGAGTACGACGAGGCGAAGGAAGGCTGAACGAATCGGAAGAAGGGCGTCGGATCCAACGACGAGAGCAGAAAAGCTTCTTGAGGTTCCCTCCGAAGGTAGGGGACGCTTGCATGTCAAATGCATGGTCCACGAATAGTACCAGATGAATGTACTATTATGAGTGTGTGCATGTGTTTATGACGATAGGATCTTATGCATGATTATTGGTTTTGGATTCTGTGTGTTTTACAGTGGTTATATAGTAGTTGCATGCAATCAAGATGGTGGTAATGTGGACTGTTAGCCTTTGATAATGACGTATGAAATGCATGGTTCCATCTTTGTTAACACTGTGAAATATGAATGTGTGCTCGTTAGTTGATTTGTCAAATGCTATTACTTGATTGCCCGATTGTTGTGCATATTGGTATAACTGATAAATCAAATATAAAGGTTGTGTTGAATCTGTTCTACTTATGGTTACGAAGAAGGTATCGGTTGTGTGATGGTGCTTACTGGAAAATACATTAGCTTCATGTGTAAGAGTGGGGTGACCCGTGGAAGGTCATGAGCCCGAGGGAATGACTTCCAGCTACAGACCTTGGCTAGATCCCGAGAGAGCTCGTGGTAGCCGTAGGAGCTAGAGAGGAGTCTCGAGACGCCTATGGGAGGCCGGTACCACACGGGAAGAGTTGAGGGACGAGGGGCCAGTAGAAGGGAAACTGTAACTGAAAGTCATCACTCGAGTCGGATCCGCAGGCATGCATGTAGATATGAGGTTGATTAGAACAGTATGCATAGCATGTGTTGAGTGTTATGAATGATTTCTGAGTGTGTGGATATTTGTATGTGTTGTATGTGTGCCATAGATAATATTCTGCTTCCCTAACCTTAATTGACTTGAAAACGATTGAATGAAAGTGAGTGTGCGTATTGACACTGATACCGAGTCCTTGATTGTCATTTTACCTGTGAAAGCTCACCCCTGTAGTGGCTACATTTTCAGTGAACATCTCTTGGAATGAAGGATGAAGGAGGAGCTGAGTGTAGAACAAAATAGCCAAGTGCTTTTGAATATATGTGTATATGTATATACCGTGTGTAAGGTCCTGTTAAGCCTTGGCTGGCTCATGTTTTGGTTTTAGTCTTAACGTTAGAACTTGAACAGCTTCGGGTAACAGAAGTCATGATGAAACTCTTGTAATTATTTGAATGCTTTCATTTATATATATATGTTGTGTGTTCTTCTATACTGTAAGTGATGTCCGAGCGGTGAATATGGATGCATGAGTATGTCTTATGAGCGTAGGAGGTTAGTGTGTTTATGGGTGGTTATGAAGCTGAGTGGTTCCGAGTGAAAGATTATATGTAAGCCGAGTGAGGAAGAGCTTGTACTCCCGAGTAAAAAGATCCTAAGTGATCCCCCGTATGAAGGAGGAGTTAATGGAGTGGTTTGGAATGGAATGTACTCTAAGCGTAGGATAATTATAATCCGAGTGATCAAATTATAGTATGCCAAGTGAGTTAGCTACTATTCCCCGAATGAATATAGGCCTGAGGATTTCCGAGTAAATGTAAGTATGAAATTCGAGTGAGATTCATTCACATGAGTTCCCCGAGAGAGAAACACTTAGACGGATTCTTAGGGAAGTTTCCTCCAATGACATCCTGGTGAGTAACTTAATGGAAAGAATCTCGAGCGCATAGGCTTAACTGATTCCGAGTGAAAACGTGTATAAGCTCCGAGCGGGAAATATTCCGAGTGAGAGTCTATAGAATCTGAGTGGAAAGTCCCCTACTTACCGGGCGAATCTAGTATGTACCTTGGTGGATAAATATAAGAGACTATGTTATAGAAGGTAGGCGTGGGAGTCGATTCCTGAGTGTTGGAACCCCTCATACCGAGTTGCCTTAGGAGTGAATCCTGAGTGGACTTAGTCGTTTACCGAATGTATGGATGTGTCGATGCCGAGTGAGGGATTAGCTGAGTGAGACTCCTCGCTTCAGTGAATGGAGGATTCGCTCCAGCGAATATGGGTCGCTGGAAGGCGTTGTCGCGGTATCGCTCGGGCGAGTTGGGCGTCTCGCCCAGGCGGATTCGTGCTTCGCTTGAGCAAGTGTGCGCTGTGTGGTGGTCCGCTCAGGCGCTGTCTGTGTTTCCGTGTGAAAGGTTTTTAATTCCCTTGCCTTCTTTTTCTCTTTCTTCTTGGCCATGGGACCAGCTCTCATATCTTCATATATGGGAATGTTTTATTAAGGATCCAGGTTATTCCCCAATTAATTCGCGAAAATTTTTCCCCCCTAAAACCAGGATGTTACATTTTGGTATCAGAGCGGACCGAAAGGTCCAAGGCCAAGGTATGCTTACCGAGTGTAAGCGGTTGCGTGCTTTCTGACTGAATGGTCATTATTGTTGTGATATTGGTTGAACCTGATTGATATTGGCTTGTGGATAGGAGGGTGTTTCCCCTCCTGGTCCGATTGATTGTATAATATATAGAGATAGCATGATGTGCTAAGTCGTTGAACATTAGGCTGAAATCCGAATGGTAATGAGTGGCTCGGTATACTTATCCTTGAATGTTAATTTCAGGATAAGGGATGACGCATCGCCAAAGCATGGAGGCTATAGCCACAGCATTCCAACGCTTTGCAGACGTGTTTGAGAGGCAAGGCTAGACTCGAGCTAAGGATGGCCACGTGCTGGACCGCTTCCTGAAGAGGAAGCCGAGTGAGTTTCAGGGAGGACGTAAGCCGGAGGCAGCTTTTAAATGGACTCAGGAACTGGAAAGGATTTTTGGGGGTCTTCGTTGTACCGAGGCCCAAAAGGTGGAATGTGCAGTGTATATGCTGCGGGATGAAGCGGAGAACTGGTGGAAGATAGCCAGAAACCGATTCCCTGACGATGATGCTCAGCTGACATGGAACGATTTTAAGACATGCTTCTTAGAGAAGTACTTCCCCGACACAGTGAGGAGTCAGAAGGAGTTGGAGTTTATGGAGTTGAAGCAGGGCTCCATGACTGTGGAAGAGTATGCGACTAGGTTCAAAGAATTGTGCCGATTCTACCCACCTTTTCAACAACCAGGGACAGAGAGCTCCAAGTGCCTTAAATTTGAAAATGGGTTGAGATCGGATATTAAGAGGGCCTGCAGATATCAAGAGATCAGGAGTTTTCCTGCATTAGTGAACAAATGTAGAATATTTGAGGAAGATGACAAGGCCTACTCGGGCCAGAGCAGCAGAGCCAACCAGTATTTGAGGCCTCAGCAGTCATGTTTCAAGAGGCCAGGAAACGTAGGAAGAAATGAACCCTTCACTAGATATCAGGATCGCGGTGACTGAGGGAGACAGATGAGTGGACGACCCAGGTATGGCAAGTGTTTTAAATGTGGTGGCGACCACTTTGCTCAGAGTTGCAATGGTACCGATGTTAAGTGTTTTCACTACAGGAATAAGGGGCACATTCGCCCTGACTGCCCCCAGCTCCGTCAAACAAATGCTAGTGTGCGTCAAGGAGGGTTCCAGGTGAAGAGCAATAGGAATGATGAAGAAAGCTCTCGGGGCGGAAACAACAGAGCTAGAGGGAATATGATGGTTGCCCCAAATAACCAGAGGAGAAACACCGATCAACCAGCTGCTGGAAGAGTCTACGCAATCAACGCAGAGGATGTTGCATAAGCAAATGACTTAGTGCAATGTAAGTGCTCACTCGGTAGATACACACTTAGTGTAGTTTTTGATTCTGGAGCCACCCACTCCTTCATAGCTGATGATTGTGTAAAACGTTTGAAATTACCGACCGTGGAAATGGATCGGATTTTGGAAGTAGCCAATCTGACTGGTCCTAAGGTACTAACCTCATCAATGTACAAAAAAGTGACGTTCGAGTTGTGCAATCGGAGTTTCACTTTCGACTTAGTGTGCATACCTTTGAAGGATCTTGATATCGTGCTCGGAGTAGATTGGCTTTCAGCCAACGAAGTGTTAGTAGATTGTAGAAACCGAAGGATAATCTTCCTGAGACAGCACCATGAGGACTACACAGCACAAGGTATACCTCAACTATTCATGATGCTTTGTCTAACCGAGGGTGAGAGTAAAACCCGAGTGAACAAAATCCCGATTGTCTGTGAATTTCCAGAAGTGTTCCCTGAAGACGTACCGAGTGTCCCTCCCAATAGAGAAGTCGAATTCTCTATAGACTTGATCCCTGGGGCCGAGCCAGTCTCCAGTGCACCTTATAGAATGTCCCCAACTGAATTAATCGAGTTGAAGAAGCAAGTAGATGAGTTACTCAGAAAGCAATTCATTAGGTCGAGTGTATCACCATGGGGCGTACCTGTGCTGCTTGTTAAGAAGAAGGATGGCAGCATGAGACTTTGTATAGACTACCGACAGCTGAACAAACTCACAATTAAGAATCGTTACCCACTGGCCAGAATTGATGACTTAATTGACCAACTGCGTGGAGCCTCAGTCTTCTCAAAGATCGACCTGCGATCGGGATACCACCAAATCCGAGTGAAGGACTCGGATATCCCAAAGACTGCCTTTAGGACTCGGTATAGCCACTATGAGTATGTAGTGATGCCGTTCGGTGTGACAAACGCCCCTGCTGTCTTCATGAATTACATGAACAGCATATTCCACCCCTATTTAGACCGATTCGTAGTTGTTTTCATTGATGACATCTTAGTCTATTCCAAGACTTCCGAGGAACATGAAGAACACCTCAGAGCGGTACTCCAAGTGTTAAAGAAGAAGCAGTTATTTGTGAAGCTTTCAAAGTGCGAATTCTGGATGGATAAGATCCACTTCCTCAGACATGTGATTTCCGAGCAAGGTGTCTCTGTGGACCCTTCGAAGGTGATAGCTATAATGACATGGGAGAGACCCAAGTCGGTCTCGGAGATAAGGAGCTTTATGGGCCTGGCAGGCTATTATAGAAGATTCATTGAGGGTTTTTCTAAGTTGGCTTTGCCACTGACTAAATTGACTCGGAAAAACATTCCCTTCGTGTGGAGTCCCGAGTGTGAGGGAAGTTTCTGAGAGCTAAAGAACAAGTTGATGGTTGCACCAGTGCTGGCATTACCTGACTTGCAACAGAGCTTCGTGGTTTATTGTGATGCATCAGGACTCGGATTAGGGTGCGTGCTAATGCAGAAGGACCGAGTGATAGCGTATGCCTCTCGGCAATTGAGACCACACGAGCAGCATTATCCGACCCATGACTTGGAGTTGGCAGCTGTGGTGTTCGCGTTAAAAATCTGGAGGCATTATTTGTTCGGGTCCAGATTTGAAGTATATAGTGACCACAAGAGCCTCAGATACTTGTTTGACCAGAAGGAGCTGAATATGAGGCAGAGGAGATGGATGGAATTTCAAAAAGATTATGATTTCGAGCTAAAGTACCACCCGGGCAAGGCAAACGTTGTTGCCGATGCATTGAGTTGGAAATCTCTTCATATGGCAGTGATGATGATGAAGGAGGTAGAACTATTGGAACAGTTCCGAGACATGAACTTACATGTTAACATCCCTTCCTCTCGGAAAATGACGATCGGCATGCTAAGAATTGCCAATGACTTCTTAAAATCCGTGTACGAGCAGCAGCAGTCGGATTCCTACTTGACCGAGATGAAGAAGACTCAGACCAAAGGTAAGGATTTGTCCTTGACCGAGGGAACGAATGGGGTTTTCCGAGTAAGAAACAGAATATACGTGCCGGGTGGAGGAGAATTGAGGAGAATGGTGCTTGATGAGGCGCACAAGAGCTTGTTAAGTATCCACCCGGGAGCCACGAAGATGTACCATGACCTGAGAACACAGTTCTGGTGGCCCGGACTAAAGAAGGATGTGGCAGAATACGTGGCTCGGTGTATCACCTGTCAAAAGTCGAAGGTCGAGCACCAAAAGCCGATGGTGCATTGCAGCCCCTGGAGATTCCCGTGTGGAAATGGGACTCAATTGCTATGGACTTTGTCATGGGATTGCCCAAAAACTGAGCGGGCCATGATGCAATTTGGGTCATTATTGACCGACTGACGAAGAGTGCACACTTCCTGCCTGTGAACATGAAGTACCCGATGCATAGGTTAGCACGGATCTACATTTAAGAGATCGTCCGACTGCATGGTTTACCGACTTCCATCGTATCAGATAGGGATCCTAGGTTCACGTCCCGGTTTTGGACCAGCCTGCATCAAGAAATGGGCACTAAACTTTGGCTTAGCTCTACCTACCACCCCCAATCGGATGGACAATCCGAGCGAACGATTCAAAGCCTGGAGGACTTGTTGAGAGCGTGTGTGTTAGAGCACGGTGGAGAATGGGAGCAGTACCTCCCCTTGATTGAGTTTACGTACAATAACAGCCATCACAGCAGCATTGGTATGGCACCCTACGAAGCGTTGTATGGTCGAAGGTGCCGAACCCCGCTTTGCTGGTCGGAAATGGGTGAGAGCCTGCTATTGGGACCAGAGATTGTTAAGCAAACTTCGGAACAGATCCGAGTGATAAGAGAGAAGGTGAAGGCGTCTCAAGACTGGCAAAAGAGCTACAACGATGAGCGAACCAAACCGTTAGAGTTTTCACCAAGTAAAGGGGTCGGGCGAGCCTTAAAAAATAGAAAGTTGAGCCCTCGATACATTGGACCTTATGAGGTGTTGGAACGAGTCGGCTCTGTGGCATATCGTATAGCACTACCGACTCACTTATCTCGATTGCATGATGTTAACCCGGCGATAGCATCTCAATAGTTCTTTTCCACCACCGGGTTTGTTAATTGGCAAGCGCACCAATCGTTTGTGGTTTTCAAAATTTAGATATCGTTCCACTGGGATTGAAAGTCCAATAATAACAGTAATTTTCTATTTACTATGGTAAATAGGAAGGAAGTTATAAACAAAAGAATAATTTATATACAATTTATACAATATTCACAGGATAGCATGATTGAGTGGTTCATAAGATAAAAGAAAATAAAATCTATCTAAAAAAAACGAGTTGCAATCTAGAATAGGTAAGATACTTGAGATAAACACAGATAAACAAATTATGTTGGAAATTGGATCCCTAATCTAGAATAACAATGAGGAACTCAAGACATGCATATTTAATCATCAAGTTTCATGTCATTGCAGCTTAAAATCATTATAACTGATCCCTCGTGATATAAATTCTAAGAATTCACCGTAAAGTCCGATCCCTCGTGAGCTTTCTCAGTAAAAACTTGCATTAAGACCTGGCCTTATGGCAACAATGGTTAACAACCCCTATAGAATTGAGATACCAAGGGTATTCCAACTTTTTACTTTCGTCAAAACAAGTTTCAATACGGCATGAACAATCATTCTCCCGTTTGACATTCATACTAATAAAACAAGTTTCAATACACATGAAAATCATTCTCCCATTTGACGTTCATATTAATAAAAGGTTAAAATACTAACATGGACTTGAATCATAAACATGCAGAGGTCGAATTCACAACATTATACTCAATAGATTAGTTCACCAATTCCAACATAAACAAATTAGTTACACATGGTGAAAGTAGAAACAACACTTACAGATTTTGACATTACGAAGACGATGGGAACTTCACGATACAATGATCACAATACACCGAAACACACTCAAGTATCTAGAAAACTATTCTAGAACTACAACTCACAAAAGAAGTAGTCAAAGTCGAGCACAAGAGAGAAAAGAAATGCTATGGAATGGGATGGGATGGGATGATTTGAATGGTGTTGGATGGCCCTATTTATAGGGCTGAGCAAGGGTGCTGACGCTACGCGTCCCTGTGACGCTACGCGTCCCTGTGACGCTACACGTCACACCCCTGACTCAGCCTCCATTAAACACTTGATAATGGCCACTTCAAATTATTAAATTTGATCATGCTTGGCCATATGGACATGTCTCCACCGATTTTTGGCCTTTCATGGTGAGTGGGATGGCCCTTGTGGCTGAGTGGAGTGCGCATTATTGGGTCCAAGTGGAGTGGTTGGTCAAAGTGGAGGTGGAGACCACGCAGCACTGACGCTACGCGTGGCTGTGATGCGTAGCGTCAGCATCAAAAATAGTTGTTGATGCTACGCGTGGGGTAAGGCTACGCGTCAGCTCCTCCAGTGTAATTTTCTCTTGATTTCTTAAATTTTTCACTGCAAAACTAGAGAAAATTGATCAATGGCAGATTATTTCCAACAACATCCATTTATTGAATTTAAATCCTAATTTTCTAACAAATTCAACTAATTTTTATAATTTTTATTCAAGCTTTTATTGAAAATTTGAGGACTAACAAATACCCCCAACTTGAGACATTGCTCGTCCTCGAGCAAGAGAAAAATAAGAGAAAAAAAATAAAAATAAAAATAAAAATTTGGAATCAAATTTTTAAGTTAGTCCGAAAATTTACCACAAAAAATAATTACACAATTTAACTAATTTGTAATAATCAAAAATTGATATCAAATATAACAAAGGTCTAATGATAAAATTGTTTACAATATTCTATTAACAATCAAGCAGAATTTCAGGCTTACCTCACAAGTGTTTATCTCTATGCAATTGGTAACCTATTTCACTCAATCAATCATAAAATCAAACGAATTTAACTTTGTTTGTCATCTAATCAATGGTTATTTATACCGAGTTAATTCAAAAATCACAAGGTCTTTTCACGGGTTGTAATGAGGCTTGGTTTTCAAGAAGTAATGGTTTTTCTTGGAATTCAAAAACCTGAAATCATAAAAGAGCATTTTATAATTCTTAGGCTTTTTCTTGACCCAAACTTCTCATTTTCTTTTATTGATGAAAAATAAATACCCCCAACTTGATTCTTTTCACTATTTTTGATTTTTTTCTTTTTCATACTTTTCTTTTGAAAAGAATCAAGTTGCTTATTTTCACTCCCCAGTTTTGTGAGAACACTCAAAATATTTTTCATTTATTTTAACTGCTCTTTTAATCAATCAAGTATAGGGAATGGTTAAAATAAATTTAGGTTTTAAGGGTACCAAAGAATTTTATTTTAGGCTCAAATTGGCTTTGCAAAGGATAAAAGACTTTTTACCAAGGTAAGCTGTTTGGCCCAAGGTTTCGTTTCACCAATAAATGTGCCTTGATCATTTTCTCGAATTCTCTGTACAACAACACAAATCAGAGATTAAAGCAAAATCAATTCGAATTGAAAATATGTCGATTAAACCCTCAAGTGTTAAAAAAAATATATCTCTCTGCTCACCGGGTTATTGAAATTTGCTTGATGGTTAATAAACTTATTGTAATTAAATTTATCAAAATTCCTAAGTTATATAAAAAAAATCGATAATTGATTTTACAAATTTAAGTTTTATTGTGTAAAAACTCTAAGTGTATAAATTAACTTACTAACAAAAATTTGATTTATTAAAAGAAATTTTTTATTTTTTATTTTTTTTTTAAAATTTAAAAAAAACAAATAACAAAATGGGTTGCCTCCCATTGAGCGCTAGGTTTAATGTCTCCAGCCTGACATTCCTGCATTTCAAGGGTCAGTTAAAAGATAACTGGTGGTAATTTTGTTAATTTCACCACCCAAATATAGTTTCAACCTTTGCCCATTTACCATCCAACTTCTTTTGGAAGTTGGATCTTCACTTTCCACTGCTCCGTATGGTTTGACTTCTTTAATCAAGAACGGGCCTGACCATTTTGATTTCAATTTTCCAGGAAACAATTTTAATCTTGAGTTGAACAATAAAACTTGCTGACCTGGTGTGAAGTGTCTTTTCTTTAACTTTTTTATCATGGTAAGCCTTCACCTTACTTTTGTAGCATCTAGATGATTCATAGGCATTGTTCCTCATTTCCTCTAACTCAAGTAGCTGTAACTTTCCTTTGTCTGCTGCTACATTTTAATCAAAATTGAGGAATTTTAAAGCCCAATATGCTTTATGTTCCATTTCAACTGGAAGGTGACATGATTTTCCATAAAGCATCTGGAAAGGTGAAAGACCAATTGGTGTTTTAAATGCAGTTCTGTATGCCCATAGTGCATCATCAAGTTTTTGTGACCAATCCTTTCTAGAAGATGACACAGTTTTTTCCAGAATCCTTTTCACTTCACGATTTGAAATCTCTGCTTGCCCATTGGTTTGTGGATGATATGTTGTGGCTACCTTATGCTTTACTCCGTAATGTTGTAATACTTTCTGAAGAATTTTATTACAAAAGTGTGAACCACCATCACTGATTAAAGTTCTTGGTGTCCCAAATCTACAAAAAATATTTTTCTTTAAGAAATTCACAACAGTTTTAGTGTCAGCATTAGGGGTAGAAATTGCTTCCACCCACTTTGAAACATAATCTACTGCCAAAAGAATGTATTGATTTGAGTATGAGTTAGGAAAAGGTCCCATGAAGTCAATTCCCCAACAATCAAATACCTCAACTTCTTGTATATTTATGAGAGGCATTTCTTGCCTTCTTCTAACATTACCTGTTCTTTGGCAGTTATCACAAGATTGAACAAACAAGTGAGCATCTTTAAAAAGAGAGGGCCAGTATAAACCTGATTGGAGAACTTTTGCAGATGTTCTATCATCATTAAAGTGTCCTCCGTATGGTGATTTATGACAATGCCACAACACATCTCTTACTTCCCAGTCAGGCACACAACGTCGTAACAAATTATCCGCTCCAATTTTGAATAAATGAGGGTCATCCCAAACAAAATATCTTGCATCTCTAAAAATTTTTTTTCTTTGTTGCCAAGTCAAATCATTTGGAAGAACTCCTGCTGCTTTGAAATTGGCCATGTCAGCAAACCATGGCCGTTGTGTTATTTTGAAAAGTTTTTCATCTGGAAATTCTTCCAAAATTTCTTTTTCTTTGACAGTAACCTCATTATTCATTAATCTAGAAAGATGGTCAGCTACCATATTTTCACTACCCTTTTTATCTTTGATTTCAAGATTATATTCTTGAAGGAGCAAAATCCATCTGATTAACTGAGGTTTTGAATCAGGTTTAGTTAAAAGATACTTGATTGCATCATGATCAGTAAAAATGATTATTTTTGAGCCAATCAAGTAAGATCGAAATTTTTCTAAAGCATACACTATAGCTAGTAATTCTTTTTCAGTAGTTGCATAATTTATTTGATTTTCATTCAAGACTTTACTAGCATAATGTATAACTTTAAAAATTTTCTCATATCTTTGACCTAAAACTGCTCCAACAACATAATCACTTGCATCGCACATAAGTTCAAAGGGTAGATTCCAATTAGGAGCAACAATTACAGGAGCAGTAACCAATTTTTCTTTCAAGGAATTAAAAGCTTTAAGACATGCTTCATCAAATTTGAATTCAACATCTTTATTTAGAAGGTTTGACAAGGGTTTTGCAATTTTTGAAAAATCTTGAATAAACCTTCTATAAAATCCAGCATGTCCTAAAAAGCTTCTAATACCTTTTACATTTACAGGAGGTGGGAGTTTAGAAATTACCTCTATTTTAGCTTGGTCAACTTCAATGCCTCTAGAAGAAATTTTATGACCAAGTACAATTCCTTCTTTCACCATAAAGTGACATTTCTCCCAATTAAGCACCAAATTTGTCTCAATACACCGCTTCAGTACGGTGTCTAGTTTGGATAGACATGTTTCAAATGAATTCCCAAAAACTGAGAAGTCATCCATGAAAATTTCAATGCTCTTTTCAATTAAATCTGCAAAAATAGCAAACATACATCTTTGAAAAGTAGCAGGTGCGTTACATAATCCAAATGGCATCTTTCTGTAAGCAAATATGCCAAAAGGACATGTAAAGGCAGTTTTCTCCTGATCAAGAGGGTCAACAGCAATTTGATTATATCCAGAATAACCATCGAGAAAGCAGTAATATTCTTGTCCAGATAATCTTTCAACCATTTGATCCATAAAAGGTAATGGAAAATGATCTTTTCTTGTGGCTTGATTTAATTTTCTATAACCAATGCATATTCTCCAACTGGTGACAGTTCTTGTAGGAATTAGTTCATTTTTTTCATTAACAATTACTGTCATACCACCTTTTTTTGGAACAACTTGAACAGGACTTACCCATGTACTATCAGAAATAGGATAGATAATACCTGCTTTCAGCAATTTCATAACCTCCTTTTTGGTTACTTCTTTCAAAGTTGGATTGAGGCGTCTTTGAGGTTGAGCAATAGGTTTGAAATTATCTTCCAACAAGATTTTGTGCATGCAGTATGATGGACTTATACCTTTCAAATCTTCAAGTGTCCACCCAATTGCTTTTTGATTCCTCTTTAATACTTCCACCAGTTTTTCTTCCTCTGTTTCACTCAACAGATTACTAATGATAACTGGTTTTAAATTACCTTCTTTCAAAAAGATGTATTTCAGATTGGAAGGTAACACTTTTAATTCAGGTTTCTGGATTTCTTGAGCAGGTGATTCTTGAATTTCTTCAATCTTTCTTGATTCAAAGGAAATTTCTTTCCCTTGATCAAATTCTTCAAGATATCTTTCAATCTGTTTTCCTCTTCTTCATTCAAAAATTCAACAGAGTTAGTCAATAACTTATTTAATGGGTCAGAAATAACAATACCTTTTGATAAGGAAAGATAAGTTTCATCAAGGATGTCCACTTTGAAACAATCTTGCTTTGAATTAGGATGTTTCATTGCCTTGAAGACATCAAAATTTACTTCCTCATCATGCACTCTTACTGCTAGCTTCCCATTGTCCACATCGATCAGTACTCGAGCAGTTTTCATGAATGGTCTTCCAAGAATTAGAGGAACATCAGCATCTTCTTCCATGTCTAAGATCATAAAATCCACAGGAAAGTAGAATTTGTCAACCTTTACAAGCACATCTTCTACAATCCCATAAGGTCTCTTGATGGATTTATCAGCTAATTGCAGAGTCATCCTTGTCTGTTGTGGATCAAGATCACCAATACGCTTCATCATACTTAGGGGCATTAGATTGATGCTAGCCCCTAAATCTAATAAAGCCTTACCGATATTTACTCCACCAATAGAGAAAGGAATAGTGAATTTACCAGGATCTTTGGATTTTTCTGGCATCTTGTATTGTAAAATAGCACTGCAACTTGCTTCAAGTTCTACGATCTCTTTGTCATACTTCCTTTTCTTTGTAAGCAGTTCTTTCATAAACTTAGTATATGTAGGCATCTGTTCTAATGCCTCAGAAAAAGGGATGTTTATGTGTAACTGCTTAAAGATTTCAAGGAATCTCTTGTATTCCTTCTCTTTATCTTTTCTTGATAGTGGATGAGGATAAGGTAAATCCTGGACAGGAGGTGTCTGTCCAGGATACTGATTTTTTTGATTTTTTTCAATTTTTTCTTTCTTTTCTTCACTTTCTTTTTCATTCTCTTCTTTTTCTTTTTCATGATTTATACCTACAGTTTTACCACTTCTTGTAAAAATAGCCTTACATTGTTCTTTCGCTTTGAATTCTTTGATGTCGGCTACTTCTTTTACTAGCTGACTTAACTGTTGATCTGATGCTTTACGTGCAACATTAATTGTCTCCATGTATTGCATCAATTGTTGAATACTTTCTTCAGCTTTTGTCAATCTAGCATTATAATCTCTTTGATTGTTGAAGGGTCTAGCATTTTGTTTCCAACCATAGTTTTGGTTTTGCCTTCCCTGCAGGTAATTGTTAGAAAAAGAATTTACAAGAGGATCTAGAGAATTACCTGTAGGTAACCTTTGATGAATCAAGGAATTAGCTTGTTCTTGTTCATTTTTGTCAAGAACACAGTAACCACATGGTTGTTCGCCCATACAATACTCACATTGTTGTAATTGAGCAGGGAGTTGTTGTGGTACATGGGTAACTTGAAGTTTTCCAAGTTGTTTACTCATTGCCTCAACTTGTTGCATCAACAATTTTTGTTGAATTAACACTGTATCATTTACTCCTTGTTCAAGTATACCTTGTCTATTACCTCTTTCTGGTTTAGCTTGACGGTCACTGATAGTCATTGATTCCAATATTTCTATGGCTTCCTCCACAGTCTTGTTCATTAAAGAACCACCTGCACAAGCATCTAACATCATCTTGAACTGAGGCAATAGACCATGGTAAACGATTCTTACCTTTTCGGCATCATTCAGGTTATGGTTTGGACACTTTCTCAAAAGTGCCTTGAATCGTTCCCATGTCTCTCCTAGTGATTTATCATTATTTTGAGAAAAAGAATGTATGGCTGTCATTGCTTCAAAATATTTTGAAGGAGAATAAAATCTTTCCAAAAATTTTCTTTCAACATCGGACCAGTTTGCAAAACTACCCGGTGGACAAGATTTAAACCATTCTTTTGCTTTACCAACCAATGAAAAAGGAAAAAGTCTCATGTAAACAGACTCTTCTTGATTGGGTTCAAAATCAATTGTGCTGCATAACTCATAAAAAATAGTTAAATGTTCATATGGTTCTTCATGATTTAAACCAGCAAATTGGTTGTTTTGAATAATGTTTAAAGTGGCAGGTTTAATTTCCACTGGTAAAACTGGTCCTTGAAACATTCCCGAAACTCGGGGTGGACCATTAATAGCAGCAAACTGTCCCAATGTTCTCCTTTCAGCAGCCATATTTGAATTTTCAAAAATTTTCAAAGTAGAAGAAGAATTAGTTTGTGTTTTAGATTTCAAAGACTTGATTTTCTTTACAAACTTTTCTATCTCAGGATCAAAATAAATTTTACCTGCGGTAGATCGAGTTTGCATACACAAACTAGACAAAGAAAGTTAGTGTAATAATGATAAGAAATAAATAATAAAAAAAAATTAACTAAGGTAAAAAAAAATATATTTACCACGGTAATTAAAATTTTACTGTTTTACTGAAACAATTCAATCCCCGGCGACGGCGCCAGAAAACTTGTTAACCCGGCGATAGCATCTCAACAGTTCTTTTCCACCACCGGGTTTGTTAATTGGCAAGTGCACCAATCGTTTGTAGTTTTCAAAATTTAGATATCGTTCCACTGGGATTGAAAGTCCAATAATAACAGTAATTTTCTATTTACTATGGTAAATGGGAAGGAAGTTATAAACAAAAGAATAATTTATATACAATTTATACAATATTCACAGGATAGCATGATTGAGTGGTTCATAAGATAAAAGAAAATAAAATCTATCTAAAAAAAATGAGTTGCAATCTAGAATAGGTAAGATACTTGAGATAAACACATATAAACAAATTATGTTGGAAATTGGATCCCTAATCTAGAATAACAATGAGGAACTCAAGACATGCATATTTAATCATCAAGTTTCATGTTATTGCAGCTTAAAATCATTATAATCGATCCCTCGTGATATAAATTCTAAGAATTCACCGTAAAGTCCGATCCCTCGTGAGCTTTCTCAGTAAAAACTTGCATTAAGACCTGGCCTTATGGCAACAATGGTTAACAACCCCTATAGAATTGAGATACCAAGGGTATTCTAACTTTTTACTTTCGTCAAAACAAGTTTCAATACGGCATGAACAATCATTCTCCCGTTTGACATTCATACTAATAAAACAAGTTTCAATACACATGAAAATCATTCTCCCATTTGACGTTCATATTAATAAAAGATTAAAATACTAACATGGACTTGAATCATAAACATGCAAAGGTCGAATTCACAACATTATACTCAATATATTAGTTCACCAATTCCAACATAAACAAATTAGTTACACATGGTGAAAGTAGAAACAACACTTACAGATTTTGACATTACGAAGACGATGGGAACTTCACGATACAATGATCACAATACACCGAAACACACTCAAGTATCTAGAAAACTATTCTAGAACTATAACTCACAAAAGAAGTACTCAAAGTCGAGCACAAGAGAGAAAAGAAATGCTATGGAATGGGATGGGATGGGATGATTTGAATGGTGTTGGATGACCCTATTTATAGGGCTGAGCAAGGGTGCTGACGCTACGCGTCCCTATGACGCTACGCGTCACACCCCTGACTCAGCCTCCATTAAACACTTGATAATGGCCACTTCAAATTATTAAATTTGATCATGCTTGGCCATATGGACATGTCTCCACCAATTTTTGGCCTTTCATGGTGAGTGGGATGGCCCTTGTGGCTAAGTGGAGTGCCCATTATTGGGTCCAAGTGGAGTGGTTGGTCAAAGTGGAGGTGGAGACCACGCAGCACTGACGCTACGCGTGGCTGTGATGCGTAGCGTCAGCATCAAAAATAGTTGTTGATGCTACGCGTGGGGTGAGGCTACGCGTCAGCTCCTCCAGTGTAATTTTCTCTTGATTTCTTAACTTTTTCACTGCAAAACTAGAGAAAATTGATCAAGGGTAGATTATTTCCAACAACATCCATTTATTGAATTTAAATCCTAATTTTCTAACAAATTAAACTAATTTTTATAATTTTTATGAAATTTTTATTCAAGCTTTTATTGAAAATTTGAGGACTAACACATGACGTGTTTCATGTGTCTCAACTAAGGAAGTATCTACATGACCCCAGCCACACAATGCCTGATGATGAAGTGGAAGTCAAGGAAGACCTGACCACTGTGACTACACCGATCAGAATCGTGGACTGATCGGTGAAGCGTTTGAGGAGCAAAAACGTACAGCTGGTCGAAGTGGAGTGGCAACAAGGCAAGACTACCCCTCGTACCTGGGAACGCGAAGACACCATGAGGCAGCAGTACCCCGAGTTGTTTACTAAGGTAAGTTACCGACTGAATTTCGAGGACGAAATTCTTTTGAGTGGGGGAGAACTGTAACATCCCAATTTTGAAGTTAGATACCGAATGAAAATTAAACGATAAAAAACCTGAATGCAAAGTAAAGAATTAATTGTTAATCATAATCAATATAGCTTGTGAGTTAGTGACAAGCTGATTGGACTTAGTTGGTGGAATGTGGCTGTTTGTGATTGACGGAAGGTGTGAGTGGACTGCGACTCACGCTTTCCCATCCTACTCCTTCCCTTCACATGCGTATATATATGTGCGTACCCTGTATTACCGTGTGTGCAAAACTTCTCCCACTACTTCATTCTCTCTTTTCTTCTTCGTCTCCATCTTCTTTTCCTCCCCCTGTTTTTGTTCTTCACGACGACAGTGTGGGAAGAAGGTCAGAGCCCTCCAACTGGTGAAGGACGATCCTTGAGGCAGAGGAAGAACAACGCTTCATTCCAGAACTGAGTACAGAGTACGACGGGGCGAAGGAAGGCTGAACGAATCAGAAGAAGGGCGTCGGATCCAACGACGAGAGCAGAAAAGCTTCTTGAGGTTCCCTCCGAAGGTAGGGGGCGCTTGCATGTCAAATGCATGGTCCACAAATGGTACCGGATGAATGTACTGCTTTGAGTGTGTGCATGTGTTTATGACGACAGGATCTTATGCATGATTGTTGGTTTTGGATTCTGTGTGTTTTACAGTGGTTATATAGTAGTTGCATGCAATCAAGATGGTGGTAATGTGGACTGTTAGCCTTTGATAATGACGTATGAAATGCATGGTTCCATCTTTGTTAACACTGTGAAATATGAATGTGTGCTCGTTAGTTGATTTGTCAAATGCTATTACTTGATTGCCCGATTGTTGTGTATATTGGTATAACTGATAAAGCAAATATAAAGGTTGTGTTGAATCTGTTCTACTTATGGTTACAAAGGAGGTATCGGTTGTGTGATGGTGCTTACTGGAAAATGCATTAGCTGCATGTGTAAGAGTGGGGTAACCCATGGAAGGTCATGAGCCCGAGGGAATGACTTCCAGCTACGGACCTTGGATAGATCCCGAGAGAGCTCATGGTAGCCGTAGGAGCTAGAGATGAGTCTTGAGACGCCTATGGGAGGCCGGTACCACACGAGAAGAGTTGAGGGATGAGGGGCCAGTAGAAGGGAAACTGTAACTGAAAGTCATCACTCGAGTCGGATCCGCAGGCATGCATGTAGATATGAGGTTGATTAGAACAGTACGCATAACATGTGTTGAGTGTTATGAATGATTTCTGAGTGTATGGATATTTGTATGTGTTGTATGTGTGCCATAAATAATATTCTGCTTCCCTAACCTTAATTGACTTAAAAATGATTGAATGAAAGTGAGTGTGCGTATTGACACTGATACTGAGTCCTTGATTGTCATTTTACCTGTGAAAGCTCACCCCTGTAGTGGCTACATTTTCAGTGAACATCTCTCTTGAATGAAGGATGAAGGAGGAGCTGAGTGTAGAACAAAACAGCCAAGTGCTTTTGAATATATGTGTATATGTATATACCGTGTGTAAGGTCCTGTTAAGCCTTGGCCGGCTCATGTTTTGGTTTTAGTCTTTACGTTAGAACTTGAACAGCTTCGGGTAACAGAAGTCATGATGAAACTCTTGTAATTATTTGAATGCTTTCATTTATATATATATGTTGTGTGTTCTTCTATACTGTAAGTGATATCCGAGCGGTGAATATGGATGCATGAGTATGTCTTATGAGCGTAGAAGGTTAGTGTGTTAATGGGTGGTTATGAAGCTGAGTGGTTCCGAGTGAAAGATTATATGTAAGCCGAGTGAGGAAGAGCTTGTACTCCCGAGTAAAGAGATCCTAAGAGATCCTAAGTGGTATGGTTGTATGCCTGTGCCTTGTTGAGGAATTTGAACGTGTGATGAATAAATAGTATATGAATTGCGGTACAAGAGATATGTTAGCCTTAGTTCCTTTTTACTTGAACTTGAACCCTTTGGAGTAGAAGACATAATTTGATACCTGTAATTAATTACACCCTCTATGTTGCGTGAACTCCTATACCATACATGAAGATCCGAGTAATATGTGTATGCGTATTTGTTGTGGGTGAGAGGTTAGTTTAACTGTGAGTCGAAATGGAGACGAGTGTTGACGTGGGAAGAGAGTTAGTAACTACCTCCGAATGAAAGTAAGCCTAGGTAATCCCGAGTGGATGAGACAGTGTGATGCCGAGCGAGAGTTTACCGACCAGAAGATGACACCTAGGACTCTGAGTGGATCCATTATAATAAATCATTAAGTAGATAGAAAATCCGAGCGAGTCTTGACTTAGTGGGAAAACCAGAGTGGGAGAGATTATAGTTTTCGAGTAAGAATGAGTGAAGAGGACGGGTGACACCGAGTGGGAATCGATCCGGATACCCTTCGAGTGATAACTGTTGAGGTTTCCCGAGTGAAGAGTGACTAAATAATTCAGAGTGAGGAGTCCCTTTTAAATCCGGGTGAAAGGAATGTGAGCACACTATAATGGCTGTTGAGCTTAATATGAATATGTGGAATGTTATTTAGAATAACATGATTGAATGGAATCCGATTAAATGAATGTATGAATATTAATGTTGTGGCTGTAATGCATGCTGTGGTGAATGATATGAATTGTATGGCCGAATGTGAATTTGATATTGGATGAGTGAATATATATGTGTTGATGTTGTCGCTAAGTGCAAGGTGAGCCTATGGCTGTGATTATACGGGATTGTAAATAATGTAGGTGATATAGCCGAGAGCTGGCTGGATAGATTCTGATCGAATGATAGCGTGTATGTATGATTTTTTTTTTGTACAAGTCGGAAACCTGTGGCCATTATACTGTTTTACCGTAGGGGATAGATTATATTACATGATTGTTGCTGTGTGACGTGCCCTACGTGATGCATCATGATAATATTGATGTTGATGAGAATATGTGCTTATAAATATATGTATGTGAATTGCCATTAATTCTTGTGAGTAAGTATTAGCTGAGTGAGTTGATCGGTGCGTGTGAGAACGTTGTTAGGGAGACTAACATGGGTTGCATGGATTTGAATGAACGCATATATATATATATATTGATGATATTGTTGAGTGCAATGTGTGGTTAGGGTTATGGTGCATGTCGTAATGAACAATAATATAGCCGTGAATAATTGTTATAAAATCCGACTGAGTGGTTGTATGTGTATTAATGTCGTTGCTGAGTCTATGATGTGTTATGACAACATATGTGAATGTGAATTACTTAATCCTGACTGAAGTGCATGAAGCCAAATGAGTGACGTCATTATATAACTGAGAACTGAGAATTTAATCCGAACCATGGTTGTGAGGAATAAGATTTAGAGGAAATATTTACTTGGTGCTGGCTAGAAACCGATTGTTGTATTGCCTTAATTCTGTTTTACAGAGGTGATAAATGATTTTCATGATTATTGATGCGTGATGCACCCTATGTGATGCATAATGTTGATGTGGATGTATTGCTTCTAAGTTGTATGTGAACTGCCATTAACCACTGTGTGAATTAGTATTAGTTGGGTAAAGTCTGGTCCGTGTGAGGCATGCTGCTCTGAGATGACTCTTCCTGCCATAGGTAATGTGGCAGCGTACACGTTGTAGTGACCATGTGATTGTTGTAACCCTATAGGAATGAGACGTCATCCTATAAGTTGGATGCAGCAATTCGTGAGTCGGACAGGTGAAGCTGTAACTGCTTATGGTGATGGTGAGTCTTTCAGACGATTCCGAGTGATGGTGAGAGTTATCTTAAATGAGTGTTATGTGATTGTGTACCAAAATGAAGGTAGAAGGTTTGTTGACCTTGACGTGTCTACTTCCGAGAGGTTTAGAGGTTGCTGCGTATGGATTGGCTACTAAAAGGATGATTGGTAATGGAATATGAAGGGCGATCGACTGTCACTGAAGTTGGAGTTTTTGAAAAGTTAACCGAGTGCTACTGTGAGCCTAATGAGGAAACCAAGATTGGAGCCAAACTAAATTGTAAGGTTAGGAATTGCTCGGGAAAGGTTAGTAAATTCCAAGTGAAGTCCTTGTGGGAAAGAACTGCTGAGAGAAAATTTTGGGATTCCGAGTAGAACCTTATTGAGAGGATCATTACTAAGTTAAGGGAATGGTGTCTGAGCGTAACCTTCTGGGTAAGGCAAGATTCGAATGACGTGACTTGGAGTGTATCACTTCCGAGTGGAATAGCACCGTGTGGAACGATTCCGAATAGTAAGATAACGAGTGTAGAATTCCTAATACCCTTGAGATGTCCAACCGAGCGGTCTTCCAGGAGAAAAGTACTTCTCATCGGAAATTGGAACTTCGAGTGTGCAAGTTTTCGAGTGAATTACCCAAGGGAGAGAAAATACCGAGCGGTAAACTTATTCATAGCCGTGTTCGGGGATGTGAAGCTGCTGAATTGAACTCAGATTTATGTTTGGAGTAAGCTTGGATTCCGAGTGGAAATTTGGTAAATAGAAAGTCTCCGAGTGAAGGACCTCCAAGAGGAGTAGATATCCAAGAGAAGGATTTACCTGAAATCGTACTCAGGTCAGCGTTTGGGACTGCTGGACTTGGACTCGAGTTGGTTTCACGGAAGGCTTGAATCGTGAGTAAATTTTGCAAGTGGAAGGATTCCCGGATGAGAACTGTCCTTAAAACCCCGATTGAAATTTTTGAGTGAGAGGACCGAGTAACATTCATGGGCTATAGGCATACAGTTAGCCAAAGGAATGGTTAAGAAGTTGAGATGTATGGACCGAGTGTGGTACCTGTACGAGGCAAATCCAGACAAGTGTGCTAATTGAAGCTTATGGGAACTCGTTGAGTGTTCATTTTGGTTAAGAAAGGAACCTCATGGCCGAAAATTTGAAAATCCGAGAGCTAGATCCGAAATGAATCGGTCAATAGTGGGTATCCTGGGGAATCGGTAATGTTACTTACCGACTGGATTCTTCCCAACTGGTCAAATAACGTCTAGAATGTGTCCCATGTGACCCAATGTCAAGCCTATGCTTTGTGTGAGCGCATGGTCGTGCCGAGTGACACATTGAGTCGGGAGACCCGATGGTGTAAATACGCCGATCGGTGTTGAGAATGTAAGGCCGAGCGGCCAAAGAACTGGAAAGTGCCAATGGCTAGGGTGAACTGGCAGAGCTGAATGGGGGCAACTACGTGGGAAATGGAGTCCCGAAGGTAATGAAGGCTACGAAGAGTTGTCTTATGCTGATTAGAAATTACGAAGTAGTCGAAAACGTGGATGAGCAAAGAGTTGCAGTCAGAACATGGCTATGGTATTCCAATCTGTTTGTGGAGGTAAGTCTGAGTGAAAGAAAGGAATGTTATTCCGAGTCAATGGTGCCCCTCCTGAGTGGGAATGCGTTGAGCATAATGTCCCAGTTTTCCGGGTGGAACGATCGGTGAATTGCTTGGGAGGCCGATTGTGCCGGCTGGGATTTAAGCAATGGATGAATACTTAAGGAACATAGATGTGTAACTGCTTATTGTGGTATGTTAGTGATTTCTGAGTGGTTTATTAAGGCTAAGCATGTGTTTGAATTTCGAGGACGAAATTCTTTTGAGAGGGGGAGAACTGTAACATCCCGATTTCTAACTTAATTACCGATTGAAGTTAAGCTATTAATTAAAGGTTAATTACAGAATCAGGATTAATTGTTAATTAGAGTAATTGCTGATTTGGGTAATTGAATAAATAATAATAGTACCAGACGAAAGGACGCATGTGTCCCTAGGAGTATAAGACAACTTCAGCTCTCTCTTTCTCTCATTATTCACGCTGGCAGCTCTCCTTGTACGTGCATATGGTCTCTCCTTCCCTGTTTTTCTTCTCCTTCACTCTTATTCACATCGCCACTCAAATAGTAAGAGAGTCGAGAGCTCCTGGAGGAACATCAACACAACTCTGACTCCACTCCCTGTCCTCTCCTTCCTCCCTATTACCCTTTTCCTCTCCTTCTTCTTCTACCTGGAGCTGTGGTATTCCAGTTGGAAGGCTGTGCTGGAAGTGCTTTGGAGCTGTGGAGGAGACGGACCCGTTGGAGGAAAGGAGCAACTCTGGCCCAGGATCAACGCTGAACTCGAAGGCTGTTGGAGGAGTAACGGAGGGACGATCGGTCAACACTGCAACTTGAAGAGTCTCTGAACCCCGACAGCAGGTAGGGGGCGCTTTGCATGCCAAGCGTATGGTTTATGACCGGGTCCCTGGTGCTTGCTTAATGTAATATGTGTGTGAAATGTGTAGATCGATGTGTAGTGATTGACTGATTGTGCATGCAACTTTCGAATTGAGACATCTGTGAAAGGTTGAGGGTTGTGTGACCTCGTCTCTGAGTGCCTGTTAATACTTCTGTGATGCATGTTGCTAAAATCTGAGTCTGTTGAGTGAATGTGTGTGTGTGTTTCCATTATCCCCTAATGCATGAGATGTGAATTGATGCGTGATTTCCAGTTTGAATGCCGTGTGGAAAGGTATGCTGACTCTGTTAAAAATGTTGAATGGATGTACTGTAACGTGGTTGCCTATGCTTGCTGTTGTGAGTTATTATGTTAGAAGCAGGTGATGTTGTAATGGAATGTGGGATTCCGAATAAATCTGAATGCTGTGTGAGGGATCGGTTATAACCCATTGATGGCTGTGTGAGACGCGTCTGGTAAGCTTGGATGTTGTTGTGAATTTACATGAGGTTGCATACGTGAGGTGATTCCCAGATGTCTGACCAGTTCCATGAGGACCCGTGGTAGCCGATGGAGCTAGAGTTGGGTCTCGAGACATCACAGGGTGACCGGTGCCACACGGAAAGGGCTAGTGGACGGGGGTCGGAAGGGCATCTGGAGTCCTATAAGATGAGCTTCAGTCAGATTCTGGTTAGTTCCATGAGGACCCGTGGTAGCCGATGGAGCTAAAGCTGGGTCTCGAGACGTCACGGGGTGACCGGTGCCACACGGGAAGGGCTAGTGGACGAGGGACCGGGAAGGAATCTGTACTGAACTCCTTGTCTTAAGTCGGATCCGCATGCATGAGTCTATGAGCATTGTTTGCATGAGTCTATGAGCATTGTTAGTAAGATTATTGTGAATTGTATGGATCAAATGAATTGGGTGAATCCGGTTGAATTAATAGACATGTAATGATACTGTGGCCGAGTGCAGTGTGACGCTGTGTTTGAGAATACATGTTATTGTGCGAATGCCGATTGAATGATGTGGTCTGGCTCCAATATTACTTGGTAGTATGTATATATGTATATCGTTATGAATTGAACCTGGTAAATCATATAATTGAGAATGGAGGTAAAGTCCGAGTCAATAACTGTCACTTTATATGCAAAAGCTCACCCCTATACCATTTTTCAGTGTGTGCAGGTCATGCTCGGAAATGATGATAAGGTTTCAAGTCTGAATGTGGTGTACTTCGACTGTTGAGTGCTTATATTGTATTCACTATGTTAGTCAGTGTAGCCTTGGCCGGCTCTTATGTAAAATAACGATTAAACATATCCATTATAAAGATTGCATAATCATGGTGTCATTGTGTGGTATCTTATTAGTAAACGCATGAATTTTCTCTGATTTGATAAGTATAGACAGGGTGTCACATGTATGGATCTGTAAATAATAGTAAGGGCATAATGTGAAGTTAATGAGTATTCCGAGTATAAGGTTGCATGTATGTGGGTCGGTAGATTGGATTGTGGGCATGTTTACATTTCTGGGAACATATATTCATACATATGTGCTTTATGTTTATTTGATGCTTATTACCGGCTGAGATATCCCTGATGTTGAGTGGATAACTCTAAGTTAATGAACCCTGAGAGGAACATAGGAGATTTAGATCCTGTTCTGAGTGAACATGCTGAGTGATTCTGAGTGAAAACCTTGAGTGACCCTCTTCTGATAGAGGAGTTAGTGTAGTAGTTTAAAATGGAATAGATTCTAAGTGTAAGGTATTTATAACCCGAGTGAAAGATGTAAAATCTGAGTGAGTGAGGATCTGTATCCCGAGTGGTTGAGTTTTGAATGAATCCGAGCGGGACTTAACTACCTGATTTTTCGAGTGAAGTGCAAGCATGAAGATTTACCGAGTGGACCTCGTCCATATCCGAATGGGAAATTACCTTGTACCGGTGTTCGCCTCAGCGAGTTAGACCTAGCTCCAGCCAGTACGTGTTTGGAGAGGCCTTGTGTTGGACTCCGCCCGAATGTCTTCCTCTCCGTTGTGCATTATCCTGTCTTGCTCGGGCAGTGTTGGACCCCGTCTGAGCGAGTGGACGTTGTAGAGTACTTCGCCCAGGCGTTGTTGCGCTTTGCTGAACTGGGCGGAGTGGTTCAAGTTTCACCTTTCCTTAGGTTGCCATACATATGTGTCTTCCTTATCCTTCCCTCACCTGTTCCCTTATGCTGAGAGCCCGGTAGTTCCATCGAAGAAAGGTTCGTCCTGTGAGAGTGAGTGGACGCTGTTGTGAGGTTCACTTGAGGAGTTTTCATCCGTTGTGGCATCGTTCAGGCGGTGTTGGACAACGGATGAGTGAGTCACCTTCCGTCCTGGAATCCGCCCAGACGCTGGAGCGTCACACCGGACCGAATAGACCGGTCTCTGTCCTATTTCCCCTGTTGCTTGTCTTATGCGTGCGAATGCTCTTCTGCTTCCCTCGCCTTCTTCTTTCCTTCTGTGTCAGACGATTCGTGGCTGCTTTTGTGAAAAAAATTTCCTCGTTGTTTTTTTTGGGATTTCTATTTGTAAAAATTTAGGGTGTTACATTGTCTCCATGTGGTAGCATTACTAGCTCTTTGGCATTTCTCACAGGTGTTACAAATTCTCCATGCATCCTTAAAAATTATGGGCCAATATAAACCAGAATCCAACACCTTCCTTGCTGTTCTTTGTGGACCAAAATGTCCACCAACTGGTGAAGCATGGCAGAATCGAAGAACTGATTCTATTTCATGATCGGGAATGCATCTTCGAATCACCTGATCATTACACAATTTCCACAAATACGGGTCATCCCAAATGTAATACTTTGCATCACTTTTTAATTTTAAAATTTGGTTTCTGGATGCACATGGTGGAAAAACAGAAGCAACAAGATAATTTACAATGTTAGCAAACCAAGGTGTATCAAAAGAGTTAGAAATACTCATGAGGTGTTCATCGGGAAATTGGTCCCGAATAGGTGCTGAATCAGGAGCATTCTCAATTCTACTTAAATGGTCTGCCACAAGGTTTTGTGTTCCACTTCTGTCACGAATTTCCAAGTCAAACTCTTGGAGCAAAAGCATCCAACGAATTAATCTTGGCTTGGACTCACCTTTCTTCAACAAGTACTTCAGAGCTGCATGGTCAGTAAAGACAACTACTCGAGAACCGAGTAGGTAAGATCTGAACTTATCTAATGCAAAAACAATGGCCAAGAGCTCTTTTTAAGTGGTGGTGTAATTTACCTGGGCAGCATCTAAAGTTTTAGATGCATAGTAGATGACCCTAGGCTGCTTGTCAATCTTTTGACCAAGGACAGCTCCCAATGCATAATTAGAGGCATCACACATCAACTCAAATGGGGCTGTCCAAACAGGTGCTTGAATTATTGGGGTAGTGGTCAATGCTTGCTTGAGGCAATTAAAACCACCTTACATTTTTCATCAAACTCAAATGCCACATCCTTTTGAAGCAGACTGGATAGTGGCCTAGCCTTCTTGCTAAAATCCTTTATGAATCTTCTGTAGAATCCTGCATGACCAAGAAAAGAACGAACCTCTCGAACACAAGAGGGGTAAGGCAAATATGATATAACTTCTACCTTGGCAGGATCTACCTCAATTCCTTTCTCAGAGATTACATGCCCTAAAACTATTCCTTGTTTTACCATAAAATGACATTTTTCATAGTTCAAGACAAGGCTAGTTTCAATACATCTGTTCAAAACTTTTTCCAAACTATCAAGGCATGCATTAAATGAAGATCCATAGACAGTAAAATCATCCATAAACACTTCTATGCAATTTTTAATGAAATCATGAAAAATGCTTATCATGCATCTTTGGAAAGTTCCAGGAGCATTGCATAGGCCAAATGGCATTCTCCTATAAGCAAATGTGCCAAAGAGACAGGTTAATGTGGTCTCTTCTTGATCCTCAGGTGCAATATGAATCTGAAAATATCCAGAGAATCCATCAAGAAAACAGTAGTGAGACTTACCTGTAAGACGCTCAAGCATTTGATCAATGAAGGGTAAAGGGAAATGGTCCTTCTTTGTTGCCTGGTTTAGTCTCCTGTAATCAATACAGACTCTCCAACTATTTTGCACTCTAGTTGGGATCAATTTATCCTTTTCATTTTTCACAACTGTGATCTCTGTTTTCTTAGGAACCACTTGAATCGGACTCACCCATCGGCTATCAGAGATAGGATAAATGATTCCTACTTGTAGAAGCTTGGTAATCTCCTTCTTAACCACATCAAGGATTACAGGGTTGAGTCTCCTCTGGGGCTGTATTACTGCTTTAGTATTTTCCTCCAGAAATATTCTATGCATGCACATGGATGGACTAATTCCAGGAATGTCTGCCAATGTCCATCCTATAGCCTTCTTATGTCTTTTCAATACCTGCAATAATTTTTCTTCTTGATTTTCATCAAGAGAAGTGGAAATTATCACAGGGAG
The DNA here is from genome assembly GCA_037962975.1 of Clitoria ternatea. NCBI lineage: Eukaryota > Viridiplantae > Streptophyta > Magnoliopsida > Fabales > Fabaceae > Clitoria > Clitoria ternatea. Next base: position 138,783,328 of record CM075670.1, read on the forward strand.
CTGTTCATTATCCCCTATGTATACATACTTTAGGTTCTCAGGTAGGGGTTTTAATTCTAACTTGGGTGCCTGCAAAACAGATGGAACTAACAAAGTAGATTTTGATTCTGCTGCTTGCACCTCAAAAATTTTGTTAGAATTTTCTTGAAATCCTGCATTCAGCTCCTTATGGTTAACAGGTATATCTAAAGATTCTGAGTCAGAAATTATGTATTTATCAATTTCAGCATAAATATCACAACTTCCAAAATCATTGCATGCAAAACATTTGTTTGAATCATCCATGTATTCCAAATCAACATTAGAAAAATTTTCAAAAACTAGTTCATCAATAATGTCAATTTGGAAACTAGAATGATTTTCAGATGGGTATTTCATGGCATCAAGAATATTGAATTGAACTCTCGTGTCACCAAATTCCATAGAGAGAGTTCCAGAATGAACATCTATTTTAGTTCGAGCTATTTTCAAAAATTGTCTTCCCAGAATGATAGGAATAGGAATTTGAGGCATACCTTCTTCCATATCAAGTACGAAAAAGTCAGTAGGGAAAACAAGTTGTTCTACCTGAACCAAAACATCCTCTATAACTCTAGCAGGGTAAGCAGTGCTCCTATTGGCTAGCTGAATTACTACACCAGTAGGTTGTAAATTTCCAAGAGACAAAGATTTGAAAACAGACATAGGCATAACATTTATTGAAGCTCCTAAATCTAACATGCAATTTTCAAATTTATTATTGCCTATGATACAGGGTATAGAAAACGTACCTGGATCTTTGCATTTCTCAGGGATATTTGAAATTTCCTTACCAAGCAGTGTAGATACATTCCTTCCCATGCTTATCCTTTCATTACCTTTGAGTCTCCTCTTGTGAGTACACAACTCCTTCAGAAATTTGGCATACTTGGGAATTTGCTTGATTGCATCAAGAAGAGGTATATTCACTTCCATTTTCCTAAAAGTATCCAAAATTTCTTTGTCCACTTCTTCCATCTTCTTACTTGGAATTGCTTTTGGTGGGAAAAGAAGAGGGATATGAGGTGGAATTTGGGGTGGTTGTATCTCAGATTTGCTTAAAGAGGGTACATTATTCTCAACTATTTTAGGCTCAGTTATTTGTCTTTCAGGTTCCTTGGGTATGGGTACTTCAAGGTTCTTACCTGATCTTAGCTGAATTGTACTCACATTTCTTGGATTTGCAGCTGGTTTGTCAGAGTTTTGAGATTGTAACTGGCTTAATGATGAAGCCAATTGCCGAATTTGGTTGCTTAAACTCTAGATGGTAGCATCATTCCTCTATTGATACTCTAAGTTCTGTGTAGCCATTTGTTTCACCAGATCCTCCAAAGAAGGGCTATTTGTGGATGGTTGAGGTGTAGGTCTTTGGAAGGTTGGTGCATTGCTTTGAAATGGAGGTTGGGGATGGGGATTTTGTTGTTGGTTGCCCCATCTCAAATTAGGATGGTTTCTCCAACCTGGATTGTATCTGTTGGTGGAAAGGTCATGGTTTTGTTGTTGAGGTGGTGGAGGTCTATTATGGTAGATGTTAGCTGGATAGGCTTGGGGACTATTATTATCCTTTTCTTATAGAGAAGGACAACAATCAGTGGGGTGCTCTTGTGAAGAGCAAATGCCACATACTTTAGCAGTCATGGATTTTTGATTTACTGCCAATTGTGTGACCAGAGTGGTGAGAGCATCAAGTTTGCTCTCCAATTTAATTCCAGATGAACTAAAATTGGAATCAAACATGGGTTTGAAAGAATCATTTCTCACACCAAATTGTTGAGAGTTAGAAGCCATCTTCTCAATCAAGTTTCTTGCTTCAGCAGCAGTCATATCTCCTAAAGCTCCTCCACTTGCCGCATCAATCATGTTGTAATCAACGTGGTGCAGACCTTCATAGAAGTACTAAAGAAGAAGTTGTTCAGAAGTTTGGTGGTGAGGGTAACTTGCACAGAGTTTTTTAAATCTCTCCCAATATTCATAAAGACTTTCTCCAGAGAGTTGCCTAATGCCAGATATGTCTTTACGGATTGCAGTTGTTCTAGAGGCAGGAAAGAATTTTTCCAAGAACATTTTCTTTAAGTCATTCCAACTTGTGATTGATCTTGGAGTAAGGTAGTACAACCAATCCTTAGCAACACCCTCTAAAGAATGAGGAAACGCTTTAAGATAGACATGGTCTTCTTGAACGTTTTGGGGTTTCATTGTGGAGCACACAATATGGAATTCTTTGAGGTGTTTGTGCGGATCTTCACCCGCAAGACCATGAAACTTAGGCAACAAGTGTATAAGTTCGGTCTTAAGAATAAAAGGGACATTCTCATCAGGATATTGAATACACAAACTTTCGTATGTGAATTCAGGTGCAGCTAGTTCTCTAAGAGTTCTTTCACGAGGTTCAGCCATATCAGAAAAACTAGCAGTAGTACTTTCAACAGATTCAGAAAAGATACTATCACTATCAATATCAACAAAGTTATTATTAAATCTAGCTTCTCTAATTAACCTATGAAAATTTCTTTCAATTTCAGGATCAAATGAATATAAATGCTCAAAAGTTCTTCTAGTCATACATAGCATACAACAAGATATCTGATCATCATGAGCAATAAATCATAAGAATCCTAAATCATGCAAAAGAAATAAAATAAAACAAACAAAGAAATTTTTTTTTATATATATATTTTTTTCAATTTATACAAAAAAAATTAATCTAAAACAAGAATTTTTCCTAAAGATCGTTGATCCCCGGCGGCGGCGCCAAAATTTGACGTGAATATTTTTACAGTCGTGATTCCGTCAAATTAGTACATTAAAATTAATTAATGTAGTACTAGGGTGTCAATCTAGGTCGTTTTCTCAAGGATCAACACAAAAATTTAGGAAAAATCAAGTTTAAAATTAATTTTTACAAACAGAATTTTAACAAACATACAAATACAATTGGGGGGGGTTGATTGATTTTTTTGTTGTCACAATTAAAATTAAAACAAAGTAAATATAGGATTTAAAACAATAAATAACAAGTGATTGATTTTCTTGGAGTATTGTAAATAAATTTATCCTTGGTTCACTAAAGATAATTTGTATACTTTTATTACTGTTAATTTCTTAGCTCAATTTGAATTAATCAACTAAGCGTCTTTTTCAATTCATAATTCCTTTACTTTCATTTAAAAATGAATATTTTAATCAAGCATCCTAATTAAGTAAAAGGAGTCAAGATTGTAAAATCTAGAAATTATTGAGCATATGTAAAAACATTGCCTACATACATAATCTATTCTCATATTATGGAATTAAGCAAACCATAATTATTAAAAGTGATTATAAAAATATTCATTAAGCATGCATATTTCCTTAATCTCTTCTAATTTAAAACCTTATTTTATTCCATTTGAATAATTGAACCGATTAAGCATACAAATTTAATTAAATAGAAATGGAATTAAATAAGTAGAGTAAGATTATGAAGAAATAACAATAATAAAAACATACTATATTAAAAATAATGACCTCAAAATTACATTACAATATTCTCTAAGAAAATCAATCTAGGGGTTTTAGCCCTCCATAATTAAAACAAACTAAAAATAAAAAGAAAATAACCCGGATGAAGAACTAACTGAAGAAGAAATAGAAACAGAGAAGAGGAAGAGGAAGAACGAATGGTTTCTGTGAAGAATGAGGTGCCTCTGAAGCCTTGCAATCCCTCCTATTTATAGGAGAAGAAATGGTGCCGGATATAATTAAAAATGACGAGTGGAATGTTAATGCGCAATTAATAAACTTCAGTGCTGTTTCCACTTCGATAATGCGTTATCTGATGTTTCCATTGATGAATCTGTGCCTGAACCGTTTCATCTAGGCAATTTTTGGGCAATTTTACACATAGGAATCGATTCCTAAGGGGTGGGAATTGATTCCCAAGCACATGAATCGATTCCTAGTTGTATGAATCGATTCCCAGGGTGCTTGAATCGATTCCTTGCTGTTCTTTTGTGTGGGAATCGATTCCCGGATTGGTGAATCGATTCCCAGACCTGTTCTGGTGCTTTTCTCGCATTTTTGACCATTTCTTGAGTCGTGGCTTCTTTCGTTTGACCTGTGGTAATTATTTTTCAATTACAGGCTTAATCACACACTACAAAACAAGAGAAAACCAACTTTTATTAAAAATTTATCCTTAATTCATTTTAAAATTATATATTAAATAAATCTCAAATGATGAAAATGTGTTAAAATGCAATATATTACACACAAAGTGATGGCAAATTATACACATTTAAATTGAGGAATTAAGGATAAATCATGCATCATCAAGGAGATAACATAGGAGAGTGAGTTATACATTCAAAATGATGAATATAAATATATTGTGATTATGTGTACATGCATTCAACCAACATGTGTGCTGTAACATCCTATTTTTTTTAATTGAATACATAAAATCAAGAAGGAAAAAATTCCAAATTTTAAGGTTAACAAACCGTGCATAACCTGCCTGAATTGATAAAACCGAGTACAGCGGAAGAGATAACCCCCTGAGCGAGCCCTTCAGCATTGCACACGCACTCGCTCACACGAGACTCCACGTCGCTTGGGCGAGGCAGCCCACTCGTTCGGGCGAAGTACCATTTGCTTGGACGATGCCACGACAAAAGCCTTCCAGCAGTACACCTTCGCTGGAGCGGATCCCTCATTCGCTAAAGCGAGAAGCCTCACTCGGCATTCGAACATCCATGCACTCGGTAAACGACTAAGTCCACTCGGAGGTCTTTCCTAAGTCCATTAGGTATTTCATAATTTAGCCTCTCAGATTCATCCATACGGCCACACCTATACTCTACTCGGATACTGGGAGCTGTCCCACTCGGATTCCAGAATTCCTTCTCACCTGGAATATACATTCTTCACTCGGATTATCAATGTTTCACACTTAGAACCCATTCCATCCTAAACCACTACACTAACTCCCATCCCAGGAGAGAATTGCTCAGGGTTTTCACTCGGAAATACGAACTCCTCCTCACTCGGGTTTTACTTATATTTTCACTCGGTAAAGACCGCTCTCATTATCACTCGGAGATTCTCCCATTAGATCTCACTCAGTATAGGTTCATCCAAGTATTTTACTCAGAGTCCATTGAAGTATCATTATTCGAAAATGAAGGCATAGCCATTTGCAGCCCCATTCAGAGTTGACTCCCCAATTACTTCTACTCGGAAATCATTAACTGAGCAATATTCTAACCATCCACACCCCTCAGTCTACCCAGACACAAACCACCCGTATACAACGTATAGGTACGTACATAATTATACACTCGGAATACCCAAAACCTTAACATCATTCATTCCTCAGCACCTGCTATCAATGTGAACTATATACGTATAAAAACATGCACTCGGGTCACAATAGCTTAAATTTCTTATATATATATATATATATTCGTATTCATTACACCACACTGATATTATGAGCCGACCAAGGCTACAACTGACGAAACATGACAAATTACAAAAATAAGCACTCTACGGTCGGAGTGCACCCCACTCGGACCTGAGACCTTATCATCACTTCAGAGTCCAACCTGCACACACCGAAAAATGGTGTAGGGGTGAGCTTTTGCATATAAGGTGACGGCTATTGACTCGGACTTTACCTCTATTCTCAATTATATAATTTACCGGGTTCAATCCATAACGATATATATATATTGCCAATTAATTTAAGGGTCAGACCACGTCATTCAATCGGAAGTTGTACAATAACATATATTCTCAATCATAGCATCACACTGCACTCAGCATCGGTATCAATACCCGTACATTCGTTCAGTCGGAATTCGCTCATACTACATCGTCTAGTCGGAGTTCACCCAATTCATTTAATCCATGCAATACACAATAATCTCACTAACAATACTCATAGACTCATGCATGCGGATACGACTTAAACAGTGAGTTCAGTGCAGATTCCTTCCCGGTCCCTCGTCCACTAGCCCTTTCCATGTGGCACCGGTCACCCCGTGACGTCTCGAGACCCAGCTCTAGCTCCATCGGCTACCACGGGTCCTCATGGATCTAACCAGGAATCTGACTGGAACTCGTTTTACATGACTCTAGATGCCTTTCCGACCCCCCGTCCTCATGGAACTGGTCAGGAATCTGGGAATCATCCCACATATGCAATCTCATGCAAATCCACAACAACATCCAAGCTTACCAAACGCGTCTCACACAGCCATCAATGGGTCACAACCGATCCCCCACACAGCAATCAGATTCATTCGGAATCCCACATTCCATTACAATAATCACATGCCTCTATCATAATAACTCATAACAGCAAGCATAGGGAACCACATTACAGTACATTCACTCAACATTTTTACAGAGTCAGCATACCTTTCCACACGGCATTCAAAATGGAAATCACGCATCAATTCACATCTCATGCATTCGGGGATAATGGTAACACACACACACATTCACTCAGCAAACTCAGATTTCAACAACATGCATCACAGAAGTATTAACAGGCACTCAAAGACGAGGTCACACAACCCTCAACCTTTCACAGATGTCCCAATCCGGAAGTTGCATGCACAATCAGTCAATCACCACACATCGATCTACACATTTCACACACATATTACATTAAAGCAAGCACCAGGGACCCGGTCATAAACCATACGCTTGACATGCAAAGCGCCCCCTACCTGCTGTCGGGGTTCAGAGACTCTTCAAGTTGCAGTGCTGACCGATCGTCCCTCCGTTACTCCTCCAATAGCCTTCGAGTTCAGCGTTGATCCTGGGCCAGAGTTGCTCCTTTCCTCCAACGGGTCCATCTCCTCCACAGCTCCAAAGCACTTCCAGCACAGCCTTCCAACTGGAATACCACAGCTCCAGGTAGAAGAAGAAGGAGAGGAAGAAGGCAATAGGGATGAAGGAGAGAACAGGGAGTGGAGTCAGAGCTGTGTTGATGTTCCTCCAGGAGCTCTCGACTCTCTCACTGTTCGAGTGGCGACGTGAATGAGAGTGAAGAAGAAGAGAAACAGGGAAGGAGAGACCATATACACGCACAAGGAAAGCTGCCAGCGTGAATAATGAGAGAAAGAGAGAGCTGAAGTTGTCTTATACTCCTAGGGACACATGCGTCCATTCGCCTGGCACTATTATTATTATTTATTCAATTATTTCTACCCAAATCAGTAATTACTCTAATTAACCATTAATCCTAATTCTGTAATTAACCTTTAATTAATAGCTTAACTTCAATCGGTAATTAAGTTAGAAATCGGGATGTTACAGTTCTCCCCCTCTCAAAAGAATTTTGTCCTCGAAATTCAAACACATGCTTAGCCTTAATAAACTACTCGGAAATCACTGACATACCACAATAAGCAGTTACACATCTATGTTCCTTAAGTATTCATCCATTGCTTAAATCCCAGTCGGCATAATTGGCCTCCAAAGCAATTCACCGATCGCTCCACCCGGAAAACCGGGACATTATGCTTAACACATTTTCACTCGGAAGTGGCACCATTGACTCGGAATAACATTCCTTTCTTTCACTCAGACTTACCTTAACAAACAGATCGGAATACCACAGCCATGTTCCGACTGAAACTCTTCGTCCATCCACGTTTTTGACTGCTTCGTAATTTCTAATCAGCATAAAACAACTCTTCATAGCCTTCATTACATTCGGGACTCCATTTCCCACGTAGTTACCCCCATTCAGCTCTGCCAGTTCACCCTAGCCATTGGCACTTTCCAGTTCTTTGGCCGCTCGGCCTTACATTCTCAACATCGATCGGCGTATTCACACCATCGGGTCTCCCGACTCAATGTGTCACTCGGCACAACCATGCGCTCACACAAAACATAGGCTTGACATTGGGTCACATGGGACACATTCAAGACGTTATTCGACCATTTGGGAAGAATCCAGTCGGTAAACTACATTACCGATTCCCTAGGATACCCACTACTGACCGATTCATTTCGGATTTAGCTCTCGGATTTCCAAATTTTTGGCCACGAGATTCCTTTCTTAACCGAAATGAACACTCAACGAGTTCCCATAAGCTTCAATTAGCACACTTGTCTGGATTTGCCTCGTACAGGTACCACACTCGGTCCATACATCTCAGCTTCTTAACCATTCCTTTGGCTAACTGCATGCCTATAACCTACGAATGTCACTCGGCCCTCTCACTCAAAAATTTCAATCGGGGTTTTAAGGACAGTTCTCATCCGGGAATCCTTCCACTTGTAGAATTTACTCATAATTCAAGCCTTCCGCGAAACCAACCCGAGTCCAAGCCCAGCAGTCCCAACCGCTGACCTGAGTACGATTTCAAATAAATCCTTCTCTTGGATATCTACTCCTCTTGGAGGTCCTTCACTCGGAGACTTCCTATTTACCAAATTTCCACTCGGAATCCAGGCTTACTCCAAATATAAATCTGAGTTCAATTCAGCAGCTTCACATCACCCGAACACAGCTATGAATAAGTTTACCGCTCGGTATTTTCTCTCCCTTGGGTAATTCACTCGAAAACTTGCACACTCGAAGTTCCAATTTCCGACGAGAAGTACTTTTCTTCTGGAAGACCACTTGGTTGGACATCCCAAGGGTATTAGGAATTCTACACTCGCTATCTTACTAGCAATTCCACTCGGAAGTGATACACTCCGAGTCAGTCACTCAAATCTTGCCTTACCCAGAAGGTTACGCTCAGACACCATTCCCTTAACTTAGTAATGATCCTCTCAATAAGGTTCTACTCAGAACCCCCAAAATTTTCACTCAGCAGTTCTTTCCCACAAGGACTTCACTCGGAATTGTCTCCACCCTCACACACTCGAAATTTACTAACCTTTCCCGAGTAATTCCTAACCTTACAATTTAGTTTGGCTCCCATCCTGGTTTCCTCATTAGGCTTACAGTATCACTCGGTTAACTTTTCAAAAACTCCAACTTCAGTGACAGTCGATCACCCTTCATATTCCATTACCAATCATCCTTTTAGTAGCCAATCCATACCCAACAACCTCTAATCCTCTCGGAAGCAGATACGTCAAAGTCAACAAACCCTCTACCTTCATTTTGGTACACAATCACATAACATTCATTTAAGATAACTCTCATCATCACTCGGAATCGTCTGAAAGACTCACCATCACCATAAGCAGTTACAGCTTCACCTGCCCGACTCATGAATTGCTGCATCCAACTTATAGGATGACGTCTCATTCCTATAGGGTTACAACAATTACATGGTCACTACAACGTGTACACTGCCACATTACCTATGGCAGGAAGAGTCATCTCAGAGCAGCATGCCTCACACGGACCAGACTTCACCCAACTAATACTAATTCACACGGTGGTTAATGGCAGTTCATACACATAAATAATACACCTACATCAACATCATGCAGCACATAGGGTACATCATGCATCAATAATCATGAAAATCATTTATCACCTCTGTAAAACAGAATTAAGGCAATACAACAATCGGCTTCTAGCCAGCACCGAGTAAATATTTCCTCTAAATCTTATTCCTCACAAACCATGGCTCGGACTAAATTCTCAGTTCTCAGTTATATAATGGCATCACTCATTCGGCTTCGTGCAATTCAGTCAGGATTAAGTAATTCATATTCACATATGTTGTCATAACACACCATAGACTCGGCAACGACACTAATACACATACAACCACTCAGTCGGATTTTATAACAATTATTCATGGCTATATTATTGTTCACTACAGCATGCACTATAACCATAACCACACATTGCACTCAACAATAGCATCAATATATATATATATATGTTCATCCGAGCGAATTTACTTAAATCAATTCTCAACTACATTAAGGATTTCATTCACTACATCATATCCAATCGGGAGTTGAACAATAACGTACATTCTCAATTATGACACCACATTACACTCGGTAACAGTATCGGTACATACATATTCATTCAGTCGGAATTCACTTATACGTCATCATCTAGTCGGGGTTCATTCAAATCTTTCAAATCCATGCAACCCATGTTAGTCTCCCTAACAACGTTCTCACACGCACCGATCAACTCACTCAGCTAATACTTACTCACAAGAATTAATGGTAATTCACATGTATATATATAAGCACATATTCTCATCAACATTATCATGATGCATCACGTAGGGCACGCCACACAGCAACAATCATGTAATATAATTTACCCCTACGGTAAAACAGTATAATGGCTACAGGCTTCCGACTTATACAAAAAAAATCATACACCTCTTCATTACTCATAAGTTAGCGCAACTCTCCTGATGACAATCGCCAAGTAGCAGTTACAATCACCCCAAAATGGTGTAATAACAGTCGGTTTCTGACCATTACCGTGTAATTGCTTCTTCCTTAGATCTTATCCACCATAAACCATACAGTATCATATACATATATATATGTATACGTGTGTACCAACATTCAATACATACACGCTATCATTCAATCAGAATCTATCTAGCCAGCTCTCGGCTATATCACTTACATTATTTACAATCCCATATAATCACAGCCATAGGCTCACCTTGCACTTAGCGACAACATCAACACATATATATTCAATCATCCAATCGGAATATCAAATTCACATTCGGCCATACAATTCATATCATTCACCACAGCATGCATTACAGCCACAACATTAATATACATACATTCATTTAATCGGATTCCATTCAATCATGTTATTCTAAATAACATTCCACATATTCATGTAATTCATATTGAGCTCAACAGCCATTATAGAGTGCACACATTCCTTTCACCCGGGTTTAAAAGGGACTCCTCACTCTGAATTATTTAGTCACTCTTCACTCGGGAAACCTCAACAGTTATCACTCGAAGGGTATCCGGATCGATTCCCACTCGGTGTCACCCGTCCTCTTCACTCATTCTTACTCAGCAACTATAATCTCTTCTACTCTGGTTTTCCCACTAAGTCAAGACTCGCTCGGATTTTCTATCTACTTAATGATTTATTATAATGGATCCACTCAGAGTCGTAGGTGTCATCTTCTGATCGGTAAACTCTTGCTCGGCATCACACTGTTTCATTCACTCGGGATTACCTAGGTTTCCTTTCACTCGGAGGGAGTCACTAACTCTCTTCCCACGTCAACACTCGTCTCCATTTTTGACTTATAGTTAAACTAATCTCTCGCACACAACAAATACGCATACGTATATTACTCGGATCTTCATGCACAGTATAGGAGTTCACGCAACATGGAGGGTGTAATTAATTACAGGCACTAATTTATGTCTTCTACTCCAAGGGTTCAGGTTCAAGTAAAAGGAACTAAGGCTAACACATTCCTTGTATCTCAAATCATATACTAGTCATTCATCACACGTTCAAATTCCTCAGCAAGGCACAGGCATACAACCACATCATTCATATACCAAATCATCAAACACATACAATACCGATTAAGTCAGGGCATACAATCAATCGGACCAGGAGGGAAATGACCTCCTATTCACAAATCAATATCACAATAATGATGACCACTCGGTCATACTGCATACAACCGCTTACACTCGGTAAGCATACCTTGGCCTTGGACCTTTCGGTCTGCTCTGATACCAAAATGTAACATCCTAATTTTATTTTTTTTAATTGAATAAATAAAATCAACAAGGAAAAATTCCAAATTTTAAGGTTAACAAACCGTGCATAACCTGCCTGAATTGATAAAACTGAGTACAGCGGAAGAGATAACCCCCTGAGCAAGCCCTTCAGCATTGCACACGCACTCGCTCACACGAGACTCCATGTCGCTTGGGCAAGGCAGCCCACTCGTTCGGGCGAAGTACCATTCGCTTGGACGATGCCACGACAAAAGCCTTCCAGCAGTACACCTTCGCTGGAGCGGATCCCTCATTCGCTAAAGCGAGAAGCCTCACTCGGCATTCGAACATCCATGCACTCGGTAAATGATTAAGTCCACTCAAAGGTCTTTCCTAAGTCCATTCGGTATTTCATAACTTAGCCTCTCAAATTCATCCATACGGCCACACCTATACTCTACTCGGATACTGGGAGCTGTCCCACTCAAATTCCAGAATTCCTTCTCACCTGGAATATACATTCTTCACTCGGATTATCAATGTTTCACACTTAGAACCCATTCTATCCTAAACCACTATACTAACTCCTATCCCAGGAGAGAATTGCTCAGGGTTTTCACTCAGAAATACGAACTCCTCCTCACTCAGGTTTTACTTATATTTTCACTCGGTAAAGACCGCTCTCATTATCACTCGGAGATTCTCCCATTAGATCTCACTCAGTATAGGTTCATCCAAGTATTTTACTCAGAGTCCATTGAAGTATCATTATTCGAACATGAAGGCATAGCCATTTGCAGCCCCATTCGGAGTTGACTCCCCAATTACTTCTACTCGGAAATCATTAACTGAGCGATATTCTAACCATCCACACCCCTCAGTCTACCCAGACACAAACCACCCGTATACAACGTATAGGTACGTACATAATTATACACTCGGAATACCCAATACCTTAACATCATTCATTCCTCAGCACCTGCTATCAATGTGAACTATATACGTATAAAAACATGCACTCGGGTCACAATAGCTTAAATTTCTTATATATATATATATATTCGTATTCATTACACCACACTGATATTATGAGCCGACCAAGGCTACAACTGACGAAACATGACAAATTACAAAAATAAGCACTCTACGGTCGCAGTGCACCCCACTCGGACCTGAGACCTTATCATCACTTCAGAGTCCAACCTGCACACACTGAAAAATGGTGTAGGAGTGAGCTTTTGCATATAAGGTGACGGCTATTGACTCGGACTTTACCTCCATTCTCAATTATATAATTTACCGGGTTCAATCCATAACGATATATATATATTGCCAATTAATTTAAGGGTCAGACCACGTCATTCAATCGGAAGTTGTACAATAACATATATTCTCAATCATAGCATCATACTACACTCAGTATCGGTATCAATACCCGTACATTCGTTCAGTCGGAATTCGCTCATACTACATCGTCTAGTCGGAGTTCACTCAATTCATTTAATCCATGCAATTCACAATAATCTCACTAATAATACTCATAGACTCATGCATGCGGATACGACTTAAACAGTGAGTTCAGTGCAGATTCCTTCACGGTCCCTCGTCCACTAGCCCTTTCCGTGTGGCACCGGTCACCCCGTGATGTCTCGAGACCCAGCTCTAGCTCCATCGGCTACCACGGGTCCTCATGGATCTAACCAGGAATCTGACTGGAACTCGTTTTACATGACTCTAGATGCCTTTCTGACCCCCCGTCCTCATGGAACTGGTCAGGAATCTGGGAATCATCCCACATATGCAATCTCATGCAAATCCACAACAACATCCAAGCTTACCAAACGCGTCTCACACAGCCATCAATGGGTCACAACCGATCCCCCACACAGCAATCAGATTCATTCGGAATCCCACATTCCATTCAGATTCATATGCCTCTATCATAATAACTCATAACAGCAAGCATAGGGAACCACATTATAGTACATCCACTCAACATTTTTACAGAGTCAGCATACCTTTCCACACGACATTCAAAATGGAAATCACGCATCAATTCACATCTCATGCATTCGGGGATAATGGTAACACACACACACATTCACTCAGCAAACTCAGATTTCAACAACATGCATCACAGAAGTATTAACAGGCACTCAAAGATGAGGTCACACAACCCTCAACCTTTCACAGATGTCCCAATCCAGAAGTTGCATGCACAATCAGTCAATCACCATACATCGATCTACACATTTCACACACATATTACATTAAAGCAAGCACTAGGGACCCGCTCATAAACCATACGCTTGACATGCAAAGCGCCCCATACCTGCTGTCAGGGTTCAGAGACTCTTCAAGTTGCAGTGCTGACCGATCGTCCCTCCGTTACTCCTCCAACAGCCTTCGAGTTTAGCGTTGATCCTGGGCCAGAGTTGCTCCTTTCCTCCAACGGGTCCATCTCCTCCACAGCTCCAAAGCACTTCCAGCACAGCCTTCCAACTGGAATACCACAGCTCCAGGTAGAAGAAGAAGGAGAGGAAGAAGGCAATAGGGAGGAAGGAGAGAACAGGGAGTGGAGTCAGAGCTGTGTTGATGTTCCTCTAGGAGCTCTCGACTCTCTCACTGTTCGAGTGGCGACGTGAATAAGAGTGAAGAAGAAGAGAAACAGGGAAGGAGAGACCATATACACGCACAAGGAGAGCTGCCATCGTGAATAATGAGAGAAAGAGAGAGCTGAAGTTGTCTTATACTCCTAGGGACACATGCGTCCATTCGCTTGGCACTATTATTATTATTTATTCAATTATTTCTACCCAAATCAGTAATTACTCTAATTAACCATTAATCCTAATTCTGTAATTAACCTTTAATTAATAGCTTAACTTCAATCGGTAATTAAGTTAGAAATCGGGATGTTACATGTGCTTTGCTATAAATCATCAATTCATTATTAAACCATCATCAAGATATTATCTTAGGCATATAAGCTTCATCATTCATAATTCATGTCAAGCACAAGCACATACACAATCACATAGCCCTACATCATTATGGGCATTCACAGTCATCATCATTATGTCATTTAAATCTTTAATCAATTAACACTCTCTCAAGAGGTTCTCATCTCATTTTGGTCATCTCTATCTCAAATGCTATACACCTGTGGCTAATGCATATGTCAACTGTTTAATGCATATGTAATGGATCTATATCATTCCATCAAGTGATCGCAACCACCATATGATTCATTTCACATCGGTTTCCCACCTCACAAGGGGTACTCCCTTTAGCAGCCTCGCAAGGTGCTTTTCTCGTGACCGCAACCACGTATATCAATTCTCATTACATTGGTTTCCCGCCTTGTAAGGGGTACTCCCTCCTCGTGATCGTAACCACGGGACATCAAAGAAACTCGCAAGCCCTTTTTCATCTGAAGAACCAAGTGATCGCAACCACTGGCTTATCATAATACAATCCCACAAGATGTCTCATTGTGATCGCAACCACATATCAATCGTTTCATAATGGTTTCCCTCCTTGCAAGGGGTACTCCATCCTCGTGATCGCAACCATGGAATATCATAGGAACTCGCAAGCCCTTTTTTCATCGCAAGTACCAAGTGATCGTAACCACTTAATCAATGCTATGCCATGCCATGAATGCAATAATGCAATAATGTATATGCCAATCAACCTCACAAGGATATATTTAGTTTTGTTAGCATTAGCATATTATATATTTAGTTTTGTTAGCATTAGCATACAATCAACCATAAGGCCCCTCAAGGCACAACATTCATATTTTCATAAATCCACACTTGGTAATCATAGCATATCAATCATCATAGCATTTATCCACGCATGAAAACCAACAAGATATGTTAACAAACACATTTCAAGTTCATAGCATCACATGCTAGCCAATACAATTCAAGTTACATATACAATATTTCACTTGCATCAAACACAATGGCATAGCAATAATAATAATCACCGTTTTATCAAGGGTATGTTCAATAACAATATCCCTTTTTATTCAACATCATAAATCATTATTCAATATGTATGGCATCATCCATTTTTAATCACCATTTATAACTTTTTTCAAAATTCATTGAGTTATAATAACTCATTGCCATTCAATTGTCCCGTCATTAGTTTCATTGTCAATTAAGGTGTGTCATACAATCACATCATTTACTTTTTATTGTGATTCATAATATATCAATAGAGGGGACACATACCTGTTTTCATAACATAGCATAGGCATACACATACCTGGCCATGGCCTTAAGGCATTCCCCAATCACCACTAAGATACACCACACATGTATCCCTAGTGAATTCACTCATTTTTACATAATAAAAGGGGTTTTGGATACTAATGAGCTCATGATAAATTTCAACATCAAGACATGAGGAAAGCTCTTTTCCATTCTCGAAAATAGTGGGATATGTCACAAATATGACCTATTAATCCCAATTTGATAACCATAAAAAGTTGGGCTCAATACCCTATTAAATTTCAATTTTATGACGTAGTAGGTCCGGTGTTTTATGCCTAATGAGAGTTAGAAAACTCCAATTAATGTGAGACTAATTCTCACACCTCCGTAACACAATTGTATACAATTTTCATGCAGAAGTCAGAGGCCAAAAATGTCATTAAGATGCCCAAACGGGCCAATAATAGCAAAAGACGCTTATTGAGCAATCCTGTCATAATCGATTACGATAATTGCTTACAACTGAAACAGAATATTTGTAATAGATTATGATAATCGATTACACCTGAAGCTAATCAATTACGCCTGAAACAGAATGTTCGTAATCGATTACACTAGTCTTTGTAATCAATTACGTCATATTAGAATGTAGAAATTATGCAGGAAAATGCATGATTTTGGACTTCTAACCCCTCTAACTCTTTCATATCAACTCCAAATGCTACCAAATTTTGACTCCAACTAAATGGCACCATTTATGACGTATGGCTACCAGTCTCACTCAAAAATTCCTTAAGATGAGTGACTTATGTGTATAAACGCATTTTACCCATTTTAAGTCATTTTAATGCAACTCAAGGGTCATTTCTCACTCAAATTGACTCATTCCAATTTCCACAAGTTTTAATTCATATATGGAAGCTATTGGAACTATCCTAGGTCATCAAAACTACATAAAACTCTATTTGACCCATTCACTTCCATGATTATACATAAAAATGCACTTTGGAAACTACAACAAGGCTTAAACCATTCAAACCACATCAAACATGCATTGTCTTTCAATCTTATCATTAATACCATCACAATGGTTATTACATTCAATTAATTTCTCAATTATCAAAGACATATACTTCAACCCCTCAAGGATGGTTCATTAACATGTACATATTTTAACCCCTCATGGGTTATTCACCAACTTATATACACATATATTATCACCAATAGCCAACAATTTGTCATTCATAACATTTCACTATAAACATGGCAAGGCAAGCATGAGTATCATGATATACATAAATCACTAATTATTCTACTCATGCATCTCCTACCTCGAGGGAAGAGCCACAATGACTCACCCGCTTTGAATGTTTCGCCACATTGCCCGGAATGCCATCTCCTATTAACACACATACACACACATGTACTCAATTTATGAGCCAACACAAGGCCTCATCACAAATTTAAATAATTGACACATCACTTAGAGTTTAATATCAAGTCCTAGACTTGCTAAAACACCAATTCATACTATTGTGTTAGGTTTCAGGAATTCCTTTCCCAAAACCATGATTCTCTAAATCTCAAAGGGGCTAACCACACCCAACGACAACAAGATCACATCCTTTATTCATAAATACATCCAATCATCATATAAATCATCCATTCACCGTCATTATTGTAATATCCCCATTTTAATTAAAGCAACCTAGTTAAATAACAAGTCAACAAGTCAACACCTCCCTTAATTTAATTAACTAAGAAGTAATAGGATAATTAACGTGGAAGCATGGTGGCATGGGCAGGATTATCGCGTTTCCCCATCCCACCATCCTGTTCTTCACGCGGGTACTTATACAGGCGAGGCCATGCTCTTCACACAGAGAATTCCGCGAACTCCCTTCTTCATTCCTCTTGTTTTCTCTCTTGCCTTCTCCGCCCTCCAGTCCATCCCCTGCTTCGAGAACCAAGGCGACGGTGCTAGAGTGGAGTGGAACTCCCCACACGAGAGAGGACGATCGCCGAGTGAAGCAGAAGAGAGAAGAACCACCACCCAAGCAGGAAGAAATCCCTCAGAGTTTCGTAATTGGTAGGGGGAGTATCTTCTATCTTAAATGCATGGGTTATGAACAGGTTTCGAGTGCTGATGCTTGCTATATCCGTGCTCTGATGGTGTATTGCGTTGCATGTGAGTGTGTATAGTTCAGTTGCATGACGAGTGAGAAATGAGTGTTGCATGTTAGCACCTTTCATACAGGTATGTGCTGCAGGATCTCACATTGCATGTCGGGTTGTATCAATATGAATGCTTTAATAAATTGTTGTGTATAGGAAATGCCTGCTTTAAACAGATTCTGACGCTGTCTTACACCGATTGCATGTTAGGATGGGATGAATTGAAATGCCTGAGCAAACTTGTGATTTTTAGAATGATGCATGCGTTGAATGAAGCTGTAAACTGATTGCATGTCTTGATCGAACGAAATGTTGTGGATGTCTGAATATGGAATGATAACTGATTGCATGGAAGCTATATATTGAGTCCGGATAATGTGTACTACTGATTGCATGGTGTGTGTGTGTGCTTGAATGCGAGAATGCATGCGTGAAATAAATGTTGTGCGTCGAATCCGCGTGTGGCGCATGGGATGCGTTGTGCTGGGAGCACGTAGTGTGAGACACTACCTTCGGTCATCCAGCGTGGGACGCTGTAAAATCCTTGAGTGGGACTCGGGGTAGCCCTTGAGTGGACTCGGGCTGTCTGTGAACACCGCCGTTGGCGCTGAGAGCGTTGGTGTCACCTGTGGACAAACGGTTGGGTACCTGTAAAACGGCCAAGCAGCTGGGAGCTGATCTGATAGCTGAGAGCTATGTATAAAAAGGCTGAGATGCCTACGTTGCAACGTCTGACCGATACACACGATGCGGAACCAAGTGAAACCTTCTGTGCTTATCATTGTTAATATTACTATTACTGTTAATGTTGTTGAAATTGGTTAAGTATGCCGAGTGGGAAGTGAATGGGTAAATGCGTAGGACTGAGTGGATGCTCTGTGCATGTGTTATTGACTGAAATTTAATTATGCATTTGATATCGTGTATGAGTATACTGAACGTGTATGCCAAGTAATCCATTCCGTGTGTACGTACCCTAGATGCTGAATGAAAACTGTTTCATGAATATACGTATACATATATATGCATGCAAGCGTATCCGTGTCATTGGAAATGCTATGACTACAGTCGAGTGACGACCGGTAAATATAGAACGGTAAGAGTTACTCATATATGTCTTGACCGATGGATGTTGTCCTGATCTTAATCGTGTTGTACGTATATGTATTGTTATGTAATTGGCAGATAACCTGAGTCGGTATCTATCATTTAAAATCTAAGATGCTCACCCCTGCAGTGGCCATTTTTCAGTGAATGTCTCTCGAGATGAGGATCAGAAGCAGAGCTGGAACGCTAAGCGAAGTGCTGATGCATTTGGAAGGCTTAATTAATGCGATGTTAGATTAAGCCCTGACTGGTTCATGTCTGATATTAGTGTTTTGGGATAAATAGAACCTTATGGACAAGGAGAAACCCGATTTTGTGTTGTAAATGTTGACATACGCTCTTTTATATATATATGGATGTGTGGTTTCGTGTGTGACATGCTATGTGCTACCTTGTTTCATACTTGTGCTTTAATGGATACGCAGGGATAGCATGATTTAACAGGCTATAGCCAAGTCTGAGTGAATTATGAATTGTCTCTAGGAAGACTTATGTCGGATACGTTTGGGCAGAGTCGTACCCCGCCTGAAGCATGGGGGCAATTCGCCCAAGCGTGAGGACTCGCGCTGAAGCGAGTAATTATCAGAGTGAGATACCGCCCATTATCCTTCCTATCCGTTGTGGCGCTAGTGCGACCCCGACAATGGTGTTGACCCCGGCTCGAATGTTGTGGTCGAGTCCGCCCAGGCGTCGTCATAATTAGCTGAGTTGGGCGGAATAAGTTCAGGCTCCTCCTTCCTCCACAACCTACTACCGCATATGTACACTGTGACGTCCAAATTTTGAAGTTAAAAACCGAGAGAGAGAGGAGTTCAATTAGTGGTTTAGGGTGGATTGGATCCTAAGTGTAAGGCATTGATAATCCGAGTGAAAGATGTAAAGTCCGATTGAGAAATTACCTTGTGTTTGTGGGGCGTCGTGCTGACCTCGCTTAGGCGGTGTCATACCTCGCCCAAGTAACTAGGACGGTTCGCCCAAGCGCGTGGAACCATGCTGAAGCAAGCAGATATCAACGTGAGACTCCGCCTATGTACCTTCCTCCTCCGTTGTCGCCTTATTATGTCTCGCTGGGCGGTGTTGGACATCGCCTGAGTGAGTGGACGTTGTGATGTAGCCCGTCTAGGCGTTGTTGTGCCTTGCTGAACTGGACGGCGGTGTAATCACTTCCTACTGAACGAACTAGTGTTACTCGTGGAAGAGTTTCTCCTTTAGAATTTCCCTCCATCCGCTATTGCATTATCACACCCCGCCTAGGCGGTATCAGACCCCATCTGAGTGAGCCAATGATATTACGTAATCCGCCCTGGCGCTGGTCTGTTACACTAAACCCACGAACCGGTTCCAGTCTTAGCCTTTCCGTCATTGCCATATGCGTATGAGTGTTTTTATTTCCCTTGCCTGCTTCCTTCTATATCGAATAATACGTGACTGCTTTTGTGAAAAATTTTCTCATATTTTTGGAATTATTAGTTACAAACAATAAGGTGTTACATTTTGGTATCAAAGCGGACCGAAAGGTCCAAGGCCAAGGTAAGCCTACCAAGTGTAAGTGGTTGTGTGTATGATCATGATTGTTGTGGTGTGAATTTAACTTGACTGGTACTCTGTTACTGACTCATGGGTGGAGGAGTTGTTCCTCCTGACCCGACTAATTGTGTGAGAACACATAATGGGCTAAGTTACTAAGTATTAGACTAAATTCCGATTGGGATTAGGTAACTAGGAATACTTATCCTTGAATGTTGATTTCAGGATAAGGGATGGCACATCGCCAAAGCATTGAGACTATAGCTACGGCATTCCAACGCTTTGCAGACGTGTTTGAAAGGCAGGGCCAGCCTCGAGCTGAGGAGGGCCAACTAATGGACCGCTTCTTAAAGAGGAAGCCGAGTGAATTCTTAGGAGGACGGAACCCTGAGACGGCGTTTAAGTGGACTCAGGAATTAGAGAGGATCTTTGGGGGTCTTCGCTGTACCGAGGCCCAGAAGGTAGAATGTGCAGTGTACATGCTGCGAGACGAAGCGGAGAACTGGTGGAAAATAGCCAGAAGCCGATTCCCCGAAGATGATAATCAACTGACGTGGAACGATTTCAAGGCCTGCTTCTTAGAGAAATACTTTCCCGACACAGTGAGGAGTCAGAAAGAGCTGGAGTTTATGGAGTTAAAACAGGGCTCCATGACTGTGGAAGAATACGCGACCAGATTCGAGGAATTGTGCCTATTCTATCCACCCTTCCAGCAGCCTGGGACGGAGAACTCAAAGTGCCTTAAGTTTGAGAACGGATTGAGATCGGATATTAAGAGGGCTTGCAGATACCATGAGATACGGAGTTTCCCTGCACTAGTGAACAAATGTAGAATATTTGAGGAGGACGATAAAGCCCATTCGAACCAGAGCAACAGAAACCACTATTCCCTGAGGCGCCAATGACCTCGTTTCAAAAAGCCAAGCAATGCCAATAGGAACAAGCCTTTTTCCAGATATGGGGGTCAGAATCAACCTGAAAGACGACCAGTGGTAGGAGACGGAAGGTGTTTCAAGTGTGAAGGAAATCACTTTGCCAGAGACTGCAAGGATGATGGTGATGTAGTGTGCTTTCACTGCAACAAGAAGGGACACATTCGCCCCGACTGCCCCCAACTACACCAAGGAAACGTTAATATGCGTCAAGGGAGATTTCAAGAAAGGAACCGAGTGAATGATGACCAACGTCCTGGTGGCAGAGGCAACGGAGCCAGAGGAGACGGGATGCGAGGGAGGAATACCGGCCCAACAGCGATAGGAAGGATCTACACCATCAACGCTGAGGATGTTGCACTAGCAAGCGACCTAGTACAATGTAAGTGCTCACTTGGAATGAATACGCTTAATGTTGTTTTTGATTCGGGAGCCACCCATTCTTTTATAGCTGACGAGTGTGTAGAGCGTCTGAAATTACCGACTGTATCTATGGATCGGATCTTGGAAGTGACCAGCCCGACTGGCACTAATGTGTTCACATCGTCAATGTGTAAAGACGTAGTGTTTGTGTTGTATGATCGGAGTTTCACCTTCGATCTGATTTGCATGCCCTTGAAGGGTCTTGGCATCGTGCTCGGAATAGATTGGCTTTCAGCCAATAAGGTATTAGTAGATTGTAGAAGCCGAGAGATAGTTTTTCCGAGACAGCCCACTGAGAATGACACGGCACCAGGTATGACCCAATTGTTTATGATGCTTTGTCTAACCGAGGGTGAGAGTAAAATCTGAGTGAATGAAATCCCGATTGTCTGCGAATTCCCAGAAGTGTTCCCTGAAGACGTTCCGAGTGTGCCTCCCAATAGAGAAGTTGAATTCTCTATAGACTTGATCCCTGGAGCCGAGCTGGTCTCCAGCGCACCCTATAGAATGTCCTCAACTGAATTGGCTGAGTTGAAGAAACAAGTGGATGAGTTACTCGAAAAGCAGTTCATTAGACCAAGCGTATCACCATGGGGCGCACCCGTACTACTTGTTAAGAAGAAGGATGGCAGCATGAGACTTTGTATAGATTACCGACAGCTAAACAAACTCACAATCAAGAATCGGTACCCACTGCCCAGAATTGATGATTTAATTGACCAGCTGCGTGGAGCCTCAGTCTTCTCAAAAATCGATCTACGATCGGGATATCACCAAATCCGAGTGAAGGACTCGGACATTCCTAAGACTGCCTTTAGGACTCGGTATGGTCACTACGAGTATGTAGTGATGCCGTTCGGTGTGACCAAAGCCCCTGCTGTTTTCATGAATTACATGAACAGCATATTCCACTCCTTCTTAGATCGGTTTGTTGTTGTTTTCATCGATGACATCCTAGTTTATTCTAAGACGTCTGAGGAGCACGAGGGACATCTCCGAGCGGTACTCCAAGTGTTGAAGGAGAAACAATTGTTTGCAAAGCTTTCGAAGTGCGAATTCTGGATGGATGAGATCCACTTCCTCGGGCATGTGATTTCCGAGCGAGGCGTCTCGGTGGATCCTGCGAAGATAGCTGCTGTAATAGCATGGGAGAGGCCCAGGTCGGTCTCGGAAATAAGAAGTTTTATGGGCTTGGCAGGTTACTATAGGAGGTTCATCGAAGGTTTTTCTAAACTGGCATTACCACTGACTAAATTGACTCGGAAAAACGTTCCTTTCGTGTGGAGTCCCGAGTGTGAGCACAGCTTCCGAGAGCTGAAGAATAAGTTGACGACTGCTCCGGTGTTGGCATTACCCGAGTTACAAGAGAGCTTTGTGGTCTATTGTGACGCATCAGGACTCGGATTAGGGTGTGTACTCATGCAGAAAGACCGAGTGATAGCATATGCCTCTCGACAATTAAGACCTCACGAGCAGCATTACCCGACTCATGACTTGGAGCTGGCAGCAGTGGTTTTTGCATTGAAAATCTGGAGGCATTACTTGTACGGGTCCAAATTTGAAGTGTACAGCGATCATAAGAGCCTCAAATACCTATTCGACCAAAAGGAGCTGAACATGAGGCAGAGAAGATGGATTGAGTTTTTAAAGGACTACGATTTCGAGTTAAAATACCACCCAGGTAAGGCAAACGTCGTGGCCGACGCATTGAGTCGGAAATCCCTCCACATGGCAGCAATGATGGCGAAAGAAGTAGAGTTGTTGGAGCGGTTCCGAGACATGAACTTGTATGTCAACACCCCCTCTTCTCAGAAAATGACAATCGGTACGTTGAGGATTGCCAATGAATTCTTAAAATCCGTGTACGAGCAGCAACAGGCGGACTCTTACCTAGCTGAAATGAAGGAAATTCAGGCCAAAGGAAAGGATTTATCCTTGGCCGAGGGGTCAGATGGGATCTTCTGGGTGAGAGACAGAATATACATACCGAGTGGAGGAAGATTGAGAAGAATGGTGCTTGACGAAGCCCACAAAAGCTTACTCAGCATTCACCCAGGAACCACGAAAATGTACCACGACTTGAGGAGGCAGTTCTGGTGGCCCGGACTAAAGAAGGATGTGGCGGAATACGTGGCCCGGTGTATCACTTGTCAGAAATCGAAGGTAGAGCACCAAAAACCGTACGGTGCAATGCAACCCCTAGAGATCCCCGTGTGGAAATGGGACTCAATTGCAATGGATTTCATCATGGGATTACCCAAAAACCGAGCGGGCCATGATGCAATTTGGGTCATTGTCGACCGACTGACGAAGAGTGCACACTTCTTACCTGTAAATATGAAGTACCCATTGCATAAGTTGGCTCGGATCTACATTCAAGAAGTTATCCGTGTAACATCCCCGTTTTAAAATTTAATGCTGAATGAAGAATAAACCATTAAGATTTGATTTTTAACTAAGAAATAACTATTAATTGCATTTAACTACTTAGGATTAAGCCATTAAAATATTAAAAATGGTGGTGGTCAGGGGATGGGGTGGAGTGCACATGACTGCTGGACACGCACTCTCCCATCCCACTCTTCTTTTACTGTGTGCATGCATATATATATATATATAAGCGTGAGCCTTTGGCGGAAAAAAAGAAACGCACTTGCTATTTCTTCAGACTCCCTTCTCCGTCACTTCATTCTCTACTTCCTCCCTTCGTCTTCATCTTTCTTCTTCTTTTATCTTACTCTTCGCTCCTGGAGGTCTTGGTTGCAGTACTGGAGAACGGACCACACTTCATCCCAGAATCAGGCGCAGGATACGACAAAGCTAAGGAAGACCGGACGAACCAGGAGAAGGACATCGGACCCAACAACAAGAACGAAAAAGGTTTCTGAGGATTCTTCTAAAGGTAGGGGGCGCTTGCATGTCGAATGCATGGTCTAAGAACGGTACCGGATGAACGTATTGCTGAGTGCGGGTGTGTGTGTGTGCATGTATTTATAATCATTAGAACTGATGCTGTGCATGTGTGCATGTATTCACAATTACTAAAACTGATGCATGATTTGAGATTCTGATAGTGATCTTCGTGGCGATGGTGTAGCCTGTTCGTGGATGATAATGATGGATCTATTTTGTTGTCACTATGAAAAGTATGTATGTGCATGTTCTTAATTGGATTGCTCAATGTTGTTAGTCTGATGACCGATTGTAACATGCGCTGGTGTGACTGACTGAATGATTACGAGTAGTGGGGGATATCCGTTCTTACTTAATGACTACGGTAAGGTGTTCATGGCGCGATGATGTGTAATAATGAATGTGTTAGTTGCATGAGTAAGAGTGGGGTGACCCATGGAAGGTCAAGAACCCCAAGGGAAACGACTTCCAGTTACCAACCCTGGCTAGATCCCAATAGAGCTCGTGGTAGCCGTTGGAGCTAGAGAAGAGAGTCTCGAGACGCCGTAGGGAGGCCGGTGCCACCTGGTAAGAGCTGAGGGACGAGGGGCCAAAAGAAAAGGGGACCGTAACTAAGAGTCTTTACCCGAGTCGGATCCGCAGGCATGCATATAGAAATAAGGCTGATTGTGGTGATGTATAAATCTATGTATGTGCATGTGTATGATTTTGAATGCATGAATATATATTTAGATGTGGAATAAACTCTGTGAATTATGTGTGTCATGAATGTTGTTTGAACTGTATGAATTTGGTTACTTGAGAAAGGTTGAGTGATAGCAGGAGCGTGTACTGACGCTGATACCGAGTCTGTGAGTATCATTTTACATGTAAAAGCTCACCCCTGCAGTGGCCATTTTCAGTGAATGTCTCTCGTGAGGAGGATCAGAAGCAGAGCTGGAATGCTGGGCGGAGTGCTGATGCATTTGAAAGGTTTAATTAAGGCGTCGTTAGATTAAGCCCGGACTGGCTCATACCGGATGTTAATGTTTTGGGGATGAATAGAACTTTACGGGCAAGGAGAAGTCCGATTTTGTATTGTAAATATTGACATGCACTTTTATGTATATATATGGATGTATGGTTTTGGTGTGTGTGATGCTATGTGCTGCCTTGTTTCATAATTATGCTTTAATAGATACGCAGGGACAGTCTGATTGAGCAGGTTATAGCCAAGTCTGAGTGAACCGAGAATTGTCTTAGGAAAATTTATGTCGGATACGTTGGGCGGAGTCGTACCCCGCCTGAAGTATGGGAGCAATCCGCCCAAGCGAGAGGACTCGCGTTGGAGCGATGTAGTTGTTAGAGTGGGACACCGTCCAATTATCCTTCTTATCCGTTGTGATACTAACGCAATCCGGACCCCGATGTTGACCCCGAATTGGGCGTTATGGCTAAGTCCGCCCAGGCGTCGACATACTTAGTTGAGCTGGGTGGAATAGGTTCAGATCCCTCCTTTCTCCACAACCTACTAACGTATATGTACCCTGTAACTTCTCGTTTTTCTGAGTGAAATGCGAGTGTGAGGATTTACTTAGTGAACCCTTGTCCATACCCGATGGAGGAAATTACCTTGTAGTTGTGTTAAAGAGGCGTTATGTAGATTTCGTTTAGGCGGCGTCATACCTCGCCCAAGTAACTAGGACAGCCCGCCCAAGATAAATATACCCCGCCTAGCCAAGTAGGATGATTCTAACTCCGCCTTTCCACCGAATGCTACGCGTGTGAATGTATTAATATATTTCCCTTATCTATTCCTCCCGTTGAGTGACCAGTATTACTCGAAGGGAAGCCTCATTGCGAAATCTCCTCTATCCGCTGCTGCATTACCATACTCCGCCTGGATGGTGTCAGACCCCGTCTGAGCGAATAAACGGTCTTGTGCAATCCGCCTTAGTGTTGGTGCGTTACGATAAACCCATTGAGCCGGCCCCAGTTTTAGTTTCCCTGTAGGTTGCTATGTGCGTGTGAATGCTTTTCGTTCTTCCTTGCCTGCTTCCTCATAAATCGAATAATACGGGACTGTTTTGTGAAAAAATTTTCTCATATTTTTGGAATTTTTAGTTGCAATTAATTAGGGTGTTACATTTTGGTATCAGAGCGGACCGAAAAGTCCAAGGCGAAAGTATGCTTACCCAGTGTAAGCGGTGGTGTGTGTGTCTTTTTGATTGAATGGTTGAAATTGTTCTGATGCTAGTTGACTTGATTGATGATTGACTTGAGGACAAGGGGTTGTTTTCCCCTGGTCCGATTGTGTGTATGACTTAGGCGAATGACATAATGTGCTAAGCTATTAATTGTTGGACTAATAACTAGATCGGTAGAAAGTGGCTCCGTATACTTATCCTTAAATGTCAATTTCAGGATAAGGAATGGCGCATCGTCAAAGTATGGAGGCTATAGCCACAGCATTCCAACGCTTTGCTGATGTGTTTGAAAGGCAAGGCCAAACTCAACCTGAGGATGGCCATGTGCTGGACCGCTTCCTGAAGAGGAAGCCGAGTGAATTCTTAGGAGGACGGAACCCTGAGGCGGCGTTCAAGTGGACTCAGGAATTAGAGAGAATTTTTAGGGGTCTTCACTGTACCGAAGCTCAGAAGGTGGAATGCGCAGTGTATATGCTGCGAGATGAAGCGGAGAATTGGTGGAAGATAGCCAGGAGCCGCTTCCCCGAAGATGACAATCAACTGACGTGGAACGATTTCAAGGCCTGCTTCTTAGACAAATACTTTCCCGACACAGTGAGGAGTCGGAAAGAGCTGGAGTTTATGGAGTTAAAACAGGGCTCCATGACTGTGGAAGAATACGCGACCAGATTTGAGGAATTGTGCCTATTCTATCCGCCCTTCCAGCAGCCAGGAACGGAGCACTCCAAGTGTCTTAAGTTTGAGAACGGACTGAGATCGGATATCAAGAGGGCCTGCAGATACCATGAAATCCAGAGTTTCCCTGCCTTAGTGAACAAGTGTAGAATATTCGAAGAGGATGACAGGGCCCATTCGGGCCAGTGCAGCAGAGCCAACCAGCACCTGAGGCCTCAGCAATCACGTTTCAAGAGGCCAGGGAACGTGAGGAGGAATGAACCCTTCACCAGATATCAGAACCATAATGACCGAGGGAGACAGATGAGTGGGCGACCAAGGTATGGCGGATACTTTAAATGCGGCGGTGATCATTTTGCTAAGGAATGCAATGATACAAATGTTAAATGCTACCACTGCGGAGAGAAGGGACACGTTCGCCCGGACTGCCCCCAACTCTGCCAGGCAAACACCAATGTGCGTCAAGGAGGATTTCAAGATCGAACCAGAGTGAATGATAACCAACGACCTGGTGGTAGAGGCAACGGAACCAGAGGAAATATGATGCGTGCCCCGAACAGCCGAGAGAGGAACACCGGCCCAACAGCGACAGGAAGGATCTACACTATCAACGCAGAGGATGTTGCACCAGCAAACGATCTAGTACAATGTAAGTGCTCACTTGGAATGAATACGCTTAATGTTGTTTTCGATTCGGGAGCAACCCATTCTTTTATAGCTGATGAGTGCGTGGAACGGTTGAAGCTACCAACTGTGTCTATGAACCGGACTTTGGAAGTGGCCAGCCCTACTGGCCCTAGTGTGTTCACATCGTCAATATGTAAAAATGTAGCATTTGAGTTGTATGATCGGAGTTTCACCTTCGATCTGATTTGCATGCCCTTAAAGGGTCTTGATATTGTGCTTGGAATAGATTGGCTTTCAGCCAATAAGGTATTAGTAGATTGTAGAAACTGAGAGATAGTTTTCCCAAAGCAACCCGCTGAAGATGGCACGGCACTAGGTATAACCCAACTATTTATGATGCTTTGTCTAACCAAAGATGAGAATGAGACCCTAGTGAACGAAATTCCGGTTGTCTGCGAATTCCCAGAAGTGTTCCCAGAGGACGTCCCGAGTGTGCCTCCCAATAGAGAATTTGAATTCTCTATAGACTTGATCCCTGGAGCCCAACCGGTCTCCAGTGCATCCTACAGAATGTCCTCAACTGAATTGGCAGAGTTGAAGAAACAAGTGGATGAGTTACTTGAGAAGCAGTTCATTAGACCAAGCGTGTCACCATGGGGTGCACCTGTGCTACTTGTTAAGAAGAAGGATGGCAGCATGAGACTTTGTATAGATTATCGACAACTTAATAAACTCACAATCAAGAATCGATACCCACTGCCTAGAATTGATGATTTAATTGACTAGCTGCGTGGAGCCTCAGTCTTCTCAAAAATTGACTTACGATCGGGATATCACCAAATCCGAGTGAAGGACTCGGACATTCCTAAAACTGCCTTTAGGACTAGGTATGGTCACTATGAGTATGTAGTGATGTCGTTCGGTGTGACAAACGCCCCCGCTGTTTTCATGAATTACATGAACAGCATATTCCACTCCTTCTTAGATCGGTTTGTTATTGTCTTCATCGATGATATCCTAGTTTATTCTAAGACATCTGAGGAGCATGAAGGACATCTCAGAGCGGTACTCCAAGTGTTGAAGGAGAAGCAATTGTTTGCAAAGCTTTCAAAGTGCGAATTTTGGATGGATGAGATCCACTTCCTCGGGCATGTGATCTCCAAGCGAGGCGTCTCGGTGGATCCTGCGAAGGTAGCTGCTGTAATGGCATGGGAGAAGCCCAGATCGGTCTCGGAAATAAGAAGTTTTATGGGCTTGGCAGGTTATTATAGAAGGTTCATCGAAGGTTTTTCTAAGTTGGCATTACCCCTGACTAAATTGACTCGGAAGAACGTTCCTTTCGTGTGGAGTCCGGAGTGTGAGAGCAGCTTCCAAGAGCTGAAGAATAAGTTGACAACTGCTCCGGTGTTGGCATTACCTGAGTTACGAGAAATCTTCGTGGTCTATTGTGACGCGTCCGGACTCGGATTAGGATGTGTACTCATGCAGAAGGATCGAGTGATAGCATATGCCTCTCGACAGTTGAGACCCCACGAGCAGCATTATCCGACCCATGACTTGGAACTGGCAGCAGTAGTTTTTGCATTGAAAATCTGGAGGCATTACTTGTACGGATCCAAATTTGAAGTGTACAGCGATCATAAAAGCCTCAAATACCTATTCGACCAAAAGGAGCTAAACCTGAGGCAGAGAAGATGGATTGAGTTTTTGAAGGACTATGATTTCGAGTTGAAATACCACCCAGGTAAGGCAAATGTCGTGGCAGACGCATTGAGTCGAAAATCCCTCCACATAGCAGCCATGATGGCAAAAGAAGTTGAGTTGTTGGATCGGTTCAGAGACATGAACTTGCATGTTGACACCCCTTCCTCTCAGAAGATGACAATCGGTACGTTGAGGATTGCCAATGAATTCTTAAAATCCGTGTACAAGCAGCAACAGGCGGACTCTTACCTAGCTGAAATGAAGGAAATTCAAGCCAAAGGAAAGGACTTATCATTGGCAGAGGGGCCAGATGGGATCTTCCGGGTGAGAAACAGAATATACATACCAAGTAAAGGAAGATTGAGAAGAATGGTGCTTGATGAAGCCCACAAAAGCCTACTCAGCATTCACCCAGGAACCACGAAAATGTACCACGACTTGAGGAGACAGTTTTGGTGGCCCGGACTAAAGAAGGATGTGGCGGAGTACGTGGCCCGGTGTATCACTTGTCAGAAATCGAAGGTAGAGCACCAAAAACCGTACGGTGCAATGCAGCCTCTAGAGATCCCCGTGTGGAAATGGGACTCGATTGCGATGGATTTTATCATGGGATTACCCAAAAACCGAGCGGGCCATGATGCAATTTGGGTCATTGTTGACCGATTGACGAAGAGTGCACACTTCTTACCTGTAAATATGAGGTACCCATTGCATAAGTTGGCTCGAATCTACATTCAAGAAGTTATCCGACTGCATGGCATACCTACTTCCATCGTCTCAGATAGGGACCCTAGATTTACGTCCAGGTTTTGGACCAGCATGCATCAAGAATTGGGGACGAAGCTTTGGCTTAGTTCTGCCTACCACCCCCAATCGGATGGACAATCCGAGCGAACAATTCAGAGTCTAGAAGACTTATTGAGAGCGTGTGTGTTAGAGTACGGTGGGGACTGGGAGCAGTACCTTCCCTTGATCGAGTTTACGTACAACAACAGCCATCATCACAGCATTGGCATGGCACCTTACGAGGCATTATATGGGCGTAGATGCCGAACCCCACTCTGCTGGTCGGAAGCGGGTGAAAGTCTATTACTGGGACCAGACATCGTGAAGCAAACCACAGAACAGATCCGAGTAATAAGGGAGAAGATGAAAGCATCACAAGACAGGCAGAAGAGCTACCATGACAAACGCATCAAGCCATTGGAATTTTCAGTCGGAGATCGAGTGTTTCTGAGAACCTCTCCGAGTAAAGGAGTTGGACGAGCCTTAAAAAGTGGGAAGTTAAGCCCTCGCTACATCGGACCTTATGAGGTAGTAGAACGGATTGGCCCCGTGGCATACCGCCTCGCGTTACCAACTCAATTGTCCCGATTGCACAACGTTTTTCATGTGTCTCAGCTAAGGAAGTATTTGCATGACCCTAGCCACACGATGCCTGACGACGAGGTAGAGATCAAGGAAGACCTAACCACTGTGACTACACCGGTTGGAATCGTGGATCAATCGGTAAAACGCTTAAGAAACAAGAACGTAAGGCTGGTTAAGGTGGAGTGCCAGCAAGGCAAGACCACCTCCTACACGTGGGAACGCGAAGATACCATGCGACAGCCCGAGTTGTTTACCTAGGTAAGTACCGACTGAATTTCGGGGACGAAATTCTTTTTCAGTGGGGGAGAACTGTAACATCCCCGTTTTAAAATTTAATGCTGAATGAAGAATAAACCATTAAGATTTGATTTTTAACTAAGAAATAACTATTAATTGCATTTAACTACTTAGGATTAAGCCATTAAAATATTAAACATAGTGGTGGTCAGGGGATGGGGTGGAGTGCACGTGACTGCTGGACACGCACTCTCCCATCCCACTCTTCTTTTACTGTGTGCATGCATATATATATATATATATATATATATAAGCGTGAGCCTTTGGCGGAAAAAAAGAAACGCACTTGCTATTTCTTCAGACTCCCTTCTCCGTCACTTCATTCTCTACTTCCTCCCTTCGTCTTCATCTTTCTTCTTCTTCTATCTTACTCTTCGCTCCTGGAGGTCTTGGTTGCAGTACTGGAGAACGGACCACACTTCATCCCAGAATCAGGCGCAGGATACGACAAAGCTAAGGAAGACCGGACGAACCAGGAGAAGGACATCGGACCCAACAACAAGAACGAAAAAGGTTTCTGAGGATTCTTCTAAAGGTAGGGGGCGCTTGCATGTCGAATGCATGGTCTAAGAACGGTACCGGATGAACGTATTGCTGAGTGCGGGTGTGTGTGTGTGCATGTATTTATAATCATTAGAACTGATGCTGTGCATGTGTGCATGTATTCACAATTACTAAAACTGATGCATGATTTGAGATTCTGATAGTGATCTTCGTGGCGATGGTGTAGCCTGTTCGTGGATGATAATGATGGATCTATTTTGTTGTCACTATGAAAAGTATGTATGTGCATGTTCTTAATTGGATTGCTCAATGTTGTTAGTCTGATGACCGATTGTAACATGCGCTGGTGTGACTGACTGAATGATTACGAGTAGTGGGGGATATCCGTTCTTACTTAATGACTACGGTAAGGTGTTCATGGCGCGATGATGTGTAATAATGAATGTGTTAGTTGCATGAGTAAGAGTGGGGTGACCCATGGAAGGTCAAGAACCCCAAGGGAAACGACTTCCAGTTACCAACCCTGGCTAGATCCCAATAGAGCTCGTGGTAGCCGTTAGAGCTAGAGAAGAGAGTCTCGAGACGCCGTGGGGAGGCCGGTGCCACCTGGTAAGAGCTTAGGGACGAGGGGCCAAAAGAAAAGGGGACCGTAACTAAGAGTCTTTACCCGAGTCGGATCCGCAGGCATGCATATAGAAATAAGGCTGATTGTGGTGATGTATAAATCTATGTATGTGCATGTGTATGATTTTGAATGCATGAATATATATTTAGATGTGGAATAAACTCTGTGAATTATGTGTGTCATGAATGTTGTTTGAACTGTATGAATTTGGTTACTTGAGAAAGGTTGAGTGATAGCAGGAGCGTGTACTGACGCTGATACCGAGTCTGTGAGTATCATTTTACATGTAAAAGCTCACCCCTGTAGTGGCCATTTTCAGTGAATGTCTCTCGTGAGGAGGATCAGAAGCAAAGCTGGAATGCTGGGCGGAGTGCTGATGCATTTGGAAGGTTTAATTAAGGCGTCGTTAGATTAAGCCCGGACTGGCTCATACCGGATGTTAATGTTTTGGGGATGAATAGAACTTTACGGGCAAGGAGAAGTCCGATTTTGTATTGTAAATATTGACATGCACTTTTATGTATATATATGGATGTATGGTTTTGGTGTGTGTGATGCTATGTGCTGCCTTGTTTCATAATTATGCTTTAATAGATACGCAGGGACAGTCTGATTGAGCAGGTTATAGCCAAGTCTGAGTGAACCGAGAATTGTCTTAGGAAAATTTATGTCAGATACGTTGGGCGGAGTCGTACCCCGCCTGAAGTATGGGAGCAATCCGCCCAAGCGAGAGGACTCGCGTTGGAGCGATGTAGTTGTTAGAGTGGGACACCGTCCAATTATCCTTCCTATCCATTGTGATACTAACGCAATCCGGACCCCGATGTTGACCCCGAATTGGGCGTTATGGCTAAGTCCGCCCAGGCGTCGACATACTTAGTTGAGCTGGGTGGAATAGGTTCAGATCCCTCCTTTCTCCACAACCTACTAACGTATATGTACCCTGTAACTTCTCGTTTTTCTGAGTGAAATGCGAGTGTGAGGATTTACTTAGTGAACCCTTGTCCATACCCGATGGAGGAAATTACCTTGTAGTTGTGTTAAAGAGGCGTTATGTAGATTTCGTTTAGGCGGCGTCATACCTCGCCCAAGTAACTAGGACAGCCCGCCCAAGATAAATATACCCTGCCTAGCCAAGTAGGATGATTCTAACTCCGCCTTTCCACCGAATGCTACGCGTGTGAATGTATTAATATATTTCCCTTATCTATTCCTCCCGTTGAGTGACCAGTATTACTCGAAGGGAAGCCTCATTGCGAAATCTCCTCTATCCGCTGCTGCATTACCATACTCCGCCTGGACGGTGTCAGACCCCGTCTGAGCGAATAAACGGTGTTGTGCAATCCGCCTTAGTGTTGGTGCGTTACGATAAACCCATTGAGCCGGCCCCAGTTTTAGTTTCCCTGTAGGTTGCTATGTGCGTGTGAATGCTTTTCGTTCTTCCTTGCCTGCTTCCTCATAAATCGAATAATACGGGACTGTTTTGTGAAAAAATTTTCTCATATTTTTGGAATTTTTAGTTGCAATTAATTAGGGTGTTACAATCCGACTGCATGGCATACCTACTTCTATCGTATCAGATAGGGACCCTAGGTTTACGTCCCGGTTTTGGACTAGCATGCATCAAGAATTGGGGACGAAGCTTTGGCTTAGTTCTGCCTACCACCCCCAATCGGATGGATAATCCGAGCGAACAATTCAGAGTCTAGAAGACTTATTAAGAGCGTGTGTGTTAGAGCACGGTGGGGACTGGGAGCAGTACCTTCCCTTGATCGAGTTCACAGCATTGGCATGGCACCCTACGAGGCATTGTATGGACGCAGATGCCGAACCCCACTCTGCTGGTCGGAAACGGGTGAAAGTCTACTATTGGGACCAGACATCGTGAAGCAAACCACAGAGCAGATCCGAGTGATACAGGAAAGGATGAAAGCATCACAAGACAGGCAAAAGAGCTACCATGACAAGCGCACCAAACCATTGGAATTTTCAGTCGGAGACCGAGTGTTTTTGAGAACTTCTCCGAGTAAGGGAGTCGGACGAGCCTTAAAAAGTGGAAAGTTAAGCCCTCGATACATTGGACCTTATGAGGTGTTAGAACGAGTTGGCCCCATGGCATACCGCATCGCATTACCAACCCACTTGTCCCGATTGCACGACGTATTTCATGTGTCCCAACTAAGAAAGTATTTACATGACCCCAGCCACCCGATGCCTGACGATGAAGTAGAGATCAAAGAAGACCTGACCACTGTGGCTACACCGATTGGAATCGTGGACCGATCGGTAAAACGCTTGAGAAACAAAAACGTGAGACTAGTGAAGGTGGAGTGGCAGCAAGGCAAGACCACCTCCTGCACGTGGGAACGCGAAGATGCCATAAAACAGCAGTACCCCGAGTTGTTCATTTAGGTGAGTTACCGACTAAAGCTTCACATGAATTACCAACTGAATTTCGGGGACGAAATTCTTTTCAAGTGGGGGAGAACTGTAACATCCCCATTTTAATTAAAGCAACCGAGTTAAATAACAAGTCAACAAGTCAACACCTCCCTTAATTTAATTAACTAAGAAGTAATAGGATAATTAACGTGGAAGCATGGTGGCATGGGCAGGATTATCGCGTTTCCCCATCCCACCATCCTGTTCTCCACGCGGGTACTTATACAGGCGAGGCCATGCTCTTCACACAGAGAATTCCGCGAACTCCCTTCTTCATTCCTCTTGTTTTCTCTCTTGCCTTCTCCGCCCTCCAGTCCATCCCCTGCTTCGAGAACCAAGGCGACGGTGCTACAGTGGAGTGGAACTCCCCACACGAGAGAGGACGATCGCCGAGTGAAGCAGAAGAGAGGAGAACCACCACCCAAGCAGGAAGAAATCCCTCGGAGTTTCGTAATTGGTAAGGGGAGTATCTTCTATCTTAAATGCATGGGTTATGAACAGGTTTCAAGTGCTGATGCTTGCTATATCTGTGCTCTGATGGTGTATTGCGTTGCATGTGAGTGTGTATAGTTCAGTTGCATGACGAGTGAGAAATGAGTGTTGCATGTTAGCACCTTTCATACAGGTATGTGCTGCAGGATCTCACATTGCATGTCGGGTTGTATCAATATGAATGCTTTAATAAATTGTTGTGTATAGGAAATGCCTGCTTTAAACAGATTCTGACGCTGTCTTACACCGATTGCATGTTAGGATGGGATGAATTGAAATGCCTGAGCAAACTTGTGATTTTTAGAATGATGCATGCGTTGAATGAAGCTGTAAACTGATTGCATGTCTTGATCGAACGAAATGTTATGGATGTCTGAATATGGAATGATAACTGATTGCATGGAAGCTATATATTGAGTCCGGATAATGTGTACTACTGATTGCATGGTGTGTGTGTGTGCTTGAATGCGAGAATGCATGCGTGAAATAAATGTTGTGCGTCGAATCCGCGTGTGGCGCATGGGATGCGTTGTGCTGGGAGCACGTAGTGTGAGACACTACCTTCGGTCATCCAGCGTGGGACGCTGTAAAATCCTTGAGTGGGACTCGGGGTAGCCCTTGAGTGGACTCGGGCTGTCTGTGAACACCGCCGTTGGCGCTGAGAGCGTTGGTGTCACCTGTGGACAAACGGTTGGGTACCTGTAAAACGGCCAAGCAGCTGGGAGCTGATCTGATAGCTGAGAGCTATGTATAAAAAGGCTGAGATGCCTACGTTGCAACGTCTGACCGATACACACGATGCGGAACCAAGTGAAACCTTCTGTGCTTATCATTGTTAATATTACTATTACTGTTAATGTTGTTGAAATTGGTTAAGTATGCCGAGTGGGAAGTGAATGGGTAAATACGTAGGACTGAGTGGATGCTCTGTGCATGTGTTATTGACTGAAATTTAATTATGCATTTGATATCGTGTATGAGTATACTGAACGTGTATGCCAAGTAATCCATTCCGTGTGTACGTACCCTAGATGCTGAATGAAAACTGTTTCATGAATATACGTATACATATATATGCATGCAAGCGTATCCGTGTCATTGGAAATGCTATGACTACAGTCGAGTGACGACCGGTAAATATAGAACGGTAAGAGTTACTCATATATGTCTTGACCGATGGATGTTGTCCTGATCTTAATCGTGTTGTACGTATATGTATTGTTGTGTAATTGGCAGATAACCTGAGTCGGTATCTATCATTTAAAATCTAAGATGCTCACCCCTGCAGTGGCCATTTTTCAGTGAATGTCTCTCGAGATGAGGATCAGAAGCAGAGCTGGAACGCTGAGCGAAGTGCTGATGCATTTGGAAGGCTTAATTAATGCGATGTTAGATTAAGCCCTGACTGGTTCATGTCGGATGTTAGTGTTTTGGGATAAATAGAACTTATGGACAAGGACAAACCCGATTTTGTGTTGTAAATGTTGACATACGCTCTTTTATATATATATGGATGTGTGGTTTCGTGTGTGACATGCTATGTGCTACCTTGTTTCATACTTGTGCTTTAATGGATACGCAGGGATAGCATGATTTAACAGGCTATAGCCAAGTCTGAGTGAATTATGAATTGTCTCTAGGAAGACTTATGTCGGATACGTTTGGGCGGAGTCGTACCCCGCCCGAAGCATGGGGGCAATTCGCCTAAGCGTGAGGACTCGCGCTGAAGCGAGTAATTATCAGAGTGAGATACCGCCCATTATCCTTCTTATCCGTTGTGGCGCTAGTGCGACCCCGACAATGGTGTTGACCCCGGCTCGAATGTTGTGGTCGAGTCCGCCCAGGCGTCGTCATAATTAGCTGAGTTGGGCAGAATAAGTTCAGGCTCCTCCTTCCTCCACAACCTACTACCGCATATGTACACTGTGACGTCCAAATTTTGAAGTTAAAAACCGAGAGAGAGAGGAGTTCAATTAGTGGTTTAGGGTGGATTGGATCCTAAGTGTAAGGCATTGATAATCTAAGTGAAAGATGTAAAGTCCGATTGAGAAATTACCTTGTGTTTGTGGGGCGTCGTGCTGACCTCGCTTAGGTGGTGTCATACCTCGCCCAAGTAACTAGGACGGTTCGCCCAAGCGCGTGGAACCATGCTGAAGCAAGCAGATATCAACGTGAGACTCCGCCTATGTACCTTCCTCCTCCGTTGTCGCCTTATTATGTCTCGCTGGGCGGTGTTGGACATCGCCTGAGTGAGTGGACGTTGTGATGTAGCCCGTCCAGGCGTTGTTGTGCCTTGCTGAACTGGACGGCGGTGTAATCACTTCCTACTGAACGAACTAGTGTTACTCGTGGAAGAGTTTCTCCTTTAGAATTTCCCTCCATCCGTTGTTGCATTATCACACCCCGCCTAGGCGGTATCAGACCCCGTCTGAGTGAGCCAATGATATTACGTAATCCGCCCTGGCGCTGGTCTGTTACACTAAACCCACGAACCGGTTCCAGTCTTAGCCTTTCCGTCATTGCCATATGCGTATGAGTGTTTTTATTTCCCTTGCCTGCTTCCTTCTATATCGAATAATATGTGACTGCTTTTGTGAAAAATTTTCTCATATTTTTGGAATTATTAGTTACAAACAATAAGGTGTTACAATTATCACTAAAAATTCAACATAGCTATCTTATCCTCCAATAACCATAATTAATCAACAAATCTAAATGGCACATGCCATGGCCTAAGGCCTCCTCAAATCCTCATTATGTTTATATCATTTGTCCCACTACCAATGACCATCATTCTTATTGTTCAAGCCTCTCCTAACATTATCTTAACTCTTTACACACTAAACAATTTGGAGTCATTACTCTATTCTCTTGATGTCATAATTCCTTAACATCAACAATCAATATTACTCATTTAAAAAATCATTCTTATATGTGAAACCAGTCTAACATCAATAACTCATAATTTTCTCATGAATTTCCCCAAAGCCTCAAAATCTCATTTCCTAAGGTTTTCATCAAAACTCAACAACCATTTCTACTAACCATCAATCTCCGTCATTAACATCATTGACATACAAAATATCATTGGTTTACACTTAAAATAATTTCTCATAACATCATCACTCATTTCCCCTAATTCCCAGGGTTAGGGTTCCATTAAAACCTAACATTCATCATTTTTCACCTCCAATAATGGGATTTTCGTATACCCTATCACACCCACTCAAAAACATATATTAATCACATCCCACCTTTAGGTTTTGCATAAAAATGACTCCCATTCCATAACCAATACATATAACACTCTCCCAATCAAATAAAAATCAAAACCAATGGCATAAGCTTAAAGGAAATGGAGAGAAACTTATTTCCACTAATAAACAACAATGAGCTCCAAGAAGAGGGAGGTGTAACATCCCAAAATTTTAGAATAAAGAATTAATTAAGAAAATTAATATTAAATAATGGGATATAAATTATTTAATGTCCCAAAATATTGGAAATAATAAACTAAGACTTTTAAGGACTGCTAGCAATTTATTGTGGCCTGATAAGCTAAAATTAAGCCCAATTAAAATATGGGTATCGGACCAAGTATCTCTGATTAAGATGATAATGGCCAGGGCTATTGAGGATAATATTAGGAGTCCAAATATATATTCAGAATAATTTTTGGGTAAAGTATTGAGCCTAAACAGTGATCCTGTTCGTCATAAAATGATGAAAGTTTATTGAGAGGATAAAATTTTAAAGGCAAAAGCCTATTTCTCTCTTCTTATTTCCATCAGTCCTTGGTCCATTGTGGAAAATACTTTACTTCTTCTCCTACTCTATCCTTCTCCTTCACTTCTTCTTCTTTTTCCCTTCAAAAACCCTAGGCAAGGGTGGTGGCTCTTCTTCCTTCTTTGTTTTCGTTCTTGAAGAAGCTTGGAAGAGACCATTGGAGCTTGGACTC
Organism: Clitoria ternatea; assembly: GCA_037962975.1. NCBI lineage: Eukaryota > Viridiplantae > Streptophyta > Magnoliopsida > Fabales > Fabaceae > Clitoria > Clitoria ternatea. Next base: position 138,823,185 of record CM075670.1, read on the forward strand.
TCCTCCTCCTACCCCTCCATTTTTTGTATGGCTTTTCCCTCTCTTGGAAAAATCTCTTATTTCTTCTCTTGAGGTAAGATTCTTGTTATTTCTCAAGAGTATGAACCTTTAGTTATGAGTTTTTGGTGTTAAGAGAGCATTTAAAGTATGTGGGTTGTTAGGAGAAGCTTTAAATGCGGAAACCCTAGAGTGGGTAGTTATAAATGCTAACTTTGATGATATTAAATGAGGAAGATAAGTTTATGGTTGGAAGGAGATAAGGATTAATGATGCATTTATGAGTGTGGTTGAGTTTGGTGAAAGCCCTAACTTTAAGATTTGGGAAAAATGATAAATATAGTTTGGGTAATGTATTGGAGGGCAACTACAAGCCATTGAGAGTATAGATAGTGGTATATGATGTATTGTGAATGTTAGGCTGTGGTTGTTTTGTAACCTTTAAACATAATAAATGAGGCTTGATGGGAAAGAACTCCCGAAGCCTAATAAATAAAAGAAAACGATGCTTATAACATGACCTATGCATGTTATGAAATTATAAATATGATTATGGTTAATTAAAGTTGAATTTATGTCTCAAATAGTTGGATGATTGGGATTTTATATGTATATTAATATAGGACCAATTCAAAACGACGAGGCAGAAGGTGCCTCGTATCAATCAGAATTCTTCTCTTGAAGTCTTTATGTTCTAAATGCAAGAGTTGAATAGTATTTGATTGTCATATGTAACAATATGCATGTGCCTTGCTTGTAATGATATAAAGAATTGTGATATTATGTATGATGTTAGTGATGTGACTTGGCAACATGCATTAATGCATTTAGAATACTTGGGGTGTGCTATATGGTGGTGTGGATTGTTTGATAATGAGGTGTCTTGAATATGATGTTATACTTATGTCCACCATAAATGTGAAATGAATATAGTTGATGTTTGATTGAGAATGGGTGTGAATAAATAGCATACCTCGATTGATGATGATAGATTGATGTTGTTGTGTTTGATGATGGAATTGAAATTATGTTTATGAGACTTATTGAGTATGCCACATGAAAGTTTAAACTAATGATAATAACCACCAATAATAATTCCACTAAAAACCTTATGGTGATGTTGGTGAGGATGATGATGATATTAATGAGTGGCATGAAAAGGATGCATAGAGTGAGAAATGCATATGATTAGTATTTGCATCCATGGCATACTGCATAGCCGCCGATGTTGGAACATTAGGGGAGTTCCTTCGGCCGACCCCGTGGGAGGGTGGCTCAATGCACGAGCAAATTTTATTTCCCCTATGACTCGGTATGTAAGTCATGAAGCCGCCCATGTATTGTTATGGGGAGCTACATGTGGCTGACCCTTGTAGGGGGTGGCTCTTGATGGCAGGTGACCCCGGTGGTCCTTCAGATCATAGTGATAAGTGTTGAATAAGCATTGATTTCATGACTCATTTGAACCAATTTTGTAAAGACTTTAAGCTAAATTAAAGAATTATTGAAGGAAGTGAGCATGAATCTTTTAAGTAGTAATGGATAGGTGTATAAAAGAAATATTATGTTAAAACTCTTGGAAAGTTGCAGGAAATTCAACAGGAAAGCAGGGCAAGCTTAAGCTTGAGCAAGCAAGCTTAAGCGTGAAAAATCAAGCTTAAGCTTGGAGCAAGCAAGCTTAAGCGTGAAAGTTCAAGCTTAAGCTTGAAGCAATCAAGCTCAAGCGTGAAAAATCAAGCTTAAGCTTGAAGCAGGCAAGCTTAAGCGTGAAAGCATCAAGCTCAAGCGTGAAAGCATCAAGCTCAAGCGTGAAAACATCAAGCTCAAGCATGAAAGCAAGCAAGCTTAAGCGTGAAAGCATCAAGCTCAAGCGTGAAAGCATCAAGCTCAAGCGTGAAAGCATCAAGCTCAAGCGTGAAAGAGCAAGCTCAAGCGTGATCGGGAGCATTTGAAGACAGCAAGCTCAAGCTTGAACAAGCAAGCTTAAGCTTGAGCAAGCAAGCTTAAGCTTGAACAAGTTGGAAAGCATCAGGACCCCTCACGCTTGAGCGTGAACACTAGGAGCTTAAGCGTGGAATGATAAAAATGGAAGCCTAAGCATGAATTAAGCATGGCCAGCATGAATTAAAGGAAACAAAGGCATCAGGACCCCTCTCACGCTCAAGCGTGGGAATGAGCCGCTTGAGCGTGAGGAATGGATATTAAGGCCTCGCCTGAGCGTAACTGAGCGAGGCTAAGCGAGGAGCAAGCGTGAGAAGGCAAGGAAGCCACGCTTGAGCGTGAATTACTTCAGCTTGAGCGTGAGATCATCAATAAGCATCAGAACTCTTCACGCTTGAGCGTGACCATTAAGCTCAAGCGTGACTCACACAGCATGGGTTTCTTAATTCTTTATTCACCAACAATGCGATGCAAACTCATCCACTTTCTTCTGTTTCCACCAGTCTCTGAAAGATGCTGCATGGGTTCTACGCAAGTGGGCAAGAGAAGCTGAACCTAAACTCCTATAAATCAAGTTGCAAACAACATCATCAAAAAAAAAATCACCCATCATATCATACATCAGATTCATCCTCTGTATTTTCACACTTTCCATTTTCTGTATTCATTCCTTTGATGGTGAAAATGCAAGGCATGAGTAACTAATTTCCCTTATGGGATTGGCTGTAATCCATTCAACACTGAAGTAATGCTGTCGTAAGTTTTCATTGAGTAATGAGATTTGATAAAGTTTCTGTATTTCCTTCTACGTTTAATGCCTGAAAGTACTTGATCACTATTTTATTGTTCTACGTTTTCTTGAGTATGCTGGGAAGTGACTTTTGAAAGCAGACCCTGAAAGAAATGCTTGTTGTGAGTAGGTAGCTAGGGATGGCGTCTAACGCAACAAACGTCAAAACAATCGATCGATAATGCTGGAATGGTTTCCAAAGTGACTGAGGGATCAGCGGTTTGGAAATCATTCTTATGAATTTTGTAGTCGAGGGATCGATGCAAATGACTTTGATTGTGACGTAGAACTTATCTTTTCGATTTACTTATATGGAAACTTATGCAGCTTACAGAGGTGAAGATGTGATGAAGCCAATCCCTGTTTTACAAAACTGATTTTTCCAATATCATTTACTGTTATCTTTTGCAAAGTGTATTTCTCTGTATTTTGTTACTTACTGTTTTTTTTCATTCAACAACATTCACAACAAATCAAAACTGCAACTTTCTGCCTAATCAATTCAAACTAAGATCTTCATTCTAGCACCTCCTCAGTGGAACGACAACTATACTATATTACAACTTCTGTGTTTAAACTTGGCACATTCATTTCATTGAGTTCATATTATAAACTTGATTCTCTTTCAGCAAACTCAATATAATCAAAACACTTATCAAGTTTTGGCGCCGTTGCCGGGGAGGTGATTTAAGTTTGAATATTTTAGCATTGAATTGATAAGACAGTGTAAATAAATTTGTTTTCAATTTGTTTTTTTTAGAAACCTTGCTACTTTGAGTACTTGATTTATGATCTTGAGGGGACAGGGTACAAAAGAACAGCTTGCATTTGATCCTGAGATAGATAGGTTCCTCAAGAAAATCAAGAAAGCAAAGCAGAACTTCCAAGAAGGACAAACTTCCTCTGATACAATGGATGACAACAGCAATAATCAAAATCCACCAAGGAGAAGACTTGGAGACTATGCTTTACAGCAAGGGCCAAGACATTTCTCAAGCATTGCAATTCCAAACACTGTCAGAGCACTAGAAATGAAACCAGCATTTCTGAGTTTGATTAGTTCACATCAATTCCATGGAATGTCCAGTGAAGATCCGTACACTCACTTGGCCATATTCTATGAATTGGTTGGAACCATGGGATTTGACCAAGATGTTATTGATGCTGTATATCTAAGACTATTTCCTTTTTCTTTAGCAGGAAAAGCAAAGGAGTGGTTACAATCTCATCCAAATCAAAGTTTGAATAGCTGGAACATAGTTGAAGAAAAATTTCTACAAAGGTTCTTTCCTCCATCTAGATTCATCAAGGCCAAATCAGATATTACAACATTTAGACAAGGCCAAGATGAACCTTTTTGTGAGGCATGGGAACGCTTTAAATCACTGCTCAGAAAATGCCCAAACCATGGACTTGAAGATATTGCACAGCTTAATATTTTTTATAGTGGTTTAAGGGCTGACACTAAAATGATTTTAGATGCAGCAGCAGGAGGAACAATGATGACAGTGGATGCTGACCAAGCCACAAGGATAATAGAAGCCTTATCCTCAACAGACTACCAAGCTCAACATGATCGTCAGCAAGTTCAAAGGAAAGGAGTCCTTGACTTAAACACCACAGACGCCATTTTAGCACAGAACAAACTTCTGACCCAACAATTAGAAGCATTGACCAAAAAGATATCCAATCTTCCACAACAATTACATGTAGTACAATCATCACAACCAGGGCAACAACAAATGCCTGTAACATGTAACTTTTATGGAGGAGATCATCTCAATGAGAACTGTGGCTCACAAGAAGCAACTGTATACTTCATGAACAACCAAGGAAGGTCTGGTAATTTCAATTCAAATTTTTCTAACCAACCATTTCAGGGATGGAGAAGTAACCAAAACCAAGGCCAAGGATGGAAGCAAGAGCCCAGCTCTTCAAATAAACCATATCAAAATAATGGTCCTTCTTTGGTGGAGAGGACTTCTAGATTAGAGGACACCTTGGAAAAATTTACGCAAACTTCTTTAGCAAGTCAAAAGAACAATGAGGCATCACTTAGGAACTTGGAAACACAATTGGGACAACTAGCCCGACAACTTGCTGAGAAACAGAAGCCTCAGTATGGAGCAAACACTGAAACAAACCCAATGGAGCACTGCAAAGCTGTGACCACACTGACTGAGGAAATAACCGAGGAAGAAGATGGATATGATACTATCATCTCTGAAGCAGTACCTCATAACACCAAAGATCCAGGAAGTTTTTCTATTCCTGTCACTATTGGAAATCTTTCAAAAAGTAAAGCTTTATTAGATCTTGGTGCTAGTGTAAATTTGATGCCACTATCCACACTTAAAAGTATAGGGGATTTTTCAGTAAAGCCAACAAACATGACTTTAAAAATGGCAGATCAATCAATAAAAACCCCTTATGGTATTGCTGAAAATGTTGAGGTCAAAGTTGATCAATTTGAATTTCATGAAGATTTTGTTGTCATAGATATGGAGGAAGATCCTGAAGTTCCCCTAATACTGGGGAGACCATTCTTGAAAGCAGCCAAAGTCATCATAGATGTGGATGACAGAAAAATAAAAATTCGAGTGCAAAAAGAAGAAGCTGATTTTGCTATTAAAGGTGCACTTAAAAAACAGAATGGAAGACAGCCAAGGCCTGACTTAGGCAAGGAGGTGGAAAAACTCAATACTCTTATCCACCAACTCCATGACCCAACTTGAAAAAAATCAGGCGTCAAGCTAATGACGTTAAACAAGCGCTTATTGGGAGGCAACCTAATCTTTTATGTTTTCTTTTCATCCTGTTGATTTTATTTTAAGTAAATTTTATCCTAAGATTGAATTTTTCTTTTATTTGGCAGCTCATCAAATTCATCCCACTCATTATCCGAAAGTAAGTTTGCATCCCACATTGTTTAGCCTGGGGACAGGCCTTCTTTCTTAGGAGGGGTGAGACTTCATAGGCTAGACCAGGACCCTCCTCACAAGGGCCTCCAGCAAGGAAACATGAGACAGAGGATGACTCTTCTAAGGATGAGTGATGAGTTTACTGCTTTAGTTTTTACTGCTTTAGTTTACTTTGAGTTAGTTTTGTCTTACATTACTGCAGCATACTTCGAAAATTTTTAAAATTTTTTTTTATGCTTTTGGTTGATTGTTTGGATATACCATTATATGCTTGCAGTTATACCATTTTGGAAAAACCCCAACCAAAGATTTTACTTTTTGAACAAGAAAAGTTTCTAAGCAACAGAATGTTTTTAGGCAATAACACTGATTCTTTTTTTTTTTTTGGCAAAATGACTTAATTAAGAACCAAGGAACTGGAATGCATGTATTGTTGCTTGATTACATGATGTGAACCCTTTTCTGTTAGAATAAGGAAGTAAGCCTGATATCTTGATGAGAAGTGAGAAAATCTAAACACTTAAGAGCCTCATTTGAATTTGTTAAATTGGCATTGACTGATTTTCTAATTAAACCTTTTTCTTAAGAAACAAGCAAGGAAATGATAAGGCAATTTTGAAAACATAGTTAGCCAAGAGCCAAAAAGCTACCCCGATAAAAAGATCCGATTTTTTCGCAGCCCATCTTTGAGCCATAAAAGCATGAAAATTTTTCTCTGCCCTGAGCTAAGCATAAAAGCAAAAATTCTATCTTACCTGCATGTTCATCTTGAAAAAGAGCATAAAATATTTTTCTCAAAAGGAGATGAAACAAATGGAGGCAATAGAAGAAAATGCAAAAAGAATAGTAAGCTCTCCAAAAATGTATAAAAGAGCTGGAGGAAAACAAAAGAAAATTCTGAAGTTTTAATGCAAAGAAGGAGCCTTCTAATTTGTTAAATAAATTAACCAAAAACACTTATGCTCTTCTTTAAACATGCGTTTTGAAACCAAGAAAAACCAAAGATTCTTGTTAGCCCAGCCTCATTACATCCTTAAAAGACCTTTTGATCCTTGCTATTCATTTGAATTTTGGTTTTACTAGAAATGACGGCCAATGTTAACGAAGCAGTTCTAATGATGGATGAGTGAAACAAACACATGGTAAGAAATAATGAGAGTTCTATATTCTTACAGCAATGGGTTACATGCTTTATGAACAAGGTAATGGTGCATTACATTTCAAGGAATTGGTATTAAGAGAATCATTTGCCTAGACATCAACTCAGATTATTGTCTTTTAAACTTTTTGTCTGCAACAGAAACTCAGATTTTTGAACGCTTGATTCCCTTTCCTAAACTTCTTTTTACTTGAGGACAAGCAAAAATCTAGGTTGGGGAGAGTTTGATAAGTGTTGAATAAGCATTGATTTCATGACTCATTTGAACCAATTTTGTAAAGACTTTAAGCTAAATTAAAGAATTATTGAAGGAAGTGAGCATGAATCTTTTAAGTAGTAATGGATAGGTGTATAAAAGAAATATTATGTTAAAACTCTTGGAAAGTTGCAGGAAATTCAACAGGAAAGCAGGGCAAGCTTAAGCTTGAGCAAGCAAGCTTAAGCGTGAAAAATCAAGCTTAAGCTTGGAGCAAGCAAGCTTAAGCGTGAAAGTTCAAGCTTAAGCTTGAAGCAATCAAGCTCAAGCGTGAAAAATCAAGCTTAAGCTTGAAGCAGGCAAGCTTAAGCGTGAAAGCATCAAGCTCAAGCGTGAAAGCATCAAGCTCAAGCGTGAAAACATCAAGCTCAAGCATGAAAGCAAGCAAGCTTAAGCGTGAAAGCATCAAGCTCAAGCGTGAAAGCATCAAGCTCAAGCGTGAAAGCATCAAGCTCAAGCGTGAAAGAGCAAGCTCAAGCGTGATCGGGAGCATTTGAAGACAGCAAGCTCAAGCTTGAACAAGCAAGCTTAAGCTTGAGCAAGCAAGCTTAAGCTTGAACAAGTTGGAAAGCATCAGGACCCCTCACGCTTGAGCGTGAACACTAGGAGCTTAAGCGTGGAATGATAAAAATGGAAGCCTAAGCATGAATTAAGCATGGCCAGCATGAATTAAAGGAAACAAAGGCATCAGGACCCCTCTCACGCTCAAGCGTGGGAATGAGCTGCTTGAGCGTGAGGAATGGATATTAAGGCCTCGCCTGAGCGTAACTGAGCGAGGCTAAGCGAGGAGCAAGCGTGAGAAGGCAAGGAAGCCACGCTTGAGCGTGAATTACTTCAGCTTGAGCGTGAGATCATCAATAAGCATCAGAACTCTTCACGCTTGAGCGTGACCATTAAGCTCAAGCGTGACTCACACAGCATGGGTTTCTTAATTCTTTATTCACCAACAATGCGATGCAAACTCATCCACTTTCTTCTGTTTCCACCAGTCTCTGAAAGATGCTGCATGGGTTCTACGCAAGTGGGCAAGAGAAGCTGAACCTAAACTCCTATAAATCAAGTTGCAAACAACATCATCAAAAAAAAATCACCCATCATATCATACATCAGATTCATCCTCTGTATTTTCACACTTTCCATTTTCTGTATTCATTCCTTTGATGGTGAAAATGCAAGGCATGAGTAACTAATTTCCCTTATGGGATTGGCTGTAATCCATTCAACACTGAAGTAATGCTGTCGTAAGTTTTCATTGAGTAATGAGATTTGATAAAGTTTCTGTATTTCCTTCTACGTTTAATGCCTGAAAGTACTTGATCACTATTTTCTTGTTCTACGTTTTCTTGAGTATGCTGGGAAGTGACTTTTGAAAGCAGACCCTGAAAGAAATGCTTGTTGTGAGTAGGTAGCCAGGGATGGCGTCTAACGCAACAAACGTCAAAACAATCGATCGATAATGCTGGAATGGTTTCCAAAGTGACTGAGGGATCAGCGGTTTGGAAATCATTCTTATGAATTTTGTAGTCGAGGGATCGATGCAAATGACTTTGATTGTGACGTAGAACTTATCTTTTCGATTTACTTATATGGAAACTTATGCAGCTTACAGAGGTGAAGATGTGATGAAGCTAATCCCTGTTTTACAAAACTGATTTTTCCAATATCATTTACTGTTATCTTTTGCAAAGTGTATTTCTCTGTATTTTGTTACTTACTGTTTTTTTTCATTCAACAACATTCACAACAAATCAAAACTGCAACTTTCTGCCTAATCAATTCAAACTAAGATCTTCATTCTAGCACCTCCTCAGTGGAACGACAACTATACTATATTACAACTTCTGTGTTTAAACTTGGCACATTCATTTCATTGAGTTCATATTATAAACTTGATTCTCTTTCAGCAAACTCAATATAATCAAAACACTTATCACATAGCCACCATGAAATGAGTCGTGGTCGGCCTGTAACACCATATAATTGATTATGTTGTTACTATGGTCATGGTGGAAATAACCAGGTGTTGCAAAACGGGCGATTCAATTTGGTACCAGTAAAAGATTGGTGAAATACATGCAATTTGATGATAAGTGTACATATTTTACTACTGCAGTAGAGGTATGGTTAGATGATCATACTTGAATTCCACAATTGGTGTTTATATTCCCACAGTCAAATCTACAATTGTTGAAATAATTCGTTGTGCATATGCATTAGCTTAAAAGCATTCGTATATAGTGAAGAAGTATGCCAAAGGTGATGAGATATGATGATGGTGGTGTTGAAGATGAGAAAATGAATTAAGACAACATAAAAAATATGAATACCAAATAATAATTTGAGTAAAGTGATGAGTTATGTAATAGTCTAATTTGTTGAAGGACTAGATCATGTGTATGATTTTATACTAGCTTGATTTACAAATATGTTGCATTATATGATGATAGTTGATAATGAAATATGTATGAATGCAAAGTATACATGTTTTGATGCATATGCACATGATCACATGGTATTCATATTCATTCTTTTGGAATATATGACTCACTCTCCCATGTTGTCCACTTTTAGACTTGTAATGCAGGGCACTCATGGGTGGAGTGAATCTTTTGAAGTACATTTTATCATTCATAACATTTCACTATAAACATGGCAAGGCAAGAATGAGTATCATGATATACATAAATCACTAATTATTCTGCTCATGTATTTGGAATGTAAAACTCCTCTCCTACCTCCAGGGAAGAGCCACAACGATTTGCCCGCTTCGAATGTTCCACCACATTCCCTGGAATGCCATCTCCTATTAACACACATACACACACATGTACTCAATTTATGAGCCAACATAAGGCATCATCACAAATTTAAATAATTGACACATCACTTAGATTTCAATATCAAGTTCTAGACTTGCTAAAACACCAATTCATACCATTGTGTTAGGTTTCAGGAATTCTTTTCCCAAAACCATGATTCTCTAAATCTCAAAGGGGCTATAACCACACCTAACGACAATAAGATCACATCCCTTATTCATAAATACATCTAATCATCATATAAATCATCATTTGGCCATCATTATCACTCAAAATTCAACATAGCTATCCTATCCTCCAATAACCATAATTAATCAACAAATCCAAATCGCACATGCCATGGCCTAAGGCCTCCTCAAATCCTCATTATGTTTATTTCATTTATCGCACTACCAATGACCATCATTCTTATTGTTCAAGCCGCTCCTAACATTATCTTAACTCTTTACACACTAAACAATTTGGATTCATTACTCTATTCTCTTGATTTCAAAATTCCTTAACATCAACAATCAATATTACTCATTCAAAAACTCATTCTTATATGTGAAACCACTCCAACATCAATAACTCATAATTTTCTCATGAATTTCCCCAAAGCCTCAAAATCTCATTTCCTAAGGTTTTCATTAAAACTCAACAACCATTTCTACTAACCATCAATCTCCATCATTAACATCATTCACATAGAAAATATCATTGGTTTACACTTAAAATAATTTCTCACAACATCATCACTCATTTCCCGTAATTCCTAGGGTTAGGGTTCTATTAAAACCTAATAATCATCATCTTTCACCTCCAATAATGGGATTTTTATATACCCTATCACCCCCACTCAAAAACATATATTAATCATATCCCATCTTTGGGTTTTGCATGAAAATGACTCTCATTCCATAACCCATACATATAACACTCTCCCAATTAAATAAAAATCAAAACCAATGGTATAAGCTCAAAGGAAATGGAGAGAAACTTACTTCCACCAATAAATAACAATGAGCTCCAAGAAGAGAGAGGTAGATAGCGAAATTTGAGGAGGGGAAGGGAGGAAAGCTTCAAGTCATTATGTCCCCTTCATGGTCCAAGGTGAAAACGAAAATGGAGAGGGGGATATGTACAAAACCTCCGCTAGTTTTTTGAGGAGGGGGAGGAGGAGGAGAAGGAGGAGGAAGAGGAGGAGGAGGAGGAGGAGCAGAGGAAGAAGAGCAGAGGAGGAGGAGGAGGAGGAGGAGGAGGAGCAGAAGAAGAAGAAGAAGAAGAAGAAGAAGAAGAAGAAGAAGAAGAAGAAGAAGAAGAAGAAGAAGAAGAAGAAGAAGAAGAAGAAGAAGAAGAAGAAGAAGAAGAAGAAGAAGAAGAAGAAGAAGAAGAAGAAGAAGAAGAAGAAGAAGAAGAAGAAGAAGAAGAAGAAGAAGAAGAAGAAGAAGAAGAAGAAGAAGTGTCGTGAGATAGAGGGTGAAAAATTAGGTTTTCAATTTAAATTCTTAATTTACCACTTAAACTTCTTTGTTTTATAATAAACAGGATCTCCGTTCGGGCTAAATACTAAATCCAAAAATTATTCCGATTAAGAAGAAGAAGAAGAAGAAGAAGAAGAAGAAGAAGAAGAAGAAGAAGAAGAAGAAGTGTCGTGAGATAGAGAGTGAAAAATTAGGTTTTTCATTTAAATTCTTAATTTACCACTTAAACTTCTTTGTTTTATAATAAACAGGATCTCCGTTCGGGCTAAATACTAAATCCAAAAATTATTCCGATTATATATTCAGACTCCCAATAATATTCTTAACAGCCCTGACCAACGGCATCTCAATCAGAGATACTTGGTCCGACACCCATATTTTAACCGGGTATAATTTTAGCTCCTAAAATCTCAATAAATTATAAATATCCATAATAAACCCCAATTTAATTATTCTAATATTTTTGGGACACTCATTAACCCATTTATAATTATTTAATATTTATTCCTCATATTTAATCATTTTTATAAAATTCAGGATGTTACAATCCACCCCACCTAAAAAGAAATCTTGTCCTCGAAATTTAACCTCGACACACAAATCATAAGGTCATACTTACCATCAAGGTATAACGTCATCATAAAATAGTATTGGACTTCCCATAGTCCATCAAGACATGATCATTTTCATCCCATTATTCCTAACATAAAATTTTCTACATCCAAGGTGTGTCATATATCCTTGACCATAACTCATCCAACAGAGTTTACATGTTCATACTCAGTACGACCAGATAGGCTCAGTACATTCACCATGAGCAGTTACAACCCTACACCTGCCTGGCCTACATGTTGCTGCATCCGACATACAGGAAGGCGTCCCAATCCCGTAGTGTTACCACAAACATATAAGGTCGGCGCATAAGTGCACGTTGCCACAATGCCTATCGCATGTAAATTCCTATCAGGATAGGTACTTTGTATTCCCCTTGCTCACATCGATCACACTTACTCAAATAACATCCATTCATATGAGACTCAGTGACAACTCTCACAAGTCCATAATCAACATATTCATATCTCATCGTCATTATACAATTAATTCGGCATAAATCGTGCCATACCAATCATCAAATATTAATTAACATCACCAAAAATTTGGTGTATTAACCATAGATTTCCAATCATCACAGTGTAAATACCCCATCATCGGGCTCCATCCATGTTGAAGTCATGATCAAATCGTCTAATAATCCTTTGTCTCATTCACACATCGTTGGCTATAAATCGATTCAAGCCTAAACGAGTTACTAAACTCGCAGGAAGCACGTAACTCCGAGGTTAAAATAGGGTTTCCAATCATATAATGTGCTCTCACATTAGGAATTCTTCTCCCAGATCACAACCAAAGTCCATAAGAAAAATGTGTAATTCATATCATATTGCATCTCTACATGGTTTCTACCCTCAATATAACACCTTTCAATTAAAGAGGGAGGTAATGACATGATCAAATTTCTATTTACCGACTCACAATCACACATGTCATCCCTATGTCATATCATAATCCATAGCTAATTCCATGATCACAACGTCAAGGGCATACAATTTAGCCCAAAGTCATACCATAAAATCGTATACACCATAGCCAATACCAGTCATACCCCAAATTCAACATTATTATTCATTAATCATCAGGGGTTACATATTATTCGCATTCCACCTCATGATAGTCCTAGCCTCAACACTTTATTTCCCAATCAACTCCACTATAGGTCAACTAACCACAAAGCTTAGCCAATAATCATACTTAGTAAAATCAAAGGGTCATTTAGTATCCATTGTGAGATTCAATCGCAACATCAAATCATCATTCCTCAAAATATCATAGAGCCTAAACCACCAAAGGATCTAATTTCACAAGGCCCATTCATGTAAAATTATACTAAGTCAAGTTAGAGACATCACATCTCACAAGTCACAATTTAATTAATCATTCATTTGGCTTTCACACACCAAAAATTGAATCCAATTTAATTCTTTAGGACATTCATCTTTGACAATCCTAGTCCTTATGTAATTCAATCATATATGTAATTATGCATATCATTTACCATTCATTTACGTTCCCAATCTAGGGAGACATGGCATATCAATTGCATCATAATGTATATGTAGGGTCCTTATGCCTAAGGACATAAAATCCATTCTTATTCATAGTTACCCATATCTGGGAACTCTTTCACTATTATTCATTCAATCAACTCAAGCATATGAGTTTTATTTCATTCAACAAGCATACCTCGGCTAAGATCCATAAGTATGAATCATGCAAGAGACTTAACTAACAATTGAATTTCAATACATATTTCATGGTCTCCACATCCATGGTCTACCACCATATCAATTCATATTCAACATATATCCATGATCACACATGGCATAATTCCATCATTAAATCAATTCATACTCATTATATATCAATATCAATGCATAATAATAATGTATTCATCATTTGAAGGAAATAGTGTAAGGAACTTGGCCAAACTTACACAAACAACCACATCAATCATAGTGAGGAATTCATCCACACATATTTAATATCATGAATCATTCATGATTATCAATGGGCAACTAGGCTCTACTAGTGCATCTCACATCCTTGACAACAAATTGGGTACATTTCCATAAACATTAATCATAGCCCATTATCAATAATTTACAAAGAATCCAAAATGGGTAAGCAATGCCCCAATAGTCAATTCATAACTCCTAGTCAATTAATCATTCATAAATCCTTATAGGGCAACTAATGTTTTGATACAATATCATTCACTAGGCAATTATCACCCTTAAATCAATGCTAAGGAACCAAATTCGAACAATGAACATCTAGCTCTAATCATCACCAAAACCTTTCAATATTGAGCAACCATGCTCCAATCGACCATAATATCAATTCAATACAGAGCAACCATGCTCAGACAATGATCAATAGCTTCAATACAAAGCAAACATGCGATAGCAAAATCAATAACATCTATACAGAGCAGAACATGCTCTGATACCACCTTTGTCACACCCCCATTTTTTGGACCTAAATCCCGATGTGATCGATATAAATAATTAATAAAATACAGGTAAATTTTTCGTGTTTTCAAAATAAGTTTGATACCACGCCAAGACCCGAACCACAAAAAACTAAAGAGTGAGATTTATAAAAATGTAACTGGATCAATAACTAAATTTCCCATAACAGTATACAAAATAATAGAGTTTACAGCGGAAGAAGAATGTGTATACCAAGCATATGCCTAGTCCCATATATGAAGATATGAGAAAAGGCTCAAGCACTCATGCAACTTCATAACATTAGCCTATTAGGCCACAATCAACTATACACATAAATCATAATTATAATCATCAATTGTAAGTAGTCTCTACACGAGACACTTATCACTAAATGGTATCAATTCAAATATCATCATTATTAATATATATTAACATAATCATCCATTCGTATGCTAAGCAATACATTAGCTTTATACATCACATTTAACAAATGTTACCGGCCAAGGTATTCCATTACCACTATTTACCTTCTTCAAGAGCTTTAATTCAAAAACCCAAACTCATTAAGTCATTGTGATTGTGACGAATGGATGTGTATAAATAATAAACTCATTAATTCAAAAACCCAAACTCATTAAGTCATTGTGACAACCCTGCATCACAATACTAAAAAGGAGACAACATGAGAGAGTGACGAATATAAATACATTGTGATTATGTGTACATGCATTTAACCAACATGTGTGCTTTGCTATAAATCATCAATTCATTATTAAACCATCATCAAGATATTATCTTAGGCATATAAGCCTCATCATTCACAATTCATGTCAAGCACAAGCACATACACAATCACATAGCCCTACATCATTATGGGCATTCATAGTCATCATCATTAAGTCATTTAAATCTTTAATCAATTAACACTCTCTCAAGAGGTTCTCATCTCATTTTGGTCATCTCCATCTCAAATGCCATACACCTGTGGCTAATGTATATGTCAACTATTTAATGCATATGCAATGGATCCATTTCATTCCATCAGGTGATCGTAACCACCATATCATTCATTTCACATCGGTTTCCCACCTCACAAGGGGTACTCCCTTTAGCAGCCTCGCAAGGTGCTTTTCTCGTGACCGCAACCACGTATATCAATTCTCATTAAATTGGTTTCCCGCCTTGCAAGGGGTACTCCCTCCTCGTGATCGCAACCACTGGACATCAAAGAAACTCGCAAGCTCTTTTTCATCTGAAGAACCAAGTGATCGCAACCACTGGCTTATCATCATACAATCCCGCAAGATGTCTCATTGTGATCGCATCCACATATCACTCATTTCATAATGGTTTCCCGCCTCGCAAGGGGTACTCCCTCCTCGTGAACGCAACCATGGAATATCATAAGAACTCGCAAGCCCTTTTTTATCTCAAGTACCAAGTGATCGCAACCACTTAATCAATGCTATGCCATGCTATGAATGTAATAATGCAATAATGTATATGCTAATCAACCTCGCAAGGATATCTCACCCTCTCAATTAGGGGTATATTATATATTTAGTTTTGTTAGCATTAGCATACAATCAACCACAAGGCCCCTCAAGGCACAACATTCACATTTTCATAAATCCACACATGGCAATCATAGCATATCAATCATCATAGCATTTATCCACGCATGGAAACCAACAAGATATGTTAACAAACACATTTCAAGTTCATAGCATCATATGCTAGCCAATACAATTCAAGTTACATATACAAGATTTCACTTGCATCAAACACAATGGCATAGCAATAATAATAATCACCATTTTATCAAGGGTATGTTCAACAACAATATCCATTTTATTCAACATCATTAATCATTATTCAATATGTATGGCATTATCCATTTTTAATCACCATTGATACTTTTTTCAAAATTTATTGAGTTATAATAACTCATTGTCATTCAATTGTCCCCTCATTAGTTTCATCATCAATTAAGGTGTGTCATACAATCACATCATTTACTTTTTATCATGATTCATAATATATCAATAAAGGGGAAGCATACATGTTTTCATAACATAGCATAGGCATACACATACCTTGCCATGGCCTTAAGCCATTCCCCAATCACCACTAAGACACACCACATATGTACCCCTAGTGAATTTGCTCATTTTTACATAATAAAAGGGGTTTTGGATACTAATGAGCTCATGATAAATTTCAACATAAAGACATGAGGAAAGCTCATTTTCATTCTTAAATATAGTGGGACATGTTACAAATATCACCTATTAGTCTCAATTTGATAACCATAAAAAGTTGGGCTCAAAACCCTTTTAAATTTGAATTTTATGACGTAGCAGGTCTGGTGTTTTATACTTAATGAGAGTTAGAAAACTCCAATTAATGAGAGACTAATTCTTACACCTCTGTAACACAATTGCCTACAACTTTCATGAAGAATTTGGAGGCCAAAAATGTCATTAAGATGCCCAAATGGGCCAAAAACAACAAAGGACGCTTATTGAGCAATCCTGTTGTAATCGATTATGATAATCGATGTAATTGATTACACCTGAAGCTAATCAATTATGCCTAAAATAGAATGTTCATAATCAATTACACTAGTCTTTGTAATCGATTACGTCATATCAGAATGCAAAAATTATGCAGGAAAATACATGATTTTGGATTTCCAACTTCTCTAACTCTTTCATACCAACTCCAAATGCTACCAAATTTTGACACCAACTAAATGGCACCATTTGTGACGCATGGCCACTAGTCTCACTCAAAAATTCCTTAAGATGAGTGACTTATGCATATAAACATGTTTTACCCATTTTAAGCCGTTTTAATGCAACTCAAGGGTCATTTCTCACTCAAATTGACTCATTCCAATTTCCAAAAGTTTTAATTCATATATGGAAGCTATTGGAACTATCCTAGGTCATCAAAACCACATAAAACTCTATTTGACCCATTCACTTCCATGATTATACATAAAAATGCACTTTAGAAACTATAACAAGGCTTAAACCATTCAAACCACATCAAACATGCATTGTCTTTCAATCTTACCATTAATACCATCACAATGGTTATTACATTCAATGACTTTCTCAATTCTCAAAGATATATACTTCATCCCCTCAAGGATCGTCCATTAACATGTATATATTTCAACCCCTCATGGGTTATTCATCAACTTATATACACATATATTATCACCAATAGCCAATAATTTGTCATTCATAACATTTCACTATCAACATGACAAGGCAAGCATGAGTATCATGATATACATAAATCACTAATTATTCTACTCATGCATTTGGAATGTAAAACTTCTTTCCTACCTCGAGGGAAGAGCCATAATGATTCGCCTGCTTCGAATGTTCTGCCACATTGCCCGGTATACCATCTCTTATTAACACATATACACACACATGTACTCAATTTATGAGCCAACACAAGGCATCTGTTAGGGAATCCCTAGTGTATGAGCAGCGGAAATACAAGGATTCCCATAGGATTTGCAAAGCGCCATGTTTCAAAGCATAAGACAAACACAAAAAATATTACGTTTTAGGATTACCTCTTGAAGAATATCGAAGCAATCATAGCCTCGTCCTTTAAGAGTCCACACGAGTACTCCCACCAGAAATGCTACACCTTCCAAATGCTAGTTTAATAGCGTGTAACTTTTGCAACTTTTGCATAATTTGTGTCTCTTTTCGGGTAGCCGCCTATGAGCATCTTATGCTCTATTTATAGGCTTAGGTTTGACCTAATTTGCTCTCTAAAGAGTGGGCTTCTTACTCATTCTAAATGAGTTAGGCCTAATAGTTTTATTTTAGTCCAACTAAAATAAAAAAGCTATTTTCTGATGGGCTTACTCTATGTATGTGACCCTATAGGTAAAATACTCAGTTATATTAATAATAAACTATTTTATTATTAATATAAAATAAGAGCGGCATCTAGCAATCCATCATTATGTTCAAATATTATTTATTATCAACATAACCTATAAGTGATAATTATTTTACATGTTTGTTCCTTTTGTCATGATATTCTAATTGGGCCCAAGGCATGGTCACGTCATCCTTGTACGGTCCAATTTATTTTACTTGATACCGGAGTAGACTTTATCTGAATAAATATCCAATATTTATTCTTTCTAGCATGGCCATGCATTTCCTTAGTCTCACTTCATCAAGTGGCCTATAAATATCACTCTTGTCACATAGGAGATACAAATCCCATCTACATCACTCACATCCCTCTACATAATTTATTCATTTCCTAACCATAACCTTTATAGTCCTCTTGTTACAAAAGATGTTTGATTGTATTAAAACAACAAACTCCTTATGTAAGAATCATAGTGACTTCAGGTCAAAGGACTACATATACCATTATCACATTGAGAATCGTTTATGACATTCATGTAACGATCCATGCAACGTTCTCATGGTGGGTCTGTCTAGTACATCATTACTCTTAACGTGTACCCATGTGAAGACTTGATATCATTTATATCCATGATCTATGAGATCAAATCATCAGTACACTCACACACTAGTCTTAATGTATTTACATGTCCCCACGTAAATACTTGACTAGGGACATTTTAGGAATAACTCTCATATGACCTATTACTCCAAAGATAAATAAAGGTTGTTAAACTATTTAACAAAAAATGAGTTATTCAAAATGATGCGTCCTATATAGGCTTTTAGTGCATATTTCCAATAATCTCCTACTTACACTTAGAGCCGATAAGGTTAATGTCCAATGATGTCTACAATGCCCTTATGCTTTTCCTACGTAAGCGGTTTTACTAGTGGGTTCCCAACAATTTTATTGGTATGCACATTGCATATTTTCACATCTTCCAAAGATGGAACTATTTAAGTATATGCTTGGATTAATCCACTTCCTTATATTGTTCTTTGGTTTCATTGTCATCACAATGGAAAATCATAGGGTACAAAACATTTGGAATGATTAAATATGAATTGACTTTTTTTGTAATTTAACATAGCAAAATACTTAGATTTGTTAGTAAAACCAATGATTGTTTCTTGCTTTGAACCTTTCAAGCATACATTGCAACCATCTTGACAACACATATATTTTGATTGCAATCTTAAGTCTTTCAAATTAATCAAAAGATTGGCATCGATATAACCTTTACAATGAGCTTATCTTCCATTTATCAAGATCAAATCCTTAGTCCTTCTTAAGTGTTTAAGAATACTCTTTACTATAGAATGAGAATATTATTAGTTCTAGAAGAAGCATGTCTTCTACATGTAATACTAGAACTATAATGTGTTTCACGTGTCACAGTTAAAGAAGTATATTCAGGACCCCTTGCACGTGATCTCTCTTGATGATGTTGATGTGCGGGATAACTTGTCTGACTCTCCTGTTTCGGTGCGTATTGTGGAATATTCCATGAAAAGACTACGGAATAAGATGGTACCCTTGGTGAAAGTAGCGTGGAAGCATGGAAACGTTGACACACTCACCTGGGAACACGAGGACGATATTCGTGAGCGGTATCCTCACTTATTCGAATCCGGTATGTTAAATTTCAAGGACGAAATTTCTTTTAGGAGGGGTGGATTGTAACACCCCGAATTCTTAAAGTAGAAAGTTAAATTAAGAAAATAAATATTGAATAATTAAATAGGGACTAACTAATGATCCAAAATACTAGAAATAATTTAATTAAGATTCTCAGAGACTGTTAGTGAATTATTGTGATCGGATAAGTTGAAAACTGACCCGGATAAAATATGGGTGTCGGACCAAGTATCTCCGATTGAGATGCCGTTGGTCAGGGCTGTAGATAATGTTATTGGGAATTCGAATATGTATTCAGAATAATTTTTAGAATAAGTATTGAGTCCGAACAGTGAACCTGTTTGTTTAAAAAATGGAAGAGTTAAGTAAATGGGAATGAAAAATAAAAAGAAAACCTTCATTCTCTCACTCTCACTTCCGTGACTCACTCTCTCCTTTTAGGCAAACACACTTCTTCTCCTTCCCTCATTCTTCTCTTCTTCATATTTCCTTCTCCCTCCCTAAAGACTTGAACAAATTGGTGCTCTCTCCCTTTCTCATTTTCGTTCATCAATGAGCTTGGAGGAGGACATTGTAGCTTGAAGCTCCTCCCTTTCTCCTCCTTATTTTTCATCATCCTCATCCTCCCTCTTGACTTCCATTTTCGTTTTGGAGCAAGGTGAGCTCTTTACCACTACTTTTACGTTTGGAACCTAGAGAATAGAGGATGGTAACTTGGAAGTGTATTAGATGTTGTGGGTAGAGAAAAGAAGCATTAAATGCATGAACCCTAAGGCGTGGGTGAAATAAATAAGGGTATTTATGAGTAATAAATGAAGTATTTGAGGTTGGGGTTGAAGGATGATGAGTATTTATGATGGATGATGGGTTTAGTGAAAACCCTAACTTAGGAAATTTGCAGGAAATGTATAATATTGAAAGGGTTAACATTTATTGATGAGGGAAGTGTAATAAATGATGAGGCATTGTCATTAAATGATGATTAGAGATGGAGGTTAAGAACATAAGTGAAAACCTACTTGGAAAAGAATTAAATGTAAGTGTGGTAAATGGGATAACCTAACAATTTAGGTTGCTACTTTAATAATAATGAATAGTGGGTTAAGGGAAGAAATTCCCGAAGCCTAAGTAAGCAAATGAATAAACTTATGATAGCTTTCACGTGATGAGAATCATGTGTACATAGAAATGTATATGTATATTGAAATGGCTTTTGAATGAATAATTGATAAAGTCCTATAATGATTGGTGTAGGACTTGATAACTCTTTTGAAGCGGGAACGTCAAACCTGGAAGTTTACTTCTCTTAAGGTAGGAGAGGGGTGTATTTTCTAAATGTATGAGAATTGTGATGATAATGTATGTATTAATGTAATATGGCATGTTGTCTCGATTTGATGTGTTATCATGTGTTTGAAATGAGAATTGTGTATGGTGTTTGAAGTGAGTGTTTATATGATGAAGCCTAAATGAGGCTATGAATGGCATGTTATGTAATGATGTGTTATTGACTTTATGAATGATATGATGAGTACCCTAAACTTTTGGTTGGAGTGTTCTCTTGATATAAGGATTGATGTTCATGATTGAACTTGTAGATAATTATGAGGTTGAAAATGAAAGTACCCCAAATGAGAGGGTGAGATAGCCATATGAGGTTGAGGCATGCATAAACACTACATACATGGCATGGCATGCATATCATGATGCTGATGATAAGTGGTTGCGATCACTTGATGTTGGAAATATAAAAAGGGCTTGCGAGTTCCTGTGATTATTAGACCGGTGGTTGCGATCACCTGGTATTGAATTGAAAGGCCCTGCAGGACCATTGAGATTGAATGCCCATGGTTGCGATCATGAGGCGGGAGTACCCCTTGCGAGGCGGGAAACCTTATGAAATGTTGAACGTGGTTGCGATCACGAGAAGCACCTTGCGAGGCTGCTAGAGGGAGTACCCCTTACGAGGCGGGAAACCATTAAGAATGATTGTATAATTATGGTGGTTGTGATCACCCGAGGAAATGAATCGGATCCGTGCATGTGCATTTTAAAAACTAGCATGTGTATTAGTCTTTGAAGCATGGCATAGAGTGATACTTTGTTAATAAGGTTGAATGAGGTGTGGGTGGAAATCCCCTTTAAAATTACGAACTATGATTGTGAACTTGGTTGATTTGATTCTGAGAAATTTGATGGAAAATTGTACTTGACTGAGAATTGATGGTTGAATGATTTAATATTGGATGAACTCCTCTTGAGGAGGAGACGTTTGTATTGCATTCATGCATATATTGTCTTAATTGTTGGATTTTCATCATTGAGAAAGTATACTCACTCTCCCTGTGGTATATCTTTTTAGCTCCTGTGTTGTAGGACTTGCCTTGGAGCTGTTTTGTGGAGAAGAAGTGTGAAGGAAGCCTCTTTTTGGTAAAGAATGCCTTGGCTGGCAACACGTGATTTTGTAGTTGTGTGAACAGATATAATGTATTGATATTTTGTCTATGTTGATTAGACTTGAATTGTCAAGATAATTGTATGGGTGATAAACATTTACATATAGGTAATGGGAATTTCAAGGGTCGTGAGGGAAAATGAGAGCTTTTGTGTAGGGCTTATTTTCGTTTCTGACCCTATGACTGTATGTAGAATGAACTTGGAATGAAATTTTGACTATAGTCTAATGAATGTATGAAATACCGTATCTGAGTACTAGTTTTGTGGAGTGGAGTAAGTGATGGGATAATTTGGTAAGCCCACAACGAATTATAATGTGAATATACGAGTAGGCTCATTGGGAGCAAGTTATAATTAGCTAGTAGGATGATAATGATATGATGAATTGAGTGGTTTGAGTGAAGTTCTGATAGTATGTGTTGTTAAAATCCTACGTGCTGCTCATTTTCTGATTATCTCGCCCGAGCGAGATAGGTTCTCACCCCAAGCGAGAGTCCCTTCTGTATGTCAATTAGTTTCTGGGCAATTCTCGCTTAGGCGAGAGTGAATCTCGTCCAAGCGAGATTGTCCCAGTATCAGTGTTTGCTTACTGGAGGAAATTCGCCCAAGCGAATGGGGCCTCGCCCGAGCGAGGGCGAAGGGATTTGCCACTGGACATACTCTGCCTGAGCGAGGGACCATGAGGATGGTATTCGCCCAAGCGAGATGAGTGAATGGAGAATGGGTGAGATCGTGGACGAATTCCGTCCGAGTGGGAGTTTTGAAAACAATTTAAAATGAGGTGAATTTCTGAGTGAAATCCGAGTGAGCTTGTCCGAGTCGGGACCTTCCGAGTGAGGGAGTGGATGTCATCCCGAGTAAAGGTCTCCAAGTGTGATATTTTGGGCAGTGGAGTCCCGAGTGGGGAATCTCCGAGTCCAGTGTAACCTGTTCCGAGTAGAGAGCCTCCGAATGTGAAATTCCAAGTGGGATGGCACCGATTGGGGATTCCAGGTGTGAGTTTGTCCAGTAGTACTCTGGAATAACTCCGCTTGAGTGAAAAAGAAAGGAAGTCGGTTCTAGGATGAATTGTCGAGTGATGACTGTAACGTCCCGTGTAATTTTCCAAATAAATTTTTCGCGTTTTTTTTAAAAGATCATTTTAAAATTCATGAATTAAAATCAGAGTTCACATAAAAGTCAGTAATAGCGGAACATTATCATGCATACTAGTCGTGAATAATAAAATTCAAGGAATAATTACGTAGCGGAAATGATTTTAAAGACAACAGTACATAACCCATTGTATTTATTACAAATCATAAAATTAGAATAAACTCGAAATCCAAGTAATAATTCACATAGGCATCAACCATAGCATCACTCTTCATTCTGGGTGGCATTCACTGTAAAAATTAATGTAAGAGTGAGACAGAGTATAGAATAAGTATAAAATAGATAAAATTGCACAAACACAATCAACAAATCATAATGATATGATGGATATGCCAAACGAGTTCATTTATATATAATGAGTCTTTAATTAGTCCAATGATGTCATGCTGGATCCATTTGGTCTGATGGGAATACTGCAGTAATAGTCTCATAGAGACACAAATAGGGCTTTAGCATATACCATGAATCCCTACACTTCATGGCGCTTACATAAATAGGGCTTTAGCATATACCATGAATCCCTACACTTCATGGCGCTTACATGAATAGGGCTTTAGCATATACCATGAATCCCTACACTTCATGGCGCTTACATGAATAGGGCTTTAGCATATACCATGAATCCCTACACTCCATGGCGCTTAAGTACCAAAGTACACAAATATCATAAGTAGGGCTTTGCATAAACCATGAATCCCTACACTCCATGGCGCACAACAAAATAGGGCTTAACTCGTCATAGAGTAACCCCCCACCAGATTAGGCAATCATGGAACCCCTAAATTCCATGGTGCGTCCAAATGCTTATGATGCATGAATGCCTTTAATTCTTATTACCATTTAACATACCATGATATCCATATTTCCAAAACCTCTTGGAAAATACAAGTCCTCAAGGTACACAACACATAATAATTCACAAAATCATGGATTTACTGTTTCAACCACATATGTCAATAACCACAAGGCATTCATGTACATATAAATTAATTTCGTTATTCATAATTATTCACCACCACAATATACAAATTGTATGATACTCAACAGCATTCATAATAATTCATAATCACTCAAGAATTCAATAATAAATTATTACTCATAGAGAAAACATCATTTTTATCCATAATAACCATTATAAGTAAATTTCAGCATTTCCAAACAGCGACATACGTTAGTAAAACAGTCATAATACGAGCAAATCAACTCCTTTTTAGGTGATTACACTTTCTGTAGTTCAATAACATAATTGTCTACAACTTTCATGAAGAACACAATTTCAAATTCCGAACAGAAATATCACTTATTCACGAAATACCACACTGCCTCAAGTTGAGTTTTTTCAAAACTTACATATGTTAGTAATTTTAGTGTTTCTGGAGTTACAAAAATGATTTTTGCATGAAACCAGTTCTAAATTACTCTTAACACAAATATCTATAATTTTCATGAAGATCATAAATTCAAATTCTAAGCAGAAATACCATTTATCCACAAAATACAACACTGCCTCCAGGTGAGTTTTCAAAACGTACATATATTAGTATTTTCAACGTTTTTAGAGCTACACAAATGATTTTAACATGAAACCAGTTCTTAAATACTCTTAACATAATTCTCTACAACTTTCATGAAGACACCAACCACTAATTCATACCACAAAATTCCCAGTATTGAAAACAATATTCGGATTTCATAGTTAACAGATTTACAACTTGTACATACTTCAGTATTTCAGGCATAACTCAAGCTACAAAAATCATTTTGACTTGAAACCACTTTCTATAGATCCATAACACAATTATATACAACTTTCTTGAAGACATTAAAGGCTGATTATGCTTGTAAAATTCCCAGAATATCAATATATACACAGATTATAGAACAAACATTCCACTCGAACATGCTGTAGTATTTTGGCTATAACTTTTGCTATACATATTCAAATTAATTTATTCAGGTCTCAAAATTTAGATAACAAAAAGATCTACAACTTTCATGAAGAAGTCAGAGACAAATTCATACGTTTTCAGTTTCAAAATTAAGCAACAATATACGAAATTAAAACTGGAATCCTAGAACAGCATACCACTCTACCCATTTCACAAATATTCACAACCCTGTCCCCTCTTACTTGGTTTGATGATCTATGGCTGACTGAAAAGAAGTCCTCCTTGTTGTCCTAGTTCCAGCTCGAAGATGTTTTGATGAAGGAGAGAAATTGAAGGAAAGATATTTCACTAACTTTGTTCTAATCCATTCTGGTCTAGCAAGGGGCAGAGTTAATAATACAAGACAAGTGGGGAACATTATCTTCGTGAGTGGATGTTTAGTGCTGTTAGTGCTTTGATAGTGGAGATAATGGAGAATTAAAAATAAGAAAGTGGCTTATAATGGTCCACTTCTGGCCGTCCTACATACTAGAGGGATTAATGGGGCTAAATGCATTAAACTATGCATAAGAGACAAGAAAGGAGTCAAAAGTTACTCCTGGCACTGAAAACCGACTGGAATTCCACTCGGTGAGCCTCTAAACCGACTGGAATTCCTCCCAATCAGCATATAGGCCGACTGAAAAATGTGAAGGAAAAGAAATCCGAGTCATCTCGCTCAAGCGGAATCCTATCTCGCTTGAGCGAGTGCCATACTTTACACTGGCGAAGGAGTTTCGCTCAAGCGTTTCCGACTCGCTTGAGCGAAGCCAACCAAAAAGCCTTCCAGCAACACACACTCGCTGGAGCGGATACCTCATTCGCTGAGGCGAGTGACACTCGGTAACTCTCATCACTCGGAATCTGGTGTTCCATTCACTCGGTAATGACTTAGCCCACTCGGGATTCATTCCCAAGTCCACTCAGTATAAGGGAATTCCAATCACTCGACCCCATCTCATACGTCCCATAACTTAGCCTCTTATTTTCTAACCTCAAGAATTGCTTATACAATCCACTCGGCAACTGAGGGTTACCCCACTCGGATTCCATAAACCCTCACTCGGAATATCTCCCAATTAAATGCCACTCGGCATATCCCAACCTTATTTCACTCGGGAGTATTCTACAAGTTCATCACTTGGTACACCATTCATAATCAACCCATCTTCTGAGCAGTGTCTTACTCGGTAACTAATACCAAGACTGACCAACACTCATTCGGTCTCACACTTGGCATTCATGCCTATTCTTACTCAGAGAATACCTTAGCCATTCATTTCTCAGGAG
This sequence comes from Clitoria ternatea, assembly GCA_037962975.1. Lineage (NCBI taxonomy): Eukaryota > Viridiplantae > Streptophyta > Magnoliopsida > Fabales > Fabaceae > Clitoria > Clitoria ternatea. The sequence continues at coordinate 138,850,030 of CM075670.1, forward strand.
TAGTCTCCACAACCGTACTCCACTCGGTATTAATTCACCAGGTAAGTCACTCGGACTTATGAATTACTTAACCACTTAGGGAAAACCATTAAGTTAAGTCTCACCCGGACTCATTACATACTTAGACCCTCAGAATACACATTATCTTTATTCACTCAGAATACATTTATAACTCATTCACTTAGAATATATTCAATCGGGAATGTACTTCACATTCATCACTCGGATTATACTTATATCACATACTTAAATTTATTCCAATCTAACCCATTACAACAAATCTTCCCTCGGAAGAGATCCACTCGGGTTTCCACTCAGGCATATGCAAATCATTCCCCACTCGGGTTTACCCATATCTTTCACTTGGTAATATTTAGGCCCATGCTCACTCGGGAAATTCTCCCATCAAAGCCTACACAGTATTTATTCATCTAAAGGAATTTCTCTCAGAATCCATTTAAGTGTTCTTCACTCGAAAAAAAGGCCAAACACTACAGCCTCACTCGGAATCATTAACTTAATACTATTTCATCCATCAACACGTCTTACATAATTCAACAACATATTCCAGTCGGTAAGAAGCATCAAATCAACATAAAATACTTATACTTATATACATTCTACTCGGAATACTATCCTTTTCCTCACTAGGGAGGTCCTGACTTGGACAAACTCACTCGGATTGAACTCGGATATATCCCTGACTGAGTCTCTTCACTCGGAATACTACAATCAGAGAAATTTCATTCGGAAAAAGAAAGCATTTGGCAAGGTAAACCTTATTGCTCATCATTCACTCAGTTTTCGTACTTGACAGATTCTCCTGAAAACGTCTCAAGGTACATAAGTTGCCACTCGGTATAATTGATCCTAAACCGACTCAAGACATATATGTTGTCAATCGGAATTCCTTCATTCAGGATTACAACTTCAGATCCTAATTGACTCGGAAACGAGTCTTTGGAAGATGCTTGACTCAGGAATGAGTCTCTCTGGGATGTTTGACTTAGAAACGAGTTACTCAGGAATAATTGACTCTGAAATGAGTCCTTTGAAGAACTTGACTCGGAATTGAGTCTTCCTGACATGTTTGACTCAGTAGTGAGTCTCTGAGATAGAATTTCACTCGGAATAAGTCCTCTTGACCATGTTCCACTCGGAAACACAATTTGCACTCGGTATTTCCATTTTCCACTCGGAATTCCTCTTGGTAACTCAGAATTTGCAGTTTTCACTCGGAAATTGGGTCTTATCATTAAAGGTTTATGTAATTTCTATAATTATACCCAAAAAAATGAAATTTTGGAGTATTACAAACCATCCATTAAGTGTTTTTATTCATTGATTAACACTAACAGATCTTCTATACCTCAAAATTTACAAAATAGAGCTATTATTAAAAGCAGGATGTTACAATGACCGATCAGGTATTGAATCGGTGTTGGAATGAGATACCGGGTGAATGACCGATCAGGTGATGAGTCGGTTTTGGAGTAATTGTCGAGTGACAGACCGAGTGAGTGTGAAGTCGGTCCAAGAATGACTTAGCTGAGTGAAGAGTGGGTCAGTCTAGATTATTATGCCAAGTGGAAGACCGAGTGTGAGATGACTCGGATCTGGATTAATTTTGTTGAGTGGAAACCGAAAGAGTGATGGGTCGGTTTTGGAAGGATTCTGCCGAAGGAAAACCCAAGTGCTGGAAACTTTGCTGAGCGAGTAAGTATAAGCTCGGCTCTGGAGGTTATTTATTTAGGCGAGGAGGTCTTGCCCAAGTTAGTTATGGGTTGTACTGATGATGGCCGAATTCCGCGCGAGCGAATGGCCTTAGTTGTGATGCTTGCCCAAGCGAGTTGGTGTGGAATTCGATTCTGGACGATTTTTGCCCATGCTCGTTGGCTCCGCCCAAGCGAGGCTTGTTTGTCTCGCTCAAGCGAGTCGAAATTCGCTTGAGCGAAGCTCCCCCTGATACTACTTCTCTTTTTTCGCCCTGTTCCCTTCTGTCTCGCTCAAGTATATTGTATGGCACTCGCTCAAGCGAGTGGGGATTTCGCTTGAGCGAAGGGGACCCCCCTGTCTTCCTAAATGCTGTGATCGAATTGCTTTCTCTTGTCTTTTCCTTGACCCTGATTCCATATTATTTCATGAATACTTTGGTCATGAATCTGATTTATTAATTTTTATAATGGTCGACCTCTTTAATTTTAATCATATAGCATCAACCTATGTTAATTTCTTCCGCTGTTTTTAATTGGAGCATTTATTCCTGGTTGCTCCTCTTGATTTACCTTCTCATATCTTCACATATAAGACAGGTCTCTGATAGGTCCGGGGAAATAAGTAAATAAGTAAATAAATAAACAGCCTCATCACTTACAACTATCATGAATTAATTACACTAAAATCGTGAAAAATTTACTCCTATTTTTGGGGTGTTCCAATTTAGCAATATGCCTCCTTCCTGATTTATAAGATATCTATATCTTTCAGGTTTGTTGATATATCCTATTTGATCTTATGCAAGCCTTGTGCTACCGGAGCTAAGGATGTCACAACACTTTGTGATTTATGCTCCAAGTCCATCCTTGACTTTTGAATGCTTTGTGATACTTGAATTTCTTCAAGTTCTACTATCCTCCCACCGATTCTTTAAGGGATGTACTCTTATTCAAGAATACAACATTCTAAGTAATAACCCTTTTATTCTCCGATGGATTGTAGAACTGATAACCCTTAGCTTTCTTTAGGTATCTTGCAAAAGACATTTATCCAATTTGGATCTGACCTTGTCAGAGTTGGATGCTCTATAGAAGCATCATAGTTCCAAATTATTAGAAAATACATACTAGGTTTCTTCCTAGTCCATATCATATATGGTTTCTTTAAGAAAGTCTAAGATGGAACATGGTTAAGTGTAGAAATTTTGTTAATAAAGGAACGTTGAAAGAGTTAGAGATGTTTGATAATAATCAATAATCAAACTATGTCCAACAAGGTTTGACTTTTCCCCGTAGATATGCTATTATGGCATTCCATGAGGAATGAGTTAAAAGGTAATATCTCACTCTATTAGATAGTTATCAAACTTGTAGCTCAAATTATTTGCTATGTTGATCTAATCAAGAGCTTTAATTGTCTTGCCAATTTGGTTTTTCACTTCATTATGAATTCTTTAAACTTTTCAAAGACTTTCTAACTTATGTTACATAAATCCATACTCATTGACTTTTCAATTAGTATGTTGAAGTATTGAAAAACATATCTAGTTATTGTTCCAATAGGCCCACATACATCGTCATGTATTAAATAATAGATTACGCATCTTTTCAATGAATCAGGTCTCAACTATCTTTCAAATAAATAAGATTTATATGTTTCAATTGATTCCAAAATCAAAAGAGTCCAAATAACCACATTAATAGTATTTAGAAATGTGTTCTTTATTCATTTGCCTTAGGAGACAATAGCATGTAAGTAAGGTTCAAAATCACTTACTTTAACCTACTTTGACAGTTATGTTATAGATGGGTGTTTTGAGATTTAGGATGTGGAATCCATTACTCAATTGTGCATCAACATCATTTTGAAGAAATAAAGTTATTTATAAAAAAAATTCTTGTCCAACAAGAAACAATATGCACAATGTCTAGTTCACTAACTAGCCCAATAGGTAAAAATCTTATCTTTATTGTAGCAACTTTTGCTCAATTTTATACAGATTCCTCCACCCTTAACAAGTGATCTACTTCCTTGATCTTTCAAAATTTGAGATCTACTACTAGTATCTGATACTAATGTTAGTGAAGTAAAATAACTTGACTTCTATAACATGACTTGTAGTAGAAGTCTTACTTCTCTTTCTTTTGAACTCCTTTAAGTTCTTTAGACAAATTATTTCAATGTCTTATTTGGCTAAAACTAGAAACAATTTCTTTTCTTGATCACCTTTTAGACTTCCAGACCAACTTGACCTTAATAAAGTCTGTATACGATCATATCATATATTTCCAATATATTCACATTGCCTTTTACAGTTTAGAGTTTATGCAGACTCCATAGGGTATTTAAGAACCATCCATAGATCATATATAAGACAAACATGACACACCACCGCTTCCTCTTTATTGAAGATAATTCTCAAGTCATAATACCTATCTAGGCATCTTTCCAGATAAAGTGTCCTTCCAAAGCACAGATTGCAACAAAACAATATTTGGTTTGTCATGGTTATTCTAAAACAAATTACATGTAAATCTATCACTTATATTTAAAACATATTTAAATTTTGGTCATTAAATAAATTTGTTGTCTCCCACTATTTTGATTCAAAACAAATACCCTCACTGAATCAGAAATAATTTTGTTGGAAGATTTTTCTAGTAGGCCAAGATCCATATTTGGCCTAGTGTTGAGTCAGCTTTGGCTGATCGCCCAACCCTTGGTTATTTAGGTAGGAAACATATTTCTAATTGCATCTCATGCAACTCTTGGATGATTGAGTGGGTAACTCTTTACCTTTATTCATCTTATGAATTTAAGCTCAATCCTTACACCTCTAAGTTATTTTCAATCTAATTGAAAAATTTAGTTAAGTGTAGGCCTAATAAAAACAATTTGGAAATTACAATTATCCCATCGCGTCTTACTAGTATAAATGATAGCACCCTGCTTTGGCAGACCCACTATTTATTGACATTAGTCTCGACGAGTGTTACTTATTAGAAGGCATTTAAACTTAATATTAATGCTTCTAGGTTCTTCAATCGAATTAAAGTTACCTAGATAAGTCTAATAACAAATGGTTGGATAATCCAATTATCCATCATCCCTTACTTATATCAATAAAAGCACCCTGCTTTGGCAGAACCTACACTTTATTGAAACTAGCATTGATGACTGTTGTTTATTAGAATGCGTTTTAGACTGTTCATACCTTTAGGCTTTTCTAATCCAATTGAAAAATGTCTATTTGAATAAAACTTAATAAGTTATACTTGGATAATCCAATTATCCAATCATGTCCTACTAAACATAAATAAAGGCACCCAACTATGACGTGACCTGCACTTTATCTATATCAAGTTAGACGTTATTACTTATTGGAAGGTATGATTGTCAGGCTTGAGGAATTTTAATTTTCTTATTGTTCATTACCGACTTTTATTAAACACTTTAACGTAAAATAAATCCCCAAAACATGCAATCAAAATTGTGAGATAGCTATGGTCTTCCTAGAAAATAAAATAAAATAAAATAAACCTAAAGGAACTATGGTGTCTTGACTTCGTGAAGTCCTACTTCTTGAAACCACGATCCTCTTAGAGTCACCATCCTTTGTTCCTTTCAAGGTCATATCCACCAAGAGTCACCACTCTAGGTTTCTTCTAGGTCTCCACCTTGTTGGCTTTTCCAAGATTACAATGTAATAAAAAAACCTCATTTTACGTACGAGTGAAGGGTTGAGAGAAGAAATTTAAGAATAGAGAAAGGCACAGCACGCAGGCTGTATTTAAAATTAAATAAAAAATCTAAGACCATAACCATTCATCGCTAGACGTGTTAATTAATTAATTAATTAATAGAGTAATCAATTACATTTAAAATAAAATAAATTTTAAAACATATAATTAAACACGCGGGGTCATAAAAGCAAAACTACGCAAAGAAGTTTGGCGGCTCTGTTGACCGTTCAACAGACAGGGTCAAGGGGAGGCTACCCTTTATAGGGTGCCAAGTAGTGTTCCATCCTAAAAATTTAGTACTGTAATCAGGTTAGTTCCCAGGAAAAAGAGGTGGATCCGGTGTGACGGCTTAAGTACCAAGTCTTTCCTAGCCAGAACGTCCCACTGACCGTTAACAGCTCAAAATATTTGGATATGATTTCAAACAATTTGAAATCCTAATTTTAAGTTTCAACTCTTGAATCATAAATTTTGGAACGACTAAGGTTTAACTTTTAAACTTTATCTTTTGACCCCAACAACTATCCTAAAATAAGAATAGTCAAGGTTTAACTTTTAAACCTTATCTCTAGAGTATCAGCAATCATCTTATTTTTAGAAAGGATCAAGATTTAAATTTTAAACCTTATCTCTAGAGTTCAAGATATTTTATTTTGAATCCTATTAAATTTGATAAAGATCTTATCTTTAATTTGCAACTTTTGCAAATCCTATCAATTTTATTAAGGATTAAATATTTGATTTTAAAATTATTAAATTTAATAAAGATCTTATCTTCTATTTGCAACAATTACAAATCAGATTAAATTTAATAAATATGAATCAATTTATAACTTCTACAAATCACATTAATTTTAAAAAGATCACAAACGATGCAAATCCTATTAAAATTAATAAGAATAAATTATTTAAATTTGTAACTCTTACAAACTTTAAATTTAACAAACAATTAACATTTGATTTGCAACTTTTTCAAATCGAATTTAAAATATAATATTAAAATAAAATATTTTATTTGTAACATTTACAAATAAATAAAATACCATTATGACTAGGTTTCAACTTTTGAATCCTAGTTTTCATTACGGCTAGGGTTTAACTCTTAAACTTTCTAAACACAATCTCACATGAACAATTCATATTAGAAAAGAGAAAGCATATAGACGTGCATTGCATACAACCCTTGATTTCAATTTAATTAAACAAACATAAAACATTCCTTATAATTAGAACACATATAAAATAATCACCATTGCAACATACAACATGTTCATATAATAAAGCACATCCCAAAAACATGTTCTTTAAGTAAAATGTTGAGAAAAGCAATCAACATACATAAAACAAAATTAAATTGATATTAGCTTTCAAAAGGTGCAACCTTTGTAACATATCTCATAAAAATGCAACCTTTACATAATATCTCATTAAAAATGCAACCTTTGCAACATATCTAATAAAAGATGCAACCTTTGCAAAAGGATTCAACATTTACAATTCTTTTTGTAAAAGAAATTTTATTTTATTTTTACATGTTTAAACAAACATTTGCCTAAAACACGGTTTTGCAATCAAGCTCTGATACCACTGTTAGGGAATCCCTTGTGTATGAGCAGCAGAAATACAAGGATTCCCATAGGATTTGAAAAGCGTCGTGTTTCAAAGCATAAGACAAACATAAAAAATATTACGTTTTAGGATTACCTCTTGAAGAATATCGTAGCCTCGTCCTTTAAGAGTCCATATAGTACTCCCACCAGAAATGCTACACCTTCCAAATGCTAGTTTGACAGCGTGTGGCTTTTACAACTTTTGCATATTTTGTGTCTCTTTTTGGGTAGCCGCCTATGAGCATCTTATGCTCTATTTATAGGCTTAGGTTTGACCTAATTTGCTTTTTAAAGAGTGGGCTCCTTATTCATTCTAAATGAGTTAGGCCCAATAATTTTATTTTAGTCCAACTAAAATAAAAAAGCTATTTCTGATGGGCTTACTCTATGTGTGTGACCCTATAGGTAAAATACTCGGTTATATTAATAATAAACTATTTTATTATTAATATAAAATAAGAGCAACATCTAGGAATGCATCATTATGTCTGATATTATTTATTATCAACATAACCTATAAGTGATAATTATTTTATATTGTTTTCCTTTTGTCATGATATCCTAATTGGGCCCAAGGCATGGTCGCATCATCCTTGTACAGTCTAATTTATTTTACTTGATACCGGAGTAGACTTTATCTGAATAAATATCCAATATTTATTCTTTCTAGCATGGCCATGCATTTCCTTAGTCTCACTTCATCAAGTGGCCTATAGATATCACTCCTGTCACATAGGAGAGACAAATCCCATCTACATCACTCACATCCCTCTGCATAATTTATTCATTGCCTAACCACAACCTTTATAGTCCTTTTGTTAGAGAAGACGTTTGATTATATTAAAACAACAAACTCTTTATGTAGGAATCATAGTGACTTCAGGTCAAAGGACTACATATACTATTATCACATTGAGAATCGTTTATAACATTCATGTAACAATCCATGCAACGTTCTCATGGTGGGTCTGTCTAGTACATCATTACTCTTAATGTGTACCTATGTGAAGACTTGATATCATTTATATCCATGATCTATGAGATCAGATCATTAGTACACTCAAACACTAGTCTTAATGTATTTACATGTCCCTACGTAAATACTTGACTAGGGACATTTTAGGAATAACTCTCATACGACCTAATACTCCAAGGATAAATAAAAGTTGTTAAACTATTTAACAAAAAATGACTTATTCAAAATGATGCGTCCTATATAGGCTTTTAGTGCATATTTCCAACAACATCATCATAAATTTAAATAATTGACACATCACTTAGAGTTCAATATCAAGTCCTACACATGCTAAAACACCAATTCATACCATTGTGTTAGGTTTCAGGAATTAATTTCCCAAAACCATGATTCTCTAAATCTCAAAGGGGCTAACCATACCCAACGACAACAAGATCACATCCCTTATTCATAAATACATCTAATCATCATATAAATCATTCATTGGCTATCATAATCACTCAAAATTCAACATAGCTATCTTATCCTTCAATAACCATAATTAATCAACAAATCCAAATGGCACATGCCATGGCCTAAGGCCTCCTCAAATCCTCATTATGTTTATTTTATTTATCCCACTATCATGACCATCATTCTCATTGTTCAAGCCTCTCCTAACATTATCTTAACTCTTTACACACTAAACAATTTGGAGTCAATACTCTATTCTCTTGATTTCATAATTCCTTAACATCAACAATCAATATCTCTCATTCAAAACTTATTCTTATATATGAAACCACTCCAACATCAATAACTCATAATTTTCTCATGAATTTCCCCAAAGCCTCAAAATCTCATATTCTAAGGTCTTCATCAAAACTCAACAACCATTTCTACTAACCATCAATCTCCATCATTAACTTCATTCACATACAAAATATCATTGGTTTACACTTAAAATAATTTCTCATAACATCATCACTTATTCCCTTTATAACACCCTAATTTTTAACAAATAAATAAACCCAAAACAAGGAAATTTTTCCAAATTTTAAAGTTTGCAAAACATACATAATCTGCCCAAAATAATACTTAGAGTAAGATAGAAACAATGAAAGGGCAGAGAGGGCAAAAACCGACCAGAAGAAAACCCACGAATAGAATCGGGTCCAAGAGAAGGAAAGGAAGACAAGGAAATATAAAAGCCGACCAAAGAAGGCATATAGCGGAAGGATAAACAGCACCTGAGCGAACCCACAATACGATGCAAACTCGCTCAAGCGAGATCCGACTCCGCTTGGGTGAGACAGCCCAACTCGCTCAGGCGAACACCCCTTCGCTTAGGCGAAGTCGATCCAAAAGCCTTCCAACCAAACACACTCGCTGGAGCGAACACTTAGCCGCTGAGGCGAGTAATTCCACTCGGTATTTCCTTCACTCGGATTTCAGAATCTATGTTCACTCGGGGAAAGTCTTTACTCGTGACACATTCGGATTTCACACGTACGTTTCACTCGGAGTGTTCCTCACGGTCTATTATCACTCGGGTCTTTTACTCACTTTCCACTCGGCCCATATAATCCTTCTTACTCAAGTTTTCTTACTAAATCAAGCCTCTCCTAGAATCTTCTAGTTTCCGATAAGTTTACTACTCTGGGTTCTACTCGGAATTCTTATAGATCACTCATCAGTCGAAACATTTAACCTTTCCTCAGTCGGGGTAAAGTCACTATCTCGCTTCCCACAGCATTAACTTAGTTCTATTTTAACCTAAGATCGTACAACCTCCCATGCTCGGAAGTACCTATGTACATCACTCGGATTTCACGCATAGCATAGATGAAGATATAGTATATATATATACAGGAATATATATACAATTAGTTTACAAGCACATTGTCATACTCTCAACCCAAGGGAATTCAAATTCTGGTTTAAGGGACAAATATCAAAACACGAGCCGGCCAAGGCTTAACTAAAACATTATACACAATATCTACATATATACATATAGTTCCATCGTGCATAAACATTCCACTCGACATGCAGCTCCGCCTTCACTCGTTGTTCTGAGAGACATTCACTGAAAATATTGCCATAGTAGGGGTGAGCTTATACATTTAAAGTGACAGTTAATGATTCGGCACCAGCATCAATACTTACACTCACGTTCACTCGGTTTGCATTCAATTTGGATTTCAGCCATGCAGAATATGATACTTTCAAAGACATACACTTACATACATATTACGTGAGATCAATTTTAATCATACAAAAGCATGCATCAACTCATTCAGAATTCACTCGTATCACTCCCAGCCATCCCGCTCATCCTATCTTAACCAACATTTCATTTACATGCACGCCTGCGGATCCGACTTAAGCAATGATTTTCAGTTACAAGTTCTCTTACTGGCCTCTTGTCCATTAGCCCTTCCCGCGTGGTACCGGCCTCCCATTGACATCTCGAGACTTAACTCTAGCTCCTACGGCTACCACGGGCTCTCACAGGATCTAGCCAAGGGTCTGTAGCTGGAGATCATTTTGTTGGGGCTCCTGACCTTCCACGGGTCACCCCATTCCTGTACATGCAGCCTATATGCTTAAACAACGAGCATCCTCAATTATCTGACTCTTTCCTTGTAACCATTAGCGTCACATCCGACCTAACATATTTCCTACATCCCATCGTACCAGCATACACAGTACTCAACGGTTCATCTTTACAATACCTCAAATGAAATCAGCCAACAATCACATATACGTATCCTCTCGGTATTAACAATAATAAGAACATGCATCACATGCATTTATGTATAACCAACTATCAGAATTCAGCACAACGACCCTGAATACATGCATGCAATTGTATAACCATAATCAGGACTCTACAATCACACACATGGCATTCCAGGATTCACAATCATGCATTGCACACAGTCATCACAGACACATTCATGTACACGCAAGGTAATACGTACATCCGGTACCGTCCATCAACCATGCATTTGACATGCAAGTGCCCCCTACCTTCTGAAGGGACTCGAGAAGCTCTTCTATTTTCCGATGTTTGGTCTGATGCTCTGTCTGCCTCGTTCAGTCCCCTTCGCATAGTCGTACTCTGTAATCGGCTCAAGGATATAAAGTTGTTCTTCCTCTGCTTCGATGATCATCCTTCACCAGCCGGAGAAGACTCTGACCCTTCTGCAGCACCGTCGTCGTGGGTTTCCAGAAACAGAGAACAAGGATAGGGGAGAAGAGAAGAGGACGAGGAACGAAGAAGAGAAGAAAAGAGAGGATAAAGCAGTGGAGAAAGATAAATAACCACAGTGGCACAGGGCATATGTATATGCATACAAAGAGAAGGAGAGTGGGGTGGGAAAGCGTGAATCGCAGCCCCACTCACGTGACCCGCCAATCATAAGCAGCCAACCATTTAACAATTAAGCATGATTAATCTACCATCATTTCTTAAGTTAGGCTAATTTAGTTAATTATGATTAACAAATAATTTCCTACTTTGAAATTATAATCTTAATGGTTTAATTTCATTCGGTATCTAATTTCAAAATTGGGATGTTACAATTCTCCCCCTCTTAAAAGAATTTCGTCCCCGAAATTCACTCGGTAACTCACCTTGATTAAACAACTCGGGGTACTGTTGCCTAATGGCATCCTCGCGTTCCCAGGTGTATGAGGTATACCCATCTTGTTGCCACTCCACTTCAACCAGTTGCACATTCTTGCTCCTCAAACGCTTTACCGATCGGTCCACAATTCTAGTTGGTACAGTTACAGTGGTCAGGTCTTTCTTGATTTCTACTCCATCATCAGGCATTGTGTGAGTAGAATCGGGTAGATACTTCTTTAGTTAGGACATATAAAATACATTATGCAATCGGGATAGGTGAGTCGGTAATGCTATTTGGTATGCCATGGGACCGACTCGTTCCAATATCTCATAAGGCCCAATGTATCGGGGGTTCAACTTCCCACTTTTCAAGGCTCGCCCGACTCCTTTGCTCGGTGAAATCTTTAGAAACACCCTATCTCCGACTAAAAATTCTAGTGGTTTGGTCCGTCTGTCATAGTAGCTCTTCTGTCTGTCCTGAGACGCCTTCATCTTATCCTTAATTATCTGGATCTGTTCTAAGGTTTGCTTCACAATCTCCGGCCCCAATAGTAAACTCTCACCCATTTCCGACCAATAGAGTGGGGTCCAGCATTTTCGGCCATACAGGGCTTCATAGGGCGCCATGCCAATACTGATGTGGTGGCTATTGTTGTACGTAAATTCGATCAAGGGAAGGTACTGTTCCCAGCATCCACCATGCTCCAACACACACGCTCTCAGTAAGTCCTCTAGACTTTGTATCGTTCGCTCGGATTGTCCATCCGATTGGGGGTGGTAGGAGAAACTTAACCAAAGTTTCGTGCCTAACTCCTGGTGCAGGCTGGTCCAAAATAGGGACGTGAATCTAGGATCCCTGTCCGATACGATAGAAGCTGGCACTCCATGCAGTCGGATAATTTTGCGAATATAAGTCTGAGCCAACTTATGTAATGGGTACCTCATGTTCACAGGCAGGAAGTGTGCGCTTTTCATCAATCGGTCAACAATGACCCAAATCGCATCATGACCCGCTCGGGTTTTTGGCAACCCCATGACAAAGTCCATGGCAATTGAGTCCTATTCCACACGGGAATCTCCAAGGGTTGCAATGCACCGTACGACTTCTGGTGCTCGACTTTCGATTTCTGACAGGTGATACACCGAGCCACATATTCTACTATATTTCTCTTTAATCCGGGCCACCAGAATTGTAGTCTTAGATCATGATACATCTTCGTGGCACCCGGGTGGATGCTTAGCAGGCTCTTGTGGGCTTCATCAAGCACCATCCTTCTTAATTCTCCCACACCCGGTATGTATATTCTATTTTTCACTCAGAAAATCCTATCTGATCCCTCAGTCAAGAACAAGTCCTTACCCTTGGCCTGAGTCTTCTTTAGATCAGCCAAGTAAGGATCTAACTTCTGCTACTCGAACACCAACTTCAGGAACTCGTTGGCAATCTTCAATGTACCGAGTGTTATTTTCCGAGCCGAAGAGACGTCAATATGCAAGTTCATATCTCGGAATTGCTCCATAACTCCACCTCTCTCACCATCATCATAGCCACATGAAGGGATTTTCGACTCAACGCATCGGCAACAATGTTCGCCTTACCCGGATGATACTTCACCTTGAAGTCATAATCTTTTAAGAATTCCATCCATCTTCTCTGCCTCATGTTCAACTCCTTCTGGTCAAATAAATATTTGAGGCTTTTGTGGTCGCTCATTAACTTGATGCTGAAATCCCGAGTCATTAAATTGATGGTAAAATCTTAGTAAAATGAAATATGACTCTCGGATTCACACTTATGGCAAGCGCACCAGTCGTTAAAATTGTAGTATATTTGATCGTCTCACAGGGATTGTGGTAAATACCTCAATCTAGGACTAGTACAAGCTGAACCAACAAAAAATACATGAAGATCATTCGGTTTTTATGGTTTTAGTGTTTTATAGTTATTTTTATATTTTGAGAAACAGAGTTTAAGATGAAAAGTGGAAAGTGATTAAAAGAAAATAGGTCAGGATTGCTTCAGCTCACAATTTCCTCAAGAAACATGCAATTCAGTATAATCAAACTTCACAATCTAGAGGACAATCCGCTTGTGGTTAATCCCTAATTCCTTAGGTGAAAAACACTAATTCTTAAGCAATGAACCTTAATTCCTTAAGTGCTCGATTAACCTAAGAATCTAATGCGAAATTGGAGGTTGAACTCTAACTATTCACCTAAATTGATTAGGCCTGAACTAGTTAGAAAGCTGGAAGTTACCTAAGCTTCAGCCATGATTCCTCACTGGTGAAGTTCTTCATCCGTTCTGGATTTGTCAATCCAGCAATTCTGCTCCACTCCTCAGCTTGTTCGCCTCAAGATCTTCGAAGCCGATCTACTTACTCACAGCTTCAAGATTCCATTGTTCACCTTCACAATCCCAACCTTAGGGATTTAGAACTCCATAGACTTCGGTTCCATCGAAGGATTGTGGAACGTCATGGAGGAGAGAGTTTAGAGAGATGAAAAATGTAGTGAGAGATTGGAAATGGAATTTGAAATTGTATTACGTTTCTCTGTGTCTCTACACACGCTACTACTATTAGTCTTGCTACCTCCTACAGAGTATGTACAACCTCTTTATATGTTTCTATCTAACTAACTTAACTGATAACTTCTGACCACCTCAGCTAACGACTAAAACTAATTACACATTTTACAGAGTAACTAACTAATTACAGCTCAGCTCTTAACAGGATCCAGCTCAACCTTAGCTAATGTACATCTCAGCTCCAGCTAATTGACAGCTCTCTTCTTAAGTTAACTTGAGGTTTCAGTAGTAGAGAAGAAGGCAATGGGAGCGGAACAGTACTGCACCAAGTGTGTTATTGGAGGGAAGGAACGGTATTTAAATTACTGCCTTGATGCTTCAGCTGCTGAGTATTCGCTTGGGCGGATTAAGCTTCGCTTGGTTGAGTCTGGATTAACCTGCAGTGTTTCTTTCTCTCTTGGGCGTTATGGCAAAGCTGGGCGAGGACGGATTCTTAAAGTTATGTTTGAGTGAGTCCGGATTTTACTAGGACGGATTAAATAATGACTAAGCACATTGGTTTCTTATGTAGTATTCCGTTCTTCTTCTCTTTTATAACCGGTGTCTTGGGTGTTGTCTTCTTAAGTAAGCTTGGGCGTAGTCTTGCTTTGGGCGGAGTACTTGAACAGAGTCTTGGACCCTCGCTTGAGCGGATTTAATTCCCGCTTGGGCGGATTAATTATCAAATCGGTATTCTGTAGTTAACACTCGGGTTTTACATGCAGTGTTCCGAGTCCTTGTTCTCTTTTGGAGTCAGTGTCTTTGAGGTCTCACTCAGTCGGAATTAAAGACGTCTCACTCGGCTCTGTAAGATTTTACTCATAATTTTCTTCTTGTCTCGAGTCCGCCCTGTTCCTGCACCAATAAATAGCTACTTGCCTAGCATTTATACACCGGCCGCTTAGTAAATTTATAAATACTTCAAAATTCCTTATTTAATTACAAGTTTCAATCGGTTTCTTACATAGATAACATACTTTTGAAATAATTAACTACAACATGAATTCTTATCAAATTATTAAATAATAATAATAAAACTAATCAATAGTTAGTAAATTATGTTAAATAACTAGTGGAATAATTAAGTCTTTTCAAGACTTATCACGCTGTATACTTTGAACTTAGAACCGTACAAGTAATGCCTCCATATCTTCAACGTGAAAACCACAGCTGCCAATTCCAAGTCATGGGTCAGATAATTTTGTTCGTAAGGTCTCAGTTACCGGGAGGCATAAGCTATCACTCGGTCCTTCTGTATTAGTACACACCCCAGGCCGAGTCCCGACGCATCACAATAAACCACAAAGCTCTCTTGCAAGTTTGGCAATGCCAACACTGGAGCGGTCGTCAACTTATTCTTTAACTCTCGGAAACTACCCTCGCACTCGGAACTCCAGACGAAAGGGACGTTTTTCTGAGTTAGCTTGGTCAGTGGCAGAGCAAGCTTAGAAAAACCTTCAATAAACCTTCTATAATAGCCAGCTAGGCCCATAAAGCTTCTTATCTCTGAGACCGACTTGGGTCTCTCCCATGCCATTATAGCTGCCACCTTTGATGGGTCCACCGAGACACCTTCCATGGAAATTACAAGTCCGAGAAAGTGGATCTTATTCATCCAGAAATCGCACTTCGAAAGCTTTGCAAACAATTGCTTCTCCTTCAATACTTGGAGTACCGCTCAGAGGTGTTCTTCATGCTCCTCTGGGGTATTGGAATAGATTAAGATATCGTCAATAAAAGCAACTACGAATCGGTCTAGATATGGGTGGAATATGCTGTTCATGTAATTCATGAATACAGCAGGGGCGTTTGTGACATCGAACGGTATCACTACATACTCGTAGTGGCCATACCGAGTCCTAAAGGCAGTCTTTGGGATATCCGAGTCCTTCACCCGGATTTGGTGGTATCCCGATCGTAAATCGATCTTTGAGAAGACTGAAGCACCACGCAGTTGGTCAATCAAATCATCAATTCTGGGCAACGGGTAACGGTTCTTAATCGTGAGTTTATTCAACTGTCGGTAATCTATGCATAACCTCACGCTTCCATCCTTCTTTATGAGAAGTAGTACAGGTGCGCCCCATGGTGATACACTCGGTCTAATGAATTATTTCCCGAGTAACTCATCCACCTGCTTTTTCAACTCAGCCAATTCTGTTGGGGACATTCTATAAGGTGCATTGGAGACTGGCTCGGCTCCAGGGATCAAGTCTATAGAGAATTCAACTTCTCTATTCGGAGGGACACCCGGCACATCCTCCGGAAACACTTCGGGGAATTCAAAAACAGTCGGAATATCGTTTACCCGGGCTCTATCCTCTCCCTCAGTTAAACAAAGCATCATAAATAGCTGAGCTATACCTTGTACCGTGTAATCTTTATTGTTCTGCCTCAGAAAAATTACCCTTCGGTTTTGATAGTCCACCAATACCTTATTGGATAAAAGCCAATCCATGCCAAGTACAATGTCGAGGTCCTTTAGAGGCACGCACACCAAATCGAAGGTGAAGCTCCGATCGCCCAACACAAACATTATATCTTTACACATTGATGATGTCAACACCTTAGTGCCAGTCGGATTGGCTACTTCCAAAGTCCGATCCATGTACACAGTCGGCAACTTTAAACATCTCACACACTCATCAGCTATAAAAGAATGGGTGGCTCCAGAATCAAAAACTACATTAAGTGTATATCTACCGAGTAAGCACTTACTTTGCACTAAGTCATTCGCTTGTGCAGCCTCCTCCGCGTTGATGGCGTATACCCTCCCAGCAGCTGGTTGGTCGGTATTTCTCCTTCGGTTGTTTAGAGTGAACATCATATTCCCTCTGGCTCTATTATCTCTGCCCTCCGATCGTTGGCCACCATTCCCACGGCCTCTCCCTCGAAAGCCTCCACGATGCACGTGGGCGTCTGCTTGGCGTAATTGAGGACAGTCGGGGCGGATATGCCCCTTCTCATTACAATGAAAACATATGACATTTCCTCCATCATCATAATTCTAAGCAAAGTGGTCGCCACCGTATTTAAAACACTTGCCAAATCTTGGACGTCCACCAGTCTGTCCCCCTTGACTGTTCCGACCCTTTTATCTAGCAGAGGGTCCACTTCTTCCAATGTTACCTGATCTCTTGAAGCGTGACTGTTGAGGCCTCAAAGAGGGTTTTGCCCTACTGCTCTGGCCCAAATGGGCCTTGTTATCTTCTTTGAAAAACCTACATTTATTCACCAGTACTAAGAAACTTCTAATTTCTTGGTATCTGCAAGCTCTTTTAATGTCCGATCGCAGTCCGTTCTCGAATTTGAGGCATTTAGAACTCTCAGTCCCGGGTTGTTGGAAGGGCGGATAAAACAGACACAGCTCTTCAAATCTGGCTGCGTATTGTTCTACAGACATGGAACCCTGTCTCAGTTCCATAAATTCCAGTTCCTTCTGACTCCTCACTGTGTCGGGGAAATATTTTTCTAGGAAGCACATTTTGAAATTTTCCCAGGTCAGCTGGGTGTGAGCATCAACCAGTCGATTTCTAGCAATCTTCCACCAATTTTTTGCTTCATCCCACAGCATGTACACTACGCACTCCACCTTCTGGGCCTCGGTACAGTGAAGGCCCCCAAAAATCCTCTCTAACTCTTGAGTCCACTTGTAAGCTGGCTCGGGGTTAAGTCCCCCTTGAAACTCACTCGGCTTCCTCTTTAGGAAGCGATCCAATACTTGGCCATCTTCAGCTTGAGGCTGGCCCTGCCTCTCAAACACGTCCGCAAAACATTAGAATGCCGCCGCTATGGCTTCCATGCTTTGACGATTCATCATTACTTATCCTGAAATTAACACCCCTTCGAGGATAAGTATACAAGTTACTCATTACCGATCGGATCTCATCCCAACATTCAATAATTATAGCACATTATACCATTCCTATATATCACATAATCAATCGGACCAGGAGGGAAATAATCTCCTATTCTCAATTCAATATTTCAACATCGTTCATGTTCAATAGAATATCACAATAATAATGACCACTCGGTCATAATGCACACAACCGCTTACACTCGGTAAGCATACCTTGGCCTTGGACCTTTTTGGTCTGCTCTGATACCAAAATATAACACCCTAATTTTTAACAAATAAATAAACCCAAAACAGGGAAATTTTTCCAAATTTTAAAGTTTGCAAAACATACATAATCTGCCCAAAATAATGCTTAGAGTAAGATAGAAACAATGAAAGGGCAGAGAGGGCAAAAACCGACCAGAAGAAAACCCACCAATGGAACCGAGTCCAAGAGAAGGAAAGGAAGGCAAGGAAATATAAAAGCCGACTAAAGAAGGCATACAGCGGAAGGATAAACAGCGCCTGAGCGAACCCATAATACGATGCAAACTCGCTCAAGTGAGATCCGACTCCGCTTGGGCGAGACAGCCCAACTCGCTTGAGCGAACACCCCTTCGCTTAGGCGAAGTCGATCCAAAAGCCTTCCAACCAAACACACTTGCTGGAGCGAACACTTAGCCGCTGAGGCGAGTAGCTCCACTCAGTATTTCCTTCACTCGGATTTCAGAATCTATGTTCACTCGGGGAAAGTCTTTACTCGCGACACATTCGGATTTCACACGTACGTTTCACTCGGAGTATTCCTCACGGTCTATTATCACTCAGGTCTTTTACTCACTTTCCACTCGGCCCATATAATCCTTCTTACTCAATTTTTCTTACTAAATCAAGCCTCTCCTAGAATCTTCTAGGTTCCGATAAGTTTACTACTCTGGGTTCCACTCGGAATTCTTATAGATCACTCATCACTCGGAACATCTAACCTTTCCTCAGTCGGGGTAAAGTCACTATCTCGCTTCCCACAGCATTAACTTAGTTCCATTTTAACCTAAGATCGTACAACCTCCCACGCTCGGAAGTACCTATGTACATCACTCATATTTCACACATAGCATAGATGAAGATACAGTATATATATATATACAAGAATATATATACAATTAGTTTACAAGCACATTGTCATACTCTCAACCCAAGGGAATTCAAATTCTGGTTTAAGGGACTAATATCAAAACACGAGCCGGCCAAGGCTTAACCTAAACATTATACACAATATCTACATATATACATATAGTTCCATCGTGCATAAACATTCCACTCGACATGCAGCTCCGCCTTCACTCGTTGTTCTGAGAGACATTCACTGAAAATATTGCCATAGTAGGGGTGAGCTTATACATTTAAAGTGACAGTTAATGATTCGGCACCAGCATCAATACTTACACTCACGTTCACTCGGTTTGCATTCAATTTGGATTTCAGCCATGCAGAATATGATACTTTCAAAGACATACACTTACATACATATTACGTGAGATCAATTTTAATCATACAAAAGCATGCATCAACTCATTCAGAATTCACTCGTATCACTCCCAGCCATCCCGCTCATCCTATCTTAACCAACATTTCATCTACATGCACGCCTGCGGATCCGACTTAAGCAATGATTTTCAGTTACAAGTTCTCTTACTGGCCTCTTGTCCATTAGCCCTTCCCGCGTGGTACCGGCCTCCCATTGACGTCTCGAGACTTAACTCTAGCTCCTACGGCTACCATAGGCTCTCACAGGATCTAGCCAAGGGTCTGTAGCTGGAGATCATTTTGTTGGGGCTCCTGACCTTCCACGGGTCACCCCATTCCTGTACATGCAGCCTATATGCTTAAACAACGAGCATCCTCAATTATTTGACTCTTTCCTTGTAACCATTAGCGTCACATCCGACCTAACATATTTCCTACATCCCATCGTACCAGCATACACAGTACTCAAGGGTTCATCTTTACAATACCTCAAATGAAATCAGCCAATAATCACACATACGTATCCTCTCGGTATTAACAATAATAAGAACATGCATCACATGCGTTTATGTATAACCAACTATTAGAATTCAGCACAACGACCCTGAATACATGCATACAATTGTATAACCATAATCAGGACTCTGCAATCATACACATGGCATTCCAGGATTCACAATCATGCATTGTACACAGTCATCACAGACACATTCATGCACACGCAAGGTAATACGTTAATCCGGTACCGTCCATAAACCATGCATTTGACATGCAAGCGCCCCCTACCTTCTGAAGGGACTCGAGAAGCTCTTCTGTTTTTTGACATTTGGTCTGATGCTCTGTCTGCCTCATTCAATCCCCTTCGCACAGTCGTACGCTATAATCGGCTTGGGGATAGGAAGTTGTTCTTCCTCTGCTTCGATGATCGTCCTTCACCAGCCGGAGGAGACTCTGACCCTTCTGCAGCACCGTCGTCATGGGTTTCCAGAAATAGAGAACAAGGACAGGGGAGAAGAGAAGAGGACAAGGAACGAAGAAGAGAAGAAAAGAGAGGACAAAGCAGTGGAGAAAGATGAATAACCACAGTGGCACAGGGTATATGTATATGCATACGAAAAGAAGGAGAGTGGGGTGGGAAAGGATGAATCGCAGCCCCACTCACGTGACCCGCCAATCATAAGCAGCCAACCATTTAACAATTAAGCATGATTAATCTACCATCATTTCTTAAGTTAGGATAATTAAGTTAATTATGATTAACAAATAATTTCCTACTTTGAAATTATAATCTTAATGGTTTAATTTCATTCGGTATCTAATTTCAAAATTGGGATGTTACACCCTTAATTCCTAGGGTTAGGGTTCTATTAAAACCTAACAATCATCATCTTTTACCTTTAGGTTTTGCATGAGAATGACTCCCATTCCATAACCCATACCTATAACACTCTCCCAATCAAATAAAAATCAAAACCAATGGCATAAGCTCAAAGGAAATGGAGAGAAACTTACTTCCACCAATAAACAACAATGAGCTCCAAGAAGGGGAAGGTAGGTGGCGAAATTTGAGGAAGGGAAGGGAGGAAAGCTTCAAGTCATTATGTCCCCTTCATGGTCCAAGGTGAAAACAAAAATAGAGAGGGGGATATGTACAAAACCTCTTGTAGGTTTTTGAGAAGAAGAAGAAGAAGAAGAAGAAGAAGAAGAAGAAGAAGAAGAAGAAGAAGAGGAAGAAGAGAATAAGTAATGAGAGAAGAGCAAAGTGTGTTTGCCCTTGAAGAAGTAGTGTCGTGAGATAGAGAGTGAAAAATTAGGTTTTTCATTTAAATTCTTAATTTACCACTTAAACTTCTCCGTTTTATAATAAACAGAATCTCTGTTCGAGCTCAATACTAAATCCAAAAATTATTCCGATTATATATTCAGACTCCCAATAATATTGTTAACATCCCTGACCAATGGCATCTCAATCGGAGATACTGGGTCCGACACCCATATATTAACCGGGTATAATTTTAGCTCCTAAAATCTCACTAAATTATAAATATCCATAATAAATCCCAATTTAATTATTCCAATATTTTTGGGACACTCATGAACCCATTTATAATTATTTAATATTTCTTCATCATGTTTAATCATTTTTATAAAATTCAGGATGTTACAAGGTTGCCTCGAATTTGAGAACAAATCCTTTTGAAGAGGGGGAGCATGGCCTGGCCATGACCCAGGAAGAAGTTATAGACCTTTCACAGACTTTGGAGGTTTCCTTGGATGGATACCATGATTGAGCCCAAGCCCAAGAAGGAGTACTTAAAGACCCTTACCCTTTCCGCTTGCTCTATAGAAGGGTAATGGGCTTGCTTTTATAGTTTGGGTCTCCTTTGGGCCTCTTTATGGGTCAAGACAATTGTTATAAATATTTTCCATTCTAATATTCTTAAGAGTATATTAGGATTAGAAATTAAGACTTAGTTTTAGCCTTGCATGGCCATATTTTTCATTTTGGGCCACTTTTGGGCCATGTATAGGTGTTAGGTTGCTTTGGGCTCTTTTTGGGCCATATATTTTGAGTTTTGGGCCTTGGGTGAAGCTTTTTCAAGCCCACCCAAGCCAATTAAAAAATGTAGTTCCTAGGAGGTATAAATACCTTTCCTCTTTGTAATTACCTCATAATTTGAATGCCATTGAATTTTAAAGTGAGAAACTCTCCCTTCTCTCTAGAAAGTAGAAACATTATCTCCTTTCTCTTAGGCTTATCCTTTGGACTCTCTCTCAAAGGTGGTGAATTCACTCACCTTATCGCTCTAACCTCTAGATAGTGGCGATTTCACATCTCACACTCTCCTCTCCATCTCTTTCCATTTCTACTAAAATCCTAAACTAGATCTAGGTTCTTTCACCATAATTCCTTCACCTCCAAGCCAAAATTCATTTCTGTTTCCTCTATCCCCATACAAAATCGTGTGCTTCTAGTTCTCCTTGGAAGGCTTGCTAAGATCTTTGGAGTACTAAATAGGAAGATACATCTCCATGCTTCAAGGAAGGCACCTAAGCGTACAACACCAGTTCTCCCAAATCAACCTTGTATAGGTTGTTATGTCTGTTGGCTGAGAAAAGAGTGGTTCCATTAGCATTGATGATTGTACATTTTTCTTTATCAAAAGAAACCTTATAACCACTGTCATAAAATTGACTTATGCTTAGTAGGTTATGTTTTAGACCTCCAACAAAGTAAACATTCTCAATTATAAGGGAAGGAATTTTACCAACTTTACGTCCGGACTGATTTCCTCCAAAGTTGACTTTTTCTCCTTCATACTGTTCCAAGTTTAGGAACATAGACCTTTTGCCCGTCATGTGATGCGAACACCCACTTTTCAGATACTAGAAATGTTGCTTTGTTTTTGTCCTTAAGCACATCTGAAATATGAATAATCACTACCTTTGGTACCTAGAACTTATTGGGTTCTGTAGAGTTAGTTGAATCAGCATTTTTTCTTTTTCTCTTAGGATAGTCTTGGATCACATGACCATTTCTTTTGCAGCAGTTGCATTTAGCATGTTTATGTTTAGACATAAAATGCGATTTTAAGTAGTCTTTAATAACATGACCATACTTCTTGCAACACTTGCATTTGCCATGCTTGTGTTTGGACTTCGAGGATGGAGAAGAAGTTTTCTTCATTCTTGAATTAATTTCTTCAACAAATCCCAGACTAGCCTTTTTGGAACTTCCTTTTGATTTTCCCATAAGTTTGTATAGATTTTCAGCTCCATTGACAAATTTTGCTAGGTTTGTAGTAAGTGAACTTACTTCTTGTTAAAGAGAATTAATTTCTTTTCCTTGTGAGATGCAACAAGAGTCTGAACTGTTGAGTTTGTGTATCTCTTCAAGATTTATCCTTTCCTTCTCATTAAGTTCCTTGAGAGATTTTTGGTTTGAATCTTTTTTCTTTAAATCAGATATTTTATCTTCATATGAAGAAATAGTTTGACTGTTTCTTTTTTAGTTACTTAAAGGTGCTTTTATTACCATCCATGTTTAGTTTTCCTTTTGAAAACCCACTTGCATCCTATAGGTTTTACCCTTTAGGTAACCAAGGTGCATACCTTGTTTATATACATGGAACCCATTTCAAATCCCATGGTCTTATGCCATGTCTTAGAATCTAAACTTGCATTGGCCTCTTCATAAGAAGCTTGATCATTTATGTAACACCCTGAATTCTTAAAGTAGAAAGTTAAATTAAGAAAATAAATATTGAATAATTAAATGGGGACTAACTAATGATCCAAACTACTAGAAATAATTTAATTAAGATTCTCAGAGACTGTTAGTGAATTATTGTGATCGGATAAGTTAAAAACTAACCTGGATAAAATATGGGTGTCGGACCAAGTATCTCCGATTGAGATGCCGTTGGTCAGGGTTATAGATAATGTTATTGTGAATCTGAATATGTATTTGGAATAATTTTTAGAATAAGTATTGAGTCCGAACAGTGAACCTATTTGTTTAAAAAATGGAAGAGTTAAGTAAATGGGAATGAAAAATAAAAAGAAAACCTTCACTCTTTCACTCTCACTTCCGTGACTCACTCTCTCCTTTTAGGCAAACACACTTCTTCTCCCTCTTGAAGCTTGAAGCTCCTCCCTTTCTCCTCCTTATTTTTCGTCATCCTCATCCTCCCTCTTGACTTCCATTTTCGTTTTGGAGCAAGGTGAGCTCTTTACCACTACTTTTACGTTTGGAATGTAGAGAATAGAGGATGGTAACTTGGAAGAGTATTAGATGTTGTGGGTAGAGAAAAGAAGCATTAAATGCATGAACCCTAAGGTGTAGGTGAAATAAATAAGGGTATTTATGAGTAATAAATGAAGTATGTGAGGTTGGGGTTGAAGGATGATGAGTATTTATGATGGATGGTGGGTTTAGTGGAAACCCTAACTTATGGAATTTGGGGGAAATGTATAATATTGAAAGGGTTAACATTTATTGATGAGCGAAGTGTAATAAATGATGAGGCATTGTCATTAAATGATGATTAGAGATGGAGGTTAAGAACATAAATGAAAACCTACTTGGAAAGGAATTAAATGTAAGTGTGGTAAATGGGATAACCTAACAATTTAGGTTGCTACTTTAATAATAATGAATAGTTGATAAGTCTTGAAAAGACTTAATTATTCTGCCTTTTACTTGACTTAATTCATTGTTTAGTGATTAGTTTAGCCTTATTATTTAATTAATTGCTAATAATTTATAATTTATTTAATTATTCCAAAAGTGTTTAATTTATGTAAAAAAACTGATTAAAAACATTAATTAGTTAAGAAATTAAGTTTTCACTAACCCAGCATGCAAATACTAGACAATCACTAAACAAATGCTGGGCAAATTAGTTGTTTATTGATACAGGAAAAGGATCGCTCAAGCCGAAAGGAAAAAGCCGAGCGAGATTTGGAAAAACCGAGTGAGACTTCACAAATCCGACTGAAAAGAGTCCAAAAGATACCGACTCCAAAATAGAACAGGAACCGATTAAAATAAAAAGAAGAATCCGAGTGTCAATTCAGAGTGCTGATTGAGTAATCAATTCGCTCAAGCGAGAGTTAAATTCGCTCAAGCGAGGGTCAAAAATTCGTTCAAGCGAGCAAGGTCGCTCAAGCGTGACCCCAAAATCTCATCCCTCGCCCAAGCTTCCCCATAACGCTTAAGCGAGAAGGCAATACTGTAGTACATATCTCATGTTCGCCCAAGCGAGAACCCAGTTCGCTCAAGCGAAAAGGCTGATATTTAAAACAGTGATTGTTCCCTCCAGAATCCACTCGGCATCAGTGTTGTTTCCTACTGCCTTCTCTCCTACTTCTGCACCTTAGTAATTTAAGTAGTGAGCTGTTAATTAGTTAGTGTTGAGCTGTAAATTAGCTAATGATGAACTGGAATCTGTTAAGAGCTGAGCTGTAATTAGTTAGTTTAGTTGTTAACTTAAGTTCTCTAAGTTATTAGTTAAGTTAGTTAGTTAGGTAGATGCCTATATATATGTTTGTACATATTCTGTAAAAGAAAAGAGACAGATTCACACAGAATACATAGAACACAATTCATTCAAACTTCAAACATCTCACTACTCATTTTCTCTCTCTAAATCCTCTCCTCCATGACGTACCACAATCCTTCGATGGAACCGAAGTCAATGGAGTTCCAAATCCCTAAGGTTGGGATTGCGAAGGTTAGCAATGGAATCTTGAAGCTGTGAGCGAGGAAATCAACTTCTAGATCCTGAGGCGAACAAGCTGAGGAGTGAATCTAAATTGCTGGATTGCCAAATCTAGAACTGATGAAGAACTTCGCTTGTGAGGAATCATGGTTGAAGCTTAGGTAACTTCCAGCTTTCTAACTAGTTCAGGCCTAATCAATTTAGGTGAATAGTTAGAGTTCAACCTCCAATTTCGCATTAGATTCTTAGGTTAATTGAGCACTTAAGGAATTAAGGTTCAATGCTTAAGGATTAGTGTTTTTCACCTAAGGAATTAGGGAATAACCACAAGCGGATTATCCTCTGGATTATGAAGTTTGATTATACTTTAATTGCATGTTTCTTGATGAATTTATGAACCGAAGCAATCCTGACCTGTTTTTTATTAATCACCTTTCACATTTCATCTTAACTCTGTTTCTGGAAATACAAAAACAACTATAAAACATTAAAACAACCAAAAACCGAATGAACTTTCTGTGCTTGTGTTGGTTTAGCTTGTACTAGTCCAAGATTGAGGTATTTACCACAATCCCTGTGAGACGATCAAATACACTATAATTTTAACGACTGGTGCACTTGCCAAAGCGTAAATCTTCTGAGAAATATACATCCAAATAATGACTCGGAGATTCCACGCCAAGTTAATGGCGCCGTTGCCGGGGATTGTTGAGTAATATCAACAATCCTTGGACTGGTACTAGACTGAACCGTTTACTTTTGTTTGCATTTAATACGTAGTTTGAATTTTGTTGTTATTAGTAGTAGTTTGTTGTTTTCGTGTAGCTGTAGTCGTAGCTATGAATCGTTCTTGTGTTTGACATTTGTTGTATGCAGTCAAGGAGTAGAGGAGAGCCTTTCTTCTTTGATCCTGACATCGACTTGTTAGAACGTAAACTGAGAAAAGAGAAAAAGAAAAAAAGAACAAATAGAAATGGAACAGAGGAGAGTTACATTAGGTGACTACTCTAGGCCGACTGAAGAAGGATCGCAATCTAGCATCCTTAGGCCACCAATTTCAGCAAATAATTTCGAACTTAAACCAGCTTTACTGCAGTTGGTAAGAAATGAACAGTTCAGAAGAAGTGAGGTTGAGGATCCAAATTTGCATCTAGCAACCTTCCTCCAAATTTGTGATACAGTAAAAATGAACGGAGTCCCTGACGAGGCAATCCGACTGAGGTTGTTTCCATTTTCTCTAAGGGACCGAGCAAAAGCCTGGTTGTAGAGTCAACCGAGAGGTAGTATTTCCACTTGGGAGGACTTGCAAAGAAAATTTTTGATTAAATATTTTCCTCCTTCTAAATATATGAAGTTGCGCAATGAAATCACGTGTTTCCAACAAAGAAAAGGTGAATCTTTGATGGAAGCATGGGATCGGTATAAAGAAAGTTTGAGGAGATGTCCTCATGATCAAATTTCTGATGTGCAACAGGTGACTATTTTCTATAATGGTGTCAGGCCAGCTACCAGGGTCCTGATTGATGCCTCAGCTGGAGGCTCATTAACAACTAAAACTATAGAAGAAGCCATAGAGCGGATTGACGTTATGGCTTCTAATGAATGTCTGATTAGTGAGAGGAGCCAAATCCCTAAGAGAGGGATATTAGAACTAGAAGCACAAGATGCTTATCTGGCTCAGAGTAAGCTAATGACTCAGGCTTTGGAGAAACTAAGCATATAGATTTCAGAACTCCAAAAGCCGAGTCAAGTTTCTATGATAAATTGTGACTTTTGTGGTGGAGACCATGAGAATGGAATGTGTGATCCAAATGTGCCTTCCGAGCAAGTGAACTATATGGGGCAGCAACAATAACAAAGGAATTATCCTTCTAATTCCTTTAATCCTAATTACAGGAATCACCCCAATTTTTCCTGGCAGAAAGGTCCACATTTGAATCAGAACATCCCACAAAATCAACCCACAAATAGACCACAACAACCTTCTCACCCTCCTGTTAAAGAAAAGTCAGAACTTGAGAATGTACTTTCTCAGTTCATCCAGGCCACTCAGGCCAGTTTCAAAAATCAAGAAGCGTCCATAAGAAATCTAGAAAATCAAGTCGGACAGCTTTCTAAGCAATTAGCTGAGAGGCAAGCAGGCAATTTCCCTGGAGATACCAAGGTAAATCCAAGGGAACATTGCAAGGCTATAATCACTAGGAGTGGAAAAATTATTTCTCCATCTCCGAGTGAGGAAATAAGCACAGAAAAAGATAAAGAAAAAGAAATAGTGCAAGAAACTGAGCAGGTCAATAATGAAGCTGAAAATGAAAATGAAACAGAAAAAGAAAAAGAAAATAAAGTCCATCAAAAGAAAAAGAAAAAGGTTGATCTGATTCTGGAGGAAGCTTGTAAGCTGACTCTTGAAAAACTGAGGAATGCTCCTTTTCCACACAAGTTTAAAAAGCAAATAGAAGAGCAAACGTTTACTAGGTTCTTAGATGTATTCAAGAAACTTCACATAAATATCCCTTTTGCCGAGGCATTACAGGAGATGCCTTCTTATGCAAAATTTTTGAAAGAGCTATTGTCTAAGAAGAGGAAGCTTAAGGGGGATGAAATGATTGCTTTCACTCAAGAGTGCAGTGTAATCATTCAAAAGAAACTTCCTCAAAAGCTAGAAGATCCTGGATCTTTTACAATACCATGTGCAATTGGGGATATTCATGTAGGAAGTGCTCTTTGTGACCTAGGAGCTAGTATAAATCTAATGCCTCTATCTTTGATGAAAAAACTGGGAATTAATGACTTGCAACCGACTTGCATGTCTTTGCAGTTGGCTGACAGGTCTATTAAATATCCCCAGGGGATGCTGAAAGACTTGTTAGTTAAAGTAGACAAATTTATCTTCCCAGCAGATTTTATAGTGTTGGATATGGAGGCTGATTGAGAGATTCCTTTAATCCTAGGTAGACCCTTCCTAGCTACAGGCAGAGCATTGATTGGTGTAGAAAAAAAGAAACTCATGCTGAGAGTTCAGGAGGAGCAGGTAACCTTTAATGTCTTCAATTCCATGAAACATCCGACTGAAAGGATAGATTGTTTAATGATTGAAGAAGTTAAAAGTTACCAAACTCCAATGCTTTTAAAAACTGAGGAAAAGGCTCTATGAACCTTTTTGGAGGATGACTTTGACTCCGAGACTGAGGAGTTAAATGACTCTCACTCGGAAATGCTGAACCTACTGGAAGTATAGGTGATTTTGAGAAAGAAAAGAAAAATGATTTGAAAATTACTGAAGTTGAGAAAGGAAAGGAAGTTTCTGAAGAAAAATATGATTTAAAACCTTTACCTTCTCATCTAAAATATGTTTTCCTGAGAGAGGATGAAACACATCCTGTCATTATTAATGCTGACTTAAAAGAAGGGGATGTTGACAAATTAATAGGGGTTTTAAAGGCACATGAATCTACGATTGGCTGGAATATTTCTGACTTGAAGGGAATCAGTCCATCATTTTGTATGCACAAAATTCTGATGGAAGATGATTATTCTCCTGTAGTTCAGCCACAACGCAGATTGAACCCCATAATGAAAGAGGCTGTCAAGAAAGAGGTGGTCAAGCTTCTTGATGTAGGAATCATCTATCCTATCTCGGACAGCGCTTGGATCAGTCCGGTCCAAGTGGTGCCCAAGAAATGAGGGATGACAACTGTTAAAAATGAAAAAGGTAAAGTCATAGCTACTAGACCGACCACAGGATGGAGAATGTGTATAGACTATAGAAGGTTGAATGACTTTACTCGGAAAGACCACTTTCCTTTGCCGTTTGTTGACCAGATGCTTGAGAGATTATCGGGTCATGAATACTACTGCTTCCTTGATGGTTACTCGGGTTATAACCAAATTGTGGTTGACCTAAAAGATCAAGAGAAGACAACTTTCACCTGTCCATATGGAATTTTTGCCTATAGGTGCATGCCATTCGGTTTGTGCAACGCTCCAGCAACCTTTCAAAGGTGTATGCTGGCAATCTTTGGGGACATGGTGGAGAAATTCATTGAAGTATTCATGGACGATTTCTCTGTCTTTGTTAGTAATTTTGATTCATGCCTCAGCAACCTATCTAAGGTGCTGGTGAGATGCCAGGAGGCTAACCTTGTCCTTAACTGGGAAAAATGCCATTTTATGGTTAAGGGAGGGATAGTCCTTGGCCATAAAATCTCTGCTGAGGGCATTCAAGTGGATAGAGCCAAAATAGAAATCATTGAAAAACTTCCTCCTCCGGTTAATGTGAAAGGAGTGAGGAGCTTTCTAGGATGTGCTGGCTTCTACAGAAGGTTCATAAAAGATTTTTCAAAAATAGCTAAGTCTTTGACCGACTTACTTGTAAAAGATCATGTGTTTATGTTTAATGAAAACTGTGTCAAGGCTTTTGAAAAATTGAAACAAAGTTTGACTTCAGCTCCGATCCTTGCAGTACCCGATTGGTCTTTACCATTTGAATTAATGTGTGATGCAAGTGACTTTGCAGTCGGAGCTATACTGGGTCAGAAAAAAGGAAAATTAACCCATGTAATTTATTATGCTAGTAAAGTGTTGAACGAAAATCAAATACATTACACCACTACTGAAAAAGAAATGCTTGCTGTGGTGTATGCATTTGATAAATTTCGTGCTTACTTGATTGGGGCCAAGGTCATTGTATATACAGATCACTCGGTAATCAAGTACTTACTAGCTAAGAAAGAATCTAAGCCGAGACTGATCAGGTGGGTTCTGCTACTCCAGGAATTTGACTTAGAAATACGAGACAAAAAGGGAGTAGAGAACTCAGTTGCCGATCAACTGTCTCGTCTAGAAGGTGAATAATCGGATTCTGTTTTAATAAAAGAAGAATTTCTAGATGAGAGGTTGATGGCAATTATCACCGGGCCATGGTATGCTGATATGGCCAACTTCAAAAGTGCCTCGGTGGTACCTGATGGCTGGACATCCCAAATGAAGAAATTTTTTTTTCATGATAGTAAAAACTTCCTTTGGGATGATCCATTTTTGTATAAAATAGGAGTAGATGGAGTGATCAGGCGATGTGTGCCTAAATCCGAGCAAGAAAGGCTCTTGTGGCATTGCCACGACTCCTATTATGGAGTTCATCATGGTGCCTCCCGTACAGCAGCAAAGGTTTTACAGAGTGGCTTTTATTGGCCAACTATCTTTCAAGATACTAAAGTGTATGTCAAAAGGTGTGATAAATGTCAAAGGAGCGGAGGTCTCTCTGCTAAAGCTGGCATGCCTTTGACAAACATTTTAATTGTGGAATTATTTGACGTCTAGGGTATCGACTTTATGGGACCATTTCCAAAGTCGTTCTCCAACGAATATATACTTATTGCTGTTGATTATGTCTCTAAATGGGTGGAGGAAATCCCGACCAGAACCAATGATGCACATGTGGTGCTTAGGTTCATTAAGAAGAATATTTTCTCTAGGTTTGGAGTTCTGAGAGTGCTCATTAGTGATGGGGGTTCACATTTTTGTAATAAAATAATGGAAAAAACCCTGTGTCACTATGAGGTTTTACATACGATATCCACTCCTTACCATCCACAAACTTGTGGACAAGTTGAGCTGTCAAATAGAGAAATAAAGAGAATTTTAGAGAAAGTGGTCGGGAAATCTAGGAAAGATTGGTCGATAAAATTAGATGATGCATTGTGGGCCTACAGAACAGCCTTCAAAACTCCGATTGGCATGTCCCCGTATCAATAAGTTTACGGTAAGGCTTGTCATCTCCCTGTGGAGTTGGAACACAAGGCGTGGTGGGCCACAAAGCTATTAAACATGGATTGTGACCGATCCTAGGAGGAAAGAGTTTTGAAACTCCATGAACTAGAGGAGTTCCGACTCAACGCTTACCAAAGTGCCTCCATTTATAAGGAGAAAACAAAGAAGTGGCATGATAAGTGGATTAATAAGAAGGAGTTTCAAAGGGGTGATCAGGTTTTGTTATTCAATTCCCGACTGAGACTCTTCCCTGGAAAGCTTAGATCGAAGTGGTCGGGGCCTTTTACTATAAATGAGGTTTTTCCTCATGGTGCAGTTGAGCTGAAAGACCCGACCACCGATTAGATTTTTAAGGTAAATGGCCAGCGAGTCAAACTCTACTTTGAAGGAGAGTTTGATAGGTAGAAAACCTCCTTGTTACTACAGGCATCCTCTTAAGATGCTAAAAGGTCAAGCTAGTGACCTTCAAGAAGCGCTCTAGGGAGGCAGCCCTACGTTCCGAGTGTTTTATTTTGTGTTGTGTGTCAGAATTAATGAAAAGAAAACTAAAAATTTAGTGAATAAAGTTTGAATGAAATTTGTGAAGTTTTAAAGAAGGGAGTCTGAGTCTGATTCTTCCATTTCGCTCAGGCGAAGCACTAGTAGCTTAGGCGAGAAGCTGCTGCTGTTGTTTCGCGCTTAAGCGAAAGTTTACTGAGCTTGAGCGAGAGTAGTACACTCGGATAACTGTTACTCATTCTTAACCCTTTTTCCCGACTGAACTTCACTCGTCATTCTTTAATAAATTCCAAATTTTGATGTGACTGAAAAGGGGGACTTTAATAAAGGATTTCTGATCGTTGATTTAATAAATGGATCAGATGATGAAGGGTGATTTATTTTAGTCAGCCTTTTATCACTCGGATTCATCACTCATCACAGTCAGTTTTGTATCAATTAGTCTCCTATTCACTTAGTAGATTTTCTCGTCTTTCTTCCACTCGGCCATTCTTTCTTTTTCGTTCCTCACCTGTCATTTAGTCTTTCATTACCGTACTCTATCTTTTATCCATTCGTTCTTCCACTTGTTGTTTCATTCACTCAACGTTGCTCTCATTTTTCCGTTCGTCTTTTATTCATCGGTTTTTCTATTTACTCATTCCTTCTCGGCACTCATTGTTTTGTTTACTCTTCCACTCGTCCTTTACCACTCAGTATCTCCATCACTCGGTATCTTTCTCCATATTCACTCCGTCATTTTCTTTTCACTCTTTTCACTTATTCACTCGGTCTCTTCCTCTGCAATCTTCCATTCACCATCTCCCATTCAATCACTCGGTTTTCATTCATTTGTTTACTCTAATTCACTCATCCTTTATTCACTCTGTCAGTCTTTCATTCATTCATTCTTCCACTCACTCTTTCATTTACTTATCACTTTCATTCGCTCATTCTTTTTCATCGTTCATTCATTCATTCGTCTTCTTCATCACTGTCACTCATCTTTCATGAGTCCACTTGGCATCTCTTCCCATTCTCACTCGATCTTCCATCTATTCAGTAAGTATGTCGAGTAAGAGTGTCTAAAAATATATATATATATATATATTATAATAATAATAAAGTAATAAATAAAGCTGGAGCATACTTACGCGTTCTTGAATAGTGACTTCAACAGTATAAAAACCTTTCAGCTTCCAAACCCTAAGTACCTACGCTGAAACTTGGGTTGAAAATGAAAAGGCACTTTCTGATTCCTAAGAAAGGTACCATCTTTCCACTTATTTCAATTCTTTCGTTCACTTCTAAGTACATGCTTAGTATTTTCCTGTTTCTTTGTTAATATTTTTCCATTGTTCATAGCCATGCACCTCACATTTTTGGTTTGCTGTGTTTCTTTTGGATTTCTGTTCTTATTTTCATTTAGGTTGTTTATTAGCATTTTTTATCATTAACCATGAAAAGAAGATCACAGAGACTCCTGCAAAAACCTAGACCAAATTTTGCAGAAGGAAGTGTGAGAAAAAAGCAAATAGATACCGAAAAGGAAGTGGCAACCATAAGTATATCTGATTCTTCTGAACATGCACCCCGTCAAAGTCAAGCTGAAAGGAATGCATCTCCTTCGGTTCAAAAGAATGCATCCCCTGCACTTGAGAAGAACGAATCGCCAGAAGTTGAAAGTGTTAAGGCTGCTAAAGAATATACTATAGAGTTTAAAACTAGAGAGACCGAACGTCCCAGGCAATCTGCAGGAGCCAGTTCTTCTTCTTCTGACATTTCTATGGTGTTGTAGGAATTACAGGTCATGAAGAAGATGCAACTTGGAATTTATGATCGGGTCTTGAACCACGATCTCATGCTCAGGAAGATTGCCACCAAATTGAGGGTAGAGCACATAGCAGAAATGGGAGCCCCACCTGACAGAGATGCGTGGTTGGCTTCCATTGGATTCACTATTCCCTCTGAGGATGTATCTCGAGCAGCTGACCTTTCATCATCTTCAGAGCAGGACAAAGAGAATGAGGATTAGGATGATTGAGTTGTTGCTCCATGTTTTTATGATTGTTTTTATGTAATGACTTGACATTATTTTAAGTGTTTCCTGAATAATGAATTCGCTTTTATTTTAGTTGTAATGGAATTTTATTTCCTTGTTAAAATTGCTTGTTATTATTCTGTTTGTTTTTTTCTTCGAATGTATCGATAAATTCATGCATCCCAATCCGACCACGTTTTCCCATCCATAACCACTCAGGTAAAAGGGGAAGTATTTTTTTTCCGACTCCTTAATTGATATTCTGACTTATTAATTGCTAAAATATGCTTATTGTTTAATTTTAAATCCATCTTAATAAGTTAAAGTTTGTTGATTCCTAGGCTTTAGTCGGATAAATTAATTGATCGGCTTTGTTTAACTCATGATCCCTGGTCATAACTATTTCATTATTAATTAATTGTTTACTCGCCATGCTAGTTAGCAATCTGAATGTATGACCTTACATTAAGTTTGGGGACATGACTGGCTGATTAACTGTTATATTTGTAGCTTTTGAGCCTGTTTTATTCTTTTCCGAGTGAACTTGCATGCTAGTTAGTGAGACAGAATTTGCTTCAGTACTTGTTAATTGATTGTATGCCAACCAATCGAAAATGATGAAGACCTTCTTTGTTAATTTAGCCAGGGCCAAAAAGTAGCCTTCCTAATATATTTAATTACCCTTTGACCCAAAAATTATGTTTGAGCCTGAGACCCTTTTATTCTGTTTATTCACCAAACGTTACAAGCCTATTTATCTCGAAAAAACCGACTGATTTACCCCTGGATGTCCCACTGATGAATTGCTCAGTCTTACTTATTGCTAGGGACTAGCAAGTTCTAAGTTTGGGGATGAAGAGTGTGCCTAGCATCAATTAAGGACACACTCCGACCTTGGTTATAGAGAAATAAATAGAGAAATGAAGGGAGAAATAGAAAAATAGAAAAGCTTAGAAGAAAAAAAATGAAAAAAATCAGCAAGGAAAAAGGTGCAAAACACCGATTGAAAAAAAATGTGTGATCGGAAAAAGATGGAAAAGAAGAAAGAAAAGGAAAAGTCTGAAGGACTGAAAGAAAAAGAAGATGTAAAGCACCGTAAGTTATTAAGTTAGCATTCACTCAGAAAATAATGGAGCTTGCTAAGTAGAGATCAGTTAAGTTAAAAATTGAGTCAAGGCATCAGTGGATACATCTTGTAACCCGACATTCACTCAAAAATTCGTTCAAGCGAGCAAGGTCGCTCAAGCGTGACCCCAAAATCTCATCCCTCGCCCAAGCTTCCCCATAATGCTTAAGCGAGAAGGCAATACTGTAGTACATATCTCAAGTTCGCCCAAGCGAGAACCCAGTTCGCTCAAGCGAAAAGGCTGATATTTAAAACAGTGACTGTTCCCTCCAGAATCCACTCGGCATCAGTGTTGTTTCCTACTGCCTTCTCTCCTACTTCTGCACCTTAGTAATTTAAGTAGTGAGCTATTAATTAGTTAGTGTTGAGCTGTAAATTAGCTAATGAGGAACTGGAATCTGTTAAGAAATGAGCTGTAATTAGTTAGTTTAGTCGTTAACTTAAGTTCTCTAAGTTATTAGTTAAGTTAGTTAGTTAGGTAGATGCCTATATATATGTTTGTACATATTCTGTAAAAGGAGAGAGATAGATTCACACAGAATACATAGAACATAATTCATTCAAACTTCAAACATCTCACTACTCATTTTCTCTCTCTAAATCCTCTCCTCCATGGCGTTCCATAATCCTTCGATGGAACTGAAGTCAATGGAGTTCTAAATCCCTAAGGTTGGGATTGCGAAGGTTAGCAATGGAATCTTGAAGCTGTGAGCGAGGAAATCAACTTCTAGATCCTGAGGCGAACAAGCTGAGGAGTGAATCTAAATTGCTGGATTGCCAAATCCAGAACTGATGAAGAACTTCGCTAGTGAGGAATCATGGTTGAAGCTTAGGTAACTTCCAGCTTTCTAACTAGTTCAGGCCTAATCAATTTAGGTGAATAGTTAGAGTTTAACCTCCAATTTCACATTAGATTCTTAGGTTAATTGAGCACTTAAGGAATTAAGGTTCGATGCTTAAGGATTAGTGTTTTTCACCTAAGGAATTAGGGAATAACCACAAGCGGATTGTCCTCTGGATTATGAAGTTTGATTATACTTTAATTGCATGTTTCTTGATGAATTTGTGAACCGAAGCAATCCTGACCTGTTTTCTATTAATCACCTTTCACATTTCATCTTAACTCTGTTTCTGGAAATACAAAAACAACTATAAAACATTAAAACAACCAAAACCCGAATAAACTTTCTGTGCTTGTGTTGGTTCAGCTTGTACTAGTCCAAGATTGAGGTATTTACCACAATCCCTGTGAGACGATCAAATACACTACAATTTTAACGACTGGTGCGCTTGGCAAAGCGTAAATCTTCTGAGAAATATACATCCAAATAATGACTCGGAGATTCCACGCCAATAGTGGGTTAAGGGAAGGAATTCCCGAAGCCTAAGTAAGCAAATGAATAAACTTATGATAGCTTTCACGTGATGAGAATCATGTGTACATAGAAATGAATATGTATATTGAAATGACTTTTGAATGAATAATTGATAAAGTCCTATAATGATTGGTGTAGGACTTGATAACTCTTGTGAAGCGGGAACATCAAACCCAGAAGTGTACTTCTCTTAAGGTAGGAAAGGGGTGTATTTTCTAAATGTATGAGAATTATGATGATAATGTATGTATTAATGTAATATGGCATGTTGTCTCGATTTGATGTGTTATCATGTGTTTGAAATGAGAATTGTGTATGGTGTTTGAAGTGAGTGTTTATATGATGAAGCCTAAAAGAGGCTATGAATAGCATGTTATGTAATGATGTGTTATTGACTTTATGAATGATATGATGAGTACCCTAAACTTTTGGTTGGAGTGTTCTCTTGATATAAGGATTGATGTTCATGATTGAACTTGTAGATAATTATGAGGTTGAAAATGAAAGTACCCCAAATGGGAGGGTGAGATAGCCATATGAGGTTGAGGCATGCATAAACACTACATACATGGCATGGCATGCATATCATGATGCTGATGATACTTGATGTTGGAAATATAAAAAGGGCTTGCGAGTTCCTGTGATTATTAGACCGGTGGTTGTGATCACCTGGTATTGAATTGAAAGGCCCTGCGGGACCATTGAGATTGAATGCCCATGGTTGTGATCATGAGGCGGGAGTACCCCTTGTGAGGCGGGAAACCTTATGAAATGTTGAACGTGGTTGCGATCATGAGAAGCACCTTGCGAGGCTGCTAGAGGGAGTACCCCTTGCGAGGCGGGAAACCATTAAGAATGATTGTAAAATTATGGTGGTTGCGATCACCCGAGGAAATGAAATCGGATCCGTGCATGTGCATTTTAAACACTAGCATGTGCATTAGTCTTTGAAGCATGGCATAGAGTGATACTTTGTTGATGAGGTTGAATGAGGTGTGGGTGGAAATCCCCTTTAAAATTACAAACTATGATTGTGAACTTGGTTGATTTGATTCTGAGAAATTTGATGGAAAATTGTACTTGAATGAGAATTGATGGTTGAATGATTTAATATTGGATGAACTCCTCTTGAGGAGGAGATGTTTGTATTGCATTCATGCATATATTGTCTTAATTGTTAGATTTTCATCATTGAGAAAGTATACTCACTCTCCCTGTGGTATGTCTTTTTAGCTCCTGTGTTGTAGGACTTGCCTTGGAGCTGTTTTGTGGAGGAGAAGTGTGAAGGAAGCCTCTTTTTGGTAAAGAATGCCTTGGCCGGCAACACGTGATTTTGCAGTTGTGTGAATAGATATAATGTATTAATATTTTGTCTATGTTGATTAGACTTGAATTGTCAAGATAATTGTATGGGTGATAAACGTTTACATATAGGTAATGGGAATTTTAAGGGTCATGAGGGAAAATGAGAGCTTTAGTGTAGGGCTTATTTTCGTTTCTGACCCTATGATTGTATGTAGAATGAACTTGGAATGAAATTTTCCCTGTAGTCTGATGAATGAATGAAATACCGTATCTGAGTACTAGTTTTGTGGAGTGGAGTAAGTGATGGGATAATTTGGTAAGCCCACAACGAATTATAATGTGAATATACGAGTAGGGTCATTAGGAGCAAGTTATAATTAGCTAGTAGGATGATAATGATATGATGAATTGAGTAGAATTGGTTTGAGTGAAGTTTTGATAGTATGTGTTGTTAAAATCCTACGTGCTGCTCATTTTCTGATTATCTCACCTGAGCGAGATAGGTTCTTGCCAAGCAAGAGTCCCGTCTGTATGTCAATCAGTTTCTGGGCAATTCTCGCTTAGGCGAGAGTGAATCTCGTCCAAGCGAGATTGTCCCAGTATCAGTGTTTGCTTACTGGAGGAAATTCGCCCAGGTGAATGGGGCCTCACCCGAGCGAGGGCGAAGGGATTTGCCACTGGACATACTTCGCCCGAGCGAGGGACCATGAGGATGGTATTCCCCCAAGCGAGACGAGTGAATGGAGAATGGGTGAGATCCTGGACGAATTCCGTCCGAGTGAGAGTTTTGAAAACAATTTAAGATAAGGTGAATTTCCGAGCGAAATCCGAGTGAGCTTGTCCGAGTCGGGACCTTCCGAGTGAGGGAGTGGATGTTATCCCGAGTAAAGGTCTCCAAGTGTGATATTCTGGGCAGTGGAGTCCTGAGTGGGGAATCTCCGAGTCCAGTGTAACCTGTTCCGAGTGGAGAGCCTCCGAATATGAAATTCCAAGTGGGATGGCATCGATTGAGGATTCCCGATGTGAGTTTGTCCAGTAGTACTCTGGAATAACTCTGCTTGATTGAAAAAGAAAGGAAGTCGGTGCTGGGATGAATTGCCGAGTGATTACCGATCAGGTATTGAATCGGTGTTGGAATGAGATACCGGGTGAATGACTGATCAGGTGATGAGTCAGTTTTGGAGTAATTGTCGAGTGACAGACTGAGTGAGTGTGAAGTCGGTCCTAGAATGACTTAGCTGAGTGAAGAGTGGATCAGTCTAGATTATTATGCCAAGTGGAAAACCGAGTGTGAGATGACTCGGATCTGAATTAATTTTGTCGAGTGGAAACCGAAAGAGTGATGGGTCAGTTTTGGAAGGATTCTGTCGAAGGAAAACCCGAGTGCTAGAAACTTTGCTGAGCGAGTGAGTATGAGCTCGGCTCTGGAGGTTATTTGTTTAGGCGAGGAGGTCTCGCCCAAGTTAGTTATAGGTTGTACTGTTGATGGCCGAATTCTGCTCGAGCAAATGGCCTCAGTTGTGATGCTCGCCCAAGCGAGTTGGTGTGGAATTCGATTCTGGACGATTTTCGCCTATGCTCGCTGGCTCCGCCCAAGCGAGGCTTGTTTGTCTCGCTCAAGTGAGTCAGAATTCGCTTGAGCGAAGCTCCCCCTGATACTACTTGTCTGTCTCGCCCAAGTATATTGTATGGCACTCGCTCAAGCGAGTGGGGATTTCGCTTGAGCGAAGGAAACCCCCTGTCTTCCCAAATGCTGTGATCGAATTGCTTTCTCTTGTCTTTTCCTTGACCCTGATTCCATATTATTTCATGAATACTTTGGTCATAAATCTGATTTATTAATTTTTATAATGGTCGACCTCTTTAATTTTAATCATATAGCATCAATCTATCCTAATTTCTTCCGCTATTTTTAATTGGAGCATTTATTCCTGGTTGCTCCTCTTGATTTACCTTCTCATATCTTCACATATGAGACAGGTCTCTGATAGGTCCGGGGAAATGAATAAATAAGTAAATAAATAAACAGCCTCATCACTTACAACTATCATGAATTAATTACACTAAAATCGTGAAACATTTACCCCTATTTTTGGGGTGTTCCACCCATGAGCTGCAACGGCTAGGAACTCCATTATGCTCATCTCCAAGCCCTATAAATGCAAGACTCCTTCAAGCTACTCAATGTAACACACAAATCCATCAAAGGGAAATCAAATCTTGAGTCTTGTGAGTTCTATTCGTGCATAGCTTCATCTTTCAGAAACTTAGAGCTTAAACTTGTATATTCTCTCTTGTTGAGAGTTAGAAGTTGTGTGAGCCTTCATTTGTATATCTACTCTATTAAGAGAGTTACTTGCTTGTAAACACTACACCAAACACAAAGGTTTTCACTCTAGGTTAAGTGGTCACAAAGGTTGGGGTTCAACCTTTGGGTATTGAGAGTTTGAGAGATTGGGTGGGTTGCCCTTTTGCTAGTGAGGATTGAGTTCTTGAGTGTGGGACACTAGGAAGCTGCAATTGCTTATAGCTTGTAATCTCTAAACTTCAATAGTGAAAATCCTTCAAGTGGGTTGCTTAAAGGCGAGACGTACACCGGGGTTGGTGGAACTCGTTAAATCGGTTTGCAAGCTCTTTTCCCTTACTATTTTACATTCATATACTGCATTTGATTGGTTTGTGTTAATTGATTGTGACTTGCTTACTTTAGCTCGCTAGAACTAGTTGTTTTAAAGAACTGCACACCAAGTGTTTGACAAATTGTTTTAGCAATACTTACACCTTGTTTTGCTTTGTTTCTTGTACTATACTTGTCTTCACTTGCATAATCCTTAAACTTTTGATAAAAGAATCAAGTTCAAAGGCATTCCAAGCAAAGTTTTAAAAACTCAATTCACCCCCCTCTTGAGTATTGAGGCCACTTGAATAACAAGTGGTATCAGAGCTTGACTCTTGGTAGATCAAGCTTAACAACTTCAAAAGATAAAATGGCCTCAAGTTCTCTAAACCTTTTTCTCGAGGGTGGTGCCACTAATAGACCTCCCGCTTTCAATGGGGAAGGATATGCGTTCTGGAAAGAAAGAATGAAAATCTTTGTTCAATCTATTGATTTAAGAGTTTGGAATGCCATTGAGAATGGTCCTTTTATACCCATGCATACTATTAATGGTAAAAATGTTGAGAAACCCATGGATGATTGGACTAATGATGAAAAAAAGAAAGTACAATACAATTGTAAGGCTAAAAATCTCATTACTCTAGCATTAGGTCCCGATGAATTCTTTAGGATAATGACTTGTCAAACAGCTAAGGAAATGTGGGACAACTTGCAAATAACCCATGAAGGTACTAGTGATGTAAAAGATTCTAAGATTAGTACCTTGACTAGTCAATATGAGAGTTTTAGGATAAATTCCGGAGAAACCATTGTAGAAATGCAAATGAGAATTACCCTTATAATCAATCATCTTATTACTCTTGGAAAAGTCTATACTAATAAAGAACTTGTGCATAAAGTTTTGAAAAGTCTTAGCAGGGAATGACAACCTCTAGTCATTGCCATCAAACAATCCCCAAGCATCAACGAGATGTCTCTTGCCACACTCTTTGGAAAGCTACAAGAGCAAGAGCAAGAACTAAAGGATTTAAAGCTAGCAGAGGAAGAAGAAAAATCCTCCAAAAAGAAAGGTCTAGCTCTCAAAGCCACTTCTACACATGAAGAAGAATCATGTAGTGACCTTGACGAAGAAGAAGAATTTGGATTGTTTGTGAAGAGATTTGGAAAGTTCATGAAAAACAAACGATTCCAAAAGAACTTCAAACCCTAAGGAAGAAACCAACTTCTAATGAAACCTCTTCCTCACCAAATTATTTCGAATGTGGCAAGAAAGGACACTTCAAGATAGATTGCCTAAATCTTAAGAAGAAGAACAAGGAGAAAAGAGGAAGAAAAAGAGCTTACATCGCTTGGGATGAAAACGATGTAAGTAGCTCTGAAGAGCCCAAAAACAAAAAAGCAAACCTTTGCTTGATGGCCAATCATCAAGACGAAGATAATGAGGTTAGTCTTCTCGACTTAGACAAAAATAAATTGCTTGATGCATTTGAAGATTCTGTATGATAAATTTATCAAGCTTTCTAGCAAATACAAATTATCAAGAAAAACTATAGATACTCTGGAAACACACCTTGTAGAACATGACAAAGAAAATGCATGTCTAAAAGAAAAATTAGCAAATGTTCGAATATGCTCTAAGGATAAACCTTGTGACTTTGCAAAGAAATGTTCACTAATGGTAGAGATAACTTGAATGTATTACTTGGAAACCAAAGATGTATGTTTGATAAAACTAGTTTAGGATACAACTCCACCAAAAAGGAACAACACTACAAAAACTTCTTTGTACCACCTAGGAGATCATCATCACCTTTTATGAGATGCAATCATTGTGGCTTTAAAGGACATAACTCTTCAAATTGTAATATTAGAAAATTAGGACCAAAGGTCATAAGAAAGGTGTGGGTTCCCAAAGGAACATCACCACAAGCTAACCTAAAAGGACCCAACATAAAATAGGTACCTAGTGCTCTAAACTAATTTTGTTTTGTAGGTATGCTTCAAGGCAAGCAACACCCATTGGTACTTGGATAGTGGGTGTTCAAAACATATGACAAGAGATATAAGCAAGTTCACATCATTCACTCCCAAAAAGAAAAGAAGTGTCACCTATAGAGATAATACCAAACAAAAAATACTTGGTATCGGAAATATCGGTAAAAACTCTTCTGCCTCTATTAGTGATGTGTTGTATGTTGAAGGACTCAAACATAACTTGTTTAGTATAAGCCAATTGTGTGATAAAGGATATAGAGTTCTATTTGAATCCAATTGTTGCATAATTGAAAATAAGCTAAACAAAGAGGTTAAGTTTGTAGGTCAAAGAATTGATAACATTTACATGATTGATATTGATAGTTTGTCCTCAAATGATGTGTAATGCTTCATGACTAGAGAGGATGAATCATAGCTATGGCATAGAAGGATAACTCATATACACATAGACCATTTAAACAAACTTGTTTCTAAAGAACTAGTAATTGGTTTACCAAAGCTCAAATTTAAAAATAAATTTTGTGATGCATGTCAAAAGGGAAAACAAGTAAAGGCAT
The DNA here is from genome assembly GCA_037962975.1 of Clitoria ternatea. Taxonomy (NCBI): domain Eukaryota; kingdom Viridiplantae; phylum Streptophyta; class Magnoliopsida; order Fabales; family Fabaceae; genus Clitoria; species Clitoria ternatea. The sequence continues at coordinate 138,893,115 of CM075670.1, forward strand.
CCTTTCAAGCTAAAAACATTGTTTCCACACAAAGGCCTTTATAACTTTTACACATGGATCTATTTGGACCTTCCAATATCAAAAGTTTTGGTGGTAATTACTATGGTCTAGTAATTGTAGATGATTATTCAAGATATACATCACCACTAAAAAAACCCTAAACAGCTACCTCGATTTAGCGACCACCAGAATCCTATCGCTAAATAGCGACCGAGTTAGCGACCCCTAGGAAAAAAGGGACCAAAAAAAGGTTAGCGACTCCATTAGCGACCATAAAAAATGTGGTCGCTAACAATTGAAATATTCTGTCACTATTATCGTTGCAAACTCCACCCTCGTCGCTGGAGCGGTCGCTAGATTTCACCTCCCTCCATTTTTTGTTTCCCTCCAAGTTTTCTTGATGGCGCCAAACCATAGCGACGGTAATGACCGTCTCTAAGTTTCCCTCCAAACATTAGCTACGTTGAGGGTTTTGTACTAGTGACGGGTGGTTGGCCGTTGCTATTATTTTCAGTCTTCCCTCCAAAATTTTACTTTTAAGAAAGGAAGGTAGTGATGGTGGGGTGACACCGTCGCTAATCTTCAGGGGATTAGTGACGGAATTGTTTTGCCGTCGCTACATGTTTTAATTGTAGTGACATTTTTATCGACGGTTGTTTGCCGTCGCTAAGGGTTAGTAATACTCGACAAGAGCCTCTCCCCTAATCATTTGCCCTAACTCTCAATCCCTCCCTCCTCTGTTTCCCTGAGCCCCTCCAAGTCCCTCCCTTCATCCGACTTCCTCGACCGGTCTCCCTCCCTCCGTTCCTTCCTCTGGCGGCGGGGATGTCTCCCTTCCTTCCCGATGGTGTCTCCCTTCCTTCCAAACCCTGTTAGCTTCTCCTCCTTCCCTAAACCCTCTCAGGCGTTCCCTTCCCCGTCTCATTTCCCTCCCTCCCTCCTCCTTCCCCAAACCCTCTCTCATATCCACGGGTTCCGTCACCAGCAACTGACCAAGTCCCTTACCGGTGGGTCATCCATACTGTCGGCTCTGACTCTCTCAGGTAAGCTTTTTTCGTGTGACTTTAGGGATTATATTGTTGGTTCTTTTTCTGTTTTGCTAATGTTTAGGTTTCAATATGCTTTTTCACTGTATACCGAGCGTGTTACAATGAGCTTTACTAAAAATGTGTAAACCTTTGATAAAACACTACTGACTGATTCTAAAGTTATTAAGCTTTAGATGTTAGAATTAATGTTGTTTAAGTTAGTTTACAAACAGATACTGTGCTGAAAAGGCAATTATGTTTGCTTTGAAAAGTCAAGGTGACTGCATAGTATAAGCTAAGAAATCAACGGTGAATTTTGAGAAGTCAAGAGTGCATCACTTTTGTTTGTTTAGATGTTGTGCATATTAAATTAGTTTAGACCAACCTAACAAATTAACATGTGATAGCATGATAAATAAATATACTATTTCTATATGAAACTTGGATTACTAAACATTCCCAAAATATAGTTGTTTATAGTTTCAACATGATGACACTAATGTATGAAATAATTTTCAAATAGTTTGAACTTGTGTTGGAATTTTGAAATCATTCACTCTAGTGAAATTCGCACCAGGAAATAAAAAATTAAGTTCCATTTTAGGTTAAAGTAACTTTATCCTTAATATTGTAACAAAAAGGAAATGTTATCTGTAACACGTTCATTCTGTTTCAACTCAGTTGTTTCACTTGCTTCTATAAATATTTTAGTGAAGATTTCCATATTATTACAGGATTGATGACGGGCTTAATAAAATGCACAAGTACTATTGTATGATAAAAAGTGTATTATATTTACATGGATTGTATAATTAATTACTTGATATTTTAGATATGCCATCTAAGTCAAACAATGATTAAAGTAATTTTAGTAAATAATAAAAATAAAAATAAAAATAAAAATAAAAAATCAAATCTTATAAATTGTAAAAGATTTCTAGAGATTAGATTATGTAGGAATTTTATTTGGGGCTCAACTCGAGAAAAAGGAAGAATGTATTTAGTGTCTAGCTAATATTTGCAAACCGAAAGCTGAACGAGCCATTTCAAATTTACATTATATCTTTAATCTTTAATCCAGGGTCTATGTAATGATCACAGTTTGTTGCATCAGATAAGAGAATATGTTACCATGAGGGATAGTCCTTTCCTCTATAAAAATTTGAGAAACTAAATACTCTTTTTCCTTCATAAATTTGAGAACAAACACTCTTTGGAAGCTTCTTATGCTAGTTTGATTCAAAATTCTTTAGGGACTTTACCTATGGGATTTCCTGTAAAGTAGGCACTTGTAATTCAGTGATGGCAGAGCTCTGGGGGCTGCTTAAAGGCATCAGATTGGCGTATAGCTTAAGGATAAAAATCCTTACTTTTCTTAAGTGGCTTTGGCCCTTATCAAAGTTTATAAAAACTTGCACCATGGTTCTAGCATAGTTAAGTAGATCAGAGACTATTTATCCTGAGTAGTTTGTTTTTTCTTTGATAACAAAGCAATAATAACAGCATGGTCTCTACTTGTTAGTTGGGAGGATTGGAAAGCATTTATGTTTCTCTTCTATAAATTTTATTAGTTCTTATTAGATGAAGCCTAATTGAAATGCACTGAACTCAGCTTCTAATTGATTTTGTTGTCATCATAAAAATATGGTTAAATACCAAATGAGTCAATTTATTAAAGCATTGAAGGAAATTAAATACTATCGATGAGAGCATTGAAGGAAATAAACCAAAGTTGCTTTTGGCATTTTAATTCCACATGGTACCTACAAAGTAAAAAATATTTTATTTATATTAATGATTAGGTTGAATATAACAAATGCGCAGGTTGTAATTCTGAATTTTCATTACAGTGGAATTAATCATGAATATAATTAATGCATGGATTAAATATACATATGTTATATTGTGAGTAAGAACTAACTAAGTTTTGTCTTCCTCTCACTAAGTTTCTCTCTTATAAAGGTACGGCAGTTCCCTCGGCCCACCCATTTACTCCTCTCTGGTCTAGAAGTGTCCCTATTTTCAAAGGTCCCCCCGGCAGCTCCTCCTTTCCGGTCAAGGTGCATTCTAATTAAACAAATCTAAAATTTAATTTAGTAAATCATGGAATTCATTTTAGAATAATACATTTTAAAATTTGGATTATCTAGTTCATAAATTTTGTAATTTTGATCTCTGTGTTGGGGGGACTACAAAATGTTACCATGGGTGTAGTTCTGTGATCAAGTCTATGAAACATTAAGAAATTTTGAATGGACCCATTCTTGTTTGTAATCTAAGCTCAGTATACTTGTTTGAACCTTGTGTTGTTCCTGTGATAGATAAAGAGAGTGCTCTTTCAATAAAAAAATTTTGGGGGTTGTGTATCTGTGTTATTGTTCTTATGGATAACCTGGTTTTTGACTTGAGTCTTACTCTTGAGTTCAATTGGATTAGTGAGGGTTCAACGCTTTTTCTTTTGCTGGATTTTCTGGTGACTCATGCGGCTAAGCTAGTTGCATTATGTTCTAATTACAGTAGTTGCATAATTCGAGAATAGTTGTGGTTCTGTTTCATTAACAATGTAAGAAAAGTATATAGTGAGTTACTGCTGCTATTTGTTGTAAATGATTCTTAAAATTTGATATTCTTAAGTTTTTAAGTAGTTTGTTTTTTTAAGTTCTACCTATTTTTAAGTGTCTTGTTTATCTGTAAAAGTTTTAAGATTGAGCTCTTATCATGTTTTAAGATGGACTGAATTAATGTCAATCTGACTAACAATTTTCCTTTATACTGCCTTCTATTACTTCATTCAGAAACAGACCATCATCTCTGATTGTTTTCCTAATCAACTCATTCTGAGAATTAATTTTGATACTCAAAGAAAGTAGGCTTTGTTTCAACTAACTTCTTTAAGATGATAATGATACACAGAATTGCCTCATTCAATTTGCTGATAAAAAAGATTCCTAAACATATTTGACATCAGGAATGAAAATTTTTTTTATGTACATCACTAAATGAAAATTTATAATGCACACACTTAAACACTTGTTTGTCATACCTATTTTCCATTCAGTTGAGGTTTGTAATATCCTTTGCTCAACATCAACACATCTTCGAACCCAAATTCTGTCAAATGGGGTTACATATTTTCATCAAAATCAATGTTGTTGGACTTTAAGTACCCATTGTAAATTCTAAAACAACCTTGATGCTCTTTGCCTCCCATTCAAGCATCTTGATCAAAACTGTTATTCTTGTAGGCAGAACAACCTTTGTAACCATTATTTTTTCACTTGAGAGGTAGTTTCTACTATCTGTAAATCTACACTGTTAACCACTTCTCTTAATTACTATTCTTATGTTGCCTCTGAAAATTGATTATTATTAAGTTTTAATTTGTTGGTGGGAAAAGATATAATATTTCTTGAAGATAATGGTTAAAAATGCCACCCTTACTTCTATATATACCTTATTTTTTAAGTATTTAAATTCTTGATATTTCTTCTGCATCATGTTTATATAACCGCCTAGGCTCATGACATTGATAGAAAACCCACCAAGAATTATTATACTATGAAAGAGTTAAATTTTGGTATATTATTAGTACGCTAAACTTTGAGAGTGTTCTGTGCTTTGATGATGAACTTGATCTACAATTTGCTTTGTGTGTCTCTATTTGTTTAGTTTCCTTGCTACTTGTAACTGTCTTACCACTTCTTGGTTTATCATGCAGAGTAACACACGTTACGTGTGGTCTTTGATCGTCTCTCTTCAACTTCGTATTCATCGCTGACTTTTTTCCCTAGGTAATCCCCTAACGCTGACTTTCTTGATATGTGTATACATGTCAATTGTTGTTTGTTAGTAGAGAGTAGAGCTTATTAGGAATGGGTTTTGATGTGTTTATAATGTGTTTTATGCATGTGTAATGTTGTTTGTTAGTGGAGAGCAGAGCTCATTAGGCATTGGTTTTGTGTGCTGATAACATGATTTTTTATGCATGTGTAATGTTGTTTGTTAGTGGAGAGCAGAGCTCATTAGGCATTGGTTTTATGTGTTGATAACATGATTTTTTATGAATGTGTAATGCTGTTTGTTAGTGGAGAGCAGAGCTCATTAGGTATTGGTTTTGTGTGCTGATAACATTATTTGATGTTCATAACTCTCAATATCATATACAATGCATATGGTAGGGTTATTTATCTATACTGGGAAGTTTTCTGTATGTAACAGGCCGTTTCTAAATTTGGGAAATGTCTAGTTTACAGGGGAGACTCTGCCAAAATTTTGGCAGGCTCCCTTTCTCAGGGAACTTAAAAAATGAAACTCAACTTTAATAATGTAGGGTTTAGTCATGTGTGTACCCATTAGATTCCCGTTCAAGTTTCAAAACAACCGGCTGATGTACCATGTTGTGTTGGATCTTGAATTGTCCCGGTTGGATAGTTTGGTATGAATTTGTAACCAGTAGGGTGTAACCCATCAATGTTGTATGTGGTCTATCTTGAGACGTTGAATGTTCATTTGAAATTTTGGTTAGGGTGTTTCGTATTGTCCCCAGGGTGCATGTCTGCATGCGGTGTTTCATACCGTACGTATCTCTGTGTACTTGGGGACCAATGCGAAATGCTACCAAAATTTCAAATGAACATCAATGACACAAGATAGACCACATACAACATCGATGGGTTACGGATGATTGCATATTCATCCCAAATGGGATAGGGCCTCACCAATTTGCAACATCAAATAGATAGAGAGTGAGTCACAATCGATAGTCAAATAAAATTTAAATAATTTAAAGTAACAGAAATCGTGCTTGTTAGATATTGTAAATAGAGGTACCGGCAAATCAGCGATGGATGTACAACCGACTAGATCGCAATCGGCGAGTGACGGAGGAGTTTATGATAGGGCTATTGGAATTCATTTCATTCGCTACGGCAAACACGCCTGGATTTGAAGCGACTCAGAAGATTCGTTGCCCGTGCTCAAGATACAAATGCATAAGTTTTGAATACGCGGATGATGTCATGTGCCACCTAACTGAGAAAGGTTTCATGGAAACACAGTGTCGCAACCTGGATCGCGACGGCGCGGCGAGAAAGAAAAAAAGTGTAGGATGAAACAGGGAGTCGCCACCAACATTTTTATCCATAGGAAAAACATCGGAAAAAACTAAGTTCAGTAAAGCACTGGTTAAAAATTGAGATTCAAGTTCGGGAGTCGATTACGAGTAGGGAAGGTATTAGCACCCTACATCACCTGTCAAAAACAGTACCAAGATTGAAAATGCGCGACATAAATAGCCTTACAAAAGATGGTTTATTTCTTCCCTTTTTATTGTTGTTTTTTTAATTTAAAAATGACAGAATGGAGTGAGAGAACTGTACAAACATAGAATGTCGAAGCGAGGTCAATGGGACATTTCATCTGAATTAAACTCGACTTCGATATGAGACAGAGATGGGAAAAGAATGCTAATAAGGCGTCACGCCTAAATTAGATGTTCTCGGATAAAAAACAGGGATAGGAAAGAGATAAGCGGGACGTCTCGTCCTAAGTATCCCTTCCCTATGAATTATGGCGAGGCTTGAGCAAAAACTAGGGGGAAATCAACAAGACGTCACGTCTAAATTGATTTTCACGGAAGCGACCAAAAAAAGAACATTTATGAAAGAAACATGAAAGTGAGGAAATAAATCAATAAAAAGAAATAAGAAAGATGGGCCCGACAAGAGTTGAGGTCCTGCTCCTACGTATTCTTGAATTATCAAGAAATCAGGGTTACGTAGTTCTGAGTGTTTTTGTTTTAGGAAAAGACTTGGGAGATGATGATGGATGTTACTGAGGTGGGGAACTCGTACAAGGCGAAGTTCTTCGCACGTGTACGAATCCTAAAGAGGTTGTGTAGACGGGAGTGCTCCCGTACGACACTATTTAAAAATGATTTGTTTCCCCTTTTTTTGATTTTATTTAGATTTGAAAGAAAACATAGGAAGCATTTATTTCCCTTTGTTATATTTTTACTATGAAGCGAAAGGGGAAGGTAGCAGAAGCTACAAGAGAGAAATGGAAACAGTAAGTTTGGAAAACAGAGGGAAAAATGAGTGAAAACTGAGGGGAAGAAGAGAAAATCGAGTGAGAAAGAGGGAAAAACCAAGTGAAAATGGAAGAAACCGAGTGGAAATGGAAGAAACCAAGTAAAAAAATGAAATACCGAGTGATAAAAGCAGAAAACCGAGTGAGGACAAGGAAAACCGAGTAAAAAATGGTAAAACCGAGTGGAAATAGGAAAATACCGAGTGAAAGTAGTAGATTACCGAGTGAGGAGTGAATACCGAGTGAGACTGAGTGAGAAGAGGGACGGTGTTGGAGTTGAGAGGAGAACGGTACTGAGTGGTGAGGACGGAGTGGTAAAAGGGAGTTGGGGAGGTCGGTTTGGTGAGGGACAGTGTTTGGAGTGAGGAGTGAAGAGGTCGGATTTGGTGGACTTGAGGGGAAGGCTGGACGATGTTGGTGGTTTTAAGGAAGAAGGACGGTTGATGTGGGTTTGAGGAGAATAGTTGGTGGAGAAGGGAATTGGGACGGTGTGTAGGAGGTCGGATTGGTAAAAGGGAGTTGGGGAGGTCGGTTTGGTGAGGAGAAGGAGGAGTGGGGCTGTTGGAAAGGGTAAGAGGAGGGAGCTGGAGGGTGTTTTGTGGCTGGAAGAGGGTTAGACAGTGTGTGAGAGAGAGAGGATGAGGGTGAATTCAAGCAGAGTTTTCTCACTTAATAAATGCCTCCGTTTCAAAGCTTCAGCCCTCTATTTATAGGCTTTTTCGAGTGGAAAGCCAGCTCAGGCTTCCACTCCGAGTGGAAAGCCAGCTTAGGCTTCCACTCCGAGTGGAATGCCAGCTCAGGCTTCCACTCGGTCCTGGTAGTGGGGGACAGTGGCTGGTGGGAATTTTTAATTCCTCCACTTCCGCCCCTTGTCTGCCAGCCACCTCCAGGATTCCTGGATCCACTTGGGTGGTGGAATCCAAGTCAGCATGTGCAATCCGAGAGAGGATGGTAGAAATCTGAGAGAAGATAGTAGAAATCTGAGAAAGAATAGTGGAAATCCGAGTGAGGATGGCTCGGATCAGCCTCCCAATCAGTATTCGTCCATATTGGGAGTCAATTCCGAGTGGAATGAAGCATTTCCCATAGAAACCCGAGTGAAAAATACTCCTTTCCGAGTGAGAATTCTTCTGGGAGGAGCTGTGAGACATTCAATCGGAACCGAGTGACAAGTGACTCGGAACCGACTGAAATGGTTGAATAATGACTCAGAATTGGGTGAGAAGTAGCTCGGTAATTGTTTAAAGGATGACTCGGAGATAGGTGAAAGATGACTTGGGAACGACTGAAAAGTGGCTTGGTGATGGTTTGAAGTATGGCTCGGTAATTGGCTTGAGGAGGGATGAGAGGGAATCGGTTTGAAAAGGGCTCGGATTTGAGTGAGAGTGGTCATTTGGGAGTGGGTGAGAAAGGAATGACACGGAATTGGTAAAAAGTGACTCGGAATCCGGGTGAGAATGGTGAGTCAGATTTGGGTGAAAATTGGTGACTCGGGTTTGATGAAAATGAGTCCGATTGAAGAGGCAACACTCGGAATTCTTTCAGTCAGATGTATTTTGCTCGGGTCTCATCTCTGTGTGAAGCATTCACTCGGAATTTCTTCAAAAGTGATACAGAACTTCACTGCTTGAAGAATATTCTCGGAACTGACCTTGGGAGCTCTTAATCAGAATGGAACTTGGACATTTTCACTCGGAACCTTCCTTCCTTGCACTCAGAAATTGGAAATTTGAATTTTTCACTCGGAATCTACCTATTTTCCACTCAGACATTGGAATTTCACTCGGAAATCAGCTATTTGATGCACTTTCTTAGAAGTTCTTCACAAATCCGAGTCTTGGAAACACATGACTGTTTCCCAACTCACTCGGAGTCGGCTTTATTCATTCAGAAATCATTTCATTCGGTATCTCCTGAACCACTCGGAGAGACTTTGCACACATTCATTCAGAAATCATTTCATTCGGTTGTTGTCACCCGGGAACCGATTGAAGATTGACCATTCGGCACAGGATCAATCAGAACTTAGCATTTTCACTCGGAAAGGGCTTGCTTCCCACTCAAGACTTGGAGACTTGGTATTTTCACTCGGAAAAGCTTCCCCTCAATCAAAAATTGTCCTTCCAATTACACTTTGAGTCAGATTTTCCTTCGCTCAGACTTGTTTTCACTCAGATCAGTAGCAATCAGAAAGCACTCACTCGGATTTAGCATTTCTTCACTCGGATTAGATGCAATTAGAAAGCAATCCTTCTCAGCATTCATCCTCCAACAGAGTCAGCTATTCATCACTCAGAATGGCTCTGACAGGGAGTCATTCCACTCCTATTCACCTTCATCAGTGAAGCATTTCACTCGGAACTGACCCATTCTGAGTAATTTCACTCGGATTTACTCCAACAGGGGCACATTCCACTCGGATTTGATCCATTCTGAGTAATTTTATTCGGAATTACTCCAACAGGCGCACATTCCACTCGGATTTTTGTTCAACAGGGCTATATTTCACTCCTAAATGCTTCAATCAGAGTCATCTTACTTGGATTTGCCATTTTTGGGCCATTCCAATCGGATTTTCTTCATTTTGACTCGGATTTGACCATTTTTTGAGTTTTTCCACTCAGATTTATTTCCACCAGGGCTGTATTTCACTCAGAAATGCTTTAATCTGAGTCATCCTGCTTGGATTTGATCATTTTGAGTCATTCCAATCGGATTTGCCTCCAACAGGGCTGTATTTCACTTGGAAAAGCTTCATTCTGAGTTATTTCGCTCGGTTCTGATTATTTTGGAGCCATTCTACTCAATTTGACCATTCTAAATTAGAATTCAGTAAAAAAAAAAATTCATTCCACTTGGATCGGATGTAACACCCTAATTTTTAATAAATAAATAAACCCCAAAAACAGGGAAAAATTTTCCAAAATTAAGTAAACCAAATAGACCGTAAGACAACCGGATAGCAATGGGACGGAAGGCAAGGAAGGACAAGCACCCAATCGGTAGTCAGCGGAGCACAGCAGCTTAAACTAACCCAATCAAAACTCCCATCGCTCGGTTCCCAGAAACAAACCAAGAAGAACCGGGTACAAGGAAATAAGGGAAGAGAGGCAAGTGGAAATAAAAGAATACACTTATGTGTAGCTGCCAGTGGAAGGAATAAAACTTGAACTGACTCCGCCCAGGCCAGCGAAGGACATCAACGCCTGGGCAAGTCCAACCACAACGTCCATTCGTTCAGGCGGGGTCCAACACCGCCCAGCGAGACATGATAATGCAAGAATGGAAGAGGGAGATATTCGGGCAGAGTTCCACATTAACATCTGCTCGCTTCAGCACGATCCCATACGCTTGAGCGAACCGTCCTAGTCGCTCGGGCGAGGTATGACTCCGCCTAAGCGATGCCGACACAAAGGCCTCTCCAAACACACACTCGCTGGAGCTAAGTCTAATTCGCTGGGCGAACACAGGTACAAGGTAATTTCTCAATCGGATATGGACAAAGGTTCACTCGGCAAATCCTCACGATCGCATTTCACTCGGGAAATCAAGTAGTTAAGTCCCACTCGGACTTATTCAAAACCCAACCACTCGGGATACCAATCCTCACTCGGACTTTACCTCTTTCACTCGGATTACCAATACCTTACACTTAGGATCCAATCCTCTCTAAACCACTATTTGAATTCCTCTCTCAGAAGGGAATCACTCGAGGTTTTCATTCGGGAAATACAAACTCTTCCTCACTCGGGATTTACTTATGATTTTCACTCGGAGTCACATAACATGTTCACTCGGAAAAGCCACCCAGAAATCTTCACTCAGAACCACTAACTTAACATAATTTCACTCCTCAACGGCCCTCGAGTCATTTGGCAACACTTCCCAGTCGGAAAACGCATAGAATCAGTACGAAGCACATACATATGAATACATGACCACAGAAACATAAATCTGCTAACAAATCCAGTCTACCAACCCATAGACATGTAACCACACACTTAGAATACCCATTATCTTGATATTATGCATTTACCAATACTTACGAATACCATACAAGTGACACAATGACTATTCAATCTTTATAAATGAATATATTTAATCGTCATTTTACATAAGAGCCGGCCAAGGCTACACGGACAAAACATAATAATGCAATACAAGTGCTCAACAGTCGGAGTGCACCACACTCGGACTTGAAACCCTATCATCATTTCCGAGTATGACCTGCACACTGAAAAATGGTGTAGGGGTGAGTATCTTAGATATTAAATGATAGATACCGACTCAGGCTGTCCCATAATCATACAGCAAAATACATATCCATGCAATCAGACATATCAACGAGTAAGGTCAAGCATTATCAATCAACCAAGACACACATGGAACACTTACCGATCGGAATTCGTCAGTCGCCACTCAGCCAGGTGCACATACACAGCCAATAACATTAGTATAACAGCAATCAACAACATGATATTACCAACGAATCAGAACGCACGTATTCAACACTTTCCGGTCGGAATCTAATAGTTCTCACTCGGCTATACACGCATGACATTTCAATGACATTAACACATATTCATGGAGCAAACTTCAATTAGCATTAGTTGCGTATACATACAGAATACTCTCTCAGTTATATCCATTCATCATCTCCTTAACATCATCACACGCATAGTCAATTTTCAGTCAGCATCGGTAATACATATATATAGAGTATTTCACTCGGATATACACATTCATCCTTTCATTAACACTATCACATGCATAATCAATTCCAAACAGTATCAATCAGTCAATACACACAGAGTATTTCACTCGGTTATAAACATACATCATCTCACTAACACCTTCGCATGCACAACCAATTCCAAACATTGTCAACAGTTAATAAGCACATTTTATTTCACTCAGTTCCGCATTCGTGTGTATTGGTTTAGACGTTGCAACGTAGGCTCTCAGCCTTTTTATACATAGCTCTCAGCTATCAAATCAGCTCCCAGCTGCTCGGCCGTTTTACAGGTACCCAACCGTTTGCCCACAGGTGACACCAGCGCTCTTAGCGCCAACAGAGGTGTTCACAGGCAGCCCGAGTCCCACTCAAGGGCTACCTTGAGTCCCACTCAAGGATTTTGCAGCGTCCCACGCTGAATAACCGATGGTAGTGTCCCACACTACGTGCTCTCAGCATAAACGCATCCCATGCGCCACACGCGGATTCATCACACAACATTGAATTCATACACACATCCTCTTATTCAATCACACGTATTTCACATGCAGTCGGTAATACACATTCTCAGAACTCAATAACACATGCATCTCATGCAATTGGCATTAGGCATTATCAGCACTCAACAACACACATGCAATTGGCATTAGGCATTATCAGCACTCAACAACACACATGCAATCGGCATTTAAGGAATGTCAGGACTTATACAACACATGCAATCGGTAAGGTACATTATCAGATTCACTAAGTTATATTTCACCACATGCAGTCAGCCTTTTGAACTCATAACAACTTGCAGATCATGTAAAACACACGGTAATCACCAACAGCACTTCAACACGTTCCTTTCACATAAGCATTTCAAATCAACATAGCACAAAATGCAATCGGTTTATGACAGTGTCAGAACTTAATCAACGCATGCATCCCTATAAACACGAACAAATTCAATAAGCATTCCCATCAACACAACATGACATGCAATCAGGCTCTATGGTAACGTATGCATCCTCAAGGACGATGATAACATGCAATACTCACTCTCAATTATCATGCACTCGGATATTCTACATGCAAGTATATCATGCAACAGAATACAGTTCCACAATTATCAATATCTTCCAAACCCGTTTGTAACCTATGCATTTGACATGTAAGGTACTCCCCCTACCTGGACTAAAGCTTTCAGTCGGCCAACCTGACCCCCAGTTCCAGAGGAACACTGAATCACTCTCAGCGCATCTACATGCAAGAGCAGGGGAGGCCCAATATGCCCAGCTCTCAGCCCGCTCCCTGGAATGGCTCCATCACGATGCTGTGAACACCCAACCACCTTGAAGCTCCTCGCAGCGCAGATCTCCACTGAGACTTGGCAGCTTCGAGCAAGGAGGGGAAGAAGGAGGGAAGCCAACGAAGGGATGAAGGAACAAGGAAGGAGACGGGTTGCATGCAGAGGGAATGCACACCCTCACCCTCACTGGCTCGTCGAGTAAGGGAGGAGGGCTCCGATCCTCAGCCGCCATTGCTGCGAGCTCACGGAAATAGAGCGCAGAGGAGGAAGAAGAAGAAGAGGAGAATGAAGAAAGAAGGAAGAGAAAACAGGGGGAAGAGAAGTATGAAGGGGGATGAATGATAGTGTACCCATATATGCATGCTCGGAGAGAAGGGAAGAGTGGGGTGGGAAAGCGTGCACAGCACCAGCTCCCACACGCGTCACACCCACCCGGTCTCAACTAATCAGCTCTTGACAATTAATTACCTTCAATCAGCCTTTCTTTCCTTAACTTAAATTAATTAAGTCAATTAATGAATAATTTTTCTCCACTTTTGAATTTATTATTTTAATGATTTATTTTCATTCGGCAATTAATTATTTCCATGGCTTAATTTCACTCGGTACTTTAATTCTTAAATCGGGATGTTACAGTTCTCCCCCTCTCAAAAGAATTTCGTCCTTGAAATTCAGTCGGTAGCTTACCATAAATACCTCACGCAGAAGATTGCTGTTCAGTTACCACGCGGCTGTGTTTCCACAAGCAGTCACCGAACGAACCATAATTTCACTCGGAAAAGATTCGCCGCTCAAGCGGTTTACTGACCGCACCACAATGTCAGTCGGTAAAACATAAAGAAATCAGGCCCTACCTGATTACAACCTCAATATAGAATTTAATATATTTGGGAATTCAATTCCAAAACATACAATTTACCCCATTTTAACTCAGCCAATTCATCACAAGCAGTGGCACTTCCTAATTTCTTGGTCGCTCGGCCCTATGCTCTTAACATCGATTGGTGTATTTACACCCTCGGGTTTCCTGACTCGAATGAGTCACTCGGTACAACCGCAACTCATACAGGGTACAGACCCAAAATTATATTACAGGGACACGTTATGGAGGCTAATCAACTAGTTGGGAATAATCTAATCGGTAACAACATCACCGACCCCCCCAAAAATACTCACTCCTGACCGATTCCTCTCTGTTTAAATACTCGGGTTTTCAAAATCTGACCACAAGATTTCTTCCTTACACCAGAATGAACACTCAAAAGAGCTTTCGTGTGCTTTGTAACACCCTCGGTTAGATAAGACAAATCCTTTTATAGGTTTATCCTATTTAACTGAGAGTGTTAACAGTTTTTAGAAAAAGTGAATATATTTTTTTTTTATAATAAAGAGATGGCATATCAGTGGAAGCAATATTATATAGATCACATAGTCATTCACAAACTACAAGTAATTGTACTCATAACAGAATGGGGCATGCAGGCACCCTTTAAATATTATACAGTCATCCGTCAATATTCAGCTACTTATATTCTATTTAAGGAGCGTTCTCATTTGGTTCAGCATATTGCTGTTCTTCATACTCAGGTTCTTGATTTCCTAATTCCTCTGAAAATTGTCAACAGTAAGGGTGAGTATAACCCAAGACCCTGATTGGTTAATCCGGTGCGGACATAATCCAGTTAACAAATAATATCACATAATTCATATAATTAGCATATTTATAACAATCAAGCATGTCGTCATGAAAAATGCATGAATTGAATTTATTATGATTTATCTTTGATTAAGTCTCATGATGCATGTGGGCCCAATAAATCGATTTTTCTTCATCTCATTCTTTGGAATATCTCCATTCCAATCATCTAGAGCGATCAGGGTCCGCCCAAGTTCCATATGGTACAAATGAACTCATTGGTTCTCATCATTGATTTAAATATTTTTGGAACTTGGATCCCTACGATCATAGTTACACTCCGTCATTTAGTCAAAGTACACTAGAATTGCATCATCTCACCCGGCTATCAGGCGCGACTCTGATGCCATTGGGTTGCCGTTCCAGTTGTACTCCCAAGATTCTTCATGGAGATCGAACGTGAGTGTCCTCCACTGTATCAAGTGTATGCTCTAGAGGTTTTTCTTCTTCAAAAATATTTTCATGATGCGAAATACATTTATTTTATCAATTGATTTCTTGGGTATCTTATGTGTTTCCAGTCTCATCATATCATTCCCAAGTTCTTTGAATTCCATCAATTATTTAAACATTGTAAGATATTCGTTTATTATTTTAGAAATATATCTATTATATCTTGGTTAAAATTATATTCTTCATAAAGAGTAAAATAATATATTCTTTATGTAATTACTCATAATTAAGACGTTAACAATGTTAATAACAATAAAACTAACAATAATAATAACAATATTAAGATTGATAATAATTAGAATAATAATAACAATAGAATAAGAATGATAATAATAATTATAACTTCCCAATAGTTTAAAAAGTGTTTAAGAATAGTTTCTAAATGAAAATCCAAGCGAAAAACACTAAAGAACATAGTTTTCCGAGTGAAACAAGGGTAAATCCGAGTGAAATAAGTATAATTCCGAGTGGAATCATACTGAGAAGGGTTTTCCAAACGATCTGGCTAAAAATCCGAGTAAAATTACACTGGAAAGCTGTTTTCCGACTGAAACAAGTTTGATTCCGAGTGAAAATGAGTTTTCCGCATGAATTAACTATGAATCTGAGTGAAATAAAACTGAGCAGAGTTTACTAAATGAAATTAATATGTTTTCCGAGTGAAACAGAAACTGAACAGAGTTTTCTTAAAGAAATAACTTAAATTCTGAGTGAAATAAGTTTCTGAGTGAATTAAAAACATGATTCCGTGTGAAATCAGTATAAAAATGGTTTCCTGAGTAGAATTGTTTGCAAATCCGAGTGAAAATGAGTCTCTAAGTGGAATAAAATATAATTCCGAGTGGTATCAGTCAAAGAGGAGTTTTCTGAGTGAAATTAATTAATTCTTGAGTAAATTCCGACTGAAAGAAGTTTTATACGTGAAATGATTATAAGTCCGAGTAGAATCACACTGATAAGTTTTTCTGAGTGAAATTAAGGTGTTTACCGAGTTAAGTCACTGAAAAGGGGTTTTATAAGTGAAACAAAACTGTTTTCCGAAGATGCTGTCCGAGTGAAAATATACTAGGAAATATTCTCTGAGTGAAATTAGGTTGTTTACCGAGTGAAGAATTGTTCTATCAGAATAAAATACATTCAGTTAAGGCTGAATCCGATTGAAACTAAGCAAAACCGAGTTGTTATAGATGTAAAACCGGTCGGATTAACATAAAACAGAACCTGTTATCATTAAATCCATCTTCTATCCATAATTTTTCACTGGAAATCACACGGTACCCATGATTCTTAGTATTTTCAGTCCAATACAGTAAATATCATTTCACAATTCATCACTGATTATATGCATTTAATAACAAATATATATATATATATATAAATACAAACAATAATAATTAAGGCATTTAATTCACGCAACACTGAATCTGTCCTGGAAAGGTGAGGAACGAGTTCCTTAACCCTTTCCTTCACTCAGTTTTCCCACAGAGCACCCAAGAATATACCCCCTTACCTCAATGAAGTTCCTGGATGGAAAGAAAGAGGTTCCTTTCACTGTCCTGCTTCAAATCCGAGTGAGAGAGGAAAGAAATTGAGAGAGAGAGCTTGCAGGAAGAGGAAATGATAACAGAAGTATGTCTGTGGTTATGTTTCATGTATGTGTGTTCTTAGAGACATAGTACTGGGCTAAATAATGAGAGTTGGTGGGAAACTAAGTGGAAACATTGGTTGGAGAATTAGGTGGAATAATGGAGCCTTTTTGACTCCTTTCACAGTCAGCTTTGCATTTGATTGGAATAAAATATATAAAGATATTATAATGGATGTAACTTTCTCCTATAATTGGTTCGTTGTGCCAATCATTCTTGGTTTTATATGATTAAGTGGACTGATCACTAGCTGAAGTGGAAATTAAAAGGTGTTCGGTGTTGGAGGATTTGAAGAGGTCGGTATTGCATGCATGAGGGCGGTATTGAGTGTGAGGGCGGTATTGAATGAAGGGAAAGACGGTGTGTAATAATGAAGGGCGGTGTGTGGTGATGGGCGGTGTGTAGTGATTTGAGGGACAACGTCCATGCAAGAAGGCGGTGTTGTGGTGTGGAAGGACGGTTGTTGTGAGGCTACGAAGAGGTCGGTTTTTGGTGAACGCCGCCTCAGAATTGTTTGGTGTGCACACCGGTTCAAGAACAGCTTCCTTAGTAGCTAGCCGGTGTGAAGTAAAGAAATAGAGGACGGTATGTGAGGGATTTGATGGACACCGTCTGTGAAAGAGGTAGGTTTTGATGAATACCTAGCTCGGAATTCTTCTAAAACTGACTCAACACTTGCTTTCTCACTCGGTAAAATCAATCAGTGCTGACTCCTATCTTACTTGGCCTTTCACTCGGTATTATTTCCCAAATCCGAGTCATCTCAGTCAGTCTCACTCAGAATTGGTTTATACACTTAAGACAGTAAGGTTCTCAACCATAATTAACCAATCTCCACTCGGAAGTAGTCCAGTAGAGTATATCTCACTCAGAAAAGGAGTCATACCCATAGACTCACTCGGAAATGGTTCAACCTCTTACATTTCTCTCGGAATGGGCTCTCTCTACCATTTTCCACACGGTTTCCTAAGCAAATACATACGAAACCATTCGGAATCCTTCCCAATTAATTCCACAACACACTCCAGTCGGTAGGAAGCATCAAATCAACATAAACATAAATATACATACATTCTTTCACTCGGAATACTTCAATCGAAGGAGTTTCCTTCGGAAAAGAAGCATTTGGCATGGTTTGACTCGGAAACGAGTCATTCCAGGGTGTTTTGACTCGGAATTTCACCCAGAAGTGGTTCTCTTGAACACACTTCACTCAGAATTGCCTCTCAGGTCAAGACTCCACTCGGTGGTAGCCCTCTCAGTCATGTTTTACTCAGAAAACATGACACTGTCTCGGAATTCCCTCCTTCACTCAGAATTTCTAATTATTCACTCGGAATTCTTCTCTGTTACTCGGAACAGAGCCCTTTTCACTCGGTTTTTGCATAATTTCACTAATGATCCATATAAATTCCATTATTATGCGCAAAAATAACATTTCTGAGATACCACAGACCATCAACAGGGTATATATTGACTTATTCTTGCTTACAAACCCTCCATAATTAAAAATTTACAAGGGTAAAACTGCTTCTAAAAAGAGGGATGTTACATTCTCCTCCCCTTTTAGGAATTTCATCCCGAAATTCAAAGTTGGAATAATTGAGGGTACAATTCTCTCATTTTCTCCTCAATTTCCCAAGTAGCATCCCCATCATCTGTTTGACTCCAAACTACCTTGACCAAAGGGATTTCTTTGCCTCTTAGCTGTTTGAGACGTCGGTCAGCAATCTTAACCGGCGATGCTTCAAAGGTAAGTTTTTCTTTCAGAACAAATTGATCGGGACTTAGAACATGATCAGGGCTTGGTACATATTTGCGGAGTTGAGAGACATGAAAGACATTGTGAAGGTTTGTCAGCTCGGGTGGCAGAGCAATATGGTACGCATGAGTTCCTATCTTTTGCAGAATCTGATAGGGTCCTACGTATCTGGGGCTTAACTTCTTGGCCTTCAAAGCTCTTCCTACTCCAGTGGTAGGGGTAACTTTGAGAAATACATGATCACCCACTTCGAATTCTAATGGCTTCCAACGTTTGTTGTAATAACTCTTTTGTCTATCTTGTGAAGCCTTCATTGCCATTTGAATCCTTTGGACTTGTTCTGTAGTCTTCTAAACAATCTCTGGTCCAATTATTGTCTTCTCACCCATCTCATACCAACATAAAGGTGTGCGGCATTTTCTTCCATATAAAGCTTCATAAGGGGTCATTCCGATGCTAGCATGATAGCTGTTGTTGTAAGTGAACTCAATAAGTGGAAGATATTCTTGCCAACTTCCACCATGTTCCAAGACACAAAGACGTAACAGATCTTCAAGAGTCTTGATCGTCCTTTCCGATTGTCCGTCTGTCTGTGGGTGGTATGCGGAACTTAACTTCAGACGTGTTCCTAGAGCTTGTTGCAGGCTCTTCCAAAACTGTGATGTGAAACGAGGATCTCGATCAGACACAATTGCAGTGGGTGTCCCATGTAACCGTATGATTTCTTTGATATAGATCTGGGTGAGTTTTTCTAGGGAATACTTCATATTGACAGGAATAAAGTGAGCGGTTTTTGTTAATCGATCCACGATTACCCAAATAGCATCATATCCAGCTGATGTTCTGGGAAATCCACTCACGAAGTCCATAGCAATCTCATCCCATTTCCATTCTGGAATATCCAAAGGACGAAGGGTCCCACTTGGTCGTTGTTGTTTCACCTTTACCTTTTGACACATCAGGCAAGCTGTTACATACTCAGCGATATCCCTTTTCATTCCTTGCCACCAGAATAATTTCTTCAAGTCCTGATACATCTTGGTTAATCCTGGGTGGATACTGTATTTACTTTTGTGTGCTTCATCCAGGATGGATCTTTTAAGATCTGTGTTGACTGGAATACAGAGTCTCTGTTGATACCTGATCACCCCATGTTCATCTTTGCTAAACTCTGAGACTCCTTCCTTTGTCTTTTCTGCTAGATCTTGTAACTCCTGATCATTGGCTTGAGCTTCTTCGATTTGTTCCAAGAAATCATTGGAAATTCTTAGCATTCCAACCATAAGGCTTCCCCTTTTTGGTGTTACTGCCAGATTCAGATCGCGAAACTGTTCTATCAATTCTAACTCCTTTGTCATCATATATGATAGACGTAAAGCCTTTCGGCTGAGTGCATCAGCTACTACATTTGCCTTTCCAGGATGATATCGGAGTTCGAATTCATAATCCTTGATGAATTCCATCCATCTACGTTGTCGCATATTCAATTCTTTCTGGTCAAATAGATACTTCAAGCTCTTATGATCACTGAAGACTTCAAAGTATGTACCATACAAGTAGTGTCTCCAGATTTTCAAGGCAAACACAACTGCAGCTAATTCCAAGTCATGTGTGGGATAATTAACTTTATGCGTTCTTAGTTGTCTTGAAGCATAAGCAACAACCTTTCTTTCTTGCATTAGGACACATCCTAGTCCTTGTCTTGACGCATCACAATACACTTCATATGGCTTGGCAGGATCTGGCAAAATCAAGACAGGTGCACTAGTGAGTCGTTGGCGTAACTCCGTAAAACTGCTTTCGCATTTGTCAGTCCATTCAAATGGTTGATCTTTACGAGTCAGCTTGGTTAAAGGTGTTGCAATTCGAGAGAAATTCTCGATGAATCGATGATAATATCTAGCCAGTGCAAGGAAACTGTGGATTTCCGTCACATTCTTGGGTTGTTCCTAATTTAGTACAGCTTCTACCTTTGTAGGATCCACAACAATTCCTTCCTTAGAGATGACATGTCCTAAAAATTTCACTTCTGTCAACCAGAATTCACATTTTGAAAACTTGGCGTACAATTGCCTTGCACGCAAAGTATTTAGAACAATTCGGAGATGCTCCTCGTGTTCCTCATGGCTCTTGGAGTAGACGAGAATATCGTCAATGAATACAACCGCGACTTTGTCCAAGTACTCATGGAAGATTCGATTCATGTATCCCATAAAGACTGCAGGTGCATTTGTAACTCCAAAGGGCATAACAAGATACTCATAGTGCCCATATCGTGTTCTGAATGCTGTTTTGGGTACATCATCTTTCCTCACTCTGATTTGATGATAGCCTGATCGCAGATCAATTTTCGAGAAGATAGTGGCTCCTCGTAATTGGTCCATCAAATCATCAATTCTTGGCAGAGGGTATCGGTTCTTGATCGTAGCTTTATTCAACTGATGATAGTCAACACATAACCGCATACTACCATCCTTCTTTTTGACTAGAAGAACTGGTGCTCCCCAAGGTGAGACACTGGGTCTAATCATTCCTTTCTCTAAAAGTTCTTCTATTTGTTCTTTAAGTTCACCGAGTTCCTTGGGTGACATTCGGTAAGGAGTAATAGAGATTGGTCCTGCACCCGGTATAATGTTAATACTGAACTCAATTTCCCGCTCTGGTGGTAGCTCTCGTATGTCCTCAGGGAATACTTCTGGAAATTCTTGAACAACAGGAATCTGTTCAATTTGAGGAGTAGCCTTACTTTCAGCTTCAGTAAGGATCATATATAGTTGGACTTCTTTTGTTGAGATTACCTTTTCTGAGCTAACAGGGCAAGAATCAGTGACTTGATCACATTCAGATGTAGTAGACCCGTGAGAGATGGATCTATTATGACAGTCAATAAGAATATGGTTGGCAGCAAGCCAATTCATTCCTAGAACAATATCTAGATCAATCAAAGGTAAACATATCAGATCTACTTGATAAGCTTTCCCTTCGATGTTGAGAGGACATTTCAAACACAAGTAGGAAGGGCAAATAGGCTTATTTGCAGCAGTCGTGACAATCATCTTATTAGGTAGAGAGGTTGTAGAAAGCTTTAAATGTTTTACACAATTCTCAGATATGAAAGAATGAGTGGCTCCAGAATCATATAATATACTTAATAAAGTACTTCCTATAAAGCATGTACCTTGCACAAGATCGTTCTCTTGTGATACTTCCGCACCATTCATGCTAAAAACTCTAGCATTTCCTCCTGGTCTCCCAGTAGAGTTATTTCCGGGCCTTCTAGGATTATTGTTCTGATTGAAATTGTTGCCGCGGTGAATATTTTGCATCCTTGGGACATTGTTGGTAGAGGTATTTGCAGTAGATCCTCTATTTCCTTGACCTGTTGGTCGTACTGCCTGTCCTTGAGTTACTTGTTGTTGGTTATTTTTATTTCTGTACCAACAGTCAGCATCACGATGTCCAATCCGTCCACAAATTGTGCAGTTTTTACCGCTTTGGTTCTCCTGACCTCTAGGAGGAATTCGGTTGGCTGAGTAAGGTGGACGAGAGTAGGGTCGATCTACTCGAAAATCTCTCCTCTGTTGTCTGTCTCGCATACGTCGTTCTGGCCCATGATTAGACGTTCCAGGTCGTCGTAGATTAGAGATGTTCTCAAAGATACGGCATCTGTCAACCAAAGTAGAGAATTGAGTAATTTATTGGCAACAAATAGCTTGGCGAATCTCATGTCGTAGCCCTGCTTCGAACTTTGCGCATCTTGACGCTTCTCCCATGTGGGTGTAGTAGGGACAATATTTTGCCAATTCATCAAATTTAGCAGCGTACTCCCCAACAGTCATATTACCTTGTTTCAGATTAAAGAATTCCTACTCCTTCTGTCTCCTTATGTCTTCAGGGAAATATTTAGCGAGAAATTCTGTCCTGAATCGTCCCCAAGTAATGATATGCCCATCAGTAGCTAGTCTGACTCTAGCATGAGTCCACCAGTGTTCTGCTTCTCCAACCAGCATGAAGACAGCAAAGGTTACACAATCCTCATCGGAACATCGCATAGCGGCAAAAATCTTTTCAAGGTTTTCAATCCATAGTTATGCTCCTTCTGGATTGAAGCCTCCTTTGAACTGCGTAGGATTATTCCTCTGGAAGTCAACTAATCCTTGACTTTGCCTAGTAGAAGATTGAGGTAACTCTTGGCGTTCTATTACCTCCACAATTCTGGTAAGAAGATCCTCCATCACATGATCGTTATTTCGGCGTGCCATTAGGAATTTTGCTGAAAGAATTTCAACAAAAAGATTCAGGATATATGTTATGTGGAGTATTCCACATAGGAGATTTAGTCTTAGGAGTGTTATGGACTGTTCAATATTTCTATCAGAGTACGTGGAAACCTAATGGTCCACTCCCCAAGCTTAATGAATCGACTATGCTCTGATACCACCTTTGTAACACCCTCGGTTAGATAAGACAAATCCTTCTGTAGGTTTATCCTATTTAACTGAGAGTGTTAACAGTTTTTAGAAAAAATGAATATATTTTTTTTTATAATAAAGAGATGGCATATAAGTGGAAGCAATATTATATAGATCACATAGTCATTCACAAACTACAAGTAATTGTACTCTTAACAGAATGGGGCACGCAGGCACCCTTTAAATATTATACAGTCATCCGTCAATATTCAGCTACTTATATTCTATTTAAGGAGCGTTCTCATTTGGTTCAGCATATTGCTGTTCTTCATACTCAGGTTCTTGATTTCCTAATTCCTCTGAAAATTGTCAACAGTAAGGGTGAGTATAACCCAAGACCCTGATTGGTTAATCCGGTGCGGACGTAATCCAGTTAACAAATAATATCACATAATTCATACAATTAGCATATTTATAACAATCAAGCATGTCGTCATGAAAAATGCATGAATTGAATTTATTATGATTTATCTTTGATTAAGTCTCATGATACATGTGGGCCCAATAAATCAATTTTTCTTCATCTCATTCTTTGGAATATCTCCATTCCAATCATCTAGAGCGATCAGGGTCCGCCCAAGTTCCATATGGTACAAATGAACTCATTGGTTCTCATCATTGATTTAAATATTTTTGGAACTTGGATCCCTACGATCATAGTTACACTCCGTCATTTAGTCAAAGTACACTAGAATTGCATCGTCTCACCCGGCTATCAGGCGCGACTCTGATGCCATTGGGTTGCCGTTCCAGTTATACTCCCAAGATTCTTCATGGAGATCGAACGTGAGTGTCCTCCACTGTACCAAGTGTATGCTCTAGAGGTTTTTCTTCTTCAAAAATATTTTCATGATGCGAAATGCATTTATTTTATCAATTGATTTCTTGGGTATCTTATGTGTTTCCAGTCTCATCATATCATTCCCAAGTTCTTTGAATTCCATCAATTATTTAAACATTGTAAGATATTCGTTTATTATTTTAGAAATATATCTATTATATCTTGGTTAAAATTATATTCTTCATAAAGAGTAAAATAATATATTCTTTATGTAATTACTCATAATTAAGACGTTAACAATGTTAATAACAATAAAACTAACAATAATAATAACAATATTAAGATTGATAATAATTAGAATAATAATAACAATAGAATAAGAATGATAATAATAATTATAACTTCCCAATAGTTTAAAAAGTGTTTAAGAATAGTTTCTAAATGAAAATCCAAGTGAAAAACACTAAAAAACATAGTTTTCCGAGTGAAACAAGGGTAAATCCGAGTGAAATAAGTATAATTCCGAGTGGAATCATACTGAGAAGGGTTTTCCAAATGATCTGGCTAAAAATCCGAGTGAAATTACACTGGAAAGCTATTTTCCGACTGAAACAAGTTTGATTCCGAGTGAAAATGAGTTTTCCACATGAATTAACTATGAATCCGAGTGAAATAAAACTGAGCAGAGTTTACTAAATGAAATTAATATGTTTTCCGAGTGAAACAGAAACTGAAAAGAGTTTTCTTAAAGAAATAACTTAAATTCTGAGTGAAATAAGTTTCTGAGTGAATTAAAAACATGATTCCGTGTGAAATCAGTATAAAAATGGTTTCCTGAGTAGAATTGTTTGCAAATCCGAGTGAAAATGAGTCTCTAAGTGGAATAGAATATAATTCCGAGTGGTATCAGTCAAAGAGGAGTTTTCTGAGTGAAATTAATTAATTCTTAAGTAAATTCCGACTGAAAGAAGTTTTATACGTGAAATGATTATAAATCCGAGTAGAATCACACTGATAAGTTTTTCTGAGTGAAATTAAGGTGTTTACCGAGTTAAATCACTGAAAAGGGGTTTTATAAGTGAAACAAAACTGTTTTCCGAGTAAAATAAAACTGGGAAGATGCTGTCCGAGTGAAAATATACTAGGAAATATTCTCTGAGTGAAATTAGGTTGTTTACCGAGTGAAGAATTGTTCTATCAGAATAAAATACATTCAGTTAAGGCTGAATCCGATTGAAACTAAGCAAAACCGAGTTGTTATAGATGTAAAACCGGTCGGATTAACATAAAACAGAACCTGTTATCATTAAATCCATCTTCTATTCATAATTTTTCACTGGAAATCACACGGTACCCATGATTCTTAGTATTTTCAGTCCAATACAGTAAATATCATTTCACAATTCATCACTGATTATATGCATTTAATAACAAATATATATATATATATAAATACAAACAATAATAATTAAGGCATTTAATTCACACAACACTGAATCTGTCATGGAAAGGTGAGGAACGAGTTCCTTAACCCTTTCCTTCACTCGGTTTTCCCACAGAGCACCCAAGAATATACCCCCTTACCTCAATGAAGTTCCTGGATGGAAAGAAAGAGGTTCCCTTCACTGTTCTGCTTCAAATCCGAGTGAGAGAGGAAAGAAATTGAGAGAGAGAGCTTGCAGGAAGAGGAAATGATAACAGAAGTATGTCTGTGGTTATGTTTCGTGTATGTGTGTTCTTAGAGACATAGTACTGGGCTAAATAATGAGAGTTAGTGGGAAACTAAGTGGAAACATTGGTTGGAGAATTAGGTGGAATAATGGAGCCTTTTTCACTCCTTTCACAGTCAGCTTTGCATTTGATTGGAATAAAATATATAAAGATATTATAATGGATGTAACTTTCTCCTATAATTGGTTCGTTGTGCCAATCATTCTTGGTTTTATATGATTAAGTGGACTGATCACTAGCTGAAGTGGAAATTAAAAGGTGTTCGGTGTTGGAGGATTTGAAGAGGTCGGTATTGCATGCATGAGGGCGGTATTGAGTGTGAGGGCGGTATTGAATGAAGGGAAAGACGGTGTGTAATAATGAAGGGCGGTGTGTGGTGATGGGCGGTGTGTAGTGATTTGAGGGACAACGTCCATGCAAGAAGGCGGTGTTGTGGTGTGGAAGGACGGTTGTTGTGAGGCTACGAAGAGGTCGGTTTTTGGTGAACGCCGCCTCAGAATTGTTTGGTGTGCACACCGGTTCAAGAACAGCTTCCTTAGTAGCTAGCCGGTGTGGAGTAAAGAAATAGAGGACGGTATGTGAGGGATTTGATGGACACCGTCTGTGAAAGAGGTAGGTTTTGATGAATACCTAGCTCGGAATTCTTCTAAAACTGACTGATGATGCATGATTTAGCCTTAATTCCTTGCTTTAAATGTGTATAATTTGTCATTGCTAATTGTGTAATATTATGCATTTTAACACATTTTCATAATTCAAGCTTTATTTAATATTAACTGAATTAGGCGATAATCTTTAAATGAAATAATAAATCTTACTTGATTTCCTTTATATTGTAGTGAATAATTGAGGTTGCAATTGGGAAATCATAAAATTGAGCATCAGGTCTGACGCGTAGCGCTGGTACCACGCGTAGCGTGGAAGCAAATTCGCAACACTGACGCACAGCGTCAAGCCCACGCGTAGCGTCAACAGTGACGAGGATACCATTAACAGGCTGTATGCAACTTCAGAAGTGGAGGATTTATTTATATTAAAGCACTTATTGGCCAATCCATTACAGACATACGGCACTATCTCAGTGGGGAACATGCAGCACAAGTGTCCAAGCATTATTGAAGAATTATTGGATGAAATAATGTATTCTGAGTCAGAAACCCTCACGCGTAGCCTCATAATTACGCGTAGCGTGGAAGCAGATTCGCAACGCTGACGCGTAGCGTCCTGCTGACGCACAGCGTCAGCAGGAGACCTTTACTCTTGCTTTCACTATAAATAGGACCATTGCCAAAGGCTTGAAACACACCTCAATTCACGTTTCTCTCTTTTCTCTCTTTGTTTCTATAAGCATCAGAGGAAGGCACAAAGCCTCCTCCTCTCTTCTTCCCCCTCTTTGCTCCATTCCGGGTTAGTTTCTTTTCTTTGTAGTTGTTATGGAGGGCTAAAACCCTTAGATTGATTTTCTTGGAGAATGTTGTAATGTAATTTTGAGGTCACTAATTTTAATATAGTATGCTTTTATTATTGTTATTTCTTCATAATCATTCTCTACTTATTTAATTCCATTTTGTTTAATTGAATTTGTATGCTTAATCGGTTTAGTTATTCAAATGGAGTAAAATAAGATTTCAAATTAGAATGGATTAAGGAAATATGTATGCTTAATGAATATTTTCATAATCACTTTTAATAATTATGGTTTGCTTAATTCCATAATTTGAGAATAGATTATGTATATAGGCGATGTTCTTATGTATGCTCAATAATTCCTAGATTTTAAGATCTTGACTCCTTTTGCTTAATTAGGATGCTTGATTAAAATATTCATTTTTTAAATGAAAGTAAAGGAATTGTGAATTGAAAAAGACGCTTAGTTGATCAATTCAAATTGAGCTAAGAAATTAACATTAATAAGTATACAAATTATTTTTAATGAACCAAGGATAAATTTATTTACAATACTCCAAGAAAATCAATCGCTTGTTATTTATTGTTTTAAATCCTTTATTTACCTTGTTTTAATTTTAATTGTGATAACAAAAATCAATCAAACCCCCCCCAATTGTATGTTAGTGAACTTATGTTTGTAAAAAAATTTTAGTTGTTGTTAAAAATTAGTTTAAGACTTGATTTTTCCTAAATTTTTGTGTTGATCCTTGAGAGAACGACCTAGGTTGACACCCTAGTACTACATTAATTAGTTTTAATGTACTAATTTGACGGAATCACGACTGTAAAAATATACACACGTCACTGACTCAACACTTGTTTTCTCACTCGGTAAAATCAATCAGTGCTGACTCCTATCTTACTTGGCCTTTCACTCGGTATTATTTCCTAAATCCGAGTTATCTTAGTCAGTCTCACTCGGAATTGGTTTATACACTTAAGACAGTAAGGTTCTCAACCACAATTAACCAATCTCCACTCGGAAGTAGTCCAGTAGAGTATATCTCACTCAGAAAAGGAGTCATACCCATAGACTCACTCAGAAATGGTTCAACCTCTTACATTTCTCTCGGAATGGGCTCCCTCTACCATTTTCCACACGGTTTCCTAAGCAAATACATACGAAACCATTCAGAATCCTTCCCAATTAATTCCACAACACACTCCAGTCGGTAGGAAGCATCAAATCAACATAAACATAAATATACATACATTCTTTCACTCGAAATACTTCAATCGGAGGAGTTTCCTTCGGAAAAGAAGCATTTGGCACGGTTTGACTCAGAAACGAGTCATTCCAGGGTGTTTTGACTCGGAATTTCACCTAGAAGTGGTTCTCTTGAACACACTTCACTCAGAATTGCCTCTCAGGTCAAGACTCCACTCGGTGGTAGCCCTCTCAGTCATGTTTTACTCAGAAAACATGACACTGTCTCGGAATTCCCTCCTTCACTCGGAATTTCTAATTATTCACTCGGAATTCTTCTCTGTTACTCGGAACAGAGCCCTTTTCACTCGGTTTTTGCATAATTTCACTAATGATCCATATAAATTCCATTATTATGCGCAAAAATAACATTTCTGAGATACCACAGACCATCAACAGGGTATATATTGACTTATTCTTGCTTACAAACCCTCCATAATTAAAAATTTACAAAGGTAAAACTGCTTCTAAAAAGAGGGATGTTACATGCTTCAGTCAGCACAATTTGCCAGGGTTTACTTCGCACAGGCACCACGCTCGGTGTGGAAATTTTAGGTTCCTACCCATGCCTTCGGCTAATTTTATGCCTATACTTTGAGAACGTCACTCGGATCTCTCACTCAAAAATATTATTCGGGTTTTGAAGGCAATCCTCACCTGGAGGCCTCTCCACTTGCACAGATTCACTCGGAATCCAAGTCTATAACGAAATCAAACCTGAGTTTAAGCTCAATAGTCCCAATCACTGACCTGAGTACGACTCTAATTAAATCCTTCACTCAGATATCTATTCCCCTCGGGGACCAGTCACTTGGAAACTTACTCACTCGAGTCTCATTTTGTAATATCCCAATTTGAAGTTAAAAACCGAATGGAAAACCAACCATTAAGAATTGATTTCACAGTAGGGAAATAACCGTTAAATTATAATTAACTAACGAGCAAGTTAAACCATTAAAAACGGTTACTGTAAAACGGAAATCCTCGTAACTCAACCACCTTAATTTCTGGAACAATAAACTAATTAAATAAAGAAGAGGTGATGGCCGAGAGATGGGATGGAGTGCGCATGGCTGAGTGGAGCTGCTGAACTCACGCTCTCCCACCCCACTCCCTCTTCCTCGTGCACGCGCATGCTTATACATATAAGTGCCTTGGAGTTATGCATCTCCTTCAGACTTTTCTTCTTCTCTTCTTCGCTCTTCACTCTCTTTATCCTCTTCTTCTTTTCTACTCGCTGTTCCCGTGAGCTCGAGACAGTGGTGGCTGAAGGTCGGAAGTCCTCCTTCCTTACTCGATGAGCCAGTGAGGGTGAGGGTGTGCATTCCCTCTGCATGCAACCCGCCTCCTTCCTTGTTCCCTCATTCCTTCGTCGACTTCCTCTTCTTGCTCGAAACTGCCAAGCCCCAGTGGAGATCTGCACTGCGAGGAGCTTCAAGGGGGTCGGAGTGTTCACAGCATTGCGATGGAGCCCTTCTAGGGAGTGAGCCGAGAGCGGGACGTCTTGGGCCTCCCCTGCTCTTGCATGCAGATGTTAAGGGTGATTCAGTGTTCCTCTGGAATTGAATATCATGTTGACCGACTGAGAGCTTCAGTCCAGGTAGGGGGAGTATCTTCTATCTTAAATGCATAGGTTATGAACAGGTTCCGAGTACTGATGCTTGCTATATCCTTGCTCTGATTGTGTGTTGTGTTGCATGCGAGTGTGTACAGCCCAGTTGCATGACGAGTGAAAGATGAGTGTTGCATGTTAGCATCTTCCTTAGAAATGCATGCGTTGTTGAGCCTCGTTACCATGGAACCAGATTGCATGTTGTGTTGTGTTGATGAGAATGCTTTATTGAATCTGTGCATGTTCATAGGAATGCATGTGTTGATTAAGTTCTGGTACTGTCATATACTGATTGTATATTATATCATGATTGATTGGAATGCTTGCATGAGCCTGTCATTCTTCGTATAAATACCTGCGCTGATTAAGTCTTGATGCTGCTGTGAACCAAATGCATGTTAACTTGAAGTTGATAAAAATGCTCATAGAAGCTTGATACTGATTGATATTGATTGTATTGGAATCACATGTTGTTAATGGAACGATGATGATGATTACATGGGAGCTGTGTGTGTTGAATTATTATACGGAGTCCTGATGATATGTATTACCGACTGCATGTGAAAGATGTATGATTGAATAAGAGGATGTGTGCATGAGTTAAATGCTGTGTGTGGAGTACTGTTAATGTCCAGCATTGATTGCATGAGATGCATGTGCCATTTGAATGCTGATGATGTATGATGCCGATTGCATGAGATGCATGTATGGCCGTGTATATGAACTCTGTGTGTGTGATGAATCTGCGTGTGGCGCATGGGATGTGTTTGTGCTGAGAGCACGTAGTGTGGGACACTACCATCGGTTTTTAAAGCGTGGGACGCTATAAAATCCTTGAGTGAGACTCAAGGTAGCCCTTGAGTGGGACTCGGGCTGCCTGTGAACACCTCCGTTGGCGCTGAGAGCGCTGGTGTCACCTGTGGGCAAACGGTTGGGTACCTGTAAAACGGCAAGCAGCTGGGAGCTGATTTGATAGCTGAGAGCTATGTGTAAAAAGGCTGAGAGCCTACGTTGCAACGTCTAAACCGATACACACGAATGCGAAACCGAGTGAAATAATATGTGTTTATTATCTGTTGACAATGTTGGAATTGGTTGCGCATGCGAAGTGTTAGTGAGATGATGAATGTGTATGTCCGAGTGAATTATTCCGTGTGAACCTGCCTTGGATGCTAAGTGAATCCTGTTTCATGAAAATATATATATATATATATATATATATATATATCAATGTTACTGAAATGTTAGGTGTGTAGCCGAGTAAAAATTGTTGAATTCTGATTGAGAAATATTTAACATATGCGTTCTGATCCATGGGTATTGTTATTAAGTCACTGATTATCGTATGTTAATGTTGTTGAATTGATGCGTGCATAAGGCCGAGTGACAATTGGTGGATTCCGATCGGTAAGAGTCTTTCGTATGTCCTGGTTGATTGATGCTACTCTGACTATAACTGTTGCCATGTATAATTGTGTGTATATATATATTGTCGTATAATTGTGAGGCAACCTGAGTCGGTATCTGTCATTTAAAATTTAAGATGCTCACCCCTGCACCATTTTTCAGTATGTATGCAGGTTGGATTCTGAAGTGATGATAAGGTCTCAGGTCCGAGTGAGGGGTACTCCGACCACAAGTGTTTATTTTGTATGTGTCATGTTCGTCAGTTGTAGCCTTGGCCGGCTCGTAATAACAGTGTGGTGTAATGAACATGAATATATATGTATATATGCGTATAGGTAATTGAGTCATTGTAAACCGAGTGCATGTTCATATATATATACAGGTATTATGTTGATAACATGTGTTGAGGAATGAATGACGTATTCCGAGTGCATAATTAGGTACATACAATAGGTTGTATCCGAGTGGTCGTGTTTCGAAGGATGCTGATGGTTAGAACACTGCTCAATTAACGATTTCCGAGTGGACGTGGTTGGGGAGTCAACTCCGAGTGGAACTACGAATGGCTATGCCTTCTTGTTTGAACGATGATGAACTCTGAGTAAAATACCTTGGATGAACAAGTATTGTGTAAGGCCTGATGAGAGGACTCCCGGGTGAAAGTGAGGGCGGCCCTTACCGAGTGAACCCTTGTCCTTATCCGATTGAGAAATTACCTTGTGTTTGTGTTGGAGGGGCGTTGTGCTGATCTCGCTTAGGCGGTGTCATACCTCGCCCAAGTAACTAGGGCGGTTCGCCCAAGTGCGTGGAACCATGCTGAAGCGAGCAGATATCAACGTGAGACTCCGCCTATGTACCTCCCTCCTCCGTTGTCGCATTATTATGTCTCGCTGGGCGGTGTTGGACATCGCCTGAGTGAGTGGGCGTTGTGATGTAGTCCGTCCAAGCGTTGTTGTGCCTTGCCGTACTGGACGGTGGTGTAATTACTTCCTCCTTCCGTGGTTGCATTGTTATGCTTCGCTCAGGCGGCGTCGGACCTCGCTTGAGCGAGTCAGTGTTATCTTAGTCTTCGCCCAGGCGCTGCTGTGTTTCGCTGGATAGTGCGGGTTGGTCCCAGCCTTGCTCCCTCCTCTGATTGTTATACGTGTGTATATTCTTTTATTCCTCGCCTACCATCCCATTTGCAATCTGGCTTGAACGTTGTGGTCGAGTCCGCCCAGACATTGTCGTACCTAGTTGAGTTGGGCAGAGTGAGTCTGGGCTTCTCCTTCCTCCACAACCTACTACCGCATATGTACACCCCCTTCTCTCTTCCCTTACCTATTCCCTCCCACTAAATGACCAGTGTTACTCGTGAAAAAGCTTCCTTGTGAAATCCCCTCTATCCGCTGTTGTGCTACCATACTCCGCCTAGACGGTGTCAGACCCCGTCTGAGCGAGCAAACGATGTTGTGTAATCCGCCCAGGTGCTGGTGTGTTACGATAAACCCAATACGCTGGTCCCAGTCTTAGCTTCTCTGTAGGTTGCCATATGCGTGTGAATGCTCTTCTTTCTTCCCTTGCCTGCTTCCTTCTATATCGAATAATACGTGACTGCTTTTGTGAAAAATTTTCTCATATTTTTGGAATTATTAGTTGCAAGTAAATAGAGTGTTACATTTTGGTATCAGAGCGGACCAAAAGGTCCATGGCCAAGGTTTGCCTACTGTTTGTGGGCGGTTGAGTATATTATGCCAGCTTGTCCTAGATTGCTTATGATATTCTATTGTATGTTGATACCTGTCCAATTATGACTCGGGTGATGATATATGTTATGATTCTCTGTTGAAATTGGTATATGCTGACTATGAATGGTGTGGTTGTACGCTTGTGCCTTGTTGAGAAATTTGAACGTGTGATAAATGAATGATACATGAAGTATGTGATTTGCAGTATAAGGGATGGGTTGTAGTTCCTAGATTGAAAATCTGGGTGTGTAATAAGTGAGTGAAGGTGAGGTCGGAAGTATGTTAAAATTGGGGTTGCGTCTCAGTGGCGATTGAGGAAACCAAGTGAGTGATGACTAAATGCTAGACCAATAGGAATAATGACCCCTTAGGGATTCTAAATCTGATAGTTTATTAACCTTGTGAGTTGTTGAGCCGAGTAGAACAATTGCGTAGTAACTCATTGAGGTTTGAATGATTAACATGTGATGTGTTGTGTGTGAGATGTGTTGGTAGCTGCACTATGATTGCGTAATGATGCATGCGACTCCTGGATTATGGCGTTGTAAACTGTTTAGTGATTGTACGATTCCGTCCACGAATGCATGCTAATAATTCTATGAATACTGACTGAATACTTGTAAAATAGGAGTGTCACCATTGCTGCCGAATGCTAATTGTGATGGATATTTTGTAACCTAGCACATGAACCTTGCGTGATATATGATATAGGTGATTAGGTATGAACCCTGATTGAATAATTAGATCATGATAGAGTCTTGATTCCTGGTCTATGATAACTAAGTGAATGATTGATGGATATATTTATCTTGGATAGATTCTGGGTGAAGTGCTTTTATGTATTGCTCTATATTCGAAATATGATAGTTGTTGATGATTGAAATATGTGATCTGTGTATGATTGCTTAGTGATGCATGCAACACCCGGATAGTATGATAGATATTAATTGTGAATCGTTGTGATGATACCCGTCTAAAGGATATATATATATGTGTGAATAAGAATGCCGAGTGACTTATGCTGTGAGTCAGCGAATAAGAGCTGTGTGTGATGGAGTGTATCAGCGTCGGATGCTCTTCCGAGTGGGCAATCAGATGGATGTGTGGGATATTGAGGATTCTGAGATTAATCCTAAAAGACCTCCGAGTTGGACTCGAGGCCATGCTTGGAGCATGAGCATTGGATGCCTAATGGAAGTCCTTGGGTTGGACCCAAGGCAAACGCCGAGTGCATTGGAGTTGGACTCCTGGCGAACACATCGTATACATCTGATTCGCCGACTGGATGAATGCATGTTATAAGTACAATTTCTGATTGAATGACTGTGCGTGCACTTATGAGAATGAATGAGCTCAGTGTGAACTATGTGAATGTGTGAATGTGATATTGTGAATGAAACCCTTAATGTAGTTGGAATTGATTTGGGTAAATCTGATTGGATGGGCGTATGTATATGTCAAGTGCAAAGTGTTATGATTATGATGTATGCTGTAGTAAACAATGATATAACCATGAATAATTGGTGTGACATCTGATTGAGTGTCTGTATGTACATTAGTCCTGTTGCTGAAGCTCGTGGTGTGTTATAGCATATGTGATATTGTGAATTGCCTAATCCTAAGTGAATTGTATGAACCCGAGTGAGTGGTGTTATTATATAACTGAGAGTTAAGAATTTAATCCGAGCCGTGGTTTTGTGAGGAATAAGGGTTAGAAGAAATATTGCCCTAATTTTGTTTTACAGAAGTGATGAATAATTTTCATGATTGTTGCTGTATGACGTGCCCTACGTGATGCCCCATGATAATGTTAATATGAATGTGTGCTTACATGTGCATGTGAATTGCCATTGATTCTTGTGAGTAAGTAACAGCTAAACGAGTTGATCGGTGTGAGTAAGAGCATTAGTATTGAGACTGACATAATTTGCATGATGTTGATGTAGATGTATTACTTATACGTGTGAACTGCCATTAACTACCGTGTGAATTTATATTAGTTGGGTGAAGTCTGGTTTGTGTGAGGTATGCTGCTCTGAGATGACTCTTCCTGCCTTAGGTAATTTGGTAGCGTACACGTTGCAGTGACCATGTAATTGTTGTAACCCTATAGGAATTAGACGTCATCCTATAAGTTGGATGCAGCAATTCATGAGTCAGGCAGGTGAAGCTGTAACTACTTATGGTGATGATGAGTCTTTCAGGCGGTCCCGAGTGATTGTGAGAATTATGTTAAGCGAGTGTTATACGGTTATGCATCAGAATGAAGATAGGGGGTTTGTTTGACCTTAGTATGTCTGCCTCCGAGCGGATTAGAGATCGTCAGGTACTGATTAGCTACTAAAAGGGGTGATTAATTATTGGAATAAGAAGGGTGATCAAATCTGTCACTGGAATTGTAAGTTTTATAGGATTAACCGAGAGGAATTGGTCAGGAGTGGGTGTTTTTGGGGATCAGTGATGTTGTTTACCCATTAGATTACTCCCAACTAGATGATTAACCCCCATAACGTGTCCATGTGATACAATTTTGGGTTTGTACCCTGTGTGAGTTGTAGTTGTACCGAATGACTCATGTGAGTCTGGGAAACCGAGGGTGTAAATACACCAGTCGGTGTTGAGAGCACAGGGCCGAGCGGCCAAGAACTTAGGAAGTGCCCCTGCTTGTAATGGATTGGCTGAGTTAAAATGGAATAAATTGTACGTTTTAATTCAAATTCCCAAATATATTAAATCCTCTAATGAAGTTATAATCAGATAGGGCCGGACTTTTGCTTTACCGACTGAGAATTGTGGTGCGGTCAGTAAACCGTTGGGTGGTAAAACTTCTCCGAGTGAAATTATGATTCAGTCGGTGACTGCTTGTGGAAACACAGCCGCGTGGTAAGTAAACAGCAATCTTCTGAGTTAAGTATTTGTGGTAAGTTACCGATTGAATTTCGAGGACGAAATTCTTTTTGAGAGGGGGAGAACTGTAACATCCCAATTTGAAGTTAAAAACCGAATGGAAAACCAACCATTAAGAATTGATTTCACAATAGGGAAATAACCGTTAAATTATAATAAACTAACGAGCAAGTTAAACCATTAAAAATGGTTACTGTAAAACGGAAATCCTCGTAACTCAACCACCTTAACTTCTGGAATAATAAACTAATTAAATAAAGAAGAGGTGATGGCCGAGAGATGGGATGGAGTGCGCATGGCTGAGTGGAGCTGCTGAACTCACGCTCTCCCACCCCACTCCCTCTTCCTCGTGCACGCGCATGCTTATACATATAAGTGCCTTGGAGTTATGCATCTCCTTCAGACTTCTCTTCTTCTCTTCTTCGCTCTTCACTCTCTTTATCCCTTTCTTCTTTTCTACTCGCTGTTCCCGTGAGCTCGAGACAGTGGTGGCTGAAGGTCGGAAGTCCTCCTTCCTTACTCGATGAGCCAGTGAGGGTGAGGGTGTGCATTCCCTCTGCATGCAACCCGCCTCCTTCCTTGTTCCCTCATTCCTTCATCGACTTCCTCTTCTTGCTCGAAACTGCCAAGCCCCAGTGGAGATCTGCACTGCGAGGAGCTTCAAGGGGGTCGGAGTGTTCACAGCATTGCGATGGAGCCCTTCTAGGGAGCGAGCCGAGAGCGGGACGTCTTGGGCCTCCCCTGCTCTTGCATGCAGATGTTAAGGGTGATTCAGTGTTCCTCTGGAATTGAATATCACGTTGACCGACTGAGAGCTTCAGTCCAGGTAGGGGGAGTATCTTCTATCTTAAATGCATGGGTTATGAACAGGTTCCGAGTACTGATGCTTGCTATATCCTTGCTCTGATTGTGTGTTGTGTTGCATGCGAGTGTGTACAACCCAGTTGCATGACGAGTGAAAGATGAGTGTTGCATGTTAGCATCTTCCTTAGAAATGCATGCGTTGTTGAGCCTCGTTACCATGGAACCCGATTGCATGTTGTGTTGTGTTGATGAGAATGCTTTATTGAATCTGTGTATGTTCATAGGAATGCATGTGTTGATTAAGTTCTGGTACTGTCATATACTGATTGCATATTGTATCATGATTGATTGGAATGCTTGCATGAGCCTGTCATTCTTCGTATAAATACCTGCGCTGATTAAGTCTTGATGCTGCTGTGAACCAAATGCATGTTAACTTGAAGTTGATGAAAATGCTCATAGAAGCTTGATACTGATTGATATTGATTGTATTGGAATCACATGTTGTTAATGGAACGATGATGATGATTACATGGGAGCTGTGTGTGTTGAATTAACATGCGGAGTCCTGATGATATGTATTACCGACTGCATGTGAAAGATGTGTGATTGAATAAGAGGATGTGTGCATGAGTTAAATGCTGTGTGTGGCGTACTGTTAATGTCCAGCATTGATTGCATAAGATGCATGTGCCATTTGAATGCATGTGTGAGCGAGTCAGTGTTATCTTAGTCTTCGCCCAGGCGCTGCTGTGTTTCGCTGGATAGTGCGGGTTGGTCCCAGCCTTGCTCCCTCCTCTGATTGTTATACGTGTGTATATTCTTTTATTCCTCGCCTACCATCCCATTTGCAATCTGGCTTGAACGTTGTGGTCGAGTCCGCCCAGACATTGTCGTACCTAGTTGAGTTGGGCAGAGTGAGTCTGGGCTTCTCCTTCCTCCACAACCTACTACCGCATATGTACACCCCCTTCTCTCTTCCCTTACCTATTCCCTCCCACTAAATGACCAGTGTTACTCGTGAAAAAGCTTCCTTGTGAAATCCCCTCTATCCGCTGTTGTGCTACCATACTCCGCCTAGACGGTGTCAGACCCCGTCTGAGCGAGCAAACGATGTTGTGTAATCCGCCCAGGTGCTGGTGTGTTACGATAAACCCAATACGCTGGTCCCAGTCTTAGCTTCTCTGTAGGTTGCCATATGCGTGTGAATGCTCTTCTTTCTTCCCTTGCCTGCTTCCTTCTATATCGAATAATACGTGACTGCTTTTGTGAAAAATTTTCTCATATTTTTGGAATTATTAGTTGCAAGTAAATAGAGTGTTACATTTTGGTATCAGAGCGGACCAAAAGGTCCATGGCCAAGGTTTGCCTACTGTTTGTGGGCGGTTGAGTATATTATGCCAGCTTGTCCTAGATTGCTTATGATATTCTATTGTATGTTGATACCTGTCCAATTATGACTCGGGTGATGATATATGTTATGATTCTCTGTTGAAATTGGTATATGCTGACTATGAATGGTGTGGTTGTACGCTTGTGCCTTGTTGAGAAATTTGAACGTGTGATAAATGAATGATACATGAAGTATGTGATTTGCAGTATAAGGGATGGGTTGTAGTTCCTAGATTGAAAATCTGGGTGTGTAATAAGTGAGTGAAGGTGAGGTCGGAAGTATGTTAAAATTGGGGTTGCGTCTCAGTGGCGATTGAGGAAACCAAGTGAGTGATGACTAAATGCTAGACCAATAGGAATAATGACCCCTTAGGGATTCTAAATCTGATAGTTTATTAACCTTGTGAGTTGTTGAGCCGAGTAGAACAATTGCGTAGTAACTCATTGAGGTTTGAATGATTAACATGTGATGTGTTGTGTGTGAGATGTGTTGGTAGCTGCACTATGATTGCGTAATGATGCATGCGACTCCTGGATTATGGCGTTGTAAACTGTTTAGTGATTGTACGATTCCGTCCACGAATGCATGCTAATAATTCTATGAATACTGACTGAATACTTGTAAAATAGGAGTGTCACCATTGCTGCCGAATGCTAATTGTGATGGATATTTTGTAACCTAGCACATGAACCTTGCGTGATATATGATATAGGT
This sequence comes from Clitoria ternatea, assembly GCA_037962975.1. Taxonomy (NCBI): domain Eukaryota; kingdom Viridiplantae; phylum Streptophyta; class Magnoliopsida; order Fabales; family Fabaceae; genus Clitoria; species Clitoria ternatea. The sequence continues at coordinate 138,932,020 of CM075670.1, forward strand.
GATTAGGTATGAACCCTGATTGAATAATTAGATCATGATAGAGTCTTGATTCCTGGTCTATGATAACTAAGTGAATGATTGATGGATATATTTATCTTGGATAGATTCTGGGTGAAGTGCTTTTATGTATTGCTCTATATTCGAAATATGATAGTTGTTGATGATTGAAATATGTGATCTGTGTATGATTGCTTAGTGATGCATGCAACACCCGGATAGTATGATAGATATTAATTGTGAATCGTTGTGATGATACCCGTCTAAAGGATATATATATATGTGTGAATAAGAATGCCGAGTGACTTATGCTGTGAGTCAGCGAATAAGAGCTGTGTGTGATGGAGTGTATCAGCGTCGGATGCTCTTCCGAGTGGGCAATCAGATGGATGTGTGGGATATTGAGGATTCTGAGATTAATCCTAAAAGACCTCCGAGTTGGACTCGAGGCCATGCTTGGAGCATGAGCATTGGATGCCTAATGGAAGTCCTTGGGTTGGACCCAAGGCAAACGCCGAGTGCATTGGAGTTGGACTCCTGGCGAACACATCGTATACATCTGATTCGCCGACTGGATGAATGCATGTTATAAGTACAATTTCTGATTGAATGACTGTGCGTGCACTTATGAGAATGAATGAGCTCAGTGTGAACTATGTGAATGTGTGAATGTGATATTGTGAATGAAACCCTTAATGTAGTTGGAATTGATTTGGGTAAATCTGATTGGATGGGCGTATGTATATGTCAAGTGCAAAGTGTTATGATTATGATGTATGCTGTAGTAAACAATGATATAACCATGAATAATTGGTGTGACATCTGATTGAGTGTCTGTATGTACATTAGTCCTGTTGCTGAAGCTCGTGGTGTGTTATAGCATATGTGATATTGTGAATTGCCTAATCCTAAGTGAATTGTATGAACCCGAGTGAGTGGTGTTATTATATAACTGAGAGTTAAGAATTTAATCCGAGCCGTGGTTTTGTGAGGAATAAGGGTTAGAAGAAATATTGCCCTAATTTTGTTTTACAGAAGTGATGAATAATTTTCATGATTGTTGCTGTATGACGTGCCCTACGTGATGCCCCATGATAATGTTAATATGAATGTGTGCTTACATGTGCATGTGAATTGCCATTGATTCTTGTGAGTAAGTAACAGCTAAACGAGTTGATCGGTGTGAGTAAGAGCATTAGTATTGAGACTGACATAATTTGCATGATGTTGATGTAGATGTATTACTTATACGTGTGAACTGCCATTAACTACCGTGTGAATTTATATTAGTTGGGTGAAGTCTGGTTTGTGTGAGGTATGCTGCTCTGAGATGACTCTTCCTGCCTTAGGTAATTTGGTAGCGTACACGTTGCAGTGACCATGTAATTGTTGTAACCCTATAGGAATTAGACGTCATCCTATAAGTTGGATGCAGCAATTCATGAGTCAGGCAGGTGAAGCTGTAACTACTTATGGTGATGGTGAGTCTTTCAGGCGGTCCCGAGTGATTGTGAGAATTATGTTAAGCGAGTGTTATACGGTTATGCATCAGAATGAAGATAGGGGGTTTGTTTGACCTTAGTATGTCTGCCTCCGAGCGGATTAGAGATCGTCAGGTACTGATTAGCTACTAAAAGGGGTGATTAATTATTGGAATAAGAAGGGTGATCAAATCTGTCACTGGAATTGTAAGTTTTATAGGATTAACCGAGAGGAATTGGTCAGGAGTGGGTGTTTTTGGGGATCAGTGATGTTGTTTACCCATTAGATTACTCCCAACTAGATGATTAACCCCCATAACGTGTCCATGTGATACAATTTTGGGTTTGTACCCTGTGTGAGTTGTAGTTGTACCGAATGACTCATGTGAGTCTGGGAAACCGAGGGTGTAAATACACCAGTCGGTGTTGAGAGCACAGGGCCGAGCGGCCAAGAACTTAGGAAGTGCCCCTGCTTGTAATGGATTGGCTGAGTTAAAATGGAATAAATTGTACGTTTTAATTCAAATTCCCAAATATATTAAATCCTCTAATGAAGTTATAATCAGATAGGGCCGGACTTTTGCTTTACCGACTGAGAATTGTGGTGCGGTCAGTAAACCGTTGGGTGGTAAAACTTCTCCGAGTGAAATTATGATTCAGTCGGTGACTGCTTGTGGAAACACAGCCGCGTGGTAAGTAAACAGCAATCTTCTGAGTTAAGTATTTGTGGTAAGTTACCGATTGAATTTCGAGGACGAAATTCTTTTTGAGAGGGGGAGAACTGTAACATCCCAATTTGAAGTTAAAAACCGAATGGAAAACCAACCATTAAGAATTGATTTCACAATAGGGAAATAACCGTTAAATTATAATAAACTAACGAGCAAGTTAAACCATTAAAAATGGTTACTGTAAAACGGAAATCCTCGTAACTCAACCACCTTAACTTCTGGAATAATAAACTAATTAAATAAAGAAGAGGTGATGGCCGAGAGATGGGATGGAGTGCGCATGGCTGAGTGGAGCTGCTGAACTCACGCTCTCCCACCCCACTCCCTCTTCCTCGTGCACGCGCATGCTTATACATATAAGTGCCTTGGAGTTATGCATCTCCTTCAGACTTCTCTTCTTCTCTTCTTCGCTCTTCACTCTCTTTATCCCTTTCTTCTTTTCTACTCGCTGTTCCCGTGAGCTCGAGACAGTGGTGGCTGAAGGTCGGAAGTCCTCCTTCCTTACTCGATGAGCCAGTGAGGGTGAGGGTGTGCATTCCCTCTGCATGCAACCCGCCTCCTTCCTTGTTCCCTCATTCCTTCATCGACTTCCTCTTCTTGCTCGAAACTGCCAAGCCCCAGTGGAGATCTGCACTGCGAGGAGCTTCAAGGGGGTCGGAGTGTTCACAGCATTGCGATGGAGCCCTTCTAGGGAGCGAGCCGAGAGCGGGACGTCTTGGGCCTCCCCTGCTCTTGCATGCAGATGTTAAGGGTGATTCAGTGTTCCTCTGGAATTGAATATCACGTTGACCGACTGAGAGCTTCAGTCCAGGTAGGGGGAGTATCTTCTATCTTAAATGCATGGGTTATGAACAGGTTCCGAGTACTGATGCTTGCTATATCCTTGCTCTGATTGTGTGTTGTGTTGCATGCGAGTGTGTACAACCCAGTTGCATGACGAGTGAAAGATGAGTGTTGCATGTTAGCATCTTCCTTAGAAATGCATGCGTTGTTGAGCCTCGTTACCATGGAACCCGATTGCATGTTGTGTTGTGTTGATGAGAATGCTTTATTGAATCTGTGTATGTTCATAGGAATGCATGTGTTGATTAAGTTCTGGTACTGTCATATACTGATTGCATATTGTATCATGATTGATTGGAATGCTTGCATGAGCCTGTCATTCTTCGTATAAATACCTGCGCTGATTAAGTCTTGATGCTGCTGTGAACCAAATGCATGTTAACTTGAAGTTGATGAAAATGCTCATAGAAGCTTGATACTGATTGATATTGATTGTATTGGAATCACATGTTGTTAATGGAACGATGATGATGATTACATGGGAGCTGTGTGTGTTGAATTAACATGCGGAGTCCTGATGATATGTATTACCGACTGCATGTGAAAGATGTGTGATTGAATAAGAGGATGTGTGCATGAGTTAAATGCTGTGTGTGGCGTACTGTTAATGTCCAGCATTGATTGCATAAGATGCATGTGCCATTTGAATGCTGATGATGTATGATGCCGATTGCATGAGATGCATGTATGGCCGTGTATATGAACTCTGTGTGTGTGTGATGAATCTGCGTGTAGCGCATGGGATGCGTTTGTGCTGAGAGCACGTAGTGTGGGACACTACCATCGGTTTTTAAAGCGTGGGACGCTATAAAATCCTTGAGTGAGACTCAAGGTAGCCCTTGAGTGGGACTCGGGCTGCCTGTGAACACCTCCGTTGGCGCTGAGAGCGCTGGTGTCACCTGTGGGCAAACGGTTGGGTACCTGTAAAACGGCCAAGCAGCTGGGAGCTGATTTGATAGCTGAGAGCTATGTGTAAAAAGGCTGAGAGCCTACGTTGCAACGTCTAAACCGATACACACGAATGCGGAACCGAGTGAAATAATATGTGTTTATTATCTGTTGACAATGTTGGAATTGGTTGCGCATGCGAAGTGTTAGTGAGATGATGAATGTGTATGTCCGAGTGAATTATTCCGTGTGAACCTGCCTTGGATGCTAAGTGAATCCTGTTTCATGAAAATATATATATATATATATATATATATATATATATATATATCAGTGTTATTGAAATGTTAGGTGTGTAGCCGAGTAAAAATTGTTGAATTCTGATTGAGAAATATTTAACATATGCGTTCTGATACATGGGTATTGTTATTAAGTCACTGATTATCGTATGTTAATGTTGTTGAATTGATGCATGCATAAGGCCGAGTGACAATTGGTGGATTCCGATCGGTAAGAGTCTTTCGTATGTCCTGGTTGATTGATGCTACTCTGACTATAACTGTTGCCATGTATAATTGTGTGTATATATATATTGTCGTATAATTGTGAGGCAACCTGAGTCGGTATCTGTCATTTAAAATTTAAGATGCTCACCCCTGCACCATTTTTCAGTATGTATGCAGGTTGGATTCTGAAGTGATGATAAGGTCTCAGGTCCGAGTGAGGGGTACTCCGACCACAAGTGTTTATTTTGTATGTGTCATGTTCGTCAGTTGTAGCCTTGGCCGGCTCGTAATAACAGTGTGGTGTAATGAACATGAATATATATGTATATATGCGTATAGGTAATTGAGTCATTGTAAACCGAGTGCATGTTCATATATATATATATACAGGTATTATGTTGATAACAGGTGTTGAGGAATGAATGACGTATTCCGAGTGCATAATTAGGTACGTACAATAGGTTGTATCCGAGTGGTCGTGTTTCGAAGGATGCTGATGGTTAGAACACTGCTCAATTAACGATTTTCGAGTGGACGTGGTTGGGGAGTCAACTCCGAGTGGAACTGCGAATGGCTATGCCTTCTTGTTTGAACGATGATGAACTCTGAGTAAAATACCTTGGATGAACGAGTATTGTGTAAGGCCTGATGAGAGGACTCCCGGGTGAAAGTGAGGGCGGCCCTTACCGAGTGAACCCTTGTCCTTATCCGATTGAGAAATTACCTTGTGTTTGTGTTGGAGGGGCGTTATGCTGATCTCGCTTAGGCGGTGTCATACCTCGTCCAAGTAACTAGGGTGGTTCGCCCAAGCGCGTGGAACCATGCTGAAGCGAGCAGATATCAACGTGAGACTCCGCCTATGTACCTCCCTCCTCCGTTGTCGCATTATTATGTCTCGCTGGGCGGTGTTGGACATCGCCTGAGTGAGTGGGCATTGTGATGTAGTCCGTCCAGGCGTTGTTGTGCCTTGCCGTACTGGACGGCGGTGTAATTACTTCCTCCTTCCGTGGTTGCATTGTTATGCTTCGCTCAGGTGGCGTCGGACCTCGCTTGAGCGAGTCAGTGTTATCTTAGTCTTCGCCCAGGCGCTGCTGTGTTTCGCTGGACAGTGCGGGTCGGTCCCAGCCTTGCTCCCTTCTCTGATTGTCATACGTGTGTATATTCTTTTATTCCTCGCCTACCATCCCATTTGCAATCCGGCTTGAACGTTGTGGTCGAGTCCGCCCAGACGTTGTCGTACCTAGTTGAGTTGGGCAGAGTGAGTCCGGGCTTCTCCTTCCTCCACAACCTACTACCGCATATGTACACCCCCTTCTCTCTTCCCTTACCTATTCCCTCCCACTAAATGACCAGTGTTACTCGTGAAAAAGCTTCCTTGTGAAATCCCCTCTATCCGTTGTTGTGCTACCATACTCCGCCTAGACGGTGTCAGACCCCGTCTGAGCGAGCAAACGATGTTGTGTAATCCGCCCAGGTGCTGGTGTGTTACGATAAACCCAATGCGCCGGTCCCAGTCTTAGCTTCTCTGTAGGTTGCCATATGCGTGTGAATGCTCTTCATTCTTCCCTTGCCTGCTTCCTTCTATATCGAATAATACGTGACTGCTTTTGTGAAAAATTTTCTCATATTTTTGGAATTATTAGTTGCAAGTAAATAGAGTGTTACACATTTTCCGACCAGAAGGACTTTTCTCCTGGAAGATCACTCCGTTGGACATCACAAGGGTATTAAGAATTCCACACTCGGCATCTTTCTACTTAGAATTGTTCCACATGGCTCCATTCTACACGGGAGTGATACACTCTGAGACACACCACTCGAATCTCTCCTTACTCAGAATGTTACGCTCGGATACTACCCCCTTAATTTAGTAATGGTACTCTCTATGAGGTTCTACTCGGAACACTCTAATTCTCACTTAGCAGTTCTTTCTCACAGAGGCTTCACTTGGAATTGTTTCCACTTTTGCACACTCGGAGAATACTAGCCTTTCCCGAGCAATCCTTCACCTCACAATTTAGCTTGGCTCAAGATCCCGGTTTCCTCATTAGGCTTATAATATCACTCGGTTAATCTTATAAAACTTACAATTCCAGTGACAGATTCAACCACCCTACTTATTCCAATAACTAACCAACCTTTCAGTAGCTAATCCGTACTCGACATTCTCTAATCCTCTCGGAGGCAGACACACCAAGGTCAAACAAACCCTCTATCTTCATTTTGATACATAACTATATAATATTCATTTAATATGACTCTCACCCTCGCTCAGAACTGCCTGAAAGACTCACCACCACCGTAAGCAGCTACAACTTCACCTGCCCGACTCATGAATTGCTGCATCCAACTTATAGGATGACGTCTCATTCCTATAGGGTTGCAACAATTACACAGTCACTGCAACGTGTACGCTGCCATAATGCCTACGGCATGAAGAGTCATCTCAGGATAGCGTGCCTCACACTGACCAGACTCACTCAACTAATACTACTTCACACGGAAATTAATGGCAGTTCACATACACATTAGAAGCAATACATCTACATCAACATTATACATCACATAGGGTACTTCACGCAACAGCATCAACATATATGCGCTCATTCAATCGGATTTGCTCAAATCAATTCCACTATATTAAGGATTTTATTCACAATATCATATTCAATCGGAATTTGCACAATAACATGCATTCTCTATCATAACATCACATTACACTTGGCAACAACATCAATACATGTACATTCATTCAGTCAGAGCTCATTCATACAACATCATCAAGTCGGAATCTACTCAAATCATTCATATCCATGCGAATCATGTCAGTCTCAATAATAATACTCTTACACACATGCATGTAGACCTGACTTAACAGCGATTTCATCTCACGTATGCAATCCTCATGTAATTTCATACAAGCATCCGAGCTATCAGGTGCGTCCCACGCAGTCATTAATAGGTCACAACTGTTTCAACACAGCATACAGATTCACTCGGAGTCTCACAGTTTCGTCAGAGCATCACAGGTGTTTGTCATACAACAAGAAAAATAGGGTACCAATACTACAGCACATCCCCTCGGTATTTCATAATGAAGTCAGCATGCATTCCAACATAACATTCCGAATGGAAACCAATATATCAATTCACATACCAAGCATTCGAAAATTATCATGGCATTTTCATTCACATGAAATTCACACAGCATTGCATGCACTCGGTAACCACAATATTCACATGCCTTTCAAGTATTTTAACACCACCTGGATTTATGCCCTGCCTCATACCTTAGTGCACTCGACTCCAGTGTCAACACACATGCATTCATCCGGTCGGCGAATCAGATGTATACGATTTACTCACCAGGAGTCCAACTCCAATGCACTCGGCATTTGCCTTGAGTCCAACCCAAGGACTTCCATTAAGCATCCAATGCTCATGCTTCAAGCGTGGCCTCGAGTCTAACTCAGAGGTCTTTTAGGATTAATCTCAGAATCCTCAATATCCCACGCATTCATCTGATTGCCCACTCGGAAGAGCGTTCGACGCTGATACCGCCCATTATAAATCACACACAGCTCTTGTTTGCTGACTCACAATATAAGTCATTCGGTATTCTCATTCACATTCATTTTAACATAAAACTGCAAACAGAACTCAAGGAATCATTCCCTTTTTAACTCATGCACTCGGCAGTAATGGTAACACTCTTGTTTACAAGCATCCAGTCGGCATTGGCATAAATATTAACATGCATTCATGGATGGAGTCACACAATCACTAAACAGTTCACAGATACCATAAATCCAGGAGAGGTATGCACAATTACTCAATCATAGTACAATTACCAACACATCTCACACATGGCACATCACACGGAGCTAAACCATCACCCGGTTCCTAATCGTCACACAATGGTAATTCAAGCCTTAATGAGTTTACTATGCAATTGCTTCACTCGGGTTCAACAGCACATAAAGTTAATAAATTATCACACTTAGAATTCCTAAGGAGTCACTATTTATTCAGTATCCCACGATGAGGGCATGCCATCAATCGGACCAGGAGGGAAATAACCTCCTATCCTCAAATCGATATGACCACTCGGTCCCAACATATACAACCGCTTACACTCGGTAAGCATACCTTGGCCTTGGACCTTTTGGTTTGCTCTGATACCAAAATGTAACACCCTAATTTTTAATAAATAAATAAACCCCAAAAACAGGGAAAAATTTTCCAAAATTAAGTAAACCAAATAGACCGTAAGACAACCGGATAGCAATGGGACGGAAGGCAAGGAAGGACAAGCACCCAATCGGTAGTCAGCGGAGCACAGCAGCTTAAACTAACCCAATCAGTACTCCCATCGCTCGGTTCCCAAAAACAAACCAAGAAGAACCGGGCACAAGGAAATAAGGGAAGGGAGGCAAGTGGAAATAAAAGAATACACTCATGTGTAGCTGCCAGTGGAAGGAATAAAACTTGAACTGACTCCGCCCAGGCCAGCGAAGCACATCAACGCCTGGGCGAGTCCAACCACAACGTCCATTCGCTCAGGCGGGGTCCAACACCGCCCAGCGAGACATGATAATGCAAGAATGGAAGAGGGAGATATTCGGGCGGAGTTCCACATTAACATCTGCTCGCTTCAGCACGATCCCACACGCTTGAGCGAACCATCTTAGTCGCTCGGGCGAGGTATGACTCCGCCTAAGCGATGCCGACACAAAGGCCTCTCCAAACACACACTCGCTGGAGCTAAGTCTAATTCACTGGGCGAACACAGGTACAAGGTAATTTCTCAATCGGATATGGACAAAGGTTCACTCGGCAAATCCTCACGTTCGCACTTCACTCGGGAAATCAGGTAGTTAAGTCCCACTCGGACTTATTCAAAACCCAACCACTCGGGATACCAATCCTCACTCAGACTTTACCTCTTTCACTCGGATTACCAATACCTTACACTTAGGATCCAATCCTCTCTAAACCACTATTCGAATTCCTCTCTCAGAAGGGAATCACTCGAGGTTTTCACTCGGGAAATACAAACTCTTCCTCACTCGAGATTTACTTATGATTTTCGCTCGGAGTCACATAACATGTTCACTCAGAAAAGCCACCCAGAAATCTTCACTCAGAACCACTAACTTAACATAATTTCACTCCTCAACGGCCCTCGAGTCATTTGGCAACACTTCCTAGTCGGAAAACGCATAGAACCAGTACGAAGCACATACATATGAATACATGACCACAGAAACATAAATCTGCTAACAAATCCAGTCTACCGACCCATAGACATGTAACCACACACTCGGAATACCCATTATCTTTGATATTATGCATTTACCAATACTTACGAATACCATACAAGTGACACAATGACTATTCAATCTTTATAAATGAATATATTTAATCGTCATTTTACATAAGAGCCGGCCAAGGCTACACGGACAAAACATAATAATGCAATACAAGTGCTCAACAGTCGGAGTGCACCACACTCGGACTTGAAACCCTATCATCATTTCCGAGTACGACCTGCACACTAAAAAATGGTGTAGGGGTGAGCATCTTAGATATTAAATGATAGATACCGACTCAGGCTGTCCCACAATCATACAGCAAAATACATATCCATGCAATTAGACATATCAACGAGTAAGGTCAAGCATTATCAATCAGCCAAGACACATATGGAACACTTACCGATCGGAATTCGTCAGTCGCCACTCGGCCAGGTGCACATACACAACCAATAACATTAGTATAACAGCAATCAACAACATGATATTACCAAGGAATCAGAACGCACGTATTTAACATTTTCCGGTCGGAATCTAACCGTTCTCACTCGGCTATACACACATGAAATTTCAATGACATTAACACATATTCATGGAGCAAACTTCAATTAGCATCAGTTGCGTATACATACAGAATACTCTCTCGGTTATATCCATTCATCATCTCCTTAACATCATCACACGCATAGTCAATTTTCAGTCAGCATTGGCAATACATATATACAGAGTATTTCACTTGGATATACACATTCATCCTTTCATTAACACTATCACATGCATAATCAATTCCAAACAGTATCAATCAGTCAATACACACAGAGTATTTCACTCGGTTATAAACATACATCATCTCACTAACACCTTCGCATGCACAACCAATTCCAAACATTGTCAACAGTTAATAAGCACATTTTATTTCACTCGGTTCCGCATTCGTGTGTATCGGTTTAGAAGTTGCAACGTAGGCTCTCAGCCTTTTTATACATATCTCTCAGCTATCAAATCAGCTCCCAGCTGCTCGGCCGTTTTACAGGTACCCAACCGTTTACCCACAGGTGACACCAGCGCTCTCAACGCCAACGGAGGTGTTCACAGGCAGCCCGAGTCCCACTCAAGGGCTACCTTGAGTCCCACTCAAGGATTTTGTAGCGTCCCACGCTGAATAACCGATGGTAGTGTCCCACACTACGTGCTCTCAGCACAAACGCATCCCATGCGCCACACGCGGATTCATCACACAACATTGAATTCATACACACATCCTCTTATTCAATCACATGTATTTCACATGCAGTCGGTAATACACATTCTCAGAACTCAATAACACATGCATCTCATGCAATTGGTATTAGGCATTATCAGCACTCAACAACACACATGCAATCGGCATTTAAGCAATGTCAGGACTCATACAACACATGCAATCGGTAAGGTACATTATTAGATTCACTAAGTTATATTTCACCACATGCAGTCAGCCTTTTGAACTCATAACAACTTACAGATCATGTAAAACACACGGTAATCACCAACAGCACTTCAACACGTTCCTTTCACACAAGCATTTCAAATCAACATAGCACAATATGCAATCGGTTTATGACAGTGTCAAAACTTAATCAACGCATGCATCCCTATAAACACGAACAGATTCAATAAGCATTCCCATCAACACAACATGACATGCAATCGGGCTCTATGGTAACATATGCATCCTCAAGGACGATGATAACATGCAACACTCACTCTCACTTATCATGCACTCGAATATTCTACATGCAAGTATATCATGCAACAGAATACAGTTCCACAATTATCAATATCTTCCAAACCCGTTCGTAACCCATGCATTTGACATGTAAGGTACTCCCCCTACCTGGACTGAAGCTTTCAGTCGGCCAACCTGACCCCTAGTTCCAGAGGAACACTGAATCACTCTCAGCGCATCTACATGCAAGAGCAGGGGAGGCCCAAGACGCCCAGCTCTCGGCCCGCTCCCTGGAATGGCTCTATCATGATGCTATGAACACCCAACCACCTTGAAGCTCCTCGCAGCACAGATCTCCACTTAGACTTGGCAGCTTCGAGCAAGGAGGGGAAGAAGGAGGGAAGCCGATGAAGGGATGAAGGAACAAGGAAGGAGACGGGTTGCATGCAGAGGGAATGCACACCCTCACCCTCACTGGCTCGTTGAGTAAGGGAGGAGGACTCCGATCCTCAGCCGCTATTGCTGCGAGCTCATGGAAATAGAGCGCAGAGGAGGAAGAAGAAGAAGAGGAGAATGAAGAAAGAAGGAAGAGAAAACAGGGGGAAGAGAAGTCTGAAGGGGGATGAATGATAGTGCACCCATATATGCATGCTCGGAGAGAAGGGAAGAGTGGGGTGGGAAAGCGTGCACAGCACTAGCTCCCATACGCGTCACACCCACCCGGTCTTAACCAATCGGCTCTTGACAATTAATTACCTTCAATCAGCCTTTGTTTCCTTAACTTAAATTAATTAAGTCAATTAATGAATAATTTTTCTCCACTTTTGAATTTATTATTTTAATGATTTATTTTTATTCGACAATTAATTATTTCCATGGCTTAATTTCACTCGGTACTTTAATTCTTAAATCGGGATGTTACACCGGACCAAAAGAGGTGTTCACAGATGCCCCTCTTTACTTCTTTTCACAAAAGAAACACGAAGCTTCTGTGTTTTTGAAGTGAAAAGGAAGTAAAGATATGAACACTGATGTAGGGGCCAAGTGGGACTTTTTGATGGCGTCTGATAGTGTCGGTAATCACGAGTCAGTGTGACCTTTCTTCTTTAAAGACGAGCATTTTCCTCTTCCGTTTCACTTTTTTCTTCTTCTTCTTTCTCTATTTTTCTTCTTTTTTTTTGTTCTTGCATTTTGTTTTTTGTTTTTTTTTATTTTTTTTGTTTTTTTGTTTTTTTGTTTTTTTTTGTCCTAAATCTGGGAAAAAAAAGTGGGGCAGTGCTCCAATTTTTTAGCAAGAAGTGGTTAACTGGGAATTATCCTTTGAATGATATGAAGTAGAAGGATTATCTTCCAGTTAACAAGAGGCGAGAGGATTGAGTGTCTATTCTCAATTGATTGGAGATGAAGGGTGCCTCATTCAGCGACCGGAAGAAAAAGGATGCCTTCTTAGGTGATTGAAAGGTAAAAGGATGCCATTTGTTCAGCGACAGGAAAGTAAAGTGGTGCCATTTGATCGGCGATAGGAAAGTAAAGGTGCCATTTGATCGGCGACAGGAAGATAAAGGGGTGCCATTTGATCAGCGACAGGAAAGTAAAGGGGTGCCATTTGATCGGCGACAGGAAAGTAAAGGGGTGCCATTTTATCGGCGACCGGAAAGTAAAGGTGTCATCTGATCGGCGACAGGAAAGTAAAGGGGTGCCATTTGATCGGCGACAGGAAAGTAAAGGTGCCATTTGATCGACGACAGGAAAGTAAAGGGGTGCCATTTGATCGACGACAGGAAAGTAAAGGTGCCATTTGATCGGCGACAGGAAAGTAAAGGGGGTGCCATTTGATCGGCGACAGGAAAGTAAAGGGGTGCCATTTGATCGGCGACGGGAAAGTAAAGGTGCCATTTGATCGGTGACAGGAGAGTAAAGGTGTCATTTGATCGGCGACAGGAAGATAAAGGGGTGCCATTTGATCGGCGACAGGAAAGTAAAGATTGGGGGAGCTAACAAGACGTCTCGTCCGAATTAACTCACTGTTGGCAGGTAATGTAAAGGTTGGGGTTGACCCTCGGTTGTCATGACTGCGGGTCCTTGGGGAACTGCCCTTTGAACGCAAGAGAATGAATCTGGGGGGATGCCCCAGTTTGACACGACTGTGGGTTGTTGGGGAACTACCCCTTGATTGAGAGGATATACCTGGGGTGATGCCCCAGTTTGGCAAGTTTTGAAGGAATCTTGGGGAACTGCCCCTTAATGAATGAGAACGAACCTGGGGTGATGCCCCAGTTTGACTGTATTTAATGGAATCCCGGGGAACTGCCCCTTGACTAAGAGAATAAACCCGGGGAGATGCCCCAGTTTGACATGATTGGATGAAGCTTGGAGGGTGCTCCTTTTTGACAAAGAGAGGCCCTGGTGATGTCCTAGTTCAGACATTCTGGGAGCGCGGGGTACTGTCCTGGGGTCGACAAGAGATAATGACCTAGGGAAGATGCCCCAGTTTGACCTGATTGAAAGAGTCTTTGGGGAAAACTGTCCCTTGACCATATCTGAGTGAGGATGGCTCGGATCAGCCTCCCAATCAGTATTCGTCCATATTGGGAGTCAATTCCGAGTGGAATGAAGCATTTCCCATAGAAAACCGAGTGAAAAATACTCCTTTCCGAGTGAGAATTCTTCTGGGAGGAGCTGTAAGACATTCAATCGGAACTGAGTGACAAGTGACTCGGAACCGACTGAAATGGTTGAATAATGACTTAGAATTGGGTGAGAAGTAGCTCGGTAATTGTTTAAAGAATGACTCGGAGATAGGTGAAAGATGACTTGGGAACGACTGAAAAGTGGCTCGGTGATGGTTTGAAGTATGGCTCGGTAATTGGCTTGAGGAGGGATGAGAGGGAATCGGTTTGAAAAGGGCTCGGATTTGAGTGAGAGTGGTCATTTGGGAGTGGGTGAGAAAGGAATGAAACGGAATTGGTAAAAAGTGACTCGGAATCTGGGTGAGAATGGTGAGTCAGATTTGGGTGAAAATTGGTGACTCGGGTTTGATGAAAATGAGTCCGATTGAAGAGGCAACACTCGGAATTCTTTCAGTCGGATGTATTTTGCTCGGGTCTCATCTCTGTGTGAAGCATTCACTCGGAATTTCTTCAAAAGTGACACAGAACTTCACTGCTTGAAGAATTTACTCGGAACTGACCTTGGGAGCTCTTAATCAGAATGGAACTTGGACATTTTCACTCGGAACCTTCCTTCCTTGCACTCAGAAATTGGAAATTTGAATTTTTCACTTGGAATCTACCTATTTTCCACTCAGACATTGGAATTTCACTCGGAAATCAGCTATTTGATGCACTTTCTTAGAAGTTCTTCACAAATCCGAGTCTTGGAAACACATGACTGTTTCCCAACTCACTCGGAGTCGGCTTCATTCATTCAGAAATCATTTCATTCGGTATCTCCTGAACCACTCGGAGAGACTTTGCACACATTCATTCAGAAATCATTTCATTCGGTTGTTGTCACTCAGGAACCGATTGAAGATTGACCATTCGGCACAGGATCAGTCGGAACTTAGCATTTTTACTCGGAAAGGACTTGCTTCCCACTCAAGACTTGGAGACTTGGTATTTTCACTCGGAAAAGCTTTCCCCCAATCAAAATTTGTCCTTCCAATTACACTTTGAGTCAGATTTTCCTTCGCTCAGACTTGTTTTCACTCAGATCAGTAGCAATCAGAAAGCACTCACTCGGATTTAGCATTTCTTCACTCGGATTAGATGCAATTAGAAAGCAATCCTTCTCAACATTCATCCTCCAACAGAGTCAGCTATTCATCACTCGGAATGGCTCTGACAGGGAGTCATTCCACTTCTATTCACCTTCATCAGTGAAGCATTTCACTCGGAACTGACCCATTCTGAGTAATTTCACTTGGATTTACTCCAACAGGGGCACATTCCACTTGGATTTGATCCATTCTGAGTAATTTTATTCGGATTTACTCCAACAGGCGCACATTCCACTCAGATTTTTGTTCAACAGGGCTATATTTCACTCCTAAATGCTTCAATCAGAGTCATCTTACTCGGATTTGCCATTTTTGGGCCATTCCAATCGGATTTTCTTCATTTTGACTCGGATTTGACCATTTTTTGAGTTTTTCCACTCGGATTTATTTCCACCAGGGCTGTATTTCACTCAGAAATGCTTTAATCTGAGTCATCCTGCTCGGATTTGATCATTTTGAGTTATTCCAATCGGATTTGCCTCCAACAGGGCTGTATTTCACTTGGAAAAGCCTCATTCTGAGTTATTTCGCTCGATTCTGATTATTTTGGAGCCATTCTACTTGAATTTGACCATTCTGAATTAGAATTCAGTATAAAAAAAATTCATTCCACTTAGACCGGACCAAAAGAGGTGTTCACACATAGCACTGCTGGTACAACCATGGTGAGCAGTTACCGCCTAGACTATCAGGCGTAACCATGCAACAGTCTTACTATGAGGTTAGAAGAAACAAGGATACGTACAACAACATAGAACAAATGGTGATGGATCATGTTGGACCCTCAACCGGGCGTATGCTAGAGCATGATGACCAAGCAGGTCATGTAGACTCTGACAATATGGAGGAGGATCCTAATCCGGAGGTGAAGAGATTTTATGATTTGTTTGTGGCGGCTCAGACTCCATTGTGGGACGGTGCAAGAGTCACACTGAGTTATCCGCTTCCCTAGCTGCTTTGAGCCTAAAGGCAGATTATAATCTTTCTGGAGGTTGTTTTAATAGGATGGTCAATCTGATGGGTTCCACCATGCCTAGTAATTATCGAATGCTGACAAACCTGTACCACGCTAAGAAACAAGTGGCAAACTTGGGGTTGGGTTATGTGAAGATAGAGTGTTGTGTTGGCAGATGTATGCTGTTCAGAAATGAGTTTGTAGATAAGAGTGTCACAAAATGTCTACATTGTAATGAGGAATGCTACAAAACCGTTAAAAGGAGAGGGAAGGTAACCCGGACGGCCAGGAAGAAAATGTGGTACTTCCCTATAACACCGCGTCTTCAACGCCTGTATGCCTCATTGTCCACGACAAAACACATGCCTTGGCATGCTCTGAACCGAACACAAGAGGGGTTTCTTTTCCATCCTTCTGACGGGAAAGCATGGAAGTGTTTAGATGAGCTATATCTGGACTTTTCTAGTGAGCCGTGCAATGTAAGACTTGGCTTATGTACTGATGGGTTTAACTCGTTCGGTCAATACGGAAGAGCTTACTCTTATTGGCCAGTCATACTAACCCCATACAATCTACTTCCTGATATATGTATGAAGAGGGAGGTCATGTTTCTATCTATACTAGTTCCAGGACCTAAAAATCCAAAGGTGAACATAGACGTGTTTTTACAACCGTTGGTTGAAGAGTTATCACAATTATGGGATGTCAGGGTAATGACATACGATGCGTATTTGAAGAACAATTTCATGATGCGTGTTGTTTTGATGTGGACTATTAACGACTTCCCGGCCTATGGTATGCTTTCTGGATGGTCAACGTCTAGGAAGCTTGCTTGCCCTGTATGCATGGAACATACCGGGGGGGAATCACGCCCTGTTAGTGGCAAGACATGTTTCTTTGACTGTCATAGAAAGTTTCTACCGTTGGATCACCCGTTTAGGAGAAACAAAACCGCTTTTAAGAAGAACAAGGTTGTTAATGAACCTCTACCCCATAGGTTATCCGGTGCACGGGTTTGGCAGAGGGTCGAAGAGTATCCCTACATCTGGGACAAGGGTGTTAAGGAGTTTGCGGGTTATGGTAAGGAACACCACTGGGTGAAGCAGAGCATCTTGTGGGATTTGCCATATTGGAAAGACTTGCTGTTAAGACACAACATTGATGTCATGCACACTGAATGTAATGTTTTTATGAATATTTTTGACACTGTTATGGACATCAAAGGGAGAACAAAGGACAATGAGAAGAGTCGTCTAGACCTTCTGATTTGGTTTTCTAGGAAGAAGTTGGAATTGAGGGATGCGGGACGTAGAAGAATGTTTAAATCCCATGCAAAATATGCTTTAACTAGACCACAGCTGATTGCTGTGTGTATTTGGATGAATGGGTTGACCCTGCCTGATGGATTCGCTTCTAACTTGAGTAGATGTGTCGATGTGAAGGACGGCAGGGTGTTTGGCATGAAAAGTCATGATTGCCATGTGTTTACGCAACAACTACTCCCGTATGCATTTTATGCCTTACCGAAGCCTATTTGGAAACCGTTGGTGGAGTTAAGTCACTTCTTTAAGGAGTTGATGACAACTTCGTTGACTATGGAGAAACTTGTGAAGATGGAAGAAACTATCTCGGTATTGATTTGTAAGTTGGAGCAGATTTTCCCACCAAGTTTTTTTGACTCGATGAAGCATTTGCCTATCCATCTATCGTACGAGGCCTTGGTTGGTGGCCCGGTGCTGTATCGTTGGATGTATCCATTCGAAAGGTGAACGCCAGAATTTCCTTGCAAAGACTTCTTATAATAGTATTTTCTAACTTAACATTTGTTTATGATGTTGAAGATTCTTACGCTCTTTAAAAGACAAAGTGTCAAACAAAGCCTACGTTGAAGCATCAATTTGTGAGGCATACTTAGTCGAAGAAATGACAACTTTTGCTTCTTTTTATTTTCCGACGGAGATAGAAACTAGAATGAGTAGAATTCCCCGCAATCTTGGGGTAGCCACCCGCACAGGGTTTGATGAACAAATATCAATTTTTAACTATCCTGGTCATCCAGGGAGCAAGCTCACAAAATGTTACATTGATGAGAAAGATCGAAAGGCGGCTCACTTATACATTCTTCTAAATTGCCCAGAAGTGGAACGCTTTCTTGAGTAACTCATAAAAGTTATATGTTATATTCTAAACCTAGCTTTTATAGTATCTTAATTTGTTTCCTTTAAATAGCTTATATACAGATATGCTAAAACTTGAGCAAAATGATTTAACTGATGACCAAATTCATAGTGAGGTGTCATCCAAGTTCATTGGTTGGTTCGCACAACACGTAAGACCCGTATACCGAGTGTTTTTTATCTTTTCTTCTAACTCCCGGTATCTAAAGATGACCTATTTGTTATGTTGTACATAGATACAAGACCCTAACAACCATATTGAAGATTCTTTACTCCAAGCCCTTTCTTGGGGGCCGGTGAAAACTGTTAAAAAATGGCCTATTTACTACGTAAATGGCTACAAGTTTAATATTTTTCAATGGAGTGAAGGGATGCGTACCCATAACTACGGGGTTTGTGTTAGAGGCACCGCCGGACAGTTAGAAGAAGACTTTTATGGAGTGCTGACAGATATTGTTGAAGTTTCATTCTCTGGATGACTAAGAAGAGATATTGTTATATTCAAATGTAATTGGTTTGACAACACAATTGGTGTTGGATCAAAGGTTGACAACAACTACGGCTTAGTTGAGGTCAAGAAGAATAGTAGATATAAAGGGTTTGATCCCTTCATTTTTGCCCAACAAGCTGAGCAGGTTTATTACACTGACTTCCCGGGAGGACATCGGGACTGGTATGCAGTCATCAAGGCTAACGCCCGAAGTTAGATCACTGACAATGTCTCCGAGGAGGTCGATGACGCTTATCAGCTTGCACCACACGAGCTCAACGATGGTAATTTGTTGTTCAACATTGATCCAGTCATAATGGATGAGACACCTGCCACTACGGGGGGTGAACACATTGACAAAGACCTTGTCTCTCGATCAAAATGGTCTAGGGCTGATTTGGATACTGATGAACTTGTTCAAACAGATAACCCCGGTGACACTGAAACTGAGGGGGAATTTGAAACTGAAACAGACACAAAGTATGTAGTTGTTAAACATATATACATAGTTTATATATATCTTGAGACTAACCTTTCTTTTCATGATTTTATCCACAGATGACGGGATGTCGACTGCCCTTCAGTAGGGATAGTGGGTCCAGGACCCCGACATCCCGTCTGGGGACTCCCACCCCAGAGCAGGGAACCACTCCATCACCACTGCAGAAAACTCCATTACCACTATAGCGGACCACTCTATCACCACCACAGCTGACCACCCCAGAGCAGACTCTTGGAGTTGGTGGCTTGGAGGACCCTGGGCATCAGGCCACCCCACCTCCAGCATCCCCTCTGCCCATGTTAGTAACCGTGCTGGCAGGAGACGAGTAAGTCACTAAAACTCAAATACTTTTATGTTATTTGTATGGTACTTTATTTTAAACTTTAGTGGAAAGACTTATTGGTTTATTGTATGTTACTTTAATTAGTACTTGTATAGATTGAATTGTACTGGGAACTCTTCTGTTTATAACAGGGTAACTATTTAAACTTGGAAATGTTACATTTACAGGGGAGACTCTGTCGGAATTTCGGGAGTCTCCCTAGATTGTATGTTGTTATACTCCTGCTATAATTGTTGTCATTATAGCTTTGTTGATAGTAGTCGCACTACCAAAGTGATTACTAAGGTTTTGAAGGCCTAGTGGGTGGTCCATATATAACTTGGACAGATGCTGGGAAGGTTGTCCAAGATAGGTGGTTTGACACCTTCTCGGTAAGTTACCTCATCAATATATTGTGATTTGATTTGAAAAATAGACCTCTTATTAATTTTGAATTCTTATTTCATTTTACAACGTGATTATCAGTGGGCAGAGTGTATGATTGATGAGATTAGGAAGGTCTTTGCCACAAAGACCTCCAAAATCATCAAGAGTACCCTTTGGAAGGTGAGGGACAAGGGTGAGTGCCCTCGTTGGATCCCAGATGACCATTGGGATGGGATGGTCCAGAAGTGGGGCGGTGTCCTATTCCAGTAGGCGAGTGCTTGGAATAGGGCAAATAGAGCCGCCGATGCTGCAGCCTCAGTTTACACTAGGGGTAGCATTTCAACCCTCGAGCACAAGAAAAGATTTGTAAGTATATTTATGTTAAACATTTCTATAATGATTCGTCTGACATGTTTACAAATAATAATGTCAATGTTTTTTGTTCACTACAGGAGCCGAGGGAGCACCGGGAGCCTTCTTTGTTTGAGGTCATGCAAATGACCAAGAAGAACAAAGTCGGTGTATGAGTAAACCAGAAGACTATAGATCTGGCGGTATTTACTTTTAACTTACACATGCTTATAATTTACAAATCAACTTACTAATCCTATCAGTGTTTTTGAATTTACAGGAGGCGTATCAGGCCAGAAGGGCCGAGAAGGAGGCGAACTTGGTGGCTTCGACTCCTGAAGGGGAGGTTCCTCCCACCCTGTCTTGTTCTGACGACAACGCCATCTATATGGAGGCTGTTGGCGGTGTGAACAAGAAAGGGAGGGTCTTTGGATTGGGTGGCGTCGGCACGCAGCTGGCGAAAAAGGGGAAGACCCCTTCCTCTTCCTCTTCGTCTGGTCTTCCGACTGAGGTTGTTCAAGTAATTCAAAAACTGAACGACGAGCTACAGGAGGAGCGACGTCAGAGGCAGCTTTTGGAGGAGCGGGCCAAGGCGGACCAACAGCGGGCCAAGGAGCAGCACGCCGAGACTCGACGGCAACTTGCTCAGCAGCAGGAGCTACTGATGCAGTTGATGGCGAGACTACCCCCCCACTTCCCAGGCGCCCCCACCACCACCACAGGATCCCCCACCACCATGATTGTATTTTTATTATGTATACACATTGTATATTTGATTTACAGTTTTTATATTATATTCCATTCAGTATTTATTTTGTCATTCTTCATTTATTATATCAATATTTATTGGTAATTAAATTCAAAGAAAAATGCCTTATTATGATTATCATTAATAATTCAATCTATTTGATAAATAAATTTAATCCATTATTTTGTTTTAATAATAATTTAATATTTAAAAAAATTATTCAAATTTAATTACGAAATTTTATCAGCCAATACAAAATATCAATCAACATTTTTAAAGTTAAATTAACAAAACCTAACCAATTTAAAAAAAATAAAAATTCCCATTAGCGATGGATAGAAGTGGTCGCTGTTTGGCCAGAAACAGCGATGGGTGCAAGCGGTCGCTGTATGGCTACCAACAGCGACAGACCAGTGCGGTCGCTGTGTGGCTACGCATAGCGCCGGCCATAATTGGTCGTAGTGTAGTTGTTAATAGCGACGGCCATAAGTGGTTGCAGTGTGGCTGTCAATAGCGAAGGGGGTGTGAGGTCGTTGTATGGTTACTAATACCGACGTCGTCACTCCGTCGCTGTATGGCTACTAGTAGCGACGGGGTTCTGGTGGTCACTGAACGTGGTTAGTTAGCGACGGCTGAAGTTAGTGAAGCAGAGACCATGTTAGCGACGGCATTATGCCGTCGGCATTTTAGTGACGGTGTTTCTATGGTCGCTGATCTATTGTCGATGAAGGTTTTAGCGACGGGCATTTGGCCGTCTGAAATACTGTCGCTAGGTTTGTTAGCGACGGCCTTGGTATGGATTAGCGACCAATTTTGTCTGTCGCTAACAGGTGTTTTTTTAGTTATGCATGGACCTCGTTTCTTGCTCATAAAAATGAAGCATATCAAGCATTCAAGAAACTTGCCAAGATTATCCAAAATGAATGAAACTCAAAGATTGCATCCATAAGAACCGATCATGGGGGAGAATTTGAAAACCAATCCTTTGAAAAGTTTTGTGAAAAACATGGTATCAATCACAATTTTTTAGCTCCTAGAACTCCACAACAAAATGGAGTGGTTGAAAGGAAAAATTGATCTTTAGTGGAGCTTGCTAAAACCATGTTAAATGAAAACAATATTGTGAAACATTTTTGGGCCGATACGGTAAACACCGTTTGTCATGTTATGAATAGATGTTTAATAAGGCCTATACTAAAGAAACCCCCTATGAACTTTACAAGGGAAGAAAACCTAATATTTCCTACTTTCATATTTTTGGATGTAAATGCTTTGTGCTCAATAATGGAAAGGATAATCTAGGAAAGTTTGATGCCAAATCTAATGAGGTAATTTTTCTAGGATTTTCATCATCTAGTAAATCTTATCGAATCTTTAACAAACAAACAAACACCATTGAGGAGTCTATTCATGTGAAATTTGATGAAAATAGCCATAACTCCCCGAGAAAGGAAGATGTTGATGATATTGTAGGTGCTCTTCAAGATTTAACCTTGAATGACAAAGAAGAAGAGAACAAAGATAAATATGCAACACAACATGAGGAACCACAACAATGGATCACTTTGAAGGACCATCCCTTAGACAAAGTCATAGGTGAAATGACAAAAGGTGTAAGTACTCGAAATGCCATTAGGAATGCATGTAATCACTTAGCGTTTGTATCACAAACAGAACCCAAAAGTATTGATGAAGCTATTATTGATGAACATTGGATGTTGGCCATGCAAGAGGAATTGAATCAATTTGAAAGAAATGAAGTTTGGGAACTAGTGCCAACACCCAATGACCACCAAATAATAGGAACAAAATGGGTGTTTAGGAATAAATTAGATGAAAATGGTATAATTACTAGGAACAAAGCTAGGCTAGTAGCTAAAGGTTATAATCAAGAAGAAGGCATTGATTATGAAGAAACATATGCTCCCGTAGCTAGGCTAGAAGCTATTAGATTACTGTTAGCCTTTGCATGTTGTAATGATTTTAAATTGTACCAAATAGATGTCAAAAGTGCTTTCTTAAATGGATACATTCAAGAAGAAGTATATGTTGATCAACCTCCAGGTTTTGAAAACTACCAATTTCCAAATCATGTTTTCAAACTAAAGAAAGGTTTATATGGGTTAAAACAAGCTGCAAGAGCTTGGTATGAAAGATTAAGTAAATTTCTTTTAGAAAACAATTTTGAAAGAGGAAAGGTTGACACAACATTATTCATCAAGCACAAGAAAAATGACATACTATTGGTTCAAGTGTATGTTGATGATATAATCTTTGGTGCTACTAATGAATCATTGTGCAAAGAATTTGCTAAGCTAATGCAGGATGAATTTGAGATGTCCATGATAGAAGAACTCACATTCTTCCTTGGACTGCAAATTAAGCAAACAAAGGAAGGCACTTTCATTAGTCAATCAAAGTATTGCAAGGAGTTGCTTAAGAAATTTAACATGGACAAGGCAAATGATGTTGCCACACCTATGGGCACTTCATGCTATTTGGATAAGGATGAGAATGGTAAGGATGTTGAACTCACTAAATATAGAGGAATGATTGGATCCTTACTTTACTTAACCGCTAGTAGACCAGATATCATGTTTGCTGTTTGTATGTGTGCAAGATATCAAGCATGCCCAAAAGAATCACACCTAACTACAGTAAAAAGGATAATGAAATATCTTGTTGGAACTCAAAATGTTGGCTTATGGTACCCCAAAGGGGTTGAATGCACTTTAGTTGGATACTCTGACTCTGATTTTGCCGAATGTAAGCTTGATAGAAAAATCACTAGTGGAACATGTCACTTGCTTGGTAGTTCTCTTGTATCTTGGCATAACAAGAAACAAGTGAGTGTTGTATTGTCAGCAGCTGAGGCAGAATATGTTGCAGCTGGCAGTTGTTATGCTCAAATCCTTTGGATGAGACAACAACTCCTAGATTTGGGTGTTATACTAGACCATGTGCCTCTATAATGTGATAACACAAGTGCCATTAATATTTCAAAGAATCCTGTAATGCATTCTAGAACCAAACATATTGAAATTTGACATCATTTCATTAGGGATCATGTATTAAAGGGTGATTGTGTGCTTGAACATGTTGAAACCACTAAGCAACTTGCTAATACATTCACCAAACCACTTGCAAAGGAACAATTCATACACATTAGAAGAGAATTAGGAATCCTAGACATGTCTAATTATGTTTGAATATTGGTAATTTTGATAATTTCTTGGATTAAATCATGTGTTAATGAGTTTATAATAAATTGTGGTATGATTCATTAACTCTCCATCATTCTTGCATGAACTCTGCAAAATCTGTGCATTTTTGAACTACCTAATCGATTACAAATAGCCACGTAATCAATTATTGAGCTTCTGTTTCATGAATAATCGATTACCCCTTCTTAGACAATCGATTACGAAGCTTCTGTTTCATCTCCAATCGATTAGACCCTCTAGATAATCGATTACCAACGTTTCAACTTCCTAATAATCGATTACCATCCTCTCCTAATCGATTGTAAAGATTCTATTTTTAAACCTACTCGATTACTCATATGCCCTAATCGATTACCCCAAGTGCAAAACCGTGTCATAATCGATTACCTATGATGCCTAATCGATTAGCCTCGGTACTGCAACGGTCAACCTGCAGGTTTTCGAGGCACTTTATTTTCCCCACCCCATTCACTCGCTTCTCTCTATTCTAAACCTATTTTTTCCTATAAATTCCCCTATCCTCACTCTCTCATCTCACACTACCTCTTCCTCCTTTAATCTCTCAAAGCTTCAAGAGCTTTCCTCTCCATTCTCTCATTCTCTTCTCCTTTTCTCTACACTTTACTGGTATCATGTTTTCCTCAAGAACCATTAAGAGGGCAAGGTCTTCCATGGCCCAAACCAACAACCCTCTTGACTTCTCTGGATTTTTCACTACCCCTAGAGATCTTTAAAACTTTATCAACAACTTTTCTGAGAAGGATATCATCTCCCCCCACTACATCAACGCTGAGACATTTGACCACCCTAGCCTCACCTTCACTCAAAGCCTCCACCATCATAACCTTTTCCCCTTCCTCACCCTTAAGGAAGAGCTCTATTACCCTGAACTCATAAGGGTATTCTACTGCAACCTTAAGCTTGCAAATGGGTTGCTGGAATCAAAGGTCAAAAATGTGACCCTTAGGCTCATAAATGCCCAACTGGCAGAAATCACTCTACTGCCACTCAATGATGCTGACTTTGACGGAGGAGATCCCGAGGACGAATAGGATTTCAATGCCATCACTGCCCAACAATCGCTGTGGAAGGCTGCTCGCCCAAGGAGCAACCACAAACTGGTAAGCGACTTAACCATGAACAACCGTCTCCTTCACTTTTTCTTGGTCAAGATATTGGTTCCTCGTGGTGGGAAGTATGCTCTGGTGGAAGAGGATGATGTCCTCTTAATGTGGGCTATGCAGAACCAAAAAGAAATAAATTGGGTTCAAATGCTTAAGTTGCACATGCTCCATGCCAAAGACCAGGAAAAGCTTCCCTACGCCATCCTGCTCACTAAAATCTTCAAAACTTTTGGAGTAGACTTAGCTGGAGAGTTATCGGAAAAGGTGCCTCCCAAGGCTTGCATTGGCACCCATCATCTCATAAAAATGGGTATCATTTTTATGAATAGAGGTTGGCACTCAAAAATAGAAGGCATTAATGCCAACATTCCTTTTGAAGCTCCTACTGAAGAACCTGCTCCTCCTCCTCCAAATCAAGCTGAATCATCCGCCCCCGCTGACCCCTTCGCCTCCCTCTATGTACACCTTGACAGTCGGTTTGACCGCATTGAGAACTCTATTCAAGAGTTCCAAATGACTGAGCAGCAACAATTTGAAATGATGCAACAATGTTACGATGAGCTATCTCACCAAATCTCAGAACTTTGCTTTCTCCATCCGGATAATTAGATCCGTTTTATTGTGCCTTGTTTCAGTTATTCAGTTTCTTTGAAATTCTGCAACATTTCCTTTGTGTAATTTCCCGTTTCTGCATTAAATAAATGTTTCAATTTCAATATATCTCTATGTTGCTTTATTGTTTTTGATGATTCCAAAGGGGGAGAAATACTTGAGTTCATCTAAATACTTAAGTTCATTTTGATTGCAAATGAAACAAGTGCTAAAAACTGTTTGATAATAACAAATGGTTAACCAATTAGAAATTTATCTCTAAGGCATAAACTCTCTTAGATAGGGGGAGATATTTTGAAATAAGAGATAATGATAACTTGTTAAAAAGACAATGCAGAATCTGAAATAGATATGAAGATAATGATCAAGAGATAATATTTTTGAATTAAGAGAGATAACATTGTGCAAAATTTGAATATGTTTTTGATAGAGATAAAATTAGAGATAATAGATAAGTTTTTGTACTAACAACCCTCAAGAGATAAACATTGTTTGTCATCATTAAAAAGGGGGAGAATATGTTTGAATATGCTTTCAGGTTCACAGATTTTGATAATGACAAAGGACTCTTGAAGAAAAATTGGAGAAACAAGAAAATGCATCAGATCTACAAAACACACAGGCTAATCGATTAGGAAGACATATCTAATCAATTAGATGGCTTCTGTTTTGACAAATAATCGACTACACACACAAGAATAATCGATTACATAGTTTATGTTTGTACAATAATCGATTACACCTAATCCTAATCGATTACCAAGATGAAAAATTGATTTAAATGTATCAGGTACTTATGCTAATCGATTGCAAGACATCAGACAATCGATTACAAGGCTGCTGGAATGACACTAATTGATTACAGTGAAGACATAATCGATTACCCAACTACATAACCTAATTAAATGCATCAGGTGCCATCACTAATCGATTACGAGACAAGACATAATCAATTACCAAGGTTCTGAATTGAAGCTAATCTATTACAAGGTATTGGCTAATCGATTACAGCACGAATTACACTGAAGATTTCAAAGTGTGATCGATTACAGCTCGAGGCGTAATCGATTACGATCGTGCCAAAATTTGGGGAAAGTGCTTTTTAAGTGGAAACCAACTCATTTCTCCACATCTCTTAGGCACCCACGAGCTGCAACGGCTAGGAACTCCATTATGCTCATCTCCAAGCCCTATAAATGTAAGACTCCTTCAAGTTACTCAATGTAACACACAAATCCATCAAAGGGAAATCAAATCTTGAGTCTTGTGAGTTCTATTCGTGCATAGCTTCATCTTTTAGAAACTTAGAGCTTAAACTTGTATATTCTCTTGTTGAGAGTTAGAAGTTATGTGAGCCTTCATTTGTATATCTACTCTATTAAGAGAGTTACTTAATTGTAAACACTACACCAAACACAAAGGTTTTCACTCTAGGTTGAGTGGTCACAAAGGTTGGGGTTCAACCTTTGGGTATTGAGAGTTTGGGAGATTGGGTGGGTTGCCCTTTTGCTAGTGAGGATTGAGTTCTTAAGTGTGGGATACTAGGAAGCTGCAATTGCTCATAGCTTGTAATCTCTAAACTTCAATAGTGAAAATCCTTCAAGTGGGTTGCTTGAAGGCGAGATGTACACCGGGGTTGGTGGAACTCGTTAAATTGGTTTGCAAGCTCTTCTCCCTTACTTTTTTACATTCATATACTACATTTGATTGGTTTGTGTTAATTGATTGTGACTTGCTTACTTTAGCTTGCTAGAACTAGTTGTTTTAAAGAACTGCACACCAAGTGTTTGACAAATTATTTTAGCAATACTTACACCTTGTTTTGCTTTGTTTCTTGTACTATACTTGCCTTTACTTGCATAATCCTTAAACTTGTGATAAGAGAATCAAGTTCAAAGGCATTTCAAGTAAAGTTTTAAAAACTCAATTCAGCCCCACTCTTGAGTATTGAGGCCACTTGAATAACATGTAGGTTCACTTGACTTGATTCAGGGATGTTTTGAGTGAGTATAGACTTTTTCATATTTGAAAGCTATTGAGTTTCACAGTCTCCCCCTATCTTTTGCAAGTGGAGCTCTACGGACTTCTACTACACTTGAACAGAATTGTTAAACATCAAAATAATATAGACTTCATTTTAACTAAGAGTCTTGATGTGTATTATTAACAAATCACTTGGGGTTCAGACTGCTTAATCATGAGTTCAGACTGCTTAATCATGAGTTCAGACTTTACTCTAACATTACTGATATTGAATATGTGAAGGAATAGGGATATATACTTTATGAAATAGTTCGTGGTGAGAGGGGGAGTAGTAAGTTAACTAGACATGGACGATTGAGAAAGGTTGAGTGATGAATTACAACTTAGTATAATATGATTAGGAACCCTTGTATGAATGATGATGAAATGTAGATACATACTGATACTGTGTAAGAGGAATGTCAAAAATGATATCCCTCTTATTTTTTGGAAGATTTAACTCATCCTTACACCTTCTACTAGACCTCCCATTGGATCGCGTTCTCGTGCCTATAGAGACAGGAGTATTCTTCACATTGAGGATTCGCTAGGTCCTAGTAACTTGCCTTTGATACTAGAGATTCCAAAAGATGTTCTTGAGAAGCAGCCTCGACAATAGCCTCGAGAGGTTGAGCAGCCATATGATAGGGATGTTGAGATAATACAGAGTACTATTCATCATTAAGGAGATTATCTATTACCTCCTAGAGCTAAAGAGCTTAAGGAGTTGGCTAGTAGGGAGGCAGTTATTGTAGTGGATCCCTTAGGATTCCACCTTTTGCTTGAACCTCCTCGCCTCCCTAGATCACTCACTTTTGGGTATATCTCATTCATCCCAGAGGGAGATAGTGATGATGATTCTAAGGAAGACCTAGAAGGCGATCTTGAGGAAGAACCTAAGGAAGAGCCAGTGGACCCCATGACAGATGACTCGGGTAATCTTCCATCCTTGGAAAAACAAATTCTCCAGGCACAACCGATAGCAGTAGAGCTTCTGAGGTAAAGGTAGCTATGTAGGACCATCAACCTGTGCTAGTGTAGTCACCAATGGAGAGATACATAGAGAGACGTCAGTAGGATCACTCTCACAGATTTCTTCGCCATATTTTCCGTAGTTTAATGTATGGACAGGTCGAGGACTACATCGCCATGACATTTGAGGCTTGAGACTTACTAGTGGAAGCACATGAAGTTTATCATAGTCGTCGCCATCACACCATCTGACCACCTCCTGTGCAGTCCCCTACCAGCTTATTCATTCCAGACTCTCCATGGGTAGATGGTGATTAGAATAAGAGATCTTTCATGTTTTGTTTTTTATGTTTTGTATGTGTAACACCCTGAATTTTCAAAATAGAAAGTTAAATTAAGAAAATAAATATTGAATAATTAAAATATCCCAAAATGCTAGATATAATTTAAATAAGATTTTCGGAGACTGTTAGTGAGTTATTGTGACCGGATAAGTTAAAAACTGACCCGGATAAAATATGGGTGTCAGACCAAGTATCTCTGATTGAGATGCCGTTGATCAGAGCTCTAGATAATGTTATTGGGAATCCGAATATGTATTCGGAATAATTTTTAAAATAAGTATTGAGCCTGAATGGGGAGGCTATTTATTTAAAAACGGAAGAGTTTAAGTGAAAGAGGAAAAATAAAAATAAAACCTCACCATTTTCCCTCTCATTCTCGTGACACTCCCTTCTTCTCTTATGCAAAACACATTCCTTCTTCCTCCTCATTATTTCTCTTCATCTTCCCCTAAAACCCTAAGCTAAAAGAAGATACAACTCCCTCCTCCATTGTCATTTCTTTAATAGGCCTAAGGAAAGCTTGGAGTTTGAAGTCTCTCCTCCCTCATTTCTCTTATTTTCATGTGGCCTTTCTCCTCTCTTGCAAACCCACTCTTCTCTTCTCTTGAGGTAAGATTATTACCATTTTTCCATGTATATGAACATATAGTTGTAGCTTTGGTGTTAAGAAAACATTAAATGCATGTGGGTTGTTGAGGAAAGCTCCAAAAGTGGGAACCCTAAGATGGGTTGACAAAAGTGTAAGCTTTATGAATAATTAATGAGGTAGTTGCAATTATGGTGGGGAGAAGATGGAGGTTAATGAGTACTTATGAAGGTTGGTGGGTTTGGTGGAAACCCTAATTTTGGATTTTGGGGGAAATGTGTAATGTAGAAGGGTTTAGCATTTATTGAAGAGAAAAGTGTTATAAATGAAGAGGTATTAACATTAAATGATGATTAGAGATGGTAGTTGGAGAATATAAATGAAAACCCACTTGGGGTGAGTTAAATATAAGTGTGGTAAATGGGGTGACCTAACAAATTAGGTTGTAGCCCTTGATGATAATGGGTTTTGATTTAAGGGAAAGAATTCCCGAAGCCTAAGTAAGCAAATGAATAAACTTATAATAACTTCTACATGATAAGAATCATGTGTACATAGATATGTATATGTATATTGAAATGGCCTTTGAATGAATAATTGATGTGGTCTTATAATGATTAGTGTAGGACTTGATAACACGGGTGAAGCAGGAACATTGAACCTAGAAATCTACTTCTCTTGAGGTAGGAGAGGGGGTATATTTTCTAAATGTATGAGAACTTATATGATGATAATGTGTGTATTGATGTAATGTGGTATGTTTTCTTGGATGAATGTGGTATCATGTGTATGTGATGTGAAATTGAGTATGAGGCTCATAATGATTGATTGTGGGATGAAGTCTTAATGAAGCTATGAGTAGCATATTATATGATGATGTATTATTGATTCTATATGTGGCTTGATGAATGCTTGAAATCTGTGACTTTATGGATTCTTAAAATTTTATGATTGGAATATATATATATATATATATAGACAAGTTGACTATGGGAAATTAATGTTGTAATTGAGTATGAGTGTACCCTAGATGAGAGGGTGAGATAGCCCATATGAGATTGAGGCATGCATAAGCATTGCATACATAGCATGGCATGCATATCATGATGATGTTGATAAGTGGTTGCGATCACTTGATGTTTGAAATATAAAAGGGCTTGTGAGTTCCTGTGATTATTGGACCGGTGGTTGCGATCACCTGGTATTTGAAATGAAAGGCCCTGCGGGACCATTGAGATTGAATGCCCATGGTTGTGATCATGAGGAGGGAGTACCCCTTGCGAGGCGGGAAACCATTATGAATTATCGAACGTGGTTGCGATCACGAGAAAGCACCTTGCGAGGCTGCTAGAGGGAGTACCCCTTACAAGGCGGGAAACCCATAAATATGAAAGAATGATTATGGTGGTTGCGATCACCCGTCGGTATGAAATCAGATCCGTACATATGCATTCTAAACACTAGCATGTGCATTAGGCACAGGAGCATGGCATAGGGTGACACCCTGTTGAGGGGATTGTGTGAAGAGTAGATGGAACTACCTTTAATTACTAACTGTGATTGTGATATTGGTGGATATGACCTTGAGAATTTTGATGGATATATGTGTTTCAACGAATTTGTTAACTGATCAAATTGGTGTTGATTGAACTCCTCTTAAGGAGGAGATGTTTATATTACATTTATGCATATATTGTCATAATTGTTGGATTTTCATCATTGAGGAAGTATACTTACTCTCCATGTGGTATATTTTTTTTAGCTCTTGTGTTGTAGGGCTGCACATGGAGCTCTTGTGTGGGGAAGGGGTGTGAAGAAAGCCTATTTTGGTAAAGAATGCCTTGGCTGGCTAATGTTTGAATTTATAGCTTGATTTAGACCTTGTGATGTAAATGGATGTAATTGTCATTTTGTGTAGCCATGAATTGGTATAGGTACTTGTATGAATGATGAATAGATAGTGGTGATTTTGGAAGGTCATGTAGGAAAATGAGACCCTTGTATTATATGGCTCATTTTCATTGGTGACCTTGACAATGGTTGGATAATGGGATCAAGTGATATGTTGATAGAATTGATTAATGCATGGAGGTTTACCTAGATTTTTTGTTTTATAGAGCATGCATTATGATAAGCTTGAATAAGTTGAAATTCAAATGATTTACATGCATGATTGAGGAACCTAATGGGTGAAAATGAGTTTTAAGGACTATGAATTGTAGATAATGATTCTAATAGTTGAAATGTATGATTTGTGACTTGTGTAAATTGGAATGGGTTGATTATACCAAGAATGGACCCCTATGTTGCTCTAAATGCCTTGAAATGAGCTAAATGCGTTCATGTGCATAAATTCCTCGTTTCTAGGAATTTTTGAGTACGGCCGGTGGCCACGCGTCACAAAGGATATATTATAACTTGTGTTAAAGTTTGGTAGCAATCTAATATCATTTGCATAGGTTTAGGTATATGAGAAGTTCGTTTTTCTACAAAATCTGCATAATTTCTGCAGAATGACAGGGTGTAATCGATTAGCCTCTAAGGTGTAATCGATTACAAGGCCTCTGTCTTTCAGCTAATTAATTATACACTAGGCTGTAATCGATTATGGGTCCAACAGAAACCTTGTAATCGATTATTCTGAATGTTGTAATCGATTAGGTATAACACCTAATTCATTGTACCATTTCCAGGAGCTCTGTAATCGATTACTGCTAACTCTCTAATCGATTAGCATAGATTCCAAGAACTTGGTAATTGATTATGATTAACATTGTAATCGATTATGTACCCAACAGAAACCTTGTAATCGATTAGCTAAGGTTTAGTAATCAATTAGGTAAAGTTTCTGATTCAATGTACCATTTCCAGGAAGTCCGTAATCGATTACTCTTTGCTTGGTAATCGATTAGGACATTATAATCAATTATCCCAAATCCTTCAAAGCTTGATTTACGCAAAGGATAGTCAATTGTACTATTCGGAGAATGAAATGGTATTGTTGAACGTATATTGCGTACTCTGATAGCTTCTCATATCCTCATATATGAGATAGGTCTTTGATAAATCCTAGGTATTGACCGATAGCTTCACCACTCATGTTTTCATAAATCAATAATATTAAATTCGTGAAAAATTTACCCCTATTTTTAGGGCGTCTCAGTATGGGAGCCTATGTGCCCTTCATTTTCAGTGTATATATAGTTTTTTTTTATGACCATGTGATTATATAGCTATGTTGTATATATGTGTATCTGTTCCACCATGTTGATTTTGCATAAAAAAACTTCATATTTTTCTAAAACATGTAGCCTCTCAGTTAAGTAGAATGATCTAGTGGAAAGGGATTATTCTAGTTAACCAAGGGTATTATAGAACTCAACGTCGCTATGAAGCTACAAAAACACATGATGATCGAGGGTGAGCTACTAGTTAATAGTAAGAGAAGAGCAAAGACGACCTGCCATAGGGTAGAACGCACCTTGAAGGAGGGAGGAAGTACCTGTCGGAGATGGTGGAGGGGGGAGTTGTTAGAAGAATTTAGGAAAAAGGAAGCAAAGAGGGAAAGAGTGATTTTAGGGCAATTGATTTGGAAATAAGATTCAAAGCTCAACGACAGATTGAACATTGTCACTAATATAAAACTTGCCAACGTGGTAGACACTAGTTAACGACGACCATAAACCCGTCGCTAGAGTGGACTAACTAGTGACGACAACATTTTGTCGTTGACATTATACTTACATTAGCAACGGGTATGTTGTACATCGCTAGGTTCTACAAATTAGCGAAGACAATAGTCGTCTTTAACAGATCCAAACTCAGTAATGGTGGAATATATAGTCGTCGCTAACTTTTGTTAACCGTAGAGACTGAGTTAGGGACGGGTTGCTCATACAGTAGCGACAGGAACAGCGATGACTCTTAGCAAAAACAAATAAAGGGACAGGAATTAGCAATGGTAGGTCAACTTTGCTACATGGGCACCAACCAAACAGTTGGAGGGAAAACAAGAATGGGGGGACATGACTATAGCGACAACGTCTGTGACAACCTTAGTTTAGCAATGGCCAGCACAATGGATATTTGAACGCCTTAGCGACAGTCTTAGTAGTGGTCACTGACTTGGTAGCTAATGTCATTTTAATGTCCCCTTTTAATGTGACGGCTACACCGTTTTTGGGAGTTGATGGAGAAACTTCCTAATTTAATAGTAATCATAATTTTTAATTTTTTAATTTTTATATTGTTTAAATATACCTGGCATACATATTAAAAAAATAATTCTTAAAGATATAGATTCTATTGAAATAGACTGAAATACACACCAGAAGGATCGCTTGAAAGAATTCTTTTCACATTATTAGATGGAATCGAATGTCACACTAAGGAAAAATGGTCTATTTCTCAAAACTAGTAAACCTTTTTATCTATACTCTCCCTTGAAAGAACAGGAATTAAACAATCATGTCTGTTTAATTCTAAGTACTTGCAAAATTTATTGAATAAACATTTTATTCACTCATCCGCCGGAACTAATTCTATTGCTAAATTATATTTAAGGAACAGCCTTCTGATCAGTATGAGCAGCAACGTCACTGTCACTGGGAACGAACTTGCTCCAAAACCAATGTGACCTCCATACTGTATTCATTTCTTCGATTGGGACATTCTTGGTCTCTGGTAAAAGAGTGGCAATGAATATGGTCATGATGACCACAAAACCGGCGAAGAAGTAAAATAGACCAAACTTCATGTGACAAAGCATGCTAAGAAAGACTTGAGCAATGATAAATGTGAAGAGCATGTTTACTGCCACATTGATAGCCTGGCCTGCAGCTCGTACTTCAAGTGAGCAAATTTCACTAGGCACCAACCAACCTAATGGGCCCCAAGACCAAGCAAATGCTGCGACATATGCACAAATAAAGAACAACAGAAGGTCTGCCTGTACTTTGGTAAACGTTCCTTCACCACTCACCCCAAACTTAGCAGCAATCATGCTTCCAACGATAACCTACAACCAAAACTTATTGTCAATAAATCATCACACACAAATAATTAATTACAAGATTAAAAAAGTGTGAGACAAAAATGAGAAAGAAGTATGAAAATGAAAATTATATAAAAGAAAATGGTGTTTGACATTTATACAACTTGTGGAAAAGTGGGACTCAGATCTTCTCCATACCATGAAAGACAAAACATTTAAAAAATAACATGTCTCATGAGAATTGAGAGTGTAAAAGTATCAAATTTGTTAATTTCACCTGGCAAATAAACATTTGTACGCCACCTTCGAGAAATAATACTCTTCTCCCACACTTGTCTACTGAGAAGATTGAAACAAATGTGGCAACAACATTGACCCCTCCGGTGATAACAGCAGACATTAAAGAAGCATCATCGCCAAATCCTAGAATCTTGAATAGAACGGGAGCATAAAACATGATGACGTTGATGCCAGTGAATTGTTGGAAAAATGGAATCAAAGAGCAGAATGTGACTTGTGGCCTATAGATTGGTTGTCCAATGTTCTTCCATGGATTTGTCACCTTACTAGCTGCTTCACTAGCATCAACAAGATCTTGATATTCCGGTTCAATGTTGTCAGTGCCACGAATCTTATGCAACATTTCCTTAGCTTTTTCATGTTGGCCTCTTTCAATAAGAGAATTGGGGGTTTCACTTAAGCAAAGGGACCCTACACATAACAGAAGTGCCGGCACCGCTCCAACACCCAAAGATATTCTCCATCCATTTTTATGCTTGGAAGTGCCATAGTTGATGAGGTTAGCAACTAGGATTCCCACAGTAATCATCATTTGGAACCCAATACTGAGTGCTCCTCTAATTTTTGGTGGAGCCATTTCGGACAAATATACTGGCACGGACTATTTATGAAAATAACAGAAAAAAAAGTTATTATTATTATTATCAGATCATCCTAAGATAAAGTGATTCTAAGATTTTGTGACCTTAAACTCTTGCAAAATTAAAACCTGATTATTAATAGTTGTTATAAAAAAAATTCAATCATCAAATCAATATTAAAAAAAAAAAATTTAAAATTTATTTGTTATATTATTGTTTTTTAAACCAAATGGCTAAATGTTAAAGTAATTAGGTATTACCTGGTTGCAATATCCGACACCAAAGCCCAGTAATATACGACCAATTATAAGCATTTCAATATTACGAGCGAACCCATTGAGTACTGCACCAACGAGGAAAAACAAGCCACCAAGAAACATTGATGGCACACGTCCAAGCATTCTTGTTGTAGTGGAAGCAAAGAAAGAAGCTATCAATGCTGCAAGGTACAGAGAAGAGGTGAATAACGTAAGAAGTTGATTGTCAAATTTGCAATATTGATTTTTATCTTCTGTCGCATTTGTCATTTCTTCATACACACTCGGAAAAAACTTAATTAAAAATGTTTCCATAGAAGTCACTCCTCCGGTAATTCCAAGATCGTATCCAAAAAGAAGACCTCCCATGGCGGCTACAAAACATGTAACTAGCACAAATCCTGTGACCTTTCCTTCATAATGAGCTGATCCACTTGAAACGAAAGAACCACCTGCCATCTTTTGAGTTGTAGTTATGTACCACTAATCTCTCAAAATTAATCTAAATCAAATTGTGTTTTGATATATAATTACTGCAATGAAACACCCAGCACTACTCTCATTCTGGTTCAACTCCTTCGTTTGCCTTTTTCTTTCTCACTTCTTTTACTCCTTTAACAAGAAGAAACAACATATTTATATGGTTAAAAAATGATAAATTAGAGCAAAACTACCGAAAATAGCTTTCGGTCATCACTTACCCACTACTTTTTCTGCTAGAGCAATGCATGCATTGATTGATATGTCGCTTGGATCAGCTATGAAGTCGGAAAGTTAAATGATATTTTTACCTTTAAGTTTCATTAATCATAATTAAGGTGATGATCCTTATGACTTGACTCTTTCTCAATGCTGCGTTCTAACTTTTTCTTTTATATTTGTTCATGTCTAGCGGAATATAATTACTTTTGTAATTTAAGAACTTTTTTTTACCAAAATTATATTATTTTCAAAAACAACTACCAAATAATTACTTTTACAAACTATTTACTTGTTCGAGGTGTATTTTTGTGTGGTGTATTTATAAAGGAAAAATGTTACTTGTACACCAAAATTTTTGGTTTATTTTAATGTTTGATGAAAGACATTGAAAGAAAATATAAGATGATGGAGAAAATAAAAAAATACAATAGGTGGTTTAATAGATTAAAAAAAGAGAGATCTAAAATAAAAAAATGATGCGACTACTTCTGAAAATTTTCAGGAATTGTTTGGTTTAAAAATTTGGTTATTTTTTAATTCCTACTTTTTTTTATGTTAACCACATGTATCTTCTTTTGGAGACAATTGAACTATGACTCATGTGAAAATTTGATTCCTAGGATATTTGTCAGATTTTGATTAGTTGATGATTAGTTTTGAAATTAAAAATTTATAGCCCATAGGTCTCGGGCTTAGGACATTAAGGTCACATTAGCACCATGTGTAACACTTTGAATTGGATTTGATGGTTACTTATTAACAAATCGAATAATAATTCAGATATTAATCAACTGGGATTAAATTGGTACGATTAAATATGGGGTTACGTTGATCAAGCTAAAGAGTTAATTAAATGGTTGGTTAACTTCAGAGGTAAACCAAATAGGTAAAAGGATCGAACAAACCCTAAGCAACTAAAACTAACCTAATTATTCTACCCCTCCCTTCACAATACTAAGAAGGAATAGAAAGAAAAATTTCATTCTCCCACACTTTCTCTTCCTTTCCAACTGGCGACTCCCATCACCAGACCACTCCATCTTCTTGATTCTTTCTTTCCTTTATTGAAGCTTATTAGAGGCTTGCCTCATGGTCCTCCTCCTCCTTCACACGTGTATGGGTTAGTTTGCAAGGAGCTTCTTCCTAATCTAGTAGCAACTAAGGTAAGGCCATAACACCCATTTGAGAAATTAGTTCAAACTTCTTAAACTAACATAAATTCTATTCCATTCCATGATCTTAGGGAGCTCAAAACCTCGATACTTAATCCTTCAACTTC
Source organism: Clitoria ternatea (assembly GCA_037962975.1). Classification (NCBI taxonomy): domain Eukaryota; kingdom Viridiplantae; phylum Streptophyta; class Magnoliopsida; order Fabales; family Fabaceae; genus Clitoria; species Clitoria ternatea. The sequence goes on from CM075670.1 coordinate 138,970,198, forward strand.
CTGTAAGTTAAAATCCTTCAAACCCTAACATTTCCATCAATTAGGTTTGATTCTTAGCCGATTATGCCTTTGGTAGCTCAGGTCTAAGCTTAATTATTGGGTTTTAGGACAAATTGGTGAATTGTTATTAATCAAGTATGTTTTGACATGTAGGTTAACCATCAAAATCGGGATCAAATGTTGACTTCTATTATGGCGTTGATTGAGGTATGGAATAGGAGTATAGTTAGAGTATGTGAGTATTAAATATAGTACCGAATCATTTATGTGGTGGTGTTGTAAATCCACGATGTGTGAAATTATACGAATGGTATTATAAGTTTATAACACAATGATAATGATGATAGAATTATAAATGTTAATTGTATGGTAATGCATGATGATGAGGGGATTGATTTTAATATCGAGTGATACCAAAAAGGGAAAATATGCACTTGAGTTGCATTGGTCATTTATGTATGTTAGAATCATTCATCATATAAATTGATGCACAAGGAGATATAGGGTACCCTTGTTGCTAACCCTAATGGGGGTGGCTCTATGAGGAGAGAAAGAGACCCTACGGGCCAACAAAGGTCTAGACGCTCTAGGTCTGTGTATCCTAGAGCCGACTCATAACACCAATTTTATGTTGAGTCACGTCACCAAGTGTGACAAGTGTTACAAGAAGGGTGGCGATATGGATATCTAGTAAATAATGAGATATAAGACCATTTTATATATACCATAATATTATCCATCATATTTGAGTCCATATGGCATTACAGTACACTGATAGAGATGAGTTCAGGAGCATATCATAACTCATGCATCAATTGTATGATCAATGATTAGTATTGATATCTTAATCGTTATTATTGAAATAAAGATTAATGAGTGATGACATGTGAAATGAGTGAATGTACATGGTAGTGTTTAAATAAGTACATTATTATGATAGTTACTACTAGGGATATGCTCACTCTTCCATTATTTTTTAAGTGAATGTGCAGGATGACCGCAAGTGATGACTCTATAGGAAATAGGTTTGTAATATTGGACAATGATTGTTTGCATAAATAGTTGTAAATAACGTATTTCGGTAGTATATATATGTGAGAGTTAGTGAGAGAGAGTGAGGCTTTGTATGTGAATGTGGCACTAGTGAAATGGTTGACTATGCAATGTTAAATGCATATATATGTTGACATGTGAGTAATGATGCAATGACATAGAACCATGTGCAATTTTGAGTAACTAACTCATAATGGATTGGTTTAGGATCCATTTAAATGCTATTGATAGAAACTGTGTAATTAGATTGATGAGATCACTTGAATGTGTGGATATTCATGAAATTCATAAAGTAGTTGATTTTGAATATTGAATTATGCTTGGATTACGTGATTAGGCTAATTGGTGAATGTGTTGATGAATTGGATGTGTAGAATGATAGACAAGAGGCTCGATCCCGCTCAATTTGCTCTTCTTCCAATTGTCTCTGTCTGCACACCTTTACGAGTTTATTGTTCAAGTTTTGAATGACCTGAACAACATCTGCTGGCAACGTAGAGGAAGAGGTAGGGGCCTTCCCAGTCCTGGCTATTTGGGTGTGATTGGTAAATCCTGAGCCATTAACTTGGTGTGAAAATCCTGAATTATATCGACTTATTGTGTGACTCTCAGAGGATTTATTTTCTTTTGGCAAGCGCACCAATCGTTAAATTTGTAATATATTTGATTGTCCCACAGGGATTGAGGTAATTACCACAATCTTGGACTAGCACAAGCTGAACCAACACAAGCAGATAGAATTCATTCTGTTTTTGTTGTTTTATATTTTTTATGTTTTTATATTTTCAGAAACAATATAGGAGATGAAATGTGATTAATGGAAGATAGGTTAGGATTACTTCAGCGTATAACTTCATCAAGGAACATGCAATCGAGGTTCAATTAAGCTTCAGATGTAAGAGGACAATTCACAGATGGTTAATCCCTAATTCTTTAGGTAATTAACACTAATTCCTAAGCATTAAACCCTAATCTCTTAGGTGTTGAGTGACAGAGAAATCTAATGTGAAATTGGGGGTTGAACACTAACTATTCACCTAATTACTAGGCCTGAATTAGTTAGGAAGCTAGAAGTTACCTAAGCCTCAACCATGATTTCTCACTGGTGAGATTCTTCATTTGGATCTGAATTTTTCAATTCAGCAGAGTAGATCCACTTCCCAGCTTGTTCTCCTCTTACTTCAGAAGATAATTTCCTCAATGTAGCTTCAAGATTCCATCGGGAGCTTTAGCAATCCCAGCCCTAGGGGTTTAGAAACCCATGGGAATGGATTCTGTCGAAGGAACGTAGAGAGACATGGACGAGAGAATTTAGAGAGAGAAAAGAATTAGAGAGAGATTAGAAATGTGAAAAATGAATCGTCTTATTGTTTCTGTGTGTTCTCTCTCTTCTTTTTTTTTACAAAGTATGGACAAGTATATATAGACATCTAACTAACTAACTAACTTAATTAATTACAAAGAAAACTTAATTAATAATTAACTAACTAAACTAAATACATAATTACAGGGAAATAATTAATTACATACATTACTTAAATTACTAAAGTACAGCAGAAAACAACAACGGATACACAACTAATTAAAGGGGACTGTAGCACTTCACTTGGAGGGAAAAATAACGAATTGCACAACCAACTTCACGCTTGAGCGTGACTAACTGGCGCTTAAGCGTGAGTGTTAAATTCAGGGTGCAGTGCAGTCACGCTTAAGCGTGACTATGGTCCGCTTGAGCGTGGTCCCGTTACTTGAGCGTGGCTTTCATGCGCTTGAGCGTGGATTTCCTTTTTGACTTCACGCTTAGGTGGGGAACTCCCTCACTTGAGCTTGATCGTGTCCCTGATCCTGCAAAATGCAAACAAATAAATGCCTAGTGTATGTACGCTGGCTGTCTAGCGTACGTACGCTGGGTTAGTGAGTTTACAAATAAACATAATTCCTTATATACTTTATCCTTTTAATCATTTTCTTGCATAATTCAAACACTTTTGAAATAAATAAATAAAACCAGAAGTAATGACAATTTATTAAATAATAGTGCCAAAATAAACAATATTTAATGGATTAAGTTAAATTAAAGGTGAAATTATTAAGGCTTTTCAAGACTTATCACATCCCCAAACTTAAAACTTGCTTGTCCTCAAGCAAAGACTTAGATTAATTAACTGAATTGAACTCACTCAAGATCAACCTTTCCTTAACTTAATTCATACCATAATTATTGAATACCATTCATGCTTTCTTTTCGCAAATTCTGAAAATATAATAACTCACACCTCCTTTGGGAACAAGCTGGTGATGCTTTCTCACTGGATTAGTGTTTCACTCTTCTCTCAGTGTATAAGGTTTAGTTTTATGCACTCATCACTTGCATAATTGTTAGATCAACATAGGCTTGCAATAGTTCTAAACATCATGACATATGCTAGGACAATTGGATCAGTAAGGGCTTTTTAAGCTTGTAATGAGGTTAGGCTACAGGCTCTATTTTTGGTTTTCTAGTTAATGTTGGGTTAAAAGATGTACCCACTAATGCCTTGCCTCAATCTTAACTTAAATGCCTTTACTAACCAGCTCTTTTTACTTCCATTATTTTCAGATGAAGGATACTTAATTACTTGTGGTGCTTTGCACCTTCTTCTCTTTAAGTCCTTTGGACTTTTTCTCTTTCTTTCTTCTCTTTCATTTTTTTTCAATACCATTTTTCTTCTATATAGGAATTGCTTTGCTGATTTGTCACTTTTCTTTTTCTTTTGTTGTTCTTCCTTTCATTTCTCACAATCCTTATTTATATTTAAGGTCAAAGTGTGTCTTTTGCTTTGCTGTTAGGCACACTCTTCATCCCCAAACTTAGAACTTGCTAGTCCCTAGCAATAAGATAAGACTCAACAGTCTATCAATGAAGCATCCAGGGATAATTCACTTGCTTTTTCTCAGATAAATTGGCTTATAAAGTTAGGAACATAATTAGAATGAAAGGGTCTCAGGCTCAAAATATAATTGTTAGGTCAAAGGATAATTAATAATATGGATGGCTAAATTTGGCCCTGGCTAATCTCCAAAGAAGGCCTTCATCATCTCCAATTGGCAAACATATAATCATTTAGCAAGCACTGAAGTAAATTCTGTCTCACTAAAAATAATGTAAACACATTCAGAAAAGAATTAATAAAGGCTCAAAAGCTAATAATATAACAGGTAATCAGCCAGTCATGTCCCTAAACTTAATTCGAGATCATAAATTCAGATTGCTAACTAGCAAGTGAATATACAAATAATACAGGATTGAAAATAGTTATGGGCAGGGATCATGAATCAAGAAATGCAAATCAATTAATTTATCCAATTGATGCCTGAGAATCAGCAAAATTTAAATTATTGAGATGGATTTTAAATTAGACACAGTTAACAAATTTCACCAAATTAATGAGATGAGAGGATAGATTACTTCCCTTTTTACCTATATGACAGCGATTGGTGAGTGATGGATGCAGGAATAATATAATTCAGAAGAGAAATAACAACAACCAACTAAACAGGGAAATATAAGTTCATTACAACTGAAAAGGAAATACATTGTTTAGGAAAAGAAAACATTAAAAGAAAGTTATTACAACTCAGAATTAACTTAACAGAACTATAAACAAAGTAAAAGATCAGTCATCCTCTTGTTCATTTTCTTTATCCATAGGCTCATCCTTGACCTGCTAAGGATGGGATGGAAATTCAGTTGCTAAAAGCGTGTCATCAGAGGGAATGGTGAATCCAATGGAAGCCAACCATAGGTCTCTGTCAGGTGGAACTCCTATTTCTTCAGTGTGATCCACATTCATTGCAGTGGCAATCTTCCTTAGCATGAGATCATGGTTCATGACCAGATCATAGGTTCCTAGCTGCATCTTCTTCATAACCTGAAGTTCCTGCATTACCATGGAAATATCAGAAGAAGTACCTGCTCCTGTTGGGGGTGGTGATGTAAAGATGTTGGTTTAGGTTGTCTAGGACGCTTTAACTCTTGAGGCATAAAATGGTCAATATGGTCAATCGCCTAACGCTTGTCCATAATCCTCTCAGGCTTTACCTTTTTCAATTCTTCATAATTCAACCTAACCTAATTCTTTTTTGGCCAACAAAGTGATAACAGAGCAATATGGCAGTTGGAGATTCTTTTCAAGGTTTTTCATCATCTCCTCCAGTATTAACTCACCCAGATTAACATACAGGCCTCTCATTAAATAGTAAATCAACACCAACCTCTTAATGGTAATCTCAGTAGCATGAGCCATAGGTTACAAGGATGAAAGGACATAGTGACACCATAAGAGGGGGAGATGATTCAAACAACTCTTCCTGATACTTTTTAGTGCATCATTCGCTTTTGTTATATATATAGCTCCTTGTTCACAACATTCCTTTAAAATTTCTTTCCTAAGATTTTCATTTTCAGCCCTATGAAAGATATCTACTTTCCAAGTATAGTGACATCTTTCCTCTTCCAATATAGGTACTTTCAACAGCTTATTCAATATATGACCAGTTAGAGGAATGGTGACTCCTCTCAAGAAGGAAGAAAATGGAAACTCATCTTCAATAGAATTGGCCCTTAGATTGGCATAAAATTCCCTAGTAAGTTCCTGGTAACCATTCCCTAAATTCTCATTAAACAACTGTCATCCCTTTCAAACATAGCTGCTTTTATATCAAAATCAGCACAATTATCTTCCTCCAGGACTAGAGCCCTTTCCCTTATTACTCCTCTATTTTAAATTTTTTTCATATGCTTGGGCAGCCTTGGAATCTCTAAACCTATCCCTATCAAAACCCTTAACTGTTTGAGACTTCTTTTCTTCTTCAAGGCTTTTACTTCTTTCAGTTGATGGAGAATCAGGGATACTGATAGTAGCCACCCCTTTTCCTTTATCTTTTAGGGTTTTCTTCATACTTTCCTTTTCAATAATTCTTTCTGATTTTCAAAAAAGTCTTTGTGATCTTCTAGACATTGTGAATGTCCAGGATGGTATTTATAAAGCCTAAATGAGTACAAATGCATAAACAACACAATCACAACAAAATGAAAATATGAGATGAATAAATATGGTGGATGAAAGGAAATTTGAAATTGAAGTAATGAAATACAAAAATTCTAACTATAATCTAAAAGTAAGCATTGAAAAGATGGTACCTTTCAAAGGAATCCAGAGATTGTGCCTTTTCCTCTTCAAAACCCAAGGTTCCAATGTACAGAGTTAGGGTTTGTACGCTGAGAGGGTTTTATACTGTTGAACCCAATACATGAGGTATGCGTAATTACGCTAAACCTTGGGCGTATCAACACCCATATTAAATCATAACAAGTAGCATCAGGTATGAATCTCACTCAAGCGGACCATTATTCGCTTAAGTGAATAATAGGACCATGAATCAGGTTTAGTACAGGCACGATTAGGGAAGCTAGTTCGCTTAAGCGAAGAGAAAGTATCATGGGCACGCTTAAGCGCTAATAGACTACGCTCAAGCGACAAGCTTGAACAATAAGCTCTTAACTCTCTTAATCCCGAGCACGCTCAAGCGCACAGTTACCACGCTTAAGCGTGGAGGTATATACCACAGGTCTAAGGCTCACGCGTAAGCGCTAAAGTTTTTGCTCAAGCGCAAGGCATGAAATAGTGAGAGGTTTGGTGAAGGCAAGCTCACGCTTAAGCGTGAATTTACTCACTTAAGCGCAAGGCCAATTACATGAATCACGCTTAAGCGTGCAGTGGTCACGCTTAAGCGCAAGGCCAAATCAGAGCATATATTTCTTGATCACGCTTAAGCGTGATGGGCTAAGCTCAAGTGTGATATTCTCCATAAGGCACAAGGGATCACGCTTAGAGCGTGTAGGCATATGCTCAAGCGCCAATTTGGATTCAGAGGGTCAGATATTATTCGTCAAGCGCCCAAAAATTCGCCCAGACTACCAATTCTCTCGCTTAGGCGCAAGAAGACTCGCTCAAGCGAGTAGGCATAACAAAAGAATCATATGACTTCACTACCACGATCACTCTTAAGCGTGAATAATGCTCGCTCAAGCGTGAGGCATTTTCATGGATCACGCTCAGGCGCACACAGGCTTCGCTCAAGCACTAAACTATCAGGGATAACGTTGCTTCACTGAGACACTCACGCTTAAACTTACAGCCTCACGCTTAAGCGATAAATTTGGAACAGAAGTCTTCCAACTTCCTCAACCCCGATCACGCTCAAGCGTGAGGTGGGGCGCTCAGGCGTGAGGCACTAATACACGAGTCACGCTCAAAGCGTGAATTGTGTTTGAATATGCTTTTAGGTTAAATTATTTTGATAATGACAAAAGATATTGAAGAATCAAGCAAAAGGTTCAAAGTACAATGAAAAAAAGAATCAGACTTTTAAATTCACGCAGGCTAATCGATTACAAGACTCAAACTAATCGATTACAGGTGTTCTAGCTAAGACCTAATCGATTGCAACATCAAGACTAATCGATTACACAAGTTCTGTTTGTAAGCTAATCGATTGCACACATTAGCACAATCGATTAGCAAGTTGAGTATTTGAATTAAGAGCATCAGGTATACTCCCTAATTGATTACCAAGCTTGCATTGGCACTCACCATCTCAACAAAATGGGCATGGTATCTTTTACTGGTAGATGGATCTTCAAAAGTGATAGAATTCATGGAAGCAGTCCCTTTGAAGAAGACCATCCTACTCCCACTGTTGATTCCACACCTGCACCCCAAGGTGACCCATCCGCTCCGGCTGACCCTTTCACCTCCCTTTACGCCTATCTTGACCAGCACTTTGAACGCATTGACAACACTCTGCAACAATTCCAAATGACTAAGCAACAACACTTTGAACTTATGGAACAACGCTATGAAGAGCTGTCTCACAAAATTTCTGAACTTCACTTTTTTAATCTGGATAATTAGATCCCAGTTTCTCATGTTTTATTAGGATATTTTTGATTATGCTTTTCCATTCTACAAATTTCATTACATGTACCTTTCCTTTTCTATGAATGAATGCAATTTCCCCTTCAAATATTTCTCTATACTGCTTTATTTATTTTTGATGATTACAAAGGGGGAGAAAAAATATAAAATTGAAGTTCATCTAGAATCTGTTTTTATTGAATTTGAATATATGTTTTCAAAATAGGTTATAATCAAGAATCTGTTAAAAAAACAACAAGTGGTTAAAAACAATTACTTATCTCTATGATTTTAAAAGATAGCATAAACTCCTTTAGATAAGGGGGAGATATTTTTTTCAAAAGGATAAGTTGTGCAAATAATTCTAGAGATAACCTTAGTGATATCCTTAGAGATAATCATTTCAAATAATTCTGTTTGAACTAACACCCCAATAAGATGAACATTGTTTGTCATCATCAAAAAGGGGGAGAATGTGTTTGAATATGCTTTCAGGTTAAATTATTTTGATAATGACAAAAGATATTGAAGAATCAAGCAAAAGGTTCAAAGTACAATGAAAAACAGAATCAGACTTTCAAATTCATGCAGGCTAATCGATTACAAGACTCAAACTAATCGATTACAGGTGTTCTGTCAAGACCTAATCGATTACAACATCAAGCCTAATTGATTACACAAGTTCCGTTTGTAAGCTAATCGATTGCACACATTAGCACAATCGATTACCAAGTTGAGTATTTGAATTAAGAGCATCAGGTATACTCCCTAATCGATTGCAAGTATGCAACAATCGATTACCAAGACTCTGGAAGGTCACTAATCGATTACAAGACCAGGTCTAATCGATTATGAAAGTTCTGTTTGCTTACTAATCGATTGCAGGAAAGGCATAATCGATTACCATGCTACGATACACAATTAAATGCATCAGGTGCCACTCATAATCGATTACAAGACACTACATAATCGATTAGCAAGTCTCTGTTTCCAATCTAATCGATTACACAATAAGGTCTAATCGATTACCAACTGAATTACACTGAAGATTTCAAAGTGTAATCGATTACAACTCGAGGCGTAATCGATTACCATCGTGCCAGAAATTGGGGAAAAGTGTTTTAAGTGGAAAACTAGCTCATTTCTCCATTCCAACTCAAGCACCCATGCTGGGCAACGGCTCTAAAGACTCTAGGGCTCCTCTCCAAGGCCTATAAATGCAAAACTCCTTCAAGCTACTCAATGCAACAATCCAATCCATCAAAAGGAAATCAAATCTTGAGTCTTGTGAGTTCTATTTCTTTGTTTAGTTTCATTTTCTAAAACTTAGAGCTTATATTTGTAAATCCTCTCTTGTGAGAGTTAGAAATTGAGAGAGCTTTCAATTGTACATCAACTCTATTAAGAGAGTATATTGCTTGTAAACCAAACACCAAAACACTAAGGTTTTCACTCTAGGTTGAGTGGTTACAAAGGTTGGGGTTCAACCTTTGGGCATTGAGAGATTGTGAGATTAGGTGGGTTTCCCTTGTGCATATGAGAATTGGGTTCTTGAGTGTGGGACACTACGAGACAATTGCTCAAAGCTTGTATCTCAAATCTTCAATAGTGGAATCCTTTAAGTGGGTTGCTTGAAGGCGAGATGTACACCGGGTTGGTGGAACTTGTTAAATTGGTTTGCAAGCTCTTCTCCCTTATCCTCTTGCATTTACATATTGCATCTTGCTGGATTGTTAATATTGATTGCATTTTCACTCTTAAACTTGCTTGTATAACTAGTTTTGAAGTACTGTATACCAAGTGTTCGATAAATTGCCTTAATAACATTTATCCTTTGTCTAGCACTATTTCTTGCATTATACTCACTATCTCTTACACCAACACTTAACTTGTGAAAAAGGAACAAATTTCAAAGGCATTCCAAGAAAGGTTTTAAAACTTAATTCACCCCCCTTCTTGAGTATTGAGGCCACTTGATTAACAAGTGGTATCAGAGCTTGACTCTTGGTAGATCAAGCTTAACAGCTTCAAGAGAACAATAGCCTTAAATTCTCTAAATCTTTTTCCTGAGGGTGGTGTAACAAATAGACCTCCCGCTTTCAATGGTGAGGGTTACGCTTTTTGGAAAGAAAGAATGAAAATCTTTATGTAATCTATAGACTTGAAAGTTTGGAGTGCCATTGAAAATGGTCCTTTTCTACCAATGCATACTGTAGATGGTAAGCAAGTAGAAAAGTTGATGGATGATTGGACTAGCGAAGAAGAAAAGAAAGTCCAATATAATTATAAAGCCAAAAATCTAATCACTTTAGCTTTAGGCCCTGATGAATTCTTTAGAGTAGTAACATGTAAATCCGCCAAGGATATGTGGGATACCTTACAAATAACCCATGAAGGTACAAGTGATGTCAAAGACTCTAAGATTAGTACCTTAACTAGTCAATATGAAAGCTTTAGAGTAAATTTTAGAGAAACAATTGTTGATATGCAAAAGAGGTTCACACTTATTATAAATCATCTCATTACTCTTGGGAAGACTTACACTAACAAAGAACTTATTCATAAAGTGTTAAAAAGTCTCACTAGGGAATGGCAACCTCTAGTCACCGCCATCAAACAATCTCCTAGCATCAATGAAATGTCTCTCGCTACACTATTCGGTAAGTTACAAGAACAGGAACAAGAATTGAAAGAATTAAGGATGGTGGAAGAGGAAGAAAAATCTTCCAAGATCTCTCAAGGCCACTTCTATCAATGAAGAAGAATCTGGTAGTGAGCTTGATGAAGAAGAAGAATTTGGATTGTTTGTGAAATGTTTCGGGAAATTCATGAGGAATAAACAATTTCAAAAGGGCTTCAAATCTCAAGGTAAGAAACCTACCTCTAATAAAAACTCTTCTTCACTAAACTGTTTTGAATGTGGAAAGGAAGGACACTTCAAGATAGATTGTCCAAACCTAAAGAAGAAAAACAAAGATAGAAAGGGAAAGAGAAGAACATATATCGCATGGGATGACAACGAAGTAAGTAGCTCGGATGAGTCAGAAAATGAAGAAGCAAACCTTTGCCTTATGGCCAATCACCAAGATGAAGACAATGAGGTAAATTTTCATGACTTAGATAAAGAAGAACTACTTGATGCTCTTGAAGAATTGTATGATAAATTTATAAAGGTTTCTAATAAACATAAATTATATAGGAAGACTATTGATACTCTTGAAATGCATCTAGTAGAGCTTAATAAAGAAAATGAATTTTTGAAAAAGGAAGTTGCAAATGTTCAAGCATGCTCCAAGAATAATCCTTGTAATTTTGTAAAGAAATGTGACATCCTAGAAACCAAGGTCTTAGACTTAAATAAAGCCTTAGAGAAGTTTACTAATGGTAGAGATAATTTGAATGTATTACTTGGAAATCAAAGATGCATTTTTGACAAAATGGGATTAGGATATAATTTTACCAAAAAGGAAAAGCATTACAAAAACTTCTTTGTACCACCTAGAAAATCTTCATCACCATTCACTAAATGCAATCATTGTGGTGCTAAAGGACATAAAGCTTTAAATTGCCATATTAGAAAGCTTGGACCAAAAATGATGAGAAAGGTGTGGGTTCCTAAAGGAACACTACCACAAACTAACCAAAAAGGACCCAACATAAAATGGGTACCAAGTTCTCTAACTTAACATGTTTTGTAGGTATGCTTTAAAGTAAGTAGCACCTATTGGTATTTGGATAGTGGGTGTTCAAAACACATGACGGGAGACAAAAGCAAGTTCATATCATTCACTACACGAAATAAAGGATTTGTTACATATGGAGACAACACAAAGGGAAGAATTTTAGGAATCGGAAACATTGGTAAAAATTCTTCCACTTCTATAAATGATGTGCTATATATTGAGGGACTTAAGCATAACTTGCTTAGCATTAGTCAATTATGTGATAAGGGCTACAAAATTGTCTTTGAATCAAATTGTTGCATAATTGAAAATAAGTTGAACAAGGAAGTAAAGTTCATTGGTCAAAGAGTTGATAATATTTATATGATTAATCTTGATTGTCTTGCTTCAAGTGATGTGCAATGCTTCATAACTAAAGAAGATGAATCATGGCTATGGCATAGAAGAATTGCTCATATTCATATAGACCACTTAAACAAACTTGTTTCAAAAGATTTAGTAATTGGTTTACCAAAGCTGAAATTTGAAAACAAATTTTGTGATGCTTGCCAAAAGGGAAAACAAGTAAAGGTCTCTTTTCAAGCCAAAAATATTGTTTCAACAACTAGACCTTTACAACTCTTACACATTGATTTATTTGATTCTTCAAAAACCAAAAGTTTTGGTGGAAATTATTATGGTCTTGTGATTGTGGATGATTATTCTAGGTATACATGGACATTGTTTCTTACTCACAAAAATGAAGCATATCATGCATTTAAGAAACTTGCCAAGGTCATACAAAATGAACAAAACTTGAAAATAGCATCCATTCGAATGGATCATGGGGGAGAATTTGAAAATCAATCTTTTGAAAAGTTTTACGAAAAATTACGAAAAATTTGGCATTGAACATAATTTTTCAGCTCCAAGAACTCCTCAACAAAATGGGTGTGTTGAAAGGAAAAATTGATCTTTAGTGGAACTCACAAGAACTATGCTAAATGAAAGTAATATTGCAAAACACTTTTGGGCCGCCGCGGTTAATACCGCTTGCCATGTTATGAACCAATGTTTGATAAGGCCTATTTTAAAGAAAACCCCCTATGAGCTTTATAAAGGAAGAAAATCAAATATTTCTTATTTTCATGTATTTGGATGCAAATGTTTTATTTTAAACAATGGAAAAGAAAATCTCAGCAAATTCGATGCAAAATCTGAGGAAGCAATATTCTTAGGTTATTCATCCACTAGTAAAGCATATCGACTCTTTAACAAATGAACTTGTACAATTGAAGAATCTATACATGTCAAATTTGATGAACTTAACCAAAATCCTCTGAGAAAGGAAATTGATGATCTTGTAGGTACTTTCAAAGAAATGAACTTGGAAGATGAAGAAGAAAACAATAATGAAGGAGATACATCTCATAATGAAGGAGATACACCTCAACAAAAGGAGTGGATCACCATGAAGAATCATCCCTTGGACAATATCATAGGTGATATAACAAACGGTGTAAGTACTCAAAATGCTATTAGAAATACATGCAATCACTTAGCTTTTGTATCATAAATAGAACCCAAAAATATTGATGAAGCTATTATTGATGAACATTGGATGTTGGCCATGCAAGAAGAATTAAACCAATTTGAAAGAAATAAAGTTTGGGAACTTGTGCCAAGACCCAATGATTACCAAATAATAGGTACTAAATGGGTATTTAGAAACAAGCTAGATGAAAATGGAATCATCACTAGAAATAAAGCTAGGTTAGTGGCCAAAGGTTACAATCAAGAAGAGGGTATAAATTATGAAGAAACATATGCTCCTGTAGCTAGGTTAGAAGCTATTAGACTATTGTTAGCCTTTGCATGTTGTAGAGATTTCAAATTGTACCAAATGGATGCCAAGAGTGCTTTCTTGAATGGATACATTCAAGAAGAAGTATATGTTGATCAACCTCCTGGTTTTGAAAACTATCAATTTCCAAACCATGTTTTCAAACTAAGAAAGGCTTTATATGGTTTAAAACAAACTCCAAGAGCTTGGTATGAAAGGTTGAGCAAATTTCTTTTAGAAAACACTTTTAAAAGAGGAAAGGTTGACATAACATTATTCATCAAGCACAAAAAGAATGACATACTATTGGTTCAAGTATATGTGGATGATATCATTTTTGGTGCTACTAATGAACTACTTTGCAAAGAGTTTGCTAAGTTAATGCAGGATGAATTTGAAATGTCCATGATGGGAGAACTTACATTCTTTCCTTGGGCTATAAATTAAGTAAACAAAAGAAGGTACTTTCATTAGTCAATCCAAATACTGCAAGAAGTTGCTTAGGAAATTCAATATGGACAAGGAAAATGAAATTGCCACTCCTATGAGCATATCTTGCAACTTGGACAAAGATGAGAAAGGTAAAGATGTAAAAATTACCAAATATCTAGGTATGATTGGATCTTTACTCTATCTTACTGCAAGTAGACTGGATATAATGTTTGTCGTTTGCATGTGTGCTAGATGTCAAGCATGTCCAAAATAATCACACCTCACTGCTGTAAAACGAATAATGAAATATCTTGTTGGAACTCTAAATGTAGGTCTTTGGTATCCTAAAGGTGTTGAATGTACTCTTATAGGATATTTTGATGTTGATTTTGCTGGATGTAAACTTGATAGGAAAAGCACTAGTGGTACATGTCATTTTCTTGGTAGCTCTCTTGTTTCCTGGCATAGCAAGAAACAAGTAAGTGTTGCTTTATTAACAACTGAGGCAGAATATGTTGTAGCCGAAAGTTACTGTGCTCAAATTCTTTGGATGAGGTAACAACTTCTTGACTTTGGTGTTATATTAGACCATGTGCCTCTTAAATATGACAATACTAGTGCCATTAATATTTCAAAGAATCCTGTCATGCATTCAAGGACCAAGCATATAGAGATAAGACATCATTTTATTAGAGATCATGTATTAAAGGGTGATTGCATGCTTGAACATGTTGAAACTTCTAAGCAACTAGCTGATATCTTCACCAAACCACTTGTAAAGGAACAATTCATACATATTAGAAGAGAATTAGAAATCCTAGATATTTTAAATTGTGTTTGAACATTGAATGATTTTGATAATTTCATGATTTACAATATGCTTGTTGAGCAAATAATTGATTAATGATTGATATATGGAATGGTTGATGATTTGTTTGAAAAACTATGAGCGTTAAGCATTTCTGGGCAGACCCTAATCAATTACCCAGCCTCATATAATCGATTAGAAACTTTCTGTTTCATGTCTAATCGATTACCATCTCATATCTAATCGATTACGAACTCTCTGTTTCATGTCTAATCGATTACACACTCTTGTATAATCGATTACTCACTTGCTGTTTCATACTCAATCGATTAGCTCCTTAATCTAATCGATTACAGACATTTGATCTTCCTCATAATCGATTAGAAACTCATCCTAATCGATTGCCAAGATCCTGTTTTTAACACAATCAATTACATACTTCACCCTAATCGATTTCCCCTATGCAAAAACGTTCAGAAAACATACCCTAATCGATTAGCCTATGAGCCTAATCGATTAGCCTCGTATAAGGAGCAGATTTTCTGCAGAATCTAAGTGAAATTCATTGGCCCAATCCTCACTCACCTCATTAACTCCTATTTCTCATTTCTAGACCCTATTTTTACCCTATAAATACCCCTGCTTCCACTCTTCCATCTCACACCTCCAAATACCTCTCCTCCCTTCAAATTCTTGGTATCTCTCATTCTCTTCATCTTTACTTCATCATCCACAATTTCTTCCTCTAGAACAGTGAAGAGGGCTAGGTCCTCCATGAACCAACCCAACAACCCACTTGACTTCTCTAGATTCTTTTCCACTCCAAGAGACCTCCAAAATTTCATCAAGAAATTTTCGGAGAAAGATATCATAACTCCACACTACATTGATGCCCAAGTCTTTGAGAATCCTTGTTTCACCTTCACCCAACTTCTTCACCACTACAACCTTCTTCTATTCCCAACTCTTAAGGAAGAATTTTACTATCCAGAATTGATGAGGGTCTTTTTCTGTAACCTCAAACTTGTTGATGTCATATTAGATGCTAGAGTCAAGAATATGACTCTAAAAATCACAAACCAACAGCTTGCTGAAATCACCGAAATTCCCCTTAATGATGCTAAATTTGCCGGTGGAAATATGGAAGATGAGTGGGATTTCAATCCTATTTTTGCACGCCAATCCCTTTGGAAAGCCAACCGTCCACTAAGTAATCATAAACTGGTAGGGCACTTAACTCTCAACAACCGTCTTCTCCACTTTTTCTTGGTTAAACTTCTTGTTCCCCGCGGTGGTAATTATGCTTTAGTTGAGGAAGATGATGTTCTTATAATGTGGGCCATCATCAACCAAAAGGACATCAACTGGATTCAACTCCTTAAGCTCCACATGCTCAAATCCAAGGAGCAACACAAACTGCCTTATGCCATTCTGCTCACAAAAATTTTCAAGGCATATGGGGTAGACATGGCTGGTGAACTCTTTGAGAAGGTACCCTCCTAAGCTTGCATTGGCACTCACCATCTCAACAAAATGGGCATGGTATCTGTTGCTGGTAGATGGATCTTCAAAAGTGATAGAATTCATAGAAGCAGTCCCTTTGAAGAAGACCATCCTACTCCCACTGTTGATCCCACACCTGCACCCCAAGGTGAACCATCCGCTCCGGCAGACCCTTTCACCTCCCTTTACGCCAATCTTGACCAGCGCTTTAAACGCATTGACAACACTCTTCAACAGTTCCAAATGACAGAGCAACAACACTTTGAACTTATGGAATAACGCTATGAAGAGCTGTCTCACAAAATTTCTGAACTTCACTTTTTTAATCCGGATAATTAGATCCCAATTTCTCATGTTTTATTAGGATGTTTTTTATTATGCTTTTCCATTCTGCAAATTTCATTACATGTACCTTTCTTTTTCTATAAATGAATGCAATTTCCCCTTCAAATATTTCTCTATACTGCTTTATTTATTTTTGTTGATTACAAAGGGGGAGAAAAATTAAAAAATTGAAGTTCATCTAGAATCTAATCTTATTGAATTTGAATCTGTTTTCAAAATAGGTTATAATCAAGAATCTGCTAAAAAAACAACAAGTGGTTAAAAGCAATTACTTATCTCTATGATTTTAAAAGATAGCATAAACTCCTTTAGATAAGGGGGAGATATTTTTTTCAAAAGGATAAGTTGTGCAAATAATTCTAGAGATAACCTTAGAGATATCCTTAGAGATAATCATTTCAAATAATTCTGTTTGAACTAATACCCCAATAAGATGAACATTGTTTGTCATCATCAAAAAGGGGGAGAATGTGTTTGAATATGCTTTCAGGTTAAATTATTTTGATAATGACAAAAGATATTGAAGAATCAAGCAAAAGGTTCAAAGTACAATGAAAAACAGAATCAGACTTTCAAATTCACGTAGGCTAATCGATTATAAGACTCAAACTAATCGATTACAGGTGTTCTGTCTAAGACCTAATTGATTGTAACATCAAGACTAATCGATTACACAAGTTCTATTTGTAAGCTAATTGATTGCACATATTAGCACAATCGATTACCAAGTTGAGTATTTGAATTAAGAGTATCAGGTATACTCCCTAATCGATTCCAAGTATGCAACAATTGATTACCAAGACTCTGGAAGGTCACTAATCGATTACAAGACTAGGTCTAATCGATTATGAAAGTTCTGTTTGCTTACTAATCGATTGTAGGAAAGGCATAATCGATTACCATGCTACGATACATAATTAAATGCATCAGGTGCCACTCACAATCGATTACAAGACACTACATAATCGATTAGCAAGTCTCTATTTCCAATCTAAACAATTACACAATAAGGTCTAATCGATTACCAACTGAATTACATTGAAGATTTAAAAGTGTAATCGATTATAGCTTGAGGCGTAATCTATTACCATCATGCCATAAATTGGGGAAAAGCGTTTTAAATGGAAATCCAACTCATTTCTCCATTCCAACTTAAGCACCCATGCTGGGCAACGGCTCTGAAGACTCTAGGGCTCCTCTCCAAGGCCTATAAATGCAAAACTCCTTCAAGCTACTCAATGCAACAATCCAATCCATCAAAAGGAAATCAAATCTTGAGTCTTGTGAGTTCCATTTCTTTATTTAGTTTCATTTTCTGAAAATTAGAGCTTATATTTATAAATCCTCTCATGTGGGAGTTAGAAATTGAGAGAGATTTCAATTGTACATCAACTCTATTGAGAGAGTATATTGCTTGTAAACCAAACACCAAAACACTAAGGTTTTTATTCTAGGTTGAGTGGTTACAAAGGTTGGGGTTCAACCTTTGGGCATTGAGAGATTATGAGATTAGGTGGGTTTCCCTTGTGCTTGTGAGAATTGGGTTCTTGAGTGTGGGACACTAGGAGAAAATTGCTTAAAGCTTGTATCTCAAATCTTCAATAGTTGAATCCTTTAAGTGGGTTGCTTGAAGGTAAGACGTACACTGGGTTGGTGGAACTCGTTAAATTAGTTTGCAAGCTCTTCTCCCTTATCCTCTTGCATTTACATATTGTAGCTGGCTGGATTGTTAATATTGATTGCATTTTCACTCTTAAACTTGCTTGAATAACTAGTTTTGAAGTACTGCATACCAAGTGTTTGATAAATTGCCTTAATAACATTTATCCTTTGTCTAGCACTATTTCTTGCATTATACTCACTATCTCTTGCACCAACACTTAACTTATGAAAAAGGAACAAATTTCAAAGGCATTCCAAGAAAAGTTTTAAAACTCAATTCACCCCCCTCTTGAGTATTGAGGCCACTTGATTAACATGAATGGCTAAGCTTAAGCATGGAATTCATCTATCAGGCACCAGTGATCATGCTTGGAGCGTGTAAGCATACGCTCAAGCGCACAAAGCAATTATGTAACAAAGTGAGTACCGCCTCAATCACACTTAAGCGCAAGGTGTAACAGGGCCATGCACATCATGATTATGCTTAAGCGTGATGCTCCTAGCTTAGGCGCGAAAGTTTGCTATGTATCACGCTTTAAGCATGAATGACCAAGCACAAGCGCAAGAATCAGAATGAAGGGTCACGCTCAAGCATGGACCCGAGCTCGCTTAAGCGCGAGGCTCACACAAAGTCACACTCAGGCGTGAGAAAGTTACACCCATGCGAACAGACACACGTACAGGAGGAAAAATCACGCTTCAAGCGTAACTAAGTCACGCTCAAGCGCCACAGGTACCTAATTCTAATCCTAGCTAATGGATTTATAAGTATGTACACTAGAAATTAAGCGTATGAACGCTCATACTTTATTATAAAATTTTACAAGATTATTCACACCTTGATCAAAATGTTTAGTTTTCCTTTATTAATTCCAACACAAAACACAACATGCAACAACCAAAATGTAGGGATGCCTCCCTCAAGCGCTTCTTTAAGGTCACTAGTTTAACCTTCTGACATCTAAGAAGATGCCTGCAACAGCATGGAGGTTTTCTGCCTATCAAACTCTCCTCCAAAGTAGAGTTTGAGTCTCTGGCCATTCACTTTAAAAGTTTTATCAGTGGTTGGTTCTTTTAACTCAATTCCACCATGAGGGAAGACCTCATTCACAATAAAAGATCCAGACCACTTGGATCTGAGTTTTCCTGGAAAGAGTCTCAGCCTAGAATTAAACAACAACACCTTATCATCTTTTTGAAACTCTTTTCTATTTATCCACTTATCATGCCACCTCTTAGTTTTCTCCTTATAGATTAAGGCACTCTGATAAACATTGAGCCTGAACTCCTTAAGTTCATGGAGTTTTAGAACTCTTTCCTCTTGATATTGGTTAAAATCCATGTTTAACAGCTTTGTGGCGCACCATGCCTTATGTTCTAACTCCATAGGAAGATGGCAAGCCTTACCATATACCAACTGATAAGGAGACATGCCAATTGGAGTTTTAAATGCTGTCTTATAGGCCCACAATGCATCATTTAATCTCACAGACCAATCCTTCCAAGATTTCCCTACCACTTTCTATAATATCCTCTTAATTTCTCTATTAGAAAGCTCAACCTGTCCACAAGTTTGTGGATGATATGGAGTAGATACCTTATGCAGTACGTTATAGTGTCTCAGGGCTTTTTCCATGATTCTATTGTAGAAATATGACCCTCCATCACTAATGAGGACTCTAGGGACTCCAAATCTAGAGAAAATGTTCTTCTTTATAAACCTAAGCACCACATGTGCATCATTGGTTCTGGTAGGGATTGCCTCCACCCACTTAGAGACATAATCCACAACAACAAGAATATATTCATTAGAGAATGACTTTAGGAATGGTCCCATGAAGTCGATGCCCCAAACATCAAATAACTCCACAACTAAAATATTTGTCAAAGGCATGCCAGCTTTAGCAGAGAGGTCTCCACTTCTTTGACACTTATCACACCTTTGCACATATACTTTAGCATCCTGAAAAATTGTTGGCCAATAAAAGCCATATTGTAACATTTTTGCTGCTGTTCTGGAGGCACCATGGTGTCCTCCATAATAGGAGTCATGGCAGTGCCATAAGATTCTTTCTTGCTCTGATTCAGGCACACATCTCCTGATAATTCCATCTACTCCTATCTTATAAAGAAATGGATCATCCCATAGAAAAGTTTTACTGTCATGAAAGAATTTTTTCATCATTTGGAATGTCCACCTTTCAGGTACCACAGAGGCACTTTTAAAGTTAGCCATATCAGCATACCATGGCCCTGTGATAATTGTCATTAGCCTCTCATTTGGGAATTCCTCTTTAATTAAGATAGAATCAGATTCACCCTCCAGACGAGAGAGTTGATCAGCAACTGAATTCTCTACTCCCTTTTTATCTTTTATTTCTAAATCAAACTCTTAGAGTAAAAGAACCCACCTGATCAACCTTGGCTTTGATTCTTTTTTAGCTAGCAAGTACTTGATTGCTGAATGATCTGTATACGTAATGACCTTAGCACCAATCAAGTAAGCTCTAAATTTATCAAATGCATACACCACAGCAAGCATTTCTTTTTCAGTGGTGGTGTAATTTATTTGATTCTTATTCAGCATTTTGCTAGCATAATAAATGACATGTTTTAATTTTTCTTTCTTTTGTCCTAGCACAGCTCCTATAGCAAAGTCACTTGCACCATACATTAGTTCAAATGGTAAAGACGAATTAGGTGCTACAAGGATTGAAGCTGTTACTAATCTTTGTTTCAAATTTTCAAAAGCCTTGACACATTTTTCATCAAAAACAAAAGCATAATCTTTCACAAGTAAATCAATCAAAGGCTTAGCTATTTTTGAAAAATCTTTTATAAATCTCCTATAGAAGCCAGTACATCCTAAGAAACTCCTCACTCTTTTCACATTGATTGGAGGAAGAAGTTTTTTAATGATATCAATCTTGGCTCTATCTACTTCAATGCCCTCAGGAGAGATTTTATGGCCAAGGACTATCCCTCCTCTAACCATAAAGTGACATTTTTCCCAGTTGAGAACAAGGTTAGTCTCTTGACATCTCACCAATACCTTAGATAGGTTGCTGAGACATATATCAAAACTGCTTCCAAACATAGAGAAGTCATCCATAAATACCTCAATGAAATTCTCTTCCATGTCCCCAAAAGTTGCAAGTATACACCTTTGAAAAGTTGCTGGTGCATTACATAAACCAAATGGCATACGCCTATATGCATAGATTTCATAAGGACAGGCAAAGGCCGTCTTCTCTTGATCTTTTGGATCAACCATAATTTGGTCGTAACCTGAATATCCATCAAGGAAGCAGTAATACTCATGACCTGACAGCCTCTCAAGCATTTGGTCTACAAATGGCAAAGGAAAATGGTCTTTTCTAGTGGAGTCATTAAGCCTTCTATAATCTATGCACATTCTCCAACTTGTAGTTGGTCTAGTGGCAATGACTTCACCTTCCTCATTCTTAACAGTGGTCATCCCTCCTTTCTTAGGCACCACTTGGACTGGACTAATCCAAGCGCTGTCCGAGATAGGGTAGATGATCCCAGCATCAAGAAGTTTAACCACCTCTTTCCTTACAACCTCTTTCATTATGGGGTTCAATCTTCTTTGTGGCTGAACAACAGGGGAATAGTCATCCTCCATCAAAATTTTATGCATTCAAAATGATGGACTAATTCCCTTTAAATCAGAAATGTTCCAACCAATAGTAGATTCATGTTTTCTTAAAACCCCTATCAATTTTTCTACATCCTCATCGTTTAATTCAGCATTAATGATTACAGGATGTGATTCATTATCTCCTAAGAAAACATATTTTAAATGAGAAGGAAAAGGTTTTAAATCAATTTTTTCTTTAAACACTTCCTTACCTTTCTCAAGTTCAGTATTATTCAAATTTCCTTTCTTTTTATTTTCTAATTCACCTACTTCATATGCTTCTAGTAGGCTCAGCAACTCATTATGTGAATCATTTAACTCCTCAGTCTCAGAGTCAAAATCATCCTCAAGAAATGCTTATAAAACCTCTTCTTTAGTTTTTAACAGCATAGGAGTCTTATAACTTTTAATTTCTTCAAGCATAAAACAATCCATTTTCTCAGCTAGATATTTCATAGCATTAAAGACATTAAAAGTTACCTGCTCCTCTTGAAATCTCAACATGAGCTCTCCCTTCTTTATATCAATTAAAGCTCTTCCTGTAGCTAAGAAGGGTCTTCCTAAAATCAAAGGAATTTCTCTATCAGCTTCTATATCTAACACTACAAAATCTGCTGGAAAGATGAACTTATCTACCTTAACTAACAGATCTTCCAACATCCCATGAGGATATTTGATAGACCTATCAGCCAACCGCAAAGACATGTGAGTTGGTTGCAGGTCGTTAATTCCTAACTTCCTCATTAAAGACAAAGGCATCAAGTTTATGCTAGCCCCAGATCATATAAAGCACTTCCTACATGAACATCCCCTATTGCATAAGGTATTGTAAAAGATCCAGGATCTTCTAGATTTTGAGGGAGTTTCTTTGAATAATTGCACTGCATTCTTAAGTGAGAGCAATCATCTCATCTCCCTTAAGCTTTCTCTTCTTAGACAGAAGTTCTTTTAAAAATTTAGCATATGAAGGCATCTCTTGCAATGCCTCAACAAAGGGAATATTTATGTGAAGCTTTTTAAACACATCCAAGAACTTAGCAAACTTCTGCTCCTCTATTCGTTTCTTAAATCTATATGGAAATGAAGCATTCTTTAATATCTTTGGAGTTAGCTTGACAGCTTCCTCCAAGATCAAATCAATCTTTTTCTTTTTGTTTTGATGAACTTGATTTTCTTTTTCTTTTTCTAATTCCTTTTTGTTTTCAGTTTTATCAACATCTTGCTCACTTTCCTGCATTATTTCTTTGGTTGTTTCTTTTTCTAAACTCACTTCATGACTTGGAGGTAGGAGAAGAGTTTTCCCACTCCTAGTAGTTATCGCTTTGCAATGTTCCCTAGGATTTACCTCAGTATCTCCAGGAAAATTGTCGGCTTGTCTCTCAGCTAATTGTTTTGACAGCTGTCCAACCTGATTTTCTAAATTTTGAATGGACGCTTCTTGATTTTTACAGCTGGCTTGAGTGGCCTGAATGAATTGAGATAGAACATTCTCAAGTTCAGATTTTTCTTTAGAGGGAGGGGGAAGAGATTGTTGTCTATTTGTGATTTGATTTTGTGGCATGTTTTGATTCAAATGTGGAACTTTCTGCCATGAAAAATTGGGTTAATTCCTATAGTTAGGATTAAAGGAATTAGAGGAATAATTCCTTTGAAATTATTGCTGCCCTATGTAATTCACTTGCTCAACAGGCACATTTGGATCACACATGCCATTTTCATGATCTCCACCACAAAAATCATAACTTATTATACAAACTTGACTAGGCTTTTGAAGTTCTAAAATCTGTACACTTAATTTCTCCAAAGCCTGAGTCATCAACTTACTTTGAGCCAAATAATCATCATGTGCTTCTAATTCTAATATCCCTCTTTTAGGGATTTGGCTCCTTTCACTAACTAAACATTCATTTGAAGCCATTACATCAATCAATTCTATAGCCTCTTCAACTGTTTTGGTGGTCAATGAACCTCCAGCTGAGGCATCAATCAAGACCCTAATTATTGGTCTTACACCATTATAGAATATGGTAACTTGCTGCACATCAGGAATCCTATGGTGAAGACATTTCCTTAAACTCTCTTTATACCTATCCCATGCTTCCATTAGAGATTCACCCCCTCTCTGCTGGAAACAAGTGATTTCAGTTCACAACTTAGCATACTTGGAAGGAGGGAAATATTTATTCAGAAATTTTCTTTGTAAATCCTCCCAAGTAGAGATACTACCTCTTGGTTGGCTTTTCAACCAAGCCTTAGCCCTGTCCCTTAAAGAAAAATGAAATAATCTCAGTCTTATTGCCTCTTCAGGGACTCCATTCATTTTTATAGTGTCACAGATTTAGACTAAGGTTGATAGATGCAAATTTGGATCCTCAACCTCACTTCCTCTAAATTGATCATTTCTAACCAACTACAGCAAAGCTGGTTTGAGTTCAAAGTTATTAGCTGCAATTGGAGGCCTAAGGATGCTAGATTGCGATCCTTCTTCAGTAGGCCTAGAGTAGTCACCTAGTGTAACTCTCCTCTGTTCCATTTCTTGCTATTCTTTTTGCTTTTTCTCCTTTCTAAGCTTACGCTTTAATAAATCAATATCAGGATCAAAGAAGAAAGGCTCTCCTCTGTTCCTTGACTGCATACACCAACTATTAGACACTAGCAATTCAAAGCTACTGATACTACTACACACAAACTACTACTATACTACAAACGATAATTAAACTGCTACTAAATACAAAAACAAAATTAAACGGTTTAGTCTAGTACCGGTCCAAGGATTGTTGATATAACTCAATAATCCCCGGCAACGGCGCCATTAACTTGATTGGTAAATCTTGAGCCATTAACATGGTGTGAAAATCTTGAATTATATCGACTTATTGGGTGACTCTCAGAGGATTTATTTTCTTTTGGCAAGCGCACTAATCGTTAAATTTGTAATATATTTGATCGTCCCACAGGGATTGAGGTAATTACTGCAATCTTGGACTAGCACAAGCTGAACCAACACAAGCAGATACAATTCATTCTTTTTTTGTTGTTTTATATTTTCTAAGTTTTTATATTTTCAGAAACAATATAGGAGATGAAATATGATTAATGGAAGATAGGTTAGGATTACTTTAGCGTACAACTTCATCAAGGAACATGCAATCAAGGTTTAATTAAGTTTTAGATGCAAGAGGACAATTCACAGATGGTTAATCCCTAATCCCTTAGGTAATTAACACTAATTCCTAAGCATTAAACCCTAATCCCTTAGGTGTTCAGTGACAGAGAAATCTAATGTGAAATTGGGGGTTGAACCCTAACTATTCACCTAATTACTAGGCCTGAATTAGTTAGGAAGCTAGAAGTTACCTAAGCCTCAACCATGATTCCTCACTGGTGAGATTCTACATTTGGATCTGAATTTGTCAATTCAGCAGAGTAGATCCACTTCTTAGCTTGTTCTCCTCTTACTTCAGAAGATAATTTCCTCAATGCAGCTTCAAGATTCCATCGGGAGCTTCAGCAATCCCAACCCTAGGGGTTTAGAAACCCATAGGAATGCATTCTATCGAAGGAACATGGAGAGACATAGACGAGAGAATTTAGAGAGAGAAAAGAATTAGAGAGAGATTAAAAATGTGAAAAATAAATCGTCTTATTGTTTCTGTGTGTTCTCTCTCTCTTTTTTCTTACAGAGTATGTACAAGTATATATAGACATCTAACTAACTAACTAACTTAATTAATTACAAAGAAAACTTAATTAATAATTAACTAACTAAACTAAATACATAATTACAGGGAAATAATTAATTATGTATATTACTTAAATTACTAAGGTACAGCAAAAACCAGCAACGGATACATAACTAATTAAAGCGGACTGCAGCACTTCACTTGGAGGGAAAAATAACGAACTGCACAACCAACTTCACGCTTGAGCATGACTAACTAGTGCTTAAGCGTGAGTGTTAAATTCAGGGTGCAGGGAAGTCACGCTTAAGCGTGACTATGGTCCGCTTGAGCGTGGTCGCGTTACTTTGATGCATGCATGAAGTTTTACGTAGATTGCAAGGCTCACGCTTAAGCGTGGCTTTCATGCGCTTGAGCGTGGATTTCCTTTTTGACTTCACGCTTGGGTGAGGTACTCCCTCGCTTGAGCTTGATCGTGTCCTTTATCCTGCAAAATGCGAACAAATAAATGCCTAGTGTATGTACGCTGGCTGTCTAGCGTATGTACGTTGGGTTAGTGAGTTTACAAATAAACATAATTCCTTATTGTAACACTCTATTTACTTGCAACTAATAATTCCAAAAATATGAGAAAATTTTTCACAAAAGCAGTCACGTATTATTCGATATAGAAGGAAGCAGGCAAGGGAAGAATGAAGAGCATTCACACGCATATGGCAACCTACAGAGAAGCTAAGACTGGGACCGGCGCATTGGGTTTATCGTAACACACCAGCACCTGGGCGGATTACACAACATCGTTTGCTCGCTCAGACGGGGTCTGACACCGTCTAGACGGAGTATGGTAGCACAACAGCGGATAGAGGGGATTTCACAAGGAAGCTTTTTCATGAGTAACACTGGTCATTTAGTGGGAGGGAATAGGTAAGGGAAGAGAGAAGGGGGTGTACATATGCGGTAGTAGGTTGTGGAGGAAGGAGAAGCCCGGACTCACTCTGCCCAACTCAACTAGGTACGACAACGTCTGGGCGGACTCGACCACAACGTTCAAGCCGGATTGCAAATGGGATGGTAGGCGAGGAATAAAAGAATATACACACGTATGACAATCAGAGGAGGGAGCAAGGCTGGGACCGACCCGCACTGTCCAGCGAAACACAGCAGCGCCTGGGCGAAGACTAAGATAACACAGACTCGCTCAAGCGAGGTCCGACGCCGCCTGAGCGAAGCATAACAATGTAACCACGGAAGGAGGAAGTAATTACACCGCCGTCCAGTACGGCAAGGCACAACAACGCCTGGACGGACTACATCACAACGCCCACTCACTCAGGCGATGTCCAACACCGCCCAGCGAGACATAATAATGCGACAACGGAGGACGGAGGTACATAGGCGGAGTCTCACGTTGATATCTTCTCGCTTCAGCATGGTTCCACGCGCTTGGGCGAACCGCCCTAGTTACTTGGGCGAGGTATGACACCGCCTAAGCGAGATCAACACAACGCCCCTCCAACACAAACACAAGGTAATTTCTCAATCGGATAAGGACAAGGGTTCACTCGGTAAGGGCCGCCCTCACTTTCACCCGGGAGTCCTCTCATCAGGCCTTACACAATACTCGTTCATCCAAGGTATTTTACTCAGAGTTCATCATCGTTCAAACAAGAAGGCATAGCCATTCGCAGTTCCACTCGGAGTTGACTCCCCAACCACGTCCACTCGGAAATCGTTAATTGAGCAGTGTTCTAACCATCAGCATCCTTCAAAACACGACCACTCGGATACAACCTATTGTACGTACCTAATTATGCACTCGGAATACGTCATTCATTCCTCAACACCTGTTATCAACATAATACCTGTATATATATATGAACATGCACTCGGTTTACAATGACTCAATTACCTATACGCATATATACATATATATTCATGTTCATTACACCACACTGTTATTACGAGCCGGCCAAGGCTACAACTGACGAACATGACACATACAAAATAAACACTTGTGGTCGGAGTACCCCTCACTCGGACCTGAGACCTTATCATCACTTCAGAATCCAACCTGCATACATACTGAAAAATGGTGCAGGGGTGAGCATCTTAAATTTTAAATGACAGATACCGACTCAGGTTGCCTCACAATTATACGACAATATATATATACACACAATTATACATGGCAACAGTTATAGTCAGAGTAGCATCAATCAAACAGGACATACGAAAGACTCTTACCGATCGGAATCCACCAATTGTCACTCGGCCTTATGCACGCATCAATTCAACAACATTAACATACGATAATCAGTGACTTAATAACAATACCCATGGATCAGAACGCATATGTTAAATATTTCTCAATCAGAATTCAACAATTTTTACTCGGCTACACACCTAACATTTCAATAACACTGATATATATATATATATATATATATTTTTTCATGAAACAGGATTCACTTAGCATCCAAGGCAGGTTCACATGGAATAATTCACTCGGACATACACATTCATCATCTCACTAACATTTCGCATGCGCAACCAATTCCAACATTGTCAACAGATAATAAACACATATTATTTCACTCGGTTCTGCATTCGTGTGTATCGGTTTAGACGTTGCAACGTAGGCTCTCAGCCTTTTTACACATAGCTCTCAGCTATCAAATCAGCTCCCAGCTGCTTGGCCATTTTACAGGTACCCAACCGTTTGCCCACAGGTGACACCAGCGCTCTCAGCGCCAACGGAGGTGTTCACAGGCAGCCCGAGTCCCACTCAAGGGCTACCTTGAGTCTCACTCAAGGATTTTATAGCGTCCCACGCTTTAAAAACCGATGGTAGTGTCCCACACTACGTGCTCTCAGCACAAACGCATCCCATGCGCCACACGCGGATTCATCACACACACACAGAGTTCATATACACGGCCATACATGCATCTCATGCAATCAGCATCATACATCATCAGCATTCAAATGGCACATGCATCTCATGCAATCAATGCTGGACATTAACAGTACTCCACACACAACATTTAACTCATGCACACATCCTCTTATTCAATCACACATCTTTCACATGCAGTCGGTAATACATATCATCAGGACTCCGCATGTTAATTCAACACACACAGCTCCCATGTAATCATCATCATCGTTCCATTAACAACATGTGATTCCAATACAATCAATATGAATCAGTATCAAGCTTCTATGAGCATTTTCATCAACTTCAAGTTAACATGCATTCGGTTCACAGCAGCATCAAGACTTAATCAGCGCAGGTATTTATACGAAGAATGACAGGCTCATGCAAGCATTCCAATCAATCATGATACAATATGCAATCAGTATATGACAGTACCAGAACTTAATCAACACATGCATTCCTATGAACATGCACAGATTCAATAAAGCATTCTCATCAACACAACACAACATGCAATCGGGTTCCATGGTAACGAGGCTCAACAACGCATGCATTTCTAAGGAAGATGCTAACATGCAACACTCATCTTTCACTCGTCATGCAACTGGGCTGTACACACTCGCATGCAACACAACACACAATCAGAGCAAGGATATAGCAAGCATCAGTACTTGGAACCTGTTCATAACCCATGCATTTAAGATAGAAGATACTCCCCCTACCTGGACTGAAGCTCTCAGTCGGTCAACGTGATATTCAATTCCAGAGGAACACTGAATCACCCTTAACATCTGCATGCAAGAGCAGGGGAGGCCCAAGACGTCCCGCTCTCGGCTCGCTCCTTAGAAGGGCTCCATCGCAATGCTGTGAACACTCCGACCCCCTTGAAGCTCCTCGCAGTGCAGATCTCCACTGGGGCTTGGCAGTTTCGAGCAAGAAGAGGAAGTCGACGAAGGAATGAGGGAACAAGGAAGGAGGCGGGTTGCATGCAGAGGGAATGCACACCCTCATCCTCACTGGCTCGTCGAGTAAGGAAGGAGGACTTCCGACCTTCAGCCACCACTGTCTCGAGCTCACGGGAACAGCGAGTAGAAAAGAAGAAGAGGATAAAGAGAGTGAAGAGCAAAGAAGAGAAGAAGAGAAGTCTGAAGGAGATGCATAACTCCAAGGCACTTATATGTATAAGCATGCGCGTGCACGAGGAAGAGGGAGTGGGGTGGGAGAGCGTGAGTTCAGCAGCTCCACTCAGCCATGCGCACTCCATCCCATCTCTCGGCCATCACCTCTTCTTTATTTAATTAGTTTATTGTTCCAGAAGTTAAGGTGGTTGAGTTACGAGGATTTCCGTTTTACAGTAACCGTTTTTAATGGTTTAACTTGCTCGTTAGTTAATTATAATTTAACGGTTATTTCCCTACTGTGAAATCAATTCTTAATGGTTGATTTTCCATTCGGTTTTTAACTTCAAATTGGGATGTTACAGTTCTCCCCCTCTCAAAAAGAATTTCGTCCTCGAAATTCAATCGGTAACTTACCACAAATACTTAACTCAGAAGATTGCTGTTTACTTACCACGCGGCTGTGTTTCCACAAGCAGTCACCGATTGAATCACAATTTCACTCGGAGAAGTTTTACCACCCAACGGTTTACTGACCGCACCACAATCTCAGTCGGTAAAGCAAAAGTCCGGCCCTATCTGATTATAACTTCATTAGAGGATTTAATATATTTGGGAATTTGAATTAAAACGTACAATTTATTCCATTTTAACTCAGCCAATCCATTACAAGCAGGGGCACTTCCTAATTTCTTGGCCGCTCGGCCCTGTGCTCTTAACACCGACTGGTGTATTTACACCCTCGGTTTCCCAGACTCACATGAGTCATTCGGTACAACTACAACTCACACAGGGTACAAACCCAAAATTGTATCACATGGACACGTTATGGGGGTTAATCATCTAGTTGGGAGTAATCTAATGGGTAAACAACATCACTGATCCCCCAAAACACCCACTCCTGACCAATTCCTCTCGGTTAATCCTATAAAACTTACAATTCCAGTGACAGATTTGATCACCCTTCTTATTCCAATAATTAATCACCCCTTTTAGTAGCTAATCAGTACCTGACGATCTCTAATCCGCTCGGAGGCAGACATACTAAGGTCAAACAAACCCCCTATCTTCATTCTGATGCGTAACCGTATAACACTCGCTTAACATAATTCTCACAATCACTCGGGACCGCCTGAAAGACTCACCATCACTATAAGTAGTTACAACTTCACCTGCCTGACTCATGAATTGCTGCATCCAACTTATAGGATGACGTCTCATTCCTATAGGGTTACAACAATTACATGGTCACTGCAACGTGTACGCTACCACATTACCTAAGGCAGGAAGAGTCATCTCAGAGCAGCATACCTCACACGAACCAGACTTCACCCAACTAATATAAATTCACACGGTAGTTAATGGCAGTTCACACGTATAAGTAATACATCTACATCAACATCATGCAAATCATGTCAGTCTCAATACTAATGCTCTTACTCACACCGATCAACTCATTTAGCTGTTACTTACTCACAAGAATCAATGGCAATTCACATGCACATGTAAGCACACATTCATATTAACATTATCATGGGGCATCACGTAGGGCACGTCATACAGCAACAATCATGAAAATTATTCATCATTTCTGTAAAACAAAATTAGGGCAATATTTCTTCTAACCCTTATTCCTCACAAAACCACGGCTCGGATTAAATTCTTAACTCTCAGTTATATAATAACACCACTCACTCGGGTTCATACAATTCACTCAGGATTAGGCAATTCACAATATCACATATGCTATAACACACCACGAGCTTCAGCAACAGCACTAATGTACATACAGACACTCAATCAGATGTCACACCAATTATTCATGGTTATATCATTGTTTACTACAGCATACATCATAATCATAACACTTTGCACTTGACATATACATACGCCCATCCAATCAGATTTACCCAAATCAATTCCAACTACATTAAGGGTTTCATTCACAATATCACATTCACACATTCACATAGTTCACACTGAGCTCATTCATTCTCATAAGTGCACGCACAGTTATTCAATCAGAAATTGTACTTATAACACGCATTCATCCAGTCGGCGAATCAGATGTATATGATATGTTCGCCAGGAGTCCAACTCCAATGCACTCGGCGTTTGCCTTGGGTCCAACCCAAGGACTTCCATTAGGCATCCAATGCTCATGCTCCAAGCATGGCCTCGAGTCCAACTCGGAGGTCTTTTAGGATTAATCTCAGAATCCTCAATATCCCATGCATCTATCTGATTGCCCACTCGGAAGAGCATCCGACGCTGATACACTCCATCACACACAGCTCTTATTCGCTGACTCACAGCATAAGTCACTCGGCATTCTTATTCACACATATATATATATATATATATATCCTTTAGACGGGTATCATCACAACGATTCACAATTAATATCTATCATACTATCCGGGTGTTGCATGCATCACTAAGCAATTATACACAGATCACATATTTCAATCATCAACAACTATCATATTTCGAATATAGAGCAATACATAAAAGCACTTCACCCAGAATCTATCCAAGATAAATATATCCATCAATCATTCACTTAGTTATCATAGACCAGGAATCAAGACTCTATCATGATCTAATTATTCAATCAGGGTTCACACCTAATCACCTATATCATATATCACGCAAGGTTCATGTGCTAGGTTACAAAATATCCATCATAATTAGCATTCGGCAGCAATGGTGACACTCCTATTTTACAAGTATTCAGTCAGTATTCATAGAATTATTAGCATGCATTCGTGGACAGAATCATACAATCACTAAACAGTTTACAACGCCACAATCCAGGAGTCGCATGCATCATTACGCAATCATAGTGCAGCTACCAACACATCTCACACACAACACATCACATGTTAATCATTCAAACCTCAATGAGTTACTACGCAATTGTTCTACTCGGCTCAACAACTCACAAGGTTAATAAACTATCAGATTTAGAATCCCTAAGGGGTCATTATTCCTATTGGTCTAGCATTTAGTCATCACTCACTTGGTTTCCTCAATCGCCACTGAGACGCAACCCCAATTTTAACATACTTCCGACCTCACCTTCACTCACTTATTACACACCCAGATTTTCAATCTAGGAACTACAACCCATCCCTTATACTGCAAATCACATACTTCATGTATCATTCATTTATCACACGTTCAAATTTCTCAACAAGGCACAAGCGTACAACCACACCATTCATAGTCAGTATATACCAATTTCAACAGAGAATCATAACATATATCATCACCCGAGTCATAATTGGACAGGTATCAACATACAATAGAATATCATAAGCAATCTAGGACAAGCTGGCATAATATACTCAACCGCCCACAAACAGTAGGCAAACCTTGGCCATGGACCTTTTGGTCCGCTCTGATACCAAAATGTAACACTCTATTTACTTGCAACTAATAATTCCAAAAATATGAGAAAATTTTTCACAAAAGCAGTCACGTATTATTCGATATAGAAGGAAGCAGGCAAGGGAAGAATGAAGAGCATTCACACGCATATGGCAACCTACAGAGAAGCTAAGACTGGGACCGGCGCATTGGGTTTATCGTAACACACCAGCACCTGGGCGGATTACACAACATCGTTTGCTCTCTCAGACGGGGTCTGACATCGTCTAGGCGGAGTATGGTAGCACAACAGCGGATAGAGGGGATTTCACAAGGAAGCTTTTTCACGAGTAACACTGGTCATTTAGTGGGAGGGAATAGGTAAGGGAAGAGAGAAGGGGGTGTACATATGCGGTAGTAGGTTGTGGAGGAAGGAGAAGCCCGGACTCACTCTGCCCAACTCAACTAGGTACGACAACGTCTGGGCGGACTCGACCACAACGTTCAAGCCGGATTGCAAATGGGATGGTAGGCGAGGAATAAAAGAATATACACACGTATGATAATCAGAGGAGGGAGCAAGGCTGGGACCGACCCGCACTGTCCAGCGAAACACAGCAGCGCCTGGGCGAAGACTAAGATAACACTGACTCGCTCAAGCGAGGTCCGACGCCGCCTGAGCGAAGCTTAACAATGCAACCACGGAAGGAGGAAGTAATTACACCGCCGTCCAGTACGGCAAGGCACAACAACGCCTGGACAGACTACATCACAACGCCCACTCACTCAGGCGATGTCCAACACCGCCCAGCGAGACATAATAATGCGACAACGGAGGAGGGAGGTACATAGGCGGAGTCTCACGTTGATATCTGCTCGCTTCAGCATGGTTCCACACGCTTGGGCGAACCGCCCTAGTTACTTGGGCGAGGTATGACACCGCCTAAGCGAGATCAGCACAACGCCCCTCCAACACAAACACAAGGTAATTTCTCAATCGGATAAGGACAAGGGTTCACTGGGTAAGGGCCGCCCTCACTTTCACCCGGGAGTCCTCTCATCAGGCCTTACACAATACTCGTTCATCCAAGGTATTTTACTCAGAGTTCATCATCGTTCAAACAAGAAGGCATAGCCATTCGCAGTTCCACTCGGAGTTGACTCCCCAACCACGTCCACTCAGAAATCGTTAATTGAGCAGTGTTCTAACCATCAGCATCCTTCGAAACACGACCACTCGGATACAACCTATTGTACGTACCTAATTATGCACTCGGAATACGTTATTCATTCCTCAACACCTGTTATCAACATAATACCTGTATATATATATGAACATGCAGTCGGTTTACAATGACTCAATTACCTATACGCATATATACATATATATTCATGTTCATTACACCACACTGTTATTACGAGCCGGCCAAGGCTACAACTGACGAACATGACACATACAAAATAAACACTTGTGGTCGGAGTACCCCTCACTCGGACCTGAGACCTTATCATCACTTCAGAATCCAACCTGCATACATACTGAAAAATGGTGCAGGGGTGAGCATCTTAAATTTTAAATGACAGATACCGACTCAGGTTGCCTCACAATTATACGACAATATATATATACACACAATTATACATGGCAACAGTTATAGTCAGAGTAGCATCAATCAACCAGGACATACGAAAGACTCTTACCGATTGGAATCCACCAATTGTCACTCGGCCTTATGCACGCATCAATTCAACAACATTAACATACGATAATCAGTGACTTAATAACAATACCCATGGATCAGAACGCATATGTTAAATATTTCTCAATCAGAATTCAACAATTTTTACTCGGCTACACACCTAACATTTCAATAACACTGATATATATATATATATATATATATATATATTTTCATGAAACAGGATTCACTTAGCATCCAAGGCAGGTTCACATGGAATAATTCACTCGGACATACACATTCATCATCTCACTAACATTTCGCATGCGCAACCAATTCCAACATTGTCAATAGATAATAAACACATATTATTTCACTCGGTTCTGCATTCGTGTGTATCGGTTTAGACGTTGCAACGTAGGCTCTCAGCCTTTTTACACATAGCTCTCAGCTATCAAATCAGCTCCCAGCTGCTTGGCCGTTTTACAGGTACCCAACCGTTTGCCCACAGGTGACACCAGCGCTCTCAGCGCCAACGGAGGTGTTCACAGGCAGCCCGAGTCCCACTCAAGGGCTACCTTGAGTCTCACTCAAGGATTTTATAGCGTCCCACGCTTTAAAAACCGATGGTAGTGTCCCACACTACGTGCTCTCAGCACAAACGCATCCCATGCGCCACACGCGGATTCATCACACACACACAGAGTTCATATACATGGCCATACATGCAATCGGCATTATACATCATCAGCATTCAAATGGCACATGCATCTCATGCAATCAATGCTGGACATTAACAGTACTCCACACACAGCATTTAACTCATGCACACATCCTCTTATTCAATCACACATCTTTCACATGCAGTCGGTAATACATATCATCAGGACTCCGCATGTTAATTCAACACACACAGCTCCCATGTAATCATCATCATCGTTCTATTAACAACATGTGATTCCAATACAATCAATATCAATTAGTATCAAGCTTCTATGAACATTTTCATCAACTTCAAGTTAACATGCATTCGGTTCACAGCAGCATCAAGACTTAATCAGCGCAGGTATTTATACGAAGAATGACAGGCTCATGCAAGCATTCCAATCAATCATGATACAATATGCAATCAGTATGTGATAGTACCAGAACTTAATCAACACATGCATTCCTATGAACATGCACAGATTCAATAAAGCATTCTCATCAACACAACACAACATGCAATCAGGTTCCATGATAACGAGGCTCAACAACGCATGCATTTCTAAGGAAGATGCTAACATGCAACACTCATCTTTCACTCGTCATGCAACTGGGCTGTACACACTCGCATGCAACACAACACACAATCAGAGCAAGGATATAGCAAGCATCAGTACTCGGAACCTGTTCATAACCCATGCATTTAAGATAGAAGATACTCCCCCTACCTGGACTGAAGCTCTCAGTCGGTCAACGTGATATTCAATTCCAGAGGAACACTGAATCACCCTTAACATCTGCATGCAAGAGCAGGGGAGGCCCAAGACGTCCCGCTCTCGGCTCGCTCCCTAGAAGGGCTCCATCGCAATGCTGTGAACACTCCGACCCCCTTGAAGCTCCTCGCAGTGCAGATCTCCACTGGGGCTTGGCAGTTTCGAGCAAGAAGAGGAAGTCGACGAAGGAATGAGGGAACAAGGAAGGAGGCGGGTTGCATGCAGAGGGAATGCACACCCTCACCCTCACTGGCTCGTCGAGTAAGGAAGGAGGACTTCCGACCTTCAGCCACCACTGTCTCGAGCTCACGGGAACAGCGAGTAGAAAAGGAGAAGAGGATAAAGAGAGTGAAAAGTGAAGAAGAGAAGAAGAGAAGTCTGAAGGAGATGCATAACTCCAAGGCACTTATATGTATAAGCATGCGCGTACATGAGGAAGAGGGAGTGGGGTGGGAGAGCGTGAGTTCAGCAGCTCCACTCAGCCATGCGTACTCCATCCCATCTCTCGGCCATCACCTCTTCTTTATTTAATTAGTTTATTGTTCCAGAAGTTAAGGTGGTTGAGTTACGAGGATTTCCATTTTACAGTAACCGTTTTTAATGGTTTAACTTGCTCGTTAGTTAATTATAATTTAACGGTTATTTCCCTACTGTGAAATCAATTCTTAATGGTTGGTTTTCCATTCGGTTTTTAACTTTAAATTGGGATGTTACACTTATATACTTTATCCTTTTAATCATTTTCTTGCATAATTCTAACAATTTTGAAATAAATAAATAAAACCAGAATTAATGACAATTTATTAAATAATAATGCCAAAATAAACAATATTTAATGGATTAAGTTAAATAAAAGGTGAAATTATTAAGTCTTTTCAAGACTTATCAGGGTGCCAACCCCATCGAGGCCAAACACCCTCCCCTTCTTGTTGACACCTTTGATAGCCTCTAAATAGATTACATTATCGTTGGTAGAAGAAATAGTGGAAGGTGCCTCCCCGTTAGGAGTTTGAGAGGCCAACTCAGCCTCTTTCTCGGCCCGTATGGCCTAACACTCCTCCTGCGTATGTTTAGAAAAATCAAATACGTTAGTAAATGTTAAATGTATAAAAAATTTTAAAATAGTTGTAAGTTTAGATAAAGTTCCGCTATGTCGGTGGTCTTCTGGTTAACCTAGTTACCAGCCTTGTTCTTCTTGGTGATTTGCATCACCTCGAATAACGAAGGCTCGTGGTGCTCCTTTTGCTCCTGCAATTTACAACATATTAAAATAGTTAGTGAAAAAGCTTTGAAGTCATTGTAATAAGAAACATATTTAAGAAAATGTACTTACAAATCTCCTTTTGTGCTCAATAACTAAGATAGAACCTCTAGTGTAGACGGAGGCTCCAACATCAACCTGTCTGTTTGCCTTATTCCAAGCACTGGCCTATTGGAAAGGGACACCTCCCTACTTCTACAGCATGTCTTCGCAGTGGGGCTCGGGGATCTAGCGGGAGCGCTTCGTCTTCGCTTTCACCTTCCAGAAGGTACTCTTGATGATTTTGGAGGTCTTTACGGTAAAGATGCTCCTAATCTCATTAGTCATACCTCCTCCCACCGAAAGCCACGATGTAAATTAAAATGTAATTCCAAATTAAAAATGTAAGCAATGTCCAAATCTGCAACATCACCTGAAATGGTCGGTGAGGGCGTCACGTGTGCAGTGTCATCAGTTGGTGTGGTCTCCCTCTTTGAGGCAGGGATACCCAGCCGTGTAACTGGGGAGTGCTTACCACCACTCTGACCAAAGTGTCCTCTACGTCCAGTCATCTGTCAACGAAACAGTATAAGCATTAAGCAATTTGTTAACAATAACATATGTGTACATAAATTTATATACAACTATATACTCTATGTCTATTTTAGTTTAGAAGTCCCCCTCAGTGTCAGTGTGACTCTCAGAATTTGTTTCAGACGTGTTATCATTGTCTAAATTGGCCCTAAACTATTTTAATGATAAGACAGCTTGTGTGTCAATGTGTTCATCGTCTGAGGCCGCAAGTGTCTCATCCGATATGACTGTGTGAACACCTATTTCGGTCCGACCCAAATGGAAAGGACACCGATCCCAAATGTAAATATAACCGGTCCAAATTCCAAAAGGGGGGAACACCGGACCAATTGTTGGAGTCCTTTAATGGCCGATGTCGCGAATCTGACAACGAAAGAACGAGTGAGTCCGGCCCAAGTAAGAAACGACGATCTCGTGGGCAGATTCAGATCGAAAATAGGCACACCGGCTGGTAGTAGATCCGGACTAGGAGGGAGAACACCGCCCCTGTGAACACCTCTTTTAGTCCGGCCTAAATTGTTATAACACCGGACCCGGCCTTAAAACTGGCAACACCGGACAAGGCCCAAATTAACACCGGACCGATGTCGTGCGCCTGACAAAGGAGTAACAGGCCAGTCCGGCCCTATGGAAAAAGGAATCTCAGATCAAAAATAGGCACACCGGCTGGTAGTAAATCCGGACTAGGAGGGAGAACATCGCCCCTGTGATTACATTGAAAGACTCAACCGGTGAAGACATAGGTAAAGGTTCTTGAGACACCACAATGGCTCAATGGAGACTCCGTCCAACCGATGTCTTTGCTAACCGATGTCACAAATTTGACAACGGATAAACGAGGTCAGAAGTTTGTGCATGATGACCTGGAATCGCACTCCCCAAAAATGGCAGACAGGGAGGCGAAAGTGGACAATTAAAAAATGCCACACTAAAATCCTGCTCCCCACGAACAGTTAATGGCCAGGTTTACACACCACTACGCGTATGGGTGAGTGGGAATTTTGGCTGTCCCAAACCCTCAGCCCATGACCTCAAGCCCCTATAAATGCCCCAGCCAAAGAAGCTACGGGGGTTGCGTTTTCAAGGGGCTGGTTGGCAAGGAAACTTTCCTCAAAATTCTCTCTGATTTCTTCGAAACCTTCTGAAGATCCCTCCTCATTTGAAACCAGTAATCTGCCATAATCACCAATATAAGTCCTTTGGCTTTGGGAAGCTTGGAAATTCTCAGTACTCAAAGCTATTGCCCTTTTCATCGCCCCTACCCCGTACTCACACCGTCCTCACACAGAGTCCACCCCGTTCTAGTTCTTCACTGCCTCGCCCTGTTACTGCCTTCATTGCTCTTCCACATCGTCTTTACACAGTATCCAGTAACTTCGGATCAACTTCCCACAACACCGGTCGCGTTTTTAGTTTTCAAGATTTGGATCCAACACCGGTCCATTGTTCCTGTCAGCGTGCAAGTCCGGAATCAGTCAGACACCGTCACTGCGTTTTCAGTTTTCAAGATTTGGATCTAACACCGGTCCACTGTTCCCGTTAGCGTGCGAGTCCGGAATCAGTCAGACACCGTCACTGCGTTTGACTCGCATATCGGTTCTGAGCCCATCACACCGATTCCACCCTGTTCCTTATTTCTTTTACTTTCAGTCTTTTATTTTCCTGTCAGTTCGCTGTTTGTTGGTTATGGTTGTCTGTGTGCCATAGTTTACACTGTTAATATTTTTGTCCTTTTCCCTAACAAGCACATATAATAAAAATAAGTGATTTTGTATATGTTTTATTTTCCAGTCTAAAAATCCTTTTTTTCTTTTTTTTTTTAAAAAAATAGTGTCATACGGGAACACTCCCGTCTACACAATCCTTTTACTGATTTATTTCCTCGCTTTTTGTGTTTCTTTCGTGATGTTAGTTTTTTTCGTTTCCGTGAAAATCAATTTAGACGTGACGTCTTGTTGATTTCCCCCTAGTTTTTGTTCAAACCTTGCTATAATTCATAGGGAAGGGATACTTAGGACAAGACGTCCCGCTTATCTCTTTCCTATCCCTATCCTTTTTACCCGAGGATGTTTAATTTAGACGTGACGTCTTATTGGCATTCTCTCACCCTCTCTGTCTCATATCGAAGTCGAGCTTAGTTTGGACGAAACGTCCCATTGACCTCGCTTCAACATTCTATGTCTGTACAGTTCTCTACTCCATTCTATCATTTTCTAAATACAAGTAAAAGGGAAGAAACCATGTTTTATTTAAGGCTATTTATATTGTGCTTTCAATCTTGGTACTGTCTTTGACAGGCGATGTAGGGTGCTAATACCTTCCCTACTCGAAACCGACTCCCGAACTTGGATTTCAATTTTTTAACCAGTGCTTTACTGAACTTAGTTTTTTCCCAATGTTTTTCCTATGGATAAAAATGTTGGTGGCGACTCCCTGTTTCATTCAACTCCTTCTCTCTTTCTCGCCGCGCCGTCGCGATCCAGGTTGCGACAGATGGCGACTCCACTGGGGACACTTAAGAGAGTCAGGCCAGTTTGATTGAAAGCGCATGTTCTTTTTATATAGCCTTTGTTAGCTTGGATTTCTTCCCTCTTGTTTTATTTTCTGTTAATTGTTGTGAAAGTTTGTTCTTGTTTTAATCGTATCTTGTTATTTGTGTCATTATCTATGTTTGCATGCTTGTTGAACCCTAGGGTAGAGGACCATGTTACTTTCCTGTAATTATTGAACCCTAGGGTAGACGACTTTGTATATTTGTTCTGTATTTGTTCTTTGTGCAGAATGGGGTAAGGTAAAAGGTATGGACTGCCCTTCCACACACTACACTCACAATTACTTGCACACACCTATGAGTGGCGCCCTATACCCGGGCCCCAAATGAAGCTTAAGTTAGGAGAGGTTGGTAACGGAATCGTATGGGATGTACTTCCTATCCGGTGTTCGTGAGAACCTCAACCAGAGTTCGACCTCTCATGATATACGCACCTAGTGGTTCCCCACTGTTGCGTCCCTGTCATGGGTAGGATCTTGGCTCTGGTGACCTTCTAGAAGTCTAGAATAAGCCACCTGGTGTGAAGAGCCACGTTTAGACAAACCATAGGGCCTAGAGAAAACTTTCAGCAAAACCTGACCTAGGCCACAAAAGGGCAAACTTTACTTTACCTTACGTCATTTTTTCTTTCCCCTTTTATCCAAGAAAATGAATTATCTACCACCCGCAGATTTACTGAGTTATTGAAATAATGACTCGTTTTGAA
The DNA here is from genome assembly GCA_037962975.1 of Clitoria ternatea. Classification (NCBI taxonomy): domain Eukaryota; kingdom Viridiplantae; phylum Streptophyta; class Magnoliopsida; order Fabales; family Fabaceae; genus Clitoria; species Clitoria ternatea. The sequence continues at coordinate 139,011,482 of CM075670.1, forward strand.
ACACACAGTATTCTTCGGGTGAATAGATAATCCTCTTTTGGTCGTGTACCCTTTGAGTATCTATGGAAATTGACATGGGATTAAACTTAAGAAATAAGGGCTGTAATTGCCCGAAGAAGATGTCTGAGCTAGAGGCTCCCACCTCAGGATGAAAGATTTCTTCTGTCTTCACAATTATCCCATATTAATTTCTATGATTACCATACCTAGTACTTTTGAATGATAAGTTCTAAGGAATGGTCAAAGGATACTCGCCAAAGTCTGTGATGGTTTCCCACAACATTTTCCTTCTTTCTATTTCCACCTAACATTTTTTTTCTTCTTTTTTTTTTAAAAAAAAGAGACACCAACGTCACGGGTAGGCATCCTTACCAGACCCGGCTCCAAAAGAAACTCATGGCTGAGGCAGAAGCTGTTGAAGGAAACTTTAGAACCGAGTTCGATCAGCTGAAAGAGTGAGTCACGGAGTTAACTAAACTCTTAGAAAAGAAACTTACCGAAGGAGGCTCCTCTGCGGGTGTTGAGGATGCCCAACAGCAGCCTGCCACTGCGCCACCTCCCCTTGGTTCTGACCCAGCAAGAACCCAACTCCCTAACACAACGACACCCCCTCTTACCATTCATGTCGGGAGACCTAACCCTGCTATTGAGACCCAGCCACCTTACGGCCAGTCTTACACACAGCATACATTTGTCGGTCTAGACGGCAACCCAATACCCTTTCCACTTTATGGCCTACCCCCGGGGTACTATCCCCCACTCGCCAACCAACAAGACGCCCACAACCAGCAAGTGGTAAATCCTCATGCTTCATACCCCACACAACCAAACATGCCACCACTCCACCAAACCCAAAACACGCAAACCCATGACCCACAAGCTCACCAAACCCAAAACACACAGGTCCATGACCCACAAACCCACCAAACCCAAAATACACAAGCCCCGATGGCCCAGCCAACCTACAACACCCAAGCCCAAAATACACAGGCCTAGATAACCCAGCCGACTTATGCTGTGGCCCATCCTCAAGGCCCCTCACCAAATACAGGCCTAGTAAACCAGTCCCATGTGTTGCCTCCATACAACCAGTCATTCGGCTATCCGTATGGATACGGAACCCCTTATAGGACCAACCTCCAAGATACAACCCGCGCGGTCACGGCTCCTCGAAGGGAAAAGATAGAGATCTTAGAAGAGCGTTTAAGAATGATGGAAGGCGCTGGAGGTTTTGGACTAATAGATGCTTCAGAGCTATGTTTAGTCACAGATGTTGTTCTCCCACCCAAATTCAAGATGCCAGACTTTGACAAATATCGGGGAATGACTTGTCCAAAGAACCATCTCACGATGTACTATCGAAAGATGGCATCTTACTCTTCTAATGATCAACTGTTGATCCACTGCTTCCAAGATAGTCTAGCAGGGGCTGCTCTTACATGGTATGCTCACCTTGATCGGAACCATATCCGTTGTTGGAAGGACCTGGCAGATGCCTTCCTTAGACAGTACAAGTATAACATGGATATGGCACCCAACAGGGTTCATTTACAAAATATGGTGAAGAAGGACAGTGAAATGTTCAAGGAGTATGCTCAACGATGGAGAGAGACAGCGGCGCAAGTGGATCCCCCATTGTCGGAAAAAGAAATAGTCGAGATGTTTATCGACACGCTCTCATCACCTTTCTACGGCAAGATGATTGGTAGTGTTTCAGCCAACTTCTCCGACATCGTGACTATTGGGGAAAGAGTGGAGAGTGGAATACGAACGGGTAAGCTTACTCAGGGCTCGTCTGGGGCGAACATGACAAGAAAGCCGACACCTGGGAGAAGGGATGGAGAAACTAATTTCGTCTCTTCTAATCAAAAGACGACTCTGCTGAGACCATTCACCCCTACCATGATTCAAGCTCCCAATCCTTATGTGGCCGCAGCCACTGGTGGCCCAACAGCTCATACTCCTCACTTCCGCCCGCCCATGGTAAGAGCGCCAATGCCGCAACCCATGCCATATCATCACCTGCAGCAAGTGGCTCGACCACCCAATCATAATCAGAACCCAAGGAATCCCAACAACGAGCGCACCCCTGTGCAGTTCGATCCAATTCCCATAACATATGCCGAACTTCTTCCAGTCCTCGGTGAGAGGGGAATGATAGCTCCATGCCCCATGAGGCCGTTGCAACCTCCTTACCCGAGGGGGTATGACCCGAACGCTCATTGTGATTACCATGCAGGAGCACCAGGGCACTCCACGGAAAATTGCATGGCTTTGAAATATAAAGTGAGAGATTTGATCAAGGCCGAGTGGATTAGTTTTCAAGAAGGAAGCCCTAATGTGACCATAAATCCCCTGCCTAATCATGAAGGTTTAGGAGTTAATGCCGTGGTGGCCGATATTGAAGATGGTTTTGATGATAATGCTGATTCGGTGGCCGCTTGCCCGCCGGGCTAAGAGTTCAGTGATTGGGAGGCTGTCGAACTCCCTACAACTTTAAATAATTCACCGAAGTAATTTGTTATTGCTTTAATGTCTTTTTTATCCCTTTGCTATGCCTAAGGCTCTAGGACTTTTCATGTAATAAGGGCGAAAAAAAACTTGTTTTACCAGTCAATCAATAAATGCGTATCGAAGTTCAAAAAAATTCTCATCCCTTTATCCTTGCTTTTGACTCATTCTCTTTAACTTGCTTTTCCTTTATTTTCTTTATTTTGCCATAATACACTAAATTACAGATCCAAAAATGATCCTCTTGAGACTAGAGAAATCACAATCCCGCTTCACGATTTCAATTACCCAATCGACTATGCCAACGAAGAAAGTAAGGGAAACCTGTGAGCCACCACTCCAGTTAACAAGATTGTTAGAACAAGAGGTTAAAGAATACCCCTAAGTCAAGAACAACTGAAGGAATCACGGGGGAAATCTACCAGAAGGCATTAGTAATTTTGTTTCAGGACGTGGAAGAAATCTATGGTATGACAACATGGCCACGTCCCGAATTGGACAAATGGTAGGCCAGTCATTTAAGGAAACCTCAACAGTTGCCAGCATAAATAGGGTAAATTGCTTATGCCTATAAATGTAGACACAATTGAGGAAGACTTTGCCGAAAAAAAAAACAAAAAAATATAAATAAATAAAAACAAAAAATGGAAAATAGAGCCAAGCTTGAAGTCCAATGCACATACCAAGCGGGGAAAGCTGGTTACGTCCAGATCATCAAGTAAACTGTCATTTTCTGTATTGGGGGAATGAATGTTGCTAGACCAAGAACTTGCATTCTTGTCATCATCAACACCTCAACCTTAAAAGGTACGCTATTCCTCATGCTCATGTAACCAAGGAAATAGTCTATCAGATTGAGTCATTGCATCATCAAGGGGATAAAAAATAGAATAAAATAAAAAAAAGCAAAAAAAATATCAAAAAAATGAAAAAAATGAAAAATCCAAAAAAATGAAATCAAAAAAAAAAGAAAGAAAAAAGAAAAAAAGGGGCCAAAATGATGACTCAGAGTAATTCTCTCATTGATGCCAAAAGACTCACCAATATTTCCTTGGGTACATGGCATAGGAGTAGAGTCTTCTATTTGAGATGACATCAGTTCCCCAAAGGATCCAAACTCAATTTGGAAAAGGTTAGGCAGACTCAGCTGGAGTGTGATCAGTTTCAACCTTTTACTGTAAAAGATGCAGCCAAAAATAAAAAAAAAGAGAAAAACACAAGAAAAAAGCTCGCTAGGTTGAAAACCTGAAAGGGCGGCCTAGGCAAAAGTTAGAGCAACCCAATGAGTCGAAAACCTGAAAAGGAGGCTCAGGTGAAATTAGGGTCAAGATTTTGGCAGAGTAGCTAAAGCTCCCAATGCAAAACATGCAAACTGGGGCATGTGGACCATGGTCAAACTACCCCCTCAAAGGCAGAATTGAACGATGTACTTGAGGTCGTGACGCAGGATTAAGGTTCTCACTAGTCTCAGGAATTCACTGGAGGATCCTTGAACTTTCCTGGCCTTAACCTGTCCTATGTAACTTCATTTCATCCCATCTGTTTTCCCTATTGTCCATTCTCTGTATATTGTTTGACATACATGAATAAAGTTCATCCTTTTTCGATACGTGTTATAAATTGCATTGATCTGATAAAACATTGTGTTTTTTATAAAAATAAAATGAAAGAATGGTGAACATTTAAAGTCGTGAGGAACGAGACGCTCCCACTACTCGACCTCGTCTTAGACAATCATCATGAAGACTCAGCCAGGCATGCGCTTCAAAGCTATGATCACCTCTTGCATTCTCCTCTGTCCATGAGTTGTCCTAAGGGTCGCGGTTTCACAGGACCTACCCAGTTTTTGAACTTATCTTTGCACTACTTACCATTTTTATGCAGGTTATCTCACAGACAGTCATGCCAGGCATTAACACCTCAATCAAGTCCTTCAAGTCCCCTCCTCGAATCGCCTCAGAACTCCTTTCCTTAATCGCCAAAGCTGGCACCTCTCAAAGTCTCCTCTTCAATCTCCAAAGCAGGCACTATTTTAAGCCTCTTTCGCCAAAGTTGGCAATCTTCAAAGTCTCCCACTCAACTCCAAAATCAGCACCTCTCAAATTCTCATCCCCAGTGAAATCAATCGCCAAAGCTGGCACTTCTCAAGATCTCTTCCCCAATGAATCCCAAACTTTCCATTCTCAATCAAGAGGCAGTACCCGAATCACTAAATTCTTCCCCAGTAGAACTACTCTTCCCAGACAAATTAAACTGGGGCATCACCTAGATTCCCCCAAAGCCCTTTAGATCATGTCAAACTGGGGCATCTCCCCCAGGATGTTATTTTTTGTCAACCCAAGAGCAATACCCCACGCTCCCGGGAAGTTTGAGTCGGGACATCACCTCGGGTCTCTCTCTGTCAAAAGGGAACGTACCCCAAGCTTCTTCAACCGCCCTAACTGGGGCATCACCCCATATCCTTCTCCCAGCCTTGAGGTGGTACCCCTAAATCTTCTAATCTTTCCAAAATTGGGGTATCACCCCAAATCTTTCCTCCATTCGAAGGGCAGTATCCCTAGCTCCTTCAGCTAGATTTTCCCCCATTTCTCTTCCTACCAATCAAGGAGCAGTTCCCCGAATCATCCAAGACAGCTTGAACTGGATCATCCCCAGATTTCTTTCCTTTAGTAAGCCCACCATACATCCCTAGTGGACCCCAGATTTTTTCTTTCCAGTCAAGAAGCAGTTCCCTGAGATCCCTTCAATCTTCCTAACTGGGGCATCTCCCCCAGATTTCTTCTATTTTGGTCAAGGGGCAATTCCCCAAGATTCCTTCAAATCATCTCCAACTGGGGCACCCCAGGTTCACCCTCTTTCAGTCAAAGAGTAATTCCCCAAGAACCTTCAGTCATGTCAAACTGGGGCATCACCCCGAGCCTGTAGGTCCAGTGAGTTAATTTGGACGAGACGTCCTGTTAGCTCCCCCCAACCTTTACATTTTTTGCCAACACTGAGTTAATTTGGACGAGACGTCTTGTTAGCTCCCCCAATCTCTGTATTTTCTGTCAACCGAGGGTCAACCCCACCCTTTACCTTCTTGTCGCCGATCAAATGGCACCTTTTACCTTTCCTGTCGCCTATCAAGGCATCCTTTACTTTCCAGCCGCCTATCAAGGCATCCTTTACTTTCTAGCCGCCTATCAAGACATCCTTTATTTTCCAGCCGCCTATCGAGGCATCCTTTATTTTCTAGCCGCCTATCAAGGCATCCTTTACTTTCTAGCCGCCTATCAAGGCATCCTTTATTTTCCAGCCGCCTATCAAGGCATCCTTTATTTTTCCAGCCGCCTATCAAGGCATCCTTTATTTTTCCAGCCGCCTATCAAGGCATCCTTTACTTTCTAGCCTATCAAGGCATCCTTTATTTTCCAGCCGCCTATCAAGGCATCCTTTATTTTCCAGCCGCCTAACAAGGCATCCTTTATTTTCCAGCCGCCTATCAAGGCATCCTTTATTTTCCAGCCGCCTATCAAGGCATCCTTTATTTTTCCAGCCGCCTATCAAGGCATCCTTTATTTTTCCAGCCGCCTATCAAGGCATCCTTTACTTTCCAGCCGCCTATCAAGGCATCCTTTACTTTCCAGCCGCCTATCAAGGCATCCTTTCTTTTCCAGCCGCCTATCAAGGCATCCTTTATCTTCCAGCTGCCTATCAAGGCATCCTTTATTTTCCAGCCGCCTATCAAGGCATCCTTTACTTTCTAGCCGCCTATCAAGGCATCCTTTATTTTCCAGCCGCCTATCGAGGCATCCTTTATTTTCCAGCCGCCTATCAAGGCATCCTTTACTTTCTAGCCGCCTATTAAGGCATCCTTTATTTTCCAGCCGCCTATCAAGGCATCCTTTATTTTTCCAGCCGCCTATCAAGGTATCCTTTATTTTTCCAGCCGCCTATCAAGGCATCCTTTACTTTCCAGCCTATCAAGGCATCCTTTACTTTCCAGCCGCCTATCAAGGCATCCTTTACTTTCCAGCCGCCTATCAAGGCATCCTTTATTTTCCAGCCGCCTATCAAGGCATCCTTTACTTTCTAGCCGCCTATCAAGGCATCCTTTATTTTCCAGCCGCCTATCGAGGCATCCTTTATTTTCCAGCCGCTTATCAAGGCATCCTTTACTTTCTAGCCGCCTATTAAGGCATCCTTTATTTTCCAGCCGCCTATCAAGGCATCCTTTATTTTTCCAGCCGCCTATCAAGGCATCCTTTATTTTTCCAGCCGCTTATCAAGGCATCCTTTACTTTCCAGCCTATCAAGGCATCCTTTACTTTCCAGCCGCCTATCAAGGCATCCTTTACTTTCCAGCCGCCTATCAAGGCATCCTTTATTTTCCAGCCGCCTATCAAGGCATCCTTTACTTTCTAGCCGCCTATCAAGGCATCCTTTATTTTCCAGCCGCCTATCAAGGCATCCTTTATTTTCCAGCCGCCTATCAAGGCATCCTTTACTTTCTAGCCGCCTATCAAGGTATCCTTTATTTTCCAGCCGCCTATCAAGGCATCCTTTATTTTCCAGCCGCCTATCAAGGCATCCTTTATTTTCCAGCCGCCTATCAAGGCATCCTTTATTTTCCAGCCGCCTATCAAGGCATCCTTTATTTTTCCAGCCGCCTATCAAGGCATCCTTTATTTTTCCAGCCGCCTATCAAGGCATCCTTTACTTTCCAGCCTATCAAGGCATCCTTTACTTTCCAGCCGCCTATCAAGGCATCCTTTACTTTCCAGCCGCCTATCAAGGCATCCTTTATTTTCCAGCCGCCTATCAAGGCATCCTTTATCTTCCAGCTGCCTATCAAGGCATCCTTTATTTTCCAGCCGCCTATCAAGGCATCCTTTACTTTCCACCCGCCTATTCAGGCATCTTTTACTCTCAGTCCGCCTATTCAGGCACCATTTACTTCCTATCCGCCTATTCAGGCATCCTTTACTTTCTGCTCGCCTATTCAGGCACCTCTTTACTTTTTGTCCGCCTATTCAGGCATCCCTTTACTGTTTGTCCGCCTATTCAGGCATCCCTTTACTATTTGTCCGCCTATTCAGGCATCCCTTTACTGTTTGTCCGCCTATTCAGGCATCCTTTTACTTCTCATTTGCCTATTCAGGCATTCATTTACTTTCTGTCCGCCTATTCAGGCATCCTTTACTTTCCGTCCGCCTATCCAGGCATCCTTTATTTTTCATTTTCCTATTCAGGCATTCCTTTTCTTTTCTGTTCGCCTATTCAGGCCTCCTTCATTTTCCAGTTCGCCTTTTCAGGCACCCTTTACTTTTTGTTCGTCTATTTCCAAAAAAAAAAAAAAGCGGTGTTGGTCCGATGTTGACACTAGGTGGATGAGGTTCTCTCTATTCCAAGACATGGGTGGTAGTCCAAAGGGCGGTGTCATGACCCTCAAATCGAGTAAACTAGGAACCGTGAATTAGGTCACAAGGGACGGTATCCCAGTGGTTACACCGGTTACTACTTTGGGGCGTAACAAACGGTATCATGAAACCTACCTCGGATAGAATTGGATCCAGGGTTTAAGTTGCTAAGGCCGATGTCATGCATAATACACCGGCCATTCAAAAGGGAACAAAAGTTGAGGACGGGGTGGTCATGATGCACTAATCCGAGGTTCTATACTTTGCAAGGACGATGTCCGGTTGATGGGTCCCATTTATCCCCTACATCGGTGTTCATGTCTTTACTCCCTTTTCACCTAGGAAATACGAAGATTCCGTATTTCTCTTGTGAAAAAGGAGTAAAGAGGGGCATCTGTGAACACCTATTTCGGTCTGACCCAAATGGAAAGGACACCGATCCCAAATGTAAATATAACCGGTCCAAATTCCAAAAGGGGGGAACACCGGACCAATTGTTGGAGTCCTTTAATGGCCGATGTCGCGGATCTGACAACGAAAGAACGAGTGAGTCTGGCCCAAGTAAGAAACGACGATCTCGTGGGCGGATTCAGATCGAAAATGGGCACACCGGCTGGTAGTAGATCCGGACTAGGAGGGAGAACACCGCCCCTGTGAACACCTCTTTTAGTCCGGCCTAAATTGTTATAACACCGGACCCGGCCTTAAAACTGGCAACACCGGACAAGGCCCAAATTAACACCGGACCGATGTCGTGCGCCTGACAAAGGAGTAACAGGCCAGTCCGGCCCTAAGGAAAAAGGAATCTCAGATCAAAAATAGGCACACCGGCTGGTAGTAGATCCGGACTAGGAGGGAGAACATCGCCCCTGTGATTACATTGAAAGACTCAACCGGTGAAGACATAGGTAAAGGTTCTTGAGACACCACAACGGCTCAATGGAGACTCCGTCCAACCGATGTCTTTGCTAATCGATGTCACAAATTTGACAACGGATAAACGAGGTCAGAAGTTTGTGCATGATGACCTGGAATCGCACTCCCCAAAAATGGCAGACAGGGAGGCGAAAGTGGACAATTAAAAAATGCCACACTAAAATCCTGCTCCCCACGAACAGTTAATGGCCAGGTTTACACACCACTACGCGTATGGGTGAGTGGGAATTTTGGCTGTCCCAAACCCTCAGCCCATGACCTCAGGGCCCTATAAATGCCCCAGCCAAAGAAGCTACGGGGGTTGCGTTTTCAAGGGGCTGGTTGGCAAGGAAACTTTCCTCAAAATTCTCTCTGATTTCTTCGAAACCTTCTGAAGATCCCTCCTCACTTGAAACCAGTAATCTGCCATAATCACCAATATAAGTCCTTTGGCTTTGGGAAGCTTAGAAATTCTCAGTACTCAAAGCTATTGCCCTTTTCATCGCCCCTACCCCGTACTCACACCGTCCTCACACAGAGTCCACCCCGTTCCAGTTCTTCACTGCCTCGCCCTGTTACTGCCTTCATTGCTCTTCCACATCGTCTTTACACAGTATCCAGTAACTTCGGATCAACTTCCCACAACACCGGTCGCGTTTTCAGTTTTCAAGATTTGGATCCAACACCGGTCCATTGTTCCTGTCAGCGTGCAAGTCTGGAATCAGTCAGACACCGTCACTGCGTTTTCAGTTTTCAAGATTTGGATCTAACACCGGTCCACTGTTCTCGTTAGCGTGCGAGTCCGGAATCAGTCAGACACCGTCACTGCGTTTGACTCGCACATCGGTTCTGAGCCCATCACACCGATTCCACCCTGTTCCTTATTTCTTTTACTTTCAGTCTTTTATTTTCCTGTCAGTTCGCTGTTTGTTGGTTATGGTTGTCTGTGTGCCATAGTTTACACTGTTAATATTTTTTTCCTTTTCCCTAACAAGCACATATAATAAAAATAAGTGATTTTGTATATGTTTTATTTTCCAGTCTAAAAATCCTTTTTTTCTTTTTTTTTTTTTAAAAAATAGTGTCGTACGGGAACACTCCCGTCTACACAACCCTCTTAGGATTCGTGCACGTGCGAAGAATTTTGCCTTGTACGAGTTTTCCACTTCAATGACATTCATCAACATCACTCAGATTTCTTCCTAAAAATAATAATATTCAGAACTACGTAACCCTGATTTCTTGATAATTCAAGAATACGTTGGAGCAGGACTTTAACTCCTGTCGGGCCCATCTTTATTATTTCCTTTTACTGATTTATTTCCTCGCTTTTTGTGTTTCTTTCGTGATGTTACTTTTTTTCGTTTCCGTGAAAATCAATTTAGACGTGACGTCTTGTTGATTTCCCCCTAGTTTTTGTTCAAACCTTGCTACAATTCATAGGGAAGGGATACTTAGGACAAGACGTCCCGCTTATCTCTTTCCTATCCCTATCCTTTTTACCCGAGGATGTTTAATTTAGACGTGACGTCTTATTGGCATTCTCTCACCCTCTCTGTCTCATATCGAAGTCGAGCTTAGTTCGGACGAAACGTCCCATTGACCTCGCTTCAACATTCTATGTCTGTACAGTTCTCTACTCCATTCTATCATTTTCTAAATACAAGTAAAAGGGAAGAAACCATGTTTTATTTAAGGCTATTTATATTATGCTCTCAATCTTGGTACTGTCTTTGACAGGCGATGTAGGGTGCTAATACCTTCCCCACTCGTAACCGACTCCCGAACTTGGATTTCAATTTTTTAACCAGTGCTTTACTGAACTTAGTTTTTTCCCAATGTTTTTCCTATGGATAAAAACGTTGGTGGCGACTCCCTGTTTCATTCAACTCCTTCTCTCTTTCTCGCCGCGCCGTCACGATCCAGGTTGCGACAGACTGGATCAATATTCAACATTGAGTGACTGTCGTGGAGGTCACTTCGAGCTAGCTGATAAGCATATTCAACCTCATCAGAGATATTATTAGTGATCTAATTATGAGCCTTGGCTTCGATGACTGCATACCAGTCTCGGTGCCCTCCAGGGAATTCTGTGTAATAAACCTGCTCGGCTTGCTGGGTAAAGATGAAGGGATCAAACCCTTTATGTCTATAGAGTTTTTTCACATCAACCAATCCATAATGGTTGTCAACTTTTATACCCACTCTGATTATGTTATCGTACCAATTGCAATTGAATAAACAAAATCTCTTTTATCCCGCCCGGAAAAAAAAAGTTGAACGATCTCTTTTAACACACTGTAGAAGTCCTCTTCTAAATGTTCAGTTGTGCCTTTAACACAAACCCTAAAGTTATGTGTTCGCATTCCTTCACTCCATTGGAAAACATTAAACTTATAGTCATTTACGTAGTAAATTGGCCATTTTTTAACAATTTTCACAAGCCCCCAAGAAAGAGTTTGAAGTAAAGCATCTTTAATTTGGTTGTTTGGATCTTGAATCTTTTCAAAGTATAACATTGTGCATTATGTTAGAACGTACATAACTATACAACTTAAAAAAAACATATAGTGTACGACCTTACGTGTTGTGTAAACCAATCGACGAACTTGGGTGATACCTCACTGCAGATTTAGTTGTTATATATACTATTTAAAAGAATATATACTATTTAAAGAACAAAAGTTTAAGAACAAAATTTTAACTACATGAAAACCCTATGGAAGTAAAGTTGGAAAAAATGTAAAAGTGGGTGACTTACTCGAGGTATGGTTTAACTTTCTCGCAATTTAAAAGAATATACAACTGGGCCGTCTTTTGATGTTTCTTATCAATGTAACATTGTATGACCTTGCCCCAGGACTGTTCGTCCACACCAGGGTTTGGTGCCACTACAAGGTTACGGGGGATTCTATTCATTCTTGTTTCTATCTTCGTTGGAAAGTAAAATGAAGCAAAAATGGTCATTTCTTCCACTAAGTATGCCTAAAAAATGGACACCTCAATGCATGCCTTGTTTGACACTTTGTCTTTTAAAGAATGCAGGAAAATAGTGATACATAAAGGATTATTGAGTTACTTTCAAATTAATGTTTGCAAGAAATTAAATTAATGGAAGTGAAGTTGTTCTAGCGTGTAACCTTTCAAACGGATACATCCAACGATACTGGACGGGACCATCAACCCTAGCCTCGTATGGTAGATGAATCGGCAGGTGCTTCATAGAATCAAAACAACTAGGGGGCAAAATCTGCTCCAACTTATAAATCAACACCGGAATGCTTTTGCTTCATCCTCACAAGAGTCTCTTCTCTTAAAACTGTTGTTGTCAACTCTTTAGAAAAAAGACTCAACTTAACCAACGGTTTCCAAATGGATTTCGGTAAGGCATGAAATACGTATGGTAGTAGTCATTGTATACACACATGACAATCATGACTTTTCATGCTAAACAGTCTTCCCTTCTTCAGGTTGACATATTTACTCAAATTCAAAGCAAACCTGTCAGGCATAGTCAACCTATTCACCCACACACAAACAACCATCCGTTGATCTTTTGTTAATGGATATTTTGCTTACGGTTTAAACATTTTGCCACGTCCTGCATCCCTTAACTCCAGATCCTTTCTTGAACATAAACTTGCAACGTCTAATCGACTTTTCTTGTTGTCCTTTATTTTGCCTTTGATGTCCATCACAATGTCAAATATGTTCATGAAGACATTTCATTCAGTGTACATGACATCTATGTTGTATCTTAATAACAGGTCTTTCCAATACGACAAATCCCATAATATACTTTGCTTCACCCAGTGATGCTCCTTCCCGTAACCCGCAAACTCCTTAACATTCATATCCTAGATGTAAGGATACTCAGATACTCTCTGCCACACCTATGGATTGGATAATCTACGGGGTGAAAGTTCATTGATGACCTTGTTTTTCTTAAAAGCGGTTCTTGATCTTCTGTAAGGGTGATCCAACAGTAGGAATTTACAATGGCAGTCAAAATAACTTGTCTTCCCACTAAAAGGGAGTGATTCCCCCACCCCCCGGTATGTTCCATGCATATAGCGCAAGCAAGTTTCCTAGACGTTGACCATCCAAAAAGCATACCATACGCAAGGATACATCATAAGTCATCACCCCAACATCCCATAATTCTATAAACTCCTCAATCAATGGTTGCAAAAAGATGTTTATTTTCACCTTTTTATTTTTGGGACTTGGGACCAGTATAGATATAAACATCACTTCCCTATTCATACACATCTTAGGAGGCAGATTGTACGGGGTCAATATCACTGGCCAACAAGAGTACACTCTTTCGTATTGACCGAACATGTTGAACCCGTCAATACATAGGCCAAGCCATACATTGAATGGCTCATGTGAAAAGTCTAGGTAAAGTCCATCCAAAATACTTCCATGCTTTCCCATCAGACGGATGACACAAAAGACCCTTCTATGTTTAGTTTAGAGCATGCCAACGCATGTGTTTTGCCTTCAACAATGAGGCGTATAAACGTTGAAGCCGTGGAGTAACTGGAACGTACCATATTTTCTTCCTTGTCATTCTAGTTATCTTCCATCTTCTCTTGACAGTTTTGTAGCGATCTTTGCTACAGTAAACATATTTATCCATACTCTTGTCTGTGAACTACATACACCCGTCAACATAATACTCTATCTTCACACATCCTAACCCGAGATTCGCCATACTTTTCTTGGCATAACACAGGTTTGACAATATTCTTTTTTCGTTTGGCATAGTGGACCCCATCAAATCCACCATTCTATTAAAATAGCCACCCGAGATATTAGAGTCTTCCTTTATGCTTAAAATAGCTAGGGAGGCAGATAATTCAGTATGACTCTCACAGCCGTGCCATAACGGGGTCTATGTTGCCGCAAACAAATCATAAAATCTCTTAACATCCAGATTAGGATCCTCCTCTACACCCTCATTCTAATCCCCGGCTTCGTCATCATGTTGTAGAACACTGATAAATGTGCATTATGTGTTGTTTTTAGGGTTTTTGCATATTTTTTCATGCCCGATTCCTTTGATTTTGATTCTTTTCCACACATATTACTTGGTTATTCCTATTTTTTAAGGATCAATGATGTTCTAAGGCTCTTTTAAGGAAAAATGGCAAAGTGGATGAAAGAAGAGACCTTTGAGGGCTTCAGGAGTGCATTTTGGAAAGGTTGGAGGAAATCGCTTGTCGAGGTTAGCAGTAGAAAAGAGGTAAAGTAAGTCAGAAGCCACCACTGGCTGTGGTTATCCACCACTAGCCGTGGTGGGCACTATGGAGCAAAAAAAGGAAAGTCAGAAGCCATCACTGGCCGTGGTTGGCTTTGTTTATTACAAAAAGTTATGAATTTATGTTTAAAAAGGAACAAGACTCAAACCACTGGCAGTGGTTGTCCCCTACGAGGCCCAAATCTCTAAATTGTTCAGTGTTTTTATAGGGTACTTAGGGGGATATCAAAGGGAGTTCTGCAGAAACAGTTAGAGATACATCTTTTGAGGAGATTTTAAAGAACCTTTTGGGAAGCTTTCGTTGGGAATCAAGAGTCAAATCCATCAAGGGAAATCAAATCTGCAGATTTGGGAGGAAGAATTAGGAATTCTAGTGAGAACTAATTTGTAATTTCTGAATCCCTATTTTACACTTTTGATATCTTTTATGCTTGGCATTGATTTTGTGATGTGTGACATAATGGCAATAATCCTTATGGCACACTAAACTCTTTTCTTGGGGCTAAGGATGTAATATGCCTATGTGTTATAATTAATTATTTTTTGTATTTTAATTTATGTGATTTCAATCTCTATTCAATTTATGTATGCCTAATGCTTCTGCAAGAATTAGAGATAAGTGTAGATGATCACAAATTATATGGCTAATCGAGAGATTGACATGTAATTCGAAAATCATAAATTGAACCTATGATTTTGATTTAAGACGGTAAGTGAAATTGTTTGAGGGTTAATCGGATTTCCATAGAACATAAAGGGTCTAATTAACAAATTGAACGCGGTTCTTTGGGAATTAGGCACGTTAATAGGCTTTCGAGAGAAAGGTATTAATTAACTTAGGGGAATCTGTCTTAGGAACAAAATCATATAATTGGATAGGCGAGTAACCTTTAATTTTGATACTAGCATATGAACCCTTAATACCCCAAGATTTACCTATGATTCAATTTCTCAAACTTGCTCTGATTTTCTTTTAAAAAAGACGTTGAATTTCCTATTTTTTGATTTACTATTTAAAATCATTTTAGTAATTCATTTTAATCGATTCACTAGATAATTAAACCACGGTTATAACTAGTACTTGGGCACAATCCTTATGGGAATGATATCTTTTTATTACTTTGATGCCCCGTACGCTTGCTGTTGGCTATCAAGTTTTTGGCGCCGTTGATGGGGATTGTGTTTTCCCCAATATTGGCTAAGCAGTGTTTGATTAGACTAGTGTACATTTTCTGCATTTTTTTGGTATTTTTCTGCATTTTTAGTTTTATTTCAATTTTTCTACAGAATTTCACTTATTTTTCTTTGTTGTTTATAAATTTGTGGAGGCCCCTTTATGCAAAAAAGTGACAACTTTGAGCATATATTTGATCCTGAGGTTGAAAGAACTCTTCGAAAGATCAGACTTCTTAGGATATGCATTGAACAAAACAGGCACCAACCTTCAAGTTTAACAAGCCAAACACGAATGGAAAATCCAGACAACAGAACACTTTGTGATTTTGCAGCGCCTAATGCGATGGGCCGAAGGTCTAGCATCACTAGACCCAATATTGAGGCGAATAATTTTAAGTTGAAGCCATCCTTACTCTCGATGGTTCAACAAAGTCAGTTTAGAGGATTGCCATCCGAGGATCCTAATTTGCATCTTCAGATTTTCCTTGAGTATTATGACACGCTCAAGGTAAATAGGGTCTTAAACGATGTAATCCGACTGAGGCTTTTCCCATTTTCTTTAAGGGACAAGGCCAGAGCTTGGTTGTATGTGTAACACCCCTAATTTCATTATTTCTTATTTAAAATAAAATTTCAAAGGAATTTGATTATAGTTCTTTAGAACTTTTTGATTGTTATATAATTTATAATTTTTTGGAATTTTTATTTTTTTATTTTTTAAGAATGACAAAAATACTTTTAACCTTTCATCTAATAACCAAAATGCCACTGCTGACATCATCACTTACATCATCAGTGGGTAAATACTTACATCATGAATAGTGACTGGTGGGTAAATACTTACATCATGAATAGTGACTGGTGGGTGAATACTTATATCATGAATAGTGACTGGTGGGTAAATACTTACATCATGAATAGTAAAATAAATAATTAATTAATCTTAAATAGTAAAATTTTCTTCCTATAAATAGATGGCTCATTTACAACATTTCCACACCAAAATTAGAGAGAGAATCTAGAGAGATAGTACTTAAGAAATTAGAGGGAAGTAAGTTCTTTTAGTAAAAAGAGATTCTGCAGGAGGTGTAAGGTAATAATATTTTTCTTCTAAATTCTTTTTATGATTATTTAGTTTATTCTTTTTAGCACTCTTAAACCATTAATATACTAGTACTATTATGAATAAATTACTATGGTAAAAATAAATTACCATTATGTGTTATTTTACGATTTACTGTTACTATTCACTATTTATTGTTACTATTTACTATTATTGCTCAAAATTTATTATTTACCGTTATTATTAAAAATTTATTAGTTACTATTACTATTCAAAATTTACTATTTACCATTACTATTCAAAATTTACTATTAACCGTTACTATTCAAAATTTACTATTTACTGTTATTGTTCATCATTTACCATTTACCACTACTATTAAAAATTTACTATTCATGATTTACTATTTAATATTACTATTCAAAAATTATTATTTACCATTACTATTGATGATTTACTATTTACTGTTACTATTTACTATTACTATGCATAATTACTATTTATCATTTCTGATAGCAATCTTAATTTTCATCTTATGTCTATACTGAAATAAATTAATATTAATATTTTGTTAGAACTTGGAGGCGCAGAGCGAATTCACTGTTGATAGTAAATCAAGGTAAGGGGGGTGAGATAAGAATATAATATGAAAATACATAAGAATATTGGGAGGAGTCCCCTACTCCTTTTAAACATAACAATATTATTATTTTAAAATAATAACTTTTAACTTAAAATTTATAATAATTGTTATTAATAAATTAAGCATCTTGTGTAACTTAATATCTAAAATATTTATTCAAGAACTTGAACTATTATGACCTATGCGGACTAGACTGAACCTATGCGAGAACTTGGACTATTATGACCTATATGGACTAAACTAGACCTATGCAAGGATTGGACTATCTTGGATTTACATAGACCTGTGCGAGGAATTGACCATAGAACTTAAAACAAACTTTATTAATTTAAATAATCATTGAATTTTAAATTATTATATTTATAACTGATGATTAATTATTTGATTTGATTATGATTATTAATATTTATTTATGCTTTATGATGTTTGATTATGATTAAGAATGTTTGATTATGATTGATAATCTTGTACTGTGGGGTTTGAGCATATAGCAAGCCTGACGGAAAGCTAAAATTCAGTAAGAATTTACTTATCTCATACTTCTTTATTTACTTATTCATCTTTATTCAAATTACTTTTAAGAAATTTCTTAGATTTCAATAAAACTACATAAGTTTTTAGAAATCTCTTTTTATCTTTTAATATATATGTATATATGTTTACTAAATATTAGATTTTTAGTTAGTTTATCAGAAAGAAAAAGAAAGAGAAATTATTTTATAGAAATAAATTTTTACTAATATTTTAATATATATATATATACATGTTATTTAAATGTATAAAAATATTATACAAAATTTTCAAGTACTAAGATTTTAAAGATTGATAATTCCAAATTCGAGTTTTTAGTAATTGATTTTGAATTAACCTATAGACTTTCTAAAGAAGGTTGTGAAAAATATATTTAAGGCTTTGAAACTCAAATTATAAGGATATTTGATTTGTGATTTGAAAAGGAACTGTACTAAAATTCTATGTGTGTATTTGAGAATTTGAAAAAAGTACAGTTTACTGGGGTGGCTATGTCGCGATTTGTAGGCCCCGATAATATAATTGAGTTTCTAAAAGCCTTAACCAACTAAATACGTGAGTAGTTCATGCATCATGAATCATCAAAGAGAAACAAAAGGAATTTTGTCTGGGGACGGATTATAGAAACCGAGGATACATTAGAGGAGGCTTAATTATGAGCCTTGGGATGAGAGGGTGTGAAAGGGTGCTTCAGGGGACCTGGGGTAGCTCCCTAGTGTCGGGTACTTTCACAATAAAAACCTTCTCAATCTGACTAGTCTCTAAGTGTTTCCATGCCAGTTGAGCTATTCATGTTATTATTATCTGGAATTATGGAACAGTGTAAACTCCTGGTTGGCCCAGTACAAATTAAAATTTAAGGGGCCCACGTATATAGGTAAGTTATGATGAAGATATGGCATATCATTCATACATTCATAATTGATTATGCATGTGATTGTGATTGATATTATTATTCTAGTTTGTGAAAACCCTTTATTGCTTATGTCCCATTTGGGAATATTATATTCTGTTTCTCACTTCTTTCTTTATGTTTTTGTTTCATATGTTTTAAATTAATGGTTCGTAGAGAGGGAAGGATCGAAGAACATCGACAGTATATATAGCACGTTCTAGAAAGGGAGCTCAGTATGAATACCGTGGTCCAATTAATAAATAATGTTATTAGGCAACTGCTCTTGGGCCATGGAGTTTCCTCTCTTTCTAATAATGTTTAATATTTTTTTTCTTTGGATGAATGTAAACTACTTTATAAATTTTAATGATATTCATGAGGTATTTCAGAAATATCGTATATAATTTTATTCTGATAGTTTCTTTTTAACGATTATATTTAAAAAAATCATGAATTTTTTAGAAATTATTGAGATGTAACAGAGGTTGTTACAAAATGTTATTAGAGCAGTTAATCCTGTAGGCCTGGGGAAAGGTCTATCTTGCTTTGTGTGTAAACTCTGTGTAGGTGATAGAAAATAGAATATCTGACTTGGTAGTAACTGTGATTGATATGACAAGTCTCAGTTACTGTGAAACAGGAAAAGAATAGCCAGAAACGATCTTGCTGGAGTTGTAGAATGCTTAATCAATACAATGGGAGCACGCGAAGGTCAAGGTAATGATGCCTTGAGAAGGTTAGACTTGTTCGAAAAACGTAACCTACCTTGTTTCAAGGGAGGATACAACCCTGATGGAGCACAAATATGGATTCGAGAGATAGAGAAGATCTTCCGAGCACTGTAATGTACTGAAGGTGATAAAGTAGTCTTCGCTACTTATGCCTTATCTGAGGATGCTGAACATTTGTGGGATAATATGCGTAGGCAGTTTGAAGTTAACCAAGTGGAGATCACTTGGAATTATTTCAAGGATATGTTTCTGGAGAAATACTTTCCAGCTGATGTTAAAGAGAAAAGACAATTTGAATTCCTGTCACTGACCCAAGGAAATATGACCGTTGGAGAGTATGCATCCAGGTTTGAAGAGCTATCTCGCTTTTATTCTCATTATAATGATGCTACTTATAACATCCCAATTTTAAAGGTAAATGCCGAATGAAAAATAAACTATTAAGGTTTGATTTTAAAGTGAGAGGTTAATTGACAATCATAATCGGATTAACTTAAGGAATAATGACAAGTTAATTAAGGCTTAATTGGTGAAAGATGGCTGTTTGTGATTGGTGAGTTACGTGAGTGGGCTGCGACTCACGTTTTCCCATCCCACTTCCTTCTCTTCACATGCACATATACCCTGTATCACCGTGGATACTCATCCTTCTTCCACTACTTCATCCTCTCTTTTCTTCTTCTTTATTTTCATCTTCCTTTCCCTTCCCCTGTTTTGCCTTTTGTTTCTGGAAATCGCAATGACGGTGCTGAAGGAAGGTCAGAGTCCCCTCCAACTGGTGGAAGACGATCCCTGAAGCAGAGGAAGAACAACTTCTCATCCCCGAGCCGATTGCAGAGTACGACGGTGCGACGGGGATCTGGACGAGTCGGATAGAGTGTCAGACCAAACGTTGAGAGTAGGAGAGCTTCTTGAGTTCCTTCTGTAGGTAGGGGGCGCTTGCATGTCAAATACATGGTCCACGAACGGTACCGGATAAGTGTATTGCTTTAAGTGTGTGCATGTGTTTGTGACGATTGAATATTATGTATGATTGTTGATTCTGGATCCTGTGTGTAGGATAGTAGTGATACAATAATTGCATGTAATCAAGATGGTGGTAATGTAGCATGTTAGCCTTGTTATAGACGAATGAGATGCATGGTCCTATCTCTGTTAACACTGTGAGAACATGAAAGTGTGATTGTTAGTTGATTTGTCAGACGTTATTACCTTGATTGTCCGATTGTTGTGCATGTTGGTATGGCTGGCAAAGTAAACGTAAAGACTGTGTTGAATCTGTTTCTATTACAATGGTTGCGAAGGAGGTATCAGTTGAGTAATAATGCTTGCTGGTAAACGCATTAGATGCATGTGTAAGAATGGGGTGACCCGTGGAAGGTCTAGAGCCCCGAGGGAATGGCTTCCAGCTACAGACCTTGGCTAGATCCTGTGGGAGCTCGTGGTAGCCGTAGGAGCTAGAAATGAGTCTCGAGACGTCAATAGGAGACCGGTACCACACGGGAAGAGCTGATGGACGAGCGGCCAATAAGGAGGAAACTGTAACTGAAAATCATTACTCAAGTCGGATCCGCAGGCATGCATGTAGATATGATGTTGATTAAGATAGTACGCATAGCACGTGTTGAGTGTTATGAATGATTTCCGAGTATGTGGATGCATGTGTACGTGTGAATGAAGATGCACTTTATGTAGTATGTATGTTATAGATATTATTCTGATTTGCATGGTCTTAGTTTAACCAAATGCAACTGAGTGAAAGTAAGTGTGTGTACTGACACTAATACCGAGTCTTTGATTGACATTTTACATGCAAAAGCTCACCCCTGCAGTGGCTACATTTTCAGTGAACATCTCTCGGAATGAAGGGTGAAGGAGGAGCTGGGTGCAGAACAAGCAACCGAGTGCTATTGAATATATGTGTATATGTATATACTGTGTGTAAGGTCCTGTTAAGCCTTGGCCGGCTCATATTTTGATTTTGTCCTTACGTTAGAACTTGAACATTTTCGGGTGAACAAAGTCATGATGATACTTTTGTAATTATTCAAGTACCTCTCTATGTATTTATATTGTGTGATTATTTTATGCTGTAGGTAATGCCCGAGTGATAGGTATGGATGTGTGGGTATACTTTCGAGCATATGAGATCAGTGTGACTATGGGTAGGAGTGTAGCAAGGTTGTGGATCGAGGAAAAGCGAGATAGTGAGTCATTCTGAGTGATGAGGAGTTGAACAGCCGAATGATTGTGGTCGTATAGTTTGGAGGAGGAGTTGGGTTGAATCCAGTGAGTGGTAATTGTAAGGTCCCCTGAGTAAAGATTGATTAATGATTTCCGAGGGAGAAGCCGTCGAAGTGAAGGTTTTCCGATAAAATGTGTTGTATGTCAGTGACTCGTAGCTGGGCCTTTCTGTGTGGGGATTGCCTGAAAAGGATTCTGAGAGAAACCCCCCTTCATAAATTTTGAGTAAATCATATATATATATATATATATATATAATCCGGGTGACCAAAGGATGATATTCCGAGTGGATAGGATTAGGTTAGGTCCGAGAGAATGTAAAATAGGTGAAATAACCGAGTAATCCTAGGAGCAAATCCCGTGCGAGCTAAATTAATACCGGGTGAACGATTGTCTCAATCCGAGTAAGCTGAGAGTAGACCCTTCTCGAGTGAACCATAAGCTAAAATCCGAGTGGAGTGACTGGATACCGAGTGTAGCTTCGCTTCAGCGAGTGTTATGTGGATTGGAGAACCTGAGTAGAATCGCCTGAGCGTAGTTCGCTTCGCTTGAGCGAATGTGCCAGGTGCCATTGGATTCGCCTAAGCGTTCCCTTCGTTCACGATGCATGAGCTCCTTTCCTTATCTTCCTCCCCCTCATTCTCCTTGTTGTGCTCGGTTTTGTTAATCTGGTCAGAGTATGCATGGTTTGCCAACCTTATTTTTTTTGAAAAAATTCCCCTTTAATTTCATTTATTTAATTAGAAATTAGGGTGTTACATTTTGGTATCAGAGCAGACCGAACGGTCCAAGGCCAAGGTATGCTTACCGAGTGTGAGCAGTTGTGTGCATTATGATCGAATGGTCATTATTATTGTGATATTGTTGAACTTGAATGATACTGATATTGATTTATGGATAGGAGGTTGCTTCCTCCTGATCCGACTGATTGTGTAACATATAGAGATGGCATAATGTGCTAAGTTACTGAATATTAAGCTGAGATACGATCCGTGGTAAGTGGCTCGGTATACTTATCCTTGAGGGGTGTTAATTTCAGGATAAGGGATGACGCATCGCGAAAGCATGGAGGCTATAGCCACAGCATTCCAACGCTTTGCGGACGTGTTTGAGAGGCAGGGCCTGTAACACCCTAATTTTTAATAAATAAATAAACCCCAAAAACAGGGAAAAATTTTCCAAAATTAAGTAAACCAAATAGACCGTAAGACAACCGGATAGCAATGGGACGGAAGGCAAGGAAGGACAAGCACCCAATCGGTAGTCAGCGGAGCGCAGCAGCTTAAACTAACCCAATCAGTACTCCCATCGCTCGGTTCCCAGAAACAAACCAAGAAGAACCGGGCACAAGGAAATAAGGGAAGGGAGGCAAGTGGAAATAAAAGAATACACTCATGTGTAGCTGCCAGTGGAAGGAATAAAACTTGAACTGACTCCGCCCAGGCCAGCGAAGCACATCAACACCTGGGCGAGTCCAACCACAACGTCCATTCGCTCAGGCGGGGTCCAACACCGCCCAGCGAGACATGATAATGCAAGAATGGAAGAGGGAGATATTCAGGCGGAGTTCCACATTAACATCTGCTCGCTTCAGCACGATCCCACACGCTTGAGCGAACCGTCCTAGTCGCTCAGGCGAGGTATGACTCCGCCTAAGCGATGCCGACACAACGGCCTCTCCAAACACACACTCGCTGGAGCTAAGTCTAATTCACTGGGCGAACACAGGTACAAGGTAATTTCTCAATCGGATATGGACAAAGGTTCACTCGGCAAATCCTCACGCTCGCACTTCACTCGGGAAATCAGGTAGTTAAGTCCCACTCGGACTTATTCAAAACCCAACCACTCGGGATACCAATCCTCACTCGGACTTTACCTCTTTCACTCGGATTACCAATACCTTACACTTAGGATCCAATCCTCTCTAAACCACTATTCGAATTCCTCTCTCAGAAGGGAATCACTCGAGGTTTTCACTCGGGAAATACAAACTCTTCCTCACTCGAGATTTACTTATGATTTTCACTCGGAGTCACATAACATGTTTACTCAGAAAAGCCACCCAGAAATCTTCACTCAGAACCACTAACTTAACATAATTTCACTCCTCAACAACCCTCGAGTCATTTGGCAACACTTCCCAGTCGGAAAACGCATAGAATTAGTACGAAGCACATATATATGAATACATGACCACATAAACATAAATCTGCTAACAAATCCAGTCTACCGACCCATAGACATGTAACCACACACTCGGAATACCCATTATCTTGATATTATGCATTTACCAATACTTACGAATACCATACAAGTGACACAATGACTATTCAATCTTTATAAATGAATATATTTAATCGTCATTTTACATAAGAGCCGGCCAAGGCTACACGGACAAAACATAATAATGCAATACAAGTGCTCAACAGTCGGAGTGCACCACACTCGGACTTGAAACCCTATCATCATTTCCGAGTACGACCTGCACACTGAAAAATGGTGTAGGGGTGAGCATCTTAGATATTAAATGATAGATACCGACTCAGGTTGTCCCACAATCATTAGCAAAATACATATCCATGTAATCAGACATATCAACGAGTAAGGTCAAGCATTATCAATCAACCAAGACACACATGGAACACTTACCGATCGGAATTCGTCAGTCGCCACTCGGCCAGGTGCACATACAAAGCCAATAACATTAGTATAACAACAATCAACAACATGATATTACCAACGAATCAGAACGCACGTATTCAACACTTTCCGGTCGGAATCTAACAGTTCTCACTCAGCTATGCACGCATGACATTTCAATGACATTAACACATATTCATGGAGCAAACTTCAATTAGCATCAGTTGCGTATACATACAGAATACTCTCTCGGTTATATCCATTCATCATCTCCTTAACATCATCACACACATAGTCAATTTTCAGTCAGCATCGGCAATACATATATACAGAGTATTTCACTCGGATATACACATTCATCCTTTCATTAACACTATCACATGCATAATCAATTCCAAACAGTATCAATCAGTCAATACACACAGAGTATTTCACTCGGTTATAAACATACATCATCTCACTAACACCTTCGCATGCACAACCAATTCCAAACATTGTCAACAGTTAATAAGCACATATTATTTCACTCAGTTCTGCATTCGTGTGTATCGGTTTAGACGTTGCAACGTAGGCTCTCAGCCTTTTTATACATAGCTCTCAGCTATCAAATCAGCTCCCAGCTGCTCGACCGTTTTACAGGTACCCAACCGTTTGCCCACAGGTGACACCAGCGCTTTCAGCGCCAACGGAGGTGTTCACAGGCAGCCCGAGTCCCACTCAAGGGCTACCTTGAGTCCCACTCAAGGATTTTGTAGCGTCCCACGCTGAATAACCGATGGTAGTGTCCCACACTACGTGCTCTCAGCACAAACGCATCCCATGCGCCACACGCGGATTCATCACACAATATTGAATTCATACACACATCCTCTTATTCAATCACACGTATTTCACATGCAGTCGGTAATACACATTCTCAGAACTCAATAGCACATGCATCTCATGCAATTGGCATTAGGCATTATTAGCACTCAACAACACACATGCAATCGGCATTTAAGCAATGTCAGGACTTATACAACACATGGAATCGGTAAGGTACATTATCAGATTCACTAAGTTATATTTCACCATATGCAGTCAGCCTTTTGAACTCATAACAACTTGCAGATCATGTAAAACACACGGTAATCACCAATAGCACTTCAACATGTTCCTTTCACACAAGTATTTCAAATCAACATAGCACAACATGCAATCGGTTTATGACAGTGTCAGAACTTAATCAACGCATGCATCCCTATAAACACGAACAGATTCAATAAGCATTCCCATCAACACAACATGACATGCAATCGGGCTCTATGGTAACGTATGCATCCTCAAGGACGATGATAACATGCAACACTCACTCTCACTTATCATGCACTCGGATATTCTACATGCAAGTATATCATGCAACAGAATACAGTTCCACAATTATCAATATCTTCCAAACCCGTTCGTAACCCATGCATTTGACATGTAAGGTACTCCCCCTACCTGGACTGAAGCTTTCAGTCGGCCAACCTGACCCCCAGTTCCAGAGGAACACTGAATCACTCTCAGCGCATCTACATGCAAGAGCAGGGGAGGCCCAAGACGCCCAGCTCTCGGCCCGCTCCCTGGAATGGCTCCATCACGATGCTGTGAACACCCAACCACCTTGAAGCTCCTCACAGCGCAGATCTCCACTGAGACTTGGCAGCTTCGAGCAAGGAGGGGAAGAAGGAGGGAAGCCGACGAAGGGATAAAGGAACAAGGAAGGAGACGGGTTGCATGCAGAGGGAATGCACACCCTCACCCTCACTGGCTCATCGAGTAAGGGAGGAGGACTCCGATCCTCAGCCGCCATTACTGCGAGCTCACGGAAACAGAGCGCAGAGGAGGAAGAAGAAGAAGAGGAGAATGAAGAAAGAAGGAAGAGAAAATAGGGGGAAGAGAAGTCTGAAGGGGGATGAATGATAGTGTACCCATATATGCATGCTCAGAGAGAAGGGAAGAGTGGGGTGGGAAAGCGTGCACCGCACCAGCTCCCACACGCGTCACACCCACCCGGTCTCAACCAATCGGCTCTTGACAATTAATTACCTTCAATCAGCCTTTGTTTCCTTAACTTAAATTAATTAAGTCAATTAATGAATAATTTTTCTCCACTTTTGAATTTATTATTTTAATGATTTATTTTATTTTCATTTGACAATTAATTATTTCCATGGCTTAATTTCACTCGGTACTTTAATTCTTAAATCGGGATGTTACAGTTCTCCCCCTCTCAAAAGAATTTCGTCCTCGAAATTCAGTCGGTAGCTTACCATAAATACCTCACGCAGAAGATTGCTGTTCAGTTACCACGCGGCTGTGTTTCCACAAGCAGTCACCGAACGAACCACAATTTCACTCGGAAAAGATTCGCCGCTCAAGCGGTTTACTGACCGCACCACAATGTCAGTCGGCAAAACATAAAGAAATCAGGCCCTACCTAATTACAACCTCAATATAGAATTTAATATATGTGGGAATTCAATTCCGAAACGTACAATTTACCCCATTTTAACTCAGCCAATTCATCACAAGCAGTGGCACTTCCTAATATCTTGGTCGCTCGGCCCTATGCTCTTAACATCGATTGGTGTATTTACACCCTCGGGTTTCCCGACTCGAATGAGTCACTCGGTACAACCGCAACTCATACAGGGTACAGACCCAATATGTATTACAGGGACACGTTATGGAGGCTAATCAACTAGTTAGGAATAATCTAATCGGTAACAACATCACCGACCCCCCCAAAAATACTCACTCCTGACCGATTCCTCTCGGTTTAAATACTCGGGTTTTCAAAATCTGACCACAAGATTTCTTCCTTACACCAGAATGAACACTCAAAAGGGCTTCCGTGTGCTTCAGTCAGCACAATTTGCCAGGGTTTACTTCGCACAGGCACCACGCTCGGTGTGGAAATTTTAGGTTCCTACCCATGCCTTTGGCTAATTTCATGCCTATACTCTGAGAACATCACTCAGATCTCTCACTCGAAAATATTATTCGGGTTTTGAGGGCAATCCTCACCTGGAGGCCTCTCCACTTGCACAGATTCACTTAGAATCCAAGTCTATAATGAAATCAAACCTGAGTTTAAGCTCAATAGTCCCAATCACTGACCTGAGTACGACTCCAATTAAATCCTTCACTCGGATATCTATTCCCCTCGGGGACCAGTCATTGGAAACTTACTCACTCGAGTCTCATTTTCCGACCAGAAGGACTTTTCTCCTGGAAGATCACTCCGTTGGACATCACAAGGGTATTAAGAATTCCACACTCGGCATCTTTCTACTTAGAATTGTTCCACATGGCTCCATTCTACACGGGAGTGATACACTCTGAGACACACTACTCGAATCTCTCCTTACTCAGAATGTTACGCTCGGATACTACTTTAGTAATGGTACTCTCTATGAGGTTCTACTCGGAACACTCTGATTCTCACTTAGCAGTTCTTTCTCACAGAGGCTTCACTTGGAATTGTTTCCACTTTTGCACACTCGGAGCATACTAGCCTTTCCCGAGCAATCCTTCACCTCATAATTTAGCTTGGCTCAAGATCCCGGTTTCCTCATTAGGCTTACAATATCACTCGGTTAATCTTATAAAACTTACAATTTCAGTGACAGATTCGACCACCCTTCTTATTCCAATAACTAACCAACCTTTCAGTAGCTAATCCGTACTCGACATTCTCTAATCCTCTCGGAGGCAGACACACCAAGGTTAAACAAACCCTCTATCTTCATTTTGATACATAACCATATAATATTTATTTAATATGACTCTCACCCTCGCTCAGAACTGCCTGAAAGACTCACCACCACCGTAAGCAGCTACAACTTCACCTGCCCGACTCATGAATTGCTGCATCCAACTTATAGGATGACGTCTCATTCCTATAGGGTTGCAACAATTACACAGTCACTGCAACGTGTACGCTGCCACAATGCCTACGGCATGAAGAGTCATCTCAGGATAGCGTGCCTCACATTGACCAGACTCACTCAACTAATACTACTTCACACAGAAATTAATGGCAGTTCACATACACATTAGAAGCAATACATCTACATCAACATTATGTATCACATAGGGTACTTCACGCAACAGCATCAACATATATGCGCTCATTCAGTCGGATTTGCTCAAATCAATTCCACTATATTAAGGATTTTATTCACAATATCATATTCAATCGGAATTTGCATAATAACATGCATTCTCTATCATAACATCACATTACACTTGGCAACAGCATCAATACATGTACATTCATTCAGTCAGAGCTCATTCATACAACATCATCAAGTCAGAATCTACTTAAATCATTCATATCCATGCGAATCATGTCAGTCTCAATAATAATACTCTTATACACATGCATGTAGACCTGACTTAACAGCGATTTCATCTCACGTATGCAATCCTCATGTAATTTCATACAAGCATCCGAGCTATCAGGTGTGTCCCACGCAGTCATTAATAGGTCACAACCGTTTCAACACAGCATAGAGATTCACTCGAAGTCTCATAGTTTCGTCAGAGCATCACAGGTGTTTGTCATACAACAAGAAAAACAGGGTACCAATACTACAACACATCCCCTTGGTATTTCATAATGAAGTCAGCATGCATTCCAACATAACATTCCGAATGGAAACCAACATATCAATTCACATACCAAGCATTCGGAAATTATCATGGCATTTTCATTCACATGAAATTCACACAGCATTGCATGCACTCGGTAACCACAATATTCACATGCCTTTCAAGTATTTTAACACCACCTGGATTTATGCCCTGCCTCATACCATAGTGCACTCGACTCCAGTGTCAATACACATGCATTCATCCAGTCGGCGAATCAGATGTATACGATTTACTCACCAGGAGTCCAACTCCAATGCACTCGGCATTTGCCTTGAGTCCAACCCAAGGACTTCTATTAAGCATCCAATGCTCATGCTTCAAGCATGGCCTCGAGTCCAACTCGAAGGTCTTTTAGGATTAATCTCAGAATCCTCAATATCCCACGCATTCATCTGATTGCCCACTTGAAAGAGCGTTCGACGCTGATACCGCCCATTATAAATCACACACAGCTCTTGTTTGCTGACTCACAATATAAGCCACTCGGCATTCTCATTCACATACATTTTAACATGAAACCTCAAACAGAACTCAAGGAATCATTCCCTTTTTAACTCATGCACTCGGCAGTAATGGTAACACTCTTGTTTACAAGCATCTAGTCGGCATTCGCAGAAATATTAACATGCATTCATGGATGGAGTCACACAATCACTAAACAGTTCACAGATACCACAAATCCAGGAGAGGTATGCACAATTACTCAATCATAGTACAATTACCAACACATCTCACACATGGCACATCACACGGAGCTAAACCATCACCCGGTTCCTAATCGTCACACAATGGTAATTTAAACCTCAATGAGTTTACTACGCAATTGCTTCACTCGGGTTCAACAACACATAAAGTTAATAAATTATCACACTTAGAATTCCTAAGGAGTCACTATTTATTCAGTATCCCACGATGAGTACAACATTCAAATATTACTATAAGGTCTAGTACCATTCACTTGGTTTTCCCACAATAAAGCCGAGACACCATCCTATTTTATCATATACCCGATCTCGCCTTTACTCACTTAGCGCACACCCAGTTTTTAGCTTAGGAAACTGCAACACATCTCGTATACCGAAAGTCATATACATCATATACTATTCATTCATCATACGTTCAAATTCTTTAACAAGGCATAAGTATACAACCACATCATTCATAGCCAAACACATACCACGTCATCAAACATATGCAATACCAATTAAATTAGGGCATGCCATCAATCGGACCAGGAGGGAAATAACCTCCTATCCTCAAATCGATATGACCACTCGGTCCCAACATATACAACCGCTTACACTCGGTAAGCATACCTTGGCCTTGGACCTTTTGGTCTGCTCTGATACCAAAATGTAACACCCTAATTTTTAATAAATAAATAAACCCCAAAAACAGGGAAAAATTTTCCAAAATTAAGTAAACCAAATAGACCATAAGACAACCGGATAGCAATGGGACAGAAGGCAAGGAAGGACAAGCACCCAATCGGTAGTCAGCGGAGCACAGCAGCTTAAACTAACCCAATCAGTACTCCCATCGCTCGGTTCCCAGAAACAAACCAAGAAGAACCGGGCACAAGGAAATAAGGGAAGGGAGGCAAGTAGAAATAAAAGAATACACTCATGTGTAGCTGCCAGTGGAAGGAATAAAACTTGAACTGACTCCGCCCAGGCCAGCGAAGCACATCAACGCCTGGGCGAGTCCAACCACAACGTCCATTCGCTCAGGCGGGGTCCAATACCGCCCAGCAAGACATGATAATGCAAGAATGGAAGAGGGAGATATTCGGGCAGAGTTCCACATTAACATCTGCTCGCTTCAGCATGATCCCACACGCTTGAGTGAACCGTCCTAGTCGCTCGGGCGAGGTATGACTCCGCCTAAGCGATGCCGACACAAAGGCCTCTCCAAACACACACTCGCTGGAGCTAAGTCTAATTCGCTGGGCGAACACAGGTACAAGGTAATTTCTCAATCGGATATGGACAAAGGTTCACTCGGCAAATCCTCACGCTCGCACTTCACTCAGGAAATTAGGTAGTTAAGTTCCACTCGGACTTATTCAAAACCCAACCACTCGGGATACCAATCCTCACTCGGACTTTACCTCTTTCACTCGGATTACCAATACCTTACACTTAGGATCCAATCCTCTCTAAACCACTATTCGAATTCCTCTCTCAGAAGGGAATCACTCGAGGTTTTCACTCGGGAAATACAAACTCTTCCTCACTCGGGATTTACTTATGATTTTCGCTCGGAGTCACATAACATGTTCACTCGGAAAAGCCACCCAGAAATCTTCACTCAGAACCACTAACTTAACATTATTTCACTCCTCAACGGCCCTCGAGTCATTTGGCAACACTTCCCAGTCGGAAAACGCATAGAATTAGTACGAAGCACATATATATGAATACATGACCACATAAACATAAATCTGCTAACAAATCCAGTCTACCGACCCATAGACATGTAACCACACACTCGGAATACCCATTATCTTGATATTATGCATTTACCAATACTTACGAATACCATACAAGTGACACAATGACTATTCAATCTTTATAAATGAATATATTTAATCGTCATTTTACATAAGAGCCGGCCAAGGCTACACGGACAAAACATAATAATGCAATACAAGTGCTTAACAGTCGGAGTGCACCACACTCGGACTTGAAACCCTATCATCATTTTCGAGTACGACCTGCACACTGAAAAATGGTGTAGGGGCCAGCATCTTAGATATTAAATGATAGATACCGACTCAGGTTGTCCCACAATCATACAGCAAAATACATATCCATGCAATCAGACATATCAACGAGTAAGGTCAAGCATTATCAATCAACCAAGACACACATGGAACACTTACCGATCGGAATTCGTCAGTCGCCACTCGGCCAGGTGCACATACACAACCAATAACATTAGTATAACAGCAATCAACAACATGATATTACCAACGAATCAGAATGCACATATTCAACACTTTCCGGTCAGAATCTAACCGTTCTCACTCGGCTATACACGCATGAAATTTCAATGACATTAACACATATTCATGGAGCAAACTTCAATTAGCATCAGTTGCGTATACATACAGAATACTCTCTCGGTTATATCTATTCATCATCTCCTTAACATCATCACACGCATAGTCAATTTTCAGCCAGCATCGGCAATACATATATACAGAGTATTTCACTCGGATATACACATTCATCCTTTCATTAACACTATCACATGCATAATCAATTCCAAACAGTATCAATCAGTCAATACACATAGAGTATTTCACTCGGTTATAAACATACATCATCTCACTAACACCTTCGCATGCACAACCAATTCCAAACATTGTCAACAGTTAATAAGCACATATTATTTCACTCGGTTCCGCATTCGTGTGTATCAGTTTAGACATTGCAACGTAGGCTCTCAGCCTTTTTATACATAGCTCTCAGCTATCAAATCAGCTCCCAGCTGCTCGGCCGTTTTACAGGTACCCAACCGTTTGCCCACAGGTGACACCAGCGCTTTCAGCACCAACGGAGGTGTTCACAGGCAGCCCGAGTCCCACTCAAGGGCTACCTTGAGTCCCACTCAAGGATTTTGCAGCGTCCCACGTTGAATAACCGATGGTAGTGTCCCACACTACGTGCTCTCAGCACAAACGCATCCCATGCGCCACACGCGGATTCATCACACAACATTGAATTCATACTCACATCCTCTTATTCAATCACACGTATTTCACATGCAGTCGGTAATACACATTCTCAGAACTCAATAGCACATGCATCTCATGCAATTGGCATTAGGCATTATCAGCACTCAACAACACACATGCAATCGGCATTTAAGCAATGTCAGGACTCATACAACACATGCAATCGGTAAGGTACATTATCAGATTCACTAAGTTATATTTCACCACATGCAGTCAGCCTTTTGAACTCATAACAACTTGCAGATCATGTAAAACACACGGTAATCACCAACAGCACTTCAACACGTTCCTTTCACACAAGCATTTCAAATCAACATAGCACAATATGCTATCGGTTTATGACAATGTCAGAACTTAATCAACGCATGCATCCCTATAAACACGAACAGATTCAATAAGCATTCCCATCAACACAACATGACATGCAATCGGGCTCTATGGTAACGTATGCATCCTCAAGGACGAGGATAACATGCAACACTCACTCTCACTTATCATGCACTCGGATATTCTACATGCAAGTATATCATGCAACAGAATACAGTTCCACAATTATCAATATCTTCCAAACCCGTTCGTAACCCATGCATTTGACATGTAAGGTACTCCCCCTACCTGGACTGAAGCTTTTAGTCGGCCAACCTGACCCCCAGTTCCAGAGGAACACTGAATCACTCTCAGCGCATCTACATGCAAGAGCAGGGGAGGCCCAAGACGCCCAGCTCTCGGCCTGCTCCCTGGAATGGCTCCATCACGATGCTGTGAACACCCAACCACCTTGAAGCTCCTCGCAGCGCAGATCTCCGCTGAGACTTGGCAGCTTCGAGCAAGGAGGGGAAGAAGGAGGGAAGCCGACGAAGGGATGAAGGAACAAGGAAGGAGACGGGTTACATGCAGAGGGAATGCACACCCTCACCCTCATTGGCTCGTCGAGTAAGGGAGGAGGACTCCGATCCTCAACCGCCATTGCTGCGAGCTCATGGAAATAGAGCGCAGAGGAGGAAGAAGAAGAAGAAGAGAATGAAGAAAGAAGGAAGAGAAAACAGGGGGAAGAGAAGTTTGAAGGGAGATGAATGATAGTGTACCCATATATGCATGCTCGGAGAGAAGGGAAGAGTGGGGTGGGAAAGCGTGCACAACACCAGCTCCCACACGCGTCACACCCACCCGGTCTCAACCAATCGGCTCTTGACAATTAATTACCTTCAATCAGCCTTTGTTTCCTTAACTTAAATTAATTAAGTCAATTAATGAATAATTTTTCTCCACTTTTGAATTTATTATTTTAATGATTTATTTTCATTCGACAATTAATTATTTCCATGGCTTAATTTCACTCGGTACTTTAATTCTTAAATCGGGATGTTACAGGGCCAGACTCGAACTGAGGATGGCCACCTGCTGGACCACTTCTTGAAGAGGAAGCTGAGTGAATTTCCGGGAGGACGTAACCCGGAGGCAGCTTTTAAATGGACTCAGGAACTAGAGAGGATTTTTGGGGGTCTTCGCTGTACCGAGGCCCAAAAGGTCGAATGTGTGGTGTATATGCTGCGAGATAAGGCGAAAAACTGGTGAAAGATAGCTAGAAACCGATTTCCGGATGATGATGCTCAACTGACCTGGAACGATTTCAAGACATGCTTCTTAGAGAAGTACTTCCCCGACACAGTAAGGAGTCGGAAGGAGTTGGAGTTTATGGAGTTGAAGCAGGGCTCCATGACTGTGGAAGAGTACGCGACTAGGTTCGAAGAGTTGTGCCTATTCTACCCACCTTTCCAACAACCAGGGACGGAGAGTTTCAAGTGCCTTAAATTTGAAAATGGATTGAGATCAGATATGAAGAGGGCCTGCAGATATCAAGAGATCAGGAGTTTTCCTACATTGGTGAACACTTGTAGAATATTTGAAGAAGATGACAAGGCCCACTTGGGCCAGAGCAGCAGAGCCAACCATTACTTGAAGCCTCAGCAGCC
Organism: Clitoria ternatea; assembly: GCA_037962975.1. Lineage (NCBI taxonomy): Eukaryota > Viridiplantae > Streptophyta > Magnoliopsida > Fabales > Fabaceae > Clitoria > Clitoria ternatea. Next base: position 139,045,897 of record CM075670.1, read on the forward strand.
ACGTTTCAAGAGGCCAGGAAACGTGGGAAGAAATGGACCCTTTACTAGATATCAAGAACGCAGTAACCAAGGGAGACAGATGAGTGGACGACCAAAATATTGAAAGTGTTTTAAATGTGGTGGTGACCACTTTGCTCAGAATTGCAATAGTACAGATGTCAAGTGCTTTCATTGCCAGGAGAAGGGGCACATTCGCCCCGACTGCCCCCAACTCCGCCAAGCAAACCCCAATGCACGTCATGGAGGTTTCCAAGAGAGGAACCGAGGGAACAACAACCAAGACCGAGTGGCAGAGGCAGCAGAGCCAGAGGGAACATGATGTTGGCCTCAAATAACCGGAAGAGAGGCACCGATCAACCAACTGCTGGAAGAGTATACGCCATCAACACTGAGAATGCTGCACAAGCAAATGACTTGGTACAATGTAAGTGCTCACTCGGTAGTCATACACTTAACATTGTTTTCGATTCGGGAGCTACCCATTCTTTTATAGCTGATGAGTGTGTAAAGCAATTAAAGTTACCGACTGTGTTTATGGATCGGACCTTGGAGGTGGCCAATCCGACTGGCGCCAAGGTGTTGACATCATCGATGTGTAAGGATGTAACATTTGTGTTGTGTGATCGAAGTTTCACTTTCGATTTAGTGTGCATACCTTTAAAGGATCTTGACACTGTGCTCGGAATAGATTGGCTTTCAGCCAACAAGGTGTTAGTGGATTGTAGAAACCGAAGGGTAATCTTTCCGAGACGACACAATGAGGACTACACGGCACCAGGTATGGTTCGACTGTTTACGATGCTTTGCTTAACCGAGGGTGAGAGTAAAGCCCGAGTGAACGAAATTCCGATTGTCTGTGAATTTCCAGAAGTGTTTCCCGAGGACATACCGAGTGTCCCTCCCAATAGAGAAGTTGAATTCTCTATAGACCTGATCCCTGGAGCCGAGCCAGTCTCCAGTGCGCCTTATAGAATGTCCCCAACTGAATTGGCCGAGTTGAAGAAGCAAGTAGACGAGTTACTCGGAAAACAATTCATTAGACCGAGTGTATCACCATGGGGCGCACCTGTGCTACTTGTTAAGAAGAAGGATGGCAGCATGAGACTTTGTATAGATTACCGACAGCTAAATAAACTCATGATTAAGAACCGATACCCACTGCCCATAATTGATGATCTGATTGACCAGCTGCGTGGAGCCACAGTCTTCTCAAAAATCGATCTACGATCCGGATACCACCAAATCTGAGTGAAGGACTCGGATATCCCAAAGACTACCTTTAGGACTCGGTATGGTCACTACGAGTATGTAGTGATGTCGTTCGGTGTAACAAACGCCCCTGTGGTCTTCATGAATTACATGAACAGCATATTCTACCCATATTTAGACCAATTAGTAGTTGTTTTCATTGATGACATCCTAGTCTATTCTAAGACTTCCGAGGAGCATGAAGAACATCTCCGAGTGGTACTCCAAGTGTTGAAGGAGAAGCAGTTGTTTGCAAAGCTTTCCAAGTACGAATTCTGGATGGATAAGATCCACTTCCTCGGACATGTGATTTCCAAGGGAGGTGTCTCAGTGGATCCTTCAAAGGTGGCAGCTATAATGGCATGGGAGAGACCCAAGTCGGTCTCGGAGATAAGGAGCTTTATGGGCCTGGCAAGTTATTATAGAAGGTTCATTGAGGGTTTTTCCAAGTTGGCGTTGCCACTGACTAAATTGACTCGGAAAAACATTCCCTTCGTATGGAGTTCCGAGTGCGAGAGTAGTTTCCAAGAATTGAAGGACAAGTTGACGACTGCTCCAATGTTGGCATTACCTGACTTGCAAAAGAGCTTCGTGGTTTATTGTGATGTATCAGGACTCGGATTGGGATGCGTGTTAATGCAGAAAGACCGAGTGATAGCGTATGCCTCTCGGCAATTGAGACCTCACGAGCAGCATTATCCGACCCACGACTTGGAATTGGCAGCTGTGGTGTTCGCGTTAAAAATCTGGAGGCATTATTTGTTCGGGTCCAGATTTGAAGTATTCAGTGACCACAAGAGCCTCAAATACTTATTTGACTAGAAGGAGCTGAACATGAGGCAGAGGAGATGGATGGAATTTTTAAAAGATTATGATTTCGAGCTAAGGTACCATCCGGGTAAAGCAAACGTTGTGGCCGACGCGTTGAGTCAGAAATCCCTTCATATAGCAACGATGATTGTGAAGGAAGTGGAATTATTGGAACAGTTCCGAGACATGAACTTACATATTGACATCCCTTCCTCTCGGAAAATGACGATCGATACGCTGAGGATTGCCAATGAATTCCTGAAATCCGTGTACGAGCAACAGCAGTCAGATTCCTACTTGGCTGGGATGAAGGAGACTCAGGCCAAAGGTAAGGATTTGTCCTTGACCGAAGGATCAGATGGAATCTTCCGAGTAAGAAACAGAATATACGTGTCGGGTGAAGGAGAATTGAGAAGAATGGTGCTTGATGAAGCTCATAAGAGCTTGCTAAGTATCCACCCGGGTACCACAAAGATGTACCATGACCTGAGAACACAGTTCTGGTGGCCCAGACTAAAGAGGGATATGGTAGAGTACGTGGCTCGGTGTATTACCTGTCAGAAGTCGAAAGTGGAGCACCAGAAGCCGTATGGTGCATTGCAACTCCTGGAGATTCCCGTGTGGAAATGAGACTCCATTGCCATGGGCTTTGTCTTGGGATTGCCCAAAAATCGAGCGAGCCATGATGCGGTATGGGTCATTGTTGACCGACTAACAAAGAGTGCACACTTCCTACCTGTGAACATGAAGTACCCGTTGCATAAGTTAGCACGGATTTACATCCAAGAAATTGTCCGACTGCATGGAGTGCCAACTTTTATCGTATCGAATAGGGATCCTAGGTTCACGTCCCGGTTTTGGACCAGCCTGCACCAGGAAATGGGCACGAAGCTTTGGCTAAGTTCCGCTTACCACCCTTAATCGGATGGACAATCCGAGTGAACAATTCGAAGCTTGGAGGACTTGCTAAGGGCGTGTGTGTTAGAACACGGTGGAAACTGGGAGCAGTACCTCCCCTTGATTGAGTTTACATACAATAACAGCCATCATAACAGTATCGGTATGGCACCCTACGAAGCACTATATGGACGAAGATGCCGAACCCCACTTTGTTGGTCGGAAATGGGTGAGAGTCTACTGTTAGGACCAGAAATTGTAAAGCAAACGTCAGAACAGATCCGAGTGATAAGGGAACGGATGAAGGCGTCTCAGGACAGGCAAAAGAGCTACCATGACAAACGAACTAAACCATTAGAGTTTTCAGTCGAAGACAGAGTGTTTTTGAAGACTTCTCCAAGTAAAGGAGTCGGGCAAGCCTTGAAAGGTGGAAAGTTGAGCCCCCGATACATTGGACCTTATGAGGTGTTGGGACGAGTCGGCTCCATGGCATACCGTATAACATTACCGACTCACTTATCCCGATTGCATAACGTATTTCATATGTCCCAACTGAGGAAGTATCTACATGACCCCAACCACACAATGCCTGATGATGAAGTGGAAATCAAGGAATACCTGACCACTACGACTATACCGATTAGAATTATGGACCGATCGATAAAGCGTTTAAGGAGCAAGGACGTACAACTGGTTGAAGTAGAGTGGCAGCAAGGCAGGACTACCTCTTGTACCTGGGAACGCGAAGACGCCATGAGACAGCAGTACCCTGAGTTGTTCCAACCAGGGTGAGTGACCGACTGAATTTCGAGGATGAAATTCTTTTGAGAGGGGGAGAACTGTAACATCCTAATTTTAAAGGTAAATGCCGAATGAAAAATAAATTATTAAGGTTTGATTTCAAAGTGAGAGGTTAATTGACAATCATAATCGGATTAACTTAAGGAATAATGACAAGTTAATTAAGGCTTAATTGGTGAAAGATGGCTATTTGTGATTGGCGAGTTACGTGAGTGGGCTACGACTCACGTTTTCCCATCCCACTTCCTTCTCTTCGCATGCACATATACCCTGTATCACCGTGGATACTCATCCTTCTTCCCACTACTTCATCCTCTCTTTTCTTCTTCTTCGTTTTCATCTTCCTTTCCCTTCCCCTATTTTGCCTTTCGTTTCAGGAAATCGCAATGACAGTGCTGAAGGAAGGTCAGAGTCCCCTCCAACTGGTGGAAGACGATCCCTGAAGCAGAAGAAGAACAACTTCTTATCCCCGAGCCGATTGCAGAGTACGACGGTGCAAAGGGGATCTGGACGAGTCGGATAGAGCGTCAGACCAAACGTTGAGAGTAGGAGAGCTTCTTGAGTTCCTTCTGTAGGTAGGGGGCGCTTGCATGTCAAATGCATGGTCCACGAACGGTACTGGATGAGTGTATTGCTTTAAGTGTGTGCATGTGTTTGTGACGATTGAATATTATGTATGATTGTTGATTCTGGATCCTGTGTGTAGGATAATAGTGATACAATAATTGCATGTAATCAAAATGGTGGTAATGTAGCCTGTTAGCCTTGTTATAGACGAATGAGATGCATAGTCCTATCTCTGTTAACACTGTGAGAACATGAAAGTGTGATTGTTAATTGATTTGTCAGACGTTATTACCTTGATTGTCCGATTGCTGTGCATGTTGGTATGGTTGGTAAAGTAAACGTAAAGACTGTGTTGAATCTGTTTCTGTTACGATGGTTGCGAATGAGGTATCAGTTGAGTAATGATGCTTGCTGGTAAACGTATTAGTTGCATGTGTAAGAATGGGGTGACACGTGGAAGGTCTAGAGCCCTGAGGGAATGGCTTCCAGCTACAAACCTTGGCTAGATCCTGTGGGAGCTCGTGGTAGCCGTAGGAGCTAGAGATAAGTCTCGAGACATCAATGGGAGACCGGTACCACACGGGAAGAGCTGATGGGCGAGCGGCCAATAAGGAGGAAACTGTAACTGAAAGTCATTACTCAAGTCGGATCCGCAGGCATGCATGTAGATATGATGTTGATTAAGATAGTACGCATAGCACGTGTTGAGTGTTATGAATGATTTCTGAGTGTGTGGATGCATGTGTACGTGTGAATGAAGATACACTTTATGTAGTATGTATGTTATAAATATTATTCTGATTTGCATGGTCTTAGTTTAACCAAATGCAACTGAGTGAAAGTAAGTGTGCGTACTGACACTGATATCGAGTCTTTGATTGACATTTTACATGCAAAAGCTCACCCCTGCAGTGGCTACATTTTCAGTGAACATCTCTCGGAATGAAGGGTGAAGGAGGAGCTGGGTGCAGAACAAGCAACCGAGTGCTATTAAATATATGTGTATATGTATATACTGTGTGTAAGGTCCTGTTAAGCCTTGGCCGGCTCATATTTTGATTTTGTCCTTATGTTAGAACTTGAACATTTTCGGGTAAACAAAGTCATGATGATACTTTTGTAATTATTCAAGTACCTCTCTATGTATTTATACTGTGTGATTATTTTATGCTGTAGGTAATGCCCGAGTGATAGGTATGGATGTGTGGGTATACTTTCGAGCATATGAGATCAGTGTGACTATGGGTAGGAGTGTAGCTAGGTTGTGGATCGAGGAAAAGCGAGATAGTGAGTCATTCCGAGTGATGAGGAGTTGAACAGCCGAATGATTGTGGTCGTATAGTTTGGAGGATGAGTTGGGTTGAATCCAGTGAGTGGTAATTGTAAGGTCCCCTGAGTAAAGATTGATTAATGATTTTCGAGGGAGAAGCCGTCGAAGTGAAGGTTTTCCGACTAGAATGTGTTGTATGTCAGTGACTCGTAGCTGGGCCTTTCCATGTGGGGATTGCCTGAAAAGGATTCTGAGAGAAACCCCCCTTCATAAATTTTGAGTAAATCATATATATATATATATATATATATATATATAATCCGGGTGACCAAAGGATGATATTCCGAGTGGATAGGATTAGGTTAGGTCCGAGAGAATGTAAAATGGGTGAAATAACCAAGTAATCCTAGGAGCAAATCCCGTGTGAGCTAAATCAATACCGGGTGAATGATTGTCTCAATCCGAGTAAGCTGAGAGTAGACCCTTCCCGAGTGAACCATACGCTAAAATCTGAGTGGAGTGACTGGATACCGAGTGTAGCTTCGCTTCAGTGAGTGTTGTGTGGATTGGAGAACCTGAGTAGAATCGCCTGAGCGTAGTTCGCTTCGCTTGAGCGAATGTGCCAGGTGCCATTGGATTCGCCTAAGCGTTCCCTTCGTTCACGATGCATGAGCTCCTTTCCTTATCTTCCTCCCCCTCATTCTCCTTGTTGTGCTCGGTTTTGTTAATCTGGTCAGAGTATGCACGGTTTGCCAACCTTATTTTTTTTGAAAAAATTCCCCTTTAATTTCATTTATTTAATTAGAAATTAGGGTGTTACACTACTAATGAAGGTGATCGGTGCGCAAAGTTTGTAAACGGATTGTGGCCAAAAACCAAAGAAGCTATACGAATGCAGGAAATCCATGAATTTTCTGTATTGGTAAATCGCTGCAGGATCTTCGAAGAGGATCACAAGGACAGAATGACCAAAAGCCGTGAATCCATTCACAAGGCAGGAGAAATGAGAAGTGGAGGACCTCACCATCACCAAAGAAGAGACTTTAGGGGAAAAAGGCCTTACCAAGCACCATTTCGTCGGTTTGGAATAACACCTGTTCCTAACAAACCCCAAGCTTCATCTGGAAGCTATTATCCAATACCTGCACTAGAATTTAAATGCTTTATCTGTAGAGGACCCCATTTGAAAAGGGATTGTCCCAAAAACACTTATATTTGCTTTAAGTGTAACAAACTGGGTCATCACATCAAGGATTGCCCAGAGATAAAGAGGGAGAACCCTGAAGGTGCAAGTACATCCATAAATACTCAAGGAGGCGTACACAGTGCAGTCGGAAGGCCAAAGGCGAAAGGAAAGGTTTTTGCAATTACTGGGGAAGAAGCATCCCATTCTGACTCCATGGTGGAAGGTAAGTGTATCATTAATAAGATTCCTTTAACTGTTATGTATGACTCAGATGCATCACATTCCTTTATTTCCAATGACTGTATAGTAAAACTAAAATTACCTGTGATAGAATTGCCATTTGATTTATCTGTTCATACTCCTGGGAATAATCCCATTGTCACTACTAAAGCCTGTTAGGAATGCCCTATTGTCATAGATGGTAGGGACTTTAAGGCTAATCTCTTTTGCTTACCCCTTTCTGGCTTAGAAGTTATTATTGGGCTAGATTGGTTGTCTGACAATCATGTTCTAATAGATTATCATAACCTAAACATAATGTTTAAAGAACCTATAAATTTGAATCCAGAGGATTCGAGATTTCTAACCGCCAACCAAGTGAGTGCCTCTTTAAAAGGAGAGGCTTAAGGATTCATGCTATTGCTTTCAATGAAAGGAGAGTAAGAACTGAAAATCAAAAATCTGCCAGTTGTTTATGAATTTCCTGATGTTTTTCCAGAAGATATCCCTGGTTTACCCCCAGAAAAAGATGCGGAATTTGCCATTGATCTAGTACCTGGAGTTGGACCAATTTCAATTGCACCATACCGAATGTCACCTCTAGAATTAGCAGAGTTGAAGAAACAACTTGAAGAGATGATAGAGAAACAGCTCATACGACCCAGTGTATCCCTCTAGGGTGCACCAGTGTTACTGGTTAAGAAAAAGGATGGTAGGATGAGGTTATGTGTAGATTATCGGCAACTGAACAAGGTAACGATCAAGAACAGATATCCTCTGCCAAGGATTGACGACCTGATGGATCAACTACGTAGTGCCACGGTGTTCTCCAAGATTGATTTGAGGTCTGGATACAATCAAATAAGGGTGAAGAAAGAAGATGTATCGAAAACTGGTTTTAGAACACGCTATAGCCATTACGAATATCTAGTGATGCCTTTTGGTGTAACTAATGCACCAGTTGTATTCATGGATTACATGAATTGGATTTTTCATCTATATCTAGATAAATTTGTAGTGGTTTTCATTGATGATATACTAGTGTACTCTAAAAGTAGAGAAGAACATGTTGAACACTTGAAGGTTGTGTTGGAAATCCTGAAAAAGAAACAATTGTATGCAAAGCTGTCGAGGTGTGAATTCTTGTTGGAAGAGGTAAACTTTTTAGGACATATAATTAGTCAAGGAGGAATAGCTGTAGACCCTTCTAAAGTGGAAGCAGTTTTGAAATGGGAGAGACCAACCACAATCACTGAGATCAGAAGTTTCTTGGGCTTAGCTGGATACTATAGGAGATTCATCGAAGGATTTTCAAAATTAGCATACCCATTGACCAAGCTAACACGGAAAGGAACACCTTTTGTGTGGACGACACAATGCGAGAATAGTTTCCAAGAACTGAAAGATCGACTTACTTCTTTGCTGGTGTTAGTACTCCCTGATCCACATCGAAGTTTTGAAGTTTATTATGATGCGTCTAAATAAGGACTAGGAAGTGTACTCATGCAAGACAAGAAGGTTGTAGCCTATGCGTCGCGCCAATTAAGGTAACATGAGATTAACTATCCTACCCATGACTTAGAATTAGCTGCTATAGTTTTTGCCTTAAAGATTTGGAGGCATTATCTATACGGTGCAATATTTGATGTGTTTAGTGATCATAAGAGTCTCAGGTATTTATTCGACCAAAAAGAGTTAAACATGAGGCAACGAAGATGGATGGAGTTCTTAAAAGACTACGGCTTTGAGTTGCAATACCATCCTGGAAAAGCGAACGTAGTAGCTGATGCTTTGAGTCGAAAGTCTCTGCATGCGTCCACGATGATGATTAAAGAGCTGGAATTGATAGAGAACTTTAGAGATCTTAACCTAGCAATAAAGGTTAATACTAACAGCTATAGACTAGGAGCGTTGTAAGTGACAAGTGAATTCCTGAGGCAAGTTTTAGAGGCTCAACAAGAGGACGAATTCCTACAAGAGAAGAAAGAACTCTCAAAACAAGGAAAAGAAGTTGAGTTCAACGTGGGAAACAACTAATTGCTGAGGTATAAGGATCGAGTGTGTATCCCTGACCAAGAGAAGTTGAGGAAAGCAATTCTGGAAGAAGGCCACAAAAGTTATATGAACATTCATCCCGGAGCTACTAAAATGTATCAAGATTTAAAGAAGTTATTTTGGTAGCCTGGAATGAAGAAAGTGGTGGCAGAGTACGTGGCTGCATGTCTAATTTACCAGAAGGTTAAAGTAGAACATCAAAAACCCCCTGGAATGCTACAATCAATGGAAATACCAGAATGGAAATGGGATAGCATTACCATGGATTTTGTGACTTCTTTACCCAAAACTCCATTAGGACATGATTCAATATGGGTAATAATTGATAGATTAACCAAGTCTACCCACTTTATTCCTATTAATATTCGTTACTTAATGGAGAAACTGGAAAAATTATACATCGAGGAGATCGTGAGATTACATGGAATTCCTTCAAGTATCATTTCTGATCGGGACCCTCATTTTACATCACAATTCTGGAAGAGCTTACACAAGGCTTTGGGAACAAGTCTATGTCTAAGTTCAGCATATCATCCTCAGACGGATGGACAGTCAGAAAGAGCAATTCAATCTCTAGAGGACTTGTTACGAGCTTGTGTGTTAGAGCATAAAGGAAGTTGGAATTAATTCTTACCATATGTGGAGTTCACCTACAACAACAGTTTCCATGTTAGCATTAGCATGGCACCTTTTGAGGCATTATATGGAAGAAAATATAGGACTCCGCTATGTTGCTTTGAGACTGGTGAAAACTTGATGCTAGGACCAGAGTTGGTACAACAAACCACAGATAAAATCAAAATGGTTCAGGAAAAGATGAAGGCAACACAAAGCTGGCAGAAAAGTTACCATGACAAAAGAAGGAAGCCGCTCGAATTTCAAGAAGGCGATCATGTATTCTTGAAAGTTACACCTACGACTGGGGTTGGTCGGGCAATGAAATCTTAAAAACTAACTCCTAGATTTATTGGTCCATATCAAATAGTTCAGAAAGTTAGTCCTCTTGCTTACAAAATAGCATTACCACCTTTTCTTTCTAATATCCATAATGTTTTTCATGTGTCAAATTTACGAAAGTATATATCTGACCCTACACACGTTATTGAACCTGATGTCATACAAGTTAAAGATAATCTTACATATAATGCACCACCTGTCAAAATAGCTGACAGAAGAATAAAAAGTGTAAATTTCGAGGATAAAATTTTTTTTAGGGGAGTAGAGTTATTACACCCCTAATTTCATGATTTCTTATTTAAAATAAAATTTCAAAGGAATTTGATTATAGTTCTTTAGAACTTTTTGATTGTTATATAATTTATAATTTTTTGGAATTTTTATATTTTTTTATTTTTTGAGAATGACAAAAATACCCTTAACCTTTCATCTAATAACCAAAATGTCACTGCCGACATCATCGCTTACATCATCAGTGGGTAAATACTTACATCATGAATAGTGACCGGTGGGTAAATACTTACATCATCAATAGTGACCGGTGGGTGAACACTTACATCATGAATAGTGACCAGTGGGTAAATACTTATATCATGAATAGTAAAATAAATAATTAAGTAATCTTAAATAGTAAAATTTTCTTCCTATAAATAGATGGTTCATTTACAACATTTCCACACCAAAATTAGAGAGAGAATCTAGAGAGGTAGTACTTAAGAAATTAGAGGGAAGTAAGTTCTTCTGGTAAAAAGAGATTCTGCTTGTAAGGTAATAATATTTTTCTTCTAAATTCTTTTTATGATTATTTAGTTTATTCTTTTTAGCACTCTTAAACTATTAATATACTAGTACTATTATGAATAAATTACTACGGTAAAAATAAATTACCACTATGCGTTATTTTATGATTTACTGTTAATATTCACTATTTACTGTTACTATGTACTATTATTGCTCAAAATTTATTATTTACCATTATTATTCAAAATTTATTAGTTACTATTACTATTTAAAATTTACTATTTACTGTTACTATTCAAAATTTACTATTTACTGTTATTGTTCACGATTTATCATTTACCACTACTATTAAAAATTTACTATTCACGATTTACTATTTAATGTTACTATTCAAAAGTTATTATTTACCGTTACTATTGATTATTTACTATTTACTGTTACTATTTACTATTACTATACATAATTACTATTTATCATTTCTGATAGCAATTTTAATTTTCATCTTATGTCTATACTGAAATAAATTAATATTAATATTTTGTTAGAACTTGGAGTCGTAAAGCGAATTCACTGTTGATAGTAAATAAAGGTAAGGGGGGTAAGATAAGAATATAATATGAAAATACATAAGAATATTGGGAGGAGTCCCCTACTCCTTTTAAACATAACAGTATTATTATTTTAAAATAAGAACTTTTAACTTAAAATTTATAATAATTGTTATTAATAAATTAAGCATCTTGTGTAACTTAATATCTAAAATATTTATTCAAGAACTTGAACTATTATGACCTATGCGGACTGGACTGAACCTATGCAAGAACTTGGACTATTATGACCTATATGGACTAAACTAGACCTATGCAAGGATTGGACTATCTTGGATTTACATAGACCTGTGCGAGGAATTGACCATAGAACTTAAAACAAACTTTATTAATTTAAATAATCATTGAATTTGATTATGATTATTAATATTTATTTATGCTTTATGATGTTTGATTGTGATTAAGAATGTTTAATTATGATTGATAATCTTGTACTGTGGGGTTTGAGCATATAGCAAGCCTGATGGAAAGCTAAAATTCAGTAAGAATTTACTTATCTCCTACTTCTTTATTTACTTATTCATCTTTATTCAAATTACTTTTAAGAAATTTCTTAGATTTCAATAAAACTACATAAGTTTTTAGAAATCTCTTTTTATCTTTTAATATATATGTATATATCTTTACTAAAAATTAGATTTTTAGTTAGTTTATCAGAAAGAAAAAGAAAGAGAAATTATTTTATAGAAATAAATTTTTACTAATATTTTAATATATATATACATGTTATTTAAATGTATAAAAATATTATACAAAATTTTCAAGTACTAAGATTTTAAAGAATGATAATTCTAAATTTGAGTTTTTAGTAATTGATTTTGAATTAACCTATAGACTTTCTAAAGAAGGTTGTGAAAAATATATTTAAGGCTTTGAAACTCAAATTATAAGGATATTTGATTTGTGATTTGAAAAGGAACTGTACTAAAATTCTATGTGTGTATTTGAGAATTTGAAAAAGTATAGTTTACTGGGGTGGCTATGTCGCGATTTGTAGGCCCCGATAATATAATTGAGTTTCTAAAGCCTTAACCAACTAAATACGCGAGTAGTTCATGCATCATGAATCATCAAAGAGAAACAAAAGGAATTTTGTCTGGGGACGGATTATAGAAACCGAGGATACATTAGAGGAGGCTTAATTGTGAGCCTTGGGATGAGAGGGTGTGAAAGGGTGCTTCAGGGGACCTGGGGTAGCTCCCTAGTGTCAGGTACTTTCACAATAAAAACCTTCTCAATTTGACTAGTCTCTAATTGTTTCCATGCCAGTTGAGCTGTTCATGTTATTATTATCCGAAATTATGGAATAGTGTAAACTCCTGGTTGGCCCAGTGCAAATTAAAATTTAAGGGGCCCACATATATAGGTAAGTTATGATGAAGATATGGCATATCATTCATACATTCATAATTGATTGTGCATGTGATTGTGATTGATATTATTATTCTAGTTTGTGAAAACCCTTTATTGCTTATGTCCTATTTGGGAATATTATATTCTGTTTCTCACTCCTTTCTCTATGTTTTTGTTTCATATGTTTTAAATTAATGCTTCGTACAGAGGGAAGGATCGAAAAACATGGACAGTATATATAACACATTCTAGAAAGGGAGCTCAATATGAATATCGTGGTCCAATTAATAAATAATGTCATTAGGCAACTGCTCTTAGGCCATGGAGTTTCCTCTCTTTTTAATAATGTTTAATATTTGTTTTCTTTGGATGAATGTAAAACTACTTTATAAATTTTAATGATATTCATGAGGTATTTCAAAAATATCGTATGTAATTTTATTCTGATAGTTTCTTTTTCATGATTATATTTAAAAAAAATCATGAATTTTTTAGAAATTATTGAGATGTAACAGAGGGTGTTACAGTATGCGCTTCTGAAGGAGTCAATCACTATATGGGAGCAGCTGTCTCATGCCTTCCTCAATAAATATTATCCAAGGAGCAGCTGTCTCATGCCTTCTTCATGAATACGAACATAGAAGAAGGTTATAATCTAATTGAGGAGGTTGCCCAAAACACATACTAGTGGTCTTCAGAAAGGAGTTTACCAAGAACTCTAGGTAAGTACTCTGTTGATGTTTTCTCTTTATTAACTGCTAGAGTATAAGCATTATGTTTTAAAATTGATAAATTTGATAAATTATGAACAGGTACTTCTGATCTTGTTTGTAAGCTGTGTGGTGTTTCAGGTCATAATATTTCAGGATGTTAGCTTGGAGTGACTTAGAATGTCGAGCCAGAAATGCATCAGGTAGATGTTATTGGGAACTATGGTGGAAATTATGGAAGTAATTTCAGGAAACAACAAGGACCACTTGGTTTCCAAAATAGACCACCTCCCTATCAAGGCAATCTGAGTAATTTCCGACAACCACAAGGACCATACATTCCACAGAAATCTAAGTTGGAGTCCTTGATGGAGACCTTTGTGACCATTAGTTAAAACAAAATGATGAGTTCTCTGATGCCATTAAGAAACTAACCTCCAAGGTGGACACTCTTGCCACCCATAATAAAATATTGGAGAATTAGATTGCTCAATAGGCCTTATCCTCTCAGAGGATGCCAGGAACCTTTCCTCAAAAGCCTAAAATGGGATCATGCGATCACACTATGGCTATCACTCTTAGGAGTGGTACATAGTCTAATGGTTCGGTCAATTTGACTGAGAAGGAGGCCAAGAAAGAGAAGAAGAGGAAAGAGTCTTATTCTCATCTAGTAACTGAGGAAGAGAAACAAAGTGAAAAGAAGGAGGAGGTGAAACCATATCAACCTCTAGTTCTATTCCCTCAGCGCTTGGCCAAGGCTAAGCTTGATAAATAATTTGGTAAGTTTCTTGAAGTTCTTAAGAAGCTTTATGTTAATATTCCTTTTACAGATGCCTTGCAGCAAATACCGACATATGCAAAGTCCCTGAAGGACATCTTATCAAATAAAAAGAAATTAGAGGAGGATGGTATAGTAGTACTCACTGAGGAGTGTAGTGCTTTGATCTAAAGGAAGTTACCACCCAAGCTTCAGGATCCAGGTAGTTTTTCTTTCCCTTGTGTGATTGGTAACATGGCTATTGATAGAGCACTATGTGACTTAGGAGCTAGCGTGAGTTTAATGCCATTGTTTATTGCTGAGAAATTGGGATTGGGTGAATTGAAACCTATTAGGATGTCATTACAATTAGCGGATAGGTCTGTTAAATATCCTGTGGGTATTTTAGTAGATGTACCTATTAAAGTAGGTAAATTTTTCATTCTTGCCGACTTTGTTGTTTTGGAAATGGATAAGGATTCTATAGTCCCTATTATTCTAGACAGGCCATTTTTGGCAACCACGGGTACGGTAATAGATGTTAAAAATGGAAAATTGTCCCTGACTGTTGGAGACCAAAAGGTGGATTTTAGTTTGAAAGATGCTTTAAAGAAACCTTTTGATGATGTTTGTTCTGTGGATTTTATTAACCAAGCGGTAAAGGAAGAAACTCTTCCTAAGGATCCACTTGAATTTGCTTTATTAATTGAGCCTGTAGGAACATCAGATTGTTTGGAAGAGAATGCCCCACTTAAACATGATACTGAAGTCATGTGTGAGAAAGTGGTAAGCTTAACTGTTAAATTGAAGCCTTTATCGGCTTCACTGAGGTATGAATTTCTTGGACCCAGCTTTACATATCCTGTCCTTGTAAATACTGACTTGAATCCATGTGAAACTAAGACGCTTTTGAAACAACTTAGGTTGTATAGGAAGGTAATTAGTTATACAATGGATGATATAAAGGGGATTAGCCCTTCCTTTTGCATGTACAGGATAACTGTTGAGGATGAGAGTAGGCCTATAGTAGAACCACTTAGGAGACTAAATCTAAAAATGCAAGAAGTGGTTAAGAAGGAAATTTTAAAATTGCTTGATGCTAGTTTTATATATCCCATTACTAGTAGTAAATGGGTAAGTCCAGTTCATGTGGTGCCTAAAAAGGGAGGGATAACTGTTATGAAAAATGATAAACAGGAACTAATTTCTACTAGGATAGTTTCTGGGTGGCATATGTGCATTGATTATAGAAAGCTAAATAGCGCCACAAAGAAATATCATTTCCCTCTTCCTTTCATTGATCAGATGCTTGAGAGGCTTGCTAAGCACTCTTATTTCTGTTATTTAGATGGGTACTTAGGTTTTCATCAAATCCCCATCCATCCACTGATCAAGAGAAAACTACTTTCACTTGCCCTTATAGGACATATGCATATAGGAGAATGCCATTTGGCCTATGTAATGCATCTGTGACTTTTCAAAGGTGTATGCAGACCATCCTTTCTGATTTGATTGAGAATGTGATGGAAGTTTTTATGGATGACTTTTCTGTGCATGGTTTGGATTTTGATAATTGTTTAACTAATTTGTGCCATGTCTTACAGCGCTATGAGGAGACCAACCTAGTCTTAATTTAGGAGAAATACCATTTCATGGTAAGAGAAGGCATAGTTCTCAGGCACTTGGTGTCTGAGAGAGGAATTGAGGTGGATAAGGCTAAGGTGGAGGTGATTGAAAAATTGCCCCCACCGACTGAGACGCCCTGAAAATACGGGTAAATTTTTCATGAATTTTAACATCATTATTCAATGAAAAGTAGAATAAGTGGTGAAGCTTTCTAGTTCAACACCTGGATCTATAAAAAGCCACTCCCATATATGAAGATATGAGAGGGTAGATTAAAAGAAGATTTCATAATAAATTTCCAATTAGAAACAACGGAAGAATTAATTTAATTTGATTGTCGTATGATTGAATTTAAAGGAAGAAAATTTCATATGATTCAGGGGTCCATAATAGGTCCAAACTAATTTTAAGATGATGCAAGAAGAGGTTTAATACAAAGGGAGGTTTAATCATTTGAAACAAAATAAATATATGCATTAGGGAGCTCCTCGCTCAAGCGAGCACCACATTCGCTTGAACGAGAAAGCATAGGCACGCTTGAGCGAAACAAGGAAAAGCTGAGCAAAGAAAAGATTAAGCATCAGGGGCTCCTCTCGCTTAAGCAAAATTTGAAGAGTATCCTTGAGCGAGCCAACAGGACGCTTGAGCGAGAGAGAGGTATTTGCTTCAGGGGTCAATCTCGCTTAGGCGAGTTACATCTCGCTTGAGTGAGATTGCTCCAACAACGTTGGGGACTTACTGCCCGATTTTCGCTTGGGCGAGGCAAGGCCCGCCTGGGCGAAAATCATCCAGTGTTCAATTCCTTCCTCTCGCTTGAGCGACTATCAAGTCAGTGGCCACAACACTGATGCAAGAGGATCTCGCTCGAGCGAGATCACCACTCGCTTGAGCGAGTTATGCAGAAAATGGGCATACATGATATTTTCATGCAACTTAACATGCCAAATACCATTTAGTGCTATTTTAGCCTATTCTAATGCATTCCTCATATTCTATTATGCATTTGGGAGTCTATCCACTCTTTCATACATATTAAATTCAACTCTCTTTCATTCATTACATAGCATTCAAATCATTCTCACAAACTCTTCATCAAATACCATAAATTTTAAAACACGTCATTCATTTATAAGAATTCATCATCGACTAACTTCATAACTCATCATTTCACATCATTTGGGTCACAAATGAAAATTTGCCATGCACACCAAGGTCTAATTTTCCTCCATGACCCTCAAAATCATCATCACTAGTCTAGATAACAAAATAAGCATTCATATACATCACATGCTATGCAAAAATCTAGATTTCGCCAGCCAAGGCACTTCCTATAAAACTATTTACCTCCTCAACTAAAATGTACTTCAAAATGTCTACTCTTCCCATAATTGCCCTGCATCACAAGTCTAAAAATGGATAACATGGGAGAGTGAGTCATACATTCCAAAAGGATGAAAATGAATACCATGTGATTATGCACATATGCATTTGAACATGTATACTTTGCCTACATACATCATCTCATTCCTTGTTATATCATTATCACGCACATACCACAATGTCATTTTAAATCAAGCAAGGTATACAAGCACATACATAATCAAGTCCTGCAACATTGGACTATCACACAATACATCATTTTACACAAATTATTATTAGGTATTCATATCTTCATGTTTTCTTTACGTATTATATCATCTCCAATACATCCAACATCATAATTCATCTCATTTGGCATACTTCCTTGCTATATGCAAATGTTCTTAAGCTAATGCATATGTATAATGGAATATATCAATAATTGTAGATCTGACTGTGGGACATAAACACTAAATTGTGGGACTCAAGTATGATCATCTAACCATACCCCTACTACAGTAGTAAAATGTGTACACTTATTCTTAAATTTGTATGCGTTCACCAATCCTTTTACTGGTACTAAACTGCATCGCCCATCTTGCAACACCTAGTCATATTCACCATGACCGCGGTATATAACATGTTCTATATGTGGTGTTACGGGCCAACCATGAGACATATCATGGCAGCTATGATCCCAAGGACCACCGGGGGCACCTGCTCATCAAGAGCCACCCCCCACAAGGGTCAACCACATGTGGCTCCCTGTAGCATAACATGGGCAGCGTCGTGACTTACACACCGAGTCACAGGGGAAATACAAAATTGCTCGTGCATAGAGTCGCCCTCCCACTGGGCCAACCAGGGGAATCCCTTCAAATTCCAACACCGGTAGCTATGTAGTATGCCATGGATGCAAATGCCAATCATATGCATTTCTCACTCTATACATCCTACACATGCCATTCATCAATATCATCATCAACTCCGTTACCAACGTCACCATAAGGTTTTTAGTGGATTCATTATTGTTGGTTATTCTTGTTAGTTTAAATCTTTGTGTGGAATTTTTGATAGTCTCATTCATATCATACAATTTTATCATTAATACAAAGACCTTAACTATTCTCTCTCAAACATCATCAACATTCATTATACACTTACAGTGGACATGTACATCACCATATATCATCAAACAATTTACGCCACCATATAACACACCAGAGTTATTCTAAATGCATCAAGCATGTTACCAAAACACATCATCAACATCATATAGCACTCTAAGCAAAGCAAACATGCATATCAATACATACGACAATCATATACCATTCAAAATTCATGCATTTAGAACATAAGACTCCTCTCCTACCTCAAGAGAAGAACTCTAATTCATAAGATGCACCCGCCTCGTCATTCAAAATGGATCCTACATTAACATGCATATAGAATCCCAATCAATCAACCATCTAAAACATCGTTTCAATTCTATTTAATCATAATCATATCTATAATTTCATAACATGTACTAGACATGTTATAGACATCATTTTTATCATTTATTAGGCTTCGGGAATTCCTTCCCATTAAGCCACATCCATTGGATTCAAAGGCTACAAGGCAACCATAGCCCTAACCTTCACAAAATACTACACCAATTGATACCCACACACTCAATGGCTTGTATTTGTTCTCAAACATATCATTCACCCAATATTTACCACCTTTCCCAAATTCTTAAAAATTAGGGTTTCTCTAAAACCCAACAACATACATTAAAGCATCATTAATCTTCATCACTTTCCAACCATAAATGCACCTCCACCATTAACCCCTCATAAATATTCATATTTATGGCAACCCACTCTAGGGTTTATCCATTAAATGCTCTCTTCAACCACCCATCCACATACATTGCTTTCCCAAAGTATAATAACATACACCCATGGCCAAAAATTTAACAAAAGAGTGAGTATAACTTACCTCACACCCAAAAATGAAATGGGTTTTTAAGGGAGAGAGAGGCCATACGAAAATGAGAAGAATAAGAGAGGAAGAACTTGAATCTCCTAGCTTGCTCCAAGGTCGACATTGAGAGAGAGAGGGAGGTCACCACCTTAGCTTAGGGTTTTTGGAAGAGAAAAGGGGAAAAATGAAGAAGGAATGAAGAGAAGAAGAAGTGAAGTATTTTTCCCTTCTTTCCTTCAGCATACACACGAGAATAGAAGGGAAAATTAGGTTTTTGGGTTTTAATTTTAGTCATCTCATTAAAAGATTCATCGTTTAATGACTAACAGGACCTCTGTTCGGGCTTAATACTTAATCTAGAAATTATTCCAAATACATTTTCAGACTCCCAATATTATCCTCAACAGCCCTGACCAATATCATCCCATTCGGAGATATTTGGTCCGACACCTATATTCCAATCGGGCTTATTTTCAGTTTAACCAGTCTCAATAAATCACCAACAGTCCCTAAAAATCTTAATTTATTTATTTCCAATATGCTGGGACATTAAATAATTTATATTCAAATTGGTCAATATTTATTTTCCTTGATTTAATCTTGTATTTTAAAATTTTGGGATGTTACACTGACCAATGTGAAAGGTATTCGAAGCTTTCTTGGGTATGCCGAGTTTTACCGACGGTTCATTAAAGACTTCAACAAGATCACCAAACCTTTGACTAATCTTTTGGGTAAGGATATGCCTTTTGTTTTTGACTCATCTTGTCTTAAGGCTTTTCGCAGGATTAAACAAGCTTTGATTTCTACTCCTGTGGTACAACCCCCTGATTGGGAACTCCCATTCGATTTGATTTGTGACGCTAGTGATCACGCAGTGGAGGCTGTGCTTGGGTAACGAAAGGATAAGAGGCTGCACATGATTCATTTAGCTAGTCGTACACTTGATGAAGTGTAGGTAAACTATGCTACCACTGAAAAGGAATTATTGGCTATTGTCTTTGCTTTTGATAAGTTTAGATCATACTTGGTAGGCTCACATGTTACTATATATACTAACCATTCTGCCATCAGGTATCTTTTACATAAAAAAGAAGCAAAGCTAAGGCTAATTAGGTGGATTTTGATTTTGCATGAATTTGACATAAAGATAAAAGATAAAAAGGGTACTGAGAACCTTGTTACTGACCACTTATCTAGGTTGTCATCTAAAAAATAAGATGGGTGATGTTGTTCCCATCAGTGAGTCTTTTTCAGATGAACAACTACTGAGTCTTAGTGTCCAACAAGTGCCTTGGTATACGGATTTTGTTAATTTTCTTGCATGTGGCATTTTACCCCTGACCTTAGTTTTCAGTAGAAAAAGAATTTTTGCAGATGTTAAGCATTACTATTGGGATGAGCCCCTCCTTTTCAAATAATGTGCAGATGGTTTGATTAGGAGGTGTGTTCCGGAGGATGAAGTCCATGCCATCCTATACCATTGCCACTCTTTTTCTTGTGGAGGCCACATGAGCACATCTAAGAAAGCCTCAAAAGTATTACAAGCTGGGTTCTATTGGCTACACCTTTTTAAGGATGTGTATACATATATCCTGACTTGTGATGCTTTCCAAGAAATAGGTAACATAGGTAAGAGGCATGAGATGCCACTTAATAGCATTTTAGAGGTTGAGTTGTTTGATGTGTGGGGGGTTGATTTCATGGTGTGTTTGAAAATTGTCTCAGGTAACAAAAGCTTGGATGTCAAATTTTTGATAATGACAAAGCAACCATTTGAAGAATCATGACAAGAAAAATGAATAAACCTTTGGGAAGATCAAAATAAAGAAGAGCAAAATAAAGAAGAGCAAAAAGCTTACAAATAAAATCAAGAATCACACCTGAATTTGACATATCCTAATCGATTACACCACTGCAACAATCGATTACCTTGGTCCTGGAATAAACATAATCGATTACAACAAATAAGATAATCGATTATAATGCTGCGTAACAAGAATTAAAAGTATCAGGTATAATCTATAATTGATTACAAGGCAGGGATAATCGATTACCATGATTTTATTTGTCACCTAATCGATTAAAAAAAAGAGAATAATCGATTACATTATTGCAATAAAAGGGATAATGTACCAGGTATTTTGACTAATCAATTACAAGGCATGACTAATCGATTACAGAGGTTCTGTTTGATGTATAATCGATTATATGAGTTACATAATCGATTACAGTGCTGCTTACAAGAATTAAATACATCAGGTATAATGCTTAATTAAATACAAGGGTATGACATAATCGATTACATTGACATAATTGATTACAGGTGTAACACCCTAAATTTTAAAATAAAGGATTAATTAAGGAAATAAATATTAAATAGTTGTGTGTGGATTATTTAATGTCCTAAAATATTGGAAATAATTAAATTAAGATTTTTGGGGACTACTCATAATTTATTAGAGCCGAATAAGCTTAAATTAAGCCCGCTTAGAATATGGGTGCCAAACCACGTATCTCCGATTGGGATGATATTGGTCAGGGCTATTAAGAAAATTTTTGGGAGTCTTAATATGTATTCGGAATAATTTTTAGATAAAGTATTGAGCCCAAACAGAGATCCTGTTTGTAGTAAAATGATGAAATATTAATGAGAGGAATAAAATTAAAAGCAAAAGCCTATATTTTCTCTCCTTTTTTATGTTCGTATACTGAATGCATTTGGCCAAAGCACTCTGCTTCTTCTTCTTCTTCTTTATTCCTCTCCACTTTTCTCTTCTAAAACCTAAGCTTAGTGGTGTCCCATTCTTCCTTCACCATTTTCATTTGAGAAAGCTTGAAGGAGACCATTGGAACTTGGATTCTCTTCCTCTCTTCTCCATTTTCGCAGCTCTCTCTTTCTCCCTTTAATAACCATTTTCATTTTTAGGAAAGGTAAGTTTTTCTCACCATTTTTGATGAATTTAATACCTTGGTTATGAGTTATTATAGCTTGGGGGAGTAATGTGGGTAAATGGGGTATTTAATGGAAGCTTTAAATGTGGAACCCTAGAGTGGGTTGTCATAAATGTTAACTTTGATTGTAATAAATATGGAAGATGAACTTATTGTTAGAAGGAGATAAGGATTAATGATGCATTTATGAGTGTAGTTGAGTTTGGTGAAAACCCTAACTTCAAGATTTGGGGAAAATGATAAATGTAGTTTGGGTAATGTATTGGAGGGAAAATACAAGCCATTGAGAGTACGGATAGTGATATACGATGTATTGTGAATGTTAGGCTAAAGTTGTTTTGTACCCTTTAAACATAATGAATGAGGCTTGATGGGAAGGAATTCCTGAAGCCTAATAAGTGAAGGAAAATAATGTCTATAACATGTCTTGTACATGTTATGAAATTATAGATATGATTAAGGTTAGTAAGAGTTAAATTTGTGTCATGAATGGTTGATTGATTGTGATTTTATATGTATATTAATGTAGGACCCATTCCAAACGACAAGACGGGAATGTCATATCAATCTGAATTCTTCTCTTGAGGTAGGAGAGGAGTCTTTATGTTCTAAGTGCATGAATCAGATAGTATTTGATTGTCATATGTGACAATATGCATGTGCCTTACTTGTAGTGTTATGAAGAATTGTAATATGTGTATGATGTTGGTGATGTGTATTTGGCAACATGCATTGATGCATTTAGAATAATGGTGGGGTGCTATATGGTGGTGTGGATTGTTTAACAATGTGGTGTCTTGAATATAATGTTATACTTATGTCAACCATAATTATGAAATGATTATAAGTGATGTTTGATTGAAAGTGGGTGTGAATAAATAGCATACTTTGATTGATAGTGAAAGATTGATGTCATTGTGTTTGATGATGGAATTGAATTATGTTAATGAGAATTATTGAGAATGCCACATGAAAATTTAAACTAATGATAATAACCAATAATAATAAATCCACTAAAAGCCTTATGGTGGTGTTGGTAATGATGATGATGATGTTTGATGAGTGGTATGAATAGGATGCATAGGTGAGAAATGCATATGATTGACATTTGCATCCATGGCATATTGCATAGCTGCTTGTGTTGGAACTTTCGGGGATTCCCCGGGTTGGCCCAGTGGGAGGGCGGCTCTGTGCACGAGCGATTTTTTGTTTCCCCTGTGACTCGGTATGTAACTCATGAAGTTGTCCATGTTGTGCCAAAGTTGTGCTACGGGGAGCCACATGTGGTTAACACTTGTGGGGGGTGGCTCTTGATGAGCAGGTGTCCTCGGTGGTCCTTGGGATCACAGCTGCCATGATATGACTCATGGTTGGCCTACAACACCATATTTGATTATGTTGTTACCGCGGTCATGGTGAAAATGACCAGGTGTTGCAAAATGGGTGATGCGGTTTGGTACCAGTAAAAGATTGGTGAAATGCATGCAATTTGATGATAAGTGTACACATTTTACTACTGCAGTAGGGGTATGGTTAGATGATCATACTTGAATCCCACAATTGGTGTTTATATTCCCACAGTCAGATCTGTAATTGTTGAGATAATCTGTTATGCATATACATTAGCTTAAGAGCATTTGTATATAGCAAGGAAGTATGCCTAAGGTGATAAGGTGTGATGATGGTTGTGTCATGGATGAGAAAATGAATTAAGACAACATAAAAGATGTGAATACTAAATAATAATAATTTGAGTAAAATGATGAGGTATGTAATAGTCCAATTTGTTAAACGACTAGATTATGTGTGTGATTTTATACCTTGCTTGATTTACAAAGATGTTTGTATTATACGATGATAGTTGATGATGAAATCTGTGTGAATGCAAAGTATACATGTTGTGATCACATGGTATTCATATTCATTCTTTTGGAATATATGACTCACTCTCCCATGTTGTCTACTCTTTAGACTTGTGATGCGACACTCATGGGTGGAGTGAATCTTTTGGAGTACATTTTGATGAAGGAGGTAAATAGGTGTAGAGGAAATGCCTTGGCCGGCAAATCTAGATTTTTGTAGAGCATATAGTGTATATGTATGCTTATTTTACCATCTAGATTGTAGCTTGATGATTTTGAGGGTCATGTAGGAAAATTGGACCTTGGTGTGTATGGCCAATTTCCATTAATGACCTAAGTGATGTAAGATAATGAATTGTGATGCTTATTGATGACAAATTTTATGAATGAATGATGTGTTTCCTAACTTGTAACATTTTATGATGTTTATGAGAAAATGATTTCAAATGTCATGCATTAGATGGGTGAAAATTGATCTCAATATGTATAAACAATTGGATGAACCTTTAAATGTATGGTTGAATGCATCTAGTACATTAGTATAGGCTAAAATGTTATGAGATGAAAATTGGCATGCTGAGTTGTATGAAATTTCACAAGTTTTCTGTTGTTCTGCATAACTCGCTCAAGCGAGTGGTAATCTTGCTCAAGCGAGATCCTCATGAATCAGGGGTGTGGCCACTGGCCATAATTTGCTCAAGCAGGAAGGGCCTCACTCGATGATAAGTGTTTATTATACATCAATTTCATGATTCAATTGGACTTAATTTTGTAAAGAATCTAACTTGATTGGTAAATAAGAAGCATGAAATCTCTTTTAAAAGATACATTGTGTGCAAGATATTATGTTCTTGAAAAAAATGCAGGAATTACAAGAAAGCAATCAAAGAAGCACACTTGGTCTTGATCATGAAGAAGCATAGAGCCTGAACCATGCATCACACTCATGCCACGCTTGAGCGTGACACAAGGGACGCTTGAGCGAAAGAAATTATAAGAACCACGCTTAAAGACGCTTGAGCAAAGGGAAACCAGCATCAGACCCCTTCCACGCTTGAGCGTGAGAAGGGGACGCTTGAGCGTGAGCTCAAGCACGCTTGAGCGTGACCACCTACGCTCAAGCGTGAGTCATGCAGTATGGAGTTTTTAATTAAATATAGTCCAATAGTGCGATGCCACTATACCCACTTCTGTATGTCTCTGCATGGCTCTGACCACCTCTGAATGGCCACTCAGCAAGTGGGGGGTTGCGCTCAAGCTTGGAAAGAGAAGCCTAAACGTGGCTACTCTATAAATAAGAGAAGAATAGAGAAGCAAATCATCCATCTTCTGCATCCCATCACTTAATCATTTCTTTCATTCCCAATTTCTTTGAGTATTTATTTCCTTTTATTGAGTGAAAATACAAGGCATGAGTAGCTAAATCCATTCATTGGGATTGGTTGTGATCATTCAAACCCCAAAGTAATGCTGCTGTAAGTTTTTCATTTATATATGTAACATCCCAATTTTGAAATTAAATACCGAATGAAATTAAACCATTAAAATTATAATTTCAAACTAGGAAATCATTTATTAATTATAATCCACTTAATTAATCTAACTCAAGAAATAATGGCAGATTAATTTTGCTTAATTGTTAATGGTTGGCTGCTTGTGAGTGGGTGTAACGTGAGTGGGGTTACGATTCACGCTTTCCCATCCCGTTCTCCTTCTCTTCGTACGCATATACATATGCCCTGTGCCACTGTTGGTTATTCATTTTCCTCTACTGCTTCGCTCTCCTCTTCTCTTCTCTTCTCTTCTCTTCTCCTCTCCTCGCTCTCTCTTCGTCTTCTTCTTCTTCTCCCCGTTCTCTGTTCTCTGTTTCGGGAACGCACGACGACGGTACTACAGAAGACTCGGAGCTTTCTCCTGCTGGTAAGGAATGATCATCGAAGGGACGACGAACAGCTTCCTGTTCCCCGGTGCGACTGCGCTCAAGGGAGACCAAGTGAGTGGGAGCGGGGACGAGGCGAACAGAGTAGAAGATCAACGTCAGAAACTAAGGGACCTCTTGGAGTACCTCGTTGGTAGCGGGTATCTTATATCTTAAATGCATGGGTTATGGACGGGTTCTGGGTGTTGACGATTGCTCTTTCTGTATTCTGATTGTGTGTTGTGCTTGCATGAGGAGTGTGTGATACCCGGGAGCATGATGAGTGAAAGTTGAGTGTTGCATGTTTAGTTCCGTCCATGAAATGCATGTTGACAGCCTTGAGAATGTTGAATGATTGTATGAAAAGGATGCGCTGAAGTGTTGATGATGATTACCGTGTGGTTTATGTGACATGCAAGTTGTTATGAGTTTAAAATGCTGACTGCATGTGATAAAATGTTGACTTAGTGAATCTGATAATATATCACACCGATGCATATGTTGTTGTGTTAATCTATTGAGTTCTGATGCATGTATGGCTGAATGAAAATTGTGCATGAAATCTGTGCTGTGTGTTGAATCCGTGTGTGGCGCATGGGATACGTTAATGCTGGGAGCATGTAGTGTGGGACACTACCATCAGTTATTAAAGCGTGAGACGCTATGAAATCCTTTTGAGTGGGACTCAAGGTAAGCCTTTGAGTGGAACTCAGGCTACCCGTGAACACCGCCGTTGGTGTTGAGAGCGTTGGTGTCACATGTGTGGGGAAACGGTTTGGTACCTGTAAAATGGCCAAGTCAGCTGGGAGCTGAGTAAAAGGCTGGGAGCCTACGTTGCAACGAATGAAAATCGATTACACACGAATGCGGACCTGAGTGATTGAATTCTGTGTGCTTATACAGTTGATGATTGATTGTGACCTGATTGTATGCACGTGTGTAAGGTTATTGGGAATGATATGCGTATGTAGCCGAGTGCTAATTGAATAGATTTCGATTGGAAAATATTTTATGCGTGTTCTGATTAATTGGTATTGTGGATGTTCTGATAGTTGCTGTGTACATTGTATTGTTGCTTAACTGAGGGATCATCCGAGTCAGTATCTATCATTTAATATCTAAGATACTTACCCCCTACTGTGGCAATATTTTTCAGTGAATGTCTCTCGGAGCAATGAGTGAAGGTGGTGCTACATGCCGAGTGGAATACTTGTGCGCTATGGAAATATCTGTGTATACGTAGATACTGTGTATAAGGTTTTGGTTAAGCCTTGGTCGGCTCGTGCTTGATCTTAGTCTCTTTAAATCAGAATTTGATCACTCTCGGGTTGAGAGTATGACAACATGCTTTAATTATTTATATACACTCCTATATATATATATATTTATATCATACTGTATGTTTATTCTATGCTGTCCGTGATGTCCAAGTGATATATATATTCATGTTTTCCGAGTATGTGAGGTTGGTATGACTTCCAGTAAAAATAGAGTTAAGTTATTGTCGTGGGAAGGCGAGGTAGGGATTTTATCCCGAGTGAAGAAAGGTTTAGATGTACTGAGTGAATGGGGTCGTACAATTCCGAGTGGGGATTGACCTGAAACCCCTCAGAGTAATAAACTGTTAGGACTTTCTCAAGTGAAGGATAGCAACATGATTCCGAGTGAGAGCCTTCCAAGTGAGTGTTTTCCGACTGAAGAGTAACCTATAAGATTCTGAGTGAAACCCATTGTAGTAAACTTATTGGGAGCTAGAGAACCCTTGGGTGAGACTTGATTTAGTAAGGGAACCTAGGTAAGAAGTATCAAGTGTGCCGAGTGCAAAACGAGTAAAATACCTGAGTGATAAAAAGGACTGAGAAAGAGATTCTGAGTGAAAACACCCTTGGATTCCGGGTGAGGTAGTTATCGTTTCCCGAGTGGTCGACATGGTGTTTTGTAAGAACAAAGTCAAGGAGGTTGTAAGTATAAAGATTAATCCAAGAAAAGCGAGAGCAAGGACTTTCTGAGTGAACATAGATTCCAAAATCCGAGTGATGGGAATACCGAGTGGAGTTACTCGCCTCAGCGGCTAAGTGCTCGCTCCAGCGAGTGTGAGCGAGGGGAAGGTCTCTGATGGGTCGCGCTTAAGCCATGCGAACTTCACCTAAGCGTGTGGGGTTGTCGCTCTCGAGCGATATTGAATCTCGCTTAAGCGAGTAGGCGCTGTCAGGTTCGCTCACGTCCTGCATCTTCCGCTGTTTGCCTTGTGGATGGTTTGCATTCCTTCCTTTCCTTCTTTTCCTAATTCTACCCTCCTTAATTCTCAACTAAACATTGCCTTTGAATCCACTCTAATTTCAAAAAAAAGCCTCCTGGTCCCGGTTTATCTACTAATTGAAAATTAAGGTGTTAAATTTTGGTATTAGAGCAGACCTAAAAGGTCCAAGGCCAAGGTATGCTTACCGAGTGTAAGCGGTTGTGTGTACTATGACTGAGTGGCCGTCATTATTGTGATAATCTATTGAACGTGGTTGATGATAAGATGTTGATTTGAGGATAGGAGATTATTCCCCTCCTGGTCCGATTAATTATATGATGTTAAAGAATTGTGTGATAATGTGCTATAGTTGGATGATGGGATGAGATCCGATCGGAAGAGTGTAACCTTGTAAACTTATCCTTGAAGGGGTGTTAATTTCAGGATAAGTCATGGTGAATCGTCAAAGCATGGAAGCCATAGCCGCGGCATTCCAACGTTTTGCTGACGTGTTCGAGAGGCAGGGCCAGCCTCGAGCTGAAGATGGCCAAGTATTAGATCGCTTCCTGAAGAGGAAGCCGAGTGAGTTCCATGGAGGACTTAACCCCGAGGCAGCTTACAAATGGACTCAAGAGTTAGAGAGGATTTTTGGGGGCCATCACTGTATCGAGGCCCAGAAGGTGGAGTGCGTAGTGTACATGCTGCGGGACGAAGCAGAAAACTGGTGGAAGATCGCCAGAAACTAACTGACTGATGCTGACACCCAGCTGACCTAGGAAAATTTCAAAACATGCTTCCTAGAGAAATATTTCCCCGACACAATAAGGAGTCGGAAGGAACTGGAATTCATGCAACTGAAACAGGGTTCCATGTCTGTGGAAGAATACGCAACCAGATTTGAAGAATTGTGCCTATTCTACCCGCCCTTCCAACAACCCGGAACGGAGAATTCCAAATGCCTTAAATTTGAGAACGGATTGAGATCAGACATCAAAAGAGCCTGCAGATACCAAGAAATTAGGAGTTTTCCTATATTAATGAATAAGTGCAGGATTTTTGAAGAGGATGACAAGGCCCACTCGGGCCAGAGTAGCAAGGCAGACCATTCCTTGAAGCCCCAGCAATCTCGCTTCACGAGGCCGAACAACGCTGGTAGGAACAGACCCTTTTCCAGATTTGGGGGTCAGAGTCAGCAGGGAGGATGCCCAGTTCAGAATGTGGGGGATGTCGAGTGTTTTAGGTGCGGAGGAAATCATTACGCTCGGGATTGCAGCAACCATGGTGGAATAGTATGCTACCATTGTAAGGAGAGGGGGCATATTCGCCCTGATTGCCCTCAATTACAGCAAGCGGACGCCAATGTGCAACATGGAAATTTCTGAGGGAGAAGCCATGGAAATGATGGCCAAAGAACTGGGGGTAGAGGCAATAGAGCTCAAAGGAACATGATGTTTGCTCCAAACAACCGAAGAAGAAATACCGACCAACCGGCTACTGGGAGAGTCTACGCCATCAACGCTGAGGAAGCTGCACAAGCGAATGACTTGGTGCAAAGTAAGTGCTTTCTCGGTAGATATACACTTAATGTAGTTTTCGATTCTGGAGCAACCCATTCTTTTATAGCTGATGAGTGTGTAAGACGTTTAAAGTTGCCAACTGTGTATATGGATCGGACTTTGGAAGTAGCCAATCCGACTGGCACTAAGGTGTTGACATCAATGATGTGTAAGGATGTAACATTCACGATGGGCGATCGGAGTTTCACCTTCGATTTGGTGTGCGTGCCTCTAAAGGACCTCGACATTGTACTTGGCATAGATTGGCTTTCAGCCAACAAGGTATTGGTGGACTGTCGGAATCGAAGAGTAATTTTTCCGAGGCAGAACAATGAGGACTACATGGTACAAGGTATAGCTCAGCTATTTATGATGCTTTGTTTAACTGAGGAGGAGAGTAGAGCCCGAGTGATTGATATTCTGACTGTTTGTGAATTCCCTGAGGTGTTTCCGGAGGATGTGCCGGGTGTTCCTCCGACTAGAGAAGTTGAATTCTCCATAGAATTGATTCCTGGAGCCGAGCCAGTCTCCAGTGCACCTTATAGAATGTCCCCAACAGAATTGGCTGAGTTAAAAAAGCAGGTGGATGAGTTACTCGGAAAACAATTCATTAGACCGAGTGTATCACTATGGGGCGCAACTGTGCTGCTCGCCAAAAAGAAGGATGGTAGCATGAGATTATGCATAGATTACCGACAGCTAAACAAGCTCACGATTAAGAACCGATACCCATTGCCCAGAATCGATGATTTGATTGACCAACTGCGTGGTGCTTCAGTCTTCTCAAAGATCGATTTATGATCGGGATACCACCAAATCTGGGTGAAGGACTCGGATATTCCAAAGACTGCCTTTAGGACTCGGCATGGCCACTACGAGTATGTAGTGATACCGTTTGGTGTGACAAATGCCCCTGCTGTATTCATGAATTACATGAACAACATATTCCACCCATATCTAGACCGATTCGTAGTAGTTTTCATTGATGATATCCTAATCTATTCTAAGACCCCCGAGGAGCATGAAGAACACCTCCGAGCGGTACTTCAAGTGTTAAAGGAGAAGCAGTTGTTTGCAAAGCTTTCGAAGTGCGATTTCTGGATAGATAAAGTCCACTTTCTCGGACATGTAATTTCTAGGGAAGGTGTTTCGGTAGACCCATCAAAGGTGGCAGCTATAATGGCATGGGAGAGACCCTAGTCGGTCTCGGAGATAAGAAGCTTTATGGGCCTAGCTGGCTATTATAGAAGGTTCATTGAAGGTTTTTCTAAGCTAGCTTTGCCACTGACTAAATTGACTCGGAAAAGCATGCCTTTCGTGTGGAGTTCCGAGTGTGAAAGCAGTTTCCGAAAGTTAAAAGACAAGTTGACAACCGCTCCAGTGTTGGCTTTGCCCAACTTGCAAGAGAGCTTTGTGGTTTACTGTGATGCGTCGGGACTCGGCCTAGGGTGCGTGCTGATGCAGAATGACCGAGTGATAGCTTATGCCTCTCGGCAATTGAGACCACACGAACAGCATTATCCGACCCATGACTTGGAATTGGCAGCTGTGGTTTTCGCGTTGAAGATATGGAGGCATTACTTGTACGGTTCTAAATTCGAAGTATACAGCGACCACAAAAGCCTCAAATATTTATTCGACCAGAAGGAGCTGAACATGAGGCAGAGGAGATGGATGGAATTTTTAAAGGATTATGACTTCGAGCTGAAGTATCATCCGGGTAAAGCAAACGTTGTTGCCGACGCATTGCGTCGGAAATCCCTCCATATGGCAGTAATGATGGTGAAGGAGGTGGAGTTATTGGAACAATTCCGAGACATGAATCTGCATGTTGACGTCCCTTCGTCTCGGAAAATAACGCTCGATACGTTGAAGATTGCCAATGAGTTTCTAAAACTGGTAATTGAGCAACAGAGATCAGACCCCTACATGGTTGAGATTAAGGTGACTCAGGCCAACGGTAAAGACTTGTCTCTGACCGAGGGACTGGATGGGATTTTCCGAGTAAAGAACAGGATATATGTGCTGGGTGAAGGAGAATTAAGAAGGATGGTGCTTGATGAAGCCCATAAGAGCCTGCTAAGTATTCACCCGGGTGCCATGAAGATGTACCATGATCTAAGACTACAATTTTGGTGGCCCGGATTAAAGAGAAATGTAGCAGAATATGTGGCTCGGTGTATCACCTGTCAGAAATCGAAAGTTGAGCACCAGAAGCCGTATGGTGCATTGCAACCCCTGTAGATTCCTGTGTGGAAATGGGACTCGATTGCCATGGACTTTGTCATGGGATTACCCAAAACCCAAGCAGGGCATGACGCAATTTGGGTCGTCATTGACCGATTGACTAAAACCGCACACTTCTTACCTGTGAACATGAGATACCCATTGCATAAGTTAGCCCAGATTTACATCCGCGATATTGTCCGATTGCATGGAGTGCCGACTTCTATCGTCTCAGATAGGGATCCTCAATTCACGTCCCGGTTTTGGACAAGCTTACACAAAGAATTAGGTACGAAACTTTGGCTCAGTTCCGCCTACCACCCCCAATCGGATGGACAATCCGAGCGAACGATACAAAGTCTAGAGGACTTACTAAGAGCGTGTGTGTTGGAGCATGGTGGATGTTGGGAACAGTACCTTCCCTTAATCAAATTTACGTACAACAATAGCCACCACAGTAGTATAGGTATGGCACCTTATGAAGCCTTGTATGAACAAAAATGCCGAACCCCTCTCTGTTGGTCGAAAATGGGTGAGAATTTACTATTGGGACTGGAAATTATGAAACAAACCTCAGAATAAATCCAAGGAATAAGGGAAAAGATGAAGGCGTCTCAGGACAGACAGAAGAGCTACTATGACAAACGGACCAAACCAATGGAATTTTCAGTCGGAGATAGGGTGTTTCTAAAGATTTCACCGAGCAAAGGAGTCGGGCGAGCCTTGAAAAGTGGGAAGTTGAACCCCCGATACATTGGACCTTATGAGATATTGGAGCGAGTCGGCTCCATGGCATACCGAATAGCGTTACCGACTCATCTATCCCGATTGCATAACATGTTTCACGTATCTCAACTAAGGAAATATCTACACGATTCCACTCACACAATGTCGGATGACGAAGTGGAGAAGGGAGATCTAACCACTGTGACTGTACCGACTAGAATCATGGACCGATCGGTGAAGCGTTTGAGGAACAAGGATGTACAACTAGTGGAAGTAGAGTGGCAACAAGATGGGTATACCTCTCATACCTGAGAACGCGAGGATGCTATGACGCATCAGTACCCTGAGTTGTTTAATCAAGGTGAGTTACCGAGTGAATTTCAAGGACGAAATTCTTTTAAGAGGGGGAGAATTGTAACATCCCAATTTTGAAATTAAATACCGAATGAAATTAAACCATTAAAATTATAATTTCAAAGTAGGAAATCATTTGTTAATTATAATCCACTTAATTAATCTAACTTAAGAAATAATGGCAGATTAATTATGCTTAATTGTTAATGGTTGGCTGCTTGTGATTGGGTGTAACGTCAGTGGGGCTACAATTCACGCTTTCCCATCCCACTCTCCTTCTCTTTGTACGCATATACATATGCCCTGTGCCACTATTGGTTATTCATTTTCCTCTACTGCTTCGCTCTACTCTTCTCTTCTTTTCTTTTCTCTTCTCTTCTCCTCTCCTCGCTCTCTCTTCGTCTTCTTCTTCTTCTTCTTCTCCCTGTTCTCTGTTCTCTATTTCGGGAACACACGACGATGGTACTACAGAAGACTCGGAGCTTTCTCCTGCTGGTAAGAAATGATCATCGAAGGGACGACGAACAGCTTCCTATTCCCCAGTGCGACTGCGCTCAAGGGAGACCAAGTGAGTGGGAGCAGGGACGAGGCGAACAGAGTAGAAGATCAACGTTAGAAACTAAGGGACCTCTCGGAGTACCTCGTTGGTAGGGGTTATCTTATATCTTAAATGCATGGGTTATGGACGGGTTCCGGGTGTTGACGATTGCTGTTTCTGTATTCTGATTGTGTGTTGTGCTTGCATAAGGAGTGTGTGATACCCAGGAGCATGATGAGTGAAAGTTGAGTGTTGCATGTTTAGTTCCATCCATGAAATGCATGTTGACAGCCTTGAGAATGTTGAATGATTATATGAAAAGGATGTGCTGAAGTATTGATGATGATTACTGTGTGGTTTATGTGACATGCAAGTTGTTATGAGTTTAAAATGCTGACTGCATGTGATAAAATGTTGACTTAGTGAATCTGATAATATATCACACCGATGCATGTGTTGTTGTGTTAATCTATTGAGTTCTGATGCATGTATGGCCGAATGAAAATTGTGTATGAAATCTGTGCTGTGTGTTGAATCCGCGTGTGGCGCATGTGATGCGTTAATGCTGGGAGCATGTAGTGTGGGACACTACCATCGGTTATTAAAGCGTGAGACGCTATGAAATCCTTTTGAGTGGGACTCAAGGTAAGCCTTTGAGTGAAACTCAGGCTGCCCGTGAACACCGTCGTTGGCGCTGAAAGCGTTGGTGTCACATGTGTGGGGAAACGGTTTGGTACCTGTAAAATGGCCAAGTCAGCTGGGAGCTGAGTAAAAGGCTGGGAGCCTATGTTGCAACGAATGAAAACCGATTACACACGAATGCAGACCTGAGTGATTGAATTCTGTGTGCTTATACAGTTGATGATTGATTGTGACCTGATTGTATGCACGTGTGTAAGGTTATTGGGAATGATATGCGTATGTAGCCGAGTGCTAATTGAATAGATTCCGATCGGAAAATATTTTATGCGTGTTCTGATTAATTGGTATTATGGATGTTCTGATAGTTGCTGTGTACATTGTATTGTTGCTTAACTGAGGGATCATCCGAGTCAGTATCTATCATTTAATATCTAAGATACTCACCCCCCTACTGTGGCAATATTTTTCAGTGAATGTCTCTCAGAGCAACGAGTGAAGGTGGTGCTGCATGCCGAGTGGAATACTTGTGCGCTATGGAAATATCTGTGTATACGTAGATACTGTGTATAAGGTTTTGGTTAAGCCTTGGCCGGCTCGTGCTTGATCTTAGTCTCTTTAAATCAGAATTTGATCACTCTCGGGTTGAGAGTATGACAACATGCTTGTAATTATTTATATACACTCCTATATATATATTTATATCATACTGTATGTTTATTCTATGCTATGCGTGATGTCCAAGTGATATATATATTTATGTTTTCCGAGTATGTGAGGTTGGTATGACTTCCAGTAAAAATAGAGTTAAGTTATTGTCGTGGGAAGGCGAGGTAGGGATTTTATCCCGAGTGAAGAAAGGTTTAGATGTACTGAGTGAATGGGGTCGTACAATTCCGAGTGGGGATTGACCTGAAACCCCTCAGAGTAATAAACTGTTAGGACTTTCTCAAGTGAAGGATAGCAACATGATTCCGAGTGAGAGCCTTCCGAGTGAGTGTTTTCCGACTGAAGAGTAACCTATAAGATTCTGAGTGAAACCCATTGTAGTAAACTTATTGGGAGCTAGAGAACCCTTGGGTGATACTTGATTTAGTAAGGGAACCTAGGTAAGAAGTATCAAGTGTGCCGAGTGCAAAACGAGTAAAATACCTAAGTGATAAAAAGGACTGAGAAAGCGATTCTGAGTGAAAACACCCTTGGATTCTGGGTGAGGTAGTTATCGTTTCCCGAGTGGTCGACATGGTGTTTTGTAAGAACAAAGTCAAGGAGCTTGTAAGTATAAAGATTAATCCAAGAGAAGCGAGAGCAAGGACTTTCTGAGTGAACATAGATTCTGAAATCCGAGTGATGGGAATACCAAGTGGAGTTACTCGCCTCAGCGGCTAAGTGCTCGCTCCAGCGAGTGTGAGCGAGGGGAAGGTCTCTGATGGGTCGCGCTTAAGCTATGCGAACTTCGCCTAAGCGTGTGGGGTTGTCACGCTCGAGCGATATTGAATCTCGCCTAAGCGAGTAGGCGCTGTCGGGTTCACTCACGTCCTGCATCTTCTGCTGTTTGCCTTGTGGATGGTTTGCATTCCTTCCTTTCCTTCTTTTCCTAATTCTTTCCTCCTTAATTCTCAACTAAACATTGCCTTTGAATCCACTCTGATTTCGAAAAAAAAGCCTCCTGGTCCCGGTTTATCCACTAATTGAAAATTAAGGTGTTACAATATAAGAAGATCTGATGGTTTTTGTATTTCATTCTACACTTAATGCCTGAAAATACTTGATCACTATTTTCTTGCCTTTGGTTTTCTTAAGTATATTGGGAAATAACTTGTAAGAGCAGATCTGAATGAAATACTCATTGTGAGTAGATAACCAGGGATGGTATCTAACGTAGTGAACGTCTAAAAAATCGATCGATAATGCTGGAATGATTTTAAAGTGACTGAGGGATCAACAGGTTGAAATCATTCTTATGAATTTTGTAGTCGAGGGATCGATGCAAATGACTCTGATTATGACGTAAAAATTATCATTTCAAGTTATATATATGCAAAGTTACATAGCTTACAGAAGGTAAGAAGCGATGCACAATCAATCCCAGTTTTCCAACCTTGATATTTTTACCAAAACTCTTTACTGTTATTCTTTTCATTTACTATTTGCTTTTAACCATTCAACCAATCTCTTTTAAAACAAACTAAAACAAACTTTCTGTCAAAATCAATTCAATAACTAAAGATCTTCAAGCTAACACCTCCTCAGTGGAACGACAACCCTTTTACTATAATTTCAGTGTTTAAACTTGGCACTAACATTCCTTCAGATCCATATTATACAAACTTGATTCTTTGTTTGAACGCTTCACTTCTTTATATGTTAAGAATTAGGACCAAGTTGTATGCTTAAACATTTCCATACCAAAATAGCCATACCAAGTTATACCATAACAAGTTTTGGCATCGTAGCCGGGGAGGTGATTCAAGTGTGAAAATCTAAGCATTGAATTGATAAGACTTTGTGAATAATTTCTGTTCATTTTTCATTTTTTATATACGTGGTAAGTTTGCTTGAGTAAGTACTTAATTTATGCTCTTAAGAGGATAGGGATCGAAAGAGCAACTTGTATTTGATCCATAGATAAACAAGTTACTCAATAAGATTAAGAAAGCAAAGAAAAATCAAGATTCCACGTAGGAGAAACTTTTTCCTTAACGCAAGCTCAGAAAATGGCGGATGACAACAACAACAATCAAAATCCACCTAGAAGAACACTGGAAGACTATACACTACAACAAGGACCCAAACATTATTCAAGCATTGTTATTCTAAACACAATAAGGGCCATAGAAATGAAACCTACTTTTCTTAGTTTAATTAGTTCGCACCAATTCCATGGAATGACAAGTGAAGATCCATATACTCACTTGGCCATATTCTATGAATTAGTTGGAACTATAGGTTTTGAACAAGAAGTAATTGAAGCTACATATCTAAGATTGTTTCCTTTCTCTTTAGCAGGAAAAACAAAAGAATGGCTCCAATCTCATCCAAATCAAATCTTAAATAGTTGGGACATAGTGGAAGAAAAATTCTTACAAAGATTTTTCCCCCATCTAGATTCATCAAGGCCAAGTCAGACATAACAACATTCAAACAAGGCCAAGATGAACCTTTCTATAAGGCATGGGAATGTTTTAAGTCACTGCTCAGGAAATGCCCAAATCATGGTTTAGAAGATATTGCCCAACTAAATATCTTTTACAGTGGATTAAGAGCAGACACCAAAATGATATTAGATGTAGCGGTAGGAGGTACCATGATGACAGTGGATGCAGAACAAGCCACAAGAATCATTGAAGCATTATCCTCCATAGACTACCAAGCCCAACATGATAGAACTCAAGTCCAAAAAAAGGGAATATTGGAGCTAAATAGCACAGATGCCATTCTAGCTCAAAATAAGAGTCTGACCCAACAAATTGAAGCTCTCACACAGCAGATGGAAAAATTCCCTGAGCGGTTACATGCAGTGCAAACCTCTGCAGGAAATCAACAATCACAACTGAAATGTGATTTTTGTGGAGGTGATCATCAGAATGGACACTGCCAAGAAGAACAACCTGAACAATTCATCCTCTACATGAACAATCAAGTTAAACAGGGTAATTTCAATAACAATGCTTATTCTGACAACTTTTCACAGAGATGGAGGAATAATCAAAATGGAAGATAGAAACAAGAAGCAAGCACTTCCAATAGACAACAACCTTACCAACAAGGTTCTTCTCTGATGGAGAGAACATCAAAATTAGAGGACACTCTAGAAAAGTTCATGCAAGTTTCAATTACCAACCAAAAGAATACAGAGCCCTCAATTAGGAATCTGGAGACACAAGTGGGGAAATTGGCTCGTCAAATTGTAGAATAACACAATTTGCAATTTGGAGCCAATACCCACCCAAACCCAAAGGAAAAATGCAAAGCAATTACCACAAGAAGCGGAAAAGTCACTGGACAAGAAGAGGAGAAAGAAGAAAAGGTGGAAGAAGAGAGTTTTGAGGAAGAACCAATAAAAGAAGGAGTTACAGTGGAAGAAAATAAAAGGAATGATGTTGTACATATGGAGAAGGAAGATGTGATTGAAAAAAATAAAAAGAAAGAAATAGAAGAAGGAAAGAAAAAGGTAGATGACCCAGCACCACAGCTGAAAAGTTTGCCTTATACAAAGAATCCTTCAAAGATAGACAAGGAAAGGTAATTTGCAAGGTTCATGGATATTTTCAAAAGGTTTCACATAAACATACCTTTTGTGGAAGCCATGGAGCAAATGTCAACATATGAAAAATTCATGAAGGAGCTATTGACAAAGAAGAAAAGATTCTCTGAAGAAACAGTGGAGCTCACAGCAGAATGCAGTGTTATTATTCAAAAGCATTGCCCAAGAAAACCAAAGGTAAATGGAGCTTCACAATCCCAGTGACTATTGGTACGTTACCAGTAAGAAAGACACTCTTAGACTGGGAGCCAGCATTAACTTGATGCCTTTGTCAATGGTAAAAAGAATCAGAGATTTAGAGGTAAAACCAACACAAATGACTCTTTAACAAGCAGATCGATCTATGAAGTTTCCATATGGAATAGCAGAGGACGTGCTAGTAAGAGTTGACAAGTTTGTGTTCCCTGTAGATTTTGTCATCATAGACATTGAGGAAGATACAAAGGTGCCTCTCATTTTGGACAGACCTTTCATGAAAACAGCAAAGGTGATTATTGATGTGGATGATGGAAAACTCAAGGTGAGAGTGCAAGATCAGGAGGTGAACTTCAATGTATTTGAAGCAATGAAGCACCCAGCAGAAAAGCAGTGTTTCAAAATTGATATTGAAGATATAACCATTGGAAAGGAAGCAAATAAATAGCTTGATAAAGACCCATTGCAGAAAATACTCACATGTACTTTAGAAGAATTAGATGAAAATGATAGAGAAAAAGTTAAAGAAATCTTGAAGGAGATGGATTGCAAAATATGTTTTTCTTGATGAGGAAGGACAGAGGAAAGACATTATAAAAAGTTGCCAGAGAAAGCAGAGAGTATAATGGGAAAGGTACATCACATTTGAAATATGTATTTCTTGATGAGGAAGGACAAAAGCCTGTTATTATTAAAGTCACTTGTTAGAATCTAAGGAAAAACAATTAATTCAAGTATTGAAAGAAAACTCAACTGTTATCGGATGGAGACTAGAAGACTTGAAGGGGATCAGCCCAGCATACTGCATGCACCATATTTATATGGAGCAAGAATTCAAACCTGTCGCTCAACCTCAGAGAAGTCAGAATCCAACCATGAAGGAAGTTGTGAAAGGAGAGGTAATTAAATTACTAGAAGCTGGTATCATTTATCCAATTTCTGATAGCTCTTGGGTAAGTCCTGTGCAGGTTATCATAAAGAAAGGAGGCACGACTGTTATAAAAAATAAAAAGAATTAATTAATTCCCACAAGAACAGTCACAGGTTGGCGAATGTACATTGACTACAGGAAACTCAATATAGCAACCGGGAAGGACCATTTTCCTCTACCATTCATGGATCAAATACTCGAAAGGTTGGCAAGACAGGCATACTATTGCTTTTTGGATGGTTACTCTGGATATAACCAAATAACAGTCGTATCAAAAAATCAGGAAAAGACAACATTCACATGTCCTTTTGGGATTTTTGCATATAGGAAAATGCCTTTTGGATTATGTAATGCTCCAGCAACATTTCAAAGGTGCATGTTGGCTATTTTCTCAAACTTGGTAGAAAAATGCATAGAAGTCTTCATTGATGATTTCCCTATTTTTGGATCGTCATTTGAGCATTGCCTAGAGAATTTGAACATGGTACTAAAAAGATGCATGGAAACCAATTTAGTCTTGAATTGGGAGAAGTGCCACTTCATGGTAACCGAGGGGATTATGCTAGGACATCAAATTTCTAAAAGGGGAATCGAGGTTGACAAAGCCAAAGTGGAAGTGATTGACAAGCTGCCTCCACCAACCAATGTCAAAGGAGTAAGAAGCTTTCTAGGACATGCAGGATTCTACAGGAGGTTTATCAAGGACTTTTCCAAGATCACCAAACCTCTGAGTAATTTGTAGCAAAAACATAATTCTTTTCAATTTGATGATACATGCTTAACTGCTTTTGATTTGTTAATAGAAAAATTGATAACTGCTCCTATTATAGTTGCTCCTAATTGGGAACTTGACTTTGAAATGATGTGTGAAGCAAGCAACTATGCAATAGGTGTAGTTATTGGCCAAAGAAAATCTAAAGTTTTTAATCCCATACACTATACCAGTAAAGCTTTGAATAAAGCTGAAATAAATTATGCTACAACAGAAAAAGAACTACTAGCAATAGTGTATGGCCTTGATAAATTTAGATCATATCTAATTGGTTCCCAAGTTGTTGTTTTTACAGACCATGCAGCTTTTAAGTATTTGCTGAACAAATCTGAATCTAAACCAATGCTAATCAGATGGATTCTTCTTCTACAAGAATTCAATTTAATTATTCGAGACGAGAAAGGAAGTGAAAACTATGTAGCAGACCACTTGTCAAGATTGATTAACGGTGAAGTCTCAAAAGTGCAACAGGAAGTTCAAGATGACTTCCCAGATAAGAGGTTACTGTTAATTCAGAATAGACCATGGTTTGTAGACATGGCAAATTTTAAAGCTGCAGGAGTGCTCCCTGATGATCTTTCATGGCAACAAAAGAAAAAGTTTTTCAAAGATGAAAAACAATTTATATGGGATGATCCATACTTGTTTAAGCTTGGATCAGACCATATTCTAAGGGGATATGTATCACAGGAAGAAGCCCATAACATTTTATGGCACTGTCACAGCTCACCTTATGAAGGACACTTCAATGGAGAGAGGACAGCCGCTAAAGTTCTTTAATCAGGTTTTTATTGGCCTTCATTGTTTAAGGATACTAAGATTTTTATGCAGCATTGTGATGCATGTCAGAAAATAGGTAGCATATCAAAAAGGAATGAAATGCCATTAACCACCATTCTTGAAATAGAAGTCTTTGATTACTGGGGCATAGACTTTGTTGGACCCCTACCTACTTCACTTTCAAATGAATACATTGTCGTAGCAGTGAATTATGTATCAAAGTGGGTAGAAGCAATGGCCTGTGTTAAAGCTGATGCCAAAACCGTGATTAAGTTTCTCAAAAGAAACATTTTCAGTAGGTTTGGTACCCCATGAGTGCTGATAAGTGATGGAGGTTCTCATTTCTGCAACATAAAACTTCAAAGATATCTAGAACATTATGGAGTGAAGCACAAGGTAACATCTCCATATCACCCTCAAGTCAATGGCCAAGTAGAGGTGTCCAAAAGAGAAATCAAAAGGATATTAGAAAAGACAATTGGCAAAAACAAGAAAGATTGATCCTTGAAGCTTGATGACGCTTTATGGGCATATAGAACAGCCTACAAAGCACCAACTGGATTTTCACCTTACCAGTTGGTGTATGGAAAAAGTTTCCATCTTCTTGTAGAACTTGAACACAAGGCATTTTGGGCAATGAAAGTACTCAACTATGATCCCAAGGCATTAGCTCAAGCAAGAAAAATTTAGATGCTAAAGTTGGAAGAATAGAGGTTGGAAGCCTATGAATCTTCACGGATCTATAAGGAAAGAATGAAGGCTTACCATGACAAGCAAATTATGAAGAAGAGTTTTTATCTAGGACAATCCGTTCTCCTATTTAATTCAAGATTAAAATTGCTCCCAGGAAAACTAAAGTCCAAATGGTCAGGACCTTTCACAGTGAAAGAAGTAAGGTGTTATGGGGTCATTGAGTTGCAAGACCCTAAATTTGAGAGAACCTGGGTGGTGAATGGTCAAAGACTCAAACCTTACCTCGTAGGAGAGGTGGAAAAGGTCACCACTATCATTCATTTGAAGGATCCATGAGCAAGTATTCAGGTGTCAAGCTAATGACGTTAAATAAGTGCTTTTTGGGATGCGACCCAATTGTAATATCCCGATTTAAGAATTAATTACCGAGTGAAATTAAGCCATTAAAATAATAATTGCCAAGTGGAAGATTACTTGTTAATTATAATTAACTTAATTAGTTTAACTTAAGAAATCATGACTGATCAATTGTGATTAATTGTTGGCTGCTTCTGATTGATGGGTGTCATGAGTTGACTGCTGATTCACGCTTTCCTACCCCACTCTTCCTTCTTCTAGCATGTACATATGTGTTGCTGGGCCACTGTTGTTAGGCATTCCCTTCAGACTTCTTCTTTGCTACCTCTCTTCGCTCTCTCTTCTCTTCTTCTTCTTCGCTCTTCTTCTTCCCCCCTGTCCTTTGTTCTCTGTTTCTGGAAACCCACGACGACGGTGCTGTAAAAGATTTAGAGTCTCCTTCGGTTGGTGAAGGACGATCATCGAAGCGGAGGAAGAATAGCTTCCTATCCCCGAGCCGATTACAGAGTACAATTGTGCGAGGAGGGACTGAACGAGGCAAACAGAGCATCAGACCAAACGTCGGAAAACAGAAGAGCTTCTCGAGTCCCTTCAGTAGGTAGGGGGCGTTTGCATGTCAAATGCATGGTTTATGAACGGTACCGGATGAACGTATTGCCTTGCGTGTGTGTGAATGTGTCTATGATGAATGTGTGCAATGCATGATTATTAATCCTTGAATACCATATATGTGATAGCAGAGTCCTGTTAATGGTTATACATTTATATGTATGTATTCAGAGTTGTTGTGCTGAATTCTGATAGTCATTTACACATAGACGCGTGTGATGCATGTTCTTATTATTGTTAATACCGAGAGGATATGTATGTGTGGCTGTTGGCTGATTTCATCTGGGATGTTGTAAACATGAACTGTTTGATTGCTGTGTATGCTGGTACGATGGACGAGTGAATGTAGGAACTATGTTGGATCGGTTATGACTCTAATGGTTACGAGGAATGAGTCGGGTAATCGAGGATGCTCGTTGTTAAAGCACATAGGCTGCATGTACAGGAACGGGGTGACCCGTGGAAGGTTAGGAACCCCAAAGAAATGATCTCCAGCTACAGACCCTTGGCTAGATCCTGTGAGAGCTCGTGGTAGCCGAGGGAGCTAGAGTTAAGTCTCGAGAGGTCAATGGGAGGCCGGTACCACACGGGAAGGGCTAATGGACGAGAGGCCAGTAAGGGAACCTGTAACTGAAAATCATTGCCTAAGTCAGATCCGCAGGCATGCATGTAGATGCAATGTTGATTAGGATAGTACGAGTGGTATGGCTCGGAGTGATACAAATGAATTCCGAATGAGTTGATGCATGTTTTTGTATGAATGAAAATGAACTTCACGTAATATGTATGTAAGTGTATGTCATTAAAAATATCATAATCTGCATGGCTTAAATTTAAATGGAATATAACTCGAGTGAACATGAGTGTGTGTACTGATGCTGATGCCGAGTCACTAACTGTCATTTTATATGTAAAAGCTCACCCCTACTGTGGCTATATTTTATAGTGAATGTCTCTCAGAATGATGAATGAAGGAGGAGCTGCATGCCGAGTGAGGTGCTTGTGCACTAGGGGGATATGTGTGTATATGTATATACTGTGTATAAGGTTTTGTTAAGCCTTGGCCGGCTCGTATTTTGGTCTTTGTCTTTCTATGTCAGAATTTGAACTCTCTCGGCTTGAGAGTATGACAATGTGCCTGTAAATATTCATATACATTCCTATGCGTATCATACTATATGTTTATTCTATGCTGTGTGTAAAGGTCCGAGTGATATATATATGTACGCATTTTTCCGAGCGTGGGAGGTTGGTATGACTTTAAGTAAAAATGGAGCTAAGTTACTATTGTGGGGAGCGGGATAGTGACCTTATCCCGAGTGAGGATGGGCTCAGATGTTTTCGAGTGAGTGAGTTCGCATAATCCCGGATGAGGATTAACCTGAACACTTGAGAGTGATAACTGTTAGGATATTCCCGAGTGGGAATAATTAAATATTTCCGAGTAAGAACCTGCCGAGTGAATGTTCCTAATAGAGGAATGATATCTAAGGCTCTAAGTGAACTCCATTATAGTAAGCTTATTAGAAGTTAGAAGATCCGTGAGTGGGTCTTGACTTAGTAGGATAACTTGAGTGAGAA
The DNA here is from genome assembly GCA_037962975.1 of Clitoria ternatea. Lineage (NCBI taxonomy): Eukaryota > Viridiplantae > Streptophyta > Magnoliopsida > Fabales > Fabaceae > Clitoria > Clitoria ternatea. The sequence goes on from CM075670.1 coordinate 139,090,227, forward strand.
AGATTATATATGCCGAATGAAAAACGAGTGAAATATACCCGAGTGGTAAAAGACCGTAAAAGATATCCCGAGTGAGTAGTCCTTATAGAATCCGAGTGGAATGGCTATGGGAATCGTTTCCCGAGTGGTCAACATCTGTGACTCGAGTGAATGAAGTTAAGGAATGAGAGGTAAACTCCCGAATGAAAATTTGTACGTGTAAGGGTTAACCCGAATGATTTGAAAGTAAAGGCTTTTTCGAGCGGACTTAGACCTTGAAATCCGAGTGAGGGAAAATCTGAGTGGAGTTGCTCACCTCAGCGACTAAGTGTTCGTTCCAGTGAGTGTGAGCGTAAGGAAGGTCTCTGTTGGGTTCCGCTTAAGCTATGCGTGCTTCGCCCAAGCGTGTTGGGTTGTCTCACTCGAGCGACATTGAATCCCGCCTGAGCGAGTAGACGCTGTTGGGTTCACTCATGTCCTGCATCTTTCGCTGTTGCCTTGCGAATGGTTTACATTCCTTTCCCTTTCTTCTTGTCCTAATTCTACTCTCCTTAACACTCCATTGCTCATCTTGCCCTTGAATCCCCTTTGATTTTGGAAAAATTTTCTTGGTCTCGGTTTATTCTCAAATTGAGCTTAGGATGTTACACCAATCATTTATAATTTCTGTTCATTTTGTTGATTTCAATTCAATTAGTTGTATAATATTTTTCAAATTTTCTTACCTTGCTTTTCAGATCAACTCATCACATTCATCAACCAGTTTCACATGTCAAAGGAAAACTACAAAGGGAAGGACAAATTTCAATCAATAACAAGTTACCAAGCTCAAGTGTAACTGGCCACACTCAAGCTAGGAAATTCACTTTTGATTCTGTCTTAAAATTCACTCAAGTGAATGGTTTCAAGCTTGAGTGAGGAAAGAAAATAAAGTATCAGGTTTATACACGCTCAAGCGTGGTTAAGGTCGCTTAAGCGAGGAAAGAAAAAATGTTTACTAATTTAATTTCGCTTAAGCGAATATTTCAGCGCCTTAGTGAGGGAAGGACAAACCTAACAACAGAAGCTTCATATCCTGGTCATGCTCAAGCGGGACTTCCCTCGCTCAAGCGTGAGAAGCAATTGAACTCCACGCTCAAGTGAATCAAGGAGGCTCAAGCGTAAAGTAACTTATGGAACAATAGGGGATATCACGCTCAAGCGTGACCTTTCACACTCAAGCAAGGAACTTAAATTTAATGAAGATGGAAAATAAAAGCATCAGGTCCCTCATTTACGCTCAAGCATGTTAAGAGCGCCTAAGCGCATAGCCTCAATAAGTCAGTCACGCTTGAGCGTGACATATCCAAGCTTAAGCACAACCCTTGTTATCTAAAGAAATTAGTTTTTCAAAAACCCGACCGCGCTCAAGCGCCATTTTCCCACGCTCAAGTGTGAAATAATTCTTTTGTATCATGTGCTTAAACGAACCTGAATTGGGCCACTGGTGAATGATCGCGCTTAAGCGTGATATGCTCGCTCAAGTGAGAAACTTTGAAATTGCCACTTGATGTCATTTTAGTGCACAAATCAAGGCCATTACGCCCATCACTCCCATTGTAACTGCTCTGTAATTCATAACACCCCCTTCACAAACCTTTGAACTTCTCATACCTTACCATTTTTAAAGCATTCAAAAATCACAACTACAAACCTTTCATTTCATTTCTTCTCTCCTGTGCATAATTCTTCTCATCTGAAATAAGTTAACACTAAACTTTTCTCTTCTCGGGTATGTCTTGAATAGACTTTACTGTGATGTGAGGTAAAAAGCATGCTCAGATCTTAATATGAAATCTAGTTTCTCCGTTTTGCTTGCTTACATGATAGAAGGGTGTACTTTATCTGGATTTGTTCATTCAATTTTGAATTGATTAATTGTTTTCAAGTGAACATTGCAAAAACTTTTCCCTCTTTTAAGGGCACACACCAACTTTTCGATAAAAGTACAGAATGTGTCATGCATGCTTGCTGTTAAAGGATTGAATTATTATTGTCATGCCAATTACTGTTGCTTTGCTTAGTAACTAATGGGCATGCTTAGTAACTAATGGGCATGCTTACTAACTAATGGGCATGCTTGATTTGGAAATATTCTGATACAATGAATAAGAAGTCTCTAGGCTCACTGAAATTATTACTGAAATTGATAGAGACTTACCCTTTGATGTAATGATTACTAACTGGATTGCAGATGGCCAGAACAAAACAAGTGGCACCTGCTTCCCCTGCAACCACGTCCCCAACAAGAAGTTCTAGAAGAAATAAGGGAAAGAGGCCACGTACTAATGACCAGGACAATGCTCCTAAATTTAGAGATGCATCCAGGAAGAAACGATATGAAGACATCGAAAACTGGACTTTGATCGCTGATAGAAAGGTGGACTTGGCATTAGGAGAGTGTGATTCTTTCTTGTAAGTCATCAGACGAATATGATCCTAAAATTGTCCAAGAATTTTATGCCAATGCCTGGCCCAAGGAAGGTGCAGGAAATAGAAGGACCTATGTAAGAGGACATATGCTGTCCTATGGCAGAAATGCTATAAACATTTACTTAGGAAATATCATGGAAGTGGGGGAAGAAGAGACCTATCAATATGCAGAGATGAGACTGTAGTGTAACATCACGATTTAGAAATTAATTACCAAACAAAATTAAGCCAATAAAATAATAATTTCAAAGTAGGAAATTACTTGTTAATTATAATTAACTTAATTAGTTAACTTAAGGATTTAATTAACTATGAAGTGTAAGGCACGTGTGGGACTGCTGTACACACTCTCCCATCCCACTTCCGTCGTTCTCTAGTGCATATATATATGCCCAAGGTCACTATTGTTATTCATTTTTCTTCAGACTTCCTCTTCCTCTACTGCTTCATTCTCTCTTCTCTTCTCTTCTCTTCCTCGCTCTTCATCTTCATCTTCTTCTCCCTGTTCAGTGTTCTCTGTTTCTGGAGCTCCCTTCTGCCGGTGAAGAACGATCGTCGAAGTGGAAGACGAACAACTTCCTGTTCCCTGGTGCGACTACGTTCAAGGAAGCCTGAACGAGTGTGAGCCTTGGACGAAGCAAACTGAGAGATGACCAACGTTAAAACGGGGGGAACCTCTCGGAGTATCTTGTTGGTAGGGGGTATCTTATATCTTAAATGCATGGGTTATGGACAGGTTCCCGGTGTTAATGGCTTGCTGATTCTATGTTTGATTCTGTGTTTTATTTGCATGAAGAGTATATGATACCCGGATGCATGATGATTAGGAATCTAGTGTTGCATGTTTAGTTTTGTCCATGAAATGCATGTTGATGGCCTCAAGAATATTGAATGGTTGCATGAAACGAATGTGTTGAAGTGTTGTTGATGATCACCGTGTGACTTATGTATCATGCTGGATATTATAAGTTTGAAATTCTGACTGCATGTGAGAAAATATGGATTTAGTGAATCTGATGATGTGTTACACCGATTACATGTGATGTATGTGTTGCTGAATGAAAGCTGTGTATGAAACTTGTGTTGTATGATGAATCCGCGTGTGGCGCATGGGATGCGTTAATGCTGAGAGCATGTAGTGTCGGACACTACCATCGGTTATTAAAGCGTGGGACGCTGTTAAATACTTGAGTGGGACTCAAGGTGGCCTATTGAGTAGGACTCAGGGCTGCCCGTGAACATCGCCGTTGACGCTGAGAGCGTTGGTGTCACCTGAAGGCAAACGTTTGGTACCTATAAAATGGCCAAGTCAGCTGGGAGCTGAATAAAAGGCTGGGACCCTACGTTGTAACAATTAAAACCGATAACACACGAATGCGGAACCGAGTGAATTGATCTGTGTACATGTATTGTTGTTGTTGATTGAAATCTGATCGTATGAGTATATGTTAATTTTATTTAGCCGAGTGATAAATGATGGTTCTGATTGGTAGTTGTCTTATGCATGTCCTGATTAATTGGCATTGTGATGTTATCGATTGTTGCTATGTATGAACATATATATATTGCTGCATTACTGAGGAATAATCTGAGTCAATATCTATCATTTAATATCTAAGATACTCACCCCCCTACTGTGGTTATTTTTCAGTGAATGTCTATCAGAATGATGAATGATGAAGGGGCTGCATGCCGAGTGAAGTACCTGTGCACTATGGGAATATATGTGTATATGTATATACTGTGTATAAGGTTTTGTTAAGCCTTGGCCGGCTCGTACTTGGGTCTTAGTCTCTTTATATCGGAATTTGAACTCTCTCTCGGCTTGAGAGTATGACAATGTACTTGTAATTATTTATACACATTCCTATATATATATATATCATGTTGTATGTTTATTCTATACTGTGCGTGAAATCCGAGTGATATATATTTATGTACTTTCTGAGCGTGGGAGGTTGGTATGACCTTAGGTGAAAATAGAACTAAGTTATTGTTATGGAAAGCGAGCTAGTGACTTTACCCCGAGTGAAGAAAGGTTTAGATGTTCCCGAGTGAATGAGGTCGTATAATTCCGAGTGGGGATTGACCTGAAAACCTTCAGAGTAATAAACTGTTAGGATTTCCTCGAGTGGAGAATGACAACATGCTTCCGAGTGGGAACTTTCTGAGAGAGTGTTTTCCGACTGAAGAGTGACCTATAAGATTCTGAATAAAACCCATTGTAGTAGACTTATTGGAAGCTAGAAGATTCTTAGGTGAGGCTTGATTTAGTAAGAGAACCTGAGTAAGAAGGATTATATGTGCCGAGTGAAAAATGAGTGAAATACCCGAGTGATAAAAGACCACGAAGAATATTCCGAGTAAAATGTACATGTGGAATCCGAGTGAAAAGACTATGGGAATCACCTCCAAAGTGGTCAATATCTGCGGCTTGAGAGAATAAAGTTATGAAGTGTGTGGTAAACTCCCGAAAGGAGCTTGTATGTATGAGGGGTTAATCCGAACGAATCGTGAGTAAAGACTTTTCCGAGTGAACATGAATTCTGAAATCCAAGCGATGGGAATACCGAGTGGAGTTACTCGCCTCAGCGGCTAAGTGCTCGCTCTAGCGAGTGTGAGCGAAAGGAAGGTCTCTGATGGGTTACGCTCAAGCTATGCGCACTCTGCTCAAGCGTGATGGGCTGTCTCGCTCGAGCGATATTGAATCTCGCCTGAGCGAGTAGGCGCTGTTGGATTCGCTCATGTCCTGCATCTTCCGCTGTTGTCTTGTGTATGGTTTGCTCTCCTTTCCTTTCCTTCTTGTCCTGATTCTTCTCTCCCTAGCCTTCAACTACTCATTTTGCCTTTGAATCCCCTCTGATCTTGGAAAAATTTTCCTAGTCCTGGTTTATTCTCAAATTGAGATTTAGGTGTTACATTTTGGTATCAGAGCTTTTTCTCTGCTTTGCCTTACGTTGGTTTTAGAATCCTAGGTGTTACATGCAGAATCAAGAAATCCCTGCCCAAGATATGGAGGCAGCCATATGCATCCCAGGTCACCACTTCCAAACTGGCCAAGGGGAACAACCAATATGTATCCTGAGAAAGGATATGACTATCCCCTCTCAAGTTTGGACTTCCTTATTGCTTGCCAATGTGGCTATAAATGCCCATATTTTTTTATTTAATCCATGCCAGATGTTATCTGTTATATTGTATTTTGTAGAAAGATATAACCATTGATTTGGCACAGATTATCTCAAATAAAATCCACAGATTTGCCATAGCAGATCAAAAATACTCTCAGATAGGCCAAAAGGTTAAGGGAAATTTAGGATTTCCCGCTTTTATCACTGACTTCTGTGAAGTGCAGGGAATTATGGTCCAAGATCTGAAGCCTGTTAGGCCATCTATTGACAGGCACTTCATAGGACGATACTGCACTAGCAACACCAGACCAGCCCAAGAGCCTCAACAAGAGCCTCAAGAAGCACAATAACAAGCACCACAACTTTTGAGAATAGAACCCGCCCCGCCTCCTCTCAGCACAAAGTCATTAATGATTCTCTAGGCAATCCACCAGCTTAAGATCCAGAACAACCATCTCCTAGCATAACAGAATGCTAATCATCGAGGTCTTATGCACCTACATCATGGCCTGTACGATAGCATTCCTGCAAAATAACCTAACCCTTCGATGGATCCAATTCATTTTGAAGCCCATATTACTTGGCTTGGGGACAGGCCTCCATTCTTAAGAGGGGGTGAGACCTCACAGACTGGACTAGGACCCTCTTCACAGGTACCTCCAGTCCAGGAAGAAGAGACAGAAGAAGACACAGAGGATGATGATGAGTGATGAGTTTTTATTACTTTTTCAAATTCTAACTTCTTTTAACTTTTATTGTTTTCTAACATTTTATGGTTTTTACTTTAAGTTCTCTTTAGTTTTAATAGCTTGATATTACAGCAGTAGTTACTTTGGTAATTTTGATGACTTGAAATTTTTCTGTGATTATGTGTTTTGACTATTTGAAGGCAATATTACATGCTTTAAGCTGTAAAAATTTGAAAACCCAACCAAGAACCAATTTGTTTGAACAAGAAAAGTTTCTAAGCAATAAATCTTTTTAGATAGTAACATTGATTTTTAAAGGCAAAGTGGCTGAATTAAGAATCAGGAAATTGAAATAAATGTACTTTTGAAATTGTTTACATGCTTGATCCTCTTACTATTAGAATATTGGAGTATGCCTTTAAACCTGGTGAGTAGTGAACAATGAAACACTGAGAGCCTTATTAGAAATTGTTAAGTTGGCATTGCTTGATTTTCTAATTAACCATTTTCTTAAGAAATAAGCAAGGAAATGATCAAGGCATTTTGTTTGAAAACGCATTTTAGCCAAGAGCCAAAAAGCTACCCTTAACAAATTATCCCATTTTTTTGGTACCCCATTTGAGCCAAAAATTTTTGTTTCAAAAAAACATCCTAACCTAAGCATAAGACAAAAATTCCTACCTTATCAGCATGCTTATTATAAAAAGAGCATAAAATACTTTTTTAAAGGGTGATGAAAAAAATGGAGGCTGAAAAAGAAAATGCTAAAGAATAGTAATAAGTTCTCCATATAGAAATCTTGAACAAAAAAAGGAGAACTAGAAAAAGAAGATAAAGAATTCTGTAGCTTAAAAAGGAAGAAGCCTCATAAACTTTGAAAGATTTCATGACTTATGCTCTTCTTTGTGCATGCAATTTGAAATCCAAGAAAAACCAAGAATTCTTGTTTAGCCCAGCCTCATTACAACCTTAAAAGAACTTTTTGATCCTTGTTGTTCTTTCGATTTTGGTTTGATTGGAAAAGACTGGCAATGTCAATTAGGCAGTTCTAATGATGGATGTGTGAAACAGACACCTAGTGAGAAATAATGAGAAGCTCCTTATTCTTACAGCATTTGGTTACTTACTTTGTGAAAAAAAATTAAATTATGCATTACATTTCAAAGGAATGATTATTAAAGATGTTATTTTCCTAAAATAAGTTAAACTGTGATTACTGTCTTTAAAAAGTTTGTTTGCAACTAGGACTTTGATCTTCATGAATTCTTGTTTCTTAAATCCTACTTTTTTTTTGCTTGAGGACAAGCAAAACTCTAGGTTGGGGAGAGTTTGATAAGTGCTTATTATACATTAATTTCATGATTCAATTGGACTTAATTTTGTAAAGAATTTAACTTGATTGGTAAATAAGAAGCATGAAATCTCTTTTAAAAGGATACACTGTGTGCAAGATATTATGTTCTTGAAAAAAATGTAGGAATTGCAAGAAAGCAATCAAAGAAGCACACTTGGTCTTGATCATGAAGAAGCATGGAGCCTGAACTATGCATCATACTCATGCTACGCTTGATCGTGACACAAGGGATGCTTGAGCAAAAGAAATTATAAAAACCACGCTTGAAGACGCTTTAGCGAAGGGAAACTAGCATCAGACCCTATCCACGCTTGAGCGTGAGAAGGGGACGCTTGAGCGTGAGCCCGAGCACGCTTGAGCGTGACTCTGGGCGTGATTAAATGTAGGAAAAACAAGCTACAAGAAGGTATCAGGCCCCTCACACTTGAGTGTGACCACTTACGCTCAAGCGTGAGTCATGCAGTATGAAGATTAATTAAATATAGGCCAATAGTGCGATGCCACCACACCCACTTCTGTATGTCTCTGCATGGCTCTGACCACCTCTAAATAGCCACTCAATAAGTGAGGGGTTACAATCAAACTTGGAATGATAAGTCTAAGTGTGACTACTCTATAAATAAGAGAAGAACAGAGAAGCAAATCATCCATCTCCTGCATCCCGTCACTTAATCATTTCTTTCATTTCTAATTTCTGTGTGTATTTATTTCCTTTTGTTGAGTGAAATATAAGGCATAAGTAGCTAAATCCATTCATTGGGATTGGTTATGATCATTCAAACCCCAAAGTAATGTTGTTGTAAGTTTTTCATTTATATAACAAGATCTCATGATTTTTGTATTTTATTCTACACTTAATGCCTGAAAATACTTGATCACTATTTTCTTGCCTTCGGTTTTCTTAAGTATATTTAGAAATAACTTGTGAGAGCAGATCTGAATGAAAATACTCATTGTGAATAGATAACCAGGGATGGTATCTAACGCAGTGGACGTCTAAATAATCGATCGATAGTGCTGGAATGATTTCAAAGTGACTAAGGGATCAGCAGGTTGAAATCATTCTTATGAATTTTTTAGTTGAGGGATCAATGCAAATGACTCTAATTGTGATATAAAAATTATCATTTCAAGTTATATATATGCAAAGTTACATAGCTTATAGAAGGTAAGAAACGATGCACAACCAATCCTAGTTTTCCAACCTTGATATTTTTACCAAAACTCTTTACTGTTATTCTTTTCATTTACTATTTGTTGTTAACAATTTCAACCAATATCTTTTATAACAAACCAATACAAACTTTTTATCAAAATCAATTCAATAACTAAAGATCTTCAAGCTAACACCTCCTCAGTGGAACGATAACCCTTTTACTACAATTTTAGTGTTTAAACTTGGCACTAATATTCCTTCAAATCCATATTATTGAAACTTGATTCTTTGTTTGAACCTTCACTTCTTTATATGTTAAGAATCAGGACCAAGTTGTATGCTTAAACATTTCCATACCAAAATAACCATACCAAGTTATATCATAAAACCTAAGCAAGAGTGAGTAGGAGAGCCACTGTTCTATTTTTTCATGAAGTTTAATGGTTCATAAAGTGAAATGGCTAGTGTATGGTGATTGACTCAAGCGAGTGAGGGAAAAATTAGTCCTGGACGGTTTTCACTCAGGAGGACCTAGCCTCGCTCGAGTGAAATGTGGAAAGTGAGGTTCTGTCCCATTTTCACTTAAGCGAGCGTGCCTCGTCCAAGCGAAATGGGTACCTGTTGCTTCTGGGGTGATCTCGCTCAAGCGAGCTGAGCCTCACTCAAGCGAGATTGGCACCTGATGCATTTTTCCCTTTCTCTCAAGTGCCCTTGCAGGCCTCGCCCAAGCGTTACCACGCGAACTTGCTTAAGCGAGTATGGCACTCACTTGAGCGAGTGGCACCTGTTTCCTCCAAATGCCCTTGTTTCAATTATTTTAGTTTTTCCTTGCATCAAAGCTCCTTCTTGTAACATCTTAATAATACTTTTGACACTTTATGAACCATTAAACTTCATGAAATCCATCCCCTTTAAAATCCAATCATACAACCTTAATATAATTGATTCTTCCATTCTTTTTAATTAAAAATTTCTCCTGAATCATTTTTAACTCACCCTCTTATATCTCCATATATGAGAGAGGTTTTTATAGATCCAGGGTGTTGATTAAAACTTCACCACTTTAATTACTGTATCAAATAATGAATTGTAAAAAGTAAAAAATTTACCCCCAATTTTTGGGCCGTCTTAATAGGAAAAGACATAATCGATTACACAACCACTGGACAATAAAATTAATGGGTTACAGCAAAGCCTAATCAATTACAGCTCGAGGCGTAATCGATTACCTTGGTGTCAGAATGTGGGGAAATGTTTTTAAAGTGCAGATCCATCTCACGTCTCTACAAAAGCTTCCATGCCCATACTGTGCAACGACTCTGAAGCCTTTAAAGCTCCTCTCCAAGGCCTATAAATGCACCATCCATTGAAGCTACTCAAGAAATCAAGGAGAAAATCATTCATAGCTTGTACTTGTGCCTTGTGAGTTTATTTTTTGTGTATAGTTTCATTATTTTGAAACTTAGGTTCTAAATTTGTATATCCTCTCTTGTAGGGAGTTAGAATTTGTGAGAGCCTTTCAATTGTATATCTACTCTATTGAGAGAGTTATTTGCTTGTAAACACAAACACTAAACATAAAGTTTCACTCTAGTTTTGAGTGGTCACAAAGGTTGGGGTTCAACTTTGGGTATTGAGAGTTTTAGAGATTGGGTGGGGTGCCCTTGTGCTAGTGAGGATTGAGTTCTTGAGTGTGGGACACTAGGAAGCTGCAATTGCTCATAGCTTGTATCTCTAAACTTTAATAGTGGAAATCCTTCAAGTAGGTTGCTTAAAGGCGAGACGTACATCGGGGTGATGGAACTCATTATATCGGTTTGCAAGCTTCTCTTCCTTACTCTCTTGCATTTACATATTGCATCTAGCTGGTGTATTATTTTAATTGTGATTGCATTGCTTGAACTTGATTAATTTGGCTAAGCTAAGATCCTGCACACCAAGTGTTTGATAAATTGCCAAAGTGAATTTTTCACATCTTTCCTATCTTATTTCTTGCATTATACTTGCTATCTCTTGTATATTGTAATCTTGTGTTAAAAGGGAATCAATTTCAAAGGCTTTTCAAGCAAAAGTTTCAATACTCAATTCACCCCCTCTTGAGTATTGAGTCTACTTGACTAACAAGTGGTATCAGAGCTTGACTCTTGGTAGATCAAGCTTAACAACTTCAAGAGATTAAGATGGCCTCTATCTCATATAACATGGTTCTCGAGGGTGGTGCTACAAATAGACCTCCAGCCTTTAATGGAGAAGGTTATGCTTTTTGGAAAGAAAGAATGAACATCTTTGTACAGTCTATTGATATGAAAATTTGGAATGCAATTGAAAATGGTCCCTTCATACCTATGCATAATGTTGATGGAAAAGAAGTAGAAAAACTAATGAATGATTGGACTAGTGATAAGGAGAAAAAGGTCCAATACCATTACAAAGCTAAAAATCTCATCACCCTTGCTTTAGGTTTGGATGAGTTCTTTAGAGTTGTAACCTGTAAAACTGCTAAAGAAATGTGGGACACTCTCTAAATCACCCATGAAGGAACTAGTGATGTAAAAGATTCAAAAATTATTACACTCATGCAAAAGAGGTTCACATTAATCATAAATCATCTTATTACCCTTGGCAAGTCTTATACTAACAAAGAACTTATTCATAAAGTGTTGAAAAGTCTTACTAGGGAATGGCAACCTCTTGTCACCGTAATCAAGCAATCTCTAAACATAAATGATATGTCTCTTGCAACATTGTTTGGAAAGCTTCAAGAACAAGAGCAAGTGCTCAAGGACTTGAGAATATGAAGGAAGAAGAAAAGTCTTCCAAGAAGAAAGGGCTAGCTCTCAAGGCCACTTCAATCGATGAAGAAGAATCCAAAAGTGACCTTGAAGAGGGTGAAAAGTTTGGGTTGTTTGTGAAGAGATTCGGCAAGCTCGTGAAAAACAAGAAGTTTCAAAGAAACTTCATAAACCAAGGTAAGAAACCTATGCTCAAAGATAATAAATTCTCACCCTCTTGTTTCAAATATGGCAAGGAAGGACATTTCAAAGTAGATTATCCAAATCTAAAGAAGAAAAACAAAGAAAGAAGAGGTAGAAGAAGAGCCTATATAGCATAGGATGAAAATGATGTGAGTAGCTCTGATGATTCAGACAATGAAGCAATGCTTAATGGCCAACCACCAAGAAGAGCAAGATGAGGTAAACAATCTTGAACTTGATAAAAAGGAATTATTTGATGCTTTTAAAGAATTGTATGATAAATATATTAAACTATCTAGTAAGTATAAGTTGTCAAGAAGAACCATAGAAACTCTTGAGATGCATCCAATTGAGCAAGTAAAAGAAAATGAAATTTTGAGAAAGAAAGTTATTAAAAATCAAACTTGCTCAAAATCATGTGAACATGTCAAGAAATGCGATCACCTAGAAAAGAAAATCTTAGACTTAAATAAAACTCTTGAGAAATTCACAAATGGTGGAGATAATCTAGATGCATTACTTGAAAAACAAAGATGCATGTTTAATAAATCCAGTTTGGGATTTAATCCTACTAAGAAAAACATTACAAGAATTTCTTTGTGCCTCCTAGAAAATCATCATCACCTTTTATGAAGTGTAATCATTATGGTATTAAAGGTCATAATGCTTCATATTGCCATGTTAGAAAATTTGGACCAAAGGTTATAAGAAAGGTGTGGGTTCCTAAAGGGACATTACCACAAACTAACCAAAAAGGACCCAACATAAAATGGGTACCAAGTTCTCAACTTGACTTGGTTTGTAGGTATTCTTTAAGGCAAACAACACCGATTGGTACCTAGATAGTGGATGTTCAAAGCATATGACAGGTGATATGAGCAAATTCACATCATTTACACCTAAAAGAAAATTATGGAGACAACACCAAAGGAAGAATCCTGGGAGTTGGAAACATTGGTAAAAACTCTTCAACTGTAATTAGTGATGTATTGTATGTAGAAGGACACAAAAATAATTTGCTTAGTATAAGTCAACTATGTGACAAAAGATATAGAGTGATATTTGAATCAAATGGTTGTATAATTGAAAACAAGCAAAATAAACTTGTTTATCTTCAAATGATGTGCAATGCTTCATGACTAGAGAGGATGAATGATGGCTATAACATAGAAGAATAGCACACATCCACTTAGACCACTTAAATAAACTTGTTTCAAAAGAACTAGTAATTGGATTGCAAAAGTTAAAATTTGAAAATAAGTTTTGTGATGCATGTCAAAAGGGAAAACAAGTAAAGGCATCATTTTAAGCTAAAAATGTTGTTTTAACTCAAAGGCCTTTACAACTTTTACACATGGATTTGTTTGGACCCTCTAACGTTAAAAGCTTTGGTGGCAATTATTATGGTCTAGTGATTGTAGATGACTATTCTAGATATACATGGACATTTTTTCTTGCTCACAAAAATAAAGCATATCATGCATTCAAGAAACTAGCCAAGGTTATCCAAAATGAACAAGACTCAAAGATTGTATCCATTAGAACTGATCATGAGGGAGAATTTAAAAATCAACTATTTGAAAAATTTTGTGAAAAACATGACATTGAACATAATTTTTCAGCTCCTAGAACTCCACAACAAAATGGTGTTGTTGAAAGAAAAAATAGATCTTTGGCGGAACTTGCTAGAACTATGTTGAATGAAAACAATATTGCTAAACATTTTTGGGCTGATGCAGTAAATATCGCTTGTCATGTTATGAATAGATGTTTAACTAGGCCAATTTTGAAGAAAACCCCTATGAACTTTACAAAGGTAGAAAACCAAATATATCTTACTTTCATGTATTTGGATGCAAGTGCTTTATGTTTAACAATGGAAAGGATAATCTAGGAAAGTTCGATGCAAAATCTGATGAGGCAATCTTTCTTGGATATTCATCATCTAGTAAATCTTATCGAGTCTCTAACAAACAAACAAACACCATTGAAGAGTCAATTCATGTGAAATTTGATGAAAATAGCCATAATTCTCTGAGAAAAGAAGATGTTGATGATCTTGTAGGTACACTCTAAGAGATGACCCTAGAAAACAAGGAAGAAGAAGGAATCAATATTGAAGTAGCTTCTCAAAATGAACAAAAACAACAAAGTTCTCAAAAATAGTGGATCATATGAAAACACCATCCCATGGACAACATTATAGGTGATATCACTAAGGTGTAAGTACTCAACGCTTACTCAATACCTGCAATCATTTAGCATTTGTTTCAAAAATTGAGCCTAAAACCATTGATAAAGCTATTATTGATGAACATTGGATGCTAGCCATGCAAGAAGAATTGAACCAATTTGAAAGAAATGAAGTTTGGGAACTTGTGCCAAAACCTAATGACCATCAAATAATAGGAACCAAATGGGTATTTAGGAACAAGCTTGATGAAAATGGCATAATCACTAGAAACAAAGCTAGGCTAGTTGCTGAGGGATATAATCAAGAAGAAGGAATCGACTATGAAGAAATGTATGCTCCCGTAGCTAGGTTAGAAACTATTAGGCTATTATTAGCTTTTGCATGTTGTAAAGATTTTAAATTGTATCAAATGGATGTCAAAAGTGCCTTTTTGAATGGATATATTCAAGAAGAAGTATATGTTGATCAACCTCCTGGTTTTGAAAACTATCAATTTCCAAATCATGTTTTCAAACTAAGAAAAGCTTTGTATAGTTTAAAAGAAGCTCCAAGAGCTTGGTATGAAAGATTAAGAAAATTCCTTTTAGAAAACAATTTTGAAAGAGGAAAAGTTGATACAACATTCTTCATTAAGCACAAAAAGAATGACATACTTTTGGTACAAGTTTATGTGAATGATATCATTTTTGGTGCCACTAATGAGTTGCATTACAAAGAGTTTGCTAAGATAATGCAGAATGAATTTGAGATGTCCATGATAGGAGAACTCACATTCTTCCTCGGATTGCAAATCAAGCAAACTAGAGAAGGAACCTTCATTAGCCAATCCAAATATTGCAAAGAATTGCTCAAAAAGTTCAACATGGACAAAGCAAATAAAATTGCCACACCCATGAGAACTTCATGTTATTTAGACAAGGATGAGAAAGGTAAGGATGTAGAACTCACTAAATATCGAGGTATGATAGATCCTTACTTTAGTTAACCGCTCGTAGACCGGATATCATGTTTGTTGTCTGTATGTGTGCAAGATATCAAGCATGTCCAAAAGAATCACACTTAACTGCTGTAAAACGTATAATGAAATATCTTGTGGGAACTCTAGATGTTGGTCTTTGGTATCCTAAAGGTGCTGAATGTATTCTTGTAGGATATTCTGACTTTGATTTTACAGGATGTAAACTTGATAGAAAGAGCACAACTGGCACTTGTCACTTGCTTGGTAGCTCACTTGTTTCATGGCATAGCAAGAAGCAAGTTAGCGTGGCATTATTAACAGCTGAGGCAGAGTATATTGATGCTGGGAGTTGTTGTGCTCAAATTTTATAGATGAAACAAAAACTTCTAGATTTTGGTGTTATTTTAGACTATGTGCCTATTAAATGTGATAATACTAGTGCCATTAATATATCTAAGAATCCTGTCATGTATTCAAGGACCAAACATATAGAAATAGGACATCATTTTATTAGAGATCATGTATTGAAAGGTGATTGTATGCTTGAATATGTTGAAACATCTAATCAACTAGCTGATATATTCACCAAACCCCTTGCAAAAGAATAATTCATTAACATAAGAAGAGAATTGGGAATTCTTGATGTTAAAAACTGTCTTTGAGAAACCAAAATTAGCAAATATACATGTTAAGTTGTTAAAATAGGGAGAAAACTGTATGCTTCTTCAGAAAACATGTGTTTATGTAATTCTGGGCATACTATAATCAATTATATACATAATATAATCGATTAGGAGCCTTCTGTGTGGTGCATAATTGATTACACAACTCTGTATAATCGATTATGGGCTTTCTGTGTTGCACATAATCAATTACAAATCTCTGTATAATCGATTATGGGCTTTCTGTGTTGTACATAATCGATTACATATCTCTGTATAATTGATTATGGGCATTCTGTTATCCATGTAATTGATTATAGCCACACACTAATTGATTACTGAGTTTTTATGAAAAATCCAATCTTGTTCTAATCGATTACACTCATGGTCTAATTGATTATTGAGCCTGACGTTTCAAATTCTTTAGAGGCGTAATCAATTACGCCCCGACCCGTAATCGATGATGGAGTCATTAGGATTATAGATTTTAATGCTCAATCCGTGTACAGCTTGGCCCAACCAATCCTAAACCTAAATTCCCACTTCTAAATCTCTATAAATACCATCTCCCACACCTCTCTCATCTCATACCACAACTCTCCTCCCCTCTATATCTCTTTATCTTTAAACCTCTTCATCTTTTCCTTTTCATCATGTCTTATTCAAGGAATGTCAAAAGAGCAAGGTCTTCCATTGCCTAAACTCACAACCCTTTTGATTTCTCAAGGTTTTTCTCTAATCCTAGAGATCTGCATAATTTCATCAAGAAATTTTTTGAAAAGGATATCATTGCTCCTTATTTTATCAACGCTGAACTTTTTAATCACCCAAGTTTTTCTTTCACTCAATTTCTCAACCACTATAATCTCATCCCCTTCCTCTCTCTCAAAGAGGAATTTTACTACCCAGAGCTTATTCGAGTTTTCTTTTCCACTCTGAAACTTATTGATGGTATGCTTGAAGCAGGAGTCAAGAATGTGACTCTCAAGATCACCAATAAGAAACTTTATGAAACAAGCCTCTTCCCTCTCTCTGATGCTGATTTTTCTGGTGGCCATCCCGAAGATGAATGGGATTTCAACAGCATTATTACACGCCAATCCTTATGGAAAGCTAACCGTCCTCGTAGCAATCATAAATTGGTAGGCTATCTCACTATTAGCAACCATCTTCTTCACTTTATTTTAGTTAAGCTTTTCGTTCCTCGTGGAGGCAACTACGCCCTTGTTGAGGAAGAAGATGTACTGCTGATGTGGGCCATGCAAAATCATAAAGAGATGAACTGGATTCAGCTCCTCAAACTTCACATACTTAAGGCCAAGCAGCAACACAAGCTACCCTATGCCATTCTTCTAACAATGATTTTCAAAGCCTATGGTGTTGACCTCAGTGGGGAACTTCTAGAGAAGGTACCCTCTAGAGCTTGCATTGGTACTCATCATCTCACCAAGATAGGGATAATTTTTATCAATGAAGCTTGGGTCTCTAAGATGGAAGGAAGTCATGCCAATATCCCATTTGAAGCACCTGCTGATGCTTTTGGTTCTCCTACCCCTGCTACCCAAGGAGAATCCTCTGCTCCTGTTGATCCCTTCACATCTCTTTATGCCTATCTTGATCGACAATTTGACAAACTTGAAACCTCTCTTCAAGAATTTTAAATCACTAAGTAACAACACTTTGAGATCATGGAGCAAGAATATGAGGATCTATCCAACCAACTCACCGATCTCCATTTCTTTTCTCCTAATAATTGAATTGTTTTCTATGTTTATCTTAGGATATTTTTCTGCTTTGCCTTTGCTTCTGTAATTCTGCTTCAGTAACCAATGAAATTTCTTTACTTTCTTGTTTACTCTTTACTTGCATTATTTGTTTTTGATGATTACAAAGGGGGAGAAAAATATTAAATGTTCATCAAAAGAAATCTACAATATCAAAAGAAATCTACAAATGGTTCATAAGAAACATAAAATTGAGCATTTTCATGATTCTTAAAATTATGCATAAACTCCTTAAGAAAGGGGGAGAAATTTTATCTGAACTAATACTCTCATGAGATAAACATTGTTTGTCATCATCAAAAAGGGGGAGAATGTGTTTGAAAATTGTCTCAGGTAACAAAAGCTTGGATGTCAAAGTTTTGATAATGACAAAGCAACCATTTGAAGAATCATGACAAGGAAAATGAATTTCAATAAAGTATCAAAGTGCTAGAATAATGAGAATAAACCTCTGGGAAGATCAAAATAAAGAAGAGCAAAGAGCTTATAAATCAAATTAAGAATCAGACCTGAATTTGACATATCTTAATCGATTACACCATTGCAACAATCGATTACCTTGGCTCTAGAATGAACATAATCGATTATAGAAAATAAGATAATCAATTATGATTCTGCATAATAAGAATTAAAAGTATCAGGTATAATCTATAATCAATTACAAGGCAGGGATAATCGATTACCATGATTCTGTTTGTCACCTAATCGATTAAAATAAAGAGAATAATCAATTACACTATTGCAATAAAAGGGATAATGTATCAGGTATTTTGACTAATCGATTACAAGGCATGACTAATTGATTACAGAGGTTCTATTTGATGTATAATCAATTATATGAGTCACATAATCGATTACAGTGTTGCTTGCAGGAATTAAATACATCAGGTGTAATGCTTAATCGATTACAAGGGTATGACATAATCGATTACAGGAAAAGACATAATCGATTACAGGAAAAGACATAATCGATTACACAGCCACTAGACAAAAAAACTAATGGGTTACAGCAAAGCATAATCGATTACAGCTCGAGGCGTAATCGATTTCCTTAGTGTCAGAATGTAGGGAAATGTTTTTAAAGTGCAGATCCATCTCACTTCTCCACAAAAGCTTTTATGCCCATGTTGTACAATGACTCTGAAGCCTCCAAAGCTCCTCTCCAAGGCCTATAAATGCACCATCCATTCAAGCTACTCAAGAAATCAAGGAATAAATCATTCATAGCTTGTACTTGTGCCTTGTGAGTTCATTTTCTGTGTATAGTTTCATTATTTTGAAACTTAGGTTCTAAATTTGTATATCTTCTCTTGTAGGGAGTTAGAATTTGTGAGAGCCTTTCAATTGTATATCTACTATATTGAGAGAGTTATTTGCTTGTAAACACAAACACCAAACACAAAGTTTCACTCTAGTTTTGAGTGGTCACAAAGGTTGGGGTTCACCTTTGGGTATTGGGAGTTTGAGAGATTAGGTGGGGTGCCCTTGTGCTAGTAAGGATTGAGTTCTTGAGTGTGGGACACTAGGAAGCTGCAATTGCTCATAGCTTGTATCTCTAAACTTCAATAGTGGAAATCCTTCAAGTGGGTTGCTTGAAGGCGAGACGTATACCGGGGTGATGGAACTTATTATATCGGTTTGCAAGCTTCTTTTCCTTACTCTCTTGCATTTACATATTACATCTGGCTGGTGTATTGTTTTGATTGTGATTGCATTGCTTGAACTGGATTAATTTAGCTAAGCTAAGATCCTGCACACCAAGTGTTTGATAAATTTCCAAAGTGAATTTTTCACATGTTTCCTATCTTATTTCTTGCATTATACTTGTTGTCTCTTGTATATTATTATTTTCTGTTAAAAGGGAATCAATTTCAATGGCTTTTCAAGCAAAAGTTTTAAAACTCAATTCACCCCTTCTTGAGTATTGAGGCCACTTGACTAACATATGGAACCCTTTTCCTCTTCCTTTGGAAATTAGTTTATCTTGGTAGCAGTTAATTACGTGTCTAAGTGGGTGGAAGCCATTGCTTCACCTTATTCAGACACTAAAACTGTTATTAAGCTTTTTAAAAAGATTATATTTTCAAGGTTTAGGGTTACTAAGTGTATAAGTGATGGGGGTCTCATTTTATTGAGAAAACTTTTCATACCCTTTTAAAGAAATATGGTGTGAGGCAAAAGGTTGCCACACCTTATCACCCTCAAACTAGTGGATAGGTTGAGGTTTCCAATAGGGAGATAAAAAATATTCTCTAAAAGGTAGTCGATACATGACGTAAGGATTGGTCTATTAAATTAGACGATTCCTTATGGACGTATTGTACCGCATATAAAACCCCTATTGGAAACACACCTTTCAAACTAGTATGTGGGAAGCTGTCATTTTCCTGTTGAACTTGAGTATAAACTATTTTGGGTAGTTAAAATGTTTAATCTTGATCATAAGGTTGTAGGAGAGTGCAGGTTATTGGAGCTAAATGAACTAGAGGAACTCTGTTTGGATACGTATGAGAATGCTAAGATTTATAAGGAAAAACAAAATGTTGGCCTGATCGTCACATCCTTCGGAGGACATTCAATCCAGGTGATATGGTCTTATTATTTATCTCTAGATTGAGGTTATTTCCAGGAAAACTGAGGTCCCGATGGTTGGGACTATTTAGAGTTTTGAAAGTATTTCCCATTGGCACTGTTGAGTTATGAAGCGAAAAGTCTGGACCATTTAAAGTAAATGGGCAAAGACTTAAGCACTACTTGAAACACGAGCCCATTCATCAAGCAAGTGCTTTGGATTTGCTTGATTCATCGGATTCGTGAATCCAAATAGTGAAAAATGTCTAGCTGAAGATGTTAAACTTAGCATTGTTGGGGAGGTAACCCTATTTTTCATTTTATTTCAATTGTTTTGCATGAATTTGTTTGCTTTCATGTTTTGTGTTAAAATAAAAAAAAAATTGATGTTGCCTTTGGTGGAGTAAGATATTTGAATTAATCACCATTTTGCATGATTTGGTTGGAATCAAAATGAGGTGTTTTAAATTAGGTTGTTTGACATAATTTTTGGATTAAAAGCAGTGGGTTGACCTAATAATTTTATGAATGTATAAGTGCTTTCTAGTTGAAAAACAATGCAAACCACTGGCTATGGTTATCCACCATTGGTAGTGGTTTGACCCAGGCATTTTCCACTAAAAACATTGAATTTTTGGGCACAAAACAATGAGAACCACTGGCTGTGGTTAGCCACCACTGGCCGTGGTTGGCTCTGAAAGTTCCTTCTGTATTTTAAGAATTTTTGGGCACGAAACAGAGGAAACCACTGGCTGCGGTTTCGCACCATTGGTCATGGTTACCATCAGGTATCATGAGTTATTTGCATTTCAAAATCTGGGCCAAAACAGCACTAACCACGGGCTGTGGTTATTCGCCACTGGCTGTAGTTCGGCCCAGCGTGGGGGTTTTCAAGTTTTTAAATACCCCATGCCCTAGTACCCCTCTTTTATGCATTGCCTTGTTGTTTCCTTCACTCATCTCTTTTGAAAATACCCACAAAACTACTTAAGAAACTCTAACTCCTCTCAATCTCCTTGCATCATCATCATCGTGCTACTTGAATCATCTTTTCTCATCTATAAATCAAGTAAGCATTCTATTCTTTCTCATTAGTTTGAGGTTTCTCATTGTATTTTTAGGGGTTTCTAAAATTTTGGGGATTTAGCATGAAATTCTTAAATTGATTAATTTAAGCTTTCCCTAATTACTTTATGATGAAATTGAATGCTATAAAACCAAATGGGTAACATTAAATCTTTATGAACTTCATATAGTGTTCATACCTTTTCATGTACCCCATTTATGTTTTTGTGCAAACTTTGATCTTTGGTGGTGATTGAATGTTTGATTGGTGGTTAAATTCTAAAATTGGTTGTTTATTATGGCTATTGAACTTGATGAGCAGAAGCATTGCTCTTGAATGTTGCATTTGGTGTGATATCCTGGCGCTGTTGAGGGCGGGGAGTGATCGTCGGTGCATGGGCACGGACAAGGAGCATCTCCTAGCAGGCTTCTAGCCGGGAATGTGACATCCCGGGCACTGTTAAGGGTGGGGAGTGAGTGCCGATGCATAAGCACGGACAAGGAGCGGCTCCTGGCAGTCTTCCAGTGGGAGGGACACATGAACAAACCGAATACATACCAGAATGAGAGGGATCCAAAGACTGTATAGGTAATGGACTATACAGTCGAGGATAGCTTAAAGGAATGAATTCGTACTACCTATACCAATAAATCCATTAGCCTTTTCGATGGCCCATCACTTAAGGACTCCAAAGTTAAGCGTGCTTAACTTGGAACAATTCTAGGATGGGTGACCTCCTGGGAAGTTCTCAGAAAGTGTGTGATTGAGGACAAAACACACTAGAAAGGTCTCGTGTTGGTTTGTGGAGAGATTCGTTCATTCCTGAAAAGTGACTGGCGTGTTACAATGGTATTAGAGCATGGCCTCTCCTAGAACGGTATGGTTTGGGGACGAACCAGGAAGAAGCAAGTGAGCATGTGACATACTGGCGCTGTTGAGGGCGGGGAGTGATCGCCAGTGCATGGGCACGGACAAGGAGTGGCTCCTGGCAGGCTTCTAGTAGGGAATGTGACATCCCAGGCACTGTTGAGGGCGGGGAGTGATCGCCAATGCATAGGCACGGACAAGGAGTAGCTCCTGGCAGGCTTTTAGTGGGAGGGACACATGAACGAACTGAATACATACCAGAATGAGAGGGATCCAAAGACTATATAGGTATGGGACTATACATTCGAGGATAGCTTATAGGAATGAATTTGTACTACCTATACCAACAAATGCATTAGCCTTTTCGGTGGCCCATCATTTAAGGAATTCAAAGTTAAGTGTGCTTAACTTGGAATAATTCTGGGATGGGTAACCTCCTGGGAAGTTCTCAGGAAGTGTGTGATTGAGGACAAAGCACATTGGAAAGGTCTCATGTTGGTTTGTATGGAGATTCGTTCATTCCTAAAAAATGGCTGGGGCGTTACATTTGGCACTCATTTATTTAGTGCACACCAAGTGTTTGATAAAATACCAAAGAGACAAAATTCATAAATTGTTTCATGATTTGAATATGCATTTGGTCTAGTTCATCTCTCATGGTATTTAATTATTCATATATGTCCATTTCTCTATTACATGCCATGAATGTATGAGATTATATAGGTGCTGTCTCTTGTCATGATGCAAAAACTTTGGAGCTTTGAATTAGAATGTTTTTTAACCCTTTTTGTATGGTTTCATTAGGTCATCTCCAAGTTTTTATTCAACCCCATGGAACCCAAGATTCCCTCTAAGAAAAGGAAGACCAAAGGTAAGTCTTCTAACTACTCCGATTTGAATGATATTGAATGCCCATCGGAGGGAAAAAAGATGAGGTTCGAATCTTTATTGAGTAGAGAGATTATTCCCTCTAGGTTTTTTTGCAAAGATACTTTAATGGAATTAGGAATTCTTGAAGATACCTTACGCTTGTGTCAAAAAGTGGGGTGGGATTCCTTTATTGAATTATTTGAACCCGTGTATGAGCGAACTTCTTTAGAATTCCTAAGTTCTGTAGAGGTCAATAGGTGCCAATTTGCACCCGGGTGGGAACTCACGTTTCAGCTTAATAATACCAATTATAGGTTGCCTTTGGATGAAGTGGCTACTATTTATAATTTTCCTCCATGGGGGTATTGATAGTATCACAAAGGAGTTTAATTTCAGGTACTCTTGGAATCTTATCTCCCATAAAGGCCATTATGATGCTTCCACTTCCAAGGCCTCCATCATCCATCACCCAGTTTTCCGTTACCTGCAGAATTTCATGGCCCGATCCATCTTTGGGCGATATGATAGTCCAGGTACTATGCCTCAGCCAGAGGTATTCTTTCTCCACTCTATGCTTCATAATACTCACATCGATTCTACCAAGTGGTTATGTAGCCAGTTATCTCGGGTCGGCAATGCGACCACAGGTAAGATTGTTATGGCTGATTACATAAACCCCATTGCTAGGTATGTAGGCATAGATCTGGACTAAGATAATCTCCTTCATCAACCTAAGAGGGTTGACATGGCTAAATTAATTAATATGGGGATGATTGTTAAGGAACATGATGTATATTATTTGGTAATAGCTGGATTTCCTGTTCCTCACCCCTTGCCTGTGTAACATCCCAAATTTTATAAAAAATGATTAAATATGATAAACAAATATTAAATAATTATGAGTGAGTTAATGAGTGTCCCAAAAATATTAGAATAATTAAATTGGGATTTATTATGAAAAATTATAATTTATTGAAACTAAATAAGATAAAATTTCACCCGGTTAAAATATAAGTGTCGGACCAAGTATCTCCGAATGAGATGCCGTTGGTCAGAGCTATTAAGAATATTGTTGGGAATCTGAATATGTCTTCGGAATAATTTTAGGAATTAGTATTGAGCCCGAACAAAGATCCTGTTTACCATAAAACGATGAACTTTTAATGGAGAGTTAAAAATTAAAACCAAAAGTCTATTTTTCTCTCCTTACTTTCGCTGGTTTCTTGCTCCCTTTTGGCAATCATATTTCTCCTTCTTTTTCTCTTATTTCCCTTCTCTATTTCCTCTTCTTCTTCTCTTCAAAAACCTAAGCTAAGTGGTGTCTTCTTCATCCTTCCCCATTATCACTTGAAGAAGCTTGGAGGAAGCCATTGGATGTTGATCCTCTTCCTCTCTTCTCCAATTTCGTTTGGTCTCTCTCCCTCCCTTGGTTCCATTTTCATTTTCATGGTGAGGTAAGCTTTTCTCACCATCTTTGATGAAGTTAATATCATGCTTATGAGTTTTAAGGCTTGGGGAAGTAATGTAGGTAAATGGGGTATTTAATGAAAGCTTTAAATGCGGAACCCTAGAGTGGGTTGTCATAAATGTTAACATTAGTGGTAATAAATGAAGAGGATGAATGCATAGTTAGATGGTAATGAGGGATAAATAGGTATTAATGATTGTTGTTGGGTTTTAGTGGAACCCTAACTTCAATAAATTGGGGAAAGTGTAAGATATGAGTAGAATGTATATTTTAATAAGGTTTAAGAGTGATATTAATGAAGGTGAAAGATCATTGGTAATGATTGATGAATATTAATAATGGTCATTGAATTTTGATGAAACCCTAAGTGTTGGTGATTTGGGCCTTTAGCATAGATAGTGCAATTAATGAAGTGGTTGTCATGAGAATAGTATTGTGGATAGAGATAATGTTTGGAAATATTTGGTAGGATGATTGAATTGAGTAGATTTTAGTAAGGACCCAATCTTGAGGTTTGGAAGATATGAACATGTGTATATGGTTGAGTAAAGGAATTGATTTTGAAAATGAATATATGATGTTCAATGTGAGGGATTAGTGAGATAAGCATGTGTCTTAAGGAGGTCTTAGACCATTGGGTATGCCATATAAAATTATTGATGGATAATGGTTTGATTGGAGCTAAGAGGCTCATGATGAACTTGAATGGAAAATGGATTGTTTGAGTAATGATGAATGCATTATGAATAATAAGGGTGATATTGTTGTTGGTGGATGTAGTTGGCCTTTTAAGATCTAGAGGATCTTGGCTTTGGGAAAGGAATTCCCGAAGCATAACATAATTGCATAAGTTGATGTTTAGCAAGTTTAGGATTTGATGTTGAGCTTTATGATAAGCTAGCAAATATTTTGAATTATGATGGTTATTGATT
The DNA here is from genome assembly GCA_037962975.1 of Clitoria ternatea. Taxonomy (NCBI): domain Eukaryota; kingdom Viridiplantae; phylum Streptophyta; class Magnoliopsida; order Fabales; family Fabaceae; genus Clitoria; species Clitoria ternatea. The sequence goes on from CM075670.1 coordinate 139,115,355, forward strand.
ATGTGAATGCACATGTATATGGTATGTAGATTGCATTCCGGATTATGCGGCGGAGCCTTCAGAGCGTACATTTGGTTGCGGCTCTTCCCTCGTGGTAGGAGAGAAGTTTACATTCAAATTGCATGAGTAGATTGACAGTGATTGATGTATGTGTTTTAGTACTCATGCTTGCCTTGCCATGTAGTTATTGAGATAATATGAATGGCAATTTGATAATTATTGAGAATGATGTGTGGGAGGATGTGATGATTGTTATGGAAGTATGTATATGTATGTTTGATGATGATAAGTATGATTTTAACGTGATTAATAAGTTTGGAATGAGAATTGGTAAGTATGAATGTTTGAACAAGTTTTATATGCCTCATATGATGTGTATGATACGTTGGATGTGTTCAAGTTGGCCTAGAATGAGATTTTATGTGCTAGGTTGTGAGAATTTTCGTTTCTACATAAGTTCTGATAATCTCGCTCAAGCGAGATGGATTCTCGCCCAAGCGAGAATCCCCTGTACCATTATTATGGCCTCTGGCCCAATCTCGCTCAGGCGAGTGAACTACTCGCTCAAGCGAGATGAGTGTGAAGTGAGCAGAAGAGACACTGGACGAATCTCGCTTAAGCAGGCATGGCCGCGCTTGAGCGAGCGAGAGACGAAATTGATACTGGATGTTTTTTGCTCAAGCGAGTGTGAGACGCTTGAGCGACTGTGAGGGGTCTAATGTTGGGCGATACTCGCTCAAGCGAGTGACTGGCACTCGTGTGCCCCGCTCAAGCGAGACGTGCGTGGAATGGGTGAATGGCCTCTTGCCGAATCTCGCCTAAGCAAGTGGGTGCCTCGCTCAAGCGAGTGTTTGAGGAAATGGTTACTGGAACAATTTCGCCCGAGCGAGTGGCCAGGTATGTGGTGTCTCGCTCAAGCGAGCAAGCGTGGAATTAACACTGGCGTGATTACGCCCGAGCGAGCCAAAGCGCTCAAGCGAGAAGGAGTGGTCTCGCTCAAGTGAGTAGGGGGCTCGCTTGAGCGAGTGAACCCTGATGGGAATTTTATTTTCCTTTTCTTAATTTAATGGTGTTGAGCCCTTCCCTTTGTATTGTAAGGTGATTGAGGAGGATGTATAGGGATATATATAATTATGACATGATATGGTGGTGTTGGATAATGACTAAAACATTGGGAAACTTGTTTATGCCCATAATATATAATAAGAAACATAATTGTTGACTACTAAGATAAAGTACAAAAGAATGACAAATAGGGTTTGATGATGGGGTTATGAGACATACCCTAGAATGATTATGAGATTGAGGAGTGAATGGTTAAATAATGTGGTACTAGTTCTAAATCGATGAATAAGAGTCGATATTGGTATCACGTGGTGAGAAATGATGTTATGTCCATTCCTCAAATAAAAAGGAAAAATGTTATTGTTGATGAAGTGGTGAATTGCCACTACAGTGTATACTAGTATGATCTTGTACGTATGGTCTAAAATTGTAATAGTGGATTGTTGTGTTGCCATACTAGATATGAGACAACAGTGATGAATAATGGGTTGAAAACCACCAAATGAATGTATAATGACATTGATGAATATTATGAAATATTATGACACTATTGTGGTTGATACAAGTAATTGACTTGTATGTGTGTGAGGCAATGATGATTGCTATATATATTCTGAAAACACCTTATTCTTACATGTGTGGATAAATGCTATGATGTTTAGTATGATTTTAAATGCCATGCGTAGTTTGATGTGGCTATGATTGTTGTGCCTTGAGGGGCCTTGTGATTATTATATGCCAATGATAATAAGACTAAATATACAATATACCCCTAATTGAGAGGGTGAGATATCCTTGCGAGGTTGTTAGGCATATGCATTATTGTATTTTGCATTCATGGCATGACATGACATTGAAATGTGGTTGCGATCACAATGATGAAAGATCCTGCGGGATTCTATGAAGGGAGTACCCCTTGCGAGGTGGTAAACCAATGTGATGATGATATGATATTGAGCCAGTGGTTACGATTACCTGGTTGTGGATTGTGAAAGGCCCTATGGGGACCATTGTATGATGATGAGCCAGTGGTTGTGATCACTTGGTATATGATATGATAAAGGGCTTGCGAGCACCTATGATGCCCGTGGTTGCGATCACGAGGCGGGAGTACCCCTTGCAAGGCGGGAAACCTTTGAGAATTGTTGAACGTGGTTGCGATCACAAGAAAGCACCTTGCGAGGCTGCTAGAGGGAGTACCCCTTGCGAGACGGGAAACCCATGAATATGAATGAATGATTATGGTGGTTACGATCACCCGTTGGTATGAAATCGGATCCGTTGCATATGCATTAAACAGTTGACATATGCATTAGCCATAGGTGCATGGCATTTGAGATGGGATGACCACGAGAGATGAGAAACCCCTTGCGAGCAGGAATTGAGTAAAGATTAAATAAATTGGTAATAAAAATTTGTGAATGCCCTTGTTGATAAGTGGCAATGTGATTGTGTATGTGATTGTGTATGTGCTTGTGCTTGCTTATATTGTGAATTGCGATTCATGAGGCTTGTATGCCTATTATATTAATGTGATGATGATTGAATGATGTTTTAATGGTTTTATAGCAAAGCACAAATGTAGATTATATGCATGTACACATAATCACAATACATATTATATCCGTCATTTTGAATGTATAACTCACTCTCCCATGTGGTCTCTTTTTTAGCATTGTGATGCAGGTTGCCATGGGTTGAGATGAGACTTTGATATGAAGTTTTGGCGAAGGTAAATAGTGGTAATGGAAGTGCCTTGGCCGGTATCATTTGTGAACTATCATGTATTGAATTTATAAAATGAGTAAGTTGCTTATGATGATATAGAGGATTTAGTGATTTTGGATGTGTATAAGATAATCCTTTGAAATTGTGAATGGTGAATATAAATGTAGTATGCAGGAGATGATTTAATGTGTACTAGAAGGACTGAAATCGAATGATGAACATTGATGATTGCGATAGTTGGGAGAAGATCCTCAGATGTGTAAATATATATATATATTTAATTGTGTCTTAGGGAATGCATGCGTATGCTGTGAGTGAATTAGACAAGCTTTGTTTCAGTAGATATATGTCGGTTATTTGCATGCTTTGCCAAGCCTTTTCTCATATCGTCATATATGGGACTAGGCGTTTGCCCGGTATACACATTCTTCTTCCGCTGTAAAGTCTATTATTTTTGTATACCATTATGGGAAAGTTAGCTGTCGATCCAGTCTTAGTTTATTAAATTGTATGCTTTAGTTTTTTGTGATTCGGGTCTTGATGTAATCGTTGAGGGTTTTCCAAATGCGAAAAATTTACCCGCATTTTTATTAATTATTATCTTGGTTACATCGGGTTCTAAGTCTGGAAAGCCAGGGTGTTACAACGGTGGTATCAGAGCGTATTTTGCTCTGAATTAGAATTCTTGATTATTATCAATGCATGGTTGCTTGGTATTAAAGTTAATGTTATGGATGGTTGGAGCACGATTGCTCAATATTGAAACATTTATGGGGACCTTTGGAGCGAGATGCTCATTGTTGGAATATGGTTGTTTTGTATAGATTTAAGAGTGATAATTATCTAGAGGATGATGATATGTTAAGGTATTGATTGCCTTATATGGACTTGTGAATGACTAATTGTCTAAGAATTATGAATTGATTATAAGGGCATTATTGCTTATTGAGGATTATTGTGAACCATTAATATTGAGTTGTGATTGATGTTATTCAAGGACTTTTATGAAATTATGATTCAGAGGATATGATTGATGTTTATGGGAGTATACCCTTTATCATTGAGGTTGTATGATGCACTTGTGGAGCATAGCTGCTCATTGGAAAGCTTAATGAAATTATAAGATTAAGTGCATATAGATGAATTCCTCAATGTGGTTAATATGTTTCTTTTGTGTAAGACCGGCCAAGTTCCTTACCCTATTACCTTCAAAATGACGAATACATTGTTGTTGCGCATTGATGTTGATGTATAGAATACATATTGATTTGATGATGGATCTATGTTGAATGTTGATCATGGATAGAGAATATTGAGAAAGAAATTGACATGGTGGTAGACCATGGATTTTGAAACCATGAAATATGTAATGAAATTAAATTGTTGGTTAGGACTCTTGTATGATTCATACTTGTGGCTCTTAGCCAAGATATGCTTGTTGAATGAAATGAAAACTCATATGCTTGAATTGATTAAATGAATGATAGGGAAAAAATTCCCTAGTGTGGATGTCTATGAATTGAAATGCTTAGTTGTGCTAAGTTTTAGAGGATGGATTTTATATCCCCTGATGCAAGAACCTTATATATTTTAGGATACAAGTAATTTGTTGCGTCTCCCTAGATTGGGACATGGATGAGTAACAAGATTATGAACGTGAAATTGTGTTGACACATGATCAGGGTTATGTCTCGGTTTTTGTGTGTGAAAATCGAATGACGATTGATTTGATTTTGACCCACAAAGTGTGATGACCTAGATTGACTTGATATGATCTTGCATGATCAAACCTTATGGATGATTGATTTAATTGACCCTATGGTGGTCTAGGCTCTATGTTGTTTTTATGAGCCATATTTAATCATGTTTGGATATTATGGGAGTATTCCAGGATGGGTGCTAGGTGACCCCTTGGACTTTGTAAGTTGGTGAATTGTTAAACCTTATGGTTATTAGATCCATAATGAGATTTGGTGTGTAATGAATTGTTGAGGCTAAAGCCGATATGTGTAGGAATGCGAATAATGAATGTAACCTCTAAGTATTTGGTGAATAATGATGATTGAATTTGGGGTATGATTTAGCTTTGGCCATGATGAAAGCTTTATTATATGATTTTGGGCTAAATTGTGAACCCTTGATGTTATGATTATTAGATAAGTTGTGGATTTTGATGTGATGTAGAGATGATATATGTGATCATGAGCTGGTAAATGGAGTTTAATCCTGTAAATACCTCTCTTCTCATTTTAAAAGGGATTATAGTGGTGATAGAAACCCTATACCGATGTGACACGATGTGAATCGTATGTCCAATTTATGGACTTTGGTTGTGATATATGAAGGAAAATCAGTAGTGTGGAAAAAATTATTACATGAGTATGGACCTTATTTTAACCTTGGGAGCATATATTTGATATGAGTTTAGTGAATAGATCAGGCTTGAATCAAATTATAGCCGACAATGTTTGAATTAAATGGATGATTACTAAGTTACTTGACCATGACTTCGAATGGATGAAGTCCAATGGTGGGGTGATTACCCTGTGATGGTTGGAAAATTACTACCCATGTAGTAATGTATGGTTATGGTAATCGATATTTGATGATTTATACGGCGCGATTGATGCCAGATTATAATTAATAATGACGTGACATGAACCTGTTGAGTGACAGACTTATACGAGTTATCATTAAGTCTCATGTGAGTTGGTATTATTTGGATAAGTGTGACCGATGTGAGCATGGGAATATGAAGTACTGGTCCCGATATGACCTTACATGCCATAGGCATTGTGGCAACATGCACTTATGCGCCGACCTTATGTGTTTGTGGTAACCATTACGGGATTGGAACGCCTTCTTGTATGTCGGATGCAGCAACACATAGGTCGGGCAGGTGTAGGGATTGTAACTACTTATGGTAAATATACTGAGCAAATCTGGACGTACTGAGTATGAACATGTGAGCTCTGTCGGATAAGTTATGATCGATGACATATAACGTGCTTGGATGTAGAAATTTTATGTTAAGAATGATGAAGTGATGATGAATATGTCTTGAAGGACTTTGGGAAGTCCAATTTTATTTTATGGCGTCGTTGAACCTTGTTGATGTGCGGCCTGAGGTATGGCCTTGCGATATCTATATCAATGCTAAATTTCGAGGACGAAATTCTTTTTAGGTGGGGTGGATTGTAACATCCCAAATTTTATAAAAAATGATTAAATATGATAAACAAATATTAAATAATTATGAATGAGTTAATGAGTGTCCCAAAATTATTAGAATAATTAAATTGGGATTTATTATGAAAAATTATAATTTATTGAAACTAAATGACATAAAATTTCACCCGGTTAAAATATGGGTGTCGAACCAAGTATCTCTGAATGAGATGCCGTTGGTCAGGGCTATTAAGAATATTGTTGGGAATCTGAATATGTCTTCGGAATAATTTTAGGAATTAGTATTGAGCCCGAACAAAGATCCTGCTTACCATAAAACGATGAACTTTTAATGGAGAGTTAAAAATTAAAACCAAAAGTCTATTTTTCTCTCCTTACTTTCGTTGGTTTCTTGCTCCCATTTGGCAATCACATTTCTCCTTCTTCTTCTCTTATTTCCCTTCTCCATTTCCTCTTCTTCTTTTCTTCAAAAACCTAAGCTAAGTGGTGTCTTCTTCATCCTTCCCCATTATCACTTGAAGAAGCTTGGAGGAAGCCATTGGATGTTGATCCTCTTCCTCTCTTCTCCAATTTCGTTTGGTCTTTCTCCCTCCCTTGGTTCCATTTTCATTTTCATGGTGAGGTAAGCTTTTCTCACCATCTTTGATGAAGTTAATATCATGCTTATGAGTTTTAAGGCTTGGGGAAGTAATGTAGGTAAATGGGGTATTTAATGAAAGCTTTAAATGCGGAACCCTAGAGTGGGTTGTCATAAATGTTAACATTAGTGGTAATAAATGAAGAGGATGAATGCATAGTTAGATGGTAATGAGGGATAAATAGGTACTAATGAGTGTTGTTGGGTTTTAGTGGAACCCTAACTTCAATAAATTAGGGAAAGTGTAAGATATGAGTAGAATGTATGTTTTAATAAGGTTTAAGAGTGATATTAATGAAGGTGAAAGATCATTGGTAATGATTGATGAATATTGATAATGGTCATTGAATTTTGATGAAACCGTAAGTGTTAGTGATTTGGGCCTTTAGCATAGATAGTGCAATTAATGAAGTGGTTGTCATGAGAATAGTATTGTGGATAGAGATAATGCTTGGAAATGTTTGGTAGGATGTTTGAATTGAGTAGATTTTAGTGAGGACACAATCTTGAGGTTTGGAAGATATGAACATGTGTATATGGTTGAGTAAAGGAATTGATTTTAAAAATGAATATATGATGTTCAATGTGAGGGGTTAGTGAGATAAGCATGTGTCTTAAGGAGGTCTTAGACCATTGGGTATGCCATATGAAATTATTGATGGATAATGGTTTAATTGGAGCTAAGAGGCTAATGATAAACTTGAATGGAAAATGGAGGGTTTGAGTAATGATGAATGCATTATGAATGATGAGGGTGATATTGTTGTTGGTGGGTGTAGTTGGCCTTTTAAGATCTAGAGGATCTTGGCTTTGGGAAAGGAATTCTCGAAGCCTAACACAATTGCATAAGTTAATGTTTAGCAAGTTTAGGATTTGATGTTGAGCTTTATGATAAGCTAGCAAACATTTAGAATTAAGATGGTTATTGATTATGTGAATGCACATGTATATGGTATGTAGATTGCATTCCGGATTATACAGTGGACCTTTTAGAGCGTACATTTGGTTGCGGCTCTTCCCTCGAGGTAGGAGAGGAGTTTACATTCAAATTGCATGAGTAGATTGACAGTGATTGATGTATGTGTTTTAGTACTCATGCTTGCCTTGCCATGTAGTTATTGAGATAATATGAATGGCAATTTGATAATTATTGAGAATGATGTGTGGGAGGATGTGATGATTGTTATGGAAGTATGTATATGTATGTTTGATGATGATAAGTATGATTTTAACGTGATTAATAAGTTTGGAATGAGAATTGGTAAGTATGAATGTTTGAACAAGTTGTATATGCCTCATATGATGTGTATGATATGTTGGATGTGTTCAAGTTGGCCTAGAAAGAGTTTTCATGTGCTAGGTTGTGAGAATTTTTGTTTCTACATAAGTTCTGATAATCTCGCTCAAGCGAAATGGATTCTCGCCCAAGCGAGAATCCCCTGTACCATTATTATGGCCTCTGGCCCAATCTCGCTCAGGCGAGTGTACTACTCGCTCAAGCGAGACGAGTGTGAAGTGAGCAGAAGAGACACTGGATGAATCTCGCTCAAGCGGGCGTGGCCGTGCTTGAGCAAGCAAGAGAGGAAATTGATACTGGATATTTTTCGCTCAAGCGAGTGTGAGACGCTTGAGCGAGTGTGAGGGGTCTGATGCTGGGCGATACTCTCTCAAGAGAGTGACTGGCACTGGTGTGCCCCGCTCAAGCGAGACGTGCGTGGAATGGGTGAATGGCCTCTGGCCAAATCTCGCCTAAGCGAGTGGGTGCCTCGCTCAAGCGAGTGTTTGAGGAAATGGTTACTGGAACAATTTTGCCCGAGCGAGTGGCCAAGTATGTGGTGTCTCGCTCAAGCGAGCAAGTGTGGAATTAACACTGGTGTGATTACGCCCGAGCGAGCCGAAGCGCTCAAGCGAGAAGGAGTGGTCTCGCTCAAGCGAGTAGGGGTCTCGCTTGAGCGAGAGAACCCTGATCGGAATTTTATTTTCCTTTTCTTAATTTAATGGTGTTGAGCCCTTCCCTTTGTATTGTAAGGTGATTGAGGGGGATGTATAGGGATATATATAATTATGACATGATATGGTGGTGTTGGATAATGACTAAAACATTGGGATAACTTGTTTATACCCATAATATATAATAAGAAACATAATTGTTGACTACTAAGATAAAGTACAAGAGAATGACAAATAGGGTTTGATGATGGGGTTATGAGACATACCCTAGAATGATTATGAGATTAAGGAGTGAATGGTTAAATAATGTGGTACTAGTTCTAAACCGATAAATAAGAGTCGATATTGGTATCACGTGGTGAGAAATGATGTTATGTCCATTTCTCAAATAAAAAGGAAAAATGTTATTATTGATGAAGTGGTGAATTGCTACTGTAGTGTATACTAGTATGATCTTGTACGTATGGTCTAAAATTGTAATGGTGGATTGTTGTGTTGCCATACTAGATATGAGACAACGATGATGAATAATGGGTTGAAAACCACTAAATGAATGTATAATGACATTGATGAATATTATGAAATATTATGACACCATTGTGGTTGATACAAGTAATTGACTTGTATGTGTGTGAGGCAATGATGATTGCTATATATATATTCTGAAAACACCTTGTTGTTACATGTGTGGATAAATGCTATGATGTTTAGTATGATTTTAAATGCCATGCGTGGTTTGATGTGGCTATGATTATTGTGCCTTGAGGGGCCTTGTGATTATTGTATGCCAATGATAATAAGACTAAATATACAATATACCCTTAATTGAGAGGGTGAGATATCCTTGCGAGGTTGTTAGGCATATGCATTATTGCATTTTGCATTCATGGCATGGCATGACATTGAAATGTGGTTGCGATCACAATGATGAAAGATCCTGCGGGATTCTCTGAAGGGAGTACTCCTTGCGAGGCGGGAAACCAATGTGATGATGATATGAGATTGAGCCGGTGGTTGCGATCACGAGGCGGGAGTACCCCTTGCGAGGCGGGAAACCTATGAGAATTGTTGAACGTGGTTGCGATCACGAGAAAGCACCTTGCGAGGCTGCTAGAGGGAGTACCCCTTGCGAGGCGGGAAACCCATAAATATGAATGAATGATTATGGTGGTTGTGATCACCCGTTGGTATGAAATCGGATCCGTTACATATGCATTAAACAGTTGACATATGCATTAGCCATAGGTGCAAGGCATTTGAGATGGGATGACCACGAGAGATGAGAAACCCCTTGCGAGGAGGAAATGATTAAAGATTAAATAAATTGGTAATAAAAATTTGTGAATGCCCTTGTTGATAAATGGCAATGTGATTGTGTATGTGATTGTGTATGTGCTTGTGCTTGCTTATATTGTGAATTGCGATTCATGAGGCTTGTATGCCTATTATATTAACGTGATGATGATTGAATGATGTTTTAATGGTTTCATAGCAAAGCATACATGTAGATTATATGCATGTACACATAATCACAATACATATTATATTCGTCATTTTGAATGTATAACTCACTCTCCCATGTGGTCTCCTTTTTAGCATTGTGATGCAGGTTGCCATGGGTTGAGATGAGACTTTGAATTGAAGTTTTGGCGAAGGTAAATAGTGGTAATGGAAGTGCCTTGGCCGGCATCATTTGTGAACTATCATGTATTGAATTTATGAAATGAGTAAGTTGCTTATGATGATATAGAGGATTTAGTGATTTTGGATGTGTATAAGATAATCCTTTGAAATTGTGAATGGTGAATATAAATGTAGTATGCAGGAGATGATTTAATGTGTACTAGAAGGACTGAAATCGAATGATGAACATCGATGATTGCGATAGTTGGGAGAAGATCCCCGGATGTATATATATATATATATATATATATATATATTTAATTGTGTCTTAGGCAATGCATGCGTATGTTGTGAGTGAATTAGACGAGCTTTGTTTCAGTAGGTATATGTCGGGTATTTGCATGCTTTGCCGAGCCTTTTCTCATATCATCATATATGGGACTAGGCGTTTACTCGGTATACACATTCTTCTTCCGCTGTAAACTCTATTATTTTTGTATACCATTATGGGCAAGTTAGCTATCGATCCAGTCTTAGTTTATTAAATCGTACGCTTCAGTTTTTTGTGATTCGGGTCTTGATGTAATCGTTGAGGGTTTTCCAAACGCGAAAAATTTACCCGTATTTTTATTAATTATTATCTTGGTTATATCAGGATCTGAGTCCGGAAAACCAGGGTGTTATGAATCACAATTTGGTGATTTGTTTAGGCTTAAAATCGAATTATAACCGACAATGTTCGGACTAGACAAATGAATTCTAAGTTATTTTACTATGACTTCGCGATGGGTGAAGTCCAATGGTGGGGTGATTACCCTATGATGATTAGAAATCTATGGTTGATGTATCCATATATGGTTATGATGGATGACAATTGGTGAATTGCATGGCATGATTTACGCTGGATTATGGTTAAATGATAATATGACGTGAGTATATTACTCGTGGGCTTGTGTGACTTCTTAGGAATTCTCGTGTGTGAAGGAATATTATTTGAATTGACATGAAAAATGTGAGCGATAGGACGTGAAGGTACTTATCCTGATATGTCTCTACATGCCATAGGCATTGTGGCAACGTGAACTTATGCGCAGATCTCATGTATTTGTGGTAACCACTACGGGATTGGGATGCCTTCCTGTAGGTCGGATGCAGCAACATATAGACCGGGCAAGTGTAGTGTTGTAACTGCTTATGGTAAATGTATTGAACCTATCCGGTAGTACTGGATAAGAATGTAAGAGTTGAGTCAAACAAACTTGAGAATTGATGAGTGGTGACTCGTTTTGGTATATATGAAGTTCTATATTTGGATAAAGGAATGATAATGATAATGTTCTGCTGGACTTTGGAAAGTCCAATACTACTTTATAGTGCCATTAGACTCTATTGGTGTGTGGCCGAAGTGTGGCCTTATGATGTATATCGATGTTAAACTTCGAGGACGAAGTTTCTTTTTGGTGGGGTGGATTGTAACATCCCGGATTTTAAGGAAAATAAATTTATTGGATAATGATAATTAATCATTTATGGTCAAATAATTATGGGAGATGTTGTTAGACATTAGAGGTGAATTATCGGTAAATTTAGATTTACCAGAACCGGATGAATTAACTGGTGATGTGGGACCCACTTGATTTAATTAGATGTTTGATAGGTCTAAAATGTTTAGAAAATTATTGTGGTTAAGGTGGTATAGTTAGAATAATTTTTAGTGTTAAGAAAATAATTAATTGGATACGATGTATGATGCAAAACAGGGAAAATACGAACCAAATGGGATTAAAAAGAAAATGTGAAATCTTCCCTTCTCTTCTTTCTTAACTGTGTGAGTTTTACACACTTTATACCCTCCTTTACACAATGGGCAAAACAAATATGGACCAATGGTAAAAGTAGATGGTGGCATTGCTTTATCTCTTGGGTAATGACCAATTATGGTCACCTTTTTCTCTCTCTTTCTCTCATTCTCGGCAGCCATCTCCCCCCCTCCATTCACTCTTCATTTTCTTCTTCTTCATCTTCTCTTCATCCTAAAAACTGCCCACCTTCATTCTTCTTCTTTCTCTTGCCAAAAACGAAAGCTAAGCTTGGATTTGTGAAGCATTTATGGAGCTTGGGAGCTTGCATCGGTCACCTCCCTCTTCCTCACTTCATTTTCGTTTGGTGGAGCTTAAGCTTGAGGTAAAGATTTCTTACCTCCACCTTGTTTTACTTATGGTTTTGGATTGTTAAGTGAAGTTGTAAATGTTAGAAACCTTGTATGTGGGTGGAAATAGAAACCCTAGGCTTAAATGTTTGGAAAGGGAACCCTAAGTATTAATAATTTGGGGATTTTGACCCACTTGATGATTTTGATGATTTTGGTACCTTGGAATGATGTTATACATAGAAATGAATATTTGAAGGATAGGAGTTGAATATTGATGTGATAAAATGGTGGACTAAGTCATGAGTTGCAAATGAAGATATATGCATGTATATAGGTATATTGATTTAAGGGATTAATCTTAAGTGTTGATGTTGTTGGATTTGTTTAACCCTTAAGACTTGGAGAATCTTAGCTTTAGGGAAAGGAATTCCCGAAGCCTAACATAGGTATATGGAATTGGAGCTTAGACAAGTCTAGGACTTGATCATAAGTTAAGAGAAGTGATGTTTTGGGATGATTTATTGATTACATGTGTATGTGTAATTGTGGATAGGATTGTATTCCGGACGATGATGCATAATGATCAAAGCAATCAAAGCGTTGGAATTTCGATTTCTTCTCTCGAGGTAGGAGAGGAGTTTGCATTTCAAATTGCATGAGTGAATTCATTATTTATTATGTATATGTTGAACTCATGAAATGCCTTGCCATGAATTTCTTATATGATTAATTTGATGAAGTGATGAATGATGGCTTGGCTTATGTTGATTGTTATGAAAATGTATGTATTTATATAATATTGACAATAAGTGCCTGATGGTCCCTTGGTTGGACATGAACTAAATGAGGGTGACAAATTATGAACGAATGAACCACACGAATTGTAAAGAATTATTTTGAAGTGGTTATGTGGAAAGATGAAAGAGGGAATAATGTGGAGTGTAGATTAGATAAGTAAGAATAATTGATAAGTTGGAATGAGGAATTTCCGAGTGTGAATGGGCAGAGAGAGTTATATGCCTTATGTGTTGTGTATGATGTAATGGTGGTGAATCAGTTGTCCTAGAGTGAGAATTCATGAGTTAAGTTGTAAGAATTGCTGATTCTGCATATGTCCTGGTAGTCTCGCTCAGGCGAGATGGGATCTCGCCCAAGCGAGAGTCCCCTGCTTCAGAGAATTAGCTTCTGGACTAATCTCGCCCAAGCAAGCTAGCCTTCCGCTCAAGCGAGACAAGTGAGTGGTGAATGGGTGAAGTACTGGACGAATTCTGTCCGAGCTGGACTCTTAATAATTTCATGAGGTGGTGAATTTCTGAGTGAAATCCCGAGCGAGCTATGTCCGAGATGGGACCTCCCAAGTGGAATATTGTTGTAAGCCGTTCCAAGTGAGGCTATAGCCATTGGGCCTGTTTCCGAGTGGTGAAGGCTTAAATGGACTCTGAGAGAAATGTATTATGAGAGAAATCCATTTTAATAAACCTATTCTGAGTGGGATCTTAGCGAGAGAATTCCCCGAGTAATGATAGGTCTAATTATTTCCGAGTGGAAATCCCAAATGAACCTCTCCCAAGGGGAGTGTGATTGTGATGGTTCTGATCGAGGTATTCTAGGAGTCCTCTTCCGAGTGAATAAAGTTATACATTCTGAGTGGACAAGATTTAAGTAGGTCTGAGTGAAAGCCGGGCGAAAGATGGGTCAGCTTTGTAATAAGTTTGCTGAGTGAAAGACTGATTGAGAGATGACTCGGTTTTGGAATGAAATTGCCGAGTGAAATACTGATTGAGAGATGACTCGGATTTAGAATAGATGCTGAGTGAAAGGCCGAGTGAGAGACTAGTCGGTTTTGAATGATTTTGCCAAGTGGTAAACTGAGCGAAAGGAGTCGGTTTGGATTGATTTCACTGAGTGAAAACCCGAGTGCTGGGAAGTCTTGCCGAGTGGGTGAGTGCAAAATCGAGGGATGACCTCTGGTCGGATTTCGCCTAAGCGAGTAGGTGTCTTGCTCAAGCGAATGCCAGTGGATATGTTACTGGATAATTCTCGCTTGAGCGAGAGTGTGGTCCGCTTAAGCGAGAATCGAGTCTGATGCTTAATGTTGTCTCGCTTAAGGAATTTGTGGGCTCGCTCCAGTACTCCATGTTGTTGTTGCCCTGGCAGGTCTGGCCTACCTCACTCAAGCGGAGGTGAATCTCGCTTGAGCGAGTTTCCACCAGAATGGATTTTACTCAATATTAATGGTGGCAGGCTTATGTTTGACCCTACTTCTTGGCATTATGAGGTAAACCTGAAACGAATACAGGGATGTATGAGAGATAACGTGATGATGATAAATCATGGTGGTGATTAAGGTTGATTGGTACATGGGAATTAATTAATTATGTATTTACCACCTGAATTAAAATAATGAATTATGATGGATTTGCCACCTGAAACAGAATGATGAGAGGATGATAATGAGATTGTGAGGGCAGGATTATGAGATATACCATCGAATGAATTTGAAATGTATGAAGGGATAAATAAATGACATAGTATGAATTATAAGTAGATACATTAGAGAAAATGTAATATTAAATAGTGTTAAATGATGAGGTTGAGCACTCTCTTGCACAAAGAGGTGCATATTGATAGTGATAAATTATTGTGTGCCATTGTGTGTGATACAAGCATAGTCTTGTATGTGTGGTATGAATTATGAAATTGAAAATGTTGTGAATGCCACACAATTTTATATACATATAAAGTATATTTGAGACAATGGTAATGAATAATGAGATGAAAATCTACTAAATGAAAGTGTGATAATGTTGATGAATATTATGTAATATTGAAATGCCATTGTGATTGATTGCAAGTATCGACTTGCGTGTATGAGGTGAAATATATGTGAAAATATGTTGAGATGAAAATGCCACATTAAAACTTGAAAGCAATGACTAAGTTACAAACAATGATGAAATCCACTAAGGTGTATGGTGGTGTTGGTGATTATGACGATGATGTTTGATGACTGGCATTTAGGATGCACAGAGTGAGAATGCATTTGATTTGCATTGCATTGCATCCATGGCATATCATAGCCGCCGATGTTGGAACATTAGGGGAGTTCCCTCGGCCAACCCAGTGGGAGGGTGGCTTAGTGCACGAGCAATTTGTTGTATCCCCTGTGACTCGATGTGTAAGTCACGAAGCCGCCCATGTATTGCTATGGGGAGCTACATGTGGCCGACCCTTGTGGGGGGTGGCTCTTGATGAGCAGGTGACCCCGGTGGTCCTTGGGATCACAGCCACCATGATTTGATATCTGGCCGGCCCGCAACACCATATGTTGAATATGTCGTATACCGCGGTCATGGTGAAAATGACCAGGTGTTGCATGATGGGCGATGCGGTTTGGTACCAGTAAAAATATAGTGAATATGTAACACCCTAAATTCTAATTAAATAAATAAAACCAACAGGGAAATTTTTCTGAATTTTTGAGTCAGCAAAGCCTGTACAATCCGCCCCAAATCAAATAACCCGATACAACAAGAAGGAGGAGGGAACGGGAAGCAAGGGAAGACAAGGGCCAAACAAAAGCCCTCCAGCAGAGCCCAGCAACGCTCGAGCGAGCCCAAAGGAAATAACGTACACTCGCTCGGTATCAAGACAATCGTTCACTCGGTAAAGGCCTATTTCACTCGGAATTCATTCCTAAGTCTACTCGGATTTTATTCCTAAATCCACTCAGTAAAGGGAACTCCCTCCACTCGACCCCAAACTCGCACCCCCATAACTTAGTTCCCTATTTTGTCCATCATGCCACACAACAGCTCACTCGGGAAACAAAGGCTGTCCCACTCGGAAACCAGGGGTATCTTCACTCGGACAACTTCTCAATTATCTACCCCTCGATATTTCACTCATTTCTACCTCGGCAACAGGATCACGAATTCACTCTATAGATCATATCTTGACTACCTTCATACTAAGTCTTTCCATTCCTACACAGATGAACATGAACATATATACCAATCAAACATCACGCACAGGATGGTATAACATGCAGCACGGCATAAACATAACCATATACATATGAGAGTGTATATCAATATTTACAAACACATTGCCATGTTTCCCAGCCCCAGGGGATTCTGTTCTATTCTAAAAGATTAACATCAGACATGAGCCGGCCAAGGCATAATCAAAACATTATACACAGTATCTATATAAATATATATAGTTCCTTGGTGCACAGCTAATCCACTCGGTAAGTAGCTCCACTTTACTCGTAGTTCCGAGGAATGTTCACTGAAAATATTGCCACAGCAGGGGTGAACTTTTACATTTAAAATGACAGTTAGTGACTTGGGAACCCGTACGCTTTTCATCACACCACATCACATTTCAAGCAATCATAACGTTAACTATCCTCTAATTTATCTACTCGTAACAGTGCCATGCAATCGGGATTCATTCATGCAATATTCCATTATACAGATTATATCCTTTCCGACTTACACTATACACATGCAACACAATAAATTCATCATAGCACAAGAGTATACATATATATATATATATACATATCCATTCAGTACATACCAGTCTACTACAGTCGGATCCGACCCCCACTTGATTAATTTTACGTTGCAACATAGGCTCCAAGCCTTTTTCCTCCAGCTCTAAGCTGGTTCGGCCTTTTTACTGGTACCAAACCGTTTGCCCTTACATGTAACACAATCGCTCCAAGCGACCATGGCAGTGTTACGGGCAGCCCCGAGTCCAACCCGGTGGCTTGCTTGAGTCCAACTCAAGACTTTAAGTGTCCAACGCTAGTGCACTCGGTACTACCTCAAGTCTAACTCAAGGTCTTTTAATTACATTCTTTTGTGTGTGTGTCTGCCAATACAATATTACTTCTCCTTTCATTTATCATAACCACACTTTGCATGCAATTCAGTCGTCATCTTATAACAACACAGACTCATTTTCAACACTCGCATGCAAGGCAACATAGGATAGCAATCAGGATTTACTCATCATCCCATGAACAGAGCACTCAAAAGTCACACAATATATCTCCACTTCACGCATGCACATGTAAATATTTAACTAGACTCAGTATGGCAGTTTGAAGAGTATGCACTGCATTCACACACGGTCTCATAACACACGCATGCATCCACATCCCAACAGTGTATCTCATAAACACATATATCAATTATAAGCTAACTACCATCGGATTCAGTCATAGCATGCCTCGGTATACAAACCTATCTATCAAATATACATTTCATCACAAATACCCTTAAGCACATATGCATGCATAATAAACCACTCAGAACCCATTCACAAGCTATGCATTTGAAATGCAAGGCGCCCCCTACCTACTGAAGGAAGTTCGAGGGGTTCCTCTGTTTCCCGACGCTGGTCTGATTGCCTCACCCAGGCTCACACTGGTTCTGGCTTCCTTGGTCAAAGTCGCACCGTGAAACAGGGGCTGTTCATCTTTTGGCCGAACGAACTCCAAGTCTTTTGCAGTATCGTCGTCGCGCGTTCTCAGGAACAGAACTGTAAACATGGGGAGGAAGACGAAGAATAAAAGGGAAGAGAGAGTGTACGAGGAGAGAAAAGAAGAGAAGAGAAGAAGTCTAACGAAGATGCATAACTCTAGTGATCAAAGGCACATATATAAGCATATGCGTGCACGAGGAAGGGAAGGAGAGTGGGATGGGAAAACGTGAATTGCAGTCCCACTCACGTGACTCCCAATCGGAAGCAGCCACCTCTTACCAACTAAGCTTAATTAATTTGTCACTATTTCTTAGATTAAGTTAACAGTCAATTTTCCTGCTTTGAAATCAAAATCTTAATGGTTTATTTTCATTTGGTATTCAACTTCAAAACTGGGATGTTACAGAATATGCATGCATTATGATATATGTGTACACATTTTACTATTGCAGTAGGGGCATGGTGTGTAATCATGCTTGAACCCACAATTTGGTGTTTATTTCCTATAGTCAGATCCGCATTTGTTGTCGATTATTCCATTGTGCATATTGTAACACCTTATTTTAATAAATAATTAAAAACCAATACGGGGAAAATTTTTCCAAAATTAAGTAACCAAAGACTATAAGGCAACCGGATAACACAAAGGGCGGAGTGCAAGGAAGAACAAGGGAAATGAGAGATCATCCACACGCATAAGGCAAATGACAGAAGGCTAAGACTGGAACCGGTTCGTGGGTTAAGCGTAACATACCAGCGCCAGGGCGGATTACGTAATATCATTGGCTCACTCAGACAGGGTCTGATACCGCCTAGGCGGGGTATGAGAATGCAACAGCGGATGGAGGGAAATTCTAAAAGAGAAACTCTTCCACGAGTAACACTAGTTCGTTCAGTAGGAAGTGATGGGTAAGGGGAAGGAGAAGAGGAAGTACAAGGGAGCAAGGCTGGGACCGACCCGCACTGTCCAGCGAAACACAGCAGCGCCTGGTCGAAGACTAAGATAACACTGACTCGCTCAAGCGAGGCCCGATGTCGCCTGAGCGAAGCATAACAATGCAACCACGGAAGGAGGAAGTGATTACACCGCCGTCCAGTACGGCAAGGTACAACAACGCCTGGACGGACTACATCACAACGCCCACTCACTCAGGTGATGTCCAACACCGCCCAGAGAGACATAATAATGCGACAACGGAGGAGGAAGGTACATAGGCGGAGTCTCACGTTGATATCTGCTTGCTTCAGCATGGTTCCACGCGCTTGGGCGAACCGTCCTAGTTACTTGGGCGAGGTATGACACCGCCTAAGCGAAGTCAGCACGACGCCCCTCCAACACAAACACAAGGTAATTTCTCAATCGGATATGGACAAGGGTTCACTCGGTAAATCCTCACGCTCGCACTTCACTCAGGAAAACGGGAAGTTACAGTGTACATATGCGGTAGTAGGTTGTGGAGGAAGGAGGAGCCCGAATTCACTCTACCCAACTCAACTAGGTACGACAACGTCTGGGCGGACTCGACTACAACGTTCAAGCCGGGGTCAATACTATTATTGAGGTCGCACTAGCGCCACAACGGATAGGAAGGATAATGGGCGGTATCTCACTCTGACTTTTACTCGCTTCAGCGCGAGTCCTTACGCTTGGGCGGACTGCTTTAGCACTTAGACGAGGTATGACTCCGCCCGAGGGAACCCAACATAAGTCTTCCTAGTCCGCACTCGCTGGGGCGGGTATGCTGCTTGCTGAAGCGAGGGACTCCACTCGGTTTTTCACTCGTCTTTCGTTCTTCACTCACTCGAAGCATGTTTAAACTCTTTGTTTCATCCTCTCAACCCCAAACTTAATCCCACTACCTACCCGTAGTCACACTGGCCGTCTACGCTCATAAGGTATGCTTGGGCATCCGGACTTGTCATTCAACACCTTCCACAGTACCATATAACACGCAACACACATATATATATATAGTTAGGAAACATCTAAACAATTACAACCACAACATGCCCCTTCTGTCCGGAGCGTTCAAGTTTCGTAATTAAAACCCAAATTTAACACAAACCGGCCAAGGCTTCCTCTAAAACATTTAAATACGACAAGCACACAGTACACACATATATACACACGATCCATAATGCTCAGCTGCTCTGCTCCACACCCGGCTCTTCCTTCATTCTTTATTCTGAGAGATGTTCACTGAAATATGGCCACTGCAGGGGTGAGCTTTACATGTAAAATGATACTCACAGACTCAGTATCAGCGTCAGTACACGTTCCTACCATCATTTAACCTTTCCCAAGTAACAAGTTCATGCAGTTCAAGCAACATTCATGCCACACATATCACACAGAGCTTATGCCCACAATCCATTCATGCATTCGGAGTTCCTACGCACATATACATTCATGCACTCAAAATCATACACATATACATACATAGATTTATACATCATCACAATCGGCCTTATATCTACATGCATGCCTGCGGATCCGACTCGGGTAAAGACTCTCAGTTACGGTCCCCTTTCTTCTGGCCCCTCGTCCCTCAGCTCTTACCAGGTGGCACCGGCCTCCCACGGCGTCTCGAGACTCTTCTCTAGCTCCTACAGCTACCACGAGCACTATCGGGATCTAGCCAGGGTTGGTAACTGGAAGTCGTTCCCTTGGGGTTCTTGACCTTCTATGGGTCGCCCCACTCTCACTCATGCAACTAACACATTTATTAACACGCATCATCACGCCACGAACACCTTCTCTGTAGCCATTAAGCAAGAACGGATTCCCCACATTACTCGTATTCATTTAGTCAATCACACCAACGCATGTTACAATCAGTCATCAGACTAGCAACAGTGAACAAACCAATTAAGAGCATGCACATACATCTTTTCCATAGTGACAAGAAAATAGATCCATGCATATCATTCATCATTATCATCCACTAACAGGCTACACCATCCCCATGAAATCACTATCAAAATCTTAAATCATGCATCAGTTTTAGTGATTATGAATACATGCACACACATACACACACACTCAGCAGTACGTTCATCCGGTACCGTTCGTAGACCATGCATTCGACATGCAAGCGCCCCCTACCTTTAGAGGAACCTCAGAAACCTTTCCGTTCTTGTCGTTAGGTCCGATGTCCTTCTCCTGGTTCGTTCGGTCTTCTTTGGCTTCGTCGTATCCTGCGCCTGATTCTGGGATGGAGTGTGGTCCGTTCTCCAGTACTGCAATCAAGATCTCCAGGAGCGAAGAGTGAGATAAGGGAAGAAGGAGGATGGAGACGAAGAGAGAAAGGTAAAGGATGAAGTGACGGAGGAAGGAATCTGAAAGGGATAGTGAGTGTGTCCTTCACCATAGGCTTACGTTTTTATATATATGTATATGCGCACGAGTAAGAGAAGAGTGGGATGGGAGAGTGTGAGCTCAGCAGCCACGCGCACTCCACTCCATCCCCTGACCACCACCATTTTTCATATTTTAAAAGCTTAAATCTACTTGGTTATATATATAATTAACGGTTATTTTCTTAATGGTTTATTCTTCATTCGGCATTTAGTTTCAAAACTGGGATGTTACACATATTATAACACCCTTGATTTTCTGTACTCGAATCCTGATGTGATCGTCATAATTAATAAAAATGTGAGTAAATTTTTCACGTTTGAAAACATTTCCAAGACACCACCATGATCACATTAAGACCCAAATCATAGAAAACCAAAGAGTGAGATTATATAACCTAAAGCTGGATCGATAGATAAATTGCCCATAACGGTATACGAAAATAATAGAGTTTACAGCGGAAGAATGTGTATATCGGGAACACGCCAGGTCCCATATATGGCGATATGAGAAAAGGCTCGGCAAAGCATGCAATGGCATATCATACGCCTAATAGACAACCATCATCATTTTACATAATTACATAAGCATGCAATGCCTAAGATATAATTATACATATATACATACATATTCGGAAATCTTCTCCCGACCATCTCAATCATCATTCAATTTCAATCCTTCTAATATACATCAAATTATCTCTTACATTCTACATATATATTCACCATCCACCAATTCAAAGGATTATCTTATACATATTCAAAATCTCTAAATCATCTACATTCCCATAAACAATTCATTCATTACATAAGAACTCATAAATGATGCCGGCCAAGGCACTTCCTCTACCACTATTTACCTTCACACAAGCTTTAATTAAAATCCGAACTCATCCCATGGCAACCTGCATCACAATGCTAAAAAGGAGACCACATGGGAGAGTGAGTTATACATTCAAAATGATGAATAATATATATATTGTGATCATGTGTATATGCATACGAACATCATGTGTGCTTTACTATAAAATCATTTAATTATCATTCATTCATCATCTCATTATCATATTAGGCATGCAAGCATCATGAATCGTAATTCATATCATAAACAAGCACAACATATACACTATCACATACACCAACACTTTGCCACTTATCAACAAGGGCACTCATAATCATTATCATCATTAATTCATTAAGGTTTCACTCAAATACCTCCTCACAAGGGGTTTCTCAACACTTGTGGTCATCCTATCTCAAATGCCATGCTCTTATGGCTAATGCACATGTCAACTGTTTAATGCATATGCAACGGATCCGATTTCATATCACGGGTGATCGTAACCATCATAATCAATCATTTATAATCATTGGTTTCCCGCCTCGTAAGGGGTACTCCCTATAGCAGCCTCGCAAGGTGCTTCTCGTGATCGCAACCACGTTCAACAATTCTCATAGGTTTCCTGCCTCGCAAGGGGTACTCCCGCCTCGTGATCGCAACCATGGGCATCATAGGCGCTCGCAAGCCCTTTATCATATCAAATACCAAGTGATCGCAACCACTGGCTCATCATCATACAATGGTCCCTGCAGGGCCTTTCACATTTCACAACCAGGTGATCGCAACCACCGGCATAATATCATATCATCATCACATTGGTTTCCCGCCTCGCAAGGGGTACTCCCTTCATAGAATCCCGCAGGATCTTTCATCACTGTGATCGCAACCACATAATAACAATGCTATGCCATGCCATGAATGCAAAATGCAATAATGCATATGCTCAACAACAACCTCGTAATGATATCTCACCCTCTCAATTAGGGGTATATTGCATCTTTTAGTTTTATCATCAATGGCATATAAACATTCACAAGGCCCCTCAAGGCATAACATACATATAATAGGCACTTCAATGGCCACAACATCATTCATGACAATCCACACATGGATATCAAAAGCATAGCAACCAATCATAGTATTTATCTATACATAAAATTATTCGAAGCATACTCATGATTCCACATAAGGCAATCACATTTATGCCCAACACAATCATGTTCTTGAATATACATCTCAATACATCACATATATCTATTTCATATCGTGTGGGAAGTCAACACTTGTATTCTACCACAATATGTTTACATTATTAAGTAATATTCATCAATGTTGCCACACATCCATTTAGTGGGCTTTCCTCACAATATTTATCACCATTGTCTTAAAATGTATCATATAGCCCCATTATTAAGATTTCCTCATCATCCCCTCTTATCCCACTCTTAGTGGTGAAAACATCACGATTAAATTGTCCCAAATACCTTAATTAATTTTTTTATTCCCCATGGTGGCATATCATCAGTAATTACCACACATACATTTCCATAGATATCTCATAATATGAGGGAATGGGGCTCGACATCAGTTGTTGAGGAAATCAGCAAAATCCCAAGTTTTGAGTATCTCGCTCAAGCGAGATTCACCTCCGCTTGAGCGAGATGAGGGCAGTTCACCTAAGCGCCCCCAAATTTCCCTGAACAGAAGGGGGTTTTAAGTATCAGACCCCAGTCTCGCTTGAGCGAGCTTATCTCGCTCAAGCAAAATCCTGTCAGTATCAAGTTTCCATGTAGCTCGCTTGGGCGAGACACCATGCACCCAGCCAATCGCTCGGGTGAAATTACTCCAGTAAGGAATCCCACTACATTCGCTTAGGCAAGGCACCCACTCGCTTAAGCGAAATCCGACCAGAGGTCGTCTTTCCTATCACTCGGTTTTGCACTCGGCAATTCAATCAAAACCGACTCATCTTGCTTGGTTTTCTACTCGTTAAAATCAATCAAAACTGACTCGTCTCTCACTTGGCCTTTCACTTGGCAATTTATTCCAAATCCGAGTCATCTCTTAATCAGCCTTTCACTCAACAATTTATTCTACAACCGACTCATTACCTGATCGGTCCTCACTCGGTAAATTATTTCAAAACTGACTTCACACTCACTCGGGTTTCCACTCAGAAAAATGATCCAGACCGAGTCTTTTCTCACTAGGTTTTCCACTCGGTAATTCATTTCAAAAACTGACTTCCTTTATCATTTTCACACAAGTGAAGTCATTCCAGAATACTTCTAGACAAACACACCAGGTATTCCCAATCGGTGCCATCCTCACTCAGAATTACACACACAGAGGGACTCCACTCGGAACGAGTTACTTTGAACTCGGAAATTTCCACTCGGAACACCACTACCCGGGGTATCATAGTGGGAGACCCATCACTCGAAATTATACGCACTTCCTCACTTGGAAGGTTCTGTCTCGGACATAGCCCACTCAGAATTTCACTCGGAAATTCACTACATCATAGAATTATTTTCTAAGGTTCCCACTCATTTGAAATTTCACCCAGAATCCCACTTACTCACCATACACTCGTCACACTCGGTCAAAACACAACCATACCAGTCACTCACTTGAGTGAGCACCATCCCAGCATCAGACTTCACACTCTCGCTCAAGCAACTCACACCCGCTTGAGCGAAAAACGTCCAGTGACAATTTCCTCTCTAGCTCGCTCAAGCGCGGCCATGCCCGCTTGAGCGAGATTCGCCCAGTAACTCCCCTGATTGCATAATATGCAGCTCGCTTGAGCGGAAACCTCACCCGCCTGGGCAAAATTTGTAACACCCTAATTTTTAATAAATAATTAAAACCCCAAAAACAGGGAAAAAATTTTCCAAAATTAAGTAAACCAAATAGACCGTAAGACAACCGGATAGCAATGGGACGGAAGGCAAGGAAGGACAAGCACCCAATCGATAATCAGCGGAGCACAACAACTTAAACTAACCCAATCAGTACTCCCATCGCTCGGTTACCAGAAACAACCAAGAAGAACCGGGCACAAGGAAATAAGGGAAGGGAGGCAAGGGAAAAAAATAAAAGAATACACTCATGTGTAGCGGCCAGTGGAAGGAATAAAACTTAAACTAACTCCGCCCAGACCAGCGAAGCACATCAACGCCTGGGCGAGTCCAACCACAACGTCCATTCGCTCAGGCGGGGTCCAACACCGCCCAGCGAGACATGATAATGCAAGAATAGAAGAGGGAGATATTCGGGCAGAGTCCAACACTGGCATCTACTTGCTTCAGCGCGATCCCACACGCTTGGGCGAACAGCCCTAGACGCTCGGGCGAGGTATGACTCCGCCTAAGCGAGGTCAACACAAAACCTTCCCAAACCCGCACTCGCTGGAGCGATTACCTTGCTCGCTGAAGCGAGGAGCCACCCTCGGCTAAGCAGACACTTGGGACTCGGAGTTACCCTTCAACTCATTCACTCGGAAAACGACAGCTAACTCACTCGGCATCCTACAGCTGATCACTCGGAAATCAGGTAGTTAAGTCCCACTCAGACTTATTCAATACTCAACCGCTCCGGTTACAGATCCTCACCCACTCGGATTATAAATATCTTACACTTGGAATCCATTCCATTCTAAACCACTACGCTAACCTCTTTCACAGAAGAGGATCGCTCAGGTTTTCACTCGGAAATACGAATTCTTCCTCACTCGGGTTTTGCTTATATTTCACTCGGTAATGACCGCTCTCATTATCACTCGGGAATTCCCTCATTAGATCTTACATAGTACAGGTTCATCCAAGGTATTTTACTCAGAATCCATTGAATTATTATCATTCGAACAAGAAGGCATAGCCATTTGCAGTCCCACTCGGAGTTGACTCCTCAATTATGTCTACTCGGAAATCATAAACTGAGCAATATTCCAACCATCAACACCCCTCGGTCTACCCAGACACAACCACTCGCATACAACATATATGTATAAACATAGTCATGCACTCGGAATGCCCATTACTTTAACATCATTCATTCCTCAGCACCTGTTATCAACGTGAACTATATACGTATAAAAACATGCACTCGGGTCACAACAGCTCAACCACTTATATATATATATATATATATATATATTCATATTCATTACACCACACTGTTATTTTGAGCCGGCCAAGGCTAAAACTGACGAAACATGACACATACAAAATAAGCACTCAACGGTCGGAGTACACCTCACTCGGACCTGAGACCCTATCATCATTTCTGAGCACGACCTGTACACAGTGAAAAATGGTGTAGGGGTGAGCATCTTAGATATTAAACGATAGATACTGACCCAGGTTGTACCACAATTATACAGCAATATATATATACGCAATTATACATAGCAACGATTAAAGTCAAAGCAATAACAATCAACCAGGACACACATTAGACTCTTACCGATCGGAATTCATCAGTTATCACTCGGCCAGGTACACATATACAGCCAATAACATTAATATGACAACAATCAGCAACATAATAATACCACGAATCAGAACGCACATATTCAACATTTTCCAATCAGAATCTAACAGTTCTCACTCCGCTATACACACATAACATTTCAATCACCTTGATATATGTTCATAGAATAGATTCAGTCAGCATCAACAACATATGCACACAGAATAATTCCATCAGTTGTATACATTCATTATCCTATTAACATCATCACATGCATAATCAATCCCAAAACAATATCAACAGTTAATACACACAGTATTTCACTCGGTTCCGCATTCATCATCTCATCAACATCATCAATGCATAGCCAACTACCAAACAATATCAATCAGTTAATACACACATAGTATTTCACTCGGTTCCGTATTCGTGTGTATCGGTTTAGATGTTGCAACATAGGCTCTCAGCCTTTTGTACATAGCTCTCAGCTACCGTTTCAGCTCCTAGCTGCTTGGCCATTTTACAGGTACCCAACCGTTTGCCCACAGGTGACACCAACGCTCTCAGCGCCAACGGAGGTGTTCACAGGCAGCCCGAGTCCCACTCAAGGGCTACCTTGAGTCCCACTCAAGGATTTTGCAGCGTCCCACGCTGAATAACCGATGGTAGTGTCCCACACTACGTGCTCTCAGCACAAACGCATCCCATGCGCCACACGCGGATTCATCACACAACATTGAATTCATGCACACAACCTCTATTCAATCACACGTATTTCACACACAGTCGGTAATACACATTTTCAGGACTCTGCATATTAATCTAACACATACAACTTCCATGCAATCGTCATCATAGTTCCATTAACAACATATGAGCCCAACGCAATCGATGTCAATCAATATCAAGCTTCTATGAGCATTTTCATCAATTCAAGTATAACATACACTCGGTTTGCAGCAGTATCAGAACTTAATCAAGGTATGCATCTATATGAATATCAACAGGTTCACACAAGCATTTTAAATCAACATAGCACAACATGCAATCGGTGACAGTGTCAGAACTTAATCAACGCATGCATCCCTATAAACACGAACAGATTTAATAAGTATTCCCATCAACACAACATGACATGCAAACGGGCTCTATGGTAACGTATGCATCCTCAAGGACGATGATAACATACAACACTCACTCTCACTTATCATGCACTCGTATATTCTACATGCAAGCATATCATACAACAGAATACAGTTCCACAATTATCAATGTCTTCCAACCCGTTCGTAACCCATGCATTTAACATGTAAGGTACTCCCCCTACCTGGACTGAAGCTTTCAGTCGGCCAACCTGACACCCAGTTCCAGAGGAACACTGAATCACTCTCAGCGCATCTACATGCAAGAGCAGGGGAGGCCCAAGACGCCCAGCTCTCGGCCCGCTCCCTGGAATGGCTCCATCACGATGCTGTGAACACCCAACCACCTTGAAGTTCCTCGTAGCGCAGATCTCCACTGAGACTTGGCAGCTTCGAGCAAGGAGAGGAAGAAGGAGGGAAGCCAACGGAGGGATGAAGGAACAAGGAAGGAGACGGGTTGCATGCAGAGGCAATGCACACCCTCACCCTCACTGGTTCATCGAGTAAGGGAGGAGGACTCCGATCCTCAGCAGCCATTGCTGCGAGCTCACGGAAACAGAGCGTAGAGGAGGAAGAAGAAGAAGAGGAGAATGAAGAACGGAGAAGAAGGAAGAGAAAACAGGGGGAAGAGAAGTCTGAAG
This sequence comes from Clitoria ternatea, assembly GCA_037962975.1. Taxonomy (NCBI): domain Eukaryota; kingdom Viridiplantae; phylum Streptophyta; class Magnoliopsida; order Fabales; family Fabaceae; genus Clitoria; species Clitoria ternatea. The sequence goes on from CM075670.1 coordinate 139,143,655, forward strand.
GGGAATGAATGATAGTGTACCCATATATGCATGCTCGGAGAGAAGGGAAGAGTGGGGTGGGAAAGCGTGCACAGCAGCAGCTCCCACACGCGTCACACCCACCCGGTCTCAACCAATCGGCTCTTGACAATTAATTACCTTCAATCAGCCTTTGTTTCCTTAACTTAAATTAATTAAGTCAATTAATGAATAATTTTTCCCCACTTTTGAATTTATTATTTTAATGATTTATTTTCATTCGGCAATTAATTATTTCCATGACTTAATTTCACTCGGTACTTTAATTCTTAAATCAGGATGTTACAAAATTAGTCCAGTGACCATTATACCAATACAGAGGATTCTCGCCTGAGCGAGATCCCTTCTCGCTTGAGTGAGAATATCAGCACATAGTCAAAAAAACGAAAATTCACACAGGCCATCATATGAAACTTCATTATAAGCCAATTCAATTATATCCAAGCTATCATATACATCGTATAAGGCATACCCATCTTACTCAAATATTCAACCTTATAACATTCACATTCCAATATATTAATCATGTTGAATTCAACTCATCATCATCTTATACACATACATTCATACCTTGCCATAACAAATCCACATATTCTCACATATCATCCTCAATAATCATCAACTTGTCATTTTAATTAATTCAATACATACACACGGCACGGCAAGCATGAGTATTCAACACATACAATAATCACTATCGAATTTACTCATGCAATTTAAATGTTAACTCCTCTCCTACCTCGAGGGGAGAGCCGAACGGTTCCAATGCTCCGAATGCTCCATTGCATCACCCGGAATACAATCTACATACCATATGCAAGTATATTCACATAATTAATAACCATCATAATTTTAAATACTTGCTAGCTTATCATAAAGCTCAACCCTAAGTCCTAGACTTGGTAAACACCAAGTTATGTAATTGTATTAGGCTTCGGGAATTCCTTTCCCAAAGCCAAGATCCTCTAGATCTTAAAGGCTAACTAAACCTAATAACATCATCATCTCATCCTTTCCATAATACAATCCCATATTACATCAATCCTTCAAACATCATCATTGTCGTTTAGAGTTTAACATAAATTATCCTTGCCTCTTTAAAGCCATCACCAAATTAACAACACACATGTTAAATATCACTCATTACATTCAATTTAACCTTTCAAACTACATTATATCCATGTCCCCAAATTCTTAGGGCTAGAGTTTCCATCCAAAACCCAACAACATTCACCCATGCTCATTAATCACCACCATTGGCCATTTTTCATCATTAATATCATTCTCCAACATCATTAAACCTACATTCTACACACATTTCACACTTTTCCCAAATTATTAGAGTTAGGGTTTCACTAAAACCCAATAACACCATAAATGCTCATTAATTTTCCACTCATCCAAGTATTAACAACACCATCTAACAACCCACCATTGATGCCATAATAATAACACCCCACCTTAGGGTTTCCTATATTAATGGCTTCATTCAACACCCCAATAATTTTTTTAACCTAGGTTGATTCCACACACCACCATTCATCAAAACAACATCTAACCTCCCACCTTAACACTTCAATAACCCAAAACCATCAATAGAAACCATGAGTGGTCAAAACCATACCTCTCTTCCAAGCTTAAGCTCTAAAATAAAAGTGAGAGGGAGAGGAGAAGAAAAGAGCTTCAATCAACATCATCTCCCTTAAGCTCCATGGAAGAACAAAAATGGAGGGAGGAGGAGAAGGCACCACCATTGGCTTAGGGTTTTGAAGAGAAGAAGAAGTGGAGAAGGAGAAGGGAAGTAAGAGAAGAAGAAGAAATGTGTTTGCCAATGGAAGCAAGAACCCAAAGAAAATAAGGAGAAAAGAATGGGCTTTTTGGTTTTAATTTTTAACTCTTCATTAAAAGTTCATCGTTTTATAACAAACAGGCTCTCAGTTTGGGCTCAATACATTATCCAAAAATTATTCCAAACATAGATTCGGATTCTCAATAATATTCTTAATAGCCCTGACCAACGGCATCTCATTCGGAGATACTTGGTCTGACACTCATATTCTAACCGGGTATAATTTTATCTCACTTAAACTCAATAAATTATAAATATCAATAATAAATCCTAATTTAATCATTCCAATATTTTTGGGATACAAATCCACTCATATACAATTATTTATTATTCATTCCTATCAATTATTCATTTTTATAAAATTCGAGGTGTTACACATATGCATTAGCCATAAGAGCATTTGCATATAGCATGGAGATATGCCAAAATATGATGATGATTGATGATGATTGAGATGATGGTATTGGTGTTGATGAGATGAGAAGTTAATATAATGAAAGACCACATAAAAGTAATAAATGATATGAATATATGAAATGATGTTGAATATGACGATATGTATGATATGGCCCAATGTAATGAAAGGCGTATTTGTTTATGATTGGAAATGATGATGTTAGCCTATGATGGCTTGATGAAAGACCAGAATGGTCTATGTTGATGATGTTGGTCCATTGCGGTGATGTGACACTACAACAAAATTTGCAAAAAGTAACGGTACTTTTGTCAGCGGTTCCGTCAAATCGCTGACATTACTTCAATTTTCCCATTAAAGTAAGCGGTTGTTGGAACAAGCGCTGACAATGTTTTTATCAGCGTTTCATGTATCTAACCGCTGACAATAGGTTCCATTTTTTATTATTTCCGTGCGGGACGCTCTCGCTGGAAGCTGAAAGGCACTAACATATTATTCTTTTTCCTTTTTCTTATATTGTTTGTCTTCCACTTTACAAAAGTAACGTGTACTTTCCTTTCCAAAACCGAACGTGCCTTTTAGTTTTCCTTCCTCTCTTTTTAGCTAAATATTGTAGCTTTCTTGTGGTCCATCGTGTTGTCATCTTTGTGGTCTATCTTGCTGTGTGTTTTGTTTCTACCAGTAGAAGGCTTCATTTTAGCATTTGTTTTTGCTGTACCTGTTGTCCTTGTAATGTGATATGCTCTGTTTTCTTCCTCAAAGGTGAGTTTTTTATAATAGATTTTTTGGTATCTTCACTAGTGCAAAAGATGGAAACAAAGACAGGATATAAGCACGGTTTATACGTAAACGTGCTTAAAAAAGGGGCGGTGGCAAATTTGAAATTTTAACGAACTCTTTAATCACGGTTACAGTCTAACCGTGGTAATAGGGAACTCTTTAATCACGGTTCCTCTCCAACCGTGGTCATAGGTCCTGTATTTAAAATTGTATTTTTAAAAATTAGTTCTTTAACCACGGTTTAGGTGCAACCATGGTAATAGGGTCCTATAAAAAATTATTTTTGAAATTTTTGTGAAGGTTTTAATCACGGTTATAATCAACCGTGGTCATAGGTACATTAAAAAAATTTACATTTAATTTTAAAATATCTATAAGGACGGTTGTATTGGACCCGTGATAAAAGGTGGTCTATTACCACGGTTGTAATGAACCGTGGTCGTATAGCACCTTTTCGTTTCCCTCTCATTAAACGAAAACATTTCATTTCCCTCTCTTCACTTCATTTCTCCGTTCTCTTCACTCCATCTTCGTCTCTCTTCATTTCCCTCCTTCTCACTTCATTAAGCCTACGTTTCGTTTCCCTCTCTTCACTTCGTCTCTCCGTTCTCTTCATCTCTCAATCTTTGTGTCTCTTCATTTCCTTCCTTCTCACTTGGCTTTACATTTCCTTCTCTTGCATGCTGGTCTGACCCCTTCCTCTCCATCTCTTTGTTCTCTTGCACGGTGGTGGTCTCCCCTTCCTCTCCATCCCTCTATATCTTCGCAAGTTGTTCCATCTCTTTCCATCTCACACGTTGTTCGTCTCCTTCAGGTACCACTCTTTACTTATTTTTAATCCATTCTTTAATTGTTTGTACTAAAAACAAGTCTAGTATAGTCATTATGCATACATAGTTTATAGTATTAAGTGATTTTGTTAACCTCCCGAGTGTAAAAATTGAGTAAGTTATTAAAAAAAGATAATTTTAGAAAGATATAAATGGCAAGTTAGGAATAAAAATTTAGTTAGAAATAAAAATTTAACTTTAGAATACTTAGAAAAGAGATAAAAATTTAGTTAGGAATAACAAGTTTGTTTGATTTGTTAATAGTTTCTAGTAGATAATGTAGTTATAAATGTAAATAATAAATTCTATGAATTGTAACAAAATAATTAATAGGAGTTATTTTTGTTGATTAGGCAATTAAAAGTTTTAATTACATAATGAATTGTATGGCCTAATTAATTTAGTTTATTATACATTGTTTACTTTCTTTAATTGAATTTTATTATGTGTTACTAATTTTGTGGATGTAATTTATATTTTTTATAATTTTAGAATTTGATAAGTTTATTTAGTCCCTTTTACATGAGTTTGTGATTTATTAAATTGTATGAGCGAACTATAGTTTCCCGTTTGAGATTCGACACAAATGGTAGTTAAATTAATTGATTTCACCATTTGTGTTGAATCTTGAATTGTCTGTTTAGACAGTTTGGGATGAACAATTTTTTTATATATCATTGCTATGTACAAGTTAGGACTTATTTTAAAATTTGATCAAGTTTTGGTTAGTTAAATTTTGTATTGTTCTCTGGGTGCATATTTGATTGTGGTTGAATTTGATGTCACCACTTTCATTTCGTGTACTTAGAGACCAATGCGAAATGCTGGCGAAATTTTATTAAATTTTAAAATAACTCCTAAGTTGTATGTAGTTATGATGTATAGAAAAATGTTCATCCCGAATGGGTAGGACCACCACCTTTGTGAAGAAAGTAAGATTCATAGCACCGATAAATTTACTGGTATTGTAAACAGTGAGTATGGATCGAAGTTGGATAACTGCATCACGTATAAGTCCACAATATGAGAGTGGAGTCGAAACATTCATAGAGTACGTGATACGAAATGCTGAAGAGGTTAATGGAATGTATTTTTGCCCTTGTGTTAAATGCTTAAACATGCGCCGGCTAGAATTGGCAGAGGTGCGAGAACATCTGTTGTGTGATGGATTTCTTCAGACGTATACGTGATGGATATGGCATGGTGAACATGTTGAAGTGCCAAGTACCAGTTTCAAACAAAAGACCAAAGCTTTGCGCATGAGGTTGATGACGACATGGATGACCGACTTGAGGATATGATATGTAACGTGGGGGTAGAAAGTTTTAAGAAAGCTCACGTATATGCGAGTCTATGTGAGGATTCTGAGAAGCTGTTGTATCCAAATTGCGCCAATTTCACGAGGTTGTCAGTGGTTTTACGATTATTTAATTTGAAAGCGATAAATAGGTGGACAGATAAAAGTTTCACTGACTTGCTTAAGTTGTTGAAAGAAATGCTCCCAGTTGGTAACACCTTGCCAAATCGTAACTATGAGGCTAAGAAGGTGTTGTGTCCTATGGGTTTGGAGTATACCAAAATACATGCATGCCCAAATGATTGTGTATTATACCGTGGTCAGTATGAAATGTTGCATCAATGTCCTAGGTGTGGGGTGTCACGATATAAGAAGAAACAACTTGACTCTGATGAAGTCTGCACTAAAGGGTCTCCTGCGAAGGTGTTGTGGTATCTCCCTATAGTGCCGAGACTAAAGCGTCTGTTTGCCAATGTAGATGATGCGAAGCTTATGAGATGGCATGCTGATGAAAGGGTTGTTGATGGACAACTTAGGCATCCGGCAGATGCATTGCAGTGGAAGAAAATGGATACGATGTTTCCAGATTTTGCTCATGACCCAAGAAATGTTAGGCTTGCACTGGCCACTGACGGGATGAACCCGTTTGGGAACCTGAGCACAAACCACAGTTCGTGGCCTGTTTTGTTGTTTGTTTACAACCTGTCACCATGGTTGTGCATGAAGCGAAAATATGTTATGTTATCGATGATCATTTCTGGTCCACGACAACCGGGGAACAACATTGATGTATACTTAACTCCGTTAGTTGAAGACCTGAAAATGTTATGGGAAGAGGGGGTTGATGTGTTTGACGGGTTTGCAGGCCAAAACTTCAAATTGAGAGCCTTGTTATTCTGCACGATCAATGATTTTCCTGTGTATGGTAACCTCTCAGGGTACAGCGTCAAAGGTCATAAAGCATGTCCTGTGTGTGAGGAGGGAACTAGTTCTGATCGACTACATCATGGAAGGAAAAATGTTTATCTTCGACATCGTAGGTTTCTCACACCTAATCATCCACTTCGTAGGTTGAAGAAGTCGTTCAATGGTGCACAAGAGTTTGAAATGCCTCCCTCACCATTGTCTGGTCGTCAAGTATATGAAAAGGTAAAAGAAGTTAATGTGGTTCTTGGTAAGTCTGAGAAACAGTCTATCTCAAAAAACACGTGGAAGAAGAGGTCAATATTTTTTGATCTGCCATATTGGAAAGAGCTTGATGTGAGGCACTGTATTGATGTGATGCATGTGGAGAAAAATATGTGTGATAGTTTGGTTGGAACCCTGTTAAGCATACCTGGAAAAACTAAGGACGGTCTGAATTCGTGTTTAGACTTGGAGTTATTAGGTATACGTGAGGAGTTGCACCCACAAGCAAAGGGCAAACGAATATATTTGCCTCTAGCATGTCATACCTTGTCTAGAAAAGAGAAGCAAAGTTTGTGTGAATCATTGCATGGTGTGAAAGTTCCATCTGGGTACGGTTCCAACATCAAGACTTGTGTTTCCATGAAGGATCTGAAGTTAGTGGGTTTAAAGTCGCACGATTGTCATATGTTAATGCAACAGTTTCTACCTATTGCCATTCGTGACATTCTTCCTAAAAATGTCAGACATGTGATAACACGGGTGTGTTTGTTTTTCAATGCCATATGTTCCAAAGTAATCACCCACGAGGAGTTGGAAGCATTAGAACAGGAAGGTTTTCTTATACTATGTCAGTTGGAAATGCATTTCCCGCCTTCATTCTTTGACATAATGGTACACTTAATCATCCATTTGGTCGCCCAAGTACCTTGCCAGTTTACGTTGCACGGCCTGACCTGTGTGAGGTCTTGATAAGGAGGACGATGTTGAACATTTCTGTGATTCAATGTTGGGAGCTGTAAGTATAATGTTTTTTGTTCAATGATTATGTGAATTAAAATATTATTTTCACTAACTAAACATGTGTAAATTTTCTTAGGTTTCTATATAGACTTTGCATAGAGAGGGGTGTCCATGACACTTATGGTTTCCTAGAGCCCTCTCTAATACAAGTTCACGGGAACAGCAAGGCAGATATTCAGGCATACATCCAGAATTGGATGGATGCCTCGAAAAAGACTGTGTACCTTGCGCCATTTCATAGAGAGTAAGAGTCTTCTACTAAATACATAGTTAGTATTGTTAATTTAATCATTTTGGTGTTATTACTAATCAATGTTTCATTACAGCCATCACTGGCAACTGCTAGTTATTTGCCCTAAGGATGGGATTGTTGCATGCTTCTGTTCCTTGCATGGGAACCCTGGTGTGGACTACATGAAAATACTCGACGCGTAAGCTGCTTTTAAAACTTAGACAACTTTACATATTTAATTAAGTCATTCTATTAACTGAACTGGTGTTTTATCCTATCACAGGGCTTTTAATGGGTACTGTCGACTACAGGGCGGAGTGGGTAAGAAAAAACTACAGTGGGTCTTCCCAAAAGTAAGTAATTTTAATTAACAAGCATTACTTTTAAAGTTACCTCAATTAGTAACAAAAACAATAACCAATTATGATTTCAATGTGTGGTACCTTGTAGTCTTATCGGCAGGATGGTAGCTTTGAGTGCGGGTATTTCGTCATGAAGACGATGCTCACCATTGTCCAATCCGGTATAGTAGATGGATGGACAACTGTAAGTTTTCACTTCCTACATTTCTAATTTGGTTTTCATATACTACTTATCAATTATTTTCTTGCTACTTAACAATGTCTCTTCTTTGCAGCACTTTCAAGACTCCTCAACATTCCCAGAAAAATATGTTAACGAAATCGGAAACCATTGGGCCACTAGCTTTCTTCAAGTAAAGGATGGACTTAAGTAGTGTCTTTGTTGTTTATTATTCTTAGTTATAGGATTTATTTCTATTAATGTAGCTTTAGGATTATCATATTGTGTATTTTTGTACCATATTTGTTGTTTTATATAGTTTTATTGAAATTTATTATTTTTCATCTCTTATTTTATATATTGGGTTGTCTGGTTCTCTGCTTACAGGTTTGGGTAATGAATAAAACGAATCCTGCATTAAAAAGAAAAAAAAACTTTTAACCACGGTTGTGACCATAACCGTGGTAAAAAGTCCCACTTTTTATCACGGTTCACGAATAACCGTGGTAACAGGTCCCATTTTTTATGACGGTTCTGGAATAACCGTGGTAAAAGGTCCAACTTTTTATCATGGTTATGTAATAACCGTGGTTAAAGGTCAACTTTTTATCACGGTTCCTGGAATAACCATGGTTAAAAGCCCATTTTTTATCACGGTTCCTGGAACAACCGTGGTTAAAAGCCCCTTCTTTAATGACAGTTATTTAGAACCGTGGTTATAGGTCATTTTTTACCACAGTTCAAAACCGTGGTTAAAAATCCATATCTATAACCACGCTGGGAACAACCACGGTTGTAGAACCGCGGTTAAAAGTCATTTTTAACCGTGGTAAAAAGCCTAAAATCCACTAGTTCTTACTCTATTTTTGGTATTTGTAGCAGCAAAGTTATTTTTTATTATTAATTGTTATTCCATTGATTTTGTTTTTAAGTATTAGATTCCTCTTACAAATTTTGCTTTGCACGTTGTGATGGCTGAAAACACTACAAGGTTCCTTTTCATTATTAATTGTTATTCCATAGATTTTGCTTTTAACATTTTAAATGCTAGATTCATGTTGTAAATTTTGCAAGTAAACAACATAAAACAAGACAAAATTTTCAGATTTAAATAATGGCTGAAATTTTATTATTAAAAGTAATTCCCCTCAATTCTATTAATTTACATTAATCAAAACATAAAAATTCTTTCTATTGTAATTTACGTTAGGAAATATGAACAAGTCTTGTAGGTTTTTTTTTTGTTATTGCTTTGGGCCATATATTTTAGCCTATGTTTTGTTATTTTCTTGGTCAAAGTTCTTGAAAAAAAATAGTAATTAATCTTGTTAATATGTAATATGTATGGGTAATCCTGTTAATAATATTATTATTAATAATTATTATAGGATACCATAATAACAATAATAAATACTAGAAAAAGGGGACATATTATGGGCATTGAGATGTAAGGGTAACTTATTAGTAAATAACTTATTTTTAAAAATCTAGGTGAAGAAAGATTCAATCATGAACTTTATAAAATATCTGAATATTGAGTTTTACAAAATTATAATGAATTAGAACCTTACAAAATATTAAAATATTGGGTTTTACGAAATCATAATAAAGTAGAACTTCTAAATAGGTATGTTTTAAAATACATAATGGATTATGGAACTAAGTGAATTAAAATTTAAGTGTTTATTTTAAGAAATAATAAAATTGCTAAATAAGGATTCTTAGAACTAAATAGGAATCTATACGAATCATGTGATTCCTTAGTTCTAAATTTTAAACTTTTAGCCTTAAAAACCGTTCATAAGTAAATTGTTAAGGATAAGTTAAAGACCCTTTTGGTGATAGGAGAAGTTAATTCAAGATTGTTAAGGATAAGTTAAGAAATCAATGTGTGATTAAGAAATTATTTGACTATTGAGTGTATGGATTTAGATGTTTGATTTATAATTATATAGGTTGGTGATGTTTTGAGATGAGTGTAGTCTAAGTATCCTTGAATTTAGTATTTCAATGTATATGAGTTGAATTTAGTTATTTGATGTATATTAGTTATTCAAACAAATCCAGTTAATAGTAGTATAACAAGCACTATTCAAATATGTTCAAGAAACTCATGAATGTAATTACCTTTGTTTCCTTCCAATAAATTTAACTCTATATTTGGTTTTTCTTGCATTTACTAAGAATGGATCGACGTTGGATGTATGCTAATCGTTTGTCTCAAGAGTATGGGGATGGAGTGAAAGAATTCATTAACTTTGCAATTGAACATGCCAAAGACCCCAACCGCATTCCTTGTCCATGCTGGTGTTGTTTGAATGTGAGGCGGGTTAATGTTAATGAATTAAAAGATCATCTTATGTGTAACAGAATTGCTACAAGTTATACATGTTGGACAAAGCATGGTGAGCTAAGAGCTAGGTGTAGTGAAAGTTTAGGAAGTACTGTGAACTTGACAGCCATGGATACTAACACAGATAACATGTACATGGGAGATAATGTTAAAGGGATTGCAAAGGTTCTTGAGGATGATCTTCGAGATTGCCCTGCAATGTTTGACAGTCTAAGAAATGATGCAAAGAAGCCATTGTATGTTGGTTGCTCGAAATTCACAAGGTTGTCAGCAGTGTTAAAGTTATATAACTTGAAAGCAGGAAATGGTTGGAGTGATAAAAGTTTCACAGCTCTACTTTCTCTTCTGAAAGAGATGCTTCCAGATGATAACGTGCTCCCAGGAAGAGCTTATGAGGCAAAACAAATGTTATGCTCTATCGGGTTGAGTTACCAGAAAATACATGCATGTCCCAATGATTGCATTTTGTTTCGAAATGAATACGCATCATACTCCAGTTGTCCTAAATGTGATTCCTTGTGATATAAGAAGGAAAATTCTTCTCCTACTAAAGTTGTATGGTATTTTCCTATAATACCAAGATTCAGGCGCATGTTTCATGATGTAGAAGATGCAAGACACTTGACATGGCATGCTGATGAAAGGATTAGGGACGGGAAACATAGGCATCCTGCAGATTCTCCTCAATGGAGAAAAATTGATGAAGAGTACCCAGAATTTAGAAATGAACCAAGAAATCTACGACTTGCATTGTCAACTGATGGAATGAATCCACATGGAGTTCAAAGCAGCACCCATAGTACATGGCCTGTGATTTTGATGATTTATAACCTACCTCCATGGTTATGTATGAAGGGAAAATATTTATTGCTCTCGATGCTAATTTCTGGACCTAAACAACCTGGAAATGATATTGATGTGTATCTAGCCCCTTTAGTTGAAGATTTAAAAATGTTATGGGACCATGGTGTTGAGGTGTATGATGAATATCGAGGTGAGAGTTTTACTCTACGAGCAATCTTGTTTGGTACAATCAACGATTTTCCTGCCTATGGCAATCTATCTGGGTATAGCATAAAAGGCCAATGTGGATGTCCTATATATGAAGAAGATACAGATTACATCCGACTGAGTCATTGTATGAAGAATGTGTTTCTTGGACACCGTAGATTCTTGCCATTGGGACATCATTATAGGGGATGGAGAAAGGCATTTAATGGTAATACAGAAGAACATAGGGCCCTTTCAAACTTAACAGGTGATCAAGTATTTGACGAAGTGAAAGATTTACATACTAATTTTGGTAAACCTTGTGCCAATAACCTTCCTACTAGTGGGTGGAAGAAAAGGTCTATATTTTTTGACTTGCCTTATTGGAAATCATTATATGTGAGACACTTTCTTGATGTGATGCATATTGAAAAGAATATTTGTGAAAGTATCATTAGTACACTTCTAAACATTCCGGGAAAGACCAAAGATGGAATCAAAGCAAGACTTGACATGGCATGTATGGGAATAAGAAAAGAATTGAGGCCACAAAAAAAGGGAAAGCGAACATATCTACCCCCAGCAGCATATACACTATCTCGAAAGGAGAAAATAACAATTCTCAGATTTCTTAGTGCAGTCAAAGTTCCAAAAGGGTACTCTTCAAACATCAAGAGTCTTGTATCAATGAAGGATCTCAAGTGAAAAGGTCTAAAATCCCATGATTGTCATGTTCTTATGGAGAGTTTGATCCCGATAGCTATACGCTCGATTTTGCCTGAAAAGGTTCATGGTGCAATAACAAAGTTATGTTTCTTCTTCAAGGCAATTTGTAGCAAGGTGATTGACCCTGGGAGATTACCAACTTTACAAAATAAAATTGTTACAACATTATGTGAGTTAGAAATGTATTTTCCACCCTCTTTTTTGATGCCATGATTCATCTAACTGTTCATTTAGTTAGAGAGACACAATTATGTGGCCCAGCTTACATGAGATGGATGCATCCCATTGAACGTTACATGAAGATTTTGAAAGGATATGTCAAGAATCGAAGTCGGCCAGAAGGTTGTATTGTTGAACGATATATAGTTGAGGAGGCAGTTGAGTTTTGTATATCTTACTTATGTAATGTGGAGTTTATAGGAGTACCAAGATCTCGTCACACAGGAAGGTTAAATGGCCATGGTTTGACTGGTGCACAAATTATAGATGTTCCTATAACAGAATGGGAACAAGCACATTTATATATTCTACATAACACTGCAGAGGTTGATCCATATGTTGAAATACACAAGGAGATTCTCAAATCTAGGTATCTAAGAAGGAATGAAAATTGGATATTAAAATAGCATAATCAAACTTTTATAGCATGGTTTAAAGATCATATTTCTGTAGAATTGGGAGAAGGAGATGCTTCAGTGTCAGAGAGAATCAGATGGATATCTAAAGGACCAAAAATACATGCTTTTTCATATAATTCTTACATGATTAATGGATACACATTTTATACAAAGGAGCATGATGAACGGAGTACACAACAAAATAGTGGCGTGAGCCTTGTTACTCAAGCATTGCATATCTCAAGTGCTAAAGACAAAAATCCAATATATGCAAGTATGTCATACTTTGGGGTTATTGAACACATATGGGAGTTGGATTATGTAATGTTTAAAGAGGTTGTCTTTTGTTGTAAGTGGGTTGACAACGGCCATGGTGTCCGAGCGGATGGATCGGGCTTTATACAAGTTGATCTAAATAAAGAAGGATACAAAGATGATCGGTTTATTTTGGCATCACAAGCTAAATAGGTGTTCTATGTCCCAGACCCTTTAGACAAAAGTTGTTCAATTGTTCTTTTATGAAAGGAAAACATGAATAATGATGTTGAGGATAATCCTTTCTTAGGAATGTCACAATCACAAGGTAGTGATCCAATGATAGAAGATAACATGTATTTAAGAAATGATCATACAGATGGAATATGGATAAATATATTGCATGGTGGTACAAGGAAAAGGAAGAGACTAACCTAAATGTATATGACTTTTTCATTCATTATGTTCATGTTTACTATCTCCATTTATTATATTTATGTAAACATAACTCACTATGTGCATATATGATTTTATAGATCCATGGCTTCTGACACTGAGGATGCAAATAAAGATGCTGGTAAAAATAAGAAAACAGGACGTGGATATAGCATGATGAAGAACATTATGAAGGCTACAAAAGAAGGACAAAAACTATCGGTAACAATAAATTACTTGCTTATATTTTTTAAACTTGAAATACACTTACTTTATTGTCTTGTTTGTAGGTTGGATGGAATCTTAAGGGCCAGCCTATAAATCCCAACAAAGCTAGTTTTGTGAATTACATTGGCCATGTTACCCGGAATAATGTGCCAATCGCATATGATAAATGGGAAAATGTACCTGATGAAATCAAGAGAACTATTTGGGATTCAGTGAGCGTAAGCTTATAACGTCTTGGATTTTTGAACATAGCAATCTAACCCCCTAACTTTATTTAATATCCTTTGTTCCTAGCAAGCATTTGATGTGGGTGAGGATAGAAGGAAATTTGTACTTTCCAAGGCTGCTCTAGCAGCTAGATCATTTAGGACAAAAGTAAGGAAACGTGCAGTTCATGCAGATGGTGAAGTTAGTTCAGAAATTCCAGAAAAATATTCTAGAATGATAGATGAGGATGTTTGGAATAATTTTATGAGTCATTGTGAAACTGAAGAATTCAAGGTAATAAAAGTTACGTTCCTCTCCATTTATAATTATCCAAATTCAAGATGCCTAGTCTTGATGATTTATTAATTTACATTGTGTTTAATAGAAACTAAGTAAGGAAAATGCTGAAAGAGAAAGGTCAATGCAATATAGATTTAGAAAAGCCGCCAAAGGATATGCTATTTTGGAACAAGAGATGGTATGTATGACTGATTAGTATTTTATACTTAAATAAGTCTTGTAACCGTAAATTATATGATAGTACATTACAAATAATGTTTGTAGTTAGCCGAGTCAAGTTCGGATGGGACTACTTCTATACCCCGTCATTTATTATGGAAAGCTGGCCGAGTTAACAAAAGTGGTGTAATTGATAATGAGAGTGTTTTGAAAGTATGGGAAGAATGCATAAGTGTCACAATTGACTTGATATATTTTTGTTAAGTTTTGTATTCTATTTGAATAATTTACATGTTAATTATAGGAGAAGCTCTCACAATCTGTACCATTGACTGAATCACAATGTGAATCTCGTGATGATATTCTGGCTAAAGCCTTGAATGTACCGGAGCACCCTGGCCGTGTTAGGGGTATTGGTTTTGGTGTTTGTCAAAGAGATTTATTTGGACGTCAAAAGCAAACTCATTATAGTAACCATGAAGTGGAGCAACTGAAGATACAAATGGAGAAACTAACACAGATTGTTGCACACTTACAAAATACACAAGCACATCCTTCTATGCCAGAAATGGTGAGACCAGATCCACTTATACCACCCTTTGGGCAACCTAGTAGGATATCAAGTGGAAAAGGTAGTTGCACACCACTACCAGTTTCGGGAAAACCACCTCCATCAAGTGGTAAGGATAATTAGGCACCAATTTCAATGTCAAACATGCCTAAGGTATATTAACAAACGTATGTATTGTTATCTAAAAATTTTATACATGTGTGGCCTTAATGTTTATTAAGAATTATTCTTACTTGATTTTAGGGTGAACATAAATGTTTATTACATTTGTCAACTCCATGGCATCGAATGGTTGCTAAAGGTAAAGTGTATAATTTGTCAGGGGAGACTCTCCATAATAACACAATATTGAAAAATCATGCAAGGGTGTCAATTGATATAGTGGAAGAAGCTGAACGTGATACTACACTTCCTGTACCTAATGAAAATGATTGTTTGATAACTCTGACTGATGCATCAGGTACTTTTGTGTCTTGGCCTATTCATCTTACACAGATAATCAGGTACCTTTTAATTGTTATATTTTACTTTGATAGGATTTTTGTTTAGTATAATTTGGCTAATTCATTATGTTGACATGGAAATTTTAGACACCAGCAACATCCAAGAATTAGGGAAAAGACGTAACTCATGTAGCAAAATTAGTAACTTCCCCACTAAAACAATTGTCTCCCAGTCCATTAGTTTCTAGCAATAGTGCCAAAGCAGTTCCTTATTGCAAATTTTTAGAGTTTTATGTGAAATCCCATCCAGAGGGGGTCCAATTTTCTCTTCACATGCCTGTTGAAATATTCAATGTTGAATTCGAAGACCAAATTGGAACTGAATGCATTAAGGAGATTCTTGATCATGATTTGTTAAGTGCTACTAGTATTTGTGTTTATATAAGGTATTTAATAATTGAATCACAATTACTTTACTATTGCTTTGCTATTTTTTAAAAAACTTACTTTGGTAATTAGTCTTATTCTATATTTGTATTTATTTTGATTTCAGGTTTCTTTATGATCAGTACATGCATGGAAGTTCAACAAGAAAGTTTTCTTTTCTATCTCCACACATGTTGTCTCAATACAACAAAGACTGCCCTTTTTAATATATAGCTGATGCTCTTTGTTCATTTCGTGAGCAAGATAAATTGATTATTGCACCATACAATACGGGGTAAGGTCATCATAACTTGTTGGAAATAACCTTTCTTAATGATTTATCTTAACTAATATATACATAATTGAAAAACATACAGGGGACACTGGGTATTGATTGCCATTAACGTGTTGGATGAAATTGTGTATTATTTGGATAGTCTTCATGGTCATTTCAATGACTACCCAGAAATGAGAGACTTGTTTAATGCGTGAGTATATTATTTATCTAGTAAAAATTTTCATGAGTGTATCCAATAATAGAATTTATTAACATATGTTTCTTGTTTTAATAAATTTTGTTAGAGGTATATGTATTTATCGTGCTTTTCGAGGAATCAAGATACCCAAATTCAAGACACAAATGAAATGGTGCAAGGTGGAGGTATATGTTTTCATCTTTTACCTTTTATGATTTATCAATCCAAGAAGTGCTTTTAATATTTAATTACATTTTCTATGTGTAGTGCCCTCGTCAAAAGAATAATATAGACTGTGGATATTATGTAATGAGGTTCATGAAAGAGATTATGCAAATGAGACAAACAAAGATTCCAAGGATAGTATGCCTCTAACCTTGCCTAGTATTATACACTCATTATAATTTCATTTTCTTAATGTGTATGTGTATGTTAATCTCCATAATTTTTTAAATGTTTACACTTGTAGTATTTTGATGAGTATCAGTGTACCACCTATAACACTGAACAGTTGGATGAAGTAAAGGATGATTGGTCTTCTTATGTTTTCAACACATTTTTGAATTAGGTCAACTTTTAAATTTAATAATTTCTTAGTTCCTTTGTTCATATTTCCTACTTTTACCATATATGTATTCATTTACTTATGTTTTTTTTAATTAGGAAACCAAGTAACTCATCCTTTACAGTCAAAGTCTCTACATGAACAATGCCAGCAGTAGATAGTACCACCATGTTTTTTTGGCTGCACATGTTATATCAATCTTGTTAGAAGTAAATAGTACTCATATATTTTTTGGACTGCATATGTTATATGAATCATGCAAGCAATTGATATTACTCACTTATTTTTTGGATAGCACATGTCGCATGAATCATGCCAGTAGTAGATATATAGAACTCATACTTAAAGTGCTATATTTTGGTCTAGTATAATGCTAACTCCGTGCGTTACTCATTAGTATTGTTAATTAATGATGGTTGAAAATTCATTACGATACAATGTATGTCTTACTGAAATAATGTTCATTGATCAATTATCATGTGCAAGAATTAAAATTATTTAGACTAGAATATACTATAATGACATATATGTATACTTTGGCTTGATCAAATTTATTAGTGGATGTATTCATGTTGCGCTGATAATATTGTTATATTTCATTTTTGGGAAATAATTATGGAAATTAGTATATTTTTGTCTTTAATATAGGTATATGATACTGTAACCATTAGTTCATGAATTATGTTTTTGGTATCACTTAGTGCTATAATGTTCATTGGTAATTATTATATGCAGGAATTAGTATGAATTAGTATTGTAGTGTGTAATATAGGTACATAAAACTAAACCAATTTAAAAAATTTGTTAGTTGGTGTTTTACTTTTCTTTAGGTATTCATATTGCTATATCAATAGTTCTGAATCTGTTTATTAAAATATTTAATACAGGGGTAGGGGTTAGTAAACTAAACAAACTGAAATGTAAAAAAAAAACAAACTATTGTCAGCGGTTCTGAAGTACAACCGCTGACATTGTTTAACTGTTGTCAGCGGTTCCGAAGTATAACCGCTGACATTGCTTGACTATTATCAGCGGTTCCGAAGTATAACCGCTGACATTGCTTGACTATTGTCAGCGGTTCCGCACCATAACCGCTGACAATACATAGATAATGTTAGCGGTTGAAACGCTGACGTTGTTTTTAGTGCTATTATCAGCGCCTTTATTGTTAGCGCTTCCTACGCTAACAATAGCAGTAGCGGAACCGCTGACAATAGCCTTTTTTGTAGTAGTGTGATAGATACGTGTTGGCCCATTGTGGCGGTGTTATAGATGTGTATATGCTTGCTTTGCTATGATTTGATGAATAAGTATAAAATGAATATATACATTGTTGAATTAATAAATCTATGATGACTATTGATGTGTTTAGCAAAGCATACATGATGTTGATATGCATATGCACGTAATTTCAATTGTATTCATATCGTCATTTGAAATGTATGACTCACTCTCCCATGTGGTCTACTTTTTAGTATTGATGCAGGAATGCCATGGGAAGAAGATGTTTTTAAAAGTAAAGCTTTTGGAAAGGTAAATAGTAGTAACGGAATGCCTTGGCCGGCAGCATTGTAATTTAATGAGTTATGTATAAAATGAATATCATGATGTTGTTAATTATTGTTGTTGATAGAGGAACTGTGAATATATATACACTTGGAAGATGTACAAATAGTGATAATGATATATAAAATGAGGTTGGACCGGTTATGGTCGATTAGGAATAGGAATATTGGAGATGTATGTTGCGTGACCATATAGATATGTACATACATATGTCTTAGGCATTGCATGCTTATGTGAGTATGTAAAATGATGATGGTTGTATATAAGGCTTATGATATGCCATTGCATGCTTGCCGAGCCTCTTCTCATATCTTCATATATGGGACTAGGCGTGTGCCCGGTATACACATTCTTCTTCCGCTGTAAACTCTGTTAGTTTTGTATACCGAATGGGCAAACTATTTCTCGATCCAGTTATAGGTTTCTAAATCTCACTCTTTGGTTTTCTATGATTCGGGTCTTGATGTGATCATGGTGGTGTCTTGGAAATATTTTCAAACGTGAAAAACTTATTCGCATTTTTATTAATTATGACGATTACATCGGGATTCGAGTACAGAAAATCAGGGGTGTTATACACCCAACGACGGAAACACATATCGTCACTAACTTATTTAAATTTAGCGTTGGAGGGAACATAATTTTTGGAGGGCGGTAACCCTAGCTATGGTGCACAATCTCCGTCGCTAATAACTCTAGCTACGGTACTCAACCTCCATCACTAATTTATAGAATCAGTGACCAATATAGCGACGACATATCTTATTTTGATGTTAGCGATGAAGGCCCTCTATTGCTAATGTGGGCACCAACAAAAAAATGGAGGTAAGCCAAAAACGGGATGGAGGGAAACTTAGCGACGGTTTCAGCGACCAGTGATGTTTTAGCAACGAACTCAACGACAGAATGTTGCATACCTTAACGAAGGGCTTCCTATCGTCACTGATTTGGAAGCTAATTTTCTTCACATGGTTCTTTTTTGCCTTGTGGTCGCTATCTCGGTCGCTAATTTTTAGTAGCTGTCAGGGGTTTCGTTAGTAGTGTGATATTTCACTTCAATGTGCTTTACCTTTGAGTGTTGAATAGGGTTCTTTGATAGGTTTATTGCACTTGTATTATCACAAAATACAAGGATCTCTCCTTATTTGATTGAATACTTTTCAAGTTGATATTTAATTCAAAGAACTTGAGAACAATATCTTGCTGCAGACATGTATTCTACTTCAACTGTGGAAAGTGCAATTGAATTTTGCTTTTTGCTTCCCCATGATGTGAGACTTTTTCCCAAGAAGTGACATCCATCACTTGTACTTTTTCTGTCTACTCTATCTCCTGTAAAATCTACATCACAGAATCAAAATAGGGAAAAGGAGTCTGTTCTCTTGTAGAACAGCCCAAGTTCAGTTGTGCCAATGAGATATCTCTAAATCCTCTTCATTGCAAGAAGATGTGATTCCTTGGGATCTAATTAATATCTTACACATATACAAACACTAAACATTATGTCAAGTTTGCTGGATGTGAGGTACAAAAATGAACCTATCATTCCTTTGTACAAGGTCTGGTCCATCGATGTACCAGATTCATCTTTATTAGTTATTCAACTTGGATGCATAGGAGTGCTCATAGCCTTAGCATCTGCCATTTTAAATTTTTTAAGCAATTTTTTGGTGTACTTCTGCTGATGGATGAAAATGCCATCATTAGTCCATTTAATTTGCAAGCTTAAGAAGAACGTAAGTTTTCTCATCATACTCATTTCAAATTCTGTTTACATCATTTTAGAAAAATCTTTAAATAGACTATCATTAGTAGCACCAAACAATGAAGTGTTTCCGAGAAGTTTTTTTGAACAGGGTTGGGTCAACCTTTCCTCTTGTAAAGCCTTTTGAAATCAGAAAAGAGGTGAGTTTGTCATACCAAGCTCTTTGAGCCTATTTTAGACCATACAATGCTTTACTTAATTTGAAAACATGGTTAGGAAGAGACACATCTTCAAAACAAAGAGGTTGTTTACATAAACTTCTTCTTCAATGAACCCATTCAAACAAGCACTCTTGACATCCATCTGATATAATGTTATGCCAATTGCTACCCAATTTTGTCCGGGCCAATTTAAAAATTTCAAAAAAAATAAATATAAAAACAAAAATAAAAGATATAATAAAAAATAAAAAAATAAAAAACAACAAAAATGTCTAAAATTTTTTAATCTAATTTAGGATTTGAAAAGTGGGCTTGTGGGCTTGTTTGAATTTCGAATTGATCCGGGCTTTCATTTTAAATCTTTATTAGAACCAAGAGGGAAGTTTAAATTTTAAATTTCATAGGATCAGATTTTAGAAGATTAGAGGAAGAAAGAGATAGAGCTTTTTGAATAGGATGAGATAGAGCTTTTAAATAAATGAGTATATTATAGAATGTGATAAGGTCTTTTGAAATATATATATACATATATATATATATATGAGATAGAATTTTGAATAAATAAATATATATTATGAAAAATTTAATTTCAGATTTTATAATTAAGCTAATCCTATTTATTAATTATGTGTTATGAGATAAAGAAAAAAATAAAATTAGATTATATTGTTCACAAAAAAGAGACATTACGCAATTGCGAAGCAACAATAAGGGACAAAAGATTGAATACATATAGGAGAGCACTTTGACGCTGAGAGAGAAAAATCTAATTGATATAGATTGATTCACACGAGCCACGAGCAGGAGGAGAGTGTAACACGCGGGAATTGAAATCAGACGAGGAATTTTATGATACTGTTCATGTGAGGCACATAGAGGGAATTGAAAAGTTGAGAAAAGATTAAGAAAAAGAATTCACGCAACAGAGAAGAATAAAGATTGACGTAGAAAATTTACAACTCCAGGTATTTTATGTTCTCTTTTCTTGTTAGGATTGTATCATTCTAGTCTCCTAGAGAATTAAATTATGAAATCCTTTCCCCTTTAGAAATATTCTAATAATTAGTATCACAGAGTACTTGTTAATGTTCGTTACTAACCAAGTTTAGAGTATTACATTCGTAAAAATAAAGAATAAAATTAATATTGGTATGTGCCTAAAATTAAAATTTTTATGTTAGGGTTAATTTGGACAAGACGTCCTGTTAACCTATGTCTAATTTCTATACCATAATGTTTTTAGTAATGCCAATAGGTAACAAAAATTATTCATAATAGGGACTAATTTGGACAAGATATCCTGTTGGTCTAAGTTTTTAAAAAAATAAATTTTTGAACAATAGAATATTAATTTAGACCAAATTAAGATCTTTATAGATTATTCTGATGAGACGTCCTGTTAATCTATGTTAAGTTTTATAAAAAATCAATTTAGACCCTAAAATATTTTAGTAACGTTCATATATAACAAGAATTAAAATAACCGAGATTAATTTGAACGATGACCTGTTGATCTTATTTTTTTAATATAAATCTTTTTATCTTTTTAAATTAATACCATCAAGTTTCTCTCTAAAAAATAATAAAAATCAATAAACCCAAGGTTCCTTTTTTAAATAATAAATATTTGAGATCAATTTGGACGAGAAGTCCTGTTGATTAATTTTTTAAATGTCGACATTTTTCAACTTACTTTGTGCTTTTTTTTAATATTGTTAGCCAAGGCCTCGATACTCAAGAGGGGGGGTGAATTGAGTATTTCAAATTTTCGCGTGGAAACCCCTTCAAAACGGTTAGTGATACACAAATAATACAATGCAAGAGATGAGACAATTATGAAACACATATCATATTAAAGTGTTGAGTTAAAGATGCTATGTTCAAGAATTGATTTTAATAAATAAGACCCACTATTGGTTTATTCAATTCTTGAGATACTTAGTATTCAACACTTAACTCCAATTTAAGATTAACTAGATAATGTCCAACAGATTTAATCAAGTTGTTAACAAGGTTATTTAACTCAAAAATACAATGTTTAAGTTCAACAATATTTGAGACAATTTATTCAAGGATTTAACCACACCAAGTTAATGAAGATGTTTTAGCATGCAAGTTAAGTTCTCAAAATAAATGAGTTTAAGGGAAGAGAAGCTTTGCAAACCGATGTAACGAGTTCCACCACGCCGGTGTACGTCTCGCCTCTAAGCAACCCACTTAGAGGATTTCCACTATTGTAGATTAGAGATACACTTTGAGCAATTGCGACTTCCTAGTGTCCCACACTCAAGAATCCAATCCTCACAAGTACAAGGGCACCCCACCCAATCTCTCAATCTCACAATTACAAGGTTGAAACCCAACCCAAAGCTTCTAAGATGTTTGGTGTTTAAATGTACAAGCAAACTCTCTCACTAGAGTGGATATACAATTTAAAGCTCACACACAAATTAACTCTCAAAGAGAGGATATACAAGTTTTAGCTCACTTAAAAATTCTTCCCTCTAACTCTTAAGTTACTCACTAAGAGGATATGCCAATATGTAAATTATAGAGAGAAAGTAGAATAAGATGAAGAAGAAATTCAGAGGAAATGCATCTCTTGAAGGTGTGTCTTTGGTCTTCTTCTTCTTCTCTATTTATAGACTCCAATGGCATGAGTTTTTGCAATATTTAATTCCTTGGAGGTTTAACTTGTTAGGCATGCTTGTCTTGAATGTATTTCCAATGAGACATATGCATGTGGAGAGGGACAAAGCATGGAGCATTGCCTTGGGTCTTCCAAATTGATTCAACCGAAGGGAAACATTCATTCTGCGCATGACTTTATGCTCTGACAGCAACAAGAATCGATTCACATGATTAAACTAGAGAAAAGAATCGATTCATACCATAAAAATGAAGTTACTGGGCAAATTAAAACGTGTGAATCGATTCCTTTTTGATGTGAATCGATTCATGCTTGTATTTTTCAATTTCCTGGACCCTGTACCCGTGTGAATCGATTCTTCTCAATATTCATTGTGCCATGAATCGATTCAATATTATTAAAAAGTGATCCTGGGCAATTTTAAACGCATGAATCGATTCATGTTTCTTGCTGAATCGATTCATCAACCTGTTCCTTCATTTTCCATGTGCTTTTTGTTCCTTTGCTAAATAAATGTGTATGACTTTGTTCTTTTGGAACCTTAGGCATTGTATTGATCATTTTTTACTTGATTCAAGCCACTTGAAGTTCCTTGAAACATGTCCTTATCAATCATAATTAATTTGCTTGATAACATCTTTGATACTTCTTCATTTGTTGTGTCATTATCAAAACCTACATCAACATACAAATACATTCTCCCCCTTTTTGATGATGACAACAAATGTTTGTCTCTTGGGGTGTTAGTATTATAACAATTCATATATATTGCAATAAAGACTCCCCCTATCATATACAATTTGATACCACATGTTGATGAAATCATAGACACAAGAAATCAAGAAAGTATTTAAGAAACAAAGGTCTCTCCCCCTTAATATATGGTTTCTCCCCCTATATGTTGATGAAATCATAGACACAAGAAATCAAGAGAATATTTAAGAATCAAAGTCTTTCCCCCTTAATAAGGTCTCTCCCCCTTAATATATGTTCTCTCCTTCTTAATCATCTCCCTTTAATCATACAATACTTTAAATGTCTCTTACAAGATATTATATTTTCTTCCCCTTTCTTATAAATTTCTTTCCCCCTTTAAAAGTATGTATTTCTCTCCCCCTTTGGCATCATCAAAAAGATTTCCTTATAAGCATATACAACTTAAGGGTAGATGCATACATTTTGAAGTAAGATGACAATGTAACACATATCACTTAAAGAAATATGCATATGTAATTTGTGCCACAAATAATAACCATACAAAATTGATACTAAGAGAAGTGATAGATAAAGATGAACAAACACTCATGAGATTTCAACCAACACACATGAACCTTTAGCAAACTTGGAAGCAATTTAAAAGAGGGAACATGATTAAAGAATATAAGAAATATTACATGTTCTATCTTGATATTTTCTCTCTTTATAATTCTCCTCTTTTTGGCATAAATAACATTTTATCCTTTTTACTAATCCTTTCACTAATCTCTCCCCCTTTGGCATCATCAAAAAGATCATCATCTTAATTATATTCTATGCCACCAACATCTAAACTCATGTATTTAGAGAGATTTAGAGCAAGTATTTCATGAAAAGGATTTCAATTCAAGGCTCATAACATGATCAATGATATATATCATTTTGTTGCATCTAGAGTCAATAGTCAATCACATAATTCATTTGTCAAGCCAACATATAATAGATTGCTAACTCATTTTCAATCATGTAATTAATATCACTTTTAAGTATGGTAAGCGTCACATGATTCTCACATATTATGTCAAATAAGCACATAATTTTCTCCTCTTTGATATAAAAAAAAATATATACCACTTAGAGATATATGCATACATTATTGAAAGTGTGAGTATGTATTTACCTTAAAAAAAACTTGTATGTATATCACAAAGTAAAGCACTATGTTCAAAGTAATGAAAACTTTATGAAGGAAATAAGTAAAAATCTTCAAGATTTTCAAAAAAATTTTGTTCAAAGTGTAAGTGAATGTGACAAAAGATAAGCCCATTTAAGCAATTTCTAAAATTCCTAATTCCTTTATGTCCGTCTCCCTTTTTGGCATTACTAAATGCATAAGAATAATTTTCCAATTAAGCATATAGGAGAAATAGAAACAAGATTGTAAGCATAGGTACCATAATCATAATTATAAGGAGGTGAAATCAAGGATAATCATTATTCATATGTGTGCTCCCCCTTACTATTGTAATTGATATCACTTGTAAAAACATATAGCACTTATTAACATGTGAAGTCAATTTGATAAAGTTTGATACCATTTGTTTATTACTAAAGCACATGATCACCTTCTTTTAATAGATGCCACTGGATTTTTAGAAATGATGAAGGAGAAGTGTTCAAGTGTTTAGAAAGAAGGCAAGGGAACTATAAGTGAAGAATGGGTGAAGAAAGTGAGAAGAGGTGACTTGAATTTATAGCAAAACGTGAGAGAGGCCAGGGGAACCCATGTGAATCGATTCGTTTCTTGGTAGAATCGATTCAATTGGCTGTTACACATGTCCTGAATCGATTCAATTGGCTGAAGGAGTGAAATTTGGCATTTAAGTCACGCATGAATCGATTCTTCTGGAGAGTGAATCGATTCATTTTGCTGATTTAGCATAGTTACTGACGTTGAGCACATGTGAAGGGGAATCAATCATGGGGAATTGATATGCAGTCACGTGAATGGATTCATGGGAAAGAGTAGCACATGCCTTTGTCTTTTAATGTAAGTTTGAATTTTGAATTCAAATTTTGAATTTGAAATTTTGAATTCAAATTTTAGGTCTCATAAAAAAAATGATCCAATTAATGCTACATGGAGACTTAAAAAAAAAACAAAACATTGATCAAGAATTAAATCTAGACAAACTTTATGAAATACAAATTTTGTAAGGATTTTATCAAATTGCCAATGATTTTGTTGAAACCAAAAGTATTGAACTAAGTAAGAACTTAAGGGTAATAATTTGTAATAAATGTACAATTATTTCAATTAAAAAATATTTCTTCATTTGGTATTATCAAAACATACAAGAATATCCTTTCAAGTAAACACTTAGAAGTGTAGAAACAAGATAACTACCTTGATGCTTTTTGTGAAATATCTAGGTAGATTTGTCAATTTAAGTACTTTGATACCAAAAATTTTGTCATACCTTTCAAGCATATATCAATAAGTATGAAGTATTGTTTTTATAAAATATTTACCCACTTGAGAATTATCAACAAACTTCATATCAAACAATGTATGTCCCCATGTTCTCATCCTTTCAATTGATGAAGTTTAGTCATTTAGATACCACTAGTTTAAGCACATATCTCTTGTTTAATGAATGATGCATCATCAAGTATTCATGTTCAATCAAAATCTCATGCATCATTTAGAATCCATCATACAACAACTAAGATTTGTTGTTTCAATAATTTGATTTTTCTTAACATATATGGATGCAAACAACTTTAATCAAGTTTTTCATGGTGCTAAGACATGTCATCAAAGTAGTCATTTATCAACCTTATCACTATTCATATAGATCATCAAAACATAAGGGTATACATCATTAATCCTAAATAGTTGTTTATTTATCCCTTTCAAGATTTCACATCTTTCTTGTTCAAACATAAATATCAAATCAAAATTTTATTGTGAACAAGTATGGAATAGGATATCACTTCTAAACAAACTTTGATAAGTTATCAATCAAATTCATAATCAACTAATCGTAACAACCATGTCATTTGTTCAAATGAGTTAAGGATCCAATTGTACCTTTGAATTTTGCAAGATGTGTGTCCTTGTCTTTTTCATCCTTTGTTCTTTGAAGTGTAGGTTATGAGTCTTGATTCTTCATTCGTCAATGAGAGATTGCCGATTTAGAATAAGCCTACAAAGTATCAAGTTTCATGGTACCCTTTGAGAGTTGGGTCCTTCTTTGTTAGTTTGGGATTTCAAAAATTGTTTTAGGAATCCATACTTTTCTCATGCATTTTTGACGTGATTTCTTTATAAAACAATTTGAAGGTATATGATCATATATTTCACAATAAGCGCAAGTTGCATTCAAAGAGTAATTTATAGTATGATTGCAATGGTTCCTATTGTGTTCTATGTGCTTCCTTTTAAAACTATTTGTCATAGAGTTCCTTTTTCTTTCATGATTAGTATATCTAAGAATAGATTTAGATTTTTCTTTATAGAGCACTAAGGGATTCTTGTAGTGACTTATTTTCCTTGTATGCTTTTGATTTTTAAGAGATGCACTTAAATTCTTTTGACTACTTGTGAGCATCTTGAGTGCTTCTTTTAGTTCTCTATTTTCATTTTCAAGAAGCATACATTTTTCAATAAGCATACAATCCTTATTATCATTATAAGTCCTTGGAGGAATAATTGAAGCAACTAATTTACCATGTTGAATTTTAAGAGTTTCTTTTTCTATGTGAGAATCATGCAATTGTCTTTCAAGTTTCAAGATGTTTTGTTTTGAGCATGCATATTTCTTTGATAGTAAAATAAACTTTTCATGCAATTCCTCAAAAGCTTCTAACAATTCATTTTTGTCAATTTCATTTTCATCATGATTTTCACCAAAAGCATTTAATGAACATACCTCATCATCTTGGGAATGCTTTGTCATTAGGCATGTAATTTCTTCTCCTGGTTTGTTGAACTCTTCTCCTTGACTTATTTCGAGCTCTCCATCTTGACAAGAAATGGAACTAATCCTTGCATCTTTATCAACATTAGTATTTCCATAGATTTTTCCAAGAGTTTCCCACATTTCTTTAGCATTATTACACATATTAATTCTAGCAACATCATTGGATTCTAATGCTAATTTGATAATGATTTTAGCTCTTAGATTAAATTGTACTTTCCTTTCTTCTTCCTTAGTCCATAGGTTCATGGGCTTCATACATTCTATATTATTAACTATGTATTTAGGAATAAAAGGGCCACATTGAATAGCATTCCATACCTTGATATCATAGGCTTGGATGAAGATTTTCATCCTTTCTTTCCAAATGACATAGTCCTTACCATTGAAGATTGGTGGTCTATTTATTGGAAGTGTATCATAAGAAGTAGAGGCCATCTTGATCTCTTGAAGCCGTTAAGCTTGATCTACCAAGAGTCAAGCTCTGATACCACTTGTTAGCCAAGGCCTCGATACTCAAGAGGGGGGGTGAATTGAGTATTTCAAATTTTCGCGTGGAAACCCCTTCAAAACGGTTAGTGATACACAAATAATACAATGCAAGAGATGAGACAATTATGAAACACATATCATATTAAAGTGTTGAGTTAAAGATGCTATGTTCAAGAATTGATTTTAATAAATAAGACCCACTATTGGTTTATTCAATTCTTGAGAGACTTAGTATTCAACACTTAACTCCAATTTAAGATTAACTAGATAATGTCCAATAGATTTAATCAAGTTGTTAACAAGGTTATTTAACTCAAAAATACAATGTTTAAGTTCAACAATATTTGAGACAATTTATTCAAGGATTTAACCACACCAAGTTAATGAAGATGTTTTAGCATGCAAGTTAAGTTCTCAAAATAAATGAGTTTAAGGGAAGAGAAGCTTTGCAAACCGATGTAACGAGTTCCACCACGCCGGTGTACGTCTCGCCTCTAAGCAACCCACTTAGAGGATTTCCACTGTTGTAGATTAGAGATACACTTTGAGCAATTGCGACTTCCTAGTGTCCCACACTCAAGAATCCAATCCTCACAAGTACAAGGGCACCCCACCCAATCTCTCAATCTCACAATTACAAGGTTGAAACCCAACCCAAAGCTTCTAAGATGTTTGGTGTTTAAATGTACAAGCAAACTCTCTCACTAGAGTGGATATACAATTTAAAGCTCACACACAAATTAACTCTCAAAGAGAGGATATACAAGTTTTAGCTCACTTAAAAATTCTTCCCTCTAACTCTTAAGTTACTCACTAAGAGGATATGCCAATATGTAAATTATAGAGAGAAAGTAGAATAAGATGAAGAAGAAATTCAGAGGAAATGCATCTCTTGAAGGTGTGTCTTTGGTCTTCTTCTTCTTCTCTATTTATAGACTCCAATGGCATGAGTTTTTGCAATATTTAATTCCTTGGAGGTTTAACTTGTTAGGCATGCTTGTCTTGAATGTATTTCCAATGAGACATATGCATGTGGAGAGGGACAAAGCATGGAGCATTGCCTTGGGTCTTCCAAATTGATTCAACCGAAGGGAAACATTCATTCTGCGCATGACTTTATGCTCTGACAGCAACAAGAATCGATTCACATGATTAAACTAGAGAAAAGAATCGATTCATACCATAAAAATGAAGTTACTGGGCAAATTAAAACGTGTGAATCAATTCCTTTTTGATGTGAATCGATTCATGCTTGTATTTTTCAATTTCCTGGACCCTGTACCCGTGTGAATCGATTCTTCTCAATATTCATTGTGCCATGAATCGATTCAATATTATTAAAAAGTGATCCTGGGTAATTTTAAACGCATGAATCGATTCATGTTTCTTGCTGAATCGATTCATCAACCTGTTCCTTCATTTTCCATGTGCTTTTTGTTCCTTTGCTAAATAAATGTGTATGACTTTGTTCTTTTGGAACCTTAGGCATTGTATTGATCATTTTTTACTTGATTCAAGCCACTTGAAGTTCCTTGAAACATGTCCTTATCAATCATAATTAATTTGCTTGATAACATCTTTGATACTTCTTCATTTGTTGTGTCATTATCAAAACCTACATCAACATACAAATACAAATATAACAAAGAACTACGTAACCCTCATTTCCCTTAACGCTTGGGGAATACGTAGGAGCGGAAACAATTATTCCTGTCAGGCCTAAAATTAAAAAAAATAAATATATCCTTTTAATTCGTAAAAATAAAAATCATCATGCTTTTAAGGATGACCCGATTAATTTAGATGAGACATCCTATTTATCCCCCAAATATAACTTTAATTTTTAAATCGACAATAAATTCATAGGGCATCTTTAAGAGGTTCAAATTACAAATTCATTAGGATTATTCAAAACTTAAACAATTTAGGGTAACCGTTTAAGACGGACAGTGTGGGGTGCTAATACCTTCCCAACCTGTAATCAGATTCTCGGACTTCAAAATCTATAATTAGGACCAGTACCATCACGTTAGGGTTTTTTTTTATGTTTTACCTTAAAAACATTGGTGACGACTCCATCGTTTCCGAAGGGAATTCGGGAAACCAATTTTCTTTTTACGGTCGGCATCCCACCGTGATCTAGGTCGCGACAGATGGCGACTCCACTAGAGACTTTTAGAGAGTCAAGCCCATTAAATTTGTTTAAGCATACTAAAATAATCCTATACAACTTTTTACCTATGTGTTTGCCATGTTTTCTGTTGATATATAATATTATGGAACCTTAGGATAGAAGACGTTATATTACTATATTGTTGAACCCTAGGATAGATGATTTATTTGTAATTATTCTATATTTGTTTCTTATATGGGAAGGGTAAGGTATAAACATGTATGCCCCCACACACTATACTTACACTTTTCACACATATTTCGAGTGGGAACCCATACCCAAAGATCTGAATAAAACAATAAGTTTAGGGGAGGTTGTGTAGTGGTGTCATTTGGGACAGTCGTCTCCTTCTGACATCGTGAGAGGCTCAGCTAGAGCGTGACTTTCTCATGGTGCCCATACTTGGTAGGCTTCTTACCATTATGGTCAACATCATGGGTGGAGTCTAAGCTCTAGTGACCTTTATTAATTTAAAATAGCCATGCAATATGAGAGGACAATATTAGAAGAGCCCTAGAACCGTTAGGAGATTTTTAGATAAACCTTGTTTAGGGCACAATGTGGAAACAATTCTTTTTACCTTTTTTCTTTAAAAAAATATAAATAATAGATTTTTTTCTTCCCAACAAATGTTTTTAAAGAAAACCCTAATAATTTGACATGGCGTAAATGGTTCTCAAACCCATTCAATCTTATTTTCTTAGTTATAGGCTCTTTGGATCGTAAATTTTTATGCGAAAATCTAATGGGTCTGTAACTTATTCTTTGATACAGAAAATATTTTAAGAAATAATGATAACAAGCCCACAAGTTGACTTTTTCCTTTTTCTACTCCTTTTTCAGAAAGTAATCTAGACTTGGCTAGTATCCTAATAAAATGGAAACTAATATGGGTATAGACGAATGTAGGATCAGCAGGGCTGAACTGAGAAAGCTACTACACGTCAAAAAAAAAAAGAAAATTGACATAACTAACCTATAGACTTTGGGAAAAAAGCTGAATTTGACCCTAGTGCATGAGCAGCGAAAATACAAGGATTCCCATCGGATTTGTAAAGCGCCGTGTTTCAAAG
Source organism: Clitoria ternatea (assembly GCA_037962975.1). NCBI lineage: Eukaryota > Viridiplantae > Streptophyta > Magnoliopsida > Fabales > Fabaceae > Clitoria > Clitoria ternatea. The sequence goes on from CM075670.1 coordinate 139,174,837, forward strand.
CATAAGACAAACACAAAAAAATATTACGTTTTAGGATTATTTCACTTGGAAACATTCTACTTTTCTTCACTCGGAATCGTTATACACTTTCTTCACTCGGAATAGTTATGCTCTTTCTTCACTCGAAAATATTATACTCCATTTTCGCTCAGAAATATTCTACTCTATTTTCACTCGGGAGTATTCTACTTTATTTTCACTCGGAGGTATTCTACTCTTCATCACTCGGAACATTCTCCCGGCCAATCTCACTCGGGACATTCTAACCTTTCACCCAAAAGGGGGTCTCTCAGTTATTCTTCACTTGGAAAAGGAACGAGGAATTCCCACAGATATAAAACGGAGATCAAACTGACTGGCCCTCGCTCGGACAGGAATAAATCCTCTCGGGCAAGATTCGCCCGGTAATCGGCTTTGCTACAACAAAGACATGAAAATTAATACCAATCATCTAACAACATAAATTCACATTGATTTATTTAACACATCAACTCACACTTAGTTCCACACTCAGAAAACTCATTATATATATATATATGTGTGTATTACACCATTTATTCAAATTCACTCGGCCTTGGCATCGATCTCCCGCTTGGCGCGACTCCAGGGCTCCGACCTCCTCCCTGTCACTGGTTACTAAATTGAAAACAACAGCAAGGATGAGTGTTTAGCATTATAATTAATCTAGAACGGAATAAAATATGAGTATAAACTCTATCCGATTCTTTATCTTCAGATTGTACATTACACTCAGCCATTTAACTCACACTCTGCATCACACTCATACTCAGCACTTTACTTACACTTTGCAATATATCCCTTAACACTCGGCATTATAGTAATTCTCTCAGTAATATTACAGTCCTCATTCTACAGTTTTAATATTCAGCAAATAGCTTCCGCTTGGCAAATATAACAACTTTCCACTCGAAAAATATAACAATCACTTGGCAATATATATAATTACACTCAGCAAACAAGAGGGGTAAGGTGACAATTTCAAATGGTTCAAAGGACTTACCTTGAAACCACGGTCACGGAAATGAGCTCAGCACCAGTTTTAATACAAGCAGGGTCCTCTCCTAGAGCATGCAACCAGCGATGAAGGATGGAGAAGACGAAGAAGAAAGGAGAGAAACAAAGGAAGTAGAAAGAAACGGTGCCTCGCAAGAAAATGACGAAAAGAAAAGGAAATCACCTTTTATTCCATACCCAGGGCAACCGGTAACCTCCCCAGCCGGTTACCTTCCCCATCATTTAAGCTAACTCTTCTCTTTTTCAAATCACGTTCCATTTATTCCTTTTCTATTTATTCCTTTTTATAATTAATCCACCAATCAAATTTTTATTTACTTTCACAGCCTTTAATTATTCATAAATTCCCAAAAATTTCTAAAAATGTCAAATAAATTCCTAAAACAATTTTTAATATTTTCCCTACACATAATCCTATTAAAAATATACGGGATGTTACATCCACCCCCCCTAAAAGGGGATTTCATCCGACTGAAAAAGGTTGGGGTACATCCGCCTCATATCCGATTCTAATTCCCAAGTGTAGGTTATCAAATCCAGATTCTGCCACTTTACTTTTACTAATGGTACCTCCTTATTCCTTAGCCGTTTGGTTCGATACTCCTCAATACCGATCGGTGTAACTCCCGCCGTCAGGTTTTCCTTCAATTCAATAGAATCGCTCGGCACAATCATCGAATCACACGGAATATACACCCGAAGTTGTGACACGTGAATCACTGTGAATATTAATTAACGAACTGAGAAGATCCAGTCGGTAAGCAACATCATCGATTAAGCTTGTGACTCTTCAATATCCGATCTACACCCTTGGTCAGTGAAACCTTCAAGAATACCCAGTCACCCGTCTGAACTCAAGCAGTCTATGCCAACTGTCATAGTAACTTTTCAGTCGGTCTTGGGCCATCTTCATTATCTCTCGGATCAAGACAACCTCTTCATAGCCAAGAAGTGAACACTCTTAGTTAATCGATCTATAATCACCCAGATTGCATTACACCCGGATTGGTTACGAAGTAACCCAGACACGAAATCCATGGTATTACTTTCCCACTTCCAACTTGGAATCTCCAATGGTTGGAGTACTCCAGGGGTCTCTGGTGTTCAACCTTACAAGACTTTACATACTCAGTTATTGGTTTCTTCATTCCTGACCACTAGAATCCTTTCTTACTCGGTAATACCGAAATAAATGCTCCAAGAACCCTTTTCGCATACACCACCACTCGGTCTCGGAATCTCCAAATTCCATCGTTACCTTTGGTTAATCCCATTACCTCGAGAATATCACTCGGATATATCTCTGCCCGAGTCTAAGCTTTTCTTTACTAAAAGTTATTCCTCTCGGAAATGCTTTTCTTGGAGAAAGGCTCACTCGATATATCTTAATCGGTACCATTCCACTCGGAAAGTGTTGTACTCCACTCAGAGATATCCCACTCGGGAATTCACTATTCAGAAATATCTTAGCCCGAGTACTCATTCAAAATCAGCTCTTCTTCACCCGAAAGTACGTCTCTCAGACATAATTCGCTCGAAAATTCTCCACTCAGTGTACCTTAGTAGGAACTCAATTCATTAAATTTCCTTTTTAGGTCATCTCTTCTCCCCAAAATCTAATAGTAATTCATACCGACTGCCACATTACAATGTTTACTTTTCTATACTCATCATTCGTCGGTTACCAAATCTCAGTTCTATTTGTTCCTCATCTCTAATGATTCACCGACTTCAGAGATACAAATCTTATACTTCTCTTCTCTAAATCCGATCATTCAAGATTGGCTAAAACACATCTATCTCCTCGACTTCACATGACCTCAACCATTAGTGCAACTGCCTGAGGTGATCAATCTCAAGAGTTCAACACTTCGTAGTTAATCTGAGTGAAAGTCGAGTATACAGTCCAACTATCCATATCACTGATCGGCATGCAAGCTGTTTACATCATAATCCATTTACCCATGCCTATTGGCAACTTCACAATGAATTAATGTTAAAGGGAACCCATAGTGGCCAGCCACTATGATTCCCATGTAACACTAATATCAATGCAAAGTCCAAACGACTCGGTAAAACTTCTCTTCATTCTTATTCAACTACTTTTTAATCACTTCGTCACATGTCCTTCGTTCACTACTCCTTATCATGTACACCATAGTCCAATATATATACCTCACTCGACCATCATTCACACAATTCATTCTCCTAATTATTCCGAGTGAATTCTCGCCTCATCAATTATCTCACTGAAAATTATTACTAACCTCCCTTCGACTCTTACCTTCAATTTGTTCGGCATTATTACACCGTCCTCCATCACCTACTCAGAATTTCTCCCAATATTCGTTACTCAATCGTCTACAACTTGGACATAACATATGGGTAACGTTTATTTAAACCACCTTATAAAATCTCTACGGGGGACTCACACCTCCTAGAAGGTTCACAACGTTGCTACCATGCATCATCTATTACTCGTCCATTCCCTTTTCGATTTATTTTATAATCCCTTCTATTTACCTGTACCACTGATGTTCCCACATTTTTAGTTGCTCGTCGTTACAAGTATACCATCACTTGCCCCTTAAGCTTGATACAGAATAGTTTACTGCAATAATTTTATTCCTTTACGTAAATTCTCGTACTATCCATCAAGTACGCTCAACATCCGAATGAACAACTAATATCAATCGTCACTCTGCCTGGTAGAAATGTATAGGGGATTCATGCTTCCTAAGAATAATCATGTCAGAGTATTCATCCATTTATTTCATTCTATGTAATATCAACTCCATTACTCGAACAAACTCATAGTTATCAACACACTTACTATTCCCATTTCATCACAGGATTTAACCTCCTCTCGGGAAACTAGCACCCCGAGTTCCAGAAGTATTGGCTCGATTGCCATGGCCACTCGGTTGCTGCCTTTGTGGGCTCGGTATGGATTGGCTCTCCGCCAATAAAGTCTTGGTTAAATGTCAATAACGGATTGCTATTTTACCTTCTTCTGATGTGGAGAAATTCGATGTGCAAGGTTGTCGCGACCGGGATCGTGACGGCACGGCCGACCCTCAAAACGATTTTTGAAAATGATGAACAGGGAGTCGCCACCAATATTTTTAGGATAAAATACCGGGAAAACCTTTAATTAAAGCATTGGTCAAAAAAATGAGATTCCAGATCCGGGAGTCTAATTACAGGTGAGGAAGGTATTAGCACCTCACAGCTGTCCGTTATAAAAACGGTTACCTCAATTTAATAGCACGTATTATAATTAACCCAAAAAAAAATTATTTTAACTTTTCCATGAAAAGAAAATATACGAGACGACAAAATATATAAAAATAAACAGAAATAAACACGGAATATTTACATGAGATTAACAGGACGTCTCGTCCGAATTAAACTCGCTCCACCCTTTTTAAAAAAAATGAGATTAACAGGACGTCTCGTCCAAATTAAACTCGCTCCTCTTTTTTTAAAATAAAAAGAATAAAGAATAAAAGAAATAAAAATTGCAATAATAATGATAATAACAATAGTCACACCTTTTATGCTAATTTAAATAGAATGTGTGAAGCACTCATTTTATTAATATTTATCAATCAATAAAGATTAATTGATAATTGAAAAGGAAGACAAAATCACCGAATAATAATTAATTTAGCAAAAAATAAAAATAAATACAAGCAATAAAAAAAAGATAAGAGTAGGACCGGTGTAGTGAAAGTGGAGTTGGATGGTGTTATGGGCTTGAGGTCCTGGACAGAGAGGAAAAGAGGGATTTTTTAAGAAATGATGTGGTTTTTTAGTGGAGGGGGACGGTGTTTGGATAAGGAAACAAGGGCAGTGAGATGTTGAGTGAGGAGAGAAGGGGACGGTGTGGGGGAGAGTAGAGGGCTGTATGGTTTTGGGTGAAGAGAGAGAGAGCCGTGTGGTATATATATGGGTTGGAAGGAGAGGGGAAGCAGTATGGTGAGGGCTGCGTAGAGAAAGATGGGCTATTGGTGTACGGTGTTGTGGAGAGAGGGAGCTGGATAATGAGGGGAGGAAGGGGACAGAATGAGGTGAGGTGATGGAGAGTACGGTTTGGGGCGGTGTGGAGTAAGACAGCGTGGGCGGTGTTGAGGACGGTATATAGAGGGTGTTGAGGAAGGTGTTGGGCGGTGTGTGGGGCGGACAGTGAGAGGGCGGTGTGGAGAACGGACTGGGAAGGAGGCTTGGGCGGTGTATGGGGCGAGTGGAGGACGGACTGGGAAGGAGGTCTTAAGGACGGTGTGGGGGTGAGTGGAGGACGGACTGGGAAGGAGGTCTTAAGGACGGTGTGGGGGTGAGTGGAGGACGGACTGGGAAGGAGGCTTGGGCGGTGTGTGGGGCGAGTGGAGGACGGTGTGGAGAACGGACTGGGAAGGAGGCTTGGGCGGTGTGTGGGGCGAGTGGAGGACGGACTGGGAAGGAGGTCTTAAGGACGGTGTGGGGGTGAGTGGAGGACGGACTGGGAAGGAGGTCTTAAGGACGGTGTGTGGGACGAGTGGAGGAGTTTGTGAGGTCGATTGTGAGACAGGGAGGGGCGGTGTTGAGTGAGCTGTGAGGACGGTTGTGAGGATGAGGGAGAAAGCTTTTTTCTTTCTCTTTCAATGAATCTTCCAGGGATCCCTCTTCTTCCTTCGCTTGCTGTATTTATAGAACATTTGAGGAGCATGATGATTGCTTGAACAGACCTGTGACCAGCCTGGCTGCCAATTGGTGAGGATTTTTTTTAATATTTCCACATTGTCTTGTTGCCAGCCGCCCCACGAGATTGTCAAACAACTTGCATGGTGGTGTTGGAAACAGCCTGGATCTTTGACAATTAAGGAAAATGAAGGCTGGTGGCAATTCTTTATCACTTTCCACCTTGTCTTATTGCCAACTACCCTCTGTAATTCAAGGAAGCACTTGGATAGTGGACATCCAACTCAGCAAGATGAAAATCCGAGAGAAAGTGACGAAAACCCGAGTGAGGAAGACAGAATTCCGAGTGAAATGACTCGAATCAGCTTCTCAATCGGTATTTATCCATATTGGGAGTGAGTTCCGAGTGGAATGAAGCATTTCCAATGGTAAACCGAGCGAAAACACACCTTTCCGAGTGAGAATTGCTCGGTATGAGGTTGCTGTGAGACACTCAGTCGGAGCCGAGTGGAAAATGACTCGGAACCGACTGAAATGGTTGCAATGGGCTCGGTAATTGGCTTGAGGAGGGCTAACTAGCTGAATTGCCAGTCGGTTCCGAGTGAGCATTGGTTCAGACTTGAGTGAGAGTGGTCATTTGGGAGTCGGATATGATTGGAGATTGACCCAGAACCGACTGGAAAATGTCACTCAAAAACCGATCGAATATTGCCTCAGAACTGATTAAAAATGACTCAGAATGATGACTCGGAACTTGGTAATAATTGACTTGGAATCCAGGTGAGAATGGTGAGCCAGCTTTGGGTGAAAATTGGTGGCTCGGGTTTGGTGAAAACGAGCTCAGTGATATTTAAATATGGCTCGGAAATAAGTGGAATGGAAGGTGATGGCTCGGGGCCGACTGAAAAGGGAAGGGACTCGGTGCAGACTGGAAATACCTCACTCGGTTCTGAGTGGATAACCTTTACTTGGTACCGATTGAAGAACATCACTCGGAATGCTCCTTCTTCCCTCGGTTTCGAGTGGATTTTTACTCGGAATTTCTTTCAGTCGTCCCTTATTTCATCCACTTGAAAATCTGACCTTTTTACTTATTTTCCAATCGGTAATTGGCTTTCATTCGTCACTCAGGAATGGTTTTCACTCGGCAATCAGGTATTTGATGCATTTTCTTAGAAGCTTTTCACAAGTCCGAATCTTGATTTGCTCGGAAACACATCCAAGTCACTCGGAGTCGGCCTCATGCTTCAATCAGAATCAAAAACTTAGTCTTCATCAATCGGCATCGTCTTTCTTTGCACTCGGAAATTAGAAGTTCGGCCATTTGCACTCGGAAATTGCGTTCTTATTACTCAGAATTTGGAAGCTTGGCATTTTCACTCGGAATCTGCCTGTTTTTTCGATCAGAACATGGAAATTGGACGTTTGTCACTCGGAAACTGTCTCCTTTCCACTCAGAGGTTGGAATTTCACTGTTTTTCACTCGGATTCTGGTCTTCTTTCCACTCAGAGGTTGGAATTTGGCTTCTGCACTCGGGTCCAGCCCTCTTTGTGTCCTTCCTTGACACTTGAGGCCCACTTGGTGGCTCCTTCACTCGGAAATGATCATTCCGAATCCTTTCACTCGGAAATGATCATTTCCGAGTCAGAGTTTTTATTTTATTTTATTTTATTTTATTTTATTTTTATTTTTATTTTTTTTATTTTATTTTTATTTTTTTTATTTTTATTTTTTTGTGAATTCCCTATTTCCTGGTGAAAATTGTCTGGAACGAAATAGGTGTTCACAGATGCCCCTCTTTACTTCTTTTTCATGAGGAAAAAGCATGAAGTTTCTTCTTGCCTTTTTTGAAATGAAAAGGGAGTAAAGACGTGAACACCATTGGAAAAGTAGAAAGTGAAGGTGTTACTTCTCGGTTAACAGGAATGATGAGGATGTTGTCTCTAGGTTAACAGCAAATGTGAGGGTGAGGGTGTTGCCTCTCGGAAAAGTAAAAGGTGAGGGTGTTGCCTCTCGATTGACTGGAAAGGTAAAAGGATAAGGGTGTTGTCTTTCGGTTGATTGAAAAAGTAAAAGGATGAGGGTGTTGCCTCTCGATTGACTGGAAAAGTAAAAGGATGAGGGTGTTGCACCTCGATTGACTAGAAAAGTAAAAGGATGAGGGTGTTGCCTCTCGGTTGACTGAAAAAGTAAAAGGATGAGGGTGTTGCCTCTCGGTTGACTGAAAAAGTAAAAGGATGAGGGTGTTGCCTCTCGGTTGACTGAAAAAGTAAAAGGATGAGGGTGTTGCCTCTCGGTTGACTGAAAAAGTAAAAGGATGAGGGTGTTGCCTCTCGGTTGACTGAAAAAGTAAAAGGATGAGGGTGTTGCCTCTCGGTTGACTGAAAAAGTAAAAGGATGAGGGTGTTGCCTCTCGGTTAACATGACTGAGGCCCTGGATTGAAAGGGAATAAATCTGGGGGTAATGCCCTGGTTTGGGGTAGTCTGAAAGAATTCTTGGGGTGTTGCCTTTTGTCTAAAGGGAAACCTGGGGTGATGCCCCTGTTGGAATTGTTTAGGAAGTGTAACTCCACTGGGGAAGGATTTGGTTAGCACTTTCCTGGTATCCTTCATGGTTCCACTAGGGAAGTATTAGGTGAGTTGGGACAGAGTAATCTGGGGGTTGTTGGGGAAACTGTCTTTCTAAGGAAAGAGAATGAAATCTGGGGAGATGCCCCAGTTTGATATGACTGGAAGGTTGTTGGGGGAAAGCCCCCTTGAAAGAAATCTGGGGAGATGCCCCAGTTTGACATAACTGAAGGTTGTTGGGGGACTGCCCCCTTGAAAGAAATCTGGGGAGATGCCCCAGTTTGACATAACTGAAGGTCGTTGGGGGACTGCCACCCTTGAAAGAAATCTGGGGAGATGCCCTAGTTTGACCTTTTTAGTGAGAGGAGTATGATGGATGCTAGTTTGGTAATGGTGAGCTCACTGGGGAAAGACAAGTCCTCTTAATCCTGATCAAAGAAACATCCCGGTTGAGGGAACTGATCCCATTTTTATGGAACTCCTTGGGAGAGATCTTCAGTCTATAGGTCTCGCTGAGAGAAAACTTTGGCGAATACCTGTTTTTGGATGATGGATTTGGCGTCCCGCTGACAAAAGAATGAGTTAGTATAAAAAGACATTACGGGTAAATTTTCCTTGGCGACTGGCTCTTTAAGATAACTCATGGATGAAACAGAAACATCCTCCGACTTTTGGCGAGAGTACATTTCATCCCCCATAACTTTATGCTCTGTTGTTTCCAATTTCAAAAAATTTTAGGCGAAAACTTGTTTATTCATAAAAATGAACACATGTGGGATGAAGGGAGATTTTATTTATAAACATCAGATATGTACAGCGATGAAAATAATATTAAACACAGCGATGTGACAAGGTATGTAAAGAATTGAAGGCAAATAAAAAGGAAAAGGCTCATATATCCTCCGCGAACAATGAGAAACTTGATCCCATATCATGACTTTGTGTTCGTCCTTTGATTTTGCTTCTGAGGGCGTAATTTGACAATGACCTAATACCCGTTTTGAGCTCCTTTGACTTTGGTTTGAAGGGCTTATGTTGTGGAGTCGAATTTGTAGAACCGCCTTTTTAGGTTTTCGGCTCATCTTGCTGCTCTAACTTTTGCCTAGGTCGCCTTTTTCAGGTTTTCAACCTAGCGAGCTTTTTTTTTTTATTATTATTATGCAAAGTATCTTTTCACTGCATCGGTATTGACAGGCATTGGCAGGTCGTCTCCATCCATATTGGTGAGTATGAGGGCTCCTCCGGAGAAAGCCTTCTTTATAACATATGGTCCCTCATAATTAGGTGCCCATTTCCCTCGGACATCCCTTTGAATTGGCAAAATCTTCTTGAGGACCAAATCACCCTCTTGGAATTGTCGGGGACGTACTTTCTTTTCGTATGCCCGCTTCATACGTCTTTGATACAATTGTCCCTGGCAAAGGGCAGTTAATCTCTTCCCGTCAATTAGATTCAATTGGTCATATTTGGCCTGGACCCTTTCAGCCTCTTGCAATTTAGCCTCCATGATCACCCTAAGGGATGGAATTTCCACTTCGAATGGTAGTACAGCTTCCATTCCGTAAACCAAAGAAAATGGGGTTGCCCTAGTTGAGGTTCGTACCGAGGTTCGGTATCCATGTAGTGCGAAAGGGAGCATTTCATGCCAGTCTTTGTAGGTTACTACCATCTTTTGCACTATCCTCTTTATATTTTTGTTGGCTGCCTCAACTGCTCCATTCATTTTCAGACGGTATGGAGAGGAGTTGTGATGGGAGATTTTAAAACTCTCACAAAGCTCCTTCATCATTTTGTTGTTTAAATTTGTACCATTGTCCGTGATGATTTGGTTTGGTAGGCCATACCGGCATATCAGTTCACGCTTGACGAATTTGACCACAACATTTTTCGTCACATTGGCGTATGAAGCTGCTTCTACCCACTTGGTGAAATAATCGATAGCAACCAAAATGAAACGATGACCATTCGAGGCTTTTGGTTCAATGGGCCCAATTACATCCATACCCCACATTGAAAAAGGCCATGGTGCTGACAAGACATTTAGGGATGAGGGAGGAGCATGAATGTGATCAGCATAAATCTGACATTTATGACACCTCCGTACGTAAGCAAAACAATCGGCTTCCATAGTCATCCAATAATATCCAGCTCTCAGTATTTTTCTTGACATAGCATGCCCATTTGTATGAGTTCCGAAAGATCCTTCGTGGATATCTTTCATGATCTGGTTTGCTTCAACGGTATCAACACACCGGAGGAGAATGGAATCATAATTCCTCTTGTAAAGCACGTTACCACTCAATAGGTATCCCATGGCTAGCCTTCTCAAAGTTCATTTGTCATTGTCCGTGATACCTTCAGGGTATTCTTGGCATTGGAGGTATCTTTTGATGTCATGATACCAGGGCTTGCCATTTGGTTCTTCTTCTATGGCCTGGCAATAGGCAGGTTCTTGCTGTTTCTTTACCTCAATGAGAGGCACTTCGTAATCATTGCTGACCTCGAACATAGCAGCTAGAGTGGCTAAAGCATCTGCCATTTAGTTGTCCTCCGGTGAAACATGATGGAAGGTAACTTCATCGAACCTTTTGATCATCTCTTTGATATGAGCATGATAGGGAACTAGTTTATTATCTCTAGTCTCCCATTCATCCTTTAGTTGTTGGATAACTAAAGCAGAATCTCCATAAACCTCCAGAACCTTTATTCCCACATTTAGAGCCGCTTGTATTCCTAGAGAACATGCTTCATATTCCGCAATATTATTGGTGCAGTTAAAACATAGCCGAGCGTAAATAGGGATGAATTCCTTATCAGGTGAGATTAAAATAACCCCAATTCCATGTCCTAGTGCATTGGATGCTCCATCGAATCTCATGATCCATCTGGTTTCCAGGTCATCTTCTTCTTTGGAAAGAGCCAAGATATCCTCATCTGGGAAATCATGTCGCATTGGTTGATAAGCTTCAATGGGTTGGTATGCCAAGTAATCTGCCAGCGCACTCCCTTTAATTGCCTTTTGGGTGACATATGTTATGTCATATTCCGTCAGTAACGCCTGCCAACGGGCAATCCTTCCAGTCAAAGCGGGTTTTTCAAAGATATACTTGATGGGATCCATCTTAGACACCAGCCAAGTAGTATGATTAAGCATGTATTGCCGTAAGCGTCGGGCAGCCCAAGCCAATGCACAACACGTTCTTTCAAGAGACGAATACCTCATCTCACATTCGGTAAATCTCTTGCTCAAGTAGTAGATGGCGCATTCCTTTCTTCCAGTCTCATCATGTTGACCCAATACACATCCCATGGATTCATTCAACACAGTCAGGTATAGGATTAATGGTCTCCCATGAACGGGTGGCACCAAGACTGGTGGCTCTAATAAGTACTGTTTTATTTTTTCAAATGCAATCTGGCAATCCTCATTCCACTGTCCAGGCTGATTCTTGCGAAGCAACTTGAAAATTGGCTCACAAGTTGCCGTCATTTGGGAAATGAATCGGGCGATGTAATTCAATCTTCCCAAGAATCCTCGGACTTCTTTTTCAGTACGAGGAGGAGGCATTTCCAGAATTGCCTTGACTTTGTCAGGATCAACTTCTATCCCCTTCTCATTCACAATGAACCCTAACAATTTGCCGGATCTTGCGCCAAAAGTGCACTTGGCGGGATTCAATCTAAGCTTGAATTTCCTCAACCTTTCGAAAAGTTTTCTCAGGTCAGCAATATGCTCCTCCTCAGACCTGGACTTGGCAATTATGTCATCCACATAGACCTCTATTTCCTTGTGCATCATGTCATGGAAGAGAGTCACCATTGCCCTTTGATAGGTGGCTCCTGCATTCTTTAATCCGAAGGACATTACTTTGTAACAAAAGGTGCCCCACAGAGTGATGAACGTGGTCTTTTCCATATCTTCTGGTGCCATCTTGATCTGGTTATATCCCGAAAATCCATCCATAAATGAGAAGATGGAATGCCGAGCTGTGTTATCAACCAATACGTCAATCTAAGGTAAAGGAAAATCATCCTTAGGACTCTCCCGATTCAAATCTCGGTAGTCCACACACATCCTTACTCTCCCATCTTTCTTTGGAACGGGAACTATATTAGCTACCCATTGCGGATACTTAGCTACGGCTAAGAAACCAGCGTCAAATTGTTTCTTGACTTCTTCTTTGATCTTAAGAAGCATTTCTGGTTTCATTCGTCGTAACTTTTGCTTGATCGGTGGACATTCCGGCTTTAAAGGCAGCTTGTGTTCCACAATGTTATTATCCAGACCTGGCATATCTTGATACGACCATGCAAAAATGTCTCAAAATTCCCGGAGTAGTCTAATCAATTCACTCTGCCGTTGTTTGCTCAAGAGGGTGCCTATCTTGACTTCTTTATTTTCTCCTTCATCTCCCAGGTTAATGGTCTCAATCTTTTCCTGATGAGGTTGAATTTCTTTATCTTCTTATTCCATTAACTTTGTCAACTCGAGTGAAGGTTCAAAGTCTTCCTCACTATCCCCATAGGTATAATCATTTGGATTATCAGAGTCATGAAATAGAACTGAGTTTTCATTGCTCTTAGAAGAATCGCTTTCAGATCTGCATTTAGTGTTATATCATAATGAATGAAAACAAAGAAAGGCAATGCAAATGGAAGGTTTAAAAGAGAGAGTTTGAACAAAGATGAGGTATGAAATCAGACTGCATTCATTTAATTTAATAAACAAACAAGTTTTTTCCTTTATTACAAAACAGATCCTAAAGCCTTAGGCATAGCAAGAGGATCGACAAGTTTTGAAAACAACAATTACTTTGGCTGAGGATTGATAGTTATGGGGAACTCCATGATTTCCCAGTTGTCCAGTTCTTGACCGGGTAAGCAAGCGTGCACTAATTCCACATCATGGTTGTGTCCGTCTCCAACCATAGCCACCTGACCCGGATATATAATCCCGGCGCTTCTGAAGCTTTGATAGAGGTCACAGATAGGGATTCTAGCAGTATCAAACTTTTGACCGGTAAGACGAGCGATCCTTCTCTCCCTTCTTTCTTCTCCCATCCTTTTTCTATCAGCTGCCGTAGGCTTGTATCCCAGACCATACCTATCCCTATTTTCTGGGAGACATATAGGTTGGGTTCTCCCTTCCAATTCTCGTCCTAACCCCTTTCCCAGCTTGTATCCTTCTCTCAACATTGTCTTTACAACCATCAGAGGCACGTTTGGGAAGGATTTCTTTGTAATGCTCGTTGCATTGGCCACCTCTAAAGCCTGAAATGAGGTTTCAAGGGCTTCCTCAGTCGCTTCAATGTATGGGGTGTTGGCAGGCTTACTAACCAACAAGTCTTCTTCTCCAGAGACAATCACCAACTTGTTGTCAATGATGAACTTCAACTTTTGATGTAGAGTAGAAGGAACTACCCCAACTGAATGGATCCACGGCCGTCCCAGCAAACAACTGTATACGGGCATAATATCCATGACTTGAAAAAGGATTTGAAAGGTGCATGGCCCAACTTGTATAGGCAATTCAATTTCTCCCATGACTTCCTGGCGAGTTTCGTTAAAAGCCCGGACTACCATGGAACTGGGTCTCATATGGGTCCCATCAAAAGGCAATTTTGCCAACGTAGATTTTGGCATTACATTCAAGGATGATCCATTGTCAACCAGCACCTTCGCCATGATATGATCTTGACATTTTACGGAGATATAAAGGGCTTTGTTGTGCCCTCTTCCTTCCGCTGGTGTCTCATCATCCGTAAAAGTTAGATAGTTGTTGGCCACAATGTGTCCCACTATGCCCTCGAATTTATCTACCGGCAAATCATGTTTCACATGTGCCTCACTCAAAACTTTCATCAGCGTGTTTCGGTGTGGTTCAGAACTCATTAGTAAGGACAACAGAGAAATTTTTGTCGGGGTGTGGTTTAGTTGGTCCAACACCTGGTAGTCACTATGACGAATGAATCTAAGAAACTCTTGGGCTTCCTCTTCAGTTACTACCTTCTTTGCTTCACCGGAGGATTCTCCCTTCCCATTCCCTGTGGCTTTGTCAACTTTTGGTTCTGGGGAAGCATACACTCTTCCACTTCGGGTGACACCCCCGATTCTGGCAATATTCGTGACAAGGGATGATGGAGTAGGCTCAACGGCCTCAGAACTGGTAACGATCACATCAGTACCATACTTCCATGGTACAGCTCGCGAATCATTGTAAGGGAATGGGGTTGGAGTGTTTACCGTGATGACAGTTTTAACAGGGGTTGAAGCCACAGGTGCATTTTTATTGTAAAATATGACTAGAGGTTTTGGAGCTCGAACTCGGCCTTGCTCTTGTATCATATTTATTATGTCTCCACGATGCCGGCAAACTTCTATGACGTGACTGTCCATAAATCCCTGAAGGGTTTTCTGGAAGTCTCTTCGCTTTGCGGACAGGAGGTCATTGCACTCTTTATCCCATGATCCTTTTATCAATCCCATCTTAAGCATATGGGAATGAATGGTTTCCAACGGCATTTGGATGTCCTGAACTTTGGAAATACATTCCTCATCTTTTTCCACAGCGTTAACGCCTGGTCTCCCATGGTTAGGCAAAGGATTGGTGGTCACATTCGGGCTTCCTTCCTTGAAGCTTATCCAATCAGCTCTGATTAAATCTCTTACCTTAAACTTTAATGCCAGGCAATTTTCGGTGGAATGTCCCGGTGCACCGGCATGGTAATCACATCGCGCATTTGGGTCATACCCTCTAGGATAAGGTAGTTGAAGTGGTTTTAAAGGACAAGGTGCCACTAAGGTGTTTTCAATAAGATGGGGAGAAGCTCTGTGTAGGTCATGGGAATTGGATCAAATTGCACTTGAGTGCGGTCATCATTCTGTCTCCTCATGTTTGGATTTGGTGGGTTTATTTGGGGTGGTTGATATGGTGTTTGTGGTGGTGCGGGTGGTCGCATGACAGGTGGTCGAAAATGCGATGGGTTTGGATTTGGAATCGCAGCTACATATGGGTGTGGTGTGTTATGGTAAGTTGACGGAAAGGTGACGGGAGTAGGTGGTCTGAGCTGGTTCCTTCTTTGGTTGTGAGAGACCAGGTTAGTCTCTCCCTCTCTTCTTTTTCCTTCTCCAAAAAAAGGTTTTCTTGCTATCCTAGCCCCAGATGGGCTACGAGTAATCTTCCCCGTTCTCAAGCCATTCTCTATTCTTTCTCCGATAGTGACGATGTTGGAGAAGTGGGAGGAAATGCTTCCAATCATCTTGTCATAGAAAGGTGACTGGAGTGTATCAATAAATGTGGAAATCACCTCTTTTTCTGATAGAGGTGGATCACTTGTGCTGCTACTTCTCGCCACCTTTGGGCATATTCTTTAAACGTCTCATTATCTTTCTTGGCCATGTTTTGCAACTGTACTCTATCTGGCGCCATATCCAGATTATACTTGTACTGTTGCATGAAAGCATCTGCCAGATCTTCCCAACAACGTATATGAGATCGTTCAAGGTGGTTGTACCAGGTAAGAGGTGCTCCCGCCAAACTATCCTGGAAACAATGAATGAGCAAAGGGTCATTAGAAGCATGAGAGGCCATCTTCCGACAGTACATGGTTAGATGGTTCTTTGGACAGGTTAGCCCCCGATATTTGTCAAACTCTGGCATTTTGAATTTGGGGGGAATGACAACATCAGGAATCAGACAGAGTTGTGCAGCACTGCCCATTCCAAACCTGTTTGTTCTCTCCATTTCTCGGAATCGCCTTTCCAGGAATTCTAGTCTTCCCTCCTGGGTAGTAGCAGCAGTATTTGGACCCGCAGTGGCATGATGACTGGTATCCCTAACTGGTTGGTCGACATATGCCGGGTTTGCATTAGGCATTGAGATGTGGGGTCTGGCTGTCGTCTGGGTAGCTTGTGGTTGTGTAACTTGTGCAAGGATTGGATTTCCTTGAGGGTCTCAGACGGGCGGGACACTTGGTTGGGCCGTATGTAAAATCGCCTCTTGATAATCAGGTTCTTCTTGAAACGGTGGGAAATAACCTTGTGGCAATCCGTAAGGTATGACATTACCTTCTGCATCTACAAAGATGGGTTGCTGAGCTTCAGCAGTGTTTGGTTTCCTAACATGAATGGTTAGGGAGGCGCAGCTGGGTTTGAACTTGGTCCCCCGGTGGGACCCTGAGTGGACGGTCGTTGTCTAGTGTCTTCAACTCCTGCTGAAGAATCCCCTTCTGTGACCCTTCTCTCAAGAAGTTTGGCCATTTCAGCCATTTGCTCTTTCAGTTGATTGACTTCAGCTCTCAAACTCTCATTTTCTTGTTCTATTTCAGCCATGAGTCTGGTATTAAGCCGAGTCGCGTAAGGATGTTTACCCGTTATTTCTGGGAA
This sequence comes from Clitoria ternatea, assembly GCA_037962975.1. Classification (NCBI taxonomy): domain Eukaryota; kingdom Viridiplantae; phylum Streptophyta; class Magnoliopsida; order Fabales; family Fabaceae; genus Clitoria; species Clitoria ternatea. The sequence goes on from CM075670.1 coordinate 139,191,506, forward strand.
GTCAACAAGAAATTGTTAAAAAGAAAGTAAAAAAAACAGCAAAAGAAAAACAAATGATACGTGAAGCAATCGCGAAATTCAGCCAGTATCTTTCGACTTTTTTCAGAACTTCATTCAAAAGTGATGATTGGAAATTAACATGAGGTAGTTGTGGGGACATGAAGAAACCCCTTTTTTCGGAATACATTACTGCTGCCAGCCTACTTTTATGCAGAAAAAGTAAATCAGCCATTCCTAGCTCGGGCAATCATGTCCCTCATTTTACAAATCCTTTCTCTACAATAATCAAGGAAGGTCACAATTTCTCTTGGAGTGTTAAGAGGATTAACCATCCCCTCAGCTTGCTTGAGTAGGAGCGGGAGGTCTTCCAGAACTCCATTAGCCAAATATGCCAAGTGGGCAAAGCGATTCATCCATGAATGAATATCTTTATTTTGCTGTGTTAGTTCATCTTTCAAAACACGGATAGCTTCTCCACATTCTCGTTCAGCATCTATCATGCGCTGTCGCTCACCATTTATCTCATGCTGGTAAGCTTCTACCATCTCATCAAGCTGATGCTCTAATCGGCAAACTTGTAATTGCAGAAGTTCTTTCTGTACCAAGACATTTTGCTCGCGCTCTTTGGCTCTTGCCAACATGTCCCTTAGAAGCTGCTTATTAGTCAACATGGTATCTCTTTGCTTGTTCTTCGCTTTTAGTTGAGCATTAGCCGTTCGGAGGCATTGGCTTTTTTTCCTCAGGTAGTCCCTTTCAATTTTTCTTTTCTTTCCAATCTTCCTGATGGTTTGTTTGCTTTCTAAATTCTCCCTTTTCTGAAGGGCACATTCTTGCTGAGATATCAGCAATTCTTTTTCCAATTCCTCATTTTTGGCGGTTAGCTCTTTTATTTTGGCTCTCATTGCCTCTTCTTCAAGGGTAGGAGAGGTAACATGTGCGCCTGTCGGGAGATAGGAGGGACTTTTGAAAGGTAGCTTGACAATGGAAACTCTGTTTAAGACCCATTGGTAGTACTCTTCCTTCACGGTGTGGCTTCGACTTCCTAATTCTTTCCCTTGTTTGTGGACTTTCTTCCATGCATTTGCTATATCCCGAATGACAGACGTGCAATCCCCCTCTGAGAAATAAACGATGAGAGAAGTAAGGGATTCTCCATCGGGTAATCCAAGTAAGGGATAGGCTAGCTGACGTTTGGCTATGACAGGGTTGTAATTGATACACCCCTGAGTACCCATGAGAGGAACATTCGGGTAGTTTCCACAATGGTGAATTATGGTGTCAACCTTCAACCATTGCGGGTACCACCTCACTTTATCAGCTGTGAGCCCTACCAGGTGATTGGCCTATTCACGCCTATTCTTCGCTACTAACTGACATAACTTCAGATCTGAAATTGGACATTCAATTTTGCTGACTTGATGGAAGACATGTGATGTAAGCCATGCATATAGAGCAGGTAAACAGCAAATGATTCTCTTTCCACCTCGTGTACAACAGAAGTCCATGGTGCAGTATATATTTGCCAATATAGCAGTGACAGGATTTTCAGACTTGAACCTATGGGCAAGGAAAACGCCAATAGCATCATAGTCCACATAATTGTCGATATTAGGAAACAAGATAACTCCATAAATGGTGAGAGCTAGAGTATCCATGAAGGCTTCCCAATCTCTTTTCTCAGCTAGCAAGTGCATGTGCTTTTCAAAATACTCTCGATCAAATCCCAGGATCTGATTTCTATTCAGTTGCGCACTCCTTAACACTTTCGGGTGAATCTTTAGGACATTAGCAACAGTAACAATATTTGCTTGATGTCCAAGATGACGGTAAGGTATTTGTCCTTCTAATGGCATCCCCAGAATTTGTTCAAACTCTTCAACTGACGGAGCTAATTGGAAGTCCCGGAAGGTAAAACAATGGAGAGGTGGATCATAGAATTGAGTCAAAGCGGTAATTGCCTCGACTTGTACTTCCACTTCTAGCAGTTTTAGGATCCTCCCATATTTCCTTGAGAAAACCATCTTCTGATTCATGTCCAATTTCTTCCCTAATGCTTGTAGACTGGTTGTATCAACTTTCCTAACCTTAACATGCAGTAATCTTTTCAACTCGGGTACATTTCCACCACAACTATCTGACCTCATGTTAATTTCCATATTTCACTCAAAGATACTGGCCAAGCCCTTAATAGCTTCCTGTAGGGACATAAAGAAAAGAAAAATCAATCACTGACATGCTTTGCAAATTGATACTCCCCTAATAACTTTCTTGAAAACATTTTGGGATTTAGGGAAGTTACAATTTGTCGAAACTTGCAATAAATCAAGGATCACACGAGCTATGAATTTTCTGATTATTTTTTCTTCTTTTTTTTTCTTTTTTTTTAGAAAGTTCATAACTCCAGATCCTAAGACTTAAGCAAATATAAAAGGAAAGGTCCACTTGCCCATTAGAGGATCACAGGTTGAAAATAGGTCATTCTTTGAAAAAGTAATCCTCTAAACAGGCAAGCGGTCCATTAGTTTGGATTAGAAGAGAAAACGAGAATGAGAAAAGGTATAAGTAAAGTTTGCCTCTTGGTGCCTTAAGTCGGGTTTTTCTGAAGATGCCTTAATGGTTCTAAGGTTTATTTATCAGTGATGTCTCACATTGGTGGTTTATTCTAAAATTTCTAAAGGTCACTAGAGCCAAGATCCTACTCATGATGTTGGCCACAAATAGCAGGAAGTCTACTAAGTGTGGGCACCACGAATAAGTCGAACTCTAGCTGAGATTCTCACAGTAACCAGATAGGAAGTACATCCCAAATGGCTCCGCTATCAATCTCCCCTAATCTTAAGTTTTATTTGGGCCCGGGTATAGGGTCCCACTCAAAAGTGTGTGCAATTTGTGAGTGTAGTGTGTGAAAGAGGCATTCAATACCTGTACCTTACTCATCCTACACATAGAACAAACACAGAGCAACAAAATAAAGTCGACTACCCTAGGGTTCAATGATCACACATATATTTACAGAACATAAAGGATAAGATACAAATAAAACAGAGACCAAATAAAATAAAGGAAAAAGTCAAATAATTAATATGCTAATTAAAATATGCGCTATCAGATTGACTGGCTTGACTCTCTAAGTCCCCAGCGGAGTCGCCATCTGTCGCGACCGGGATCGCGACGGCACGGCCGACCCTCAAAACGATTTTTGAAAATGATGAACAGGGAGTCGCCACCAATATTTTTAGGATAAAATACCGGGAAAACCTTTAATTAAAGCATTGGTCAAAAAAATGAGATTCCAGATCCGGGAGTCTAATTACAGGTGAGGAAGGTATTAGCACCTCACAGCTGTCCGTTATAAAAACGGTTACCTCAATTTAATAGCGCGTATTATAATTAACCCAAAAAAAAATTATTTTAACTTTTCCATGAAAAGAAAATATGCGAGACGACAAAATATATAAAAATAAACAGAAATAAACACGGAATATTTACATGAGATTAACAGGACGTCTCATCCGAATTAAACTCGCTCCACCCTTTTTTAAAAAATGAGATTAACAGGACGTCTCATCCAAATTAAACTCGCTCCTCCTTTTTTAAAATAAAAAGAATAAAGAATAAAAGAAATAAAAATTGCAATAATAATGATAATAACAATAGTCACACCTTTTATGCTAATTTAAATAGAATGTGTGAAGCACTCATTTTATTAATATTTATCAATCAATAAAGATTAATTGATAATTGAAAAGGAAGACAAAATCACCGAATAATAATTAATTTAGCAAAAAATAAAAATAAATACAAGCAATAAAAAAAAAGATAAGAGTAGGACCGGTGTAGTGAAAGTGGAGTTGGATGGTGTTATGGGCTTGAGGTCCTGGACAGAGAGGAAAAGAGGGATTTTTTAAGAAATGATGTGGTTTTTTAGTGGAGGGGGACGGTGTTTGGATAAGGAAACAAGGGCAGTGAGATGTTGAGTGAGGAGAGAAGGGGACGGTGTGGGGGAGAGTAGAGGGCTGTATGGTTTTGGGTGAAGAGAGAGAGAGCCGTGTGGTATATATGTGGGTTGGAAGGAGAGGGGAAGCAGTATGGTGAGGGCTGCGTAGAGAAAGATGGGCTATTGGTGTACGGTGTTGTGGAGAGAGGGAGCTGGATAGTGAGGGGAGGAAGGGGACAGAATGAGGTGAGGTGATGGAGAGTACGATTTGGGGCGGTGTGGAGTAAGACAGCGTGGGCGGTGTTGAGGACGGTATTTAGAGGGTGTTGAGGAAGGTGTTGGGCGGTGTGTGGGGCGGACAGTGAGAGGGAGGTGTGGAGAACGGACTGGGAAGGAGGCTTGGGCGGTGTGTGGGGCGAGTGGAGGACGGACTGGGAAGGAGGTCTTAAGGACGGTGTGGGGGTGAGTGGAGGACGGACTGGGAAGGAGGTCTTAAGGACGGTGTGGGGGTGAGTGGAGGACGGACTGGGAAGGAGGCTTGGGCGGTGTGTGGGGCGAGTGGAGGACGGACTGGGAAGGAGGCTTGGGCGGTGTGTGGGGCGAGTGGAGGACGGACTGGGAAGGAGGTCTTAAGGACGGTGTGGGGGTGAGTGGAGGACGGACTGGGAAGGAGGTCTTAAGGACGGTGTGTGGGACGAGTGGAGGAGTTTGTGAGGTCGATTGTGAGACAGGGAGGGGCGGTGTTGAGTGAGCTGTGAGGACGGTTGTGAGGATGAGGGAGAAAGCTTTTTTCTTTCTCTTTCAATGAATCTTCCAGGGATCCCTCTTCTTCCTTCGCTTGCTGTATTTATAGAACATTTGAGGAGCATGATGATTGCTTGAACAGACCCGTGACCAGCCTGGCTGCCAATTGGTGAAGATTTTTTTAATATTTCCACATTGTCTTGTTGCCAGCCGCCCCACGAGATTGTCAAACAACTTGCATGGTGGTGTTGGAAACAGCCTGGATCTTTGACAATTAAGGAAAATGAAGGCTGGTGGCAATTCTTTATCACTTTCCACCTTGTCTTATTGCCAACTACCCTCCGTAATTCAAGGAACCACTTGGATAGTGGACATCCAACTCAGCAAGATGAAAATCCGAGAGAAAGTGACGAAAACCCGAGTGAGGAAGACAGAATTCCGAGTGAAATGACTCGAATCAGCTTCTCAATCGGTATTTATCCATATTGGGAGTGAGTTCCGAGTGGAATGAAGCATTTCCAATGGTAAACCGAGCGAAAACACACCTTTCCGAGTGAGAATTGCTCGGTATGAGGTTGTTGTGAGACACTCAGTCGGAGCCGAGTGGAAAATGACTCGGAACCGACTGAAATGGTTGCAATGGGCTCGGTAATTGGCTTGAGGAGGGCTAACTAGCTGAATTGCCAGTCGGTTCCGAGTGAGCATTGGTTCGGACTTGAGTGAGAGTGGTCATTTGGGAGTCGGATATGATTAGAGATTAACCCAGAACTGACTGGAAAATGTCACTCAAAAACCAATCGAATATTGCCTCAGAACTGATTAAAAATGACTCAGAATGATAACTCGGAACTTGGTAATAATTGACTCGGAATCCGGGTGAGAATGGTGAGCCAGCTTTGGGTGAAAATTGGTGGCTCGGGTTTGGTGAAAACGAGCTCAGTGATATTTAAATATGGCTCGGAAATAAGTGGAATGGAAGGTGATGGCTCGGGGCCGACTGAAAAGGGAAGGGACTCGGTACAGACTGGAAATACCTCACTCGGTTCTGAGTGGATAACCTTTACTTGGTACCGATTGAAGAACATCACTCGGAATGCTCCTTCTTCCCTCGGTTTCGAATGGATTTTTACTCGGAATTTCTTTCAGTCGTCCCTTATTTCATCCACTTGAAAATCTGACCTTTTTACTTATTTTCCAATCGGTAATTGGCTTTCATTCGTCACTCAGGAATGGTTTTCACTCGGCAATCAGGTATTCGATGCATTTTCTTAGAAGCTTTTCACAAGTCTGAATCTTGATTTGCTCGGAAACACATCCAAGTCACTCGGAGTCGGCCTCATGCTTCAATCAGAATCAAAAACTTAGTCTTCATCAATCGGCATCGTCTTTCTTTGCACTCGGAAATTAGAAGTTCGGCCATTTGCACTCGGAAATTGCCTTCTTATTACTCAGAATTTGGAAGCTTGGCATTTTCACTCGGAATCTGCCTGTTTTTTCGATCAGAACATGGAAATTGGACGTTTGTCACTCGAAAGTTGTCTCCTTTCCACTCAGAGATTGGAATTTCACTGTTTTTCACTCGGATTCTGGTCTTCTTTCCACTCAGAGGTTGGAATTTGGCTTCTGCACTCGGGTCCAGCCCTCTTTGTGTCCTTCCTTGACACTTGAGGCCCACTTGGTGGCTCCTTCACTCGGAAATGATCATTCCGAATCCTTTCACTCGGAAATGATCATTTCCGAGTCAGAGTTTTTTATTTATTTATTTATTTATTATTATTATTTTTTTATTATTTTTTATTTTTATTTTTATTTATTTTTTTATTTTTTTTTATTTTTTTTATTTATTTATTTAATTTTTTTTTTGTGAATTCTCCATTTCCTGGTGAAAATTGTCTGGAACGAAATAGGTGTTCACAAAGGTATAACTCAACTTTGCATACTATTATCTCTTGCCGATAGGACAAATGGTCCCGATTCCTTAAATATTCCCATTGTATCTGAATTTCTGGATGTATTCCCTGACGAGGTATCTGGTTTACCTCCTCCACGCGAGGTGGAATTTTCTATCGATCTTAATCCAGGAGCGGAACCTATTTCCTGAGTGCCGTATCTAATGTCTCATATGGAATTAACAGAGTTGAAGAGACAGATCAAGAATTTATCCGCCCCAGTGTGTCTTCTTGGGGTGCACCTGTTTTATTGGTGAGAAAGAAGGATGTGAGTATGAGGTTATGTGTGGATTATCGATAACTTAACAAGTTGACCATTAAAAACCGATATCCCCTACCTCGCATTGACGATCTTTTGGACCAATTAGAGGATATCATTGTATTCTCAAAGATTGACCTACGTTCTGGATATCACTAAATTCGGGTGAAGACCGAAGATATTCCTAAAATTTCCTTCTGAACTCGATGTGGGCACTACGAGTGTGTAGTGATGCCTTTCGGTATGACGAATGCACCTCTGATTTTCATGGATTACATGAATCGCATTTTCCATGAGTATCTTGAAAAATTTTTGGTGGTGTTTATCGATGACATCCTTGTCTATTCCAAGAGTCATGAAGAATATGAAGAATATCTTCACCTTGTATTGGATGTCCTTTGAGAAAAGAAGTTGTATGCGAAGCTTTCCAAGTGTGAATTTTAGTTATCCGAGGTCCAATTTCTTGGACATGTTATCTCTAAAGACGGTGTGGCAGTTGACCCATCTAAGATTGAACCTATGTTGGCTTGGGGAAGACCGACGTCTGTGAGTGAGGGGAGAAGTTTTCTTGGTCTTGTCGGTTATTACCGGAGATTTATTGAAGGATTTTCCTAATTGGCTTTGCCTTTGACGAAGCTAACCCGTAAGAATCAACCATTTGTGTGGAGTATTGAGTGTGAAAGGAGTTTCCAAGAGTTGAAAGTTAGACTCACTACTGCTCCAGTGTTAGCGTTGCCGGACTTCACGGTGTACTGTGACGCTTCTAAGCCTGGTCTTGGTTGCGTGTTGATGCAAAAAGAACGTGTGATAGCTTATGCATCGAGACAGCTGCGACTGTATGAGGTTAACTACCCCACACATGATCTTGAATTAGCGGCGGTGGTGTTTGCCTTGAAGTTATGGCGGCACTATTTGTATGGCTCGAAGTTTGTGGTCTTTAGTGATCATAAGAGCCTCAAATACCTATTTAATTAGAAGAAGCTTAATATGCGTCAATAGAGATGCATGAAGTTTCTAACGGATTATGAGTTTGAGTTGAGGTATCATCTCGGAAAGGCAAATGTGGTTGTCGATGCCTTAAGTCAGAAATCGTTACATGTCTCCACTATAATGGTGAAGGAGATGGAGCTCATTGAGAAATTTCACAATTTGAACGTAGGTGTAGAAATATATACCCCGATAAAGATGTCACTTGAGTTGTTGACAGTAGCAAATGTATTCCTTGAGACCGTGAAGTTGCAACAATCGAAGGATGAATATTTGATTGAGATGAGAAGAACTCAAGAAAAAGGGAAGAACTTGTTCCTAGTGGAAGGCCGTGATGGCATTTGGCGGGTGAAAGGTCAGATTTATGTTCCATCTGGTGGTGATCTAAGGAGATTGGTACTTGAAGAAGCTCACAAGAGCATGTTGAGTATACATCTTGGTGCCATAAAAATGTATCAAGATCTGAAGAAGAATTTCTGGTGGCCCGGTATGAAGCGGGATATGGCTAATTGTGTAGCCTCTTGCATTATTTGCCAAAAGGTAAAGGTCGAGCATCAGAAACCATCTGGTTATCTGAGACCCCTTGATATTCCAGTATGGAAGTGGGACGACATCGCTATGGACTTTATTTCTGGACTACCGAGAACACGTAGTGGAAATGATGCTATATGGGTGATTGTAGATCGGTTAACAAAGTGTGCTCACTTCTTGCCCATGAACATAAAGAATTCTTTGGAGAAATTGCCACAATTGTACATTAAAGAGATCATTAGACTACATAGTGTGCCTTTGAGTATTGTGTCAGATCGCGACCTACGATTCACTTGCCGATTTTGGGGAAGCTTGCACGAGGTAATGTGTTCCAAGTTGAAGCTCAGTTCGGCATATCATCCACAAACGGATGGATAATCTGAGCAGACAATTCAAAGCCTTGAAGATTTATTACGGGCTTGTGTATTGGAGCACGGTGGTTGTTGGGAAAGATTCCTACCACTAATTGAATTTACATACAATAATAGTTACCACAGTTCCGTTGGTATTGCTCCATATGAAGCATTGTATGGTCAGAAATATAGAACTCTATTATGTTGGCTTGAAGCTGGAAAGAGTTTGAATTTGGGGCCGGAGTTAATTGCAGAGACGAATGAATAGATTAAGATGATACATGAGAAAATGAAGATTGCCCAAGATCGGCAGAAGAGTTATTATGATAAGAGGTAGAAGCCACTTGAGTTTCAAGTTGGCGATCACGTATTTTTAAGAGTATCAAGAGATAAGGTATTGGAAGAGCTTTAAAGAGTAAGAAGTTAAATCCTAGGTTCATTAGACCCTATGGGGTTTTGGAGCGGATTGGCGATGTTGCATATCGGATTGCACTTCCCCCGCACTTCACTAATCTACATAATGTGTTCCATGTGTCTTAATTGAGGAAATATGTCCATGATCCTCTACATGTAATTCCTATGGACGATGTTGATGTACGAGATGATTTGTCCATCGCTTTTGTATCTGTTCGCACTGTCGAGCATTCCATGAAGAGACTACGGAACAAGTTGGTGCCTTTGGTGAAGGTCGGTTGGAAGCATGGGAATATGGAGACGTTCACATGGGAACGTGAGGACGATGTAAGAGCACGGTACCCCGATGTGTTCGAATTCGGTATGTTAAATTTCGGGGATGAAATTTCTTTTTGGTGGGGTGGATTGTAACATCCCCAAATTTTAAAATAGAGAATTAATTAAGGAAATAAATGTTAAGGAAGGGAATGTGGATTACTTAATGTTCCAAAATATTAGGAATAAATAAATTAAAATTTTGGGAATTGTTTGCAATTTATTAGGGATGAATAAGCTGAAAATGAGCCTGATTTAAATATAGGTGTCAGACCAAGTGTCTTAGACTGGGATGATATTGGTCAGGGCTGTTAAGAATATTATTGGGAATCCGAATATGTGTTCAGAATAATTTTGGATATGGTATTTAGCCCAAACAATTATCCTGTTTATCATAAAATGATGAATATTTAATGGAGAATTAAGAATAAAGCCAAATGGCCTATTTTTCACTTCTTAATCTCGTCATCCCCTTTGGATTTTTCTTAACATGTACTTTACTTCTACTTCTTCTACACTCTTCTCCTTCATTTCTTCTTCTTCTTCCCTCCAAAAACCCTAAGCAAAAGGGGTGGTCCTCTCCTTCTTCTCCCATTTCCGTCCTAGAAAGAGCTTGGAGGAGCTTGGAGCTTGGAGCTTGAAGTCTCCTCTTTCCTTCTCCTCATTTTCGTGTGGTTTTCCTCTCTTGGAAAACTCTCTCATTTCTTCTCTTGAGGTAATATCTTGCTATTTCTCAAGAGTATGAACTAAGGGGTTTTTGAGTTTTTATGTTGGGAGAGTGATTTAATGAATGTTGTTGGGTTTTAATGAAAACCCTAACCTTAAGATTTGGGAGAAATGCAAGATATGAGTAAAGACGCATTTATTGTGTTAAATAACTATTTTTAGTAAGGTAAAATGCTGATATTAATGGTGAATTGCCATTAATGAAGCTTAATGGTTGTTGGGAACCATTAATGTAGGAACCCGGTAATAGGTTTTGTAATAAATGTGCATAATAATAAATACAGACTCCTAAATCACCATCTGACCGCGGTGATTACTACTTCTCTTGAGGTAGGAGGGGGTAACGATTCTAAATGTATGATTTCATCCATTGAGGGTGTGAAAATATGTGTATATGATTGTGCTTGTTGATTGCTTATGTGAACGATATAATGACTTCATCATTTGAGTGCACTCAGAATAATTAATGTTATGTGGCATTTAATTGGAATGATGAATATGATAATGAGATGGTCTGAACTGGAGTCAATGACCCGGTGTGGGATCAGCCACTAGAGTTAGTAGAAGGGTGAGGTTTTAGACTGGTGTTATATATATCCGGTATGGGTATTCGGTATCCTCATGAGAGGAGACCGATCTAAATATCTGATGTTTTACTTGCTATGTCTGTATTGCATACAGAATGAATGAAGCGATATCTGTATTGTTTACAAATTTACTCAAGTCTGAGGAAAGAGAGCTAACTTGCTTTTGCAATTTAATGATTTCTTCATTTTAAGAGTTGCAACAGACTTTAGAATCTTCAAAATCAATTTTCAAAATGATATTTCCTTTTCTTAGTGTACTTAGCTCTTCCAAATGTATCCTCTCACTTTCTTATATTTCCTTCAAAGCATTCTTGTGAAGATTTTCTTCGTTTAATTTTAAAATTTAATTTTCAAGATCGCCAACTGTGTCAACATGTTTCATTTTCAATTTTTTGAAATTCTTCAAAAGCTTAGAGAAGTCATTAAATAATAAATCATAAATTTGTTTTAGTTCAAAAAAACTTACATCATTAGTATCTGAGTCACTAGAACTTTCTTTAGAGTTTGATTCTATATTTGTCGTGAGACAGATTTATGCAGATTCTGTCTCTTCTTCAGACTCTTTAGAGTTTGATGATTCTTGATCATCCCAGGTTATTAATGCTTTTTGTCCCTTGAAAAACCTCTTCTTCTCCTTTTTCTTGTCTTTATTCAGGAGAAAACATTGAACTTTTATGTGATATGGTTTCCTACAATTGAAGCATTCAAGAACAAACTTGTCAGTTTTAAATTTTAATTGACTTTAACCTTTGTAGTCTTTCTTTTAGTCTGAACTTCTTCTTTTTTAGCAGTTTGTGGAATATCTTGGTTACAAAAGCTAATTCCTCATCAATGTTAGCACCAATTACATTAGAATCTTCATCAGAATTTAAAGACTCCTTAGATTTCAAGGCTTTGGCTTTTTTGCTTGACTCGTCAAACTTCAACGCAATGTTCTTGGAGGATGAAGGTTTATTGATCTCCTTCTATTTTAGCTTCAGCTCATGCACTCTGAGAACTCTTAGCAACTTATCCAAACAACAACTACTTATATCTTTAGCTTCATCTAGTGAAAAACATTTGGCATCAAATCTTTTAGGCAAACTTCCAAGAAGCTTAACATTGGTGTCTTATATTGAGAGAGTAGTACCAAGAGCTTTGAGTTTATTTGGCAAACTTTGGAATCTTCCAAGAGTTTTAACATAATTTTTCTTTTATACACCTATCCATCACTACTTGAAAGATTCATGCTCAATTCCTTAAATAATTCATCAATTCAGCTCAAATCTTTACAAAATCAGTTCAAGTAACTCATGAAATTAATGCTTAATTAACACTTATCAAACTCTCCCCAACCTAGAGTTTTGCTTGTCCTCAAGCAAAAAGAATGAGATCTTTAATTAAGAAAGCAGTCATGCTGTTCAGATTTTAGTTGCAAACAAAGTTAAAGAGACAGTAATCAGAGTTTAACTTCTTTAAGGTAACTAACATCCTTAATACCCATTTCTTTGAAATGTAATGCACCATTTAATTTTTCACAAAGCAAGGAACCAATTGCTATAAGAATAAGGAGCTTCTCATTATTCATAACCAGGTGACTGATTCACACATCCATCATGAGAACTGCCTAGTTAACTTTGCCAGTCATTTCCAATCAAACCAAAATTAGAAGAACAACAAGGATCAAAAAGGTCTTTTAGTTTTGTAATGAGGTTGGGCTAAACAAGAATTCTTAGTTTTTCTTGGATTCAAGATGCATGCACAAAGAAGAGCATAAGTTATGAAATTTTCAAAGTGTATGAGGCTTCTTCGTTTTTGAGCTACAGAATTCTTTATTTCTTTTTTTCTAGTTCTTCTTTTTGTTTAAATTTTTGGATGGAGAAATTACTGTTTTTCTTTAGCATTGCCTTTTTTAGCCTCCATTTCTTACATCACCCTTTGAAAAAGTATTTTATGCTCTTTTCAAAATAAGCATGCTGATGAGGTAGGAATTTATTTCTCATGCTTAGGTGTTTTTATAGAATAAAATTTTTGGCTCAAAATGGGCTACCAAAGAATGGGATGTATTTTTAAGGTTAGCTTTTTGGCTCTTGGCTAACTATGTTTTCAAAAATTGCCTTTGTAACAGCCCTGGCTCAAAATGGGCAATGGTGGCTCGTGTAACACCCTAAATTTTAGAATAAAGGATTAATTGAGGAGAATAAATATCGAATAATTATTTGTGGATTATTTAATGTCCTAAAATATTAGAAATAATTGAATTAATATTTTTGGGGACTGTTGGTGATTTATTAGAGCTGAGTAAGCCAAAATTAAGCCCGATAAAAAAATAGGCGTCAGACCAAGTATCTCCGATTGAGATGATATTGTGGAGGGCTGTTGAGAATATTATTAGGAGTCTGGATATATATTCAGAATAATTTTTGGATAAAGTATTAAGCCAAAATAGAGAACCTGTTTGTGGGAAAACGATGAAATTTTAATGAGGGAGTTAAAGTTAAATGCTAAAAGCCCAATTTTTCTCCCCCTTATTCTCGTGACTTCCTGAGACCATTTGGCAGATATACACTTATTCTTCTTCTTCTATTTTCTCCTCTTCTCTTCTTTCTTTTAAACCCTAAGAAAAGGTGGTTCCATTCACTCTTCTCAAATTTCGTTCTCTGGAGCTTAGAAGGAAACTATTGGAGTTTGGATTTCCCTTCTTCCTTCCTCCATTTTCAAAGCTCCTCTTCTCTTTTCCTGGAGCCCATTTCATTTGGGTGTGGTAAGCCATCTTCACTTCTTTTGTTTGCTTTAATGCTGTGAGTTTTATGAAGTTTTAATGAAGTAGATGCAGTATGGCTGAAAGAAGAAGAAAGTTAATGGGTATTTATGAATGTTGGTGGGATAGTGAAAAACCCTAACTTTTAAAGATTTGGGGAAATGGTGAATGTTGGTAAAATGAGGTGTTTCAGGGCAAATGCAAGCTATTGAGAGCTTGGGTTATGATTGACAAAGCATTAGCATGGATGTTAGGTTATGGGTTTTGTGGCTTTTAGATATGATGAAGGTGGTATGGTAATAAGGAATTCCCGAAGCCTAATAAAGAGAGGAAAAGAATTCCTGTAACATGTTTTATACATGTTATGAATTGTAGATATAAAAATGGTTAGTTAAAGTTGAATTTGTGTTGAGTGGTTGATTGATTGTGATTCTTTGTGTATGTTAATGTAGGATCCATTCCGAACGATGAGGCGGGTACGTCGAATCAATCGGAATTCTTCTCTTAAGGTAGGAGAAGAGTCTTTATATTCTAAATGCATAAGTAGAATAGTGTTTGATTGTCATATGTGACAATATGCATGTTTGCATTGCTTGTAATATTATAAAGATTGGTAATGTTGTGTATGGTGCTGATGATATGTTTTGGCAACATACTTTGATGCATTTAGAATATTTGTGGTATGCTATATAGTGGTGTTGAATGATCAATAATGTGATGTTATGTTATGTCCACCATAAATGTGAAATGAATGTTGTTTATGCTTGATTGAGAATGGATGTGAATGAATAGCATACCATAATTGATATTGAAAAGTTGATGATTGAAGTTGATGATGAATGCCACATTGAAATTTGAAATAAAGACTAAAAGCAACAGTAATAAAATCCACTAATTCTAACTAACAACCAAGCATGTAATGTTGCATCCAAACAGTCATAACACATATTCACCACACAGAGAAAGATAACAAAATTCAAACCAACAATTATAAATGAAAACTACTGCAAGAATATCAAAAATATTAAAAACTAAAGAGAATGCAAAAAAACAAAAACAAAAACAAAAACTGTTAGTTTGAAAACTCATCACTCATCATCTTCTTCCTTTTCTACTAATTCTGACTCAACCTCCTCAGGTCCCTTGCAGGAAGTGGCTATGATGATTAAGGCAAGTAAAACATGTCTAAGGTGGGTAAGGTGAGAGTCCATAGACTTTGAATAAAAAGGATGTCATCAAAGTAAACAACAACAAAGTGGCCAATAAAGTCCCTCACAACATGATTCATGAGGCGCATGAAGGTACTAGGCGCATTGGTCAAACCAAAAGGCATAACCAACCACTCATATAAACCAAGCTTGGTCTTAAAAGAAGCTTTCCACTCATCACCTTCCTTGATTCTTATTTGGTGATAGCCACTTTTAAGGTCAATCTTGGAAAATATGGTAGAGCCACAAAGTTCATCCAACATATCATCAAGTCTAGGTATAGGATGCCTATACTTGATGGTGATGTTGTTGGTTGCTCTACAATCAGTGCATAACCTCCAAGAACCATCTTTCTTAAGCACTAAAAGAATTGGCACAACACATGGACTAAGGCTTTCCCTAATCCAACCTTTGGAAAGTAGGTCTCCAATTTGTTTTTCTAATTCTAGACTCTCCTTGGGGTTATACCTATATGCAGGTCTATTAGGCAAGCTAGCCCCAGGTATAAGATCTATTTGATGTTCTATACCCCTAAGAGATGGGATCCCTTGAAGAAGGTCTTTAGGAAAGACATCCTCAAATTCCAGAAGGAGATTTTGCAATCCCTTGGCCATAGGAGAAGAAGAGCCCAACAAGGATAGAAAAGTACAAAAGCTAGATGTACTAGAAGGGCTAGGAGAGATAGAGGAAGAAGGTGTAAGGTAAAGCATGTATAGAGGCTTATAAAGAAGCAAGGCTTGCTTCACATCATGCTTAGAGGCAAAGAAAGACGGGTGCTCTTGGGGTCTTCATAGGTGAGGATCCCTTTACCCTTATCTAGTTTAGTGATTTGTTTTTTATTGTTTTTTTGTTTTTGAGGTTTAGGAGGGGAGGTGGAAGGCCCAACCTCCCTATCCCTTTTTAACTTCATTTGAAGTTTGTCTTCCAAAACTTGTTTGGGAGACAAGGGATACAACACAAACTTTTTGTTATTATGTACAAAGGTGAGGGTGTTAGTAAACCCCTCATGGGTGACTTTCTTATTATATTGCCATGGGCGACCTAAGAGCACATGAGTGGTGTCGCGACCGGGATCGCGGCGGCACGGCCGACCCTCAAAACGATCTTTTATATAAAAATGAAATTCCATGTTCGGGAGTCTGATTACAGGTGAGGAAGGTATTAGCACCTCACAACTGTCCGTTATAAAAACGGTTACCTCAATATGATAACGCACATTATAATTAGTCTAATAATTATTTTTACTTCTTCATGAAAGGAAAATATACGAAATGACAAGTTATACAAAGAATAAACAAAAATAAGCACGGAATATTTACATGAGATTAACAGGACGTCTCGTCCAAATTAATCTTGCTCCACCATTTTTAATAAAAAATTACAATAATAATGAGAATAATAATAATCATTACCAACTTTATTCTAGTCCGAATAGAATGTATGAAGTACTTATTTTTTGTTACATATTTATTACAAACCTAAAAAGGGCTAAAAAAGAAAAGGAAAGAAAATAACAGCTATTTATTTAAGTGGGAAAATGGAATACCAGGTGAAAATATGGAAATCCGAGTGAAAAACGGAAATCCGAGTAAAATGGTGAAAAAAAAAACCGAGTGAAAATGGAAAAACTGAGTGAAAATGTAAAATACCGAGTGAAAAGGTAGAATGTCGAGTGAAGGTTGAACACCGAGTGGAAGAGTGTGCTGACCGAGTGAGAAAACAGTAGGGGGGTTGAGAAGAGTTTGGATATGTTTAGAAGGAGAAGGAGGACGGTGTTGGGGTTGAAGGAAGAGGTCGGTGTGGAGAGGATTTTAAGGGTGCTGATTGGTTTTCAAAGGAGGACGGTGTTGGAGAGGATGAAGGGTGTTGGTTGGTTGAGAGGAGAACGGTTGGGTGAGTAAGGGAGTGGGATAGCGTTTTAAGATAAGGGGGTAGTGGAGAAAAATGAGGAGGGCGGTGTTTAGAGGGAAAAGGGGCGGTGTTGAGGAGTTTGAGGAGGGCGGTGTTTAGAGGGAAAAAGGGGCGGTGTGGTTGGAAGGAGGTGAAGGATTGAGGACGGTTGGAGAGAGGAGTGAGGATGGTGTTAAGGAGTTTGAGGAGGACGGTGTTTAGAGGGAAAAGGGGGCGGTGTGGTTGAAAGGAGGTGAAGGATTGAGGACGGTTGGAGAGAGGAGTGAGGACGATTGAGTGAGAGGAGTGAGGACGGATTGGAGAGAGGAGTGAGGACAGATTGGAGGGGGTGTGAGGTATGTGTTTAGTTTGGAGGGGTTGTGAGGTGTGTGTGTGTGTGGTTCGGTTTGAGAGGGGAAGAGGAGAGGGATGGACTGTGAGGGGTTTCAGACAGTGAAAGGAAAAGAGAGGGATGGCTGGGTGTTCCTTTTTCTCTTAAAAATTCCCCGTCCCTGAAGGCTCCAGGATCCTCTCTATTTATAGAGGTCCTGGACGCCCACCAGCAGAGGCAAGTGGTCCTTTTTTATTATTTTTCCTTGCCAGCCGCCCCACTTGGCCAGCCTGGATGGAGTTGGTGGACACAACTTGCACCTAGGCAGCTATAGGGGTCGACAGCTAGTGGGCCTTTCCTTTGTCACTTTGTCAGCCGCCCCCCACAAGTCAAAGATCCACTTGGATAGTGGAAATCCAAGTCAGCAAGGGCACTCGGTGGGAATATGGGCCAGATTTTACCTTCTCTACAAAATCCGAGTGGAAAAGGTGAATTCTGTTCACAAGACCGAGTAAAATGAAGCTGTTTATATAAAAACTGAGTGACGAATGACTCAGAACTGACTGAAATGGTCAGAGTACGACTCGGAATGGTTGAATAATGATTCGGAATTGGAAATGGCTTAAAAGACGACTCGGAAATGGTCTAAGGACATCTCGGAAAAAGAATACTTTACTCGGTTCTGACTGAAAAGGCATCACTCGGTGTTGATTGAAGATTCTTCACTCGGTGTTGATTGAAGATTCTTCACTCGGTGTTGATTGAAGATTCTTCACTCGGTGTTGATTGAAGATTCTTCACTCGGTATAGCTTCATGTCTTCCTTCATTGGAATGGTTCAATCAGCACTCGGAGAAATCTTGTTCGGCAATCCTTCTGCTTGAAGCCTCACTCTGCCCTTCTGCTTGATTCACTCGGCATGTCAGAAACATTTTGCTTAGTTGCTGGCAGATCAGAACCATTCTTTCTTTAACTTTACACTTATTCAGTCGGAATATTGTCAGCCGGTTTGGAAATAAACTTCAACCCTCTCGGATTCACAAAGGGGAGTCGTCCTCGATACTTTAGGAAAATCTGATGACTTGGACAACTTCACTCGGAATTGGCTTCATATTTCAATCACGATATGCTCGGAATTGGCTTCATACTGCAGCACTCGGTGTCATCCTTTACACCTCAATCAGAATTGAGAAATTGAGAATCTGACCACTCGGATATGCTTACCCGGGAATCAACCTATTCTCTTCAATCAGAAAATCTTTTCTCAGCCTTTTCAACGCACTCGGAGTCGGTCTTCCCTCCACTCAGAATTTGGATCTCAGACATTTTCACTCGGAACCGACCTTATTTTCACTCAGAATTGCATATTTCTTACTCAGAAATTCAAATTTGGTAATCTGACTCGGAATTGGCCTTATTCTTCACTCGGAATTGGCCTTATTCTTACTCGGTTTCAATCATCAATTGGAGGCTTTCATTCTCTCAGAATCGTTCCATATGTGCATCAATCCACTCGGATATCTGGGAGTCATCCTTATCTTCCAATTAAAATGGAATTCGGCCATTTGCATTCAGAATTGGTCTTATTCCTCACTCAGGATTTAGAACTTGGACAACCACTCGGAAACCGCCTTATTATCACTCGAAACTTGGAAACTTTGACATATCCACTCGGAAACCGCCTTCTTATTACTCAGAATTTGGAAACTTGGCATTTTCACTCGGAATCTGCCTGCTTTTCAGTCAGAACTTGGAAATTGGACTCTGAATGATTGCAGTGGGACAGCTTCCACTCGGATTTACTTCTAATAGGGACATATTTCCTCAAGATCAACAACTTTTTACTCAGAATGGCTTTGATAGGGAAGTTTCCACTCAGATTTCCTCTAACAGTGAAGTATTCCACTCGGATTCGCTCCATTCTGAGTAATTCCACTCAGTTTTGGTCATTTCTGTGTAATTCCACTCGGATTTCATTGTTCTAAGTAATTCCACTCGGATTCCATCATTCGAAGGAAAGGAATATGCATCAGGTATTAATCTCGCTCGGGCGTGACATGTCTCGCTTGAGCGAACCATCACCCGCTTGGGCGAAAACAGGCCAGGGACCATGTCTTACTCGGAAATGATCATTCCGAGTCCCTTTACTCAGAAATGATCATTTCCGAGTCAGTTTTTTTTTTTACTTGTATTTTTTTCTTCTTTTTTTTACTTGTATTCTTTTTTTTTTTTACTTGTATTTTTTTTCTTTCTTCTTTTTTACTTGTATTTTTTTTCTTTTTTTACTTGTATTTTTTACTTGTGGATCGACCGGACTGAAATAGGTGTTCACAAGTGGGCTCCATAGGAACCACATCACACCCTATTTGATCATGGTAGGTGCCTATAGCAAAAGAGAGAAGAACTTGTTTGTTCACTAACATTTCACCCTTTTCATTAAGCCATTGAAGTTTGTAAGGTTTTGGGTGATCTATTAGAGGACAACCAAGTTTGTGAACTAGCCTTTGACTAGCCACATTAGCACAACTACCACTATCCATAATGAGAGAACAAAGTTTTTCTTTAATGTAACATCTTGTATAAAAGATGTTCTCTCATTGTGTAGTGTCATCATCCCTTATATGACTACCTAGTAGTCTTCTAATCATAAATAGCTTACCTTCATCTCCTAGAACATGTTCACTCTCATAGGCATCACTACGGGAGCTATCAGTAGAGTGTGAAGAGGATGCTTCCTTATAACTTGAATAGTGATGAATACCTTTTAAAATCATAACTTTTTTTGTTGGGCATTGGGAGGCAATGTGACCTCTTCCTAAGCATTTAAAACATTTGATTGAACTTGTTCTTGAAGAGTTGGGTTGGGATGAAGAGTTGTTGTTCTTAGAAGGGTTATATATAGAAGGTCTTGTAGGGGTAGGATCCCTATGAACCTCACTTTTGAGTTTAGGAGTTGAAGTGCCTACTTTATGCTCCTTACCCTTCTTACCCAAACTACCTTCTTTAGGAATGGAGTCTTCCTTACCCTTCCATCTAGATCTAAAAGGTTTGGATTCTCTATTGTAATAGGAAGCTTCATCCATGAGTTGAGCTTCTACTCTTGTGCATTGATAGAGAAGTTCCTTAATGTCCACATGAGGTAGAAGTTCCACTCTTTTCCTAATATTATGATTAAGGCCATGTAAAAACCTACACATGAGGATTTCTTTATCCTCCTCAACATTGGCCCTAATCATAGCTTTCTCTAAAGACTTATAGTAGTCCTCCACATTCTTGGACCATTGGGCGAGTCTATTGAGCTTGGCCAATAGTTCACCCCTATAGTAGGAGGGAACATACCTCTTCCTAAGTAAGGCTTTTAGATCCTCCTATTTATCAATGGGTGGGAGATAGTCTCTTTTCCTTTCCTTTAGGATTTGGGTCCACCATACTAATGAATAATTTTGAAAGCTAAGGGTAGCAATCCTAACCTTTTTCTCATTCTTAGTTTCATGAGAGGTAAAGAGTTGTTCAACTCTCATCTCCCAATCAAGATAGGCCTCTACATCACTTTTTCTATGGAAGTGTGGAACCTCTAGCTTGACCTCTCTTAAGCCACCCTCCTCATCGTTTCTACTATGTCTTCTATGGTGCCTATGTTCAACCTTACTAGTGACATCATGTTGTCTATCTGCATGGTGTCTATTTCTATGTCTATGATGCCTAGTGGTTCTATCTCTACCCTCCCCATTTTCTATGTTAAAGTCCCAAAAATACAAGGGAAAGACAAATACAAAGCAAATGAAAAGTCCAAAATTAATACAAAAGGTGCATTCCAATACTAGAGTCTTCCAAAGTGCTCAAATCCACCAAGATGCTCCAACAAGCTATAAAAGAGAAACTTGGAAACTCAAAGTAATGGTTAGCACAAAGTATAAGAAAAGGAAAAGAATTTGTGTTTACACTCTAAGCTCTCAAGGTGTTTCTCTCAATGTCCATTTCTCTCTATCATGATAGATTGTTTTAGGTCAAATCTAGTGATCAAATCTCAATACCTTCAATATGCTACCCAAATATGTAATGACTCACAAGCCTTAATCTTAAGAATGCCAAGAAAGAGAAATACTCAAATGACAAAACTAGAGACAACAAGACAAGCAAGAAAAGCAAATTAGGAAGCTAAACCAAAGGAGAAGATAAAATGACAAACTAGAATGTGACAAGCAACAAAAGTGTAAAGAAAGAAAGGCACACAAGAGTATGGAATTGTTATGACAAACTTAGAATGAAAACAAGACAAACTAAAATTAAATGCACAAAAGAAAGTAGGCACACAAAAAGCTACCTAGAATGCTAGAATGCTCAAAACTTTTCACAAGCTTTAGAAGTATATTGCTAATGCTTTTGCCTCAAAAAATGTACAATTAGGCACTAAAAGAAGTCAATTAGGTACTGCACAATTGAAAATATAGGTGCTGGACTGTATTTTTTTCTCTAATTCAAGTATTTTTCAACACTTTTTTCACTCTTTTTTGTAAGGAAAAAGGCCTAAACAATTATGGAATTAGTGGCCAATGCACTTACAACTTTTTTCACTTTTTTCCCCTCTATTTTTATATGTTTTTTCTCTATTTTTTACAGTCACCTACTGCAACAACAAAACATGTACTAGTAGTGCACAAAAAGAGGAAAAAATGGCAACTAAAGCTAGTGTAAAGCAAGCATCATCTTCCAAATCAAATATGCAATGAAAGGCATGAATTTATGCAACAAATGACATGAAATGAAAGACACAGACAACATGCAAAGAGTAGTGGATAACTGCTGGAAAATTCAAAAACAAGCTAGAAAAACTCAACCTAAAAAGATCTAACAACCTACAACAATTAGGCACAACTTGTCACCTTAAAGAGAGGTAAACCACAAGACTCTATGGAGATTGTTAGGCACTTTAATAAATGTGATTAAGGTACCTAAGAATCCAGCAAATGACTCAAGCAAAGATCAACACATAAAACTCCTAGAAGTGACAAGAAACAAGCTCTAAACTCAAGGCTCAATCTAAGGCAACTAAGGAATACCTAAGCAAGCAATTAAGACCAAAACTAAGAAATTATATGACACGGTTTAGTGCAGGTTCAGAACTGAAATTAAAGTTCCAAATGATCAAATGACACAAAAGTTAAACAATATACAAAGAAAAGTCAAGAAAACACAAGGCAAAGCATGTTACTTGTAGTAGAAGGCATTTAAGGTCAACTTTTTAACTTTTAAAATTTTTTTCTCCAAACTTTATGAAACTTTGAGGTTATGTTTTGGTTGAGTGCAGTAGAAATACTTGTGAAGGAAGTTTGGAAAATTCAAGGCCAAAAGGTCTAGATCTTAGATTTCAAGTAAGCATAACTTTTTCATTTTTTTGAGTTTTTAGGCATATGATATATGAAAATTTATGTATAGAAAGCAAGGAATTAAGATCTAGAATCAAAAATGAAAAAATAAAATAGCACCAAAATATATCTAAGAAAAAAAATTCAAGAGGATTTGAGACTCTAGATACTACATGTTGTAGGAATTTCTTCAATTCCTAGCTTGTTGTTGATGGATCTTCTCTTCTTGAACTTCTTAGATCCAAAATTCTTGATGTGAATGGAGAGGATTAGTCACAGTTTTGGAAGCTTATGGAGGAAGATAGAAGAAACTCGTGGTGGAAGCTTGCTTGTGGTGGAAGCTAGAAGAAGAAAGAACCTAGATCTAAGGAGGATTTGGCTTAGAAATGGAGGAGATAGAGAGGAGAGGAATGGAAGATGTTTCCGCCACTCTATAGGATGTAGAGAGATAAGGTATGAATGTCACCATCTTTGGGAGAAGTCCAAAGGATAAGACACTAGGAAAGGAGCCTAAAGCTTCTACTTTTCTAGAGAGAAGGGAGAGTATCTCACTCTAAAATCTCTAATCATTCAAGATATGATGGAAATACAAAGGAGATGAGCTTATATAGCCCTCTCATTATTTCATCCAAGACTAGCTAATCATGGGCCTTGGATTAATTCTTAAGGCCCAATCCTAAATCCTACTCAAATTTGCCCAATACAAGCCCAAATGCAAAATGGAACAAGGTACAAGGCCCAAAAGTGGCCCAAACTTAATGGCTATGCAAAGCCCAAACTAATTCCTAAAGTATAGTCCTAATATACCTAGAATATAAAGGAATGGAAAATATGTACAAGATATATGAGGCCCAATGAAGAGGCCCAAAGGAGGCCCAAACATTCACACCAAGCCCATTACCCTTCTATAGTGTAAGAGAAAAGGGTAAGGGTCTTCAATAGCCCCTCCTTAGGCTTGGGCCCACTCAAGGAATGTATGGAAGAAGCTAAATGCTTTTAGAGACCTTCCTTGGCTCTCTTAGCCTTTAACTTAGTCATAGGGCCCTTGAAAGCATCCAAGGCAACCTCCAAAGACTGTGTAGGGTCCATGGCTTCTTCTTGGGTAATGGCCATGTCAGCTTGTGTTGATGATATGATGACTTCATGATTTGAGTGCCCTCAGAATGATTAATGTTATGTGGCATTTAATTGGAATGATGAATATGATAATGAAATGGTCTGAACTTGAGTCAATGACCCGGAGTGGGATCAACCACTAGAGTTAGTAGAGGGCTGAGGTTTTAGACCAATGTTGTATGTATCCGGTATGGGTATCCAGTATCCTAATGAGAGGAGACTTATCTAAATATCTGATGCTTTACTTGCTGAGTCTGTATTGCATACAGAACAGATGAAGCGATATCCGTATTCTGGTACCGGTATAGAGACCGGATCATATATTATATTGAATATGATGATGAAATATGTTATGATGGTTTGAGACCATGTTTGAATTAAAATCAATGATGTGAAATATCCCCATGTTGCATATATGAATTGACAATGTGATTTCCATTAAGTACCGATGTATGAGAATTCCTACGAAAATTTGTAAAGGTTGAGAATGTTAAAATCCACTAAGTAGTGGTCATGAATGGATGATTGATTGAGTGGCATTTAGGATGCACAGTGTGAGAATGCATTGATTGGCATTTGCATCCCTGGTATATCATTAACTATTAAAAGAAATGTTAGGGGTTTCAATAGGCAGGCCCTATGGGAGGACAGCCTAGTGCACGGGTATGTCGTTATTGCTCCCTAGTGATTCGGAGAATCACGAAGCTGCCCTTAGTTTGGTGACGAGGCACCCTATGTGGTAGGCCCTGTGGGAGAGCGGCTCTATGATAAGCGGTTTACCTCGGTGTTCGACGGGGCACAGCTCCCTTGATGTGTGTTCGGGGGAGGCCCGTAGCACTTTGGCAAGTACGGCCAAATTATTAATCCACAATCACAGGGTGACTAGTGCTACAGATGGGTGAGAGCAGTTTGGTACCAATAAAATATAATGTTGAGCATGCATGAAATTGGATATAAGTGTACATATTTTACTACTGTAGTAGGGGCATAGAAGCACGCCTATGCTTGTCCCACAATTGATTATGTTGTTTTCCCACAGTCGGATCCGCACTTGAAAATAATTCCATTGTGCATATGCATTAGCTTTAAGAGCATTTGCATAGAACTGAGATATGCCTAGTTGATAGCCGAGATGGCGATGGATGATTGTTGAGTAGAGAGACAGTAAGCCGAGGTGCTAACATTAAATGTGTGATGATTATTGAGAAGGCTATGGTTATGTTATATATGATATTGCCTTGTGAATATGCTTAATTAAACATGTATTATGCTGAGATAGAATGATGTACCATTTATGTGATGTTATCTTGAAAATGGATGTAATGTACACATGTATAAATCTCATCATAATGTATGACTTTGATTCATTTGGATTATGTTACTCACCTCCCTATTGCCATTTTTAAGGTTGATGTAGGTGTAATGAATCCTACTCTTTTCGAGGTCGAGTATTGGAGAATGTAAATATTAAAGGATAGTGGGTGAGATTTGGCTGGCATATATGAATTCATTTTGTACGACATACGGTGTGTATGCCTATTTTGAAATTATTTTGATAAGGGTTCACTTTAGGAGGTCATGTAGGAAAATTAGACCGGATGTGTATGGCTAATTTTCATTAATGACCTTGATAATGTATTAAAGCTATTATTTATGAAAATATATTTTTGTGGTTTAACAAACTGATGTGGTATCTTTCATTCTCTTTGGTAGATATTTTAATCACTCTTGCAATTATTTTAATCTTTCGCTTTTCCCTTGTGATGACCTTAAGTCCGAGGTGCACTCTGATACTGTTCTCATATCTCCATATATAAGATCAGTTATTCAATGATCCGGGGTAATTACTTGATATTATATATATATACAGAATAACTTATATGTATTTTTTTTATCTTAAATCGTGAAAAAAAGTTTACCCCTGTTTTCGAATTTGGTGTGTTACAACCTGGTATCAGAGCATTGATTGCTCATTGATGAATTATATGAATTAAATGTTGTCAAAGAGTGATTGTCACTTGATGTTGACATGTTATAGTTATGGACAAGCATTAATGAAGTATTGATTGCTCACTACTTTATATTATGTTCGATATTAAGCCCGGCCAGGCATTTCCTTCACATATTTACCTTCAGATTGTGAATGCATTATGCTAATATTTATATTGATGAAAGTTGATGATGACTGGTATATATTACGGAAAGAAGCATAAGGTTTCTAATTATGTTTGTATTGTGTGTATAGAGTGAGTAATGGCGAATAGGTGTACTATTGATGTAGCTGCTATGGCTGAAGCTTTCAATCAATTTGCCGATATCTTAGAACAGCAACAACAACCCCTGGTAAGCCAAATCATGGTCTTGACCAATTTCTCAAGCGGAAGCCTTCTGAATTTCATGGAGGCTATAAACCAGAAGATGCTTATGTTTAGATTCGTGACTTAGAACAAATATTTGCAAGTATGGAGTGTGCGGAGGCTCGAAAAGTCGTATACGTGGTGTTTATGGTCTGAGATGAAGCTGAATCTTAGTGGATTCTTACTCGTGGGCGTATGATTACGGTTCACACTCCCTTGGATTGGGAGAACTTTAAGGTGGAGTTTCTTAGGAAATACTTTCCTGAGAGCTACAAGAACAAGAAAAAGCTTAAGTTTATGGAGTTAAAACAAGGAAGCATGTCGGTGGAGGAATATGCTTCAAAACATATTGTGTGTGTTTTACCGTCCTTTCTAACAGGAAGGTACTGAGGCGTCAAAATGTGTTAAGTTTGAGAACGGATTATGCCAGGAGATCAAGAAGGTGATTTGTCATTAATAGATTAGGAGTTTTCCTACTTTTATGAACAAATGTAGAATCTTTGAAGAGAACGATGTGGTGCCCAAGAATTATGCTGGGCATGATCAAAGATTGAAGGGTTAATCCCCTAACTTCATGAAGAAGGGCAACTTTAAGGGTAATAGACAATTTGTACGTGGATTCTCTTCTTTTAGAGGCGGATGAGGTGGTGGAAGACATGGTGCAATTGGTGGCCGAGGTAATGGCCAAGGACTTCGTTGTTTCTGGTGTGGTACAAATTATTTAGCCCGTGATTGTAGTAATGAAGAGATGATGGTGTGCTATAGCAGCAACCAACCATTGCACATTCGTCCTGATTGTCCTTTGAATGCCACAGACGTGGTGATTCACGATGATAAAAACTGGGGTTGCTATGGTGCTTTTAGAGGCCGTGGTCGTGGAGCCAGTAATGGCGGCTGTAATGGTGGTCGAAATGGTAACGACAATGGTAATGGTGGCAATGGTCATGGTAATGGGAACGACCGTGGTAATGGCAATGGTGGCTGGAATGGTCATAATCATGGTACTAACCAACCAACTGCTGGAAGAGTATTCACTGTGACCGGTGAAGAAGCAGCTCAAGCCGATAACCTAGTTGAAAGTAAGTATGAAATACTCGGAAATTCTATGCATGTTATTTATGATTCAGGTGCGACCCATTCTTTTATATCCGAGGATTGTGTACGGCGGTTAAGATTACCGGTGTGCTTAATGAAAACTGCCCTTGTGGTTACTACCCCAACCGGTGCTTGCCTTAGATTGGTTAATCGATGTGATAACATCGATATGCTCCTAGAAGGGAGGAGATTTGTTACTTCTTTCATTTTCCTACCTATGAAGGGCTTGGAGATCATTCTTGGTATGGATTGGCTCTTCGCCAATAAAGTCTTAGTTGACTGTCAACAACGGATTGTTATTTTCCCTTCTTCTGGTATGGGGAAATTCAATGTGTAAGGTATAGCTCAACTTTGCATACTATTATCTCTTGTAAATGGGACCAATGGTCTTGATCCTTTAAATATTCCCATTGTATCTAAATTTTCGGATGTATTCCCTGACGAGGTACCTGGTTTACCTCCTCCACGCGAGGTGGAATTTTCTATCGATCTTATTTCCAGAACAGAACCTATTTCTCGAGCGCCGTATTTGATGTCTCCTATTGAATTAACAGAGTTGAAGAGACAAGTTGAAGAGTTATTGGAACGAGAATTTATCTGCCCTAGTGTGTCTCCTTGGGGTGCACCTATTTTATTAGTGAGAAAGAAGGATGGGAGTATGAGGTTATGTGTGGATTATCGACAACTTAACAAGTTGACCATTAAAAACTGATATTCCTTACCTCGCATTGACGATCTTTTGGATCAATTGAGGGATGCCGTTGTATTCTCAAAGATTGACTTACGTTCTAGATATCACCAAATTCGGATGAAGACCGAAGATATTCCTAAAACTGCCTTCCGAACTCGATATGGGCACTATGAGTATGTAGTGATTCCTCTCGGTGTGATGAATGCGCTTGTGATTTTCATGGATTACATGAATCGCATTTTCCATGAGGATCTTAAAAAATTTGTGGTGGTGTTTATCGATGACATCCTTGTCTATTCTAAGAGTCATGAAGAACATCTTCACCTTGTATTGAATGTCCTTCGAGAAAAAGAGTTGTATGCGAAGCTTTCCAAATGTGAATTTTGGTTATTCGAGGTCCAATTTCTTGGACATGTTATCTCCAAAGACAGTGTGGCAGTTGACCCATCTAAGATTGAAGTCGTGCTGGCTCGGGGAAGACCGACGTTTATGACCGAGGTAAGAAGTTTTCTTGGTCTTGCCGGTTATTACCGGAGATTTATTGAAGGATTTTCCCGATTGGCTTTGCCTTTGATGAAGCTAACCCGTAAGAATTAACCATTTGTGTGGAGTCTTGAGTGTGAAACGAGTTTCCAAGAGTTGGAAGTTAGACTCACTACTGCTCCAGTGTTGGCTTTGCCGGACTTATTAGATGACTTCACGGTCTACTGTGACGCTTCTAAGCCCGGTCTTGGTTGCATGTTGATGCAAAAAGAACGTGTGATAGCTTATGCGTCAAGACAGTTACGACCGCATGAGGTTAACTACCCCATACATGATCTTGAATTAGAGGTAGTGGTGTTTTCCTTGAAGTTATGGCGGTACTATTTGTATGGCTTGAAGTTTGTGGTCTTTAATGATCATAAGAGCCTCAAATACCTATTTGATCAGAAGGAGCTTAATATGCGTCAACGAAAATAGATGGAGTTTCTAAAGGATTATGAGTTTGAGCTGAGGTATCATCTCAGAAAGGAAAATGTGGTGGTGAAGGAGATGGAGCTCATCGAGAAATTTCAAAATTTAAACATAGGTGTAGAAATATATACCCCGAAAAAGATGTCACTTGAGGTGTTGATAGTAACAAATGTATTCCTTGAGACCGTGAAGTTGCAACAACCGAAGGATGAGTATTTGATTGAGATGAGAAGAACTCAAGAAAAAAGGAAGAACTTGTTCCTAGTGGAAGGCCGTGATGGCATTTGGTGGGTGAAAGGTCAGATTTATGTTCCATCTGGTGGTGACCTAAGGAGATTGGTACTTGAAGAAGCTCACAAGAGCGTGTTGAGTATACATCCTGGTGCCATAAAAATGTATCAAGATTTAAAGAAGAATTTTTGGTGTCCCGGTATGAAGCGGGATGTGGCTAATTGTGTAGCCTCTTGCATTATTTGTCAAAAGGTAAAGGTCGAGCATCAGAAACCATCTAGTTATCTGAGACCCCTTGATATTCTGGTATAGAAGTGGGACAACATCGCTATGGACTTTGTTTCTGGACTACCAAGAACACGTACTGGAAATGATGCTATATAGGTGATTGTAGATTGGTTAAAGAAGTGTGCTCACTTCTTGCCCATGAACATAAAGAATTCTTTGGAGAAATTGGCACAATTGTACATTAAAGAGATTGTTAGACTACATAGTATGCCTTTGAATATTGTGTCAGATCGTGACCTGCGATTCACTTGCCGATTTTGGGGAAGCTTGCACGAGGCAATGGGTTCCAAGTTGAAGCTCAGTTCGGCATATCATCCATAAACGGATGGACAATCCAAGCGGACAACTCAAAGCCTTGAACATTTATTGCGCGGGCTTGTGTATTGGAGCATGGTGGTTGTTGGGAAAGATTCCTACCACTAATTGAATTTACATACAATAATAGTTACCACAGTTACCACTAATTGAATTTGGCATTGAACATAATTTTTAGGCTCCTAGAACTCCATAACAAAATAGAGTAGATGAAAGGAAAAATCGATCTTTAGCAGAGCTTGCAAGAACTATGTTAAATGACAACAATATTGCGAAACATTTTTGGGACGATGCGGTAAATACCGCTTGTCATATTATGAATAGATGTCTAATAAGGCCTATATTAAAGCAAACCCTCTATGAGCTTTACAAAAGAAGAAAACCAAACATTTCTTATTTTCATCTGTTTGGATGTAAATGCTTTATTTTAAACAATGGAAAGGATAATCTTGGTAAATTCATTGCAAAATCTGATGAAGCAATATTCTTAGGTTATTCATCTATTAGTAAAGCATAACGTCTCTTTAACAAATGAACTTGTACAATTGAAGAGTCCATACATGTCAAATTCGATGAACTTATCCAAAATCCTCTAAGAATGGAAGTTTATGATCTTGTAGGTACCTTCCAAGAAATGAACTTGGATGATAAAGAAGAAGTCAACAATGAAGGAGATACAACACAAAATAAAGAACCTCAATAAAGGACCATCTCTTGGACAATGTCATAGGTGAATTAACCAAAGGTGTAAGTACTCGTAACACCATTAGAAATGCATGTAATCACCTAGCCTTTGTATCACAAATTGAATCCAAAAATATTGATGAGGCTATTATTGATGAACATTAGATGTTGGCTATGCAAGAAGAGTTAAATCAATTTGAAAAAAACCAAGTTTGGGAACTTGTGCCAAGACCCAACAATCATCAAATAATAGGTACTAAATGGGTTTTTAGAAATAAGCTTGATGAAAATGGAATAATAACAAGAAATAAAGCTAGGCTAGTTGCAAAAGGCTATAATCAAAAAGAAGGCATAGATTATGAGGAAACATATGCACCCGTAGCTAGAATAGAAGCCATAAGATTGTTATTAGCTTTTGCTTGTTGCATGGATTTTAAATTGTATCAAATGGATGTCAAAAGTGCCTTTTTAAATAGTTATATTCAAGAGGAAGTTTATGTAGATCAACCTCCTTGTTTTGAAAATCACAAATTTCCAAACCATGTTTTTAAATTAAGAAAAGTTTTATATGATTTGAAACAAGCTCCAAGAGCTTGGTATGAAAAGTTTTATACGATTGTATTCTTGAACATGTTGACACCTCCAAACAATTGGCGGATATTTTTACAAAACCCCTCGCTAAAGAACAATTTATAAATATTAGGAGGGAGTTAGGAATTTTGGAAATAACTAATCTTAGTTAAAATTTTTTTAATATCTTAGAAATATTTTAGAGATGTTTTAAAATTTAAAACTTTAAATCTTTGACTCTTAAAATATTGTTTTTGACAAAATATCTTTATTTCTCTTTTTCTAGTTCTCCTTTTTGTTTAGCATTGCCTTTTTAAGCCTCCATTGCTTACATCACCCTTTGAAAAAGTATTTTATGCTCTTTTCAAAATAAGCATGCTGATGAGGTAGGAATTTATTTCTCATGCTTAGGTGTTTTTATAGAATAAAATTTTTGGCTCAAAATGGGCTACCAAAGAATAGGATGTATTTTTGAGGGTAGCTTTTTGGCTCTTGGCTAACTGTGTTTTCAAAAATTGTCTTAACCATTTCCTTGCTTTATTTCTTACGAAAAAGGTTAATCAGAGAATTTAGGCAATGCAAACTTAACAAATTCTAATGAGACTCTCAGTGTTTAAATTTCTCACTTCTCATCGGGTTATAAGGCTTGCTTCCATATTCTAACAGAAAAAGGTTCAAGCATGTAAATAATTTCAACAGTTCATTAATATCATTTTCATGGTTCTTAAATCAGTTGATTTGCCTTTTCAAAACAATGTTACTGTCTCAAAAGAATTGCTACTCAAAATCTTTTCTTGCTTAAAAATTAATTCTTGGTTGGGGTTTTCAAAAATGTTTCAGCTTCAAGCATGTAATGTTGCATCCAAACAGTCATAACACATATTCACCATACAGAGAAAGATAACAAAATTCAAACCAACAATTATAAATGAAAACTACTGCAAGAATATCAAAAATATTAAAAACTAAAGAGAATGAAAAAAAAACAAAAATTGTTAGTTTGAAAACTCATCACTCATCATCTTCTTCCTCTTCTACTGATTCTGACTCAACCTCCTCAGGTCCCTTGCAGGAAGTGGTTGTGATGATGATGGCCTTATTGTCTCACCCCTCCTGTGTAAAGTATGACTGTCCCCAGGCCATACAATGTATGCCCCAAACTGCAGTGTCCATCCAAGGGTTGATTTGGCCTACAGGGATACTATAGTGTTTTGTTTTGACCATCTAAAATATATTTAAAAATCATCATATCAAATGGTAAAAGGCAGAGTAAGTCTCTAACAGTGAGCCTAGAGACTTTTTTTAATTAATTGAATCAAGATGCATCAATTTCCAGATTAAGCATGCATATCAGTGACTAAACAATAGTGTTTTGACATGGCAATAACAATCAAATCATTTAATATCAAGTATGTATAACACATTCTGGACTTTTTTTTCAAATAGTTAGTGCACCCTAAAAATAGAAGAAATTTTCACAATTGTTTATTTGAAAGCAAATACTCATTTCAAGATTAAATGAACAATTTCAAATGAGGAAGAACATTAAATCATATAAGCAAGCAAAACAGCAAAATTAAGTCCTTTTTAAGATTAAGCATGCATTTTGATTCCCCTACTTAATGGTATCAGGTGGGGTAGTTTAAAAACTACTCACTTCAGGCGTTATGTTACACGCTTAAGCATGACTGAAATAGTGGCCAATATTCCTACTTAATTGTAAAGAGGAACATCACGCTTAAGCGTGAATTCCCTGCGCTTGAGCGCAGTCGGGGTGCCTTGCTTCCATGTTTCCTAATTTAAGAGGTTGCTTAAGTTAGAAGCACAGGGGGACACTTGAGCTTGGAGGGGTCACGCTTGAGCGTGACTGAGGTCCAAGAACTGTTCTTAAGCACTCTTAATACACGCTTGAGCGTGTATGGAAAAATTAGGACCTGCTCAATTTATTTCTTCCCTCGCTTAAGCTTGTAGTCATTTACCTGAGAAAATTTGAAACAGAACCAAATTTTACGTTGCTCGCTTAAGCGAGTATGATCACGCTTGGGCGCAATAAGTTTCGCTTGATCCCTTGACTGGTCACGCTTGAGCGTGCATAATTAAGCTTAAGCGTACATGATGCTTGGTAGTGTTTGCAACTTGTCTTCTTATACTTGGAGTGGTTTTGATGAGTGACCTAAAGAGTAAAAGAAAACTTCAATCATAACATACAAACATTTAACAAATTGAAAGTAACAAAATCTTAAACAAAATATAAAGATTGGTTTGCCTCCCAAAAAGCGCTTATTTATCGTCCTTAGGTTGATGCCTGATAGCTTTTTCAATATGGATCATGATGCTGGTGGATGAGAGTGTTGAGTTTTTCCACCTTCTTTCCCAAGTATGGCATTGACTTTCTTTCATTCAGATTTTCAAGTAATCCTATGACACAACCTTGTTTATCTTTAGAGTATTTATTTGTTTTAAACACAGTGAAACTGACTTCTTCTTCTTGCACTCGCACTTTAAGATTTCCATTGTCCACATCTATGATGATACTGGCTGCTTTCATAAATGGTCTTCCCAGAATTAGAGGAACTTCAAAGTCTTCCTCCATATCTATGATAACAAAATTCTCATGAAATTCAAATTTATCAATTTTGACCACAACATTTTTAGCAATACCATAGGGGGTTTTTATTGATTGATCTACTAGTTTTAAAGTCATTTTTGTTGGCTTTACTGAAAAATCCCCTATCTTTTTAAGTATGGATAATGGCATCAAATTTACACTAGCACCAAGATCTAATAAAGCTTTTCTTTTTGAAAGATTTCCAATAGTGACAGGAATAGAAAAACTCCCTGGATCTTTGGTGTTATGAGGTACTGCCTTGTGGATGATAGCACTTCAATTGGCTTTCTCATCATCCATTAATTTGAAATACAGTGCTCCGTTTTAACTTCTCACAAAACAAGTAACCTAATGCCGTAAGAACAAAGGATTCTCATTATCTCTCACTAGGTGACTGTTTCACTCTTTCATTATTAGAATTGCTCAGTTGACATTGTCGGTCATTTCCTTTTAAACCTAATCAAAAGATTAGCAAGGATCAAAAAGGTCTTTTAACAAGGTTGTAACGTGGTTGGGCTAACAAGAATTACTAGTTTTTCTAGGAATTCAAATTGCATGTATGAAGAAGAGCAGAAATATTCATTAAAACTTAGAGGCTTCTTCTTTGCTTTTCAAGCTTTTTATTCCTTTTTCTATTCCTTCTGTTCAAATATTCTTGTTTGGAGAATCTGTTTTCTTTTGCATTGTTCAACCTTTCTTTCTTTCATTACCATAGTTTGGAAAAATATTTTATGCTCTTCTCTTATTAAGCATACTGAAAAGGTAGGAATTTTATTTCTCATGCTCAGGTTATGGTGTTTTTCTAAAAAAATTTAGCTCAATTGGGCTACCAAAAATTAGGGATAATTTGTTAAGGGTAGCTTTTTGGCTCTTGGCTAAAAATGCGTTTTCCAACAAAATGCCTTGATCATTTCCTTGCTTATTTCTTAGAAAAAGGTTAATAAAAAAAAATAGGCAATGCCTTCTTTAACAATTTCTAATAAGACTCGTGCTGTTTAAATACTCACTTCTCACCCGGTTTAAAGGCATTTTCCTTTGTTCTAACAGAAAAAGGTTCAAGCATATAGGAAGTTTTCACAATTTCATGTACTTTATTTTTCTAGTTTTTGATTCAGCCTATTGTCCTCTTTAATTATTACTGTCTTATAATTTGTTATGCTTAAAGAATCTGTACATGCATTCTACTTTCTTGCCTATGGTTAGGAAGCAAATTTACTACAAACATATTTATGAAAACTTATTCAAGCAATTCATGTAATTCATGCAAAGCAGTTCAAACCAAAACATGAGAGCAATTCAAACCAAAACCCAAAGTATCTTAAGGCAGTTCTGCAAAAAGAAAAATTGTCTATCAGAATTACAAATAGAAATCATGAATTGGAAAAGAAAATTAGAAGAAAGTCACTCATCCTCCTCCTCGTGTCTGTCTCTTCTTCTCTCACTGGAGGGCCTTGTGAGGAGGGTCCTGGCCTAGCTTGTGAAGCCTCACCCCCTCCCATAAAAGGAGGCCTGTCCCCAGGCCAAGCAATGAGGGCTTCAAATTGGACTGGATCCATCTAGGGGTTGGGTTGTCCTACATGGATGTTATGGTATAAGCCATTATGAATATGCATCAAACCTCGATGATCAGCATTTTGTTATGCCAAAAGGTGGCTAATTTGGATCTTCAGAAGGTGGATGCCCTACAAAACCATTGTTGTTTCTGTGCTGAGAGGAGGAGAGGTAAGTTCTGGTCCTGGTGGTGGTGCTGGCTGTGGTGCTTCCTGAGGCTCTTGTTGGGCTTCTTGGGCAGGCCTGTTGGTGCAGTATCGTTCAATGAAGCGCCTGTTAATAGATGGTATGATAGGCTTTGAGTCCTCTACCTGGATTCCATGAACCGCACACAGGTCAGTAATAAAAGCAGGAAATCCTAAACTCCCCTTAACCTTTTTCCCATCCTGAGAGTATTTTTGATCTGTGATGATAAACTTATGAATTTCATCTGAGATGATTTGGGCCAGATCAATGGTGATGTTATAACACCCCTGATTTTCTGTACTCGAATCCCGATGTGATCGTCATAATTAATAAAAATACGAGTAAATTTTTCACGTTTGGAAACATTTCCAAGACACCACCATGATCACATCAAGACCCAAATCACAGAAAACCAAAGAGTGAGATTAAGTAACCTATAACTGGATCGATAAATAGTTTGCCCATTTGGTATACAAAAATAACAGAGTTTACAGCGGAAGAAGAATGTGTATACCGGGCACACGCCTAGTCCCATATATGAAGATATGAGAAAAGGCTCGGTAAAATACAATGGCATATCATAAGCCTAATATACAACCATCACCATTTTACATAATCACATAAGCATACAATGCCTAAGATATAAGTATATACTTATCTATATGGTCATGCGTCATACATCTCCAATCTTCATATTTATAATAGACCATAACCAGCCCAACTTTAAATTCATATGTCTCCACTATTAGTATATCCTCCAAGTGTATACATATTCACAATTCATCCATCAATATCAATAATTACAACATCATACTATTCATCATATACATAACACGTTAAATTACAATGCTACCGGCCAAGGCATTCCTCTACAACTATTTACCTTCCCAAAAGCTTTACTTTAAAAACGTACTCTTCCCATGGCATTCCTGCATCAATACTAAAAAGTAGACCACATGGGAGAGTGAGTTATACATTTCAAATGACAATATGAATACAATTGAAATTATGTGCATATGCATATCAACACCATGTATGCTTTTCTAAACACATCAACAATCATCATAGATTATTAATTCAACAATATATATTCATTTCATACTTATTCATCAAATCATAGCAAAGCAAGCATATACACATTTATAACACCGCCACAATGGGCCAACACGTATCTATCACATCGCCACAATGGGCCAACATCATCAACATAGACCATTCCGGTCTTTCATCAAGCCACCATGGGCTAACATCATCATTTCCAATCATAAACAAATACGCCCTTCATTACATTGGGCCATATCATACATATCGTCATATTCAACATCATTTCATATATTCATATCATTTATTACTTTTATGTGGTCTTTCATTATATTAACTTCTCATCTCATCAACACCAATACCATCATCTCAATCATCATCAATCATCATCATAGTCTGGCAAATGCTCTTATGGCTAATGCATATGCATAACGGAATAATCAACAACAAATGCGGATCCGACTGTGGGAAATAACACCAATTGTAGGTTCAAGCATGATCACATACCATGCCCCTACTGCAGTAGTAAAATGTGTACACATATATCATAATGCATGCATATTCACCATATTTTTACTGGTACCAAACCGCATCGCCCATCATGCAACACCTGGTCATTTTCACCATGACCGCGGTATACGACATATTTAACATATGGTGTTGCGGGCCGGCCAGATATCAAATCATGGCGGCTGTGATCCCAAGGACCACCGGGGTCGCCTGCTCATCAAGAGCCACCCCCCACAAGGGTCGGCCACATGTAGCTCCCCGTAGCAATACATGGGCGGCTTCGTGACTTACACATCGAGTCACAGGGGATACAACAAATTGCTCGTGCACTGAGCCACCCTCCCACTGGGTCGGCTGAGAGAACTCCCCTAATGTTCCAACATCGGCGGCTATAATATGCCATGGATGCAATGCAATACAAATGAAATGCATTCTCACTCTGTGCATCCTAAATGCCACTCATCAAACATCATCATCATGATCACCAACACCACCATACACCTTAGTGGATTTCAACATTGTTGGTTTCTTAGTCTTTGTTTTCAAGTTTTAATGTGGCAATTTCATCTCAATATATTTCTCAATATTTAACATCATACACGCAAGTCAATACTTGCAATTAGCCACTATGGCATTTCAATATCACATAATATTCATCAATATTATCACACTTTCATTTAGTGGATTTTCATCTCATTATTCATTACCATTGCCTCATGCTTACATATATATGTATATATATATTTGTGTGGCATTCACCACATTTTCAATTTCATATTTCACACCACACATACAAAACCATGCTTGTATCACACACAATGGCACATAACAATTCATCAATATAAATATACACCTCTTTGTGCAAGAGAGTGCTCAACCTCATCATCTATCATATTTTAATGTCATTTATTTATCCCTTCATAAATTTCAAGTTCGTTCTAGGGTATATCTCATACCCTGCCATCACAATCTCATTATCATTCTCTCATCATTCTATTCTAGGTGGCAAATACATCATAATTCATTATTTTATATCAGGTGGTAAATACATAATTAATTAATTCCCATGCACCAATCAACCTTAATAACCACCATGTTTTATCATCATCACGTTATTTCTCATACATCCCCATATCCGTCTCATGTTTACCTCATAATGCCAAGAAGGGGAGGGTCTAAACTAAGCCTGCCACCATAATTAAAACAGAACAATCCAATTCTGGGGAAAACTCGCTCAAGCGAGATTCACATCCGCTTGAGTGAGACAGGTCAGGTTCGCTTAGGCGACCCCCTTCGCATGGGCGAAATACATCCAGTAGCGTTTCCACGCTCACTCGCTCGGGCGAAGCACCATCACACTCAGTCACTCGCTCAAGCGAGAATTATCCAGTAACCAATTCCTTTAACACCCGCTTGAGCGAAGCACCAACTCGCTTAAGTGAAATCCGACCAGAGGTCGTCCTTACCAACACTCGGTTTTCACTCTACAATTTATTCAAAACCGACTCATCTCACTCGGTTGTCCACTCGGTAGAATCAATCAAAACCGACTCCCAACATTCAGGTTTCCACTCGGCAGAATTTCCCTGAAACCGGCTCAAGGCACTCAGGTTTTCCAATCAGCAAGATAATCCTGACCGACCCATCACTCACTCAGTCTTTCACTCGATAAATTCATTCCAAATTTGAGTCATCAATCAGTCTTTCACTCGGCAGTTTATTCCAAACCGACTCCCCTTCTATTGCACACAGGTGAAGTTATTCCAGAGTACTTCTGGACAAACTCACATCCCACTCGAAATTTCACACTCGGACTCCACCATCAAGTTCCATTCGGAATTACTCTCACCTCTCATCACTCGGAGGAATTCACTAAGCTGTCTCACTCGGACCTATTTAAATCTTGTCCACTCAGAATATATAACTTTATTCACTCAGAAGCGGACTCTTAGAATACCTCAATCAGGACCATCACAATCACTCTCCCCTCGGGAGAGGTTCATTTAGGATTTTCCACTCAAGAATAATTAGACCTATCATTACTCAGGGAATTCTCTCGCTAAGATCCCACTCGGAATAGGTTTATTAAAATGGATTTCTCTCATAATACATTTCTCTCGGTGTCCATTTAAGCCTTCACCACTCGAAAATAGGCCCAATGGCTATAGCCTCACTCGGAACGGCTCACAACAATATTCCACTCGGGAGGTCCCGTCTCGGACATAGCTCACTCGGGATCTCACTCGGAAATTCACCACCTCATGAAGTTATTAAGACTTCAGCTCGGACAAAATTCATCCAGCACCTCACCCATTCACCACTCACTCATCTTACTTGAGCGGAAAGCTCACTCGCCTAGGCGAGATTGGTCTAGAAGCGAATTCGCTGAAGTAGGGGACTCTCGCTTAGGCGGAATCCCATCTCGCTTGAGCGAGATTATCAGCACTTATGCAGAATTAGCACTTCTTACAACTTAACACATAAATTCTCACTCTAGGCCAACTGATTCACCACCATTACATCATACACATCACATGAGACACCCAGTCATACTCAGAAATTCTCATTTCCACTCATCAATCACTCTCTTAAATTCTGATTCATCAACCATAAAATGAAGGCTTTAAGACACCTTTTGTTACCACATTACTCATCTCAAAACAATCCTCTACACTTTATTTAACTCATTCATTCATAAATTTTCACCATCATTTAGTTCATGCCCAACCAAGGGACCATCAAACACTTATCATCAACATCATATATATATATATACATACATTTTCATAACAATCAATATAGCCAAGCCATCATTCATCACTTCATCAAATCAATCATATAAGGAATTTATAGCAAGGCACTCATGCAATTAAAATGTAAACTCCTCTCCTACCTCGAGAGAAGAAATCGAAATTCCAACGCTCTGATTGCTTTGATCATTATGCATCATCGTCCAGAATACAACCCTATCCACAATTACACATACACATGTAATCAATAAATCATCACAAGACATCACATCTCTTAACTTATGATCAAGTCCTAGACTTGTCTAAACTCCAATTTCATATACCTATGTTAGGCTTCGGGAATTCCTTTCCCCAAAGCTAAGATCTTCAAAGTCTCAAAGGGTTAACTATAACCAACAACATCAACACTTAAGATTAATCCCTCAAATCAACATACCCATATACATGCATATATCTTCATTTGTAACTCATGACTTAGTTCACCATTTTATCACATCAATATTCAACTCCTATCCTTCAAATATTTATTTCTATGTATAACATCATTCCAAGGTACCAAAATCATCAAAATCATCAAGTGGGTCAAAATCCCCAAATTATTAATACTTAGGGTTCCCTTTCCAAACATTCAAGCCTAGGGTTTCCATTTCCACCCACATGCAAGGTTTCTAACATTTACAACTTCACTCAACAACCCAAAACCATAAGTAAAACAAAGTGGAGGTAAGAAATCTTTACCTCAAGCTTAAGCTCCACCAACGAAAATAAGGTGAGGACGAGGAAGGAGATGGCCCTTCAAGCTCCCAAGCTCCATAAGCACCATTCAAGCCTCACAAATCCATGGAAACACTTTAATTTTGAGTGGAATGGCAAGGGAGAGGGGTGGCCACGGTTTGGGCAAGAAAAGAATGGAGGAGAAGAAGAAAATGATAAAGATAGAGTGAAGGAGAAAAGTGTACCGAGAATGAGAAAGAGAAGGGAAAAATTAGACCAAAATTGGACATTGTCCAATGGTTAAAAGGATGCCATATTTTGCTTTTACCAACGGGTAATAATTCCCCATTATCCAACGGGTAAAAGAACCAAGTGATAAGGAGAAAGAGGCCACGGTGATAATGGGAGGAGAAAAGGGATTTTTGTTTTTCTTTTTATTCCAATTGGTTTGTAATTTCCCCGGTTATTATCATACATCGAGTCCAATTAATTATTTCCTTGACACCAAAAATCATTTTAAATATACCATCTTAACCACAATAATTTTCCAAACATTTTAGACCCATCAAACATCTAATTAAATCAAATGGGTCCCATATCAACATCCATATTCAATTCTCAATACTTCTAAAAATTCATTTCCTCATATAAATCATTGTAAAGGCATAAAATCACTAAAACCACCAATTTAGCCAAAACCCCAAAATATTAACACTTAGGATTTCCTTTAAAATCTTTCAACAACAATCAACTTCCACCTATTTCCATTTTTTTACTTTTTCCCTTGGGTAATATTTCCCTATTATCCAATAAGTAAAAGGGAGTAGAAAAAGAGGGAAAAGTGGACAGTTAAGTAAGGAGAAGAAAAGGGAGTTTTCATTTTTTAAGTTCCCATTGGTTTGTATTTTCGTCGTTTATTATCACACACTGTGTCCGAATAATTACTTCCTCAACTCCAAAAATTATTTTAACTATATCACCATAACCACAATAATTTCTAAGTATTCTAGATCTATCAAATATCCAATTTAACTAAGTGGGTCCCACATTATCCGTTAAATCATCCAGTTCCGGTAAATCTTAATTTACCGATAATTTACCTCTAGCGTCTAATTAATTTTCCCACAATTATTGGACCATAAATAATTAATTATCATTATCCAATAATTTTATTTCTCCAATGTAACATCCCGATTTAAAACAAGTACCGGGAGAAACAAAACCATTAAAATAATAATATCAGAAGTGGAAAGTTATTTATTAATTACCATTAACTTAATTAATCAAATGAGGGCTGGTTAAGTGTGTTTAACTATTGATTGTTGCTGATGGTGACTGGGTGACGTGAGCAGACTGCTGCTTCACGTTTTCCCACCCCATCTTTCCATTCCTTCGTGCATGCATATATGATTGGTCGATGGGTCTCTTTACCATTCATTCCTTCAGTTTTCCCTCTGCGACTTCTCTTTTCTTCTTCCTTCTTCTCTTCTCCTTTGTTCTTCTTCTTCTCCTTCCCTGCTCTCTGTTTCCATTTTCTGCCTTCGGAAGCCACGTTGACGGTACTGTAGAGGAGTCGGAGCTCCCTCATGCTAGTGAAAGGCGATCGTCGAAGTGGAAGAAGAAACAGCCCTGTTCCTGAGTCAATCATGG
Organism: Clitoria ternatea; assembly: GCA_037962975.1. Lineage (NCBI taxonomy): Eukaryota > Viridiplantae > Streptophyta > Magnoliopsida > Fabales > Fabaceae > Clitoria > Clitoria ternatea. The sequence continues at coordinate 139,233,153 of CM075670.1, forward strand.
AAGACGACAGTGTTCAAGAAAAGGCCGAACGAGTGGAAGTAACGAGCGAAGCAGCAAGCCAGAGGACCAACATCCAAGCGGAAGAGTCTCTCGGAGTTTCATAGTTAGTAGGGGGAGTACCTTATATTTTAAATGAATGGGTTATGGACGGGTTCCGGGTGCTGATGATTATTGTTTTTGTATTCTGTTTATGTGTTGTGCTTGCACGAGGAGTGTGTAATACCCGGGTGCATGATGCGTGAGAGCTAAGTGTTGCATGTCTAGTCCCGTCCTTGAAAATACATGCTGATAGCTTGAGAATGTCAAATGATTGCATGGAAAGGGTGTGCTGAATTGTTGATGATGATTACCGTGCGGTTTATATGACATATAAGTTGTTACGAATATAAAATACTGACTGCAGGTGATTGAATGTTGACGTAGTGAATCGGGTAATATATCCCACTGATGCATGTGTTGTCTGAGTCCTGATACTGCTGAGTACCGATTGCATGATATGCTTGTGTTGTTGGATTACTTCATTGAATCCTGATACTGCTTGACACCGACTGCATGGGATGCGTGTGTTGTTGTATTCATCTATTTGAGCTATGATATTGATTGCATGAGAAGCATGTGTGTAGGACTAATATATTGAGTTCTGAGAATGCTTATTACCGATTGCATGTGATACACGTATGTTTGAGTGAAAGGTTGTGTATAAGAATACTGTGTTGTGTGATGAATCCGCGTGTGGCGTATGGAATGCATTGTGCTGGGAGCACGTAGTGTGGGACACTACCATCGGTTGATTAAAAGCGTGGGACGCTGTGAAATCCTTTGAGTGGGACTCAAGGTAGCCTCTGAGTGGGACTCGGGCTGCCCGTGAACACCTCCGTTGACACTGAGAGTGTTGGTGTCACCTTGTAGGTAAACGGTTGGGTACCTGTAAAACGGCCAAGCAGCTGGGAGCTGAATGGATAGTCGAGAGCTATGTATAAAAAGGCTGGGAGCCTGCGTTGCAACGTCAAAAACCAATTACACATGAATGCGGAACCGAGTGAATTATCCCGTGTGCATTATTTGTTAATATTGATAGAGATCTGTTCTGTGGATAATTGCTAATGTCGTTGTATTGTTATGTACATATATCCGAGTGAGACTGATAGACTCTGATCGTGAAATGTTGAATGTGTACGTTCTAGGTTACTTGGTATTGTGTTTATTTGATAGTAGCCGTGTACCTTATATTGCTGCATGAGTAAGGATAATCCGAGTCAATATCTATCATTTAATATCTAAGATACTCACCCCTGCCGTGGTAACTTTTCAGTGAATGTCTCTCGAAATAAGGAGTGGAGGAGGAGCTGAATGCCGAGTGAAGTACTGGTGCACTATGGAGATTATGCGTTTATGTATATGCTGTGTACATGTCTTGTTAAGCCTTGGCCGGCTCGTAATTCAGTCGTAGTCCCTTTATACTAGAACTTGAACCCTCTTGGGTAGAAGACAAGACCGTGTGCCTGTACTTATTTATATCCCTTTCTTTATCCATCTTACCGTGCCTTGTTCTATATTGCGTGAATGATCCGAGTAATATATATATATGTACGTGTACTTACCGAGTGTGTTAGGTTGGTATAACCATGGGTAGAAATGGGATTAAGAGTTGATAAGGGGAGTAAGACAATGATTTATTCTGAGTGCCAAAGGGTTTAAGTATTTCCGAGTGAATGAGAATATAGAACACCGAGTGAGAACTGATCTAGATACTTTCCGAGTGATAATTGATAGGATTTTCCCGAGTGTAGGATAATTAACAATTTTCGAGTGAGAATCTGCCGAGTGAAGGTTTTCCGACCGAAAGGCGACACCTAAGGCTCTAAGTGGACCCCCATTGTAGTCAATCGTTTGTAGTAAGGGAACCCGAATGAGTCTTGACTTAGTAGGATGACTAGAGTAGGAAGAATTATGGTTACCGAGTGAAAATAAAAGTGAAATATCCCGAGTGACGAAAAGGGCGTGAAAGCTATTCCGAGTGAGAAGCCTTCATGGGTTCCGAGTGAGTGGTGATGGGAAACATTTTCGAGTTGTTCGCATACGCGTCCCGATTGAATGAAGTCATAGAATGCGTTATGTTTTCTGAACGGGGCTAGTATGTTTAATGGCCAATCCGAGTGAATAGGGCGTGGACCTTCTGAGTGAACCAGGCGCTGAAATCCGGGTGCGGGAATGCCGAGTGGAGTGAGTGAGTGCCGAGTGTAGCCTTCGCTGAGCGAGTGGGGTCGCTGTGTGATCCGCCTAAGCGTTTCCTTCTTTCGCTGTCAGCTCCTTGGGTCAGTTTCATTCCTCTTGCCTTCTTTTCCCTCATTTCCTTGTGCCGATTATTCTGGTTTTTATTGTGAAAAATTTTCTTTGTTTTATTTATTTATTTATTTATTTACTTATCAAAATTAAGGTGTTACATTTTGGTATCAGAGTAGACCGAAAAAGTCCAAGGCCAAGGTGTGCTTACCGAGTGTAAGCGGTTGTATGTGTTATGACCGAGTGGTCATCATTATTGTGATATTCTGATTGAATATGATTGATGTTGAGATATTGATTTGGGAATAGGAGGTAACTTCTCTCCTGGTCCAATTGATTGCATGACGTATATATATATAAATGGTATCATGTGCTATAATCAGTGGATATGGGGATGAGATCCGATCAGAAAAATGTAACCTTGTAAACTTATCCTTGAAAGGGTGTTAATTTCAGGATAAGTTATGGCGAATCATCAAAGCATGGAGGCCATAGCCATGGCATTCCAACGTTTTACTGACGTGTTTGAGAGGCAGGGCCAGCCTCGAGCTGAAGAAGGCCAAGTGTTGGACCGCTTCCTGAAGAGGAAGCCGAGTGAATTTTAGGGAGGACGTAACCCTGAGGCAGCTTACAAATGGACTCAAGAGTTAGAGAGGATTTTTGGGGGTCTCCACTGTACCGAGGCCCAGAAGGTGGAGTGCGCAGTGTACATACTGCGGGACAAGGCAGAGAACTGGTGGAAGATCGCCAGAAACCGACTGACTGATGCTGATACCCAGCTGACCTGGGAAAATTTCAAGACATGCTTCTTAGAGAAATATTTCCCCAACACAATCAGGAGTCGGAAGGAACTTGAATTCATGGAACTAAAATAGGGCTCCATGTATGTGGAGGAGTACGCAGCTAGATTTGAAGAACTGTGCTTATTCTACCCGCCCTTCCAGCAACCTGGGACGGAAAGTTCTAAATGCCTTAAATTTGAGAACGGATTGAGATCAGACATTAAAAGAGCCTGCAGATACCAAGAGATTAGGAGCTTCCCTGTATTGGTGAATAAGTGTAGAATATTCAAAGAGGACGACAAGGCCCACTCGGGCCAGAGTAGTAGAGCAGACCATTACTTGAAGCCCCAGCAATCCCGCTTCAAGAGGCCAAACAACGCTGGTAGGAGCAGACCTTTTTCTAGATTTGGGGGTCGAAGCCAGCAAGAAAGACGACCAGTTATGGGGAACGGAAAATGTTTTAAGTGTGGAGGAAATCACTACGCTCGAGACTGCAACAATGATGGTGAGATGGTGTGCTTCCATTGTAATAGGAAGGGGCACATTCGCCCTGACTGCCCCCAACTCCGTCAAGCAAACACCAATATGCGTCAGGGAGGCTTCCAAGAGAGGAACCGTGGGAGCGATAGTCAAAGACCGGGGGCAGAGGCGGCAGAGCCAGAGGAAACATGATGCTTGCCCCAAGTAACCGAGAAAGAAATACCAACCAACCAGCGGTGGGAAGAGTCTACGCCATCAACGCAGAAGATGCTGTGCAAGTGAATGACTTGGTACAATGTAAGTGCTCACTCGGTAGATATACACTTAATGTAGTTTTTGATTCGGGAGCCACCCATTCTTTTATAGCTGATGAGTGTGTAAGGCGTTTAAAGTTACCAACTGTGTATATGGATCGGACTTTAGAAGTAGCCAATCCGACTGGCACTAAGGTGTTGACATCATCGATGTGTAAGGACGTAGCGTTTGTGTTGGGCGATCGGAGTTTCACCTTCGATTTGGTGTGCATACCTTTAAAGGATCTCGACATTGTACTCGGTGTAGATTGGCTTTCAGCCAACAAGGTGTTGGTAGACTGTAGAAACCGCAGGATAATTTTTTCGAGGCAAAGCAATGAGGACTATACGGTGCAAGGTATATCTCAGCTATTTATAATGCTTTGTCTAACTGAGGGTGAGAGTAAGGCCCGAATGAATGAAATTTCGACTGTTTGTGAATTCTCAGAAGTGTTTCCGGATGATGTGCCGGGTGTCCCTCTAACTAGAGAAGTTGAGTTCTCTATTGACCTGATCCCTGGAGCCGAGCCAGTCTCTAGTGCACCTTATAGAATGTCCCCAACAGAATTGGCCGAGCTGAAGAAGCAGGTGGATGAGTTACTCGGTAAACAATTCATTAGACCGAGTGTATCACCATGGGGCACACCTGTAGTACTTGTTAAGAAGAAGGATGGCAGCATGAGACTATGCATAGATTACCGACAGCTAAACAAACTCACAATTAAGAACTGATACCCGTTGCCCAGGATCGACGATCTGATTGACCAACTGCGTGGTGCTTCAATCTTCTCAAAGATCGACTTACGGTCGGGATACCACCAAATCCGGGTGAAGGACTCGGATATTCCCAAGACTGCCTTTAGGACTCGGTATGGCCACTACGAGTATGTAGTGATGCCGTTCGGTGTAACGAATGCACCTGCCATATTCATGAATTACATGAACAGCATATTTCACCCGTACTTAGACCGATTCGTGGTAGTTTTCATCGATGATATCTTAGTCTACTCCAAGACCTCTGATGAGCATGAAGAACACCTCCAAGCTGTACTTCAAGTCTTGAAGGAGAAGCAGCTGTTTGCAAAATTTTCAAAGTGTGATTTCTGGATGGATAAGATCCACTTTCTCGGACATGTGATTTCCAAGGAGGGTGTCTCGGTAGACCCTTCGAAGGTGGCAGCTATAATGGCATGGGAGAGACCCGAGTCGGTCTCGAAGATAAGGAGCTTTATGGGCCTGGCTGGTTATTATAGGCGGTTTATTGAAAGTTTTTCTAAGCTAGCTTTGCCACTGACTAAATTGACCCGGAAAAACGTTCCCTTTGTGTGGAGTTCCGAGTGCGAGAGCAGTTTCCGAGAGCTAAAAGACAAGTTGACGACCGCTCCAATACTGGCATTGCCTGACTTGCAAGAGAGCTTCATGGTTTATTGTGATGCGTCTGGACTCGGATTAGGATGCGTGCTAATGCAGAAGAACCGAGTGATAGCTTATGCCTCTCGGCAATTGAGGCCTCACGAACAGCATTACCCGACCCACGACTTGGAATTAGCAGTGGTGGTCTTCGCATTGAAAATATGGAGGCATTACTTGTACAGTTCTAAATTCGAAGTTTACAGCGACCATAAGAGCCTCAAATATTTATTCGACTAGAAGAAGCTGAACATGAGGCAGAGGAGATGGATGGAATTTTTAAAGGATTATGACTTCGAGCTAAAGTACCATCCGGGTAAGGCAAACGTTGTTGCCGACGCGTTGAGTCGGAAATCCCTCCATATAGCAGTGATGATGGTGAAGGAGGTGGAGTTGTTGGAACAGTTCCGAGACATGAACTTGCATGTTGACATCCCCTTCTCTCGGAAAATAACAATTGGTACGTTAAGGATTACCAATGAATTTCTGAGATCCGTGTACGAACAACAGCAGTCAAATTCCTACTTGGCTGAGATAAAGGAGACCCAGGCCAAAGGAAAGGACTTGTCCTTGACCGAGGAATCGGACAGAATCTTTCGAGTGAGAAACAGAATTTACGTGCCGGGTGGAGGAGAATTAAGAAGAATGGTGCTCGATGAAGCCCACAAAAGCCTACTAAGTATCCACCCGGGTACCACGAAGATGTACCATGACCTAAGGACACAATTCTGGTGGCCTGGATTAAAGAGGGATGTGGCAGAATACGTGGCCCGGTGTATTACCTGTCAGAAATCGAAAATCGAGCATCAGAAGCCGTGTGGTGCATTACAACCCCTGGAAATCCCCTTGTGGAAATGGGACTCAATCGCCATGGACTTTGTCATGGGATTGCCAAAAAACCGAGTGGGCCATGATACGATTTGGGTCATTGTTGACCGACTGACAAAGAGTGCACACTTCCTACATGTGAACATGAAGTACCCGTTGCATAAGTTAGCCCGGATTTACGTTCGTGAAATTGTCCAACTGCATGGTGTGCCGACTTCTATCGTGTCGGACAGGGACCCTAGATTCACGTCTCAGTTTTGGACCAGCCTACACCAGGAATTGGGTACGAATCTTTGGCTAAGTTTCGCTTACCACCCCCAATCGAATGGACAATCCGAGCGAACGATACAAAGTTTAGAGGACTTACTGAGGGCGTGTGTGTTGGAGCACGGTGGAGATTGGGAGCAGTACCTTTCCCTGATCGAATTTACGTACAACAACAGCCACCACAACAGTATCAGTATGGCACCCTACGAAGCACTATATGGTCGAAGATGCCGAACCCCACTTTGTTGGTCAGAATCGAGTGAGAGTTTGCTATTGGGACCAGAAATTATGAAGCAAACCTCAGAACAGATCCGAGTGATAAGGGAAAAGATGAAGGCATCTCAAGATAGGCAGAAGAGCTACCATGACAAACGAACCAAACCGCTAGAGTTTTCAGTCGGAGACAGGGTGTTTCTGAAGACTTCACCAAGCAAGGGAGTCGGACGAACCTTGAAAAGTGGAAAGCTGAGCCCCCGGTACATTGGGCCTTATGAGGTGTTGGAGCGGATCGGTCCCGTAGCATACCGAGTGGCATTACCGACTCACTTATCCCGATTGCATAACGTGTTCCATGTGTCTCAATTAAGAAAGTACTTACACGATTCCACTCACACGATGCCGGATGATGAAGTGGAGATTAAGGAGGACCTGACCACTGTGACTATACCGACTAGAATAGTGGACCGATCGGTAAAGCGTTTAAGGAGTAAGGATGTGCAACTAGTTGAAGTAGAATGGCAGCAGGACGGGTATACCTCTTATACCTGGGAACGCGAGGATGCCATGCGGCAACAGTACCCTGAGTTGTTTGATCAAGGTAAGTTACCAATTAAATTTTGAGGAAAAAATTCTTTTGAGCGGGGGAGAACTATAACATCTCGATTTAAAACAAGTACCGGGTGAAACAAAACCATTAAAATAATAATATCAGAAGTGGAAAGTTATTTATTAATTACCATTAACTTAATTAATCAAATAAGGGCTGGTTAAGTGTGTTTAACTATTGATTAAGTGTGTTTAACTATTGATTGTTGCTGATGGTGACTGGGTGATGTGAGCAGACTGCTGCTTCACGTTTTCCCACCCCACCTTTCCATTCCTTCGTGCATGCATATATGATTGGTCAATGGGTCTCTTTGCCATTCATTCCTTCAGTTTTCCCTCTGCGACTTCTCTTTTCTTCTTCCTTCTTCTCTTCTCCTTCGTTCTTCTTCTTCTCCTTCCCTACTCTCTGTTTCCATTTTCTACCTTTGGAAGCCACGTTGACGGTACTACAGAGGAGTCAGAGCTCCCTCATGCTAGTGAAAGGCGATCGTCGAAGTGGAAGAAGAAACAGCCCCTGTTCCTGAGTCAATTGTGGAAGACGACAGTGTTCAAGAAGAGGCCGAACTAGTGGAAGTAACGAGTGAAGCAGCAAGGCAGAGGACCAACATCCAAGCGGAAGAGTCTCTCAGAGTTTCGTAGTTGGTAGGGGGAGTACCTTATATTTTAAATGCATAGGTTATGGACAGGTTCCGGGTGCTGATGATTGTTGTTTTTGTATTCTGTTTATGTGTTGTGCTTGCATGAGGAGTGTGTAATACTCGGGTGCATGATGCGTGAGAGCTGAGTGTTGCATGTCTAGTCCCGTCCTTGAAAATGCATGCTAATAGCTTCAGAATGTCGAATGATTGCCTGGAAAGGGTGTGCTGAATTGTTGATGATGATTACCGTGCGGTTTATGTGACATATAAGTTGTTACGAATATAAAATACTGATTGCAGGTGATTGAATGTTGACGTAGTGAATCGGGTAATATATCCCACTGATGCATGTGTTGTCTGAGTCCTGATACTGTTGAGTACCGATTGCATGATATGTTTGTGTTGTTGGATTACTTCATTGAATCCTGATACTGCTTGACACTGACTGTATGGGACGCGTGTGTTGTTGTATTCATCTATTTAAGCTATGATATTGATTGCATGAGAAGTATGTGTGTAGGACTAATATATTGAGTTCTGAGAATGCTTATTACCGATTTCATGTGATGCATGTATGTTTGAGTCAAAGGTTGTGTATAAGAATACTGTGTTGTGTGATGAATCCGCGTGTGGTGCATGGGATGCATTGTGCTGGGAGCACGTAGTGTGGGACACTACTATCGGTTGATTAAAAGCGTGGGACGCTGTGAAATCCTTCGAGTGGGACCTAAGGTAGCCTCTGAGTGGGACTCGGGCTGCCCGTGAACACCTCCGTTGACGCTGAGAGCGTTGGTGTCACCTTGTGGGCAAACGGTTGGGTACCTGTAAAACGGCCAAGCAGCTGGGAGCTGAATTGATAGCCGAGAGCTATGTATAAAAAGGCTGGGAGCCTACGTTGCAACGTCAAAAACCAATTACACACGAATGCGGAACCGAGTGAATTATCCCGTGTGCATTATTTATTAATATTGATAGAGATCTGTTCTGTGGATAATTGCTAATGTCGTTGTATTGTTATGTACATATATCCGAGTGAGACTGATAGACTCTGATCGTGAAATGTTGAATGTGTACGTTCTAGGTTACTTGGTATTGTGTTTATTTGATAGTAGCCGTGTACCTTATATTGCTGCATGAGTAAGGATAATCAGAGTCAATATCTATCATTTAATATCTAAGATACTCACCCCTGCCGTGGTAACTTTTTAGTGAATATCTCTCGAAATGAGGAGTGGAGGAGGAGCTGAATACCGAGTGAAGTACTGGTGCACTATGGAGATTATGCGTTTATGTATATGCTGTGTACATGTCTTGTTAAGCCTTGGCCGGCTCGTAATTCAGTCGTAGTCTCTTTATACTAGAACCTTGAACCCTCTTGGGTAGAAGACAAGACCATGTGCCTGTACTTATTTATATCCCTTTCTTTATCCATCTTACCGTGCCTTGTTCTATATTGCGTGAATGATCCGAGTAATATATATATGTACGCGTACTTACCGAGTGTGTGAGGTTGGTATAACCATGGGTAGAAATGGGATTAAGAGTTGATAAGGGGAGTGAGACAGTGATTTATTCTGAGTGCCAAAGGGTTTAAGTATTTCCGAGTGAATGAGAATACGGAACACCGAGTGAGAACTGATCTAGATACTTTCCGAGTGATAATTGATAGGATTTTCCCGAGTGTAGGATAATTAACAATTTCCGAGTGAGAATCTACCGAGTAAAGGTTTTCCGACCGAAAGGCGACACCTAAGGCTCTAAGTGGACCCCTATTGTAGTCAATCGTTTGTAGTAAGGGAACCCGAATGAGTCTTGACTTAGTAGGATGACTAGAGTAGGAAGAATTATGGTTACCGAGTGAAAATAAAAGTGAAATATCCCGAGTGACGAAAGGGGCGTGAAAGCTATTCCGAGTGAGAAGCCTTCATGGGTTCCGAGTGAGTGGTGATGGGAAACATTTCCGAGTTGTTCACATACGCGTCCCGATTGAATGAAGTCATAGAATGCGTTATGTTTTCTGAACGGGCTAGTATGTTTAATGGCCAATCCGAGTGAATAGGGCGTGGACCTTCCGAGTGAACCAAGCGCTGAAATCCGGGTGCGGGAATGCCGAGTGGAGTGAGTGAATGCCGAGTGTAGCATTCGCTGAGCGAGTGGGGTCGCTGTGTGATCCGCCTGAGCGTTTCCTTCTTTCGCTGTCAGCTCCTTGGGTCGGTTTCATTCCTCTTGCCTTATTTTCCCTCATTTCCTTGTGCCGATTATTCTGGTTTTTATTGTGAAAAATTTTCTTTGTTTTATTTATTTATTTATTTATTTACTTATCAAAATTAGGGTGTTACATCCAAAATTTGGGATGTTACAATCCACCCCATCTAAAAAGAAATTTTGTCCTTGAAATTTGACATCGATATATATATATATATATATCACAAGGTAATGAGGACACACTAAGGGAGGACCCTTACACTACCCTAGAGAAAGGACTTGAAGCTTACGAAGGTCCTCTCACAAAGGCCAAGACCAAAAAGGCCAAAGAGAGCATCCATCGGGCCTTATCTTCCTTCCTCTCCTTGAGTGGGCCCAAGCCCAATGAAGACTTCTTAAGGATCTATTCATACTATACTTGTAATATACTCCTTAGTTAGATTCTCTAGGCTTATAGGTTTCATTTGGGCCTTACAAGGTCACTTGGGCCACTTTTGGGCCATGTACTCTCACTTTGGGCCATGTATAGGCCATACTCTTCTCTAGAAACTCTATTCGGCCTAAGCATCATGGAGAGGCCCATTTAGGAGGCACTTAGCCGAAATTCCCTAAGCTCTATATAAAGAGCTCTCCCTTTGTATTTTGACACAATTAATGCCATTTGAGATTTCACACTTTCAAGAGTGAGTTTTTAGTGAGAGAAACTCTTAGGTTAGAGTGAGCTCTAGCAAGCTCTCATCCAAAGGGTCTCCTCCCTCTTGGTGGCGAGTTCTAGGGAGTTATCTCCCTTAGGAGTGGCCTCTCATTCATCTCCTCCATTCCATCTCCCATCCTTCTCCTTTCTCCCTTTCATTTCCACCTGTTCCTTTCTCTTTTCCCCTTCAAAATCTGTGTAGTCTTGAGTCATCCCTTCCCTTTTTCATTTCAGCTTTCCAAGAGCAAGAATCTTCAACAAAGGCTTGTGGAGGTTAGAAGAAGAAAAGAGCCCTAGATCTACCCTTCTTCAAGGAGCTAGAAGAAGATTCTACATCATTTGGTATCACTTGAGCTTGGGAGGTTCTTTTCTATTCTTCTTCTTCATATAGATTTTGGTTTTTCTTTCCTTTTGCTGGATGGAATTTTGTTGTTATACCTTATGCTTGCTTTGTTGATGCCATGTTAAAATAGAAAACTCATAAAAAGTTATTATTCTTTTGAGTTTTTGTGCTAGTTGTTCCATTTCTTCAATTTTCTTGCATATTGCTTTGTATTTTCGGTTTGGTATTGTTTTGTCCTTCAAAATTTCAGAATTTGCCACATATTATTTTGGTTGTTAGGTTGTTAGATTGATAGTTAGAAGTTAGTTACTTGTTAGGTGTTAGTTAGAGCCAAGTTAGTTGTTAATTGTGCCATATGGAACCTTTGTCTAGTGTTCTACGTTTTTGTGTTGATTTTCCTTTGCTAGAGAGTGCATTTTCGTATGGGTGGAGTTAGTTCAAGCATCTTGACTAATCTCCCAAAGGTTCCATTCTTGTGATGTTAGGAGGTTTCACTTTAAGACTCTCCAAAGGTCATCTCATTAGTAGGCTTGTTAGTATTCACTCTTAGTTTCTTTCTAGGATTAATTTTGTTTGTGAATGCACATTAGGATCACTTCATAATCCGGTTTTTATTTTGTTGCATAAAAGAAAAGTTTGTCAAAAAAAAGTTTTGAAATAGTCCTTCCATTCTCTTTGGAAGAAGGTTGCATTATTTTCCTTAAGCAAGAAAGTGACATTTGAATTTGGTTAGCTTTAGCTCACTTCTGTTTTAGGGATATCATTGTGGTGTTGTTACATTGAAAATTTAAGAGGCAAGTTAAGAAAAAGAAAGTATCAAAAAGAGAAAAAGAAATACAAAACCCTATACTACCAAAATTAAAAAAGGGTGTTGAAAAGAAAAAGAATCCTCATTAAGAAAAGTTGTAAAGAGAGACACCAAAACCAAAAGACCAATTTTGAATTTTTCTTTCACTTGAAGTGAGTTGTTTGCTTATTAGATCTCAATACACTTTCATTTGAATCTTACTTGCTTATTTGTGATTGCAACTTTAGAGTCTCTAAGTTTAGGTTGTACTTTCCTTTTGTTGTTGCATTTTAGTTTTCTTGTTTGTCTAGTTTTGTCTTCGAATTTTGAATTCCTTCCATAGTGTAGCCTTTATTCTTTGAACTTTTATTGCTTTATTGTCTTGTCAATCAAAAAATCCAAAAACATTTTCCATTTTGAGTAGCCTTTCTTCTTAAGCCTTTTTAGTTTGTCATTTTTCCTTCTCAAGTTTTATCTTTGAAGTTGTCTTTCCTTCAACCTTCTTGATAATTCCCTTCTCAATACCATTGAGGGTAGCATTTTGGAACACTTGAGGTGAGAGTGTAAATTGCTTGGGTGAACTTGACACTAAACGAAAGGGTAAGAGTTGTGAGGATACACTTGAGAGATACACTTGTGAGGTCAATTTTGTTTTTTGTGAATTCATTAACATCAATTTCGTTAGAAGTGTGTTTTGTCTTGTTTTTCTAGGTGAGGTGGAGCTTACACATCAAGGAAGAGCTTGAAGAAAATTGTAAAGGAATCGAAAGCCTTGTAACTAGTAGACCTTAGGAAAATTTTTAATTCTTAGGCTTTGTGTATTAGGTTTTGTCTTGTATTTTGGACACACCTTTGGACATTGGAGTTTTGGACACTATTAACTTTCCTTTTCAATTGGTAAATTTGGCTAGGTAGTAGAGCATTTGCATTTAGTTGTTAACTACTTTTAGTTAGTTAGTTGTTGGTTATAACTAATAGTTGTTAGTTAGTTGCTTATCTTAACTAATTAGGTTAATTAGTCAGTAGTTGGAACTAATTTTAGTTACTATAACTAAACATAACCGAAATTAGTTTGAAGTCTTAACTAAATCATAACCAAATTAGTTGTTTGTTAGGGTTGTTAGACTTAGTTGCAACTTCTATAACTAAATAACTACTTCTACTTAGGGTTTGTTAGGAGTTGGTTAGTTAGTTGAACTAATTTGTTAGGGTAACTAACTAGTAAACCGAATTGGTTAAGCTTGTCTAGGGTTAGTAAATTGTTAAAAACAACCTAGGATAATTATAATCAACTTAGGTTAAATCCAAACCTAGGACTTACATAAGCAACATAGGACTAACCTAGTAAAAGACAACCTAGGATCTTGTTTTCCCTTAGGTTAGAAACCTAGTATTAATATTTTAGGATTGTTGTGTGTTTTCTTTCACTTCTTTTGCATTCATCCTCCTCGACTAGTTTGTCTACACATTCTTTGTTTTTGTCTTGAATTTCTTTGACAACCTTAAAAGATGTCTTCTAGTGATAGGGAGAATAAAACCATGCTTCATAACATAATGGATAGCTTGAATAACATCAATGCTAGGCTAACAAATCTTGAGCATAATGAAAACCCTAGAACTAGACATAGAAATCAAAGAAATCATAGACACAATAATAGTGATAGTGAAGAGGAGCCTAGACAAAGAAGACACCATGAGCATAAAAGAGAAGACATAGGCTGAAGAAAAGTCAAATTAGAAATACCCCCAGTTAATGGAAAGAGAGAAATAGAGGCTTATCTAGAGTAGGAAATGAGAGTAGAACAAATATTCAACTCTCATCAAATAAAAGATGAAAAGAAAGTTACGATAGCCACCCTCTCAATCCGAAACTATGCCTTAGTATGGTGGTCTTAAGTGTGTAAGGAGAGAAAGAAAGATAATTTTCCACCAATAGATGATTGGTTAGACTTAAAAGCTCTATCAAGAAAATGTTATGTTCCTAGTTACTATAGAGGGGAGCTATTAGCAAAGCTAAATAGACTCACCCAAGGGTCAAAGAGTGTAGAAGACTACTACAATGCTCTAGAGATAGCTATGATTAGGGCAAACTTAGAAGAAGATGAGGAAACCCTAATGCATAGGTTCTTACATAGCCTTAATAGGAACATTAAGAATAGAGTAGAACTCCTTCCACATGTAGACATTGAAAAATTACTTCACCAATGCACTAAGGTAGAGAGACAATTTAAAGAGAGAGAAGCCTATAGTGGGGAAAATAAAGCCTATAAATCTAAATGGGTAGGACAAGATAACAAGGGTAGGTTTGATAGAAACCCTAGGGAGAAGGAAGTGGGCACTTCATCTTCTAAACCTTAAAGTGAGTTGCATAAAAATGGAAAAGTTTTTAGGAATCAAAGAGAAAAGCATGAATCCACATCTAAACCACAATCCTCTAGATCAACTACCATTAAATGTTTTAAATGTCTTAGTAGAGGTCACATTACTTTTGACTGTCCGACAAAGATAACCATGGTTTTGAAAACTAATGGAACCTACTCAAGTCAATCAGAGTCTAATTCTGATTCTCACTCTTCAAGTGATGACTCAAGTAGTGATTCTTATGACAGTGAGCATATTTTGGGGATGATGGTTAGCTTTACATGATTAGAAGATTACTTGGTAGTCATGTTAAGCTAGAAGATACTACATAAAGAGAGAACATCTTTTATACAAGATGTTACATAAATGACAAATTATGTTCTCTCATTGTGGATAGTAGGAGTTGTGCTAATGTAGTAAGCCAAAGACTAGTGAATAAGATGAGCTTAGAACTAATAGATCATCCTAGACCTTATAAGTTACAATGGTTAAATGAAAAGGGAGAGATGTTAGTTAATAAGCAAGTCTTAATAAATTTCACCATAAGCACATATAAAGATGAAGTTAATTGTCATGTAGTACCTAAGGATAAAGGAAGCATTAATCTTTGCACCCATTGTGCAACCCCGGATTGGGAACTCTTTTTCGAGTTGATGTGTGATGTGAGTGATCATGTTGTAGGGGCTTTGCTTGTGTAGTGGAAAGACAAAAAGCTTTATGTTATCTACTATGCTAGTAGAACATTAGAAGATGCTCATGTAAATTATGCCATAATAGAGAAGAAGATTTTGGCTATTGTTTTATCTTTTGGCAAATTCAGATCCTATTTGGTAGGTTCTCAGGTAATTGTTTACACTAACCATTTTGCCATTAAATACATGTTGCAAAAGAAAGATTTTAAGCCTAGATTGATTAGGTGGATTTTAATTCTACAAGCATTTGACATAGAAATCAAGGATAAGAAAAGTATTAAGAATCTGGTGGTTAATCATTTATCTAAGTTGCCTTCTGAAAAAGATGAGATGGACAGTGTTGTTCCTATCAATGAGTCTTTTTTAGATGAGCACCTCCTTAGTCTCAGTATCCAACAAGTCCCTTGGTTTGCTAATTATGTTAATTACCTTGTTTATGGTATTTTACCTCCTGATCTTAGTTTTTATCAGAGGAAAAAGTTTTTGGCAGATGTGAAGCATTATTATTAGGATGAACCATTCCTTTTCAAAAGATGTGCAAATGGACTGATAAGGAGATGTGTACCTAAAGATGAAGTGTATTCGATCTTAGACCACTGTCATTCTCTATCTTGTGGAGGTCACATGAGCACTTCTAAAACTATTTCAAAGGTGCTTCAAGCCGGTTTTTATTGGCCTCACCTATTCAAGGATGTTCATGTTAGGGAACCTCTAGTGCATAAGTAGTGAAAATACAAGGATTCCCATTGGACTTGTAAAACTTTGTGTTTCAAAGCATAAGACAAACATTAAATTTATTAAGCGTTTTAGGATTACCTCTTGAAGAAAATCGAAGCAGTCCTAGCCTCGTTCTTTAGGAGTCCACACAGGTACTCCCACCAGAAACGCTACACCTTCCAAATGCTAGTTTGATGTGTGTAGCTTTTGCAACTTTTATGTGTTTTATGTATCTTTTTTGGTGAACCGCCTATGAGCATCTTATGCTCTATTTATAGACTTAGGTTTGACCTAATTTGCTCTGTCTAAAGAGTGAGCTCCTTACTTATTCTAAATAAGTTAGGCCCAATAGCTTTATTTTAGTCCAACTAAAATAAAAGCTATTTTTTGATGGGCTTACTTTATGTGTGTGACCCTATAGGTAAAATACTCGATCATATTAATAATAAACTATTTTATTATTAATATAAAATAAGAGCGGTGTCTAGCAATATATCATTATGTCTAAATATTATTTATTATCAACATAATCTATAAGTGATAATTATTTCATATGTTTATTCCTTTTGTCACCATATCTTGATTGAGCCCAAGGCATGGTCGTGTCATCCTTGTATGGCTCAATTTATTTTACTTAGTACTGGAGTAGACTTTATCCAAATAAATCCAATATTTATTCTTTTTAGCATGGCCATGTATTTCCTTAGTCTCACTCCATCAAGTAGCCTATAGATATCACTCCTGTCACATAGGAGAAACAAATCTTATCTACATCACTTACATCCCTCTGCATAATTTATTCATTGCCTAATCACAACCTTTATAGTCCTCTTGTATTTAAACAACAAACTCCTTATGTAGGAATCATAGTGACTTCAGGTGGAAGGACTACATATACCATTATCACATTAAGAATCATTTATGACATTCATATAATGATCCATGCAACGTTCTCATGGTAGGTCTGTCCAGTACAACATTACTCTTAATGTGTACCCGTGTGAAGACTTGATATCATTTATATCCATAATCTGTGGGATCAGATCATCGGTACACTCATACACTAGTCTTAATGTATTTACATGTCCCTACGTAAATACTTGACTATGGACATTTTAGGAATAACTCCTATATGACCTATTACTCTAAGGATAAATAAAGGCTGTTAAACTATTTAACAAAAATGCCTTATTCAAAATAATGTGTCCTATATAGGCTCTTAGCGTATATTTCCAACAGTTCGTAAGTATGTTCTAACTTATGATTCATGTCAACATTCAAGTAATATCACTAAACGACATAAAATACCTTTGAATAATATCCTTGAAGTTGAGCTTTTTGATATTTGGGGTGTTGATTTCATGGGACCATTCTTGTCATCTTTTGGAAATAAGCTTATTTTGGTCATAGTTGATTATGTATCCAAATGGGTGGAAGCCATTGCTTCACCTTATTCGGATGCTAAGACTGTTATTAAAATTTTCAAAAAGATAATATTTCCAAGGTTTGGGGTCCCAAGGTGTGTTATTAGTGATAAAGGCTCACATTTTATTAAAAAATCTTTTGAAACCCTTTTAAAGAAATATGGAGTTAGGCATAAGGTTGCTACACCTTATCATCTTCAAACTGGTGGACAGGTTGAGGTTTCGAATAGGGAAATTAAATTTATCCTTTCTAAAGTAGTTAACACGTCTCATAAGGATTGGTCTATTAAATTAGATGATTCCTTATGGGCTTATCGAACTGCCTACAAAACCCCTATTGGAACTGCACCCTTTAAACTAGTTTATGGAAAACCTTGTCATTTACCTGTTGAGTTAGAGTAGAAGTCATTTTGGGCCATTAAAATGCTTAATTTTGATCTTAAAATTACAGGTGAAAAGTGGATGTTGAAGCTAAATAAGCTTGAGGAACTCAGACTTGATGCATATAAGAATGCCAAGATTTATAAGGAAAAGACAAAAAGATGGCATGATCAGCATATCCTGAGGAAATCCTTTTCTCCTGGTGACATTGTTCTTTTTCTCAACTCCTACCTTAAGCTTTTCCTAGGTAAACTAAGGTCCCGATGGTCAGGACCTTTCCCGGTAACAAAAGTATTTCCTTTTGGCACTATTGAATTATGGAGTGAAAAATCTTGTGTTTTTAAGGCAAATAGATAGAGACTGAAGCACTATTTGGCAGGTGAACCTATTCAGCAAGCTAGTGTCTTAGACTTGCTTGATTCTCATGATTTTTAACATGATTGGGTGAAAAGTCTGGTTGAAGACTTTAAACTTAGCAATAGTGGGGAGGTAACCCCATGTATGTTTTTATATCTTCATGCATTTTGTGTTTTTTTAAAGCATTCATAAAAAAGAAAAACAAATCTCTTTTGTTGGGTAAAAAATGAATAAATAACCAAGGATCTCTTTTAGATTGCATGGACTCAAATGTTTCAAAACAATGAGATCTACTGGCAGTGGGAATTTCCCACTGCTAGTGGATCTAAAGTCCCACAATGATCCTCAAGAGTGAAAATAATTTTTGACAAAATAGTGAGATCCACTGGCAGTGGAATTCTCTGACTTGGAACATGGAAAAAAATTTTATGTCACATAGAGAGATCCACTGGTCGTAGGTTTTTCCCACTAGCGGTGGACTCCTCTGACTTGGGGGTGTGTCATGTGTAAAAAAATTTTAAGAGGGAAAGATAGCAAGTTCCATGGGCCATGGATTTTTCCTACTATCCATGGAACGCATCATGCATTGTGTGACAATTTTAATAGCCTAAAACAGTAAGATCCACGGGCCGTGGGTTTTTCTCACTGGTCGTGGATCGTGAAACAGGGCCCTTTTTATTTTTAAACCACACATGATGCTCTCCCATGTTTAGAAACATACCGCATCCTTTTGCCTTATCTTATTAGCTTAAAAAAACTTGAAGAACTCTTATTTTCCTTTTGCATTCCTCTATTTTCATCATTATTATTGCAAGCTTGCCCAAGAACAATGTTATATTCTATTCACTTTCACTCACAAAACAAGTAAGAACATCATTCTCTTCTTATTTTTTGCATTTTTCTCATAGTTTAGGATTTTTGCAATTTCAAAAATTTGGGTGATTCTTTCAAAATTAATTGATTGGGAAGACTCTTTTATGCATGATGATGCTTGTGAATTCTCTAAATTCAAATGGGTATGCTTAAAAACCTCATGGTCATGTATGTGTGTTCATCTTCTTTTATGAACCCCTTTGAATTATGCTTAATAATTGTTGTCCTTCCTTGTGATTTACAATTTGTTTTGGATTCATTAATGTGTTGATGGTCATTTGTTAACCATGGGGACCATTGGATGAAAAGGATTTTTGAGTCATAGTTCAAAAACATGCTTGCACACTAAATGTTTGTGAAAATGCCTAAGACAATCTTTGTTCCTCTTTAACATGATTGTTGCATGTACATGACTTAGTGTCACATTCCTCGTATCTAGTTCTTCATATTTCTTAGCTAGATACCATTTGCTTATGACATTATTAAGGCATTTTCCCCTCTTGTTACTTAGTAGAAATTTGTAATGATTGGACTATGTGCCTAACATTGTCATTTTATCTTTCCTTCTTAGAACACCATCAATATGTCTTCCAGAAGAACAAAATCAATTCCAAAGAAGAGGAAGACAAAAGGTAAGTCTTCTACCTATGCTAACATTAATCATATTGAATGCTCATCTGAGGAGTAATACGTGAGGTTAGCATCTTTAACCTAGAGGGAAATCATTCCTGTAACATCCTAGAAATTTGAGTAAAATTAATTAATTGGAGTAAATAAATAGTACAACTATAGGAAATAATTATTGGATGTCCTATACATGTAGAAAAATTAATTATAGACCCCTTAAGTTAATACGGCGAATACGACGATTACTGTCATTGTTTAATTGGCGAACGACGTACGAGCAGAATACTGAGACGAGCCCAACGGGCCAGGAAAAATTGGATAATTATCAGGGATAAATATTTATATCCCGATGATGAGCTAAAATTAATTAAAGCATTTGTGAAATTTATTGCGAATTATTCAGGATTTATCGACGTCGTTTAACGTCAGAAAATAACCGATTTGGGCAACGGGCCTCAATTGGGCCTCAAAAATTCACTAATCCAAAAATAATTATTGAGTTTTAAAAGACACTCAAATAAATATTTTAAACCCAAAAATAAATCCGAAAAAATTTATAAATGACAAATTAGACGTACAGTGGGCCCCGGGTGACCAAAGCGCTTCATTTTTTAGCTAAACGCGCAACGATTTTTCCCGTACAACTTGGGCTGCATGTTTTGGGTATCATGGGCTGTCCTAAATCTGAATCGTTAAGCCCAAATCAGATTTTGCCAAAATTTAGGCCTTGGAGCGAAAAATTGAAAATGAAGGGCAATATGGTCATTTCGCGCATAAGACAAGAAAACCTTTTCCTCTTCCCCGCTTCACATTCACGCTGGAACAACCCTTGCTGCAGGGGAAAACAAAAATCTTCTTCTCCCTTCTTCCTCCATTGACGTGAAGAAATGGGTGGCCATCCATGGTGATTTTTGAAGCTTTTTTAAGGAAGAACCTAAGGTATGGACATTGGACCATTAAGGCTTCATCTCCTCCATCTTCTCTTCCTTTCTTTCACTCATTTTCCTCCTCCTCTTCACCTTATGTTAGTCCTCAAATTTACAATAAATCCTTTAATAAAAATTTCATAAAAATAATACAAAATTGAGGAATTTGTTAGAAAATTAGGTTTTAAATTCAATAAATGAATGTTGTTGGAAATAATCTGCCCTTGATCAATTTTCTCTAGTTTTGCAGTGAAAAAGTAAAGAATTTAAGAGAAAATTGAAGAACTGGGGAAGCTAACGCGTAGCATCAAAACCACGCGTAGCGTGGGTACTATCAGCTTGGCCAAGCACTCACCTTTTGACCTATAATTAGCCACTCCACTCAGCACAAATGGCCAAAATGCAGTAGAGACAGAGACACGTGGCCAAGCATGATTGAATTTAATAATCCAAAGTGGCCATTATCAGCTGTGTAAATGGAAGCTGAGTCAGGGGTCTGACGTGTAGCGTCAGCACCCTTGCTCAGCCCTATAAATAGGGCCATCCAACACCATTCTTTGCATCCCATTTTGAGTATTTCACTCTTCTCTTCTCTTATATAGTCGAGTTTGAGTATTCCTTTTATGAGCTTGTAGTTCTAGAATAGTTTTCTAGATACTTGAGAGTGTTTTGTAGTATTGTGATCGTTGTATCGTGAAGTTTCCATCGCCTTTGTAATGTCAATCACTGTAAGTGTTGTTCTTACCTTCACCATGTATAACTAATCTGTTTATGTTGGAATTGGTGAACTAATCTATTGAGTATGATGTTATGAATTCGACCTCTAAATGTTTATGATTCAAGTCCATGTTAGTATTTCAATCTTTTATTAATATGAACGTCAAACGGGAGAATGATTTTCATGTGTATTGAAACTTGTTTTATTAGTGTGAATGTTAAACGGGAGAATGATTATTCATGCCTTATTAAAACTTGATTTAATAAAAGTAAAAGTTTGAATACCCTTAATATACTAATTACTAGGAATAGAATTGGTAATTATTGTTGTCATAAAGCGAGGACTTAATGCAAGTTTTTATTGAGAAAGCTCATGAGGGATTGGACTTTACGGTAAATACTTAGAATTTATATCACGAGGGATCGGTTATAATGATTTTAAGCTGCAATAATATAAACTTGATGATTAAATATGCATAACTTGAGTTCCTCCATTATTATTCTAGATTAGGGATCCAAATTCCAACATAATTTTTTTATCTGTGTTTTATCCTCAAGTATCTTAATTGTTCTAAAATTACAACTCGACTTCTTAGATAAATTATTATTCTCTCTTTACCACATGAATCACTCAATTATGCCATCTTGTAAATATTGTATAAATTGTATATAAATTATTCTTTTGTATAAGTTTTGATAAATTTACCATAGTAACTAGAAAATTACTGTAACTATTGGACTTTTAATCCCAGTGGAACGATATCTAAATTTTGAAAACTACAAACGATTGGTGCGCTTGCCAATTAATAGACCCAACAGTAAAACAAAATAATAAGTTTTCTATAACATTATATCAACTGTGTTTAACACCTTACCAAAAACAAAAATCCATGTTTGGTTCACCTATGTAATGTGAAAAATTTTTAGGGATTTAAAAAGCTTGCTTGGTCCCTTGGTGTCGGGATTTCTTAAGTGTCCATCTCTACCACTCTCTTGGATTTTGGAATTGTGTCTCACTTGGGGTAAGCTATGGACCTTCATGAGGCTTTAATTTGGTAGCTTAAAGTATGTAGATTATGATGTTAGTATTGGAAAAATATGAGAATTTTCATGTGGAACCCAAAACCTAGGTTAGGAGACCAATGGGAAATTGTTGTTGTTGATGTTGGATAATTATTTTTGTGACTTGAATATGATAAAAATTAGTTGTTGGAATCAGATTAATTATTGTTGGAATAAATGAGTTAGTTTTGGGTGCAAAACTTGAAATTGTGGCTTACTTTAATATGGACAAGGTTGCCATTAGGAGACCTAAATTATTTTGGATGGTTTCAAGATGATTATGAGGCCTAAATTAATATGTTGAAATGAATTGGTGACGTTGGAATGGATGAATTTGATCTTAGGTGATGTTAGGTGTAAAATCCTAAAATTGATGGCTTACTTTAATTTAGAGGAAAAGTGGTGCTTTGGACTTGAAGTGGCTTAGGGATGATTTTGAAGTAATTATAGGACTTTGGATGATACTCTAGAATTTATTTGATGAGTTGTAGAAAAGTAAGGAACTAATACTAAGCTTTAAAATTCTCTTGGATGGTAAAGGTGATAAAGTGGCATAATAGGCCCAAAATGTATTAGCCTTTTTAAAATGAGCTTGAAAACTCTTGTTAGATATGGGTTAATAATTAAAGTTAGTGTTGGATAATTATTGGTTGATGTAGTTAATATGTAAAATGTCATGAGTTAAGTGAAGTGTTATGTGAACTAGTAAAGGGTAAGTGTGTTGCTAAGGTGAATAAAATTGCTAAGAGAATTTTAGGACTTAAAAGGGTAATTATGAACTTGAGTAAGTGTTAATAAGTGTAGTTGGAGGATTTGAGTGGTTATTAGGTAGGAAAGATTAAGAAGAAAAAGTGTGTAGGGTAGAAGTGGATTTAGTGACAATTATGAACTATTAGAGTTGAATGAAAGACTAATGGTCTAGAAAATATTATTAGAACACATTAGGCATGAAAAAGCTAATAGATAGAATAAGAGAAGGTTGTTGTTGGTGGTAGGTGACTTTGTCATGAAAGTGGACTAACGACTTAAGCCACGATGTAGGATTAGGAATGATCTTAGTTATGAAGTGTTACTTGTAATTGGTAATATTAGAAGATTATCTTGAATGATTGATAGTTTTGAAAACTAATAATAAGGCACTTGAATGTGTGAAGATGAATGGTGACAATTAGTTGTCTTAAGGGGAATAAAGAACAAAAATTTACTTGAATTACTAGTGATGAGGGACTTATGCCTTCTAAAGGGAAACTATTAAAAAATGAAACATAATGAAGTGAACGAATTGCTTAAGGCTTTAGAGAGCCTAAGGGATAACACTTTGAATTTAATTAATTACTAATGGTGAATTTAAATCCTTAAGACATTGGAAAAGTGTGATAAGGATAACTTAAATTCCAAACCTCCAAGATGGAGAAGGCATAAAACATGACAAGTTTCACATACATGAATATATTTATGTACCTCTAAAATGAGACTTAGTTGTTAACATTTATTTAGTGATAGAATAATGTTTGATATGGCCTTGTACTTATTAAAAATGTAGGCTTTGACCGTTCCGGTGAGGTGGGACCATCCAACTCTTCCAACCCCATGGAATACTTCTCTTGAGGTAGGAGAGGAGTTTATTTTCTAAATGCATGGCCTTGATATTGGTAGTGTATGTATGTGTGATGTTTAATTGCATATTGGCCTTGGTTGTTTCTATTGTTGCTATGTATAATGATTATGTGAAGTAAGACTCCTTGAGTGACATTGGTGGTGAATTGATAATTGTTAAGAAGATATACCCTTGATATGCCCTTTTAGGCTTATGCATGATAATGAAGTGGATTATGTGAGAACTTGAGACCATTATGTGCACTTTTGCATTTTATGACATGTATAACATATCTCATGTGTGATAAATATGATCTTGTGTTGATCTTGAAAATAACAACCTTGCGTTGGTTGATTTTATAAACGACTATGCATGGTTGTAATGTGACATGTATTATTGATCTTGTGTTGATCATGAGAAAGAAACCTTGCGTTGGTTCTATATATTAAATAACTATGCGTGGTTGTAAGTCACATGAGTGAAATATACACATGGAGAGGGGATGAAAATTATACAAGGTTGTCTCATTGCATATGTATATATTGTTGGATAGCATATGCATTAATTCTGAATACATGACATTTGAACTTGAGTGCCCATAGTGATTATGACTCGTGAATGTCTTGAATTGAGAAACATTGTTGGTGTTGTTGGGTAATGTGAAAGTGTAGTGATGACCATTATTGGTGAAATAAGATTGATACTTAAGACTTTTTGGTATGAGTTAGTATTCATGGTATATAATATATGCATTGATTGACAAATTTTGGTCTATATGTTGTATCAATGAGATAGGATATATTGAAGGAAAATGTGTATGATTGCCTCACTATGCATAACTTATCATTATAATTGCTCATCATTAAGAAAATATACTCACTCTCCATGTTGTCCATTTTAGCCTTGTGATGTAGGTGGAGATGGTAGAGAGGTATACTTTTATGGAGGCGGCTCGGTGTGAAGAGGGTGTCCCGTTTGCCTTGGCCGACATACTCCTTTTTGAACATGTTGATTTAAATTCTTTATAGAATTTGAGGTGTATAGGCATTATTTTGTATAGCTTGACTATTGATGTATATGCCTAAGTTTTTGGAACTCTGAATGAGTTTGCTAGATTAATTGTTGGTACATTTGGATTTAAAGATTGAGCTATGAACTTGTTGGTATATTGGAGGTTGATGATCATGAATCTTTATGAATGAGAAATTATGCATGAGAGTTGATATTATGTCACAAAAATTGTGCATGTTGCATAGAAGTAGTTAGGGAATGGATTTATGAAGCTTTGTTTATGTTAGTGTAAATGCTGAATTTTTATCACATAATCGGTACAAGGCATGTACGATGAGATAATATGATGTATACCACCTAGTTATGAGTATATTAAGAGGCCTAGTTGATAAGAAGCAAAGATTGATGTTTTATTAGTATGTATGTATGTATGGTATTTTCACTTAATTAGGTTCTTGGAAAAGCTTTGATGTAGATGTTCTTGATCATGGATTTTTAGACTTGAATATGTAGGACTATGGGTAGGTACCTTGAATTTGAAGGATTATTGACCAATAGGAGAATTTGAGGAATTGGTGCATGAAAATTTCATATATATATTGATGAACTTAATTAGGTACTTACCTAACTTTCACCTTCTCATATCTTCACATATAGGTTGGTTTCTAACAAGATCTAGGGTAGTTATTATAAGTCTTGAATTGTGGTGTGCATTAATTAAGTGATGGAATAAAGGTGACGATTTCCCCTACTTTTTATTAATTAGAAGTAGATAACTAAAATATCGAATAGAGGATTTAGGGCGCCATAATTCCCACAAGGTTTTCCTATAGAGAGTCATTACTTGAATTGTGGATTTTTTAAGACACTTTTAAACTCTAAAAATTTGGGTTGGGAGGGTGATCTGACCAGTGTACAGGGTCAAAGTTATTGACTTCTGAACCAGTGTTGAATATCTCACACTTTTTCTCTTTCTACATTGTCTTAGTGGGAGTACAGTATTATAAACTTGGGTTTAGTGGGAACTCCAAGCTCTTCACGTTAAGGGGATGAAAGGTCAATTCCAACCATTGTCCTTATGACCACACCAGAGGTGTAC
Organism: Clitoria ternatea; assembly: GCA_037962975.1. NCBI lineage: Eukaryota > Viridiplantae > Streptophyta > Magnoliopsida > Fabales > Fabaceae > Clitoria > Clitoria ternatea. The sequence goes on from CM075670.1 coordinate 139,258,832, forward strand.
CTACAAAAGGGACTCCGATGCTTAAGTCAGTATGGTTATAACGGAGAAAATTGTATTACAGGGAAAAGCGAGGGTAAGTTTGTTTTGTCATTCAATCAGTGTGTGTGTCATGTCTTAATGAATGAGTTCTTTATATAGTCTTCCCCTTAATTGAATGTGGTGATTTGACCTATGCTAGGGGATAAAGTCTACAACTTTTGGCAGACGCAAGTTGCCCACTTGCCATTTTTGACCAGGGTCTCTGTCATATTTTTTGTACTGAAAGATCTTAATTCCGGTATTCCTGTAGGCCAGTCCGGTTCTACCTGTGCCTTTTGCAAATTCTTGGTATTTTTAATAATATTCGGTGTAGCTAGTTTAAAAGGTCGGCATCCATACTGGATCATTTGCCCTATAGCTTGTTGTTGTAGCTTGGTTACAATAATAAGCTAAGTTTCTAACCTTACTTGGATAATGATATTGACCGGGGTGATAGATTTTAGAATCTTCGTGATCTTGACTGTTATGACGATCTTCTTTTGTTTGTCTGAACTGGCCTAATTTTTCTGATATCATCCTACCTATTGAATTTATTATGTCTGTTCGCTGAAAAATAGACCTAGCATACAGACCGTTGACTTGGCAACTTTTCATTGGTGCATTTCATTCACGCGCCTTCCTGTCAGAACGGTCGCGTCGTTTGGAACCTAAACGACGCTACCTCTCTGGGCCGCGACACTTCGCGTTCTATCTCGTCCATGGGCCTACAATGATTCAACTTGAGCCCACACCATTTTGCCTTTTATAAAAGCTGGTGAATTCTAGCTGCTTTGCCATTTTCGTTTCCTTGCTAAAACTCTGCTTGTTCGTAGTTTGTCATTCCTCTTACTCTGTCCTGGCCCGTACTAGAAGAACAGTCCATACCATATCCACAGGTAGCCTCTCAAACCCTTCTTTTATTTTCCATGTCTTTTTTTTCGACTAACCACGACCAAAAATAAGATAGTTCTTGTGAAATTATTTCAAACCCTTCAACTTCTTGGCCACCCAGGGTCCCTCGTCAAGGACCTCGACTTACACAAACAGATATCCGCAGGTGGATGAATCCAACCAACCGGGGTAATCTAAATTCCCAAGAGCTGGAGTCTTCCACTTCTGGAGTTCGGGAACCACAATCACCTTTACCTCTCTTATCCCCAGACCGGGGTGAAGATTCCAGTGTAGTGCACTACTATGCTGACGATACTGACTTTTACTCCACTGTCCCAGTTTTAGATCACGTTGTAACTATGGATGCCGCCGATTCATCCGTAACTAGGAATGACCCCGACGACACATTTATGATAGTTGACAAAGTGAACTGGCTAGCCTGAAAAGCCGAAGACCCATACTTCTGAGTTTTCCAAGATGTACTAGCCGTCTACAGCCGCCTTGCCAAGCCTACGGACGACGTGGAGCTTGAGATCGAATAGCACTAGCGTGCTAAGAAGTACTCCAACTCCTTCACCCTTTTTGCCCCCACACTCACAGAGCAGATCTACCTATTCCAAGGGACCGCTTCTTATTTTTTCATGATTTCACAATAACAAAGGTAGGACTCCAGCTCCCCCTGAACAAATTCAAGATAGGGGTGTTGCATTTTTTGGACATCACCCCCAGCCAACTCCATCCCAATGGCTAGGCCATTGTCCTTGCCCTCGAAGTCCTTGGCAAGCACCTAGGCTTCACCTTTACCATCGCTATCTTCTTTCGGTTTGCCCACGTGATACGCCGAGGTGGTACTAGAATGGGATTTGTAAACCTACGATGCCAGAGCGACATCGTCAATTTTGAAGCCTTTGCAAAATCCTATAAGATAACACGGGCATCCTTCAAAAATTCTTTTCTGAAACTTTTCATTAAGGGGACGGACCCCCCTTTTTAGAAGGATGAGGAAGGCCGGTTCAAGATCCACACCGGCTAGACTCATAAACATTTTCTTCTGGAGAGCACGGCTTACGCTGTTGAGGACTCTTCCCTCTACGAATTCTCCAGGGCCGTGGTCGACGCCCTTCACAATCTTTCCTGAGGTGCCCCGCTCCAATGTTGTTCTCTTCTAAGCACTGCAAAGACACGAAATGAGTACCTTACTCATTTAGGTATTTACCTTTTCTTCTACTTTTCCCTTTATTAACTTTAATACCCGGTTTTACTGATAACTTATCATCTTTTTCAAGAAATATGAGTGTCGACGCTTTGGAGAAACTCCACAAGCTGATGGAGGGTTTGGTGGCTAACGTTACTGCTGAAAACAACGTCACCCCGAAGCTGAAAAAGGCCACAAGTCTCCCTACCCCGAGCGGGGTCATTGCCATAAAAGATACCCCCGATAATAGGAAGAAAGGGAAAAAGCAGACCGGGGGTGCTTCAAAGAGATAGAGGATTAACCCTGCCCCTCAGATTTTAGATAAGGGAAAGGGTGGCCATCGAGGAGCCTTTTGAGCAAGAGGCCTCGATTCCTTCTTCCGGTATGGAGGCTTTAGAAAAGCTCCTTGTTTGCACTATTCCTCCCAACGTCGGCTTCAAACTTCCATTCCGACTCAGGGAAGGACTAAAGAAGGATGATGTCACATTCGCCCTGAAGAGAGCGATGTGGTACAACATCAAAACTCTCTCCGGCATCTACTCCACCACTACTAAGGGCCTATAGTTAGAGATGGAGACCTTTTGAAAGAGAAGAACTCACGTCTTTCTAAAGACTGTGGGCAGGCTTATTAGAGGATTAAGATCCTCAATGAGGTGAACCAGGCTCTCCAATAGTCTAAGGAGAGCTTAAAGAAAGAAAAGGACGAACTTTTTGGCAAGGTGGGTGAATTAGAGAGCCTTGTGACCTAACTACAGAAGAAAAATGAAGACCTTTCCATGGCGGTCAAAGACAAGTAGGCCAAATACAAAGAACACATGCTGAAATTTGCTCATGCCACCATGGATTCTTTCAGTCACGCGGTTCACCAAGTTGTTTACTTGAATCGAGATACCCCTTTTAACCTGAACGAGATTGGCTTCTTTAACCGATTTCGGAATGGTGAACTGGTGACTGAAATAGGCGGTTAGTCTTTTGTCCCTTCTAACGAGCCCTTCAAATTCACCCCTCTATTGGTGGGGGAAGATGACACCCTTCCAAAAGAAAACCAAAATGAAGACGAAGCTGATGCTAGATCAGTGAGAGAGGAGGAAGAAAGTGACCCCCCTAATCCTTAGGTTTATTATGATATTCGCTCTGTAGGTGGGATGGGCTCCACCCTCTTTTTTGATAATTTCATGACTTTGCTTGGCTGATGTGCCCTCTTTTTGTAATTATTTTGATATTGTAATGAACTTGATGTTTTTCTACCAATACCTTCTTTATATTAATGCCTTTTAATTGCTTATATCGATCGATATCATAAAATTGACTTTGACAACATGTTAGGTATTATCAATTCGACGTGTATCGCTTTAGTAACCTGTACTTAATTGTTCTTAACACAAACAAACCACTCTGGGGTTTTCCAACCATTCCGGGGTTTTATCGTAACTTTACCACCCGGGGTTTTTCAACCACTCTAGGGTTTAATCGTAACTTAACCACTCTGGGGTTTTTCAACCACTCCAAAATCGTAACTTAACCACTTTGGGGTTTTCAACCACTCCGGGGCTTAATCGTAACTTAACCACTCTAGGGTTTTCAACCACTCTGGGGATTAACCGTAACTTAACCACTCTGAGGTTTTTTAACCATTCTAGGGCTTAATCGTAACTTAACCACTCTGGAGTTTTTCAACCACTTCGGGGTTTAATTGTAACTTAACCACTGTGGGGTTTAAAATAAATGAACTTCTCTGAATTGAAATAAAGCTAAGTAGCAATCAACCAATATTTCAAAACTTGTATTTTATTTTGAGTGAGCACCCCAACTGCATGCCTCATTAGAAACCTCCTAAGTAAACCTTGTGGGGAAACCTTAGGTAGGGAAAAAAGAGTACATGGCTTATGATGTCGGTTAGCTAAAATACATATGAAGATTCTTTACATTCCACTTGTTTTTAAAGACTTCCCCTTCTAGAGTTTCCAATAAATAAGCTCCTCCTGTGGTGACATAGTGCACCCGATATGGGCCTTCCCATGTCGATGCAAGCTTTCCTTGATACGCGAACCAGTTTCCAACTGAAGCCTTTCTTAACACTAGATCTCCAGCATTGAATCTTCTTTTTTGTACTTTCTTGTTGTACCGTAGTGTAACCTTAGCTTTAATGGCCTGATCCAGATGAACACAGCTTCTCTTATCTCGTACAAGGAGTCAAGTTCATCTTTCAGTCGTTGTTCATTTTCTTCTTCATTGAACTATTAGACTCTTGGAGAGATATAGTTAATTTCTACTAGTATAACTGCGTCGACTCCATAGACCAACCGAAATGGGGATTCTCCTATCGAGGAATGGGGCATAGTTTGATAGTGCCCAAAGGACATGACATAGTTGATTTGCCCACTCCCCTTTCACATCTCCCAATCATTTCTTCAACCCCTTAAGTATCTTCCTGTTCGTGACTTTGGCTTGTCTGTTTGTTTGTGGATGTTCCACTGACAAGAATACCTGTTAGACTTGGAGTCCTTCCAGTAAACTTATAAACTTTGAGTCCATGAATTATGTTCCGTTGTCTGTAATTACCCTGCCTAGGATGTCAAACCTAGTGATTATGTTTTTATACATGAATCTTCAAGTCTGGGCTGTTGTGATGGGCACCACTGCTTCGGCCTCTATCCATTTAGTGAAATAATCAACTCCCACGATCAGGTATTTGACCCCGCCTGGTGCTTTTGGAAATAGGCCTAAAATATCCATTCCCTATTGATGGAAGGGACATGGAACTACCGAGGTAAGTAGTTCTTCTTTTGGGATGTGGTGCTCGTTGCTATTCTTTTGGCAAGCATCACATCTCTAGACGTACTCTATTGCATCTTTTATCATTATGGGCCACCAATATCCAGCCCTAACTATCTTCCTGGCTAAAATTTTTCCCCACAGTGATGTCCACACGTTCCCTCATGCACTTCGGCCATCACCTCTCCTATCTCTGCCTCGTTTAGACACTTTAAGTACGGGGCTGATATCCCTCTTCGAAATAAATTTCCATCTACTAAAACATAGTTTGGCAACTTCTTCTTGAGCTTTTTTTCTCTAAGGGATCCATTGAAAGTTGTCTGTTCACCAGATATCTGATGATGGGGATGACCCATGACTTATCCAGGAATACCTTTGATTGAATAGCACAAAATCTGATTGGTGCTGTTATGCTAGGTTCTCTCAAGGTGCTTTGAACGACCGTAGTCATCAATCCTGCTTTCTTCATACTTGCTAGGCGAGATAAAACATCGGCTCTAACGTTATCTTCTCTTGGGATGTGCTTATATTTGAGTAAATTTTTCTCTCAATTCCTTCACTTTCTCTAGGTATTGCTATAAGAACGGCTCCTTTGCTTGATAACTTCCATTAATTTAAGAGATTACTAGCTAAGAATCACTACAAAGTACAACACTTTTAGCTCCTACATCCAGACCTGCTCTCAGTCTGGCTAGACAGGCTTTATACTTCGCCTGATTATTTGAAGTTTTGAAATCAAATCTGAGGGAAATTTCTATGCTGACCCTGTCTTCGCTTTCTATCACTACCCTTGCTCTACATCCTTTTGAATTTGAGGATCCATCCACAAAGATGATCCAATGATCCTGTATTTGTGAAGGAGATTCCCCTGTCAGTTCTGTTACGAAATCAGTTAAGACCTGAGCCTTTATAGTCGTTCTTGGCTCAAAGGAAATATCATACTCTAAAAGCTCTATAACCCATTTTGTCATCCTCCCTGCTAAGTCTGGTTTGTGCAGAACGGCCCATAGTGGTAGGTCAGTCTGTACCATAATGGGATGGGTGTAAAAATATTGTCTCAACCGTCTAGACATCCATACCAACACTATAGCGGCCCTTTCAAGCTTCAGATACCATCCCCCAGATCCTTGCAAGACCTTCCTAACAAAATAAACCCATCTCTATCCTTCCACAATTTCCTTTACTAGAACGGCCCCCAACGCTTCATCCGATACTACTAAATGCACGAACAGCTGCTCGCCTGGGTCTGGTTTCACCAATAGCAGAGGGTTTTCTAACACCTCCTTGAGACTCCAGAAAGTTTCCTCCTACTCTTCTCCCTATTCAAACTTTTTATTCTTTTTTAAGACTTTGTACAACAACAATACCTAGTGTGCCATTTTAGGCATGAACCAGGATAGTGCAGCCATTTTTCCATTTAACAACTGGACTTCCCTCATGTTTGTTAGACTCCGAAGCTCCTTAATCATTTTATATTTATCTGGGTTAGCCTCTATTCCCCTCTGGGTCAACATGAACCACATGAACCACCCTGTTGGGACTACAAAGGTGCATTTCAGAGGAGCCACATGTTGTACATCTATATTCTTTGAAAAACCTTCCTCAAATCCTCAACATGATCTCCTACCAGCGTCTTTGCTATAATTTCATTCACGTACACTTCGACCATCTTGGACCTTATTCCATCAAAGACTTTGTTCATCATTCTTTGATACGTTGCTCCAACATTATTGAGTCTGAACGACATCACAGTATAACAAAAAACTCATTTGTCATTCATGAAAGCGGTTTTCTCTTCATCATCCTTCCACATTGGGATTTAGTTGTAACTGGAATATACATCCATAAATGATAAGAACTGATATCCTGAAGAATCATCTACCATTTGGTCAATGTTAGGGAATGGATATGGATCCTTTGGATAACACTTATTTAAATTAATGAAATCAATGCACATCTGCCATTTTATATTTGCTTTTTTCACCATCACAACATTGGATACCCAGTTCGAATATTGGACCTCCCTGATAAAACCTGTCTTCAGCAACTCTTTTGTCTGTTCATAAGCGGCCTGTTGTTTTTCAGGTCTAAGTCTCTTTTTCTTTTGTGCTACCACCCTCGATTCCAGGTACACTGCTAACTTGTGACAACAGAAATTTGGATCTATCCTAGGCATGTCCGCTGCTGTCCATGCAAAGAGATGCTTGAATTCTCTTAAGAGCTTAACCAACCGTTTTTCCATGTCTTTCTCCAAACAATCATTCACTCTAATTATCTTGCTTTGGTCGTCGTCCAACATTACCGTTTTGATTCCACCTTTCGGGGTCAGCCTCTGAGGGTTCACTGGATCTGCTATCATTTCTTTTCTTGGATCTAGGTCTATCAAATTCACTAATCCAGGCACCGATCCGCCATCATTCAAACGCTTTCTCTTGACTGTTTCCTCTGTTTTGGTCATGAAAACACTGAGGTTATAACTATACCTCGCCATCTGTTGGTCCCCCTAACTGAAGATACCTGATTGTCTTTGTCTATGGACTTGATCAACAAATGCGGTGTCAAAACTACAGCTTCCAGAGCATTCAAGGACGGCCTGCCTTAGATTCTATTGAGAGGGGACTTTACATCTATCACTAACACTCTAGTCTGGATAGTTTTCGATCCCGGTTTTTCTTCGAATGTCAACCTTGTGTCCAAGTAGCCTTTGGTGGGTTGTTTAGCCCGTTGAAAGTTGTTAAATCCTGGGTGTAAGGTTGCAAATCATTGTCCATTAACGCCATTATTTTAAAGCAATCATAAAAGATTACATCACAAGAGCTTCCTTGGTCAACCAAGATCTTCTGATTGTCTTGTTGGCTATCACCACCTCGATAACCACTATGTCATCTCCCCAAGTATGGTGGGTCTGTAGTCTTCATTTGAAAATGTGATCAATGGGGTCTGCACTCCACCCTGGTACGGTTTATTGTCTGCTTTTGTTTGAACAGACATGATCATTCTCAAGTAGTTTTTTCTAGCCGAATTGGATACTTCCCCTCCTGTAAATCCTCTTGCAACCATATCGATTACATCTTTTCTCCCTGAACCTGGGGGCTTCATCCATGACTCGTCATCTTCTTCTATATTGTCAATAATTGCTTACCTTTGTCCAGGGCTTGCTTCTTAGAATCCCTATTTTCCTCCTCTTCAATCAGACCAGTGTCCCTTCTCCTTGGGTCCTTCACTAGCTTTCCGTACATCTTTTACCGAAATAGGTACTGCTTCAGCTTTCCTTCCCTAATCAAAGTTTTGATAGCGTCCTTCAGCTGCCTGTACTCATCTGTATTATGGTCGGTCTTCTCATTGAACTCACAATATTTACCTATATTTCTTGGTTTCTTCATGGGCATGGGCTTTCTGATCCCATTTGTAACATCCCAATTTTAATAAAAAGGAACCGGGCAAAATAAAAGCCATTTAAAATGACAAGTCAGAAGAGGAAATCTGTTCACTAATTACCCTTAACTTAATTAACTAAAAAGGTGTGAGGTGATTAGCGTTAGAGGATGCTGATGGGACAGGGTGGCGTGGGCAGGACTGTTGCTTCACGTTTCCCCACCCCACCATCCTGTTCTTCGTGCGTGTGTTTATATTGGGTGATGGTCCCTTGCCCTTCATTCTCCAGAACTCTCTCTGCGAACTCCCTCTTCTGTCTTCTTCTTATTCTCTTCTTCCCCTTTTTCTTCTCCTTCTCTGCTCTCTACTCTATTCCCTGTTCCAAAGCCAAGTGACGGTGCGGCAGAGAAGTCAAGCTCCCTCATACGGGTGGAGGACGAGCGTCGAAGCAGAAGAATCTCTCAGAGTCTCGCAGTTGGTAGGGGGAGTACCTTACATGTTAAATGCATGGGTTACGAACGGGTTTGGAAGACATTGATAATTGTGGAACTGTATTCTGTTGTATAATATGCTTGCATGTAGAATATCCCAGTGCATGACAAGTGAGAGTGAGTGTTGCATGTTATCATCGTCCTTGAGGATGCATATGTTACCATAGAACCCGATTGCATGATTGTGTTGTGTTAATGAGAATGCTTTATTGAATCTGTTCGTGTTTATAGGAATGTATGCATTGATTGAGTCCTGACACTGTCATATACCGTTTGCATGTTGTGTTACGATTGATTAGAATGCTTGTGTGAACCTGTTAATCTTCATGTAAATGCATGCGTTGATTAAGTTCTGATACTGCTGTGAACAGAGTGCATGTTAAACTTGAGTTGATGAAAATGCTCATGGAAGCTTGATATTGATTGACACTGACTGTATTAGACTCATATGCTGCTATGATGATGATTGCATGGAAGTTTGTATGTGTTAAATTAACATGCGGAGTTCTGAGAATGTGTATTATCGACTGCATATGAAATATGTGTGACTGAATAAGAGGATGTGTGTATGAATTCAATGCTGTGTGTCGAATCCGCGTGTGGTGCATGGGATGCGTTTGTGCTGAGAGCACGTAGTGTGGGACACTACCATCGGTTATTCAGCGTGGGACACTGCAAAATCCTTGAGTGGGACTCAAGGTAGCCCTTGAGTGGGACTCGGGCTGCCTGTGAACACCTCCGTTGGCGCTGAGAGCGTTGGTGTCACCTGTGGGCAAACGGTTGGGTACCTGTAAAACGGCCAAGCAGTTGGGAGCTAAAACAGTAGCTGAGAGCTATGTATAAAAGGCTGAGAGCCTACGTTGCAATGTTAGAACCGATTACACACGTATGCGGAACCAAGTGAATAATCTGTGCATATATGGCTACTGATGTTATGTGGAATTAATTATGCATGTGATGATGTTAGTGAAGTGGTGTTTACTTGTGAATGAGTGCGTTATTCCATGTGCATGTGCTATAATTGCTGATTGAAACCTGCTCTGTGAATGTATAATATATTGTTGAGGAGTTGTGAATACATTTATATCCGAGTGAGAATTGTGTATTCTGATTGATAAATGTTATGTAGAGATATCCTGACTCAAGGACCCTTAGCATTGTGTCACTGACTGTGGAATGTTAATATTATTGAGTTGACGTATGATTGTGTGAATGTATGGGTATATGTTGTTGTATGAATGTGAAGTAACCTGAATCGGTATCTATCATTTAAAATTTAAGATGCTCACCCCTGCAGTGGCAATTTTTCAGTGAATGTCTCTCGGGATGAGGATCAGAGGTAGAGTTGGAATGTCGGATGAAGTGCTGATGCACTATGGAGGCTTTATGACTGTGTACATGTCGCATAAAATGTTTTAAGTTAGGCCTTGGCTGGCTCATGTCTGATGTTAGTGTTTTGAACAAACAGAATCCTTATGGGATGGAAAGAGTATGATAACGTGTTTGTAAACATCAATATACACTCTTATATATATATATAGCTACGTGTATGCCATGCTACATGTTTATCTCATTCCGTGTGTGATGATTGAGTAGCATATAGATATTCATGCTCTGTTGGGTGCGCAGGGATAGTATGACTTAGTATGAAGGAAGCCAAGATAGAGTGAATTCGTGACCCGTCACCAGGGAAGGGACTTTTAGATGTTCCGAGTGAATGAGAGTATGCAACTCCGAGTGGGGATTAACGTGGAAGACTTTCCCAAACAATAAGCTGTTAGAATTCAGAGTAGAGTCTAAATACACTTCGATTGAGGACGAGTCGAGGGAATGCTTCCGACTGGAGGATAACCTATATGACTCCGGATGAAACTCGTGTAATAAACCATCAGAAAGCCATGAAACTCTTAAAGGGAGGTTTAGGTTAGCAGGAGAGCTTGGGCCGAAAGGGTTATATCGCCGAGTGAGAAACGAGCAAAATCCCCGACTGACCATGAGAGCGGTCATTACCGAGTGGAAATTATAAGTAAAACCCGAGTGAGGAAGAGTTCGTAATCCCGAGTGAAAACCCTGAGCGATCCTCTCCTGAGAAAGAAGTTAGAGTAGTGGGTTAGAATGGAATGGATTCCGAGTGTAAGATATTTATAATCCGAGTGAGTTAGCTGTCATTTTCTGAGTGAATGAGTGAAGGATGACTCTGGGTCCGAGCGTCTGCTTAGCCGAGTGTGGCTCCTCGCTCCAGCGAGCAAGATACTCGCTCCAGCAAGTAAGGTTTTGGGAAGGCTTGTGATGGCCTCGCTTAGGCGGAGTCATACCTCACCCGAGCGACTAGGACGGTTCGCCCAGGCGTGTGGGATCACGCTGAAGCGAGTAGATGTTAATGTGGAACTCCGCCCAATTACGCTCCTCTTCCGTTGTTGCATTATCATGTCTCGCTCGGCGGTGTTGAACCCCGCTTGAGCGAATGGACGTTGTGGTGGAATTCGCCCAGGCGTTGAGGTGCTTTGCTGAACTGGGCGGAGTTGGTTCAGGTTCCATTCCTTCCACAGGTAGCTATACATGTGTGTGTTCCTTAACTTTCCCTTGCCTTCCTCTTCTCTTCTATGCCAACTGACCCGTGGTTGTTTTTGTGAAAAATTTTTCTGTGTTTGGGTTAATTAATTATTAAAAATAAGGGTGTTACATTTTGGTATCAGAGCAGACCGAAAGGTCCAAGGCCAAGGTATGCTTACCGAGTGTAAGCGGTTGTGTGTTTTCTGACTAAATGGTCATAATTGTTGTGATGTTAGTTGAACCTGATTGATATTGGCTTGTGGATAGGAGGTTGTTTCCTCCTGGTCCGATTGAGTGTGTAACCTGGAGGAACGATATAAGGTGCTAAGCTATTGAATGTTAGACTGAAACCCGATCGGTAGTAAGTGGCTCGGTATACTTATCCTCAAATGTTGATTTCAGGATAAGGAATGACGCATCGCCAAAGCATGGAGGCTATAGCCACAACATTCCAATGCTTTACAGACGTGTTTGAGAGGCAGGGCCAGCCTCGAGCTGAGGAGGGCCAAGTGCTGGACCGCTTCCTGAAGAGGAAACCGAGTGAATTTCTAGGAGGACGGAACCCTGAGGCAGCGTTTAAGTGGACTCAGGAGCTGGAGAGAATTTTTGGGGGTCTTCGTTGTACCGAGGCCCAAAAGGTGGAATGTGCAGTGTATATGCTGCGAGATGAAGCGGAGAACTGGTGGAAGATAGCCAGAAGCCGATTCCCTGACGATGATAATCAGCTGACATGGAACGATTTCAAGACATGCTTCTTAGAGAAGTACTTTCCCGACACGGTGAGGAGTCAGAAAGAGTTGGAGTTTATAGAGTTGAAACAAGGCTCCACGACTATGGAAGAATACGCTACAAGATTCGAGGAATTGTGCCTATTCTACCCACCCTTCCAGCAACCTGGGACGGAGAGCTCCAAGTGCCTTAAGTTTGAGAATGGATTAAGATCAGATATTAAGAGGGCCTGCAGATACCATGAGATACGGAGTTTCCCTACATTGGTGAATAAATGTAGGATATTCGAGGAGGATGACAAGGCCCATTCGGGCCAGAGCAGCAGAACCCACCATTCCCTGAGGCCCCAACAATCCCGCTTCAAAAGGCCAAGCAACGTTGGCAGGAATAAATCTTTTTCCAGATTTGGGGGTCAGAACCAACCTGAAAGACGACCAATGGTAGGAGACGGAAGATGTTTCAAGTGTGGAGGAAGTCACTATGCCAGAGACTGCAAGGATGATGGTGAAGTGGTGTGCTTTCACTGTAATAAGAGAGGACACATTCGCCCCGATTGCCCCCAACTCCGCCAAGAAAACACCAGTGTACGTCAAGGAGGATTCCAAGAGAGAAACCGAGTGAATGATAACCAACGACCTAGTGGCAGAGGCAACAGAGCCAAAGGAAACATGATGCTTGCTCCAAATAACCGAGAGAGGAATACCGACCAACCAGCAGCGGGAAGAGTTTACACCATCAACGCAGAGGACGTTACACAAGCAAATGATCTAGTACAATGTAAGTGCTCACTCGGTAGTCATACACTTAATGTTGTTTTCGATTCGGGAGCTACCCATTCTTTTATAGCTGATGAGTGTGTAGAGCGTTTAAAGTTACCAACTGTGTTTATGGATCAGACTTTGGAAGTGGCCAATCCGACTGGCCCTAAGGTGTTGACATCGTCAATGTGCAAGGATGTAACGTTTGTGTTGTGTGGTCGGAGTTTTACTTTTGATTTGGTGTGCATACCTTTAAAGGACCTTGATGTTGTACTCGGAATCGATTGGCTTTCAGCCAACAAAGTGTTAGTGGATTGTAGAAACCGAAGGATAATCTTCCCGAGGCAGGACAATGAGGACGACACAACACCAGGTATAACCCAACTGCTTATGATGCTTTGTCTAACTGAAGGTGAGAGTAAAGTCCAAGTGAACGAAATTTCGATTGTCTGTGAATTCCCAGAAGTGTTCCCTGAAGATGTACCGAGTGTCCCTCCCAATAGAGAAGTCGAATTCTCTATAGACTTGATCCCTGGAGCCGAGCCAGTCTCCAGTGCACCCTATAGAATGTCCCCAACTGAACTGGCTGAGCTGAAGAAGCAAGTGGACGAATTACTCGGAAAACAATTCATTAGACCGAGTGTATCACCATGGGATGCACCTGTGCTGCTTGTTAAGAAGAAGGATGGCAGCATGAGACTTTGTATAGATTACCGACAACTGAACAAACTCACAATTAAGAATCGGTACCCGTTACCCAGAATTGATGATTTAATTGACCAACTGCGTGGAGCCTCAGTCTTCTCGAAAATCGACCTACGATCGGGATATCACCAAATCCGAGTGAAGGACTCAGATATCCCAAAAACTGCCTTTAGGGCTCGGTATGGCCACTACGAGTATGTAGTGATGCCGTTCGGTGTGACAAACGCCCCTACTGTCTTCATGAATTACATGAACAGCATATTCCACTCCTATTTAGACCGGTTCGTAGTTGTCTTCATTGATGACATCCTAGTCTATTCTAAGACTTCCGAGGAGCATGAAGGACATCTCTGAGTGGTACTTCAAGTGTTGAAGGAGAAGCAGTTGTTTTCGAAGCTTTCAAAGTGCGAATTCTGGATGGATAAGATCCACTTCCTCGGACATGTGATTTCAGAGCAGGGTGTCTCGGTGGACCCTTCGAAGGTGACAGCTGTAATGGCATGAGAGAAACCCAAGTCAGTCTCGGAGATAAGGAGTTTTATGGGCCTGGCAGGTTATTATAAAAGGTTCATTGAAGGTTTTTCTAAGATGGCATTACCACTAACTAAATTGACTCGGAAAAACATTCCCTTCGTGTGGAGTCCCGAGTGCGAGAGCAGCTTCCGAGAGCTGAAGAACAAGTTGACGACTGCTCCAGTGCTAGCATTACCCGACTTACAAGAGAGCTTTGTAGTTTATTATGACGCATCAGGACTCGGATTAGGATGCGTGCTCATGCAGAAAGACCGAGTGATAGCGTATGCCTCTCGGCAATTGAGACCTCACGAGCAGCATTATCCGACCCACGATTTAGAGTTGGCAGCTGTGGTGTTCGCACTAAAAATTTAGAGGCATTATTTGTACGGGTCCATATTTGAAGTATACAGTGATCACAAGAGCCTCAAATACCTATTCAACCAAAAAGAGCTGAACATGAGGCAGAGGAGATGGATAGAATTCTTAAAGGACTACGATTTCGAGCTGAAATACGATCCGGGTAAAGCAAATGTTATTGCCGATGCGTTGAGTCGGAAATCCCTCCATATGGCAGCAATGATGGCAAGAGAAGTGGAGTTGTTGGAGCAGTTCCGAGACATGAACTTACATGTTGACACCCCCTCCTCTCGGAAAATAGCAATCGGTACATTAAGAATCGCCAATGAATTCCTGAAGTCCGTGTACGAGTAGCAGCAGTCAGACTCCTACTTGGCTGAGATGAAGAAGACGCAGGCCAAGGGAAAGGATTTGTCCTTGACCGAGGGATCAGATGGGATCTTCCGAGTGAAAAATAGAATATACGTGTCGAGTGAGAAAGAATTAAGGAGAATGGTGCTTGATGAAGCTCATAAGAGCCTCCTCAGTATTCACCCGGGTACCATGAAGATGTACCATGACCTGAGGAAACAGTTCTGGTGGCCCGGACTAAAGAGGAATGTGGTAGAATATGTGGCTCGGTGTATTACTTGTCAGAAATCAAAAGTGGAGCACCAGAAGCCGTACGGTGCAATGCAGCCCCTGGAGATTCCTGTGTGGAAATGGGACTCGATTGCTATGGATTTTGTCATGGGATTGCCCAAAAACCGAGCGAGCCATGATGCGATTTAGGTCATTATTGACCGACTGACGAAGAGTGCACACTTCCTGCCTGTGAACATGAAGTACCTGATGCCTAAGTTAGCTCGGATTTACATTCATGAGATTGTCCGACTGCATGGTATACCCACTTCTATCGTATCAGATAGGGATCCTAGGTTCACGTCCCAGTTTTGGAACAACCTACACCAGGAAATGGGCACGAAGCTTTGGCTTAGTTCTGCCTACCACCCCCAATCGGATGGACAATCCGAGCGGACGATTCAAAGTTTAGAAGACTTATTAAGAGCGTGTGTGTTAGAGCACGGTGGAGATTGGGAGCAGTACCTCCCCTTGATTGAGTTTACGTACAATAACAGCCATCATAACAGCATTGGCATGGCACCCTACGAAGCACTATATGGACGAAGATGCCGAACCCCACTTTGCTGGTCGGAAACGGGTGAGAGTCTGCTATTGGGACCAGACATTGTGAAGCAAACCACAGAGCAGATCCGAGTGATACAGGGAAAGATGAAGGCGTCTCAAGACAGGCAGAAGAGTTACCATGACCAACGCACCAAACCATTGGAGTTTTCAGTCGGAGACAGAGTGTTTTTGAGGACTTCTCCGAGTAAAGGAGTCGGACGAGCCTTGAAAGGTGGAAAGTTAAGCCCTCGATACATTGGACCTTATGAGGTGTTGGAACAAGTCAGCACCATGGCATACCGAATAGCATTACCAACCCACTTATCCCGATTGCACAACGTATTTCATGTGTCTCAACTAAGGAAGTATTTACATGACCCCAGCCACACAATGCCTGATGATGAAGTGGAAATCAAGGAAGACCTGACCACTGTGACTACACCGATTAGAATCATGGACCGATCGATAAAGCGCTTGAGGAGCAAAAACGTAGGGCTGGTTAAAGTGGAATGGCAGCAAGGCAAGACTACCTCTTGTACCTGGGAACGCGAAGACGCCATGAGACAATAGTACCCCGAGTTATTTACTTAGGTGAGTAGCTGACTGAATTTCACATGAGTTACCGACTGAATTTCGAGGACGAAATTCTTTTCGAGTGGGGGAGAACTGTAACATCCCAATTTTAATAAAAAGGAACCGGGCAAAATAAAAGCCATTTAAAATGACAAGTCAGAAGAGGAAATCTGTTCACTAATTACCCTTAACTTAATTAACTAAAAAGGTGTGAGGTGATTAGCGTTAGAGGATGCTGATGGGACAGGGTGGCGTGGGCAGGACTGCTGCTTCACGTTTCCCTACCCCACCATCCTGTTCTTCGTGCGTGTGTTTATATTGGGTGATGGTCCCTTGCCCTTCATTCTCTAGAACTCTCTCTGCGAACTCCCTCTTCTCTCTTCTTCTTATTCTCTTCTTCCCCTTTTTCTTCTCCTTCTCTGCTCTCTACTCTATTCCCTGTTCGAAAGCCAAGGGACGGTGCGGCAGAGAAGTCAAGCTCCCTCATACGGGTGGAGGACGAGCGTCGAAGCAGAAGAATCTCTCGAAGTCTCGCAGTTGGTAGGGGGAGTACCTTACATGTTAAATGCATGGGTTACGAACGGGTTTGGAATACATTGATAATTGTGGAACTGTATTCTGTTGTATAATATGCTTGCATGTAGAATATCCGAGTGCATGACAAGTGAGAGTGAGTGTTGCATGTTATCATCGTCCTTGAGGATGCATATGTTACCATAGAACCCGATTGCATGATTGTGTTGTGTTGATGAGAATGCTTTATTGAATCTGTTCGTGTTTATAGGAATGTATGCGTTGATTGAGTCCTGACACTGTCATATACCGTTTGCATGTTGTGTTACGATTGATTAGAATGCTTGTGTGAACCTGTTAATCTTTATGTAAATGCATGCGTTGATTAAGTTCTGATACTGCTGTGAACAGAGTGCATGTTAAACTTGAGTTAATGAAAATGCTCATGGAAGCTTGATATTGATTGACACTGACTGCATTAGACTCATATGCTGCTATGATGATGATTGCATGGAAGTTTGTATGTGTTAAATTAACATGTGGAGTTCTGAGAATGTGTATTATCGACTGCATGTGAAATATGTGTGATTGAATAAGAGGATGTGTGTATGAATTCAATGTTGTGTGTCGAATCCACGTGTGGCGCATGGGATGCGTTTGTGCTGAGAGCACGTAGTGTGGGACACTACCATCAGTTATTCAGCGTGGGACACTGCAAAATCCTTGAGTGGGACTCAAGGTAGCCCTTGAGTGGGACTCGGGCTGCCTGTGAACACCTCCGTTGGCGCTGAGAGCGTTGGTGTCACCTGTGGGCAAACGGTTGGGTACCTGTAAAACAGCCAAGCAGCTGGGAGCTGAAACGGTAGCTAAGAGCTATGTATAAAAGGCTGAGAGCCTACGTTGCAACGTTAGAACCGATTACACACGTATGCGGAACCGAGTGAATAATCTGTGCATAAATGGCTACTGATGTTATATGGAATTAATTATGCATGTGATGATGTTAGTGAAGTGGTGTTTACTTGTGAATGAGTGCGTTATTCCATGTGCATGTGCTATAATTGCTGATTGAAACCTGCTTCGTGAATGTATAATATGTTGTTGAGGAGTTGTGAATACATTTATATCCGAGTGAGAATTGTGTATTCTGATTGATAAATGTTATGTAGAGATATCCTGACTCAAGGACCCTTAGCATTGTGTCACTGACTGTGGAATGTTAATATTATTGAGTTGACGTATGATTGTGTGAATGTATGGGTATATGTTGTTGTATGAATGTGAAGTAACCTGAATCGGTATCTATCATTTAAAATTTAAGATGCTCACCCCTGCAGTGGCAATTTTTCAGTGAATGTCTCTCGGGATGAGGATCAGAGGTAGAGTTGGAACGTCGGATGAAGTGCTGATGCACTATGGAGGCTTTATGACTGTGTACATGTCGCATAAAATGTTTTAAGTTAGGCCTTGGCCGGCTCATGTCTGATGTTAGTGTTTTGAACAAACAGAATCCTTATGGGACGAAAAGAGTATGATAACGTGTTTGTAAACATCAATATACACTCTTATATATATATATATAGCTACGTGTATGCCATGCTGCATGTTTATCTCATTCCGTGTGTGATGATTGAGTAGCATATACATATTCATGCTCTGTTGGGTGCGCAGGGATAGTATGACTTAGTATGAAGGAAGCCAAGATAGAGTGAATTCGTGACCCGTCACCAGGGAAGGGACTTTTAGATGTTCCGAGTGAATGAGAGTATGCAACTCCGAGTGGGGATTAACATGGAAGACTTTCCCAAACAATAAGCTGTTAGAATTCAGAGTAGAGTCTAAATACACTTCGATTGAGGACGAGTCGAGGGAATGCTTCCGACTGGAGGATAACCTATATGACTCCGGATGAAACTCGTGTAATAAACCATCAGAAAGCCATGAAACTCTTAAAGGGAGGTTTAGGTTAGCAGGAGAGCTTGGGCCGAAAGGGTTATATCGCCGAGTGAGAAACGAGCAAAATCCCCGACTGACCATGAGAGCGGTCATTACCGAGTGGAAATTATAAGTAAAACCCGAGTGAGGAAGAGTTCGTAATCCCGAGTGAAAACCCTGAGCGATCCTCTCCTGAGAAAGAAGTTAGAGTAGTGGGTTAGAATGGAATGGATTCCGAGTGTAAGATATTTATAATCCGAGTGAGTTAGCTGCCATTTTCTGAGTGAATGAGTGAAGGATGACTCTGGGTCCGAGCGTCTGCTTAGCCGAGTGTGGCTCCTCGCTCCAACGAGCAAGATACTCGCTCCAGCGAGTGCGATTTTGGGAAGGCTTGTGATGGCCTCGCTTAGGCTGAGTCATACCTTGCCCGAGTGACTAGGACGGTTCGCCCAGGCGTGTGGGATCGCGCTGAAGCGAGTAGATGTTAATGTGGAACTCCGCCCAATTACCCTCCTCTTCCGTTGTTGCATTATCATGTCTCGCTCGACGGTGTTGAACCCCGCTTGAGCGAATGGACGTTGTGGTGGAATTCGCCCAGGCGTTGACGTGCTTCACTGAACTGGGCAGAGTTGGTTCAGGTTCCATTCCTTCCACAGGTAGCTATACATGTGTGTGTTCCTTAACTTTCCCTTGCCTTCCTCTTCTCTTCTATGCCAACTGACCCATGGTTGTTTTTGTGAAAAATTTTTCTGTGTTTGGGTTAATTAATTATTAAAAATAAGGGTGTTACACCATTCACTATAAAACCTTTCATCCCTACTTCTCTTAGAATTTGGTTGGGCCGTGCTGCTAAAGGTGTGAATTGAGTCAGGTTTACACTTATGCGTTCCTTTTGCCTTTGAGGGACGTCTCGCTCTCTGTTTCCTCCAAACTTTATCCACCTTCCTTTATGAATTCTCGACTAGTCCTCTATAACCGGGGTCCTTCCTTTTGCAGCAGGTAGGTGCATCTCTCTTCACACATACTTAGCAGTCTTTCTTCTAAATTTTCAAAAGTTTGGGGAGCCCCCTTCACCACAGATAAAGCAAATGGTGACTGCGGTTGTAGGGCTTTGACCACTATATATAATTGGATATGTTCAGTCAACCCCGGCACTAGTTCAGCTTCTTTGTGAAATCTTTTTAAGAAATCTCTAATACTTTCCTCTGGTCCTTATTTTATCTTAGCTAGTGTATGGGATATCCCGGGAACATCCCTTGACACGATGAAATGTTGCATGAAAGCATGAGCCAAGTCTTCCTAATAATCAATCGACCCTGGTGGCAAGCTCTTGAACCACCCTAAAGCTTCAGTGCATAGTGTCCTAGGGAACATTCTACACATTACATCCTTCTCTACTTCTAAACTCCTTATTGTACTTTCCTATTGACAGCGGTTATAGGGTCTATAGATGGCTTAGAGTGCGTACACCCATTAATCTTCTGGTGAGTGGTACACTGAATCGGTATTCCCCAGTTCGCCCTTACGGTGGACTTCTCCTCTAGTTGTTCAACTCCGTAGTCCGATATGTTGATTCCTGTTCATCGTATGTTTGTGCTTATGAATATGAGTATGGGAAGGTTCATGTTGCCTCCATTCTCCTACTGCATCATCTCTCAACCCCTATTTTGTCTCAACTCTTGTATCTCCATCCGGAGTTGCCTAATAAGCTTGTCTCGAGGATCTGGCTATGGCACAACTTGCATCCTTCCCTGGGGTTGCTCCATTCTGGGTGTCTCCATAATTCCACCCCTGTACTCCAAGATCCAGGGTTTGACCCTTTGGGCGACGTTCTAGACATGTTGTTCAAGGGTTCTATTCTGTTAGTTTGCTTCCATAACTTCTTCATGATACGAGACTTAATTTATAGGTCCCATCTGGCGTGCCAATGATTTGACTGGTTTACGGGGTCAAAGTTATTGACTTCTAAACTAGTGTTGAATATTTCACACTCTCTCCCTCTTTTTACATCGTCTCAGTGGGAGTACGGTATTATAAACTTGGGTTCAGTGGGAACTCCAAGATCTTCACGCTAAGGGGATAAAGGGCCAATTCCAACTGTTGTGCTTGTGACCACACCAGAGGTATACCTGTAAAAGGGACCCTGATGCTTAAGTCAGTATAGTTATAACAAAGAAAATTGTATTACTAGGAAAAGCAAGGGTAAGTTTGTTCTGTAATTCAATCAGTGTGTGTGTCATGTCTTAATGAACAAGCTCTTTATATAGTCTTTCCCTTAATTGTAAGTGGTGATTTGACCTATGTCAAGGGACAGAGTCTGCAACTTTTGGCAGATGCAAGTTGCCCACTTGTCATTTTTTATCGGGGTCTCTGTCATATTTTTCGTATTGAAAGATCTTAATTCCGGCATTCCTAGAGTTTAGTCTGGTTCTGCCTGCGCCTTTTACAAATTCTTGGTATTTTTTAATAATATCTAGTGTAACTAGTTTAAATGGCCGGTATCCATACCGAGGGGGAAATCATTCCCACAAGGTTTTCCTATAAAGAGTCATTACTTGAATTGGGGATTTTTTAAGACACTTTTAAACTCTAAAAATTTGGGTTAGGAGGGATTTCATTCAATTTTATGAGCCAACTTATGAAAGAATTTCTTTGGAATTCCTTAGCTCAATTGCCATTAAAATGTGTGCTAATGTTTCTAATTTGGAAATTACGTTTCGGCTAAATAACTCTGATTTTAGGATGGATCTAGAGGAGGTGGCCTTTATTTATGGTTTTCCCACAGGGGGTGCTATTCGTATTTCTAGGCAATTTCATGCTTCATGTTTTTGGTCCTTTCTTTCAAGAGCAACGGGTAAACATGATTCTTCCTCCTTTAAAGCATCCTCAATTCATTATCCTATGTCTAGGTACATCCAAAGGTTCATGGCTTACTCTATTTTTGGGTGATTAAGAGGCCAGGTACCATTTAGGATGCTGAGCTGTATTTTCTGTATGCCATGATCAACAACGAATAGATAAATTCTACCAAATGGCTTTTCAGTCAATTCACCAGAGTTGGCAAGGCCACCTCTAGAAAGATTGTCATTACTTGGTACATAAACCCAATAGTTAGATATGTAGGAATAGATATGGACAATGATACCCTGCTGTGCCAGCCCAAAAGGGTTGATATAGATGAATTTCTTCACATGGGTATGATTGTAAATGAGCATGATGTGTATTGTTTGATTATTCTTGGAATACTTGTTCCTCATCCCTTACCTGATCCTACTTTTACTAGTCTAGAAGGTAGGACTTTTTTTCTATTTTCTAATATAGATGTTACTGAGGATGCTCCTTTAGACTCAGAGATGTCATTCCCTACAGAGCCTCCTATAGGCCTATCCCAACCAGCTAATGGTTCTAGCTTTTCTATGAAGCACATGTATTCCTTGATTCAAGGAATAAGCACTAGAATAGAAGGGATGAGCAGCCGATTGAACTCTATATCCTTTGAGCAACTTTGACAAGGGGTAAGGATTGATGACATTTCTCACAGGGTTGATGCCATGTATGACTAGCATTCTCAGCAGGGTCATTTCCCTCCTTCATCTGCATGAAAGGTGATCCTGGTCAGTTAAGTTTCCTTTTACCTTTATCTCTCTTTATTGCACATTGAGGATAATGGCCATCATAGTTTAGGGTGGTGTAGGTAAATTGAAGCTTAATTTGAATTTTTATTCTTGCATTTGTTTCTATTTTTGTGGTTTGTTTTGCATTTTGTTGTTTTTACAAGTTTTGTTCATTTTGAATAATTAAATTTTGGGTATTTTTGGGAATCCAAAATAAAAAAACAAAAGAATTTGAGTTTTTATGATTGCTAGATTACCAAGACAAACTACACATTATGATTTCATGTTTTCTCTGACTTGGACAAATTGCCATTTGCATTGTGAACTTTTGTGCCAAAAGGGCGTGCATTAAATACCCTTGTTTTCTTCTTTGAGTGACTCATACATTTTAGGCACTCTAGAACTTGGCTTTTGACTAATTCAAAATGGTTTGTGATTTTATGTTATAGGATGAAAAGGTATTCTAGGTTTTGTTATTTAGCCACAGAATTTAAACATTGCATAAACCATTAGTTGCCCTTTTTTAAGCCTTAAATGTTATTTTTTCTTGAAAGCCCATTTATTAAATAATTTCCAAAATTTCTGAGAAGAGTCAAGGATGACAACTAAATGAAAAGGCTAGAAAATAATCTATTTTGGGAAACAAAATGATAGAAATTTGAGTTTATGGTTCTAAAAATAAAAAAAAGGAAAAGAAAGAAAAGGATAATAGTGAGAATAAAAAATAGGAGTCAAGAACAAAAATGAAAATGAAAGGTACTCCTAAAGGTTTCTGAATGTATAAGGAATTTGTGGGTCCATTTTTCTTTCCGAAACTTATTTTCTCAAGAAATTTTAAACCCTTTGCACTTTCCCTTTTCTTGGTATCCATTCCTACTCTGAACGTCTGGCCCCATTACAACTAATTAAAAGACCTTTAGACTATAACATGTTTTCTTGATAATTGTGGAGATTAGGGTCAATTGCCAAGCTTTTGGTAGTGTTTGGAATCTTGTGACTTAAGCGATACTGATACACAAGCCTAAAAACAAAGAGGGAATTAAAAAGAGAGTACCAATGGTCCAGTCTTAGTAAATAATGGTTTGATTTATTGTTTGGTTTCTGCTTTGATAATCATACAATCATCTTATAATAATATTTTCAGTTGGGTTCTTTTAAGATAGCTTGAGTTCTTTGTTCTTTATTGACCAATCTTGTGAATACAGTGATTGCTTGGGGATAAGCAATTTTTAGTTTGGGTATTTTGATAAGTGTTTATTTTGCATTGTTTTAGGGTCCATTATGCTTAACTTTTACACCATTTTGTTTTAGTTTTTCCCTTGATTCCCATTGGTTTTAGTCCATTCCGTACATGCTACTTGGGTATTTCTATTTTGTAGGATTTGTGATGATATAGGTTCATATGCAAAAGGATTTGAAGTACTTGATGAGCATTTCACTAAATGGAAGAGTTCAGGCTAATAATGCATAAAACTGAAGTCATTTCAACCTTTGAAGAAGGATATAGTCAAGTGGAACTCTCTTGGACCTTGGCATACTAAAAAAATGCATTTTGGCAAGATTTTTAAAAATATATTGGCATTGGGAAATTCCCACTAGCCGTGGACCTTGTTGTCCCAGAATCCACAGGCCATGGGAAATTCCCACTGGCCATGGAACTTGCTATTTTTTTTAGGTTTTCACAATTGGGAGCATCAAACCTCGATCCACTGGCCGTGGGAAATTCCCATTAGCTTTGGATCTTGCACGAATGAGTTATTTCCTGGTTTTTAGGGCCAGTTTCACAGGGATAAAAGAGGCACTCAGTTGGGAAAAGACACACACACATAGGGAGACATTTTGGGAGAAAAAAAGAGCACTTTCAAAGGAATTTTGAAGAAGGATTCGAAGGAAAACATCAAGGAAGAACAATTTTAGACTTTGGGCATAAGATGTAAAGGATCTAGTGAGAACTTCTCTTCTATTTTCTGAACCCTTATTTTGTAATGTGGGATTTCTAAATGTTGGGCTCTGAATTTAAATTTTATGAGATTGAAACCTCTTACATGAGAACCCAAATTTTATTCTTGGGATTAGGGGTGGTATGTCTTTGTATCAAATGTTAATACTCTGAATTTCTCAGTTATGAATATTTTGTTTCCTATTCAATCTAATGAGATCCTAATGCTTCTAATGACTTAGAGATAAGCGTATATGAACTTAAATAATATGGGTAATTGAAAGATGGACATATCATTTGAAATGCATGAAATTGAACATAAGATTGTGGGTTACAAAAGTAGGCAAAATCATTTGAGGAATAATTGGGCTTTCACAATGCATAATGGACTTAATTTACAAATCAAACGTGGTTTTTTGGCAATTGAGTACGTTAGTGAGAATTCTAGAAAAAACCATTAATAATTTAGGAAAACCCACCTTAGGAACAAAACTTTATAATTAGGAAAGAAATTGCATTAAATTTGGTACATGGCATGCGAGCCTACTAAATTCCCAAGAGCTCTTTTTCAATTTGATTCTCAAGAAAGCAATTGATTTTTGTTCAAGAGGGTTTGAGTTCTCTTTAGCATTTATTTTTGTTTTTACAAATAATTTACAACATCCTTTAATTAGATTGAGTCTTGCCTGGATAATTAAATAACTATAAACCATTACTTGGGCACAATCTCTGTGGTACGACAATCTTTTATATTACGTGATATCCCGTACGCTTGCGAAACGACTATCAAAGACCTAGATGGTGGCAACTGTTGAGGCCCTGACTCTGGAAAACTTTAAAAAGAGATTTTTGGCTAAATATTTTCCTAACAACTATAAAATCAGAAAGGAGTTAGAATTTTTTAAACTTGAGTAGGGGAAGATATTTGTGGCTGAGTATATAGCCAAATTTGATGAACTTTGTGATTTCTATTACCCTTTCTCACTGAAGGGTACAGACGACAACAAAGACGTTAAATATGAATTTGGCTTGAGAGTGGAGCTTCAAAGTGTGATTGTTCCTCTAGAGATTAGAGATTATGCAACATTGGTGAACAAAGCACAGTTGACTGAGGAGGTATAACTACAGAGGGTAGCTGTGAGAAAAGATAAAAAGCAGTTGAAGGCCAAAGTGCCTAGTTTTAAGAAGCAAGGCCAGTCTGGTCATGGTGGATCCTCCACCACATCTTCATCTTCATCCTGAGGCTGAGGTGGTGGTCGTTCTAGTGGTTGACCTTATTTTAACTATGGGAAAGAAGGACATATGGCTAAGGATTGTTATGTTGATCAGCCTACTTGTTTCTAGTGTGGGCAGAAAAGGCACATTAAGTCTAACTGTCTACATAGGCAAGTCCAAAGTATGCAAGGGAGTCGAGCCAACACTTCTGTGGCTTGTGGTGGTGGACACTAGAGGGATAGCCAAAGCGGTAGTAGTCGTAAAGGTCAAACTTAGATGAGGGGTGATTCTCAGCTTGGGAATACTCAATGTGATTACCAGATATGTCTTTGCTTTTTATGCTTTAGAGGTGGCCAAAAATGATGACTTGGTGCACAATAAGTATTCTATGTTTGGCAATGTAATAAATGTGATATATGATTCGGGAGCCATATATTTTTTCATTTTCAAGAGTTGTGTAAGGTACCTCAATTTACCTGTGGTGTTGATGGAGCATGTAATTATTGTGTCTACTCCGACCGGTTCTACGATTAGAGCTACTACAATGTGTGAAAAATTAACTATGCTTATTGAGGAGTGACCATTTATAGTGAATTTGATATGCCTATTGTAACATCCCAAATTTCAGAAAAATAAATTACTAATATGAAATTAATTAATTAATTAATTAATGCCCAAAATGCATAGGAAAATTAATTATGTAGTGATTACAATTTATAGGTAAATTAAGATCTACTAAAAATGGAAAATTTAACAGATGGTGTGAGACCCACTAAATCAAATTGGATATTTGGTGAGTCTAGAATAATGATGGATTTATTATGGTTACGGTGATATGTTCAAAATAATTTTTGGTGTTGAGGAGATATTTATTCGTACACAACGTATGTTAATAAACGGTGAAATTACGAATGAAATAGAAATTAAGAAAATTCCAAAATCCCCTTTTCTTCTCCTCACTTTGCCGTAGACTCCTTTTCTCTTTCTTTAATCTCTTTTGCCCAATGGACAAAACGGTTTTGTTCACCAAATGGAAAAAGGAAAAAGGTGTCGGCATGGACCAATGGACAATAGGTAAAATCTCATTTTTCTTTCTCCCTCTTCTCTTTATTTTTTATTGGCTTCCTCTCCCTCACCACTCTTCTTCATTTTTCTCTTCTTCTTCCTCCTCCCAAAGGTAAAACTGAAACCTCTCTCTATCATAACCATTTTCTTATAAAAATCAACATCTAAACCAAGATTCATGAAGCTTTAATGGAGTATTGAGGCATATCCATCTTTATCTCCTCCTTCAACTCTCCATTTTCATTTTTAGTTATAACTTGGAAGTAAGGGTTTGATAATTCTTATGAGGCAGGGTCATCTAACCAGGAGGAGTACTTCTCTTAAGGTAGGAAAGGAGTATATTTTCTAAATGCATGATCAATTATATGTTGATAATGTGTATATATATTGATGCATATTTGTATGTTTTTCCTTGAATGGATATACTACCTCTTGTATATGATATAAATTGAGATTAACTTATATTGATGATTGGATGTTGGATTGGCACATCTGATGAGGATATGAATTTGAAGTATATTTGTTAATGTGCTCATTGATTTCCATGTATGGATTGATGTTGATATAAATCCTTGGCTAGTATAATCTTAAAAAATAAGAATGGTATGCCTTGGAGAATGTTATATATGGTTGTGTGTCTTTGACTATAAAGTTAAGTGTAAATTATACCCCTAAGTGAGAGGGTGAGGAATTCTTGTGAAGCCGAGGCTAGCATGTGCATCATTGTATTCATAACATGCATGACATAGCATTTTATATGTGGTTGCGATCACATGACAAATTGAAACAATAAAGGTCTTGCGGGATCTTGAGAAAAAGGACCCTTGCGAAGGGGACTAGTATTTAAATGATTATAAGTGGTTGCGATCACTTAACATATTGAAATGATAAAGGTCTTACGGGATCTTATGAAAAGAATGGACCCTTGCATGGGGGATATATATTTGAATGATTATAAGTGGTTACGATCACTTGACATGTTGAGATAATAGAGGTCTTACGGGATCTTATGAAAAGCACCTTTACGGGGGACAAATGCTTAAGCAACTATGTGTGGTTGCAGATATTTGATGAATCATATGCGCATGAGCTATGAGTAAATGTTTCAACTTGGATCCATTGCATGTACATATAGTGATATGACATATGCATTAGCCATAGGAACATGACATTTGTGTTGGAGAAGATTGTTAACCTGGCGATACCGTCTGATCCGTTCGTTTCCACCACTGGGATGTTAATTGGCAAGCGCACCAATCGTTTGTAGTTTTCAAAATTTAGATATCGTTCCACTGGGATTGAAAGTTGTGTTTGAATATGTTAACAGGTCCAAAGATGTGCAAAGATTTTGATAATGACAAGCACTCTTGAAGAAACCGATGCAAAAAACAAAAGACATGAAATCAGAATTGAAGTAACAGCGAAGCTAATCGATTAGGCCATAGATGCTAATCGATTAGGAGCTTTCTGTTTTGGAAGAAAATTGCATCAGGTATGAAAGCTAATCGATTAGGGAGCTGAACAATCGATTAGGTACTCACTGGAATTAAGGTAATCGATTATACACCAGAGACTAATCGATTACAACAATCAGAAATGGGACAAAATGCATCAGGTATGAAAGCTAATCGATTAAGGGAACCATATAATCGATTAGTGAGTCACTGGATTTAAGGTAATCGATTGCAAGACATGCTAATCGATTAGGATGCTGCGAAAACAAATTTAATGCATCAGGTACAGATGCTAATCGATTACAGGAAGTGAAATAATCGATTAGTGACTCTCCGACTTGAAGCTAATCGATTACAACGCGAGGGTGTAATTGATTACGCTAGTGGAAAAACAGATTTAAGTGGGAAACCAGGTCATGTCTCCACCATTCTTCAAATTTCCACTAATTGCAACGGCTATGATGGACTAGGGCACTCCTCAACAGCTATCTTGGCTCTATAAATTGAAGAGGAAGACAAGCACAAAAAAACAACTAAGTACCAACAATTCATAGCTCTATTTTGTGCTTTGTAAGCCTATTTCTTGCATATTGTACTTTTACTTGTATATCCTCTCATCTTGAGAGATTAGAATTTGGGAGAGCTTTTAATTTGTATATCTGCTCTATTAAGAGAGTATATTGATTGTAAACACAAACTCCAAACACAAGATATTCACTCTAGGTTGAGTGGTTATTCACTCTAGGTTGAGTGGTTACAAAGGTTGAGGATTCAATCTTTGGGATATTGTGAGATTGAGAGATTGGGTGGGTTGCCCTTATACTTGTGAGGATTGGGTTCTTGAGTGTGGGACACTAGGAAGCCGCAATTGCTCAAAGTTGTATCTCTAGTCTACAATAGTGGAAAATCCTCTAAGTGGGTTGCTTAGAGGCGAGACGTACACCGGATTGGGTGGAACTCGTTATATCGGTTTGCAAGCTTCTCTTCCTTACTCTTTTACTTTCATTTACTGCATATTTGTTGATTGGTATTGATTGGTTGAGAAGAGCTCACTTGAACTTGCTTAATTTGTTATACCTCTAATATTGCACACCAAGTGTTTGATAAATTGCTTCAGCAATATTTCTTATTGTAGTGCATTGCTTGCTATCCTCCATTCTATTTCACTTGCATAATCTCACAATCTTGGTTATAAAAATCAATTTCAAAGGTATTCCAATCAAAAGTTTTAAAACTCAATTCACCCCCCCTCTTGAGTATTGAGGCCACTTGAACAACAAGTGGTATCAGAGCTTGACTCTTGGTAGATCAAGCTTAACAGCTTCAAGAGATTAAATGGCCTCAAGTTCTCAAAATGTTTTTCCCGAGGGTGGTGCGATAAATAGACCTCCCGCTTTCAATGGGGAAGGGTATGCCTTTTGGAAAGAGAGAATGAAAATCTTCATTCAATCAATTGACTTGAGAATATGGAATACCATTGAAAATGGTCCTTATATACCAATGCATACTATAGATAGCAAGAATGTTGAAAAACCTATAGATGAATGGACAAGCGAGGAAGAAAAGAAAGTCCAATATGGCTACAAGGCCAAAAATCTCATTACTATGTCTTTAGGTCAAGATGAATTTTTTAGGATAATGACATGCCAAACTGCTAAAGAAATGTGGGATACTCTTCAAGTAACCCATGAAGGTACTAATGATGTAAAGGACTCCAAAATTAGTACCTTGACTAGCCAATATGAATGCTTTAGGATAAATTCAGGAGAATCTATTGTAGATATGCAGAAAAGGTTTACACTTATTATCAACCATCTTATTACTCTTGGCAAAGTATATACTAACAAAGAGCTTGTGCACAAAATTTTGAAAAGTCTTAGCAGGGAATGGCAACCTCTTGTCACAGCAATAAAACAATCTCCTAGCATCAATAAAATGTCTCTTGCAACACTCTTTGGAAAATTGCAAGAACAAGAGCAAGAACTTAAAGCATTGAAGCTAGCCGAGGAAGAGGAGAAATCCACCAAGAAGAAAGGGCTAGCCCTCAAAGCCACCTCCATGCATGAGGAAGAATCATGCAGTGACTTAGATGAAGAAGAAGAATTTGGGCTATTCGTAAAAAGATTTGGAAGATTCATGAAGAACAAAAGGTTCCAAAAGAACTTTAAGCCCCAAGGTAAGAAACCTACCTCTAATGAAACTTCCTCTTCACCAAGTTGTTTTGAATGTGGCAAGGAAGGGCACTTCAAAGCCGATTGTCCAAACCTCAAAAAGAAGGGCAAGGACAAACAAAGAAGAAGAAGAGCCTATATTGCTTGGGATGAGAACGATGTGAGCAGCTCCGACGACTCGGAAGATGAGCAAGCCAATCTTTGCTTAATGGCAAATCATCAAGAAGAAGATAATGAGGTAAATCTTCTTGACTTAGATAAAAATGAGCTATTAGATGCATTTGAAGAATTATATGATAAATTTACAAAAATCTCTAGTAAACTCAAAGCATCTAGGAAAACTAGTGATACCCTTGAATTGCATCTCATGGAAGTATGTAAAGAAAATGAGAGCTTAAAAGAAGAACTAGAGAAAGTTCAAACATGCTCTAAGGATAAACCATGTGATTTTGCAAAAAGGTGCATTGTATTAGAAACCAAGATTGAAGACCTAAATAGGACACTTGAGAAATTCACAAATGGAAGAGACAATTTGAATATCCTACTTGGGCAACAAAAATGCATGTTTAGTAAAACCGGTTTAGGATATGACCAAGAACATAGTAACCATAAAATGGAGAAACACTATAAAAGTTTCTTTGCACCACCAAGCAAATCCTCCTCACCTTTTATGAAATGCAATCATTGTGGTACCAAAGGACATAGTGCTTATAAGTGTAGTGTTAGGAAACTAGGACCAAAGGTCTTAAGAAAGGTGTGGGTTCCCAAAGGAACATCTCCACAAGCTAACCTTAAAGGACCCAACATAAAATGGGTACCTAGTTCTCTAAAATGATTTTGTTTTGTAGGTATGCTTCAAGGCAAGCAACACCCATTGGTACTTGGATAGCAGGTGTTCAAAGCATATGACGGGAGACATAACCAAATTTACATCATTCACTCCCAAAAGGAAAGGAAGTGTCACCTACGGAGACAACACTAAAGGAAGAATCCTAGGCATTGGAAATATAGGTAAGAATTCTTCCACCTCCATAAGTGACGTATTGTATGTTGAAGGCCTCAAACATAATCTACTTAGCATAAGTCAATTATGTGACAAAGGATATAGAGTGTTATTTGAATCAAATTGTTGCATAATTGAGCATAAGACTAATAAGGAAATTAAGTTTGTAGGCCAAAGAATTGATAATATTTACATGATTGATATGGATAGTTTGTCTACAAATGATGAACAATGCTTCATTTCAAAAGAAGATGAAACATGGCTATGGCATAGAAGAATAGCTCATATACATGTAGACCACTTGAACAAACTTGTTTCTAAAGATTTAGTAATTGGTCTACCAAAGCTTAAATTTGAAAATAGATTTTGTGATGCATGTCAAAAGGGAAAACAAGTAAAGGCATCTTTTCAATCCAAAAACATTGTTTCTACTCAAAGGCCTTTACAACTTTTGCATATGGACTTATTTGGACCATCCAAAATCAAAAGCTTTGGAGGTAATTACTATGGTCTAGTTATAGTAGATGACTATTCAAGATATACGTGGACACTGTTTCTTGCTCATAAAAATGAAGCATATCATGCATTCAAGAAACTTGCAAAGATTATCCAAAATGAGCAAAATTCAAAAATTGCATCCATTAGAACCGATCATGGGGGAGAATTTGAAAATCAATCTTTTGAAAAGTTTTGCGAAAAACATGGTATTAATCACAACTTTTCAGCTCCTAGAACTCCACAACAAAATGGAGTAGTTGAAAGAAAGAATAGATCTTTAGTGGAGCTTGCTAGAACCATGCTAAATGAAAACAATATTGCAAAACATTTTTGGGCCGATGCGGTAAACACCGCGTGTTATGTTATGAATAGATGTTTGATAAGGCCTATTTTAAAGAAAACCCCCTATGAGCTTTACAAGGGTAGAAAACCCAACATTGCATACTTTCATATTTTTGGATGTAAATGTTTTGTGCTCAACAATGGAAAGGATAATCTAGGAAAGTTTGATGCAAAATCTGATGAGGCAATATTCCTGGGATATTCTCAATCAAGTAAATCTTATAGAATTTTCAACAAACAAACACATACCATTGAGGAATCTATTCATGTCAAATTTGATGAAAATAGCCATAACCCTCCGAGAAAGGAAGATGTTGATGATCTTGTAGGTACCTTCCAAGAAATGAACTTGCAAGACAAAGAAGAAGAAGTCAACAATGATGAAGGTGCAACACAAATTGAGAGACAACAAGATTGGGTAACCTTGAAGGATCATCCCTTGGACAAAATCATTGGAGAAATAACCAAAGGGGTAAGTACTCAAAACGCCATTAGAAATGCATGCAATCACTTGGCTTTTGTATCCCAAATAGAACCCAAAAATATTGATGAAGCCATTATTGATGAACATTAGATGTTGGCCATGCAAGAAGAGTTAAACCAATTTGAAAGAAATGAAGTTTGGGAACTTATGCCAAGACCCAATAATCATCTAATAATAGGCACCAAATGGGCTTTTAGAAATAAGCTAGATGAAAATGGTATAATAACTAGAAACAAAGCTAGACTAGTTGCAAAGGGATACAACCAAGAAGAAGGAATAGACTATGAAGAAACATATGCTCCCGTAGCTAGGTTAGAAGCCATTAGATTATTGCTAGCTTTTGCATGTTGTATGGATTTCAAACTGTATCAAATGGATGTCAAAAGTGCGTTCTTAAACGGCTACATTCAAGAAGAAGTTTATGTAGATCAACCTCCCGGTTTTGAAAATCATAAATTTCCAAACCATGTCTTCAAATTGAGAAAAGCTTTATATGGTTTGAAGCAAGCTCCAAGAGCTTGGTATGAAAGATTAAGCAAATTCCTTTTAGAACACAACTTTGAAAGAGGAAAGGTTGATACTACATTGTTTATAAAACGCAAACATAATGACATCCTCTTGGTACAGATTTATGTAGATGACATAATATTTGGTGCTACTAATGAAAATCTTTGTCAAGAATTTGCCAAGATTATGCAGAATGAGTTTGAAATGTCCTTGATGGGAGAACTCACCTTCTTCCTTGGACTACAAATAAAACAAGCCATTGATGGAACGTTCATTAGCCAAACTAAATACTGTAAGGAACTACTTAAAAGGTTTGGAATGGACAAGGCAAACGAGATAGCTACACCCATGAGCACATCCTGCTATCTAGACAAAGACGAAAAAGGTAAGGACATTGAAATCACCAAATATCGAGGTATGATTGGATCCTTACTGTATTTAACTGCGAGTAGACCTGATATTATGTTTGCGGTATGCATGTGTGCTAGATATCAAGCATGTCCTAAAGAATCACATTTGACTGCCGTAAAAAGAATTTTGAAATATCTTGTGGGTACTCAAAATGTTGGTTTATGGTATCCCAAAGGCGTTGAATGTAATCTTTTAGGATATTCTGATTCCGACTTTGCGGGGTGTAAGCTTGATAGAAAAAGTACCAGTGGTACATGCCATTTGCTTGGTAGTTCCCTTGTTTCTTGGCATAGCAAGAAACAAGCAAGTGTTGCATTGTCAACGGCTGAGGCAGAATATGTAGCAGCTGGTAGTTGTTGTGCTCAAATTCTTTGGATGAGACAACAACTTCTTGATTTTGGTATTACCTTGAATAAAGTCCCTATTAAATGTGATAACACTAGTGCCATTAATATCTCGAAAAATCCAGTAATGCACTCTAGAACCAAGCACATTGAGATTAGGCATCACTTTATTAGAGATCATGTGTTAAAAGGGGATTGTGTACTTGAACATGTAGAAACTTCTAGGCAACTAGCTGATATTTTCACAAAACCCTTGGCTAGAGAGCAATTCATTCACATAAGAAGAGAGTTAGGCATTCTTGACATGTCCAGTTGTGTTTGAATCTTTTGATAAGAACCTTGTTGAATGGCATAATGCATGGTATATATCACATTTCATGTTTGGAACCTTGCTGTTTGATATGTTTGAAGTTTTTGACTCCATAATCGATTACATTGTTAATCCCAATCGATTACTAAGTTTCTGTTTCTAAGATAATCGATTAGAACTCACCCATAATCGATTACAATCATTCTGTTTCTAAGATAATCGATTATCCATGATCCATAATCGATTACGAAGCTTCTGTTCCAAGTTCAAAACGTTTCCTCTTCTTCATAATCGATTACCACATTGCTCCAATCGATTAGGACGATTCTGTTTCTAAACTAATCGATTACCCTAAGCCTCTAATCGATTACCACCTGTATGAAACGTTTGAAATTCCCCAGAAACAATGATCTAATCGATTACCACCTGTCTCGTAATCGATTAGCACGCGTTCTGAAGAGTCAAATGCAACTTCCTAGGCTCACTCGAAACTCTCCCTCTCTTAACTCACTTCACTCCTTTCTAAACTCTCTTTCCTCCTTCCCAAACCTAATTCTCACCTATAAATACCCCTCCCTTCACCTTCTCATCTCACACCACCTCCTTCCTCCCAAACCTCTCTAAAACTCTCCAGCACCCATCTCTCTTCATCTCCTTCTTTTGCATTTTCCACCATGTCTACTTCTAGAACTGTCAAGAGAGCTAGGTCCTCTGCAGCTCAAGCCCATAACCCCCTTGACTTCTCAAGGTTCTTCTCTTCTCCCAGAGAACTTCAAAATTTTATGAAGAATTTTTCTGAAAGGGAGATTATGACCCCTCATTACACCGTTGCTGACACTTTTGACAACCCAAGCCTTACCTTCACCCAAAGCCTCAACCACTACAACCTCTTCCCCTTCTTATCCCTCAAAGAAGAAGAATACTATCCTGAGCTTATGAGAGTATTCTACTGCAACCTCCGCCTTGTTAATGGGATGGTTGAATCCAAGGTGAAAAACACCACCATCAAACTCTCAAATGCCCAATTTGCAGAAATTTCCAAACTGCCCCTCAACAATGCTGACTTTGATGGAGGCGAACCCGAGGATGAATGGGGTTTTAATCCCATCACTGCCCGCCGTTCTTTGTGGAAGCCGGATCCTCCCATGAGCAACCACAAACTAGTTGGCCACTTGACCATGAACAACCGCCTGCTCCACTTCTTCTTGGTCAAGATGATTGTTCCCCGTGGTGGGAACTATGCTCTGGTTGAAGAGGATGATGTCCTCTTAATGTGGGCCATGCTGAACCACAAAGAGATCAACT
The DNA here is from genome assembly GCA_037962975.1 of Clitoria ternatea. Lineage (NCBI taxonomy): Eukaryota > Viridiplantae > Streptophyta > Magnoliopsida > Fabales > Fabaceae > Clitoria > Clitoria ternatea. Next base: position 139,294,045 of record CM075670.1, read on the forward strand.
GGGTTCAGTTGATCAAATTCCACATGCGCCATGCCAAGGACCAGCAAAAGCTCCCTTATGGTATCCTCCTCACCAAAATTTTTAAATTATGCGGTGTTGATTTGGCAGGGGAACTCTCTGAAAAAGTGCCCCCAAGAGCTTGCATTGGCACTTCCCACCTCAATAAAATGGGCATGGTCAACATTGCTGGAATGTGGATTCTAAGGAGTGACCGGGAACATGGTGCCAACCCCTTTGCTGAACCTGCTGCTCCTCCTCCTCCTCCACCTCAACCACAAGCTGCACCATCAGCCTCTTCATCTGCACCCCAAGCAGACCCATTTGCATCTCTCTACGCCCATCTTGATCGCCGCTTCGATCGACTTGAAAACTCCCTCCAAGAGTTTTCAATGACCGAGCAGCAACATTTTGAGATGATGCAGCAGCGTTATGAAGAGCTGGCTCACCAAATTGCAGAAATCCGCTTCTTCAACCCGGATAATTAGATTTTTAGTTATGTTTTGTTTAGCTGTTGGTTTCTTTTTTGTTGTTTTCTGAATTTTGAATAATTTTACTTCTTGTATTTCCCATTTTTTTCAATTCAATAAAAGTATCTTATTTCAGTTTATATTATTTCTCTTCACTGCTCTAATTATTTTTGATGATTACAAAAGGGGAGAAGAATATATGTTCATATGTTGGATAATGCTCTGATACAAAAAATTTGGATAATTAAATATGGATAATATTGATAGATGCTCTGACACTACAATTTTGAATATGCTCTGATACTAAGAATATGGATAATAGATGCTCTGTTAACAAAATTTGAAAAATATTATCTGTTTGTTAAATTCCTTTTGATAGGGGGAGAGTTATAGATAAGAGATAATAGACAATAGATAAAATGAGATAAGACATTAGCTGCTGAATGTGATTACTCTGATTTTTGAAATTGGTCATCTGCTATTTGAAAAAGAGATAATGTAGCAGAGTTGTTTTTGCAAAAAGATAAAAGATAAGTCTATATTACTTAAACTAACAACCCTCAAGAGATGAACATAGTTGTCATCATCAAAAAGGGGGAGAATGTGTTTGAATATGTTAACAGGTCCAAAGATGTGCAAAGATTTTGATAATGACAAGCACTCTTGAAGAAACCGATGCAAAAAACAAAAGACATGAAATCAGAATTGAAGTAACAGCGAAGCTAATCGATTAGGCCATAGATGCTAATCGATTAGGAGCTTTCTGTTTTGGAAGAAAATTGCATCAGGTATGAAAGCTAATCGATTAGGGAGCTGAACAATCGATTAGGTACTCACTGGAATTAAGGTAATCGATTATACACCAGAGACTAATCGATTACAACAATCAGAAATGGGACAAAATGCATCAGGTATGAAAGCTAATCGATTAAGGGAACCATATAATCGATTAGTGAGTCACTGGATTTAAGGTAATCGATTGCAAGACATGCTAATCGATTAGGATGCTGCGAAAACAAATTTAATGCATCAGGTACAGATGCTAATCGATTGCAGGAAGTGAAATAATCGATTAGTGACTCTCTGACTTGAAGCTAATCGATTACAACGCGAGGGTGTAATCGATTACGCTAGTGGAAAAACAGATTTAAGTGGGAAACCAGGTCATGTCTCCACCATTCTTCAAATTTCCACTAATTGCAACGGCTATGATGGACTAGGGCACTCCTCAACAGCTATCTTGGCTCTATAAATTAAAGAGGAAGACAAGCACAAAAAAACAACTAAGTAGCAACAATTCATAGCTCTATTTTGTGCTTTGTAAGCCTATTTCTTGCATATTGTACTTTCACTTGTATATCCTCTCATCTTGAGAGATTAGAATTTGGGAGAGCTTTTCATTTGTATATCTGCTCTATTAAGAGAGTATATTGATTGTAAACACAAACTCCAAACACAAGATATTCACTCTAGGTTGAGTGGTTGTTCACTCTAGGTTGAGTGGTTACAAAGGTTGAGGATTCAATCTTTGGGATATTGTGAGATTGAGAGATTGGGTGGGTTGCCCTTATACTTGTGAGGATTGGGTTCTTGAGTGTGGGACACTAGGAAGCCGCAATTGCTCAAAGTTGTATCTCTAGTCTACAATAGTGGAAAATCCTCTAAGTGGGTTGCTTAGAGGCGAGACGTACACCGGATTGGGTGGAACTCGTTATATCGGTTTGCAAGCTTCTCTTCCTTACTCTTTTACTTTCATTTACTGCATATTTGTTGATTGGTATTGATTGGTTGAGAAGAGCTCACTTGAACTTGCTTAATTTGTTATACCTCTAATATTGCACACCAAGTGTTTGATAAATTGCTTCAGCAATATTTCTCATTGTAGTGCATTGCTTGTTATCCTCCATTCTATTTCACTTGCATAATCTCACAATCTTGGTTATAAAAATCAATTTCAAAGGTATTCCAATCAAAAGTTTTAAAACTCAATTCACCCCCCCTCTTGAGTATTGAGGCCACTTGAACAACAAAAGTCCAATAACAACAGTAATTTTCTATTTACTATGGTAAATGTAAAGAAAGTTATGAACAAAAGAATGATTTATATACAATTTATACAATATTCACAAGATAGCATGGTTGAGTTGTTCATGAGATAAAAAGAAAATAAAAATCTATCTAAAAAGTTGAGTTGCAATATAGAATAGGTAAGATACTTGAGATAAACACAGATAAACAAATTATGTTGGAAATTGGATCCCTAATCTAGAATAACAATGAGGAACTCAAGACATACATATTTAATCATCAAGTTTCATGTCATTACAGCTTAAAATCATTATAACCGATCCCTCGTGATATAAATTCTAAGAATTCACTGTAATGTCCGATCCCTCGTGAGCTTTCTCAGTAAAAACTTGCATTAAGACCTGGCCTTATGGCAACAATGGTTAACAACCCCTATAGAATTGAGATACCAAGGGTATTCTAACTTTTACTTTCGTCAAAACAAGTTTCAATATGGCATGAATAATCATTCTCCCGTTTGACATTCATACTAATAAAACAAGTTTCAATACACATGAAAATCATTCTCCCGTTTGACGTTCATATTAATAAAAGATTGAAATACTAACATGGACTTGAATCATAAACATGCAGAGGTCGAATTCACAACATTATACTTAATAGATTAGTTCACCAATTCCAACATAAACAAATTAGTTACACATGGTGAAAGTAAAGACAACACTTACAGAGTTTGATATTACGAAGACGATGGAAACTTCATGATACAACGATCACAATACACCAAAACACACTCAAGTATCTAGAAAACTATTCTAGAACTATAACTCATAAAAGAAGTACTCAAAGGCGAGCACAAAGAGAGAAAAGAAGAGAAGTGAATGAGAATGGGATGTTTTGAATGATGTTGGATGGCCCTATTTATAGGGCTGAGCAAGGGTGCTGACGCTACGCGTCAGGCCCCTGACTCAGCTTCCATTAAACAGCTGATAATGGCCACTTCAAATTATTAAATTTGATCATACCTGGCCACTTGGACGTGTTTCCACTGTATTTTGGCCATTTGTGCTTAGTGGGGTGGCCCTTGGTGCTGAGTGGGGTAACCATTATTGGGTCAAAGCTGAGTGTTTGGCCAAGTTGGATGTGGAGTCCACGTAGCACTGACGCTACGCGTGGCTATGACGCGTAGCGTCAGCATCAAAATTCAGAGTCCACGCTACGTGTGGGATTGATGCTACACGTCAGATCTTCCAGTATAATTTTCTCTTGAATTCTTTACTTTTTCACTGCAAAACTAGAGAAAATTGATCAAGGACAGATTATTTCCAACAACATCTATTTATTGAATTAAAACCTAATTTTCTAACAAATTAACCAAATTTTTATTTATTTTTATGAAATTTTTATTAAAAGATATATTGTAAATTTGAGGACTAACAAAGATCAAGAAAGATGACACACTATTAAGTGTGTTAATTGAGGAATGGATCCCATTTTTGGTCACTAACTAACTATGTATTGTTATTATGACCCCTTAATGTTGCTTATGAATTGTGACAATGGGTGTGGTAAATTATGATTTGGTGACTTGGTTATACTTAGTAATGTCCTTGTTGATGGACTTGTTATGTATGAACATGTATACTCAATGGAAGATGATAAGATATGTGACATTATTATTTGATTGAACTCCCTTGATAGAAGGATGTGTTGAATTGCATTCATATATTTATGTTATCATAATTTGGTTGATTCTTCATCATTGAGAAAATATACTCACTCTCCATGTTGTCTACTTTTTAGTTCTTGTGTTATAGGGAATGACCATAGAGTAGAGCTCTTCAAAGAGATGAGGTATGGTGTGAAGGAAGAATTGGCATAGATGCCTTGGACAATATGTTTTTGCATTAATAGCTTTCGTACATTCCTTCTTTGAAATGGTTGTATATGGCATTGTTTTGTATAGTCATACTATAGTTTAATGCCCTTGAGTATGATGTTGATTGGATATTTATGACTTGTCATCCTAGAATGGTAATTGATACATTAGGATCATTTGAATTGAGCCTGTGATCATTTTATATCACTAAGTAATGTATGATGATGCATGACGATGAATTTGATGGCCACTATGATGGTGTTGATGCTTATGTTGAACACTACAACATTTTGTAGTTTAGGCCACACCAATCTAACCCACGGTTAGAAAAATATAGCCTAAATGGCCCAAAGGCCACACTTTTATACCCTTGTGGCTATTGATAATTTACATTCCCAATTTTAAAAAACATGACATAAAAGTGTGGCTTTTTATGTAATAGGCCACAGCTTATAGATTGTTGCCTTATGTATATATAAAAGGCCACAGTTTTGTCATGGCCTATTTTACAAAAGACCACGCTTTCTAAACTGTGGGCACCGCCATAGAGGAAAACGTGGCCTATTCCATAAAAGACCATATTTCTTAAACCGTGGTCACTTCCATAGAGGAAAACGTGGCCTATTCCATAAAAGACCATATTTCCTAAACTGTGGTCACTGCCATAGAAGAATACGTGGTCTGTTCCATAAAAGACGATATTTCCTAAACCATGGACACTACCATAGAGGAAAATGTGACCAAAGAGTATAACATTGAATTATGGACTATTGCTATAGAAAAAAATATGGCCTAAAAACCTAATTTTTAACTTAAAAAATTGACCCCAAATACAAATTTTTATCCAAATATATTTTTTATTAAGGTTAAATATATTTTTATTATATAAAACCGTGGTCTCTTGATAAAAAGACCACACTTTACATGTTTAGAAGCCATGTTTTTAGATTGTGGTTTCTTCATGATTTCCTAAGTTATAGACCACACATAATAAACTATGGCCATTGGAAAAAGACATCAACCCATGGAAAATTTGTACACGAGTATCAAATTCAACAAAATTCAATTTTTATGTATGCGCGAGTATTGAAAATAACATGCAAAATAAGACTTGACCCTCACCCTCACCATATCTCCTACTCGTTGTTATGTGTGACTTTGACACTTTCTCTTTCCCCTCCCTTTGAATCCCTTGGTTTCTATCGATACTGTTGATGGCTCCATGTCCTTCTCTGATGACACCGTTGATAGTTTTGTGTCCTTTATATCCATCTTCCCATCTATCTTTATGTTTGTCCTCGTGTTCATGCCTACGTCCTCAACATTACTTGACCTCCTTGAACCACCATTGTCCAAAGGTATTTACAAATGTTGGTAATCTTTTCCCCTTTTTCTTACTAGCGATCTTTCTCACATCCCTAATTTCTTCTTCTAAACCCTTAAATCCCTAATTGCTTTTCTATGTCAGTTATACCATAATATCGTGAAGTGTAAAGCCTCAAGGTGGTCTCTTAAAGGAACCATCACTCTTATTACTAGAGGCATGTGAGGAATTAGGTTTGTTCCCCCTTTTGATTCTCTTATTCTTACTTTATGCATTTAAATATTTTTTACTAATTTTTTATTGCTTGAATTTAATGTGGGTTTCTCAATTCTATAACTTTTTAGAATGATCTAAAGTTTCTTTTTTGCATGTTGTGTTTTCCAAGTATGTTGATTTCGTTTTATTGTTATGTGGTGGAAGAACTAGTAGAGAGAGGCTCATTCAACAAGTGCCTTCTACCATTGACAGCAAGCTCAACATTCTTGTGAGTTTTTCTTGTGCATTTCAAAATTTAGAAATTGGAAAACTTTAATTTGAAGTAATATAGAATAAAAAATTTTATAAGGTGTGATAACAGAGCATGTTAACCAATTTAAATATGTGTTTTTAATTTTAAGTGGATTCAATATGATTACCCTCTCCCCTTTTTCTCTATTACTTTTTGCCACTCTTTGTGATTGTTATGGCATTTGGAAAAAGGATAAGCTCTGTAGCGGTTTCAGCCACTCTTAGTTAATATATTAACTTGATTAATCATTTTCTTAGCTATCAGAAATTGAAAATATATTAAAAGCAAGTCCTGAATAGTAATTCTCTCATTATTTTACCATGTATTTGAAGGAATTTAGCCTTGTTGTGCCTTAATTAGCTCTTGAAATGTTGCAGGCAAACTTATATTATGTCTTTAAAATAGTTTTTGTTACATTGAAAGCTAAATGGTCATAAGCTGTTAAAACTTTCATGAACTGCTAATTAAGTTTTGTATTTTGAAGTGAAGATAGAATAATGTATGTATTTTTTTTCGATATTGATAAATAAATATATGCTTCATAATTGATTGTAACTTAATGCATGTACCACATGAACACATGTGTTTATAATACTTAATGGAAAAGCTTTTTTTCAATGTTTTATGCATAGAATTTTATGTTTCTTTATAGAAACCTTGTTTCTTTGTCTCTCTATTTTTTTAATAAAATAAAGGGTAGAGATGGATGGTGTAAAATTGGAGAATGTGAAATAACCAAAATGAAAGGGGTTTTTTGGATTTTAAATTCTCAATCCCTAACTCAGGAAATTTTTCAGTGGCACGTTTTAGCAAACCAAAAAACAAAGACAATGATGATACATAATGAATGAAGTAGGATAACAAAATGTTCTTTTTAGCAATCACCCTCACTCTGCCTTTTCATGTTCATGGCTTTTTCCTTTTTGTCTTTTCTTTATTGGTAGAAAATTAAAATTTGTGTACTGGCCTTGTAAATGAAATTAGTAAGTAAAGGTCAGTGATTATTGTTGTTTTCATGGCATGCAGATTCACAGTGCGATTTAGTTCAATTATGATTTTACCTACTCATTTGAGCTAAATTAAGAAGTTGGAAAATTTAAGCATACACAAATGGCAACAATATATTATATATATAGGAAAATGAAATAATTACAGAACACATTAATTTCAGTAATTTATGTTAAATATCTTGATTTAGATATAGGGAATTTACTGTGTAGCATAGCATGTTTACTTAATCCACTTGAACATAAAAAAATAACTAATAGAATTTTAATATTTCTGTACTGGCGATTTGGTTCCCATTCTTTGGGTATGCCGGTTCGTGCAATTTTGTCTGATAAGAAGCCAGAAGAAGTTCCAATGGTATGGGAATAAATTATATGCCCCTTATATGTTTCACTGAACAAGGTTGTAAAGGAGTTTGAGCATCGAGTTACAAGCCAAGGTGAACAAGTCTTATTATGAGCCATTCATTACCTCATTCTTAGAGATTGATGATTATAGAGGTAATTTCTTAATTGAATATAATTTTAGTTAACTACACATGTCAAACTTCTTTGAGATTGGTGATTTCTCTAACATTTTTTTAATTAATTGCATATGTTATCTCCAAATTTTAGAGGTAATTCAGTTTTATTCTACAAGGGTTTAAAGGTACTATATAGTTCTAACATTTAATTATTGGTTAGTTAAGATTAAAAACCTTTTATGACGGTTACTGGTGTGTTTTGTTTATTTGTGAACTTTTGTTTTAGGCATATAAATTTCTCAATTATTTGAATTTGAAGTTTGTAACCCGTCCTTGATTTTTCCTTGTTCCATAGAGTTGCCTGATGGGACAAGTACAGCTGCAACTCTTTTACTGCCATTGAACACCAAGGACAAAGATGGTAGAAGGACCAAAGAAGAGAATCACGAGTTATTGAATCAGTATTTTATAATATTTACCATATCTTAAAAATACATTTGGAATCAATTATTTATAAAATTAAGTAAACAACTTCATGCACTGCTTTGTAAGATATAAAATTCAGAGTTGCTTTGATGTGTCAGTAGATAATAATTATTTTGTTTTTCTCAATGTGTACATGATGTAACACCCTCGGTTAACTAGGACAATCCCTGGTCAACTAAGAGGTTACGAGTTTAGAAAAATATGGAAGTTTTTTTTTATGCAAGGACTTAGTGGAACAGATACAACATAATCATATATAATACATGGTCGTAACAGTAACTATACATACTGAAAGTAAAGGGGCACACAGGCTCCCATAAATGAAGATAAATTTCAACCTATTCTATTCGTCCTCATCCAATGAAGAGTCTAGCTGGTCCTCGATGTGAAGCCTGTATGATCCTTTCTGGTGCATGGTCCAGTCCGGAAGTCTAGAAAAATAGCTGTAAAGGTGAGTCTCTACCTCCACAACAGTCGGGGAGTGTCATTTCTGACACTCACCCCATGCAATTCAATCAATCACAATCAACCCTTCCCAACTCTCTCTAAGAATTCCTAACATGTATTCTAAGTTGTCTCACCACTTTTGGTCTCCCTGACCATTCCCAATTCCCATTCACCTCTCAGGGATACTGAAATTCATACAATCATATTCAAATTACGAATAATCACAATTTCAATACAACGATGCAATGCATGAGTTCATTTCGTTATTTCCATTCTTTTGTTAGTCATCATGATGCATGTGGGCCCATCTCCTCCTCAACAATCTCATTAATCCTTGCTCAATCTGTCACCCTAGTATCCCCTGCCCAACTAGAGCAACTGGAGCTCTCCTCGTTCTGGTTTTCCCAAATAGGTAAGGACTCTCTATCCTAACATCAAAATAACCAATCACACATATCACACATCACCACAGAATGGGCACTCCATGGTCATAGAAACCCCCACCTCTTGTCGAAGTATATCAGAGTTTGCCATAGGCTATTCGACGTCGGGTGCGAATCCGAGCCATTGGAGATCCGCCCCTGATATACTCCCAAACCGTCCTCAGGGGATCGAGACACCTGCTGTTTCTTCAGTGTACCCACCATTGTATGCTCTAGGGGATTATTCCAACATCCCTCCTTAACTCCGATTCATGATGCATAATTCAATAATTCATTTTTGTTCAATGGTCCTCGATAGGGTCCCTAAATGACTCCCATCCATTCCCAATGTCGAGTTCTTTTTCTTTACTCGGTATAACAATTTTTTTCTTGATTTTAGTAAACTTACTCGACACTTAGGAATGAAGTGAGGTTTTACACTTTCTCAATATTTTGGGTACATTGGCGCTTCAACGCCCACAATTCATCTCGGATCCGAGCCTCACACACACTTTTATATTTTAATCATTTCGGGACCCGTACCGATACCATTTTCCATATCTCTTATTCACGATTTTCTTGTCTAGTTATCTATGCATCATACAACATACATCAGTATAATATATGTAGGAAACATTCCACTCAATCAACATATTCATTATCATACATCAACAACCATTTAATGTATCACACTAGCCAAGACAACATATATTACTCATGTAACATGTACAAGCAACATACTTGTGATAACTTTACTCAATATTCATCAACATATCACATCAATAATTATGCAATGATACAATGACATAACAGTGCGTGAAGTGAGAAACATATTTATCGGTATTTAATGCGCTAGCGTTTACGTTGATTGTTGCCAGATGTTTTAAGTTATACATCGGGTTGGGTCGCTTTTTGAGATATATGGGTTTTCTTGAACCTTTTATGCTCTTATTGCTTTAATCGGATAGAATTAAGTTATTTCGTGATTTAATTTCCTAACTTCCTATTATGAATTCTCAGGTTATCTTTAAGTGACCCCATCGTTATTTTCCTTTTCATCAATCTAATTGGGCTTTATTTGTTGAATAACTTATTTTCTTGGTCACTAAACAATTTATTGATCCTTTATGTTCCGGTAGTGTTTTAGTGATGCTTTTCTTCAACTTAAGATTAACAATCTTGTAACTCCTTGTTTCATTTCTACTATATTAAACTAAATTATTCTCTTAACTGTATTCTTTTGATTAACTAAATTTATTTCCTCTATACATGTCCATTATTACTTAGCTACTAAAAGTATTATTTAATTAATAGGTCCAATCTCTTTTCACGATAAGTCTAAGATTTAGTTCTAAATCCCTTTCTTATTAATTAGTATTCGGGATAAAACTTCTTTTGTCCTAACTTAATCTCTTATATTTCATAGTGATATCTCTCCTAAATGTGATTTTACTAGATTCAAAAATTTCTTCTTTAGTGACTAATTATATAACTATGATTAATCTTTTTTTATCTTTATAGTTACTCGCTTTGAGATATCTTGAATTGGCCTAATGTTGTTTTATCAACCAAAAGTTTGTCAATTGATTTGATAAGTTCTATTTGTTTTATTTGTGAGTTTAAAAACTAGTATACCCAAAAAAAAATTCCATCTCCTAATTACTAACCCATTTATTTTAGGCACAAAACTCCCTTTGATCTCTTTTTCTACTTATAGTAACTACCTTAATTTCTATTCTGACATTACCCCTTTTAAGAGTTCCAGATCCTAAACTAAATTTATTTAAGTAAATAATCCTATTAATTTATTAGGATTCTTTTCAGAACCATAGTCAAACTTTAAAATTCTAGTTCGTTATTTCTTTGTTCTAAGTATCTTTATTCTACTAAAATAATTAATCTCAAAGTCCATTCTTTTTAATCAAGTCTCTTGTTATTAAATATATTTCTTTTCTTAAATTTCTAAGACTACCATTTCTTTCTTCCAAGTGGTCACTAAAACTGGTCATAAAATTTCCTATTCTAGTTAGATTCCAAACATTTGATATATATATTTTCCTACTTATAAAACCTTATTTTAAGTGAAGAAAGCTTTTCAATAATATTATTTGGAGTGGTTTTCAAAAATTTAATTTCTTTATTTAACCTTTTTCCAAATAATTTACTTTTGTAACTTAGTAAAAAAATATTTTTATCGTCTGATTGAGAATTCGTTTTAACATGCACATTATTTCCAAAATAACTCAGTGGTGTTTAAATGATCATTTAAATTGTTTAATAGCGGGGCTTACCAGATAATATTCTAAAAATACACAATAACATCCAAAACTAAAAATAATTAATACAACTATATTGAATGAAACCGAGCCCGCCTAATTGTGAAATTTTCTAAATCTCTTTTCGTTGGTCCGATCACGATAAATCCTTTTGAGTTTGTGAACGTCGAGTTACGCTAATTGATTTTTTTAAAATACCGGTAAATTAAAAAATGTAAACTTTTAGTCATTGGTTACGAAAAATTTTACGGTTTAAGATCCGACCGTTGGATCGCGATGAAATTCAAAATAGAGGTCCTCGATTACTCAAGGAATATTATGGTGCAACCAAAAACGCAATCAAGGGGGGAAAAGACCCCCTTTACCTCATATTATATTCACTGTCTAGAGAAGAAAATGGAAGATTTTGCTTACAATTTAGTCGAACGCTCCTAATGTCCTCCTATCGTCGTCTAAGCTTCCGATCCTTAGAAAAATTCATGCATGCAAGGGTAAGACAAGGAAAACAGCCATGATTTTGGCTTCAACCACAAAGGGTCCCAACATTTAAATTTCAAAACAAAATTTGAATTTTGATAACAAAGATTCAAGAACAACAATCAAGGGAAAAATTGCCAAACTTACCCATGATGACCTTAGAAGAACTCACGGTCCTAGGAGCTCCAACAAGAGGGATGGATAATCACAATTTCTAGTTTCCAATCAGCAAGGAAAATGTCACTAGATTTCCAAAATGAAACAGAATTGGAACCACTAGAAGAGTCAAGGATAATAACTAAGAAAAATTTTCAATCTTACCTTGGGAAATTCCTAGCCGGTTCATGATTTTGGAAGCTCTTCAAGCAAGAGAGTGAGATGAATTTTTAAGAGCCATGCATGCCAAAAATGTTAGAATTGGAGGGCTATTTTTTTTAACTTAGAAAGAAAAGAAAATGAAGAGGATAAGAAGTGGAGGTGTTGCCAAAAAAAGGAAGGAGAGCTTGAGTGAGATTTAGAAGACAATGATGACGGATTATGGTAGCATGATATGACTATGTTAAAGTATGATGGCATGACAACATTGTAGAGTGAATTTGGACATCATAATGACAATTTTGAGGAAAGGGTGCACGGTGATCTCAAGGGAAATTGGCACATGGGTTGTACTTTTGTTTAAGGCTAACAACTTGTTAGGCAAGTTGTTTTCCTTGCTAAGCAAGGTGTAAATTCCGGTGTTGCCATATGAGGGACCAAGTGGCATTGTGTGGAGGGTGGTAAGGACATGAGGCAAGCTGTGGTGATGCATGGGAGAGGAGTTTTAGAGCAAGACAAATGTCCTATGAGTGGGAGGAGGTGATTGGTCAAAGTTGCATGGAGAAGCTGAGCTGTCCAATTCTAGGATGTCATCTTGTGTAGGATTTTAAGGGTCATTGTGGGCCAAATTTCAAACTGGGATAAACATCAAAGTTGTAGAACTTTTTGTTTTCTTTAAATCCATATATAGAACAAAAAATGACATCAAGAATTGAGTGAGATATGGCCCAAATACTAAAAGGATGCAGGGTTGTGATTGGATTTTTATTCCCTGTATAACTTATTTTTCTGGGCCAAATGGGTTGGGATTGGGCTTTGTGTCCTTCATAAAAGTTGTGAATAATTATGTTAGTAAAACTTTGGTGAAGGCTTTATTCAATTTCATGGCTATATGAGAGAGTTATGTGGAAAATACTATACCTAGTTGAAACTGTTGCTGGAAAAACGTGAATTGGTGTAGTGTTTTAATTTTTGGGATTTATGGGATGAGAATTGGATTTATATTCCTTCATAAAGTTTATATATCTTTCTTTCTTATTTAATATGATATATCATTTATGATGATCCAAGTTTTGTAGCCCGAGATATACCCAATATACGACAGGGTCCTCTAAAAGCTTCCCGAATCAGCTAGGGTCATAGAAATAAATTCACCATGAATTCTCCCTTAGGAATTTGATTTTGTGACCTTCATGAAAATTGTATAGGTCTATGATAAGGATCCATAGAAAAAAGAACGGAGTGATTCAAGCAACAGAAGAGGGAGATACATGAATTGTATCGAAGGCTGCCAGCATTGAAATGAAACAGCCAAAGGGTCACAAAGATTTATTAAAATGTACCAATCTAGAAGGATTTAGCTTTTGATGTCTTCATGGAAAAAGTAGATAATTTTGTTACAGAGATTTTGACACTAAGTTTGTGCAAATCGAGGGTTGTATGAGAAATTTATGAATGTTTTGCTGAACCATGCGCAGAGAAAAATGTTGAACAGTGGAATTTTGAGATGAATATACTTAATCTTCGATTTTACGGTTGACAGAGTAAGAATCGAAGTTATGGGCTAGAAACAGAGATTGAAGATCTTTTCAAAACAAAGAGATTGAGACCAAACTCATTCAATTCTAAGATTGTATGAAAAATCTGGGTCTAAAACACTGATGGTGCTCAGATCGGGTTTTAAAGCGATTTCTAAGGAAATCAACTTATTGAAAAACAGGGATGATAAAGTCCGAATCAAGCTTCGGTCCCTTCAGGAAAAATTTCTAAAACGTTGAAATGAGTCACCAGAGATTGATCGTGCCACCATCTGATATCCCGAGGTATATGAACGGTCAAACGTAGAAGACGCCAAAGGTTCTGATTGAGCTTATCAGGCCAAGTCAGACATCCTTGGTTCTTCACAGAGGGATTCTAACAGGACTAGTATGCCTACTGGATCACTAGTCTTGGGTCGAACGGTCAGAGTATAACCTTAGGGTGGGTCCCATAGTTCAAATCTGAGGAACCTGACAATGTTTTATAATATAATTATCAAATAAATAAATAATATAAAATATCTAATTTCAAAATAAATTATTATAATTATTTATCTATTAAATATTGTTGATAGAAAATAATTATCGAATAAATATAATTAAAAATTAATTTGTACCTGAAATAATCATCGTTATGTATTATTTCTAATTAAACAGCGTTGTCGAAGGTTATTTATTATTTTCTTATTTCTATCTTTCTCACTCATTACATTCTCTCAGTATTCTTACTTTTCATATTAAACTCTACTCTCTATTTTCTCATTCTAAATGGTTCGGGAACAGGCCGAAGCCTCGAGCTTCTTACTGAAAGCTCAACAGAGTATCCTCAGAGTCCTGAGGGTCTGGTTTCCTATTCTCAAAAATCAGGGCTATTACACGTGACATTAGATTATAGCCTCAAATGGTCTGTGAGATAGATTAGAAATTAGTTAGTAGAAGAATCTTCCTTTCTTTATTTTTTAAAAAAATAGAAACACAAACTATGTTTATTGATGTGCATAAAAGTATCTAATAGACATGTTCTTGTACGTAATTGTCTATGGGTTATAGCCCGTGACAATTGCCTATATAAACTTATTAATTTCCTCTCTCACATATAATACTTTTACATACACATATATGGTGTACTATAATGCATAGATAATTGCTTCTACTTCTTTCTTAATTTTATTTTATATATATTGCCTCTACAATATAAATTTTCTGGATTTGTCATTATCAAGTTTTATCAAAATTAGAAATTCTTAATAAAAATATAAAATCTATTGTACATGTAATTTTAATTTCTTTGGTTTTCAGGGAATAAATATGTTGTTAAGTGGTGATGAGCACTGTATTGGGCTTTTGGTGGAGGACGTGCACTTCTAGATTAACTCCAATTTTGTTAGTGCTAATCATTGCATAATTCATAGGATAAAGGCAACCAGTGCAAACATGGACCAAGTTGAAAAATCCATTTTCCTGACAAGTTGTTCATTCCAAATTGACAGGAATGAAAATGGATCTTTATGATATCATGTAAATGTTTGGGGGATAGAATGTGAATTATAATTGAAATGTAATGATGTGAATTGAGGTCTTAGTCATGACATTGCCGTTCTTCTGTGTATTTTTTTCTCTTGTCTAAGATTGTATTAGTCTTTAACTTTTGATTATAATATTTTTATATTTTATAATATATACTTTTAAACAAAAAAGCATGGCTAAAAATACCATGAAGAAAATATAGCCTCAAACAAAGCTTAAAAAATATGGTTTAAACAAATTGTCACACTTGTAAAATTATGACTACATTTGTAAAACCATGGTCTTAACCATTACCAAAAACTACAGACTAGATTAACAAACTGTGACCTTTAATATATTGCCACATTTAACAAACTACAGTCTAAAGTTAATGCAAAAAACTGTGGCCCTTAATATGTGGTCATATTTGAGGAATTGCGGCCTAAAATTAATGTAAAAAACCATGGCTTAAAACTAACATAGAAAACCGCGATCTATTTTAATGCTTAAGGCCACAGTTTTTAAAATAGTGTGGTTAAAAGTAGAAAACTGTGGCCTTTTGTTTTAGACCATGACCACCTAGACCACACCATAGAAAGTGCGGCCAAACCGTGGCCTAAACTAAAGGCCACAGTTTTTTCACTTTAGACCACAGTTTTTAGTTATGGCTTAAACTACAAAGTGTTGTAGTGGAAGGAAAATTCATGGTGGGAAGAAATATAAACCTTGTTAAGTTGAGATTTAACGTTGATGTATGTTTTAGTCATGTTTGATGCTTGATTTAGTGAATGGATTTGATGTAGAAAAGGTTTTGATATGTTTGTGTTGTTCCTTATATATTTTGTGCCATAATATGAGTGATCCTTGATGATTTTATGCATAAAAAGGACTGGGCATTGCATGATCTAAGGTCCAAAAGCTTGTTTTCTTTGAAAATTGGAAAATGGTGGAACAGGGGAGCCAATCACGGCCAATGGCATACAACCACGGCCAATGCAAGGTTCTACCCTGGAGTACATTTTTCTTGTGGAATTTGGGCATAAAAACAAAACCAACCATGGCCAGTGGTTTGCAACCACTGCCAGTGAGGGGTTTTGCCTTGAAGTGGACCTTTATTGTGAAAATGGGGCATGGAAACAGATCCAACCACAGCCAGTGGTTAAACCACTGCCAGTGGAAGGATATGACTTGAAATGGGTTTTTTGGCACTGTGGCAGTGACAACCATTACCAGTTGTGTACAACCACGGCCAGTGGAGTGCAACCACTACTAGTTGTTGTAACCACTACCAGTGGTTGTGCTCAAATGTTGAATTTTCATACTTTATGCCATTTCAGGTTAGGATTCATACTTCTTTACTCCATGGCATGTTTATGCAAGTGAATGTACATATTTTTACTAAACTTTGGCAATCAATTTGAGTATTCTTGGACCTCTTATTACATCAACTCTTGCTTCTGATTTAACGTACGTGTTTCGCTAAACACTTGCGTGGTGATTGTGTAATTGATTACTTTAACTTAATATTGTATAAATCATTTACCTTCTCATATCTTCATATATGAGATAGGTCTTTAAATGGTCTAGGGTTAATTGTTAAAGTCTTTAATTGTGGTGTCCTTCTTCTAATGGTGGTCCAAAATCGCCAAATATTTATCCTAGTTTTCATTATCTAAATAATAATACCTATAACATTATTTATTGGATTAAGCGCGCCATACCTACCTCTGAAAAACCTTGATATCATTCTAGGAATGGATTGTGATGGTTGTCACACCTCGATTTTCTGAGTCGAATCCCGATGTAATCAAGATAATAATTAATAAAAATATGAGTAAATTTTTCATGTTTAAAATAATTTCAAAACACCACAATGGTTACATTAAGACCCAAACCCTAGAAAATCGAAGAGTGAGATTTAATAATTTATAAACTAGATCGCAAATCAAAATGCCCACATATGTCTACAAAATAATTTGAGTTTACAGTGGAAGAAGAATATGTATTCGGGGCACCCGTCTAGTTCCATATATAAAGATATGAAAAAAGGCTCAAGCAATCATGCAATTTCACAACATAAGCCTATTAGGCCACAATCAACTACGCACCTAAATCGTAATCATACATCATTAATTATAAGTAGCCTCTACTTGAGACATCCCTCACTAAATGGTATCAATTCAATTATCCCTATGATCTTGTTTATAAATCTCTATTTATCAACATTATTATACATAAATCAATCATTACATCACATTTAACAAATATTGTCGGCCAAGGCATTCCATTACCACCATTTACCTTCTTCAAGAGCTTTAATTCAAAAACCCAAACTCATCCCATGGCAAACCTACATCACAATGCTAAAAAGGAGACAACATGGGAGATTGAGTTATACATTCAAAATGACAAATATAAATACATTGTGATTATGTGTACATGCATTCAACCAATATGTGTGCTTTGCTATAAATCATTAATTCATCATTAAACCATCATCAAGATATTATCTTAGGCATACAAGCCTCATTATTCACAATTCATGTCAAGCACAAGCACAAGCACATACACATTCACATAGCCCTACATCATTATGGGTATTCACAATTATCAACATCAAGTCATTAAATCTTTATTCAATTAACACTCTCTCAAGAGGTTCTCATCTCTTTTTGGTCATCTTCATCTCAAATGCCATGTACCTATAGCTAATGCATATGTCAACTGTTTAATGTATATGCAATAGATCCATTTCAATAACGCATGCACACATGGTATCTCAAGTGATAGTAACCACTTATAATCAATCTCATATTGGTTTCCCACCACGGATGGGGTACTCCCTTTTCATAGAATCCCACAGGATCTTTCATTGTGATCGCAACCACATATCAATTAATTCATATTAGTTTCCCGCCACGTAGGGGGTACTCCCTTTTCATAACCCCGCAAGGCTTTCTTCATGATCGCAACCACATTTCATTCATTTTACATTGGTTTCCCGCCACGCATGGGGTACTCCGTTCATAGTCCCACAAGACCAATTTCATTTCCACATACTGGTGATCCCAACCACCTTCATCATATCATATCGGTTTCCCGCCACGCATGGGGTACTCCCCTCATAGAATCCCATAAGATCTTTCTCTTTTCAATATACTCGTGATCACAACCACGTTCATCATTCTCAACATATTGGTGATTGTAACCACCTTAATTCATTCACATATTGGTTTCCCGCCATGCATGGGGTACTCCCCCTCATATAGTCCCGTAAGACCATTCATTGTGATCGTAACCACATAATCAATGCTATGTCATGCCATGAATGCAAAATACAATAATGCATATGCCAAATCTTAACCTCGCAAGGATTTCTCACCCTCTCATTTAGGGGTATATTATATATTTGGTTTTGTTATAATTGGCATACAATCAACCACAAGGCCACTCAAGGCTCAACATTCACATTTACATCAAACCACACATGGTAATTAAAAGCATATCAAGCATCAGAGCATTAATCCACGCATGGAAGTCAACAAGGAATTTCAGAACATACATTCAGCAAATCATCATTACATCTCACACATACAAGTCAATACTTGCATTAATCATAATGGCATCACAATCATCAATGATAATCATCACCACTTATTAAAGGGCATATTCATAACAACATCCCTTTTCATTCATCATTAACATTTAACATTCAATATGTGCGGCATCATCCACTTTTAATCCTCATCAACATCATATCAAATTCATTGATTTACGTAACCCATTGCCATTCAATTGTCCCCTCATTATTTTCATTATCACACAAGGTGTGTCATATAACAACAACATTTGATTTTCATTATCAATTATTATATCACATTGATGCTAAAATCCCGAGTCATTAACTTGGTGGTAAAAATCTTAGTAAAACAAAATATGACTCTCGAATTTACACTTATGGCAAGCGCACCAGTCGTTAAAATTGTAGAATATTTGATCGTCCCACAGGGATTGTGGTAAGTACCTCAATCTAGGACTAGTACAAGCTGAACCAACGTGAAATACAGGTAGTTCATTCGGTTTTTATGATTTTAATGTTTTCTAGTTGTTTTTGGTATTTTCAGAAACAGAGTTAAGATGAATGTGAAAAGTGATTAAAAGAAAATAGGTCAGGATTGCTTCGGCTCATAATTTCCTCAAGAAACATGCAAATAAGTATAATCGAACTTCACAATCTAGAGGACAATCCGCTTGTGGTTATTCCCTAATTCCTTAGGTGAAAAACACTAATCCTTAAGCAATGAACCTTAATTCCTTAAGTGCTTGATTAACCTAAGAATCTAATACGAAATTGGAGGTTGAACTCTAACTATTCACCTAAATTGATTAGGCCTGAACTAGTTAGAAAGCTGGAAGTTACCTAAGCTTCAGCCATGATTCCTCACTGGTGTAGTTCTTCATCAATTCTGGATTTGTCAATCCAACGATGCTGCTCCACTCCTTAGCTTGTTCGCCTCAGGATCTAGAAGCCGATCTACTTGCTCACAGCTTTAAGACTCCATTACTAACCTTCGCAATCCCAACCTTAGGGATTTAGAACTCCATTGACTTCGGTTCCATCGAAGGATTGTGGAACATCATGGAGGAGAGGATTAGAGAGAGAAAAATATGTAGTGAGATGTTCGAAGTGTGTAATGAATGTTCTCCGTTCTGTTATTTCGTATCTGTGTATGTGTGTCTTACATAATATGTACAACCTATATATATATTTCTACCTAACTTAACTAACTTAACTAATAACTTAGAAAACTTAAGTTAACGACTAAACTACTAGTTACACAGTTTACAGAGTAACTAACTAATTACAGCTTAGCTCTTAATAGGATCCAACTCAGCCTTAGCTAATTTACAGCGCAGCACCAGCTAATTGACAGTTCACTACTTAAGTTACTAAGGTTGCAGCAGTGGAGAAAAAGGCAATGGAAGCGGAAACAGTACTGCACCAGGTGTGTGTTGTTGGAGGGAGGAAACAGGGTTTAAGTTACTGCTTTTTCGCTTCAGCTGCTGGGTTTTTGCTTGAGCTGATTAACTCTCGCTTGGGCGAGCTTGGGAATTATACTGCAGTGTTGCTTTGTCGCTTAAGCGTTATGGCGAAGCTTGGGCGAATTGAAAATATGTAATGCAGAATGGCTTTCTCGCTTAAGCGCGATAGAGTAGCTTAGGCGAAAGGTGATGTTTTGAGGTCACGCTTGAGCGTAGGCTTGCTTTGCTTGAGCGAACTTTGACCCTCGCCCGAGCGAATTAAACTATCGCTTAAGCGAATTATCTTTTCAATCAGCATTTCTGAAATGGACGCTCGAGTTCTTCTTTTTATTTTCAATCGGTTCCTTGTTCTCTTTTGGAGTCGGTATCTTGGAAATCTTTGCAGTCAGCTTTTTGTTAATTCTTTTCGGTCAACCCTTTGAAGTCTCGCCCAGTCGGTCTTGTGAACTTCCTTCAGTCGAATTTACGAATTCTCACTCGGCTCTTTAAATTCTTGCTCGGCTTTTTGTAATTTTCACTCGGATTTGTCTTTTTTTCTCGAGTACGCCCTGTTCCTGCACTATTAAACAGCTAATTGCCTAGCATTTATATGCTGGCTGCTTAGTGAATTTATAAATACTTCAAAATTCCTTAACTAATTAATATTTTCAATCGTTTTCTTACATAAATGAAGTACTTTTGAAATTCATAACTAAAATACGAATTTTTATCAAATTATTAAATAATACTAACAAACTAACCAATAATTACTGAATAATGTTAAATAAAAAGGTGAAATAATTAAGTCTTTTCAAGACTTATCACATCCCCAAACTTAAAACTTGCTTGTCCTCAAGCAAATATTCAGACTTATTAACTAACAGCATTTGATCAACACACTCAACCTTTCCTTAACTTAGTTCATACTATAATTATTGAATACCGATCATGCTTTCTTCTTGCAATTTCTAAAAGTATAAAAACTTACACCTCCTTTGGAAGACAAGCTGCTGATGCTTTCCTCACTGGTCGGTGTTTAACTCTTCTCTCGGTGTGTAAGGTGAATAGAATGCACTCAGCACCTGTATACTTGTTAGATAAACATAGGCTTGCAACAGTTCTACACGTCATACGTCATGCCATATGCCAACACAATCAGATCAGTAAGGGCTTTTTAAGATTATAATGGGGCTGGGCTACAGGCTCAATTATTGTTTTTCTGAGTCATAGATAGGTTACAAGATGTATCCACTGATGCCTTGCCTTAATTCTGACTTAATTGCCTCTATTAGCAACTCTCTTAACTTTTCCGACTGAATGCTACTTAATAACTCGTGCTGTTTTGCACCTTCTTTTTCTTTTAGTCCTTCGGACTTTTCCTTTTCTTTCTTTTCTTTCCATCTTTTCTTTCATAGCATAGTTTTCAACAGCCTTAACACTTTCAACTTCTGGTGATTCATTTTCCTCACTTGCAGGGGATACATTCCTTTGAACCAGAGGAGATACATCCCTTTGACCCTGACTTTGACTGGGTACATGTTCAGACGAATTAGATATAGTGATGGTTGCCACTTCTCTTTCGTTATCTATTTGTTTTCTTCGCACACTTCCTTCTGCAAAATTTGGTCTAGGTTTTTGCAGAAGTCTTTGTGATCTTCTTTTCATGATTAATGTTAAAAGAATGATGATAGACAACCTAAATAAACAAAAATAAAAACAGAAATCCAACAGAAAGACAGCAAACCAAAACTGTGAGATGCATGGCTTATGAACAGTGGAGAACAATAACAATGAAACAAGAAGATAATAAACACGAACTTACAAGTGCACAAAATAAGTGAAAGAAGTGGAAAGATGATACCTTTCTTAGAAACCAGAAAATGTCTTTTCGTCTTCAGCCCAAGTTCAGCATAGGTACTTAGGGTTTGGAAGCTGAAAGGTTTTTTATATTGTTGAATTCATTTTCCAAGAAACACGTAAATGTGTTCCAGCTTTAATTATTACTTTATTATTATAATATATATATTATTATTTATTATTTTTTTCTTTTTAAAATACTCATATACTGGATAGGTAGAAGATCGAGTAAGAGTGGGATGCTACCAATGTGATGCCAAGTGGACACAAGAGAATGGAAGATGAATAAATGAACAAACGATAAGACAGAATGGGCGAATGAAAACTATAAGTAAATGAATGAGTGAAAAAATGAATGAGTGAAAAATTCATGAATGAATACAGGATCCTAAGTGAATAAACACTAAATGGAAAAGATCCTGAATGAATAAAGGACGAATGGATATAAGAACGAGTGAAAGAATAGATGAATGAAATAGAGCGTATGAGAGACGAGTGAACCACTGTAGTGAAATACGAGTGAATAGAAAAACGGATGGTAGAAGAAACGAATGGAAGTATGAATGAATGAAGGAATACTGAGTAAATGAATAAGATACAAAGAATGGAAGATGGTAAAGGAAGAGATTGCGTAAATGAGTGAAAAGAATGACCGAGTGAGTATGGAGAAAGATACCGAGTGATAGAGATCTGAGAAATAAAGAATGAGTGGAAGAGTAAACAAAACAACGAGTGCAGAGAAGGAATGAGTAAATGGAAGAACCGATGAATAACAGAGGAACGGAAAATTGAGAGCAAAGCTGAAGGAATGAAACAACAAGTGGAATGGCGACCGAGTGAATTGAGGAACGAGTGGATTGAGGGTGGGTGAGAAAAACGAGTAGATGAAAGAATGAATGGGAGAACGACTGAGAATATTCCGAGTGGAGATGAGTAAAGGGTATACTGACTGGATGAAGGAGATGAGTAAATGCACAAGCCAATGGAAAAATGAATAACAAACTACCGAATGAATAACATCGAGAAAGGAATCGGTCGAAGAAATGAGAGAATTTGAATGATACTGAAAGGATGAAAAACCGAGTGACGCGAACACCGGGTGAATGAAAAACGAGTGAATAATATACTGAATGGAAAGAATACTGAGTGAATAAAGAATGAGTAAATGAAAGACGAGTGAAAGATTGACTGGGTGAATGAAGGCTGAGTGGAATAGATGAATATAAGTTATACTAAGTGGACGAAGAACCGAATGAAAAGAATATGAGGTGAAAAATGAAAGTCAGAATAAAATGAAGTGACAGAGTAAGAAAGATGAGTGAAAAATGAACGACTGCGGAAGGATCCGAGTGAACGGAGTACCGAGTGGAAGAAACCGAATACTCTAATGAGACATTGAGTGAATGAGAAAGGAATTGTGAAAAGAGACACATGAAAGAAATACCGAGTGATAAAGGTCGGCCAGGAGAAAGAGAGAAAGCCGAGTGGATGAATGAAAAACCGAAAGACCGCATGAATAGGAGACTAATGGATACAATACTGATTGTGATGAGTGAGGAATCCGATTGATAAAAAGCCGACTGAAATAAGTCGCCTTTCACCATCTGACCCGTTCATTACATCAACGATCAGAAATCCTTCAAAGTCTTCCTTTTATTCGCATCAAGAATTGGAATTTTATTGAAAAATGACGAGTGAAGTTCAGTCGGGAAGAAGGGTTAAAAATAAGTAACAGTTATCCAAGTGTACTATTTTCACTCAAACTCAGTAAATTTTTGCTTAAGTGTGAAACAACACCCAGCAGTGTCTCGCCTAAGTTACAAGTGCTTCGCCTGAACGAAAATAGAAGAATCTAGCTCGGATTTCCTTCTTCAACTTCACAAACTTTATTTACTAATTTTTTTTTTTAGTTTTTCTTTTTATTCATTCCGACTCAAAGTTCAAAACAATACAATCGGAACATAGGGCTGCCTCCCTAGAGCGCTTCTTTAAGGTCACTAGCTTGACCTTATTGCATCTAAGAAGATGCCTGCAGTAACAGGGAGATTTTCTGCCTATCAAACTCTCCTCCAAAGTAGAGTTTGAGTCGCTGGCCATTTGCCTTAAAAATCCGATCAGTAGTCGGGTCTTTCAGTTTGACTGCACCATGAGGAAAAACCTCATTTACTGTAAAAGGCCCTGACCACTTGGATCTGAGTTTTCCAGGGAAGAGTCTTAGTCGGGAATTGAATAATAAAACCCAATCACCCTTCTGAAACTCTTTCTTATTAATTCGCTTATCGTGCCATTTCTTTGTTTTCTCCTTATAGATGGAGGCACTTTGATAAGCGTTGAGTCGGAACTCCTCTAATTCATGGAGTTTCAAAACTCTTTCCTTCTGAGATTGATCAAAGTCCATGTTTAATAGCTTTGTGGCCCACCACGCCTTGTGTTCCAACTCCACAGGGAGATGACAAGCCTTACCATATACTAATTGATATGGGGACATGCCAATCGGAGTTTTGAAAGCTGTTCGGTAAGCCCACAATGCATCATCTAATTTTACCGACCAATCTTTTCTAGATTTTCCGACCACTTTCTCTAAGATTCTTTTGATTTCTCTATTTGACAGCTCGACTTATCCACAAGTTTATGGATGGTAAGGAGTCGATATCTTATGTAACACCTCATAGTGACGCAGGGCTTTTTCCATTATCTTATTGCAAAAATGTGAACCCCCATCACTAATAATTACTCTCGGAACTCCAAACCTAGAGAAAATATTCTTCTTGATAAACCTAAGCACCACCTGTGCATCATTGGTTCTGGTCGGAATTGCCTCCACCCATTTGGAGACATAGTGTACAGCAACAAGTATATATTCGTTGGAGAACGACTTAGGAAAGGGTCCCATAAAGTCGATACCCCAAACCTCAAATAATTCCACAATTAGAATGTTTGTCAAAGGCATGCCAACTTTAGCAGAGAGACCTCCGCTCCTTTGACATTTATCACACCTTTTGACATATTCTTTAGCATCTTGAAAGATAGTTGGCCAATAAAAGCCACTCTGTAAGATTTTTGCTGCTGTACGGGAGGCACCATGATGACTTCCATAATAGGAGTCGTGGCAATGCCACAAGAGCCTTTCTTGCTCGGATTCAGGCACACACCGCCTGATCAATCCATCAACTCCTATTTTAAACAGAAATGGATCATCCCAAAGGAAGTTTTTACTATCATGAAAGAATTTTTTTCTCATTTGGGATGTCCAACCATCAGGTACCACCGAGGCACTTTTAAAGTTGGCCATATCAGCATACCATGGCCCGGTGATAATTGCCATTAACTTCTTGTCTGGGAATTCTTCTTTTATTAAGACAGAATCCGACTCACCTTCCAGACGAGATAGTTGGTCGGCAACTGAGTTCTCTACTCCCTTTTTATCTCGTATTTCTAAATCAAATTCCTGGAGTAACAGAACCCACCTAATCAGTCTCGGTTTAGACTCTTTCTTAGCTAGTAAATACTTGATTGCCGAGTGGTCTGTATATACAATAACCTTGGCCCCAATCAAGTAAGAACGAAATTATCAAATGCATACACCACAGCAAGCATTTATTTTTGAGTAGTGGTGTAATGTATTTGATTTTCGTTCAACACTTTACTAGCATAATAAATTACATGAGTCAATTTTCCTACTTTCTGACCCAGTACAGCTCTGACTGCGAAGTCACTTGCATCACACATTAATTCAAATGGTAAAGACCAATCAGGTGCTGCAAGGATCGGAGCTGAAATCAGACTTTGTTTCAATTTTTCAAAAGCCTTGACACAGTTTTCATTAAACGCAAATACATGATCTTTCATAAGTAAGTCAGTCAGAGGCTTAGCTATTTTTGAAAAATCTTTAATGAACCTTCTATAAAAGCCAGCACATCCTAGAAAACTTCTCACTCCTTTCACATTGATTGGAGGAAGAAGTTTTTCTATAATTTCAATCTTGGCTCGGTCCACTTGAATGCCCTCAGCAGAGATTTTGTGGCCAAGAACTATCCCTTCCTTAACCATAAAATGGCATTTTTCCCAGTTAAGGACGAGGTTAGTTTCTTGGCATCTCACCAGCACCTTAGATAGGTTACTGAGGCATGAATCAAAATTACTCCCAAATACCGAGAAGTCATCCATAAACACTTCAATGAATTTTTCCACCATATCCCTAAAAATTGCCAGCATGCACCTTTGAAAGGTTGCTGGAGCGTTGCACAGCACGAACGACATGCGCCTATATATAAAAATTCCATAAAGACAGGTGAATGCAGTCTTTTCTTAGTCTTTTGGGTCAACCACAATTTGGTTATAACCCGAGTACCCATCAAGAAAACAATAGTACTCATGCCCTGATAACCTCTCGAGCATTTGGTCAACAAATGGCAGGGGGAAATGGTCTTTCCGAGTGAAGTCATTCAGCCTTCTGTAATCAATATACATTCTCTAGCCTGTTGTGGGCCGGGTGGCAATAACTTCACCTTGGTCATTTCTTACAGTCGTCATTCCTCCTTTCTTGGGCACCACTTGGACCGGGCTGATCCAAGTGTTGTCCGAGATAGGATAAATGATTCCTGCATCTAGGAGCTTGACCACTTCCTTCCTTACCGCTTCCTTCATAATGGGGTTCAATCTGTGTTGTGGCTGTACTACAGGGGAATAGTCATCCTCCATCAGAATTTTGTGCATACAAAATGATGGACTGATTCCCTTCAAGTTAGAAATATTCCAGCCAATCGCGGATTCATGTGCCTTTAATACCCGAATTAGTTTATTCACATCCTCTTCTTTTAAGTCGGCATTAATAATGACAGGATGAGTGTCGTTTTCTCTCAGGAAAACATATTTCAGATGAGAAGGTAAAGGTTTTAAATCACATTTTTCTTCAGAAAATTCCTTTCCTTTCTCAACTTCAGCACTTTTCAAATTAATTTTCTTTTCTTTTTCAAACTCACCTACTTCTAATACTTCCAGTAGGCTCAATATTTCCAAGTGAGAGTCACTTAACTCCTCTGTCTCGGAGTCAAAGTCATCCTCTAAAAAAGTTCGTAGGGCCTCTTCCTCAGTTTTTAAAAGCATTAGAGTGTGGTAGCTTTTAATCTCTTCAACCATTAAACAATCCATCCTTTCAGTTGGATGTTTCATGGAATTGAAGACATTGAATGTTACCTGCTCCTCCTGAACTCTCAGCATGAGTTCACCTTTTTCTACATCAATTAATGCTCTGCCAGTAGCTAGGAAGGGTCTACCTAAGATTAAAGGGATCTCTCGGTCAGCTTCCATATCCAACACTATGAAGTCTGCTGGAAAGATAAATTTATCTACTTTCACTAACAAGTCTTCCAGCATCCCTTGGGGATATTTAATGGACCTGTTAGCCAACTGCAAGGACATGCGAGTCGGTTGCAAGTCATTAATTCCCAGTTTTTTCATCAAAGATATAGGCATCAGGTTTATACTGGCTCCTAGATCACAGAGAGCACTTCCTACATGAATATCCCCAATTGCACACGGTATTGTAAAAGATCCAGGATCCTTTAGCTTTTGGGGAAGTTTCTTTTGAATGATTGCACTACACTCTTGAGTGAGAGTAATCATTTCATCCCCCTTAAGCTTCCTCTTTTTAGATAATAATTCTTTCAAAAATTTTGCATAGGAAGGCATCTCCTACAATGCCTCGGCAAAAGGGATATTGATGTGAAGTTTCTTGAAAACCTCTAAGAACCTAGAAAACTTCTGCTCCTCTATTTGTTTTTTAAACCTGTGTGGAAATGGAGTATTCCTCAGTTTTTCAGGAGTCAGCTTAAAAGCTTCCTCCAGAATCAGATCAACCTTTTTCTTCTTCTTTTGATGGACTTTATTTTCTTTTTCTTTTTCTGTTTCATTTTTATTTTCTACTTCATTATTATCCTGCTTGGTTTCTTGTATTATTTCTTTTCCTTTTTCTTTTTTTGAACTTATTTCCTGACTCAGAGATGGAGATATAATTTTTCCACTCCTAGTAATTATGGCCTTGCAATGTTCCCTTGGATTTACCTCGGTATCTCCAGGGAAATTGCCTACTTGCCTCTCAGCTAATTGTTTAGAAAGCTGTCCGACTTGATTTTCTAGATTTCTGATGGACGCTTCCTGATTCTTAAAACTGGCCTGAGTGGCCTGGATAAACTGAGAAAGTACATTCTCAAGTTTGGATTTTTCCTTAACAGGGGGGTGAGAAGGTTGTTGTGGTCTATTTGTGGGTTGACTTGGTGGGATGTTCTGATTTAGATGTGGACCTTTCTGCCAGGAAAAATTGGGGTGATTCCTGTAATTAGGATTAAAGGAATTAGAAGGATAATTCCTTTGATACTGTTGCTGCCCCATATAATTCACTTGCTCGGAAGGCACATTTGGATCACACAATCCATTCTCATGGTCTCCACCACAAAAGTCACAACTGATCATAGAAACCTGACTCGGCTTTTGGAGTTCTAAAATTTGTATGCTTAGTTTCTCCAAAGCCTGAGTCATCAGTTTACTCTGAGCCAGATAAGCATCTTGTGCTTCTAATTCTAATATCCCTCTCTTAGGGACTTAGCTCCTCTCACTAATCAAGCATTCATTAGAAGCCATAACGTCAATCAGCTCTATGGCTTCTTCTACAGTTTTTGTTGTTAATGAACCTCCAGCTGAGGCATCAATCAGGACCCTGGTAGCTGGTATGACACCATTATAGAAAATAGTTACCTGTTGCACATCAGAAATTTGATGATGAGGACATCTCCTCAAACTTTCTTTATACCGATCCCATGCTTCCATCAAAGACTCACCTTCTCTTTGTTGGAAACATGTGATTTCATTGCGCAACTTTGCATATTTAGAGGGAGGAAAATATTTAATCAAGAATTTTCGTTGCAAGTCCTCCCAAGTTGAAATACTTCCTCTCGGTTGACTCTGCAACCAGGCTTTTGCTCGGTCCTTCACTGAAAACGGAAACAATCTCAGTCGGATTGCCTCGTCAGGGACTCCATTCATTTTTACTGTATCAAAGATTTGGAGGAAGGTTGCTAGATGCAAATTTGGATCCTCAACCTCACTTCCTTTGAACTGTTCATTTCTTACCAACTGCAGTAAAGCTGGTTTTAGTTCGAAATTATTTGCTGAAATTGGTGGCCTAAGGATGCTAGATTGTGATCCTTCTTCAGTCAGTCTGGAGTAGTCACCTAGTGTAACTCTCCTCTGTTCCATTTCTTTTTCTTCTTTTTGCTTTTTCTCTTTTCTTAGTCTACGTTCTAACAAGTCTATGTCAGGATCAAAGAAGAAAGGTTCTCCTCTGCTCCTTGACTGCATACAACAAATGTCAAACAAAAGAACAATTCACAGCTATGACTAAATCTATACGAAAATGACAAACTACTATTACTAAAAACAAAAGTGAAGCTACGTATTAAATGCAAACTAAAGTAAAACGGTTCAGTCTAGTACCGGTCCAAGGATTGTTGATATTACTCAACAATCCCCGGCAACGGCGCTATTAACTTGATGCTAAAATCCCGAGTCATTAACTTGGTGGTAAAAATCTTAGTAAAACAAAATATGACTCTCGGATTTACACTTATGGCAAGCGCACCAGTCGTTAAAATTGTAGAATATTTGATCGTCCCACAGGGATTGTGGTAAGTACCTCAATCTAGGACTAGTACAAGCTGAACCAACGTGAAATACAGGTAGTTCATTCAGTTTTTATGATTTTAACGTTTTCTAGTTGTTTTTGGTATTTTCAGAAACAGAGTTAAGATGAATGTGAAAAGTGATTAAAAGAAAACAGGCCAGGATTGCTTCGGCTCACAATTTCCTTAAGAAACATGCAAATAAGTATAATCAAACTTCATAATCTAGAGGACAATCCGCTTGTGGTTATTCCCTAATTCCTTAGGTGAAAAACACTAATCCTTAAGCAATGAACCTTAATTCCTTAAGTGCTCGATTAACCTAAGAATCTAATGCAAAATTGGAGGTTGAACTCTAACTATTCACCTAAATTGATTAGGCCTGAACTAGTTAGAAAGCTGGAAGTTACCTAAGCTTCAGCCGTGATTCCTCACTGGTGAAGTTCTTCATCAATTCTGGATTTGTCAATCCAGCGATGCTGCTCCACTCCTCAGCTTGTTCGCCTCAGGATCTAGAAGCCGATCTACTTGCTCACAGCTTCAAGACTCCATTGCTAACCTTCGCAATCCCAACCTTAGGGATTTAGAACTCCATTGACTTCGGTTCCATCGAAGGATTGTGGAACATCATGGAGGAGAGGATTAGAGAGAGAAAAATATGTAGTGAGATATTCGAAGTGTGTAATGAATGTTCTCCGTTCTGTTATTTCGTATCTGTGTATGTGTGTCTTACATAATATGTACAACCTATATATATATTTCTACCTAACTTAACTAACTTAACTAATAACTTAGAAAACTTAAGTTAACGACTAAACTACTAGTTACACAGTTTACAGAGTAACTAACTAATTACAGCTTAGCTCTTAATAGGATCCAGCTCAGCCTTAGCTAATTTACAGCGTAGCACCAGCTAATTGATAGTTCACTACTTAAGTTACTAAGGTTGCAGCAGTGGAGAAAAAGGCAATGGAAGCGGAAACAGTACTGCACCAGGTGTGTGTTGTTGGAGGGAGGAAACAGGGTTTAAGTTACTGCTTTTTCGCTTCAGCTGCTGGGTTTTCGCTTGAGCTGATTAACTCTCGCTTGGGCGAGCTCGGGAGTTGTACTGCAGTGTTGCTTTGTCGCTTAAGCGTTATGGCGAAGCTTGGGCGAATTGAAAATATGTAATGCAGAATGGCTTTCTCGCTCAAGCGCGATAGAGTAGCTTAGGCGAAAGGTGATGTTTTGAGGTCACGCTTGAGCGTAGGCTTGCTTTGCTTGAGCGAACTTTGACCCTCGCCCGAGCGAATTAAACTATCGCTTAAGCGAATTATCTTTTCAATCAGCATTTCTGAAATGGACGCTCGGGTTCTTCCTTTTATTTTCAATCGGTTCCTTGTTCTCTTTTGGAGTCGGTATCTTGGAAATCTTTGCAGTCAGCTTTTCGTTAATTCTTTTCGGTCAACCCTTTGAAGTCTCGCCCAGTTGGTCTTGTGAACTTCCTTCAGTCGGATTTACGAATTCTCACTCGGCTCTTTAAATTCTTGCTCGGCTTTTTGTAATTTTCACTCGGATTTGTCTTTTTTTCTTGAGTACACCCTGTTCCTGCACTATTAAACAGCTAATTGCCTAGCAAGTATATGCTGGCTGCTTAGTGAATTTATAAATACTTCAAAATTCCTTAACTAATTAATATTTTCAATTGTTTTCTTACATAAATGAAGTACTTTTGAAATTCATAACTAAAATACGAATTTTTATCAAATTATTAAATAATACTAACAAACTAACCAATAATTACTGAATAATGTTAAATAAAAAGGTGAAATAATTAAGTCTTTTCAAGACTTATCACACATCAATGGTGGTGGACATTCATGCTTTCATAACATGATTTAGGCATATACATATTTTCTCAATATATGAGATAAACATCAACACCACCAAGACACACCACAAATCACATACCCCTAATACCATCTCTTATTTTTACATAATAAAAAGGGGTTTTGGGCAATAATGAGCCCATAACAAATTCAATATTGAGACATGAGAAAGGTTCACTTTGAATCTCAAGAATATAGAGACATGTCAAAAATATTACCTATTAGTCCCAATTTGACAATTATAAAAAGTTGGGTTCAAAACCCTCTTAAACTTGAGTTTTACAATGCAGTGTGTCCGGTATTTTAAACCTCATGAGAGTTAGAAAACTCCAATTGAGGTAGGACAAATTTTCACTCCTCTGTATCATAATTATCTATAACTTTCATGAAGAAGTCGGAGGTTAAAAATGTCATTAAGATGCCCAAACGGGCCAAAAATAGTAAATGAATTACAGCAGTTGGAAACATAGCATAACAGTGGCTGTAACAGGGCTTTGAATTGATTCAAGCTTTGCATAAATCGATTCATGCATGCTTGAAGTCCGAAAATTGACAAATAGAGAGCCTTGAATCGATTCAAACCCGGTATGAATCGATTCAAGCATTAAGAAATTGGGGAACAGTAATTCCAGTGAGTCTTGAATCGATTCAAGCCTTCGTATGAATCGATTCAAGCATGTGAAATTAAGGAACAGTGATTCCAGGGAGTTTTGAATCGATTCAAACACTGTTTTGAATCAATTCATGATAGCACAGACCCCTTTTTACGCAGAAAAAGCCATATTTTTGAACTTCTAACCCCCTAACTTTTTCATATGAATTCCAATGCCCACCAAATTTTAACACTAACTTATATACATTATTTGTGGCGTGTAACTACATATATGGGCTATTGGAACTATCACATGCCATCAAAATCATATAACACTCAATTTGACTCAATGAGTTCCTTATTTATGCATAAACCACATGAACATAACTTCATGTATTAAACAATTTATCCACTCATGGATTTCCACTAACAATAAATCATGCCCATCAAAAGGGCAATTAAACCTTCATCATCATCTCATGTATATAAATATCATCTTCAAAAGCCAATAATTTGCCATTCACTTTACTCATCAAATACCATTTATCATATCATTCTCATATAAACATGGCAAAGCAAGCATGAGTACTATCATATATAATAATCATCAATTATTTAACTCATGCATTTGAAATGTAGAACTCCTCTCCTACCTCGAGAGAAGAACGACGATTCGTACATCTCGCCTCATTGCTCAAAATGTCATCTACATCAACCTACACACATGTACATACATACATATGTATTCAATCAACAAGCCATTATAAGGCATTTATCACAAGATTAAGTTATTGACAACATCTCTTAAAGTTCAATATCAAGTCCTAGACTTGTTAAACACTAATTCATACCATTGTTTTAGGTTTTGGGAATTTCTTTCCCAAAACCATGATTCTCTAAATCTAAAAGGGCTAACCATACCCAACAACAACAATATCTTATCCTTCCATCACCTAAGATGCATTCCATATTACATCAATCATTCAAATGTCATTATTGTCACTTAGAGTTCAACATGTGCCATCTTAGCCACATATAATCCATCATTAATCAACAAGTTCAATTGGCACCTATCATGGTCTAAGACCTCATCAAGTGACAATCTCATTTTATTTCTTTAATCCATCTCTACCATCAATATTTAGTGCTCAAATTCATCATTATTCACTTAAAGGTCATACTCATCTATGGTTTCCCATATTAATGATTTTCAACCATCACTGTTAACTATCTACCTTCATTAATGTCATTTTTCATCATCAATAATTATCCTTCTAACATCCTTAAAATACAAATAATCTAAATATCATACATTTTCATTCTAAATCAACTTTCAATCCAATATTACATGTTTTCCCCTATTTCTTAGGACTAGATTTCCATCAAAAACCTAACAATCATTATCAATAATCATCAACCATCATCAATGGTTATTTTCTCTCATCAACAATATTCCTCAACATCACTAAACATATATTCTAATAACATTTTGCTTTTCCCCAAATCTCTAGAGTTAGGGTTCCATCAAAACCCAACCACTATCATCAATGATCATAATTTTTCACCTCCAGTAATGAGATTTTCGTATACCCCTTCACACCTACTCAAAAACATACATTAATCACACCCCACCTTTGGGTTTTACATAAAAATGGCTCCCATTCCATAACCCATACATATAACCCTCTCCCAATCATATGAAAATAAAAACCTAGGGCTCAAGCTCATTAAAATGGAGGGAGACATACCTTAAGCCAAGAAATCGCAATGGGCTTTCAAGAGAGCGAGAAGGTGATGAAATTCCAAGAAGGAGAAGGAGAGCTTCCATCTAACATCATCTCCCTCAAGCTTGAAGATGGAAAACAAAAATGGAAGAGGGAAATGCACACCATTTTTCTTCTTTAAGTTTTGAAAGGATGAAGAGAAATGAGATGAAGGGAATGAGAGAAAAAAAAGAGCAAAAATTCTTTCCCTTAGAAGAAGAAAGTGTCGTAAATGGGAAGGGAGAAAAAGAGGTTTTATGATTTAAGTTGAACCCTTCATTAAAGCCTTACCATTTTATAACATACAGGATCTTTGTTCGGGTTCAATACTTTATCCAAAAACTATTCCGAAGACATATTCAGATTCCCAATAATATTCTTAACAGCCTTAACCAATGGCATCTCAATCGGAGATACTTGGTCCGCACCCATATTTTAATCGGGTATAATTTTAACTTCTTAAATCTCAATAAATTATAAATATCCATAATAAATCTCAATTTTATTATTCTAACATTTTTGTGACATTTATTAACCCATTTATAATTATTTAATATTTATCCCTTTCAATTAATTATTTTTATAAATTTTAGGATGTTACAATCCACCCTACCTAAAAAGAAATTTCGTCCTCGAAATTTAACCTCGACACATATATCACAAGGCCATACTTCAGGCCGCACACTAATAAGGTATAACATCATCATAAAATAGTATTGGACTTCCCAAGGTCCAACAAAACATGATCATCATCATTTCTTTTTCCCAATCATAAAATTTTCTACATCCAAAGTGTGTCATATATTATCGATTGCAACTCATCCAACATATCTCACATGTTCATACTCAGTATGACCAGATAGACTCAGTATAGTCACAATAAGCAGTTACAACCCTACACTTGTGTAACATCCCCATTTTAATTAAAGCAACCGAGTTAAATAACAAGTCAACAAGTCAACACCTCCCTTAATTTAATTAACTAAGAAGTAATAGGATAATTAACGTGGAAGCATGGTGGCATGGGCAGGATTATCGCGTTTCCCCATCCCACCATCCTGTTCTCCACGCGGGTACTTATACAGGCGAGGCCATGCTCTTCACACAGAGAATTCCGCGAACTCCCTTCTTCATTCCTCTTGTTTTCTCTCTTGCCTTCTCCGCCCTCCAGTCCATCCCCTGCTTCGAGAACCAAGGCGACGGTGCTACAGTGGAGTGGAACTCCCCACACGAGAGAGGACGATCGCCGAGTGAAGTAGAAGAGAGGAGAACCACCACCCAAGCAGGAAGAAATCCCTCGGAGTTTCGTAATTGGTAGGGGGAGTATCTTCTATCTTAAATGCATGGGTTATGAACAGGTTTCAAGTGCTGATGCTTGCTATATCCTTACTCTGATGATGTATTGCGTTGTATGTGAGTGTGTATAGTTCAGTTACATGACGAGTAAGAAATGAGTGTTGCATGTTAGCACCTTTCATACAGGTATGTGCTGCAGGATCTCACATTGCATGTCGGGTTGTATCAATATGAATGCTTTAATAAATTGTTGTGTATAGGAAATGCCTGCTTTAAACAGATTCTGACGCTGTCTTACACTGATTGCATGTTAGGATGGGATGAATTGAAATGCCTGAGCAAACTTGTGATTTTTTAGAATGATGCATGCGTTGAATGAAGCTGTAAACTGATTGCATGTCTTGATCGAACGAAATGTTGTGGATGTCTGAATATGGAATGATAACTGATTACATGGAAGCTATATATTGAGTCCGGATAATGTGTACTACTGATTGCATGGTGTGTGTGTGTGCTTGAATGCGAGAATGCATGCGTGAAATAAATGTTGTGCGTCGAATCCGCGTGTGGCGCATGGGATGCGTTGTGCTGGGAGCACGTAGTGTGAGACACTACCTTCGGTCATCCAGCGTGGAACGCTGTAAAATCCTTGAGTGGGACTCGGGGTAGCCCTTGAGTGGACTCGGGCTGTCTGTGAACACCGCCGTTGGCGCTGAGAGCGTTGGTGTCACCTGTGGACAAACGGTTGGGTACCTGTAAAACGGCCAAGCAGCTGGGAGCTGATCTGATAGCTGAGAGCTATGTATAAAAAGGCTGAGATGCCTATGTTGCAACGTCTGACTGATACACACGATGCGGAACCAAGTGAAACCTTCTGTGCTTATCATTGTTAATATTACTATTACTGTTAATGTTGTTGAAATTGGTTAAGTATGCCGAGTGGGAAGTGAATGGGTAAATGCGTAGGACTGAGTGAATGCTCTGTGCATGTGTTATTGACTGAAATTTAATTATGCATTTGATATCGTGTATGAGTATACTGAACGTGTATGCCAAGTAATCCATTCCGTGTGTACGTACCCTAGATGCTGAATGAAAACTGTTTCATGAATATACGTATACATATATATGCATACAAGCATATCCGTGTCATTGAAAATGCTATGACTATAGTCGAGTGACGACCGGTAAATATAGAACGGTAAGAGTTACTCATATATGTCTTGACCGATGGATGTTGTCCTGATCTTAATCGTGTTGTACGTATATGTATTGTTGTGTAATTGGCAGATAACCTGAGTCGGTATCTATCATTTAAAATCTAAGATGCTCACCCCTGCAGTGGCCATTTTTCAGTGAATGTCTCTCGAGATGAGGATCAGAAGCAGAGCTGGAACGCTGAGTGAAGTGCTGATGCATTTGGAAGGCTTAATTAATGCGATGTTAGATTAAGCCGTGACTGGTTCATGTCGGATGTTAGTGTTTTGGGATAAATAGAACCTTATGGACAAGGAGAAACCCGATTTTGTGTTGTAAATGTTGACATACGCTCTTTTATATATATATATGGATGTGTGGTTTCGTGTGTGACATGCTATGTGCTACCTTGTTTCATACTTGTGCTTTAATGGATACGCAGGGATAGCATGATTTAACAGGCTATAGCCAAGTCTGAGTGAATTATGAATTGTCTCTAGGAAGACTTATGTCGGATACGTTTGGGCGGAGTCGTACCCCGCCCGAAGCATGGGGGCAATTCGCCCAAGCGTGAGGACTCGCGCTGAAGCGAGTAATTATCAGAGTGAGATACCGCCCATTATCCTTCCTATCCGTTGTGGCGCTAGTGCGACCCCGACAATGGTGTTGACCCCGGCTCGAATGTTGTGGTCGAGTCTGCCCAGGCGTTGTCATAATTAGCTGAGTTGGGCGGAATATGTTCAGGCTCCTCCTTCCTCCACAACCTACTACCGCATATGTACACTGTGACGTCCAAATTTTGAAGTTAAAGACCGAGAGAGAGAGGAGTTCAATTAGTGGTTTAGGGTGGATTGGATCCTAAGTGTAAGGCATTGATAATCCGAGTGAAAGATGTAAAGTCCGATTGAGAAATTACCTTGTGTTTGTGGGGCGTCGTGCTGACCTCGCTTAGGCGGTGTCATACCTCGCCCAAGTAACTAGGACGGTTCGCCCAAGCACGTGAAACCATGCTGAAGCAAGCAGATATCAACGTGAGACTCCGCCTATGTACCTTCCTCCTCCGTTGTCGCCTTATTATGTCTCGCTGGGCGGTGTTGGACATCGCCTGAGTGAGTGGACGTTGTGATGTAGCCCGTCCAGGCGTTGTTGTGCCTTGCTGAACTGGACGGCGGTGTAATCACTTCCTACTGAACGAACTAGTGTTACTCGTGGAAGAGTTTCTCCTTTAGAATTTTCCTCCATCCGTTGTTGCATTATCACACCCCGCCTAGGCGGTATCAGACCCCGTCTGAGTGAGCCAATGATATTACGTAATCCGCCCTGGCGCTGGTCTGTTACACTAAACCCACGAACCGGTTCCAGTCTTAGCCTTTCCGTCATTGCCATATGCGTATGAGTGTTTTTATTTCCCTTGCCTGCTTCCTTCTATATCGAATAATACGTGACTGCTTTTGTGAAAAATTTTCTCATATTTTTGGAATTATTAGTTACAAACAATAAGGTGTTACATTTTGGTATCAGAGCGGACCGAAAGGTCCAAGGCCAAGGTAAGCCTACCAAGTGTAAGTGGTTGTGTGTATGATCATGATTGTTGTGGTGTGAATTTAACTTGACTGGTACTCTGTTACTGACTCATGGGTGGAGGAGTTGTTCCTCCTGACCCGACTAATTGTGTGAGAACACATAATGGGCTAAGTTACTAAGTATTAGACTAAATTCCGATTGGGATTAGGTAACTAGGAATACTTATCCTTGAATGTTGATTTCAGGATAAGGGATGGCACATCGCCAAAGCATGGAGACTATAGCTACGGCATTCCAACGCTTTGCAGACGTGTTTGAAAGGCAGGGCCAGCCTCGAGCTGAGGAGGGCCAAGTAATGGACCGCTT
The DNA here is from genome assembly GCA_037962975.1 of Clitoria ternatea. NCBI lineage: Eukaryota > Viridiplantae > Streptophyta > Magnoliopsida > Fabales > Fabaceae > Clitoria > Clitoria ternatea. The sequence continues at coordinate 139,332,350 of CM075670.1, forward strand.
CTTAAAGAGGAAGCCGAGTGAATTCTTAGGAGGACGGAACCCTGAGACGGCGTTTAAGTGGACTCAGGAATTAGAGAGGATCTTTGGGGGTCTTCGCTGTACCGAGGCCCAGAAGGTAGAATGTGCAGTGTACATGCTGCGAGACGAAGCGGAGAACTGGTGGAAAATAGCCAGAAGCCGATTCCCCGAAGATGATAATCAACTGACGTGGAACGATTTCAAGGCCTGCTTCTTAGAGAAATACTTTCCCGACATAGTGAGGAGTCGGAAAGAGCTGGAGTTTATGGAGTTAAAACAGGGCTCCATGACTGTGGAAGAATACGTGACCAGATTCGAGGAATTGTGCCTATTCTATCCACCCTTCCAGCAGCCTGGGACGGAGAATTTGAAGTGCCTTAAGTTTGAGAACGGATTGAGATCGGATATTAAGAGGGCCTGCAGATACCATGAGATACGGAGTTTCCCTGCACTGGTGAACAAATGTAGAATATTTGAGGAGGACGACAAAGCCCATTCGAACCAGAGCAACAGAAACCACTATTCCCTGAGGCCCCAACGACCTCGTTTCAAAAAGCCAAGCAATGCCAATAGGAACAAGCCTTTTTCTAGATTTGGGGGTCGGAATCAACCTGAAAGACGACCAGTGGTAGGAGACGGAAGGTGTTTCAAGTATGGAGGAAATCACTTTGCCAGAGACTGCAAGGATGATGGTGATGTAGTGTGCTTTCACTGCAACAAGAAGGGACACATTCGCCCCGACTGCCCCCAACTACACCAAGCAAACGTTAATGTGCGTCAAGGGAGATTTCAAGAAAGGAACCGAGTGAATGATGACCAACGTCCTGGTGGCAGAGGCAACGGAGCCAGAGGAGACGGGATGCGAGGGAGGAATACCGGCCCAACAGCGACAGGAAGGATCTACACCATCAACGCTGAGGATGTTGCACCAGCAAGCGACCTAGTACAATGTAAGTGCTCACTTGGAATGAATACGCTTAATGTTGTTTTTGATTCGGGAGCCACCCATTCTTTTATAGCTGACGAGTGTGTAGAGCGTCTGAAATTACCGACTGTATCTATGGATCGGATCTTGGAAGTGACTAGCCCGACTGGCACTAATGTGTTCACATCGTCAATGTGTAAAGACGTAGTGTTTGTGTTGTATGATCGGAGTTTCACCTTCGATCTGATTTGCATGCCCTTGAAAGGTCTTGACATCGTGCTCGGAATAGATTGGCTTTCAGCCAATAAGGTATTAGTAGATTGTAGAAGCCGAGAGATAGTTTTTCCGAGACAGCCCACTGAGAATGACACGACACCAGGTATGACCCAATTGTTTATGATGCTTTGTCTAACCGAGTGAATGAAATCCCGATTGTCTGCGAATTCCCAGAAGTGTTCCCTGAAGACGTTCTGAGTGTGCCTCCCAATAGAGAAGTTGAATTCTCTATAGACTTGATCCCTGGAGCCGAGTCGGTCTCCAGCGCACCCTATAGATTGTCCTCAACTGAATTGGCTGAGTTGAAGAAACAAGTGGATGAGTTACTCGAAAAGCAGTTCATTAGACCGAGCGTATCACCATGGGGCGCACCCGTACTACTTGTTAAGAAGAAGGATGGTAGCATGAGACTTTGTATAGATTACCGACAGCTAAACAAACTCACAATCAAGAATCGGTACCCACTGCCCAGAATTGATGATTTAATTGACCAGCTGCGTGGAGCCTCAGTCTTCTCAAAAATCGATCTACGATCGGGATATCACCAAATCCGAGTGAATGACTCGGACATTCCTAAGACTGCCTTTAGGACTCGGTATGGTCACTACGAGTATGTAGTGATGCTGTTCGGTGTGACCAACGCCCCTGCTGTTTTCATGAATTACATGAACAGCATATTCCACTCCTTCTTAGATTGGTTTGTTGTTGTTTTCATCGATGACATCCTAGTTTATTCTAAGACGTCTGAGGAGCATGAGGGACATCTCTGAGCGGTACTCCAAGTGTTGAAGGAGAAACAATTGTTTGCAAAGCTTTCGAAGTGCGAATTCTGGATGGATGAGATCCACTTCCTCGGGCATGTGATTTCTGAGCGAGGCGTCTTGGTGGATCCTGCGAAGATAGCTGCTGTAATAGCATGGGAGAGGCCCAGGTCGGTCTCGGAAATAAGAAGTTTTATGGGCTTGGCAGGTTACTATAGGAGGTTCATCGAAGGTTTTTCTAAACTGGCATTACCACTGACTAAATTGACTCGGAAAAACGTTCCTTTCGTGTGGAGTCCCGAGTGTGAGCACAGCTTCCGAGAGCTGAAGAATAAGTTGACGACTGCTCCAGTGTTGGCATTACCCGAGTTACAAGAGAGCTTCGTGGTCTATTGTGACGCGTCAGGACTCGGATTAGGGTGTGTACTCATGCAGAAAGACCGAGTGATAGCATATGCCTCTCGAAAATTAAGACCTCACGAGCAGCATTACCCGACTCATGACTTGGAGCTGGTAGCAGTGGTTTTTGCATTGAAAATCTGGAGGCATTACTTGTACGGGTCCAAATTTGAAGTGTACAGCGATCATAAGAGCCTCAAATACCTATTCGACCAAAAGGAGCTGAACATGAGGCAGAGAAGATGGATTGAGTTTTTAAAGGACTACGATTTCGAGTTAAAATACCACCCAGGTAAGGCAAACGTCGTGGCCGACGCATTGAGTCGGAAATCCCTCCACATGGCAGCAATGATGGCGAAAGAAGTAGAGTTGTTGGAGCGGTTCCGAGACATGAACTTGTATGTCAACACCCCCTCCTCTCAGAAAATGACAATCGGTACGTTGAGGATTTCCAATGAATTCTTAAAATCCGTGTACGAGCAGCAACAGGCGGACTCTTACCTAGCTGAAATGAAGGAAATTCAGGCCAAAGGAAAGGATTTATCCTTGGCCGAGGGGTCAGATGGGATCTTCCAGGTGAGAGACAGAATATACATACCGAGTGGAGGAAGATTGAGAAGAATGGTGCTTGACGAAGCCCACAAAAGCTTACTCAGCATTCACCCAGGAACCACGAAAATGTACCACGACTTGAGGAGGCAGTTCTGGTGGCCCGGACTAAAGAAGGATGTGGCGGAATACGTGGCCCGGTGTATCACATGTCAGAAATCAAAGGTAGAGCACCAAAAACCGTACGGTGCAATGCAACCCCTAGAGATCCCCGTGTGGAAATAGGACTCGATTGCGATGGATTTCATCATGGGATTACCCAAAAACCGAGCGGGCCATGATGCAATTTGGGTCATTGTCGACCGACTGACGAAGAGTGCACACTTCTTACTTGTAAATATGAAGTACCCATTGCATAAGTTGGCTCGGATCTACATTTAAGAAGTTATCCGACTGCATGGCATACCTACTTCTATCGTATCAGATAGGGACCCTAGGTTTACTTCCCGGTTTTGGACTAGCATGCATCAAGAATTGGGGACGAAGCTTTGGCTTAGTTCTGCCTACCACCCCCAATCGGATGGACAATCCGAGCGAACAATTCAGAGTCTAGAAGACTTATTAAGAGCGTGTGTGTTAGAGCACGGTGGGGACTGGGAGCAGTACCTTCCCTTGATCGAGTTTACGTACAACAACAGCCATCATCACAGCATTGGCATGGCACCCTACGAGGCATTGTATGGACGCAGATGCCGAACCCCACTCTGCTGGTCGGAAACGGGTGAAAGTCTACTATTGGGACCAGACATCGTGAAGCAAACCACAGAGCAGATCCGAGTGATACAGGAAAGGATGAAAGCATCACAAGACAGGCAAAAGAGCTACCATGACAAGCGCACCAAACCATTGGAATTTTCAGTCGGAGACCGAGTGTTTTTGAGAACTTCTCCGAGTAAGGGAGTCGGACGAGCCTTAAAAAGTGGAAAGTTAAGCCCTCGATACATTGGACCTTATGAGGTGTTAGAACGAGTCGGCCCCGTGGCATACCGCATCGCATTACCAACCCACTTGTCCCGATTGCACGACGTATTTCATGTGTCCCAACTAAGAAAGTATTTACATGACCCCAGCCACCCGATGCCTGACGATGAAGTAGAGATCAAAGAAGACCTGACCACTGTGGCTACACCGATTGGAATCATGGACCAATCGGTAAAACGCTTGAGAAACAAAAACATGAGACTAGTGAAGGTGGAGTGGCAGCAAGGCAAGACCACCTCCTGCATGTGGGAACGTGAAGATGCCATAAAACAGCAGTACCCCGAGTTGTTCATTTAGGTGAGTTACCGACTAAAGCTTCACATGAATTACCAACTGAATTTCGGGGACGAAATTCTTTTCAAGTGGGGGAGAACTGTAACATCCCCATTTTAATTAAAGCAACCGAGTTAAATAACAAGTCAACAAGTCAACACCTCCCTTAATTTAATTAACTAAGAAGTAATAGGATAATTAACGTGGAAGCATGGTGGCATGGGCAGGATTATCGCGTTTCCCCATCCCACCATCCTGTTCTCCACGCGGGTACTTATACAGGCGAGGCCATGCTCTTCACACAGAGAATTCCGCAAACTCCCTTCTTCATTCCTCTTGTTTTCTCTCTTGCCTTCTCCGCCCTCCAGTCCATCCCCTGCTTCGAGAACCAAGGCGACAGTGCTACAGTGGAGTGGAACTCCCCACACGAGAGAGGACGATCGCCGAGTGAAGCAGAAGAGAGGAGAACCACCACCCAAGCAGGAAGAAATCCCTCAGAGTTTCGTAATTGGTAGGGGGAGTATCTTCTATCTTAAATGCATGGGTTATGAACAGGTTTCAAGTGTTGATGCTTGCTATATCCGTGCTCTGATGGTGTATTGCGTTGCATGTGAGTGTGTATAGTTCAGTTGCATGACGAGTGAGAAATGAGTGTTGTATGTTAGCACCTTTCATACAGGTATGTGCTGCAGGATCTCACATTGCATGTCGGGTTGTATCAATATGAATGCTTTAATAAATTGTTGTGTATAGGAAATGCCTGCTTTAAACAGATTCTGACGCTGTCTTACACCGATTGCATGTTAGGATGGGATGAATTGAAATGCCTGAGCAAACTTGTGATTTTTTAGAATGATGCATGCGTTGAATGAAGCTGTAAACTGATTGCATGTCTTGATCGAATGAAATGTTGTGGATGTCTGAATATGGAATGATAACTGATTGCATGGAAGCTATATATTGAGTCCGGATAATGTGTACTACTGATTGCATGGTGTGTGTGTGTGCTTGAATGCGAGAATGCATACGTGAAATAAATGTTGTGCGTCGAATCCGCGTGTGGCGCATGGGATGCGTTGTGCTAGGAGCACGTAGTGTGAGACACTACCTTCGGTCATCCAGCGTGGGACACTGTAAAATCCTTGAGTGGGACTCGGGGTAGCCCTTGAGTGGACTCGGGCTGTCTGTGAACACCGCCGTTGGCGCTGAGAGCGTTGGTGTCACCTGTGGACAAACGGTTGGGTACCTGTAAAACGGCCAAGCAACTGGGAGCTGATCTGATAGCTGAGAGCTATGTATAAAAAGGCTGAGATGCCTACGTTGCAACGTCTGACCGATACACACGATGCGGAACCAAGTGAAACCTTCTGTGCTTATCATTGTTAATATTACTATTACTGTTAATGTTGTTGAAATTGGTTAAGTATGCCGAGTGGGAAGTGAATGGGTAAATGCGTAGGACTGAGTGAATGCTCTGTGCATGTGTTATTGACTGAAATTTAATTATGCATTTGATATCGTGTATGAGTATACTGAACGTGTATGCCAAGTAATCCATTCCGTGTGTACGTACGCTAGATGCTGAATGAAAACTGTTTCATGAATATACGTATACATATATATGCATGCAAGCGTATCCGTGTCATTGAAAATGCTATGACTATAGTCGAGTGACGACCGGTAAATATAGAACGGTAAGAGTTACTCATATATGTCTTGACCGATGGATGTTGTCCTGATCTTAATCGTGTTGTACGTATATGTATTGTTGTGTAATTGGCAGATAACCTGAGTCGGTATCTATCATTTAAAATCTAAGATGCTCACCCCTGCAGTGGCCATTTTTCAGTGAATGTCTCTCGAGATGAGGATCAGAAGCAGAGCTGGAACGCTGAGCGAAGTGCTGATGCATTTGGAAGGCTTAATTAATGCGATGTTAGATTAAGCCCTGACTGGTTCATGTCGGATGTTAGTGTTTTGGGATAAATAGAACCTTATGGACAAGGAGAAACCCGATTTTGTGTTGTAAATGTTGACATACGCTCTTTTATATATATATGGATGTGTGGTTTCGTGTGTGACATGCTATGTGCTACCTTGTTTCATACTTGTGCTTTAATGGATACGCAGGGATAGCATGATTTAACAGGCTATAGCCAAGTCTGAGTGAATTATGAATTGTCTCTAGGAAGACTTATGTCGGATACGTTTGGGCGGAGTCGTACCCCGCCTGAAGCATGGGGGCAATTCGCCCAAGCGTGAGGACTCGCGCTGAAGCGAGTAATTATCAGAGTGAGATACCGCCCATTATCCTTCCTATCCGTTGTAGCGCTAATGCGACCCCGACAATGGTGTTGACCCCGGCTCGAATGTTGTGGTCAAGTCCGCCCAGGCGTTGTCATAATTAGCTGAGTTGGGCGGAATAAGTTCAGGCTCCTCCTTCCTCCATAACCTACTACCGCATATGTACACTGTGACGTCCAAATTTTGAAGTTAAAAACCGAGAGAGAGAGGAGTTCAATTAGTGGTTTAGGGTGGATTGGATCCTAAGTGTAAGGCATTGATAATCCGAGTGAAAGATGTAAAGTCCGATTGAGAAATTACCTTGTGTTTGTGGGGCGTCGTGCTGACCTCGCTTAGGCGGTGTCATACCTCGCCCAAGTAACTAGGACGGTTCGCCCAAGCGCGTGGAACCATGCTGAAGCAAGCAGATATCAACGTGAGACTCCGCCTATGTACCTTCCTCCTCCGTTGTCGCCTTATTATGTCTCGCTGGGCGGTGTTGGACATCGCCTGAGTGAGTGGACGTTGTGATGTAGCCCGTCCAGGCGTTGTTGTGCCTTGCTGAACTGGACGGCGGTGTAATCACTTCCTACTGAACGAACTAGTGTTACTCGTGGAAGAGTTTCTCCTTTAGAATTTCCCTCCATCCGCTGTTGCATTATCACACCCCGCCTAGGCGGTATCAGACCCCGTCTGAGTGAGCCAATGATATTACGTAATCCGCCCTGGCGCTGGTCTGTTACACTAAACCCACGAACCGGTTCCAGTCTTAGCCTTTCCGTCATTGCCATATGCGTATGAGTGTTTTTATTTCCCTTGCCTGCTTCCTTCTATATCGAATAATACGTGACTGCTTTTGTGAAAAATTTTCTCATATTTTTGGAATTATTAGTTACAAACAATAAGGTGTTACAACTTGCCCGACCTACATGTTGATGCATCTGACATACAGGAAGGCGTCCCAATCCCGTAGTGGTTACCACAAACACATGAGGTCGACGCATAAGTGCATGTTGCCACAATGCCTATGGCATGTAAAGTCATATTAGGACAAGTACTTCATATTCCCATTGCTCACATCAATCACACTTACTCAAGTAACATCAATTCACATGAGACTTGATGACAATTCACACAAGTTCATAACCATCTCATTCATATCACCTCGTCATTATATAAATAGTTAGGCACAAATTATGCCATACCAATCATCAAATATCAGTTACCATCACCACAAATGGGTATATCAATAATAGACTCCTAATCATCACAGGGTAAACATCTCATCATCGGGCTTTATCCATCCCGAAGCCATAATCTAATCACCTAATAATCCTTTGTCTCATTCATATATCGTTGGCTATAAATCGATTCAAGCCTAAACGAGTTACTAAACTTGCAGGAAGTACGCAACTTCGAGGTCAAAATAGGTTCTTAACTGCATAACAAGCTTTCACATAGGGATTCTCCTCACAATTCACAACCAAAGTCCATAAGCTGGATGCACAACTTGTATCATATCACATCACTAAGTGATTCCTATCATTAATACATCACTTTTGGAATAAAGAAAGGGTAATGACATGATTAAATTTCCTTTACCAATGCAAAATCACATTTGTTATGTCAATGTCTTATCATAGCCCATAGCTAATTCATTAATCACAAAGTCAAGGGCATACAATTTAGCCCAAAGTCATACGATAAAGTCATATATCATCGCCAATGCTAACTCATACCCCGAATTTCATCATTATTATTCATTAATCATCAGGGGTTACACTCATTATTCCTATTCTTTCTCATGCTGGCTCTAGCCTCAAACACTTAGTTCACGCAATAAATCTTACTATGGATCAACTAACCATAAGGTTTAACAATTCATCAAACTTAGAAAATCTAAGGAGTCCTAGCACCCATCGTAGGATACACCCACAACATCCAAACATCTTTAAATAGAGTTCATAATATGGCATAGAGCCGAGACCACCATAGGGCCCAATTAAATCAATCATCCACAAAGTTTGATCATGCGAGATCATACCAATTCAATGGGGGTTTCCACATCTGGTGGGTCACAATTAATTCAATCATTCACTTAGTCTTCACATACAAAAACCGAGACATAACCCCAATCATGTGCATACATAATCTTATTATTTATTCATGTTCCCAATCTAGGGAGATACGACAAATTACTTGTATCATACAATATATAAGGTGTGTCAAAGGATATAAAATCCATCTTTCAAAATTTAGCACAACCAATCACTTAAATTCAAAAATACCCACACTAGGAAATTCTTTCACCATCATTTATTCAATCAATTTGAATGCATGAATCATTCACATTCAATAAGAATGACACGGCTAGGAGTCATAAACATAACTCACACAAGAGACCTAACCAATAATCCAAATTCAATATATACATGGTTTCTCATATATGGTCTACCACCATATCATTTCATATTCATTATGTATCCATGATCACACATGGTACAAATCCATCATCAAGTCAATTTATATTTAATACTTCATATCTATGATTAATATATGGCATCAATCCAATAACATGTTATTTCATACTCAATATATATATATATATATATATATATATCAATGTCAGTGCACAATAACAATGTATTTGTCAATCAAAGGAAATATTGTAAGGAACTTGGTCGGACTTACACAAACAACCATATCAATCACATTGAATAACTCATTCATATGTGTTCAATCTCACAAATCAACTAAATCCATCAATGAGCAATTATGCTTTAATAAGGTATAACAAGCTTCAATAATAACAATCATATTTCAACATCAAACATCCTCAATCCAATAGGGGAAATTACCCTCCAATAATATTTAAATCATAAAGATCGAACATTAAGTAATCATTTGCTCTGGTACCAGCTTGTCACACCCTAATTTTCTGAGCCGAATCCTGATGTAATCAAGATAATAATTAATAAAAATGCGAGTAAATTTTTCTCGTTTAAATAATTTCAAAACACCACAATGATTACATTAAGACCCGAACCATAGAAATCCGAAGAGTGAGATTTGATAATTTAAAAACTAGATCGCAAATCAAAACGCCCACATATGTATACAAAATAATTTGAGTTTACAGCGGAAGAAGAATATGTATACGGGGCACCCGCCTAGTTCCATATATAAAGATATGGAAAAAGGCTCAAGCAATCATGCAATTTCATAACATAAGCCTATTAGGACACAATCAACTACGCACCTAAATCGTAATGATGCATCATTAATTATAAGTAGCCTCTACTTAAGACATCCCTCACCAAATGGTATCAATTCAAATATCCCCATGATCATGTTTATAAATCTCTATTTATCAACATTATTATACATAAATCAATCATTACATCATATTTAACAAATGTTGCCGGCCAAGGCATTCCATTACCACCATTTACCTTCTTCAAGAGCTTTAATTCAAAAACCCAAACTCATCCCATGGCAAACCTACATCACAATGCTAAAAAGGAGACAACATGGGAGAGTGAGTTATACATTCAAAATGACGAATATAAATACATTGTGATTATGTGTACATGCATTCAACCAACATGTGTGCTTTGCTATAAATCATCAATTCATCATTAAACCATCATCAAGATATTATCTTAGGCATACAAGCCTCATTATTCACAATTCATGTCAAGCACAAGCACAAGCACATACACATTCACATAGCCCTACATCATTATAGGTATTTATAATTATCAACATCAAGTCATTAAATCTTTATTCAATTAACACTCTCTCAAGAGGTTCTCATCTCTTTTTGGTCATCTTCATCTCAAATGCCATGTACCTATGGCTAATGCATATGTCAGCTATTTAATGCATATGCAATGGATCCATTTCAATCACCCATACGCATATGGTATCTCAAGTGATTGTAACCACTTATAATCAATCTCACATTGGTTTCCCGCCATGCATGGGGTACCACCTTTTCATAGAATCCCGCAAGATCTTTCATTGTGATCGCAACCACATATCAATCAATTCATATTGGTTTCCCACCAAGCATGGGGTACTCCCTTTTCATAACCCTGCAAGGCTTTCTTCGTGATCGCTACCACGTTTCATTCATTTCACATTGGTTTCCCGCCAAGCATGGGGTACTTCCTTTATAGTCCTGCAAGACCAATTTCATTTCCACATACTGGTGATCGCAACCACCTTCATCATATCATATCGGTCTCCCACCACGCTTGGGGTACTCCCCTCATAGAATCCTGCAGGATCTTTCTCTTTTGAATATATACTCGTGATCACAACCACGTTTATCATTCTTAACATATTGGTGATCGTAACATTCTTCATTCATTCACATATTGGTTTCCCGCCACGCATGTGGTACTCCCCTCACAGAATCCCACAAGATCTTTCTCTTCTTAATATACTCATGAACGTAACCACGTTCATCATTCTGAACATATTGCAGATCACAACCACCTTCATTCATTCACATATTGGTTTCTCGCCACGCATGGGGTACTCCCTCTCATATAGTCCCACAAGACCATTCATTGTGATCGTAACCACATAATCAATGCTATGCCATGCCATGAATGCAAAATGCAATAATGAATATGCTAAATCTTAACCTTGCCAAGGATTTCTCACCCTCTCATTTAGGGCTATATTATATATTTAGTTTTGTTATCATTAGCATACAATCAACCACAAGGCCCCTCAAGGCTCAAGATTCCCATTTACATCAAACCACGCATGGTAATTAAAAGCATATCAAGCATCATAGCATTAATCCACGCATGGAAGCCAACAAGGAATTTTAGAACATACATTTAGTAAATCATCATTATATCTCACACATACAAGTCAATACTTGCATTAATCATAATGGCATCATAATCATCAATGACAATCATCACCACTTATTCAAGGGCATATTCATAACAACATCCCTTTTCATTCATGATTAACATTTATCATTCAATACGTGTGGCATCATCCACTTTTAATCCTCATCAATATCATATCAAATTCATTGATTTATGCAACCCATTGCCATTCAATTGTCCCCTCATTATTTTTATTATCACACAAGGTGTGTCATATAACAACAACATTTGATTTTCATTATCAATTATTATATCACATCAATGGTGGTGGACATTCATGCTTCATAACATGATTTAGGCATATACATATTTTCTCAATATATGAGATAAACATCCACACCACCAGACACAACACAAATCACATACCCCTAATACCATCTCTTGTTTTTACATAATAAAAAAGGGTTTTGGGCAATAATGAGCCTATAACAATTTCAACATTGAGACATGAGAAAGGTTCACTTTTAGTCTCAAGAATATAGAGACATGTCACAAATATCACCTATTAGTCCGAATTTGGCAATTATAAAAAGTTGGGTTCAAAACCCTCTTAAACTTGAGTTTTACAATGTTGTGGGTCCGGTATCTGATGCCTCATGAGAGTTAGAAAACTCCAATTGAGGTAATACCAATTTTCATACCTCCGTAACATAATTATCTACAACTTTCATACAGAAATCAGAGGCTAAAAATGTCATTAAAATGCCCAAACGGGAAAAAAACAGCAAAAGAATTGTAGTAGTTGGAAAAATAGCATAACAGTGGCCATAACAGGGCTTTGAATCGATTCAAGCTTTGCATGAATCGATTCATGCATGCTGGAAGTCCAAAAATTGACAAACAGAGAGCCTTGAATCGATTCAAACCCCGCATGAATCGATTCAAGCATTAAGAAATTGGGGAATAGTAATTCTAGTGAGTTTTGAATCGATTCAAGCCTTCATATGAATGGATTCAAGCATGTAAAATTACAGAACAGTGATTACAGGGAGTTTTGAATCGATTGAAACACTAGTTTGAATCAATTCATGACAACCCATATATACACCCCAGTTTTCCAGACTCAGATTCCCGATGTAACCAAGATAATAATTAATAAAAGTGCAAGTAAATTTTTCGCGTTTGAAAACCCTCAATGATTACATCAAAACCCGAATCACAGAAAACCGAAGCGTACGATTTAATAAACTAAAACTGGATCGATAGCTAAAATGCCCATAACGGTATACAAAGATAATAGAGTTTACAGCAGAAAAAGAATGTGTATACCGGGCAAACGCCTAGTCCCATATATGACGATATGAGAAAAGGCTCGGCAAAGCATGCAAATACCCGACATATACCTATTGAAACAAGCTCGTCTAATTCATTCACAACATACACATGCTTTGCCTAAGACACAATTATATATATATATACATATACATACGGGGATCTTCTCCCAACTATCACAATCATCAACGTTCATCATTCAATTTCAATCCTTCTAGTACACATTAAATTATCTCTTACATACTACATCTATATTCACCATTCCTAAATATGAAGGATTATTTTATACATGACTAAATTCACAAAATCATCTATATCATCATAAACAACCTATTTATTACATAAGAACTCATAAATGATGCCAGCCAAGGCAATTCCATTACTACTATTTACCTTCGCCAAAACTTCAAATCAAAGTCTTATCTCAGCCCATCACAATGCTAAAAAGGAGACCACATGGGAGAGTGAGTTATACATTCAAAATGACAAATATAAATATATTGTGATCATGTGTATATGCATATAATCATCATGTGTGCTTTGCTATAAAACTATTAAATCATCATTCAATCATCATCTCATTATTATAATAGACATACAAGCCTCATGAATCGCAATTCACAATATAAGCAAGCGCAAGCACATACAATCACATTGCCACTTATCAACAAGGGCATTCACAAATTTTCATTACCAATTTATTTAATCTTTACTCAATTCCTCCTCGCAAGAGGTTTCTCATCTCTCGTGGTCATCCCATCTCAAATGCCATGCATCTATGGCTAATGCACATGTCAATTGTTTAATGCATATGCAACGGATCCGATTTCATACCAATGGGTGATCGCAACCACCATAATCATTCATTCATATTCATGGGTTTCCCGCCTCGCAAGGGGTACTCCTGCCTCGTGATCGCAACCACAGGCATCATAGGTGCTCGCAAGCCCTTTATTATATCATATACCAAGTGATCACAACCACTGTCTCATCATCATACAATGGTCCCCGCAGGGCCTTTCACAATCCACAACCAGGTGATCGCAACCACCGGCTCAATATCATATCATCATCACATTGGTTTCCCGCCTCGCAAGGGGTACTCCCTTCATAGAATCCCGTAGGATCTTTCATCATTGTGATCGTAACCACATTTCAATGTCATGCCATGCCATGAATGCAAAATGCAATAATGCATATGCCCAACAACCTCGCAAGGATATCTCACCCTCTCAATTAGGGGTATATTGTATATTTAGTCTTATTATCATTGGCATACAATAATCACAAGGCCCCTCAAGGCACACCAATCATAGCCACATCAAACCACGCATGGTATTTAAAATCATACTAAACATCATAGCATTTATCCACACATGTAACAACAAGGTGTTTTCAGAATATATATATATATAGCAATCATCATTGCCTCACACACATACAAGTCAATTACTTGTATCAACCACAATGGTGTCATAATATTTCATAATATTCATCAATGTCTTTATACATTCATTTGGTGGTTTCCAACCCATTATTCATCACCGTTGTCTCATATCTAGTATGGCAACACAACAATCCACCATTACAATTTTAGACCATACGTACAAGATCATACTAGTATACACTACAGTGGCAATTCACCACTTCATCAACAATAACATTTTTCCTTTTATTTGAGAAATGGACATGACATCATTTCTCACCATGTGATACCAATATCGACTCTTATTCATCGGTTTAGAACTAGTACCACATTATTTAACCATTCTCTCCTCAATCTCATAATCATTCTAGGGTATGTCTCATAACCCCATCATCAAACCCTATTTGTCATTCTCTTGTACTTTATCTTAGTAGTCAACAATTATGTTTCTTATTATATATTATGGGCATAAGCAAGTTATCCCAATGTTTTAGTCACTATCCAACACCATCATATCATGTCATAATTATATATATATCCCTATACATCCCCTCAATCATCTTACAATACAAAGGGAAGGGATCAACACCATTAAATTAAGAAAAGGAAAATAAAATTTCCATCAGGGTTCACTCGCTCAAGCGAGACCCCCACTCGCTTGAGCGAGACAATTCCATCTTGCTTGAGCGCCTCGACTCGCTTGGGCGTAAACACGCTAGTGTTCTTTCCACGCTTGCTCGCTCGGGCGAAACACCCTTACACTCGGTTACTCGCTCGAGCGAGAATTGTCCAGTATCAAATTCCACCAACAATCGCTTGAGCGAGGCACTCGCTCGCTTAGGCGAGATTCGGCTAGAGGCCATCCCTCCATTCCATACACTTCTCGCTTGAGCGAGGCACACCAGCGTCGGCCACTCGCTTGAGCGAGAATCACTCCAGCATCAGACCCCCACACTCGCTCAAGCATCTCACGCTCGCTTGAGCGAAAAACATCCAGAATCAATTTCCTCTCTCGCTTGCTCAAGCGCGGCCACGCCCGCTTGAGCGAGATTCGTCCAGTGTCTCTTCTGCTCACTTCACACTCATCTCACTTGAGCGAGTAGCTCACTCGCCTGAGCGAGATTAGGCCAGAGGCCATAATAATGGTACAGGGGATTCTCGCTTAGGCGAGAATCCATCTCGCTTGAGCGAGATTATCAGAACATGCATAGAAAACATGAGAATTCACAACTCAACATACCAAAATCTATTCAAAGCCAAATTGACCAAATTCCATACTTCATATACCTCATAATAAACATTTAAAACTTGTCTTAAATGTTTGTACACAACAATTTCCATTCTAAGTCATTTACCACATTAAAATTAAACTTATCATCATCACACATATAGGTATACATTTCCATAACAATCATCACCTATTCTCATACACCATCCTTATAATCAACAATTTGCCATTCTCATTATTTCACATATATACATGGAAAGCCAAGCATGAGTACAAAACACATACACAATCATTATCAATCTACTCATGCAATTTGAATGTAAACTCATCTCCTACCTTGAGGGAAGAGCCGAAATCCGAATGCACGCTCTGAAAGCTCCGCCACACAATCCGGAATACAATCTACATACCATATACATGTGCATTCACACAATCAATAACCATCATAATTTTAAACATTTGCTAGCTTATCATAAAGCTCAACATCAAGTCCTAAACTTGCTAAACACTAATTTATGTAATTGTGTTCGGCTTCGGGAATTCCTTTCGCAAAGCCAAGATCCTCTAGATCTTAAAGACTAACTAAACCCAACATCATCATCATCTTATCCATTACATAATGTAATCCCAAATCACCTCAATCCTTCAAACATCATCATTATCACTCATTATTCAACTTAGCTCTCATGTCCTTCAATAACCATAATTAATTAATCAAATTTAAATGGCATACCACAAATGATCTAGAACATCATCAAGTCACAATTTTATCATACCAATCCCTCACATTCCACATTCATAACAACACTTATCTATAGATTTCACCATAAATGGTCCTCTACCATTTCAAGTAACCTTCAACCTTAAATATCACCTATCCACATTCAACTAACCTCCCAAATTACAATATATTCATTTTTCCCAAATTCTTAGGGCTAGGGTTTTCATCAAAACCCAACAACTATTACCAATACTCATTAATCACCATCAATGGCCATCCTTCATCATTAATATCATTCTCCATTATCATTAACCCTACATTTTACTCACATTTCATATTTTCCCCAATTTATTAGAGTTAGGGTTTCACTAAAAACTCATCACCATCATAAATACTCATCAATTTTCTATCCATCCAAGTATTAATTTTGTTTATCCCATTAAAGGCTCTTAAAACTTGCATTTAAAACCACCCCACCTTAGGGTTTCCATGTTTAATGCTCTCCCAATAACCCTTATACAATAAATACTCCCTAAAACACCAAAACCCAAAACCTAAGGCACAAAGCTCATGAAAAATAATGAGGAACTTACCTCAACCAAGAGACAACCATGAGCTTCCAAGGGAGGGAGAGAGAGCACGAACATAGAGTTGGAGAAGGAGAGCTCCATACCACCATTGCCATCTCCTCCAAGCTTGATGCACAATAAAAATGGGGAAGAAGAATATACACCATTTTCTTTCTTAGGTTTTCAAAAGGAAGAAGAAGAAGATGAATGAGGAAGGTAGAAGAAGAGAGTGTTTCCAAAGAGAGTAGAAACCAACGTGAAAGTGAAGGGAGGAAAGGAGAGTTCATGTTTTAATATTTGGCTTCACATTAAAATTTCACCGTTTTATAATAAACAGGCTCTCAATTTGGGCTCAATACATTATCTAAAAATTATTCCGAATATATATTCGGACTCCAAATAATATTCTTAATAGCCCTAACCAACGGCATCTCATTCGGAGATACTTTGTCCGACACTCATATTTTAACCGGGTGAAATTTTATCTCATTTAGTTTCAATAATTATAATTTTTCATAATAAATCCCAATTTAATTATTCTAATATTTTTGGGATACTCATTAACTCATTCATAATTATTTACTATTTGTTTATCATATTTAATCATTTTTTATAAAATTCAGGATGTTACACCATACCCCTTTTTATGTAGAAAAAACCATATTTTTGAACTTCTAACCCCCTAACTTTTTCATACGAATTCCAATGCCCACCAAATTTTAACACCAACTTATATACCTTATCTGTGACGTGTGGCCACCGGCCACACTAAAAAATAAGGGACTTATACGTATAAATGTGTTTTACCTGTTTTGAGGCACTTTTGTGTAACTCAAGGGCCTATTCTCATTGGAATTGGCCTATTCCAATTTCTACAAGTCATAAACTACACATATGGGCTATTAGAACTATCACATGCCATCAAAATCACATAACACTCAATTTGATTCAATAAGTTCCTTATTTATGCATAAACTACATGAACATAACTTCATGAATTAAACAATTCATCCATCCATGGATTTCCACTAACAATAAATCATGCCCATCAAAGGGGAAATTAAACCTGCATCATCATCTCATGTATATATATATATCATCTTCAAAAGCCAATAATTTACCATTCACTTTACTCATCAAATACCATTTATCATATTATTTTCATATAAACATGGCAAGGCTAGCATGAGTACTATCACCTACAATAATCATCAACTATTTAACTCATGCATTTGAAATGTGGAACTCCTCTCCTACCTCGAGAGAAGAACGACGATTCATATATCTTGAACATCCCGCCTCATTGCTCAAAATGTCATCTACACCAACCTACACATATGTACATACATACATATGTATTCAATCAACAAGCCATCACAAGGCATTTATCACAAGATTAAGTTATTGACAACATCTCTTAAAGTTCAATATCAAGTCCTAGACTTGCTAAATACCAATTCATATCATTGTGTTAGGTTTCGGGAATTCCTTTCCTAAAACCATAATTCTCTAAATCTAAATGGGCTAACCATACCCAACAACAATGATATCTCATCCTTCCATCACCTAAGATGTATTCTATATTACATAAATCATTCAAATACCATTATTGTCACTTATAGTTCAACATGTGCCATCTTAGCCAGATATAATCCATCATCAATCAACAAGTTCAATTGGCACCTATCATGGTCTAAGACCTCATCAAGTGACAATCTCATTTCATTTCTTTAATCCATCTCTACCATCAGGATTTAGTGCTCAAATTCATCATTATTCACTTAAAGTTCATACTTATCTATGGTTTCCCATATTAATGATTTTCAACCATCATTGTTAACTATCTACCTTCATTAATGTCATTTTTCATCATCAATAATTATCCTTTTAACATCCTTAATAATACAAATACTGTAAATATCATACATTTTCATTCCAAATCAACTTTCAATCCAATATTACATGTTTTCCCCTATTTCTTAGGACTAGATTTCCATCAAAAACCTAACAATCATTATCAATAATCATCAACCATCATCAATGGTTATTTTCTCTCATCAACAATATTCCTCTACATCACTAAACATATATTCTAACAACATTTTGCATTTCCCCCAATCTCTAGAGTTAGGGTTCCATCAAAACCCAACCACTATCATCAATAATCATAATTTTTCACCTCCAATAATGAGATTTTCGTATACCCCTTCACACCTAATCATAATTAATCACACACCACCTTTGGGTTTTGCATAAAAATGGCTCCCATTCCATAACCCATACATATAACCCTCTCCCAATCATATGAAAATAAAAACCTAGGGCTCAAGCTCATTAAAATAGAGGGAGACATACCTTAAGCCAAGAAATCACAATGGGCTTCCAAGAGAGCGAGAAGGTGACAAAATTCCAAGAAGGAGAAGGAGAGCTTCCATCCAACATCATCTCCCTCAAGCTTGAAGATGGAAAACAAAAATGGAAGAGGGAAATGCACACCATTTTTTTTTAGGTTTTGAGAGGAAGAAGAGATAGGAGATGAAGAGAATGAGAGGAAAAGAGAGAGCAAAAGTTCTTTCCCTTAGAAGAAGAAAGTGCATGAATGGGAAGGGAGAAAAAAGGGTTTATCCAAAAGTTATTCCAAAGACATATTCGGATTCCCAATAATATTCTTAACAGCCCTGACCAATGGCATCTCAATCGGAGATACTTAGTCTGACACCCATATTTTAACCAGATATAATTTTAGCTCCTTAAATCTCAATAAATTATAAATATCCATAATAAATCTCAATTTTATTATTCCAACATTTTTAGGACATTTATTAACCCATTTAAAATTATTTAATATTTATCCCTCTCAATTAATTATTTTCATAAATTTTGGGATGTTACAATGGTTCATAGTCAGACTTAGAATGGGGGTTGAATAAGTCTTAGACTCTCTTTGTGAAATTTTGAACCTTTTGAATGCAAGTAATCAAACTCATAAATCCAGACTTGTCATTTATGTATATATCTGAATATGATGTTAATTTTAATTATACGCATTAATGATGTTGAATGTGTGAGTTGAAATATGGATATATGTGAAATTTTAGGGTATGGACGCAACCAAAGAGGTCATTTTAAGCATATATGGGAATAGACTCCCCGGATAGTCTCTATAGGTCCACAAGCACCCATTAAATGTGTGTCTATGATTGAAATAAGGTTTGAATGGCATTCCCTTGATTTGGTAGCTTGAGTTGAGCATAAAATGTGTAGATAGCAATTTGGCAAACAGACTATGTTAGCAGGTCTGTAATGGGGAAAACATAAGGCCCGTGAAGTTTGGTGTCATTCAGAGTTAAAATGGGCAAGTTAGGGGTCCTTGTAGTTCGTAGAAAGGGGGTTGGGGACCAAAATGGAAAATTTAGTGTTGGAGATTTGTCATGACTATGGGAACACTCTACCTAGGTGTTCTTACGCCCAAGCTCTAAGCCTGGTCCTCCTCATGGGTGTTTATAGGCCAGCACCAATGTACAATGCTAGTACCCTTATTCACTCCTACGCGTGCCCACGCCACTCCCCATTTTTCTATGCTAGAGTTCCCCATTTCATTGTGCATGTGCGCCTTGGCCATGGAGGCTAGCATATGGATGCTAGGCCTGGGTGTCCCAACGCCCAAGATCTGTTCCTTCCTTTTGCGTCTAACATTTGAATGCCCACCCTAGGCGTCCCAACGCCCAGCTTTTGTCCCCTTACACTTTTGTAAATTTTTTTAGTTGCACAATTGATCTGGGCTCTGGGCATGTCTTAAAAACATTAAAATATAAACTTTGGATTTAATAATGCTTATTAATTATTTTAGAATATATTTAACTGCAAAAAATTTATTGAGAAAAAATTATTGAATAAGAGAAAGATTAATGAAATTAAGGCAGGACGTTATAACTACCCTCATGGACTTAGCCATTACATACTCCATTTCATTCGGGGTTAGACTTTTCAACATCAACATTGAAAATCCTCTTATTATAACTTTCATTCAGACATAACAAAAGGTACAACTTCAAATTGGATATTTCGTGGCAATTCAAAACCTTCTTAGAGTTTTCCTGATATTAAATGCCTGATATGAGAATATGAGAACCTTGATGGGGTGCTGATGAATATGTATTGTGAATTGAAGTATTGTGATTATGGTAATGGTTATGATTTCTGGAATCGAGTGACTCATCGAGACTTTGTCCTTAATCATCCTTAGAGAAAAATCAAACGATAAAGATTAGAAATACATAAAAGATGTTATAGGATATATTCCTTATCTTTGAAACAGTAAATCTATTTTATGAACTGAAAGAAATAGTAAGTATAAGGATACTTGGTTTGTTATTTAAATTTAACTTACTTTTTAAAATAAGCATTAGGTTACGAGTTTTCGATAAAAATAATGACACTTATTATGAAAAGAAATTTTCGTGAGACATAGTTTTAAGAAATAAAGAAGTGAATTAGATTTGACTAATCGTTAAACTCTAAAGAAGTGACTCGATGTTTAGTAAATTGATTTATAAGACCGGGGAACAAAATTTTATGGTAGTAAATACAACAGGACGGTATCCACCATAATGGTCCAAAATAATAACTATATATTTTCTTATAACTTTCATACTCTAATTTTCTTAGTAACTCCAACTTATACAATAATCAAGAATTAAGGATAAATATAATATTCAAGGAAGTTGAAATGTTGAATTATAATCAGATATTCTATATTGATTGACCGGTGTTTGGGGTGTAATGTACTCCTTATACAACCAGTGTCAAAAGTACCTTACTGTCTCTCTATTTTACACCGTCTCAGTGGGAGCCTGGTATTATAAACAAAGGTTCAGTGGAAACACTGTGTCCTTCATGTTAAGGTATGCTTTTAAGTCAATTCCAACCATGGTTGATGGGACACACCAGGGGTGTACCTACAAAAGGGACTCTAAAAGTCAGTAGTGAAACATCCTAAATTTAAAATAAAACAAACCCGGGACAAAGAAATTTTTTTTCCAAACTTAAATAAACCAAAATAGGCCATAAAATAACCGGGTAAAATATAGAATGAAAGGCAAAGGAGAACAAGGCACCCATTCGGCAATCAACAGAAGCACAACAATTCAAACCCGACCAAACAGTATACCTTCGCTCAAGCGAGGTCCAACGCCGCCTGAGCGAGATATGACAATGCAACAGCGGAAGAAGGAGATGCTCAAGTGAAGCCCAACACCAGCATCCACTCGCTTAAGCGCGATCCCACACGCTTGAGCGAAACAGCTCTAGTCGCTCGGGTGGGGCACGATTCGCTTAAGCGATGCCAACGTAAAAGCCTTCCCAAGCCCACACTCACTGGAGCGAGTACCTTGTTCGTTAGAGCGAGAAGCCACACTCGGCTAACCAGACGCTCGGGATCCAGAGTTATCCTTTAACTCATTCACTCGGAAAATGATAGCTAACTCACTCGGCATGCTACAACTGATTCTCTCGGGGAATTCATTAAGTCCATCCTCACTCGGACCTATTCTAATCCTAACCACTCGGAATACCATTCCTCAATGACTCAGATTATATATAACATCTACTCAGAATTCATCAAAGGGGTTTCTCTCAGAATCCTTTTAAGTATCCCTCACTCGGAAAAAGGCCCTACCACAAGTCACTAGCATACAACACAGGTATATACATAATCATACACTCGGAATACCCATTATCTTAACATTATATATATGCCAATACTTACAATTCCATACAAATGACACCATATCCATAATTCTCATAACCAACCCTTATAATAAATATGTTTAATCATCATTTATATGAGAGCCGGCCAAGGCTACGCTGACTGACATAATAAATACAACATGAGCACTCAACAGTCGGAGTACACTGATGATGCATGATTTATCTCTAATTCTCCATTTTAAATGTGTATAATTTGCCATCACTTAGTGTGTAACATATTGCATTTTAACACATTTTTATCATTTGATCTTTATGTAATATTTGATTGTTAATTTGTGCCAAAAGAAAATAGATCAAAGAAACTCAAGAATTCCAATCCAAAATGAAGATCAAAGTGCCTAAGGATCAAAGGAATCAAGAAATATTCAAAAGGATCTCAAAAAGGGTGGAAAAGTGTGCAAAATATGGAGAATCAGGGGGATGAATCGATTCATCCCCCTCATGAATCGATTCATACGGCTTTAATACACCAGGAAGTGAAATTTTGCATAATGAATCGATTCTTCCCTGCAATGAATCGATTCATACGTCTGAATCTTGCAAAAATTGGCTTTGAATCGATTCAGGAGGAGTTTTAAAAGGCAATGAATCGATTCTTTCCCTAAATGAATCGATTCATACGTGTAAAATTAGCCCAGAATTGCATTTTGGAAGCATGAATCGATTCCTCCCACCAATGAATCGATTCATGAGTGAATAATTGGCCCAGAAACATGTTTTTCAAGCTTTTGGAAGGTGGGCAAAGCACTAAGATGGTGGGAAATGCACTGAAGATGATCATGGAGCACCATTGATTTGATTAATCAAGAGTGCATCTTCCATTATGAATTAATTATGGCAAAAGCTTGCTTTCTAACTCCTATAAATAGGCACAAGAGCAAGGGTCATAACACACCATTCTTCATTCATTCTTCATCTCCCTTCTTCACACGTTCTCTACTTCTCTTCTTTGTTGGAGTTTCTCCAGCAACTTCTCCATTTCCGGGTTAGTTTTATTGTTGTAGTTGTAATTATGGAGGGCTAAAACCCTTAGATTGATTTTCTTGGAGAATGTTGTAATGTAATTTTGAGGTCATTAATTTTAATATAGTATGCTTTTATTATTGTTATTTCTTCATAATCATTCTCTACTTATTTAATTCCATTTTGTTTAATTGAATTTGTATGCTTAATCGGTTTAATTATTCAAATGGAATAAAATAAGGTTTTAAATTAGAATGGATTAAGGAAATATGCATGCTTAATGAATATTTTCATAATCACTTTTAATAATTATGGTTTGCTTAATTCCATAATTTGAGAATAGATTATGTATATAGGCGATGTTCTTATGTATGCTCAATAATTCCTAGATTTTAAGATCTTGACTCCTTTTGCTTAATTAGGATGCTTGATTCAAATATTCATTTTTAAATGAAAGTAAAGGAATTGTGAATTGAAAAAGACGCTTAGTTGATCAATTCAAATTGAGCTAAGAAATTAACATTAATAAGTATACAAGTTATTTTTAGTGAACCAAGGATAAATTTATTTACAATACTCCAAGAAAATCAATCGCTTGTTATTTATTGTTTTAAATCCTTTATTTACCTTGTTTTAATTTTAATTGTGACAACAAAAATCAATCAAACCCCCCCCAATTGTATGTTAGTGAACTTATGTTTGTAAAATTTTTTAGTTGTTTAGTTTTTATTTTTAATTGTTAAAAATTAGTTTAAGACTTGATTTTTCCTAAATTTCTGTGTTGATCCTTGAGAGAACGACCTAGGTTGACACCCTAGTACTACGTTAATTAATTTTAATGTACTAATTTGACGGAATAACGACTGCAAAAATATCAACGTCAAATTTTGGCGCCGTCGCCGGGGATCAACGATCTTTAGGAAAAACTCTTGTTTTAAATTAATTTTTTTTTTAATTGAAAAAAAAAAAAAGAAAATTTTAATTAAAAAAAAAATTTTTTTTTTCTTTGTTTGTTTGTTTGTTTATTTTATTTCTCTTGCATGATTTAGGATTCTTATGATTTATTGCTCATCATGATCAAATATCTTGTTGTATGCTATGTATGACTAGAAGAACTTTTGAGCATTTATATTCATTTGATCCTGAAATTGAAAGAACTTTTCATAGGTTAGTTAGAGAAGCTAGATTTAATAATAACTTTGTTGATATTGATAGTGATAGTATTTTTTCTGAATCTGTTGAAAGTACTGCTAGTTTTTCTGATATGGCTGAACCTCGTGAAAGAACTCTTAGAGAACTAGCTGCTCCTGAATTCACATACGAAAGTTTGTGTATTCAATATCCTGATGAGGATGTCCCTTTTATTCTTAAGACCGGACTTATACACCTGTTGCCTAAGTTTCATGGTCTTGCGGGTGAAGATCCGCACAAACACCTCAAAGAATTCCACATTGTGTGTTCCACAATGAAACCCCAAAACGTTCAAGAAGACCATGTCTATCTTAAAGCGTTTCCTCATTCTTTAGAGGGTGTTGCTAAGGATTGGTTGTACTATCTTGCTCCAAGATCAATCACAAGTTGGAATGACTTAAAGAAAATGTTCTTGGAAAAATTCTTTCCTGCCTCTAGAACAACTGCAATCCGTAAAGACATATCTGGCATTAGGCAACTCTCTGGAGAAAGTCTTTATGAATATTGGGAGAGATTTAAAAAACTTTGTGCAAGTTGCCCTCACCACCAAATTTCTGAACAACTTCTTCTTCAGTACTTCTATGAAGGTTTACACCACGTTGATCGCAACATGATTGATGCGGCAAGTGGAGGAGCTCTAGGAGATATGACTGCTGCTGAAGCAAGAAACCTGATTGAGAAGATGGCATCCAATTCTCAACAATTTGGTGTGAGAAATGATTCTTTCAAACCCATGTTTGATTCCAATTCTAGTTCATCTGGAATTAAATTGGAGAGCAAACTTGATGCTCTCACCACTCTAGTCACACAATTGGCAGTAAATCAAAAATCCATGACTGCTAAAGTGTGTGGAATCTGCTCTTCACAAGAGCACCCCACTGATTGTTGTCCTTCTCTACAAGAAAAGGATAATAATAGTCCTCAAGCTTATGCAAGTAACATCTACCATGATAGACCTCCACCACCACAAAACCATGACCTTTCCACCAATAGATACAATCCAGGTTGGAGGAACCATCCAAACTTGAGATGGGGAAACCAACAACAAAATCCCCAACCTCCATTTCAAAACAATGCACCAACCTTCCAAAGACCTACACCTCAACCATCCACAAGTGGCCCTTCTTTGGAGGATCTGGTGAAACAAATGGCTGCACAGAACTTAGAGTATCAACAAAGAAATGATGCTACCATCCAGAGTTTAAGCAACCAAATCGGGCAATTGGCTTCATCATTAAGCCAGTTACAATCTCAAAACTCTGACAAATTACCATCTCAACCAGCTGCAAATCCAAGAAATGTGAGTGCAATTCAGTTAAGATCAGGTAAGAACCTTGAAATACCCATACCTAAGGAACCTGAGAAACAAACAGATGTGCCCACAACAGTTGAGAATGATGTGCCCTCTTCAAGCACAAGCAAATCTGAGAAGCAACCACCCCAAGTTCCATCTCATATCCCTCTTCCTTTCCCACCAAAAGCAATTCCAAGCAAGAAGATGGAAGAAGTAGACAAAGAAATTTTGGATACTTTCAGAAAAGTAGAAATAAATATACCTCTTCTTGATGCAATCAAACAAGTCCCCAAGTATGCTAAGTTTCTGAAGGAACTATGTACTCACAAAAGGAGACTCAAGGGCAATGAAAGAATAAGCATGGGAAGAAATGTATCTGCACTGCTTGGTAAGGAAAATATCCCTGAAAAATGCAAGGATCCAGGTACGTTTTCTATACCCTGTATCATAGGCAATAATAAATTTGAAAATTGTATGTTAGATTTAGGAGCTTCAATAAATGTTATGCCTATGTCTGTTTTTAAATCTTTGTCTCTTGGAAATTTACAACCTACTGGTGTAGTAATTCAGCTAGCCAATAGGAGCACTGCCTATCCTGCTGGAGTTATAGAGGATGTTTTGGTTCAGGTAGAACAGCTTGTTTTCCCTGCTGACTTTTTCGTACTTGATATGGAAGAAGGTATGCCTCAAATTCCTGTTCCTATCATTTTGGGAAGACCATTTTTGAAAACAGCCAAAACTATAATTGATGTCCATGCTGGAACCCTTTCCATGGAATTTGGTGACACTAAGGTAAGATTTAACATTCTAGATGCCATGAAATATCCTTCTGAAAATCATTCTATTTTCCAAATTGACATTATTGATGAACTAGTTTTTGAACATTTTTCTGATGTTGATTTGGAATGCATAGATGATTCATACAGTTGTTTTGCATGCACTAATTCTGAGAATTGTCATATTTGTGCTGAAATTGACAAATACATAACTGCTGATTTAGAGTCTATAGAAATACCTGTTCTAAATGCAGATTTTGAAGAAGACTCTAACAAAATTTTTGAGGTGCAAGAATCCAAATCTGTTTTGTTAGTTCCATCTACTTTGCAGGCACCTAATCTGGAGCTAAATTTCTTACTTGAAAACCTCAAGTATTCATACTTGGGAAATGATGAGGAGCTTCCGGTGATAATCTTTAATTCTCTTAATGAAAATCAAGAAGAAAAATTGCTGCAAAATTTGGAAAGGCACAAGAAGGCTAGACCACTATCCAATCTGCTTCAAAAGGATGTGGTATTTGAGTTTAATCCACCTTGAGGGAGTTTTTCTTACCCATCTCTTTACTTTTTCATTATATTGTCTATTTTGTATGCTCTGTCTTACATTGAGGACAATGTATGATTTAAGTATGGGGGTGAGATCATTCATGTGTTATTGTGTGTTGTGTGATTAAATTTTGTGTGATATTAAAAAAAAAAAAAAAAAAAATTAAATAAAAGATTTTGTGTGTGTTTTTGTTTTAAAATGACATGTTTTATTGGAATTTTAAGATATGCATGAGAACAAGTAAATTCTTTCATGTCTGATATGAGATTAATGATATGTTATAATTTGAACTTAAACATTTTTGGTATGTTGAGAATGACATGATAATTGAGAAATGATCATATATGATGGAATTATACCTTGTGAGATTTTTGAGCCTTAAAATTTGATGGATCACTTTAAACCATCTTAATCCTTTCATGTGTGATTAATTCCTGAAGGCTTACATCTTAATTTTTGTCTTGTTTCTTGATGATACTTGAAACTCATATGAATGTATTTTGATACAGGCATTTTATTCAGTTGAGCCACTAAGCCAGATAAGCCTACCATGAATAAATTATCTCTTGCTAGCCATTTTGAGCCTATTTAACTGTTTCCTTGTTGCAGCTCAAATAAGCCATGGATGAAAAACCAAAAATATACCTACCTTAAGAAGTATATTGAAGCTTTGGAATCAAGTCAAAACAGGCATTCAAATAAGTGTGGGGGTGTGCAAAAAGGAATTGCAACTCTTGTTTCAAGTGTTATGCAATCTCATATTAAAAAAAAAAAAAAAAAAAAAATTTACCAAATACCATACAATAAATGTTTTACCCTCACTGTTTGCCAGTAAAACTAATTGCTTCATTATTCTTTTTGGTATATATATATAATATATATATTTCATCCATTTTAACCTTGGCCACATTGCAACCCTGTGAAAGCCCTGTGGATCTATACATGCATTTGTGTTGATTGAGGAATTAAGAAACTTGCCAAATTTTTAGACTGTTTGTTTTTCAGGAATTGTTTTGAGTGTATACACAAACCTTAAACACTTGAGAGTTGAGAGTATGTCTTGTGAGGTTCTATCACTTATGATCTTCTTTTCAGTTTAATTTAATTTTTACATGCCTAAGTGTTTGAATGATTTTTATATATATCTTGATGCTTTGTATCTTTCATGTTGAAAACTCTTGTTTCTTTGTATATTTCTAAGATTTCATGACAAGCATGCCAGTTCTGTGTGTTGTTTTCAACTTAATGTTTTTAATAAATTGTGATACTTGTTTTTATTTTGATTTTGCCCGGGAGTGCAAAAGAATAAGTGTGGGAGTATTTGATGATGCATGATTTATCTCTAATTCTCCATTTTAAATGTGTATAATTTGCCATCACTTAGTGTGTAACATATTGCATTTTAACACATTTTTATCATTTGATCTTTATGTAATATTTGATTGTTAATTTGTGCCAAAAGAAAATAGATCAAAGAAACTCAAGAATTCCAATCCAAAATGAAGATCAAAGTGCCTAAGGATCAAAGGAATCAAGAAATATTCAAAAGGATCTCAAAAAGGGTGGAAAAGTGTGCAAAATATAGAGAATCAGGGGGATGAATCGATTCATCCCCCTCATGAATCGATTCATACGGCTTTAATACACCAGGAAGTGAAATTTTGCATAATGAATCGATTCTTCCCTGCAATGAATCGATTCATACGTCTGAATCTTGTAAAAATTGGCTTTGAATCGATTCAGGAGGAGTTTTAAAAGGCAATGAATCGATTCTTTCCCTAAATGAATCGATTCATACGTGTAAAATTAGCCCAGAATTGCATTTTGGAAGCATGAATCGATTCCTCCCACCAATGAATCGATTCATGAGTGAATAATTGGCCCAGAAACACGTTTTTCAAGCTTCTGGAAGGTGGGCAAAGCACTGAGATGGTGGGAAATGCACTGAAGATGATCATGGAGCACCATTGATTTGATTAATCAAGAGTGCATCTTCCATTATGAATTAATTATGGCAAAAGCTTGCTTTCTAACTCCTATAAATAGGCACAAGAGCAAGGGTCATAACACACCATTCTTCATTCATTCTTCATCTCCCTTCTTCACACGTTCTCTGCTTCTCTTCTTTGTTGGAGTTTCTCCAGCAACTTCTCCATTTCCGGGTTAGTTTTATTGTTGTAGTTGTAATTATGGAGGGCTAAAACCCTTAGATTGATTTTCTTGGAGAATGTTGTAATGTAATTTTGAGGTCATTAATTTTAATATAGTATGCTTTTATTATTGTTATTTCTTCATAATCATTCTCTACTTATTTAATTCCATTTTGTTTAATTGAATTTGTATGCTTAATCGGTTTAATTATTCAAATGGAATAAAATAAGGTTTTAAATTAGAATGGATTAAGGAAATATGCATGCTTAATGAATATTTTCATAATCACTTTTAATAATTATGGTTTGCTTAATTCCATAATTTGAGAATAGATTATGTATATAGGCGATGTTCTTATGTATGCTCAATAATTCCTAGATTTTAAGATCTTGACTCCTTTTGCTTAATTAGGATGCTTGATTCAAATATTCATTTTTAAATGAAAGTAAAGGAATTGTGAATTGAAAAAGACGCTTAGTTGATCAATTCAAATTGAGCTAAGAAATTAACATTAATAAGTATACAAGTTATTTTTAGTGAACCAAGGATAAATTTATTTACAATACTCCAAGAAAATCAATCGTTTGTTATTTATTGTTTTAAATCCTTTATTTACCTTGTTTTAATTTTAATTGTGACAACAAAAATCAATCAAACACCCCCCCCCAATTGTATGTTAGTGAACTTATGTTTGTAAAATTTTTTAGTTGTTTAGTTTTTATTTTTAATTGTTAAAAATTAGTTTAAGACTTGATTTTTCCTAAATTTCTGTGTTGATCCTTGAGAGAACGACCTAGGTTGACACCCTAGTACTACGTTAATTAATTTTAATGTACTAATTTGACGGAATAACGACTGCAAAAATATCAACGTCATACACCACGCACGGACTTGAGGCCCTGTCAACACTTCCGAGTCCGACCTGCACGTACTGAAAAATGGTGTAGGGGGTGAGTATCTTAAATATTAAATGATAGATACTGACTCGGATTGCTCCTTGGTTATGCAACAATATATATATATATATAATTTCATATGGCAGCAGTTAAGGTCAGACAATAGCAATCAAACAGGACACACTTAGGACGCTTACCGATCAGAATCCACCAGTTGTCACTCGGCCATATGCACATATCATTTGCAATAAATTTAACATAACAACAATCAGTAACATAATGATGTCAATGAATCAGGACGCACGTATTCACATTTTTGATCAAAATCCATCAGTTATCACTCGGTTATATACACATATTAGTTTAATAACATTAACATTTATTCATAGGCCAGATTCCAATCAACAACAACAATATTTGCACACAGGATAATCCACTCGGTTATATACATATATTAGTTTAATAACATTAACATTTATTCATAGGCCAGATTCCAATCAACAGCAACAGCATATGCACACAGGATAATCCACTCGGTTATATACACATATTAGTTTAATAACATTAACATTTATTCATAGGCCAGATTCCAATCAACAACAACAGCATATGCACACAGGATAATCCACTCAGTTATATACACATATTAGTTTAATAACATTAACATTTTTCATAGGCCAGATTCCAATCAACAACAACAGCATATGCACACAGGATAATCCACTCGGTTATATACACATATTAGTTTAATAACATTAACATTTATTCATAGGCCAGATTCTAATCAACAACAACAGCATATGCACACAGGATAATCCACTCGGTTCCGCATACGTGTGTGATCGGCTTTTGACGTTGCAACGTAGGCTCCCAGCCTTTTTATACATAGCTCTCAGCTATCAACTCAACTCCCAGCTGCTTGGCTGTTTTACGGGTACCCAACCGTTTACCTACAGGTGACACCAACACTCTCAGCGCCAACAAAGGTGTTCACAGGCAGCCCGAGTCCCACTCAAGGGCTACCTTGAGTCTCACTCAAGGATTTCACAGCGTCCCACGCTTTAATAACCGATGGTAGTGTCCTACACTACATGCTCTCAGCATAAACGCATCCCATGTGCCACACGTGGATTCATCACAACCACAGAGTTCATATACACAGCCATTCACTCAGCATTACATGCATCACATGCAGTCGGCATTATACATCATCAGAACTCAAATAGCACATGCATCTCATGCAATCGGCATTAGGCATTATCAGCACTCAACAACACATGCATCACATGCAGTCGGTATTGGACACTATCAGATTCACTAAATCTACATTCTCACACATGCAGTCAGCATTTCAAGCTCATAGTAACTTACACATCACATAAACCACATGGTAATCATCAACCGCACTGCAACACATTCTTTTTATACGATCATGCAATATTCTCAAGGCTATTAACATGCATTTCACAGACGAAATCAAACATGCATCGCTCAACACCAACTCGTCACGTATTCGGGTACCATATACTCATCATGCAAGCAAAACATAGGATCAGACACAGAATCAACAAGCCATTGACACCCGAAACCCATTCATAGCCCATGCATTTAAGATAGAAGATACCCCCTACCTAGACTGAAGCTTCCAGTCAGTCAACACGATACTCTATTCTAGAAGATCACCGAGTCACTCTCAGTGCATCTGCATGCAAGGACGGGGGAGGCCATTCGAGCCTCCGAGATACCCAGCTCTCGACTCAGTCTCTTGACCAGCTCCATTACAACGCTGGTGAACGCTCCAACCACCTTGAAGCTCCTCATAGTGCAGATCTCCACTGAGACTTGGCAGCTTCGAGCAAGGAGAGAAAGAAGGAGGGAAGTCGACGAAGGGAAATGAAAGAACAGGGAAGGAACAGCGTGGAAGGAGACGGGTTGCATGCAGGGGGAATGCACACCCTCACCCTCTCTGGTTCGTCGAGTCAAGAAGGAGGACTCTGATCCTCAGCCACCATTGTCACGAGCTCACGGAAACATAGAGCAGAGAAGAGGGAAGGAGAAGAGAAGGAGAATGAAGAGCGAAGAAGAAGAAAAGAAGAGAGAACAGAAGGGAGAGAAGTCTGAAGGGGAAAATGAATAATGAAGTGGCCCAGTAGCCCATATGTGCATGCACGGAGAAAGGGAGAGTGGGGTGGGAAAGTGTGCACAGCAACAGCTCCTACACGCGTCACACTCACACAGTCACAACTAATCAGCTATTGACAATTAATCATAATTAATCAACCTTTATTTCCTTAAGTTAAATTAATTAAGTCAATTATAATTAATAAATAATTTTCCCCACTTTGCAACTATTATTTTAATGATTTATTTTCATTCAGTAATTAATTATTAAATCGGGATGTTACAGTTCTCCCCCTCTCAAAAGAATTTTGTCCTCGAAATTTAATCGGTAACTTACCTTAAATAAATAACTCAAAAAATTGCTGTCTCAATTACTCACACGACTGTGCTTCCATAAGCATTCACCGACCGGATCACAATTTCACTCGTCAAAGATTCACCACTCAAGCGGTTTACCGACCGCCCCACAATTTCAGTCGGCAAAACGCAAAAGTCAGGTCCTACCTGACTACCACCTCATCATAGAATTTAATATATTTAGGGATTCAATTTCTAAAACATACAATTTCCCTTATTTAACTCAGCCAATTCATCATAAGCAGTGGCACTTCCTAATTTCTTGGCCGCTCGGTCCTATACTCACGACACCGATCGGTGTATTTACACCATCGGGTTCCCCGACTCAAATGAGTCACTCGGCACAACCATAACTCATACAGAGTACAGACTCAAAATTGTATCACATGAGACACATTACGGAGGTTAATCAACCAGTTGGGAATAATCTAATCGGCAAACAACATCACCGACTCCCAAAAATACTCACTCCCGACCGATTTCTCTCGGATCTAACCCTCGGGTTTTGAAGGCAATCATCACCTGGAACCTCTCCACTTGCAAAGATCCACTCAGAATTCCAGTCTATAACGAAATCAAACTTGAGTTCAAGCTCAGCAGTCCCAATCACTGACCTGAGTACGACTTCATTTAAATCCTTCACTCGGATATCTATTCCCCTCGGAGACCATTCACTTGGAAACTTACTCACTCAAAATCTCATTTTCCCGACCAGAAGGACTTTTCTCCTGGAAGATCACTCGGTTGGACATCACATGGGTATTAGGAATTCTACACTCGATATCTTTCTACTCGGAGTTGTTCCACACGGTACCATTCTACTCAGAAGTGATAGACTCCGAGTCAGATCACTCTAATCTTACCTTACTCAGAATGTTACACTCGGATACTATTCCCTTAACTTAGTAATGATCCTCTCTATGAGGTTCTACTCAGAACACCATAATTTCACTCAGCAATTTTTTTTCTCCCAGAAGGATTTCACTCGGAACTATCTCCACTTTCACACACTCGGAATATACTAATCTTTCCCGAGCAAATCCTTACCTTATGATTTATCTTGGCTCAAGATCCTGGTCCCCTCGTTAAACTTACAGTATCACTCGGATAACCTTATAAAACTCCAATTCCAGTGATAGGCTTGACCACCCATCTGTTTCAATAACTAATCATCATTTTAGTAGCCAATCTATACCCAACAGCCTCTAATCCTCTCAGAGGCAAACCCATCAAGGTTAAACAAACCCTCTATCCTTAATTTGGTACATAATCACTTATTTATTCACTTAATACAACTCTCATCTCCACTCAAAGCAGTCCGATAGACTCACAATCACCATAAGCAGCTACAGCCTCACTTGCCTGACTTATGAATTGCTGCATCCGACTTATAGGATGACGTCTCATTCCTATAGGGTTACACCAATTACATAGTCACTGCAACGTGTACGCTGCCACAGTACCCATGGTATGAAGAGTCATCTCAGAACAACATACCTCACACTGACCAGACTCACTCAACTAATACTAATTCACACGGAAATTAATGGCAATTCACGCACACACATTGTAAGCAATACATCTACATCAACATCATCATTATGCACCACATAGGGTACATCACGCAACAACAATCATGAAAATTATTTATCACTTCAGTAAAACAGTAAGATGGCAATACAACAATCGGCTTCTAGCCAACACCGAGTAAATATTTCCTCTAAATCTTATTCTTCACAAAACCATGGCTCAGATTAAATTCTCAATTCTCAGCTATATAATAACATCACTCACTCGGGTTTATGCAATTCAATCAGAATTAAGTAATTCACAATCACATATACTGTCATAACACGCCATGGACTCGGCAACGGCACTAATGTACATACAGACACTCAGTCGGATTTCATACCAATTATTCATGGCTATATTATTGTTCACTACAGCATGCACCATAACTATAACATCATATTGCACTCGGTAATAGCATCGATATATATATGTACTCATCCAATCAGATTTACCCAAATCAATTCCAAACCATATTAAGGATTTCATTCACAATATCATATCCACATATTCATATAATTCACACTGAGCTCATTGACCATCATAAGTGTGCACACAGACATCCAATCGGAAATTGCACCATAACATACATTCTCAATTATAACATCACATCACACTTGGCAACAACATCAATACATGCACATTCATTCAGTCAGAACTCACTCATACAACATCGTCAAGTAGTAATCTACTTAAATCATTCAAATCCATGCAAATCATGTTAGTCTCAATAATAATGCTCTTACACACATGCATGCGGATTTGACTCAAACAGTGATTTCATCTCATGTATGCAATTCTCATGCGATGTCATACAAGCATCCAAGTTTACAGGTGCGTCTCACACAACCATTAATAGATCACAACCGTTTCAACACGACATATAGATTCACTCGGAATTTCACAGTTCCATCACAACATCACAGGCTTTTGTCATAGTGACTCACAACAAGCAAAACAGGGTAATAATACTACAGCACATCCTCTCGGCATTTTTTTAATAAAGTCAGCGTGTATTTCAACACAACATCCGAATAGAAATCAACAGATCGACTCACATATCATGCATTCGGAAATCATCATGGTATTCTCATTCATATAGATTTGAACATGAAATTGCAAACAGAACTCAGAGAATCATCCTTTTTTCTAACTCACGCACTCGGCAATAATGGTAATATTCTCATTTACAAGCGTTCAGTCGGCATTCGTAGAAATATTAACATGCACTTATGGACGGAGTCGCACGACACTAACAGTTTACAAATACCATAAATTCGGGAGTTACATGCATTATTACTCAATCACAGCACAACTACCAACACATTCCGCACATAATCATTCAAGTCTCAATGAGTTACTACGTAATTGCTTCACTCGGCTCAACACTCACAAGAGAAATAAATTATTAGACTTAGAATTCCTAAGGGGTCACTGTTTATCTAGTATCCCACGATGGGTACCTCACAACATTCAAATATTATTATAAGGCCTAATACCATTCACTCGGTTTCCTCAACCAGCCACCGAGGCGCAATCCCAATTTAACATATACCCGACCTCACTTTTACTCACTTATCTCACACCCAGATTTTCAATTTAGGAAACTACAACACATCTCTTATACTGTAAATCATATACACCACATACCATTCATTCATCACACATTCAAATCCCTCAACAAGGCACAGGCATACAACCACACCATTCATAGTCAAACATATATCGAATCCAATAGAAGATCATAAGCATATATCATCACACGAGTCATGATTGAACATGTATCAACATTTAATAGAATATCATAAGCAAGTATGACAATCTGGCATAATGCACTCAACCGCCCACTAACAGTAGGCAAACCTTGGCCATGGACCTTTTGGTCTGCTCTGATACCAAAATGAAACATCCTAAATTTAAAATAAAACAAACCCGGGACAAAGAAAATTTTTTTCCAAACTTAAATAAACCAAAATAGGCCATAAAACAACTGGGTAAAATATAGAATGAAAGGCAAAGGAGAACAAGGCACCCATTCGGCAATCAACGGAAGCACAACAATTCAAACCCGACCAAACAGTATACCTTCGCTCAAGCGAGGTCCAATGCCACCTGAGCGAGATATGACAATGCAACAACGGAAGAAGGAGATGCTCAAGCGAAGCCCAACACCAGCATCCACTCGTTTAAGCGCGATCCCACACGCTTGAGCAAAACAGCTCT
This sequence comes from Clitoria ternatea, assembly GCA_037962975.1. NCBI lineage: Eukaryota > Viridiplantae > Streptophyta > Magnoliopsida > Fabales > Fabaceae > Clitoria > Clitoria ternatea. The sequence goes on from CM075670.1 coordinate 139,368,861, forward strand.
AGTCGCTCAGGCGGGGCACGATTCGCTTAAGCGATGCCAATGCAAAAGCCTTCCCAAGCCCACACTCGCTGGAGCGAGTACCTTGTTCGCTGGAGCGAGAAGCCACACTCGGCTAACCAGACGCTCGGGATCCAGAGTTATCCTTCAACTCATTCACTCGGAAAATGATAGCTAACTCACTCGGCATGCTACAACTGATTCGCTCGGGGAATTCATTAAGTCCATCCTCACTCTGACCTATTCTAATCCTAACCACTCGGAATACCATTCCTCAATCACTCTGATTATATATAACATCTACTCAGAATTCATCAAAGGGGTTTCTCTCAGAATCCTTTTAAGTATCCCTCACTCGGAAAAAGGCCCTACCACAAGTCACTAGCATACAACACAGGTATATACATAATCATACACTCAGAATACCCATTATCTTAACATTATATATATGCCAATACTTACAATTCCATACAAATGACACCATATCCATAATTCTCAAAACCAACCCTTATAATAAATATGTTTAATCATCATTTACATAAGAGCCGGCCAAGTCTACGCTGACTAACATAATAAATACAACATGAGCACTCAACAGTCAGAGTACACCACGCTCGGACTTGAGGCCCTGTCAACACTTCCAAGTCCGACCTGCACGTACTGAAAAATGGTGTAGGGGGTGAGTATTTTAAATATTAAATGATAGATACTGACTCGGATTGCTCCTTGGTTACGCAACAATATATATATATATATATATATATATATATATAATTTCACATGGCAGCAGTTAAGGTCAGACAATACCAATCAAACAGGACACACTTAGGACGCTTACCGATCAGAATCCACCAGTTGTCACTCCGCCATATGCACATATCATTTGCAATAAATTTAACATAACAACAATCAGTAACATAATGATGCCAATGAATCAGGACGCACGTATTCACATTTCCGATCAAAATCCATCAGTTATCACTCGGTTATATACACATATCAGTTTAATAACATTAACATTTATTCATAGGCCAGATTCTAATCAACAACAACAGTATTTGCACACAGGATAATCCACTCGGTTATATACACATATTAGTTTAATAACATTAACATTTATTCATAGGCCAGATTCCAATCAACAACAACAGCATATGCACACAGGATAATCCACTCGGTTATATACACATATTAGTTTAATAACATTAACATTTATTCATAGGCCAGATTCCAATCAACAACAACAGCATATGCACACAGGATAATCCACTCAGTTATATACACATATTAGTTTAATAACATTAACATTTATTCATAGGCCAGATTCCAATCAACAACAACAGCATATGCATACAGGATAATCCACTCGATTCCGCATACGTATGTGATCAGTTTTTGATGTTACAACGTAGGCTCCCAGCCTTTTTATACATAGCTCTCAGCTATCAACTCAGCTCCCAGCTGCTTGGCCGTTTTACGGGTACCCAACCGTTTGCCCACAGGTGACACCAACGCTCTCAGCGCCAACGGAGGTGTTCACAGGCAGCCCGAGTCCCACTCAAGGGCTACCTTGAGTCCCACTCAAGGATTTCACAGCGTCCCATGCTTTAATAACCGATGGTAGTGTCCCACACTACATGCTCTCAGCATAAACGCATCCCATGTGCCACACACAGATTCATCACAACCACAAAGTTCATATACACAGCCATTCACTCAGCAATACATGCATCACATGCAGTCGGCATTATACATCATCAGAACTCAAATAGCACATGCATCTCATGCAATCGGTATTAGGCATTATCAGCACTCAACAACACATGCATCACATCCAGTCGGTATTGGACACTATCAGATTCACTAAATCCACATTCTCACACATACAGTCAGCATTTCAAGCTCATAGTAACTTGCACATCACATAAACCACACGGTAATCATCAACCGCACTGCAACACATTCTTTTCATACGATCATGAAATATTCTCAAGGCTATTAACATGCATTTCACAGACGGAATCAAACATGCATCGCTCAACACCAACTCGTCACGCATTCGGGTACCATATACTCATCATGCAAGCAAAACACAGGATCAGACACAGAATCAACAAGCCATTGACACCCAGAACCCGTTCATAGCCCATGCATTTAAGATAGAAGATACCCCGTACCTGGACTGAAGCTTCCAGTCGGTCAACACGATACTCTATTCTAGAAGATCACCGAGTCACTCTCAGTGCATCTGCATGCAAGGACGAGGGAGGCCATTCGAGCCTCCGAGACACCCAGCTCTCAGCTCGGTCTCTTGACCAGCTCCATTACAACGCTGGTGAACGCTCCAACCACCTTGAAGCTCCTCGTAGTGCAGATCTCCACTGAGACTTGGCAGCTTCGAGCAAGAAGAGGAAGAAGGAGGGAAGTTAACGAAGGGAAATGAAAGAACAGGAAGGAATAGCGTGGAAGGAGACGGGTTGCATGTAGGAGGAATGCACACCCTCACCCTCTCTGGTTCGTCGAGTCAAGAAGGAGGACTCCGATCCTCAGCCACCACTGTCGCGAGCTCACGGAAATAGAGAGTAGAGAAGAGGAAAGGAGAAGAGAAGGAGAATAAAGAGCGAAGAAGAAGAAAAGAAGAGAGAACAGAAGGGAGAGAAGTCTGAAGAGGAAAATGAATAATGAAGTGGCCTAGTAGCCCATATGTGCATGCACGGAGAAGGGGAGAGTGGGGTGGGAAAGTGTGCACAGCAGCAGCTCCCACACGCGTCACACGCACACAGTCATAACTAATCAGCTATTGACAATTAATCATATTTAATCAGCCTTTATTTCCTTAAGTTAAATTAATTAAGTCAATTATAATTAATAAATAATTTTCCCCACTTTGCAACTATTATTTTAATGATTTATTTTCATTCAGTAATTAATTATTAAATCGAGATGTTACAAGTAGGGTGTTACGTGAAATAAAAAGATTATGGAGGTAGTTAGGGATAGTAAATGTTGTCCCCGTGAAATTAATGAATGACTTATATTTATAGAACTTTCCTTGAGTGCAAGCGGTGATTTGCCCTCCTAACAGTGAACAATGGCTACAGTCTTTATAAGGACAAGTTCCCCACTTGCGTCTGACTCAGATTCAAGTAGTAGCTTTTCTGACTAGGGTCATGTTCACAGATTTGTACTGAGACTAAATGATTACTTCGGTTTTATGCTCCTTGTCCAATGTTTAATTCGATTTAACTTGGCTTTTATTCTTCCTTTGCGGTGACCGGTGTTGCTTGCCTTTGAGGCCAGTATGCATATCGGATCATTGATAATAAAAGATATCTATTTTAAAGGAGTGTTAATTCCAAAATTTTTACATGATATTCCTATACAACTAGTACATGAATATGATTACACAAATCAATAGAAGATTTAAAAGATTAATGTTAACTAGGTCATATATACAAAGGCAATAAAAGAGATTAGTAGAGATAAGTTAAGTTATGTGGTAACAGCCTTAAAGGCATTAAGCTTAACATTAAGGACAAGGATGATGAAATTGATGTAAGTAATAATATTAAAGAAAATGAGATTGGCATTATCATGCATCATGTGTATTGAAATTTGAGGTATGTGATGAAATCCTAAAGTATACAACGACAGGGTACATTAGAGAACATGTTCGTTGCGATCCATGAAGTGACCGGGGTCTTAGGAGTACGAACGGGTCGGGCGCCTAGGGGACTCAATGTAGCACTCGATGTTAGGTAGTCTGTGGCAACCTATTGTACTTTTACTCAAGCGAGTGTTACTAAGGTCTTGGAGAACCAGTTCCTATTTGTGTGGTCACCAAGGTGTGACGTGTAACATCCCAGGTAATTTAAATTGGGAAGGATAAATTAACTATTCAATTAAGTTGGAATTAAAGGAAAAATACAATTTTAAGTGGTTATATAACTTAAATGATATGTTAGAAGGAAAGGATGACTTTTAAATGAATTTTTAAGGAAATGGCATTAGGGGCCCTGACGCGTAGCGTGGCTGGAACACGTAGCGTTGAGTGCAAATTAATGAGCTAACGCATAGCGTCAGTGTCGCGATCAGCTTTTAAATGAGGAATGTAAAATAGAATGGCAGAAACACCATTCTTCTTCTTTTTTCTCCCTCTCTACGAATCCTACCCAACACTTGGTGGAAGCTCCTATTTCTTGTGTCTTTGAGTAATTGGAAGCTACGATAAGTCATGGGAACCCTCAATGCCAAGTCTTTTCTTCTTTTCTCTTTCCCCTTTCTCAAAACTGAATTTGAATGGATGAGAAAAGATAGGGTTTTGAGTTTTGATGGTCTTAGGAGCTTGGGTTTTAGTCTTAGAAGGGTGAGGAAGTCAATATGCTAACTGGTTCTATGTTTCGGTAACCGTAGGTGCCAGAACGAGCGTTGGACGGGCGATCAATGAAGTGGACGTTGAGTTCGGAGGAGGAACGGTGAATTAAGTATTCGGAGGATGCAACCGACACCAAGAACAAATTATCGAAGCTTGGAATCGAGGTAAGGGGGTGTTGGGGTCATAATTAATTAGGATTTAAATATATGATAGCTTCGGGAAGCCTAGAATTTATTTAGAAATTATTACGGATGGTGTAGGCTAGTTAAGCGTAATTAATATAATTATATATGTATGTTTAAGCATGATTAAATAATTGATGGATAATGAATTATATGGATTTGAGTAATTATGAGTTAGAAAGTGAGGAAAATAAATATATAAATTATATGCATGAGTGACATTAAATAAATTATGAATTTTGATCAATGTTAATGTTGTGTGGTGTGATATTTGTCGATGTTATTATATATGATTTGATGAAAGTGATGAGATTAATGAGATGATGATTATGAAAATGTATAACATGGCTTGTGTGGATGGACTTGGCAAGTAGGCCACCCGAGTGATGAGTATATGTCAGCTTCTAGCATTGTATATGAGATATATTGATAATATGCTATGTATGATATGATTTGTTATGTGATTATATGGTACAGGATGGCCGACGATATGTGTAGCCCCTCGTTTTTGGCTCCTGTGGCCTTTGTGCCCAGTTGAGCTACCTAGTGGTCAAGTAGGACCCAGTGGTTGAGGTGGAGAGTCAAGCAAGACTCAGTGGACCAAGTAGGATCCATGAGGTGTCAAGTAGGACCCCCAACTGAAAGCCGATCCTTAGGTATCTAGATACAAGGAGTCAATAAAGATCATAGAAGCTTTGATAATGACAGGACAAAAGTTAAGCTCCAAGAATGACGATCCAACACCATGGCTAAATTGAAGTAAGGTTTTATAAGAAAAATGGCCAATAAAATAAACAAGGTTTTAAACTAAAAATACATTTCTGGAACTAAGTAGTTGATTGCATAAGAAGTATAATCGATTACAAGGCAACGTGTTTAATAAAGATTCAGACTTTTAATGAATGTAATCGATTACCATACTAATGTAATCAATTACCTAGTTTGTGTAATTTAAAAATCAAAACAGATATGTTTCAGCTAAAGTTTTAAAAAAATTAATTAGATTCAGTAATCGATTACCCATTTTATGTAATCGATTACATGTTTAACGATCAATTTTTTAAAAATAGTTTTTAAAGTAAGTAATCGATTACCATGTGATCAAAATGGCTGAAACAATTCACCGTTTCATGAAAATTCTTGTTAAAACATCATATCCCTTCATAAAACTTTTATTTATCCAAGAGGCTCCTTTTTAATTATTTTATTCTATTAAATCACACCTCTTGAAGGCATGTTTATTCCTATAAATAGAGTTGCCTCTCATTTACAAAAACACAACTAAGAACAATTATTCTTCTATTCCTTTCTTGTGATTATAATGGCCATATAATCTTATTAAAGTTATTACTCATTTTTGGTGCTTCAACTTGTTCATTTGCTCTAGAAAGAGAGAGTCCTTTGTCTTTTCTTTAATCTAATTGTAAGATAACTAGTGTGGTTGGGAAGAATTCCCAAGGTGTTCACAAGAGTAGTGAGACTCTTGTTTTTTGAAGAGACTTCACACAAGGGTAGGGTTGTACCAAAGTAAGGAAGTATCTTTGTACTATTTGAGAATAGTAGAATCCTCAAGAGTGTCATGAGAAGACTAGACGTAGGCAGTGGTTTAGTCGAACCAGTATAAATCACTGTTTGCAATCTCTTAATCCTATAGCTTGCTTTACATTTATTTAATTTGTTCAAGCACTTAATTATCTTAGCATTGAAATTAAAGAAAGTACACTTAGATTTTTTTAAATTAAGAAAACTCAATTCACCCCCCCTCTTGAGCTATAAGAGGCCACTTGAATAACAGTCAGATACATGTGAGTCAGTTGTGAATTATATGAACTGATGATTGATGTATGATTAATAATGAGATTTGAATTGATGATGTATTATGATGAATGTATGAATCTTTTATGATCTATGACGTATGTGATAAACCAGGGGTAGATATATGAATGTATATATATATATATATAAATGCAGGAAGTCATAGAAATTACTTAATAATACAAATAGTAGGTATTGTTAAGTTTTAGTATTCTGTCCTACATTAATTATGATATGCCAAACACTCACCCTTGTTGTGGTTTATTTAATTATAGTGACCAGTGACAGGGAGGATGCTAATGCCCCAGAGGTGCGCCAAGCGAAGGGTTGATGCCAAGGAAGAATGACATTATGTAAAATATGAATATGAATATAATAGGTTATTAGCTATATGTGATGAGTCAATTATATTATGCTTGTGCGATTGTTGAATTAATCTAGTGTGTTGAGAATGTAATGATGATCAATGTGGTATTTAGATTGATAATGATGATTGATGATGATAATGGTAGTTTGAGTTAGCACTAATTGTTGTGATGTGCATGATGTGTGAATAATTATGAATTATCTCACAGAGCTAATATTGTGTGAATGATGAATGCTATGGCAGGTTCTGCTAGAATATATGATTGTAATGTGTAATATGAATGAGAATCTATTTGTGATTTGATTGATTTAGAGAATTATGCATATACTGAGTTCTTATGGATTTAAGGAACTAAATAGGTGATTTTAATATCCACTGGGTTTTGGGACCCCCGGAAGATACCAATAAGTCCCCTAGGGCATTTAAGAGCTACGTGCACTGGCCTTGGGCCAATTGAAACCCATTTAGGGTGTTTGGTGCAAGGGTTCTGCACTGTTAGGCCAGAAAATATGTTGGGCTTCTTTATTGGCAAGCGCACCAATTTATCATTGTAGTTTTTGAAATAGATATCATTCCCACAAAGATTGAATGTTTTCAGAGTGAAACAGTAATTCTTATTTACTATGGTAAATGTATCAAAACTTATTAACAAAAGAATGATTTATACATGATTTGTACAATATTCACAAATTTAGAGATTGATTTATACATTGGGAAAAAGATTGTAAATTCTAAATTTACTAGAAATAACTTTGAGTAGTACTTCAAAACAAATCTAATACTTGAGATTGAAAACACAGATTAACAAACTAAGTTGGAATTAGGATCCCCGCACTAAAACATAATGAAATAATCATAAACATGCATATTTAATCATCAAGTTCATGTTATTGCAGCTTAAAATCATTATGTCTGATCCTTCGTGATATAAATTCTAAATAGTTACCGTAAAGTCTGATCCCTGAGATGCTTTCTCAGTAAAAACTTGCTTTAAGTCTTGGCCTTAACACAACAATAATTACCAACTCTATCCCTAGTAATTAGTATATTAAGGGTACTTCAACTTTTTCTTTCATTAAAGTGGTTTAACACGCATGAAAATCATTCTCCCGTTTGAAGTTCATACTAATAAAAGATTGAAATACTAACATGGTACTTGAATCATAAACGTGCAGAGGTCATAATTACAACATCATATTCATAGATAGGTTCACCAATTCCAACATAAATAGATTAGTTACACATGGTGAAAGTAAAAACATAACTTACAGTTGATGACATCACAAGCACTTGATCACACTTCACAATACGAAAAGAGCACATTACAACACAACACTCTCAAGTATATAGAAACTATTCTAAAATACTTACTCAGAAAAGACACTCTGAGAAGGGCTGAGTAGAGGGCCTGACGCTACGCATGAGGTTGGCGCTACACGTCAGATCTCTGACTCAGCCTCCATTAATTTGCAAAATTCAGGCCATGATTAGTAATTTTTAATTGCTAATATTCTGCAGATATGTTCCCCATTTGTCCCCCATTGCGTTTTGGTAGTTGCTGGAAGTGGATTGGCCATTATTTAGCCACTTGGCTGAGTGCAAAGCCAGCTGAAGTGGAGTCCATGTAACTTATGACGCTATGCATGGGGTTGATGCTACGCGTCTGCTCTTTAACTTTGTATAAATTTTTACTTCAGTTTTTCCTTTTTTCACTACAAAAATACAGAAAATGGATCATAGCAGCTGAGTTTTAATAATTTCCATTTATTTCAAATAAAACCTAAATTTATTAACATTTAAAACAAATTTTTATTATTTTTAACACACTTTTTATTAAGAAAATAATAGTAAATTTGAGGACTAACAAATACCCCTAACTTAGGAAATTGCTCGCCCTCGAGCAACACAAACTAAAACCAAAACAACCTTTTTGAAATCAAATTTTTGAAAAGTCTGAAAATTTACCACAAGAAGTAATTCACAACTCTTTGGAATAATCAAAAATAGTTATCTTTATGCAAAGGAGGCTTAAAAATAAAACTTACACAATGTCTTATCAATATCTCAAGCTTATTTCAAGGCTTACCTCACAAGTGTTTATCTATGTAAAAAGGGTAACTTGTCAGCTCAATCGATCATAAAATCAAACAAATTTAATTTTGATTTCCTTCTTATCAATTGTCATTTATACAGAATCAAACAAAAGTCACAAGATCTTTTCAAAGGTTGTAATGAGGCTTGGTTTCAAGAATTTATGATTTTTCTTGGAAATCAAACACCTGAAATCATAAAAGAGCATTTCATAATTTATGGTACTTTTCTTGTCCCAAAATCTCACTTTCCTTTAATGGTAAATACCCCTAACTTAATCCTTTTCATTGTTTCTTTTCTTTGATTTTGCATATATATTTCTTTTCATTTTTATTTTTCATTTTTCATATACATGCATCACTGATTATTTGAAAAGGCTACGTTTAATTTTCACTCCCCATTTTGTAAAAACACTCAAAATATATTTTCTTTTTTATTTTAAATGCTCTTTTATTAAATCTGATAAAGGGAATGGTTAAAAATATTTATGGGCTAGGGGTGCCAAAGAAATTATTTTTTTAAGGCTTAAAATGGCTATCAAAGGATAAATGTATTTTACCATGGTAAGATTTTTGGCTCTAAGTTTTTGTGTTTACTAAAAATATGCCTTGATCATGCTCTTAAATCCTCTGTATAACAACACTAATCAAAGAATCAAGCAAAATTAATTTAAAAGAAATTATGTCAAAACCCTCAAGTGTTTAAAGATCTCTCAGATCACCAGGTTTTTGAAATTAGCTTGATTATTAATAAGAACATTTTAATGGGGTTTTATCAAAATGCCTTAGTTGCAAAAGAATCGATTATTGATGATTGAAAATGGCTTATTGTGTAAAAACTTCAAGCGAGTTAAATTTTCAATTTTCAAAAATTTGATCTTTTTATTTTATTAAAAACACTTTTTTTATTTTTATTTTGAGAAAAGAAATTATAAAGTAGAAAAATCACACCACAAAAAAAAATCAAACCACACAAATATATAATCCAGACGAAATATCAAAATATACCAAAATATCATACTAAATATAAAAGTAAACTAAATGTAAAAATAGTTATAAAAATGTAGAAATAAATGTGAAATGGTCCTCAATCATCTGCCTCCTACATTCGGTCCTCCTCATTCTCAGTATCTGCCTCGGAATCTGCCTGATCAGTCTGAGCTCCTGATGGTCCTCCTACCTTAGGGTATGTGAGCTGGTCACCTGGCCAAGCTACGCGAGCTGCAAAATCGGCTAGTGTCATGAATGATGCACCCTCTCCTCGGATCCTGTAATGATAGAAAGAATCATGTAAGTGTACATAAGCACGATAGGAAGCAACCATCATCTGCATCATATGCTGATGCTCTATGCTTATCCTGGTAAATCCTTGGGTCATCTCATCAGTAGGTACTAGTTGTTGAGGTCTCCTCCTCCTCTGTCTAGGCTGAGCCTCTTGATCAACAGGTGGAAGCTCACACTGCTGCTCAAAATATAATCTGTTCACTACCACCTTGGGAACTCTCCCAGATGAACTAGTGAACTCAGCTGAAGGGACCTGCACTCCCTGCCTCCTCAGTAAGGTAGAAATAATAAGAGGGAAAGGAACTGGATGATGCACTTTATACCCAATTTCATACTGGTGGATCTCCGAAATGAGGGCCGCAATGTCGATGGTCTGATGCTGAAGGATTCAGAAGAGAAGACAACATCCCTCTAGTGGCAAACTGGTAAGATGGGTAATAAGAGTAATGTTGTGGAGTATGAGATATATCCACGCCTGAGCAATGGGAGTCAGTTGGGTCTTAAGGAGGTTGGATAGAGCTTTATTAACCTTGCTAAGGTTAAAATAGATACCATCTTTGCTCAAAAAATAAGCAACCTCCTCTAAATCGAAACCTAGAGGGCTATCAGGAAGTCTTACCTTCCTCCTATGTGTCATCCAAAAATAGCTATCATCCTTAGGAGTAGGCTCCTAAGGATTACCTAAGAGGGTACTAATGGTGTCCCTATCATAGGCAATGTGTCTACCTCTGACCAAACTGTTTTTCTATTGTTCAATGTTTGGCAAATCCTGCTGAGTCTCGTAGGCATTTGTGTAGAACTCCAACACCAAAATAGGCTCTCCCTCAGTAGGTAGAGAAAACAGCCTTCCCCACCTCCTCCTCTAGATCTCATCCTGAAGCTCTGGGTAGTCTCCTGCTCCCAAATCAAGCACTCGTTCCCATATCAGCTTCTGCCCTTTAATTTGGTGGAACCTAGCCCACTTTGCATCTATCCTGAACCTAGTGGGATCACAAGGCCCAAGCTGCTCCTCCTCATGAAAATCAGGGTCTTCAGAAGAAGTAGTGTCAGTGGTCCTTCTTCTTTTAGGACCGGTAGCTGGAATGGATTTCTTGGGGGCCATCTACAAGAAAAATTAACAAACACTAATCACACTTTTTAATAGATAACAAGAAAATTTCACTCTAAAAATGATCAAAGATAATATACATGCATCACACACACATATTTTTGGTTTTATGATTTTTATAACAAAATAAAATAAATTAAATCACACACACAGACAGTTTATATACACATTTAAATTTCAAAAACAAAACAATAATCATACAATTTTTTATGATGTTTAAACAAAATTAATTCATAAATATATCATATATGCATATTTTTAAATTTTTTTTAAAACAAACTTATTTTTTTTACAATTCATGCAAGAAAGTATAACAAACATTAAAACAAAATATTTTTAAAGAAATTCATACAACTATATTAAAAACAAGTAACACACAACAAACATTTATACAAATAATTTTAATTTTTTTAATAATTAAAAACAAAACAGAAAATATATTTTACAAATTAAAATATTCAAAACAGAAAAATTAAAAAACAAAACAAAAACAGGGGCCTGAAGCGTAGCGCCTGGGGACGCATAGCGTCAGCCCTGTACTTTCCACGCTATGCATCAAGTTGATGCTACGCGTGGGGTCACAGTTCTTGAAACTAAAAAATGGGGGTTGCGCAGCAGCAACCCCTCCATCACACATTAATTCGATTAAAAACAGCAATCGAAACAGCAATCAAACCCAATAGTTGTCTAATCTTAACCCTAACCACATGCTTTCTAGAAATTAAAAACGCAAATTGAAAAGAGAAAAGGGAAGAAAAACTTACTGAGGATTAATGATGAATGAAGAGAGAATATGGGAAGTTTGGAGTTTTTAGGATGAAGGCGCAAAGAGAGTGAAAATTAGGTTTAAACTTATTAATTGGGCCTCCACTTTGTGAGTGGGTTTAGTTTTTAAAAAACTAAACACAGGTCCTGATGCTACGCGTGGCTGGGACGCTACGCGTCAGGTTGAAAATTTTGATCCCACGCTACACGTGAGTGTGACGCTACGCATGGGAATCAATTTTTCATTTTCTTCAGTTTTTAATTTAAAAACTATTTTCAAATCCCTTAAAATCCATTTTAATTTTCAAAAATTCCAATTTAATTCAAAATTGAAAAATCATCAAATTTGTTTTATTTTATTTTATTTTATTTTAAAAAAAAGAAAATAACATAAACGAAAAAAATTAATGGTTGCCTCCCATTGAGCGCTTGGTTTAATGTCTCTAGCTTGACATCCTACACATCAAAATCAGTCAAATAATAGATGGTTATTAGTGTGTTGATTTGACCACCCAGATATGGTTTCAACCTTTGCCCATTTACCATCCAACTTCTTTTGGAAGTTGGATCTTCAATTTCCACTGCTCCATATGGTTTAACTTCCTTAATTACAAATGGGCCTCACCACTTTGATTTCAATTTACCAGGAAATAATTTTAATCTTGAATTAAATAGTAAAACTTGCTGACCTAGTGTGAAGTGTCTTTTCTTTAATTTCTTGTCATGGTAAGATTTCACCTTATTCTTGTAACATTTGGATGACTCATAAGCATTGTTCCTCATTTTCTCTAACTCAAGTAACTACAACTTTCTTTTGTCAACTGCTGTATTTGGATCAAAGTTGAGAAATTTTAATGCCCAATATGCCTTATGTTCCATCTCTACTAGAAGATGACAAGTTTTTCCATAGACCAGTTGAAAAGGGGAAAGGCCAATATGGGTTTTAAATACAGTTATGTATGCCCAGAGTGCATCATCAAGTTTTTGTGACCAATCCTTCCTAGAAGAAGACATGGTCTTTTCCAAGATTCTTTTCACTTCATGATTTGAAATCTCAGCCTGTCCATTGGTTTGTGGATGATATGTTGTGGCCACCTTATGCCTCACTCTATAATGTTGTAACATTTTCTAAAAAGTTTTGTTATAAAAGTATGAACCTTCATCATTAATCAAAGTTCTTGGTGCCCCAAACCTGCAAAAAATATTTTTCTTCAAGAAATTCACCACAGTTTTGGTATCAGTATTAGGTGAAGCGATTGCTTCTACCCATTTTGAAACATAATCAACTACCAAAAGAATGTATTGATTAAATTGAGAGTAGGGGAAGGGTCACATGAAATCAATTCCCTAAGAGTCAAATACCTCTCTTTCTTGAATGTTTATGAAAGGCATTTATTGCCTCCTATTGACATTACCTGTTCTTTGGCAGTTATTACAAGATTGCACAAATAAGTGAGAATCTTTAAAAATGGAGGGCCAATATAGACCTGATTGAAGAATTTTTGCAGCGGTCCTCTCACCATTAAAATGACCTCCATAAGGTGATTTATGACAATGCCACAACACATCTTTCATTTCCTAATCGAGCACACAATGACATAACAAATTATCCACACCAATTTTGAACAAACGAGGGTCATCCCAAACAAATTATTTTGCATCTTTGAAAAAAATTTCTTTGCTGCCAAGTTAAATCATTTGGAAGAATTTCTGCCACTTTAAAATTGCCATATCAGCAAACCATAGCCACTTTATTATTTCAAAAAGTTTTTCATCGGGAAATTCTTCTAAAATTTCTTTTTTCTTTGGCAGTGACTTCATCATTCATCAATCTAGAAAGATGGTCAGCGACCACATTTTCACTACCCTTCTTATCTTTGATTTGAAGATCATACTCCTATAGGAGCAAAATCCATCGGATTAACTGAGGTTTAGAATCAATTTTGGTCAAAAGATATTTGATGGCTACATGATCAGTAAAAACAATTATTTTCGAGCCTATCAAGTATGATCTAAATTTTTCTAGGGCATATACTATGGCTAGTAACTCTTTTTTAGTAGTTGCATAATTTATTTGTCTTTCATTCAAAACTTTACTAGCATAGTGTATAACCCTAAAAACCTTTTCATACCTTTGACCTAACACAACTCCAACAGTATAATCACTCGCACTGCACATAAGTTCAAAGGGTAAGTTCCAGTTAGAAGCAACAATCACAGGGGCAGAAACCAATTTTTCTTTTAAGGAATTAAAAGCTTTAAGACATGCTTCATCAAATTTGAATTCAACATCTTTGTTTAGAATGTTTGTCAAAGGTTTAGCAATTTTTGAAAAGTCGTGAATAAACCTTCTATAGAATCTAACATGTCCTAAGAAACTTCTAATACCTTTTACATTTACAGGGGGTGGGAGTTTAGAGATCACCTCAACTTTTGCTTGGTCAACCTCAATACCTTTTGCAAAAATTTTATGACCAAGTACAATACCTTCTTTAACCATGAAGTGACACTTCTCCCACTTCTGCACCAAATTTGTTTTAATACACCATTTCAGTACGATGTACAGGTTGGATAGACATGATTTAAATGAATTCCTAAAAACTGAGAAGTCATCCATGAAAATCTCTATGCTCTTTTCAATTAGATCTGTAAAAATAGCAAACATGCATCTTTGAAAAGTAGCAGGTGCATTACACAATCCGAATGACATCTTTCTATAAGTAAAAATACTAAAAGGACATGTAAAAGTAGTCTTTTCTTAGTCAAGAGGGTCAACAGCAATCTGATTATATCTAGAATATCCATCAGGAAAACAATAATAAGCCTGTTCAAATAGTCTTTCAAGCATTTCATCCATAAAAAGTAGAGGAAAATGGTCTTTTCTTGTTGCTTGATTAAGTTTTCTATAATCAATACATATTCTCCAACTTGTGACAGTTTGTGTTGGGATTAATTTATTTTTATCATTCAGAATTACTGTCATTCCTTTATTTTTTAGAACAACTTGAACAAGACTTACTCATGCATTATAAAAAATAGGATAAATGATACCTGCTTTCAGTAATTTTAAAACCTCCTTTTTGGTTACCTCTTTATGGTTGGATTAAGGCATCTTTAAGGTTGAGCTATAGGCTTAAAATCATCTTCTAATAAAATCTTATGCATGCAGTATGATGGACTTATACCTTTCAAATATTCAAGTGTCCATCCAATTGCTTCTTGATTTCTCTTCAGCACTTCTACCAGTTTTTCTTCTTCTGTTTTAGTTGACAAATTACTAATGATAACTGGTTTATGATTAGCTTCCTTCAAAAAGATGTATTTTAGGTTGGAAGGTAGAACTTTCAATTCTGGTCGCTAGATTTCTTTAGTTTTTCTTGATTCAAGAGAAGTTTCTTTCCCTCATTCAAGTTCTTCTAAACACCTATCTATCTGCTTCTCCTCTTCCTCATTCAAACATTCAACAGTCAATTAATAACTTATTTAGAGAGTCAGAAATAGACATACCTTTGGATATGGAGAAGCAAACTTCATCAAGGACATCCACTTTAAAACAATCTTGTTTTGAGTTAGGATGTTTCATAGCTTTGAAAACATCAAAATTTACCTCTTCATCATCCACTCTAACTGCGGGCTTACCATTGTCTACATCAATCAATACTCTAGCAGTCTTCATGAATTGTCTTCCAAGAATCAAGTGGCCTTTAGTATCCTCCTCCATGTCTAAAACCACAAAATCTACGGGGAAGTAGAACTTGTCAACTTTCATAAGTACATCTTCCATAATTCCATAGGGTCTCTTGATTGATCTATCAGCCAATTGTAGAGTCATTTTTGTTCTTTGAGGATCTAGATCACCAATGCGCTTCATCATACTTAGGGGCATTAAATTGATGCTTGCCCCCAAATCTAATAAAGCCTTCCCAATATTTACACCTCCAATTGAGACGGGAATGATGAAACTTCTGGGGTCTTTCGACTTTTCTAGCATTGTTGTATTGCAAAATAGCACTGCAGCCTGCTTCAAGTTCAACTATCTCTTCATTGAACCTCATTTTCTTAGTGAGCAGTTCTTTCAAAAACTTGGCATATGTTGGCATTTGTTCCAATGCCTCAGAAAATGGAATGTCTATGTGTAACTGCTTAAAAATTTCAAAGAATCTTTTATACTTTCTTTCCTTATCCTTTCTTGATGGTGCATGAGGATAAGGCAGATCCTTGACAGGAGGAGTTTGACCCAAATACTAATTTTTTTATTTTTTTGATTTTTTGTTTTTATCATCTTTTTCTTTTATTTCGTTGTTCTTTTTTTCTTCACTTTCTTCTTTTTCACTCTCTTTCTCTTTCTTTTCTTCTTCTTCTTTGTTTTTTTTTTCCTCTTCTTTTTCACTTTACTTTTCACTTTCTTTACAATCATTTCCTACAACTTTACCACTTCTTGTGAAAATAGCCTTACATTGTTCTCTTAGGTTTTGAGTGTTTGTAGAAAAAACATAACTTTTTATGTCGGCTACTTCCTTTGCTAGCTATCCCAATTTCACATCTGACGCTTTATGTGCAGCTTCATTAGTTTGCATGTATTGCAGCAATTGTTGGATAGATTCCTCTATCCTTGTCAGCCTTGATGCCCGATCAAATTGTGGTTATTTTTGAATTGATTGTTAGGAGGTCTATTGGAAGGTCTGGCATCTTGTTTCCAGCCAAAGTTCTGATTCTGCCATCCCTGTGGGTAATTGTTAGGAAAAAGATTACCAAAATTAAAAGGTAAATTACCTACAGGTATCCTTTGGTGGTGTAACATCCCGATTTAAAAATTAATTACCAAGTGAAATTAAGCTATTAAAATAATAATTACAAAATGGAAAATTACTTGTTAATTATAATTAACTTAATTAATTTAACTTAAGAAAATAATGGCTGATTAATTGTGATTAATTGTTAATAGCTGGCTGCTTGTGATTGGCGTGTGGCATGAGTGGACTGCTGATTCACGCTTTCCCATCCCACTCTTCTTTTCTTCGTGCATGCATATATATGATACTAAGCCACTGTTGTTATTCATTTCCCTTCAGACTTCCTCTTCCACTACTTCTCTTCTCTTCGTTCTCTCTTCTCTTCTTCTTTTTCTTCTTCGCTCTTCTTCTTCTCCCTGTTCTCTGTTCTCTGTTTTTGGAAACCCACGACGACGCTACTGCAGAAGATTCAGAGTTTCCTTCTGTTGGTGAAGGATGATCATCGAAGCGGAGGAAGAACAGCTCCCTGTTCCCAAGCCGATTACAGAGTACGACTGTGTTCGAGGAAGACTGAACGTGCGAGAGTGGTGAACGAAACAAACAAGGCAGCGGACCAACGCCAAAATAGAGGAACTTCGTGGAGTCTCCTTAGTTGGTAGGGGGTATCTTATATCTTAAATGCATGGGTTATGGACGGGTTCCAGGTGTTAATGGTTTGCTGATTCTGTGTCTGATTCTGTGTTTTATTTGTATGAAGAGTATGTGATACCCGGATGCATGATGATTAGGAATCGAGTGTTGCATGTTTAGTTTCGTCCATGAAATGCATGTTGATAGCCTCAAGAATATTGAATGGTTGCATGAAACGAATGTGTTGAAGTGTTGTTGATGATTACCGTGTGACTTATGTGGCATGCTGGTTATTATGAGTTTGAAATGCTGACTGCATGTTAGAAAATATGGACTTAGTGAGTCTGATGATGTGTTACACTGATTGCATGTGATGCATGTATTGTTGAATAAAAGTTGTGTATGAAACTTGTGTTGTGTGATGAATCCGCGTGTGGCACATGGGATGCGTTAATGTTGAGAGCATGTAGTGTGGGACACTACCATCGGTTATTAAAGCGTGAGACGCTGTGAAATCCTTTTGAGTGAGACTCAAGGTAGCCTTTGAGTGAGACTTAGGCTGCCCGTAAACACCGCCGTTGGCGCTGAGAGCGTTGGTGTCACCTATGTGGGCAAAGGGTTTGGTACCAGTAAAACGGCTAAGCAGCTGGGAGCTGAATAGAAGGTTGGGAGCCTACGTTGCAACGAATGAAAACCAATTACACACGAATGCGGAATCGAGTGAATTAATCTGTGTATATGTACAGTTGATGTGTATGAAATCTGATTGCATGAGTATATGTTAATGTTATTGAGATGGTGTGTGCATATGGCCGAGTGATAATTGATGGATTCTGATCGGTAGATGTCTTATGCGTGTCCTGATTAATTGGTATTGTTATGTTATTGATTGTTGCTATGTATGAACATATATATTGTTGCACTAATGAGGAATAATCTGAGTCAGTATCTATCATTTAATATCTAAGATACTCACCCCCTACTGTGGCTATATTTTACAGTTAATGTCTCTCGGAATGATGAATGAAGGAGGAGATGAATGCCGAGTGAAGTGCTTGTGCACTATAGAATATCTGTGTATATGTATATACTGTGTATAAGGTTTTGTTAAGCCTTGGCCGGCTCGTATTTTGATCTTAGTCTCTTTATATCAGAATTTGAACTCTCTCGGTTGAGAGTATGACAATGTGCCTGTAAATATTTATATATATTCCTATATATGTCATATTGTATGTTTATTCTATGCTGTGTGTGAAGGTCCGAGTGATATATATACGTACTTTTCCGAGCGTGTGAGGTTGGTATGACTATAAGTAAAAATGGAGCTAAGTTATTGTTGTAGGAAGCAAGATAGTGACCTTATCCCGAGTGAGAATTGATCTGAGCACCCTCAGAGTGATAAACCGTTACGATTTCCTCAAGTGGTATATATTCATGCTTTCCGAGTGAGTGTAATCTGACAGAAGAGTGATCTATAAGGTTCTAAGGGAAACCCATTGTAGTAAACTTATTGGAAGTTAGAAGATTCTTAGGTGAGACCTGACTTAGTAAGATAACTTGAGTGAGAAAGGTTTTATATGTCGAGTGAAAAGCGAGTGAAATACTCCGAGTGGTAAAAGACCGTGAAAGATATTCCGAGTGAAAGTACTCTTAGATTCCGAGTGGAATGACCGTGGGAATCGTTTCCCGAGTGGTCAACGTTTGTGTCCTGAAAGAATGATGTTGAGTAGTGTGATGTAAACTTCTGAATGAAGCTTGTATATGTAAGGGTCAATCCGAATGAATCGAGAGTAAAGGCTTTTCTGAGTGAACCAGACTCTGAAACCGAGTGAGGGAATAACGAGTAGAGTTGCTCACCTCAGCGACTAAGTGTTCGCTCCAGCGAGTGTGAGCGAAGGGAAGGCTCAGCGACTAAGTGTTCGCTCCAGCGAGTGTGAGAGAAGGGAAGGCCTTTGATTGGTTCCGCTTAAGCTATGCATACTTCGCCCAAGCGTGTTGAGTCGTCTCGCTCAAGCGATATTGAATCTCGCCTGAGCGAGTAGGCGCTGTTGGGTTTGCTCATGTCCTGCATCTTTCGCTGTTGCCTTATGGATGGTTTGCATCCCTTTCCCTTTCTTTCTTGTCCTGATTCTACTCTCCTTAACTCTCAACTGCTCATCTTGCCCTTGAATTCCCTTTGATTTTTGGAAAAATTTTCCTGGTCTCGGTTTATTCTCAAATTGAACTAAGGATGTTTCATTTTGGTATCAGAGCTTTTGCTCTGTTCTGCCTTACGTTGGTTTTAGAATCCTAGGTGTTATAGGTGGAGCACAAAATTGGCTTGCTCTTGTTTATTTCCATCAGGTGCACAGTAACCACATGGTTGTTCACCCATGCAATGCACACATTATTTCAATTGAGAGGGGGTGGTGATGATATTTGAGCAATTTGTAATTTCTCCAGTTGTTTGCTCATTGCTTCTATTTGTTGTGTCAACAATTTTTGTTGAGCTAAAATTGCATCATTTACCCTTAATTCAAGCATACATGGCTTCCTTATAACGTTACTTCTTTCATGCTTTGCTTGTCGGTCACTTGTGGACATGGATTCCATTATGGCAATTGCTTCTTCAATAATTTTGTTCATTAATTAACCACCTGCACATGCATCTAACATCATTCTGAATTGAGGTAATAAACCATGATAAACGATTTTTACCTTTCTAGCATCATCCAAGTTATGGTTTGCACATTTTCTAAGAAGTGCTTTGAATCGTTCCCATGCTTCACCAAGTGATTCATCGTGATTTTGTGAAAAAGAATGAATGGCAATCATGGCTTCAAAATATTTAGAGGGAGAATAAAATCTTTCTAAAAAGTTTCTCTCAATATTGGACCAGTTTGTAAAACTACCAGGTGGACAAGATTTAAACCATTCTTTTGCTTGCCCAACCAAAGAAAAAGGAAATAATCTCATGTAAATAGATTCTTCTTGATTGGGTTTAAAACCAATTGTGCCACATAATTCATAAAAAATAGTTAAGTGTTCATACGGTTCTTCATGATTTAGGCCAATAAATTGATTGTTTTAAATTATATTTAGTGTGGTAGGTTTAATTTCCACCGCAACGACGGGTCCTTGGAACATCCCTGATACACAGGGTGGTCCATTGATAGTAACAAACTGTCCCAATGTTCTTTTTTATTCAGCCATATTAGAATTTTCAGAATTTTGAAAAGAAGATAAAATTGAGGAAGTAGAAGTTTGTTTTTCAGATTGTAAAGTTTTGACTCTTTTTACAAACTTTTTGATCTCAGGATCAAAGAACAGTCTTCCTGCAGAAGATCGAGTTTGCATAAACAAAATATGTAAAAAAAGTTAGTGTAATGAAAATAATTGAAGAAAAAGTAAATAAATGAAAGTATAAGTAAAAAGTAAAATTGAAAATTTACCTAAGGTAAAAGTAAGAAATTTTTTTACCATGGTAATTAAAAATTTACTGTTTTACTGAATCAATTCAATCCCCGACGACGGCATCATAAAACTTGTTAGACCAGAAAATATGTTAGGCTTCTTTATTGGCAAGCGCACCAATTTATCATTGTAATTTTCGAAATAGATATCGTTCCCACAAGGATTGAATGTTTTCAGTATGAAACAGTAATTCTTATTTACTATGGTAAATGTATCAAAACTTGTTAACAAAAGAATGATTTATACATAATTTGTACAATATTCATAAATTTAGAGATTGATTTATACATTGGGTAAAAGATTGTAAATTCTAAATTTACTAGAAATAACTTTGAGTAGTACTTCAAAACAAATCCAATACTTGAGATTGAAAACACAGATTAACAAACTAAGTTAGAATTAGGATCCCCACACTAAAACATAATGAAATAATCATAAACATGCATATTTAATAATCAAGTTCATATTATTGCAGCTTAAAATCATTATACCTGATCCCTCGTGATATAAATTCTAAATAGTTACCGTAAAGTCTGATCCCTGAGATGTTTTCTCAGTAAAAACTTGCTTTTAAGTCTTGGCCTTAACACAAAAGTAATTACCAACTCTATCCCTAGTAATTAGTATATTAAGGGTACTTCAACTTTTACTTTCGTTAAAGTGGTTTAACACGCATGAAAATCATTCTCCCGTTTGAAGTTCATACTAATAAAAGATTGAAATACTAACATGGTACTTGAATCATAAACGTGCAGAGGTCATAATTACAACATCATATTCATAGATATGTTCACCAATTCCAACATAAACAGATTAGTTACACATGGTGAAAGTAAAAACACAACTTACAGTTGATGACATCACAAGCACTTGATCACACTTCACAATACGAAAAGAGCACATTACAACACAACACTCTCAAGTATATAGAAACTATTCTAGCATACTCACTCAGAAAAGACACTCTGAATTCGAGTAAATTAAAAGAAGAATAAAGAAGGGATGATGAAGATGGGTGAAGAATGACCCTATTTATAGGGATGAGCAAAGGTCCTGACGCTACGCATAAGGCTGGCGCTACGCGTCAGGTCTCTAACTTATCCTCTATTTATTTTCATAATTCAGGCCATGATTAGTAATTTTTAATTACTAATAATTTGCAGATATGTTCTTCATTTGTCCCCCATTGCATTTTGGTAGCTGCTGGAAGTGGATTGGCCATTATTTGGCCACTTGGTTGAGTGCAAATCCACTTAGAAATGGAGCCCATGTGGCTTCTAACGCTACGCGTGGGGTTGATGCTACGCATCAGCTCTTCAACTTTGTATAATTTTTTACTTCAATTCTTCCTTTTTTTACTACAAAAATACAGAAAATGGGTCATAGCAGCTGAGTTTTAATAATTCCATTTATTTCAAATAAAACCTAAATTTATTAACATCTAAACCAAATTTTTATTGTTTTTAACACACTTTTTATTAAGAAAATAACAGTAAATTTAAGGACTAACATGCATTAAAAGAGGTTAAACTTCATTTTATGCATAACTTACGCATATGTTAGAATTTTGGTGAATGGACGACGCCAACAATTCCATAATGGGGAAAACATATGGCTCGTGAAGTTTCGTGGTAATCGAACCTAAAACAGGCCATTTGGGTAGGTTAGAAGTTGGTCGATTGGCCTAAAATATGTAACAGCATCGGTGCTGTTACTGTCATGCTGACGCTGAGCGTCAGCCTAGCGCATAGCGTCAGAGCTATGTTTTGGGTGTCACGTGTAGCGTGGGGCTGGCACGTAGCGCCAGACCCCCTATTTTAGCTTTTAGTTCCTTTCCAAACTTAAGTGGGTTTTTGAGTTTAAAGGGTTATATAATTACTGTTTTGGGACTTTTTAGTAAAAATAAATATTTTCTTAAATTAGGTCTTAATTAAATTATTTAATTATGGAAAATTTATTGTGAATTTTAATTAAACGAATAAAATAATTGTAAATTGACCTAGGACGTCATAGGTGGTATCAGACCGGTTCTTTTCAGGACCGAATAGGTGGGTAGATGTAGTGAATTATGTGAGTGCCTTATGGGACTATTCTTACATTTGATTATGTCTTGCTTATAGTCGTTTGTGTTGTTGGCAGGTTAACTTAGCATCATTCCCTTGGCACTTCGGTAGCATCTTGTTATATATAAATATATGTAAGGTAATTGTTTTACTCCTTGATTAATTATTGGTTATTAATGGTGATGTGTTTGGATATTATAGAACTTGATTATGGCAGAAGGATCTAGTTCAGGCAGGGGTAATGACTTCTGATAAGTGTGCATTGTGTATTGTTTTTGGTTGTTTTTAAGTCTTGTTTTTAGGGTTTTTGCATATTGTTTCATGCTTGATTCCCTTGATTTTCATTCTTTTCCACAATATTACTTTGTTGTTCCTATTTTACAGGATCAATGATATTCTAGGTCTCTTTGGAGGAAAAATGGAAAGGTGGATGAAAAAAGAGGCCTTTGAGGCCTTTAGGAGTGCATTTTGGCAACGGTGGAGGAAACCACTACCAGTGGTGGCAAACCACTGGCTGTGGTTAGCACTGGAAAAGAGAAAAAACCAACTCAGAAGCCACCATTAGCTGTGGTGGGCACTGTGGTACATTATGGAGCATTGTGGAGCAAAGAACAGGAAGTTAGAAGCCACTACTAGCCGTGGTTATCCACCACTGGCCGTGGTTGGCTCTGTCTGTTACCCAAAGTCAAAATTTCATTTAAATGGGATCAGGACTCAAACCACTGGCCGTGGTTGTCCCCTATGAGGCCCAAATCTTTCAATTGTTTAGGGTTTTTAATAGGCACTCTAGGGGATTTTGGGGGGGCTACTTCTTAGATAGATTTGGACACAGCTTTTGGGAGATTTTAAAGAACCATTTGGGAAGCTTTCATTGGGAATCAAGAGTCAAGACCATTGATAAATGCCAATCACACATTATATTCTTGTGATTATTTTTACAAGAAAGTAAAGTAAAAAGATGGAAAAACAAAGAATTTATCTTGAAAATAAATATGAATAAATATTTTAAGAAATAGAAGAAAATTGCTTGAACTCATTAAGAAATGCAGGAAAAGCCTTAAAAGTCAAAGAAAGGTCAAGAGAGCAACCACCAAAGACATCACGCTTAAGCGTGCTTTAAGCTTGCTTGAGCGTGATCCTGTTGAAGACTGACCCTGAAGGCCCCTCATGCTTGAGCAAAAGGAAGGAAATTTGAACAAAAAAAGCTCACGCTTAAGCGTGAGATAGGGCGCTTGAGCGTGGAACATGGAAAAGGAAGCCACGCTTGAGAGTGACTGGGCGTGACAAGGCAACATCAGACCTTCTCCTCACGCTTGAGCTTGGACACCTCACACTTGAGCGTGAGCCCGACCACGCTTGAGCGTAACTCTGGGCATGACCAAGCGTGGGTAGCACTAAAATTACACAGAGGCATCAGAGACCTCACGCTTGAGCGTGACCATTAAGCTCAAGCGTGACTCATACAGTATGGAGTTTGTAATTTAATATTGGCCAATGGTGGGATGCCAACTCACCTACTTTGATATGTTTCTGCATGTCTCTAAATGGTTCCTTATGGGCTCTACACAAGTGGGAAAGAAGAGGGAGGCATCAACTCTATAAATCAAGCAAAGAAGAAGCACCAAAGGGGATCATCCATCATCTTCTCCATTCATCCCCTGTATTTCCTGCAAAATCTAACTTCTCCATTATTTTCTGTATTCATATTCTGAAAGTAAAAATGCAAAGCATGAGTAGCTAAATTTTCCCTTATAGGATTGGTGGTAATCCTTTCAAACCCCAAGTAATGTTGCAGTAAGTTTTTATGTATGTTAATGAGATTTAATACTTTCTGTATTTCACTCTGCCATTAATGCCTGAAGATACTTGATCACTATTTTCTTGTTTTTGAGTTTTCTTAAGTATACTGGGAAGTAACTTTTGAGAGTAGATCTGAATGAAATACTCGTTGTGAGTAGCTAACCAGGGATGGCATCTAACGCAATGAACGTCAAAACAATCGATCGGTAATGCTGGAATGATTTCAAAGTGATTGAGGGATCAACGGTTGAAATCATTCTTATGAATTTTGTAGTCGAGGGATCGATACAAATGACTTTGATTGTGACATAGAAATTATTATTTCAATTTACATACATGCAAATTTATTTAGCTTACGAAAGGTGCGATGCGATGAAACCAATCCCAGTTTTCCAAATCTGATTTCTACCAAAACACTTTACTGTCTTTGTTCTCATGCTGATTGTTTCTTTCGTATTTAATCTTTTGCACAACAAAAATCAAAACAAATCTTTTGTCAAAATCAATTCAAGAACTAAGATCTTCAAACCAACACCTCCTCAGTGGAACGACATCTCTACTATACTACAATCATTGTGTTTAAACTTGGCACAAACATTCCATTGAGTTCATATTATACAAACTTGATTCTCTTTCTCTGAATACTTCACTTCACTTTTTTTACAATACCAAGCTTTGGCTAACAAGTTTTGTATGAACCATAAAAATACCTCATCAAGTTTTAGCGCCGCAGCTGGGGAGGTGATTTAAGTTTGAATATTTTAGCATCGAATTGACAAAGACAGTGTAAATAAATTTGTTTTCAATTTTTTTTTATTGTGTGGTAACTTTGCCATTTTGAGTACTTGATTTATGATCTTGAGAGGACAGGGTATAAAAGAACAACTTGCATTTGATCCAAAAATAGACATGTTCCTCAAGAAAATCAAGAAAGCCAAGCAGAGCTTCCACACAGGAGAAACTTCCTCTGATACAATGGATGTCAACAGCAACAATCAAAACCCACCAAGGAGAACACTTGGAGATTACACTCTACAACAAGGACCCAGACACTACTCAAGCATTGTTATACCGAATACAATAAGGGCTATAGAAATGAAACCTGTCTTCCTTAGTTTAATTAGTTCCCAACAATTCCATGGAATGTCCAGTGAAGATCCATACACTCACTTGGCCACATTCTATGAACTAGTAGGAATAATGGGCTTTGAATAGGAAGTAATTGAAGCAGCATATCTAAGATTGTTTCCTTTTTCTCTGGCAGGTAAAGCAAAAGAATGGCTTCAATCCCATCCAAATCAAAGCTTGAATAGTTAGGACACAGTGGAAGAAAAATTCCTACACAGATTCTTTCCACCATCTAGATTCATTAAGGCTAAATCTGACATAACAACATTCAAACAAGGCCAAGATGAACCCTTCTGTGAAGCATGGGAACGTTTCAAATCTCTTCTAAGAAAGTGTCCAAATCATGGCTTGGAAGATATTGCCCAACTTAATATCTTCTATAGTGGACTCAAAGCAGATACCAAAATGATACTTGATGCAGTAGCTGGAGGCACTATGATGATGGTGGATGCAGAACAAGCTACAAGAATCATTGATGCATTATCATCCACGGACTACCAAGCCCAGCATGATAGAACACAAGTCCAAAAGAGGGGAGTACTAGAATTAAATACCACAGATGCCATTCTAGCTCAAAACAAAACTTTGACTCAATAGATTGAAGCTCTCACACAGCAAATGGCAAAACTCCCTCAGCAATTACATGTTGTCAATCCTCTGTAGGCAACCAACAAGCACAAATGAGATGTGATTTCTGTGGAGGTGATCATCAGAATGGACACTGCCAAGGAGAACAATCTGACCAATCCATCCTGTACATGAATAATCAAGGTAAGCAGGGTAATTTCAATAACAATGTTTATCCTAACAACTTTTCACAGGGATAGAGGAACAATCAAAATGGTGGATGGAAGCAAGAGGCAAGCACTTCCAACAGACAACAACCTTATCAACAAGGTCCTTCCTTGACAAAAAGGACATCAAAACTAGAGGACACTCTAGAAAAATTCATGCAAGTCTCAATCACCAATCAGAAAAACACTGATGCTTCAATAAGAAATCTGGAGACTCAAGTGGGGCAATTGGCTCGTCAAATTGCAGAACATCACAATTTGCAATTTAGAGCTAATACCCACCCAAATCCAAAGGAGTAATGCAAAGCAATCACAACAAGAAGTGGAAAGGTCATTGGACAACAAGAAGAAAAGGGTGAAAAGGTGGAAGAAAAGAAGTGTGAAAAAGAAACAAAGAAGGAAGTGAATAAAAAGAATGATGATGTATATATGAAGGAAGATAAAGTTGAAAAAATGAAAAGAAAGAAATAAAAGAAGGGAAGAAGAAGGTAGAAAAACCAGCACCACAGCTGAAGAGTCTGCCATATCCAAAGAATCCCTCAAAAATGGACAAGGAAAGGCAATTTGCCAGATTCATGGAAATCTTCAAAAGGTTACAGATAAACATACCTTTTGTGGAAGCCATGGAGCAAATGGAAACATACGCAAAGTTCATGAAGGAGCTCTTAACAAAGAAAAAAGATTTTCTGAAGAAACAGTGGAACTCGCCGCAGGATGCAGTGCCATTATTCAAAAAGCACTGCCTGAGAAAACAAAGGACCCTGGGAGTTTCACAATTCCAGTAACTATTGGTACTTTGCCAGTAGGAAAAGCACTCTTAGACTTAGAGCTAGCATTAACCTAATGCCTCTCTGAATGGTGAAAAGAATCGGAGATCTTGAGGTGAAACCAACACGAATGACTCTCCAACTTGCTGATCGATCCATGAAGTTTCCATATGGCATAGCAGAGGATGTGCTTGTACGAGTTGACAGATTCGTATTCCCTGTAGATTTTGTCATAATGGACATTGAAGAAGATGCAGAAGTGCCTCTCATTCTGGGCAGGCCCTTCATGAAAACCGCAAAGGTGATTATTGACGTGGATGATGGAAAGCTAAAAGTAAGAGTACAAGATGAGGAAGTAAACTTCAATGTGTTTGATGCAATGAAGTATCCAGGGGAGAAGCAGCAGTGCTTCAAAATTGACATTGAAGAAAAGGCCATCAGAGAATAATCCAATGAATGGCTCAACAAAGATCCACTGGATGAGTTAAACACTAAAGCGATGGGAACAATGGAAGAAGATGGGGAAAACTCGAAGGAGGACAAGCATACCATTCAAAAAGCAATTCATTATAAGAAGTTGTTAGAGAAAGCAAAAGAAGTTGTCCCACCAAAAGTGGAGCTAAAAGCTTTACCTCCATATTTGAAATATGTTTTTCTTGATAATGATAACCAAAAACCTGTTATTGTTAATAGGTAATTAACAGGTATAAAGGAAAGGCAATTGATTCAAGTATTGAAGGAGCACTCAACAGCAATTGGATAGAAATTAGAAGACTTGAAGGGAATAAGTCCAGCCTACTATATGCACCGCATTTACATGGAACAAGAATTCAAACCAATTGCTCAGCCACAGAGACGCTTGAATCCAACCATGAAGGAAGTAGTGAAAGGGGAGGTAATTAAGTTACTTGAAGCTGGTATAATTTATCCAATCTCTGATAGTTCTTGGGTGAGTCCTGTGCAAGTGGTTCCAAAGAAAAGAGGAGTGATTGTCATACAAAATGACAAAAATGAATTGATTCTTGCAAGGACGGTCACTGGATGGAGAATGTGTATTGACTACAGGAAGCTAAACACAGCAACTAGAAAAGATCATTTTCCTCTACCCTTCATGGACCAGATGCTGGAAAGGCTTGCAGAACAGGTATACTATTGCTTTCTTGATGGATACTCAGGTTATAACTAAATAGCCGTTGCACCAGAAGATCAAGAGAAAACGACATTCACATGTCCCTTCGGTGTGTTTGCATATAGAAAAATGCCTTTTGGATTATGCAATGCCCCTGCAACATTCCAAAGTTGCATGCTATCAATTTTCTCAGATTTGGTGGAAAAATGCATTGAAGTTTTCATGGATGACTTTTTCGTTTTTGGATCATCATTTAATCAATGCTTGGAAAACTTGAGGGTAGTATTGAAAAGATGTGTGGAAACCAATTTAGTTCTAAATTGGGAAAAGTACCACTTCATGGTTACAGAAAGAATTGTGCTGGGACATCAAATTTCCAAAAGAGGCATTGAAGTGGACAAAGCCAAAGTGGAAGTAATTGAGAAATTACCACCACCAGGGAACGTGAAGGGAGTTAGAAGCTTCTTGGGCCATGTAGGATTCTATCGAAGATTCATCAAGGACTTCTCAAAAATTGCAAGGCCTTTGAGTAATCTCTTACACAAAGACACTCCTTTTGTTTTTGATGATTCTTGTTTATATGCATTTGAAACTTTAAAACATAGACTAACCTGTGCACCTGTGATAGTTGCTCCTGATTGGGAGATGGAATTTGAACTAATGTGTGATGCTAGTGATTATGCCATTGGGGCTGTATTAGGACAGAGGAAGGCAAAACTTTTCCATGTTATACACTATGCTAGTAAAGTTTTGAACCATGCCCAGATAAATTATGCAATAATAGAAAAAGAGCTGTTAGCAATAGTGTATGGCCTGGAAAAGTTTAGACCTTATCTAATAGGTTCCCAAGTCACCATTTTTACTGATCATACTGCTATTAAATATCAGCTAAATAAACCTGACTCTAAGCCCAGATTACTTAGATAGATCTTGCTAATGCAAGAATTCAATCTAGTGATCAAAGACAAAAAGAGCAGTGAAAATTTTATTGCAGATCATTTATCTCGCCTTGTTAACAAGGAAGTGATACTGCTCCAACCAGAGGTGAAGGAAGAATTTCCTGATGAAAAGCTATTGATGATAAAAGAAAGGCCATGGTTTGTAGACATGGCAAACTTTAAGGCTACTGGAGTGTTGCCTGATGATCTTTCATGGCAACAGAAGAAAAAGTTTTTGAAGGATGCAAAACAATTTATATGGGATGATCCTTACCTGTTTAAACTTGGATCAGACCATATTTTGAGGAGATGTGTGTCCCAAGAAGAAGCTAACAGCATCTTATGGCATTGCCATAGCTCACCATATGGAGGACACTTTAATGGGGAAAGGACAGCAACTAAAATCCTCCAATTAGGTTTTTATTGGCCTTCATTGTTCAAAGATGCTAATATTTTTGTGCAGCATTGTGATGCATGCCAGAAGATAGGGAGCATATCAAGAAGACATGAGATGTCATTAACTACCATCCTGGAAATAGAAGTCTTTGATTGCTGGGGCATAGATTTTGTTGGGCCACTACCAACTTCATTTTCAAATAAGTACATTATTGTAGCGGTGGACTATGTATCAAAGTGGGTAGAAGCCATGGCATGTATTAAAGCTGATGCCAAGACCGTTATCAAATTTTTGAAGAAACACATTTTCAGCAGGTTTGGCACTCCAAGAGTACTGATAAGTTCTTATTTCTGCAACACTCAACTCCAACGATGCCTAGAACATTATGGAGTCAAGCACAAAGTAACCTCCCCTTACCATCCTCAAGCCAATGGGCAAGTAGAAGTATCCAATAGAGAAATTAAGAGGATACTGGAGAAGACAATTAGCCAAAATAGAAAGGATTGGTTGTTGAAGTTGGATGATGCTTTATGGGCCTATAGAACAGCCTACAAGGCACCAACTGGATTTTCACCCTACTAGTTGGTATATGGAAAAAATTGCCATCTTCCAGTAGAAATTGAACACAAAGCATTCTGGGCAATGAAAGTCCTCAATTATGACCCAAGGGCATCAGCTGAAGAAAGGAAAATTTAGATGCATAAGTTAAAGGAATGGAGGAAGGATGCTTATGAATCATCAAGGATTTATAAGGAAAAAATAAAGGCTTATCATGATAGGCACATTGTGAAAAAGAGTTTTCACCAGGGGCAATCTGTGCTCCTTTTCAATTCAAGGATAAAATTATTCCCAGAAAAACTAAAATCCAAATGGTCAAGACCATTCATTGTGAAGGAAGTGAAATCTTATGGGGCTGTTGAATTACAAGACCCTAAGTCTGAAAGAACCTGGGTTATAAATGGTCAAAGACTGAATCCTTATTTAGGAGGAGAGGTGGAGAAGGTTGCCACCATTATTCAGCTGAAGGTTCCATGATCGAACTCAGGCATCGAGCTAAAGACGATAAACAAGCGCTCATTGGGAGGCAACCCAATCTTTAATGCTTTCTTTTCATGTTGATTTTACTTTAAATGTTATTGAAGTTCTTATTTATTTTGTTGGTCACTCATCAAGCAACTCCAAATGTAAAAATCAAGTTTCAATCAATGGCAAACATGAAGGGAGCTTAAGCTTGAGTAACCACGCTCAAGCTTGACCTATTCAAGGATCAAGCATGAAAAGATACACTTAAGCGAGGAAAGACAGTTAGGAGAGAAAAGAATCAGGGGATCACCACGCTCAAGCGTGAAGACTCTCGCTCAAGCGAGATAAGGTAAGGCACTCAGAATCATGTTTCACGCTCAAGTGCTGGAACGATGCTTAAAGCGTGGCAAAGCTACCAGTGGAAATGTCAAACTTTCAAACCCGATCACGCTTAAGTGAGGCACTTCGCGCTTAAGCGAGATAGACTTTTTCAAAATTTTCAAGGGCCACACTCAAAGCGGATGTACCTGCGCTCAAGCGAGAAGCATCAAGGACATCAGGTATTGATCACGCTCAAGCGTGATAACCCACGCTCAAGCGTGGGCATTCTGTTTGAAGTCACGCTCAAGCAGGATATCCCCAGCTTAAGCGTGAATAATTTAAAAGTATCAGGGGTCCTTCCACAAGTAACCACGCTCAAGCGTGACAGCTACACGCTTAAGCGAGACACAATTAATTTGATTCGCTTAAGTGAGGGAGTTTAACTTGCATCAGGTCTAAAATCTTTCATGCACGCTTGAGTAAGTGTAAAGAGTGCTTAAGCGCCTGTTCTACAACATTGCTGGACGATCACGCTTAAGCGTGATATACCCACGCTTAAGTGAGAAATTTGAAAACTGCCCCTGATGCTAATAAAGGGAACATTTTGCAACTCCCCATTTCTGTAACCGCCCCTCAGTTTAATTCCCACAACCCATTTACTCTTCCTCTTCAGTTTTCATTGAGGCAACTGACAAGTTACCACTTTTGCATGTGTCATTTCAAAAAGCTTTTTCATCTTCTTGAATTACCCATTTCTGCTAAAGAAAGGTAAGTCTCCTTATCTTTCTTCTCTTCTAATTATTCTTTTGATTATCCCATAATGAAGTGTTGTGAAATGAAAAATATGGTTTCATTGAAATTTAATTATGGCAAACAAGTTCCTTATCTTGCATGCTTCTGTGAACCAAAGGTATAATGTACTTGGTAGTGCTAAATCAAATTTAGATTGATCAATGGTTTGAAATCATGGTGAAAACTTTCCTTGTTTTTAAGGATGCATGCAAACTGTCTGATAAAAGTACAAAATGCTATGTTGCGTTGTTAATAGGCATACTTGTTTGTAGTGTTCAAACTATACTCTTCCTCTTGATATGTGATTATAGATGGCCAGGACCAACCAAGTTGCACCAAGTTCTCCTGCAACCACTTCCCCACCAAGGTCTTCAAGAAGAAATAAAGGGAAACGACCCCGTATGGAAGAGCCAACTTCTGGACAAAAATTCAGGGACAAATAGCGAAGAAAGAGATATGAAGATATTCAGAACTGGACATTTATCCTTGAGCGAAAAGTGGATTTAGGACTAGGGGAATGTGATGCCTTTTTATACATTATCAAAAGAAGGAACTGTAACATCCCGATTCTTAATTTAATTATCGATTGAGATTAAGCTATTAATTAAGGGTTAAATTGTAGAATTAGGATTAATGGTTAATTAGAGTAATTGCTGTTTGGTTAGAAATAATTGAATAAATAATGTTAATGCCAGGTGAAAGGACGCATGCACCCCTGGAGGTATAAAAGAACTTCAACTCTCTCTTTCCCTTATTAGTCATGCTGGACAGCTCTCCTTAATGCATACATTTGGTCTCTTTCTTTTACTGTTTCTCTTCTTTTTCACCCTCATTCGCATCACCCGCGTGGAAAGAACAGGGAAAGAGTTGAAGAGCTTTTCTGGGTGGAACAGCGACGTGGCCCTGTTTCCACTCCCCGTTCTCTTCATCCCCTCTGTCTTCTTCTTCTTCTTCTTCTTCTTCTTTTCCTTCCGCTTGAAGCTGTTAGTGTCCCAGTTGGAAGTTGTGCTGGGAAGTGCCTTGGAGTCGTGGGGAAGACCAACCCGTTGGAAGAAAGAGCAACTCTGGCCCAGGATCAACGCTAAGCTCGAAGGCTGTTGGAGGAGGTGTAACAGAAGGGCGATCAGTCAGCATTACAACTCGAGGAGTCCCTGAACCCCGACAGCAGGTAGGGGGCGCTTTGCATGTCAAGTGTACGGTTTATGGACAAATTCCGGGTGCTTGCTTTAATGTGATGTGTTATGTGTGAGATGTGTAGTTCGATGTGTTGTGATTGGGTAATTGTGCATGCAACTCCCGGGTTGGTGATGTTGTGAACTGCTTTGTGGTGTGATTCCATCTATTAGTGCATGTTAATGTTTCTGAGCATGTTGACCGAATGCATGTAACTATGAGTTAAAAAGGGTGGTGATTTGTTGGGTTCTGTATGCAGTTATATTGAATGTATTTGAATGAGAATGCCATAATGATTTCCAAATGCTCGAGATGTGAGTTGATGCTTGATTCCATTTAGAATACTGTGTGGTATTGCATGAGGTTGCACATACGAGGTGGCTTCCAGTCCTGGCTAGTTCCATGAGGGCCCGTGGTAGCCGTAGGAGCTAGAAAAGAGTCTCGAGACGCCAATGGGAGGCCGGTACCACGCGGGAAGGGCTAATGGACGAGGGGCCAGGAAGGAATCTGTAACTGAAATCATGCTTTAAGTTGGATCCGCATGCATGTGTGTATGAGCATGGTTATCGAGACCAACATGATTGGCATGGATTGATTGATTTGAATGAATGGCGACTAGATGATGTCATATGAGTGAATTCCAACTGAATGAATATGTATGTATTGATGCTGTTGCCAAGTGCCATATGATGTGTGATTGAGAAGGTATGTTATTGTGTGATTTCCGATTGGATGATGTTGTGTGACTTTTATATTAATTGGCAGTAGATATATATTTATGGATTGAGCCATGTAAATTATATAATTAAGGTTTGAGGTAAAATCCGAGTCAATAGCTATTGCTTCATATGTAAAACCCTACACCATTTTTCAGTGTATGCAGGTCGGACTCGGAATGGTGTGAAGACCTCAAGTCCGAGTGACGTGCACTCCGACTGTTGAGTGCTTGTATCGCATTTATTACGTTTAAGTCAGTTATAGCCTTGGCCGGCTCATAATAACAGTGTTGTATAATGAATATAAATTTATATATATAAGTAATCTGAACTATTATGACCCGAGTGCATGTTTATATACGTATATGGTTTATGATGATAACCTGTGCTTGTATCGGATACCAGGTGCTGACGAATGAATGATGGAAGGTAATGAGTATTTCGAGTGCATGATCATGTAGGTACATATATGTTGTATACTGGTGACTTGGGTTTGAGTAGACGGAGAGAATGGTGGATAGAATATCGCTAAGTTAATGATTCTCCTAGTAAACTTAGTTGTGGGAGCCATCTCTGAGTGAGACTATAAATGGCTGGGCCTTCCTTTCTGAGCGGTGATGCTTAATTGGATTCTGAGTAAGATACTTTAGATGAACTTATATTGTGTAAAAGCTGATGGGCGAATCTCCCGAGTAATATTAAGAATGATCGTTGCCGAGTGAAATTATAAGGAAACCCCGAGTGGGGAATTATTTTGTATAGGCCCGAGTGGAATCCGAGTGAACTTCTCCGAGGGAAGAGTTATTACGATGGATTAGATTGGACATATTTTAAGTGTTTTATATATAATCCGAGTGAAGTTATATATGTATTCCGAGTGGAAGACCGAATAGGTGTTGGTCGGTCTTGGAGTTAGTTTACTGAGTGATAGGTGTGTGGCATATTGTGATTGAATGTGGTTGGAATACACTGAGTGGTGTTTGGTTGGGTGGTAAGCCGAGTGAGGGAAATTATTAGACTCCGAGTGGAGTAACTTCATAGATTCTGAGTGGAATTATTAATATTTTCCGAGTGGGCCATTACGTGGCCTTTGTGGACAAAATTGAGAGACTAAGTTACGAACTTCCGAGGGAGGCAAGTATTGGGGCTATTCCCGAGTGAATGGAACCCCTGAATATCGAGTGAAACCCTTTACCGAGTGATGGGAATGCCGAGTCTGGCTTCATGCTTCACCGAGTGAGTTCTCGCTCCAACGAGTATGTCCTCAATGGAAGGCTTTGGGCCGGCTTGGTGGGGAAGTAATTTCTCGAGTGGTTTATACTTGTAACCTATATGAATGAAATGAGGAGCTGTGTAGATTCCTGAGTGAGGTTCGAACGTGATGATTTACTGGGGGAAACTATGTCCTAAATCCGAGTGAAAGATTACCTTGTACCTGTGTCCGCCCCAGCGAATGAGACATTCGCTCCAACGAGCGTGAGCGCATGGGAAGGTTGTTGGTTGATTTCGCTTAAGCGATGGGGAGTACGCCCGAGCGAGTTGGGCTGCTCGCTCAAGCGTGCTGTATCTCCCTTGAGCGAGTGCACGCTATTTTGGGGTCTCGCTCAGGCGCTGTTTTATTCTTCCACTGTGAATGTTTTTCCTTGTTCTAATCGGTTTTCCGAGCTTCTGGTCAGCTCTTTGCCTTCCTTTATTATTGTCTAATTCTACCCGGTTGCTGGGTTGGCTTTTTGGGAAAAATTTTCCCTATTCTAGATCTCATTTAATTATTAAAATGAGGGTGTTACAGGAACTGGCTCAAAATTTGTTACCCAAGGGAAAGATATGACCCAGAGATTGTAAGAGAGTTTTATGTCAATGCATGGCCAAAGGGAGGGGATGAAGAACGAAGGACATTTGTAAGAGGCCATTGGCTCTCCTATGGCAGAGATGAAATAAACTTTTACCTGGGCAACCTCATGGACTTAGGAGAAGAGGAGACATGTGATTATACAAGTATGCGACTACAGAATCAAGAGATCCCTGCACAAGATATAGAGGCAGCCATATGTATTCTAGGGCGACACTTTCAAACTGGCCAAGGGGACCAGCCACTGTGTATCCTGAGAAAGGATATGACTACCTCCTCTCAAGTTCGGACCTCTTTCTTACTTGCTAATGTGGCCCCAAATGCTCATGTGTCTGACTTGATTTATGCTAGATGTTATTTGTTATACTGCATTTTACAGGATGACATCTGTAACATCCTGGATTTTTTTAAATAAAATAAATTTATTGGACAATGATAATTGATTGTTTATGGTCAAATAATTATTGGAGATGTTGTTAGACATTAGAGGTGAATTATCGGTAAATTTAGATTTACCGGAACCGGATGAATTAACTGGTGATGTGGGACCCACTTGATTTAATTAGATGTTTGATGGGTCTAAAATGTTTAGAAAATTATTGTGGTTAAGATGGTATATTTAAAATGATTTTTGGTGTCAAGGAAATAATTAATTGGACTCGATGTATGATAATAACTGGGGAAATTACAAACCAATTGGAATAAAAAGAAAACCAAAAATCCCTTTTCTCCTCCCATTATCACCGTGGCCTCTTTCTCCTTATCACTTGGTTGTCTTACTCGTTGGATAATGGGGAATTATTACCTATTGGTAAAAGCAAAATGTGGCATCCTTTTAACCAATGGACAATGTCCAATTTTGGTCTAATTTTTCCCTTCTCTTTCTCATTCTCGGTACACTTTTCTCCTCCACTCTATCTTTATCATTTTCTTCTTCTCCTCCATTCTTCTCTTGCCCAAATCGGGGCCACCCCTCTCCCTTGCCATTCCACTCAAAATTAAATGGTTTCCATGGATTTGTGAGGCTTGAATGGCGCTTATGGAGCTTGGGAGCTTGTGGTGCCATCTCCTTCCTCTTCCTCACCTCATTTTCGTTGGTGGAGCTTAAGCTTGAGGTAAAGATTTCTTACCTCCGCTTTGTTTTACTTATGGTTTTGGGTTGTTGAGTGAAGTTGTAAATGTTAGAAACCTTGCATGTGGGTGGAAATGGAAACCCTAGGCTTGAATGTTTAGAAAGGGAACCCTAAGTATTAATAATTTGAGGATTTTGACCCACTTGATGATTTTGATGATTTTGGTACCTTGGAATGATGTTATACATAGAAATGAATATTTGAAGGATAGGAGTTGAATATTGATGTGATAAAATGGTGAACTAAGTCATGAGTTGCTGATCCGGTCCCAACACCGGCCCCCAAGAGCATGGATTTAATGCTTTGCCAGATCAGCATTTTGAACAAGAGAAGTACGCTTCAAATACGTTATAATTGTTTCTATACGGAGTACATACAGCCAGGGCAAGTAACTCCGCCAAGGCATGTTACGCCGCCAAGGTGTTTTACTCCGCCAAGGTGTTTTACTCCGCCAAGGTGTTTTACTCCGCCAAGGCATGTTACTCCGCCAAGGCATGTTACTCCGCCAAGGTTTGTTACTCCGCCAAGGCTGATTACCTCGCCAAGGAGGAAAATATTGAATACCTTATGCATGAAATATCCCTAATGCATATTACTCCGCCAAGCCATAGGCTCAACACAGGCGGAATATTGAACTTCCTATACTGCGTAGCGAGCCCATACTTGTAACCCCGGCACGAGATTGACTCTGTCTTGAGAGGTTGAAAATGGGAATCACGCTGTCACGCATTAAAGGGAAAAACAAATAAAATAATAAAGCATTCACGCTTCCCAAGTAAGTGGAAATACCTACTACAATGACAGTGCTTGCAAACAGCGCAGGGACCCACTACCTTTCCAGCATAATGCCTGAAATCAAGGAACGGGTCCCACCAATAATGGAGCACCAGTAACAGGTATATAAACCTCAGCAAAAAGGTATAGGGGGGATCCCCCATTCTAAACCTTACACTCTCTTACTTGCATAATTCTCTCAAGATTTGCTTTCTAAGTCTATGAGTATTCTGAAATACTGACTTGAGCGTCGGAGGATAATTGCAGGTACCACCCGCAATTGTGTCAAGGCAAGGAAGGCTCCTTCAGGCGGACTGTGACACCGCCCCAGAATACATTACACTCCGCCTCAATATACAAAGACACCCTGTATTTGTATTTGTATATATACTGCTTTGTATCGGATTGACACTTTATGTACATTTTGAATTGTTCAACGAACATACTTCTACACCCCCTGTAAAGAACAGTTCATTGGCATGCCCGGTGGGACCTATAAATTTGGTATTCCACAATCTTTGATCAATCTCCATTATATTCATCATTAATGGAAAGACCAGGACCAGAGGTGCAGACTGAGGATTCTCCTCCATGCAATCCTAGACGTCTCAACTTTGATAACGATGCTCAAAAAAAGGCAACACATGCTGACTCTCCAGATCCGAGAGATGACATGATCAGGATGCTGAGAGAAGAAATTGCTGAGCTTCGTCGTGAAAAGGCAAATCACACTCACGAGAAAGCAGGTCCTGCAAAACAGCCGCATCATGAGGCGCATGCATAGGAGGAATCAAGTACTCCTAGCTACTCTCGCATCCCTACTTACATGGAAGAACAACGAAGCCTTCCACTGGCAAATGCTCAACATCAAGAGGGAAGGAGAGCAGGCTCAATTGCATCTCCCTTGGGGTACAAAATGAGTATCCCATTTTCCAAAAGGCTCATGAATGCACATGTCCCCAGACATTTGCAGACCATGCAACCTGTTTCCATAGGAAAATACACTGGGGAAACAGATCCTTCTAAGCATCTAGATGCTTACATCTATGAGGCTATGTTCCTAGGTGCAGAAGAAGATGTCATGTGCAGAATGTTCCCCAGGACCCTTACAGGTGAAGCTCTTAGTTGGTTCAAGAGCTTACCTTCAGGCTCCATTGATTCATGGGAGGATCTGGCCATAGCTTTTGGCAGCAACTTCGTGATCTCTAGGGATGCACCTAGAACCTCTCATACCTTGGCTCAGATCAAGCAAGGTGACAAAGAATCTCTGAAGGATTTCCTTAAGAGATTCTATAAGGAGGCAGCCATGGTCCCTGATCTGACAGAAGCAATACAGTTGCATATCCTCATCGAGGCTATGCAGCCAAAGTCACCTTTTGCTCTGTCGTTGGCAAAGGGACCTCCATCTACGATGGAGGAATTTCGCAGGAAGGCGTCCAAGTATGTGGGCATTGAGATGCATCTGGAAGCCACTGCATCTCGCAGTAAACCACCCACAGCAACTCCACATCATGAAAAAGACAAAGAAAGGTCATCCAAGAATGACAAGTTTCACCAGAAAGACAAAATAGGGAATCAACCCTTCAAACAGCAAGATAGACGTGTGTTCAATTTTGCTCATTATGCACCCCTGAACACGTCATATGAACAAATCTTGCGTGAAATAGGATGGACTACCCTTAACATTTATGGGATTCAACGTCCACCTCCAATCAGACGCGGTGGGAACCCAAAGAAATATTGTGAGTTCCATGAGTCAGTTGGCCATACCACGGAGGAGTGCAAGCAACTCAAAAATACCATTGAGGTACTCATTCGTGAAGGCAAACTGAAACATTATTTGTTCAAGAGTAAATCTCACGATGAACCAGAGAAGTTTGAGAAGAGATCTCGTGATCGTTCTCCTGATCCTGATAACACTCGGGAGCCAAAACGTACGGTGGCAACAGAAAAACAAAAGGGCGTTGTTCTTGAGTCCGCCCAAAGAGAACCAAGTCCAGAACCCAGATCACGGGGTAAAAGGCAGGTTGTAGATATGATTGCTGGGGGCTTCGCCGGAGGCGGACCCTCAAACACCGCCAGGAAAAATCATCATCGTATGATCTTGTCTGTGCAAGTCAAAGGCAAAGAATATCGCCCATTCAGGAACGGAGTCCAGACTCCTCCTATAACCTTCACAGATGATGATTTTGGCCCTACTATTCCTGAGGGAGATGATGCTGTAGTGATTATTGCGGTAATCGCTAATATGGATGTAAAACGCATCCTAATTGATCAGGGAAGTTCCTGTGACGTTATCTTTTATGACTGTTTTAAACGCATGGGACTAACTGATGCTGATTTGCAGCCTTACACACAGGACCTTACAGCCTTTAATGGCGCCAAACAGCCCACTAAAGGCTACTTGGACACAAGGATCACTTTTGATGGTGAACCTGGTGCAAGAACTGTGAAATCCAGGATTCTTGTTATTGATGTTAAATCTCCATACAATGGTATCATTGGGCGGCCTACTCTGAATGCCATGGAAGCCATCGTTTCAACCCCCCACTTGTTAATCAAGTTCATTGATAAAGATAATCAAGTCTCATCTGTAAGGGGTGACCAGGAGATGGCTCGTTATTGTTACAATTTGAGTCTTAACATGGTGAAGCTTGAAACCATGTCTAAGAAAAGAAAATTGAATAAAGGAAGCAGTGCGGCGGCATCCGTCAATTTAGTGGATCTTGATCCCAGGGCGGAGTCTTCTATAGACCCACTGAATCCTTTGAAACCAACTCCTGATGGTGGTTCCAAGTCTATTGTTTTAGGCAGCACCCCGGAGCAAATTACTAACATCAATGACAAACTAGAGCCTAAAATGGAAGCAAGACTAATTGCACTTCTCCATGAGTACAAAGAAATTTTTGCTTGGACCGCTGCAGACATGCCTGGAATGGATCCTAACTTTTGTTGTCACCGCCTGGCGGTGTGTCCCGAAACCAAGCCAGTGGCACAAAAGAAACGGCGTATGGGTCCTGCTAAGCAAAAAGCTGCTTGTGAACAAACAGAGGAGCTCCTTAAGGCGGGGTTCATCAGGGAACTCCGTTACTCCTCTTGGCTGTCCAACGTGGTTATGGTACAGAAAGCC
The DNA here is from genome assembly GCA_037962975.1 of Clitoria ternatea. NCBI lineage: Eukaryota > Viridiplantae > Streptophyta > Magnoliopsida > Fabales > Fabaceae > Clitoria > Clitoria ternatea. The sequence continues at coordinate 139,409,587 of CM075670.1, forward strand.
AATGGCAAGTGGCGTATGTGCATAGACTACGTTGATCTGAATAAGTGCTGTCCCAAAGATCCATACCCTCTCCCCAACATTGACAGATTGGTTGACGATTCCTCCGGATACAAATATCTATCTTTTATGGATGCCTACTCCGGATACAACCAAATTCCAATGAGTGAGGATGATCAGGAGAAGACAGCATTTGTTAATGACAAAGGGGTCTTTTGCTACAACGTCATGCCATTTGGGCTAAAGAACGCCGGGGCGACCTACCAGCGCATGATCAACAAAGTTTTTGAGGGCATGCACACAAGGCTGGTAGAGGTTTATATTGATGATATTATTGCCAAGACCCCGGAGGGAGGAGACCATGTTGAAGACCTACGCCTTATTTTTCAACGCCTGCAGCAGTACGACATGAGACTCAATCCACTTAAATGTACATTTGCTGTACCTGGGGGTAGATTTTTGGGTTTCATGTTAACACAAAGAGGCATAGAAGCTAATCCTGATAAGTGTCGCGTAATCCAAGAGTTGCAGAGCCCTAAAACATTGAAAGAGGTACAATCCCTCAATGGCAAAATCGCTGCTCTAGCACGATTTATACCAAAAATGGCTCACCGTTCTCTTCCCTTGTACAAGATGCTGAAGAAGGATAAGAAATTTAATTGGGGCCCAGAGCAAGAAGCGGCATTCCAAAGCTTGAAAAATGTCTTAGCCAGCCCTCCAATCCTGGTAAAACCAAGCCCAGGTGAGCAGCTCATTGTTTATTTGTCTGTTTCAGATGAAGCGCTGGCAGTGGCTCTGGTCAAGGAAACAGTTGAAGGCCAACGACCGGTGTACTTCACTGGTAAAACATTGCACGGTGCAGAGTGCCGTTATCAGAAGATCGAAAAGGCAGCACTTGCAGTTGTTTGGGCCTCACGATGCCTAAGACCATATTTCCATGCACATCCCATCCTGATTCGCACAGACCTGCCACTTCGTACTATATTGTTCAAACCAGACCTGGTAAGAAGGATGATCAAATGGGCCATATAACTCTCCGAATTCGACATACCCTACGAACCAAGAACTGCTATCAAGGCACAAGTCCTAGCAGATTTCGTAGTTGAATTAACAGGCTCTAGCCCAGATGCAGATCATTCACATTGGACAATATATGTCGATGGGTCTTCGAACAGCAAAGGATGTGGAGCAGGAATTGTTATAGAAAGTGATGACGGGGTACATCTTGAAATTTCATTGCACTTTACCTTCACTACGTCAAATAATTAGGCGGAGTATGAAGCCTGCTTGGCCGGACTCAGGGCAGCACAAGATATTGGGGCCAAAACTGTTACCCTGTGCAATGATTCTCAATTAGTCATCTCACAAATTCTTGGTGAGTATCAGGCTAAAGAACCTCTGCTGCAACAATATCTAGACTGCATCAATGAGTTAAAACAACGCTTCAATAAAGTCACTTTCAAGCATGTACCCCGTGAAGAAAATACACGTGCTGATATCCTCTCCAGGTTGGCCAGCACAAAGAAGGCGGGATGCACAACTACGGTTGTACAGAGTACCTTGGCGGAGCCAAGTATTTCCTTTCCTTCCTTAGTACATATGATTAAAAGCCGCTCCTTTGATGACAATTCCTGGGTAGCACCAATAGTTCGTTATCTTGTTAACGGACAATTACCCACGGATGATCTTGAGCGAAAGAAACTAAAGAAAGAAGCACCTTATTATACACTCCTGGACGGACAGTTATACCGCCGAGGAATTTCTGTTCCTTACTTAATTTGTATAAATGAAAATGAGGTGCAAGCTGTTTTAGAAGAAGTCCATGAAGGGCAGTGTGGACATCACCCAGGGGCACGAAGTCTAATGAGAAAAATACTCAGGGCGGGGTATTGGTGGCCCACTCTGAAGCATGACTCCGCCTCGTATGTTCAAAAATGCGATCAATGCCAACGATTCGCAAATCTCCACCACACTCCAGCGGAGGAAATGTCATTATCAATAACGCCTTGGCCTTTCTATCAATGGGGCATGGATATCTTGGGTCCATTCCCAACTGCGCCCGGCGGTATCAAATACTTGATAGTTGGTGTTGATTATTTCACCAAATGGATTGAGGCAGAGGCAGTGGTGCATATAACGTCAGCCAGGACGCGAAGGTTCGTATATGAAAATATCATTGCACGTTTCGGAGTCCCTGGACGCATAGTTACTGATAATGGCACCCAGTTCACAGATCGCAAGTTCACTGAACTTTTAGAAAATCTCAGCATTACGCAGATTTTCTCTTCTGTGGAACACCCTCAAACCAATGGACAAGCAGAGGTTGCCAACAGAGAAATCTTGAAGGGCCTCAAGAAACGCCTCGGAGAGGCAAAGGGAGATTGGGTAAATCAATTGTGCCACGTTTTATGGGCATACAGAACAACCCCTCACTCCACCACGAATGAATCTCCATATCGACTAACATATGGAGTTGAGGCTGTCATTCCCATTGAACTGGCAGCCCCTTCAGCTCGAGTCCTCCATTTCAACGAGGAAGCCAATCAACAGAACCTCGCACATGAACTCGAGGTTTTGGCGGAGTTGAGAGAGGAAGCCTTTGTGAGGGACCAAGCTGTCAAAGCAAAGGCCGCCAAACGGTATAACACACGCATTTTTTAACGCCGTTTCAAAGAAGGAGATTTGGTCCTGAGAAGGGCCAATATTGGCAACAAATTTGCACACCAAGGCAAATTGGCACCAACTTGGGAAGGTCCATACCGAGTCATCGAGACTTTGGGCAAAGGCACATACCGCCTAGAAAACTTAGATGGCACTCCGGTCAGGAATAAATGGAACATTTTAAATTTACGCATATATTACAGCTAGTTGGGTAATATGGTATGATCTTTTCTTCCTAACTCAAGGTTCTTCCTAGATATGCTTTCCTTGAAAAGGATTCGAAAAGACATACCCCAACTCAGCTCTTTATGTAGTTCCATTATTAATGAAATGTCTTCCTATATTCAATCTTCATTCTAACTTTCAATTGATTATCCATGGCAGAACTTGTTCCCATGCAGATAAGACACCGGCTCCAACAATTGAAGCATAAAAGCATAACTCTTTATTCCATAAAGATCATCCAACATGCAACAAAGCTTCACAAACTGAGTCAGAAAACTCCTTGGGGGGATTGGTGTCACAGCTATATGCTGCACCATACCGACCCTAAGGTCCAAAAAACTCCTTGGGGGTAAAGGATTGGTGTCACAGCTATATGCTGCACCATACCGACCCTAAGGTCCAAAAAACTCCTTGGGGGGAAAGGATTGGTGTCACAGCTATATGCTGCACCATACCGACCCTAAGGTCCAAAAAACTCCTTGGGGGGAAAGGATTGGTGTCACAGCTATATGCTGCACCATACCGACCCCAAGGTCCTGCAGGCTGCCTATGGAAAGAACTGGTGTCACAGCTATATGCTGCACCATTTCGGCCCCAAGGTCCTGCAAGCTTCTTGTGGAAAAAATGGTGTCACAGCTATATGCTGCACCATACCTCTTCAAAAGTTCAACCAAGCTCTTGCAGGAGGAATTGGTGTCACAGCTATATGCTGCACCATACCAATCCTGGATTCCACAATTTTCATTTGATCAGGAGTTACACTCCAATTCAAATTCAAAGGGATGAATGCTTCATCCAAAATTTGACTATGCCTAACTGCCAATGCTTTACGGAGTACATGGGCAACAAACTCAAGCACTACTCAACAAGTTCAAGTAAGTTTAACACTTGTAAAATTGTGCTTCTTTGAAATTCCTAAGAGGCTACTCCGCCTCTTTACGGAATCTACTTCTTTGAAATTCCTAAGAGGCTACTCCGCCTCCTTACGGAATCCACTTTCTTTGAAATTCCTAAGAGGCTACTCCGCCTCCTTACGGAATCTACTTCTTTGAAATTCCTAAGAGGCTACTCCGCCTCCTTACGGAATCTACTTCTTTGAAATTCCTAAGAGGCTACTCCGCCTCCTTACGGAATCCACTTTCTTTGAAATTCCTAAGAGGCTACTCCGCCTCCTTACGGAATCCACTTTCTTTGAAATTCCTAAGAGGCTATTCCGCCTCTTTACGGAATCTACTTTGAAATTACTAAGAGGCTACTCCGCCTCCTTATGGAATCCATTTTCTTTGAAATTCCTAAGAGGCTACTCCGCCTCTTTACGGAATCTACTTCTTTGAAATTCCTAAGAGGTTACTCCGCCCCCTTACGGAATCCGTTTCATTAAAATTCCTAAGAGGCTACTCCGCCCCCTTACGGAATCTGTTTCATTAAAATTCCTAAGAGGCTACTCCTACTTCAATGAAATTCTCAAGAGGCTACTCCGCCCCATTACTGAATTTATTTCATTGAAATTCCTAAGAGGCCACCTCGCCTCCCTACTAAATTTTACTTCACCAGAATTTCAAAGGGGTTATTCCGCCTCGTTATACTTAGTCATATTTCATTAAGTCCTCAAATGATTACGCTGCCTTCTTAATATCATTTTACAAGGCATAAATCCGACGGACTCAGACAGTGTTTATATGAACGAGTATAGATTTACAGAAAATATGCTTCATTAAATATTGTCAAAGATTGATACAGGTCCAGAGCCTATCCTGGAACAAGGCAATATTAATAAAATGCAAAAAACAAAATTTACAAAAAGACTCCAGAGCTAGTCTTCAAAGCTCGGGTGGCACTCCCTCTTGTTGGGCGGAGCTGGGCTGACCTTCACCAGGTTTGGATAAACTTTGGGAGGGGGGCAAGTCCGCCAAGACATATTCTACACTGGGCGCAGAAACGTGACCCCCCTGAGCAGGCACCATCAGTTCGCCATCAATGAATTCATAGTAAGGATGAATGCCTACAGTGGTGAGAGCAACACCTGGATTGCGATAACGGAGTTGGCGAACAGCCATGCTGAAAGCATCATCAATAGCCGCCTCAGCTGCATCCAAGGCAGATTGTAACTCCTTGTCAAGCCTCTCACTGGTGGCATTTGAAGTGGCTTTTTCAGCTTGCAGCTCTTGAACCTGTTTTTCAAGGTTATTGTATGCAGTGGCTGCTTGGTCCAACTCCGTCGCCCAGGCATCTTCAGCAACGGTCTTATTTATTTCAAAGGAAACCAACCTCTGCTGAAGTTTGCTCACACCTTCGCCCAGTTCTTTGCTCACCTGGGATAGTCCGCCCACCTCTTCGCCCAATTTTACATTCTGCTCCTTCAAGCCAGAAACTTGCTTTTCCAGCAAGACTTTATCAGCTCTCACCCGAGCCAGCTACTCCTGCAGCTTCTTGATGTCGGAGTCGGCGGTGTCAAGGTGTCTATCTTTAGCTTTGATCACCTCCGACAGCTGTTCGTTATCATGCTCTAAGCTGCGTATTTTTTCAATAGAATCATGAAAAGATTCTTGAAACATGTTGGCCTCAGCAGCAACATCAGCAATATGTGGCACAGAGGCTAGAAAACCATCAATTTCTGCAAGGTGCCACCTTGCAGCTGCAACAGCGTCTGGAATCTCTTAGAAGTCGATATCGGGGCGGAGGATGAACTCCGGATCACGTCTCTCCGACTGGCGGGATCCCATATTTGCAAAATACAAGAAGGGATTCAGTCGAGACCCCGCTAAAGGCAGAGAGACAGATCGCCTGGATGACTCCCCTGGAACATCAATTAAGAAAACTGGTGTCCCTCGAGTAGCCAAGCCCAAGGCGGGATTTTCAGCCGGGCGGACTGGGGAAGTTTGAACTCCCTCCGCCTCATCTTCCACAACTTGGTTTGGAGAGGCTTGAATTCCCTCCACTTCCTCCCCCACGACATCTTCTTCGAGGACGCCTTCAACACCGCCCATATCAGCGATAGTACCTACAACAGGTACTTCCTGAGTCTCCTCCAAGTTGATGGCGGTATCAACTGATGCTCCTTCCTCAACCCTCCTCTTGCCTTTGGTCTTCCTTTTTTACAAGGGTTGGAGATCTACTTCCTCTTCTTCCTCCTCAGCAGCTTCTGGTTCTTGGCGTTTTTTAGAACGCCTCTCAACATCAGCTGTTGAGGACCCTGCACCACCTTCCAAATTCACTATGTTAGTGGATGCAGGGAAAGGAAGGGTCTTCGTAAGAGCAGCAGCCAAATTCCTCCTAGGCTGCACATTATTCTCCACGTCAATCTCCTTGCGGCTCATGCGGATCTGCTTGATACGTTCCATCCCAGGGAATTCAGCAATCTCTCCTGCAAAATAACATATATGAGTACAGTTAGAAAAGGCAGGAAGAAATAGAAGTAATATTCAATCAATATTGGAATTGTTAATGACGAAATATTACTCAAGTATCCCTGAGCATCCCGCCCAAGCAGCCTTCAGCAAAGAATCAGCTTGTGGACGGAGTTGTACTCCTTCAACGCCCGGAGTACTTCCACAGATGCAGCTGATAGAGCACTTTCCTCGACTTCATACGCTTGCTTAGTCAAGAGGAAGTGCTCATGAGTCCAAGCTACTGGGAATTTGTCAATTCCCTCTTTATTCCGCCAGAAGACGGGCTTGTCCTTCCTAACGGACACCTTCACAAAACTCATCCTGAAGTGAAGACCGCCTTCCTTGGCGGAGTCAACAAACGCCTTGAAATTTAAAATCTTCGGCTCTGCCCGAAGGGTTACAAAGCCCATGCCACCAGCTCTCACGTTCACCCTCCTCATTATGCGGCAGAAAGAAAAGAACAACGCCACAGTGGGCGTGAACTCCAGATGTTCAGCCATCACCTCAAAACTACGAACTATCCCCCAACCATTGGGATGCAGTTGAGTGATAAGTGCTTTTTAATATAATAAATAAGACCTAGTTTGCTTAGGATTTTAGTTATTGTCCACTGTATTTTCTTTATTTATTGCGATTTTTGCTCTCTTTCCACTCTATTCTACTTGGGTATGTTATTTTGCAGGAATTAAGGTAATAAAGGGTCAAAAACAAGAGAAAATTGACCATAAAATGATAAAGAAACAAGAAGAACAAGCCCAAAGTGGAAAGAATTCTCTTTTTAAAGCTGAAATTCGACTCAGAAAGCAAAAATCTGACTCAGAGCACTGAAATCTGACTCAAAATGGCCAAATCCGAGTGGGATAACTCAGAAATGGCCAAATCCGAGTGGAAGGACTCAGAATAGAGCAATGCCGAGTGGAATACTGCACTGCTGGAAGAAAATCCGAGTGAAATGTTCCCTGACAAAGCCATTCCGAGTGATAATTAGCTGACTGGAGTGAAGGACCAATGCTGAAATGGAATAAGTCTCGGTTAAAGGTGATTCCGAGTGGAAACTACCCGACTGCATCCATTCCGAGTAAAAAAAGGAGACTGACCTCTAATAAAAATGTCCAAAGCTATTTTCTGAGTGAAGAAGCTTGCTGATTGAAGTGAATCCGAGTGGGAGCTTTCTGATTGCAACTAATCCGAGTGAAAGATGTGCCGAATGAACTTCATGAATTTAAAGCCGAGTGAATGGATTCAATCAATTCCGAGTGAGTCACTTTGCCCAAACACCGAGTAAAACAAGACCTCTCGCTTGAGCGAACAGTTCTCCGCTTGAAGCGAGACGGTCTCAGATGATGCATGATTTATCCTTAATTCCTCAATTTAAATGTGTATAATTTGCCATCACTTAGTGTGTAATATACTGCACTTTAACACATTTTCATCATTTGAGCTTTATTTAATATTTAATTTTAAAATGAATTAAGGATAAATTTTTAATAAAAGTTGGTTTTCTCTTGTTTTGTAGTGTGTGATTAAGCCTGTAATTAAAAAAATAATTACCACAGGTCAAACGAAAGAAGCCACGACTCAAGAAATGGTCAAAAATGCGAGAAAAGCACCAGAACAGGTCTGGGAATCGATTCACCAATGTGGGAATCGATTCCCACACAAAAGAACAGCAAGGAATCGATTCAAGCACCCTGGGAATCGATTCATACAGCTAGGAATCGATTCCCCACCCCTGTGAATCGATTCATATGCATTTGAAAGGCCTGGGAATCGATTCAAACAAGCATGAATCGATTCATGTGCTTGGGAATCGATTCCCACCCCTAAGGAATCGATTCCTATGTGTAAAATTGCCCAAAAATTGCCTAGATGAATCGATTCAGGCACAGATTCATCTGTGGAAACATCAGATAACGCATTATCAAAGTGGAAACAACACTGAAGCATGATCATGGAGCACTTAGAATGATAATGGAGCACCATGGAATTGTAAATTCAAGAGTGCATCTCCCATTATGAATTAATTATGGCATTAGTTTTGCTTTCTGATTCCTATAAATAGGCACAAGAGGAAGGCTTGTAAACACCATTCATTCTTCATCAGAAGACATCAATTCCTCCTTCATACGTTCTTCCTCTTCTCTTCTCCGTTGGAATTTTTCCAGCAAGTTCTTCATTTCCGGGTTAGTTTCATTGTTTGTAGTTGTAATTATGGAGGGCTAAAACCCCTAGATTGATTTTCTTGGAGAATGTTGTAATGTAATTTTGAGGTCATTAATTTTAATATAGTATGCTTTTATTATTGTTATTTCTTCATAATCTTTCTCTACTTATTTAATTCCATTTTGTTTAATTAAATTTGTATGCTTAATCGGTTTAATTATTCAAATGGAATAAAATAAGGTTTTAAATTAGAATGGATTAAGGAAATATGCATGCTTAATGAATATTTTCATAATCACTTTTAATAATTATGGTTTGCTTAATTCCATAATTTGAGAATAGATTATGTATATAGGCGATGTTCTTATGTATGCTCAATAATTCCTAGATTTTACGATCTTGACTCCTTTTGCTTAATTAGGATGCTTGATTAAAATATTCATTTTTAAATGAAAGTAAAGGAATTGTGAATTGAAAAAGACGCTTAGTTGATCAATTCAATTTGAGCTAAGAAATTAACATTAATAAGTATACAAATTATTTTTAGTGAACCAAGGATAAATCTATTTACAATACTCCAAGAAAATCAATCGCTTGTTATTTATTGTTTTAAATCCTTTATTTACCTTGTTTTAATTTTAATTGTGACAACAAAAATCAATCAAACCCCCCCCCCAATTGTATGTTAGTTGAACTTATGTTTGTAAAAATTTTTAGTTGTTGAGTTTTTATTTTTAATTGTTAAAAATTAGTTTAAGACTTGATTTTTCCTAAATTTTTGTGTTGATCCTTGAGAGAACGACCTAGGTTGACACCCTAGTACTACGTTAATTAATTTTAATGTACTAATTTGACGGACTCACGACTGCAAAAATATTCACGTCAGTCTCCTTCAACAAACACTCAACACCGACCCAATTCTTCACGCAACACCGGATCCACAAACTCCGTCCTCAATCCAGAACACCGCCCATACTTTTCCCCAACCAACACCACCCAAGTTCCTAATCCATGACACCGCCCAAGTTCCTAATCTATGACACCGCCCAAGCTCCTAATCCATGACACCGCCTAGATTCTTCACCCAACCAGACTCCTCTCCTTTCCATCAACAACACCGTCCCATTCCCTATCCGCTGTCCCCTTCTAATCTATACCACACACCGTCCCACTTCACCTCTCCTTTCCAATACTCCACACCGCCCAACAATCCTCTTCAACACCTACACCGCCCATACTCCTTTCCTTTCCAACGCTCTCAACTCCGCCCAACCGTCCTCACCTCTCAACACCGCCCAACCGTCCTCACATCTCAACACCGCCCAACCGTCCTCACCTCAACACACCGCCCAACTTCCCAACACCGTCTCCCTTTCTTCTTCTAATACATAACACCGCCTAGTAACCCTCTCAACTCCGCCCAGAATCTCAAACATAACACCGCCCAGACTCTCTTCACAGACCCAACACCAGATCAATTGAACACCGCCCAGAAACACCAGCTCCATCCACCACACCGTCCAGCAACTCCACTGTCCCTCATATCATTATACCTGCTACTGTCCCTCATATCACTATACCTGCCACATACAAACCAACAACGCCCAGCAACCAACAACGCCCATGCAACCAACAACGCCCAGCAACCAACAACGCCCATGCAACCAACAACGCCCAGTAACCAACACACCGTCCAGTACTCAGCAAATCACCCTCCAGCAAGTTTTCACTCGGATTTGTGGGAGAATAACGTTTTTCCACTCTGAATTTCTTTATTCTGCACCGATCTTCACTAAAATCCAAGCACCGAATTATTGGATATATTAAAATATGCAGATTGGAAACAAGTTGGCACAGCTGGAATTCACATGCACCGAAAGTTTCTTCCACTTGCAAATTAAACGCGTTTTCCTTAGCTGGATTCATTCATCCATTCGCCTATAAAAGGAAGAGCAACCAGGAGCAAATGAGCCATCACTTCCATCAACCATCAGATTTCTTTTCTTTTCTTCGTTACTTTCTCTCCTTTTCTCTTTAGTTTTCTTCTTTTCCATTTTTTTCTTTCTCTGTCCGTTTTTCTTCTCTTTCTTTTTATTTTCTTTTCTTTCTTTTATTTTGTAAGAGTGTGAGGGCTGTAAAAGTGAGAATTTAAATTTGTAATTGGTGGAGAAATTATTGCAACAAGGAATTACAGTGGTAAATTATTCTGAGCTTTTGGAGAAACCCGTAAGTCTTTATTTTTACCATGTCTTGTATGTTTTATTTTTCCATTATTTACATGAATTTAAATTATTTCATGAGTAGCTAAATTAATTATCTTGGGATAAAGGGGGTATGATAATATTTTATTTTAATGTTATTTTGACTTGGAATTAAATAAATTTCTGTTTTCCATTTAGTTCAATTATGCTTAATGCTTTTAGTAATTCCTAACAAGAACCTAAATGATAAAACTGTATACTTACGGGTATATTAGTAAGTTTAGGTAATAAATAGAATCGAGAGATTTATTTTTACCGGAAAGCTTTGAACTAAACCTAAGATTTTTGAAATGCTTTTTATGACCTCGGTAAAACCGTGAAAGTAATCAAAATTCTTTTGAGGAAATAAAAGGGATTTTCATAAAATGATAATGGGTCTTTCTGAGGATTAAGCAGCGCTTTCCATAGGTTAGGTACATTAATAGGATTCCGAAAGGAACATATTAATTAGCTTTTGGAAAATTCGCCTTGGAAAACTTAATTCGATTCTTATTTATGAAAAGTTAAAATTCATTAAATATAAAATAGAGTCTTAATCCCCCAGAAATCCCAAGATACTCTCAACTCTGATTTTTTTTTAGTGTCAAGTAAATTTTATTTTTATTCATATTCTGTGCAACTTTAATTTGTACTTTATTTTATAAAAAATCTTAAAAATTAGTTGTGTGGATAATTAAATTTCAATATGCTGGTACTTTGAACACAGTCCCTGTGGAGAACGATAATCTTTTATATTACGCGACATAACCCGTGCGCTTGCGGGCCCTGTCAAGTTTTTGGCGCCGTTGCCGGGGACTGTTGTCCCTCAAATATCGGCAATATTGAAATTCGATTAGATCATACTTGTTAATATTTTTATTTTTAGTTTGTTTTATTTCTAGTTATTTATTTTTATTTTTATTTTCAAAGATCACACTTGATCTTTGTTTGTTATGGAATTCTTAACAGGTGCTACTGACTTTTATTGTTCGATTTGTGGTGATTCAGGTCATACTATTACAAATTGTTATTTTGCGATATCCTTAAACCACAATGAACAAGAATTTCATCAGTTGGATGCTATTGGGAACTATAACCATAGCAGTGATTTTAGAAGCTTAACAGTATTCCAAAACTATCCTCCACAAAAATCCAAACTTGAAATACTGATGGAAAATTTTGTGAGCACCCAAGAAAAACAAAATGAAGAGTTCTCAAATGCCATAAAAACCTTAGCTTCAAAGGTGGACTCTCTAGCCACCCATAACAAAATTTTGGAAAATCAAATTGTCCAACAGACCTCTTTTTCTATGAGAACACCAGAAACATTTCCTGTAAAACCTGAGGTGGAACCATCTAACCACACCATGGACATCACTCTTAGGAGTGGTACTCATTATGATGATCCGGTTGGCATAACTAAAGAAGAAGCTAAGGAAGAGAAGAAATTAGATGAGTCTCTATATCATCCTATAATTGAGGAGAGCAGTACACTGATCCAAAAGAAGGTACTGCCCAAGCTTCAAAATCCAGGTATTCTAGAGGTTATTCCTATCAAGGTAGGAAATTTTTACATACCTGTTAACTTTGCTGTGCTTGAAATAGATTTTATTGACCAAGTGGTAGAGAAAGAGGCAAGCCAAAACCTCCCTCTTGATCCACTTGAATCTGTTTTACCTTATGACTTTCCAGGCATTTCAAAAACACACTTCTGTGATTTTTTGGCTAAAAGAGAACTGATCCTTAAGGTAGAATTCAGACCATTAAAACCTGTGTTCAGGTATGAATTGTATAGCTGAAGCTGGTTCAGAAAAGTCTGGCTGAAGACTTAAAACTTAGCACTTGTGGGGAGGTAACCCCATGTCTTTAATAAATTTAAAAAAAAACAAAAAAAACAAAAAACAAAAAAATAAAACAAAAAAAAATAAAAAAAAAATATTTCAACTATGTTAGATGCTGGTTTGGGATTACTACAGGTAAGTTTTCTTATCCTTTATCATCCATTTTAACATTGAGGACAATGTCAAATTCTGGTTTGGGGTGGTAGGTAAGAAAACTTAACTGTTTTGTTTTTGTTGTGTGATGATTATATTATTTTTTTTTATGCATGTGTGTTTTCCTTATTTTTTTTGTAATCTTGTAATTTACCATTATTGCATGATAAATTTACTTTGAACACAAGGCTAAAGTATCTAAGGATCCCAAAATTTTGAGTAAAAGTTTCAAAATTTGATTGTTTAAATGCCAAATAAATGCTTAAATGAACCTTATGTGATTAAAATTTTCTTTGAAAAGACTTTCCATGGTTAGACTTGAGCCAAAATGGGTTATCTATCAAACAAATTTTCAAAACCCATATTTTCTTGATTGAGTGAATCTCATAATCATTAATATTCTAGAACTTGTTTTTCAACCGATTCAAAATGGTTTTTGATTATATGTCTTAGGATGATAAAGGCACAATTAGGTCTTATTCTTAAGCCTCAGACTTTTGTATAATTTGACCCCTAGTTGCCCCTTTTGAGCCTAAAAGTGAAAATTTTTCTTTGAAACCTTTCATTGACTAATATCCTCTATAATGGTGAAAAAGTTGGAAATTTAGTGGAGCAAAGAAATAAAAAAAAAAAGGACTTAAGAAAAATATGTATTGAATGCAAAGAAAAGCAAGAAAAAGAAAAAGAAAATCAAAAGGATGATATTGAATGAATTCCAAAAAAGTCCATAAAAGTTCAAAAATTTGCTCTGTTAAAATTATAATGGTAATCATTCATTATGTTAAAGCCCTTTTGTATTCAATTTTTCTTGAAATTCCTACCAATACAACCCAAGGCCGCGTTACAACCTTTGAAAGACCTTTAGACTTTGACATATTTTCTATCTAAACTGTGGAGTTTCTGGTTTATTAACAAGCTTATGGTAATATTTTTTTGACTATGATGATTTGAGAGAAACACAAACCTTGAAACACTTGAGTGAAAATTGTGAGAAGAGTATCTCAAGTCTTGACATTGAAAATTGATTCACATAAGAAAAATAAAATTGGCATTTGAATAAATCTGTTTCTCTATTTTGGATTCCTTAGTCTATTAAGCTTAGTATTTTCTGTATTTTATCTTGTAAATATGGTGATTGCTTGAGGACAAGCAATGATTTGGTTTGGGGTATTTTGATAAGTGCTTTTTAATATAATAAATAAGACCTAGTTTGCTTAGGATTTTAGTCATTGTCCACTGTATTTCCTTTATTTATTGCGATTTTTGCTCTCTTTCCACTCTATTCTACTTGGGTATGTTATTTTGCAGGAATTAAGGTAATAAAGGGTCAAAAACAAGAGAAAAACGACCATAAAATGATAAAGAAACAAGACGAACAAGCCCAAAGTGGAAAGAATTCTCTTTTTAAAGCTGAAATTCAACTCAGAAAGCAAAAATCCGACTCAGAGCACTGAAATCCGACTCAAAATGGCCAAATCCGAGTGGGATAACTCAGAAATGGCCAAATCCGAGTGGAAGGACTCAGAATAGAGCAATGCCGAGTGGAATACTGCACTGCTGGAAGAAAATCCAAGTGAAATGTTCCCTGACAAAGCCATTCCGAGTGATAATTAGCTGACTGGAGTGAAGGACTAATGCTGAAATGGAATAAGTCTCGGTTAAAGGTGATTCCGAGTGGAAACTACCCGACTGCATCCATTCCGAGTGAAAAAAGGAGACTGACCTCCAATAAAAATGTCCAAAGCTATTTTCCGAGTGAAGAAGCTTGCTGATTGAAGTGAATCCGAGTGGGAGCTTTCTGATTGCAACTAATCCGAGTGAAAGATGTGCCGAATGAACTTCATGAATTTAAAGCCGAGTGAATGGATTCAATCAATTCCGAGTGAGTCACTTTGCCCAAACACCGAGTGAAACAAGACCTCTCGCTTGAGCGAACAGTTCTCCGCTTGAAGCGAGACGGTCTCCTTCAACAAACACTCAACACCGACCCAATTCTTCACGCAACGCCGGATCCACAAACTCCGTCCTCAATCCAGAACACCGCCCAGACTTTTCCCCAACCAACACCGCCCAAGTTCCTAATCCATGACACCGCCCAAGTTCCTAATCTACGACACCGCCCAAGCTCCTAATCCATGACACCGCCTAGATTCTTCACCCAACCAGACTCCTCTCCTTTCCATCAACAACACCGTCCCATTCCCTATCCGCTGTCCCCTTCTAATCTATACCACACACCGTCCCACTTCACCTCTCCTTTCCAATACTCCACACCGCCCAACAATCCTCTTCAACACCTACACCGCCCATACTCCTTTCCTTTCCAACGCTCTCAACTCCGCCCAACCGTCCTCACCTCTCAACACCGCCCAACCGTCCTCACATCTCAACACCGCCCAACCGTCCTCACCTCAACACACCGCCTAACTTCCCAACACCGTCTCCCTTTCTTCTTCTAATACATAACACCGCCCAGTAACCCTCTCAACTCCGCCCAGAATCTCAAACATAACACCGCCCAGACTCTCTTCACAGACCCAACACCAGATCAATTGAACACCGCCCAGAAACACCAGCTCCATCCACCACACCGTCCAGCAACTCCACTGTCCCTCATATCACTATACCTGCCACTGTCCCTCATATCACTATACCTGCCACATACAAACCAACAACGCCCAGCAACCAACAATGCCCATGCAACCAACAACGCCCAGCAACCAACAACGCCCATGCAACCAACAACGCCCAGTAACCAACACACCGTCCAGTACTCAGCAAATCACCCTCCAGCAAGCTTTCACTCGGATTTGTGGGAGAATAACGTTTTTCCACTCTGAATTTCTTTATTCTGCACCGATCTTCACTAAAATCCAAGCACCGAATTATTGGATATATTAAAATATGCAGATTGGAAACAAGTTGGCACAGCTGGAATTCACATGCACCGAAAGTTTCTTCCACTTGCAAATTAAACGCGTTTTCCTTAGCTGGATTCATTCATCCATTCGCCTATAAAAGGAAGAGCAACCAGGAGCAAATGAGCCATCACTTCCATCAACCATCAGATTTCTTTTCTTTTCTTCGTTACTTTCTCTCCTTTTCTCTTTAGTTTTCTTCTTTTCCATTTTTTTCTTTCTCTGTCCGTTTTTCTTCTCTTTCTTTTTATTTTCTTTTCTTTCTTTTATTTTGTAAGAGTGTGAGGGCTGTAAAAGTGAGAATTTAAATTTGTAATTGGTGGAGAAATTATTGCAACAAGGAATTATAGTGGTAAATTATTCTGAGCTTTTGGAGAAACCCGTAAGTCTTTATTTTTACCATGTCTTGTATGTTTTATTTTTCCATTATTTACATGACTTTAAATTATTTCATGAGTAGCTAAATTAATTATCTTGGGATAAAGGGGGTATGATAATATTTTATTTTAATGTTATTTTGACTTGGAATTAAATAAATTTCTGTTTTCCATTTAGTTCAATTATGCTTAATGCTTTTAGTAATTCCTAACAAGAACCTAAATGATAAAACTGTATACTTGCGGGTATATTAGTAAGTTTAGGTAATAAATAGAATCGAGAGATTTATTTTTACCGGAAAGCTTTGAACTAAACCTAAGATTTTTGAAATGCTTTTTGTGACCTCGGTAAAACCGTGAAAGTAATCAAAATTCTTTTGAGGAAATAAAAGGGATTTTCATAAAACGATAATGGGCCTTTCTGAGGATTAAGCAGCACTTTCCATAGGTTAGGTACATTAATAGGATTCCGAAAGGAACATATTAATTAGCTTTTGGAAAATTCGCCTTGGAAAACTTAATTCGATTCTTATTTATGAAAAGTTAAAATTCATTAAATATAAAATAGAGTCTTAATCCCCCAGAAATCCCAAGATACTCTCAACTCTGATTTTTTTTTAGTGTCAAGTAAATTTTATTTTTATTCATATTCTGTGCAACTTTAATTTGTACTTTATTTTATAAAAAATCTTAAAAATTAGTTGTGTGGATAATTAAATTTCAATATGCTGGTACTTTGAACACAGTCCCTGTGGAGAACGATAATCTTTTATATTACGCGACATAACCCGTGCGCTTGCGGGCCCTGTCATTGAGAAGGAGCGCAGTCCAGAAACCTAAGTACGCCCTTCTGGAATTTGTTCAGTGGGAAGCGTACCCCTAGCTGGGTGAATAGAATATCGTACATGTATGTGGTGCGTTCATTTTGAGGACGATGACATATTCGTTCGAAGGTCTTGGGAGAACGAATGATGAACCTCCTTTCATACCGTTCATCTTTCCAGATTGGCACGGGTAACTCCATCGCCCCTCCACTAGTTGTCGCATGACGAGAGGAAGCATCTCTAACATCTTCCTCAACCCAACAATAGGGGTTAATCTCAAGTGTCTTTTCCTAATCCAATCCATGCAAAACAACATTCTGACACTCTGCCATCGTGAGCACTTGTGTATGGTAAACACCTCCTGATACAAACGAATGTACAGCATTACTAAAATACTCCACGCTGCTGTAAAACGTTGAATCCCTCCCAGTATAGAAAGCCTCATCTTCACTCTCAATGTCAGAAAACATGGGACGAACAGAAACCCTAGAGCCTGACACTAACTTTTTTCCCCTCATCCTCGCTTCAACAAACACACATATAAAGAAAAAACAGAACCAACCCAATAGAAATAAAGACAGAAAGCAGAGGAAGAAGCAAGCTACCTTAAGTTTCTGGGAAAACTGAAGAACTCCAACAACCAACAAACTAGCGAGAAAGTAGCAAGAGTAGTTTCAGCACACGAATGCAAAGTAGAAGATGAAGCAAAACATTTCCCTCCCTAAGAGTTTACCTATTTATAGGCATGGCTTGGGGGGAAATAAGCGAATCCTCAAAAACCTCAAAGATGTGTTTGCAGCCGTTGGATTAATCTCACTAACGGTTCTAAGTCTCAAACACGTGTTTACAGCCGTTGGATGAATCTCACTGACGTTTCCTTTTGTTGATGAAACCAACAGATGAATCTAAGGGCAAATATTTCCTGGGCCGCATTTTCAAAATCCAAGGCCCATGATAATAATCTCGAAAACATATCTCAACTGCCATCCCACGCATTTATGTCCCATCATTGGAATGGCAATCGTTACGAGGGCATACGTGGCAATGAGAGATTGAAATGGCAAAACGCAGTTTCGAGGCGCATTAATGACAGGCGTGGCAAGTAATGATGAAAGCATTAAATGCATGAAAACACTTGTCCGAAAAATCCTGAACTAGCAAACGCCGCCTAAACCCATGCCTATAAAAGCTAAACTTAAGTGTTATAGCTCATTAAAGTGACTCCGCCAGTCACTATAACAAGCTAGGGGGCATATGATCCGGTCCCAACACCGGCCCCCAAGAGCATGGCTTTAATGCTTTGCCAGATCAGCATTTTGAACAAGAGAAGTACGCTTCAAATACGTTATAATTGTTTCTATATGGAGTACATACAGCCAGGGCAAGTAACTCTGCCAAGGCATGTTACGCCGCCAAGGTGTTTTACTCCGCCAAGGTGTTTTACTCCGCCAAGGTGTTTTACTCCGCCAAGGCATGTTACTCCACCAAGGCATGTTACTCCGCCAAGGCATGTTACTCCGCCAAGGTTTGTTACTCCGCCAAGGCTGATTACCTCGCCAAGGAGGAAAATATTGAATACCTTATGCATGAAATATCCCTAATGCATATTACTCCGCCAAGCCATAGGCTCAACACAGGCGGAATATTGAACTTCCTATACTGCGTAACGAGCCCATACTTGTAACCCCGGCACGAGATTGACTCTGTCTTGAGAGGTTGAAAATGGGAATCACGCTGTCACGCATTAAAGGGAAAAACAAATAAAATAATAAAGCATTCACGCTTCCCAAGTAAGTGGAAATACCTACTACAATAACAGTGCTTGCAAACAGCGCAGGGACCCACTACCTTTCCAGTATAATGCCTGAAATCAAGGAACGGGTCCCACCAATAATGGAGCACCAGTAACAGGTATATAAACCTCAGCAAAAAGGTATAGGGGGGATCGCCCATTCTAAACGTTACACTCTCTTACTTGCATAATTCTCTCAAGATTTGCTTTCTAAGTCTATGAGTATTCTGAAATACTGACTTGAGCGTCGGAGGATAATTGCAGGTACCACCCCCAATTGTGTCAAGGCAAGGAAGGCTCCTTCAGGCGGACTGTGACACCGCCCCAGAATACATTACACTCCGCCTCAATATACAAAGACACCCTGTATTTGTATTTGTATATATACTGCTTTGTATCGGATTGACACTTTATGTACATTTTGAATTGTTCAACGAACATACTTCTACACCCCCTGTAAAGAACAGTTCAGTTGCAAATGAAGATATATGCATGTATATGGGTATGTTGATTTGAGGGATTAATCTTAAGTGTTGATGTTGTTGGGTATAGTTAACCGTTTGAGACTTTGAAGATCTTAGCTTTGGGGAAAGGAATTCCCGAAGCCTAACATAGGTATATGAAATTGGAGTTTAGACAAGTCTAGGACTTGATCATAAGTTAAGAGATGTGATGTCTTGTGATGATTTATTGATTACATGTGTATGTGTAATTGTGGATAGGGTTATATTTCGGACGATGATGCATAATGATCAAAGCAATCGGAGAGTTGGAATTTTGATTTCTTCTCTCGAGGTAGGAGAGGAGTTTACATTTCAATTGCATGAGTGATTAATTGAAAATTATGTAAATGTGTGAACTCATGCAATGCCTTGCCATAAATGCCTTATATGATTGATTTGATGAAGTGATGAATGATGGCTTGGCTATATTGATTGTTATGAAAATGTACGTATATATATATGATGTTGATGATAAGTGTTTGATGGTCCCTTGGTTGGGCATGAACTAAATGATGGTGAAAATTTATGAATGAATGAGTTAAATAAAGTGTAGAGGATTGTTTTGAGATGAGTAATGTGGTAACGAGAGGTGTCTTAAAGCCTTCATTTTATGGTTGATGAATCGGAATTTAAGAGAGTGATTGATGAGTGGAAATGAGAATTTTCGAGTATGAATGGGTGGTGAGAGTTTTATATGTCTCATGTGATGTGTATGATGTAATGGTGGTGAATAAATTGGCCTAGAGTAAGAATTTATGTGTTAAGTTGTAAGAAGTGCTAATTCTGCATAAGTGTTGATAATCTCGCTCAAGTGAGATGGGATTCCGCCCAAGCGAGAGTCCCCTACTTCAGCGAATTCTCTTCTAGACCAATCTCGCCCAGGCTAGTGAGCTTTCCGCTCAAGCGAGATAAGTGAGTGTTGAATGGGTGAGGTGCTGGATGAATTCTGTCCGAGCTGAAGTCTTAATAACTTCATGAGGTGGTGAATTTCCGAGTGAGATCCCGAGCGAGCTATGTCCGAGACGGGACCTCCCGAGTGGAATATTGTTGTGAGCTGTTCCGAGTGAGGCTATAGCCATTGGGCCTGTTTTCGAGTGGTGAAGGCTTAAATGGACTCTGAGAGAAATGTATTATGAGAGAAATCCATTTTAATAAACCTATTCCGAGTGGGATCTTAGCGAGAGAATTCCCCGAGTAATGATAGGTCTAATTATTCCCGCGTGGAAAATCCCGAATGAACCTCTCCTGAGGGGAGAGTGATTGTGATGGTTCTTATTAAGGTATTCTAAGAGTCCGTTTCTGAGTGAATAAAGTTATATATTCCGAGTGGACAAGATTTAAATAGGTCCGAGTGAGACAGCTTAGTGAATTCCTCTGAGTGATGAGAGGTGAGAGTAATTCCGAATAGAACTTGATGGTGGAGTCCGAGTGTGAAATTCCGAGTGGGATGTGAGTTTGTCCAGAAGTACTCTGGAATAACTTCACCTGTGTGCAATAGAAGGGGGGTCGGTTTGGAA
Organism: Clitoria ternatea; assembly: GCA_037962975.1. Classification (NCBI taxonomy): domain Eukaryota; kingdom Viridiplantae; phylum Streptophyta; class Magnoliopsida; order Fabales; family Fabaceae; genus Clitoria; species Clitoria ternatea. The sequence goes on from CM075670.1 coordinate 139,430,187, forward strand.
TAAACTGCCGAGTGAAAGACTGATTGATGACTCAGATTTGGAATGAATTTACCGAGTGAAAGACTGAGTGAGTGATGGGTCGGTCAGGATTATCTTGCTGATTGGAAAACCTAAGTGCCTTGAGCCGGATTCAGGGAAATTCTGCCGAGTGGAAACCTAAATATTGGGAGTCGGTTTTGATTGATTCTACCGAGTGGACAACCGAGTGAGATGAGTTGGTTTTGAATAAATTGCAGAGTGAAAACCGAGTGTTGGTAAGGACGACCTCTGGTCGGATTTCGCTTAAGCGAGCTGGTGCTTCACTCAAGCGGGTGTTAAAGGAATTGGTTACTGGATAATTCTCGCTTAAGCAAGTGACCGAGTGTGATGGTGCCTTGCCTGAGGGAGTGAGCGTGGAAACGCTACTGGATGTATTTCACCTACGCGAAGGGGGTCGCCCAAGTGAACCTGACCTGTCTCGCTCAAGCGGATGTGAATCTCGCTTGAGCGAGTTTTCCCCAGAATTGGATTGTTCTGTTTTAATTATGGTGGCAGGCTTAGTTTAGACCCTTCTTCTTGGCATTATGAGGTAAACATGAGACGGATATGGGGATGTATGAGAAATAACGTGATGATGATAAAACATAGTGGTGATTAAGGTTGATTGGTGCATGGGAATTAATTAATTATGTATTTACCACCTGAATTAAAATAATGAATTATGATGTATTTGCCACCTGGAATAGAATGATGAGAGGATGATAATGAGATTGTGATGGCAGGGTATGAGATATACACTGGAACGAACTTGAAATTTATGAAGGGATAAATAAATGACATTAAAATATGATAGATGATGAGGTTGAGCTCTCTCTTGCACAAAGAGGTGTATATTTATATTGATGAATTGTTGTGTGCCATTGTGTGTGATACAAGCATGGTTTTGTATGTGTGGTGTGAAATATGAAATTGAAAATGTGGTGAATGCCACACAAATATATATATACACATATATATGTAAGCATGAGACAATGGTAATGAATAATGAGATGAAAATCCACTAAATGAAAGTGTGATAATATTGATGAATATTATGTGATATTGAAATGCCATAGTGGCTGATTGCAAGTATTAACTTGCGTGTACGATGTTAAATATTGAGAAATATATTAAGATGAAATTGCCACATTAAAACTTGAAAACAAAGACTAAGAAACCAACAATGTTGAAATCCACTAAGGTGTATGGTGGTGTTGGTGATCATGATGATGATGTTTGATGAGTGGCATTTAGGATACACAGAGTGAGAATGCATTTGATTTGCATTGCATTGCATCCATGGCATATCATAGCTGCCGATGTTGGAATATTAGGGGAGTTCCCTCGGCCGACCAAGTGGGAGGGTGGCTCAGTGCACGAGAAATTTGTTGTATCCCCTGTGACTCGATGTGTAAGTCATGAAGCCGCCCATGTATTGCTACGGGGAGCTACATGTGGCCGACCTTTGTGGGGGGTGGCTCTTGATGAGCAGGTGACCCTGGTGGTCCTTGGGATCACAGCCGCCATGATTTGATATCTGGCCGGCCCACAACACCATATGTTGAATATATCGTATACCGCGGTCATGGTGAAAATGACCAGATGTTGCATGATGGGTGATGCGGTTTGGTACCAGTAAAAATATGGTGAATATGCATGCATTATGATATATGTGTACACATTTTACTACTGCAGTAGGGGCATGGTATGTGATCATGCTTGAACCCATAATTGGTGTTATTTCCTATAGTTGGATCCGCATTTGTTGTTGATTGTTCCATTGTGCATATGCATTAGCCATAAGAGCATTTGCATATAGCATGGAGATATGCCAGAATATGATGATGATTGATGATGATTGAGATGATGGTATTAGTGTTGATGAGATGAGAAGTTAATAAAATGAAAGACCACATAAAAGTAATAAATGGTATGAATATATGAAATGATGTTGAATATGATGATATGTATGATATGGCCCAATATAATGAAAGGCGAATTTGTTTATGATTGGAAATGATGATGTTAGCCCATGGTGGCTTGATGAAAGACCGGAATGGTCTATGTTAATGATGTTGGCCCATTGTGGCGATGTGATAGATATGTGTTGGCCCATTGTGGCAGTGTTATAAATGTGTATATGCTTGCTTTGCTATAATTTGATGAATAAGTATGAAATGAATATATATTGTTGAATTAATAATCTATGATGATTGTTGATGTGTTTAGCAAAGCATACATGGTGTTGATATGCATATGCACATAATTTCAATTGTATTCATATTGTCATTTGAAATGTATAACTCACTCTCCCATGTGGTCTACTTTTTAGTATTGATGCAGGAATGCCATGGGAAGAGTACGTTTTTAAATTAAAGCTTTTGGGAAGGTAAATAGTTGTAGAGGAATGCCTTGGCCGGCAGCATTGTAATTTAATGTGTTATGTATATGATGAATAGTATGATGTTGTAATTATTGATATTGATGGACGAATTGTGAATATGTATACACTTGGAGGATATACTAATAGTGGAGACATATGAATTTAAAGTTGGGCTGGTTATGGTCTATTATAAATATGAAGATTGGAGATGTATAACGCATGACCATATAGATAAGTATATACTTATATCTTAGGCATTGTATGCTTATGTGATTATGTAAAATGGTGATGGTTATATATTAGGCTTATGATATGCCATTGCATTTTACCGAGCCTTTTCTCATATCTTCATATATGGGACTAGGCGTGTGCCCGGTATACACATTCTTCTTCCGCTGTAAACTCTGTTATTTTTGTAAACCAAATGGGCAAACTATTTATCGATCCAGTTATAGGTTACTTAATCTCACTCTTTGGTTTTCTGTGATTTGGGTCTTGATGTGATCATGGTGGTGTCTTGGAAATGTTTTCAAACGTGAAAAATTTACTCGCATTTTTATTAATTATGACGATCACATCGAGATTCGAGTACAAAAAATCAGGGGTGTTATAGTCTGGTATCAGAGCATATTTTGCTCTGAATTGGAGTTCTTGATCATTGTCAATGCATGGTTGCTTGGTATTAAAGTAGATGTTATGGATGGTTGGAGCACGATTGCTCAATATTGGAACACTTTGGTGATCTTTGGAGCGGGATGCTCATTAGTGGAATAAGGTTGTTTGTATAGATTTAAGAATGATAATTACCTAGAGAATGATGATATTACATTTGATTGCCCTATATGGACTTATGAATGACTAGTTGTCTAAGGATTATGAATTAATTATAAGGGCATACTTGCTTATTGAGGAATTATTGTGAATCATTAATATTGAGTTGTGAGTGATGCTATTTGAGGACTTTTATGAGATTGTGATTCAAAAGATGTGGATGTTGACTATTGGGAGTATACCCCTTTTCATTGAAGTCGTATGATGTACTTATGGAGCATAGTTGCTCAATTGGAAAACTTGATGAATCATGAGATTAAATATATTTATGGATGAATCCCTCAATGTGATTGATATGGTTGTTTGTGTAAGTCCGGCCAAGTTCCTTACACTATTTCCTTTGAATGACGAATACATTGATATTATGCATTTGAATATTGATATTTGAGTATGACTTTAAATGATGATGAAATTGAACCATGTGTGATCATGGATATGATATATTAAATATGAATTGATTTAATGATGAACCTATGTCGTATGTTGATCACGGATAGGAGATGATAGACGTGAGAGATTCATGTGTTAAAATTAAATTATGTGAATAATGGTGATAAAATTCCCTAGTGTGGGTATTCATAAAAATTAAAATGATTGGTTGTGCTATTTTGAATTATGGATTTTATATCCTTGAGCACGGGAGTATTGCATTATGTAATGCAAGTGAATTATTATATCCTTTTTGGATGGAGAACATGAGTAAGTAATAAGATGATTGAATATTGAAATTGTGTATGTGTAGATTGGGGTTGTGACTCGGTTATATGTTGGTGAACCGAGTGAACGATTGATTTAGTTGTGACCCACTAAGTGTGGTAACCCCGAATGACTCAAAATGATCTTGAACGATCGAACCTTATTGAATTTGACCCTATGGTGGTCTAGGCTCTATGATGTTTCTATGAGCTATGTTAAATGAATTTATTTGTGGTGGAAGTATTCCACAATGGGTACTCCGTGACCCTTGAATTTTTTTGAGCCTCATGAGAGATCGAATTTTATGAACGATTAGACCATAGTGAAATAAATTGTGAAATGAATTGTTGAGGCTAGAGTTGATGTGTGATTGGATTTGAAAAGACACACATAAACCCCTATGTACTTGGTGAATAATGATGATGAATTTGGGGGTATAACTTAGCATTAGCTATGATAAATGAGGGAGACCCACCAGTGTGGGAGATTTTTATGTGAATTTGGTGATTTGTTTAGGCTTAAATCGAATTATAACCGACAATGTTCGGACTAGACAAATGAATTCTAAGTTATTTTACTATGACTTCGAGATGGGTAAAGTCCAATGGTGGGGTGATTACCCTATGATGATTAGAAATCTATGGTTGATGTATCCATATATGGTTATGATGGATGACAATTGGTGAATTGCATGGCATGATTTATGCTGGATTATGGTTAAATGATAATATGATGCGAGTAAATTACTCGTGGCCTTGTGCGACTTCTTAGGAAGTCTCGTGTATGAAGGAATATTATATGAATTGACATGAATAATGTGAGCGATATGACGTGAAGGTACTTATCCTGATATGTCTCTACATGCCATAGGCATTGTGGCAACGTGCACTTATGCGCTGATCTCATGTGTTTGTGGTAACCACTACGGGATTGGGATGCCTTCCTGTATGTCGGATGCAGCAACACATAGACCGGGCAAGTGTAGTGTTGCAACTGCTTATGGTAAATGTATTGAACCTATCCGGTGGTACTGGATATGAATGTGAGGGTAATGATGAACAAACTTGAGAATTGATGAGTGGTGACTGGTTTTGATATATATGAAGTTTTATATTTGGTTAAAGGAGTGATGATGACCATATCCCGTGGACTTTGGGGAGTCCAATATTATTTCTTGGTGTCATTAGACTCTACTGGTATATGGCCGAAGTGTGGCCTTATGATATATGCCGAGGTTAAACTTCGAGGACGAAGTTTCTTGTTGGTGGGGTGGATTGTAACATCCTAGATTTTTTTAAATAAAATAAATTTATTGGATGAGGATAATTGATTGTTTATGGTCAATTAATTATTGGAGATGTTGTTAGACATTAGAGGTGAATTATCGGTAAATTTAGATTTACCGGAACCAGATGAATTAACTGGTGATTTTAAGTTAAGCTCAATGTATTATGAATGATGATTTATGCATGTGAAACCTAAACCATAGGGTAGATGACAATTGGGAACATTGAGTGTTGTTTACAATTGATTGACATTTTGATAATGATGTTATGTTTGTGATGATGCATGAAAATTATTGGAATTGATGATTAGTAAAATTATGAAAAACCCTTAAGAATTGATGATGTGAGGGCCTTTGGTAAAATTTAAGGAATTGATGATTTGGTTGTCATGCGAATGACTTTTGGGTTTAGAAAAGATGATTGGAATGCTTGGTGTTGATTATTGTGGTTATTGGATTTTGATGAAGTCCTAACCTTGAGATGTAAAGGATATATGTATATGAGTATATATGATGACTAGAGGAATTGATTTTGAGGATGAATATATGATGTTCATTGTTGATTGATGATGGTTTAAAGGAAGCCAAGATGGCTTATATTGAACTTGGATAATTTATATGATGGTTCGATGCATTATGGATAAAGGTGGTAATATTGTTGTTCGGTATGGTTGACCCCTTAAGATCTAAAGAATCTTGGTTTTGGGAAAGGAATTCCTGAAACCTAACACAAGTGTGTCAATTAGTGTTTAGACAAGTCTAGGACTTGATACTAAGCCTTGAAATAATCTTACAAATATTTATAACTATGATGATGCCTTGAGATGGATTATTGATTGAATGCATATATATGTGTATGTGTTGATAGGAGATTGTATTCCGAGCAATGCGGCAAAACAATCAAAGCATTCAAGTTATGATTCTTCTCTCGAGATAGAGGAGGAGTTTACATTTCAATTGCATGAGTTGAATAATTAATGGTTAATGTATATGAATGTACTCATGCTTGCCTTGCCATGATTATTTTGAATGATGAGATGATTGGTAATGTGATGGATGATAGGTGTTAACCCGGCGATAGCGTCTCAACAGTTCGTTTCCACCATCGGGTTGTTAATTGGCAAGCGCACCAATCGTTTGTAGTTTTCAAAATTTAGATATCGTTCCACTGGGATTGAAAGTCCAATAACAACAGTAATTTTCTGTTTACTATGGTAAATGTGAAGGAAGTTATAGACAAAAGAATGATTTATATGCAATTTATACAATATTCACAGGATAGCATGATTGAGTAGTTCATAAGATAAAAGAAAATAAAATCTATCTAAAAAGTCGAGTTACAATCTAGAATAGGTAAAATACTTGAGATAAACACAGATAAACAAATTTTGTTGGAAATTGGATCCCTAATCTAGAATAACAATGAGGAACTCAAGACATGCATATTTAATCATCAAGTTTCATGTCATTGCAGCTTAAAATCATTATAACCGATCCCTCGTGATATAAATTCTAAGAATTCACCGTAAAGTCTGATCCCTCGTGAGCTTTCTTAGTAAAAACTTGCATTAAGACCTGGCTTTATGGCAACAATGGTTAACAACCCCTATAGAATTGAAATACCAAGGGTATTCCAACTTTTTACTTTCGTCAAAACAAGTTTCAATACGGCATGAACAATCATTCTCCCATTTGACATTCATACTAATAAAACAAGTTTCAATACACATGAAAATCATTCTCCCGTTTGACGTTCATATTAATAAAAGGTTGAAATACTAACATGGACTTGAATCATAAACATGCAGAGGTCGAATTCACAACATTATACTCAATAGATTAGTTCACCAATTCCAACATAAACAAATTAGTTACACATGGTGAAAGTAAAAACAACACTTACAGAGTTTGACATTACGAAGACGATGGGAACTTCACGATACAATGATCACAATACACCAAAACACACTCAAGTATCTAGAAAACTATTCTAGAACTACAACTCACAAAAGAAGTACACAAAGTCGAGCACAAGAGAGAAAAGAAGAGAATGAGATGCTATGGGATGATTTAGAATGGTGTTGGATGGCCCTATTTATAGGGCTAAGCAAGGGTGCTGACGCTACACGTCAGTATGACGCTACGCGTCAGGCCCCTGACTCAGCTTCCATTAAACAGCTGATAATGGCCACTTCAAATTATTAAAATTGATCATGCTTGGCCACTTGGACGTGTCTCCATTGTGTTTTGGCCATTTGTGTTGAGTGGGGTGGCCCTTGGTGCTGAGTGGGGTGGCCATTATTGGGTCAAAGCTGAGTGCTTGGCCAAGTTGGAAGTGGCGTCCACGCAGCACTGACGCTACGTGTGGCTGTGACGCGTAGCGTCAGCATCAAATATAGCTGTTGATGCTACGCGTGGGGTGAGGCTACGCGTCAGTTCCTCCAGTGTAATTTTCTCTTGATTTCTTAACTTTTTCACTGCAAAACTTAGAGAAAATTGATCAAGGGCATATTATTTCCAACAACATCCATTTTTGGAATTTAAATCCTAATTTTCTAACAAATTAAACTAATTTTTGTAATTTTTATGAAATTTTTATTAAAGCTTTTATTGAAAATTTGAGGACTAACAATAGGCTTGGAAATTTGTTGAATGTTTGGGAATTGTATATATATGAGATGATGATGAATGTTTTATGGTCCCTTTGATGGGAGTGAATGCATTTATTAATGAATGATTCATGTTAGAATGAAACAATTATGCGTCTTGTTAAGTTAAGGTTCTATGAGGATGCATGATTTATCATTGTTTGATGTTGGGTTGATGAATTTGATGTTTGAGGGTGTTTTCCAGCATGGAAATCGATTCTTGGGGTATGGGAATCGATTCATGGCTTTCTGAAGTTGTGGGAATTGAGTCCCATGATGTAGGAATCAATTCATGGGCAACTGGATTCGTGGGAATGGTGGGAATCGATTCATGGACCTGTTTTTGGCCACTGTCAGGATTTTTCCAATTGCTGCTTTTCCCTTGTTGTTTTTGGCCCGTTTGGGTATCTTAATGATAGTTTTGGCCTTCAACTTCTGCATAAAAGTTGTAGATAATTATGTTACAGACTGGACCCACTACATTGTAAAACTTAAATTTAAGAGGGTTTGGAACCCAACTTTTTATGATTGTCAATTTGAGACTAATAGGTGATATTTATGACATGTCCTACTATTTTTAAGACTAAAAATAAACTTTTCTCATACACCTTGATGTTAAAATTTTCATGAGCATGTTGTTTGTTAAACCCGTGTTACTGTTGGGTTTTTAATTGGCAAGCGCACCAATCGTTTGTAGTTTTCAAAATTTAGATATCGTTCCACTGGATTGAAAGTTTAGTAATTACAGTAACTCTCTAGTCACTATGGTAAATATATAAAATTTAAATACAAAAGCATGATTTATATACAATTTATACAATATTCACAAGATTTCATACTTGAGTTGTTGATGTGGTAAAAAGAAAATAAGATCTATCTAAAAAGTTGAGTTGCAATTTAGAATAGCTAAGATACTTGAGATAAAAACATAGATAGACAAATTATGTTGGAATTTGGATCCCTAATCTAGAATAACAATGAAGGAACTCAAGACACGCATATTTAATCATTAAGTTCATGTCATTGTAGCTTAAAATCATTATAACCGATCCCTCGTGATATAAATTCTAAGTAGTCACCGTAAAGTCCGATTCCTCATGATCTTTCTCAGTAAAAACTTGCATTAAGTTCAGGCCTTTTCACAACAATGGTTAACAACCCCTATAGAATTGAGATACCAAGGGTATTCCAACTTTTACTTTCGTTAAAACAAGTTTTAATACGGCATGAATAATCATTCTCCCGTTTGACATTCGCACTAATAGAACAAGTTTCAATACGCATGAAAATCATTCTCCCGTTTGACATTCATACTAATAAAAGGTTGAAATACTAACATGTAACTGAATCATAAACATGCAGAGGTCGAATTCACAACATCATACTCAATAGACTAGTTCACCAATTCTAACATAAACAGATTAGTTACACATGGTGAAAGTAAAAATAACACTTACAGATGTTGACATTATGAAGACGATGGAAACTTCACGATACAACGATCACAATACTACACAACACTCTCAAGCATCTAGAAAACTTTTCTAGAAATACAACTCACAAAGGAAACACTCAAACACGAGTGTATAAGAAAGGAAAGAACTCTAAATGAATAAGATTCTCTTGGATGTGTGGAGAATGGCCCTATTTATAGAGCTGAGGAAGGGTCTCGATGCTATGCGCAAGGCTGACGCCACGCGCCAGGCTGACATTATGCGTCAGGTTCCTAAGTCAGCCTCTATTAAACAGCTCGAAGTGACCATGATAGAATTATTTAATAAATCATGCCCTGCCATTTGGCCCTGTCTCCTCTTTCGGCGTGTCCATTTGTAAGGAGTGGATGGGTCACTAGCTAAGTGCTTGACCACCTAGAAGTGGAGTCCACGTAGCTCCTGACGCTACGCATAGGTGTGACGCATAGTGTCAGCATCAGAAATCCCCACGCGTAGCGTGTGGTTGATGCTATGCGTCAGCTCTTTAGTTCTTCAAATTTTCTCTTTAAATTCTTTACTTTTTCACTGCAAAACTAGATAAAATTGATCAAGGGCAGATTATTTCCAATAACATCCATTTATTGAATTTAAAACCTAAATTTCTAACAAATTAAACAAATTTTTATTACTTTCACACAATTTTTATTAAGGAATTTATTATAAATTTGAGGACTAAGATTGTTATTCAAATTTTGTTTCTTCTTGCAAAACCATATGAGTGTATAAAAGGTATATGATTGTGGTGTGTTCTTAATGGTGCTTGATATTGAATTGGGATATTGGAAAATATGTATGTGCCTAAGACATGTTATGAAGACATGAAAGTTCACCACTAATAATATGATATGATGAATGATGATGAAAAGTAAATGATGTGATTGTATGACACACCTTGTATGATGATGAAACTAATAAGGGATGATTGCATGACAATGTGTTTGTTATAAATCAATGAATCAGAGATGATGTCAATAATGAGTAATGATGGATGATTATTATTATTGATGATTTGTTGAATACCATTGTGTTTGATACAAATGTGACCTTGTATGTGTGGCTTGACTTGTATTGATGAGATGTTAAGAATGCCACACTAGAATGTAAAACAATGGTAATGATCAATGAGATAAAAAACCTACTAAGAAATTATATGGTGATGTTGATGAAAGATTGATGAATATTATTGATGTTTATGATGCCATTGTGAATGTCACAAATACTAACTTGCATGTTGAAATGAAATGCCACACTTAAAACTTGAAAACAATGGCTGAAACCAACAATGATAAAATCCACTACGAATTGTATGGCGGTGTTGGTGATGATGATGATTGATGAGTTGTATGATAGGATGCATAGTGTGAGAATGCATTGATTGACATTTGCATTTATGGGATATCATACGCTGTCTATGTGGAATATTAAGGGTTCCACTAGGTGGGCCCAGTGGGAGGGCAACCCAGTGCACGGGTAAATTGTTGTTGTTCCCTAGTGATTCACGAAACTGTCCATAGTTTGGTGACGAGGCACCCTATGTGGCAGGCCCAGTGGGCGGGTGGCTCTGTGATGAGCAAGTTACCTTGGTGTTTGACGGGGCACGGCTCTCTCGATGTGTGTTTGGGAGGGGCCTATAGCGCTTTTGGCAAGTGAGGCCATGTTGTTGATCCGCAAGTCATGGGGTGACTAGTGCTATATATGGGTGATACGGTTTGGTACCAGTAAAATTGGTGATTATGCATGCATTATAAGATATGTGTACACATTATACTACTACAGTAGGGGCATGTAGTATACCTATGCTTGACCCATATTTGGTGTTTATTCCCACAGTCGGATCCGTATTCATTGTTGATAATTCCATTGTGCATATACATTAGCCTAAGAGGATTTGCATATAGCATGGAGATATGCCAAAGGTGTTGTGATATGATGATGATATACGATGATGGTTGAGATTGAGATGTGATGATGATAAGATAGGTAAATGAATACCTAAAAGATAACATGTAAAATATGAATACAATGAAAAGATGTTGAATATGATGATGTTGTATGTGGTGGCCCAATGTGATGAAGGGCTTGTTTGTCTATGGTTGATGACAATGATGTTGGCCCATTGTGGCATTGAGAAAAGATGTGTATATGTGCTTGCTTTGCTATGAATTGATGGATGAATATGTTATATGTATATTGTTGAAATGAGAAATTATATTGATTATTGATTAATTAAGCAAAGCATACATGATGTTAATATGCATATGCACATAATCTTAATTGTATTCATATTCTTCATTTAAAATGTATAACTCACTCTCCCATGTTGTCCATTTTTAGCATTGATGTAGGAATATCATGGGATGAGGATATTTTTAAAGTAAAGCTTTGGTAATGGATTGCCTTGGCCGGCAACGGTTATAATTATTGTATTGTGAATAAAATGTACATTGTAGTGTTAATAATAATTGATATTGATGGATGTAATGTAAATGATAATATAAGTGACTAATGTATTAACATTTAGGGTATTGGAATTCATACCCATTTGACGAATATAATGAGGTTGAACATGTAGCTCATTTTGGGAATGTATAAGTGTTGACAATACATGATTTTAGATTGAATTGAATGTGGTCAATTATGGAATATGGATATTAGAGATGTATGTTACATGACCATATATGTATATATTAGGCAATGCATGTTGATGACTTATGTGTAAGATTGGTTATGGCCTAAATGGCTTATCTTGTGTATTTGCATGCTTTGCTGAGCCTTTTCTCATATCTTTATATATGGGACTAGGTGTGTGTCCTGTATACATATTCTTCTTCCGCTGTAAACTATTATTTTTTGTATACAATTATTTGTTAGGCAATCCCTAAGCATGAGCAGCGAAAAAATAAAAGGGATTCCATAGGATTTGCAAGGTTCCGTGTTTCAAAGCACAAAAACAATTTCGAAATTCATTTTGGATTACCTCTTGAAGAACTCCGAAGCAGTCGTAGCCTCGTCCTTTAGGAGTCAACACGAGCACTCCCACCAGAATCGCAACACTTGCCAACTGCTAGTTTGACGGCGTGTAGCTCTTGCAACTTTTGCGAATTTGTGTCTCACTTGAGTGAACGGCCTATGAGCATCTTATGCTCTATTTATAGGCTTAGGTTTGACCTAATTTGTTCTCTCTAAAAGTGGGCTCCTTACTCATTCCAAATGAGTTAGGCCCAATAGCTTTATTTTAGTCCAACTAAAATAAGTCAACATTTTCTGATGGGCTTACTCTATGTGTGTGACCCTATAGGTAAAATACCCGGTCATATTAATAATAAACTATTTTATTATTAATATAAAATAAGAGCGGCATCTAGCAATGCATCATTATGTCCGAATATTATCAACATAACCTATAAGTGATAATTATTTAATATGTTTATTCCTTTTGTCACGATATCCTAATTGGGCCCAAGGCATGGTCGCGTCATCCTTGTACGGCCCAATTTATTTTACTTGATACCGAAGTAGACTAGATCCGAATAAATATCTAATATTTATTCTTTCTAGCATGGCCATGCATTTTCTTAGTCTTACTCCATCAAGTGGCCTATGGATATCACTCCTGTCTCATAGGAGAGACAAAATCCCATCTACATCACTCACATCCCTCTGCATAATTTGTTCATTGCCTAATCACAACCTTTATAGTCCTCTTGTTACAGAAGACGTTTAATTGTATTAAAACAATAAACTTCTCATGTAGGAATCGTAGTGACTTCAGGTCGAAGGACTATATATACCATTATCACATTGAGAATCATTTATGACAATCATGTAACGATCCATGCAACGTTCTCATGGTGGGTCTGTCCAGTACATCATTACTCTTAATGTGTACCTGTGTGAAGACTCGATATCATCTATATCTATGATCTGTGAGATCAGGTCATCAGTACACTCACACACTAGTCTCAGTGTATTTACATGTCCCCATATAAATACTTGACTAGGGACATTTTAGGAATAATTTTTATATGACCTATTACTCCAAGGATAAATATGTTTTAAAACAATTTTAAACTGAAATATTATTCTATTGATAAGTAGAAAAATGATACAAATGAAGAAGCATAAAAGCTCATAGTGCATACACCAACATTATTTACGATTTATCTTGCGATCTAGTTATAAATTATCAAATCTCACTCTTCGGTTTTGTGGTTCGAGTTTTGATGTAATCATTGTGATGTTTTAAAATTATTTTAAATGTAAAAAATTTATTCATATTTTTATTCATTAATTATCTTGATTACATCGGGATTCGGGTCCAAAAAATCAAGGTGTGACATCCAACATTTTGTTGTGGATTGCTAGTGAATCCACCTTGGAAGCCAAATTCTTGATTGCGTTTAAGAAGTCTTCATTCTGCTTAATCTGAGTAGTAACAAAGGTCTCCATCAAGGATTCTAACTTGGATTTCTGTGGTGCATAAGATCCTTATAGTGGCCTGAAATTTTTCTGATTGCCTTGAAAAAGAGGAGGTCTATTTTAAAATCCAGGCGGCCCTCAGTAACTATTTCCAAGATTTCCACCATGATTACCAATTGCATCCACCTAGTGTACTTTTGGCTCTGGTCCTTTAGAGACTCCAAGCTGGCATCTTGTAGCTGCATGACCTGAAACACCACACAACTCAAACAACATTAGTAGTACTTGTACTTAATTTATCAAATTTAACAAATAGTGCTTCTACTTTAGTTATAAGTAGGGAAATAACATCAGTAGAATACTTACCTGGAGCTTTTGTTGTTAAATTTCTTTCTAAAGACCATTGGTATGTATTCTGTACCACCTCCTCTATAAGGTTATAACCTTCTTCCATGTTTTTACTCATGAAGGCTCTACTAGCTGCGGCATCTAAAGTTACCTTTTGATTTGGGGTTAAACCATTATAAAGATGTGGACAATCAACCATCTCTCAATTCCATGATGTGGGCATTCCCTAAGCAATTCCTTGTATCTCTCCCAAGCATCATACAAGGTTTCACCATCTCTTTGAGTAAAGGTGATAATCTGCTTTCTTAATTGACCAGTTTAGCATCGTGGGTAATATTTGTTAAGAAAAGCATAAGATAGTTGCTCCCAATTTGTGATTGACCCTTCAGGAAGTGAGTATAATCATGCTCTAGCCTTATCCCTTAAAGAAAAAGGGAAAAGTCTTTAACGAATTGAATCACTTGAGACCTCATTAACCTTGAGTATGTCACAGTACTCAAGGAATATCTAAAGATGTAAATTAGGATCTTCAAAAGGCAATCTACCAAATTGATTTTGTTGAACCATTGAGAGCAAAGATAGCTTCAACTTAAAGTTATTCACTTCAATGGTAGGTCGTGTGATGCTAGGCCTTCTTCCTATTGCATTCGGTACCGCAAAGCCCCTTAAGGCTTTATTATCTTGATTATTGTCAATGTGTTCTTGTCTTGTTGTAGCAGCTTCTTGTAGTTTTCTTTGCTTCCTAATTTTCTGAAGCAAGCATTGTATATCGGGGTCAAAGGTTGTCCCAAGATTTGTGCTCCTTCGCATAAAGGAACCTACAAAAACAACAACAAACAATAGAACAAGCATAATTTACAGAAGAAAATAAATAAAATAAAAGGAATAAATAAATAGAAATAAAAATGCCTAATCTAATTAGATCATAATTCGCCAATATTGCGGGAACACAATCCTTGGCAACGACGCTAAAAACTTGATAACTGTGCCGTAAGCACACAGGATATTGTGTAATATAAAAGATTGTCATACCATAGAGGTTGTGCCCAACTACCAATTTACAGTGATTTAATTATCCAGGAAAGACTCAATTTAATTAAAGGATGCTGTAAATTATTTGTAAAAACGAAAAGTAAATGCTAAAGAGAACTCAAACCCTCTTGAACAAAAATTAATTTCTTTCTTGAGAATCAAATTGTAAAAGAGCTCTTGGGAATTGGTAGGTTCATATTCCACGTACCAAATTTAATGCAAATCTTTTCCTAATTATAAAGTTATGTTCCTAAGGTGGGGTTTCCGAAATTATTAGTGGTGTTCTCTCGAATTCTCACTAATGTACTCAATTGCTAAAGAACCACGTTCGATTTGTAAATTAAGTCCATTAAGCATTGTCAAAACCCAATTATTCCTCAAATGATTTTGCCTACTTTCATAACCCAAAATCTTAGGTTTAATTTCATGCATTTCAAATGATATGTCAATCTTTTGATTACCCATATTATTTAAGTTCATCTATGCTTATCTCTAAGTCATTAGAAGCATTAGGATCTCATGAGATTGAATAGGAAACAAAATATTCGTAACTAAGAAATTTAGAGTATTAACATTTGATACAAAAACATACCACCCTGTAATCCCAAGAATGAAATTTAGTTCCTCATGGAAGAGGTTTCAATCTCACAAAACTTAAGTTCAAAGCCTAACATTCAGAAATACTAAATTACAAAACAGGGGTTCAGAAAATAGAAGAGAAGTTCTCACTAGATCCTCTAAATCTTATGCCCAAACTCTGAAAATTGTTGTTGTTTTCCTTTAAATCCTTCTTCAAAATTCCCTTGAAAGTGCTCTCTTTTTCTCCCAAAGTGTTTCCCTATACATATGTGTCTTTTCCAAAATGAGTGCCTCTTTTTTTTCCCTATGAAACAGGCCCTAAAAAACCAGGAAACAACCCATTCATGCAAGATCCTTGGCTAATGAGAATTACCCATGGCCAGTAGATCGAGGTCTAATGCTCCCAATTGCGAAAACCTAAAAAAATAGCAAGTTCCACAGCCAGTGGATTCTAGGAAAGCAAGGTCCATGACCAGTGGGAATTTCTCACTGCCAGTGGATTTTTCAAAAGCTTGCCAAAATTCATCTTTTTAGTATGCCAAGGTCCCGAAGAGTTCCACTTGATTATATCCTTCTTTAAGGGTCAAAGTGGTTTTAGTTGTGCATTCTTGGCCTAAACTCCTTTCCATTTAATGCAATGCTCGTCAAGTACTTTAAATCCTTTTTCTTATTAACCTATATCATCACAAATCCTGCTAAATAGAAATACCCAAGTAGCATGTGTGGAATGGACGAAAACCAATCGGAATCGGGGGAAAACTAAAGAAAATTGGACTAAAAATTAAGCATAATGGACCCTAAAATAATGTAAAATAAACACTTATCAGTCTTGGTGCAAGTTTACCAAACTTGAGCCTCCTTCTTTAATTGATAAGTAGCAAACAAGGCTTTCTACTCCTTAGAGCATTCAAAATATTCAAATATTTGCTCCATATCCCAGATCTATATATAAGCGCCATCATGATCATACCCGCCTTTATAGATAAGGGGTAACCGCTTCAGAAATTTGTCTAAGGTTGGGCCAGACTTTGCCTGCCCCATGAACTGAGAAAATCTGGTGAAGAAGTCATCGTCTGGTTGTGAACCAAAACCACTTGTGATACTACAATAAATTAACACCCATTATTATCCAAATTAATTCAACACAGTTCAAAAATATATACCTCTATATAGGATTTCCATAGATGCTAGAAAACTAGTCACCATAAAGCCAAGGTTCTTATAATATTTAAATTTCTATGCAATAGGCACATAATTCACACAAGTTTACTACAATTCAACAACCTATGCTCAAAATGACCTCTTTGGTTGTATCCATGCCCTAAAATGTCATATATATCCATATTTCAACTCACACATTCAACATCATTAATGCATATCCTCAAAATTAACAACATCACATTCAGATATATATACATAAATAACAATCCCTACCAATGTTCAAACATTATGCAATATAGTTGGCTCAGCACCATGAAAGTAACAGAACATGGATATCCACAATTTTTAGATAACACCAATACTTCGTTATTCATCATCAACTCATGGATGTAGATACATGGATATATATTAACTAGGATTTACTAACTCATCAACATCATCAATATCATACTCAAAATCATTGTTCACATCAATCACACCATTTATCAATGTTTATCATCAAAAGCTTATCAACATATAATTATAGATATAACGCAACTAGATCATATGGTTCCAACCATTAATTCACAAAACAATATATATATATATATATGTATTTACAATCATCTATATGTCAACACATAATATCTTCCTCCTTGACATTGCCTCACTTTGGCGTACTAGTTTCTATAGCATCTGTGAGATCCCTATCTTTAGTCACTAAAAAGCACTGTAAGGGTGAGTGACTGACTATATAAATTCATACAAATAGATAAGCAATAACCTAGACTACAACATATTTGGCATTAATTTCACAAGTTCATCTATTCATTTTTAACAAATTTTTAACTTATTTAGTTTCACCATCTAATACAATTAATACTAACATTATTTCAGTGCAAGGTACCATACTCATCAATTAGGCAAACATCAACATGACTGACTCTCAATTCAACAGAATAAATTATGACTCCCTAGTATCCGGATACTAAAAAGGATCGACCATTGGCTGGGGGTCCTACCTGATATCCCTTGGACCATACCTAGACCGTCAAGCCCGCCTGGCTCCCCACCTCACCACTAGGTCCTGCTTGACCACTAGATAGCTCAACTGGGCAATCAATGACCACTGGAGCCAAAAATGAGGGGTAATCTATACCAATCAGCCGTCCATGCCAACCAATATGCATACACAGTATTTAAAATCAACCGCAACTCAATTTAATCAATATTTTTCATCATCACGTAATTACTTCATCATCATTTTAATCTCGACATTAAAGCCATTGCCCTGGGATCGTCATATAAGCCACTCAGGAAACTTAACATTTATCTCATTTTTAGCTTTCTTAATTATCATTATCACATAATGCTAATATATAACACAACATTATATCACTTATCATAAATTCACATAAACTCTTAATCATCAAATTAATTCTACCGTCATATATATCTATATCAAGATACATCAACATCATTACTAACATTTCAAACAAATTTATTTAAATCACATAACTTCATTCCGCAATCAAATAAAACATATACGTATATATATGAAATTCCATAGCTAAGTTACCCTTTTCCCCCCATGATCGCCAAACAGCTTCTATTCCTATTTCTATTAATATATACACCTAGTCTATCCCTTTACCTCAACTCCGAGCTTTTGGAACTTTGAATCGATCGTCAGTTTCTTGCAAGTGCGGCCACACCTTTACATTTAGTGATTCAAGAACCAAAATCAATATTAAAACCTTTGAAACCCTAACCTGTTACCGTTAATGACTTCCACCCTTCAATTTAAAGTTACCGAACTTACCATTTTTGCTTCTGACCTTGGATCCAAGTTCTTACTACATCGAAGAAGTTTTTCACCTTCAGTCTGAAACCTATAAATACCGAAATCACCATCTATTAATCATTCCATTATACCCATCGCCTTAAGGATCACATTTAAGCTTTGAAATGCCAAAATGTTGCAAAATTAGAAACCCCCAAAACCATCCCATGCTCGGTCAAGAATTTAGAAGGAGAAGAATGGTTACGAAATGAAAAATTGAAGATGCTTACTTGTTAATCTTGCTACCAAGATTCTAAATATGCTATCAATTACAAGAATCGTCAAGAAATGGCTTCCAATTGGAGCTCGCAAGGTAAGGGCAATGACTATTTTCACTCACGGTGTAACATCCCAATTTTGAAGTTAAATATCAAATGAAATAAACCATTAAGACCTTGATTTCAAGGTGGGAAGATAATTGTTAATTATAATCAATTTAATTTAAGGAATAATGACAAATTAATTTAGTTGGTAAAAGATGGCTGCTTGTGATTGGTGAGTCACGTGAGTGGACTGCGATTCACGTTTTCCCATCCCATTTCCTTCTCTTCGCATGCATATACATACACCCTATATCACCGTAGATATTCATCATTTTTTTTCCTTCCTGCTTCATCCTCTCTTTTCTCCCTTCTTCGTCTTCGTTCTCTTTTCTCTTCCCCTGTTTTGTTCTTCATTTCTGGAGATCACGACGACGGTGCTGGAGGATGGTCGGAGCCCCTCCAACTAGTGAAGGATGATCATTGAGGCAGACAAAGAACAACTTCACATTCCCGAGCCGATTACAGAGACGACGGTATGAAGGGAGGACTGGACGAGTCAGAAAGGGAGTCAGACCAAACGTCGGAGAGCAGAAGAGTTTCTTGAATTCCTTCTGTAGGTAGGGGGCACTTGCATGTCAAATGCATGGTCCACGAACGGTACTAGATGAATGTACTGCTTTAAGTGTGTGCATGTGTCTGTGACGACTGTATGTTATGCATGATTGGTAATCTTGGATTCCATGTGTATGATAGTAGTGTCTTGTTAGTAATTATACAATAACTGCATGCAATCAAGATGTTGGTAATGTAATCTGTCAACCTTTCTGATATAGACGAGTGAGATGCATGGTTCTATCTTTGTTTATACTGTGAGACATGAATGTGTGGCAGCTAGTCGGTTCGTCCGATGTTATTACTCTGAACTGTTGATTGCTGTGCATGCTGGTGTGATTGATAAAGTAAATATAAGGACTTTATTGAATCGGTTTCTACCTTGGTGGTTACGAAGGAGATATCGGTTGAGTAACGATGCTTGCTGGTAAAACGCATAAGTTGCATGTGTAGGAATGGGGTGACCCGTGGAAGGTCAAGAGCCCCGAAGGAATGGCTTCCAGCTACAGACCTTGGCTAGATCCTGTGAGAGCTCGTGGTAGCCGCGGGAGCTAGAGATGAGTCTCGAGACGTCGATGGAAGGCCGGTACCACACGGGAAGAGCTGATGGACGAGCGGCCAGTAAGGGGGAAACTATAACTGAAAGTCATTACTTAAGTCGGATCCGTAGGCATGCATGTAGATATGATGTTGATTAGGATAGTACGCGTGGCATGTGTTGGGTGTTATGAATGAATTCCGAGTGTGTGGATGCATGTGCATATGTGAATAAGGACGAACCTTATGTAGCATATATGTGAGTGCATGTTATTGATATTATTCTACTTTGCATGGCCTTAGTTTAATCTGAATGCGACCGAGTGAACGTAAGTGTGCGTACTGACACTGATACCGAGTCATTGACTGTCATCTTATATGTAAAAGCTTACCCCTACTGTGGCTACATTTTTCAGTGAATATCTCTCAGAATGAAGGATGAAGGAGGAGCCGAGTGCGGAGCAGAGAAACCGAGCACTATGGAATATATGTGTATATGTATATACTGTGTATAAGGTCTTGTTAAGCCTTGGCCGGCTCGTATTTTGACTTTAGCCTTTATATCAGAACTTGACACTTTCGGGTAGAAGGAACATGTTAATGCGTTGTAATTATTTAAATACTTCCCTATATATATATTGTGTGTTTATTCTATACTGTAGGTGATGTCTGAGCGATAAACATGGATGTATAAGTATACTTTCCGGGTATAAGAAGTCAGTGTGACTATAGGTAGAAGTGGAGATAAGTTGTTGTTGGGGAAAAGCGAGATGACAAGTCATTCCGAGTGATGAGAGGTTGAATTGTCCGAGTGATTGAGGTCGCATAGTCTGGAGTAGGTGTTGGTGCGAATCTTGTGAGTGATGATTGTGAGGTTTTCTGAGTAGAGGATAATCAATGATTCCGAGTGAGAATCCGCCGAGTGAGAGTTCACCGATTGGGGAATGACACCTGGGACTCTAAGTGGATTTATTGTAATAGATTAGTAAGTAGCTAGAGAACCCGAGTGAGTCTTGACTTAGTAGGAAGATTAGAGTATGGAATATTATGGTTACCGAGTGAAAAGTGAGTAGAATGCCCTGAGTGGCGTAATGGATGTGAAAGTTATCCCGAGTGTGAAGTCTTCATAGATTCTGAGTGAGCGGCTTTGGGAATCATTTTCGGATTGCCAATACGTATACATATATAATCCGATCGAGTGGAGCAGCGGAGTGTGATTTTTGCTGTCAGGATGAAACTGGTGGGTATTAAGGTTAGTCTGAGTGGATTAGAAAGTGAACCTTCCCGAGTGAACCATACCCTGAAATCCGAGTGGGGGAAAATACCGAGTGGAGCGACAGGATGCCGAGTGTAGTTTCGCTTAAGCGTTTCTTCCCTTCGCTGCTCGAGAGCCCTTTTCTCTTGTCTTTTTCTCCTTCTTCTCCTCGATGAGTCAGATTTGTTAATTTGAGTAGATTATGTACGGCTTATTGACTTTAACATTTGGAAAATTGTCCCTGTTGATTTTATTTAATTAATTAAAAATTAGGGTGTTACATTTTGGTATCAGAGCGGACCGAAAGGTCCAAGGCCAAGGTATGCTTACCGAGTGTGGGCGGTTGTGTGTATCATGATTGAATGGTCATTATTATTGTGATATTGTTGAACCTGATTGATACTATGATATTGATTTGTGGATAGAAGGTTATTCCTCCTGGTCCAACTGATTGTGTAACATATAGAAATGGCATAATGTGCTAAGTTACTGAATATTAGGCTGAGATACGGTCGGTAGTAAGTGGCTTGGTGTACTTATCCTTGAAGGGGTGTTAATTTTAGGATAAGGGATGACGCGTCGCCAAAGCATGGAGGCTATAGCCACAGCATTCCAACGCTTTGCAGACGTGTTTGAGAGGCAGGGCCAGCCTCGAGCTGAGGATGGCCAAGTGCTGGACCGCTTCCTGAAGAGGAAGCCGAGTGAATTTCAAGGAGGACATAACCCGGAGGTAGCTTTTAAATGGACTCAAGAGCTGGAAAGGATTTTTGGGGGTCTTCACTGTACCGAGGCCCAGAAGGTGGAATGTGCAGTGTATATGCTGTGAGACAAGGCGGAGAACTGGTGGAAGATAGCTAGAAACCGATTTCCTGACAATGATACTCAGCTGACCTGGAACAACTTCAAGACATGCTTCTTAGAGAAGTACTTCCCCGACACAGTAAGGAGTCGGAAGGAGTTGGAGTTTATGGAGTTGAAACAGGGTTCCATGACTGTGGAAGAGTATGCGGCTAGATTTGAAGAATTGTGTCTATTCTACCCTCCCTTCCAACAACCGGGGACAGAGAGCTCCAAGTGCCTTAAATTCGAGAATGGATTGAGATCAGATATTAAGAGAGCCTGCAGATACCAAGAGATTAGGAGTTTTCCTGCATTGGTGAATAAGTGTAGAATATTTGAAGAAGATGACAAGGCTCACTCAGGCCAGAACAGTAGAGTAGGTTCCTCCTTAAGGCCTCAACAGTCATGCTTCAAGAGGCCAGGTAACATGGGAAGAAATGGACCCTTTACTAGATATCAAGATCGAAGTAACCAAGGGAGGCAGATGAGTGGACGACCAAAATATGGCAAGTGTTTTAAATGTGGTGGTGACCACTTTGCTCAGAATTGCGATAGTGCGGATGTCAAGTGTTTTCATTGCCAGGAGAAGGGGCACATTCACCCTGACTGCCCCCAACTCCGTCAAACAAGTACCAATGTGCGTCAGGGAGGATTCCAGGTGAGGAGCAGTAGGAACGATGGTCAACGCTAGGGGGGCAGAAGCAACAGAGCCAGAGGAAATATGATGGTTGCCCCAAATAATCGAAGGAGAAACACCGATCAGCCAGCTGCTGGGAGAGTCTACGCCATCAGTGCTGAGGAAGCTGCACAGGCGAACGACTTAGTACAAAGTAAGTGCCTACTCGGTAAATATACACTTAGTGTAATTTTTGATTCTGGAGCCACCCACTCCTTCGTAGCTGACGAGTGTGTGAGACGGTTATGATTACCGACTGTGGATATGGATCGGACTTTGGAAGTAGCTAACCCAACTGGCCCTAAGGTGTTGACATCAACGATGTGTAAGGACGTAACGTTTGTGTTGGACGATCGGAGTTTTACCTTCGATCTAGTGTGCGTGCCTTTGAAGGACCTTGATATCGTGCTTGGAATGGATTGGCTTTCAGCCAACAAGGTGTTAGTGGATTGTAGAAACCGAAGGGTAATCTTCCTAAGGCAACACAATGAGGACTACACGGCACAAGGTATAGCTCAACTGTTTATGATGCTTTGCTTAACCAAGGGTGAGAGTAAAGCCCGAGTGGACAAAATTTTGACTGTCTGTGAATTCCCAGAGGTGTTTCCCGAGGATGTACCGAGTGTCCCTCCCAATAGAGAAGTCGAATTCTCTATAGACCTGATCCCTGGAGCCAAGCCAGTCTCCAGTGCACCTTATAGAATGTCCCCAACAGAATTGGCCGAGTTGAAGAAGCAGGTGGATGAGTTGCTCGGAAAACAATTCATTAGGCCGAGTGTGTCATCATGGGGCGCACCTGTACTGCTTGTTAAGAAGAAGGATAGCAGCATGAGACTATGTATAGACTACCGACAGCTAAACAAACTCACAATTAAGAATCGATACACATTGCCCAGAATTGATGATCTAATTGACCAACTGCGTGGAGCCTCAGTCTTCTCAAAAATTGACCTACGATCGGGATACCACCAAATCCGAGTGAAGGACTCAGACATTCCTAAAACTGCCTTTAGGACTCGGTATGGCCACTACGAGTATATAGTGATGTCGTTCGGTGTGACAAACACCCCTGCTGTATTCATGAATTACATGAACAGCATATTCCACCCATATCTAGACCGATTTGTTGTAGTTTTCATTGATGATATCCTAATCTACTCTAAGACTCCTGAGGAGCATGAAGAACACCTCCGAGCAGTACTTCAGGTGTTAGGAGAAGCAGTTGTTTGCAAAGCTTTCAAAGTGCGATTTCTGGATGGATAAGATCCACTTCCTCGGACATGTGATTTTCGAGGAAGGTGTCTCGGTGGACCTTTCGAAAGTGGCAGCTATAATGGTGTGGGAGAGACCCAAGTCGGTCTCGGAGATAAGGAGCTTTATGGGCCTGGCTGGTTATTATAGAAGATTCATTGAGGGTTTCTCTAAGATGGCCTTGCCACTGACTAAATTGACTGGGAAAAACATTCCCTTCGTATGGAGTTCCGAGTGCGAGAGCAGTTTCTGAGAGCTGAAAGACAAGTTGATGACTGCTCTAGTGTTGGCATTACCTAACTTGCAAGAGAGCTTCGTGGTTTACTATGATGCATCAGGACTCAGATTGGGATGCGTGTTAATGTAGAAAGACCGAGTAATAGCATATGCCTCTCGGCAATTGAGACCTCACGAACAACATTACCCGACCCATGACTTAGAGCTGGCAGCCGTAGTCTTCGCATTGAAGATCTAGAGGCATTATTTGTTCGGGTCCAGATTTGAAGTATATAGTGATCACAAGAGCCTCAAATACTTATTCGACCAAAAGGAGCTGAATATGCGGCAGAGGAGATGGATGGAATTTTTAAAGGATTATGATTTCGAGCTAAAGTACCATCCGGGTAAGGCAAACGTCGTTGTCGACGCGTTGATTTGGAAATCCCTTCATATAGCAGTGATGATGGTAAGGGAAGTGGAGTTATTGGAACAGTTCCGAGACATGAACTTACATGTTGACATCCCCTCCTCTCGGAAAATGACAATCGGTACGCTGAGGATTGCCAATGAATTTCTAAAATCCGTGTACGAGCAACAACAGTCAGATTCCTACTTGGCTGAGATGAGGGAGACGCAGGCCAAGGGTAAGGATTTTTCCTTGACCGAGGGATCGGATGGAGTCTTCCGAGTGAAGAACAGAATATATGTACCGGGTGGGGGAGAACTAAGGAGAATGGTGCTTGATGAAGCCCACAAGAGCCTACTCAGTATTCACCCGGGTACCACGAAGATGTACCAGGATCTAAGAACACAATTCTGGTGGCCCGGATTAAAAAGGAATATGGCAGAATACGTGGCCCGGTGTATTACCTGTCAGAAATCGAAAGTCGAGCACCAGAAGCCATATGGTGCATTGCAACCCCTGGAGATTCCCGTGTGGAAATGGGACTCAATTGCCATGGACGTTGTCATGGGATTGCCAAAAAACTGAGTGGGCCATGATGCAATCTGGGTTATTGTTGACCGACTGACTAAGAGTGCACACTTCCTACCTGTGAATATGAGATACCCACTACATAAGTTGACCCAAATTTATGTACGTGAAATTATCCAACTGCATGGAGTGCCGACTTCTATTGTATCGGATAGGGATCCTAGGTTCACGTCCCGGTTTTGGATGAGCCTGCACCAAGAATTGGATACGAAGCTTTGGCTAAGTTCCGCTTACCACCCCCAATCGGATGGACAATCCGAGCGAACGATTCAAAGCCTGGAGGACTTGCTAAGGGCGTATGTGTTGGAGCACGGTGGAAATTGGGAGCAGTACCTTCCCCTGATCGAGTTTACATACAACAATATCCACCACAACAGCATCAATATGGCACCCTACGAAGCACTTTATGGTCGAAGATGTCGAACCCCACTCTGCTGGTCAGAAACGGGTGATAGTCTGCTATTGGGGCCAGAAATTGTAAAGCAAACATCAGAATAGATCCGAGTGATAAGGGAAAGGATGAAGGCGTCTCAGGATAGGCAGAAGAGCTACCATGACAAACGAACCAAACCATTAGAGTTTTCAGTCGGAGACAGAGTGCTTTTGAAGACTTCACCGAGTAAAGGAGTCGGGCGAGCCTTGAAAGGTGGGAAGTTGAGCCCCCGATACATTGGGCCTTATGAGGTGTTAGAACGAGTTGGCTCCATGGCATACTGAATAGCATTACCGACTCACTTATCCCGATTGCATAACGTGTTTCACGTGTCCCAACTAAGGAAATATCTACCTGATCCCAATCACACAATGCCTGACGAGGAAATGGAAATCAAGGAAGACCTGTCCACTGTAGCTATACCGATTAGAATTGTGGACTGATTGATAAAGCGTTTGAGGAGCAAGGACGTACAACTAGTTAAAGTGGAATGGCAATAGAGCGGGACTACCTCTTGTACCTGGGAACGGGAAGATGCCATGAGACAGCAGTACCCCGAGTTGTTTAACCAAGGTGAGTTACCGACTGAATTTCGAGGACGAAATTCTTTTTAGAGGGGGAGAACTGTAACATCCCAATTTTGAAGTTAAATATCGAATGAAATAAACCATTAAGACCTTGATTTCAAGGTGGGAAGATAATTGTTAATTATAATCAATTTAATTTAAGGAATAATGACAAATTAATTTAGTTGGTAAAAGATGGCTGCTTGTGATTGGTGAGTCACGTGAGTGGACTGCGATTCACGTTTTCCCATCCCATTTCCTTCTCTTCGCATGCATATACACACATCCTATATCACCGTAGATATTCATCATTTTTTTTCCTTCCTGCTTCATCCTCTCTTTTCTCCCTTCTTCGTCTTCGTTCTCTTTTCTCTTCCCCTGTTTTGTTCTTCGTTTCTGGAGATCACGACGACGGTACTGGAGGAAGGTTGGAGCCCCTCCAACTAGGGAAGGACGATCATTGAGGTAGAGAAAGAACAACTTCTCATTCCTGAGCCGATTGCAGAGACGACGGTACGAATGGGGGACTGGACGAGTCAGAAAGGGAGTCAGACCAAACGTCGGAGAGCAGAAGAGTTTCTTGAATTCCTTCTATACGTAGGGGGCGCTTGCATGTCAAATGCATGGTCCACGAACGGTACCAGATGAATGTACTGCTTTAAGTGTGTGCATGTGTCTGTGACGACTATATGTTATGCATGATTGGTAATCTCGGATTCCATGTGTATGATAGTAGTGTCTTGTTAGTAATTATACAATAACTGCATGCAATCAAGATGGTGGTAATATAATCTGTCAACCTTTCTGATATAGACGAGTGAGATGCATGGTTCTATCTCTGTTTATACCGTGAGACATGAATGTGTGGCTGCTAGTCGGTTCGTCCGATGTTATTACTCTAAACTGTTGATTGTTGTGCATGCTGGTGTGATTGATAAAGTAAATATAGAGACTTTATTGAATCGGTTTCTACCTTGGTGGTTACGAAGGAGGTATCGGTTGAGTAACGATGCTTGCTGGTAAAACGCATAAGTTGCATATGTAGGAATGGGGTGACCCGTGGAAGGTCAAGAGCCCCGAAGGAATGGCTTCCAGCTACAGACCTTGGCTAGATCCTGTGAGAGCTCGTGGTAGCCACGGGAGCTAGAGATGAGTCTCGAGACGTCGATGGAAGGCCGGTACCACACGGGAAGAGCTGATGGACGAGCGGCTAGTAAGGGGGAAACTATAACTGAAAGTCATTACTTAAGTCGGATCCGCAGGCATGCATGTAGATATGATGTTGATTAGGATAGTACGCGTGGCATGTGTTGGGTGTTATGAATGAATTCCGAGTGTGTGGATGCATGTGCATGTGTGAATAAGGACGAACCTTATGTAGCATATATGTGAGTGCATGTTATTGATATTATTCTACTTTGCATGGCCTTAGTTTAATCTGAATGCGACCGGGTGAACGTAAGTGTGCGTACTGACACTGATACCGAGTCATTGACTGTCATCTTATATGTAAAAGCTCACCCCTACTGTGGCTACATTTTTCAGTGAATATCTCTCGGAATGAAGGATGAAGGAGGAGCTGAGTGCGGAGCAGAGAAACCGAGCACTATGGAATATATGTGTATATGTATATACTGTGTATAAGGTCTTGTTAAGCCTTGGCCGGCTTGTATTTTGACTTTAGCCTTTATATCAGAACTTGACACTTTCGGGTAGAAGGAACATGTTAATGCGTTGTAATTATTTAAATACTTCCCTATATATATATTGTGTCTTTATTCTATACTGTAGGTGATGTCCAAGCGATAAACATGGATGTATAAGTATACTTTCCTGGTACAAGAAGTCAGTGTGACTATGGGTAGAAGTGGAGATAAGTTGTTGTTGGGGAAAAGTGAGATGACAAGTCATTCCGAGTGATGAGAGGTTGAATTGTCCGAGTGATTGAGGTCGCATAGTCTGGAGTAGGTGTTGGTGCGAATCCTGTGAGTGATGATTGTGAGGTTTTCTGAGTAGAGGATAATCAATGATTCCGAGTAAGAATCCGCCGAGTGAGAGTTCACCGATTGGGGAATGACACCTAGGACTCTAAGTGGATTTATTGTAATAGATTAGTAAGTTGCTAGAGAACCCGAGTGAGTCTTGACTTAGTAGGAAGATTAGAGTAGGGAATATTATGGTTACCGAGTGAAAAGTGAGTAGAATGCCCCGAGTGGCGTAATGGATATGAAAGTTATCCCGAGTGTGAAGTCTTCATAGATTCTGAGTGAGAGGCTTTGGGAATCATTTTCGGATTGCCAATACGTATACATATATAATCCGATCGAGTGGAGCAGCGGAGTGTGATTTGCTGTCAGGATGAAACTGGCGGGTATTAAGGTTAGTCCGAGTGGATTAGAAAGTGAACCTTCCCGAGTGAACCATACCCTGAAATCCGAGTGGGGGAAAATACCGAGTGGAGCGACAGGATGCCGAGTGTAGTTTCGCTTAAGCGTTTCTTCCCTTCGCTGCTCGAGAGCCCTTTTCTCTTGTCTTTTTCTCCTTCTTCTCCTCGATGAGTCGGATTTGTTAATTTGAGTAGATTATGTATGGCTTATTGACTTTAACATTTGGAAAATTGTCCCTGTTGATTTTGTTTATTTAATTAAAAATTAGGGTGTTACACACGGCATGCTCTCTTTTTTTCCTCCTTCTTTTCATGTGTGGAAGAAAAGTGGAATATAATTGAAACATTAGTTTTTACTTCAAGGGTGAAATGGTCAATTCACTTCCTTTTTATTTCTTAAATCCTTTCCTCTTTTTCTTTTAATTTAATTTAACTTTCACCTTTTACCCTTCGGTAATTAATAATCTACTTCTTCAATTTAATTTAAAATTCTCCTTAATTATCTTCTATTTAATTAGTT
This sequence comes from Clitoria ternatea, assembly GCA_037962975.1. Taxonomy (NCBI): domain Eukaryota; kingdom Viridiplantae; phylum Streptophyta; class Magnoliopsida; order Fabales; family Fabaceae; genus Clitoria; species Clitoria ternatea. The sequence continues at coordinate 139,459,454 of CM075670.1, forward strand.
TAATAAATATTAATTTTATTCTAATTAAATCTTCAAATTGTTTGATTAAATTCTTGTTAATTCGTTAATAATTTATAATTTGATTGTGCACCCCGTTTTCAATTAAATTAAATTATCCAGGATGATACAGTAGTTATGGAAAGAAGAAGTCTCAGGAAAAAGTTGTTTAAGGCAGGTTATTGATGGCCTACTTTAATACAAAAGTCTACTACCTTTGTCAAGTAGTATGATACATGTCAGAGGTTTACTAATTTTCATATAGCTCCTTCTAAAGAGTAATTGATAAGCATGCATTTTACATATGTTTAAGGTTTTTTAGGTTATGTTTTTATGTCTATTTTGTCTTGGTTATCCCCAATTCCCTTTATTTTGGATTCCATTCCATAGATGCTGCTTAGGTGTTTCTATTTTTGTAGATTTTATAATGATTTAGATCCATTGGCACAAGAATTGGAACTATGAAGTGAAATGGATATCTTCCAGGACTTTCACATTCCTTAAAGTCATATTTTAGCAAGTTTTGGACAATCCACTGGCAATGGAAGCAATCGATTGGCTGTGGATGTCACTAGAGAGCATGGAATACCTTTCCAGTGCCATCCACTGGCTGTGGATGTCATTAGATTGCATGAGGCACTTGCACATTTAATCCACAGGCTGTGGTTTTCTTTCTTTAGGCCGTGGGCACCTTCACAAAACCATCCACTGACCATGGATTGCATCCACTAGCCGTGGATGTCATCAAGGGCTAAGAAAATGAAAATTTTGGAAGGCACAACTGTGTTTGAATATGCTTTCAGGATCAAATATTTTCATAATGATAAAGGATCTTGAAGAAACAAAGAAAACAACATCAGACCTGTAAAAACACGCAGGCTAATCGATTATCAGACCATAGCTAATCGATTAGAGAGCTTCTATTTATAACCTAATCGATTGCACCTAGGAAGCTAATCGATTACCAAGCTCAGAAAATGAATTAAAAGCATCAAGTGGATCTGCTAATCGATTGCAGGACATTTACAATCGATTACAAGGGTTCTGGAATGTAACTAATCGATTACACCTAAACATCTAATTGATTATAGAGCTTCTGTTTGTAACACATTCGATTACACATAAGGCACAATCGATTACCATGCTGCGTAACCAAATTAAATGCATCAGGTACCACTCATAATCGATTACAAGGTAAGGCATAATCGATTAGCAGGGTTCTGTTTCACATCTAATCGATTACAGGAGAAGTACTAATCGATTACAGAGCGAATTACACTGAAGATTTCAAAGTATAATCGATTACCATCGTGCCAGAATTTGGGGAAAGTGATTTTAAGTGGAAAACCAGCTCATTTCCCCATTCCAACCCAGTGCCCATAACTTGCAACGGCTAGGAAGACTTTGGCACTCCTTCAAGGCTCTATAAATGGCTCTCCAACTTAAGCACAACATACAACAAGAGGCAATCAATCTTCACTTACATTTGTGCTTAGTGAGTTCATTTTCTTTGTATATTTTGAATCCTTGAGCTTAGAACTTGTATACCCTCTCTTGTTGAGAGTTAGAAATTGTGTGAGCTTTCATTTGTATATCTACTCTATTAAGAGAGTTTCTTGCTTGTAAACACTACACCAAACACAAAGGTTTTCACTCTAGGTTGAGTTGTCACAAAGGTTGGGGTTCAACCTTTTGGATATTAAGAGTTGAGAGATTGGGTGGGTTACCCTTGTGCTAGTGAGGATTGAGTTCTTGAGTATGGGACACTAGGAAGCTACAATTGCTCATAGCTTGTATCTCTAAACTTCAATAGTGGAAATCCTTCAAGTGGGTTGCTTGAAGGCGAGACGTACACCGGGGTGGTGCAAGCTCTTCTCCCTTACTCTGTTACATTCATACATTGCATCTGGCTGGGTTATTGTTGTTGATTGTGATTTCCCCTTTTAAACTTGCTTGAACTAATAGCTTTAAAGTGCTGTACACCAAGTGTTTGATAAATTGCTTCAGCAATATTTATTCCTTGTTTTGCATTGTTTCTTGCGCTAAACTTACTTTGTCTTGCATAAACTATTAATTTGTGAGAAAGGAACTTAGTTTAAGAGCATTTCAACAAAATGTTTTAAAACTTAACCTCTTGAGTATTGAGGCCACTTGAATAACAAGTGGTATCAGAGCTTGACTCTTGTAGATCAAGCTTAACAGCTTTAAGAGAACAATGGCCTCAAATTCTCTAAATCTTTTTTCCAAGGGTGGTGCCACAAATAGATCTCCCGCTTTCAATGGGGAAGGATATGCGTTTTGGAAGGAAAGAATGAAAATTTTTGTTCAATCAATTGACTTAAGAATCTAGAATACCATTGAAAATGGTCTTTTCATACCCATGCATACTGTTAATGGTAAAAATGTTGAGAAACCCATGGAATATTGGATGAGTGATGAAGAGAAGAAAGTACAGTACAATTATAAGGCTAAAAATCTTATTACTCTTGCATTAGGTCCCGATGAATTTTTTAGAGTAATGACTTGTCAATCTGCCAAAGAAATATGGGATACCTTACAAGTAACCCATGAAGGTACTAATGATGTTAAAGACTCTAAGATTAGTACCTTGACTAGTCAATATGAGAGCTTTAGGATAAATTCCGGGGAAACCATTGTAGAGATGCAAAAGAGATTTACCCTTATAATTAATCATCTTATTACTCTTGGCAAAGTTTATACTAACAAAGAACTTGATCATAAAGTGTTGAAAAGTCTTAGCAGGGAATGGAAACCTCTTGTCACTACCATTAAACAATCCCCAAGCATCAACAAAATGTCTCTTGCTATATTATTTGGAAAGCTACAAGAGCAATAACAACAACTAAGGGATTTAAAGCTAGCGGAGGAAGAAGAAAAATCCTCCAAGAAGAAAGGCCTAGCTCTCAAGGCCACCTCTATACATGAAGAAGAATCATGTAGTGAGATTGATGAAGAAGAAGAGTTTGGACTGTTTGTGAAGCGGTTTGGAAAATTTATAAGAAACAAACACTTCCAAAAGAGCTTCAAAACTCAAGGTAAGAAACCTATCCCTAAAGAAAATTCTTCCTCACCCAATTGTTTTGAATGTGGCAAGGAAGGGCACTTCAAAGTAGATTGCCTAAACCTCAAGAAGAAAAACAAAGAGAAAGGTGGAAGGAGAAGAGCTTACATCGCTTGGGATGAAAATGATGTAAGTAGTTCTGACGATTCGGACAACGAAGAAGCAAATCTTTCCTTAATGGCTAACCACCTTGAAGAGGAAAATGAGGTAAGTCATTATGAACTTGACAAAGATGAATTGTATGATGCATTTGAAGAATTGAATGATAAATATTTAAAACTATCTAATAAATACAAATTGTCAAGAAAAACCATAAATACTCTTGAAATGCATCTTGTAGAACTTGGCAAAGAAAACAAATGCCTAAAAGAAAAATTAGCAAATGTTCAAGCATGTTCTAAGAATAAACCTTGTGATTTTACAAAGAAATGTGACATCTTAGAAACCAAGGTCTTAGACTTAAATAGAACATTAAAAAAGTTTACAAATGGTAGAGACAATTTGAATGTATTACTTGGAAATCAAAGATGTATGTTTGATAAAACTGGTTTAGGATATAACTCTACCAAAAAGGAAAAACATTACAAAAACTTCTTTGTACCACCTAGAAGATCATCATCACCTTTCATGAAGTGTAACCATTGTGCCTTTAAAGGACATAACTCTTCAAATTGTAATGTTAGAAAACTAGGGCCAAAGGTTGTAAGAAAGGTGTGGGTTCCAAAAGGGACATTACCACAAGCTAACCAAAAAAGACCCAACATAAAATAGGTAACAAGTTCTCTAAACTAATTTTGTTTTGTAGGTATGCTTCAAGACAAGCAACACCCATTGGTATTTGGATAGTGGGTGTTCAAAACACATGATGGGAGACATGAGCAAATTCACATCATTCACTCCTAAAAAGAAAGGAAGTGTCACTTATGGAGATAACACCAAAGGAAAAATATTTGGTATCGGAAATATCGGTAAAAACTCTTCTACCTCCATTAGTGATGTATTATATGTTGAAGGACTCAAACATAACTTGCTTAGCATAAGCCAATTATGTGATAAAGGACATAGAGTTTTATTTGAATCCAATTGTTGCATAATTGAGAATAAGCTAAACAAAGAGGTTAAGTTTGTTGGTCAAAGAATTGATAACATTTACATGATTGATATTGATAGTTTATCCTCAAATGATGTGCAATGCTTCATGACTAGAGAGGATGAATCATGGCTATGGCATAGAAGGATAGCTCATATACACATAGACCATTTAAACAAACTTGTTTCTAAAGAACTAGTGATTAGTTTACCAAAGCTCAAATTTGAAAATAAATTTTGTGATGCATGTCAAAAGGGAAAACAATTAAACGCATCCTTTCAAGCTAAAAACATTGTTTCTACTCAAAGGCCTTTACAACTTTTGCACATGGACTTATTTGGACCCTCTAAAATCAAAAGCGTTGGTGGTAATTACTATGGTCTAGTAATAGTAGATGACTATTCAAGATATACATGGACCTTATTTCTAACTCATAAAAATGAAGCATATCATGAATTCAAGAAACTAGCCAAGGTTATCCAAAATGAACAAAACTCAAAAATTGCATCCATAAGAACCGATCATGGGGGAGAATTTGAAAACCAATCTTTTGAAAAGTTTTATGAAAAATATGGTATTAGTCACAATTTTTCAGCTCCTAGAACTCCATAACAAAATAGAGTGGTTGAAAGGAAAATAGATCTTTGGTGGAGCTTGCAAAAACCATGTTAAACGAAAATAACATTGCGAAACATTTTTGGGCCGATACGGTAAATACCGCTTGTCATGTTATGAATAGATGTTTGATAAGTGTAACACCCTGAATTTTTTTTTAAGTAGGAAGTTAAATTAAGAAAATAAACATTGAATAATTAGATGTGGACCATCTAATGTTCTAAAATACTAAAAATAATTTAATTAAGATTTTCTGAGATTGTTCGTGAATTATTGTGACCGGTTAAGTGGAAAACTGACCTGGATAAAATATGGGTGTCGGGCCAAGTATCTCCGATTGAGATGCCGTTGGTCAGGGCTGTAGATGATGTGGGAATCCGAACATGTGTTTGAAATAATTTTTAGAATATGTATCGAGCCCGAAATGTGAACCTGTTTAATGGAAAACGCAAGAGTTTAAATGAAAGCTTGAAAACTTAAAATAAAGCTCACTCTTCCACTCTTACATTCGTAACTCTCTTCTTCCCCACGCCAATACACTTCCTCTACCTTTCTTCTTCTTCATCACTCCCTTCATCTTCGCCTAAAACTTTAACCAAAAGGAGATACATCTTCCTCCTCTATTATTGTTCTTCAAGGGGCTCAAGGAAAGCTTGGAGCTTAAAGTCTCTTCTCCTTTCCTTCTCTTATTTTTGTGTGGTTTTTCTTCTCTCTTGCAAACCCACTCTTTTCTTTTCTTGAGGACTTGATAACTCCGGTGAAGCGGGAACATCAAACCCGGAAGTGTACTTCTCTTAAGGTAGGAGAGGGGTGTATTTTCTAAATGTATGAGAATTGTGATGATAATATATGTATTAATGTAATATGGCATATTGTCTTGATTAGATGTGTTATCATGTGTCTAAAATGAGAATTATATATGGTATCTTGAGATGAGTGTTGGTATGATGAGGCTTAATGAGGCTATGAATGGCACATTTTGTGATGATGTGTTATTGAATTATAAATGATATGATGATATCCTTGTATAGCTTTAATATGGATTGGTTGATATTGGAATCCATGATGGAGGGCCATAACTGAATTTTTTTTTATGATAAAGTGCTATGGTGTGAGATTATAGAGGAATTTTTATGAAGGAGTTTACTAATGTTAGATGAATATTGTGTTATGATTTTAGATATCGGGATGGCCCGTCGTCGTCAAAATAATGATGACGCTATAGCTAGAGCCTTGAACCGTTTTGCGGATCTCCTTGAATCGCAAAACCGTGAAAGACAAGAGGCGGAAAGACAACCTGCTCCTGTGGTTCAGGGTACTCAAGGGCTTGACATGTTTTTGAAGCAAAAACGCACTGAGTTTCATGGTGGATTTAGGCCTGAGCAAGCCTATGTTTGGGTTCGAAGTGTTGAGCGAATCTTTGATAGTTTCGAGTGCAATGAGCTCCAGAAAGTGGAGTATGCTATTTTCATGCTGAGAGATGAAGTGGAGACTTGGTGGAGACTCACCAAGAGTAGAATGACCATGATGTAGTATGCATTTGCAATACATAGGATTCATCATTGAGGGAGGATAGTGTGAAGAAAGCTTGGCCGGACTTATATCAATCACTTTCAGTCCATAATCAATTCATACTTAATCAAACAATAAGAACGATCATTCCTCAATTACATATCACTTCCCGATTCTGGGGAAGCTTACATGAGGCGATGGGTTCAAAACTGAAGCTAAGTTCGACGTACCATCCTCAAACTGACGGACAGTCGGAGAGGACTATTCAAAGTCTTGAGGACTTATTGCGTGCTTGTGTTTTGGAACACGGCGGTTCGTGGGAGAAATATTTGCCTCTGATTGAATTTACCTATAATAACAGTTTTCATTCTAGTATTGGTATAGCATCATACGAGGCATTATATGGAAGGAGGTGTCGAACCCCTTTGTGCTGGTTTGAAGTTGGTGAGAACTTAGCCTTAGGGCCTGAGATCGTTGAGGAAACTACCGAGCAGATCAAGATAATCCGGGAGAAGATGAAAATTGCTCAAGACCGACAAAAGAGCTATTATGACAAAAGGAGAAAGCCACTTGAAATGAATGCTGCTACTATTCCCTTAACTTGGGAAAATTTTAAAATTGAACTCATGAGGAAATATGTGCCCGAAAGTTATAAGAGCAAGAAGGAACTTGAGTTCATGGAACTCAGGCAAGGCATGATGACGGTGGAAGAATATGCTTCTAAATTTGAAGAACTTTATGAATTCTACCCTCCTTATCAACAAGAGGGAACTGAGGCCTCAAAATGTGTGAAATTTGAGAATAGTCTACGCCCTGATATTCAAAGGACCATTTGCCATCAGGAAATCCGAAGTTTCACGGTGCTTGTGAATAAGTGCCGTATTTATGAAGAACATACTTCCTCTCAATATTCTAGATTCGACTCTAAGCTGAAGGGTCAATCTTCTAGTTTCAAGAGGCAAGGAAATTTCAAAAGAGGACACTTTCTGAGGGGTGCCCATTCTAATGTCCAAACTAGAGGCGGTGGACGTGGTAATACTTTTGGCCGGGGTAATGTAAATACCAATGGGCCAAGATGCTATCGGTGTGGAGGACCTCATTATATTCGTGAGTGTGCACAACGGGATGACGTGGTGTGTTTTAATTGTGACCAAGTAGGACATACTCGCCCCGCCTATCCTTTGCTTGCGAGGCGGGCTCATATGCAAGCTAATGCCCCTAATCGTGCTACTGCACCCGCTCTTGTGAACCGCAGAGGCCACAATGGTGGTCGAGGCCGTGGTAATGGAAATAATAGAGGCCGAAATGGTGGCCGAGGTGGCTATAATAGTGGAAGGCATGGCAATGGTCGAGGGAATGGAAATGGTGCCCGTGATGGAAACAGAAACGGTGCAAATGTTCAACCCAATGCTGGAAGAGTATTTGTTGTAACCGGAGAGGAAGCAGCACAAGCAGATAACTTGGTTGAAAGTAAGTGTGAAATTCTTGGACACTCAGTTCATGTTATTTATGATTCGGGTGCAACCCACTCTTTTATATCTGAGGATTGTGTTCGGCGATTGAGATTGCCGGTATGTTTGATGAAAAATGCCCTTATGGTTACCACCCCAACCGGTACTTGTCTCAGATCGGTTAACCTGTGTGATAATGTTGATATGCTCCTAGATGGGAGAAGATTTGTTGCATCTTTTATTTGCTTACCTATGAAAGGATTGGAGATCATACTTGGTATAGATTGGCTCTCCACCAATAAAGTCATGGTTGATTATCAACAAGGGACCATTATTTTCTCTTCTTCTGATAGGGGACAGTTTGATGTACAAGGTATAGCTCAACTTTGTGTATTACTATCTTTTACCAATGGGACGAGTGATCCTGATCCCATTAATATCCCTGTGGTGTCTGAATTTTTGGATGTGTTTCCCAATGAGATACCTGGCTTACCACCTCCATGGGAGGTTGAGTTTGCTATTGACCTTGTACCCGGTACCGAACCAGTGTCTATTGCTCCTTATAGAATGTCTCCTATAGAGTTGGTTGAACTAAAGAAGCAAGTTGAGGAGCTACTTGAGAAGGAGTTTGTTTGACCCAGTGTGTCACCTTGGGGAGCTCCTATGTTATTGGTTAAGAAAAAGGATGGAACCATACGGTTGTGTGTAGACTACCGCCAATTGAACAAGCTGACGATAAAGAATAGATATCCTTTACCTCGCATTGATGACCTGTTGGATCAATTAAGAGGTGTGGTGGTATTTTTGAAGATTGATTTATGTTCCGGTTATCATCAACTTCGGATGAGAACCGAAGATATTCTGAAGACTACGTTTAGGAAGCGATATGGCCATTACGAGTATGTTGTGATGCCATTTGGAGTGACTAATGCCCCAGCGGTGTTCATGAGCTACATGAACCACATCTTTCATGAGTACCTGGATCGTTTTGTTGTGGTGTTTATCGATGATATACTTGTGTATTCCAAGAGTCGTGAAGAACACGAAGAACATTTAAGAGTGGTGCTGAACATTCTTAGAGAGAACCAGTTGTACGCCAAGCTCTCTAAATGTGAATTCTGGTTGACGAGCGTCCAGTTTCTTGGATATGTGATATCTGCAGATGGTATTTCGGTGGATCCTTCTAAGGTCGAAGCCGTTATGGCATGGTCTAGACCTACGTCGGTTACAGAAATCTGAAGTTTCCTTGGACTTGCCGGTTATTATCGAAGGTTCATCGAAGGCTTTTCTCGTCTTGCTAGACCTTTGACGAACTTGACAAGGAAGAACCAACCTTTTGTATGGACGGATGAATGTGAGAGGTGCTTCAAAGAATTGAAGATAAGATTGACTTCTGCTCTTATCTTGGCGTTGCCTGAATTACAAGAAGAGTTTGTGGTGTATTGTGATGCTTCCAAGCATGGACTTAGATGTGTGCTAATGCAGAAAGAACGTATAATAGCTTATGCTTCATGCCAGTTGTGACCCCATGAAGTTAATTACCCAACTCATGATTTGGAGTTGGTTGCGGTTGTATTTGCCTTGAAGATTTGGCGTCATTACTTGTATGGTTCAAGATTTGTGGTTTTTAGTGACCACAAAAGTTTGAAATACCTTTTTGACCAAAGGGAATTGAATATGCGTCAGAGGAGATGGCTAGAATTCTTGAAGGATTACGATTTTAAATTGATGTATCATCCGGGAAAAGCCAATGTTGTTGCCGATGCTCTTAGTTGAAAATCCTTACATATGTCGGCCATGATGGTCAAAGAGTTTGAATTGATCGAGGAATTTTGGAATTTGAATATTGGAACCTTATGTTGGCGAGCCTAGCTGTTTGAGTCGGCATTGCAGCTGATTTTGGTCAGATTTCGCTCAGGCGCCTTAGCTCCGCCCAAGCGAGGCTTATGTGTCTCGCTCAAGCGAGTCAGTATTCGCTTGAGCGAAGCTCTCCCCCTGATACTTTCTTTCTCCTTACCCTGTTCCCTTCTAGCATGCCCGTGTGCTTTATGTGGCTCTCGCTCGAGCGAATGGGGATTTCGCTTGAGCGAGAGGGACCCCTATTACCTCCAAATGCTTGATCGAATTGTTTTTCTTCTGTACTCTTATTACACCTTGATCCTACACTGCTTTTGGGATACTTTAGGCCGGACAGATCTGATTTGTTTTAAATTTTTAAAATGGTTGTTCTCTTCAACTTCAATCACACAGTATTACCTTGTTCTAATTTATTCCGCTGTTATTAATTGGGGCATTTATGCTTAACTGCTCCTCTTGATTTACCTTCTCATATCTTCACATATGAGACAGGTCTCTGATGGTCCAGGGAAAATAAATAAATAAATAAATAAATAAATAATTAATGATGCGATCTTGTTATGTGCAATTATCTTGAATTATATACACTAAATCATGAAAAATTTACCCCTATTTTTGGGGTGTCACAATAAGGCCTATTCTAAAGAAACTCCCTTATAAGCTTTACAAAGGGAGAAAACCCAACATCTCTTATTTTCATATTTTCGGATGCAAATGCTTTGTGCTTAACAATGGAAAGGATAATCTAGGAAAGTTTGATGCAAAAGCTGATGAAGAAATCTTTCTTGGATATTCTTCATCTAGTAAATCTTATCGAGTTTTTAACAAACAAACAAATACTATTGAGGAGTCTATTCATGTGAAATTTGATGAAAATAGCCATAACTCCCCGAGAAAGGAAGATGTTGATGATCTTATAGGTACACTCCAAGAAATGAGCTTGGATGATAAAGAAGAAGTCAACAATGAAGGAGGTACAACACAACATGAGAAACCACAACAAGAATGGATCACTTTGAAGGACCATCCCTTGGACAAAGTCATAGGTGAAATGACAAAAGGTGTAAGTACTCGAAACGCTATTAGAAATGCATGTAATCACTTAGCGTTTGTATCACAAATAGAACCCAAGAATATTAATGAGGCTATTATTGATGAACATTGGATGTTGGCCATGCAAGAGGAATTGAACCAATTTGAAAGAAATGAAGTTTGGGAACTAGTGCTAAGATCCAATGATCACCAAATAATAGGAACAAAATGGGTTTTTAGGAATAAATTAGATGAGAATGGCATAATAAATAGAAACAAGGCTAGGCTAGTAGCCGAAGGATATAATCAAGAAGAAGGTATTGATTATGAAGAAACATATGCTCCCATTGCTAGATTAGAAGCCATTAGACTATTGTTAGCTTTTGCTTGTTGCATGGATTTCAAACTTTATCAAATGGATGTCAAAAGTGCTTTTCTAAATGGCTATATTCAAGAAGAAGTTTATGTAGACCAACCTCCCGGTTTTGAAAATCATAAATTTCCAAATCATATTTTTAAATTGAGAAAAGCCTTATATGGTTTGAAACAAGCTCCAAGAGCTTGGTATGAAAGGCTTAGTAAATTTCTCCTAGAAAACAATTTTGAAAGAGGAAAGGTTGATACTACTTTGTTTATAAAACGCAAAAACAATGACATTCTTTTGATACAAGTTTATGTTGATGACATAATATTTGGTGCTACTTACGAGATCCTTTGTCAAGAGTTTGCCAAAATCATGCAAAATGAATTTGAAATGTCCATGATGGGAGAACTTAATTTCTTCCTTGGATTACAAATCAAACAAACAAATGAAGGGACTTTCATTAGTCAAACAAAATATTGCAAAGAACTACTCAAAAGATTTGAAATGGATAAGGCAAATGAGATGGCTACACTTATGAGTACATCCTGCTACTTAGACAAAGATGAGAAAGGCAAGGCTGTTGAAATAACTAAATACCGAGGTATGATCGGATCAGTACTTTACTTAACAGCTAGTAGACCCGATATTATGTTTGCTGTGTGTATGTGTGCTAGATATCAAGCATGTCCTAAACAATCACATCTCACCGCCGTTAAAAGAATTTTGAAATATCTTGTGGGGACTCAAAATGTTGGTCTATGGTACCCCAAAGGCGTTGAATGTATTCTCATAGGATATTCTGACTGACTTTGCTGGTTGCAAACTTGATAGGAAAAGTACTAGTGGCACATGTCATTTACTTGGTAGATCTCTTGTTTCTTGGCATAGCAAGAAACAAGTAAGTGTTGCTTTATCTACAGCTGAGGCAGAATATGTAGCAGTTGGTAGTTGTTGTGCTCAAATCCTTTAGATGAGACAATAACTTCTTGACTTTGGTGTTGTTTTAAACAAAGTGCCCATTAAATATGATAACACTAGTGCCATAAATATCTCTAAAAATCCTGTCATGCATTCAAGAACTAAGCATATAGAAATAAGGCATCACTTTATAAGAGATCATGTATTAAAAGGTGATTGTATGCTTGAACATGTTGAAACTTCTAAGAAACTAGATGATATCTTCACCAAACCACTTACAAAGGAACAATTCAAACAAATTAGAAGAGAATTAGGAATCTTAGACATTACCAATTGTGTTTGAATGTTGAATAATTTTGATAATTCCTTATCTTACTGTATGTTTAATGAATGAGTAATTGATTATGGTATGATATACTAAATCTTTAGTACTCTTGTATGAAATCTGTATAATTTGAAGTATTTCTGAGGTTCCTAATCGATTACGTAGACTTACATAATCAATTACTAAGCTTCTGTTTCGTATGTAATCAATTACATTTTGTTATCTAATCGATTACTAGCCTTCTGTTTCATGCCCAATCGATTAGCACCTCTGTCCAATCGATTACTGATGTTTCATCTTCCTGATAATCGATTATACTCTACTCCTAATTGATTGCAAAGACTCTGTTTTTAACGTAATCGATTTCCCCACATGCACTAATCGATTACTCTCTATGTAAAACATTTCAAATTCCTCAGAAAACACAGCCTAATCGATTAGCCCATGACCCTTAATCGATTAGCCTCGTATCAGGTGCAGTCTTCGTGCAGAATTCCAAGAAAACTCATTGGCCCAATCCTCTTCTACCTCATTAACTCCTCCTTCTCCCTCCTAAACCCTAATTTCACCTTATAAATACCACTCCTTCCACTCTCCCATCTCACACCACTCCTTCCTTCAATCTCCCAAACCTCTTGGAGCTCCTCCAATATCTCTCACTCTCTTCTCCTTCTCTTCATTCTTCTCCTCATTCACCATGTCTTCCTCAAGAGCAGTGAACAAAGCTAGTTCCTCCATGAACCAACCCAACAACCCCCTTGATTTTTCAAGGTTCTTCTCTACACTAAGAGACCTTCAAAACTTTATCAAATTTTTTTCCGAAAAAGACATAATCTCTCCCCACTTTATCAATGTTGAGATATTTGACCACCCTAGTTTTACCTTCACCCAATCCCTTCATCACCACAACCTCTTCCCTTTTCTGACCCTTAAGGAAGAATTCTACTATCCAGAACTCATGAGAGTTTTCTACTGCAACCTAAAGATTGTTGATGGGTTGCTTGAAGCAAGAGTCAAGAATGTGACTCTTAGGATTACCAATGCCTAACTCACAGAAATCACACAACTACTGCTCAACGATGCTGAATTTGTTGGTGGAAATCCGGAGGATGAATGGGATTTCAACGCCATCAATGCCCGCCAATCCCTTTGGAAGGCTGCCCCTCCAAGGAGCAATCATAAATTGGTAGGCCACTTAACTGTCAATAACCGCCTCCTCCACTTCTTTTTGGTTCAACTTTTGGCTCCTCGTGGTGGGAACTATGTATTAGTTGAAGAAGATGATGTCTTGTTCATGTGGGCTATGCAAAATCAAAAGGAAATCAATTAGGTTCAAATGTTGAAACTGCATATGCTCTGGGTAAAGGATCAACAAAAGCTCCCCTATGCCATCCTTCTCACAAAAATCTTCAAACCCTTTGGAGTTGATCTTGCTCGAGAACTCTCAGAGAAAATTCCTCCTAAAGCTTGCATTGGTACTCATCATCTCACTAAGATGTGTATTATCTATGTGAACGGAGCTTGGCTCTCAAAAATGGAAGGCATTAATGCCAACATTCCTTTTGAAGCTCCTGCTGATGAACCTTCCCCTCCTCCTCCTGCAACTCAAAGTGAACCATCCGCCCCTGCTGATCCTTTCACTTCACTTTATGCATATCTTGATCGCTGCTTTGATAGGCTTGAGAACTCTCTACAAGAGTTCCAAATGACTGAGCAGCAGTACTATGAATCAATTCAACAACGCTATGAAGAGTTGTCTCATCATATCTCTGAGTTTCAATTTTTCAATTCGGATAACTAGATCCATTGTTTATTTTGCTTTGTTTAGGATACATTTTGCTTATTGTTTTCTTTATGTCTCTGAATTTCCATTCCGCAATTTACTTCTGTAATTTCAATTTCCCTTAATGAATGACTTTTCTTTTGGTTATATCTCTATTGCATCATTTATTTTTTGATGATTACAAAGGGGGAGAATAATTGAAGTTCATCTAATTCCTAAAATCAGGAAATAATATTGCCTATAACAATAAGTGGATAATTAAATCAGAAATCGGCTAACAATAACAAATGGTTAAAATAACAAACATATTTTTAAAGGCATAAACTCATTTAGATAGGGGGAGATATCTTTTAAAAATAATAATCAGGGAATATTGATTAGAGATAAGTCTTCGCAGATTGAGATAACCTTTGCAGATAATCCTTCTCTTTGAAGATAAGGATTAAGAGATAATTTTAGAGATATGATAATTTTATTTTGAATTAACACCCTCAAGAGATGAACATTGTTTGTCATCATCAAAAAGGGGGAGAATGTGTTTGAATATGCTTTCATGATCAAATATTTTGATAATGACAAAGGATCTTGAAGAAACAAAGAAAACAGCATCAGACCTGCAAAAACACGCAGGCTAATCGATTATCAGACCAGAGCTAATCGATTAGAGAGCTTCTATTTATAACCTAATCGATTGCACCTAGGAAGCTAATCGATTACTAAGCTCAGAAAATGAATTAAAAGTATTAGGTGGATCTGCTAATCGATTGCAGGACATTTACAATTGATTACAAGGGTTTTGGAATGTAACTAATCGATTACACCTGAACATCTAATCGATTACAGAGCTTCTGTTTGTAACACAATCGATTACACATAAGGCACAATCGATTACCATGCTGCAAAAACCAAATTAAATGCATTAGGTGCCACTCGTAATTGATTACAAGGTAAGGCATAATCGATTAGCAGGGTTCTGTTTCACATCTAATCAATTATAGGAGAAGTACTAATCGATTACAGAGCGAATTACACTGAAGATTTCAAAGTATAATCGATTACAGCTCGAGGCGTAATCGATTACCATCGTGCCATAATTTGGGGAAAGTGATTTTAAGTGGAAAACCAGCTCATTTCCCCATTCCAACTCAATGCCCATAACTTGCAACGGCTAGGAAGACTTTGGCACTCCTTCAAGGCTCTATAAATGGCTCTCCAACTTAAGCACAGCATACAACAAGAGGCAATCAATCTTTACTTACATTTGTGCTTAGTGAGTTCATTTTCTTTGTATATTTTGAATCCTTGAGCTTAGAACTTCTATACCCTCTTTTATTGAGAGTTAGAAATTGTGTGAGCTTTCATTTGTATATCTACTCTATTAAGAGAGTTTCTTGCTTGTAAACACTACACCAAACACAAAGGTTTTCACTCTAGGTTAAGTGGTCATAAAGGTTGGGGTTCAACCTTTGGGTATTAAGAGTTTGAGAGATTGGGTGGGTTACCCTTGTGCTAGTGAGGATTGAGTTCTTGAGTGTGGGACACTAGGAAACTGCAATTGCTCATAGCTTGTATCTCTAAACTTCAATAGTGGAAATCCTTCAAGTGGGTTGCTTGAAGGCGAGACGTACACCGGGTGGTGGAACTCGTTAAATCGGTTTGCAAGCTCTTCTCCCTTACTCTTTTACATTCATACATTGCATCTGGCTGGGTTATTGTTGTTGATTATGATTTCCCCTTTTAAACTTGCTTGAACTAATAGCTTTAAAGTGCTGCACACCAAGCGTTTGACAAGTTGCTTCAGCAACATTTATTCCTGGTTTTGCATTGTTTCTTGTACTAAACTTACTTTGTCTTGCATAAACTATTAATTTATGAGAAAGGAACTTAGTTTAAGAGCATTTCAACGAAAAGTTTTAAAACTCAATTCACCCCCCCCCCTCTTGAGTATTGAGGCCACTTGAATAACAACAACCATCAGACCTTGATCCCTTGGCCATGGATCAAGCCACGAACCGTACATTCTCCTGATTTTTAGGTTATTTGGGAGTTGAACTTGAGGGGGCACAAAGGGATAATACATAGAGACCATTGGAGGCAGTTTTAGGGAAAGAAAAGGGAAAGATTTTTGAAAAAGATTTAAAGGAAATTCAAGGACCAACTCAAAGGAACATCAGATTGCAGAATTTGGGTGAATATTTGAAAGATACAGTGAGAGCTCTTCTTTTATTTTTCTAAATACTTGTTTGTAATTTGTGATCTCTTCATCTTGGGAATTGAATTAATCATTTGTGGCATTGTAATCATTCTTTCTATGGCAAACTAAACTCTATTCCTAGGATGAGGGGGTAATATGTTCATATTCCAGATTTGATTATTCTTCATTCTTCATTTATGAAACCTCATTTTCTATTTAATTCATGAATTCTTAATGCTTCTACAAGACTTAGAGATAGATGATAATAAATGATGTGGGTAATCGAAAGATTGACATGTGGTTTGAAAAGCATGAAATTGAACCTAGGTTTTTAGGTTACGAGAGTAGGCAAAACCATTTGAGGATCTAATTAGGTTTTCATAAAGCGTAACATTAGCAAGGTTTCGAGAGAAAGTTACTACTTAACTTAGGAAAACCTACCTTAGAAATGAAATTCATAATTGGGGAAATAAATTGCACTTGAATTTGGTACTCTCATATGAACCCTTGAATTCCTAAGAGCATTTCTTTGATTTTTCTTTAAAAAGTAATTTGATTTTCATTCTGATAAGGCTTTAAGTTTTCTGTTAGGATTTTTAGTTTTGAATTAATTTTACCGTGCGTTTACATCAAGCTAATTTTTTCTAGATAATTGAACCATTACAGAAACTAGTAATTGGGCACAATCTCTGTGGGAACGATAACTTTTTATTACTTCGATAAATCGTGCACCAAGTTTTTGGCGCCGTTGCCGGGGATTGTGTTTCCCCCATTATTGGCAAAACAATGATTTGATTAGATTTGTCATTTTAATGTTTTCTACATTTATTTTACTTATTATTATTTCTATAGAATTACACTTGGGTTCTTTGTGTTTTTTTGAATTTTACAAGTCCTTTTATGCAAAGAAGTGCTAGCTTTGGAAACATCTTTGACCCTAAAATCAAACAGACTCTCTGTAAAATCAGAGCTCTTGAAAATAAGGAGAACAAAGTAAGCAACAAGCTTCAAGCTTGACAACCAAAGCACAAATGGATAATCCTAAAAACAGAGCACTTTAGGATTTTACAACACCTAATATGATGGGAAGGAGGCCTAGCATCACACGGCCTACTATTAAGGCAAACAACTTTGAAATGAAGCCATCATTGCTTTCAATAGTTCAACAAAACCAGTTGGGTGGACTACCTTTGGAAGATCCCAACTTGTATTTATAGATTTTCCTTGAGTACTGTGATACACTCAAGGTAAATGGTGTCTCAAATGATGTAATCTGGTTAAGGCTTTTCTTATTCTCTTTGAGGGATAAAGCTAGAGTTTGGTTGTATTCATTTCCTGAAGGATTAATCACAACATGGGAGCAGTTGTCTCATACTTTCTTGAACAAGTACTACCCACACAACAAAACAGACTAACTCAGGAAGCAAATCATCACTTCAACCTATAAAGATGATGAGACCTTGTATGATGCATGGGAGAAGTACAAAGAAATTCTTAGAGAATACCCATACCATAGGGTTGAGTGATGATTGATAGTCCATATCTTCTACAACGTATTAACCCCAAATCAAAAGGTTACTTTGGATGCTGCAGCTGGCGAAGCCTTCATGAGTGAAAACATGGAGGAAGGGTACAACCTCATAGAAGAAGTGGCATAAAACACTTACCATGGTCTTCTGAAAGGGGTTTGCCAACAAAAACTCTAGGTAAGTACTCTTTTGATGTTATCTCTTTACTTACTACTAAGGTAGAGGCTTTGTGTGTCAAATTTGATAAGTTAGGAATAGGTACTGCTAATGTGGTTTGTGAATTATGTGGTGTTGCAGGTCATACCATTACAGGTTGTTAAATTGGAGTATCCTAAGGTCCCGAAGCCAAGATGCAGCAAATGGATACCATAGGTAGCTATGGTGGAAATTTTGGGAATAATTACCGAGGACAAGGACTACCAGGATTCTAAAACATCCCCCCAACATTCCAAGGTAATCAGAGCAACCATAATAGTTACAGACAACCACAAAGATCATAGGTTCCATAAAAATCCAAATAGGAGTCCTTGATGGAAATGTTTGTAACTACACAACTCAAGCATAATAACGAGTTTTCTGAAGTGATAAAGAACTTAGCTTCAAAGGTGGACTCACTAGCCATCCACAACAAGATATTGGAAACTTAGATTGCCCAACAAGCTTCCAACTCTACCTAAATTCTAGGGACATTTCCTGGAAAACCAGAAGCAGGTCCATCTAACTACACTATGGCTGTAACGCTTAGGAGTTGTTCACAATATGAGGGTCCAAGGTCGCCACAGGAAAAACAAGTTGAGAAAGATCCTATGGAGGATGAGACCATATGACCTCCACCTGCTATGGAAAAGAAGAAGTAAGAAAAGAAAGAGGAGGTTAACCCATACCAACCTCCCATATTATATCCTTAACATTTAGCCAAGGCTAAGTTGGACAAGCAGTTTGGTAAGTTTTTAGAGGCTTTAAAAAAACTACATTAATATTCCTTTCACAGATGCTTTTCAGCAAATGCCTACCTACGTAAAGTTTCTGAAAGATATCTTGTCCAACAAAAGAAGGTTGGAAGAGGATGGTATTGTGGAACTTACCAAAGAGTGCAGTGCATTGATCTAGAAGAAGCTACCACCCAAGCTTCAGAATCCAGGTAGTTTTTCTATCCCATGCATGATTGATGACATGTCAATAGATAGAGCTTTGTGTGATTTAGGAGCTAGTGTTAGCTTAATGTCTCTATCTATTTCTGAGAAACTAGGATTGAGTTAATTGAAACCTACTAGGATGTCTCTGCAATTGGCTGATAGGTCTGTTAAGTATCCTGTAGGTATTTAAGAGTATGTTCCTATTAAGGTAGGAAAATTTTTTACCCCTGCTGACTTTGTTATGTTAGAGATGGATAAAGATTCTATGATCCCCATTATATTAGGAAGACCATTTTTAGCCACTACAGGTGCAAGGATATATGTTAAAAATGGTAAGTTGTCTCTAACTGTAGGAGACCAAAAGGTTGAATTCAATTTGAAAGATGCTTTAAAAAACCTTTTATGATGATGTTTGTTGTAGCATAGAAGTTGTTGACAAAGTGGTGAAGGAAGAGATTATTCTGAATGACCCATTTGATTCTATTTTTTTGATAGAGCCGACAGGAACATCAAAATGCAGTGAAGGTAATGCATCACTGAAACATGATATTGAGGTCATGTGTAGAAAATTCATGAGCCTAAATGTGGAACTTAAGCCTTTACCTTCTACACTGAGGTATGAATTTCTTGGCTTTAACTCTACATATCCTATAATGGTGAATGCTGATTTGAATCTTATGGAAACTGAAAAACTTCTAAAATAACTTAGGTTGTATAAAAATGTTATAGGTTACACTATGGATGATATTAAGGGGATTAGACCTTCTTTTTACATGCATAAGATAACAATAGAGGATGAGAGTAAGCCAACTAGAGAACCACAAAGAAGATTAAATCCTAAAATACAAGAGGTGGTTAAAAAAGAAATTCTTAAATTGCTTGATGTTGGAGTGATATACCCCATTACGAGTAGCAAATAGGTAAGTCTTGTCCATGTTATGCCTAGAAAAGGAGGAATGACGGTAGTAGAAAATGAAAAGAATGAGTTGATTTCTACTAGAGTAGTTTCATGTTGGCGCATGTGCATTGATTATAGGAAACTGAATAGCGCCACTAAGAAGGATTATTTCCCACTCCCTTTTATTGATCAGATGCTTGAGAGACTTGTAAAGCAC
Organism: Clitoria ternatea; assembly: GCA_037962975.1. Taxonomy (NCBI): domain Eukaryota; kingdom Viridiplantae; phylum Streptophyta; class Magnoliopsida; order Fabales; family Fabaceae; genus Clitoria; species Clitoria ternatea. The sequence goes on from CM075670.1 coordinate 139,479,454, forward strand.
TCTCAGTTTTACAACTTGGATGGGTACTCAAGTTTTCATCATTCACCCATTTGATCAAGAAAAGACCACCTTTACTTGTCCTTATGGAACGTATGCATATAGGCATATGCCATTTGGCCTTTGCAATACACCTATGACCTTTTAAAGGTGTATGCAAGCCATATTTTCTGATTTAAGTAAAAATGTAATGGAGGTCTTTATGGATGATTTTTCAGTTCATGGTTTTGATTTTGACAATTGTAAGAACGCCCTTAATTCGATAAATAATGTTAAAGGTATCAATATTTAGATAATGAAAAGTAAGATAAATTTTTCTCAATTTTAATCCATCATTGGATGAATAACACCACCAAAATAAAACTTTAACAACTAACCCCAGACCATTTGAAGACCAATCTCATATATGAAGATATGAGGAGGTAGATGATTTATACAAACGTTGACCTAACATAATTAATTATGTGATCACCATGCAACTATTTAGCAGAACACGTATAGAAATTCAGAAGTAAGAGTGGATGTAATAAAAGATATAAGAATACTCAAATTGATTGCCAAATTCACTTGCATAAACATGCCATAAAGTAAAGAAGTGCGAAACACAACCCAAAAAGGCATAAAAGCATGTAAAATCCAACATTTGAGAATCCACTGGCAGTGGGAAAATCCACTGGCAGTGAGAATTCCCACTAGCCATGGAACTCACTATCAATTGCCTAGAATTTCAAAATTTTCCAAAACAAAAAACCCACTGGTCGTGGGAAAATCCACTGGCAGTGAGGAAAAAACCCACTGGCCATAGAACTCCCTGGTTTCATGATCCAAATTAGGCCATTTCTTAAACAGTGTGATCCACCAGCAGTGGAATTTCCCACTAGGCATAGATCACTCCTTGATACTCTAAAATCTATTTTTCAATCATGTTATGCCTTGGGACCTTAGATCATGTGATGCCTAGATCTTTTTATGCATAAAACCATCAAGAATCAATCATGTTAAAGCATAAGACATAAAGGGACATAACACTAATCCACTAAGCCCCTTTTTATACCAACTTCAAGCATCATTTAAATCATTAAATCTATTTCTAAATCATGCATAGACATTATGATTATGACCTCACACATCAAATAACTCATTTATTCATTGATTCTTATCATTCATAAACATTAAGGCCATCAAGTTGGCTATCAACCATTCATTGCCAATATACATAATGTGATTTACAAAATATTTGGCTTAACATATACACATGTACACAAAAGAATAGGCCTATCATCAACTCCATGTTAATATCAACATCATTGTCATCAAGGATATACATGATCCAAAAACTTAAGTGATTACTGGCCAAGGCATCCCTATACAACTATTATACCCTCATCAACAAAATGTAGAGTTCCAAAATAAGAAGCATCTCACCCCATATGTGTCCTGTATCACAAAGCTAAAAATAGACAACATGGGAGAGTGAGTATACATTCTAAATGATGAATATGAATACGTTTGTGATTATGTGCATATGCATATACATTAACATGTAAGCTTTGCATCAACACATCAATCATCATCATAATTACATTGATTTCTCATTAATACATATTGTGATCATGCCATAATCCACAGCAAAGCATCAATACATATACACATACATGCCCTTAATCATGTTGGGCCATCACATACAACGCCATTATACACCAATACAACTCTTTGTATTCATATTTTCAACCGTTGTCTTTTAGGTATTACATCAACCATCACAACCATCATCATAATTCATCATCTTAGGAATATATCCATTCTACATGCAAATGCTCTTAGGCTAATGCATATGCACAATGGATTTATCAATAAATACGGATCCGACTGTGGGATTAAAACACCAAATTATGGGTTCAAGTATGATCATATAACCATACCCCTACTGTAGTAGTTTAAAGTGTACACTTATTCATAATGCATGCATAACCACCAATTTTACTAGTACCAAACCACCTCACCCATAATGCAACATCAACCATTTTCACCATGACCGCGATAAACACCATAATCAACATAAGGTGTTACGGGCCAACCATGACTCATATCATGGCAGCTATGATCCAAAGGATCACCGAGGACACCTGCTCATCAAGAGCCACCCCCCACAGGGTCAACCACATACAGCTCCCTGTAGCTAAGCATGGGCAACTTCATGACTTACACACCGAGTCACAGTGGAATAACCAGAATGCTCGTGCACTAAGCCGCCCTCCCATTGGGCCAACCGAGGGAATCCCCTAATATTCCTTACCGGCAGCATATGATATGCCATGGATGCAATGCAAATGCAAATCATGCATTCTCACACCATGCATCCTATTATGCCACTTATCAATCATCATCATCATCAATAACACCACCAGACTCTTAGAGGATTTTAGTTTCATTGATTGTTGCCATTGTAACAAATTTTCAATATGGCATCACAACACTTTCATCAACACATTTATAACTCATAAATACAAGTTTATCTTTTATCAACCACAATGGTCTCAACAATCATCATCATCAATATTCATCAATCAACCATTAACATTTCAAGGGTATACTCCCAATCATATTCATTCTTATTAAATAACAACATCCATTATTTAATCATTGTGGTGAATTATACACATATTCTCAATCAATATAAGGCATCACAATTGCCTCAAAATTTCAAATCAAGAATTAAACACCACTAAGCATACCATTAACATTCTAAATGCATCATACACATTAGCCAAGCACACAACACCACAACATCCAACATCAAGTTCCATCAATATTACATAGGCAAGGCAACATGTGTAATGTCACATACAACAAATCATCAACAATCAATTTATACATTTAGAATATAACTCCTCTCCTACCTCAAGAGAAGAATTCCGAGCGATCTGACGGTCCTGCCTCATTGTTCAGAAAAGACCCTACATTAACATATATACCATATTCAATCAATTGGCCAATCAAGGCATTAAGTTCAAATTCTAAATATTCATCATTATATCTAAAGCACATAACATGTCTTAAACATATAACAACTGCTAAGCCCAACACACTCTAAACACCACTTTAACCAATTTTCCAACTTGGTGCCTTCCACCATTTTTTAATTTCTCTTACTCCCAACACTAATAATTGTTTTCAACCATCCCAACATTTAATTCTTCATCCAAAAATCACTCTTAAGGCCATAGATCCCAAATTCATCAAGTTAACCAAAACCTTTAATTTTCCACATTTTAGGGTTTTCAATAAAAATTATCCAACATCAAGCCTAATCATTTCATTGCATCACTCAACCACTTCCAAGACCACAACATCATATTTATACCATTATCAACAACAACAAAATTCTAATGGTCCTTTGTCCTAAGATTTTGGGTTTCACATGCATCCATTCATCAAAATAACATTCAATCTCCCAATATAATGTCTCAACAACATCAAAACCATTAATAAATTCATTGGTGTCATGAGAAATCACCTTTTTCTACAAGCTCAAAATGAAACATGAAAATGAGAGGGAGAGTAAGGAAGATGAGTTGAATTTTTCCCCAAAGTCCCTTTAATCCTTCATGAATCAAGGGTTTTGCAAAGAAATTGGAAGTTTAGGCATGGAGGAGGAGGTGGACAGTTTTAATGAGGAATAGATGATGAAGAAGAAGAAAAATAAAGTATGGTGGGAGAAGAAAAAGTGCCACTGAAAATTAGGAAGGGAGGAGAGAGAAAAACATGCAAATTGGTCCTTGTCCAATGGTTAAAAGAGTGCATCCATCTACTTTTCCCAATGGTTAATGTTTCTTCTACCCATTATGCAAAAGAGAGTAGGAAAAGGGAAAAATATCACACGGTCAATTGGAGAGGGAAAAAGGGGTTTTCACTTTTCTTTTAATTCTAATTGGCTTGTATTTTCGCCGTTTATTATCATACACTCTGTCCCAATAAATGTTTCCTTTACACCAAAAATTATTTTGACCATACCACCATAACCACAATAATTTTCTAAATATTCTAGACTCATCAAATATCTAATTTGACTTAGTGGGTTACACACCATCTGTTTAATTATTCAATTTTAGTAAATCTTAATCTACCAATAAATCATAATCAGTGTCAAACTAATTTTCCCATGTATATTGGACCAAAAAAAAATTAATTATTATCATTCAATAAATTTATTTCTCTAAAATTTTGGTTGTTACAACAATTGCTTAACAAATCTTTGCCAAGTTTTGTAGCGTTGTGAAGAGACCAACTTGGTCTTAAATTGGGAAAAATGCCACTTCATGGTAATGAAGGGTGTAATTCTTGGGCATTTAGTGTCTGAGAGAGATATTAAGGTTGATAAGGCTAAAGTAGAGGTTATTGAGAAATTACCTCCTTCTACAAATGTGAAAGGTTTAAGAAGCTTTCTTGGACATGTTAGTTTTTATCGACGGTTCATTAAAGACATCTCCAAGATCACCAATCCTCTCACAAACCTTTTAGCTAACGATGTTCCATTTATTTTTGACTCACTTTGTTTGGAAGCTTTTTATAGGATAAAGAAGGCTCTAACTTTCACACCCATTATATGACCCCTGATTGGGAACTCCCTTTTGAATTAAAGTGTGATGCAAGTGATTATGTAGTGGGGGATATACTTGGGCAAAGGAAGGACAAAAAGATTCATGTCATTTATTATGCTAGCAGGACCTTAGATGATGTACAGGTGAATTATGCCATGACAAAGAAGGAACTTTTAGCCATTGTATTTGCCTTTGATAAATTCAGGTCTTACTTGGTAGGTTCTTAGGTAACTGTCTACACTGATCATTCTGCCATTAAATACCTGTTGCAAAAGAAAGAGGGAAAGCTTAGGCTAATTAGGTGGATTTTAATTCAACAAGAGTTTGATTTAGAAATCAAGGACAAAAAGGGTATTGAAAATCTTGTGGCAGATCACTTATCTAGACTGCCTTCTGAAAAAATAGAGATGGACAATCTAGTTCCCATCAATAAGACTTTTCTTGATGAGCATCTTTTAAGCCTTGGTATCCAACAAGTTCCTTGGTTTGCTGATTATGTAAATTATCTTGTTTATGGCATTTTACCACCTGATCTTGGTTTTCAGCAAAGAAAAAGGTTTCTTGTAGATGTGAAGCACTATTATTAGGATGAGCCACTTCTATTCAAATGGTTTATGGATGGTTTGATAAGAAAGTGTATTCCTGAAGATAAGGTCTGCTCAATATTCGATCATTGCCATTCATTATCTTATGGAGGTTATATGAGTACCTCAAAGATAACCTTAAAAGTCTTATAGGTAATTATATTCTTACCTGTGATTCATGTCAGCGCTTAAGTAATATTTCCAAACGACATGAAATGCCATTGAATAACATTCTTGAAGTGGAATTGTTTGATGTGTGGGGTGTTGACTTTATAGGGTCATTCCCATCATCCTTTGTAAATAAATTTATCTTGGTAGCGGTTAATTATGTGTCTAAATGGGTGGAAGCCATTGTTTCACCCCATTTGGATGCTCAGACCGTAATAAAACTTTTTAAGAAAATCATATTTCCAAGGTTTGGGGTCCCTAGATGTGTTATTAGTGATTGAGGGTCTCATTTTATTGAAAAATACTTTCAAAACCCTCCTTAAGAAATACGGAGTCAAACATAAAATTGTTACACCTTACCATCCTCAAACTAGTGGTAAGGTGAAGGTTTCAAATTAGGAGATTAAATCCATTTTTGCTAAGGTAGTCAATACGTCCCATAAGGATTCATCTATTAAATTAGATGATTCATTATGGGTGTATCACACTGCCTATAAAACCCTTATTGGAATAACACCTTTCAAACTAGTTTATGGAAAACCTTGCCACTTGCCTGTAGAGTTAGAGTATAAATCTTTTTAGGTAGTTAAAATGCTTAATCTAGATCTTAAGGCTATAGGTGAAAATAGGTTACTGGAGATGAATGAGCTTGAAGAGCTCCACTTAGATGCTTACGAGAATGCCAAGATTTATAAGAAAAAAACCAAACGATGGAATGATCGAGACATCCTGAGGAGGTCATTCAAACCAGGGGACATGGTTTTTCTTTTCAATTCTTGCTTGAAGCTTTTTCTTGGTAAGCTAAGGTCTAGATAGTCAGGACCTTTTCAGGTATCAAAAGTTTTTCCCTTTGGCACTATTGAAATTTAGAGTGAGAAATCTACTACTTTTAAGGTAAATGGACAAAGGCTTAAACACTATTTGATAGGTGAACCTATTAAACAAGCAAATGGGCTATACTTACTTGATTTATCAGGTTCTTGATTGCAATTGAGGTATAGAGTCTGGTTGAAGATATTAAACTTAGCACTTATAGGGAGGTAACCCCATGAATGTCATATTTCTTCATGTTTTTATGAAACTTTCTTGAAAATAAAATAAAAATAATTTTTTTCTTTCTTCTACTTTTTCAATAAACAGTTTGCCTAGTTTGTGGAGTAAGAAAATCTTTTAAATCTCATGGTTGCAGGCAATTTCCCTTGAGTAAAACAGTGTCCTCTATGGGTTGTGGAATGCAACCACGGACCTTGGATAAAGCCAAGTTCCCATGTGCTTTTGAAAGCAAAGTTTTTATCCCAAAATAGTGACCTCCACAAGCCGTGGATTGCATCCACTGGCCATGGTTCGAGGTCTATTACAATGGGCTTTATTGTGCAAATTTTTCTTCCAAACAGTGCCATCCACGAGCCATAGATTGTAACCACTGGTCATGGATAGGATCAGGTAATGCGCGTTAATCATTTTAAACTCTCTATTGGCTCTTTCACGTTCCATTCTTCCCTTTTAAAAGGCAAATTTGCACTCTTCCCTTTCCCAAGTGAGTCCTACACCAAATATTTTTAAAACCTCTTTCTTTAAATCCCCATCACACTTTCTCCCTCATATCAAGTAAGTTATCACTATTCCCTTCTTTAAATCTGAAGTTTTTCATGGATTTTACGGTTTGTGAAAATTTAGGAATCCTTATGAATCTTTTGCAATTGGTTAATTGGATACTCTCCTATATGCTTTATGATGCCTAGGGATGCTTTAGAAACACATGGGTATGCTTAAAACTTTTTTATCAATGTTTGATGTTCTTCCCTCTCTTGAACCCCATTTGTGTTTTCTTGAGTTTGGTACTTTTCTTTGGTGATTGGAACTTGATTAGCACTTCTTACTTGAATGTTTGGGTGTTTATAAACATATTGGATTCTATGGTATGCCATGCTCTCAGCATTTCATGTTCAAATTAATTGTGCACACAAAGTGTTTGTGTAAATATATGTGACACCTTTCATCTCATTGTTTGTGTAAATAGAGTCTAGTTCATATTACATTGTATCTGTTATTCAAGTGGCCTCAATACTCAAGAGCGGGGAGTGAATTGAGTGTTTTAAAAACTTTGACTTGGAATGCTTTTGAACTTGGTTCTTTATGCAACTTTGATGTGTAAATGGAAGTGAGCAAGCAACAATAGAATATCCCACACAAATTGCTTTGATTAGAGAAAATGAACTTTTAGAACAAGTGATACTTAACTGAGAGATAAGAATTAATGAAGAATAAGGACTCAGTAATTTTATCAAATAGTTGGCCTATAAAGGATAAGAAACTACTAGAAAACACAATTAACACAAGCAATTAACCAAGGCATAACAAACAGTTTGCATGCACAATTAAGAGAGGAGTTCAAGGTTAGAGAGAATGCAAACCAAATTTAACGAGTTCCACCAACTCGGTGTATGTCTCACCTTCAAGCAACCCACTTGAAGGATTTCACTATTGAAGATTTGAGATACAAACTTTAAGCAATTGTCTCCTAGTTTCCTACACTCAAGAACCCAATTCTCACAAGCAAAGGGCAACCCACCCAATCTCACAATCTCTCAATATCCCAAAGGTTGAACCCCAACCTTTGTAACCACTCAACCTAGAGTGAACTTTGGTGTTTGGTGTTTGTGTTTACAAGAAATATACTTTATCAATAGAGTGGATAAGCTAATAAAGAACTCTCACAATTTCTAACTCTCAACAAGAGAGGATATACAAGTTCTAAGCTCAAGGATTCAGAATATACAAAGAAAATGAACTCACTAAGCACAAATATAAGTAAAGATTGATTGCCTCTTGTTGTGTGTCTTGTGCTTGAGTTGGGGATCCATTTATAGATCCTTGAAGGTCCTCCTAGCTGTTGCAAAATGAGTTCCAAGTTGTCCCTTTGTGTAGTGGGTGTTTGGATCTGAGTTTCCCACTCAAAAGTGTCTTTTTAATGGTGTTTCCCACTACTTGAATCGATTCATACCTTTTCGAATCGATTCAAGACATTCTGATTTGGGCATTTTGGACTTCCAGGAGCGTGTGAATCGATTCAGGCTTTGGTGAATCGATTCAGAGTGTTTTGTTTTGAATTCCTGGGCTGTCAGCTTCGTGTGAATCGATTCAGGACTTGGTGAATCAATTCAAGCCACTCTGTTTTCATATTTTTGGGACTTCCAGGCCTCTGAATCGATTCATGTGTATGTGAATCGATTCAATCCAAGTTGTTGTTGTTTTTCCATGCCTTTTGATGTTTCCTTGATGTATTTTGAGTCATGGTTCCTTTCCTTGATCCTCATGCTTTGTTTTCTTGATTCTTTGAACATATGGGATCATTATCTTCATGATTCTTTGATTTGAGTACATCCAATGTGTTGTTTTGTTTTATTTACTTCACTTGTTTTTGATCTATGGATGATGTTCTTCTTGTTTGTTGGATACTTGTCATTATCAAAACCTATCTACAACATGCAAATACAGTATCTATTTGCTCATATATGACTCTAATCTCTTTTTATAGATACCATTTATATATGACACCATGCCTATTATTTTTGAATCTTGTGTACCCTTTATGTTTTATGCAAACTTGGAATATTAGATTAAATGCATATTAATTTCCTTTCTATTGACTAGTCCACTTCCTAGTTCCGTACTCTCACAATGACATCCAAGGCTCCCTCCAAGAAAATAAAGACTAAAGGTAAGTCTTATAACTATTCTAACCTTGATGACATTGAGTGTCCGGCTTTAAGTCAAAGGATAAGGTTAGAATCACTGTTAAAAAGAGAAATTATTCCTTCTAGATTCTTTTGTAGGGATACCTTCATGACTCTTGGTATTGTTGAAGATACTCTAAAATTGTGCCAAAATGTGGGTTGGGATTCTTTTATTCAATTATATAAACCTACTTTTAAACGTACATCTATAGAGTTTCTTAGTTTTGTAGAAGTGAATAGGTGTCAAAATGCTTCTGGTTGGGAACTTCCCTATAGGTTAAATAATTCTAATTTTAGGCTTGATTTAGATGAGCTAGCTACCATATATGGATTTCCTCCACAGGGTGTTGCTAGTTTTACAAGAGAATTCAAACCAGGGTACTTTTGGTCATTTATTTCCTATAAAGGTCCCTATGATGCTTATTATTTAAAAGCCTCCTCCATTCATCACCATGTTTTTGGTACCTCTAGCGCTTATGGCTCACTCCATTTTTGGGAGGTATGATAGTCTCGGTACCATCCGGGCACCTGAGGTATTTTTCTTGCACTCTATGCTTAACAGTACTCACATTGATTCCACTAAATGGTTATGTAGCCAATTCTCCCGAGTTGGAAATGCCAGCTATGGTAAAATTATCATTACAGGCTACATTAATCCTATAGCAAGATATGTGGGCATTGATATGGAACAGGATACTCTTCTTTGTCAACCAAAAAGGGTTGAAATTTCTGAATTAATTCACATGGGGATGATTGTTAAAGAACGTGATGTTTACTGTTTGGTTATATCTGGAATACCTGTGCCTCACCCCTGCCTGATCCTACTTTCACTATTATGGTAGGTAGGACATCTTTCTTTTTCACAGGTGCAGATGCTCATACCCTATATGCTACTGAGCTGCCCATCCACACCAAGCCTTTAGAGCAAGCAAAGGCCATCTCATATAGTGAAAGAGGAACCTTTTTCCATGCAACAAATATAATCCTTCCTATAAGGAATGAACTTACGAATGAAGTCCATGTCTGCTAACAAGTCCTCTAGGGGGCCAGGATTGAGGGCATTTCTGAGAGGGTTAATGCCATGTATGACTGGTATTCCCAACAGGTCCATTTCCATCCTTCTTCTCCATGACAGGTACCTGTTAAGTTTTTATTTCCTACCTCACTCTATATTGCATATTAAGGATAATGTCCATCAATAGTTTGGGGTGGTGGGTACACAAAAACTTAACCTAATGATTATTTCATTTTTCATTTTGTTTTGTCTTAGTGGTTCATCTTGTTTGTGTCTTAGGATAACATTTTTAGTCTATAGGGTGATTGCTAGAGTTATAGGGTGTATTACAACCTTTATCGGAATGATAAATTTTTATTACTTCAATAGAGTTATAGACTTCCTCTCTTAGGTCAGAGAAGTTGCTTTCTTACACAATAGAGTGATCAAAGTAACAATAACTTACAGATACAACAAACAAATTGTTGGAAGAAAATTTATAGTAAGAGATTTAGTCATACTTAGAGCTAACATTGGATAGCGGAATGCTTAATAAAGGAAGTTAGCCCTAATTTTGGAATGACCTTATAGGGTTAAACATGTAACCAAGAAGCTTACAAGTTGGAAACTCTATCTAGTGAAGAGTTACCCCAGAATTGGAACATTATCAATCTCCTCATTTACTATAATTAAAAGTTATACCTGACAATGTATTTTTTCCCTATTGTAAGGGTATTTTCCTAATGGGTTTTCCTTTGGAGAGGTTTTAATGAGGCATGTTAAAAGACAAACCATATCGATATACAACAATTATAAAAACTATGATATTTCTAGTTAATCTTGTAGTACCTTAGTTTTAGTTAAGCTTGGTCCCCGACAGTATAATTAACTCCTCAAAGTTTTTTGTAAGTTAAGCTTGACCTTTCACAGTTCAGTTAGCTTAGTTTGGTTTAAGTTCAGCTCAACCCTTAGCAATATAATTAACTCATCAAAATTCTCTAACTTAAGCTTGAGCCTTAACGGTTTAATTAACTTACCTCAGTTTTAGGTAAGCTTAGCCTCCAATGGTGTGATTAACTCATCAAAGTTCTTTAAGTTAAGCTTGGCCCTACATGGTTTAATTAACTTACCTTGCTTTCAGTTAAACTCGTCCCCTAGTGGTACGATTAACTCCTTAATTTTTTCCTTAGTTAAATTTGGCCTTCACGATTCAATTAACTTACCTCAATTTAAATAACCTACATCAGAACAACAATAAGACATTTTCCTCTAAGAATTCTCTAAGTTAAGAATAAGGTACATATTATATACTATAGATCTGACTATTCATCACACGCTTTTGAAAAGTTATCATACACAAATCGAAAACAAGTATAAACAACCACACATCAAATTTAAAGCCTTAACCACAAGCAAGCCAAGTGTGGGGGAAACATGTTAGGTCCTAACTATAAGCAAAATATTGTTTGAAAAAGAAATTCATAAAGCATGTAGGCAAAGTCAAGCAGGGTTGTTATGTGGAAGCGGCTAAAGGTGATCATTACTCGGGTTTGGGCGGGTTTGAGTGATAAATAACTCAACCAATGTTAACCAAATATAACTTATTTCTAACCAAATCCAACCAAATAACCTCACAATTTCATCGGGTTTCAGGTCATCAGTTTTGGTTAAGTTAGAACGGGTAATTTCAGTTTAAACTTGTAATGAATAGAATTTTTTTATGGCCAAAATTTTTTTAAAACTTTTTTTACACATTTTCCTTATCAATTCGATAGAAAAATGATTTAATGTCTAATACATTATCACACTATATATATCTCACATAATCATATGATAAAAGACTTAAAGCATGATTAAAATAAACATATAGGCCCAAAAAAATAATATGCCCAAAAATTATAATAGGATTCGGTTGGGCACGTTAATTTGGTTGATAAAAAAATAAAATTGGATCCGTCAAAACCTAACCAAACTTAGTCAGTTCTTTGACCCGATTACCCATTTACTCGCCTAAACTTGACCAAACTCATTTTTTTATTCGGTTTTCACGGTTTCTGGTCGGGTGGGTGGTTTTCGCGCTCTAATTTTTTTGGGAAAAATGCTATCCCCTCGAAACTTAGAGTGAAACCTAAGTTGCGATGACGAAATGCATGACTAAAGGTTCTCTCCATAAATTCAAAGTAAATGGTAACGACGTCCTCATGAGCTTTTTCTTCCCCCTTAAGCTTTTGAGGAAGAGGATGAAGGTCTTCAACTATTTTGAGGAAATTCTCAAGATTTGTCTTCAGCTTAGCAAATTCATCTTCCTTTTTCTTCAACTCAACCTAGGTCAATTCAATAGATCGATTCATAGTATCAAAAACCTCCCTATATTGATCAGTAGATACCAACGCCTCCTTTAAAAAGTCCTCAGTTGTTTAAAGTTGTGTTAGAGGTTATTTTATATGATTTTGTGTAAACATTAAACTCTAAATTGGTGTTTAATAACTCTTTTAATTTATTAAATTTTCCTCTTTGTGTTTAATTGAATAATTGTCACAATTTTGAGTTTATGAATTATTTTTGATGTATTTTGATAGGTTTTAGAGACCTTTGGAGATAAAAGAAGAAATAAAGTCTAAGTGTTGAATTTTACTGAACTTCAATGTTGACATACAAATTTGTATCTGTAATTTTTGCTTCATTCAATGTTGGATCGGGCTCAAATTTGGATATCATATTTCCAACATCCTAAATTTCATTCTAAATGGTTGGATCTTGATTTAGAGTTTTCAACCCATCCACAGGTGTGCGTTACTTACAACAACACTTCTCCAAAAGCCCCATAAAAAGGTTTAGGTTGAATATTTAGTGTTCTTTGGAACAAAGGAGGCCAAAAACACTATATGGAGGTTCTTTAACATTGTGGGGAAGCTTGAAAATAAGGAATCTCTTTCAGTTTCCTTTCCTTTCTTTTGATTTCCATTGATCTTTTATTGTTTTCTTTGTTCTTGTTAGTTTTCATTTAATTTTGGGTAACCCACTTGAAAATGTATGGTTAAACCTTCTTTTGTTGGGTTTAAGTATGACTCATGTGCTATCTAGCTATGTATTGAACACTTTGTATCATTTGTACTTTTAATGAATGTTAATATTTTGTTTATAAATTTCTAATGCATGTTTAAATGGAAGAATGATTTATGTATGTGTTTGTGGTTTTCCAACAAGTTTTGTGTGGCACCCTTAATCCAGTAAATTAGTTATTAATATTAATTATTTGAATAATGGAAACGAGAGTAAATTTTTCACGGTTTTGAAAATGAACGAGGGAAGAAGAACACCACATATTAGACATTCAACAACTAACCTGGATCTATATAAAGACCTATCTCATATATGAAGATATGAGAAGGTGAGTAGCCTGAATCAAGAGTCCATCCCGATTAATGATTGCATAGTTATTGTTCCATGAATAGTGGAATACGTGTATTAATTCATAAGCATGAAAAGATCAGGAAAAAGGATCAAGGATGCATGAATTGATGGTTAAAACACGTGGAGAAGATGTACATTTAGTTGCATAAGGATACCATGACTCAATGATGTCAACCACCCATCAAAACTCATGAAAATATGTGAAACAAGGCCATGAATCGATTCAAAGCCTCCATGAATTGATTCATACATGTTTAGGACCCAAAACAGTGAAAACAAGGGCCCTTGAATTGACTCAAGCTAGTGTGAATCGATTCAAGCAAGCTGAACTAATGAACAGTAAAAACAGGAGCTTTAGAATCGATTCAAGGCTTCGTGTGAATCGATTCAAGCCATCCCAGGGGCTCTTGAATCGATTCAAGGGAGTGTGTGAATCGATTCAAGGGACTCATGAATCGATTCATGACAGCATCCCTACTGCATAATGCAAAATTTTCATATTTTCCCAACTTCTAAACGCCCTAACTTTCTCATATTAAATCCAATGGCCACCAAACTTTGACACCATCAATTATACACCATTTATGACGTGTGGCAACTGGCCACACTTAAAAATTCCTAAAAATGAGGGACTTATGCACATAAATGTGTTTAGACCTTTTTAAGCCTTTTGTGTAACTCAAGGGTCAATTCTTAATGGAATTGACCCATTCTAGTTTCTATAAATCATAAACCATACATGGAAGCTATTAGGACCTTCTCATGTTATCCAAATCTCATAAAACTCTATTTGACCCTATTGGTTCCTCAATTATGCATAAAAGTCACATAAAATTCATTATATTCATGTCTCCGCATTCAACCAACATTCTAACACATGATATAGCTCAATCATCATGCATATTCTAATTCAACTACATATATAGGTGTCAATGCCATCAATGGCCAACAAGTTCCATTGTCAACAATCATCTTGAATTGCATAAATGATACAAAATAACCACAAGCTCATTTCCAATTATCCTAATGTATCAACATCATACTAGAGCATCAAGTCATCAACATACATATAAAGTATCACCATGGTATGTCTATACAAAACAAGGCCATATATACAACATTTCAAATAGAGGTACAAAATTATCAAAATCCAAACAAATGCCGGCCAACTAATCGCTTCTTCACACTTTACCTCATCTCTTGAAAAAAGGGGGGTCCTACTCCATGGTCAAGCCCTACAACACAAAGGCTGTAACATCCCGAATTTTATAAAAATAATTAAATAGAAGGAGTAAATATTAAATAATAATAATAATAAATGGGTTAGTGAGTGTCCCAAAAATATTAGAATAATTAAATTGGGATTTATTATAGATATTTATGATTTATCGAGGCTTTAACAGTTAAAATTTATACCAGTTAAAATATAGGTGTCGGACCAAGTATCTCTGATTGAGATGCCGTTGGTCAGGGCTGTTAAGAATATTATTGGGAGTCAGAATATATATTTAGAATATTTTTTGGATTAAGTATTGAGCCCGAACGAGATCCTGTATGTTGTAAAACAGTAAAATTTTAATGAAGGGGTTAGAAATAAAACACTAAACTCTTTTTTCCCTCCTCCTCATTCACTTTACTTCTCCTTCTCCTTCTATATGTTGGTGTATGAACTATGAGCTTTTATGCTTTTCATTTGTATCATTTTCTGCTTATCAATAAAATAAATATTTTAGTTTAAAATTGTTTTAAAACGTATTTATCCTTGGAGTAATAGGTCATATAAAAGTTATTCCTAAAATGTCCCTAGACAAGTATTTACATGGGGACATGTAAATACACTGAGACTAGTGTGTGAGTGTACCGATGACCTGATCTCACAGATCATAGATATAAATGATATCAAGTCTTCACACGGGTACATATTAAGAGTAATGATGTACTGGACAGACCCACCATGAGAACGTTGCATGGATCATTACATGATTGTCATAAACGATTCTCAATGTGATAATGGTATATGTAGTCCTTCGACCTGAAGTCACTATGATTCCTACATGAGGAGTTTATTGTTTTAATACAATTAAATGTCTTTTGTAACAAGAGGACTATAAAGGTTGTGATTAGGCAATGAACAAATTATGCAGAGGGATGTGAGTGATGTAGATGGGATTTGTCTCTCCTATGTGACAGGAGTGATATCTATAGGCCACTTGATAGAGTAAGACTAAGAAAATGCATGGCCATGCTAGAAAGAATAAATATTAGATATTTATTCGGATCTAGTCTACTCCGGTATCAAGTGAAATAAGTTGGGCCGTACAAGGATGACGCGACCAAGCCTTGGGCCCAATTAGGATATCGTGACAAAAGGAACAAACATATTAAATAATTATCACTTATAGGTTATGTTGATAATATTCAGACATAATGATGTATTGCTAGATGCTGCTCTTATTTATATTAATAATAAAATAATTTATTATTAATATGACCGGGTATTTTACCTGTAGGGTCACACACATAGAGTAAGCCCATCAGAAAATGTTGTCTTATTTTAGTTTGACTAAAAGAAAGCTATTGGGCCTAACTCATTTGGAATGAGTAAGGAGCCCACTTTTTAGAGAGAACAAATTAGGTAAAACCTAAGCCTATAAATACAGCATAAGATGCTCATAGGCCGTTCACTCAAGTGAGACACAAATTCACAAAAGTTGCAAGAGCTACACGCCGTCAAACTAGCAGTTGGAAAGTGTTGCGATTCTGGTGGGAGTGCTCGTGTGGACTCCTAAAGGACGAGGCTACGACTACTTCGGTGTTCTTCAAGAGGTAATCCAAAATGAATTTTTTGTGTTTGTTTTATGCTTTGAAACACGGAACTTTGCAAATCCTATGGAATCTTTTTTTTTCGCTGCTCATGTTTAGGGATTTCCTAACTGTGGTATCAGAGCCAGGTTGCGAAAACCGTGTTTTGGGCATTTGTTTCTATTTTATGATGATATGTTTTCATTTGCAAGAGCTTTTAGAAAATATGATTTGCAAAATCGATTCTTGTTTAAAGCTTTGTATTTTTGTTTTACGAAAATGTTTTGTGAAACTAGGATTCGAAAATGAACATGCATGATTATGTTGCTATTTTGAGTTATCACATATGATGCATATTATTACAATGATTAATCATGTATATGGTATGACCTTTGTTTTGGCATGATACATATAATTTTGAGTTATTCTTTGTAAATTGTATATCATGCATGTTATAGAGTTTCTCAATTTTAGTATGTATGTTGTTGCCATTTAAATTTGTATGATGTATGAGTTTATGCAATTTTTGTATTTGATATGTGTTTTACTCATATGATAGTCATCGTACAACTTATGAATCAATTGAGTTGATCTACGAACATGAATGGTTCATGTTATGGGGCGTTAAGTGATAAGGTTTAAGTGTTAAATCATGGTCGTTCCTTAATCTAGGGTTCAAGAGTTGAAACCTAGACGGCCACCATGGAAAGGCATTGCATGTTGGCATTAGCGCAAATTGAATTCTAGGTTTTGAAACCCTAGACGGCGCTGCCTCCATGTACCTTGACGGCTGTGTTGTGAAGCATTCGCAATAAGGAATTAGGGTTTCAAAATGGTTGAAACCCTAACCGAAATTTTAGAGCTGTTAGCGGGACCCCCGTACATTCTCTGCGTAGCGCCTTATTACCCACCCCACGTGTTTAATTGCCCGTTTTAAAAATTAATTACTCTTTTAATGCTTTTAAATGGGTTATAATCAATTAATTAACACGTTGTATGGTGAATGGTTATGGTCTTAGTTATTTTATTTAAATACAGCTTGCGTGCTGTGCCTCTCTCTATTCTGTTGTATTTCTCTTCTCAACCCTTCACTCGTATGTAAAGCGAGTTTCTATTTAATCATGTAATCTTGATCGGGCCAACAAAGTAGAGACTTAGAAGAAAACCAAGGAGTGGTGACTCTAAGAGGATGATGGATTCAAGAAGTAGGACTTCATGAAGCCATGGCAATATAGTTCCTCTAGGTTTATTTATTTATTTATTTATTTTTCTTCTAGGAAGACCATAACTAAAACATCCTTAATTCTTTTAAGAATGCTTTGATACTAAAATGAAACAACCCGACCTAATTAACCCAAAACCGAGAGACCAGGGAAAATTTTTCCAAAATTCACCGTGCAGCTGGGTAAAATAAAAACAGCATAAAGGCAAGGAAAGCAAAAACCGACAGCGGAAGAACAAAGCTTAAGCGAGCCAAACAGTGTTCACTCGCTCAAGCGAGACCCAAATCCGCTTGAGCAAGACAACCCATCTCGCTTGGGCGAAGCACCCATTCGCTTAAGCGAAACCAACCAGAAACCTTCCTTCCATTCACACTTGCTGGAGCGAACCCATTCACTCGGTATTTTCATCACTCAGCTTCGGGACCATGTTCACTCGGGAACTGTCCCCATAGGGTCATGCTTCACTCGGCAAATGTATATATCCTCGTTCACTCGGAAGAGGACTTCCTAGAATACACCTCAATCAAACCATCACAGTAACTCTTCCCTCGGAAGAGGTTCACTCAAACAATAGCCTCACTCGGCAATGGCTCTCCCATCAATGTTCCACTCGGAAATCATTAACTTAGCATTATTCTCACAACACCACATAATAAACAAATCGGGTAACTCATAACAATGTAATATATATATATATATATATATATATTCATACAAGGTATACAAGTTCACAATCCCAATAGTCTACCCATATAATTAAATCCGTTCGGATTACAAGAGAGCCGGCCAAGGCTTAACATATCTATTACAATACATATATATACTATATGTGCACTTCAACAATCTGAGTGCCCATCACTCAGACTTGAGGCCATCCTCATTTCCAGTTCGACCTGCACATACTGAAAAATATTATAGGGGTGAGCTTTTACATATTAAATGACAGTTATTGACTCGGATTAATCTTCGAATCCTTAACCATGAAATAACATATATCATCAATCAAACATACACACTGCCATTTAACATGGACATTCACATAACATCTTCCGATTGGGATTTTACTCATTTCACTCGGCTATAATTCACAACATCCTCAATAACAATGTATCATCCAATCGGATTCCACCCCAAATCTATTCCAATCAATATCAGTAATGTTTAAACTTCGAGCCTCGCTCAAGGAGAGTGCCTGAGCCCCGCTCAAAAGTCTTAATCATATCTTCACATATTTTTATCTGATTACCGATTCAACAATAAGCGTCCAACGCTTCATGCTCCAAGCATTTCCAGTGGCGAATCAGATGCATATGGTCTCATTCATCAGGCGTCCAATGCCAATGCACTCGGTATTGCCTTGAGTCCAATCCAATGCTTAGTGCCCTCGGCACTGCCTCGAGTCCAACCCGAGGTCTTTCATTATATTTGACACATATTCATCAGATTGCCGACTCAGTATCAAGCGTCCCACGCTATATGCACTCGGCACTTCCAATGGCAAATCAGATGATCCATATCTAATGCACTCGGCAATCACAATGCCATCCACTCGGATTATCCTTACAACAAGCATCTCATGCTTTCTCATATAACATTCCACTCAGAAATCAACACTAGTAAGCATCTCATGCTATTTCATATAAAATTCCACTCAGCATTAACATAGCAGTCCCCATCCTATGCACTCAGCATTCGCATATTCAATGTCAAGCATCACATGCATTTAAACACACCATCACACACGGGGACCAATAAAAGACCACACAAATTCACTCGGTATTCATAATATGCATCTCATACATTTAACATAACCACAACATGCATCATACATCATATGGACGAAAATCATACACAAATACAATCACAAAACAAACATAACACATCACAGTGTATTAGTTTCACCCGGAAACCCGTCCATAAACCATGTATTTGAGATGCAATAGCCCCCTTACCTGGAATGAAGATTCCAGCAGCTTCTCAAGCTTGCAGTACCGACTGAACATTCTTCAGTCACCCAATAGCACTCTGCTCTCACCTTTGGAAGAACCAATAACTGCTTCCTCACGAGCAGATCCACCAAGACACCCCATGCCAAGCGTCCAAGGCACACGCAATCCTCACCAACAGTGGAGGATCTAAATGCTGTTCCCATACTCGAACAGCTCAGTCCTTACCAACAATGAAGGACTCTAAGGTTTCCAAACACCCTTCGCTGTTTAGGCAGAACAGAGGAAGATCTCTGCCTTCAAACACATAGCACCATGCTGTCTTCTCTCAACTACGCTGTTCCAC
The DNA here is from genome assembly GCA_037962975.1 of Clitoria ternatea. Lineage (NCBI taxonomy): Eukaryota > Viridiplantae > Streptophyta > Magnoliopsida > Fabales > Fabaceae > Clitoria > Clitoria ternatea. Next base: position 139,499,266 of record CM075670.1, read on the forward strand.
TTCGTGTCCCACTCGGTTCTACTCAGTGTGCGAGTGGAAGAAGAAGATGAAGGAGACGAAGATGAAGAACCAGCGAAGGAGTAGAAGAAGAAGCCACAGGACGCGAGAGAGAAGGGGGAGTATTTCTCCTTGAACCCAAAATGTAATGAGCAAGGAGTGGGTGGAAAATGAAAAGCCAAAGTCCTTATCCCCTTCAGCCGTGATAGCCCTCTTCCATCAGCCATCACATCTCCATCAGCTCCCATCCCATCAGCGTGGGAATCACAAGGGAGAGAGAGAACCGAAGCTCTCCTTCACACCACCAAGGGCACCATTGTAATTCTGCCTGGCCATTAATTATTATTATTACTATTATTATTATTCAATCAATAAATCTTAATTATGTAATTAGCTTCAATCGGTAATTAAATACAAAACCGGGATGTTACATTTCTCCCCCTCTTCAAAGAATTTCGTCCTCGAAATTCCAACATGAACTTATCTCAACAAGCAGCTATTTACATGTCTCTGCTCCCCAAGCATTCACCGATCGGTTCACAATTCTACTCGGTATAATCACCTCTCAAGAGGTTTACCGACCGCCCCACAATTCCAGTCGGCATAATCACCTAAGTCAGGTCCTACCTGCTCACAACCTCTTCATAGAATTCAATATATTTGGGGGATTCAATTTTTAAAACGTACAAGTTACCCAATTTAACTCTATCAATTCACCATAACCGATGGCACCTCTAGTTCTTTGGCCACTCGGCCCTATACTCTCAACGCCAATCGGTGTACATCCACCGTCAGCTCCTCAAATTCAAAGGAGTCATTCAACACAATTAAGTACCCACACAGAGTATAAGCTCCAAATTGTGTCACATGAGACACATTAGGGATGTTAATCAACCAATTGGGAACAACCTAGTCAGTAAACAACATTACCGATTCCCACCAATACTCACTATTGTCTAATTTATCTTGGATTAAACCCTCAGACATTCATCATCCGACCATAAAATCTCTTCTTCAAGCCATAATATATCTTGACAATACCGAGCCAAACACTCAAAAGAGTTCAAATGTGCTCCATTTAGCACAGTTTGCCTGGATTTACTTTGTACGGGCACCACACTCAGATCCTAAAATCTCAGATTCTAACCATTCCTTCGGCTAATTCCATGCCTACACCCCTGAGAATGTCACTTGGATCTCTAACTCAAAAATATTATTCGGGGTTTAAGGGCAATTCTCACCCAGAAATCTTTCTACTTACCAAAAATTTTCACTCGGCATTCAAGCCTACATCAATTACAAATCTGAGTTTAACTCAACAGCTCAAAACATCTACCTGAACACAAATATGAATGAATTTACCTCTCGGGTATCTACTCCCCCCAGGAGCCATTCACTCAGAAACTTACCTATTCCAAGTCTCACACAGTACCTTTCCGCACAGAAGTGTCACAACCAGAGACACTTTGCTCGGATTTCGCCTAACACAAATGTGTCATTCAGACACAGTTTCTTAACGTAACAATGACTCCCAAAACGATGTTTCACTCGGAACATCATAACTTCTCATAGTAATTCTTTCTCCAGAAAGATTTCACTCGGAATTATCTCCACGTTCTCACACTCGAAATATACTAATCTTCCCCGAGCAAATTCTCACCTTTCTGATCACCCATCCATTTTAATAACCAATCATTATTTTAATAGCCAATTCATACCCAATAACCTCTGATCCTCTCGGAGGTAAACATATCAAGGTCAAACAACCTTCTATTCTCATTTTGACTCACTAACAATTACTTTCCACTCAATACAGTTCTTATTTCCACTCAGAACAGTCCGATAGACTCACCATTGCCATAAGCAGCTATAACCTCACCTGCCCGACTTATGAATTGATGCATCCAACTTATAGGATGACGTCTCATTCCTATAGGGTTACAACAATTACATAGAGTCGCTGTAACGTGTACGCTGCCACAATACCTATGGTATGAAGAGTCATCTCGGAACAACATACATTACACTCCTTTCACTTATACCGACTGTAACATCCTAATTTTGAAATTAAATACCGAATGAAATTGAACCATTAAAATTGTAATTTCAAAGTAGGAAATTATTTGTTAATTATAATCAACTTAATTAATCTAACTTAAGAAATAATGGCAGATTAATTATGCTTAGTTGGTAATGGTTGGCTGCTTATGATTGGTGAGTCACGTGAGTGGGACTGTGATTCACGCTTCCCCACCCCATTCTCCTTCTCTTCGTACTCATATACATATGCCTGTGCCACTGTGGTTGTTCATTTTTCTCTACTGCTTCGCTCTCTCTTCTCTTCTCCTCATCCTCTCTTCGCCTTCTTCGTTCTTCGTCTTCTCCTTCTTCTTCCTGTTCTTTATTCTCTGTTTATGGGAACCCACGACGACGGTGCCGCAGAAGGTCAGAGTTTCCTTTGGCTGGCGAGGAACGATCATCGAAGGGGCGACGAACAGCTTTCTGTTCCTCGGACGACTATGCTCAAGGGAAACCAAGTGAGTGGGAGTGGGGACGAGGCGAACAGAGTAGAAGATCAACGTCAGAAACTAAGGAACCTCTCGGAGTACCTTGTTGGTAGGGGGTATCTTACATCTTAAATGCATGGGTTATGGACGGGTTCCGGGTGTTGACGCTTGCTGTTTCTATATTCTGATTGTGTGTTGTGCTTGCATGAGGAGTGTGTGATACCCGGGTGCTTGATGAGTGAGAGTTAAGTGTTGCATGTTTAATTCCGTCCATGAAATGCGTGTTGATAGTCTTGAGAATGTTGAATGATTGTATGAAAAGGATGTGTTGAAGTATTGATGATGATTACCGTGTGGTTTATGTGACATGCAAGTTGTTATGAGTTTAAAATGCTGACTGTATGTGATAAAATGTTGACTTAGTGAATCTGATGATGTATTTGTTGGTGTATGCACTATGAGCTTTTATGCTTTTTCATTTGTATCATTTTTATGCTTATTAATAAAATAAATATTTGAGTTTAAAATTGTTTTAAAACGTATTTATCCTTGGAGTAATAGGTCATATAAAAATTATTCCTAAAATGTCCCTAGTCAAGTATTTATATGGGGACATGTAAATACACTAAGACTAGTGTGTGAGTGTACTGATGACCTGATCTCACAGATCACAGATATAGATGATATCAAGTCTTCACACGGGTACACATTAAGAGTAATGATGTACTGGACAGACCCACCATGAGAACGTTGCATGGATCGTTACATGATTGTCATAAACGATTCTCAATATGATAATGGTATATGTAGTCCTTCGACCTGAAGTCACTACGATTCATACATGAGGAGTTTATTGTTTTAATACAATTAAACGTCTTCTGTAACAAGAGGACTATAAAGGTTGTGATTAGGCAATGAACAAATTATGCAGAGGGATGTGAGTGATGTAGATGGGATTTGTCTCTCCTATGTGACAGGAGTGATATCTATAGGCCACTTGATGGAGTAAGACTAAGAAAATGCATGGCCATGCTAGAAAGAATAAATATTAGATATTTATTCAGATTCAGTCTACTCTGGTATCAAGTAAAATAAATTGGGCCGTACAAGGATGACGCGACCATGCCTTGGGCCCAATTAGGATATCGTGACAAAAGGAACAAACATATTAAATAATTATCACTTATAGGTTATGTTGATAATATTCAGACATAATGATGCATTGCTAGATGCCGCTCTTGTTTTATATTAATAATAAAATAATTTATTATTAATATGACCGAGTATTTTACCTGTAGGGTCACACACATAGAGTAAGCCCATCAGAAAATGTTGTCTTATTTTAGTTGGACTAAAATAAAGCTATTGGGCCTAACTCATTTGGAATGAGTAAGGAGCCCAATTTTAGAGAGAACAAATTAGGTCAAACTTAAGCCTACAAATAGAGCATAAGATGCTCATAGGAGGTTCACTCAAGTGAGACACAAATTCGCAAAAGTTGCAAGAGCTAAACGCCGTCAAACTAGCAGTTGGCAAGTGTTGCGATTCTGGTGGGAGTGCTCGTGTGAACTCCTAAAGGACGAGGCTACGACTGCTTCGGTGTTCTTCAAGAGGTAATCCAAAACAATTTTGTTTTTGTTTTGTGCTTTGAAACACGGAACCTTGCAAATCCTTTGGAATCCCTTTTTTTTCCGCTGCTCATGTTTAGGGATTTCCTAACAGTATTACACCGATCCATGTGTTATTGTATTAACATATTGAGTTATGATACCGATTGCATGTGATGCATGTATTGCTGAGTGAAAGATTGTGTATATGCATTCTGTGTTGTGTGATGAATCCGCGTGTGGCGTATGGGATGCGTTAATGCTGAGAGCATGTAGTGTGGGACACTACCATCGGTTATTAAAGCATGGGACACTGTTAAATCCTTGAGTGGGACTTAAGGTGGCCTATTGAGTGGGACTCAGGGCTGCCTGTGAACACCGCCATTGGCGCTGAGAGCGTTAGTGTCACCTTGTGGGCAAACGGTTTGGTACCTGTAAAATGGCCAAGTCAGCTGGGAGCTGAATAAAAGGCTGGGAGCCTACGTTGCAATGAATGAAAACCGATAACACACAAATGCAGAACTGAGTGAAATAATCTGTATACATGTATTGCTGATGTTGATTAGAATTTGATTACGCATGTGATAATGATAATGAAATGGTAGGTGCATATAACCGAGTGATAGTTGATGGAACTTGATCGGTAGGTGCATTGTGTGTATCTGAATGATTGACTTTATTATGTTATTAATTATTGCTATATATATATATGAGTATGTGATACTGTTGCATAACTGAGGGATAATCCGAGTCAGTATCTATCATTTAATATCTAAGATACTCACCGCCCTACTGTGGCAATATTTTTCAGTGAATGTCTCTCAGAGCAACGAGTGAAGGTGGTGCTGCATGCCGAGTGGAATACTTATGCACTATGAAAATATCTGTGTATATGTAGATACTGTGTATAAGGTTTTGGTTAAGCCTTGGCCGGCTCGTGTTGGATCTTAGTCTCTTTAAATCAGAATTTGATCACTCTCGGGTTGAGAGTATGATAACATGCTTGTAATTATTTATATACACTCCTATATATATCTATATCAAACTGTATGTTTACTCTATGCCATGCATGATGTTTGAGTGATATATATATATATATTCATGTTTTCCGAGTATGTGAGGTTGGTATGACTTCCAGTAAAACTGGGGTTAAGTTATTGTCGTGGGAAGGTGAGGCAGTGATTTTACCCCGAGTGAAGAAAGGTTTAGATGTACCGAGTGATTGGGGTCGTACAATTCCAAGTGGGATTGACCCGAACCCCTCAGAGTAATAAACTGTTAGGACTTTCTCGAGTGAAGGATAGCAACATGATTCTGAGTGAGAGTCTTCCGAGTGAGTGTTTTCCGACTGAAGAGTGACCTATAAGATTCTGAGTGAAACCCGTTGTAGTAAACTTATTGGGAGCTAGAGAATCCTTGGGTGAGACTTGATATAGTAAGGGAACCTGGGTAAGAAGTATCAAGTGTGCCGAGTGCAAAGCGAGTGAAATACCTGAGTGATAAAATGGACTGAGGAAGCTATTCTGAGTGAAAACACCCTTGGATTCCGGGCGAGGTAGTTATCGTTTCCCGAATGGTCAACATGGCGTCTGTAAGAACGAAGTCAAGGAGCTTGTAAGTATAAAGATTAATCCAAGAGGAGCGAGAGCAAGGACTTTCCGAGTGAATATACATTCTGAAATCCGAATGATGGGAAAACCAAGTGGAGTCATTCGCTTCAGCGGCTAAGTGCTCGCTCCAGCGAGTGTGAGCGAGGAAAAGGTCTCTGGTGGGTCGCGCTTAAGCCATGTGAACTTCACCTAAGCGAGTGGGGTTGTCGCGCTCGAGAGATATTAGATCTCGCCTAAGCGAGTAGGCACTGTCGGGTTTATTCACGTCCTGCATCTTCCGTTGTTTGCCTTGTGGATGGTTTGCATTCCTTCCCTCCTCCTTTTCCTAATTCTACCCTCCTTAATTCTTAACTAAACATTGCCTTTGAATCCACCCTAATTTCAAAAAAAAAAAAATTTTCTCCTGGTCCCGGTTTATCCATTAATTGAAAATTAAGGTGTTACATTTTGGTATCAGAGCAGACCTAAAAGGTCCAAGGCCAAGGTAGGCTTACCGAGTGTAAGCGGTTGTGTGAATTATGACTGAGTGGTCATTATTATTGTGATAATCTGTTGAATATGGTTGATGATGAGATGTTGATTTGAGGATAGGAGATTATTCCCCTCCTGGTCTGATTAATTATGTGATGTTAAAAGATTGTGTGATAGTGTGCTATAGTTGGATGATGGGATGAGATCCGATCGGTAGAGTGTAACCTTGTAAACTTATCCTTGAAAGGGTGTTAATTTTAGGATAAGTCATGGCGAATCGTCAAAGCATGGAAGCTATAGCCGTGGTATTCCAACGTTTTGCTGACGTGTTTGAGAGGCAGGGCCAGCCTCGAGCTAAAGATGGCCAAGTATTAGATCGCTTCCTAAAAAGGAAACTGAGTGAGTTCCATGGAGGACTCAACCCCGAGACAGCTTACAAATGGACTCAAGAGTTAGAGAGGATTTTTGGGGGCCTTCACTGTACCGAGGCCCAGAAGGTGGAGTGCACAGTGTACATGCTGCGGGACGAAGTAGAAAACTGGTGGAAGATCACCAGAAACCGACTGACTAATGCTGACACCCAGCTGACCTGGGAAAATTTCAAAACATGCTTCCTAGAGAAATATTTCCCCGACACAATAAGGAGTCAGAAGGAACTGGAATTCATCGAACTGAAATAGGGTTTCATGTCTGTGGAAGAGTACGCAGCTAGATTTGAAGAATTATGCCTATTCTACCCGCCCTTCCAACAACCCAGAACGGAGAATTCCAAATTCCTTAAATTTGAGAACGGATTGAGATCAGACATTAAAAGAGCCTGCAGATACCAAGAAATTAGGAGTTTTCCTATATTGGTGAATAAGTGCAGAATTTTTGAAGAGGATGACAAGGCCCACTCGGGCCAGAGTAGCAAAGCAGACCATTACTTGAAGCCCCAGCAATCCCGCTTCAAGAGGCCGAACCACGCTGGTAGGAATAGACCCTTTTCCAGATTTGGGGGTCGGAGCCAGCAAGAAAGACGACCAGTTACGGGAGACGAAAAATGTTTTAAGTGTGGAGGAAATCATTACGCTCGAGACTGCAACAGCGATGGTGGGATGGTGTACTTCTATTGTAATGAGAGGGGGCACATTTGCCCTAACTAAGTCAAGCAAATGCCAATGTGCGCCAGGGAGGTTTCCAAGGGAGGAGCCGTGGAAACGATAGTCAAAGATCAGGGGGCAGAGGTAATGGAGCCAGAGGAAACATGATGTTTGCTCCAAACAACCGAAGGAGAAATACCGACCAACCGGCTGCTGGGAGAGTCTACGTCGTCAGTGCTGAAGAAGCTGCACAAGCGAATGACTTGGTGCAAAGTAAGTGCTTACTCGGTAGATATACACTTAATGTAGTTTTCGATTCTGGAACAACCCATTCTTTTATAGCCGATGAGTGTGTGCGACGTTTAAAGTTGCCGACTGTGTATATGGATCGGACTTTGGAAGTAGCCAATCCGACTGGCACTAAGGTGTTGACATCATCGATGTGCAAGGATGTAACATTTGTGTTAGGCGATCGGAGTTTCACCTTCGATTTGGTGTGCGTGCCTCTAAAGGATCTCGACATTGTACTTGGCATAGATTGGCTTTCAGCCAATAAGGTATTGGTGGACTGTCAAAACCGAAGGGTAATTTTTTCGAGGCAGAACAATGAAGATTACACGGTACAAGGTATAGCTCAGCTATTTATGATGCTTTGTTTAACTGAGGGAGAGGGTAGAGCCCGAGTGAACGATATTCCGACTGTTTGTGAATTCCCTGAAGTGTTTCCGGAGGACGTGCCGGGTGTCCCTCCGAATAGAGAAGTTGAATTCTCTATAGACTTGATTCCTGGTGCCGAGCCAGTCTCCAATGCACCTTATAGAATGTCCCCATCAGAATTGGCTGAATTGAAAAAGCAAGTGGATGAGTTACTCGGGAAATAGTTCATTCGACCGAGTGTATCACCATAGGGTGCACCTGTGCTGCTCATCAAAAAGAAGGATGGCAGCATGAGATTATGCATAGATTACCGACAGCTGAATAAACTCACAATTAAGAACCGATACCCATTGCCCAGAATCGACGATTTGATTGACCAACTGCGTGGTGCTTCCGTCTTCTCAAAGATTGATTTACGATCGGGATACCACCAAATCCGGGTGAAGGACTCGGACATTCCAAAGACTGCCTTTAGGACTCGGTACGGCCACTACGAGTATGTAGTGATGCCGTTCGGTGTGACAAACGCCCTGTTGTATTCATGAATTACATGAATAGTATATTCCACCCATATCTAGACCGATTCGTGGTAGTTTTCATTGATGATATCCTAATCTATTCTAAGACCCCTGAGGAGCATGAAGAACACCTCCGAGCAGCACTTCAAGTATTGAAGGAGAAGCAATTGTTTGCAAAGCTTTCGAAGTGCGATTTCTGGATGGATAAAATCCACTTTCTCGGACATGTAATTTCCATGGAAGGTGTCTCGGTAGACCCATCAAAGGTAGCAGCTATAATGGCATGGGAGAGACCCAACTCGGTCTCGGAGATAAGAAACTTTATGGGCCTAGCTGGCTATTATAGGAGGTTTATTGAAGGTTTTTCTAAGCTGGCTTTACCACTGACTAGATTGACTCGGAAAAACATCCCTTTCGCTTGGAGTTCCGAGTGCGAGAGTAGTTTCCGAGAGTTGAAGAATAAGTTGACGACCGCTCCAGTGTTGGCATTACCAAACTTGCAAGAGAACTCCGTAGTCTATTGCGATGCGTCGGGACTCGGCCTGGAGTGTGTGCTGATGCAGAAAGACCAAATGATAGCTTATGCCTCTCGGCAATTGAGACCTCACGAATAGCATTATCCGACCCATGACTTAGAATTGGCAGCTATGGTTTTCGCGTTGAAGATATGGAGGCATTACTTGTACGGTTCTAAGTTCGAAGTATACAGCAACCACAAAAGCCTCAAATATTTATTCGACCAGAAGGAGCTAAACATGAGGCAGAGAAGATGGATGGAATTTTTAAAGGATTATGACTTTGAGCTGAAGTACCATCCGGGTAAAGCAAACGTTGTTGCCGACGCATTGAGTCAGAAATCCCTCCATATGGCTATGATGATGGTGAAAGAGATGGAGTTATTGGAGCAATTCCGAGACATGAACTTGTATGTTAACGTCCCTTCGGCTCGGAAAATAACGCTCGGTACGTTAAAGATTGCCAATGAGTTTCTGAAACTGGTAATTAAGTAACAGAGATCAGACCCCTACTTGGCTGAGATGAAGGCGACTCAGACCAAGGGTAAGGACTTGTCTCTAACAGAGGGACCGGATGGGATGTTTCGAGTAAAGAACAGGATATATGTGCCCGGTGAAGGAGAATTAAGAAGGATGGTGCTTGATGAAGCCCATAAGAGTCTGCTAAGTATTCACCCGGGTGCCATGAAGATGTACCATGATCTAAGACGACAATTTTGGTGGCCTGGATTAAAGAGAAATATAGCGGAATATGTGGCTCGGTGTATCACCTGTCAGAAATCGAAAGTCGAGCACCAGAAGCCGTATGGTGCATTGCAACCCCTGGAGATTCCCGTGTGGAAATGAGACTCAATTGCCATGGACTTTGTCATGGGATTACCCAAAACCTGAGCGGGGCATGACGCAATTTGGGTCGTTGTTGACCGATTGACCAAGGCTGCACACTTCTTACCTGTGAACATGAGGTACCCATTGCATAAGTTAGCCCAGATTTACATCCGTGAAATTGTCCGACTGCACGGTGTGCCGACTTCTATCATATCGGATAGGGACCCTAGATTCACATCGCGGTTTTGAACCAGCCTACACCAAGAATTGGGTACGAAACTTTGGCTAAGTTCCCCTACCACCCCAATCGGATGGACAATCCGAACGAACGATACAAAGCTTAGAAGACTTACTTAGGGCGTGTGTGTTAGAGCATGGTGGGTGTTGGGAACAGTACCTTCCCTTGATCGAATTTATGTACAATAATAGCCACCACAGTAGTATTGATATGGCACCTTATGAAGCCTTATATGGACGAAAATGCCGAACCCCTCTCTGTTGGTCGGAAACGGGTGAGAATTTACTATTGGGACCAGAAATTATGAAACAAACCACAGAACAAATCCAAGGAATAAGAGAAAAGATGAAGGCATCTCAGGACAGACAGAAGAGCTACTATGACAAATGGACCAAACCACTAGAATTTTCAGTCAGAGATAGGGTGTTTCTAAAGATTTCACTGAGCAAAGGAGTCAGGCGAGCCTTGAAAAGTGGGAAGTTGAACCCCCGATACATTGGGCCTTATAAGATATTGGAGCGAGTCGGCTCCATGGCATACCGAATAGTGTTACCGACTCACCTATCCCGATTGCATAACGTGTTTCACGTATCTCAACTAAGGAAATATCTACACGATTCTGCTCACATAATGCCGGATGACGAAGTGGAAATCAAGGGAGATCTAACCACTGTGACTGTACCGACTAGAATCGTGGACCGATCGGTAAAGCATTTGAGGAACAAGGATGTGTAACTAGTGGAAGTAGAGTGGCAGCAAGACGGGTATACCTCTTATACCTGGGAACACGAGGATGCTATGAGGCATCAGTACCTCGAGTTGTTCAATCAAGGTGAGTTACCGAGTGAATTTTGGGGACGAAATTCTTTTAAGAGGTGGAGAATTGTAACATCCCAATTTTGAAATTAAATACCGAATGAAATTGAACCATTAAAATTATAATTTCAAAGTAGGAAATTATTTGTTAATTATAATCAACTTAATTAATCTAACTTAAGAAATAATGGCAGATTAATTATGCTTAGTTGGTAATGGTTGGCTACTTATGATTAGCGAGTCATGTGAGTGGGACTGTGATTCACGCTTCCCCACCCCATTCTCCTTCTCTTCGTACGCATATACATATGCCTGTGCCACTGTGGTTGTTCATTTTTCTCTGCTGCTTCATTCTCTCTTCTCTTCTCCTCATCCTCTCTTCGCCTTCTTCGTTCTTCGTCTTCTCCTTCTTCTTCCTATTCTTTATTCTCTGTTTTTGGGAACCCACGACGACGGTGCCGCAGAAGGTCAGAGTTTCCTTCGGCTGGTGAGGAACAATCATCGAAGGGGCGACGAACAGCTTTCTGTTCCCTGGTACGACTACGCTCAAGGGAAACCAAGCGAGTGGGAGCGGGGACGAGGCGAACAGAGTAGAATATCAACGTCAGAAACTAAGGAACCTCTCGGAGTACCTTGTTGGTAGGGGGTATCTTACATCTTAAATGCATGGGTTATGGACGGGTTCTGGGTGTTGACGCTTGTTATTTCTATATTCTGATTATGTGTTGTGCTTGCATGAGGAGTGTGTGATACCCGGGTGCTTGATGAGTGAGAGTTAAGTGTTGCATGTTTAATTCCATCCATAAAATGCGTGTTGATAGTCTTGAGAATGTTGAATGATTGTATGAAAAGGATGTGCTGAAGTATTGATGATGATTACCGTGTGGTTTATGTGACATGCAAGTTGTTATGAGTTTAAAACGCTGACTGCATGTGATAAAAGGTTGACTTAGTGAATCTGATGATGTATTACACCGATGCATGTGTTATTGTATTAACATATTGAGTTATGATAATGATTGCATGTGATGCATGTATTGCTGAGTGAAAGATTGTGTATATGCACTCTGTGTTGTGTGATGAATCCGCGTGTGGCGCATGGGATGCGTTAATGCTGAGAGCATGTAGTATGGGACACTACCATCGGTTATTAAAGCGTGGGACGCTGTTAAATCCTTGAGTGGGACTCAAGGTGGCCTATTGAGTGGGACTCGGGGCTGCCTGTGAACACCGCCGTTGGCGCTGAGAGCGTTGGTGTCACCTTGTGGGCAAATGGTTTGGTACCTGTAAAATGGCCAAGTCAGCTGGGAGCTGAATAAAAGGCTGGGAGCCTACGTTGCAACGAATGAAAACCGATAACACACAAATGCAGAACCGAGTGAAATAATCTGTATACATGTATTGTTGATGTTGATTAGAATTTGATTACGCATGTGATAATGATAATGAAATGGTAGGTGCATATAACCGAGTGATAGTTGATGGAACCTGATCGGTAGGTGTATTGTGTGTATCTGAATGATTGACTTTATTATGTTATTGATTATTGCTATATATATATGAGTATGTGATACTATTGAATAACTGAGGGATAATCCGAGTCAGTATCTATCATTTAATATCTAAGATACTCACCCCCTTACTGTGGCAATATTTTTCAGTGAATGTCTCTCATGATGATGTTATGATGTTGATGAATATATCACCTTGTGGGGTGCCACGAAAGGTATATCCCAGAGTGATGATGATGTTATGATGTTGATGAATATATCACCTTACGGGGTGCCATGAAGGGTATATCCCGGAGTGATGATGATGATATGATATTGATGAATATATCACCTTGCGGGGTGCCACGAAGGGTATCTCCCGGAGTGATAATGATGTTATGATGTTGATGAATATATCACCTTGCGGGGTGCCACGAAGGGTATATCCCGGAGTGATGATGATGTTATGATGTTGATGAATATATCACCTTGCGGGGTGCCACGAAGGGTATATCCCGGAGTGATGATGTTGTTATGATGTTGATGAATATATCACCTTGCGGGGTGCCACGAAGGGTATATCCGGGAGTGATGATGTTAATTTAAGTGATTAAGATCACTATTGGATTAAAAATCAAATCCGTGCATATGCATCCTAAACACTAGCATGTGCATTAGCCATAGGAGCATGGCATAGAGTGATATCCTGTTGAGGAGATTGTGTGAAGTGTAGATGGAACTCCTTTTAATACCAATTGTGAATGGATATATGTGTTCTTATGAGTCTAAATGAATATATGTGTTCAGTGAAATTGATGAATGTTGATTTGGTGTTGATCAAATTTTCTTATGGAGAAATGTTTATATTGCATTCATGTATATATTATCATAATTGTAGATTTTCATCATTGAGAAAGTATACTCACTCTCCATGTGGTATATCTTTTTAGCTCTTGTGTTGTAGGGCTGTACATGGAGCTCTTGTGTGGAGAAGTGGTGTGAAGGAAGCCTATTTTGGGTAAAGAATGCCTTGGCCGACAATATTTTGACTTTGGTGTGTGGAAATTTTGTAATGTATATAGTATGCTGCATATTTTGTATAGCCAAGAGCAATATAAACAATTGTGTGGATAATGCATAGATAGTCATGTTTATAGAAGGTCATGTAGGAAAATGAGAGTTCAAAGTTTATAGCTTATTTTCAATTATGACCTTAGCTTAGTTTGGATATTTGAAAAATGAAGTTTTGGATGTGGTGAAATTTATGAATGAATGATGGTTTACATGAAAGATTGTATTTATTAGATCATGCTATGTAACAAGTTTGATTGGGATGAGATTCATGAATTAGAAGGTAAATTTATGAGCATGATTATTTGGAACAAGTTTTAAATGATGAATAGGAGATGATGAATTAAAGTGGAATGCATTAGATTGGGTTTTGGTATGATGTGTTAATTGATCCTTTTGTTTTCTGCGTTTTTACTGATAATCTCGCTCAAGCGAGATGGATTCTCGCTCAAGCGAGATGGATTCTCGCTCAAGTGAGATGGATTCTCGCTCAAGCGAGAATCCCTCCTGTATGGTATTTGGTTTCTAAACAATTCTCACTTAGGAGAGAGTGGGTCTCGCTCAAGCGAGACTGTCCTAGCATCAGTGTTTGGTTTCTGGAGGAAACTCGCCCAGGCGATCAGGATCTCGCCCGAGCGAGAGTGAGGGAGAATCGCCACTGGACAAATTTCGCCTGAGCGAAAGGCCCTTGAGGGTGGTACTCACTCAAGCGAATGAGCGTAGGTTTGGTTCTGGACAAATTTCACCCACGCTCGCTGTAACACCCCAGATTTTTTAAAATAAAATAAATTTATTGGATGATGATAATTGATTGTTTAAGGTCAAATAATTATGGGAAATGTTGTTAGACATTAGGGGTGAATTATCGGTAAATTAAGACTAACCGGAACCGGAGGAATTAACTGGTGATGTGGGACCCACGTGATTTAATTAGATGTTTAACGGGTCTAGAATATTCAGAAAATTATCGTGGTTAAGATGGTATATTTAAAATGATTTTTGGTGTCAAGGAAATAATTAATTGGACTCGGATGTATGATAATAACTGGGGAAAATACGAACCAATTGGAATTAAAAGAAAATCAAAAATCCCTTTTCTCCTCCCATTATCACCGTGGCCTCTTTCTCCTTATCACTTGGTTCTTTTACCCGTTGGATAATGGGGAATTATTAACCATTGGTAAAAGCAACTTGATACACTCTTTTGCCCATTGGGTAATACCCAATTTACACTAAAATTTCCTCTATCTTTCTCCTTATCACCGTGGGGTGCTTTCTTCCTCCATTCACTCTTCATTTCTTTTCTTCTTTATTTTCCCTTCATTCCAAAACCGTCCCACACTCCTTCTTCTTTTACCTCTTACTAAAATCAAGAGTTGAATTTGGGAATGTGAGGCATCAATGGAGCTTGGGAGCTTGTGGGATCATCTCCTCCCTCTTCCTCACTTTATTTTCATTTGGTGGAGCTTAAGCTTGAGGGTTGCATTCCGGAAAATGATGCGGAATGATCGATGTAATCGCGTGGCGGTTCTTCTCTCGAGGTAGGAGAGGAGTTTGCATTTCAAATTGCATGAGTGAATTCATTGTTAATTATGTATATGTTGAACTCATGCAATGCATTGCCATGAATTTCTTATATGATTAATGTGATGAAGTGATGAATGATGGCTTGGCTTATGTTGATTGTTATGAAAATGTATGTATTTATATAATATTGACAATAAGTGCCTGATGGTCTCTTAGTTGGACATGAACTAAATGAGGGTGATAAATTATGAATGAATGAACCACACGAATTGCAAAGAATTGTTTTGAGATGAGTGATTATAGCTGATGAATTGAAATTTAAAGGAATAATTGATAAGTTGGAATGAGGAATTTTTGAGTGTGAATGGGCAGAGAGAGTTATATGCCTTATGTACTGTGTATGATGTAATGGTGGTGAATCAGTTAGCCTAGAGTGAGAATTCATGAGTTAAGTTATAAGAATTGTTGATTCTGTATATGTCCTGGCAGTCTCGCTCAAGCGAGATGGGATCTCGCTCAAGCGAGAGTCCCCTGCTTCAGAGAATTAGCTTCTGGACAAATCTCGCCCAAGCGAGCTAGCCTTCCGCTCAAGCGAGATGAGTGAGTGGTGAATGGGTGTGGTGCTGGACGAATTCTGTCTGAGTTGGAGTCTTAATAACTTCATTAGGTGGTGAATTTCTGAGTGAGATCCCGAGCGAGTTATGTCCGAGACGGGACCTCCCGAGTGGAATATTGTTGTGAGCTGTTCCGAGTGAGGCTATAACCATTGGGCCTGTTTCCGAGTGGTGAAGGCTTAAATGGACTCCGAGAGAAATGTATTATGAGAGAAATCCGTTTTAATAAACCTATTCCGAGTGGGATCTTAGCGAGAGAATTCCCCGAGTAATGATAGGTCTAATCATTTTCGAGTGGAAAATCCCGAATGAACCTCTCCCGAGGGGAGTGTGATTGTGATGGTTCTAATTGAGGTATTCTAGGAGACCTCTTTCGAGAGAATAAAGTTATATATTCTGAGTGGACAAGGTTTAAATAGGTCCGAGTGAGACAGCTTAGTGAATTCCTCCGAGTGATGGGAGGTCAGAGTAATTCCGAATGGAACTTGATGGTGGAGTCCGAGTGTGATACTCCGGGTGTGTAATTCCGAGTGGGGATTGGCACTGATGGGGACATACTGTGAGTCTATCCAGATGTATTCTGGAATAGATCCGCCCGAGTGAAAGGCTTAGTGTAATACCCTAATTTTTAATTAAATGAATAAATAAAATCAACAGGGAAATTTTTCAGATTTTAAAGTTAATGAACCGTACATAATCTGTTCAATTAACAACCGGGTCCAACGAGGAAGGAGGGGAAGGGGACAAGGAAGGGATTCATGCACAGCGAAGGAAGAAAACGCTTAAGCGATGCTACACTCGGCATTCTGACATTCCACTCGGTTTTTATTGTATGGTTCACTCGGTAAATTATCACGCTCGGCCTTCACTTGGGAAGGTTCACTTCCTAATCCACTCAGGCTAACCTTAACACTCGCCAGTTTCACCCTGACAGCATATCACACTCAACTGCTCCACTCGAACGGCTTATATGCGTATACGTATTAGCAATCCGAGAATGATTCCCCAAGCCGCTCACTCGAAAACTATGAAGACTTCTCACTCGGGATAACTTTTAAGTCCATCACGCCACTCGGGATATTCTACTCACTTTTCACTCGGCAACCATAATATTTCCTACACCAATTTTCCTACTAAATCAAGACTCGCTCGGGTTCTCTAACTACTTACTAATTTGTTACAATAAATCCACTTAGAGTCTCAGGCGTCATTCCCCAGTCGGTGAACTCTTACTCGGCGGATTCTCACTCGGAATCGTTAATTATCCTCTCCTCAGAAAGCCTCACAATTATCTCTCACAGGATTCGCACCAACACCTACTCCAGACTATGCGACCTTTATCACTCAGGCAATTCAACCTCGCATCTCTCGGGATGACTTGCCATCTCGCTTTTCCCCAACAACAACTTAGCTCCACTTCTACTCATAGTCATACTGGCCTCCTATGCTGGGAAGTATACTTATACATCCATGTTCATTACTCGGACATCACCTACTGCATAAACTAAACACACAATATATACATAGAGAGGTATTTTAAATAGTTACAACGCATTAACATGTTCCTTCTACCCGAAAGTGTTCAAGTTCTGATATAAAGACTAAAGTCAAAATACGAGCCGGCCAAGGCTTGACAAGACCTTATACATAGTATGTACATATTCACATATATTCCATAGCGCTCGGTTTCTCTGCTCCGCACTCGGCTCCTCTTTCATCTTTCATTCCGAGGGATATTCACTGAAATGTAGCCATAGTAGGGGTGAGCTTTTCATAGAAAATGACAGTCAAGGACTCGGTATCAGTGTCAGTACACACACTTATATTCACTCAGTCGCATTCAGATTAAGTTAAGGCCATGCAAATTAGAATAATATCAATAACATACACTCACATATATACTACATAAAGTTCGTCTTTATTCACACATGTACATGCATCCACACACTCGGAATTCATTCATAACACCTAACACATGCCACGCGTACTATCCTACTCAACATCATATCTACATGCATGCCTGCGGATCCGACTTGAGTAATGACTTTCAGTTACAGTTCCCCCTTTACTGGCCTCTCGTCCATCAGCTCTTCCCGTGTGGTACTGGCCTCCCATTGGCGTCTCGAGACTCCTCTCTAGCTCCTACGGCTACCACGAGCTCTCTCAGGATCTAGCCAAGGTCTGTAGCTGGAAGTCGTTCCCTCGGGGCTCATGACCTTCCACGGGTCACCCCATTCCTACATATGCAACTTATGCATTTAACCAGCAAGTAACATCACTCAATTGATACCTCCCTCGTAATCCTCAAGGTAGAAGCATATTCAACACGGTCTCTATTTTTACTTTGTCAATCACACCATCATGCATAGTGATCGAATAATCAAGGTAATAACATCGGATGAATCAACTAACAGTCACACATTCATATTCTTACAGTATTAACAGAGGTAAAACCATGCATCTCACTCGGCTATATCAGAAGGCTAACAGACTACATTACCACTATCTTGTTTACATGCAATTATTATCTAACTACTTATCATACACATGGAATCCAAGATCAACAATCATGCTTAATATACAATCGTGACAGACACATGCATACACTAAAAGCAGTACATTCATCCGGTACCGTTCATGGACCATGCATTTGACATGCAAGCGCCCCCTACCTACTGAAGGAATTCAAGAAGCTCTTCTGCTCTCCGATGTTTGGTCTGACGCCCTTTCTGACTCGTCCAACCCCCCTTTCGCACCGTCGTGCCCTGCAATCGGCTCGGGAATGGAGAGTTGTTCCTTCTCTGCCTTAGTGATCGTCCTTTGACAGGGCCCGCAAGCGCACGGGTTATGTCGCGTAATATAAAAGATTATCGTTCTCCACAGGGACTGTGTTCAAAGTACCAGCATATTGAAATTTAATTATCTACACAATTGATTTTTAAGATTTTTATAAAATAAAGCACAAATTAAAGTTGCACAGAATACGAATTAATATAAAAATAAAATTTACTTGACACTTAAAAATCAGAGTTGAGAATATCTTGGGATTTCGGGGGATTAAGACTCTATTTTATGTTAATGAATTTTAACTTTTCATAAATAAGAATCGAATTAAGTTTTCCAAGGCGAATTTTCCAAAAGCTAATTAATATGTTCCTCTCGGAATCCTATTAATGTACCTAACCTATGGAAAGCGCTGCTTAATCCTCAGAAAGGCCCATTATCGTTTTATGAAAATCCCTTTTATTTCCTCAAAAGAATTTTGATTACTTTCATGGTTTTACCGAGGTCACAAAAAGCATCTCAAAAATCTTAGGTTTAGTTCAAAGCTTTCCGGTAAAAATAAATCTCTCGATTCTATTTATTACCTAAACTTACTAATATACCCGTAAGTACACAGTTTTATCATTTAGGTTCTTGTTAGGAATTACTAAAAGCATTGAGCATAATTGAACTAAATGGAAAACAGAAATTTATTTAATTCCAAATTAAAATAACATTAAAATAAAATATTATCATACCCCCTTTATCCCAAGATAATTAATTTAGCTACTCATGAAATAATTCAAATTCATATAAATAATGGAAAAATAAAACATACAAGACATGGTAAAAATAAAGACTTACGGGTTTCTCCAAAAGCTCAGAATAATTTACCACTGTAATTCCTTGTTGCAATATTCTCCATCAATTACAAATTTAAATTCTCACTTTTACAGCCCTCACACTCTTAAAATAAAATAAAGAAAAAGAAAGTAAAGAAAAAATGGGAACGGGACAGAGAAAGAAAATAAGAGAAATAAACAGAAAGAAAAGAAAGAAAAGAGAAACGAAAAACAAAGAGAAAGGAAGGAGGAATTGGAACGAAGCTGATGGTAATTGATGGGAAGAAGTTGTGTTTTTGCTGATGGGTTGCTGCTGCTTTTATAGGCAAATGGATGGAGGATTCCAGCTATGAAAACGCGTTCAATTTGCAAGTGGAAGAAACTTTCGGTGCATGTGAGTTCCAGCTGTGCCAATTTGTTTCCAATTTGCATATTTTAATATTTCCAATAATTCGGTGCTTGGATTTTAGTGAAGATTGGTGCAGAATTATGAAATTCAGAGTGGAAAAATGTCATTTTCCCACAAATCCGAGTGAAAGCTTGCTGGAGGGTGTGGGTGCAAACTGGACAGCGCGGAGAGGAGTTGCTGTTGGATGGAGATCTGTACGGTGTGGAGAGTATTGCTGGATGGTGTTGGTTGGAGAGGAGTCCGGGCGGTGTTGGTTGGAGAGGAGTCTGGGCGGTGTTGTGTTGAGTGGGTTGCTGGGCGGTGTTGGTTGGAGAGGAGTCTGGGCGGTGTTGTGTTGAGTGGGTTGCTGGGCGGTGTTGGTTGGAGAGGAGTCCGGGCGGTGTTAGTTGGAGAGGAGAGTCTGGGCGGTGTTATGTTGAATGGGTTGCTGGGCGGTGTGGATGATGGAGAGAAAAGGGACAGCGGATAGAAGATGAAGTGGGACGGTGTTGTGGCTTGAGGACGGAGTTGTGGATGGAAAGGAGAGGATGGTGTGTGGTATGGATTAGAAGAAGAAAGGGATAGCGGATAGGGAATGGGACGGTGTGGAGTGATCCGTTGTTTGGAGTTGTGGAGTGTAGGTCGGTTTTGAAAGGAGAGGGGACTCGGATCCGACTGAAACCATTCACTCGGCTCAGGTTCATGGAGTTTATTCGGAACTGATTGAAGACTCACTTGGTTCAGATTCAATCGGTTCCCAATCATTTTTACTCGGCTGTCTCTGAATTTGGACCACTCGGTTAAAGCTTTGCTTTGGAATTCACTCGGATTTGCTTTGAAATATTTCAGTCGGCCTTCATGCTCTTGACTCGGAATGGCCTTCAGTCGTCAATCAACTCACTCGGAATGGCCTTCACTTTTACTCAGGAACTTGCACTTGAAGGGTTGGAATTTGACTGATTGAATTTCTTCTTATGTCCGAGCCTTGCTTTCCTCAGAAATGCATCTTTCTGACCCAACTCACTCGGAATGGCCTTTCCTTGGAGACTTCTCACTCGGGCTCAGTGTGAAACTTGAGAGTCTGCCCGAGTGTGATTCATTTCTGGTCGGATTTTTCCTTAGTCAGCATTTATTCATTCAATGGCATTCCTTCTGCTCGGAATCAATTCACTCGGAATCAGCTTTTTGCCCAGAAAAGCACTTGTTCTTGGGTCAGACCTGCTTCAGTCAGCATTCTTCATTCAGATTTACTTCAATCAGCAAATTCCCACTCGGATTCACTTCAATCAGCAATCCTTTCACTCGGAAAATACCTTTGGGTAGCATTTATGAAAGCTCAGTTCCTTTTTTCACTCGGAATTGTTGCATTAGGACAGCTTCCAATCGGATTTTCCTAAAACTGAGACTTATTCCTTTTTAACATTGATCCTTCACTCGAGTCAGCCATTTATCACTCGGAATGGCTTTGACAGGGAACTTTCCACTCGGATTTGGCTCCAACAGTGAAGTATTCCACTCGGCAATGCTCCATTCTGAATTGTTCCACTCGGAAAGGCTCCATTCTGAGCCATTCCAATCGGATTTACCTTCAACAGTGTAGTATTCCACTCGGAATTGCTCCATTCTGAGTAATTCTACTCGGATTTGGTCCTTTCTCAGTTATCCCACTCGGATTTGGTCATTTTGAGTCAGAATTCAGCATTTTTGAGTCGGATTTTAACATTTTGAGTCGGATTTTAGCATTCTGAGTCGGAATTCAACATAAAAAGAGAGTTCTTTCTACTTTGGGCTTGTTCTTCTTGTTTCTTTATCATTTTATGGTCGTTTTTCTCTTATTTTTGACCCTTTATTACCTTAATTCCTGCAAAATAACATACCCAAGTAGACTAGAGTGGAAAGAAAGCAAAAATCGCAATAAATAAAGGAAATACAGTGGATAATGACTAAAATCTTAAGCAAATTGGGTCTAATTTATTGTACTATAAAGCACTTATCATCCTTCGCCAGTCGGAGGGGCTATGACCGTTCTCCAGTACCGTCGTCGTGGTCCTCAGTGATGAAGAATAGAACAGGGGAAGAGAAGAGGACGGAGACGAAGAAGAAGAAAAGAGAGAATGAAGCAGTAAGGAAGTATGAATATCACGGTGATACCGGGTATGTATATGCATGCGAAGAGAAGGAAGTGGGATGGGAGAACATGAATCGCAGTCCACTCACGTAACTCACTAATCACAAGCAGCCATCTTTTACCAACTAAATTAATTTATAATTATTCCTTAAATTAAATTGGTTATAATTAACAATTACCTTCCCACCCTGTAATCAAGGTCTTAATGGTTTATTTCATTCGGTATTTAACTTCAAAAATTGGGATTTTACACTTAGTGCTAGGAAACCTAGCCCGAGAGAAAGAAAAAGAAGTTGTTTTAGAGATAATTTCACCGAGTGAAAGCCGGGCGAAAGATGGGTCGGCTTTGTAATAAGTTACCGAATGGAAGACTGATTGAGATGACTCGGTTTTGGAATGAAATTGCCGAGTGAAAGACTAATTGAGAGATGACTCAGATTTGGAATTAATTGACTGAGTGAATGATGGGTCGGTCAGGATTATTTTGCTGAGTGGAAAACCTGAGTGCTTTGAGCCGGTTTCAGGGAAATTCTGCCGAGTGGAAACCTGAATGTTGGGAGTTGGTTTTGATTGATTTTACCGAGTGGACAACCGAGTGAGATGAGTCGGTTTTGAATGAATTGCAGAGTAAAAACCGAGTGTTGGTAAGGACGACCTCTGGTCAGATTTCGCTTAAGCGAGCTGGTGCTTCGCTCAAGCGAGTGTTAAAGGATTTGGTTACTGGATAATTCTCGCTTGACCGAGTGACCGAGTGTGATGGTGCTTCGCTCGAGCGAGTGAGCGTGAAAATGCTACTGGATGTTTTTCGCTTACGTGAAAGAGAGTCGCCCAAGCGAACCTGGCCTGTCTCACTCAAGTGGATGTGAATCTCGCTTGAGCAAGTTTCCACCAGAATGGATTTTACTCAATATTAATGGTGGCAGGCTTATGTTTGACCCTCCTTCTTGGCATTATGAGGTAAATCTGAGACGAATATGGGGATGTATGAGAGATAATGTGATGAAGGTAAAACATGGTGGTGATTAAGGTTGATTGGTACATGGGAATTAATTAATCATGTATTTACCACCTGAATTAAAATAATGAATTATGATGAATTTGCCACCTGAGATTGAATGATGAAAGGATGATAATGAGATTGAGATGGCAGGATTATGAGATATACCATCGAATGTATTTGAAATGTATGAAGGGATAAATAAATGACATAGTATGAATTATAAGTAGATAAATTAGAGAAAATGTAATATTAAATAATGTTAAATGATGAGGTTGAGCACTCTCTTGCACAAATAGGGCATATTGATAGTGATAAATTGTTGTGTGCCATTGTGTGTGATACAAGCATAGTCTTGTATGTGTGGTATGAATTACGAAATTGAAAATGTTGTGAATGCCACACAATTATATATACATATAAAGTATACTTGAGCAATGGTAATGAATAATGAGATGAAAACCCACTAAATGAAAGTGAGGTATTATTGATGAATATTATATAATATTGTAATGCCGTTATGGTTGATTGCAAGTGTTGACTTGCGTATATGATGTGGAATGTATGTGAAATATGTTGAGATGATAATGCCACATTAAAACTTGAAAATAATGAATAAGAAACCAACAATGATGAAATCCACTAAGGTGTAAGGTGGTCTTGGTGATTATGATGATGATGTTTGATGAGTGACATTTAGGATGCACAGAGTGAGAATGCATTTGATTTGCATTGCATTGCATGCATGGCATATCATAGCCGCCGATGTTGGAACATTAGGGGAGTTCCCTCGGCCGACCCAGTGGGAGGGTGGCTCAGTGCACGAGCAATATGTTGTTTCCCCTGTGACTCGATGTGTAAGTCACGAAGTCGCCCATGTATTGCTACGGGGAGCTACATGTGGCCGACCCTTGTGGGGGGTGGCTCTTTATGAGCAGGTGACCCTGGTGGTCCTTGGGATCACAGCCGCCATGATTAGATATCTGGCTGGCCCGCAACACCATATGTTGAATATGTTGTATACCGCGGTCATGGTGAAAATGACAAGGTGTTGCACGATGGGTGATACGGTTTGGTACAAGTAAAAATATGGTGAATATGCATGCATTATGATATATGTGTACACATTTTACCACTGCAGTAGGGGCATGGTATGTGATCATGCTTGAACCCATAATTGGTGTTATTTCCCACAGTCGGATCCACATTTGTTGATCATTCCATTGTGCATATGCATTAGCCATAAGAGCATTTACATATAGCATGGAGATATGCCAGAATATGATGATGATTGAGATGATGGTATGGTGTTGATGAGATGACAAGTTAATATAATGAAAGACCACATAAAAGTAATAAATGATATGAATATATGAAATGATGTTAAATATGACGATATGTATGATATGGCCCAATGTAATGAAAGGCGTATTTGTTTATGATTGGAAATGATGATGTTAGCCCATGGTGGCTTGATGAAAGACCATAATGGTCTATGTTGATGATGTTGGCCCATTGTGGCGGTGTTATAGATGTGTATATGCTTGCTTTGCTATGATTTGATGAATAAACATGAAATGAATATATATTATTGAATTAATAATCTATGATTATTGTTGATGGGTTTAGCTAAGCATACATGATGTTGATATGCATATGCACATAATTTCAATTGTATTTATATCGTCATTTGAAATGTATAACTCACTCTCCCATGTGGTCTACTTTTTAGTATTGATGCATGAATGCCATGGGAAGAGGATGTTTTTAAAAGTAAAGCTTTTGGAAAGGTAAATAGTTGTAACGGAATACCTTGGCCGGCAGCATTGTAATGTAATGTGTTATGTATATAATGGATAGCATGATGTTGTAATTATTGATATTGATGGACGAATTGTGAATATAATTATACATTTGGATGATGTACTAATAGTGGAGATATATGAATTGAGTTTGGACTAGTTATGGTCTGTTATGAATATGAACATTGATGATGTATGACGCATGACCATATAGATGAGTATATACTTATATCTTAGGCATTGCATGCTTATGCGATTATGTAAAATGATGATGGTTGTATATTAGGCTTACGATATGCCTTTGCATGCTAGTCGAGCCTTTTCTCATATCTTCATATATGGGACTAGGCGTGTACCCGGTATACACATCCTTCTTCCGCTGTAAAACTCTGTTATATTTTGTATACCTTTATGGGCAAACTATTTATCGATCCAGTTATAGGTTATTTAATCTCACTCTTTGGTTTTTTGAGATTCGGGTCTTGATGTGATCATGGTGGTGTCTTGGAAAATATTTTCAAACGCGAACAATTTATTCGCATTTTTATTATTTATGACGATTACATTGGGATTCGAGTACAGAAAATCAGGGGTGTTATACTCACTGGCTTTGCCCAAGCGAATCTTGTGGATCTCGCTCAAGCGAGATGGGACTCGCTTGAGCGAGGTGGCCCCTGAACCTTCTTTCCTTTTTTTCGCTCAGCTCATTTCCTATTTCGCCCAAGCGTCCTAGATGGAACTCGCTCAAGCGAGTGGGGTTCTCGCCTGAGCGAGGGGCACCCTGATCCCTCAAAATGCATTTCTTAAATTATTTTCCCTTTCCTCTACATTAAATCTTGGTTTCGCATTATCTTACAAATGTCTTGAGCCTAATTTGAATTCCTTGTTTTTCATGATTGTGGACCTCTTAAAATTTAATTATATAGCAACAATTTAAATAAACCTTCCGCTGTTTCCAATTGAGAAATTCTCCATAGTCGATTCCCTCTTTCTTACCTTTTCATATCTTCATATATGAATTAGGTCTTTCATAGATCCAGGGTATTGACCGATAGCTTCACCACTTATGTTTCTCATAAATCAATAGTAGTAAATTTGTGAAAAATTTACCTCAAATTTTAGGGGCGTCTCAGAAATAACAAAAGGTGTAAGTACTCGATACATTATTAGAAATGCATGCAATCACTTAGCCTTTATATCACAAATAGAACCCAAAAATATCAATGAAGCTATTTTTGATGAACATTGGATGTTGGCCATGCAAGAGGAATTAAATCAATTTGAAAGAAATAAAGTTTAGGAACTTGTGCCAAAACCCAATGATCATCAAATAATAGGCACTAAATGGGTTTTTAGAAATAAGCTAGATGAAAATGGAATAATAACAAAAAATAAAGCTAGATTAGTTGCTAAGGGATATAATCAAGAAGAGGGAATAGACTATAGCTAGGTTAGAAGCCATAAGATTATTGTTAGCTTTTGCTTGTTGTATAGATTTTAAGCTTTATCAAATGGATGTCAAAAGCACTTTTCTAAACGGTTATATTCAAGAAGAAGTTTATGTAAATCAACCTCCCGGTTTTAAAAATCACAAATTTCCAAACCACGTTTTTAAATTGAGAAAAGCTTTATATGGTTTGAAACAAGCTCCAAGAGCTTGGTATGAACGACTCAGTAAATTTCTTCTAGAAAATAATTTTGAAAGGGGAAAGGTTGATACTACACTGTTTATAAAATGCAAAAACCATGACATCCTTTTGGTACAAGTTTATGTTGATGACATAATATTTGGTGCTACTAATGAAATTCTTTGTCAAGAGTTTGCCAAGATTATGCAAGATGAATTCGAAATGTCCATGATGGGAGAACTCACATTCTTCCTTGGGCTACAAATTAAGCAAACAAAAGAAGGAACTTTCATTAGTCAAAAAAAATACTGCAAAGAACTACTTAAAAGGTTTGAAATGGATAAAGCAAATGCAATAGCCACACCAATGAGTACTTCTTGCTACTTAGACAAAGATGAGAAGGGTAAGGACGTTGAAATAAGTAAATACTGAGGTATGATTGGATCCTTACTTTACTTAACAGCTAGTAGACCTGATATTATGTTTGTGGTATGTATGTGCGCTAGATATCAAGCATGTCCTAAAGAATCACATCTTACTGTCGTAAAAAGATTTTTAAAATATCTTGTGGGTACTCAAAATGTTGGCTTATGGTATCCCAAAGGCGTTGAATGTATTCTTGTAGGATATTCTGATTCTGACTTTGCCGGTTGCAAATTAGATAGAAAAAGTACCAGCAGTACTTGTCATTTACTCAGAAGTTCTCTTATTTCTTGGCATAGCAAGAAACAAGTAAGTGTCACATTATCAACAGCTGAGGCAGAATATATTGCAGCTGGAAGTTGCTGTGCTCAAATCCTATGGATGAGACAACAACTTCTTGACTTCGGTGTTGTTCTAGACCAAATACCCATTAAATGCAACAACACCAGCGCCATAAATATCTCCAAAAATCCTGTTATGCATTCACGGACAAAATACATAGAAATTCGTCACCATTTCATATGAGATCACGTTTTTAAAAGGAGATTGTGTTCTTGAGTATGTTGGAACTTCTAAACAATTGGCGGATATTTTCATTAAACCCCTTCCAAAAGAGCAATTTATAAATATTAGAAGGGAGTTAGGTATTTTAGAAATTTTTTAATTACACTTAAAAATTCATTTTTCATTCTCTTAAATATTTTTAAATTTTTTTTTGTTAAATCTTTAACTTAAAGATTTATTATATCTCATAAATCTTCATTTTTTACTTGAGAAATATTTATTAAGTTGAAATACTCACATTTTCAATAATCTTGTTAACTACATATAAATCTCTTGTTTTATTTTAAGTCCCCATTTAGTATCTACTTAATTAAAACATATTCTTTTACACAAAATAATTTCTTATGAACCATATGATCTCAAAAAACAAATGCAACTTAGCCTTTGATTTTCCTGATAATTTTAGGAAACAAAATCATTAGCAAAATTCCAAAAATCTTCACGTGACACTATATCAGGAAATGAAATTGTGCTTAAAGTATTGACCAAATGGAACCTTGTGATCCTCTTGCACTTCACGTGAACTCCAATTTCCCTCTCGTGACTTCAATAAAGTCCAAACATGATTTTCAAAGCTTATCTCATGAACAATAAGGACAAAATTCCTTTTCCAATGCATTTCTCATTCCAATCTGCGCTGGGTAAACGAGAGGAATCGACTCCCCCTCATTTTGAATCGATTCCTATGTTGTATCATGTCCAAATTATGCAAAATTAAGAAACATGAATCGATTCCTCATCTAGTGAATCGATTCCCCACGCCTATTTTTCTATAAATATAGCCATTCTCATATTTTATTTATACCGTGCCACACTACTTCCTTTCCTATACCCTCACTCTCTAAAAACCTCTCTGCTTCTTCTAAATTCCTTTCCAGAAATCTTAATGGCCTCTTCATCTCATAACAGGAAGAAAAAAAGAGGAGATGCTGGTTCCTCATCCTCAAACACCAATGATCTCTCCAGATTTTTTGATAATAAAACCCAACTTGAGAGGTACCTCGAAAAATATTCAGAGAGACTTCTCATACCTGCTCATTGGCTTGATGTTCCACTCTTTGACGAACATGATTTTCCTGTACTCAACATCCTTAGGCAACAAAATCTTTTGGAGTTCGTCGCACTTGAAGAGAACTACATCTATCCTTAGTTAATTAGTGCCTTCTACTTAACTTTAAGGATCTCTAATGGACAATGCTTAGCCAAAATCAAGGGGGTAACTATTACCCTTGATGATAATGTTCTTCATCAAGTAGGGAAGCTTTCAATCAATAATGTTGATTCCTTTGGCTTTGAACCTTCTCCCGATTGGGAATATAATTCTCTTGATGCTCGTGCTTTTCTAAATCTATCTTCTATTTCCAAAAGCACTGTTGGGGAGCTTAACATTGATCATCGTCTTCTACACTACTTCTTGGTCAAAATCATTCTTCCAAAAGGGTCAAACAATGCTAGAGTAAGTGAAAACGAAACTCTTATTCTTTGGGCTATGCTCCATGAAAAAGAGATAAATTGGACCAAACTTATTCGCAATCATATGATTGATAAAAGACTCACCAAACTTCCTTATGCAGTTCTAATCACCAACCTTCTCAAGCATTTCAATGTTGATCTTTCAAATGAAGTGAAGGAAGCAGTTGGGCGTAAAGGTAAAATAGGGAGCACTCATCTCTCAAAAATGGGTTGGCATAACCAAGATGGTGGTTGGCAATACTCACCTCCACATGCACAAAGCAGTGATGACAATGATGATCAACCTCAACAACAGGCATTTCCATAACCTCCTACAAATCCAAATGATGCTTTCTTTAATAGATTGATCTCTCATCTTGATAACCGCTTTGATGCAATAAATGCTCACTTTGATGGGATGACTTCTCACATTGATGGAATGAAGAACAATATGAATACGCGTTTTGATCAAATAGAAGACAACATGACTACCCACTACAATGAACTCTCTCAATAATTCTCTGAGTTCCAATTTTTCAACCCTTAAGTTAGTCTTCGTTGTATCCATCCTTGCAAGTATCTAGTTTAATAAAATTTTGTTATCTGTTTAATCTCTCTTTTAAGCTCTTTTTTTTATGATGCCAAAGGGGGAGATAAAATCCAAATTCAACATCTCTATCTATACTTGTTAAATTACATGATTAAGGGGGAGCTACTTTATAAAATATTTCTTGACAATATGTGGTATTAAAATTGATAGGTGGAGTTCTATACCTTGAAAAATAATTATTATGAAACTAACACCCCAAGAGATGAACAATTGTTGTCATCATCAAAAAGGGGGAGAATGTATTTGTATGTTGAAACAGGTTTTAATGAATGACAAACAATTGAAGGATCAAGAAATTTAAAAGATGTTGTACAAACAATTAATCAAAATTCATGAAGATCAAGAATGATTCGGATCAAGAAATTAAAATGCATAAAAATTGATGAAGTCCAAAGATATGATTCAAGGTATTCTTAAAAGTTTAAAACAAGAGAAATAATTAATCAAGTGCCAAAGAATCAAGAACCATGAGCCAAATGTATCAAAATGCAACAAAATTCAAGGAAACAGGAACAGGAAAGCTAGGAATTGATTCAAGAGCCATAGGAATTGATTCATGTTGAATTTTACAAAGAGGAATCGATTCAAGAGCTATAGGAATCGATTCATGTTGAATTTTACAAAGAGGAATCAATTCAAAGAGCCAAGGAATCGATTCATGGGGCTTGGAATCCATTCCCCCTTATAGGAATCGATTCTTCATGTAACTTTGACCCAGGAATTGATTCACACAAGCAAGGAATCGATTCATGCTCCTGGGAATCAATTCCCCTTGCCAGGAATCGATTCACTTGCTGTTTTTGATGGGAAAATGCCCTAAAGGAATCGATTCGTCACTAGAATCATGCGCTGAATCATGGAAAATATCAGTATGTGTTTTCAGAAACTTAACTTCACTGAATCCTCTCTCAAGACTCAAATTGAAATGGAGATTGCATTAATTGAGGCAAACAATTGCACTTCTCAAGTCAGGAAACATGGATTGTTGGCAAATTAAGTCTTCAAATGCATAAATTAAGGAATCGGTGGAAATTAGTTTGTGGCAGCAAGTCTCTTGGAACTCCTATAAATAAAGAAGAGATGGAAGGAAGAAGCATACCTTGCAGCAACAAAAAATTGCTTTGCTTCCTTTCTTTCTCCCTTTGCTCAAGTTATTTACTCTCTGTTTCTCTTCTTTGCAGTATTAATTTTTAAGAGTTATATTGTGAGAAAAATATTTTTGAGTGCTAAAATTGCATATCCTCCTTTTAAGAGAAGAAAAAATATTTTTCAAGTGATTAAAAATTGTATATCCACTCTATTGAGAGAGTCACACTTGTAAAATCACATACACAAATTCTAAGAGATTTTGGGTTGGGTTTCAACCTTGTAATTGAGAGATTGGGTGGACTGCCCTTTAGCTTGTGAGAATTAAGTTCTTGAGTGTAGGACACTAAGAAGTTGTAATTACTCAAAGCGTGTATCTCAAATCCTCAATAGTGGAAATCCTTTAAGTGGGTTACTTGGAGGCGAGACGTACACCGGTGTGGTGGAACTCATATATATCGGTTTGCAAATTTTCTCTTCCCTAATATCTTTAAATTTGTGCACTTAAATTGCTTACTTGATTTGTTACATTTAATAACTCTGTTATTTAAACTTCTTTATTATTCAAATTAATTTGCTAGATTAAATTAAGTGTATATTTCTTAAGTTGATATAAATTGTTTATTACTTAGATTAAATTGTTAAAACTTTTATTCTTGAATTAATTGAGTTTAAATTAGTCATTATCTTCCTAAGTGCTTTAAATAGTGTGGTGATTAATTTAATATTATTATTCATTCTCTTGAATATTTCTTTAACTCTTTAAGTATACTTACTTGACATATACTTATTGTTTGTTATTTTGTCTTGTGAACAAATTGTTACTTCTTAAGATTAAGTTTATCATTTTCATTAAGTATATTTGTTAAAGAATCAATTTCAAAAGCATTTCAACGAAAGTTTTTAATACTCAATTCACCCCCCCTCTTGAGTAATTGAGGCCACTTGGTTAACATCTGGAAGTGTTTGAATTGAGTCACACAAGTTTTGAATCTATTCAAAGCTCTCTGGAAGTTCTTGAATCGATTCATACGGGCTTGAATCGATTCAAAGCCCTGTTATGGTCACTGTTATGTTGTTTTTCCGACTGTTATGATTTCTTTGCTGTTTTTAGCCCGTTTGGGCTTCTTAATAACATTTTTGGCCTCCGACTTCTTCATGAAAATTGTAGATAATTATGTTACAGAGGTGTGAGAATTGGTCTCACTTTAGATGGAGTTTTCTAACTCTCATGAGACGTAAAATACTGAACCTACTACATTGTAAAACTCAAGTTTAAGAGGGTTTTAAACCCAATTTTTTATGATTGCCAAATTGGGACTAATAGGTGATATTTATGACATGTCCCTCTATTTTTTAGACTAAAAGTGAACCTTTCTCATGTCCTAATATTGAAAATTGTCATGGGCTCATTATTGCTCAAAACCCGTTTTTATTATGTAAAAACAAGAGATGGTATTAGGGGTATGTGACTGGTGGTATTGATGTTGATCTCATACATTGAGAAAATGTGTATATGACCTAAATCATGTTATGAAAACATGAATGTCCCCCAATATTGATGTGGTATAATAATTGATGATGAAAATTAAATAATGTGATTATATGACACACTTTGTATGATAATAAAATTAATGAGGGGACAATTGAATGGCAATGGGTTGTGTAAAGCAATGAATTCATTATGATGTTGATGATTGAGACACCCCAAAAATAGAGGTAAATTTTTTGCGATTTTAGTGTAATTAATTCATGACAATTACAAGTGGTAAAGCTGTACGTTTAATTCCCTGGACCTATCAAAAACCTGTCTCATATGTGAAGATATGAGAAGGTAGACTGAGAGGATTAACCTTAAAGGCATTCCTTAATTAAAACAACGGAAGAAGATAGCGTACATTAATATAATATGAATGGATTTTAAGAAATCGACCACCAAGATTTAAGAAACCCAATTTTTATACTCCAACTTACTCATAATTATTATGGAATAAAGTCTCAGTGTGAAAGAGAAAAGAAACTAATGAATAACGCATTCTGGACCATCAGAGTTCCCTTCGCTCAAGCGAACCCCGACTCGCTTGAGCGAGACACTCAAGCCTCGCTTGGGCAGAGCCAGCGGGTATAGGCGAGATTTGTCCAGAATCAAATTCCATACCGACTCGCTTGGGCGAGACTTCCTCGCCTAAGCGAAACACTTCCAGTGCCAAGCATATGCCCACTTGATAAGTGCTTATTTTATGATTAAATTCATGAGTCAATTGGACTCATTTTCTGAATAACTTAACTAAATTGATAAATAATTGAGCATGATTTTGATTATAAATAATATATTGTGTAAAGAAGCTTGAATTATCAAAATCAGTGAAAAAGTTGTCAAAAGCCTTGTAGAAACCAAGAAGCACCAGAGCATCAAGCAAGGACGCTTGAGCATGGCACACTGCATGCTTGAGTATGGAAGAAATAGAAGGCAGCTTGAGCGAGAAGAATAAGAAGAACCTCATGCTTGAGCGCAAGCCCGAGCTCGCTCAAGCGTGACCCTGAATATAGCTGTGCGCTTAAGCGAAGGACTTGCGAAACTTGAGCGTGACATGATTCAGCATCAGGTCCAAGCGCGCCTGAGCGTGAAATAAGCGTGGAAGCGCGCCTGAGCGTGAGATAAGGGTGGATCGAGAAGAAGAGCGCCTGAGCGCAAAGACTCCACGCCTGAGCATGACTGATAGATAACAGAGCATAAATTCGAGCTCCCCCAAGCGTGAATCAAGCGTGGAAACTAGCATACTGAACAAGAAGGCCACGCTTAAGCGTGGTTAAGACAGCTTGAGCGTGAGACAACCAAGTGGACATCAGAACCCTCCACGCTTGAGTGTGACCACCAAGCTCAAGCGCGACTCATGCAGTATGGGATTTTTAATTTAATACTCACCAATGGTGCGATGCCAACTCAACCATTTTCTTGTGTTTCTGCATGTCTCTGAATATTCCTTCATGGGTTCTATGCAAGTGGCAAAGGAAGCTGAACCATAACCCCTATAAATCAAGCAGAAAACAGAACATCAAGCATCAGATTCATCCCCTGTATTTCCCTCACAATCCAACCTTTTCCATTATTTTCTGTATTCATATTTTGAAGGTGAAAATGCAAAGCATGAGTAACTAAACTCCCTTATGGGATTGGTTGTAATCCATTCAATCCTGAAGTAATGCTGCTGTAAGTTTTTATGTTGTAATGAGATTTGATAAGTTTCTGTATTTCCTTCTGCGTTTAATGCCTGAAAGTACTTGATCACTATTTTCTTGTTTTAAGTTTTCTCAAGTATGCTGGGAAGTGACTTTTGAAAGCAGATCTGAATGAAATACTTGTTGTGAGTAGGTAGCCAGGGATGGTATCTAACGCAATAAACATCAAAACAATCGATCGATAATGCTGGGATGATTTCAAAGTGACTGAGGGATCAGCGGTTTGAAATCATTCTTATGAATTTTGTAGTCGAGGGATCGATGCAAATGACTTTGATTGTGACGTAGAAACTGTCTTTTCAAGTTACTTACGTAAAAACTTATACAGCTTACAAAAGGTGACATGTGATGAAACCAATCCCTATTTTACAAAACTGATTTTTCTCAAAATTATTCACTCTTATCTTTTGCAAAATTTCACTCTCTGTTATTCATTACTTTTTCAATCAGCAACATTTATAACAATCCAGAACAAAACTTTCTGTCAACTGAGTTCAAAGCTAAGATTTTCATGCTAACACCTCCTCAGTGGAACGACAACTATACTATATTACAACCTCTGTGTTTAAACTGTGCACATCCATTTCCTTGAGTTCATATTATACAAACTTGATTCTCTTTCATTGAACTCTTCATTCATTTTAATATATGAAAATAATTGTATCAAGCTTTGGCTAAACAAGTTCTGTATAAACCCACAAAAATAACATATCACCACTCGTTCAACTAGGCTCTCCAACACTTGGATTTTCATTCAGCAATATTCCTCCGAAACTGACTCCCAACACTCGGGTTTCCACTCTACAGAATCTCCCTAAAACCGGCTCAAAGCACACAGGTTTTCCACTCAGCAAGATAATCCTGACCGACCCATCATTCCCTCAGTCCTCCACTCAGCAAAATCAGTCCAGACCGAGTCCTCTCTCACTCAGAGTTCCACTTGGTAAATTCATTCCAAATCCTAGTCTTCACCCACTCGGGGTTCCACTCGGAAAACTTCCCAGAAACCGACTTTCCACCTAATTGGACACTCACTCGGAATCTTATTCAAAAACTGACCTCCTTTCATTTTCACTCGAGTGGAGTTATTCCAGAATACTTTTGGACAAACTCACACCGACTACCCCCAGTCGGTGCCATCCCACTCGGGAATGCACATTCGAAGGCTCCCCACTCGGAACAGATTACACTGGACTCGGAAATTCCCCACTCGGGACTCCACTGCCAGAATATCACACTTGAAGACCTTATACCCAGAATGACATCCAGTTCTACACTCGAAAGGTCCTGACTCGGACAAGGTCCACTCGGATTTCACTCGAAAATTCACCATATCTTAGTTTATCTTCAAAACTCCCACTCGGACGGGATTCATCCAGGAGTTCACTCGTTCTCCATTCACTCGCCTCGCTTGGGCGAATACCATCCCCAAGAACCCTCGCTCGGGCGAATTTTGTCCAGTGACAATTCCCTTCGCCCTCACTCGGGCGAGACTCCATCCGCCTGGGCGAATTTCCACCAGTATCTAAACACTGATACTGGGACAATCTTGCTTGAGCAAGATTCACTCTCGCCTAAGCGAGAATTACCCAGAAACTAATTTCCAAACAGGTGGGACTCTCGCACGAGCAAGAATTCACCTCGCCTGAGCGAAATCATCAGACATCATGCAGAACTCGAAACTTACACAACACAACCTACTAAAATTGAATTCCATCTATTTTACCAGGATTCACTACATCTCAAACATCCTATGAGTCATTTAAACTTGTTCTACATCATCTTACTCATAAATTTTCCATTCAACTCATCAAACATATGAAAATCAATTCTCCATCTCCTCAACTCAATAAAATCGACATTCAAATATAATTCTTCATTCATTCATCAGCATATAGGAACATTCCAATATAAATGAATCCTTCATACATACTTAGGGTCACAAATGAAAATGAGATACACATACAATTTCTCATTTTCCTCTATGACCCTCCAAAATCATCTATCATGAAAACTTCCAAAACAATCATTCGTTACATCTCCTGCTACACAAAATAGATATTTTTACATATATCGCCAGCCAACGCACTCCCTATACACTAATTACCTCCACAGCCATATGTATACTTCAAAATGCTTACTCTTCCCATGAATGCCCTGCATCACAAGTCTAAAATTGACAACATGGGAGAGTGAGTCCACATTCCAAAGGTATGAATATGAATACCAAGTGATTATGCATATAGGCATCCACACATGTACGCTTTGCACATAAAAAATAATCACCATACCATATACCAACACAATTTCATACAAAGCACACACGCATATATATAATGACATTATTCACCCATTGAATTATCACACAACTTTTAACTAGTATTCATATCTTTTATGTTGTCTCAAATATATTTTTACCATCTTACACAATCATCATCACATCTCACCACCTTGGCATACTTCCTTCTATATGCAAATGCTCTTAACTAATGCATATGCACAAGGAATATTTCAATAATTGCAGATCTGACTGTGGGAAATTCAACACCAACTGTGGGATTCAAGTATGGTCCTTTAACCACACCCCTACTACAGTAGTAAAATGTGCACTTATTCTTTAAATTGCATGCATTCACCAATAGTTTTACTGGTACCAAACCGCATCGCCCATCTTGCAACACCTGGTCATTTTCACCATGACCGCGGTATACAACATATTCAACATATGGTGTTGCGGGCCAACCACGAATTATATCATGGCAGCTGTGATCTCACGAATTATACACCAAGTCATAGGGGAAATATAACTTGCTCGTGCACCAAGCCGCCCTCCCACTAGGCCAACTGGGGGAATCCCCTAAAATTCCAACACCGACAGCTATGCAGTATGCCATGGATGTAAATGCAATCATATGCATTCGTCACTCTATGCATCCTATACATGCCACTCATCTTCCAACATCATCAACACCCTTATCAACATCACCACAAGACTTTTATTAACATTAATTGTTCATAATAGTTTAAATCTTTGGGTGGCATTCTCCTTATTCTCAATCTCAACAAACAACATCAACATTCATATCGTAATCATGGTAAATACAGCTTATCATCATATCACTGTTCACTACACAACTTCACATAACATACCATGAATATTCTAAATGCACAAAAGCATGTTGCCAAACACATTGTCTATATCACAACATATATCATCATTTCTCACAATATTCAAGCAAGGCTAACATGCATAACACTACATACCACAATCAAATAACATTCAAATTCATGCATTTAGAACTTAGACTCCTCTCCTACCTCAAGAGAAGAACTTCGATTGATAAGACGCTCCCGCCTGGTCGTTCAGAATCGGTCCTACATTCACATTCATGTAAAACCTTAATCAAACAACTACTCAAGTTATCAATTCAATTCCATTTAGTCATATTCTTATTTATAATTTTACAACATGTGTTAAACATGTTGTAGATATCATTTTTATTCTTTATTAGGCTTCGGGAATTCCTTCCCATTAAGCCACCATCATTAAATCCAAGGGTTACAAGACAACCCTATCCCCAATCTTCATAGAACTCCTTCCACCAACATTCATATCTTTCAATGTCATATATTTCTCCATAAAACACATTCTTAAACTAACATTAGATATTTTCCCCCAACTTCAAGGTTAGGGTTTCCTCCAAAACCCATCCACAATCATTAATACATCATGAATCCTCATTCTCTACCATCATTAATGCACCAACTACCATTATCTCTTCATAAATACACACATTTATGATTACCCATTCTAGGGCATGAGCATTAAATGCTCTAATAAACACTCATGCACATGCATCTCCTCTCCAAATCATAGTACCCCATAATATCATCATCAATCCATTCCAAAAATGGTGAAAGGACTTACCTCACACCCAAAATGAAATGGGTTCAAAAGAGGAAGAGAGATAACATGAAAATGAGAGGAAGAAGAAATGAAGAACTCCAAGCTTTCAAACTTCCTCTACGAAAATGGAGAAGAGAGTCACCACCTTGGCTGGAGTTTTTTGAGAAAAGAAGAGAAGAAGAATGGAGGAGGAAATGGAGAGTAAGATGAAGAGGAATGTTTCCACGGTAATGGAAGAAGCCAGCATGGAGAAAGAAAGGAATTTGGGCTTTTGCTTTATTTTTAGTTTCATTCATTAAAGTTCATCATTTTTGTTACTAACAGGCTCTTCGTTTGGGCTCAATACTTCATCCGAAAATTATTCTGAATGTATATTCGGATCCCCAATATTATTCTCTACAGCCCTGACCAATATCATCTCATTCCGAGATACTTGGTCCGATACCCATATTTCAACCGGGCTCATTTTCAGCTTAACCGGTCTCCATAAATCACCAACAGCCCCCAAAAATCTTAATTTAATTAATTTTAATTTATTAGGACATTAAAAAATTCATATTCAACTTGTCAGTATTTACTTTCCTTAATTAATCCTCTATTTTAAAATTCGGGATGTTACAATCCACCCCTCCAAAAAGAAAATTTCATCCTCGAAATTTAACTTACCGGATTCGAATGCATCGGGATACCGTTCTCTGATATCGTCTTCGCGTTCCCATGTGAACGTTTCAGTATTTCCATGTTTCCAAGCGACCTCTACCAAAGGTACCAACTTGTTCCGCAATTTCTTAACGGAATGTCCGACAATGCGAACGGAAACAGGAGGGATAGATAAATCCTCACGTACATCGATCTTGTCCATAGGAATCACGTGTAGAGGATCATAAACATATTTTCTCAACTGCGACACATGGAACACATTGTGTAGATTAGCAAGATGCGGAGGGAGTGTTATCCGATAAGCAACCTCACCAATCCGCTCCAACACCTCGTAAGGTCCGATAAATCTGGGGCTTAACTTTCCACTTTTCAACGCTTTTCCATGTCCTTTGTCGCACGAGACTTTCAGAAATACATGATCACCAACTTGAAATTCAAGCGATTTATGCCTCTTGTCATAATAGCTCTTCTGTCTATCCTGAGCAATCTTCATATTCTCTTGTATCTTCTTAATTTGCTCCGTATTTTCTTGGATAATCTCTGGCCCTAATGCCAAATTTTCACCAACTTCAAGCCAACACAAGGGAGTTCTACACTTCCTTCCATACAACGCCTCATACGGTGCCATGCCAATACTGGAATGGAAGTTATTATTGTATGTGAATTCGATCAATGGTAGGAATCTCTCCCAACATCCACCGTGCTCAAGGACACAAGCCCTCAACAGATCCACCAGGCTTTGAATAGTTCTCTCCGATTGTCCATCGGTTTGAGGGTGATATGCGGAACTAAGCTTCAACTTAGAACCCAACTCATCATGCAAACGTCCCCAAAACCGAGAAGTAAACCGAGGATTACGGTCGGATATGATGTTGGACGGTACACCATGCAGCCTAACAATCTCCTTGATATATATTTGTGCCAATCTCTCCAAGGAACTCTTCATATTAATGGGCAAAAAGTGAGCACATTTTGTCAACCGGTCTATAATCACCCATATAGCATCGTTTCCAGCACAAGTTCTGGGTAGTCCAAAAACAAAATCCATAACTATGTTGTCCTATTTCCAAACAGGGATCTCCAACGGTCTCAAATAACCAGATGGTCTTTGATGCTCGACCTTAGCCTTCTGACAAACAAGGCAAGATGCTACAAAATTCGCCACATCACGCTTGATACTGGGCCACCAAAAATTCTTCTTCAAATCTTGATACATCTTGGTAGAACCAGGATGAATACTCAATATGCTTTTATGAGCTTCCTCAAGTACACATTTCCTCAGATCATCACTTAAGGGAACATAAATTCGGCCCTTCACACGCCAAATGCCATCTTGACCTTCTTCTATGAACAAATTCTTCCCTTTCTCTTGGGTCTTTTTCATCTCAATCAAATACTCATCATTGGGTTGTTACGTCTTCACATATTCAAGAAATTCATTTGTAACTTTCAACATTTCCAACACCATTTTCTTGGAAGTGTAAGTCTCCACACCCACATTCGAATCTCTAAATTGTTCTATCAATTCCATTTCCTTTGCCATCATCATGGAGACATGCAATGACTTCCGGCTCAAAGCATTGGCAAGTACATTCGCCTTGCCGGGATGATACTTCAATTCAAACTCATAGTCTTTTACAAATTCCATCCACCGTCTTTGGCGCATATTCAATTCCTTCTGGTCAAACAAGTACTTAAGGCTCTTCTGATCACTAAAGACCACAAACTTTGAGCCATACAAATAGTGTCACCATAACTTCAATGCAAACACCACCGCCGCCAATTCAAGATCATGTGTGGGATAATTAACCTCATACGGTCGCAACTGTCTCGACGCATAGGCTATCATACGCTCCTTTTGCATCAACACGTATCCAAGACCAAGCTTAGATGCATCACAATATACCACAAAGTCATCCGTCAAATTGGGCAATGCTAACACCGGTGCGGTAGTAAGTCTTAACTTCAACTCTTGGAAACTTTCTTCACATTCACGGGTCCACACAAAAGAGTGATTCTTCCGAGTCAACTTCGTTAGTGGTAAAGCCAAATGGGAAAACCCTTCAATGAACCTCCGATAGTAACCGGCAAGACCAAGAAAACTCCTTATCTTCGTCACCAACGTTGGTCTTTCCCAAGCCGTTACAGCTTCAACTTTGGATCTATCCACAGCAACTCCATCATTTGAAATAACATGTCCAAGAAATTAGACCTCAGACAGCCAAAATTCACACTTAGAGAACTTTGCATACAACTCCTTCTCTCGAAGAATGGTCAACATAAGACGAAGATGTCTTTCATGCTCTTCATAACTCTTGGAGTATACCAGAATATCATCAATAAACACCATCACGAATTGATCAAGATATTCATGGAAGATGCGATTCATGTAGCTCATGAAAATTACAGGGACATTCGTCACCCCAAATGGCATCACCACATACTTATAATGTCCATATCGCGTTCAGAAAGCAGTTTTTGGAATATCTTCGGTCTTCACCCAAATTTGGTGATATCCGGAACGCAAATCAATCTTTGAAAACACAACAGCACCCTTCAATTGATCCAAAAGATCGTCGATACGTGGGAGAGTGTATTTATTTTTAATGGTTAGTTTGTTGAGTTGGCGATAATCAACGCACAATCTCATGCTCCCATCTTTCTTCTTCACTAACAACACAGGAGCACCCTAAGGAGACACACTTGGGCGAATAAACTCACGTTCAAGTAATTCTTCCACTTGCTTTTTCAACTCAGCTAACTCCATAGGAGACATCCTATAAGGAGCTCGGGAAACAGGTTCCGCACCCGGAATAAGATCAATAGCAAATTCCACTTCTCATGGAGGAGGTAATCCGGGAATCTCTTCCGGAAACACATTGGGAAACTCCGAAACAATAGGAATTCCACCAGATTGGGAAACACCATTCCCATCAACCAAGCAAAACATCATAAGAAGCTGGGAAATACCTTGTACATCAAAATCTTCAGCATTCGAAGTCAGAATGATCACTGTCTTGCTATGACAATCCACTGAGACCTTGTTAGCGGATAACCAATCCATGCCTAGAATAATATCCAAATCCTTCATAGGCAAGCATACGAGGGATACAACAAATTTCCTACCCTCAAGTTTCATCTCGACATCCTCACATCAAGTTACCGATCTTAAGCAAGCACCAGTGGGTGTAGTCACTAGTATAGAACCTTTCATCATGCACACAGGCACCCGCAAGCGCCTCACACAATCTTCAGAAATAAACAAGTGCGTAGCACTAGAATCATAAATAATATGCACCGGAGTGCCAAGGATTTCACACTCACCACGGATAAGATCTTCAGTCTGAGCCGCTTCTTCACTAGTAACTGCAAATACTCTTCCCACAGCTTGTACTTGATCACCACCATTTCGGTTTCCATTTCTTCCACAACGGCCGATACCTCGACCATTTCTTCCACCGTTGTGATTGCCACCACGACCACCATTACAGCCACTATTTTGGCCACCACCATTTCCACGTCCACGGCCACCAAAACCTCCACGGTTAGCACCATAGTCCATGTGGTTAGGAATGTTAACATTAGCACCTCTTGTATTCATTGGACAATTAGGGCGAATATGCCCGGGTTGGTTGCATTGGAAACATACAACGTCATCTTGAGGACAATCACGTGCCAAATGGTTGGCACCACATCGGAAGCAAGTTATGCCTTGGGCATTTCCACGGCCTTGGTTACCACCACCATAACCGCCTCTAGGAGCACCCCGTCCCTTTCTGAAAGAAGAGGAACCACGTACAAATTGTCTATTGTTCTTAAAGTTGCCTTTCTTCTTGAAGCTAGAAGATTGGCCCTTCAGCTTGTAATCATGCCCTGAGTAACTCTTTGGAGCAACATCATTTTCTTTAAAAATCCTACACTTGTTCACAAGAGTAGGAAAACTCCTAATCTCTTGGTGACAAATCGCCTTCTTGATCTCTTGGCGCAGTCCATTTTTAAATTTAACACACTTTGAAACTTCAGTGCCCTCTTGTTGATAGGGTAGATAAAATGCACATAATGCTTCAAATTTGGAGGCATACTCCTCCACCGTCATACTACCTTGCTTAAGCTCCATGAACTCAAGCTCTTTCTTGCTCCTATAGCTGTCTGGAAAATACTTCTTCAAAAATTCCAACCTGAAATTTTCCCAAATCAAGGGAACATCAGCAACTATCATGCGTCCTCTAGCAAG
The DNA here is from genome assembly GCA_037962975.1 of Clitoria ternatea. NCBI lineage: Eukaryota > Viridiplantae > Streptophyta > Magnoliopsida > Fabales > Fabaceae > Clitoria > Clitoria ternatea. The sequence goes on from CM075670.1 coordinate 139,541,538, forward strand.
ACGCCACCATGCTTCAGCCTCATCGCGGATCATAAAGACCGGATACTCCACCTTTTACGCTTCAGAACATTCGAAGCTTGCATATATTCTTTCCAAGTCATTTATCCACGCATACGCATCTTCGGGCTTATAACCTCCATGAAACTCCAAAGGGTTCCTCTTGAGAAATAAGTCAAGACCGTGGGAACCTTGTCCCATATTCAGCTGGCCTTGCCTTTCCAAGAGATCGACGAACCAGTTCAAGGCGTTTGCCATAGCAGCAGCCTCACGATTTTGTCTACCAGCCATATCTTATGGCTATACATCAAAACATGGCTCACACATGAGTACACTAGGCCAAACAATAGCTTTTCGACTTATGAATTCAAGAATTTCAGCAATCATAGGCCTACCATATATCATATCACATAATCACATCATTTTCAATACATAATCACAGCATATTCATAATTAGCGGTAAATAGTGTAAGGACTCTTGGCCGGACTTGACAACTTCATACAACAATCTCAATTCAATGACAACCATCATAACTCAATCAAGTAGTTCATGAATCAGTCATTCACAAACAATAATCACATGTACAACATAATTCATAGTCGTATCAAGAGCAACAGTTGCTCTCATACCAGGTTGAGACACCCCAAAAATAGAGGTAAATTTTTTGCGATTTTAGTGTAATTAATTCATGACAATTACAAGTGGTAAAGTTGTACGTTTAATTCCCTGGACCTATCAGAAACCTGTCTCATATGTGAAGATATGAGAAGGTAGACTGAGAGGATTAACCTTAAAGGCATTCCTTAATTAAAACAGAGGAAGAAGATAGTGTACATTAATATAATATGAATGGATTTTAAGAAACCGACCACCAAGATTTATGAAACCCAATTTTTATACTCCAATGTACTCACAATTATTATGGAATAAAGTCTCAGTGTGAAAGAGAAAAGAAACTGATGAATAACGCATTCTGGACCATCAGAGTTCCCTTCGCTCAAGCGAACCCCGACTTGCTTGAGCGAGACACTCAAGCCTCGCTTGGGCGGAGCCAGCGGGTATAGGCGAGATTTGTCCAGAATCAAATTCCATACCGACTCGCTTGGGCGAGACTTCCTCGCCTAAGCGAAACACTTCCAGTGCCAAGCATATGCCCACTCATTCAACTAGGCTCTCCAACACTTGGATTTTCATTCAGCAAGATTCCTCCGAAACTGACTCCTAACACTCAGGTTTCCACTCTACAGAATCTCCCTGAAATCGGCTCAAAGCACACAGGTTTTCCACTCAGCAAGATAATCCTGACCGACCCATCATTCCCTCAGTCCTCCACTCGGCTAAATCAGTCCAGACAGAGTCCTCTCCTACTCAGAGTTCCACTCGGTAAATTCATTCCAAATCCGAGTCTTCACCTACTCGGGGTTCTGATAAGTCTTGAAAAGAGTTAATTATTCCACTGTTTATTTAACATAATTTACTAAGTATTGTCTAGTTTTGATATTATTATTTAATAATTTGTTAATAATTCATGTTTTAATTAATTATTTCAAAAGTATGCTATTTATGTATGAAACCGATTGAAAATATTAATTAGATAAGAAATTTTGAAGTAATTATAAATTCACTAAGCAGCCAGCTATAATTGCTAGGCAAGTAGCTGTTTATTGGTGCAGGAACAGGGCGGACTCGAGATAAGAAGAAAATTCCGAGTGAAATCCTACAAATCCAAGCAGAAATTGATAAATCCGAGTGAGACTTCACAAAGCCGACTGAAAAGAGTCCAAAGACTGACTGAGTGAGACTTCAAAGACACTGACTCCGAAAGAGAACAAGGACTCGGAATATTGCATGAAGAACCTGAGTGCCAACTACAGAATACTGATTTGATAATTAGTTCGCCCAAGCGAGAGTTAAATCCGCTCAAGCGAGAAAGCAAGTACTCCGTCCAAGTACTCCACCCAAAGCAAGACTACGCCCAAGCTTACTTAAGAAGACAACGCCCAAGACACCGGTTATAAAAGAGAAGAAGAACGGAATGCTACATAAGAAACCGATGTGTTTAGTCATTATTTAATCCGTCCTATTAAAATCTGGACTCGCTCAAACATAATTTTAAGAGTCCGTCCTCGCCCAAGTTTTGCCATAACGCCCAAGAGAGAAAGAAACACTGCAGTGATAATCTGGACTCAATCAAGCGAAGCTTAATCCGCCCAAGCGAATACTCAGCAGCTGAAGCATCAAGGCAGTAATTTAAATACCGTTCCTTCCCTCCAACAACACACTTGGTGCAGTACTGTTCCGCTCCCATTGCCTTCTTCTCTACTACTGAAACCTCAAGTTAACTTAAGAAGTGAGTTGTCAATTAGCTGGAGAAGAGCTGTACATTAGCTAAGGTTGAGCTGGATCCTGTTAAGAGCTGAGCTGTAATTAGTTAGTTATTTTGTAAACTATGTAATTAAGTAGTGTTAGTCGTTAGCTGAGGTGGTCCGTAGTTATCCGTTAAGTTAGTTAGGTAGAAACTTATAAATAGGTTGTACATACTCTGTAGGAAGGAAGAAAGAATAGTAGTAGTGTGTATAGAGACACAGAGCAACGCAATACAATTTCATTTTTCCATTTCCAATCTCTCACTACATTTTTCATCTCTCTAAACTCTCTCCTCCATGACGTTCCACAATCCTTCGATGGAACCGAAGTCTATGGAGTTCTAAATCCCTAAGGTTGGGATTGTGAAGGTGAACAATGGAATCTTGAAGCTGTGAGCAAGTAGATAGGCTTCGAAGATCTTGAGGCGAACAAGCTGAGGAGTGGAGTAGAATTGCTGGATTGACAAATCTAGAACGGATGAAGAACTTCACCAGTGAGGAATCATGGCTGAAGCTTAGGTAACTTCCAGCTTTCTAACTAGTTCAGGCCTAATCAATTTAGGTGAATAGTTAGAGTTCAACCTCCAATTTCGCATTAGATTCTTAGGTTAATCGAGCACTTAAGGAATTAAGGTTCATCGCTTAAGGATTAGTGTTTTTCACCTAAGGAATTAGGGAATAACCACAAGCGGATTGTCCTCTAGATTATGAAGTTCGATTATACTTAATTGCATGTTTCTTGAGGAAATTGTGAGCAAAAGCAATCCTGACCTGTTTTCTTTTAATCACTTTCCACTTTTCACCTTAACTCTGTTTCTTAAAATATAAAAACAACTATAAAACACTAAAACCATAAAAACCGAATGAATTTCATGTATTTTCTATTGGTTCAGCTTGTACTAGTCCTAGATTGAGGTATTTACCACAATCCCTGTGAGACGATCAAATATACTACAATTTTAACGACTGGTGCGCTTGCCATAAGTGTGAATCCGAGAGTCATATTTCATTTTACTAAGATTTTACCATCAATTTAATGACTCGGGATTTCAGCATCAAGTTAATGGCGCCGTTGCCGGGGATTGTTGAGTAATATCAACAATCCTTGGACCGGTACTAGACTGAACCATTTGCTTTTGTTTCTGTGTGCAGTCAATACGTATTTTTCTTAGTAGTTATTGTTTCAAGTAGTAGTAGCTGTTAGTTGTTTTTGTTGTGTTAACAATTGTTGTATGCAGTCAAGGAGCAGAGGAGAACCTTTCTTCTTTGATCCTGACATTGATTTGTTAGAACGTAGATTAAGAAAAGAGAAAAAGCAAAAAGAAGAAAAAGAAATGGAACAGAGGAGAGTTACACTAGGTGACTACTCCAGGCCGACTGAAGAAGGATCGCAAGCTAGCATCCTTAGGCCACCGATTGTAGCTAACAATTTTGAATTAAAACCAGCCTTACTGCAGTTGGTAAGAAATGAACAATTTGGAGGAAGTGTGGTTGAGGACCCAAATTTACATTTAGCAACTTTCCTCCAAATTTGTGATACAGTAAAAATGAATAGAGTCCCTGAGGAGGCAATCCGACTAAGGTTGTTTCCATTTTCTCTAAGGGACCGAGCAAAAGCCTGGTTGCAGAGTCAACCGAGAGGCAGTATTTCTTCCTGGGAGGATTTGCAAAGGAAATTTTTGATTAAATACTTTCCTCCTTCTAAATATGCAAAGCTGCGTAATGAAATCACATGTTTCCAGCAAAGGGAAGGTGAGTCCTTGATGGAAGCATGGGATAGGTATAAAGAAAGTCTGAGGAGATGTCCTCATCATCAGATTTCCGATGTACAGCAGGTGACTATTTTCTATAATGGTGTTAGGCCAGCTACCAGAGTCTTGATAGATGCCTCGGCTGGAGGCTCATTAACAACTAAAACTGTAGAAGAAGCTATAGAGCTGATTGATGTGATGGCTTCTAACGAATGCCTGATTAGTGAGAGAAACCAAGTCCCTAGGAGAGGAATATTAGAATTAGAAGCACAAGATGCTTATTTGGCTCAGAGTAAATTGATGACTCAGGCTTTGGAAAAATTAAGCATTCAGATTTCAGAACTCCAAAAGCCGAGCCAAGTTTCTATGATCAGTTGTGATTTTTGTGGTGGAGACCATGAAAATGGAATGTGTGATCCAGTTATGCCTTCCGAGCAAGTGAATTATATGGGGCAGCAACAGTATCAAAGGAATTATCCTTCTAATTCCTTTAATCCTAATTACAGGAACCACCCCAATTTTTCCTGGCAGAAAGGTCCACATCTGAATCAGAATATACCACCGAGTCAACCCACAAATAAACCACAACAACCTTCTCACTCTCTTGTTAAAGAAAAATCCGAACTCGAGAATGTACTTTCTCAGTTTATCCAGGCCACTCAGGCCAGTTTTAAGAATCAGGAAGCATCCATAAGGAATTTAGAAAATCAAGTAGGACAGCTTTCTAAACAATTAGCTGAGAGGCAAGCAGGCAATTTCCCTTTAGATACCGAGGTAAATCCAAGGGAACATTGCAAGGCCATAATTACTAGGAGTGGAAAAATTATTTCTCCATCTCCGAGTCAAGAAATAGGTTCAGAAAAAGCAAAAGAAAGAATACAGGAAACCGAGCAGGACAATAAAAATGAAATAGAAAATAAGAATGAATTGGAAAAAGAAAAAGAAATTAAAGTCCATCAAAAGAAAAAGAAAAAGGTTGATTTGATTCTGGAGGAAGCTTCTAAGCTGACTCCTGAAAAACTAAGGAATGCTCCATTTCCGCACAGGTTTAAAAAGCAAATAGAGGAGCAGAAGTTTGCTAGGTTCTTAGAGGTCTTTAAGAAACTTCACATTAATATCCCTTTTGCTGAGGCATTGCAGGAGATGCCTTCTTATGCAAAATTTTTAAAAGAACTATTGTCTAAAAAGAGGAAGCTTAGGGGGGATGAAATGATTACTTTCACTCAAGAGTGTAGCGCAATCATTCAAAAGAAACTTCCCCAAAAGCTAGAGGATCCTGGATCTTTCACAATACCGTGTGCAATAGGGGATATTCATGTAGGAAGTGCTCTCTGTGATCTAGGAGCCAGTATAAACCTGATGCCTCTATCTTTAATGAAAAAACTGGGAATTAATGACTTGCAACCGACTCGCATGTCCTTGCAGTTGGCTGACAGGTCCATTAAATATCCCCAAGGCATGCTGGAAGATTTGTTAGTAAAAGTTGATAAATTTATCTTCCCAGCAGACTTCATAGTGTTAGACATGGAAGCTGACCGAGAGATACCTTTGATCTTAGGTAGACCCTTCATAGCTACTGGCAGAGCATTGATTGATGTGGAAAAGGGCGAACTCATGCTGAGAGTTCAGGAGGAACAAGTAATTTTTAACGTCTTCAATTCCATGAAACATCCGACTGAACGGATGGATTGCATAATGATTGAAGAGGTTGAAAATTACCAGACCCCCTTACTGCTAAAAACTAAGGAAGAGGCTTTACAAACGTTTTTAGAAGATGACTTTGATTCCGAGACCGAGTCAATTGACTCTCACTTGGAAATACTGGACCTACTAGAAGTTTTAGAAGTAGGTGATTTAGAAGAGAAAAATGATTTGGAAACTACGGAAGATGAGAAAGGAAGGGAAGTTTTGGAAGAAAAATGTGATTTAAAACCTTTACCTTCTCATCTAAAATATGTTTTCCTGAGAGGAAATGACACTCATCCTGTAATTATTAATTCTGACTTAAAAGAAGAGGATGAGAATAAACTAGTTGGGGTATTAAAAGCTCATGAATCTGCCATTGGCTGGAACATTTCTGACTTGAAGGGAATCAGTCCATCTTTTTGTATGCACAAAATCCTGATGGAGGATGACTATTCCCCTGTTGTTCAGCCACAACGCAGACTGAACCCCATTATGAAGGAAGCAGTGAGAAAAGAAGTGGTCAAGCTCCTTGATGCAGGAATCATTTACCCGATCTCAGACAGCACTTGGATTAGCCCAGTCCAAGTGGTGCCCAAGAAGGGAGGAATGACGACTGTAAAAAATGACCAGGGTGAAATCATTGCCACTCGGCCAACTACAGGCTGGAGGATGTGCATTGATTACAGAAGGCTGAATAACTCTACTCGGAAGGATCATTTCCCCCTTTCATTTGTTGATCAAATGCTCGAGAGGTTATCAGGACATGAGTACTATTGTTTTCTTGATGGGTACTCGGGTTATAACCAAATTGTGGTTGACCCGAAGGATCAAGAAAAGACTGCCTTCACATGTCCCTATGGAATCTTTGCATACAGGCGTATGCCGTTCGGCTTGTGCAACGCTCCAGCAACCTTCCAAAGGTGCATGCTGGCAATTTTTGGGGATATGGTAGAAAAATTTATTGAGGTATTCATGGATGACTTCTCGGTATTTGGGAGTAGTTTTGACACATGCCTCAGCAACTTAGCTAAAGTGCTGATGAGATGTCAAGAGACTAATCTCGTTCTTAACTGGGAAAAATGCCACTTTATGGTTAAGGAAGGGATAGTCCTTGTTCATAGGATTTCTGCTGAGGGCATGCAGGTGGACCGAGCAAAAGTTGAAATTATTGAAAAACTACCTCCTCCGATCAATGTGAAAGGAGTAAGGAGTTTTCTAGGATGTGCTGGGTTCTATAGAAGATTCATAAAAGATTTTTCAAAAATAGCTAAGCCTTTGACCGATTTGCTTGTGAAAGATTAGGTGTTTGCATTTAATGAAAACTGTGTCAAGGCCTTTGAAAAATTAAAACAAAGTTTGACTTCAGCTCCGATCCTTGCATCACCTGACTGGTCTTTACCGTTTGAATTGATGTGTGATGCAAGTGACTTTGCAATCGGAGCTGTACTGGGTCAGAAAAAAGAGAAATTAACTCATGTGATTTATTATGCTAGTAAAGTGTTAAATGAAAATCAAATACATTACACCACGACTGAAAAAGAAATGCTTGCTGTGGTGTATGCATTTGATAAATTTCGTGCATACTTGATTGGTGCCAAAGTCATTGTATATACAGACCACTCGATAATCAAGTATTTACTAGCTAAAAAAGAGTCTAAACCGAGACTGATTAGGTGGGTTCTGCTACTCCAAGAGTTTGACTTAGAAATACGAGACAAAAAAGGAGTAGAGAACTCGGTTGCAGACCAATTGTCTCGTCTGGAAGCTGAGTCGGATTCTGTCTTGATAAAAGAAGAATTTCCAGACGAAAAGTTGATGGCCATTATGACTGGGCCATGGTACGCTGACATGGCAAACTTTAAAAGTGCCTCAGTGGTACCTGATGGTTGGACATCCCAAATGAGAAAAAAATTCTTTCATGATAGTAAGGCTTTTCTTTGCGATGATCCATTTTTGTTTAAAATAGGCATAGATGGAGTAATCAGGCGCTGTGTGCCTGAATCCGAGCAAGAAAGGCTCTTATGGCACTGCCACGATTCTTATTATGGAGGCCATCATGGTGCCTCACGTACCGCAGCGAAGGTATTACAGAGTGGCTTTTACTGGCCAACTATCTTTCAGGATTCTAAGGAATATGTCAAAAGGTGTGACAAATGTCAAAGGAGTGGAGGTCTTTCCGCAAAAGCTGGCATGCCTTTGACGAACATTCTAATTGTGGAATTATTTGACGTTTGGGGTATCGACTTCATGGGACCCTTCCCTAAGTCGTTCTCCAACGAATACATTCTGGTTGCTGTGGACTACGTCTCCAAATGGGTGGAGGCAATTCCGACCAGAACCAATGATGCACAGGTTGTGCTTAGGTTCATTAAGAAGAATATTTTCTCTAGGTTTGGAGTTCCGAGAGTAATTATTAGTGATGGGGGTTCACACTTTTGCAATAAGATAATGGAAAAAGCCCTGCGTCACTATGAGGTTTTACATAAGATATCCACTCCTTACCATCCACAGACTTGTGGACAAGTCGAATTGTCAAATAGAGAGATAAAGAGAATTTTAGAAAAAGTGGTCGGAAAATCCAGAAAAGATTGGTCGGTAAAATTAGACGATGCATTGTGGGCTTACCGAACAGCTTTCAAAACTCCGATTGGCATGTCCCCGTATCAACTGGTGTACGGTAAGGCTTGCCATCTCCCTGTGGAGTTGGAACACAAAGCGTGGTGGGCCACAAAACTATTAAACATGGACTGTGACCAGTCTCAGGAGGAAAGAGTTTTGAAACTCCATGAATTAAAGGAGTTCCGACTCAACGCTTATCAAAGTGCCTCTATTTATAAGGAGAAAACAAAGAAATGGCATGATAAGCGAATTAATAAGAAAGAGTTTCAGAAGGACGATCAGGTTTTGTTATTTAATACCCGACTGAAACTCTTCCCTGGAAAACTTAGATCCAAGTGGTCCGGGCCTTTTACTGTAAATGAGGTTTTTCCTCATGGTGCAGTCGAACTGAAAGATCCGACTACCGATCGGTTTTTCAAGGTGAATGGCCAGCGACTCAAACTCTACTTTGGAGGAGAGTTTAATAGGCAGAAAACCTCCTTGTTACTGAAACCATCTTCTTAAATACAATAAGGTCAAGCTAGTGACCTTAAAGAAGCGCTCTAGGGAGGCAGCCCTATGTCCCGATTGTTTTGTTTAGAACTTTGAATAAAATAAAAGTGTGAAGTTGAAGAAGGAAATCTGAGTTGATTCTTCTATTTTCGCTCAGGCGAAGCACTGGTAGCTTAGGCGAGCCAACGCTGATTGTTGTTTCGCACTTAGAGGAAAATTATACTAAGTTGAGTGAAAATAGTACGCTCGGATAATTGTTACTTCGTCGTAACCCTTCTTCCCGACTGAACTTCACTCGGTATTTTTCAATAAATTTCTGCGAATAAAAAGGAAGACTTGGAAGGATTTCTGATCATTGATGTAATGAACGGGTCAGATAGTGAAAAGTGACTTATTTCAGTCAGCTTTTCACCACTCAGATTCCTCGGTCATCACAATCAGTATTGTATCCATTAGTCTCATTTGCACGCAGCCTTTTATTCATTCATCCACTCGGCTTTCTCTAGTAGTCGGTTTCTTCCACTCAGCTCCCTCACTCCTCACTCAGTTTCTTTCATTTATCTTTCACTCGTCCTTCTTTTCATGAATTCTGTTATCCATTCTTCTTCTCAGTCGTTGATTCACTTGTTCTTTCAATCTACTCTTTCTTCTTCGTTCCTTCACCCATTTCTCCGTAATTTTCTCACTCACTAGATCACTCGGTTTCTTCCACTCGCTCTTGCATTTACTCATCTCCTTCAACTGATCGGTATACCCTTCACTCAGCTCCTTCACTCGGAATATTCTCATTCGTTCTTTCATTCATTCTTTCATCCACTGGTCTTTTTCATCCACCCTCAATCTACTCGTCTTTCTTCCACTAGGTCACTCTTTCTTTTTCATTCCTCACCTAACATTCAATCTTTCATTATCGCATTCTATCTTTTATCCATTCGTTTTTCCACTTGTTGTTTCATTCACTTGTTGTTATATTTGTCCGACCTCTCGCTGTTTGTTCATTCGTTTTTTCACTTTTACCCGGTTTAATCCACTCGGTATTCATTTACCCGTCGTTTCATTCTACTTATTTTTCTTTCTCAGTTTTCTCACGCTGTCAATTTTTCATTTTCATCTACTCGTGTTTCATTCGCGATTGTCACACTCAATTTCTTGTCTTCGCGTTTTTCATTCCCTGAGTTTCTCCATTGTATTCATTTTATTCACTCGGCCTTTCATTTACTCGGTATTTCATTCATTCCATTTTGACTCCTGTCATTTTTATTCTTCGCCCGAACTCTCATTGTCATTCATTCACTATCCTTCACTCATTGTCATTCACTCATTCTTCATATCTCCGATCTATAGTACTCAGTTTCATCCACTCGTCCTTTCTTTCGCTCAGCCTTACTCTCATTCGTTCTTTCTTCCACGCACTTCTTTGCTCACTCATATCTCACGACGGTTGTTCACTCGTCCATTCATTGGCACACTCTTCATCCACTTATCTTCATTCATTCATTCTTTCACTCATTCTGTGATCCATTCGGTACCCTTTTCATTTAGTGTTTTATTCACTTTTTCATCACTCAGTTCCTTATTCACTAGATTTCTCGCTAGTTCATTCGGTTCCTTCATTTACTCATCTCTTTCATCGATAGGTATACCCTTTCCTTATTTCCATTCAGTCACCCTCTTTTTCGTTCCCCACCCGTCAGTTAGCTTTTCAGTTATGCATTCATTCTTTCCCTTTCATTTACTCAGACTTGCGTTGTGCACCTCATTCGTTGATCAACTATTCAATCACTCGGTACCTATTTCCATTCTCACTCGGTTATCATCCTTTCACCACTTTCATTTTTTTTAGTCATTATTTATTTACTTGAGTTTTCATTCATTCGTTCATACTTCTATTCGTTTCTTTTATTATTCGTCTCTTGATTCACTCGTATTCCATTACATTTTTCACTCGTTTTTCATGTACTCTATTTCAGGTAATTAAATTTTCCATTTACTACGTTATCTTACGGTCTGTTCATTTATCCATCTTCCATTCTCCTATGTCCATTTGGCATCACATTGGTATCATCCCACTCTTCCTCGATCTTCTACCTCTCTAGTAATTGAGTATTCAAAAACAAAAATAAATAAAACAATAATAAATAAAAATTAAATAAAATGTATGTAATAAATAAATAAATAAACATAATAATAATAATAACAGCAGTAATGTATTTAATAAAAGTAATAATTAAAGTTGACCGTATTTATGCGTTTCTGGAAAATTGAATTCTTCGTTATAAAAGAAAAGTCCTTTCAGTTTCCAACCTTCAGTACCTGTGTTGAACTTGAGCTGAAGACGAAACGACACTTTCTAATTTCTGAGAAAGGTATCACCTTTTCACTTCTTTCACTTCGCAGTTCATAGTTATTATCTTCGTGTTTCATTATTATTGTTTTCCACTGTTCATAAGCCATGCATCTCACAGTTTGGTTTGTTGTGTTTCTCTTGGATTTCTGTTCTTATTTTTGTTTGATTAGGTTGTTTATCATCGTTATTTTAACATTCATCATGAAGAGAAGATCTCAAAGACTTCTACAGAAACCTAGACCAAACTTCGCAGAAGGAAGTGTGTGAAGGAAACAATTAGATACTGAAAGAGAAGTGGCCACCATCACTATTTCTGATTCATCTGTCCAGGTCCCTAGTCGAAGTCAGGACCAAAGGGATGTATCTCCTCTGGTGCAAAGGAATGTCCCTCCTGCCAGTGAGGAAAATGAGTCGCCAGAGGTGGAAAGCATTAAAGCTGATGAAAACTGTGCTGAGAACTTTAAAACCACAGAAATAGAACGTCCCAGGCAATTTGTAGGAGCTGGTTCATCTTCTCCTTCTTCTGACATTCTTTTAATATTACAGGAATTACAGGTTGTGAAGAAGATGCAACTTGAAATTTACGATCGGGTTTTGAACCACGATCAGATGCTCAGGAAGATTGCTTCGAAGCTGAGGGTTAAGCATTCATCGGAAATGGGAGCACCACCTGATAGGGATGCGTGGTTAGCTTCCATTGGATTCACGATTTTTCCCCAGCAGAACAAGGACGATGAAGCTCGAAATGTTTAAGCAGTGGTGCCACGTTTCTATAATGTTTCTTATGTATTTAGTTTGAAGCTATTGTAATTGCTTGCTGAACACTGAACTTATCTTATTTTTAATTATGTAATGAAATTTTACTTTCATGTTCAATTTGTTGTTTTATTCGGTTTTTCGTATGTATTGGTAAAATCCATGAGTCCCGATCCGATTACGCGTTTCCAAGCACTGCCATTCAGGTAAAAGGGAAGTATTCTAGTATCCCGACTCTTTATTTAATTGTCTGAGTCTTTATTTGATAAAATATGATAATTATATTTAATTTTCAAATCCATCTTCATAATTTAAAAAGTTTGCTGATTCGTTAAGCTGTAGTCAGATAAATTAATTGATCGGTTTTTGCTTAACTCATGCTCTCTGACCATAACTATTATTCATCCTTAGTTAAAATGTTTACTCGGCATGCTAGTCAGCATTCTAGATGTATGATCTTACATTAAGTTTGGGGACAAGTCTGGCTGATTAAATGTTATAACTGTATGAGCTTTTGAGCCTATTTTATCTTTTCTGAGTGAGCTTGCATGCTAGTTAGTGAGACAGAATTTGCCTCAGTTCTTGCTAATTGTCGTATGTCAACCAATCGAAAATGATGAAGGCCTTCTTTGATTATTTAGCCAAGGCCAAAAATAACCTTCCTAATATATTAATCATCCTTTGACCCAATAATATGTTTGAGCCTGAGACCTTTTCATTCGTTTTATGCACCTAACATTACAAGCCTATTTATCCAAGAAAAACCCGACTAGAGTACCCTGGATGTTCCACTGGTGAATTACTCGGTTTTTGCTTATTGCTAGGGACTAGCAATCTCTAAGTTTGGGGATGAAGAGTGTGCCTAACAGTAATTAAGGACACACTCCGACCTCGATTATGGATAAATATGTAGAAAAATAAAAGGAAGAAAGGAAAAGCCGAGAGAAAAATGAACAAAGTACTAAAAAAAAAAAAATTTCGATCGGAAGAAGATGGAAAAAGAAAAGAAAGAAAAGAAAAAAAGAGAAGTCCGAAGGACTAAAAGAAAAAGGAAGTGCAAAACAGCACGAGTCATTAAGTAGCATCCAGTCGGAAAAGTTAAGAGAATTGTTAGTAGAAGGCAGGTAAGTTAGAATCGAGGCAAAGCATCAGTGGACACATCTTGTAACCTATCTATGACTCGGAAAAACAATAATTGAGCCTGCAGCCGAGCCCCATTATAAGCTTAAAAAGCCCTTACTGATCCGATTGAGTTGGCATATTTCATGATGTTTAGAACTGTTGCAAGCCTATGTTTATCTAACAAGTATGCAGGTGATGAGTGCATTCTATTTACCCTACACACCGAGAGAAGAGTTAAACACCGACCAGTGAGGAAAGCATCAGCAACTTGTCTTCCAAAGGAGGTGTAAGTTTTTATATTTTTAGAAATTGCAAGAAGAAAGCATGATCGGTATTCAATAATTATAGTATGAATTAAGTTAAGGAAAGGTTGATTGTGTTGATCAAATGCTGTTAGTTAATAAGTCTGAATATTTGCTTGAGGACAAGCAAAGTTTTAAGTTTGGGGATGTGATAAGTCTTGAAAAGAGTTAATTATTCCACTGTTTATTTAACATAATTTACTAAGTATTGTCTAGTTTTGATATTATTATTTAATAATTTGTTAATAATTCATGTTTTAGTTAATTATTTCAAAAGTATGCTATTTATGTATGAAACCGATTGAAAATATTAATTAGATAAGAAATTTTGAAGTAATTATAAATTCACTAAGCAGCCAGCTATAATTGCTAGGCAAGTAGCTGTTTATTGGTGCAGGAACAGGGCGGACTCGAGATAAGAAGAAAATTCCGAGTGAAATCCTACAAATCCAAGCAGAAATTGATAAATCCGAGTGAGACTTCACAAAGCCGATTGAAAAGAGTCCAAAGACTGACTGAGTGAGACTTCAAGGACACTGACTCCGAAAGAGAACAAGGACTCGGAATATTGCATGAAGAACCTGAGTGCCAACTACAGAATACTGATTTGATAATTAGTTCACCCAAGCGAGAGTTAAATCCGCTCAAGCGAGAAAGCAAGTACTCCGTCCAAGTACTCCGCCCAAAGCAAGACTACGCCCAAGCTTACTTAAGAAGACAACGCCCAAGACACCGGTTATAAAAGAGAAGAAGAACGGAATGCTACATAAGAAACCGATGTGTTTAGTCATTATTTAATCCGTCCTATTAAAATCCGGACTCGCTCAAACATAATTTTAAGAGTCCGTCCTCGCCCAAGTTTTGCCATAACGCCCAAGAGAGAAAGAAACACTGCAGTGATAATCCGGACTCAACCAAGCGAAGCTTAATCCGCCCAAGCGAATACTCAGTAGCTGAAGCATCAAGGCAGTAATTTAAACACCGTTCCTTCCCTCCAACAACACACTTGGTGCAGTACTGTTCCGCTCCCATTGCCTTCTTCCCTACTACTGAAACCTCAAGTTAACTTAAGAAGTGAGCTGTCAATTAGCTGGAGAAAAGCTGTACATTAGCTAAGGTTGAGCTGGATCCTGTTAAGAGCTGAGCTGTAATTAGTTAGTTATTTTGTAAACTATGTAATTAAGTAGTGTTAGTCGTTAGCTGAGGTGGTCCGTAGTTATCCGTTAAGTTAGTTAGGAAGAAACTTATAAATAGGTTATACATACTCTGTAGGAAGGAAGAAAGAATAGTAGTAGTGTGTGTAGAGACACAGAGCAACGCAATACAATTTCATTTTTCCATTTCCAATCTCTCACTACATTTTTCATCTCTCTAAACTCTCTCCTCCATGACGTTCCACAATCCTTCGATGGAACCGAAGTCTATGGAGTTCTAAATCCTTAAGGTTGGGATTGTGAAGGTGAACAATGGAATCTTGAAGCTGTGAGCAAGTAGATCGGTTTCGAAGATCTTGAGGCAAACAAGCTGAGGAGTGGAGCAGAATTGCTGGATTGACAAATCCAGAACGGATGAAGAACTTCACCAGTGAGGAATCATGGCTGAAGCTTAGGTAACTTCCAGCTTTCTAACTAGTTCAGGCCTAATCAATTTAGGTGAATAGTTAGAGTTCAACCTCCAATTTCGCATTAGATTCTTAGGTTAATCGAGCACTTAAGGAATTAAGGTTCATTGCTTAAGGATTAGTGTTTTTCACCTAAGGAATTAGGGAATAACCATAAGCGGATTGTCCTCTAGATTGTGAAGTTCGATTATACTTAATTGCATGTTTCTTGAGGAAATTGTGAGCAAAAGCAATCCTGACCTGTTTTCTTTTAATCACTTTCCACTTTTCACCTTAACTCTGTTTCTCAAAATATAAAAACAACTATAAAACACTAAAACCATAAAAACCGAATGAATTTCATGTATTTTCTGTTGGTTCAGCTTGTACTAGTCCTAGATTGAGGTATTTACCACAATCCCTGTGAGACGATCAAATATACTACAATTTTAACGACTGGTGCGCTTGCCATAAGTTTGAATCCGAGAGTCATATTTCATTTTACTAAGATTTTACCATCAATTTAATGACTCGGGATTTCAGCATCAGGTTCCACTTGGAAAACTTCACAGAAACCAACTTTCCACCTAATTGGTCACTCACTTAGAATCTTATTCAAAAACTGACCTCCTTTCATTTTCACTCGAGTGGAGTTATTCCAGAATACTTTTGGACAAACTCACACCGACAACCCCCAGTCTGTGCCATCCCACTCAGGAATGCATATTCGGAGGCTCCCCACTCGGAACAGATTACACTGGACTCGGAAATTCCCCACTCGGGACTCCACTGTCAGAATATCAAACTTGAAGACCTTATACCTAGAATGACATCCAGTTCTACACTCGAAAGGTCCTGACTCGGACAAGGTCCACTCGGATTTCACTCAGAAATTCACCATATCTTAGTTTATCTTCAAAACTCCCACTCGGACGGGATTCGTCCAGGAGTTCACTTGTTCTCCATTCACTCACCTCGCTTGGGCGAATACCATCCCCAAGATCCCTCGCTCGGGTGAATTTTGTCCAGTGACAATTCCCTTCGCCCTCGCTCGGGCTAGACTCCATCCGCCTGGGCGAATTTCCTCTAGTATCTAAACACTGATACTGGGACAATCTTGCTTGAGCGAGATTCACTCTCGCCTAAGCAAGAATCGTCCAGAAACTAATTTCTAAATAGGTGGGACTCTCGCACGGGCGAGAATTCACCTCGCCTGAGCGAAATCATGCAGAACTCGAAACTTGCACAACACAACCTACTAAAATTGAATTCCATCTATTTTACCAGGATTCACTACATCTCAAACATCCTATGAGTCATTTAAAACTTGTTCTACATCATCTTACTCATAAATTTTCCATTCAACTCATCAAACATATGAAAATCAATTCTCCATCTCCTCAACTCAATAAAATCGACATTCAAATATAATTTTTCATTCATTCATCAGCATATAGAAACATTCCAATATAAATGAACCCTTCATACATACTTAGGGTCACAAATGAAAATGAGATACACATACAATTTCTTATTTTCCTCCATGACCCTCCAAAATCATCTATCATGAAAACTTCCAAAACAATCATTCGTTATATCTCCTGCTACACAAAATAGATATTTTTATGTATATCGCCGACCAACGCACTCCCTATACACTAATTACCTCCACAGCTATAAGTATACTTCAAAATGCTTACTCTTCCTATGAATGCCCTGCATCACAAGTCTAAAATTGACAACATGGGAGAGTGAGTCCACATTCCAAAGGTATCCATATGAATACCAAGTGATTATGCATATAGGTATCCACACATGTACGCTTTGCACATCAAAAATAATCACCATACCATATACCAACACAATTTCATACAAAGCACACACGCATATATATAATCACATTATTCACCCATTGAATTGTCACACAACTTTTAACTAGTATTCATATCTTTTATGTTGTCTCAAATATATTTTTACCACCTCACACAATCATCATCACATCTCACCACCTTGGCATACTTCCTTCTATATGCAAATGCTCTTAACTAATGCATATGTACAAGGAATATTTCAACAATTGCAGATCTAATTGTGGGAAATTCAACACCATCTGTGGGATTCAAGTATGGTCCTTTAACCACACCCCTACTGCAGTAGTAAAATATGTACACTTATTCTTTAAATTACATGCATTCACCAATAGTTTTACTGGTACCAAACCGTATCGCCTATCTTGCAACACCTGGTCATTTTCACCATGACCGCGGTATACAACATATTCAACATATGGTGTTGCGGGCCAACCACGAATTATATCATGGCAGCTGTGATCTCAAGGACCACCGGGGACACCTGCTCCTCAAGAGCCACCCCCCACAAGGGTCAACCACATGTGGCTCCCTGAAGCACAAATGGGGAGCTTCGTGACTTATGCACCAAGTCACAGGGGAAATATAACTTGCTCGTGCACCAAGCCGCCCTCCCACTAGGCCAACTGGGGGAATCCCCTAAAATTCCAACACCGGCAGCTATGCAGTATGCCATGGATGCAAATGTAATCATATGTATTCCTCACTCTATGCATCCTATACATGCCACTCATCTTCAAACATCATCAACACCCTTATCAACATCACCATAAGACTTTTATTAACATTAATTGTTCATAATAGTTTAAATCTTTGGGTGGCATTCTCCTTATTCTCAATCTCAACAAACAACATCAACATTCATATCGTAATCATGGTAAATACAGCTTATCATCATATCACTGTTCACTACACAACTTCACATAACATACCATGAATATTCTAAATGCACAAAAGCATGTTGCCAAACACATTGTCTATATCACAACATATATCATCATTTCTCATAACATTCAAGCAGGGCTAACATGCATAACACTACATACCACAATCAAATAACATTCAAATTCATGCATTTAGAACTTAGACTCCTCTCCTACCTCAAGAGAAGAACTCCGATTGATAAGACGCTCCTACCTCGTCGTTCGGAATCGGTCCTACATTCACATTCATGTAAAACCTTAATCAAACAACTACTCAAGTTATCAATTCAATTCCATTTAGTCATATTCTTATTTATAATTTTACAACATGTGTTAAACATGTTGTAGATATCATTTTTATTCTTTATTAGGCTTCGGGAATTCCTTCCCATTAAGCCATCATCATTAAATCCAAGGGTTACAAGACAACCCTATCCCCAATCTTCATAAAACTCCTTCCACCAACATTCATATCTTTCAATGTCATATATTTCTCCATAAAACACATTCTTAAACTAACATTAGATATTTTCGCCAACTTCAAGGTTAGGGTTTCCTCCAAAACCCATCCGTAATCATTAATACATCATGAATCCTCATTCTCTACCATCATTAATGCACCAACTACCATTATCTCTTCATAAATACACACATTTATGATGACCCATTCTAGGGCATGAGCATTAAATGCTCTAATAAACACCCATGCACATGCATCTCCTCTCCAAATCATAGTACCCCATAATATCATCATCAATCTATTCCAAAAATGGTGAAAGGACTTACCTCACACCCAAATCGAAATGGGTTCAAAAGAGGAAGAGAGATAATATGAAAATGAGAGGAAGAAGAAATGAGGAACTCCAAGCTTTCAAACTTCCTCTATGAAAATGGAGAAGATAGTCACCACCTTGGCTGGAGTTTTTTGGGGAAAGAAGAGAAGAAGAATGCAGAAGGAAATGGAGAGTAAGATGAAAAGGAATGTTTCCACGGTAATGGAAGAAGCCAGCGTGGAGAAAGAAAGGAATTTGGGCTTTTGCTTTATTTTTAGTTTCATTCATTAAAGTTCATCGTTTTTGTTACTAACAGGCTCTTCATTTAGGCTCAATACTTCATCCAAAAATTATTCCGAATGTATATTCGGATCCCCAATATTATTTTCTACAGCCCTGACCAATATCATCTCATTCCGAGATACTTGGTCCGACACCCATATTTCAACCAGGCTCATTTTCAGCTTAACCGGTCTCCATAAATCACCAACAGCCCCCAAAAATCTTAATTTAATTAATTTCAATTTATTGGGACATTAAACAATTCATATTCAACTTGTCAGTATTTACTTTCCTTAATTAATCCTCTATTTTAAAATTCTGGATGTTACAATGATGATTAAAATGGATGATGCCACACGTATTGAATGATAAATGATAATGTTGAATACAAAGGGATGTTGTTGTTGAACATGCCCTTGAATGCTATTATTGATGGGCGTGGTGCCATTATGATTAATGCAAGTATTGACTTGTATATATGTGATGCAATGTTGATTGCTAAATGTATATTCTGAAATACCTTGTTGTTTTCCATACGTGGATAAATTCTATGATGCCTGATATAATTTTAATTACCATGCGTGGTTTGATGTGGCTATGAATGTTGTGCCTTAAGGGGCCTTGTGATTACTTGTATGCCAATGATAACAAAATTAAATATGTAATATACCCCTAAATGAGAAGATGAGAAATCCTTACGAGGTTAAGGTTTGGCATATGCATTATTGTATTTTGCATTCATGGCATAACATGGCATTGATTATGTGGTTGCGATCATAGTGAATAACCTTGCGGGTTCCACGAAGGGAATACCCGACGTAATGATGTTATGATATTTGATGAATGAATAACGTTGTGGGATTCCACGAAAGGAGTACCCGACATGATGATGTTATAATATTTGATGAATGAATAACCTTCTGGGGTTCCACGAAGGGAGTACCCAACGTGATGATGTTATAATATTTGATGAATGAATAACCTTGCGGGGTTCCACGAAGGGAGTACCCGATGTGATGATGTGATGATATTTAATGAATGAATAACCTTGCGGGGTTCCATGAAAAGAGTACCTAACGTGATGATGTTATGATATTTGATGAATGAATAACCTTACAGGGTTCTACGAAGGAAGTACTCGACGTGATGATGTTATGATATTTGATGAATGAATAACCTTGCGAGGTTCCACAAAGAGAGTACTCAACGTGATGATGTTATGATATTTGATGAATGAATAATCTTGCAGGGTTCCATGAAGGGAGTACCCCTTGCGAGGTGGGAAACCAACATGATGACAATTGATATGTAGATTTGTGAAATGAATGATATGGTGGTTGCGATCACCTGATGGTAAGAAATGGATCTATTGCATATGCATTAAACAGTTGACATATGCATTAGCCATGGCATTTGAGATGGAGATGACCAAAATGAGATGAGAACCTCTTGAAAGAGTATTAATTGATTAAAGATTTAAATGATTTAATGATCTTGACATGAATTATGGACAATGAGGCTTGTATGCCTAATATGATATCTTGATGATGGTTATTAAATAAATTGATGATTTATTTTTAAAGTATTGATATCTATATGCATGTACACATAATCACAATGTATTTATATTCGTAATTTTGAATGTATAACTCACTCTCCCATGTTGTCTCCTTTTTTGCATTGTGATGCAGGTTTACCATGGGATGAGTTTGGGTTTTTGAATTAAAGCTCTTGAAGAAGGTCAATAGTGGTAATAGAATGCCTTGACCGATAACATTTGTTAAACATAATGTAATCATTGATTTATGTACATTGACATTGATAGATAGTGGCTCTTAAATATGAAAATATAATAATGTTTATTTATGTTAGTGGTATTTGAAATGATAACGATTGATGATGTATGATTATGTTTTATATGTGTGGTCGATTGCGGTTTAATAGGCTTACATCATGAATTGCATGATTGTTTGGGCCTTTTTCCATATCTTTATATATCGAACTAGGCAGGTGCCCCGTATACATATTCTTCTTCCGCTATGAACTCAAATTATTTTCTATACATATGTGGGCATTTTGATTAGCGATCCAGTTTATAAATTATTAAATCTCACTCTTTGGTTTTCTGTGGTTCAGGTCTTGATGTAATCATGGTGGTGTTTTGAAATTATTTTAAACGCGAAAAATTTACTCGTATCTTTATTAATTATTATCTTGATTACGTTGGGATTCGGGTCAAAAAAATCGGGGTGTGACATGAAGCATTGCATATCATTTGAAGCAAGACAATCAAGATTAATCATGTATATGTTATCAACTCTTTGACCAATGAATTTTACTTCCTTGTTTAGTTTATTTTCTGATCTGTCCTGATCTGGGGTCCAGGATCCGGTGTAGGGACAGCCTCAAGAATTGAAGATTGAATAAGATTAGGGACCGGCTGTGTGCATCTGGTCTCTCTGATCCGGCCTCTCAGCGTGGGGTGGTCGGTCTTGTTTTCCTGGAGATCCTTCACACCGACCTCTCACGTTGGTGTGGGCGACAGGTGGTGTCACCTGCGAAGATTCTCCGATGCTCAAGATAGAAGAATGTAAGTGAACTCTGTTAATGGTCAAACAGTATAATAGTAAGAGAGAGAGCAAGGACAACGTAACCTGGAACATGTATTGCAACATGTTATTTATAGTCGAGCGTGGAAATGAATCGTTTGGTGTTAGTGGGCCCACTGGCTCTGATAACATGTATAAAGAGTCAATCTGAGTGGGCCAGTATTCAGAGTGTGTCAGGAGGGTAGGTGAATTATCAGTGTACTTTTCTATCACATGTATAAAGGATAATCACCTTTTCCGTAAATTCCGCTGGTGATTGTACCCACTCCTGTCAGTGAATGAAAGGGACATATTCTGCTGTGTAGAGTGCCTCTCTTATTATGACACTGTGACAGTCGGTTATCAGTGACCCGCTTTGTAGAGGACGGATAAGCCATCCGGTGTCTCGGTTATCACCTCAGATGACCCGGTGTAAGAGAAGTTTGCCCAGTGTGTTACAGACCGGATCGATATCTTTGACACCGGTTGAGCTCTAGGACGGCTATAATGACTTCTCTTTAGGTAAGACTGGATCAACATGTTCACCGACTGGATCATTATCTTGGGATACCGGTTGACTTCTAGGAAGGCTGAGTCGGCCTTTTGTCCTTAAAACCGGTATCCAGACCGGATAACCTTGGGGCCGGTATCCAGACTGGATCATTTGTCCCCTAGCTTGTGTGAGGGACTGTAAGTTGCTCATATAAGCTACACAGTTCATGAGAGGTCTGTTGGAAATATGCACTAAAAGCCTATATAGGTTCGCATCATTTTGAATAAGTCCCTTTTTGTTAAATAGTTTAACAACTTTTACATATCCTTGGAGTAATAGGTCATATGAGAGTTATTCCTAAAATGTCCCTAGTCAAGTATTTACGTGGGGACATGTAAATACATTAGGACTAGTGTGTGAATGTACTGATGATCTGATCTCACAGATCATGGATATAAATGATATCAAGTCTTCACATGGGTACACATTAAGAGTAATGATGTACTGGACAGACCCACCATGAGAACGTTGCATGGATCGTTACATGAATGTCATAAATGATTCTCAATGTGATAATGGTATATGTAGTCCTTTGACCTGAAGTCACTACGATTCCTACATAAGGAGTTTATTGTTTTAATACAATCAAACGTCTTCTGTAATAATAGGACTATAAAGGTTGTGGTTAGGCAATGTACAAATTATGCAGAGGGATGTGGGTGATGTAGATGGGATTTGTCTCTCCTATGTGACAGGAGTGATATCTATAGGTCACTTGATGGAGTGAGACTAAGGAAATGCGTGGCCATGCTAGAAAGAATAAATATTGGATATTTATTCGGATAAAGTCTACTCTGGTATCAAGTAAAATAAATTGGACCGTACAAGGATGACACGACCATGCCTTGGGCCCAATTAGGATATCGTGACAAAAGGAACAAACATATAAAATAATTATCACTTATAGGTTATGTTGTTAATAAATAATATTCGGACATAATGATGCATTGCTAGATGCCGCTCTTATTTTATATTAATAATAAAATAGTTTATTATTAATATAACCGAGTATTTTACCTATAGGGTCACACACATAGAGTAAGCCTATCAGAAAATAGCTTTTTATTTTAGTTGGACTAAAATAAGACTATTGGGCCTAACTCATTTAGAATGAGTAAGGAGCCTACTCTTTAGAGAGCAAATTAGGTCAAACCTAAGCCTATAAATAGAGCATAAGATGCTCATAGGTGGCTACCCTAAAGAGACACAAAAATACGCAAAAGTTGCAAAAGCTACATGCCGTCAAACTTGCATTTGGAAGGTGTAGCATTTCTGGTGGGAGTACTCGTGTGGACTCCTAAAGGACGAGGCTACGATTGCTTTGATATTCTTCAAGAGGTAATCCTAAAACGTAATTTTTGTGTGTGTTTGTCTTATGCTTTGAAACACGGCGCTTTGCAAATCATATGGGAATCCTTGTATTTCTGCTGCTCATACACTAGGGATTCCTAACAGTGGTATCAGAGCCAGGTTGCAAAACCGTGTTTTGGGCAAACATTTGTTTAAAGAACATGTAAAAATAAAAATAAAATTTCTTTTATGAAAAGAACTGTAAAGTTTGAATCCTTTTGCAAAGGTTGCATCTTTTATTAGATATGTTACAAAGTTTGCATTTTTAATGAGATATTATGTAAAGGTTACATTTTTATGAGATATGTTGCAAAGGTTGCACCTTTTGAAAGCTAATATCAATATATTTTGCTTTATGTATATTGATTTCTTTTCTCAACATTTTAATTAAAGAACATGTTTTTAGGATGTGCTTTATTATATGAACATGTTGTATGTTGCAATGGTGATTGTTTTATATGTGTTCTAATTATAAGGCATGTTTTATGTTTATTTAATTAAATTGAAATCAAGGGTTGTATGCAATGACGTCTATATGCTTTCTCTTTTCTAATATGAATTGTTCATGTGAGATTGTGTTTAGAAAGTTTAAGAGTTAAACCCTAGCCGTAATGAAAACTAAGATTCAAAAGTTGAAACCTAGCCGTAATGGTATTTTATTTATTTGTAAATGTTACAAATAAAATATTTATTTTAATATTATATTTTAAATTCGATTTGTAAAAGTTACAAATCAAATTTTAATTATTTGTTAAAATTAAAGTTTGTAAGAGTTACAAATTTAAATAATTTATTCTTATTAATTTTAATAGGATTTGCATTGTTTGTGATCCTTTTAAAATTAATGTGATTTGTAAGAGTTACAAATTTAAATAATTTATTCTTATTAATTTTAATAGGATTTGCATCATATGTGATCTTTTTAAAATTAATGTGATTTGTAGGAGTTACAAATTGATTCATATTTATTAAATTTAATATGATTTGTAATTGTTACAAATAGAAGATAAGATCTTTATTAAATTTAATAATTTTATAATCAAATATTTAATCCTTAATAAATTTGATAGGATTTGTAAAAGTTACAAATTAAAGATAAGATCTTTATCAAATTTAATAGGATTCGAAATAAAATATCTTGGACTCTAGAGATAAGGTCTAAAATTTAAACCTTGATCGTTCCTAAAAATTAGGATGATTGTTGAGACTCTAGAGATAAGGTTTAAAAGTTAAACTTTGATTATTCCTATTTTAGGATAATTATAAGGGTCAAAAGATAAGTTTTAAAAGTTAAATCTTGACCATTTCAAAATTAAAGATTTCAAATTGTTTGAAATCATAACCGAATATTTTGAGCTGTTAATGGTCAGTAGGACGTTCTGGCTAGGAAAGACTTGGTACTTAAGTGGTCACTCCGGACCCACCTCTCACTAGTACAAAAACAGCTTTTCACATCGGTTTTTTTAGGCTTTTCACATCGGTTCTCAAACCGATGTGGATCCGGCCGATGTGAAATATAGGTACATCTGACATCGGTTTTAAAACCGATGTGAAAAATAGATTTGACAACGGTTTTTATAGAAAACCGATGTGAAATGTTCCGCCTTTATTTTTCACATCGGTTTTTTGTTAAACCGTGATGAAGGCTACAATGTGAAATGATACTTTTCTACTAGTGTCTCTTTCCTGGGAACTAACCTGATTACAGTACTAAATATTTGGGTTGGAACACCCCTTGACCCTGTCTGTTGAACGGTCAACAGAGCCGCCAAACTTCCTTGCGTAGTTTTCCTTTTATGACCCCGCGTGTTTAATTATGTGTTTTAAAATTTATTTTATTTTAAATACAATTGATTACTCTATTAATTGATTAATTAACACGTCCAGCGGTGAATGGTTATGGTCTTAGATTTTTTTTATTTAATATTAAATACAGCCTGCGTGCTGTGCCTTACTCTATTCTTAAATTTCTTCTCTCAACCCTTCACTCGTATGTAAAATGAGTTTTCTTTATTACATTGTAATCTTGGAAAAGCCAACAAGGTGGAGACCTAGAAGAAACCTAGAGTGGTGATGGATATGACCTTGAAACGAACAAAGGAGTGGTGACTCTAGGAGGATGGTGGTTTCAAGAAGTAGGACTTCATGAAGTCAAGACACCATGGTTCCTTTAGGTTTATTTTATTTTATTTTATTTTCTAGGAAGACCATAACCATCTCACAATTTTTTGATTGTATGTTTTGGGGTTTTATTTTGCGTTAAAGCGTTTAATGAAAGTTGGTAATGAACAATAAGAAAATTGAAATCCCTCAAGCCCGACAATCATACCTTCCAATAAGTAATAACGTCTAACTTGATATAAATAAAGTGCAGGTCACGTCATAGTTGGGTGCCTTTATTTATGTTTAGTAGGACATGATTGGATAATTGGATTATCCAAGAATTATTAAGTTTTATTCAAACAGACTTTTTTTCAATTGGATTGGAAAAGCCTAAAGGTATGAACAGTCTAAAAGGCGTTCTAATAAACAACAGTCACCAATGCTAGTTTCAATAAAGTGTAGGTTCTGCCAAAGCAGGATGCTTTTATTGATATTAGTAAAGGATGATGGATAATTGGATTATCCAACCATTTGTTATTGGACTTATCTAGGTAACTTTAATCAGATTGAAGAACCTAGAAGCGTTAATATTAAGTTTAAATGCCTTCTAATAAGTAACACTCATCGAGACTAATGTCAATAAATAGTGGGCCTGCCAAAGCAGGGTGCTATCATTTATATTAGTAAGGCGCGATGGGATAATTGTAATATCCAAATTGTTTTTATTAGGCCTAAACTTAACTAAGTTTTTCAATTGGATTGAAAATAACTTAGAGGCGTAAAGATTGAGCTTAAATTCATAAGATGAATAAGGGTAAAGAGTTACCCACTCAATCATCCAAGAGTTGCATGAGATGCAATTGGAAATGTGTTTCCTACCTAAATAACCAAGGGTTGGGTGATCAGCCAAAGCTGACTCAACATTAGGCCAAATATGGATCTTGACCCACTAGAAAAATCTTCCAATGGGATTTTTTTTATGATTCAGTGAGGGTATTTGTTTTGAATCAAAATAGTGGGAGACAACATATTTATTTAATGACCAAAATTTAAATATGTTTTTAAATAGAAGTGATAGATTTGCATGTAATTTGTTTTAGAATAACCATGATATACCAAATATTGTTTTGTTGCAATCTGTCCTTTGGAAGGACACTTTATCTAAAAAAAATGCCTAGATAGGTATTGAGACTTGAGAATTATCTTCATTAAAGATGAAGCGAAAGTGTGTGATGTTTGGCTTATATATCATCTATGGTTGGGTCTTGAATACCCTATGGAGTCTGCATAAACTCTGAGCTATAAAAGGCAATATGAATATATGGGAGATATACGATATGATCGTATACAGACTTTATTAAGGCCAAGTTACTCTGGAAGTCTATAAGGTGATCAAGAAAGGAAATTGTTTCTAGTTTTAGCGAAAATAAGACATTGAAATAATTTGTCTAAAGAACTTGAAGGAGTTCAAAAGAAAGGGAAGTAAGACTTCTACTACAGGTCATGTTATTGAAGTCAAGTTATTTTACTTCACTAACATTAGTATCAGATACTAGTAGTAGATCTCAAATTTTGAAAGATCAAGGAAGTAGATCACTTGTTAAGGGTGGAGAAATCTGAATAAAATTGAGCAAAAGTTGCTACAATAAAGATAAGATCTTTACCTATTGGGCTAGTTAGTGAACTAGACATTGTGCATATTATTTCTTGTTAGACAAGAAATGTTTTTCTTATTATAAAATAACTTTATTTCTTCAAATGGAAGTTGGTGCACAATTAAGTAATGGATTCCACATCCTAAATCTCAAAACACCCATTTATAACAACTGCCAAAGTATGTTAAAATAAGTGATTTTGAACCTTACTTACATAGTATTGTCTCCTAAGGCAAATGGATAAGAAACACATTTTCTAAATACCATTAATGTGGTTATATGGACTCTTTTTGATTTTGGAATCAATGGAGACATGTAAATCTTATTTATTGGAGAGATAATTGAGACCTCATTCATTGAAAAGATGAGTAATCTATTATCTAATACATAACGATGTATGTGGGCCTATTGGAACAATAACTAGATATGTTTTTCAATACTTCAACATACTAATTGAAAAGTCAATGAGTATGGATTTATTTAACATAAGTTAGAAAGTCTTTGAAAAGTTCAAAGAATTCATAATGAAGTGAAAAACTAAATTGACAAGACAATTAAAGCTCTTGATTAGATCAAGATAGCAAATAATTTGAGTTATAAGTTTGATAACTATCTAATAGAGTGAGAGATTACCTCTTAACTCATTCCTCATGGAATGCCTTAATAGTATCTCTACGGGGAAAAGTCAAACCTTGTTGGACATAGTTTGATTATTGATTATTATCAAACATCTCTAACTCCTTCAATGTTTCTTTATTAACAAAATTTCCATACTTAACCATGTTCCATCTTAGACTTTCTTAAAGAAACCATATATGATATGGACTAGGAAGAAACCTAGTATGTCTTTACTAATAATTTGGAACTATGATGCTTCTATAGAGCATCCAACTCTGACAAGGTCAGATCCAAATTAGATAAATGTCTTCTGTGAGATACCCAAAGAAAGCTAAGGGTTATCAATTCTACAATCCATCTGAGAATAAAAGGCTTGTTGCTTAGAATGTTGTATTCTTGAATAAGAGTACATCCCTTAAAGAATCAGTGGGAGGATGGTAGAACTTGAAGAAATTCAAGTATCACAAAGCATTTAAAAGTCAAGGATGGACTTGGAGCAGAATTCATAAAGTGTTGTGAAATCCTTAGCTCCGGTAGCACAAGACTTGTGTAAGATCAAATAGGATATGTCACCAAACCTGAAAGATATGGATATCTTATAAATCAGGAAGGAGGCATATTGCTAAATAACCAAGCTTCTTATGAAGAGGCCAATGCAAGTTTAGATTCTAAGACATGGCATAAGACCATGGGATTTGAAATGGGTTCCATGTATATTAACAAGGTATGAACCTTGGTTGACGCACCTAAAGGGTAAAACCTATAGGATGCAAGTGGGTTTTCAAAAGGAAAACTAAACATGGATGGTAATAAAAGTACCTTTAAAAGCAAGATTGACAAAATTCAATTAGCTTAAAAACCATTTAGATCTTGCTTATTGTAGCAGTATACCACCATTATGAGATATGGTAGATAGATGTCAAGATGGAAATCATCTTAAGGATGTGTATGTGACACAACCTAAAGGCCTTTTATGCCTAAAACATCTAGGAAGGTATGTGAACTGCAAATGTTATATTTATGGACTAAAGCAAGCTTTTAGAAGCTAGAATCTTCATTAAAGAATGAAGATAAATCTTGTGACTATAAAAGGGTTAGTAACTGCACAATTATAGTTCTAGTATTACATGCAGAAGACATGCTTCTTCTAGAACTAATAATATTCTCATTCTATAGTCAAGAGTATCCTTAAACACTTAAGAAGGACTAAGGATTTAATCTTGATAAATGGAAGATGAGCTCGTTGTAAAGGTTACATCGATGTCAATTTTTGAGTAATTTGAAAGACTTAAGATTGCAATCAAAATATATGTGTTGTCAAGATGGTTACGATGTATTCTTGAAAGGTTCAAAGAAAGAAACAATCATTGGTTCTACTAACAAATCTAAGTATTTTGCTATGTTAAATTACAAAAGAAGTCAATTTACATTTAATCATTCCAAATGTTTTGTATCCTATGAGTTTCCACTGTGATGACAATGAAACCATAGAACAATATAAGGAAGTGGATTAATTCAAGCATATACTTAAATAGTTCCATCTTTGGAAGATGTGAAAATATGCAATGTGCATACCAACAAAATTGTTGGGAACCCACTAGTAAAACCGCTTACGTAGTAAAAGCATAAGGGCACTGTAGAGGTCGTTGGGCATTAACCTATCGGCTCTAAGTGCAAGTGGGAGATTGTTGGAAATATGCACTAAAAGCCTATATAGGTTCGCATCATTTTGAATAAGTCATTTTTTGTTAAATAGTTTAACAACTTTTACATATCCTTGGAGTAATAGGTCATATGAGAGTTATTCCTAAAATGTCCCTAGTCAAGTATTTACGTGGGGACATGTAAATACATTAGGACTAGTGTGTGAATGTACTGATGATCTGATCTCACAGATCATGGATATAAATGATATCAAGTCTTCACACGGGTACACATTAAGAGTAATAATGTACTGGACAGACCCACCATGAGAACGTTGCATGGATCGTTACATGAATGTCATAAACGATTCTCAATGTGATAATGGTATATGTAGTCCTTTGACCTGAAGTCACTACGATTCCTACATAAGGAGTTTATTGTTTTAATACAATCAAACGGCTTCTGTAATAAAAGGACTATAAAGGTTGTGGTTAGGCAATGTACAAATTATGCAGAGGGATGTGGGTGATGTAGATGGGATTTATCTCTCCTGTGTGACAGGAGTGATATCTATAGGCCACTTGATGGAGTGAGACTAAGGAAATGCATGGCCATGCTAGAAAGAATAAATATTGGATATTTATTCGGATAAAGTCTACTCTGGTATCAAGTAAAATAAATTGGACCGTACAAGGATGACACGACCATGCCTTGGGCCCAATTAGGATATCGTGATAAAAGGAACAAACATATAAAATAATTATCACTTATAGGTTATGTTGTTAATAAATAATATTCGGACATAATGATGCATTCCTAGATGCCGCTCTTATTTTATATTAATAATAAAATAGTTTATTATTAATATAACCGAGTATTTTACCTATAGGGTCACACACATAGAGTAAGCCCATCAGAAAATAGCTTTTTATTTTAGTTGGACTAAAATAAGACTATTGGGCCTAACTCATTTAGAATGAGTAAGGAGCCTACTCTTTAGAGAGCAAATTAGGTCAAACCTAAGCCTATAAATAGAGCATAAGATGCTAATAGGCGGCTACCCTAAAGAGACACAAAAATACGCAAAAGTTGCAAAAGCTACATGCCGTCAAACTAGCATTTGGAAGGTGTAGCATTTCTGGTGGGAGTACTCGTGTGGATTCCTAAAGGACGAGGCTACGATTGCTTCGATATTCTTCAAGAGGTAATCCTAAAACGCAATTTTTGTGTGTGTTTGTCTTATGCTTTGAAACACGGCGCTTTGCAAATCATATGGGAATCTTGTATTTCCGCTGCTCATACACTAGGGATTCCTAACAAGGTCTGCATGGCGGCGTATCCCTCAAGAATGCAAGTTATGTTTTTCCACATGTGTATTGTGCAATTTGTGATGCCATGAAGAGTAATATAACTTAGATGTATATATCTTTTCAGTATTCTCTAATCTGTTCAGTGTGATCAATCTTGAGGTTGGATTGAAATAATTGCCTCTCATCGGACATTACCCTTAACTCTTTTGGGGAGAGAAGGAGTCGATCCATTGTTACTGACTGCGGTGCCCAGGACGGATGACTAGCAATAATTCGTATTTGATCCCAATTGTCGATTCATGGAGTAAGTGATTGAGATTATCCATTCTGAAAGAAGTATTTCAATCGTAGGAATACAGATTGGGTCTTGATAGTATTCCATCATAAGGATGATGATGGGAATTGTCTGCGCTAGGAGTTACATCATCAAATCATAGAATTGGTGATTGAGATCGTCCGTCCTGGGGGAATTCTTCTCAATTGTAAGAGTACGGATTGAGGCTTCAAAGGCTTCCATCATGAAGAAGATGATGGGAATTGTCCGCGCCAGGAGTTACATCATCAAATCACAGAATTGGTGACTGAGATCATCCGTCCTGGGGGAATTAGTCTTTGGCCGTCCTTAAAGTTCAGTTTTAGTCTGACTAATAATTTTTGAACTCAATTTAGTCTTATAATTCGAGTAAGACTTCCGGGAGGAATATTTCCGATTGACCCTTCCTGTGCGGAAGATTTCCAAGTGATCCCTCAAGTTAAAGGTTTCCGAGTGGGGTGTCCCCGAGGGGGTGTCCGCGAGTGTGACACTTTCGCATGGGATTGCACTGAGTGGAACATTTCCGACTTCCATATAGTATGGTACCGAGTAAAGCATTTTCTGAGTGAAACACTTAAGGACAGAGAAATGCTTCGACTTCAGATGAGTGTGCCTCAGGTAGAGATTTTCCCGAGTAAATAATTCCTGACTAAAACTTCAGAGTGAGATTTCCTCAACTTACAGAATTCAAGGGTCAGACTTCAATGAGAGATTGCCGAGTGGATTATTTAAGAGTCTAGCATCGAACTTGAAGTGTTTCCGAGAGAGGAATTCCAAGGGAGAATATTTCCGAGTGAATTCGATAACAATTGATTCTTCAATAGCAACCGGCCAAGTCTAGAAGTCGTACTCAGAGTTCAGTTTAATCCTACAATCTGAGCCTTCAGTCGGTGTTAGATTTTACCCATTCACCATTTTCTTCACTCGGTGTTGGATTTTACACATTCACCGGCCTTCATCACTTGGTGTTGGATTTTACCCATTCACCTGCCTTCGTCACTCGGTGTTGGATTTTACCCATTCACTGGCCTTCATCACTCGGTGTTAGATTTTACCCATTCACTGGCCTTCGTCACTCAGTGTTGGATTTTACCCATTCACCGGCCTTCAAATGGGGTTCGGTGCAATCCTACAACCCATTTCCTGAGGTTCGGTTCAATCCTACAACCCAGGTCTTCAATGGCGTTCGGTTTTATCCTACTAGTCGTATCTTCAATCGGTGTTGGATTTTACCCATTCATCGTTCTTCACCGACGTTCGGCCAAACCTACTAGTCGTACTCAGAGTTTGGTTCAATACTACAATCCAAGCCTTCACCAGTGTTCAACCAAACTTACTAACCGTACCCAGAGTTAGGTTTAATCCTACAATATGGGCCTTCAATCGGTGTTGGATTTTACCCATTCACCGTTCTTCAAATGGGATTCGGTGCAATCCTACAACCCATTTCCTGAGGTTCAGTTCAATCCTACAACCCAGGTCTTCACCGGTGTTCGGTTTAATCCTACTAACCGCACTCAGAGTTCGATTTAATCCTATAATCCGAGCCTTCAATACGTGGTTCACCTAGTTGTACCTTCAAAGAGGTTCATCACTAACGACGGATATGTTGTTAGGATCATCCGTCCTGAAAGTATCATGTCACAACGTAGTTGTGCTTTGAATAAAATTATAAGACATAGGTGAACAGAGAGAATATTTCATTAATCATGAATTACAAAATTTAGAAAGAAATAGGGTCGAATCAGGGGTTTTGCCTAATTAAACGCTTTTTGATAAAACCTGATTGGAAAATCCAAGAAAAGAAAGAGTGTAGACCGTTTTACCGACTAGCTACAGCAGCCGAAGGCATTCTTAACTTTGATGGCCTGATCTTTAATCAATGACCTCTCAGGGGCCTTGATGTTGTTGGAGCATAGCACTTTGCTGTTCATGCTCGCCAATCCGGACTCCCTTTGGCTTTCCCGAAGTAGCTTCTTTGAAAAGATACTGTTTGAGTTTACCCTCTCAGATCAGGGTCTTAATAGTATTCTTCAGAGCCTGACATTCATCTATTGAGTGGCCCTCTTGCTTATGGAATTCATAGTACTTCCGAGGGTCTCCATGTT
This sequence comes from Clitoria ternatea, assembly GCA_037962975.1. Classification (NCBI taxonomy): domain Eukaryota; kingdom Viridiplantae; phylum Streptophyta; class Magnoliopsida; order Fabales; family Fabaceae; genus Clitoria; species Clitoria ternatea. Next base: position 139,574,665 of record CM075670.1, read on the forward strand.
TTTGAAGTTGGGGCGGCATCCTAACCCCGTATACAGTAAGCGTTGGCCATCCGATCTCCCTCAAAATTTGAGAGCATTTAAAATTTAACGGAGCATAATTGTCAAATACATGTGTTCATTCTTCCTGACTCGGAGAAATAGGATTATCAGAGACGTTGCCTTGGGACGGCGTCTTCATGCGCTCCGATCTAGGCTAATTCTTATCTCTCCATTGTTGATATGGTGTTGAGGATTTCCTTTTAGCCGCTGTTGCTTCCAAGTGCATTTCTATGCCAACGTATTTTGAAGCTTTTCTTCAAAACTCTTCCAACGTCGCCGGGGGACTTTTTGCCAAAGACAAAGCAAAGGCGGATCCAGGCTGTAAGGCTTCGACAATGATGTGAAGCTGAATAGCCTCTGTGAGGTTAGGCACTAGAGCAGCTTCCTTGTAAAATCTCTTCAAAAACTCTTTAAGAGTTTCATTTTCCCCCTGCCTTATCTGAGCCAAGGTATGGGAAGTCCTTGGAATGTCCCTAGAGATGATGAAGTGGCTTTCAAATGAAGTCGCCATTTCTTCCCAAGAATCTATTGGTTCCGAGGGTAAACTTTTGAACCAACCGAGAGCTTCCTCCGTTAAGGTTCGTGGGAACATCCTGCACATCACATCTTCATCAGCTCCTAAGTACATGGCCTCATACATGTAAGCATCAAGGTACTTAATGGGGTCAGTTTCTCCATTATATTTTTCGATGGAAAGTAGTTGAGTCATTTGCAAGTGCTTGGGGATGATCACGTTCATGAGTCTCCTGGAGAAAGGGACGTTGAATTGGTATGGCCCAGAAACCATCATTGTCTGCCCCCTCTTCCTTGCACTGATCTTGTCCCCAGAATCTTGCGTTTGTTCTCTCCTCTCAAAGGTAGGGATCTTAAAATACTGGAGAGTTATGGATCTTTCTCTCACAGATGCATGGCGAGTGTCCTCTGCCTGAGACATCACTCTGTCCCCAGTTCCTCCTTTTTCCCTTCGCAACTCCATCAACTCCTCCCTGAGTTACCTGATGATTTCATCTCGACAGTTAGGGATTGTCGCTGGTACCATCCTCCTTGAGTGGGTTGCAGGTGATTCGAAAATGAATCCCTCCTCAGCTTGTTGATGGGTCACATCTTCCACAGAAAGTGGGAATAACTCTACCGGATCCCACTGGGTGTGCCAATGATCAGTCTTGATCCGGGGTCTAGGATCTAGTGTCGGGACAGCCTCAAGAATTGAAGATTGAATGAGATTGGGGACCGGCTATGTGCATCCGGTCTCTTTGATCTGGCCTCTCAGCGTGGGGTGGTCGGTCTTGTTGTCCTGGAGATCCTTCACACTGACCTCTCGCATTGGTGTGGGCGACAGGTGGTGTCACCTGCGAAGATTCTCTGACGCTCAAGTTAGAAGAGTGTAAGTGAACTCTGTTAATGCTCAAATAGTATAATAGTAAGAGAGAGAGAGTAAGGACAACGTAACCTGGAACATGTATTGCAACATGTTATTTATAGTCAAACGTGGAAATGAATCATTTGGTGTTAGTGGGCCCACTAGCTCTGATAACGTGTATAAAGAGTCAATCCGAGTGGGCCAGCATTCAGAGTAAGTCAAAAGGGTAGGTGAATTATCAGTGTACTTTTCTATCACATGTATGGAGGATAATCACCTTTTCCGTAAATTCCGCTGGTGATTGTACCCACTCCTGTTGGTGAATGAAAGGGACATATTCCGCTGTGTAGAGTGCCTCTCTTATTATGACACCGTGATAGTCGGTTATCAGTGACCCGCTTTGTAGAGGACGGATAAGCCACCCGGTGTCTCGGGTATCACCTCAGATGACCCGGTGTATGAGAGGTTTGCCCAGTGTGTTGCAGACCGGATCGATATCTTTGACACCGGATGAGCTCTAGGACGGCTATAATGACTTCTCTTTAGGTAAGACCGGATCAACATATTCACCGACTAGATCATTATCCTGGGATACCGGTTGAGTTCTAGGAAGGCTGAGTTGGCCTTGGGGCCGGTATCCAGACCGGATCATTTTCAATTATGTAATAGTTTGATTCAAATACAATTTTATATCCTTTATCACATAATTGACTATTAATAAGCAAGTTATGTTTAAGTCCTTCAACATATAGTACTTCATTTATTGAAGTAGAAGAATTTTTACAAATTTTTCCAATTCCTAGTATTCTTCCCTTCGTGTTGTCTCCATATGTAACAAATCCTATCTTTCGTGGAGTAAATGATATAAAGTTACTTTTATCTCCCATCATGTGTTTAGAACACCCACTATCCAAGTACCAATGGGTGTTACTTGCTTTAAAACATATCTATAAAACAAGTCAAGTTAGAGAACTTGGTACCCATTTTATGTTGGGTCCTTATATGTTAGTTTATGAGAATGTTCCTTTAGGAACCCATACTTTTCTTACAACATTTGACCCTAATTTTCTAACATTATAATTAGATGCACTGTGTCCTTTAAAACCATAGTGATTACATTTCATGAAAGGTGATGCAGTTTTACTAGGTGGTTGTTAACCCAGCGATAGCGTCTCAACAGTTTGTTTCCACTACCGGGTTGTTAATTGGCAAGCGCACCAATCGTTTGTAGTATTCAAAATTTAGATATCGTTCCACTGAGATTGAAAGTCCAAGAACAAGAGTAATTTTCTATTTACTATGGCAAATGTGAAGGAAGTTATAGACAAAAGAATGATTTATATACAATTTATACAATATTCACAGGATAGCATGATTGAGTGGTTCATAAGATAAAAAGAAAATAAAATCTATCTAAAAAGTTGAGTTGCAATCTAGAATAGGTAAGATACTTGAGATAAACACAGATAAACAAATTATGTTGAAAATTGGATCCCTAATCTAGAATAATAATGAGGAACTCAAGACATGCATATTTAATCATCAAGTTTCATGTCATTGCAGCTTAAAATCATTATAACCGATCCCTCGTGATATAAATTCTAAGAATTCACCGTAAAGTCCGATCCCTCGTGAGCTTTCTCAGTAAAAACTTGCATTAAGACCTGGCCTTATGGCAACAATGGTTAACAACCCCTATAGAATTGAGATACCAAGGGTATTCCAACTTTTTACTTTCGTCGAAACAAGTTTTAATACGGCATGAACAATCATTCTCCCGTTTGACATTCATACTAATAAAACAAGTTTCAATACACATGAAAATCATTCTCCCGTTTGACGTTCATATTAATAAAAGGTTAAAATACTAACATGGACTTGAATCATAAACATGCAGAGGTCGAATTCATAACATTATACTCAATAGATTAGTTCACCAATTCCAACATAAACAAATTAGTTACACATGGTGAAAGTAAAAACAACACTTACAGAGTTTGACATTACGAAGACGATGGGAACTTCACGATACAACGATCACAATACACCAAAACACACTCAAGTATCTAGAAAACTATTCTAGAACTACAACTCACAAAAGAAGTACTCAAAGTCGAGCACAAGAGAGAAAAGAAGAGAATGGGATGCTATGGGATTGGATGCTTGGAATGGTGTTGGATGGCCCTATTTATAGGGCTGAGCAAGGGTGCTGACGCTACGCGTCACACCCCTGACTCAGCCTCCATTAAACACTTGATAATGGCCACTTCAAATTATTAAATTTGATCATGCCTGGCCACATGGACATGTTTCCACTGTATTTTGGCCATTTGTGCTGGCCCTTGGTGCTGAGAAGAGTGGCCATTATTGGGTCCAAGTGGAGTGGTTGGCCAAAGTGGAGGTGGAGACCATGCAGCACTGACGCTACGCGTGGCTGTGACGCGTAGCGTCAGCATCAAAAATAGCTGTTGATGCTACGCGTGGGGTGAGGCTACGCGTCAGCTCCTCTAGTGTAATTTTCTCTTGATTTCTTTAACTTTTTCACTGCAAAACTTAGAGAAAATTGATCAAGGGCAGATTATTTCCAACAACATCCATTTATTGAATTTAAATCCTAATTTTCTAACAAATTAAACTAATTTTTATAATTTTTATGAAATTTTTATTAGAGCTTTTATTGAAAATTTGAAGACTAACAAATACCCCCAACTTGAGACATTGCTCGTCCTCGAGCAAGAGAGAAAAATAAGAAAAATGAAAATTTGGAATCAAATTTTTGAGTTAGTCCGAGAATTTACAACAAAAAGTAATTTTCACAATTTAACTAACTTTGTAATAATCAAAAATTGGTATCAAGTATAACAAAGGTTTAATGATAAAATTTATTTACAATATTCTATTAACAATCAAGCAGAATTTCAGGCTTACCTCACAGGTGTTTATCTCTATGTAATAGGTAACCTGTTTCACTCAATCAATCATAAGATCAAACGAATTTAACTTTGTTTATCATCTAATCAATCGTTATTTATATAGAATTAGTTCAGAAATCACAAGGTCTTTTCACGGGTTGTAATGAGGCTTGGTTTACAAGAATCAATGGTTTTTCTTGGAATTCAAAAACCTGAAATCATAAAAGAGCATTTTATAATTTTTTAGGCTTTCTCTTGACCCAAACTCTCATTTCTTTTGTTGATGAAAAATAAATACCCCCAACTTGATTCTTTTCACTATTTCTTTTCCATTTTTTTTTATTTTTTTCTAAAAAGAATCAAGTTGCTTATTTTCACTCCCCATTTTTGTGAGAACACTCAAAATATTTTTCATTTATTTCAACTGCTCTTTTAATCAATCAAGTATAGGGAATGGTAAAAACAGATTTAGTTTTAAGGGTACCAAGCAATTTTATTTTAGGCTCAAATTGGCTTGCAAAGGATAAAAGAATTTTTACCAAGGTAAGCTGTTTGGCCCAAGGTTTTTTTCACCAAAAATATGGCTTGATCATTTTCCTGAATTTTCTGTACAACAACACAAATCAGAGATTAAAGCAAAATTAATTCGAATTGAAAATATGTCGATTAAACCCTCAAGTATATAAAAAGGTATCTCTCTGCTCACTGGGCTATCGAAATTTGCTTGATGGTTAATAAACCTATTGTAATTAAATTTATCAAAATTCCTAAGTTATAAAGAACTAATAATTGATTTTACAAAATTAAGTTTCATTATGTAAAAACTCTAAGTGTATTAACTTACTAACAAAAATTTGATTGATTTATTAAAAGATAAATTTTATTTTTGGATTTTTGGATTATTTTTCGAATAGAATATGCAAAAACAAATAATTACGTAAAAATACACCACACAATAATAAAATACCATAATATAAAGTGTAAATGTAAATGTAAATATAAACTAAAAATAACTGTACTCAAAGTAAATGCAAGAAATAAGATGGCATCATCAATCCTCCATCTGATCATCCTGCTCCTCCTCCTCATCATCGCCGTCAGAGTCAGCCTGTGCGCCAGATGATCCACCAGTCTCAGGGTAGGTAGGTAAATCACCGGGCCAAGCTACATGTGCTGCAAACTTGGCCGGGGTAACATAAGGTGCTCCCTCTCCCTGTAACCTATACTGATAAAATTCATCATGAAGATGAATATAAGCTCTATGAGTGGCAGCCATCATCTGCATCATATGCTGATGCTCAAGTGATATCCGGGCAAAGCCCTGTGTGACAGCATCAGTAGATGGAGGCTGCACTGGTGGTCTCCTCCTCCTAGGTTTGGGCTAAGCCTCCTGCTCTAGTGGTGGAAGCTCACACTGCTGGACGAAATAATCTCTGTTCACTAAAACTTTGGGGACTCTCCCCGAAGAACTAGTGAACTCAGGTGAAGGTACGACGACTCCCTGCCTCCTCAGTAAGGCAGATATAATGAGAGGAAATGGAATGGGGCAGTTCACTTTATACCCAAGGGCATACAAGTGAATCTGCTCAGATATAAGCTCAGCTATGTCAATGGTATGACCCTGGAGGATAGAAAATAGAAGGCAACAACGCTCAACTGGAAGAGATGAAAGATGGGTGACAGGAGTGATGTTATGAAGCATGAGGTGGGACCATGCCTGGGCTATAGGGGTAAGCTGGGTCTTTAGGAGGTTAGATGGACTCCTTCCAACCTTACTCAGGTTGAAAAAGATTCCATCTTTGCTCAAGAAGTGAGCAACCTCCTCGAAGGAGTATCCTAACTCTCCCTCAGAAATAATCTTGTTTCTGTTTTCCTTCCAGAAACAAGTGTCATCCTCGAGTGTAGGCTCCCAAGGATTACCCAACAGGGTACTGATAGTGTCCCGGTCATATGAAATATACCGGCCCCTCACCCAACTCATCCGCTGTTGTCCTATATTCGGTGTGTCCTGGCGAGTCCTGAAGGCATTCGCATAAAACTCCATCACTAAGATGGGATCCCCCTCAGTAGGTAGATAGAATAGAGGTCCCCATCTCCTCTGCTGAACTCCATCCTGAAGCTCAGGGTAATCTCCTGCACTCAAATCAAGGACCCTCTCCCAGATAAGTCTCTGGCCTTTGATTTGATAAAACCGTGCCCACTTCGCATCAGTACGAAATCTGGTAGGATCCCTCGGTCCTAACACCTCCTGTCCCTAGAATATTATGATCCTCAGAAGTGGTGTCAGTATCCGTGGTCTTCCTCTGTCTTTTAGAGGGACCAGTAGTGGGAATGGATTTCCTTGGTGCCATCTGCAAAAAGTAAAAATTTTAAAATTAAACACATGTTAAAAAGTAAATCATACATTATCAATCCTAAACAATCAACCAAATATTTACACAAAATTTGAAACATAAATATTTTTAGTTTTTCTAAAAATAAAATTCACACAACAACATATTTTTGTATTTTTGTGATTTATAAAGAAAGTTAACATACATATTTTTAAGTAATTTTGAATCAAGTTTTCAAAACGAAATTCATACAATTTATTCAAAATTTATACAAATTTATTTTTATATTTTTATGCAAGAAAGTATAACAAATATTAAATATGACAATTTATTAATTTTAAAAAGAAAACAACAAATAAACAAACACACAGCATGTTAAACAGATTAACAAAAAATAAAAACAAAAATTAACAAAAATTAAAAACAGAGGCTGATGCTACGTGTGGTGGGACACTACGCGTAAGCCAGTTCTGCCCACGCTACGCGTCTGTGGGACGCTACGCGTGGGCTCACAGTTCATCCTCACGCTACGCGTCAGTGGGACGCTACGCGTGAGCTGCGCAGAACAGAAAAAAAAACAGGGGTTGCACAGCAGCAACCCCTTTCCAAACCACATTATATCCATTCAATTTCCTAATTCTAACAGCAATCAATTCCAATGGTCTTCTAATCCTAATCCTAACCACATTTATTTCTAAGAATCGAAAATTATAAACAAAACTAAAGAGAAAGGATTAGAACACTTACATGTGATTCCTTGAGGAAATAGGATTGAGAAGGTTTGGAAGAGAGAAAAGGAGGTTTCAAAAATTAGGTTTTGAAAACTTAAGTGAAGCAGAGAGGAGATCTTAGGTTTTAAACCCTAAGATGGGCCTTTCTGGTTCAGTTTTAAAAACTGAACGTGGACTCTGATGCTACGCGTGGATGGGACACTACGCGTCAGGTCCAAAATTTAGAGTCCATGCTACGCGTCACAGTGGCGCTACGCGTGGGCTTCTGTTTTTGATTTTTCAAAATTTTGATTTTCAAAAACCTTTTCTTTTGAGTTTTAAACCCCTTTTCTTTTTAAATTGATTCTAAAATTATTATTATTTTTTATTTGAAAATAACAAGAAAAGAATGGGTTGCCTCCCATTGAGCGCTAGATTTAATGTCTCCAGCCAGACATTACCTCTGATTAATCAGGTGGTCTCCCAATATTCGTTGAGGAATCACCTGTCTTTTTCTTCCTCCTTCTTCTTTTCCGATGCTTAATTACCTGTTTTTCATCTTTTAAGGCATCGGTTAATTTAAAACAATTTAATTGATTGGGAAGAGATATACCTGCTTTGATTGAAGGGTAAACTTTTTCCTTATTACTTGTCCTGAGGTGTTCATGAGCACTGAAGCTTACTTCTTCTTCATAAACCTTGACTGCAACCATACTTAGATCAACATCTATTTTGATCCTTGCAGTTTTCATGAAAGGTCTTCCTAGGATCAGGGGGATCTCAGTATCCTCCTTCATATCCAGTACCACAAAGTCAACTCTGAAGTGGTACTTATCAACCTTTACCAGTACATCTTCCACAATCCCAAAAGGCTTTTTGACAGAGCGATCCGCAAACTGTAATTCTGTCTTTGCTTCTTTTAGCTCATATTCACCAATGCGCTTTATTAATTCTAAGGGCATCAAGTTGATGTTAGCCCCTAAATCTAATAATGCATTCCTGATGTTGATATTTCCAATTGTTACAGGAATGGTGAAACTCCCCGGATCTTTACATTTTTTCGAGGTTATACAGTTTGTTTCTTGCTCTGTATTTACTTGCACATTTTTTTTTCATTTCTTTCATTTTTTTCTATTTTTTCACTTTCTTTTTCTTCTTCTTCTTCTTTTTTTTTCTCACTCTTTTCTTTACAATCAATTTTTACAACATCAGAAAAAACAGCATTACATTGTTCCCTTGGGTTTTGACTGTTTGCAGTAAACCCAGAACTCTTTAATTCAGCTATTTCTTTTGCAACCTGTCCCATTTGTATGTCTGATGCTTTTCGGGCAGCTTTATTTGTTTCCACAAAATGCAATAACTATTGAATAGATTCCTTTATCCTTGTCAATCTTGCATTGTCAGTTTGTTGTTGCTTAAACTGATTGTTAGGAGGTCTATTGGAAGGTCCAGTGTCCTGTCTCCAGCCAATATTCTGATTTTGCCAACCCTGCGGGTAATTGTTAGGAAAAGAATTTCCATGATTGAAAGGAAAATTACCTAAGGGTGCTCTTTGATGGTTCATGAAATTGGCTTGCTCTTGCTCATTTCTACAGTAACCACATGGTTGTTCTCCCATGCAGTGCATACACTGTTTAAGTTGAGCAGGGGGTGGTGATGCTACTTGAGCAATTTGGAGTTTTTCCAATTGCTTGCTCATAACTTCAATTTGTTGGGTCAGTAATTTTTGCTGAGCCAACACCGCATCATTCACTCCTAATTCGAGCATTCCTGGCTTCCTCTGTACATTACCTCTTTCATGCTTTGCTTAGCGGTCACTGATAGCCATTGATTCCAATATTTCTATGGCTTCCTCCACAGTTTTGTTCATTAAAGAACCACCTGCACAAGCATCTAACATCATCTTGAACTGAGACAATAAACCATGGTAAACGATTCTTACCTTTTCGGCATCATTCAGGTTGTGGTTTGGACACTTTCTCAAAAGCGCCTTGAATCGTTCCCATGTCTCTCCTAGTGATTCATCATTATTTTGAGAAAAAGAGTGTATGGTTGTCATTGCTTCAAAATATTTCAAAGGAGAATAAAATCTTTCCAAAAATTTTCTTACAACATCGGACCAGTTTGCAAAACTACCCGGTGGACAAGATTTAAACCATTCTTTTGCTTTACCAATCAATGAAAAAGGAAAAAGTCTCATGTAAACAGACTCTTCTTGATTGGGTTCAAAACCAATTGTGCTGCATAACTCATAAAAAATAGTTAAATGTTCAAATGGTTCTTCATGATTTAAACCAGCAAATTGATTGTTTTGAATAATATTTAAAGTAACAGGTTTAATCTCCACTGGTACAACAGGTCCTTGAAACATACCTGAAACTCGGGGTGGACCATTAATAGCAGCAAACTGTCCCAATGTTCTCCTTTCAGCAGCCATATTTGAATTTTTAAAATTAGAAGTAGAAGAAGATTTAGTTTGTGTTTTAGTTTTCAAAGACTTGATTTTCTTTACAAACTTTTCTATCTCAAGATCAAAATAAATTTTACCTGCGGTAGATCGAGTTTGCATACACAAACTAGACAAAGAAAGTTAGTATAACAATAAGTAAAAATAAATAAATAAATAAAAATTTTAACTAAGGTAAAAAATATTTACCACGGTAATTAAAAATTTACTATTTTACTAAAACAATTCAATCCCCGACGACGGCGTCAGAAAACTTGTTAACCCGATGATAGCGTCTCAACAGTTCGTTTCCACCACCGGGTTGTTAATTGGCAAGCGCACCAATCGTTTGTAGTTTTCAAAATTTAGATATCGTTCCACTGGGATTGAAAGTCCAATAACAACAGTAATTTTCTATTTACTATGGCAAATGTGAAGGAAGTTATAGACAAAAGAATGATTTATATACAATTTATACAATATTCACAGGATAGCATGATTGAGTGGTTCATAAGATAAAAAGAAAATAAAATCTATCTAAAAAGTTGAGTTGCAATCTAGAATAGGTAAGATACTTGAGATAAACACAGATAAACAAATTATGTTGGAAATTGGATCCCTAATCTAGAATAACAATGAGGAACTCAAGACATGCATATTTAATCATCAAGTTTCATGTCATTGCAGCTTAAAATCATTATAACCGATCCCTCATGATATAAATTCTAAGAATTCACCGTAAAGTCTGATCCCTCGTGAGCTTTCTCAGTAAAAACTTGCATTAAGACCTGGCCTTATGGCAACAATGGTTAACAACCCCTATAGAATTGAGATACCAAGGGTATTCCAACTTTTTACTTTCGTCAAAATAAGTTTCAATACGGCATGAACAATCATTCTCCCGTTTGACATTCATACTAATAAAACAAGTTTCAATACACATGAAAATCATTCTCTCATTTGACGTTCATATTAATAAAAGGTTGAAATACTAACATGGACTTGAATCATAAACATGTAGAGGTCGAATTCACAACATTATACTCAATAGATTAGTTCACCAATTCCAACATAAACAAATTAGTTATACATGGTGAAAGTAAAAACAACACTTACAGAGTTTGACATTACGAAGACGATGGGAACTTCACCATACAACGATCACAACACACCAAAACACACTCAAGTATCTAGAAAACTATTCTAGAACTACAACTCACAAAAGAAGTACTCAAAGTTGAGCACAAGAGAGAAAAGAAGAGAATGGGATGCTATGGGATTGGATGCTTGGAATGGTGTTGGATGGCCCTATTTATAGGGCTGAGCAAGGGTGTGACGCGTAATGGCCACTTCAAATTGTTAAATTTGATCATGCCTGGCCACATGGACATGTTTCCACTGTATTTTGGCCATTTGTGCTTAGTGGGGTGGCCCTTGGTGCTGAGTGGGGTGGCCATTATTGGGTCCAAGTGGAGTGGTTGGCCAAAGTAGAGGTGGAGACCACGCAGCACTGACACTACGCGTGGCTGTGACGCGTAGCGTTAGCATCAAAAATAGCTGTTGATGCTACGCATGGGGTGAGGCTATGCGTTAGCTCCTCTAGTGTAATTTTCTCTTGATTTCTTTAACTTTTTCACTGCAAAACTTAAAGAAAATTGATCAAGGGCAGATTATTTCCAACAACATCCATTTATTGAATTTAAATCCTAGTTTTCTAACAAATTAAACTAATTTTTGTAATTTTTATGAAATTTTTATTAGAGCTTTTATTGAAAATTTGAGGACTAACAGTGGTATAAAGAAATTTTTATAATTCTTTTGTTTCTTATAGGTATTAAAACCTAATCCAGTTTTATCAAACATGCAAGTATTTTTGACACTAGCCACTCTTGGCTAAAAACCAAGTATTCTTCCAAAAGCCTCTTTATACCACAGTGTTTCCCAACACTAACAAATTTTGGCAACACACAAGAAAGTACAAAGTGGTGGTAGAAAAAGGTTTAACATTACAATCAAGTAACTTAGTGTACAAAGATATAAAATGATTACAAGGTACACTAAACTACAGACTACTATAAGTCACAATCTACACTAAGCAGAACTATAAAGAGGACCTATGTAGTGAATACAAGAACTTAGAAACTTTTTGAGAAAAGTCTTACAGACTTTGGTTTCCAGAGAGAAAAAAATGAGTGTTCAAGTATCAAGTTAAGCAATGTGTCTATCTTGTTTTCAAAAGCTTCTTGTATTTATAGTCCTTCTGAAAAATATATGATTGTTCAGCTTTGAAGGATATTGGTCTTTTGAGGGTTGTGTTAACCAAGTGGCCTCAATTACTCAAGAGGGGGGGGGGTGAATTAAGTATTAAAAAATTTACTTGGAATACTTTTGAAATTAATTCTTTGATAAATATACTTGTTGAAGATAATAAATTTAATCACAAATGATAACAATTTATACTAAAGGCAAATTAACAAGTACTAAGTATATGGCAATAAATTCACTTTAAGAGATAAAGTAATATTCAAGTAATAATATCAAATTAATCACAACACTATTTTTGGTACTTAGAAAGATTTAAAGAATAATTCAAGAATATTACTTAATCAACTTCAACAAATTTAATCTAAGTGATTTACAAATTTAATCAAGCTAATAGAATATGCACTTTAATTTAAACAAGTAAATTAATAAAGTTGCTTAACTAATTAATTTATAAACACAAATATTTAGCAAGCAATCTTAAGTGCACAAATTTAAATGAGTGTAGGGAAGAGAGATTTGCAAATCGATATATACGAGTTCCACCACACCGGTGTACGTCTCACCTCTAAGCAACCCACTTAGAGGATTTCCACTATTGGAGATTAGAGATACAACTTAGAGCAATCGCGGCTTCCTAGTGTCCCACACTCAAGAACCCAATTTTCATAAGTACAAGGGCACCCCACCCAATCTCTCAATCTCACAATTTTACAAAGTTGAAACCCAACCCACAACTCTAGAAATTTTGGTGTTTGGAATACAAGAGTAACTCTCCAATAGAGTGGATATACAAATTAAAGCTTTCACAAAAAGATAACTCTCAAAGAGAGGATATGCAAACTTTAGCTCACTCAAAATATTTTCCTCACAAGAAAATATTCAATTTTTAGCACTTAAAAAATAATTTCCTCTCTAAGAATATATTCAATTTTTAGCACTTAAAAAATAATTTCCTCTCTAAGAAAATATTCACTTTTTAGCACTTAAAGATAATTTCCTTACTGTTAACTCTCAAAAGAATTATTAGCCAAATGAAGCAATAAAGAGGAGTCTAGGAGCAGCGTGAATAGAGAAGGAAGTAAGAAACAGAGGGAATGCTTCTCTGTGGTGTATTTTTAGCCTTCAACTCTTCTCCTATTTATAGGCGTTCAAGGTATGTTGCTTGCAATAAAGAATTCCCTTGTTGATGCAATTGGAGCATGGCTGTGCAATTTTAAATGTTCATCCGAGGATAGTGCAGCATGGTTCCCTTATATTTTTAACCTCCTTTGACATAGTGCAGTAAGGAGTGCTTTAGTGGAGCATGGAATGTCAAGTTAATTAATCATAGTGTGATGCCAGGTTGTCCACTGCATAAAAATGACTGAAATCCACTGAATAAATCGATTCTTTAGATGATGAATTGATTCAATAACATAATGAATCGATTCCCTGTTGTATTTTCACGTATGAATTGATTCTTTAAAGGGGGAATCGATTCCTATACATATGAATCGATTCCTAGGCTGTTAAACACGTATGAATCGATTCCTTTACCATGGGAATCGATTCCTAGCTTGTTGTTTTGCAATTTTGGTATTTCAAAGGGCATGAATCGATTCTTGTACTTCATGAATTGATTCCTCTGTCTGTTACTTGTATTCTTAGACCCTTTTTGATCATTGTTCACTCATGGCTCCAATCCTTTGATCCTTAGGCATTTTGTTGATCATTTTTCACTTGATTTAAATCTCTATAAATACCTTGAATCATTTCTTTAGTGTTCATCAATTTTGCATTATCAAACATAATTAATTTGTCCCTGATAATTAATGTTTGATCTTTGATTCTTCATTTGTTGTGTCATTATCAAAACCTACATCAATATATAAATACATTTTCCCCTTTTTTGATGATGACAACAAATGTTCATCTCTCGGGGTGTTAGTCTCATAACAGTTCAAATACATGGCATAAATGACTATCCCTTACACATAATTTGATACTTCATATTATACATATGTCATACATTAAATTGAATACCACTTTGTCATTTACTCATGTAATTGGATATCACTTATTGTAAAAACAATTATAAGGCTTCCCCTTAATCATGCAATTTCAACAAGGATAGATATAGATGTTGATTCTAGATTTTATCTCCCCCTTAATCATTTAATAGATAGCATTATAACATCATGATATTCTCTCCCCCTTTGTAAGATACTTTATGCCCCTTAGAATGTATATATTTATTTTCTCCCCCTTTGGCATCATTAAAAACATTTAAGAATATATACCACTTTAAGACAGATACATTTATCATTGAAGCAAGATACCAATTGTATATAAAACTCTACCTAACACATGTAACATATATCACAGAGTAATTCAAAGCATGTAAGCAATCATAATGATATTTTCTCCTTCTTTTGGATAAGCAAAGTCTCATGGATGTTTTATGAGAGGTTATATAAGGATTAAAATTTTGCAATTTGCTAATGATTTTTATTGCACGAGAGAGTCAAGAAAATCAAAGGTCATTTCCATTTGTTTTTGAGATCCATGTGGTACATAGGAGATTATCTTCTATCAAAAACATGTTTTAATTAAATAGATACTACCTGGGAACTCAATAAAACAAGAGATTTATGCAGCATTAACATGATTATTGAAAATGTGATTAGCTTTTCAATGAAAAGATTTGACTATATATCACAAAGTAAATCACTATGTTCAAAGAAATAAGAATTTTATGAAATAGATAAGTTAAAATCTTTAAGTTAAGTATTTGTAAAACTATGTTCAAAGAGTAAGAAAATGTGATAAAAATCAATTAAATAATTTCTAAAAATCCTAATTCCCTTCTAATATTTATAAATTGTTCTTTTAGAAGGGGTTTTGTAAAGATATCCGTCAATTGTTTTGAAGTTTCAACATATTCAAGAACACAATCTCCTTTCAAAACATGGTCTCTTATAAAATGATGTCTTATTTCAATATGTTTAGTCCTAGAGTGCATGACGGGATTTTTGGATATATTTATGGCGCTAGTGTTATCATATTTAATAGGCACTTTATTTAAAACAACACCAAAATCAAGAAGTTGTTGTCTCATCCAAAGAATTTGAGCACAATAACTGCCAACTGCTACATATTCTGCCTCAGCTGTCGATAAAGCAACACTTACTTGTTTCTTGCTATGCCAAGAAACAAGGGAACTACCAAGTAAATGACATGTACCACTAGTACTCTTTCTATCAAGTTTACAACCAGCAAAGTCAGAATCAAAATATCCTACAACAATACATTCAACACCTTTGGGATACCATAAACCAACATTTTGAGTACCCACAAGATATTTCAAAATTCTTTTTACGGTAGTGACATGTGATTCTTTAGGACATGCTTGATATCTGGCACACATACATACAACAAACATAATATCGGGTCTAATAGCTGTTAAGTAAAGTAAGGAGCCTATCATACCTCAAATTTAGTTATTTCAACGTCCTTACCCTTCTCATCTTTGTCTAAGTAGCAAGATGTACTCATGGGTGTAGCTATTTCGTTTGCCTTGTCCATTTCAAACCTTTTGAGTAGTTCTTTGCAATATTTTGTTTGACTAATGAAAGTACCTTCATTTGTTTGTTTGATTTGTAATCCAAGGAAGAAGGTGAGTTCTCCCATCATGGACATTTCGAATTCATCTTGCACAATCTTGGCGAACTCTTGACAAAGAATTTTGTTAGTAGCACCAAATATTATGTCATCAATATAAACTTGTACCAAAAGGATGTCATTATTTTTATGTTTTATAAATAGTGTAATATCAACCTTTCCTCTTTCAAAATTATTTTCTAAGAGAAATTTACTAAGTCTTTCGTACCAAGCTCTTGGAGCTTGTTTTAAACCATATAAAGCTTTTCTCAATTTAAAAACATGGTTTGGAAATTTATGATTTTCAAAACTAGGAGGTTGATCTACATAAATTTCTTCTTGAATATATCTGTTTAGAAAAGTGCTTTTGACATCCATTTGATAAAGCTTAAAATCCATACAACAAGCAAAAGCTAATAGTAATTTTATGGCTCCTAACCTAGCCACGGGAGCATACGTTTCTTCATAGTCTATTCCCTCTTCTTGATTATATCCCTTAGCAACTAATCTAGCTTTATTTCTTGTTATTATTGCATTTTCATCTAGCTTATTTCTAAAAACTCATTTAGTACCTATTATTTGATGATCATTGGGTTTTGGCACAAGTTCCCAAACTTCATTTCTTTCAAAACGATTTAATTCCTCTTGCTTGGCCAACATCTAATGTTCATCAATAATAGGCTCATTTATATTTTTGGGTTCAATTTGTGATACAAAGGCTAAGTGATTGCATGCATTTCTAATAGCGTTTTGAGTACTTACACCTTTTGTTATTTCACCTATGATATTGTCCAAGGGGTGATTCTTTACGGTGATCCACTCCTTTTGTTGAGATTCATCATTTTGTGTTGTATCTCCTTCATTTTTGTTTTCTTCTTCATCTTCCAAGTTCATTTCTTGGAAGGTACTTACAAGATCATCAATTTCCTCTCTCGAAGGATTTTGGTTAAGCTCATCAAATTTGATGTGTATAGACTCTTCAATTATACAAGTTCGTTTGTTAAAGAGTTGATATGCTTTACTAGTAGATGAATAACCTAAGAATATTGCCTCATCAGATTTTGCATTGAATTTGTCGAGATCATCCTTGCCATTGTTTAAAACAAAGCATTTGCATCCAAATATATGAAAATAAGAAATATTTGGTTTTCTTCCTTTATAAAGCTCATAGGGGGTTTTCTTTAATATAGGCCTTATCAAACATCGGTTCATAACATGGCAAGTGGTATTTAACGCATCGGCCCAAAAATGTTTTAAAATATTACTTTCATTTAACATAGTTCTTGTGAGCTCCGCTAAAGATCGATTTTTCCTTTCAACTACTCCACTTTGTTGTGGAGTTCTTGGAGCCGAAAAATTATATTCAATGCCAAATTTTTCACAAAATTTTTTAAAAGATTGATTTTTGAATTCTCCCCCATGATCCGTTCAAATTGATGCTATTTTCAAATTTTGTTCATTTTGGATGATCTTGGCAAGTTTCTTAAAGGCATGATATGCTTCATGTTTATGAGTAATAAACAAAGTCCATGTATACCTAGAATAATCATCCACCGTCACAAGACCATAATAGTTTCCACCAAAACTTTTAATTTTTGAATGTCCAAATAAATCCATGTGTAAAAGTTGTAAAGGTCTATTTGTTGAAACAACATTTTTTGCTCGAAAAGAAACCTTTACTTGTTTTCCCTTTTGACACGCATCATAAAATTTATTTTCAAATTTCAATTTTGGTAAACCAATTACTAAATCTTTCAAAACAAGTTTGTTTAAATGGTCTACATGAATGTAAGCAATTCTTCTATGCCATAGCCATGATTCATCCTCTTTAGTTATGAAGCATTGCACATCATTTGAAGCAAGACAATCAAGATTAATCATATAAATATTATCAACTCTTTGACCAACGAATTTTATTTCTTTGTTTAGCTTAGTTTTAATTATGCAACAGTTTGATTCAAAAACAATTTTATAGCCCTTATCACATAATTAACTAATGCTAAGCAAGTTATGTTTAAGTCCCTCAACATATAATACATCATTTATAGAAGTGGAAGAGCTTTTACCAATATTCCCGATTCCTGGAATTCTTCCCTTCGTGTTGTCTCCATATGTAACAAATCCTTTATTTCGTGGAGTAAATGAAATGAACTTACTTTTGTCTCCCATCATGTGTTTTGAACACCCACTATCCAAATACCAATGGGTGTTACTTGCTTTAAAGCATACCTACAAAACAGGTCAAGTTAGAGAACTTGGTACCCATTTTATGTTGGGTCCTTGTAGGTTAGTTTGAGGTAATGTTCCTTTAGGAACCCATACTTTTCTCACAACCTTTGGCCCTAATTTTCTAACATTACAATTAGATGCACTATGTCCTTTAAATCCACAGTGATTACATTTCATGAATGGTGATGCAGTTTTACTAGGTGGTATAAAGAAATTTTTATAACTCTTTTATTTCTTATAGGTATTAAAACCTAATCCAGTTTTATCAAACATGCAACGTTGTTTTCCAAGTAAAACATTTAAATTGTCTCTACCATTTGTAAATTTTTCTAGAGTTCTACTCAAGTCTAAAACCTTCGTTTCTAGCATGTCACATTTCTTAGCAAATTCACAAGGTTTAGTCTTAGAGCATGCTTGAACATTTACTATTTCCTTTTTCAAAAATTCATTTTCTTTACCAAGTTCTACAAGATGCATTTCTAGAGTATCAATGGTTTTTCTTGATAACTTATGCTTATTAGAAACTTTTATAAATTTATCATACAATTCTTCAAGAGCATCAAGTAGTTCATCTTTATCTAAGTCGTGAAAATTTACCTCATCATCTTCATCTTGGTGATTGGCCATGAGACAGAGATTTCCTTCTTCATTTTCTGAATCGTCCGAGCTACTTATCTCATTTTCATCCCATGCGATATATGCTCTTCTTCTCCCTTTTCTTTCTTTGTTTTTCTTCTTTAGGTTTGGACAATCTATCTTGAAGTGTCCTTCCTTTCCACATTCAAAGCAAGTAGGTGAAGAAGAATTTTCTTTAAGAATAGGTTTCTTACCTTGAGATTTGAAACTTCTTTGGAAATGTTTGTTCTTCATAAGCTTTCCAAAGCACTTCACGAATAAACCTAACTCTTCGTCCTCATCCAGATCACTCTCAGATTCATCTTAAACAGTTAAGGTGGCTTTGAGAGCTAGCCCTTTCTTCTTTGAGGCTTTTTTTTCTTCCTTGGGTGTTTCAAATCTTTCAACTCTTGTTCTTGTTCTTGTAACTTACCAAACAATGTGGCAAGAGACATATAATTTATATTGGGAGATTGCTTGATAGCCGTAACAAGAGGTTGCCATTTCCTAGTAAGACTTTTTAGAACTTTATGGATAAGTTCCTTGTTAGAGTAAGATTTACCAAGAGTAATAAGATGATTAATAATCAAAGTAAATCTTTTTTGAAGTTCTAAAATAGATTCATTGGAATTCATTTTAAAACTTTCATATTGGCTAGTTAAAGTACTAATCTTAGAATCCTTAACATCGCTAGTTCCTTCATGAGTTATTTGAAGGGTATCCCATATATCCTTAGCAAATTTACATGTAACTGCTCTAAAGAATTCATCGGGACCTAAGGCTAAAGTGATAAGATTTTTTGCTTTGTAATTATACTGTACTTTCTTTTCTTCCTTACTCGTCCAATCATCCATAGGTTTTTCTATTTGTTTATTATCAACAATGTGCATAGGTATAAAAGGACCATTTTCAATAGCATTCCATACTTTCAAATTAATTGATTGCATAAAAATTTTCATCCTTTCTTTCCAAAAAGTGTAACCCTCACCATTGAAAGCGGGAGGTCTATTTGTGGCACCACCCTCGGGAAAAAGGTTTAGAGAATTTGAGGCCATTTGTTCTCTTGAAGCTGTTAAGCTTGATCTACCAAGAGTCAAGCTCTGATACCACTTGTTATCCAAGTGGCCTCAATTACTCAAGAGGGGGGTGAATTGGGTATTAAAACATTTTCTTGGAATGCTTTTGAAATTAATTCTTTGATAAATATACTTGTTAAAGATAATAAATTTAATCACAAATGATAACAATTTATACTCAAGGAAATTAACAAGTACTAGTATATGGCAATAAATTCCCTTTAAGAGATAAAGTAATATTCAAGTAATAATATCAAATTAATCACAACACTATTTTTGGTACTTAGAAAGATTTAAAGAATAATTCAAGAATATTACTTAATCAACTTCAACAAATTTAATCTAAGTGATTTACAAATTTAATCAAGCCAATAGAATATGCACTTTAATTTAAACAAGTAAACTAATAAAGTTGCTTAACTAATTAATTTATAAACACAAATATTTATCAAGCAATCTTAAGTGTACAAATTTAAATGAGTGTAGGGAAGAGAGATTTGCAAACCGATATATACGAGTTCCACCACACCGGTGTACGTCTCGCCTCTAAGTAACCCATTTAGCGGATTTCCACTATTTTAGTTTAGAGACACAACTTTAAGCAATCGCGGCTTCCTAATATCCCACACTCAAGAACCCAATTCTCACAAGTACAAGGGCACCCCACCCAATCTCTCAATCTCACAATTTTACAAAGTTGAAACCCAACCCACAACTCTAGAAATTTTGGTGTTTGGAATACAAGAGTAACTCTCCAATAGAGTGGATATACAAATTAAAGCTTTCACAAAAAGATAACTCTCAAAGAGAGGATATGCAAATTTTAGCTCACTCGAAATATTTTCCTCACAAGAAAATATTCAATTTTTAGCACTTAAAAAATAATTTCCTCTCAAAGAAAATATTCAATTTTTAGCACTTCAAAAATAATTTCCTCTCTAAGGAAATATTCAATTTTTAGCACTTAAAGATAATTTCCCCACTGTTAACTCTCAAAAGAATTGTTAGCCAAATGAAGCAATAAAGAGGAGTCTAGGAGCAGCGTGAATAAGGAAGAAAGTAAGAAACAGAGGGAATACTTCTCTGTGGTGTATTTTGAGCCTTCAACTCTTCTCCTATTTATAGGTGTTCAAGGTATGCTACTTGCAATAAAGAATTCCCTTGTTGATGCAATTGGAGCATGGCTGTGCAATTTTAAATGTTCATCTGAGGATAGTGCAGCATCGTTCCCTTATGTTTTTAACCTCCTTCGACAAGTGTAGTGAGGAGTGCTTCAGTGGAGCGTGGAATGTCAAGTTAATTAATCATAGTGCGATGCCAGGTTGTCCCATTGCGTAAAAATGACTGAAAATCACTGAATGAATTGATTCTGTAGATGAGGAATCGATTCAATAACATGATGAATCGATTCCCTGTTGCATTTTCACGTATGAATCGATTCTTTAGAGGGGGGAATCGATTCCTATACATATGAATCAATGCCTAGGCTGTTAAACACGTATGAATCGATTCATCTACCATGGGAATCGATTCCTGGCTTGTTGTTTTGCAATTTTGGCATTTCCAGGGGCATGAATTGATTCCTCTGTCTGTTACTTGTATTCTTGGACCCTTTTTGATCATTGTTCACTCATGTCTCCAATCCTTTGATCCTTAGGCATTTTGTTGATCATTTTTCACTTGATTTAAATCTCTATAAATACCTTGAATCATTTCTTTGGTGTTCATCAATTTTGCATTATCAAAATAATTAATTTGTCCCTGATAATTAATGTTTAATCTTTGATTCTTCATTTGTTATGTCATTATCAAAACCTACATCAACATATAAATACATTGTCCCCCTTTTTCATGATGACAACAAATGTTCATCTCTCAGGGTGTTAGTCTCATAACATTTCAAATACATGGCATAAATGACCATCCCTTACACATAATTTGATACTTCATGTTATACATATGTCATACATAAAATTGAATAACACTTTGTCATTTACTAATGTAATTGGATATCACTTGTGAAACATCCTTACTTAATAAAAAATAAATCCGAAACAAGGTAAAATTTTTCCTAAATAAAACCAATGGAACCGGGCACAATAAAAGAAGGCAAAGGAAGGCAAGGGAAATAAAACCCAATCCTATTGCAAACAACGGAAGAAGGAGCGTCTAAGCGAGCCCCAACGCAATGCTCACTCGCTCAGGCGAGATTCAACACGCTTGAGCGAGACAGCCCAACTCGCTCGGGCGAAACACCATTCGAGTAGGTGAAACCAGTTAGAGACTTTCCTTTCCACTCACACTCGCTGGAGCGGACACTTAGTCGCTGAGGCGAGTAACTCCACTCGGGTTTTCCTTCACTCGGAATTAGAGTCTAAGTTCACTCGGAAAAGTCTTATGCTCACAACTCACTCGTGTATTCTCTCACTCACACCCTATTTTATTCTTAGGGGTTCACAACTAAGACTCACTCGGAAGTTGACTCCCACAATCCTTTCACTCGGGAATGTTTTCCGTACCCATCTCTCGGGAATGTAGTCTACATCACACTAAAGCTTCCTCGCCAAGTCAGATCTTACTTAAGGAATCATACAACTTCACTCACTCAGAAATACTCTAATTTCCCGCCACTCGGAATACATATAAATTCCTCTACATGCAAGGGACCTTGCAAGACTGAAATCTACTCCTTATCATCTAGATCTTACTCTCTCTCTAGCAAGTTTACCACAGCAGGCTTACTCGAATTCGTATTGCCAATGCAGCAATCGGGGAACATTCACTCGGTTGACTTCCACTCGGAATCATCAAAATACCTTTAAATCAGAAGAAGGTCACTCGTCACGCCTTACACATAATTAACTTAACTCTTATTTACTCCGAATCATACAGACTTACATACTTAGTAAGTGTAACGTACACCACCCGGACATTCACACACAGTATAGGATGAACATACAGTATGATATATATATATACATGCATATTGTCATACTCTCAACCCGAGAGAGTTTAGTTCTGGTATAGTTAGATAAAGGATCAAAATAAGAGCCAGCCAAGGCTATGACAAAACCTTATACATAGTATATATATATATATATACATTCCCACAGTACACAAACACTTCACACGATATGCAACTCTTCCATCATTCCCCGTCTCGTGCGATGTTCACTGAAATATAGCCACAGTAGGGGTGAGTATCTTAAATATTAAATGATAGATACTGACTCAGATTATTCTTCAATCATGCAGCAATATATATATATACTTAGCAACAAACGATAACATACACAGTGCCAATTAATCAGAATACACACATAAGACATCTTCCGATCAGAATCTACCCAGTTATCTCTCGGCTATATGCATATATCATTCTCAATAACATTAACACATACGCATGCAATCAGGTTTCAATCAGCATCAACTGTACATGTACACAGATTCATTCACTCGGATCTGCTTCGCGTGTAATCGGTTTTTATCGTTGCAACGTAAGCTCCCAGCCTTTTATTCAGCTCCCAGCTGACTTGGCCGTTTTACTGGTACCAAACCGTTTGCCCTCACTTGTAACACCAACACTCTCAGCGTCAATGGCGGTGCTACGGGTAGCCTTGAGTCCCACTCCAGGTCTTAACAGCATCCCATGCTTTTAATAACCGATACAATGGTAGTGTCCCACACCACATGCTCTCAGCATTAAATGCATCTCATGCACCACGCACGGAATAATCATACAACACAGATTTCACACACATAACCCTTCACTCAACATTACATGCATCACATGCAATCAGTATTAGACATTATCAGAACTCAATAAATAAAGCTTTCTTCATATGCAGACAGCATTTAGATTCATGGTAACCTGCACGTCACATAAATCATATAGTAATCATCAATAATACTTTAGCATATTCTCTTCATGCAATCATTCAATACTCTCAAGATTATTAACATGCATTTCATGGACAGAATTAGACATCCATTACTCAATTCCTAGTCGTCATGCATCCAGGCATCACGTATCCTTCACGCAATCAGAGTACACCAAGCAAAACACAGAATCAACAAGTCATTAACACCCGGAACCCGTCCATAACCCATGCATTTAAGATATAAGATACCCCATACCAACTAAAGAGACTCCAAGAAGTTCCTCTGTTTTAGCGTCTGTTCGCTGTCCTGCTTGCTTCATTCACCACTCTCGCTCGTTCAGTCTTCCTCGAACACAGTCGCACCCTTTTTCTCAGCTTGGGAATAGGAAGCTGTTCTTCTTCCACTTCGACGATTATCCTTCACTAACCGAAGAGAACTCCGAATCCTCTGCAACACCGTTGTCGTGAGTTTACGGAACAGAGAACAGAGGAGAAGAAAAACAAAGAAGAAGAGAAGTAGAGGAAGAGGAAGTCTTGAGGAATTAGAGCGAACAGACAGTAGTGGCTTCTGGACATATATACACTTGAAGAAATGAGGAAGTGGGATGGGAGAATGTGAAGCAGCAGCTCTTCACGTGACACACACACACAAATCATAATCAATTAGCCATTAATCTAATTCTTAAGTTAAAATTAATTAATAAGTAATTCATGTTGGTGCAATTATTTTTAGTTTAGTGGTTTTAATCTCATTCGGTAATTAATTTTTAAATCGGGATGTTACAATTCTCCCCCTCTCAAAGAATTTCGTCCTCAAAATTCAATCGGTAACTTACCTTAAATAAACAACTCGGGGTACTGTTGCCTCATGGCATCCTCGCGCTCCCAGATATAAGAAGTACACCCGTTCTGCTGCCACGCTACTTCAACCAGTTGTACATCCTTGCTCCTTAAGCGTTTTACCGACCGGTCCATAATTCTAGTCGGTATTGCTACTGTGGTCAAATCCTCCTTGATCTCCACTTCATCATCCGGCATTTCGTGAGTGGAATCGGGTAGATACTTCTTTAGTTGAGACACATGAAACACGTTATGCAACCTGGATAGGTGAGTCGGTAATGCTACTCGGTATGCTACAGGACCGACTCGCTCCAATACTTCATAGGGTCCAATGTATCGGGGGTTCAGCTTCTTACTCTTCAAGGCTTGTCCGACTCCTTTACTCGGTGAAATCTTTAGGAACACCCTATCTCCGACTAAAAACGCAAGTGGTTTAGTTCGTTTATCATGGTAGCTTTTCTACCTACCCTGGGACGCCTTCATCTTTTCCCTGATTACTTGGATTTGTTCTGAAGTCTGTTTCACAATTTCCGGCCCCAATAGTAAACTTTCACCAGTTTCTGACCAACAGAGTGGGGTTCGGCATTTTCCACCATACAGTGCTTCGTAGGGTGCCATGCCAATACTGCTGTGGTGGCTATTATTATATATAAATTCAATCAGAGGGAGGTATTGCTCCCAACTACCACCATGCTCCAACACATACGCCCTCAGTAAGTCCTCCAAACTTTGTATTGTTCGCTCGGATTGTCCATCCGACTAGGGATGGTAGGCGAAACTTAGCCAAAGTTTCATGCCTAATTCTTTGAGCAGGCTTGTCCAAAACTGGGACGTGAATCTAGGATCCCTGTCTGACACAATAGAAGTCGGCACACCATGCAGTCGGATAATTTCGCGGATATAAATTTGGGCTAACTTCTGTAACGGATATCTCATGTTCACCGGCAGGAAGTGTGCAGTTTTCGTCAATCGGTCAACAATGACCCAAATGGCATCATAACCCGCTCGGGTTTTAGGCAATCCCATTACAAAGTCCATAGCAATTGAGTCCCATTTCCATACGGGGATCTCAAGGGGTTGCAACACACCATACGGTTTCTAGTGTTCGACCTTCGACTTCTGACAGGTAACACACCGAGCCACATATTCCGCTATATTTCTCTTTAATCCGGGCCACCAGAATTGCAGCCTTAGATCATGGTACATCTTCGTAGTACACGGGTGGATACTTAACAGGCTCTTGTGGGCTTCATCAAGCACCATCCTTCTTAATTCACCTTCACCCGGCATATATATCTTGTTCTTCACTCAGAAAATTCCATCTGATCCCTCGGTCAGAGACAAGTCCTTACCCTTGGCCTGAGTCTCCTTCATCTCAGCCAAGTAGGGATCTGACTTTTGCTGTTCAAATACCAGTTTTAGGAACTCATTGGCAATCTTCAACGTACCGAGCGTTATCTTCCGAGACGAAGGGACGTCAACATGCAAATTCATGTCTCGGAATTGCTCTAATAACTCCACCTCCTTCACCATCATCACTGCTACATGGAGGGATTTCTGACTCAATGCGTCAGCTACAACGTTCGCCTTACCCAGATGATACTTCAATTTGAAGTCGTAGTCTTTCAAAAACTCTGTCCATCTCCTCTGCCTCATGTTCAGTTCTTTCTGGTCGAATAAATATTTGAGGCTCTTGTGGTCGCTGTACACCTCAAATTTGGAACCGTACAAGTAATGCCTCCATATCTTTAATGCGAAGACCACCGCTGCCAGTTCCAAGTCATGGGTCGGATAATGCTGCTCGTGCGGCCTAAATTACCAAGAGGCATAAGCTATCACTCGGTCCTTCTACATTAGTACGCACCCCAGGCCGAGTCCCGACGCATCACAGTAGACCACGAAGCTTTCTTGCAAATTTGGCAATGCCAACACTGGGGCGATTGTCAACTTAGACTTTAACTCTCGGAAACTGCTCTCACACTCGGAATTCCACACGAAAGGGACATTTTTCCGAGTCAACTTGGTCAGTGGCAACGCAAGCTTAGAAAAACCTTCAATAAATCTTCTATAATAGCCAGCTAAACCCATGAAGCTTCTTATCTCCGAGACCGACTCAGGTCTCTCCCATGCCATTACAGCTGCCACCTTCGAAGGATCTACTGAGACGCCTTCCCTAGAAATTACATGCCTGATAAAGTGGATCTTATCCATCCAGAAATCACACTTCAAAAGTTTTGCAAACAGCTGTTTCTCCTTCAATATTTGAAGTACCAAATGGAGGTCTTCCTCATGCTCCTCAGGGGTCTTGGAATAGACTAAGATATCGTCAATAAAAACGACTACGAATCGGTCTAAATATGGGTGAAATATGCTGTTCATGTAATTCATGAATACCGCAGGGGCATTTGTCACACCAAACGGCATTACTACATACTCGTAGTGGCCGTACCGAGTCCTAAAGGCAGTCTTGGGGATATCTGAGTCCTTCACCCGGATCTGGTGGTATCCTGAGCGTAAATCAATTTTCAAGAAAACTGAAGCACCACGCTGTTGGTCAATTAAGTCGTCAATCCTTGGCAATGGGTACCGGTTCTTAATCGTAAGCTTGTTTAGCTGTCAGTAGTCTATACATAACCTCAGGCTGCCATCTTTCTTTTTAACAAGTAACACCGGTGTGCCCATGGTGAGACACTCGGTCGAATAAACTCTTTTCTGAGTAACTCATCTACTTGCTTTTTCAACTCAGCCAATTCTGTTGGGGACATTCTATAAGGTGCACTGGAGACTGGCTCGGCTCCAGGAATCAAGTCTATAGAGAATTCAACTTCTCTGTTTGGAGGGACACCCGGTACATCCTTCGAAAACACCTCGGGAAATTCACAAACAGTCAGAATATCGTTCACTCGGGCTCTACTCTCTCCCTTAGTTAAACAAAGCATCATAAATATCTGAGTTATACCTTGTACCGCGTAGACATCATTGATCTACCTCGGAAAAATTACTCTTCGGTTCTGATAGTCCACCAATACCTTATTGGCTGAAAGCCAATCCATGCCCAGTACAATGTCAAGGTCTTTCAGAGGCACGCATACCAAATCGAAGGTGAAACTCCGATCGCCCAACGTAAAGGTTACATCTTTACACATCATTGATGTCAACACTTTAGCGCCGGTCGGGTTGGCTACTTCCAAAGTCTGATTCATATACACAGTCGGTAATTTTAAACGTCTCACACAATCGTCGGCAATAAAGGAGTGGGTAGCTCCAGAATCAAAAACTACATTAAGTGTATATCTACCAAGCGAGCACTTACTTTGGACCAAGTCATTCGCTTGTACAGCTTCCTCGGTGTTGATGGCGTAAACTCTCCCAGTAGCCAGTTGGTCGGCATTTCTTCTCCTGTCATTTGGGGCAAACATCATGTTTCCTCGAGTCCCATTGCCTCTGCCCACAGTCCCACGGCCACTATTTCCACGGCCTCTCCCTCGAAAGCCTCCATGGTGCACATTGACGTTTGCTTGATGTAATTGAGGGTAGTCAGGGCGAATGTGCCCTTTCTCATTACAATGGTAGCATATCATTCCATCATCGTTGCTGCAATCCCGAGCGTAATGGTTTCCTCCACACTTGAAACACTTGTCGTCTCCCATACTATGAACTAGACATCCTCCCTGCTGACTCCGACCCCCAAACCTGGAGAAGGGTCTGCTTCTACCAGCGTTATTCAGTCTCTTGAAGCGAGATTGTTGGGGCTTCAAGGAAGGGTCTGCCTTGCTGCTCTGGCCCGAGTGGGCCTTTTTATCTTCTTCAAAAATTCTACATTTATTCACTAATACAGGAAAGCTTCTAATTTCTTGGTGCCTGAACGCTCTCTTAATGTCTGACCTTAGTCCGCTCTCGAACTTAATGCATTTAGAACTCTTGGTTCCAGGTTATTGGAAGGGCAGATAAAACAAACACAACTCTTCATATTTGGCAGCATATTCTTCTACGGACATGGAACCCTGCTTCAGTTCCATAAACTCTAGTTCCTTCCGACTTCTTACTGTGTCGGGGAAATATTTCTCCAGGAAGCACGTCTTAAAATTCTCCTAGACCAGTTGGATACCAGCGTCATTCAATCAGTTTTTGGTGATTTTCCACCAATTTTCTGCTTCGTCCCGCAGCATGTACACTGCGCACTCGACCTTCTGGACCTCAGTACAATGAAGGCCCCCAAAAACTCTCTCTAAATCTTGAATCCATTTGTAAGCTGCTTCAGGATTAAATCCCCCTTGAAACTCACTCAGCTTCCTCTTTAGGAAGCGATCTAATACTTGGCCATCTTCAGTTCGAGGCTGGCTCTGCCTCTCGAATACGTCAGCGAAACATTGGAATGTCGTGGCTATGGCTTCCATGCTATGATGATTCGCCATGACTTATCCTGAAATCAACACCCCTTTCAAGGATAAGTTTACAGAATTGCTTACTACCGATCAGATTTCAGCCCAACATTCAACAACTATAACACATTATCATACAATCCTTAAACATTATGTAATTAATCGGACAGGATAGGAACAATCCTCTACCCTCAGAACAACATCTCATAAACACATGGCCACACAATGATACTTAATTAGGCATCAAAGCCCTCAGATATTACAAATAATTTATGACAACTTGTCATAATGTACATCACCGCTTACTGGGAGTAAGCACACCTTGGCCATGGACCTTTTAAGTCTGCTCTGATACCAAAATGAAACATCCTTACTTAATAAAAAATAAATCCGAAACAAGGGAAAATTTTTCCCAAATAAAACCAATGGAACCGGGCATAATAAAAGAAGGCAAAGGAAGGCAAGGGAAATAAAACCCAATCCTATTGCAAACAGCGGAAGAAGAAGCGTCTAAGCGAGCCCCAACGTAATGCTCACTCGCTCAGGCAAGATTCAACAGGCTTGAGCAAGACAGCCCAACTCGCTCGGGCGAAACACCATTCGCGTAGGTGAAACCAGTTAGAGACTTTCCTTTCTACTCACACTCGCTGGAGCGGACACTTAGTCGTTGAGGCGAGTAACTCCACTCGGGTTTTCCTTCACTCGGAATCAGAGTCTAAGTTCACTCGGAAAAGTCTTATGCTCACGACTCACTCGTGTATTCTCTCACTCACACCCTATTTTATTCTTAGGGGTTCACAACTAAGACTCACTCGGAAGTTGACTCCCACAATCCCTTCACTCGGGAATGTTTTCCGTACCCATCTCTCGGGAATGTAGTCTACATCACACTAAAGCTTCCTCGCCAAGTCAGATCTTACTTTAGGAATCGTACAACTTCACTCACTCGGAAATACTCTAATTTCCCGCCACTCGGAATACATATAAATTCCTCTACATGCAAGGGACCTTGCAAGACTGAAATCTGTTCCTTATCATCTAGATCTTACTCTCTCTCTCTAGCAAGTTTACCACAGCATGCTTACTCGAATTCGTATTGCCAATGCAGCAATCGGGGAACATTCACTCGGTTGACTTCCACTCGAAATCATCAAAATACCTTTCAATCAGAAGAACGTCACTCGTCACACCTTACACAGAATTAACTTAACTCTTATTTACTTCGAATCATACAGACTCACATACTTAGTAAGTGTAACATACACCACCCGGACATTCACATACAGCATAGGATGAACATACAGTATGATATATATATATATATATATATTTACATGCACATTGTCATACTCTCAACCCGAGAGAGTTCAGTTCTGGTATAGTTAGATAAAGGATCAAAATAAGAGCCGGCCAAGGCTATGACAAAACCTTATGCACATTATATACATATACATATACATTCCCACAGTACACAAACACTTCACACGATATACAACTCTTCCATCATTCCCCATCTCGTGCGATGTTCACTGAAATATAGCCACAGTAGGGGTGAGTATCTTAAATATTAAATGATAGATACTGACTCAGATTATTCTTCAATCATGCAGCAATATATATATATACTTAGCAACAAACAATAACATACACAGTGCCAATTAATCAGAATACACACATAAGACATCTTCCGATCAGAATCTACCCAGTTATCTCTCGACTATATGCACATATCATTCTCAATAACATTAACACATACGCATGCAATCAGGTTTCAATCAGCATCAACTGTACATGTACACAGATTCATTCACTCGGATCTGCTTCGCGTGTAATCGGTTTTTATCGTTGAAACGTAGGCTCCCAGCCTTTTATTCAGCTCCCAGCTGACTTGGCCGTTTTACTGGTACCAAACCCTTTGCCCTCACTTGTAACACCAACACTCTCAGCGTCAACGGTGGTGCTACGGGCAACCCTGAGTCCCACTCCAGGTTTTAACAGCATCCCATGCTTTTAATAACTGATTCAATGGTAGTGTCCCACACTACATGCTCTCAGCATTAAATGCATCTCATGCACCACGCGCGGAATAATCATACAACACAGATTTCACACACACAACCCTTCACTCAACATTACATGCATCACATGCAATCAGTATTAGACATTATCAAAACTCAATAAATAAAGCTTTCTTCACATGCAGACAGCATTTAGATTCATGGTAACCTGTACGTCACATAAATCATATAGTAATCATCAACAATACTTTTGCATATTCTCTTCATGCAATTATTCAATACTCTCAAGATTATTAACAAGCATTTCATGGACAGAATTAGACATGCATTACTCAATTCCTAGTCGTCATGCATCCGGGCATCACGTATCCTTCATGCAATCAGAGTACACCAAGCAAAACACAGAATCAACAAGTCATTAACACCCGGAACCCGTCCATAACCCATGCATTTAAGATATAAGATACCCCATACCAACTAAAGAGACTCCAAGAAGTTCCTCTGTTTCAGCGTTTGTTCGCTGTCCTGCTTGCTTCGTTCACCACTCTCGCTCGTTCAGTCTTCCTCGAACACAGTCGCACCCTTTTTCTCAGCTTGGGAACAGGAAGCTGTTCTTCTTCCACTTCGACGATTATCCTTCACTAACTGAAGAGAACTCCGAATCCTCTGCAACACCATTGTCGCGAGTTTACGGAACAGAGAACAGAGGAGAAGAAAAATGAAAAAGAAGAGAAGTAGAGGAAGAGGAAGTCTTGAGGAATTAGAGCGAACGGACAGCAGTGGCTTCTGGACATATATACACTCGAAGAAATGAGGAAGTGTGATGGGAGAATGTGAAGCAGCAGCTCTTCACGTGACACACACACAAATCACAATCAATTAGCCATTAATCTAATTCTTAAGTTAAAATTAATTAATAAGTAATTCATGTGGTGCAATTATTTTTAGTTTAGTGGTTTTAATCTCATTCGGTAATTAATTTTTAAATCGGGATGTTACAACTTGTTGTAAAAAAAATTACAAGGCTCCCCCTTAATCATGCAATTTCAACAAGGATAGATATAGAAGTTGATTCTAGATTTTATCTCCCCCTTAATCATTTAATAGATAGCATTATAACATCATGATATTTTCTCCCCCTTTGTAATATATTTTATGCCCCTTAGAATGTATTTATTTATTTTCTTCCCCTTTGGCATCATCAAAAACATTTAAGAACATATACCACTTTAAGACAGATACATTTATTATTGAAGCAAGATACCAATTGTATATAAAACTCCACCTAACACATGCAACATATATCACAGAGTAATTCAAAGCATGTAAGCAATCATAATGATATTTTCTCCTTCTTTTAGATAAGCATAGTCTCATGGGTGTTTTGTGAGAGGTTAAACAAGGATTAAAATTTTGTAATTTGCTAATGATTTTTTTTGCATGAGAGAGTCAAGAAAATCAAAGGTCATTTACCATTTGTTTTTGAGATCCATGTGGTACATAGGAGATTCTTGTGTCAAAAACATGTTTTAATTAAATAGATGCTACCTGGGAACTCAATAAAATAAGAGATTTATGGAGAATTAACATGATTATTGAAAATGTGATTGGCTTTTTAATGAAAAA
The DNA here is from genome assembly GCA_037962975.1 of Clitoria ternatea. NCBI lineage: Eukaryota > Viridiplantae > Streptophyta > Magnoliopsida > Fabales > Fabaceae > Clitoria > Clitoria ternatea. The sequence goes on from CM075670.1 coordinate 139,607,036, forward strand.
GATTTGACCATATATCACAAAGTAAATCACTATGTTCAAAGAAATAAGAATTTTATGAAAAAGATAAGTTAAAATCTTTAAGTTAAGTATTTGCAAAACTATGTTCAAAGAGTAAGAAAATGTGATAAAAATTAATTAAACAATTTCCAAAATTCCTAATTCCCTTCTAATATTTATAAATTGTTCTTTCAGAAGGGGTTTTGTAAAGATATCCACCAATTGTTTTGAAGTTTCAACATATTCAAGAACATAATCTCCTTTCAAAACATGGTCTCTTATAAAATGATGTCTTATTTCAATATGTTTAGTCCTAGAGTGCATGACAGGATTTTTGGATATATTTTTGGCGCTAGTGTTATCACATTTAATAGGTACTTTATTTAAAACAACACCAAAATCAAGAAGTTGTTGTCTCATCCAAAGAATTTGAGCACAACAACTACCAGCTGCTACATATTCTGCCTCAGCTGTCGATAAAGCAACACTTACTTGTTTCTTGCTATGCCAAGAAACAAGGGAACTACCAAGTAAATGACATGTGCCACTAATACTCTTTCTATCAAGTTTACAACTAGCAAAGTCAGAATCAGAATATCCTACAAGAATACATTCAACGCCTTTGGGATACCATAAACCAACATTTTGAGTACCCACAAGATATTTCAAAATTCTTTTTACGGCAGTGACATGTGATTCTTTAGGACATGCTTGATATCTGGCACACATACATACAGCAAACATAATATCGGGTCTACTAGTTGTTAAGTAAAGTAAGGAGCCTATCATACCTCGATATTTAGTTATTTCAACGTCCTTACCCTTCTAGTCTTTGTCTAAGTAGGAAGATGTACTCATGGGTGTAGCTATTTCGTTTGCCTTGTCCATTTCAAATCTTTTGAGTAGTTCTTTGTAATATTTTGTTTGACTAATGAAAGTACCTTCATTTGTTTGTTTGATTTGTAATCCAAGGAAGAAGGTGAGTTCTCCCATCATGGACATTTCGAATTCATCTTGCATAATCTTGGTGAACTCTTGACAAAGAATTTCATTAGTAGCACCAAATATTATGTCACTAACATAAACTTGTACTAAAAGGATGTCATTATTTTTACGTTTTATAAACAGTGTAGTATCAACCTTTCCTCTTTTAAAATTATTTTCTAAGAGAAATTTACTAAGTCTTTCATACCAAGCTCTTGGAGCTTGTTTTAAACCATATAAAGCTTTTTTCAATTTAAAAACATGGTTTAGAAATTTTTGATTTTCAAAACCAGGAGGTTGATCTACATAAATTTCTTCTTGAATATATCCGTTTAGAAAAGCGCTTTTGACATCCATTTGATAAAGCTTAAAATCCATACAACAAGCAAAAGCTAATAATAATCTTATGGCTTCTAACCTAACTACGGGAGCATACGTTTCTTCATAGTCTATTCCCTCTTCTTGATTATATCCTTTAGTAACTAATCTAGTTTTATTTCTTGTTATTATTCCATTTTCATCTAGCTTGTTTCTAAAAACCCATTTAGTACCTATTATTTGATGATTATTGGGTTTTGGCACAAGTTCCCAAACTTCATTTCTTTCAAATTGATTTAATTTCTCTTGCATGGCCAACATCCAATGTTCATCAATAATAGCCTCATTTATATTTTTGGGTTCAATTTGTGATACAAAAGCTAAGTGATTGCATACATTTCTAATAGCGTTTTGAGTACTTACACCTTTTGTTATTTCACCTATGATATTGTCCAAGGGGTGATGCTTTATGGTGATCCACTCCTTTTATTGAGATTTGTCATTTTGTGTTGTATCTCCTTCATTTTTGTTTTCTTCTTCATCTTCCAAGTTCATTTCTTGGAAGGAACCTACAAGATCATCAATTTTCTTTCTCAGAGGATTTTGGTTAAGCTCATCAAATTTGACGTGTATAGACTCTTCAATTGTACAAGTTCATTTGTTAAAGAGTCGATATGCTTTACTAGTAGATGAATAACCTAGGAATATTGCCTCATCAGATTTTGCATCGAATTTGCCGAGATTATCCTTTCCATTGTTTAAAACAAAGCATTTGCATCCAAATATATAAAAATAAGAAATATTTGGTTTTCTTCCTTTATAAAGCTCATAGGGGGTTTTCTTTAATATAGGCCTTATCAAACATCAGTTCATAACATGGCAAGCGGTATTTACCGCATCGGCTCAAAAATGTTTCGAAATATTACTTTCATTTAACATAGTTCTTGCGAGCTCCGCTAAAGATCGATTTTTCCTTTCAACTACTCCACTTTGTTGTGGAGTTCTTGGAGCCAAAAAATTATGTTCAATGCCAAATTTTTCACAAAATTTTTCAAAAGGTTGATTTTTGAATTCTCCCCATGATCCGTTCGAATGGATGTTATTTTTAAATTTTGTTCATTTTGGATGATCTTGGCAAGTTTCTTAAATGCATGATATGCTTCATGTTTATAAGTAATAAACAAAGTCCATGTATACCTAGAATAATCATCCACAATCACAAGACCATAATAGTGTCCACCAAAACTTTTAATTTTTGAAGGTCCAAATAAATCCATATGTAAAAGTTGTAAAGGTCTATTTGTTGAAACAACATTTTTTGCTTGAAAAGAAACCTTTGCTTGTTTTCCCTTTTGACACGCGTCACAAAATTTATTTTCAAATTTCAATTTTGGTAAACCAATTACTAAATCTTTCGAAACAAGTTTGTTTAAATGATCTACATGAATGTAAGCAATTCTTTTATGCTATAGCCATGATTCATCCTCTTTAGTTATGAAGCATTGCACATCATTTGAAGCAAGACAATCAAGATTAATCATATAAATATTATCAACTCTTTGACCAAGGAAGTGTAGAACTCCCTTGTGTTGGCTTGAAGTTGGTGAAAACTTGGCCTTAGGGCCGAAGATTATCTAGGAGACTACCGAACTGATTAAAAAGATACAAGAGAATATGAAGATTGCTCAGGATAGGCAGAAGAGTTATTATGACAAGAGACATAAACCCCTTGAGTTTCAAGTGGGTGACCATGTGTTTTTGAAGGTCTCGCGTGATAAAGGCATTGGAAGGGCGTTGAAGAGTGGGAAATTGAGCCCTAGATTTATCAGACCTTATGAGGTGTTGGAGCGGATTGGTGAGGTTGCTTATCGGATAGCACTCCCTCCGCATCTTGCTAATCTACACAACGTGTTCCACGTGTCACAGTTGAGGAAATATATTTATGATCCTCTACACGTGATCCCTATGGATGAAATTGAGGTGCGAGATGATCTATCTATTTCTCCTATTTCTGTTCGCATTGTCGGACATTCCGTGAAGAAATTGCGGAACAAGTTGGTACCTTTGGTGGAGGTCGTTTGGAAACATGGAAATGCTGAAACGTTCACATGGGAACGCGAAGACGATATCAGAGAACGGTATCCCGTTGCATTTGAATCTGGTATGTGAAATTTTAGGGACGAAATTTTTTTGTTGGTGGGGTGGATTGTAACATCCCAAATTTTAAAATAGAGAATTAATTACTGGAATAAATATTAGAAATTGGTAAGTGGAGTATTTAATGTCCCAAACTATTGTGAATAATTAAATTGATGATTTTGGGGACTGTTAGAAAATTATGGAGACCGGTTAAGCTGAAATTAAGCCCGGTTGAGATATGGGTGCCGGACCAAGTATCTCGGAATGAGATGATATTGGTCAGGGCTATTGAGAATATTATTGGGAATCCGAATACGTATTCGGAATAATTTTCATACGATGTATTGAGCCCGAACGGAGAACCTGTTAGTTATAAAACGATGAAGTTTTAATGAATGGGAATTTAAAATAAATCAAAAACCCAAATTTTCCTTTCTCTATTCACGTAGGCGTGCTGAAAGTGGACATTACACTTCACTTTCTTCTTCTTCTCTTCATTATCATCTTCTCCATTTCTCTCTTCTTCTTCATCCAAGCCCTAACAAGTTTGAATCCATCTTCCACATCTCCTTCTCATTTTCGTTGGTGGAGCTTGAAGGAGGTTGTGAGCTGCTGTTTTCTCCTCCTTTCTCTCCATTTTCGCAGCTTTCTCTCCCTCCATTGAACCCATTTTCATTTTTGGGTTTTGAGGTAAGTATACCCATTTTTGCTAAGGTTTTGGTTATGGGTATATGGCATATATGTGTTTTGAAGCCATGCATGTGAATAGATGTTTTGAGGAGAGCATTTAATGCAAGAGTTTAATGTGGGTTTGTATGAGAATGAGGTTTCTTTGAGAAGTAATGAAGTGAATGCATTTATGGTTGGAAGGAGAAGAGTATTTATGATGGTTGTTGGAATTTTTATGAAACCCCAACTTCACAAATTTGGGGGAAATGCATAATGGAGGTTGATGAACATTAATTGTTGGTAATAAATATGAGTTATGATGCATAAGGGTCATTGGTGATGGTAATAAATATGTATATGTGATCATTTTGATGATTGTTTGAATGGATGATGTGGTAATGTTATGATTTGAATGCATTTAGAATGATGATTGTGATGTGACATTGTGTTTGGGATAATATTGTGATGTGGTGATGATATTATTTGATGAAGTATGATGATGGTTTAAAACCATGTGTGAAATGGAATTATGATATGAATATCCCAAACATATGTGCATGATCTATTGAATGTGTATGTCATTAACTATTGACGTGAATGAGTGAAAAAGAGAATTGGGATTGGATGATAATGATGAGAATATTGAAATCCACCAAGTGGTGGTGATGAAAAATTGAATGTGGAGTGGCATCTAGGATGCATAGTGTGAGGATGCACTTGATTTGTATTTGCATTGCATCCATGGCATAGCATAGCTGTCTATATGGAATATTAGGGGGTTCCACTAGGTGGGCCCAGTGGGAGGGCGGTTCAGTGCACGAGCGTATTGTGATTTTTCCCCTGTGACTGGGTGTATGAGTCACGAAGCTGTCCATAGTTTTTAAATTTATTATAATGCGAGGAATGTTGTAAGTTCATTATTGAATAAATTTATTATAATTTTTAAATTATAAGTACTTCTAAGTAAAACTTATTAATTATATGGTAAATTTTAATAAATTTTAATCTATAGTATAAAGCATTTAATAATATTCAGTTCCATCTAACAAATTAAAATTTATACTGAAATAAATTATAATAATTTATTTATAATTTAAGAATATTTTATAATTAACTATTCATAAATTTAAGAATATTTAAGAATATTTTAAGTCGTTGCTGGTAAACCCCACACCTACCCCAAAAGTTACGTATTAACCGAAGCGGTGCTACTGAGACCCTGACCCGTTGCTGAGGGAAACTGGTTTAATTAAACCAACGTGTCTTTTGCCTCGATTAAGTATAAACGAAAATGGGCTGTTGGTACTTTAAAAGGCCACACAAAACCAACTCCTAATCTTCCAAAACAACACTTTTTGAGTAGCCAAAAGTTCTGTTCTTTCTGTCATTCTTATGGCACATGTAACATCCCAGATTTGTAAATAATTATAAATTCAGATTAAGGTTATGGATTGATGGGATTAATGGTTAATTAAGGATTAATTACCAATTAGGCAATTTATTGTGTTATAATAATATAAATAATATATGCCTTTGGTGGTTAATGGGTCCGGTTCTCTCTCTCTTGTCCACGTCGGATGTGTGTAATGAGTGCTGAGAGAATTAGCATTAAATGCTAAAGGACTTGCATTAAATGAAGAAGTGATGGTTGTTTGAGGAGCTGTGGCAGAGCAGCGTGATGATGGGGCTGTAAGGTGATTTAACTTCACTTTCACGTTCCCTTTCACATGTCATTCATCTACTTTTGGAGGAGTGTTTGAAGTGAGAAACGCTCTCCATTCTCTCTAGAAAACTCCCTGGAGACTCTTCTTCTCCTTCGTCTCCTTCATCTTCTTCTTCTTACACTCAACGCTGTGTTGAGCCGAGTAGGGCTGCGTGGTGATGAGGAACAGCATGGTGCTGTGCGTGGAGGCTGGGTTCAGGATCCCTCTTTTGTCCTCCTGGTTGTGCTTCTTCTTCCTCTAGTTGATGAGGCTGTTTGGGCTAGGTTGGAGCCTACAGCTGTGTGGTGCCTTGTTATGGAAGATGGTCTATTGTGTTGAGGCTGTGACGTTGCGAGGAAGAAGTCATGGTTGGATGGAGCTTGGAAGCTTCTCCATTGACTGGGAGGCAGAACAGAATGGAGCATGGAGTGTTGAGGAGCTTATGGACGTATCTCGCTCAAGCGAGAATGGTCACGCTTGAGCGAGCCAGTGAAGAAATGGTCACTGGACCATCTTCGCTCAAGCGAGTGCGTATGTGGCTTGAGCGAGAGGTTGAAGGCTGATGCGGGTTGGCTGGGAAGCTGTGTGGTTCTTCCCACTGCTGGAAAGCCGAGCAGAGTGCTGCTGTGGCTGGGCCGAGTGACCCATGTGACTCCTGGAGGCTTTATCCAGGTAAGGGGGCTTTGCATCTCAAATGCATAGGTTATGGACGGGTTTCCGGGTGAAATGTTTATACTGTGATGTGCTATATTTGATGTGTTGCTTGTTGATTTTCAAGTGGTTAGTAACCCGGATATGCATGATGGATATGCCTAGTTTGATGTTATTGTTTCCGTCCATGATATGCATGAAAATATACTTGATAATGTTTTGATATATGTATGAGATGCATGATGTATGAATTTATGAATGCCGAGTGCATGGTGTAGTTCTCTATTAGTCCCTGTGCGTAATGGTATATTTAAATGTATATGATGCTTGTTGATGTATATGATCATGATGAATGAATGAATGGGGACTGTGATGATAAATGCCGAGTAGGCTTATTATATAAAAGCATGAGAGCTTATGGAAAAGGATACATCCGAGTAATAGAGGACAATCCGAGTGAAATATTATATGTAAAAAAAAACATGGGATGTTTATTGGTGTTAGATTCTGAGTGGAATTATATATATAAAATGGTGTGAGACTTAGAAATACTAAGGCCGAATGGATCCCATGCATGTGAGGCTCATGGTATAGTAATTGCCGAGTGAATGGCATAGGATTTGCCGAGTGAATGTGGTAGAAGCCGAGTCATCTGACTGTTGTTGAGTTGCCGAGTGAATTTAATGTTGAACGCAGATTTTCGAGTGGGCAATCGAATGAATATGAGTTGAATTTTATATGCATACGTGTTATTGTGTTATTGAATATGAACACCTTGCGGGGTGCCACGAGGGTGTGATCCCGAGTGAAGAGGACGTGGTCCTAATGTTGAATGTGATGAAAGACCTTGAGTTGGACTCGGGGCAGTGCCTGGGGCACTAAGCATGAAATGAGACGCTTGATGAAATGCCGAGTGCATTGGCGTTGAACGCCGAGTGAATGAAACCGTATGCATCCGATTCGCCACTGGAATGTGTTGGACTCCAAATACCGATCGGCAAGTCAGATGACAACATGTGATGGAACATGTGATGAATATGGCTAAGTCCTGGAACTGGGCTCGGACAGACTCCTTGAGTATGGCTCGGAGTGTGAACATTGTTGACATAGACTTGGGGTAGACTTGAGATGAAATCCGATTGATGAGGATATTAGGCTTTATAGCCGAGTGAAAGGGGTAAGAAACCCGATTGAGGATGTTTGTGATTGCTTATGTTGAATGGCAGTGTATGTTGAATGATCGATGATATTTATGTATTATTGTAATACGGATTCCATGATAATCCAAGCCAATATCTGTCATTTAATATGTAATGCTCACCCCTACACCATTTTTTAGTGTTGCAGGTCGGATTGGAATTATATAAGGGCCTTAACCCGAGTGTTGGGTGTTTATGATAAGGCTGTGTATGTAAAATTATAATCCGAGTGTCTTTTGTTGTATTTAAGCCTTGGCCGGCTCACAACAATGTTGTATGATGAATATTATTACATTTGTATGGAAATCCGAGTGTATGTTTGCATATATGGACTTACATTGGAATCACGTACTTGTATCGGATTGTGAGTTTTGGTGAATGAATAATGATAAGTTACAAATATCCGAGTGTATGCGTATGTGTGTATATATGTGTTATGTTGATAACAAGGTTGTGAATCGGTGGAAGAGTATTGTTGAGTGGGTAGTCGGCTTTGGGGAGCAGAGAGTGCATTTATGTATGAATTTTATGTTGATTTGATGCTTCATACTGACTCGGAAATGATGTTGTATGAATATATCTAAGTTAATGAATCCTGAGTGGAATATATGTGGCTTAGTCGCTTTTCCGAGTGAGTCTTATGAATGGAACTCCATATCCGAGTGTAACTCATGTGTGAGCCTCTTTCTGTGTGTTAATGGCTCTTGTGGATTCTGAGTGAAGAATATATGGTGAAGCCCGAGCAGGGAATGATCTTGTATAATCCGAGTGAACTCCTCCGAGGAAAGAGTTGTTAATGGCTCAGATAAGAAATAATCTAAGTGTTTATACATATATGATCCGAGTGAAGTTATGAATATAATCCGAGTGAATTACTTGGGTAATTCCTCTGAGTGTTGAGGAGTTTGGATCATTCCGAGTGGAACTGATTTCGTAGGCTATTTCTGAGTAATGAGTGGTTAAGGTATTATCCAAGAGTGAATAGGCATGAATGCCGAGTGTGTGGTCGAATGAGTATTGGTCGGAAATAATACTGGTTACCGAGTGGAATACCACTCTGATGATGAGTTGGTTTATGACTGATTGGACCGAGTGATGTATGGCCGAAAGGAAGCCTATATGTATTCTCTGACTGAGAGGGGTTCAAATATACCGAGTGACTCGAGGATTGAATTATACCGAGTGGTTTGATTGATAAAATCCGAGTAGGATAACTCTCAATTCCCGAGTGGATCCTTATGTTGACTTTGTGGATAAATTGAGGGGCTAAGTTATGGGTTGCTGAGTGAGGCAATTGTTGGGGTAGTTCCCGAGTGATTGGATTCCCTTATACCGAGTGGACTAAGTCATTACCGAGTGAATGGGTGACTCAGATTCCGAGTGAGATTATTATTATTAGCCGAGTGTGGCTCTCGCTTTAGCGAGTGGGACCTCGCTCCAGCGAGTATGTTGCTGGGGAAGACTTTTGATTGTGGTTCCGCTTTAGCGCATGTGTGTTCGCCCGAGCGAGTTGGTCGGCCTCGCTCAAGCGGAGTCAGATCTCGCTTGAGCGAGTGAGCGTTGCATTGTGGTTTGCTCAGGCGCTGTTGGTGCTTCCGTGTGAATGGTTTTAATTCCCTTGCCTTCCCTGTCTTTTTCTGCTTGGCCATGGGGCCAGCTCTCTTATCTTCATATAAGGGAGTGTTTTTATTATGGATCCAGGATATTTTCTAATTAATTCGTGAAAATTTTTCCCCTAAAATTAGGGTGTCACATTCTTGTATCAGAGCAGACCAAAAGGTCCATGGCCAAGGTTTGCTTACTGAGTGTAAGCGGTTATGTGCTATATGACCGAGTGGTCATCATTTCTTGTGGTGTTTCTCAGCCTGAGTTGGCCGAGAGAGGATGTAATGGTAATGTTGAGTCGGTTGTGAGGAAAATTGGGTGAATTATATTCTTGGCACGTGAACCCCTATATGGCACTTGATGTAGATTAAATGAGTACAGGTTCCTAAGCTGGAGGATTTTAATATGAGATGGGTGATTGAAGGAAAAACCTGGTGCATGATTGGTTGGAACTTTTGTCTCGGTTTGATGTGTGGTGACCCAATTAATTGAGCCTAATCATTTGTGGTTGGATGTTGTGAGGAATTGATATGGTAAAGTATCTATTGGCTGGGTGCTGCCTTAGTTTTGTGATTGAAAACCGAGTGAGTTGTTGATTGAATTTCTGACCCTGAGTTGTACATCTCTGTGGGTGTAGTGAGTTATTAGGCTTAAATCCGAGTTGTGACCTGTAATGAATGGTGATATTAAGGAATATTAGGCTGATTGGCCAATAGTTTGTGATGGATAAGATTAAAGAAGGGACTTTTGCTCGGTTTGGACTGGAAACCGACTGCTTTTATGCCATTTTATGGTGAATGTGATTGGCATTTAATGATTAATATCAAGATGATTGCATTAGAATAAGTGTAAGGATGGTATATATACCTTGTGTGGGTCGGATGTATGCTGTTAGTATGTCATTTTACAGTGTTAATCAGGAATAATTGCTGGCTGTTGGTGAGTGATGTACCATTGTGGATGCCTAATGATGAAGTTAATTCTGATGTGTTGCTTATAGATGGGTATAAATTGCCATTAATTTCATGTAGGTTGGCATTATTTAAGTGATTTTGGGTTGGTATGAGTGAAATAGAATGCGAGGATGCTATTCCAGTGTGACTCTTCATGCCATAGGTATTGTGGCAGTGTACATTTTGCATTGATTTGATGCAACTGTTGTGACCCTATAGGAATGAGACATCAACCTATAAGTTGGATGCAGCAGTTCACAGGTCAGCAAGTGAGACTGTAGCTGCTTATGGAGATGACTTGAGTCTATTGGACTGCTCCGAGCAAGGTCGGGATTTGAATCTGAATGGATGAGTACTTGATTGAATATTAAAATGATAAACAAGTGAAAGAAAGAGTTGTTGGGTGAAGTGGAATTTTGGATACCCGAGTGGGTGATTTCTGAGCCAATTGGTGATACTTCCTAGTGGAAGGTGTTAAGTGTGTGGTGTCTCAAAATTTCTTGTGGTGTGGTCAGTAACCACTTGTGAGGGGAGTTGTTCCGATTGGAGAATTGACTAGTCGGTGAATGCTTAGAAGGCATTGGTATGTAAGTTATTTTGTGTGACATGCAGTGTTATGCCGAGTTGTTATTGAGGTAGGTTCTTGATTGAATTTCGAGGACGAAATTCCTAAAAGGTGGGGAGTGTAACATCCCAGATTTGTAAATAATTATAAATTCAGATTAAGGTTATGGATTGATGGGATTAATGGTTAATTAAGGATTAATTACCAATTAGGCAATTTATTGTGTTATAATAATATAAATAATATATGCCTTTGGTGGTTAATGGGTCCGGTTCTCTCTCTCTTGTCCACGTCGGATGTGTGTAATGAGTGCTGAGAGAATTAGCATTAAATGCTAAAGGACTTGCATTAAATGAAGAAGTGATGGTTGTTTGAGGAGCTGTGGCAGAGCAGCGTGATGATGGGGCTGTAAGGTGATTTAACTTCACTTTCACGTTCCCTTTCACATGTCATTCATCTACTTTTGGAGGAGTGTTTAAAGTGAGAAACGCTCTCCATTCTCTCTAGAAAACTCCCTGGAGACTCTTCTTCTTCTTCGTCTCCTTCATCTTCTTCTTCTTACACTCAACGCTGTGTTGAGCCGAGTGGGGCTGCGTGGTGATGAGGAACAGCATGGTGCTGTGCGTGGAGGCTGGGTTCAGGATCCCTTTTTTGTCCTCCTGGTTGTGCTTCTTCTTCCTCTAGTTGATGAGGCTGTTTGGGCTAGGTTGGAGCCTACAGCTGTGTGGTGCCTTGTTATGGAAGATGGTCCATTGTGTTGAGGCTGTGACGTTGCGAAGAAGAAGTCATGGTTGGATGGAGCTTGGAAGCTTCTCCATTGACTGGGAGGCAGAACAGAATGGAGCATGGAGTGTTGAGGAGCTTATGGACGTATCTCGCTCAAGCGAGAATGGTCACGCTTGAGCGAGCCAGTGAAGAAATGGTCACTGGACCATCTTCGCTCAAGCGAGTGCGTGTGTGGCTTGAGCGAGAGGTTGAAGGCTGATGCGGGTTGGCTGGGAAGCTGTGTGGTTCTTCCCACTGCTGGAAAGCCGAGCAGAGTGCTGCTGTGGCTGGGCCGAGTGACCCATGTGACTCCTGGAGGCTTCATCCAGGTAAGGGGGGCTTTGCATCTCAAATGCATAGGTTATGGACGGGTTTTCGGGTGAAATGTTTATACTGTGATGTGCTATATTTGATGTGTTGCTTATTGATTTTCAAGTGGTTAGTAGCCCGGATATGCATGATGGATATGCCTAGTTTGATGTTATTGTTTCCGTCCATGATATGCATGAAAATATACTTGATAATGTTTTGATATATGTATGAGATGCATGATGTATGAATTTATGAATGCCGAGTGCATGGTGTAGTTCTCTATTAGTCCCTGTGCGTAATGGTATATTTAAATGTATATGATGCTTGTTGATGTATATGATCATGATGAATGAATAAATGGGGACTGTGATGATAAATGCTGAGTAGGCTTATTATATAAAAGCATGAGAGCTTATGGAAAAGGATACATCCGAGTAATAGAGGACAATCCGAGTGAAATATTATATGTAAAAAAAAACATGGGATGTTTATTGGTGTTAGATTCCGAGTGGAATTATATATATAAAATGGTGTGAGACTTAGAAATGCTAAGGCCGAATGGATCCCATGCATGTGAGGCTCATGGTATAGTAATTGCCGAGTGAATGGCATAGGATTTGCCGAGTGAATGTGGTATAAGCCGAGTCATCTGACTGTTGTTGAGTTGCCGAGTGAATTTAATGTTGAACGCAGATTTCCGAGTGGGCAATCGAATGAATATGAGTTGAATTTTATATGCATACGTGTTATTGTGTTATTGAATATGAACACCTTGCGGGGTGCCACGAGGGTGTGATCCCGAGTGAAGAGGACGTGGTCCTAATGTTGAATGTGATGAAAGACCTTGAGTTGGACTCGGGGCAGTGCCTGGGGCACTAAGCGTGAAATGAGACGCTTGATGAAATGCCGAGTGCATTGGCGTTGAACGCCAAGTGAATGAAACCGTATGCATCCGATTCGCCACTGGAATGCGTTGGACTCCAAATACCGATCGGCAAGTCAGATGACAACATGTGATGGAACATGTGATGAATATGGCTAAGTCCTGGAGCTGGGCTCGGACAGACTCCTTGAGTATGGCTCGGAGTGTGAACATTGTTGACATAGACTTGGGGTAGACTTGAGATGAAATCCGATTGATGAGGATATTAGGCTTTATAGCCAAGTGAAAGGGGTAAGAAACCCGATTGAGGATGTTTATGATTGCTTATGTTGAATGGCAGTGTATGTTGAATGATCGATGATATTTATGTATTATTGTAATGCAGATTCCATGATAATCCGAGCCAATATCTGTCATTTAATATGTAATGCTCACCCCTACACCATTTTTCAGTGTTGCAGGTCGGATTGGAATTATATAAGGGCCTTAACCCGAGTGTTGGGTGTTTATGATAAGGCTGTGTATGTAAAATTATAATCCGAGTGTCTTTTGTTGTATTTAAGCCTTGGCCAGCTCACAACAATGTTGTATGATGAATATTATTACATTTGTATGGAAATCCGAGTGTATGTTTGCATATATGGACTTACATTGGAATCACGTACTTGTATCGGATTGTGAGTTTTGGTGAATGAATAATGATAAGTTACAAATATCCGAGTGTATGCGTATGTGTGTATATATGTGTTATGTTGATAACAAGGTTGTGAATCGGTGGAAGAGTATTGTTGAGTGGGTAGTCGGCTTTGGGGAGCAGAGAGTGCATTTATGTATGAATTTTATGTTGATTTGATGCTTCATACTGACTCGGAAATGATGTTGTATGAATATATCTAAGTTAATGAATCCTGAGTGGAATATATGTGGCTTAATCACTTTTCCGAGTGAGTCTTATGAATGGAACTCCATATCCGAGTGTAACTCATGTGTGAGCCTCTTTCTGTGTGTTAATGGCTCTTGTGGATTCTAAGTGAAGAATATATGGTGAAGCCCGAGCAGGGAATGATCTTGTATAATCCGAGTGAACTCCTCCGAGGAAAGAGTTGTTGATGGCTCAGATAAGAAATAATCTAAGTGTTTATACATATATGATCCGAGTGAAGTTATGAATGTAATCCGAGTGAATTACTTGGGTAATTCCTCTGAGTGTTGAGGAGTTTGGATCATTCCGAGTGGAACTGATTTCGTAGGCTATTTCTGAGTAATGAGTGGTTAAGGTATTATCCGAGAGTGAATAGGCATGAATGCCGAGTGTGTGGCCGAATGAGTATTGGTCGGAAATAATACTGGTTACCGAGTGGAATACCACTCTGATGATGAGTTAGTTTATGACTGATTGGACCGAGTGATGTATGGCCGAGAGGAAGCCTATATGTATTCTCTGACTGAGAGGGGTTCAAATATACCGAGTGACTCGAGGATTGAATTATACCGAGTGGTTTGATTGATAAAATCCGAGTAGGATAACTCTCAATTCCCGAGTGGATCCTTATGTTGACTTTGTGGATAAATTGAGGGGCTAAGTTATGGGTTGCTGAGTGAGGCAATTGTTGGGGTAGTTCCCGAGTGATTGGATTCCCTTATACCGAGTGGACTAAGTCATTACCGAGTGAATGGGTGACTCAGATTCCGAGTGAGATTATTATTATTAGCCGAGTGTGGCTCTCGCTTTAGCGAGTGGGACCTCGCTCCAGCGAGTATGTTGCTGGGGAAGACTTTTGATTGTGGTTCCGCTTTAGCGCATGTGTGTTCGCCCGAGCGAGTTGGTCGGCCTCGCTCAAGCGGAGTCAGATCTCGCTTGAGCGAGTGAGCGTTGCATTGTGGTTCGCTCAGGCGCTGTTGGTGCTTCCGTGTGAATGGTTTTAATTCCCTTGCCTTCCCTGTCTTTTTCTGCTTGGCCATGGGGCCAGCTCTCTTATCTTCATATAAAGGAGTGTTTTTATTATGGATCCAGGATATTTTCTAATTAATTCGCGAAAATTTTTCCCCTAAAATTAGGGTGTCACAGCACACTCCCAATCTTCGGTTCCTACCCAAAACAACTATGAAGCAATGACAATCACTGACCTTGTGTGGGTTTTACGTAATGCCTACGAGGTGCATATGTTTGATTAAGTAAAACGCAAGTTGGTGAACAGAGACGCCCAACTGAAAGTAGTGTCGGGCCACTGAGAGAAGAGATGGAGTTACATAAAGAAAGAAAAATTGAGGCTGGAATGAAATTGAAGGAAAAAGAAAAAGAGTGTGCTAAAGGGTTAAGGGAAAAAGAAAATTACCAAAGACTACTGAAGACGATCAAGACAATGGGGTCGATTGATGCCAACCTCATTGTGTATTTGGTGAAACGGAATGAGGAACTTGAACATTAGAACGCCAAGTTGAAGAGGGAGAACACCCACGTGAAAAAGGCGGTGAATAGGAAAGCAGCGACTCGTTGGACCTTTCGGCAGCAATAAATAGGGGAAAGGGCCCCATTGTCGATGAAGGAAATGAGAATGCCGGTATGACATATAAACACTACTTATAATGAAATAATATAAGTTTTAATTGAAGAATATAAGTTTGTTATTTTTTATGAATTCTGCATTTAGATGGATTTTAGATGGTCTAACTATTGATTTTAAAATGTTCTTCAGGTGCAACCTAAGCCCAAAGAAGAACTCTGGCTGATGATAATGCTTCCTCATCCTCTTCATCTAATAGTACCCCAGTTGGAGATGGTCGCCCTTGAAGTTCTTCAATTTTTATTCTGTAAAGTGAAAATGTTTTGATGCGTACTGATAATTTATGGTATGAACACCTGACAATATATTGTTGGTGTATGCACTACGAGCTATTAATGTATCAACTTTAACTTATTAATAAAATTAGTATTTTCAGTTTTAGACAAATGCTATTTATCCTGGAATAATAGGTCATATGAGAATTATTCCTAAAAAGTCCCTAATCAAGTATTTACATGGGGACATGTAAATACATTAAGATTAGTGTGTAAATGTACTGATGATTTGATCTCACAAATCATGAATATATGATATCAAGTCTTTACACGGGTACACATTAAGGGTAATGTTGTACTGGACAGACCCACCATGAGAACGTTGCATGGATCGTTACATGAGTGTCATAAACGGTTCTCAATATGATAATGGTATGTAGTCCTTCGACCTGAAGTCACTACGATTCCTACATAAGGAGTTTATTATTTTAATACAATCAAACGTTATTTGTAATAAGATGACCATAAAGATTGTGATTAGGCAATAGATAAATTATGCAGAGGGATGTGAGTGATGTAGATGGAATTTGTCTCTCCTATGTGACAGGAGTGATATCTATGGGCCACTTGATGGAGTGAGACTAATAAAATGCATGGCCATGCTAGGACGAATAAATATTAGATATTTATTCTATAAAGTCTACTCTGGTATCAAGTAAAATGAATTGGGCCATACAAGGATGACGATGACCATGCCTTGGGCCCAATTAGATATTGTGACAAAAGGAATAGATATATAAAATAATTATCACTTATAGGTCATGTCGATGATAAATAATATTCGGACATAATGATGTATTGCTAGATACCGCTCTTATTTTATATTAATAATAAAATAGTTTATTATTAATATAACCGAATATTTTACCTATAGGGTCACACACATAGAGTACGCCCACCAAAGGATAGTTTTATTTTAGTTGGACTGAAAATAAAACTATTTGGGCCTAACTTATTTAGAATGAGTAAGGAGCCCAATGTTTAATGAGAGCTCAGGTCAAGACCTAAGCCTATATATAGAGCATGAGATGCTCATAGGCTGCTGCTCAGAAATTAGACCAAAACAAAATTTTGTACTAGCATTCAGAGCTCTGTTTTTCTGGTGAGAGTGCTCGTGTGGACTCCTAAGGGCGAAGCTACAATTGCTTTGATCGAGGATCTTGTTCTGCGTCTACAAGAGGTAAACCCTAATTAAAAATTTTAATTTAGCATAATGCTTTGAGACATACGTGTTTGCAATTCTTTTGGGAATCCTTTGTGTTTCCGTTGCCTGACCCTAATAGGATTCCTTAACATATATTTATATCAAATTATATTCTATCATCCCTACATGTGTATATATATTACACGTAAAATAACTAGTGCAAAAAATGGATATAACAACTGGATATAATCACAGGTTAAAGGGGATCAGTGATAAAATAATACGCAGTGGCATTTTTAAAATTATAAAGTAACTATATATTCACGGTTATTCACCACCCGTGATTGTAGGTTCAAGGGTAACTATATATCCACGGTTAACACCACAGCCGTGATTGTATACTTAAATATATAATCATGATTGTACTTTCAACCGTGGATATATAACTCAGGGTTTAGGGTTTATTCATTGACGACTATATATCCACGGTTAACACCACAACTGTGATTATATATTATGGATACGATCACGGTTGTGGTATTAACCGTGGATATAGAGTTTATATTTAACCAGGGGTATTGGAGTAACCGTGGATATAGAGTTAATATAGTCACGGTTACAAGGGGATCCGTGATTATATATGTTTTCTAAAACTTCAAAAGCCGAGCCTGATGGGTTTTTTTCACTTTCTCCTTCTTCTTTCACGCTGGTTGTCGTCTTCTTCTTGTGCTCGTCCTCCTCTTTGCCTCGAGTTGCTGTGGTTTGCTTGCTTCTTCCTTCTTCTGCGTTGCCCTCATACTTTTCTTTGTTCACTTGCTCCTTCCTTCTTCTGCGTTGCTGTCGTCATCTTTGCATCATTGTCTTGTAAGTGCTCCCTGATGCTTATGCTATATCACTGTTTATGGAAGCTTGTCTATGTGTGTGTGTGTTTCTACTTGGCTTGTTGAAGCTTGTCTCTGTGTGTGTGTATGTGTTTTCACTTGGCTTATCGAAGCTTATCTCTGTGTGTGTTTTCAACTGTCTCTGTTTATTTGTTCAGCAACCAGTTCAGTATTTTATTTAGTATGGTTAGGTACTAGTTGTTTATTTCGTATAGTTATGTACTAGAAATGCCTAAGATACTGGTTTGTTGAACTGTATGGAGCTTTTAGAAAAGATATATAGGTTGTTTGGAAGGTTACTTGCATAAACTAGGTAAGATAATCTGAACCAAGAAGTGAAAGAAATGAGGTTATGGAATCAAGAAGGAAAAGTTGTTGTCGTCAACAAAGATAGTAGGGGTGGGATGGTTTAAATGAGGTAGAGGCATGGTGGTTTAATAGGAAAAGGTATGCTAAAGGAAGAGAGAACGAGAATTTTTTTTTACAAAGACTAAAAACATATTATCAAATACAAAAAACATAATCATTAGGACATATCCCATAATATTAAATAAAAGTCGAACTAGAACAACAATTTATTTTAAGGACCGAAATCAAAAGAAATCATATTTTATGAACTTGTATTCACGGTTATGATTGACAACCGTGATTAAATATGTTCTTATTTAATCACGGTTGTTATTAACCGTGATTAGATGTGATTTATAACCATGATTGTGAACCGTGGTTAAAGGACCTCATCTACTACCACGGCTGCAACAACCACGGTTGATTAACCGTGATTAAAAACCAATTTTAACCGTGATTCCGTTATTCACATGATATATAGGGCTCGGAGGTTATGCGTAAATTATATACTAGTATTCAATACTATTATTTGAAATAGATATTCAACACGTTGTGTAATCTAATAATAAAATTCTATATTTGCTTCATATTTATATTGTAATGTTATAAGATGCATTTGGAAATCAATTTGTTTATTCTAATATGTAATGTTATAATGTAATGTGATCTTTCTTTAGTGATAATGAGGTTAAATTCTTATTTTTTATTCAACCATATTTATTTATCTATTTATTATATGAAATTCCTAAGATACACATTCTTATGTGGCCAATTCAGCAATAGTCTAATTTTTATGTGCTGCCAAATAATAGGTTTTTTTATAAAATATATTAAATTTTATAGTTCAATTATATTGTTTTTTATAATTTAGGGTTATATTTATAATATTTAGATTATAAATGATAAAAACATAATTTTATAAAGCAATTGGCATGGTATGATGATATAGTTTTCCCTAACAAATATTTTGTTAAAAATGTTTTCTTATAACTATTGTTGAAATAAATATGTAAAGAAGATATTTTCTAAAAATTGTTTTCATAAGTTGTGATCTACTATTAATTTTAAAAAACATGTTTTAAAAATAAAAGATAAACAAACAAATTTATTTTTTTAAAAAATTGATTTGATGAGTCATTATCTATTTATTAATTTTAAAAATAGGTTTTAAAAATAAAAAATAAAGATACTAATTTATTTTTTATTTTTTAAAAAAATTACTTTAATAAGTTGTTATCCATTATTAATTTTGAAAAATAAAATTTAAAAATAAAAAATAAGCTGGCTTATATGATATAAAATATAATAAATGCATCTAAATGGTTTGTTATCTCTTATTAAAATTAAAAAAATAATTTTTTTTTGGTTATGGTTGATTGTGTTGTTAATTTGTTATTCCCACGTCATTAAATAAATCCGCACAAAGTTATGAATCGTTGCATCTGTCTCATTTTTTTGCACATCTAAACTTCATCCCAACTCTTCCTTTAATTCTACCAAACTCCTTCACAACTTCCTTCAATCCGCGTATCTCACACGCGCCACTATAAGGTTAACTGTTTTATAGGATATATTTTTCTTAATTACAATGTATAAATCTGAGATCTTATTTAAAAGTAATTTAATAAAAGTACTTAAACTAACCACTTTGTTGATATCTGTCAACTATTAATTGTTCATAGTATACGTGAATAATGTAGGATAATTTATTTCAATTTGAAGGTGTGTATTTTTTTGTTTTAAAATTATAAGTTCTATACTAAAATTATCTTCAATTAATTCATATTAAATCCTAAAATTAGTTATATTCTAAAATGTTATATTTTTAAAAAAAATATCAAACGACTTTAACTTTATTTTGAAATTTATATGTTATAATTAGTCTTAAAACTGATAGACGAAATTACAGCAGACTATCACGTGTCAGAGTTTCGTCTGGTGGGGGAGAATTTGACTAGTCAAATTTATCTGGTGGGAAGACGAATTTTCTCCACCTGTCAAGGGAAAATAATTAATAAAATTACCCATCTCAGGAGTCAAATTTGTCCCCCATAAATCACAATGTGATATCACAACCACTAAGACAACTAATATTAAATATAATATCTTTTATTCTTACATATATATATATATATATATACATAAAATAAAATAAAAACTTATATAGGATATATATAACATATTAAATATATTATATATTATAAAATATAATTTACAAATTAAATATATATTTATAATATTTTAATATAAAATATATATTTATATTTAATATTTTAATATATAATATATTAATTTTAAATATGTAAATTAAAGTTAATATATATATTTATAAATTAAATATAAATAGATATTTAATATTAAAATATTTTAATATAAATAATTTATGTATATATATTAACGTTATATATATATACATAAAATAAAATAAAAACTTATATAGAATATATATTGAACTGGTCTGGACCGGGGTCTAGGATCCGGTATGGGACCAGCCACAAGGATGCAGGTGTTTTTAGGGTTTGCACACCGGAACTGTGTATATCCGATGTATTAATCCGGTCTCTCAGTGGGAGAGGCCGGTCTTGTTGTCCTGGAGATCCTTCACACCAACGATTCGCGTTGTAGGAGGGCGAAAGGTGGTGCCACCTGCGAAGATTCTCCGACGCTCAAGTTAGAAGGGTGTATGAACTGAATGAATACTCAAGCGTGATAACAGTAAAATGTGAGATAGAATAACGATACCATGCATGTGTGTTGATATGGCCTCTTATAGTTGAACGTAAGAGAGAAAAAAAAAATGAGACGTTGGATGCAGGTGGGTCCCTTATCTCTGATTGCGTGTATATTGTGTCAATCAAAGTGGCTCGACTTTCAGAATGTGTCAGGAGGGTAGGTCAATTATCAGAGTACAATCCTCCAGAGAGAGGAGAGGATAATCACCTTTTCCGCATAATCTGCTGACACGCCCACTTACTTTCTGAAGCCATTGATGTGACGTATTTTGCTACAAACAGTGTCTTCGTTGATAAGTTATCAAAAGGCTCTTCTCTTGCTATCAGGGAAAAGCTAACAATTATATAAATATCCCGTATCAATGAACATAGAACCGTTACAGCGAAAATGAATGATGCTGTCATGGAGTGAGGGCGGATGACCAGACAACGGATATCCGGTGTGGTAACGTTGAACCTGGACACCGGTTTTCCTTATATGAGGTCAGTCTGATGTCACAAGTATGGGGGCCGGTATCTAGACCGGATCATCTGTCCCCTAGCTTGTGTGAGGGACTGTTAAGTTGCTCATATGAGCTACACAATTCTCGAGAGAAGTCTAGATGCCGGTAGTACATTCTTGTAAGTCTCTAGGAACTCGGTGGCGTCCGCTCTACTAAACAAGTGACCGCCCTCTTCGCGTTGTGTACAACGGATTCAGACAGCATAAAAATAAGCAGCGGAAATCCCAAGAGTTTTTGAAAATCGAAACTCTTGGTATTCGAAAAGTGGTTGGTAGGCATTAAATGCGCACAGCATGATTAGACAATAAATGCGTTTTTTATGCAAGAGCCATCATTGCCCAAGAGTGTAACCGTCGATTGAGCTTATTGGGCCTGGATTCAAACTGAGTGGGGGCCCATTAAGCGAAAACGTTTGCTGAAACGTTACTGTTTTCGCACCCGTTTGTGGTGAAGTGACGGAGTCGTTTCAATTTGAAAGGGTTGCGTTTTGAGGCAAGCCTTGTGACCTTCGATGAAACACTGTGTTTCTTCGTTACCTATAAAAGGAACTCTTAGCAGATTTAGGAATCCACCCTTACTCTCAAACTTAGTGAAACTCTGCTCAAATTTCCTTGGAATTTCCTTGTCGTCTTCAACTTCTCAAAGATCCTCTTTCTTTAGGTAACCTTCCTTCCCTTCAACTCCTTGCAATTTTAATCATTCTATTTCCATCATGCGCCCTAGAGCTGGACACGCTGGTCCTTCAAATAGAGGGAGGTTTGGCTCTCGCGCCCCCCTTAGCCACCGTGGTGGGAGGATTCCAGCGAATCCTCCTGTGGCTGGGCGCCATCGCTCAGAGAGAGCCGAAGCTTCTTCCTCACGAGCGTCCTCTTCATCTCGTCGCTCTGAGGTTCCCCTTGGTTCGAGGGCTACCAGCCGCTCTGATGAGGGGTCAAGTGCTGAGGGTTATCTCTCTGACGATGTTGCTTTTTATCACAGCACCTACGCATTCCACCGCGCCTGCACAACCATGGATCTTCCAGGACGTGGAAAAACGCCGTTTCTCCGCTCTGCTGAAGGGTGTGTCAACGTTGTGGCACACCGGCTTGATTGGGAGAAACTCAACAGGGAAAAACCTTATTGCTGGGTGGAAGAGGAGTTCTTAGAGATCCCTTCACACCATGCAAGTGAGGAGGAACGCACAGTTTCTTTCCGCTGTAAGATATACTCGGATAAGAAGTACAAAGCACGATACGCTGTGATGGCTCCGCATCCTTCTGAAAGAATATGCCACAACGTCCCTGACGCGAGGTCGGTCTACATGTACGACTTCGTTTTCTTAAAGCTGGGGGTGCGCTTTCCACTGACGGATTTCCAGATGGCCGTCCTGCGTTTCTTAGACTGTGCCCCCTCACAATTACATCCCAACGGTTGGAGTCTTGTCCGGGCTCTGGAAGTCTTGGGGGAGCATTTTGGCTTCTCCGCCATTGTGGCCAAGCTGTTTTACTATTGCCAAGTGGTCCGCCGAGCTAATAAGAAGGGCGGCCTTGGGTTCATTACACTCCGTAGTGACTCAAGGGTTGTAAATTTCAAGTCTTATACGGAATCCGCAAAGGTAGATGGGCGCTCCTTCAAGCACTACTACACGCGGGTCCGGATTCAACCAAATAAGCCGGTCTTCTGGCGAAATAAAGAGGGGTTTACCAAGTTTCCCCTTAGCTGGACGCACGAGCATTTTCTCCTTATGAGCCGTGCTTATTATACAGATGAGAGTGAACTTTCCCCTCATTCTGTTGAGGTCTTGAGCGCCCTGCAGACGGCCTCAAAGACCCTCAAAGGGTTTTCCAGCCGTCTTCTCCTGGCCGAGGAAGACATCAAAAACACCTACCTCCGTAATATTCGCTCTTATTCTCCTTGTGTTGTATGGTTATACCGTTCTAGTTATTTTCATTCTTGTATGCTTATTCAACTCTTTTTGTTTTGCAGAACAAATTGAAAAGGCCTGCCCAGAAATGTTGTCGCTAAGGTCCATGATGGCTGACGATGACTCCTCTTCTGAAGAAAATGAAATCCAGGCGAAGAGGAACGCCACCAAAACTCCCCTCATTCCTCTGACTTCTGCAGTAGGAGATGAGGTTCCTCTCTTCGACGAGGAGGAAGCCGAAGAAGCAACGGAGGCCGCTGGAGCGGGTGGCGAGGAGGCCATCCCAGAGAAAAAGAAAAAGAAGAGGCATCTTGTAAAGAAGGCCGATCAAGAGAAGCCCTCCTCTGATGACCCTGTGAAGAAGCGTCAGAGGACGGCTGAAGAAACCGAATTAAAGAAGAACAAGGGAAAGGAACCCGCTCCTGAGTTCTCTGCACCTTCTTCTCAAAATGCTTCAGAGCCGGATTCTGGGAACGGTCCTCCTCCGGCGTTCGATCCTCCGCGTGACTCCTCCCTTTCTCCTTATTTGTGGTTTCAAGGATCTATGCCTCCTACTCTCCCAAAGGCACGGTATTGCCTCCGTCCTTCCCTCGACGCTGCTGGGGTCCGAGGTGCTTGCAAGGCTGGGCGTTGGCAACTTGATGAACTGTCTGGCCTGCTTGAGTCCCTGAGCGAGAAAGCTGATTATATGGATCAGGTTGAAAAACTTGAGACCGAACTCGCAGTGAAGGAGAAATGGGCAGCCAAACAAGCTGAAGCTCGCAGGGGTGTGGAATCGGAATTGGAAAAAACTAAAGAAACACTCCAGAGGAAAACGGAAGAGGCAAGCAAAGTTCATTTTGCGAATAAGGCCCTAGAACGGGAAGTTGCCGACCTCCAAAATAAGAACAAATCCATACCCCTCCTTGAAGAAGAATTAAAACTGGAGAAGAAGAGATCGGCTAAGCTTGCTGACGATCTCAAAGTTATGGAGGATGGTCGCAACAAGGACCTTGGGGAGTGAGAGTCTATTCGGAAGGAGATGCAAGCCCAAATTGATGAACTCAAAAAGGGTGGTGCGAGTGCTGGGCCTTCAGAAGAGGATTACGCCAAGGTTCAAAGAAGGCTAGCTGCTGCAAAGGCCAAGGCTGCCAAAGCCTTGGATATATGCAAAAATGTGGCGTATGAATCTTTCGGCCTGGCCCTTCATCAAGTCTACTATCGTAACCCTGGAATAAAGCTGAATTTGTACGGATTAGATCCGTTCTTTGAGTTCCATGGGGGAAGACTTGTAGAAGTTCACAAGGACGGATCGCACCACGAGCCCCATGCATCTCTGTACGAACTGCCTCCTCTCCCAGAAGGCCAAAGTATGGAGCCTACCACGTCCACTGCTGCCTCTGGAGCTGAAGCACAAGAAGGTGCCCAAACTGGAATGGAGGACAGAGCGGAGAAGGGAGGAATGCCCACTGTGGAGGATCAAGCACCGGCCCCTTAATTTATGCTTTATTCATAGCTGTGTACTGGGATCAGCTCCAGTTTTAACTACCTTGTAACCTGAATAATTTCTTTATTCTTGGAAATAAAATTCACTGTTGCTTTTCTTCAACTGCTTGCGTCGAATGTATGATTGTTGGATAACTTAGTGTTGTACCAAACACTTTATTGTTTTTAATGCTTTACGAATCCGTTCTGTGTGGTTACCAAGCTGCTTAACGCGTACTTATCACACCGGATTAAGACAACAAATAGTAATGAATAAATAACAATTAAGTTAAAGCACGCCCTGTCCCCAAGTGTAAGTTCATTGGGAAGGGAGAGTTTATCTCGAAGATTACCTTTTAAATTCTCAAAAGATAGAAATGCTTATCTGTCCTCGAAGATGTAGAGTGAGTACATTAGCTTTCAACCGCTCTGGGATGAATATTCCACAATTGAGGACGGATATTGCCTTTGAATTTTGTATAGCTTTGGCAAG
Organism: Clitoria ternatea; assembly: GCA_037962975.1. NCBI lineage: Eukaryota > Viridiplantae > Streptophyta > Magnoliopsida > Fabales > Fabaceae > Clitoria > Clitoria ternatea. The sequence goes on from CM075670.1 coordinate 139,632,086, forward strand.
GGTAAGCTTTATGCCTTTCTCTTGAGGTTCGGTTTGGTCCTACACCTCAAGTCTTCACACGGTGTTCGGTTCGATCCTACTAACCGTACTTGGAGTTCGGTGCAATCCTACAATCCAAGCCTTCAACACGGGGTTCGGATCAGGGCTAATCCTGAACCTACTGCGCCCGTTACTCGGGGTTCAGTGCGGTTTTCTCTGTGAACCGGCCTACTGCGCCCAAGCCTTCGCATGGGGTTCGGTTTGTGGCCTTGAAAAAGGACCAGCCCTACAACCCATGTAGTCTTCGAATGGGGTTCGGTTTGTGGCCTTGAGAAAGGACCAGCCCTACAACCCATGTTGTCTTCGAATGGGGTTCGGTTTGTGGCCTTGAAAAAGGACCAGCCCTACAACCCATGCTGTCTTCGAATGGGGTTCGGTTTGTGGCCTTGAAAAAGGACCAGCCCTACAACCCATGCTGTCTTCGAATGGGGTTCGGTTTGTGGCCTTGAAAAAGGACCAGCCCTACAACCCATGTTGTCTTCGAATGGGGTTCGGTTTGTGGCCTTGAAAAAGGACCAGCCCTACAACCCATTCCACCTCGAGGAATTACATCGTCTGACTTGGGGGGGTCTCCCTCCGTTCTTCGAGGAATTATCACATCAACTACAAAATAGGTAGTTGCGTTCATCCGTCCTGAGGTGTATGCGTATTAAACCACGGCTTTAAATCATAACACATAAGAAAAGTGAGAATGATAGGGCGGTGAGAGTGTATTCTTATTAAAACTGAATATAGATTACACAAAGAGCATCGTTGGGGCTATGCCTCGTTAAAACCTTCTTGAGAAAACCCAGTGGGAAAAAACTCAAGTAAGGAAAAAGAGTACACGCCGTCTTACCAACTAGCTGTAATACACTCGTAAATTCTGAGTGTTCCATTTGTTGCGGATTGGGGTTCCATCAAGTTCTTCCAATCGGTATGATCCCTTTCTAGTCACCTCCGAAACTCTATAAGGTCCTTCCCACGTTGGTGCTAGCTTTCCTTGGTGAGCGAACTTATTCCCCACACTGGCCTTTCTCAGAACAAGGTCTCCGGTGTTAAAAGCTCTGTACTGGACACGTTTATTGTACCGGAGTGCAGCCTTTGCTTTTATTGCCTGATCTCTGACGAAAGCCTTTTCCCTCAACTCTTGGAGGACATCCAGCTCTGATGCTAAGTTGGCGCTGTTATCTTCTGCTGAAAAATACTCAACACGGGCCGATCTTGTTTGTAACTCAACTGGGATCATCGCCTCAACCCCGTACACCAACCGGTATGGGGATTCGTTAGTTGAAGAATGAGGCGTAGTGCGGTATGCCCATAGAACATGACATAACTGGTCAGTCCATCCTCCCTTCGCTTCTCCCAGACGCTTCTTTAACCCCCTCAGCACCTCTCGATTAGCTACCTCTGCTTGCCCATTGGTCTGGGGGTGTTCAACAGATGAAAATATCTGGACTATCCCCAGCCCTTCAAGTAAGTCCGTGAACTTTTTGTCTGTAAACTGGGTGCCGTTATCAGTCACAATCCGCCCTGGCACCCCGAACCGAGCAATGATATTTTCGTACATGAAACGTCTTGTACGTGCAGAAGTGATATGCACTACTGGTTCTGCCTCGATCCATTTGGTGAAGTAGTCTACCCCCACAATCAAGTATTTGATACCTCCTGGCGCAGTGGGAAACAGACCCAGAATATCAAGGCCCCATTGGTAGAACGGCCAAGGCACAGCAGATGAAGATAACTCTTGGGCCGGTGTATGGTGGAGATTGGAGAATTTTTGGCAAGCGTCGCATTTCCTCACGAAGTCTGCGGAATCCTGCTTCACAGTGGGCCACCAGTATCCAGCCCTGAGGACTTTTCTCATTAGGCTTCGGCCCCCAGCGTGGTGCCCACATTGCCCCTCGTGTACCTCAGTTAAGACCGCTTGAACTTCGTCCTCTCTTAAACATGAAAGATACGGGACAGAGAATCCCCTTCTGTAGAGAACACCATCGACCATAGTAAAATATGGCAACTCCTTCTTTACTCGTCTCCTTTCCTTCTCGTCAGTGGGAAGTTGACCATCAGCCAGATAACGAATATAGGGGATGACCCAAGAATCCTCATATGGATAGCTCACCATGACAGCATTCAGAGAAGGATACAGAGGTATACTGGGTGATGTCAAAGTGCTCTGAACCACCGTTGTCGTGCTACCAGGCTGCTTTGTACTTGCCAATCTTGACAAGATATCTGCTCTGGTATTTTCTTCCCTGGGCACATGCTTGAACTCTAAAACTTCAAATCTTCCCTTCAGCTCATTAACACAATTCAAGTACAATTGAAGTTGTGGTTCCTTCGCCTGGTACTCTCCCTGGATTTGCGAAATCACCAGCTGAGAATCGCTGCAGAGGGTCACTGCTGATGCTCCGATATCAATTGCCGCACGGAGACCGGCCAAGCATGCTTCGTATTCAGCTTGATTGTTAGAGGTCTTGAAATTGAATCGGAGGGAAATTTCTAAGTGTACGCCGTCATCACTTTCTACCACCACACCTGCTCCACATCCTTTGCTGTTTGACGAACCGTCAACGTAGATGGTCCAATGCGTTCGAAGGGTCGCCGGGTCTGCCCCAGTCATTTCCACTACAAAATCGGCCAACACTTGTGCCTTGATGGCTCCTCGAGGCTCATATGAAATCTCAAATTCAGATAGCTCAATAGACCATTTTATCATCCTTCCAGCGAGGTCTGGCTTGCTGAGTACCGAACGGAGCGGCAAATCCGTTCTTACCAATACTGGGTGCGCATGGAAATAAGGCCTCAACCGTCGTGATGCCCAAACAACTGCCAAGGCGGCTTTCTCAATCTTCTGATACTTTCCTTCCGCCCCCTGAAACGTTTTACTAGTAAAGTACACCGGTCTTTGCCCTTCAGGGGTTTCTTTTACCAGGGCTACACCTAGAGCTTCGTCGGATATTGCCAAGTATAAGATTAACATTTCGCCTGGATCAGGCTTAACAAGAATTGGTGGGCTCGAGAGAACGGCTTTGAGCTGCTGGAAGGCTTGCTCTTGTTCCTCTCCCCATTCAAAACTCTTGTGTTTCTTCAACGCCTTATACAAGGGGAGGGACCTGTGCGCCATCTTAGGCATGAAACGAGCTAAAGCGGCCACTTTCCCATTCAATGACTGGACCTCCCTCAAACATTTAGGACTCTGCATGTCCAGGATTGCTTGACATTTCCCGGGGTTAGCTTCAATGCCTCGTTGAGTCAGCATAAATCCCAAGAATTTCCCTGCTGGAACGGCGAAAGTGCACTTTAAAGGATTTAACCTCATGTTGTACTGCCGAAGCCTAGTGAAAACTTGGCGTAGATCCTCAATGTGGTCTCCTCCAGCGGGCGTTTTGGCTATGATATCATCGATATAAACTTCGACCAGCTTGGTATGCATCCCTTCAAAGACTTTGTTAATCATGCGCTGATAGGTAGCGCCGGCGTTCTTTAGTCCAAAAGGCATGACGGTGTAACAGAAAACACCGCGGTCGTTGATAAAGGCAGTCTTCTCCTGGTCTCCCTCCCACATCGGAATCTGGTTGTACCCCGAATAAGCATCCATGAAACTGAGATATTGGTAACCAGATGAATCATCCACCATGCGATCGATGTTGGGCAGGGGATATGGATCTTTAGGGCAGCAACGGTTAAGATCCACATAATCAGTACACATCCTCCATTTGCCGTTAGCCTTCTGCACCATGACCACATTAGAAAGCCAAGATGAATAGCGTATCTCCCTTATAAAACCTGCCTTCAACAACTCCTCTGTTTGCTCACAAGCCGCCCTCTGCTTCTCCGGTCCCAACCTCCTCTTCTTGTTAAATGCATCCAACTTAACCATGTTGAGGCTCAGATTATAACAATATCGAGCCATCTCCTGATCTCCGCGGAGTGAGGACACAGCGTTGTCCTTGTCGATAAATTTGATCAAGAGGTGAGGGGTGGATACAATTGCTTCCATAGCGTTCAATGTTGGACGGCCTATGATACCGTTGTACGGGGATTCCACATCAATCACCAGAATTCTTGACTTGACTGTTCTTGCACCGGGCTCCCCTTCAAAAGAAATCAAAGTGTCGAGGTATCCCTTGGTGGGTTGCTTGGCTCCGTTAAACGCTGTGAGTTCTTGTGTGTATGGTTGTAAATCTGCATCACTGAAACCCATTCGTTTGAAACAATTATAAAAGATAACATCACAAGAACTTCCCTGATCGACGAGGATCCTCTTGACGTCCTTATTGGCTATGACGGCCACAATCACTACTGCATCATCACCTCCTGGAATTGTTGGGCCGAAATCATCATCTGTAAACGACACCGTCGGGGCTGTCACTCCGTCCCTGAAAGGGCGGTTATTCCTTGGTTTACCCTGGACTGACAGAATCATCCTATGGTGGTTCTTTCGTGCTGTGATTGATGTTCCTCCTCCCGCAAATCCTCCAGCTATCATCTCAATCACTTCTCGTCTGCCCTGTCTCTGCTGCTGGGGCATATTACTTTGTTGGGCACCTTCAGCAATCACTACCCCTTTCTGCTTCTCACCCGCAGTGAACTTCCTTGCTGGGTTGTGCGTATTATCATCTTCATCATCAGGATCTCTATTCCTTTTCTCCATCCTATGAGGCTCATCCATAGATTTCTCCTTAAACAAATACTGCTTCAACTTTCCTTCCCGAATGAGAGTTTCCACCGTATTCTTTAACGCCTTACACTCATCAGTGTTGTGCCCTGTCTGCTCATGGAAAGTGCAGTATTTACGTGGGTTACCACCCCTCTTGGCTGGGGCTGGCTTCCTTATACCAAAGACGTTCAGAGTTGGCCAACCAACTTCCCTCATGATTTGTGAGTGCCTGGTGTTCAACGGAGCATAGTGATCGAACGATGATACGCGCCTATCTCGTGGATGCTGACGAGCATTCACAAAGTCTTCTCTAAAGGCATGCTTCTCGGGCCTCGCTCTCTCCTTTTCTCTCCGTGGCTGCTGAGCGGGTGCAGAAGGCTTTACTCTTGCTACAGTTGCCTCTAGATGCATCTCTATGCCCACATATTTGGAAGCTTTCCTTCGAAACTCCTCGAAGGTTGTAGGTGGGCTCTTTGCCAAAGATAGGGCAAAGGCTGAACCTGGCTGAAGAGCTTCCACTACAATATGGAGTTGTATGGCCTCCGTGAGGTTAGGGACCAACGCAGCCTCCTTGTAAAACCTTTTCAGGAACTCCTTAAGAGTCTCAGTTTCTCCCTGTCTTATCTGGGCCAGGGTGTGAGAAGTTCTTGGGATATCCCTGGAGATGACGAAATGGCTTTCGAATGCGGCAGCCATTTCCTCCCAAGAGTCTATAGATCCTGAAGGCAAACTTTTAAACCAGCTGAGAGCTTCCTCCGTCAACGTCCTTGGGAACATTCTGCACATGACATCTTCGTCTGCTCCCAGATACATAGCTTCATAAACATAAGCATCCAAATGCTTAGTGGGGTCGGTCTCTCCATTATACTTCCCAATCGACAATGGCTGAGTTGTTTGCAAATGTTTTGGAATGACAATACTCATCAACCTCCTTGAGAAAGGGACATTGAGCTTGTATGTCCCTGAAGTTACCACCGCCTGCTCCCTTCTCCTGATACTGACTCTATCACCAGAGTCCTGCGTTTGCTCCCTCTCTTCATATGTGGGGATCTTCGAATACTGGAGGGTGGTGGATCTATCCCTCGCTGATGCATGGTGAGCATCCTCTGCATGGGATACTACTCTGTCCCCAGCTCCTCCTCTCTCTCGCCTCAGCTCCATCAGCTCCTCCTTCAGTTGCCTGATAACCTCATCGCGAGGGTCAGGCGTCTGCACTTGCACCATCCTCCGGGTTTGAGTTGCAGGAGATTCGAAGACGAGTCTCCTCCCAGCCTGTTGATGGGTCACATCCTCCACGTGACCTTCCACGAAATCTCTCCCGTCACCTTCCATTGTGCCAACCTAACTTCTGCGAAAATGGGAATAACTCTATCGAGTCCCACTGGGCGTGCCAATGAACTGGTCTGGACCGGGGTCTAGGATCCGATATGGGACCAGCCACAAGGATGCAGGTGTTTTTAGGGTTTGCACACCGGAACTGTGTATATCCGATGTATTAATCCGGTCTCTCAGTGGGAGAGGCCGGTCTTGTTGTCCTGGAGATCCTTCACACCAACGATTCGCGTTGTAGGAGGGCGAAAGGTGGTGCCACCTGCGAAGATTCTCCGACGCTCAAGTTAGAAGGGTGTATGAACTGAATGAATACTCAAGCGTGATAACAGTAAAATGTGAGATAGAATAACGATACCATGCATGTGTGTTGATATGGCCTCTTATAGTTGAACGTAAGAGAGAAAAAAAAAAAATGAGACGTTGGATGCAGGTGGGTCCCTTATCTCTGATTGCGTGTATATTGTGTCAATCAAAGTGGCTCGACTTTCAGAATGTGTCAGGAGGGTAGGTCAATTATCAGAGTACAATCCTCCAGAGAGAGGAGAGGATAATCACCTTTTCCGCATAATCTGCTGACACGCCCACTTACTTTCTGAAGCCATTGATGTGACGTATTTTGCTACAAACAGTGTCTTCGTTGATAAGTTATCAAAAGGCTCTTCTCTTGCTATCAGGGAAAAGCTAACAATTATATAAATATCCCGTATCAATGAACATAGAACCGTTACAGCGAAAATGAATGATGCTGTCATGGAGTGAGGGCGGATGACCAGACAACGGATATCCGGTGTGGTAACGTTGAACCTGGACACCGGTTTTCCTTATATGAGGTCAGTCTGACGTCACAAGTATGGGGGCCGGTATCTAGACCGGATCATATATATATATATATATATATATATATATATAACATATTAAATATATATTATAAAATATAATTTATAAATTAAACATATATTTATACTATTTTAATATAAAATATATATATATTTAATATTTAATATATAATATATTAACGTTAAATATGTATATTAACGTTAATATATATATATATATATTTATAAATTAAATATAAAATATGTATTTATATTTAATATATAACATTTTAATATATAATATATTAACATTAATATACATATTTAATTTATATATATATATATATTAACTTTAATATACATATTTAACGTTAATAATTTAATTTGTAAATTATTTTTTATAATATATATTTAATATATTATATATATCTTATATAAATTTTTATTTTATTTTATAGATATATATATGTAAGAATAAAAAATATATTTAATAATATTTCTTATTTATAAGAAAGAATCCGTTGTCCTAATAATTGTGGTATCACATTGTGATCTATGGGGGACAGGTTCAACTCCTGTTCTAGACGATTTTATTAATTATTTTCCCCTGACAGGTGGAGAATTCGTTTTCCCGTTGAATTCGTCCCACACTAGATGAAACTTTGACATGATTCTACCCCAAACAACTAAATATTTTTTTTTAACCTCAAAAACCCAAATATTTTTTAAAAGGACCTGTTTTGTTCAAAAACCCTTCAAGCCGTTGTGCTTAAAAAACTCATGCCACCCTCTTGCAAAAGAACACTCCCACGGCCTACACTCACTCCAACGTGCATCCACAGGCCAAACATCCGGTTCCTCTTCCATGGCAATGTAGACGACTTCGGGCTTGTGGTGAGAACCTGGACTGCAAACTGGGTAGGCAACGCCTACAATGTTAACTACAACAGTGTCAAAGTAACGATTTAATTGTATAAATTAATGGTGACTTGATAGGGATAAAGTTACCAGAAGTTCTCCCGTCGAAACACAGTTAACATTTTAGTCACACATATTCTAAAATAGTCAGTGGGTGGCTTATCATCAATGTCCGAATCAGAGTCGGGAATGACTATAGGCTCCAACAGATTCCGGTTTAACACAAACCAACGAATTAAAATGTTAATATGGTAATACAAAGTAATTTCAGAGAACAAGAAAGTAATCATAAGTATGAACCGATGGAATTCTAGTTTTGCTGGGTTTAGGGCCGGTGGTGGTCTCATTCTTGTCGACGGTGGTAGGCAGTGTTGGTAAACATTCCTCGCATTCGCAGTCTTTCTGTCCGTTCAACCCAAGCACATTGAACACAAAAGGCTTTAATAACAAACCAAGTGCGAAAAGCACATGCAAGGATGAGAATGGCTACGCAAACCTCCGAGCTTGTCTCTGAGAATTCATCGCCGAACCGGATGTCCCCGCGGCGTGGTCGACGCCATCTGCACCTGTCTTCTTACGCGGAGGGTGGCGCGGCTCCTTTACTTGGTCCCGGGGAGATAACATTTTTCCCCTTATCCATTATTCAGTTTGAGGAGGTTTCGAGTGGAGTAGGTGGAAGATGTGGGAGCTCCAACGAATGAGGCAATATTTAATGAGGACAAAGGCGAAACCCCCAGTCATGTCTTCGCCTGGGGAACGGAACGGTTCACTTACCAACACGGGTAGACGTCTAGTCGTTGCGCTTATCCGTATGGAAAATCTCTTCGTATTCTGCCTCACATCAACCGTGGCCTTTGAAATGGCTTTTGTTTTTTATAATTGCAGGCAAAAAACCCTAGAATCCCACGCGTGTATGGCTATGCAACCGTCCAAAAAATGAGTTCGGGCATATTCTAAGCAAATTTTAATTAAATACTATATTTATTAAATATAATATGTAAAGGAGTAATATTTTCCTTCATTAATTAGAAAAAATAGTTTTAAAATAATGAATTCAAATACACCACTTTTGATTATTACTATTTATGGTTTAAAGTAATTCAATATTAAACTAATGTATTTTTTGGACTCCAGACTGCTGCTACATTTATTTAATTATCTTAAAGTATATTATTAAATATTAGGACCATTTGATTTGAAAATTTATCTATATATATATATATATTATGATTTAATTAGTAATTACAGAATTGTTACGTTATTTTTTTATCTTAAATAACGAAAATTAAAAATAATCTAAGTCAATTTTAACTCATTTTTACCATATATAATGAAATAATTCATCGCACACCTTTTTCTAATCGTATTATTGTTCCAAAGTAGTATTTCTTTTTTTGCAGATAGTATTAATTATGTAGGAATCTTTTAGAGTAGTCTGCAATAAATATAATGGAGAGTGATTTATGAATTATAGTATTTTTTTAAGAAAATTGAGTAAGACCACTAACATTATTAATTGGCATAAATAAACCCTACACCCTGCATCCTAAACCATAAGTCATAAACCTTACACTCTAAACCATGAACCCTAAACCCACACCTAAAACCTAAACCCTACTCTTGAACCCTAAACCCTACCCTTGAACCCTCAACCCTAAACCCTAAACCTTAAACCCCACCCTAAAACCCACACCTTATACCTCATACCCTAAACCCCACACCTAATCACTAGACCCTAAACCCCAAACCCTAACTCTTATACCTTATACCCTAAACCCCACACCTAAAACCTAAACCATAAACCCTGAACCCACACCTAAACCTTAAACCCTCAACCTTATACCCTTAAACCCTAAACCTACACTTAAAACCTAACCCTAAACCCTCAAGCCAACACCTTAACCCTAAACCATACCCTAAACCCCACACCTAAACCCTAGACTCTAACCCCTAAACCCTAAACCCTATACCCTAACCATAAACCTTATACCTTATACCTCATACCCTAAACCCTACACCTAAACCTTAACCCTAACCCCACACCTAAAACCTAATCCCTAAACTCTAAACCCTAACCCTCAACCCTAAACTCTAACCAATACCCAAACCCTAACACCCTAAACCCCAAATTGTAACCCTAAATCCCACACCCTAAACCCATACCCTTCCCCCAAAACCTAAACCCTAACCCTTATACTCTAAACCCTAAACCTTACACATTCCACCCTAAACCTCAAATCATATACCTTAAACCCTAAACCCTAATCCTTAAACCTCAAACCTCAACCTTATTCCCTAAACCTAAATCATATACCTTAAACCCTATACCTACCGACCCAATAACCCCAACCAGGAACAAGTTGCCCTACCCCAAATCCTGCTGTCAGGCTAGCGGCTATTTTGTGCATTGAAGTAAGTATGCCTTTTTAGAAAATTTCTTTTTTCTCTTGTATCAATTTTCACTAGTGTAAAAATTGGATATAACAACGGGATATATTCACGGGTTGAAGTGGATCAGTGATAAAAACATACGCGGTGGCATTTTTGAAATTATAAGGTGAACGATATAATTAGGAAAAACTATATATGCACGGTTAACATCATAACCGTGATCGTACCCATCAATATATATTCATGGTTGAGGAGTCAACCGTGGATATATAGTACCTGAAATATATATCTACGGTTGTCTACACAACTGTGACTATATATTCATGGGTATGACCAGGGTTATGACTTTAACTGTGGATATATATTGATGTCTATAATCACGGTTGTGTTTCCAATTGTGGATATATAGTTCAGGTTTTAGGGTTTAATCATTGGGTACTGTATGTCCACGGTTGTTTGTATAACTGTGATTATAGATTTAATATTTATCCACGATTGTGGTCTTAACCATGGTTAACGAGTTAACATTTATCCATGGGTTTTTATTAAACTGTGAATATATGTGTAATATATCCACGGTTTCAATGGTAACCGTGGTTATACATCTTTTCTGAAACTTCAAAAGTCGCGCCTGATAGTCTTTTTTACTTTGTGCTTCTCCTCTCGCGCTCATCTTTGGCGATTTTCTCCAGCTTGCGCTCTCTACTTGTCATCGTCTACTTTGGTTCACTCTGTCCTTCCTTCCTTCTTTAGTTTCAAGTCGTCTTCTTTGCAGCATTGTCTGGTATGTACCCCATGTCCTTATATTGTACTGTGTATGTTGTATTTGTGCTCTGTTTAGTTTAACTCCATTAGTCGAAGGTTGTATATGTGTCTCTGTGTCTGTTTGTTTGCTGGTTCAGTATATCCTTGTGCGTGTGTGTGTTTTCTGTGTGTGTATGTGTGTTTTCACTTGGCTTATTGAAGCTCTTCTTTGTGTGTGTGTGTGTATGGAGCTGTTAGAATACATGTTGGCAATTGAGAGGGACATCATCTTATTTTATTTTTATGCTAAACTGCAAGAGCAAACTGGGTTTGTTCCCCATTCTCAAAATGGGCATTGAGGAATGGCAATACACCACACTAAGAAGGCCCTGAAATTTTATTCAGCCCTTCCCTTACTGGAACCACTCGGTGCTCATTCGCCCTACATTGAAGTAGTTGAATGTGTACTCATCACTTCTAGTTTCAGAATGCTACATGCTTATCGATTTTCCCCACTTTCACTTATACTTAATGATCTATGTTGGTGTGATTGTGTTTGGCACTTTGATGAAATTTTATCTGTTTGTGTAATAGCCACTTATTGTGTTCAATAAGACATCAAAATCAAAGAAAATGCATGCTAGTAATAATATTATTAGAACAAAATCAGCATGCAAGATTAGAACCCAAAATCAAATAAGTAAAATGAAAGAAATTACTGACTAAATAATCCACACTCAAAATCAAGAAAATGCAAGATGTTTAAAAATAGTTCATGCCATTGTTTATAGTGTTAGTTGATTTTTTTTAACAAATAAAAGATTATCAAACTTATAATTAAGATAAATATACATAGGATTAAAAATTTAGAAGACATAATTAGATTTAAAAAATTATAAATAATGTAAAATATTTACCAAATTGAGGTCAAATACAAATAAGAAAGTAAATGTATAAATAAACTTTCAACAAATTGAAGTTGTTAATGCTAACCTAGTTAATGAAAGTTCATGTGATCTTATAATCCATTATCCATTATCCATAATCTAAACTTTAAAAGTCTTATAATTCAATACCATAATCCATAATTCATAATCCATAATCCATAAAACCATACTTGTACTTCAAAATAACACAAATTAAAAATATCATACTAATTACTAAATAAAAGTCCAAACTTTAAAAGTCTTATAATCCAATATCATAATCCGTAATCTATAATCTATAATCCATAATCCAACACCATAGTTCTACTTCAAAATAACACATTTTTAGGTATTATTTCTAATCAAAATTTACATTTCACTTATATAATGTTATTTCTATTGATCTTGGTTACTCGTATATATAGTGTTATTTCTGTTGTTGTTGTATGTGTGTGGTTGTCATTCTTGCGAACTCGTAGGCTCATACTAGTTACTTAACTAGTATGAAAGTTGTTGTGCATGAGTGAACCGTAGTTCCCCGTTTGAGATTCGACACAAATGGTCATTAAATTAATTAATTTCATTGTTTGTGTTGAATCTTGAATTATCCGTTTGGGCAGTTTGGGATAAACAATTATTTTTTATACGTCATTATTAGTATGCACAAGTTAGGAGTTATTTTAAAATTTGATAAACTTTTGGTAACTTGTATTTTGTGTTGTTCTCTGGGTGCAGATTTGGTTGTGGTTGAATTTGATTTGACCACTCTCATTTTGTGTACTTAGAGACCAATGCGAAATGCTGCCGAAATTTTATCAAATTTTAAAATAAGTCCTAACCTGTATATATGAATGATGTATAAAAACAATTATCATCCTGAATGGGTATAGGACCACCACCTTTGTAGAAAAAGTGAGGTTGCTCATAGCACCTTGGAAACAGTTGGTATGGATCAGAGTTGGATAACTGCATCACGCCTAAGTCTGGAGTACGAGGGGGGAGTTGAATCATTTATAGAATTCGTAGCGAGGAATGCAGTGGAGGTGAATGGAAAATATTTTTGCCCTTGTGTTAAATGCTTGAACCTGCGTCGGGTAGACTTGGAAGAGGTGCGAGAACATACTGTGTGACGGTTTTTCACGTAGTTATACGCGTTGGATATGGCATGGTGAAGATGTGATGGTGCCAAGTAACAGCTCTCAAACTGAAAATCGAAGCTCGATGCATGACACCGATGTCGACATGGATGACCGACTCAAGGATATGATCTGTGATGTGGGGGTAGAAGGTTTTAAGAAAGCTCATGTATATACGACTCTGTGTGAGGATTCTGAGCAGCCGTTGTATCCAAACTGCGTAAATTTCATGAGGTTATCAGCAGTTTTACGATTGTTTAATTTGAAGGCCATAAACGGGTGGACGGATAAAAGTTTCACTGACTTACTGAAGTTGTTGAAAGAAATGCTCCCAGCTGGAAACACCTTGCCGAATCATAACTATGAGGCCAAAAAGGTGTTGTGTCCTATGGGTTTAGAGTATGAGAAAATACATGCATGCCCAAATGATTGTGTATTCTTTCGGGGTGAGTTAGAAATGGTGCATCGATGTCCTAGGTGTGGGGTGTCACGGTATAAGAAAAAAGAGGCGGATTCTGATGAGGTCTGCACTAAAGGGTCTCCTGCAAAGGTGTTATGGTATCTACCTATAGTTCCAAGACTAAAGCATCTGTTTGCCAATGCAGATGATGCAAAACTTATGAGATGACATGCTGATGAAAGGGTTGTTGACGGACTACTTAGGCATTCGGCCGATGGATTGCAATGGAAGAAAATGGATATGATTTTTCCGGATTTTGCCCATGAACCAAGAAATGTTAGGCTTGCACTAGCCACAGACGGCATGAACCCGTTTGGGAACCTGAGCACAAACCATAGTTTGTGGCCTGTTTTATTGTTTGTTTACAACTTGCCGCCATGGTTGTGCATGAAGCGGAAATATGTCATGTTATCAATGATGATTTTTGGTCCACGACAACCGGGGAACGACATTGATGTATATTTAACTCCATTAGTTGAAGACCTCAAAAGGTTATGGAAAGATGAGGTTGATGTGTTTGACGGGTTTACCGGGCAGTTATTCAAATTGCATGCCATGCTATTTTGCACGATCAATGACTTTCCAGCGTATGGTAACTTATTCGGGTACAAGGTGAAGGGTCATAAAGCTTGTCCAGTATGTGAGGAGGGGACTAGTTCTATACGGCTGCATCATGGTAGGAAAAATGTTTATCTTCAACATCGAAGGTTTCTTAAAGTGAATCATCTGTTTTAGAGGTTGAAGAAGTCGTTCAATGGTGCCCAAGATTTTGAAATGGCTCCTCAACCACTATCTGGTCACCAGGCATATGAAAAGGTGAAAGACGTCAATGTGCAGTTTGGTAAGTGTGAAAAACCACACCCGACACAAAACAACTGGAAGAAAAAGTCAGTGTTTTTTGACCTGCCATATTGGAGGGAGCTTGATGTAAGACACTGCATTGATGTAATGCATGTGGAGAAAAATGTGTGTGACAGTTTGGTTGGTACACTCTTAAAGATAACCGGGAAGACTAAGGATGGCCTAAATTCGCGTATGGACTTGGAGTTGATAGGTATACGTCAGGATTTGCATCCACAATCAAAGGGAAAAAGAACATATTTTCCCCCAGTATGTCATACGTTGTCCAGAAAAGAAAAGCAAAGTTTGTGTGAATCGTTACGATGTGTGAAAGTTCTGTCTGGTTATGGCTCCAATATCAACTCTTGTGTTTCCATGAAAGATTTGAAGTTAGTTAGGTTGAAGTCTCATGATTGTCACATGTTGATGCAATAGTTTCTGCCTATCGCCATTTGTGACATTCTTCCTAAAAATGTGAGAAATGTCATAACAAGGTTGTGTATTTTTTCAATGCCATATGTTGCAAGGTAATCGTGCCCGGCGAATTGGATGTGTTGGAACATGAAGCATCACTTATATTATGTCGGCTTGAAATGTATTTCCCGCCCTCTTTTTTTGATATAATGGTCCATTTAATCATCCATTTGGTGAGAGAGGTCCGTTTGTATGGTCCAGTGTTCTTACGGTGGATGTATCCCGTTGAGCATTATATGAAGATATTGAAAGGGTATATGAAGAATCAACGTCGTCCCAAAGCTTCAATTGTGGAAAGATATATTGCAAAGGAAGCAATCGAGTTTTGCACTGAATATATGTCACATGCTGCAAGCATTGGTATTCCAACGACTCGTCATGAAAGGAGATTGGATGAGAAAGGAACGATTGGAAAAAATAAAGAGCATGCCACGTGATGGTGTCCTTCAAGCACACGTATATTTTAAACAACACGGACGACGTGCAACCATATCTAGCCACTCACAAGGAGCTAGTCAAGAGAACCAACCCTAAAATGACTGAAAGGTGGTTGTTGAATGAACACAACAAGCGTTTCATGTAGTTGTTCAAAAAGACCATTCTGAAAGATGCATCTGTATCCTCGACATTACATCGACTGGCACAGGGCCCGAACTTTGATGTCCTCACCTTTTGTGGGTATGACATAAACAACTATTCGTCTTATACAAGGACACAGGGTGAAAAGAGTACAAATCAAAATAGTGGAGTGATGGTTGTGGATCAGTCAATGCATTTCTCAACTTCAAAGGACAACAACCCTGTCATGGCCGAGTCATGCTACTTTAGTGTGATTGAAGATATATGGGAAGTTGGTTACGGTCCCTTCACTATTCTTGTGTTTAAATGCAAATGGGTTGACAATAAGAACGGTGTCAAAACTGATGATTTAAGAGTTACATTGGTGGACCTCAACAAGATAGGGCATAAGGACAAACTATTCATTATGGCAACACAAGTGAAGCAAGTTTTTTATGTTGCTGACCCAGCTGACAAACGGTGGTCAATTGTTATCCAATCTTGATATTGTTGAAATTCCATCTACAACAACACGTATTCCAACATCTATCATGGAACATGACATAGATGATGTAGTTGTCAGTCATCATGACCACCATGAAGGCTTGTGGGAAAATATTTCATCTTCATAGGGTATTAATCATGTTAATGAATCATTGAATTACATGTTATATTAATTATTCATTGTATTAACTTGTTTAGGTAAATATTTGACAGTTTTGTTTCCTTGTTTGGACAGATACTCATGGCTGACCAGGATCGATGATCTAGGTCTGACTCACAGGCTACTGATTCCTCTGCTCGGAAGAGTAGAGGTGTTACCTGGCTGCCAGACGTTGCACTTAGGTGACACCGGGGAGAGAGGTTACGTGTTGACATGAATGTCAACACTGGTAGATTTGGAGGACCACATGCCGTGAAGTTTAGCAGTTATTTAGGAGTTATGGCTCGGTCAAAGGTATCCATTATTATCCCCGACTGGGATAATGTCGAGGAGGTGGTGAAGAACTAGATTTGGAGTGATATTCTGGTAACATAGATATCATTTAAGTTTTATTTTAGTGTATTATTTCATAATTCAGAATAAGGACTCTTTTATGGACTAACTCCTTTCATGTAGGATTCTTTTGAGATACCAACACATGACACAGCAAGGAGGAAGACCCTCGATATTATTGCTGAGCGATGGAGGTCGTTCAAATCCATACTCACCAGGAGGTATATTTGGACTTTAAATTCTTAATCAACCCTTTGCCAAATTGTACCAATCCTTAGTTTAAATGTATATGAATTGTAGGTATGTATTCGGGGAGGACCGAGGAGAGTTCCCTGGAGAGAAATATGCCTTCATTGATCAGGAGACTTAGGATGCTTTCGTTGTATCTAGGCATTTTGACCAGTTTCAGGTACGTTGGTTTTTAAATGATTAAATTATGTATAATTTAAACGGCTAACTCTAAATATTTTTCTTTCTTGTTGTAGGCGGTCAGATCGAAAGCCCAGAGCATTAGGAAGCTGAATGACTGCCCCCACAGACTATCACGTGGAGGTTACCGTAGATTGGAGGAGCAGATGGCCCAGGAGAGGCTGAGTCAATGTTAGACTAGCCAACCTGACACTGGTATTATGGATCCCCCTTCCCCACCTACACGCCACGAGAAATGGAAGCGGGCCAGGATCAGGAAGAGTGGGGAATACACTTCCTCATAAGCTCAGGAGGTCGTCTCACGGATAGTAAGTATTCCCCTTATAAATGTGTCAGTTTTTTTGGTTTACGTGAAGCAAGTGAATACTAACTTGTTTGTTTTCAGGATTCCTTGGTTGAGCAATCAACCCAAGGGTCTTTTGTAGCCCATGGTAGGCAGGATATTTTGACTACCGCCATCGGCAGGCCAGAGCACCCAGGAAGAGTGCGTGCTGTTGGTCGAGGTGTAAGTAAGTTGTAAATAATTGTATCCTTTCATTTTGTTATCTGTTAGACAATTATGAGCTAATTATTCACATTTCACAGGCCTCCAGAGCTATTACGGTACTCCCGACCCTGCCCCCTCCTTTGAGAAGTTGGTGGAGCAGAAGGTGGCTGTTGTGAAGGCTGAGTATCAGGAGGAGATATCTAGGCTCCACCAGGAGATGGCCCGATTCAGGGAGGAGATGAAGGCCTCACTCAGCCACCACCATGAGACTACTACATTAGCTAGCGACCCACAGGTTAGATTCTTTATTCAATTTCCTCAGTATTATATTGTTTGTAATCACTTTCTTTCATTGTTGAATAACTTCTGCTTGATGTGTAAATATGTAGGTATGGAGGGTTAGCACTAAGGGTTCGTGCGCTGCAGCTGACCCTGACGATGATGGGGTCAAGCCTGCAGATACCCATCAATGTGACCTGTTCATTGATGGGTCAGAGGAGCCAGTTGCCACTGGCATGGTCTACAACTTAGGCCCTGTGGTTCACCATCAGTCATTACCTGATGGTATGTCCTTGTGCTCGTCCTCAAGGAGGATGCTGCTGTGCCAGTGGCAACTCCAGAGGTAAAGACCATCGGTCAAGCGGTGGGCTACTTTCTGATGTGGCCCAATAGACTTTTGTCGGTTGCTCCTGTACAGGTAAAAACCTGAAACACTAACTAATTTTGTTATATTGTCAATTATGGTACAAACTGTGATGGTTGTCAATTGTTCAACAGGAACCGGCATTGAAGAAGCCAGACCCCGCCGACGATCCGATCCAGATGCTATGGCAGATCTGGGCTGAGCAAGGAGACGACGTTTTTGAGGTCCCATGGCGGCCACTGGTGTTTGGCCGTCCAAGTTCACTACTGGTTTACATTACACGGAGTGACTTGTGTGAGATTATGATGAGGACGACACAGCTGAACATCTCCATCATTCAACTGTGGGAGCTGTAAGTATATCATTTTATGTCCAATTTTTTCATTATACAAGTTATTTGTCGCTAACCATGTCTTAACTTGTTTAGGTTTCTGAAAAAAATCTATGTGGACTTGGGTTTCGATGGAAGTTATGGTTTCTTAGAGCCCTCTTTCATACAGAGGCAAGGAAACACTACGGAGGACACCCAGGCATACATCCAGAATTGGATGTTTGAGTCTAGGAAGGGTGTATACATGGGCCCCTATCATAAAGGGTAATATTCTAATCCATAATTATTGTCATTAATTTTTGCATTTTGAAGTCTCACTTATCACTGGTAACTACAGCACTCATTGGACGCTTGTGGTGATTTGTCCCCGGTCTTATCTTGCTCTGTACTTTGATACTATGCATCGGACAGTTCCACAAGACCTGAAAAGTATAGTAGACGGGTAAGTTAATCCCTAAAAAATAAGTACAAATTCGATTACATCATTTTTGGACCTATATGATTCTAACTTATCTTGTGTTTTATTTGACGTAGGGAGGTGGTTGGATACAATCGACTACTTGGAAATAAGTCCAGCGGAAGAAAAGTTGCGTGGGTGCACCCAAAAGTAAGTCAATCGTATTCATTCAAATCTTTAATATATATTTTTTAAGTTGCGAATTCACTTATTCTATATTTTATGTCCATTGTAGTCTTACAGGCAGGAGGGTACCTTCGAGTGTGGCTATTACGTCATGCATACCATGCTGATCATCGTCCAACAACATTTAGTAGATAGATGGACAGATGTAAGTCTCATCATTTGGACTACTTTTCTACCAATTTCATCAATTTCATGTAATAAATATAGCTTTTGTTCTAATTGTTTTGTGTATTGTTTGCAGTACTTCTAGGACCGGTCATACCTCTCCAAGACACTTGTAGATAATGTTAGAAACCAATGGGCCTTATACTTCATTGAAGTCAAGAAAGTACTTAGCTAGATATAGGATCTTTATTCTCTTATATATGTATCTAGTGTAGGATTTAGGGTTTACATTTTATTAGGTTACATTCATCTGAATTGTATATAGTTTCATTTTTTAGGTTGTTATGAATTCATATCAAAATAATGTTATATACATACCATTCTTTTTATATATTGTTGCTGGATATGCTGGGATATACTGTATATTGTGCTGGTTGTCTGATTACAGGTTTGGGAAATAATAAAACAGAAACCATATTAAAAAAAAACCTCACTATTTATTCACGGTTATGGTAACAACCGTGATTATAGACCATATTTATCCACGGTTACTACCATAACCGTGATTATACATAGTCTGTACGTGAATTTTTTTGACTACTTATATTCACGGTTATGCTACACAACCGTGATTATAGATGTTCTTTATCCACGATTTCTACTATAACCTTGAATATACATTGTCTGTTATATTCACGGTTATGCTCGACAACCGTGAATATGCATAGTCTGTTATATTCACGGTTGTTCGTAACCGTGGTTAGATGTAATTTATAACCACGGTTGTTAACCGTGGTTAAAGGCCCTCATCTACTACCACGACTGCAACAACCATGGTTCATTAACCGTGATTAAAGGCCATTTTTAACCGTGATTATATCCATTTTTTCCACTAGTGTTTCTTCACTTAGTACTCCTTAACTAAATGTTCCTAATATGTTAAAAATACAATTTTTCAACAAATATTCTTAAGAAATAATCACATGTCTCAGCAAATATAATTTTTCATTTTTAGCTCAAAATTTCATAACAAGATGAAATTAAAATTATGTTTTTCAACGTTTTAGAGGAGACATGTGATGCCACTAAAAGCCTAAAAATGGAACAATTACCTTCTATACTTAAGCTTTAGACGGGACCATGACCTTTACAACTGAGCCTCAAAATCCTTCATTTAGGATTGTCTTGAAACCTTCTTATGTCAATGGATGTTCCTTGGTGAGAGTTTTCCCTAAACTTTGTATTTATGTATTAGTTAATTATATATTACATAGTTTCCCAGTGAACTTTTGATATGATGCATTTTTATATATTACCACAATATAAGATATTAAGGTTTAGATTTTCTAACTTGTGAACAAATTTTCAGAACATCCCATCAAAATTTGCAAAAGCGTATTTGAAGGGACAACAAACTGATGTGCATCTTCAAGTCATGGATGGTAGAACATGGAAAGTTACTTATTATCTAGGAAAATTTAATACTGGGTGGGGTCACTTTAGATCAAGTAACAATTTACAAGTTGGGGATGATTGCCACTTTGAGCTAACTAAGGGACCAGGCCTTTGTTTCAAAGTAAGATTCTTCGACCTTCAAAAGGAACAAATTTCTTTCCATCATCAGGTAATATATTCAAGTTCATCTTTCTTTCTTCTTCTAAAATATTTTAATGATTATTTATAAAGTAATTATTGTGAATTTCTATTATTTAATCAGTTCAAGGAGATGGAGCTGGCTCAACAAGCCTTACAAGAACCTTAAATGTAAAACGTAAAAAAAGAGGTATTCCTAAATCTCTTATAACATTATTAAAAGACATTGATGCATACATGTTTCAAAGTTAACTATATATGTTGCTGGATCATTCCCATGTAATTGATTACTTAAAATAAAAGATTTTTATAAGAAACCATCAAAACTCAAGAAAACAACAATTTTAAAATTATGACACACCAATATATTAAGAACTTATTTTAAAGTTTTTCTTGGTACTTTTGTTAAGATATATTTCAATTTACCATATATGCTTATTATTATTTTTCAATATATATCTTTATTAATTACATATTTTGTCTTAATACTAATAAAATTTTAAAAAAATTACTTTTTCTATTTATTAATACGAATAATAAGTTTGAAAGTATAATAAGAATAATCATAAATTTATAATAAGAATAATCACAAATTTAATGTATTTACATGAGATGGATGTGATATAATAGGTTCTTATAAAAAGGACACTAAGGAATATGGTAAAGGTAAAAAGCCAACTCAAGTAACTTCGTTTCCCGTTCTGGAGGGAGCTATGAAAAAGGCGAGCAAATTTACCTCGCAAAATCATCGGCAAGATTATAGACCAGTAAGATTTAGTTACGATGCTTATGCATCATATTAAAGAATTAGTTTGCTTATGTTTGTGTTGTTAGATTTTGAAAATATGATGATATAAACATAACTTTTGATGTACGTGTGCTAATCAAATTGATGCGGGATCACTTCGCTAATAAGGATTCAGTGATGCTGCAATTTGACAACAAATTGTGGCCTGTGCAGCTTCTCCGTTTTCCAGGTGTTCCAATGAAGTTGTCAAAGGGCTGGACCCAGTTTCTTAAAGAAAGTAACTTGCATGTTTGTGATGTTTGTGTATTTGAGCTCATCAACACTAATGATGCTGTTCTTCGTGTACATATTTTTGGCAATCAACGTCAGGAGATTAATTAATCCATTTGCATTTTGTAGCTTTGGTTATGTAAACTTATAAAAATGTATCCTCTGCAACACATACAAATGTGTTTATTTTCAAATGCATTAGTGCTTAATTAAACATGTTAATGTGTATACACATTTAAGTACATATTATCTGCACCAAAATGGATACCAGCACCGTTGATAAAAAAGAAAGCAACAACAGCCACTGATGCATTGTATCTAAGTGTGATCTCTGAAAATATGAACATCAAACACTGCATCTTCTTGGTTGATGAGGTCAAAGATACAAACATCTCCAGCTTCCATTTCACTTTCTCTTGCGAATGATGTCCAGCCACCACAGAGCCTGCCTTGTCCTCTTCTGTCAACATCAAGAACAAACCTTACATGCCATAACTTCTTTTTAAACCGTATCTTCACATTCTTCTTATTATCTGCAAAATACTCTCTCACAAAGAAACCAGGCACCCGCTGCATCAAGTTAATTATAATGTTAGGACTTAGGATTATAACAGTATCTGCATGCTAGGATCAATTTGTTTAGCTTTTTTTTTTTTCTTTGGAAGAAATAAATAATTTTTAAATAGAAAAAAGGGCACCAGTACTATCGTTTAGCTGCCTTAACTAAAACTTACCACCATACGGGAGTTAGGGGTTATTCTGACCATGAAAGTGGGATTTTCTGATGTAAATTTCTTAGCATCTTCAACAGCATTCCCAGCTGAGTCATATGCCAATACAAAACTAGTTAGTTGAAAGAATCACTATGCAGACTTTAAAATGAAATTGCATTTTCACCAAACAGTTTCAGATTTTCAGGTTTCATAGAAGGTAATGAATGCTACTTAAAATGAAAGATATTGTAAAGGGCACACAGATTTACATTCATTATCGAGGATCCTCTCAGGATCTTTGTAATTCACTATGATTTGGACTTATTTACATTGATGAGTTTAGTCATATTAAGGTTGTGGCTAAACACATACATGTATAAAATATTGTGTAATTTTTTGAATGTCAATCTTTTTATTTATTATTCAAGGGCTATAACTTTTTGTATTATTTTCTAAAGTGGATCTGACTTAAATATAATTAACTACATCTCCTTGAACTGATTCTATATCTTCTTTGTGTAGATAAAAGGGAATAATGAATTACCTTGTGAAATGGGGCAACTTGATCCTTCTCCGTTGCCAAAGATGGAAACTTTGAAAACAAAAGCCATGAATCTTGTGTATCAACTCAAAAACACAAACATCTCCTACATTCAAATTATTTTCTGATGCAAATTTCTGCCATCCCATACTAATTCTAAGATCAGAATAAACAACAGGCCAACTTCTCCCATCTAAGACTTCAAAGAGCACAACTAAATGTCTTTTCTTCAAATATTTTTCAGCAAAATGTTGTGGTACTTTTTGGATATTTTTTTAAAAATATAACAGAGAACTAAGAATTAAATTAAATTTATGTTCATGAAACAAGGTGATTCATGACAATGCATATGCCGAATTACATGCCCACCAAGTATTCTCCATTAACAAAGGGTGGCTTCATGACAAGCATGAAAGAGGGATGCTTTGGCTTCAAAGTTAAGGCTTTTCTCAAAGCAACAGAAATTTTGGTAGAACCTAATTGTTCCACTTTCGGGCATTCAGTGTTACAAATGAAAAATTGAACCTGAGTGAGTTTTGCAGAGCTGACATTAAAAATTCAATTGGATAAACAAAGTCATATGAACATGAAATAAATACCCTTTATTTCTCGCTTCATAAATTTTGCCTTACTATAGCTTCTTTCAACTTTTTTATTTACCCCAGTTTTCATTTACTTACAAGGATTAGCAGATGACACTGTTGATCTCACTAAATTCTTCTGACATGGAGATTGCTCCAGAATTTCAACAGAATCATCACTATTGTAACCCTTTCCATCATGAGTACCACGGTTAGGACAGTCTATTTCAAGAGCACTAGTGTCAAATATGTGCACATCAAAATTAGAAGGTCCCTTGGATTCAAATAACAGCAAGTGCCCATGATCTAGAGAATAGTATTTAGCAAACTCCTCCCAACCTTTTTGAAACCAAACCTCACCATCATTCTTGTTTCAACATATTTTCCATTCAGTGCCATCTGGAGGTTTGAGGAACAATGGATTTGATATGCCACCTCCATATTTCCTTGTGAAACTTTTTGTAAGCTTCTGCAAAGATCCTGTTATTAGTAAGGGTATGAAACTCACGACATAGAAAAATAAACCTCAAATAGATGATTCAATCATTCAGTTAATTTTTCGTTATTTTGTTATTCTTTTATCTGTATGAGTTCATTAATTATTTGAAAAAATGGTCAAATTAGATGGAAAAGATAAACGGGTGAAAAATATAAATATAAATATAAGGAAAATATATTACTAGGTATAAACAAGTAAAATAAAAAAGGATAAAATAAAAATAAATTAAGAAGCGGAAGGAAGAGAGCATACAGGTTTTGTGTTTCTGTTAGTTTGTGAAAAGATATGAAATAACCTTAATTAATTACCCATCTAATCCTACTCAACATTAAAAAATCTGAGTCACATGTCACGTGAGAACCCAATGGCAGAAACAAGAGTTATACCTCAGCACCTAATAGAATCTGTTAACGGAAAATATTTAATATTAACAAAACAATTATTACAGGGCCTTAAACAGGAAAAATTATTCTAGGAGGTCGAACCAAAATTCATAAATTTGTTAGGGGCTAAATTTACCCTTAAGCCTTTTAAATAAATAACATACTTATATATAATAATTACCTATTATATATAAGTTTTTAAATATTGATATTTTACGTTTATTAAACAAGTTTTTATATCAAAATTTTAAATAACAAAAGTTTGGAAAAGCTCATGGTTACCCTACGAAGAGTCAAAATACAGAACAAAGATGTCATTGAAGTTGGTGCACTAACATATCTTGGGACCAGTAAAGCAACCCCTAATTAACAAATATCGATACATATCACATTCATTAATGACTTCTCCAGGTATGTTTGGGTAGACTTCATGAAAGAGAAATCTAAAACTATGATGAAGTTCATAGACTTTAAAGAGAAGGTTGAGAAAGAAGTTAAGCGCAAAGTTTAATGCTTGCATACCGATTACGTGGGAGAATCAGAAATGTCAATGTGGGTTACCCGCCCCGTCCTGCTCTGCCCTGCTATCAACATGCTAAAATACAGGGTGGGGCAAGTTTGCCTCTTTATCGGAGGCGGATTGAAATTTCTAATTCGCCTCATTTTGATGGCAGAGCGGGATGGGTTAGCCCGCCAACTTTTAAAAATTTTTAAAAATTAAATTTAGTTTTAGTCTTTTAAAAATGGCTTTTAATAGGAGAACGGTTAATGGTTGGTCCGCTCAAAATATAAAATAATAGAAATTAATAAAAATCAATTAACTTATTATTTTTAATAAGAAAAAGTTAATTAAATTAAAAAAACAAAGTAGTATACTACTTAAATAAAAATTTAAATATAATTATATTAATAATTCTAACTTAAACACTAATCAAAGTAATCTGTTGAAATGAAACAATCCATTCCTCATAATAAATTAATAATAATAAATAAGGACTAAATACTTAAGTTTTTATTAATATTCAATAATAAAAAGTTCAATATCTATCCAAAATAAATAATCAAACCAACATCAATAATTAAACTATCCAAAATAGGTGATTAAAGTTATCACACTACCACTATAACACCAAAAATCAAACTAGTAAAGTGCATTCTCTAAAAAATTTTATAAGATATTATTAATATTATATTATTATTTTTAAAATAAAATATTATATAACCCATTAAACGCGCAGAAATACAAGGCGGGGCGAGCCAATTTTGAACCCACCGCGGAGAGGGTGTTTGGTTTGCAGTTGGGGAAACACAGCTGAGTTGAAGTAAAAAATTTAAAAGTTGATATTAATTCTTCACGCCATTTGAGACAATCAAAACTCCGTTAAGCCGTAGGATCAAAAAGTTACCTCAACTTAACGGAGAAATCTGCGTTTAACTTCACACGCCAAACACCCTGGGAATCAATTTGGTCAACTCATCCCGCCCCGTTTTAGGCGGGTTGGCGAATCGGCCCGTCGAGCTCGAATCGCTTTGACATCCCTAAGGAGAATACACTTCAAAGGAGTTTAGTCAGTACCTATAAAAATGTGGGATAAGGAGACAACTGACATGTCTGTATACACTAAAACGAAATAGAATTGTAAAGAAAAACAATTAGCATCTGGCTACAGGAGCATGTTGCATGCAAAAAATGTTCCACCACGATTCTTGACAGAGTGCATGAAGACTTGGCTTTGTGTTGCCGTATGAGAAGCTATAAGGCACAAAGCCTTCGGTGAGTCACTTTTGAGTATTTAGGTTTATTTGCTACGTGTTTGTGTCAAGTCAAGGACGTAGCAAATTTGACAAGAAAGCAATTTGACAAGAAAGCAATTTGGTGTATATTTATTAGTTATGATAGCTAACGAAAAGGGTAGAGATGTTGCGATCCTACCTCAAGCGATGCCATATGTCAAAGAAATATTGTGTTTAATGAAGTGTCATTATGGTGGTCTTCACAAGCGGTGTTACTTCCAGACTTAAAGGTGATTGAGGAGCACTGCAGATAGAGACGTAAAGGCAGATAGAGACACAACAAGAGTAAAGAGTGGTTTATGATGAAAGATCATCTAATCAAGGTAGAGCAAGATCCACTGCTATAAAAATCCTTGATAGTTACTCTAAGTTAGCGATCGAGGTTTACCGTCACTAGTTAATGACCGTGTTAGCGAACGCAACATGAAAAGGGACCCTAAAAAGAAAAATTAGTCACCACATCAACGACCAACAGAATCCCATCGCTAAAATTTTTAAACAACCATCGCGGATCATATCGCTATGTTTTACTTCCCTCTAATTTTTTGGTTTCCCTCCAAGGTTTTTGTTAGCGCCAATTTTAGCGACAGATGAATTGGTCGCTAGATCTGTCAAGTAAAGACAGTATTTTTAGTCGTGGCTATATTTGGCTACATTAGCAATGACATAAAGCGCGTCGCTACCTTTTAAAAACCTTGGAGGGAAAACCAAAAAGTTAGAGGCAAGTTTATCACTGAAACGGTCGCTCACGTTCCCTCCATCCAATTTTTGGTTTCCCTCCAACTTTTTTTGTTGGAGCCCAAAATAGCAATGGACAAGGCGATTCGTCGCTGTGGAGACTCTTTTCTTGCCTCCAATATTTTTTTGTTCAAATTAGTGATAGGCAAGGCGATTCGTCACTGTTGGACCTCCTTGTCACGACCGGGATCCCGGTGGCGCAGCCGACCCTCAAAAACGAAATAACTCGGAACAGGGAGTCGCCACCAACGTTTTTATCCATAGGAAAAACATTTGGAAAAAACTTTAACAAAGCACTGGTTAAAAAGATGAGATTCAAGTTTCGGAGTCAGTTACGAGTGGGGAAGGTATTAGCACCCCATATCGCCTGTTAAGAACAGTACTAAAGTTGAATATACGCATCATGAATAACCTTAAAATTGTTTTTATTTCCTTTTTAAAAAAAATGAAGGAGACAGTCAGAATTAAAAAAAGCTTGGAGTAAGATTAACAGGACGTCTTGTCCAAATTAATCCTGGCTTCAATGGGGAAAAATGGGAAAAAATAGGAAAGGAAGCTAACAAGACGTTTCCTCTAAACTAGTTATCCTTTCGTTAGGCTAACAGGTCAAGAAAAAAAAGGAGGGGTTAACAGGACGTCCCGTCCAAGTTAATCCAGGCTTTTAATGGAAGTACATATGGAAAGGGAGAGAATACTAACTGGACATCTCATCCAAATTAGTCATTCTCCATCTAGATGCAGGGTCGAACAGTGGAAGGAGTTAACAGGACGTCGCATCCAAATTAACTCGATTTTCATGAAGAGTGATGACGACCAGGGAAAAGGGAGAAGATCAACAAGACGTCGAGTCTAAATTGATCTATGTGAAGATGAAATTAATTTTAAAAGGAGAATGGAAATGGAAAAGAAATGGGCCCGACAGGAGTTAAGTCCCGCTCCTATGTATTCTCAAGCTTTTGAGAAATCAGGGTTACGTAGTTCTTTATGAGGGGTATTTTAAATGAAGCTAAAGACTTAGTGACGGGTGAAATTCATGGGAAAGGTGCATACAAGGTGAAGTTCTCCGCACGTGTATGGGCTTTGGGAATAGTGTAGGCAGAAGTACTTCTGCCCGACACTGGCTAAAACGATTTTTACATTGATCAAAATGAACACAAAAAATATACTTGTTTTTATTATTATTATTGTGAGACAAGATAAAGGAGGATTTTAACAACAGGACAAATTTAACCAAGAGAATAGATTTAAGAAAAATGATAGACTTGGCAAAAGAACAAACAGTGTAAGACTAACTAATAAAATAAACCAAAAGAGGGATAAAAGTTGAGAGGATTATAACCGGTGTGGTGTAGATGCTAAAAAGAACCGATCCTCGGGTATGAGCTGGTGTGGGCTAGAACAGCAGCAGCTGAAATGATAAGAGGACTGAACAACTACGAGAGCCGTTGTGGAGCTTAGTGGAGAGACGGTATAGGGTTCAGTGGGGATTTGGCGTAAAGCAATGGGAAACCAGTGTGGGATTGAAATCTATGGGGTTCTGGATGGAGTTTGGGCAGCAGGGGGAAGTTACTTCAAGTAGGGTATGGGCCGGTATCCTAGTGACTAGATTCAGAACTTTAGGGCCGATTCTTTTCTTCGAGAGATAGAACCAAGAGTTAGAGTAATTCTCTAAAGGACTTGGGGTTTTGAACACCGAAGCAATTTCTCAGGATTCAGGGGTTCAAGGTGTGGACCCTTGGACCTCTTCAATTGAGGTATTTATAGAGGCTCCCTGGAGCCTCTCCTACATGCTGAGTGCTTGGACAACTCAGGCTTCCACTTAGCCCATACGTACGTAGAGGGATAGCCTGGCCACTAGCAGTTGTGGGTAACAGTGGCGGGTGGAGGAATTTTTTATAGTTCTTATCTCTTACTCCCTGTCTGCCATTTTCTGGATTTTAGGATTGAATCTTATAGTGTGCTTGTAGGTTATGGCATGGGCAGCCGAACTAGGCAGACGGAGTCTCAAGGATCATTGTATTGACACACTAGTGCAAAAAAGGGTTTTAACATCGTTTTTTTTGGTAATTTCACATCGGTTTTTAAACCGATGTGGATCTGGCCGATGTGAAATATAGGGACATCTCACATCGGTTTTTAAACCGATGTGAAAAATCATTTTAACATCGATTTTCTTAAAAAAACGATGTGAAATCTAGATTACCACATCGGTTTTTATCGATTTTTTACAAAAAACTGATGTGAAATGTATTTTTCACATCGGTCTTTTGTAAAAAACCGTTGTGAAATAGTAAAAATATAACAACGGTTGTGTTATAAAACCGATGTGAAAGAGTATGAGATCTAACATCGGTTTTTTATAAAACCGATGTGAAAACTTGATTTTTTTTAAAAAAAATTAATTGGTTTATAATGATAGACGATTTTTGATTGCTTCATTTCATGTCAAATAATCACAAGGAGCTAAAGAATTCCCCTTATATTTTTCAATAGAATTACCATCTTATAATTGAGGTGGTGATTGAAACAACCAAACTTGAAAACTAATAACATGGTCTATAATCAAAACCAAAATAAAGAGATCAGCAACAGAGAAAAAATCAAAACCAAAAGCAAAAAAATCAAAACCAAAACCAAAAAAATCAAAACCAAAACCAAAACTAATAACACGCCATTTCTTCATGTATACTAACAGCTTGCGCTTTTGAACAATAGAGATTAAAATATCAAAACACATGACATGATGACAAACAATTTTTCAACAGCAGGGTGGACACTTCTTACTTTATGACTGGAGGGAGTATTACTTTCTAAAAGAATCAGAACAAAATTTCCATCATACCCTGCAATTTGGTTAAGGAGAGTAGGAGCCAACATTAGTGAAAAGTATCAGACTTTCCGAGCCAGTGTCCTCTGCTTGGTTCCATGTTGCACTACTTTTTCCTCCACAGAAAGGACTTTACGCCGTCTGACTGCATCAATTAACTTTCTTGCCGTATTTGGAAGAACACTGGAGCCATCCCCAAACTCTTCAATTTCCTCCTGTGTTTTTGGTACAAAGAAAGGATCCTCAGGAAGTGCTTCCCAGTGGTTACGGACAAGAAGTGCACTTGCAGCACCAGAAGTCCACCTTCTAAGCTCATCCGCAAAACCAAAGCTCTCAGAAACAGGAACATATGCATGCACAGTAAAGAAAGGTGTACACCGAATAATGAGACCTCTACTTCGGACAAAAGTATACCACATCGGTTAATGCCTTGACCAAATTACCTTAGAAGGGTCCCTTTTTATGGCACCGGACCGATTTGATGTGAGACGGTATTCTGTATTACTATTTATATCTTGACACCGGATTTGACACGGGACAGTATCACCTTGTGACTTGGGCCAGTGTTAACTGAAGACGGTGTCTTTGCTTTGGACATGGCCGGACCGATGTAGGTGTTCACAGATGCCCCTCTTTACTTCTTTTTCATAGGAAAAACATGAAGCTTCTTCATGCTTTTGAAGTGAAAAGGAAGTAAAGACGTGGACACCGATGTCGGAGTCAAGTAAACTACTGCCCAAGGGAAACTAATGATGTGACGATGTATGAAAAACTTTAGGCCGTAGTGATCTTCTAGATGGACGGTGTTCTTTAGCAGTGTCACTGGTCCTTTACACGTGTCACCATCTGATTTGTCATGTCATCTTCTAGACGAACCGTTGCTGCTAACGGGCCTCTTCACAGGCTTGGGCCGGAATGTGGAACGTTCTGGAATTGACCCCTCCCACATCCTATAAAAGCAGGCACGGGGGTCAGTCATTTTCACTTGTTTTCTCATTCCAAAACTTTGCTGCTCCGACGTTCAAATCTTTCGGTGTCTTTAAAGCATTCTGGCTCGCACTCGTAAAACAGCCCGCATTATCTCAGCAGGTACCTCCATACCTTCCTTTTTCTTCCTTCATTTTAGAAATAGGGTATGGGGGACAACGGTTCAAGCGACAACTCCGTCGAGGTCTTGTCTGGACCTCCCTCGGTCCAATCCCGATGTCGGTCGGAAGGAGTCGTGAGCCGGGGTCAGCATCGCCAACGTGAAGCTACCTTTGGGGTTTCACACTGATAAGGACCTAATCGTTTTGCCATGCTGCCTTTATGGGAAGCGAGGGAGTTTGAAACATCGTCTGGCTCCCGCACATCGTCCTCACCTTTTAACTTAGGCTCTGCTAGTGAGCGAGGCAGCACTAATCTTTATTTATCTGACGATATGGCATTTTACAGTTGCGTTCCTTTTCTTCACTACACCATTATCATGGCTTCTTCTGGAAACTCTTCCACCGGTGTCCCAGTCGTTGCAACCCACGCTGTTGAGACCAATGTCATCGCACACCGGATAGACTGGCTTGTGGAGAAAGCCAAGGACCCCTATTTTTAGGTTCATGAAGACCCAGACACATTATCTCCCATTATGCTGAGGATGCCGCCGATATCACCATTGAGGATGTCGTCGTTTACTCCAGTGAGAAGCATGAAGATGACTTCACCATTTTTTGCCCATTGACTTCGGAACGGATCTGC
Organism: Clitoria ternatea; assembly: GCA_037962975.1. Lineage (NCBI taxonomy): Eukaryota > Viridiplantae > Streptophyta > Magnoliopsida > Fabales > Fabaceae > Clitoria > Clitoria ternatea. The sequence goes on from CM075670.1 coordinate 139,663,414, forward strand.
CACCTGCCGGGGTCAAGATATATTTTTATGTATGAGATGCTATTTTCCAAGATCGGCATCCGTTTACCGCTTACGGAGTTCGAAATGGGAGTACTCTGGTTCTTGGATTGCTCCCCCAGCCAGCTTCATCCCAACGGCTGGGGCATGGTGAAATCTTTGGAGGTACAGGGGGAGTACTTCCATTTCGTCCCCACCGTCGCTCTCTTCTTCACCTACTGTAGGGTAATGCACCGGGGTAATGCAGGCGGCGGCCTTGGCTTTATTAACCTCTGGTGTGACGCCAAAGTGGTGAACTTTGAGAGCTACACCGAGTCGGCCAAGACGGACGGAGTCAACTTCAAACACTCCTATGTCAAGGTGGGGGTTAATGCAGGAAGACCGGTGTTCTGGGAGAATTCACATTTTTCCAGGAAGTTCTACACTGGCTAGACTCATGAGCACTTCCTCCTGACCAGTAATGCTTACTCTGTCAGTGAGAGTGTCTTGTCAACCGAGTCCAAGAAGGTGTTGGACGCTCTAAAGGCCTACTCCGTCTTCGCCAAAATTTCCTGCAAAAACCTTCTCGGGGAGAAGTCCCGCCGGGATGCTTACTTAGGTAGATTTTTTTTATATATATATACATCAATGTTGACGACGGTTTTTTTAGGCGAAATGGCTCAGATCGACATTTTGAAGAAACTCTAGGAACAAGCCGAAGCCAGAAACACTACTGCTGCCGATGTGGAGAACAGGGTGACTCCGAGGCGTACAGCAGCCAAAGTGGTTAGCATCCTGGTTGACAAGGTTGAGAATTTGGCTCTGGGCCCAGGTATGGGGCCCAAAATAAAAAGCGCGCCTACACCGGCCAAAGTTCCAAGGCCAAAAAACACAAGGCCCAAAGGGCTGAGGCCGAGGTGGAGGCTCAACACGAGGAGGAGGAGGCTGCCGGTGATGATGACAACGCTCTAGACCAGATTCAGCCTGCCGATCCCAATGTCACCCACTGCAACTCCAGCATTTTGGAGTTTTTACAATACGTCGAGGAGACACAGACGCGATTTCAAGTCCCCTTTAAGCTGAAGGACGATCTTCCTGCTTCCAAGACACAGTGTGCTCTCAAGGGAGCTATCTTTAATTTGATCGAGGTGGCCGGGGTTCTCCATTCTTTGGGAAAGTCTTATTATTCCGGTATAGAGGCAAAACAATGCCTAAACTGGATGAAAAAGGATGAAGCCCTTAGGGTGGAGGACCAAACTGCTTTGGCTAAGAGGGAGGAGGATTTGACCGAACTCACAACGGCGTACAATTCGACCACCAAGAGAGTGAGTGAGGCTAAGGCCAAGTACAAGGCTTCGGAGGACACTCTTAAAGCTCTTCAGGCTAAATTGGATGAAGCCCTCGCTGGACGGGCTGAGGTTGAAAAGAAGAACGAGGAGCTAGCAGCCGAGGTCACCGCTGTGAAGGAGGCCCAAGTCTAAGAACGACAAGAACGGAGGAGGAGATGGCTGAATTCTTAGAATTAGCCGACGTCGCCTTCAGCTCCGCCGTTGGTCAAGTTGCACACCGAAACCCCGCTGTGCAACTTAACTTGAATGGTATAGGTGTTTACTATGAGTTTCATGGTGGGCACCTGTATGCTATGGACCGGGGTCAAGCTGTGGAACCTGAGGATGTTCCTTATGAACCTTTGCCTTTACCCAAAGGCCACAGTATGGAGCTGAGGATGGTGTTAGAAGATTCCGAGAGAATAGCCACTGTCGCCGAATCGAACTCCCCTACCACCGGCGTATAAATTAGATTTTTTTGGTCGCCTTGTTCCGGGATAGGCTCCGGATTTGAAAATTTTGTAAGGCTATAGTGCCCCCCTTTTTTGGAATAAAATGACTCTTTTGCATATACCTCTACCTTTCTCTAAGAATGCAAGTCAAATTAAACTCTGAACCGATGTGTAATTAATGAAGCAACTTGAAATAACATCATCCAAGGTAAAAGCTGACAATTGAACTCCGAACCAATGTATAATTGATGAAGCAACTTGAAACAACATCGTCCATTGTAACCAAGATCAAATGAATTAAGTTCTTGACCGATGTAGTAAGGGTAACATCGTTCTTTGTCCTTTTCACACCGTCCAATGAAGCCTGTTGAATTTGTTAGCCGATGTAAAATAAGTATCGACATCGACTTGCGTCTTTGAACCTCAGTACATTCCAACTTTTCAAAATAAAGTTTGATTCTGGTTTGATTAGGAGGGTGTTTGAGAGGCTTTGTTTTCCCGCTTCTTTCATGACCCCGACATTACTTCCACTAAATTCATTCCAACAGAATATACTCACATCGGTCAAAATCCTCTTTTAGACCGGTCTCAACATTGGATCCAATAAGACCCTTTTTTTACTCTAAACTTGGAAACAGAGTCGGGGTAATGCCCAGTTTGAACAGGTAACGATTAGTTGGGTATTGCCCTTTGGCTTGACAAGAGATGAAAGGTTGAGGGTGTTGTTTCTCGGTTGACAGGAAAGTAAATATTGAGGGTGTTGCCTCTCTGTTGATAGAAAGGTAAAGGTTGAGGGTGTTACCTCTTGGTTGACAGGAAATGAAAGAATTGGGGTTGACCCTCGGTTGACTGGAAATAAAAGATTGGGGGTGTTGCCCCTCGGTTGACAGGAAAGTAAAAGATCGGGGTTGACCCTCGGTTGACTCAAAAGTAAAAGATTAGGGTTGACCCTCGGTTGAAAAGAAATAAAAGAATTGGGGTTGACCCTCGGTTGACTGGATTGGGGGTATTGCCCCTCGGTTGGCTAGAAAGTAAAAGATCGAGGTTGACCCTCGGTTGACTAGAAAGTAAAAGATTGGGGTTGACCCTCGGTTGACAAGAAATAAAAGAATTGGGGTTGACCCTCGATTGACTAGAAATAAAAGATTGGGGGTGTTGCCCCTCAGTTGTCTGGAAAGTAAAAGATCGAGGTTGACCCTCGGTTGACTGGAAATAAAAGATCGGGGTGTGGCCCCTCAGTTGATTGAAAATAAAAGAATTGGGGTTGACCCTCGGTCGACTGGAAATACAAGAATTAGGGTTGACCCTCGGTTGAATAAAAGAATTGGGTTTGACCCTCGGTTGACTGAAAATAAAAGAATTGGGGTTGACCCTCGGTGGACTGGAAATAAAAGAATTGGGGTTGACCCTTGGTGGACTGGAAATAAAAGAATTGGGGTTGACCCTTGGTGGACTAGAAATAAAAGAATTGGGGTTGACCCTTGGTTTGGAGATTTGGGGTGATGCCCCAGATTTGTGAGACTTTGGGTAATGCCCCAGGTTTGGAAATTTGGGGTGATGCCCCAGATTTGAGAGACTTGGGGTAATGGCCAAGGTTTGGAAATTTGGGGTGATGCCCCAAATTTGAGAGACTTGAGATAATGCCCCAGGTTTGGAGATTTGGGGTGATGCCCCAGATTTGAGAGACTTGGGGTAATGCCCCAGGTTTGGAGATTTAGGGTGATGCCCCAGATTTGAGAGACTTGGGGTAATGCCCCAAGTTTGGAAAGGAATAAGGGTTTAGAGTGCTGCCCCAAGTTTAGGGCATTCGCTGGCAGGGAGGATTTGGTGGAGGAAGGTAAATGCCGGTAGAGGATTTTATGATTGGCGCCATTTTTATGGCAATTGTAATCTCCCTGGGGGGAGAAGCTAACTGGAGTCTGTTTCTGGAGTGTTGTTCCACTGGGGTAGGAAGATTTGGTTGGTGTTTACCTAGTGATAACCATGGTTTTGCTGGAGAAGTGACCTACTGGTTCCACTTAGGGAGAAATCTGGTTCAGATTCTCCTGGGAGGAGATCTTGACTTGTGCTCTTTTTGTAGAGGGTTATGACCTCACTGGGGACTGTTCGGTAAACTTTCGTTTCCAGGCCATGAATTTCAGTCATCCTTCAAAAAGAGGATGAGTAGTACAAAAGTAAATAATTGACATTTTGGTGAACTTCCTTAGAGACAGGCCCTGAGATAACTCATGGATGAAATAGAAATAACTTTTAACTTTAGTAAGCGCCTAGCAGAGTTGGTTATGCTTGCCTGAGGTAAGGTTTGGTATTGGGAGCTTTTTATTCCTCATGACTCAACTTTTATTATTTCATTTTTTTAAACATTTAGGAAAACTTGTTTTGTTATAACATTCAGTCATGAACACGTACAAAATGAAGGGTGAAATTTTATTTATGGATATCAAGTATGTATAGTGGTAACAAGGCAATGTAAAACAGATGGAAAAAATGGAATAGAATGTATGGGATTAAAGAAAAGTGGAAAAGGGGTGGCTCCTGGATCCCCCAGCGACTTCCTGAGAGCGATGAGAATCTCGATCTTCTATCTCGATTTCATGTTCACCTTATGACTTTGCCTCTGAGAATGTAATTTGATGATGATGCATATGCCCCAGTTTGGTTTTGTAATTTCTGCCCATGGAATCCAACCGTATTGCTAAGACTTTTTATTTTTACTTGAGTCGTTGCTCTAACTTTTACCGAAGCCGTCCTTTCGGGTTTTCAACCTAGCGAGGTTTTTTTTAGGCATAGTATTTTTTCACCGTATCTGCGTTTATAGGCATTGGCAGATCCTCTTCATTTATGTTGGTGAGGGCTACAGCCCCTCTGGAGTAGGCCCTTTTCACAATATAGGGACCCTCATAATTAGGTGCCCACTTGCTGTGCTCGTCTCTTTGGATCGACAAAATCTTCTTGAGGACCAATCCTCCTTCCCGGAAATGTCGAGGTCGCACTTTCTTCTCGTACTCCTGTTTCATGCGCTTTTGATACAACTATCCATGGCAGAGAGCGGTTAAACTTTTTCCATCAATTAGGTTCAATTAGTCATACTTGGCCTGGATCCACTTAGCTTCCTCCAGTTTGGCCTCCATGATCACCCTGAGGGATGAGATTTCTACTTCAAAAGGCAGTACTGCTTCCATTTCGTAGACCAAGGAGAATGGGGTTGCCCTAGTTGAGGTTCGCACCGAGGTCCGGTATCTGTACAGAGCAAAGGGAAGCATTTCATTCCAATCTTTGTAGGTCACCACCATCTCTTGCACTATCTTCTTGATGTTTTTATTAGCTGCTTCGACTGCCCCATTCATTTTAGGGCGATAAGGGGAGGAATTGTGGTGAGAGATTCTGAAGCTTTCGCAGAGTTCCTTCATCATCTTGTTGTTCAAATTCGTACTATTGTTGGTAATGATCTGGCTTGGTAGGCCGTATCGACATATCAATTCACGCTTTATGGATTTGACCACAACATTCTTTGTCACATTGGCGTACAAAGATGCCTCCACCCACTTGGTGAAATAATCAATGGCGACTAAAATAAAATAATGACCGTTCGAGGCTTTTGGCTCAATAGGCCCAATAACATCCATACCCCACATTGAAAAGGGCCATGGTGCCGATAAGATGTTTAGGGATAAGGGGGTGCATGAATGCGATCGGTATACACCTGACATTTATGACACCTCTGCACATAAACAAAGTAGTCTGTTTCCATGGTCATCCAGTAATACCCGGTCCTCAAGATCTTTCTTGACATGGCGTGTCCATTTGTGTGAGTCCTAAAAGATCCTTCATGGACATCTCTTATGATTTGATTTGCCTCGACGGTGTCAACACAACGAAGGAGGACAGAATCATAATTTCTCTTGTATAGTACGTTGCCACTCAAAAGATAACCCATAGCGAGCCTTCTCAAGGTTCGTTTATCATTATCTGTGATGCCTTTAGGGTATTCCTGGTATTGGATGTATCTTTTGATGTCATGATACCAAGGCTTACCATCCGGTTCTTCTTCTATGACCTGGCAATGTACAGGTTCTTGTCATTTCTTCACCTTGATGAGAGGCACCTTATATTCATTGCTTACCTTGAACATGGAAGATAAAATGGCCAAGGCATCAGCCATTTGGTTGTCTTCCCAGAGAATGTGATGGAAGGTAACTTCGTTGAACTCTTTGATCATCTCTTTAATATGAACATGATAGGGAATTAGTTTATTGTCTCTAGTTTCCCACTCATCTCTCAATTGGTGGATAACTAAAGCAGAGTCCCCATAAACTTCCAGAGATTTTATTCCTTCATTCAGAGCCGCTTGTATCCCTAAAGAGCATTCCTCATACTCAGCAATATTGTTGGTACAATCAAAACATAGCCGAGCGTAAATGGTAATGAATTCCTTGTCAGGGGAGATTAAAATGACCCCAATTCCATGCCCTAGTGCATTAGAAGCTCTATCAAATCTAATAGTCTACTTGTTTTCGTGACCATCTCCTTCTTTGAAAAGGGCTAAAATATCTTCATCCGGGAAGTCATGCTGCATCGGTTGGTAACTGTTGATGGGTTGATGTGCCAAGTAGTCTACTAGCGCACTCCCTTTTATAACCTTTTGGGTGACATATGTTATGTCATATTCCGTCAGTAGCACTTGCCAACGAGCGATCCTCCCGGTCAAAGCAGGCTTTTCAAAGATGTATTTGATGGGGTCCATTTTGGACACTTACCATGTAGTGTGACTGAGCATATACTGTCGTAAATGTCGGGCAGCCCAAGCTAATGAGCAACATATTCTTTCAAGGGAGGAATATCTCATCTCGTATTCGGTGAATTTCTTGCTCAAGTAATAAATGGCACACTCCTTCTTCCTAGTTTCATCGTGTTGACCTAATACGCATCCTATGGATTCGTTCAGTAAGGTCAAATAAAGGATCAGTGGTCTCCCAGGAATTGGTGGCACCAAGATTGGGGGCTCTAACAAATACTGCTTTATTTTTTTGAATACTATTTGGCAATCATCATTCCATTACCCGGGTTGGTTTTTGCGAAGCAAGTTAAAGATCGGCTCACATGTTGCTGTCATTTGGGAGATGAATCGGGCGATATAGTTTAACCTTCCTAGAAACCCTCAGACTTCATTTTCCGTACGAGGAGGAGGCACTTCTAGAATCTCCTTGACCTTGTCAGGATCAACCTCTATCCCTTTTTCGCTTACAATGAATCCTAATAGTTTGTCAGATTTCACACCAAAGGTGCACTTGGCCAGATTCAGTCTAAGCTTAAATTTCCTTAATCGTTCGAAGAGTTTCCTCAGATTAGCAATGTGTCCTTCTTCCGACCTGGACTTAGCGATGATATCATCCACGTAAACTTCTATCTCTTTATGCATCATGTCATGGAAGAGAGTTACCATTGCCCTTTGATAGGTTGCCCCTATATTTTTCAATCCAAAGGACATCACTTTGTAGCAAAAGGTGCCCCAAAGAGTGACAAACGTGGTTTTCTCCATATCTTCAGGTGCCATCTTGATCTGGTTATGACCCGAAAATCCATCCATGAATAAGAAGATAGAGTGTTGAGCCGTATTATCAACTAGTATGTCAATCTGTGGTAGAAGAAAGTCATCCTTAGGGCTGGCCTGATTCAAGTCTCGGTAGTCCACACACATCCTCACTTTTCCATCTTTCTTCGGGACGGGAACTATGTTTGCTACCCATTGAGGATATTTAGCTACGGCTAGGAAGCCAGCATCAAATTGCTTCTTAACTTCTTCTTTAATCTTAAGGAGCATTTCTGGTTTCATTCGTCACAGCTTCTGTTTGATCGGTAGACATTCTTGCTTTAAAGGCAACCTGTGTTCCACAATGCTGTTATCCAAACTTGGCATATCTGGTTTTATTCGTCGCAGCTTGATCAGTTCTTCTCGCCGCTCTTTGCTTAGGAAGGTGCCAATCTTTACCTCCTTAACCTCTCCCTCGCCCCTTAGGTTAATGGTTTCAACCTTTTCCTGATAGGGTTGAATTTCCTTATCCTCCTGCTCCAATAACCTTGTCAACTCAGGCGAAGGTTCAAAGTCTTCCTTACTTTTCTCGTCGGCATAATCATTCGGATAATCAGAATCGTGAAACAAAATCGAGTTCTCGTTACTCTTAGAGGAATTGCTTTCAGATCTGCATTTTATTGTATTATAGCGAATGAAAAAGAAAACAAGCAAGTGAAAGGCCCAAGTAAAAGGCTATCAAGCAAAATGAGATATTAGAATCTGACAATGTTTATTAAACAAACAAACAAACAAGTTTTTGCCTTTATTACAAAAAGAGGTCCCAAAGCCTTAGGCATAGCAGAGGGACCAATAAGTCATAAAAATATTATTACTTTGACAAAACGTTTAGAGTCATGGGGAACTCTATGATCTCCCAGTTACTCAGCTCCTAATTCGGTGGGCAAGCATGCACAAACCCAGCATTACTATTGAAATCATCTTCGATCACGGCTACTTGAACGGGAGGCATCATCCCTGTGCTCTGGAAGCTCTGGTAAAGGTCACAAATGGGGATTCCCGCGATGTTGAATTCTTGACCAGTAAGACGAGCAATCCTTCTTTCTATTCTCGCTTCCCCTATCCTTTTTCTGTCGATGGCCGTGGGTCAGTATCCCAGGCCATATCTGTCCTTGTTTTCTGGGAGGCACACTGGTTGGACTCTCCCCTTCAATTCTCGCTCCAGTCATTTCCCCGGCTCGTATCCTTCCCGTAGCATTGCTCTTGCCATCGCTAGAGGCATATTTGGGAAGGATGTCCTTGCGAAGCTTTTCCTTACGTGAGTTGCATTGGCTATCTCCAAAGCCTGGAATGAGGTCTTGAGAGCTTCCTCAGCTGCTTTGATGTATGGTGTAGTGACAGGTTTGCTGACCAAGAGGTCTTCTTCCCCAGAAACAATCACTAATTTGTTATTAATGACAAATTTCAGTTTCTGATGCAACGTGGAAGGGATCACCCCGGACGAATAGATCCACGACTGCCCTAGCAAACAACTATAGGCAGGTGCGATATCCATAACTTGAAAGAGGACTTGAAAGGTGCATAGTCCAACCTGTATTGGCAGTTCAATCTGCCCCATGACTTCCTGGCGAGTTCGGTCAAAAGCATGCACCACCATGGAACTTGTCTCATGTGCATCCCATCAAAAGGCAACTTTGCCAATGTAGACTTCGGCATCACATTGGGGGACGAGCCATTATCGATAAGTACCTTTACCAAGATATAGTTGTAACACTTCACGGAAATATGAAGGGCTTTGTTGTGCCCTCTTCCTTCTGTAGGTACCTCGTCATCCGTAAAGGTCAAATAATTACTAGCGACTATGTGCCCCACTATGCCTTTAAATTTGTCAACGGACAAGTCATGCTTGACGTGTGCCTCACTTAACACTTTCATTAATGTGTTCCGGTGTGGTTCGGAACTCATCAACAAGGACAACAAAGAGATTTTGGCCGAGGTGTAGTTTAATTGATCCAACACCTGATACTCACTGTGGCGAATGAATTTTAAAAACTCTTGGGCTTCTTCCTTAGTTACAGCCCCTTTTGCTTCGCTGGTGGTCCCTTCCTTTCCTGCCTTGATCTCCCTAGCAGTTTTGTCAAGTTTTACCTCTGGAGGAGCATATACCCTTCTGCTTCGAGTCATGCCCCCGACCTCGGCAATATTCGTAACAGAGGATGATGGCACAGAATCAACCGCCTTGGAGCTGGTAATGATTGCCTCTGTACCGTACTTCCATGGTACGACTCGAGAATCCTTGAAAGGGAACGAGGTTAGTGCTTGCACTGTAATGACAGTTTTGGTATAAGCTGGAGCTGCCGGTGCGTTTTTGTTATAGAATATGACTAGGGGCTTTGGACCTTGTACCCTGGTCTGTTCTTGTATCATATTTATTCTGCCTCCACGGCGCCTGCAAACCTCTACAGTATGACTGTCCGTAAGTTCTTGAAGGGTTCTTCGGAAGCCTTGTCGATTCATAGATTGGTCATTATTGTATTCCTCATCCCATGAGCCTTCTATCATTCCTCTCTCAAGTAGGTGGAAGTGAATTATCTCCAAAGGCATTTTTATCTCATCAACTTCCAAAATACAGTCTTCATCTTCCTCGACAGCATTGACTCCTGCCCCTCCGTGGTTGGGTAAAGGGTTGGTTGATACATTTGGGCTCCCTTCACAAAAGCTTATCCAGTCAGCCTTGATTAGATCCCTTACTTTAAACTTCAAAGCCAGACAATTTTTTATGGAATGCCCTGGTGTGCTAGCGTAGTAATCACAACACACATTTAGATCGTATCCTCTAGGGTAAGGCGGTTGAATTGGTCTTAAAGGATAGGGCACTACCAAAGTATTTTTGATGAGGTGAGGTAGGAGCTCAATGTAGGTCATAGGGATGGGATCGAACTGTATCTGGGTACGGCCGTTGTTCAGCCTTCTTGAGTTTGGATTTGGAGGTTGGTTTACTTGTGGCGGTTGGTAAGGTGCTTGCGGTGGTGTTGGTGGTCGTATACAGGTGGACGGAAGTGAGGTGGATTTGGATTTTGAACTGCAGCTACACATGGGTATGACATGTGTGGATGGGCTGGTGGAAATGTGACAGGGGTAAACGGCCTCATTTGGTTTCTCTTTTGGTCATAAGAGATGGCGTTAGTTTCTCCATCTCTTCTTCTGCCTTCCCCTGTCGTTGGTCTCTTTACCGTGCCTACCCCAGACGGGCCTTAGATAATCTTTCTAGTTCTTATTCCGTTCTCTATTCTTTCTCCGATAGTAACAATATCAGAGAAATAAGATGAAACACTTCTAATCATCCTATCATAGAAGGGAGATTAGAGCGTGTCGATGAACATGGAAACTACTTCTTTTTCTGATAAGAGAGGCTCGACCTGTATGACCACCTCGCGCCAACGTTGCACGTATTATTTGAATGTCTCAACCTCCTTTTTCGTCATATTTTGCAATTGCACCCTGTCGGGTGCCATGTCCAAGTTGTATTTGTATTGCTTCATGAAAGCATCAGCCAGGTCTTTCTAACAGCGTATACGTGACCGCTCGAGGTGAGTATACCCTATAAGGGCGGCCCCAGCCAAGCTGTCTTAGAAGCAATGAATAAGCAATGGGTCATTGGATGCGTGTGATGCTATTTTTTGACAGTACATGGTAAGATGATTGTTTAGGCAAGTTAACCCTCGGTATTTGTCGAATTCTAGCACCTTGAATTTAGGAGGGATGATAACGTCCGAGATTAAGCAAAGTTCCACGGCACTTCCAAGCCCAAAACTTTCTGATCCTTCCATTACCCTTAATCTTCTTTCAAGAACCTCTATCTTTCCTTCTTGGATGGCTGTAGTGCCACTGGGACCAGCAGTGACACGAGGATCTGTGTGCCCATAAGGTTATTGTACATGCGTAGCTATATAAGAAGGGTTTACTGTGTCTACAAGGACCTGTGGTCAGGTGGTGGTTTGGGCCGCGTAGGCAGGCTGTGTAACGTAGGCCTGGATGGGTTGTGTTTGACCTTGGTTTGTACAGAATTCGCCACAGGGTGGTATGTTTGGTTGAACAGAGTGAGGATCTTGGTGGTTCAAGTCTGTTTGTGGGTTGGTGTGGAGAGGAGGAAAATAGCCCGGAGGTAAGCCATATAATGGGAATGGGATAGCATTGCCATCCACATCTATGAAGGTATGCTGCTGGGTATCAGTGGGGTTTGGCCTTCTAATATGAACAGTGAGGGGAGGTGCCGTAGGATTAGGGCCCTATTCCCCAGCTAGAGCCGAAGAGTGTCGTGGAGTAGGTGGTTGCTGTCTGACATCTTCAACACCGGCAGAGGAACCCCCTTCTGTGACCCTCTCACTAGTGGAAAAATGGATATAATCATGGTTAAAAAAGGCCTTTATTCATGGTTAAAGAACCGTGGTTGTTGCAGCCGTGGTAGTAGATGATGGCCTTTAACCATGGTTAACAACCGTGGTAATAAATCACATCTAACCACGGTTAAGAACAACCGTGAATATAACTTACTATTTATATTCACGGTTATCGAGCATAACCATGAATATAAGAACTAAAAGGTTTCAGTTACAAACTACTTATATTCACGGTTGTCCAGTATAACCGTGAATATAGATTCTATGTATCCATGGTTGTCCATCATAACCGTGAATATAAGTACTAAGGTTTCATTTACAAACTGCTTATATTCATGATTATGCTACTAACCGTGGATAAAATGTATCTATATCCACGGTTGTCCATCATAACCGTGAATATAAGTAGTTTGTAACTGAAATCTTTTAGTTCTTATATTCACCGGTTATGATGGACAACCGTTGATAAATAGAATCTATATTCACGGTTATGGTAGTAACCGTGGATAAATATTGTCTATATTCACGGTTGTTGCCATAACCGTGAATAAATACTGAGGTTTTTTTTTTAATATGGATTCTGTTTTATCGTTTCCCAACCCTGCATTCAGACAACCAGTACAGTATACAGTATGCCACAGCAACACTATATCAAAAGAATGGTATGTATATAACAATTTATTTTCTATATCAATTCATAACAACCTAAAAAATGAAAGTATATACAATTAAGTTGAATGTAATCTAATAAAAGTAAACCCTAAATCCTACTAGATACATATATAAAAGAATAAAGATCCTATATCTATCTTTGCCTAACTTCAATGAAGTGTGAGGCCCATTGCCTTCTAACATCATCTACAAGTTCCTTTGGGAAATATGACCGGTCATTAAAGTACTGCAAACAATGCACAAAACAATTAGAACAAAAGCTTTATTTGTTACATGAAATTGATGAAATTAGTAGAAAAGTAGTCCAAATGATGAGACTTACATGTGTCCATCCATCTACTATTTGTTGTTGGACAATGGTCAGCATAGTGTGCATGACGAAATAGCCACACTCGTAGGTACCCTGCTGCCTGTAAGACTACAATGGACATATAGTATAGAATAAGTGAATTCGCAACTTAAAAAATATGTAATGAAGATTTGAATGAATACGATTGACTTACTTTTGGGTGCACCCATGCAACTTTTCTTCCGTTGGACTTGTTTCCAATCAGTAGATTGTATCCAACCACCGCCCTATGTCAAACAAAACACAAGATAAGTTAGAATCGTATAGTTCTAAAAATGATGTAATCGAATTTGTACTTATTTTTTAGGGATGAACTTACCGGTCTACTATATCTTTCAGGTCTTGTGGAGCTGTCCGATGCAAACTATCAAAGTACAGAGCAAGATAGTCGTTCGGACAGATCACCAGAAGCGTCCAGTGAGCCCTGCAGTTACCAGTGATAAGTGAGACTTCAAAATGCAAAAATTCAAGACAATAATTATGGAATAGAATATTACCCTTTATGATAGGGGCCCATGTATACAGGCTACCCAGACTCAAACATCTAATTCTGGATGTATGCCTGGGTGCCCTGCGGGGTGTTTCCCTGCCTCTGTATGAGAGAGGGCTCTAAGAAACCATAAGTTTCTTGGAAACCCAAGTCCACACAGAGTTTTGCCAGAAACCTAAACAAGTTAAGACATGGTTAGCGACAAATAACTTGTATAATGAAAAAATTGGACAAAAAATGATATACTTACAGCTCCCACAACTGAATGATGGAGGCGTTCAACATCGATGTCCCCGACATAATGTCACACATGTCAGAATGTGTAACGTAAAGCGGAAGATAACTTGGATGGCCGAACACTAGTGGCTGCCATGGGACCTGAACAGTTTCGTCTCCTTGCTCATACCCAATGCGCTATAGCTTTCGGATGGGATCCTTGGTCGGGTCTGGCTTCTTCAATGTCTGTTCTTGTTGAACAATTGACAACCATCACATTTTGTACCATAATTGACAATATAATAAAATTAGTTAGTGTTTAGGGTTTTTACCTATCCAGGGGCAATCACCAGAAGTCTGTTGGGCCACATCAGAAAATGGCCCACCGCCTGACCGACGGTCTTCACCTCCTGAGTTGCCACTGGCACAGCAGCATCCTCCTCGAGGACGAGCACAACCGAGACCCTGGACATACCATCAGGTAATGTCTGATGGTGAACCACAGGGCCTAAGTTGTACACCATACCAGTGGCAACTGGCTCCTCCAACCTGTCAATGAACAGGTCACATTGACGGGTGTCTGGTGGCTCGACCCCGTCATCGTCAGGGTCAGCCGCAGCGCACGACCCCTTAGTGCTAACCTTCCGTATCTACATATTTACACATCAAGCAGAAGTTATTCAACAATGAACTAAAGTGATTACAAACAATAAAACCGAGGAAATTAAATAAAGAATCTAACCTGTGGGTCGCTAGCTGGTGCAGTAGTCTCCTGGTGGTGGCTGAGTGAGGCCTTCATCTCGTCCCTGAATCGGGCCATCTCCTGGTGGAGCCTAGAGATCTCTTCCTGGTACTCAGCCTTCACAACAGCCACTTTCTGCTCCACCATTTTCTCAAGGGAGGGGGTAGGGTTGGGAGCACCGTAATAGGCGCGGAGGCCTGTGAAATGTGAATGATTAGCCCATAATTGTTTAACAGATATCAAAATGAAAGCATAGAGTTATTTACCACTTACCTACACCTCGACCAACAGCACGCACTCTTCCTGGGTGCTTTGGCCTGCCGATAGCGGTAGTCAAAATATCCTCCCGTCCATGGGCTACGAAAGACCCTTGGGTTGATTGCTCAACCAAGGAATCCTGAAACCAAACAAGTTAGTGTTCACTTCCTTCACGTAAACTAAAAAACAGACACTGATATAAAGGGGAATACTTACTATCCGTGAGGCAACCTCCTGAGCTTGTGAGGAAGTGTATTCCCCACTCTTCTTGATCCTAGCCCGCTTCCATTTGTCGTGGCGTGTAGGTGGGGAAGGGGGATCCAAAATACCAGTGTCAGTCTGACACTGACTCAGCCTCTCCTGTGCCAGCCGCTCCTCCAACCTACGGTAACCCCCACGTGACAGTGTGTGTGGTCAGTTATTTAGCTTCCTAGTCTCCTTGGCTTTCTTTCTGGTCTCCTACAACAAGAAAAAAAATATTCACAGTTAGCCGTATAAATTATACATAATTTAATCATCTAAAAACCAATGTACCTGAAACTCGGCAAAATGTCTAGATGCAACAAAAGCATCCCAGGTCTCCTGATCGATGAATGGATATTTCTCTCCAGGGAACTTTCCTTGGTCGTCCCTGAATACATACCTACAATGAAAGGTACATTTAAACTAAGGATTGGTACAATTTGGTGAAGCGTTGATTAAGAATTTAAAGTTCAATATACCTCGTGGTGAGTATGGATTTGAACGACCTCCATCGCTCAGCCATAATACCGAGGACCTTCCTCCTCGCTATGTCAGAAGATGGTACGTCAAAAGAATCCTACAATGCTTGGAGTTAGTCCATAAAGGAGTCCTTAATAAAAGTTACATGAAATAATACACTAAAATAAAACTTAAATAATATATAAGTTACCAGAACATCACTCCATAGCTGGTTCTTCACCACCTCCTCGACATTATCCCAGTCGGGGATAATGATGGACACCTTCGACCGTACCACAACCCCCAGATAACTACTAAACTTTGTGGCATTCGGTCCACTGAATCTACCGGTGTTGACATCCATGTCAACAAGTAGCCTCTCTCCCCGGTGACGCCTAAGTGCAACGTCTGGCATCCGGGTAACACCTCTGCTCTTCCGAGCAGAGGAACCACTGGCCTATGAGTCAGACCTGGATCGTCCATCCTGGTCAGCCATGAGTATCTGTCCAAACAAGGAAAAAAACTGTCAAATATTTAATATAACATTTAAAACAACGAATAACTAATATAACATGTAATTCAATGAATCACCAATAAGATTAATACCCTATTAAGATGAAATATTTTCCCACAATCCCTCATGGTGGTCATGACGACTGGCGACTACATCATCTATGTCATGTTCCATGATAGATGTTGGAATACGTGTTGTAGTTGATGGAATTTCCACAATATCAAGATTGGGGTCTCCAATGTGTCTACCTTGGATAACAATTGACCACCGTTTGTCAGCTGGGTCAGCAACATAAAAAACTTGCTTCACCTGCGTTGCCATTATGAATGGTTCGTCCTTATGCCCTATCTTGTTGAGGTCCACCAATGTAACTCCTAAATCATCAGTTTTGACACCGTTGTTATTGTCAACCCATTTGCATTTAAACACAGGAACGGTGAAGGGACCGTAATCAACTTCCCATATATCTTCAATCACACCAAAGTAGCATGACTCGGCCATCACAGGGTTGTTGTCCTTTGAAGTTGAGAAATGCATTGACTGAGCCACAACCATCACTCCACTGTTTTGATTTGTACTCTTTTCATCCTGTGTCCTTGTATAAAATGAATAGTTGTTTATGTCATAACCACAAAAGGTGAGGACATCAAAGTTCGGGCCCTGTGCTAGTCGATGTAATGTCAAGGATGCAGATGCATCTTTCAGGACGGTCTTTTGGAACCACTGCATGAAACTCTTGTTGTGTTCATTCAACAACCACTTTTCAGTCATTTTAGGGTTGGTTTTCTTGACTAGCTCCTTGTGTGTGGCTAGATACGGTTGCACGTCGTCCATGTTGTTTAAAATATACAAGTGTGCCTGAAGGACATCAGCACGTGGCATGCTCTTTATTTTTTTTCCAATCGTTCCTTTCCCATCCAATCTCCCTTCATGACGAGTCGTTGGAATACCAATGCTTGCAGCATGTGACATGTATTCAGTGCAAAACTCAATTGCTTCCTCTGCAATATATCTTTCCACAATTGAAGCTTCAGGACGACGTTGGTTCTTCATATACCCTTTCAATATCTTCATATATCGCTCAACAGGATACATCCACCGTAAGAACACTGGACCACACCAACGGACCTCTCTCACCAAATGGATGATTAAGTGGACCATTATGTCAAAAAAAAGAGGGCGGGAAATACATTTCAAGCTGACATAATATAAGTGATGCTTCCTGTTCCAACACATCCAATTCGCCGGGCACGATTACCTTGTAACATATGGCATTGAAAAACATACACAACCTTGTTATGACATTTCTCACATTTTTAGGAAAAATGTCACGAATGGCGATAGGCAGAAACTGCTGCATCAACATGTGACAATCGTGAGACTTCAGCCCAACTAACTTCAAATCTTTCATGGAAACACAAGAGTTGATGTTGGAGCCATAACCAGACGGAACTTTCACACTTCGTAACGATTCACACAGACTTTGCTTTTCTTTTCTGGATAACGTATGACATGCTGGAGGCAAATATGTTCTTTTTCCCTTTGATTGTGGATGCAAATCCTGACGTATACCCATCAACTCTAAGTCCATACGCGAGTTTAGGCCATCCTTAGTCTTCCCGGGTATGTTTAAGAGTGTACCAACTAAACTGTCACACACATTCTTCTCCACATGCATTACATCAATGCAGTGTCTTACATCAAGCTCCCTCCAATATGGCAGGTCAAAAAACACTGACCTTTTCTTCCAGTTGTTTTGTGTCGGGTGCTGTTTTTCACACTTACCAAATTACACGTTGACATCTTTCACCTTTTCATATGCCTGGCGACCAAATAGTGGTGGAGGAGCCATTTCAAAATCTTGGGCACCGTTAAACGACTTCTTCAACCTTCGAAACAGATGATTCGCTTTAAGAAACCTTCGATGTCGAAGATAAACATTTTTCCTCCCATGATGCAACCGCACAGAACTAGTCCCCTCCTCACATACTAGACAAGCTTTATGACCCTTCACGCTGTACCCGGATAAGTTACCATACGCTGGAAAGTCATTGATTGTGCAAAATAGCATGGCACGCAATTTGAATGATTGCCCGGTAAACCCATCAAACACTTCAACCCCGTCTTCCCATAGCCTTTTGAGGTCTTCAACCAATGGATTTAAATATACATCAATGTCGTTCCCCGGTTGTCGTGGACCAGAAATCATCATTGATAACATCACATATTTTTGCTTCATGCACAACCATGGTGGCAAGTTGTAAACAAACAACAAAACAGGCCACGAACTATGGTTTGTGCTCAGGTTCCCAAACGGGTTCATGCCGTCTGTGGCTAGTGCAAGCCTAACATTTCTTGGTTCATGGGCAAATTCTGGAAAAATCCTATCCATTTTCTTCCATTGCGATCCATCGGCCGGATGCCTAAGTAGTCCATCAACAACCCTCTCATCAGCATGCCATCTCATAAGTTTTGCATCATCTGCATTGGCAAACAGAAGCTTTAGTCTTGGTACAATAGGTAGATACCACAACACCTTTGCAGGAGACCTTTTAGTGCATACCTCATCAGAATCCGCCTCTTTCTTCTTATACCGTGACACCCCACACCTAGGACATTGATGCAGCATTTCTAACTCACCCCGGAATAATACACAATCATTTGGGCATGCATGTATTTTCTCATACTCTAAACCCATAGGACACAACACCTTTTTGGCCTCATAGTTACGATTCGGCAAGGTGTTTCCAGCTGGGAGCATTTCTTTCAACAACTTCAGTAAGTCAGTGAAACTTTTATCTGTCCACCCGTTTATGGCCTTCAAATTAAACAACCGTAAAACTGCTGATAACCTCATGAAATTGACACAGTTTGGATACAACGGCTGCTCAGAGTCCTCACACAGAGTCGTATATACATGAGCTTTCTTAAAACCTTCTACCCCCACATCACGGATCATATCCTCGAGTCGGTCATCCATGTCGACATCGGTGTCATGCATCGAGCTTTGATTTTCAGTTTAAGAGCTGTTACTTGGCACCACCACATCTTCACCATGCCATATCCAACGCGTATAACTACGCAGAATTCCGTCACATAGTAGATGCTCTCGCACCTCTTCCAAGTCCACCCGACGCAGGTTCAAGCATTTCACACAAGGGCAAAAATACTTTCCATTCACCTCCACTGCATTCCTCGCTACGAATTCTATAAATGATTCAACTCCCCCCTCGTACTCTAGACTTAGGCGTGATGTAGTTATCCAACTCCGATCCATGCCAACTGTTTACAAGGTGCTATGATCAACCTCACTTTTTCTTCAAAGGTGGTGGTCCTATACCCATTCAGGATGACAATTGTTTTTATACGTCATTCATATATACAGGTTATGAGTTATTCTAAAATTTGATGAAATTTCGGCAGCATTTCGTATTGGTCTCTAAGTAGACAAAATGAGAGTGGTCAAATCAAATTCAACCACAACCAAATATGCACCCAGAGAACAACACAAAATGCAAGTTACCGAAAGTTTATCAAATTTTAAAATAACTCCTAACTTGTACATACTAACAATGACATATAAAAAATAATTGTTCATCCCAAACTGTCCAAACGGACAATTCAAGATTCAACACAAAACGATGACATCAATTAATTTAATGACCATTTGTGTCGAATCTCAAACGGGAAACTACGGTTCACTCATGCATAGCAACTTTCATACAAATTAACTAGTATATGAGCCTCCGAGTTTTCAAGATTAACAACCACACACATACAACATCAATAGAAATAACATATAAGAGCAACCAACAACAATAGAAATAAAATGGATAAAAATTTAGTTAACTTTTTTCCTAAATTAGTATGATGTTTTTAATTTGTGTTATTTTGAAGTAGAAGTATGGTGTTGGAGTATGAATTATGGATTATGGATTATGATGTTGGTTTATAAGACTTTTAAACTTTACACTTTTATTTAGTAATTAGTATGATGTTTTTAAATTCTATTATTTTCAAGTAGAACTATGGTGTTGGATGATGGATTATGGATTATGGATTATGTATGGTGTTGGATGTTGGATTATGGATTATGGATTATGTATTATGTATTATGGATTATTGTGGACACCATTCCCTTCTTTTATTATTCATGCTTTTTAGAAAGATAAAATAAAAAATTAAGAGCCGAGACCCCATTCAATTATGGATTATGTATTATGGATTATGTTAACCCGATCCGCTTAAGGGAAATTTTCTAAAAAGAGTTAAAACTTCATTCAATATAATTATAATTTTTATTAATAAATTCACATTAAGTATCCTATTAGTAAAGTAGATAATTTTTGGTTCTGTGAATGTAAGTCTTACTTTCAAACAGAGTCATGGTATACTCACCAAAAAGAAACAGCCATGGGATATAAATTAATTAGTAGATTCCAAGTTTTATTATACAGTATATGTTAAATCAAATGCACAAGATACATATACACAAGATACATAACAATCAATTAGTTTCAGATGACATTTTATGAACTACCATCTATAATAACTAAAAAGAAAATGCTAATATATACATAGAACCAACAAAACAGAACAGGCACATTATACACAGAACCAGTAAAACAGAGACAGAAACCCCTTTCAACACAAAACAAAACCCATATAATGCATCAACATAACCTAAAATAGATTTAACTCAAACAGGGACCAACATAAACAGTGACGAGTAAAATAGGGACGACTTACAGGACAATGCAACGAGCAACGAGCACAATGGGATAAGGAACAAGCAAGAAGAATGCCACAACAGCGACGAGCACACTGGGATAAATGGAGAAGATGAGAAACAGCACGAGTAAAGAAGGAGAAAGTGGAAAACCAAAAAACAGGGAACACTTACCAGACAGCGACGACTTAACAGCTCGAGTGAAGAAGGAAGTGAACGGAGAAGCCTAGGACAACCAAAGAGGAGGACGAGGAAGGAAGAAGACGACAACCAGCGCGAAAGAAGAAGACAAAGTGAAAAAAGGCTGAAAGGCGCGGCTTTTGAAGTTTCAGAAAGGATGTATATTCACGGTTCCCCTTGAAACCGTGAATATATTACACATATATTCACGGTTGAACAAACAACCGTGGATAAATGTTAACTATTTATCCACGGTTACTAGCACAACCGTGGATAAATATTAAATCTATAATCACAGTTATAAAAACAACCGTGGACATACAGTACCCAGTGTTTAAACCCTAAAACCTGAACTATATATCCACGGTTTGAAATACAACTGTGAATATAGACGTCAATATATATCCACGGTTAACATCATAACCGTGATCATACCTATGAATATATATTCATGGTTGTGCACACAACCGTGGATATATATTTCAGGTACTATATATCCACGGTTAACTCCTCAACCGTGAATATATATTGATAGGTACGATCACGGTTATGATGTGAACCGTGGATATATAGTTTTCGCTGATAATAGCGTTCACCTTATAATTTCAAAAATGCCACCGCTCATGTTTTTATCACTGATCCACTTATACCCGTGAATATATCCCGTTGTTATATCCAATTTTTGCACTAGTGTCTTTTCCAAAAGCTTGGCCATCTCGGCCATTTGTTCCTTCAGTTGACTGAGCTCAGCTCTCAAACTCTCATTTTCATGTTCTATTTTTGTCATGAGTTTCTTTCTAAGCCTGGTCTCGTAAGGATGTTTACCCGTAATGTCTAAAGGAACATGGAGATTTGTTAGTAAAAAGAAGATAAACGGTTAATAGAAATGATAAAAGGAAGAACGATGTTACGCGGGACGCGATTCGAGATTTAGTGCGTGCTCTCTGACCGTTCCTCAGAATGTCACGTTCAAAAGTACTAGGTAAAGTAGTAAAATAGAAATTAACATGAGGCAATTGTGGAGGCAAAATACTTCATCATTTCATACTTCTATAAAGATACAGTGTCACTCCTAGAGGTTTGATTACAACATTTTAGCCGTTCTTGGCTTGGGCAATCATAGCCCTCATTTTACAAATTCTTTCATGACAATAATTCAAAAATATTGAAATCTCCTTTGGAGTAGTGAGAGGGTTAGCCATTCCTTCAGCTTGTTTCAGCAATAGTGGAAGATCCTCCAGAACTCCATTGGCCAAGTAGGCTAGGTTGGCGAAGCAATCCATCCATGAATGAATGATCTCATCTTGTCGAGCTAATTCAGTTTCTAAAAGGCACGTGGCCTCTTGAAAATGTTGCTCTATTTTCATGGCATTTCTTTATTCATCATTTATCTCCTGCTCGCAGGCTCTCATTACCTCGTCAAGCTGTTGCTCCAATCTATGGACTTGGGATTGCAGCAACTCCTTCTACACCAAAGCCTCCCTTTCATTTTCCTTTGATTTTGTCAGTAGATCTTTTAGGAGATGTTTCTCAGCTAGAATGGTGTCACTTTGCTTGCTTTTTATTTTCAGTTGAGAACTAGCCGCCTGGAGACACTGATCTTGCTTCACCCTATAGTCTTCTTCAATCTTCCGTTTTTTTCGAATCTCATCCATGGCCTGCTTATTCTCCAAATTTTCCCTCTTTTAGAGTGTGCATTCTTGTTGATATTTCAATAGGTCTTCTTCCAGCCTTTGATTCTTAGTTGTTAACTCTTCTATCTTGGCCTTCAAAGCCTGGGTTTCTTTGTCTTCCATGATAAATGGTGGAGCGGGAGTGCTTGCGGATTGATACGAGGGACTCCTAAAGGGTAATTTAACAATGGAGACCCTATTCAGTACCCATTCATGATATTTTTCTCCTACAGCATGGCTTCGTACCCCTAACTCTTTACCCATCTTGGAAACTCTTTTCCATGCGTTCGCTATATCCTGAACAGTAGACATATAGTTCCCCTTCCCATAGCACAAAATGAGAGGAGTGAGCAACCCTTCATCTGGTGGCCCAAGCAAAGGATAAGCCAACTGACGTTTTGCTATAACAGGATTGTAGTTGATACACCCTTGTGTGCCAATGAGAGGAACATTAGGATAATTTCCACAATGATAGATGATCGACTCAACTTCTAACCATTAGGGATACCATCTGACTCTCTCGGCTGTGAGCCCTATAAGATGATTGGCCCATTTACGTCCATTTTTTATTACCAATTGACACAGTTTTAAATCAAAAATAGGACATTCGACCTTGCAAATTTGATGGAAAGCATGAGACGCGAACCACACATACAAAACAGGTAGACAGCAGACAATTCTTTTCCCGCCTTGCGTATGGAAGAAATCCATAGTGCAGTACACATTGGCCAATACGGCTGTGACGGGATTCTCCAACCTGTGCTTGCGAGCTAGGAAGACAGCGATGGCATCATAATCCACGTAGTTGTCTAGATTAGGGAACAAGACAACCCCGTAGATAGTAAAGGCTAAAGTGTCCATGAAAACCTCCCATTCTTCTTTATCTGCCAAGATCTGCATGTGTTTCTTAAGAAATTCTTGAGTGAACCTAGGAATCTGGTTTCTATTCATCTATATATTCCTCAATGTCTCAAGACGGATTCTCAAAACACAGGCTACTAAGGTGATGGTTAGATGATGATCGAGATAGTGGTAGGGAATTTGTCCCCCCAAAGGCATCCCCAATATTTTTTCAAATTCCTCTATGGACAGGGCCAACTGAAAGTCTTTGAATGTAAAACATCTGAGAGGTGGGTCGTAGAACTGCGCCAAGACTGTGATCGCCTCAGTTTATACTTCAACTTCCAAGAGCTTTAAAATCTTTCCATACTTTCTTGTAAAGGACATCTTCTGAGACTGGTTTAATTTCTTTCCCATTGCTTGTAGACTACCAGTATCAACCTTCTTGGCCTTAACATGAAGTATTCTCCTTAATTCTGTCACATCTGTACCACAATTTTCCTGTCCCATGTTAATTTCCATATTTGCTCAGAGGTGTGTGCCAAATCTCGAATAGCTTCCTGTGAAAACAAAGAAAAAGAAATCAGTTACAACCATGTTTTGGTAAACTGCTACTTCCTTATTGATTTTCTAAAACACATTTTCGGGAAGTAGCGGTCGGCAAAACTTGTGCTAAACTAAAGTCATGTGAGTACTAGATTTTCCATCGTCATTATTGCCCCATTTGAAAGGAAATGGAACCTTATTTCACTTTTTATTTATTTTTTGTTTTTTTCTTTTTTTTTGACGATTCAGAAAATCTAAGACTCAGAGGTGCACAAGGAAGAAGGAACTACCTATCTGTTAAAAGATTACCAGTCCTTTCCAAAAAAGTAAGGTATTTTGAAATAAAGTAATCCTTTGACGGATAGGTCATTCATCACTTTGGATTCAAAGAAGAAAAGAAGGAAAGCAGGAATGGCGTAAGGTAAAGTAAAGTCTGCCCTTTCGTGACCTAAACCAGGTTTTTGTGAGAGTCTTTTCTGGGCCCTGGGGCTTGTCTAAAAGTGACTCCTCACATTGGGTGGCTTGCACTAAACTTCTAAAAGGTTACTAGAGCCAAGATCCTAACCATGATGTCATCAAAACAGTAGGGAATCTACTAGGTGCGTACATCATGAAAGGTCAAACTCTAGTTAGGGTTCTTACGATCGCCAGATGGGAATTACATCCCAAACGACACCGCTACCAACCCCTCCTAACTTAAGTTTCATTTGGGGCCCAGGTATAGGGCGCCACTCATAAGTGTGTACAAAAATGTGAGTGTAGTGTGTGACAGGGCATTCAATACCTGTACCTTACCCCATCCTGCACAGTGAACAAACACAAGACAACAACAATAAAGTCGTCTACCCTAAGGTTCGACAATTATATAGAAAAAATAACATAGAGTCATCTACCCTAGGGTTCAATAATCATGCAAAAATATCAACAGTGCATAAACGATAAAACAAAGATTGAAATCCAAAGCAAGCATATACAACATTAACAAAAGAAAATAAAAAAAAAGAAGAAATTAAAACAAGCTAAATGTTATATTAAAAGAACATACGTTTTCAACCTAAATGGCCTGACTCTCTAGATTGTCCCCAGTGGAGTCGCCATCTGTCACGATCGGGATCACGGCGGCACGGCCGACCCTCAAAAACAAAATAACTCTGAACAGGGAGTCACCACCAATGTTTTTATCCATAGGAAAAACATTGGGAAAAAACTTTAACAAAGCACTGGTTAAAAAGATGAGATTCAAGTTCAGGAGTCGGTTACGAGTGGGGAAGGTATTAGCACCCCACATCGCCTGTTAAGAACAGTACCAAAGTTGAAAATGCGCATCATGAATAACCTTAAAATTATTTTTATTTCCTTTTTAAAAAAAAATGAAGGAGACAGTCAGAATAAAAAAAAAGCTTAGAGTAAGATTAACAGGACGTCTTGTCCAAATTAATCCTGACTTCAATGGGGAAAAATAGGAAAAAAGAGGAAAGGAAGCTAACAAGACGTTTCCTCTAAACTAGTCATCCGTTCGTCAAGCTAACAGGTCGGAAAAAAAAGGAGGGGTTAACAGGACGTTCCGTCCAATTTAATCCAGGATTTTAATGGAAGTACGTATGGAAAGGGAGAGAATGCTAACAGGACGTCTCATCCAAATTAGTCATTCTCCATCTAGATGCATGGTCGAACAGTGGAAGGAGTTAACAGGACGTCGCGTCCAAATTAACTCGATTTTCATGAAGAGTGATGACGACCAGGGAAAAGGGAAAAGGGAGAAGATCAACAAGACGTCGTGTCTAAATTGATCTTCGTGAAGATGAAATTAATTTTAAAAGAAGAATGGAAATGGAAAAGAAATGGGCCCGGCAGGAGTTAAGTCCTGCTCCTACGTATTCTCAAACTTTTGAGAAATCAGAGTTACGTAGTTCTTTATGAGGGGTGTTTTAAATGAAGCTAAAGACTTAGTGATGGGTAAAATTCATGGGAAAGGTGCATACATGGCGAAGTTCTCCACATGTGTATGGGCTTTGGGAATAGCGTAGGCAGAAGTACTTCCGCACGACACAAGCTAAAATGATTTTTACATTGATCAAAATGAACACGAAAAAAATACTTGTTTTTATTATTATTATTGTGAGACAGGATAAAGAAGGATTTTAACAACATGACAAATTTAACCAAGAGAATAGATTTAACAAAAATGACAGACTTGGCAAAAGAACAAACAGTGTAAGACTAACTAATAAAATGAACTAAAAGAGGGATAAAAGTGGAGAGGATTGTAACCGGTGTGGTGTAGATGCTGAAAACAACTGATCCTCGGGTACGAGCCGGTGTGGGGTAGAACAACAGTAACCGAAATGATAAGAGGACTGAACAGCTACGAGAGCCGGTGTGGAGCTTAGTGGAGAGACGGTATACGGTCCAGTGGGGATCCAGGGTAAAGCAATGGGAAACCAGTGTGGGATTGAAATCTATGGGGTTCTGGACGGAGTCTGGGCAGCAGGGGGAACTTACTTCAAGCAGGGTAAGGGCCGGTATCCTAGTGACTGGATTCAGAACTTTGGGGCCGGTTCTTTTCCTTAAGAGACAGAACCAAGAGTTGGAGTAATTCTCTAAAGGACTTGGGGTTTTAAACACCGAAGCAATTTCTCAGGATTCAGGGGTTCAAGGTGTGGACCCTTGGACCTCTTCAATTAAGGTATTTATAGAGGCTCCCTGGAGCCTCTCCTACATGCTGAGTGCTTGGACAGCTCAAGCTTCTACTCAGCCCATACGTGTAGTAGAGGGACAACCTGGCCATTAGCAGTTGTGGGGAACAGTGACGGGTGGAGGAATTTTTTATAGTTCTTATCTTTTACTCCCTGTCTGCCATTTCCTGAATTTCAGAATCGAATCTTGTAGTGTGTTTCCAGGTCATGGCATGGGCAGCCGGACTAGGCAGACGGTGTCTCAAGGATCATTGTTTTAACACCGAATAATGAGACCTCTACTTCGGACAAAAGTATACCACACCGGTTAATGCCTTGATCGAATTACCTTCAAAGGGTCAAACTTTTTATGGCACCGGGCCGATTTGATGTGAGACAGTGTCCCGTATTGCTATTTATATCTTGACACTGGATTTGACATGGGACGGTATCACCTTGTGACTTGGGCCAGTGTTAACTGAAGACGGTGTCTTTGCTTTGGACATGGCCGGACCGATGTAGATGTTCACACTCCTTTTTCAACTTAGCGACGGTACTGCGTCGTCACTATTCTTATATATATTAGCGATGTGCAAAATGAAGAGTCGTCGTCGCTGTTACAGTCGCTGATATTAGGTTGTTCAAACTAGCGATGAATGTTTGGCGTTGCTAGTTGGGCCACATGTCCAACTTTTTAATTTAGCGACGGGGTTATCGACGGTTTCAGGCCGTCATTAGTTTCAATCACTTATTCAAGGTTTCCTTTTTCCCCTATCAGTTTCACTTATGCCCTAAACCCTTCTTTCAGCTCCTTCTTTCACTCCAAACCTCTCTCTGTGCTCCCTTTTCCACTCCGACCTTGTCTCAGTTCCATCTTCCATTCCAACTCTCTCTCAGTCTCGTGACCGGCTGTCTCGTGCCTCATTGATGGAACAAAAAGGTCCACTCTCATTTCAATCTTAATTCATCACCGACTGTCACTCATCTTCACGACGTCCCACAATAGCGGCGGCTTATTCCCTCATCTTTCACTCCCTCGTCGACTGAGGTAAGTAATCTTTCTTCTCATGATTTTTGCTCAAATGTTTTTGTGAGGCATACTGTGCTCTAATGCTCTCTGCTTCTGCTATGTTGTGCTTTAATAATCTTAAAATTTAACTAACTCTTGAAAACAAAGACCTATGAAAAATCTAAAATTACTGCTCCAATCAAATGAACCAAAGTGTAGTCTTACTTTAATTTTGTTTACTTTATGATGAACAATTCTCTGTTAAAACCAGCAACGGATTTATTTTGAGATTTCAGTTTGTAAAATCAGTTAATAATTTTTTTTTCTGTTGTTATTCAGTATGGAAATTTGACACATAATTATAGTTTTACTTTAGGACATTTGTGTATTGAGTGCAAATTTATTCTACTTGTTAATCTTATATTTCATGTAAGGAAAGTGGTCATGACTAACCAATTCTTGTTATTTCTTAAGAGGAAAAAATATAAACAGGTACTGTCATTCTTGTACTGTGTTAGGTGTAGGCACATTAAAAGGAAATATAAATGTTCCAATACATAAACTGTTAGAAAGATCATATTAGGAGGGAGAGTTGAATCTAGATCCAATAAGACTTAAATGCTACCAAATAAGTATAGATAAATTTAAATTAGAGCAATAAGAAATTATAGACATTATGAGGGTAATAATGCATAATTCTGAGTTAGTTAAGCTTACTCTTAGTTAGCTTTATCTTGTATATACATTGTTTTATAATTCTCCTTCAGTTTCATTTGAATGAAATTAGATTTGGTAAATTTTATTCCAGAGCCTTGTTCTCTCTTTTTCTTCATGATATTATTCTTTGTATGAGAAGATGTCTAGTAACCAGAACAACACTAGAAAGAAAACAAAATCAGATACTTAGCAGTGGAATGGAAAAGAACGAACTTCATGACTATTTTGAGAGAGTAAGAGACAGTGTCAAAAAGAGAGAAAGATGAAATAAAAACAAGGCTAAATTCACATGTGGTTTCTTTTTTGAATTAATTTATCATTTTGTCAATTTTGGATTAATATCACTCTTAATGTGCCATAATTTTATTTACTAATATGTAAACTTGAAAATTAAAATCTTACATACCCTGAATAATAATTATCAATAAACTCTTAATGATTATATCAATCTAACCCAAGCCTTAAGAAGATTGATGATTTATTCATTGAATTTCTTAATCATTCAATCGTGTTGATGGGTAAGTAAAGGAATTTATAGTGCTTTTAGGAGTGCAAGCAAAACTTAAGCCGAAAGTCTAGACCTAAAAGGATGAAAAGGAAACTCACACAATTAGACCTCTTATATTAATTTTACCAAGCTAATTTCATCCCCTCATTTCTTAAGTCTCCTAATAGTGTTGTTTTTTCCCCTTAAACAACTTGGCACATTTTTTAACCATTAAGTATCATTCACATCAATTAGTCATTCAAGCCAACCTATATCAATGTGGATTTAGAAGATACATCAACCCTTGCACATTTTTTAATTTAACTCTCCAAAGACACCTTTAACTCTCCTAATATAAGCTTTTTTTATTTACAACAAAGTTAAAACATTAAAAACGTATACATTCACTAGTGCAAAAAATGGCTACGACAACGGGATATAATCACGGTTCAGGGGAAAACCGTGTTTAAAAAATACGTGGTGGCATTTTTGTAAATATAAGGAAGTTTTTTAATCACGGTTATGAAGTAACCACGGTCGTAGGAACAAGGTTTTTTATTTTAATTTTTATATTTTTAAAAAATGTACCTATAATCACGGTTGAGAGGAAACTGTGATTGTAGGGTATATAATCACGGCTTTATGGGAAACCATGATTATATCTACAACCAGGTTTTTTTATTTTAATTTTTATATTTTTAAAAAATGTACCTACAATCACGGTTGAGAGGAAACCGTGATTATAGGGCATCTATAATCACGGCTTTATGGGAAACTGTGATTATATCTGCAACTAGATTTTTTTTTATTTTTTTTTAAAATGTACCTACATTCACGGTTGAGAGGAAAACCATGATTATAGATACCCTACAATCACGGGTGTTTGGGAACCGTGGTCATAGGTGTTTTCAAAATATAAATTTTGAACGTCGCGCGCTCCTTCTCTTTCTCTGTTAGCTTTCTCCCATCTTTCTCTGTTAGCTTTCTCTCATCTTTCTCTCTAAAGATTTCTCCTTTTTGTTTTCTCATTACCATTGACGTTTGCATTTTTTTATGTTCTAGATCTAACGTGGTTCTACGTATATATTTTGCAGATTTTCTTTTGGTATTCTCGTTGCGCGCCATTAACGGCCACCATGCGACCCTTCTCTTATTTTCTCGTTCAACCATGTAAGGCTTCTCTTTTATACATCTCTTCTTTTCTATTTCTTTTGATTATAATGAAGGCTTTACATGTTTCTTAGTTATTCTGTTTGTTTTTGTTCTTTACGTTTTGCTTCTGTTTGTTCCTATAATGGAGGTTTTCTATTTTGAAGGTCAACGTTGGGGTTATTTTGAGGAGGATGTTGGTGGCAACTGTGGAGATGTGCATAGAACTTTTAATCATGTTCTCTGATCGAAAGGAATGGTGGTGGTGATGGTGAGTTGGGTATGGATTATGGTGTGGAAGATTATAGAAGGTTGGCTTTTAATCACGATTGTGGTTGGAACCGTGATTAAATATGATCTATAACCACAGTTGTGAACCGTGATTAAAAGCCCTGATCTATTACCACGGCTGGAACAACCACAGTTCATGAACCGTGATTAAAGACCAATTTTAACTGTGATTAAATCCCTTTTTTGCACTAGTGATTACATAAACCAATTCATGTTCAAATTTTAGATTCCAATGTTATGTATGAAAAAAGTTAATTCCATCATATCTTATTGTAAATGTTATATGGTCGAATAACATTCTTTCTAATCACAAAAATACATGTGGTATGTGTGAGAGAGAAAGGTCACTTAATTAGCTAAAAATTTAAATTATATATCCCCATCTACCTTTAAAAGGTAACTTAATGTATTCAACTCAAACCCGGTTTAGAATTTTCAAACTTGAAAGGAAGAATTTGCCTTTTTCTTTTTTTAACTATTCATGTTTCCTTTCCAAGTCATTGCTTCTCCTCGTCTCCCCCTTCTCCCTCTATGTGAGTGGTCTGTTGCAGTTCCTCTATGGCGGGTCAGTCTTTGTTGCCTATAACAACTAATGCCTTGTATACATAATGACAATCTTTTCCAGTTTCAACCAGTTTTGTCAAAAGAAAATTCATAACCATTTGTCATTTAGTAAAAAATAAAAGTTGTTACCTTATAATCTTTGCCAATATAGTACCAAGAGGACCCAAAGATTCATTATCGGTTGTATCCAACACCTTTTGCTCGATTTCTAGAACCTTGAGCACCTTTGACTCACGTCTCTCTTTATTTTTGGCTTCACTCATGTTTCAACTTTAATCCTAGTAGTACATGTTAGATTTGAATTAATATGGGATTTGTTGATGCATTTCTAAATCCATGTTAATACATGTTTCACCTTTTTTACTTTACTCATGTTTTGTGTCATAGAATTTGCTGATGCATTTGTAAATCCATGTTAATGTAATCTTTGTCACGAAAGGGAAATTTTTACCCTCCAAAGTGTTTTTGTTCACTCGAAACCAAATAGGGTATATCAAACAAAAAAAATAGATTGAAAGAGTTTCTAAAAGTCAAGAATTTAGGCTAATTCAGACCTATATATTTGCATTTATTTGAAGTTTTATACAAGTCTCCCAAGAGAAGAAAGGCAAGGAATCATAATTTTCAGAAATTATTTGAATTAAAATTATTATTATAATAATAAAAGTTCAAATGTGTCCATTGTCCACTAATCTATCATTATAGAGGGTTTGATTAAAATTTAGTCACTATATTTGATGTTGTTTTTGTTTTAGACTCTACATGAAAAAACCATACATTTGGCTCCTATATGAAAAACCATTTACGAATTGATAAGTTATAACAGAGTTAAGTTTGGTCTGTATACTTGGCACTGCATTTATTTTAGATTGATCCAAAAAAAACTACACTTCTTTTTAATATGTTAAAAATTGTACATTTTAGCTCCTCAGTTGTACTCCTTAGTTGTTATTTTCTCATACTTGGCTTAATTTATCTGTTTGTAATATTCTTCTTTTGGATCAACATAATTACTGAGATTTAATTTTTGAGTTTAGAATGTGCATTCTCTCAAATACATCAGAATCAAACCACAATCAAAGGGAGAATAATGCTTAAGTAATGACATATGTGTGTTTTATTCTTGGTTTCTGTTCTTTTAAAATTTCTATTCTTCTGCTCCTAGTAATGATAAGTCAAAGATTGTCATTCTAAAAAAAAGTATAATCACAACAAGAAAATTTTTTACTTGAAAATATTATTAGTATATATCTTTATTTTTGACTAATTCTAATATAATATTTAATAAGAAATTTATGAGTTTGTTTTTTTAAAACAACACTCTGAATGCACTAATTATTTATAAGATCTATATCTTTTTTGTAACTTAAAATTTGTGTAGGAGGATTTGTACTAAATCTCATACTTTTATTATAATAGTGAAAGAAAAAAAAACTACTGCTGCATTGTTCAAAATTTTTTGAGGTTATGCAAGACCAAAAGGGAATCAAATAACTGGTATAAGGATATCTTTTGTTTTTTCCATCAGTGACCAATAGATCCCTGAGTTGGTCATTATAAATCTCAATCAAATAACTGCATAAGTTGATTTTATCTTATGGGAGAAGTTTGATTTGATTATTTTTTCTTATTTTCCTTCTATAAGTATTTTAAGATTTGTTTATCCAAATTGAGCTTAAATGTACTTGTAGCACTTTTGACTTGTGAAGAAGCCATATACCTTTTGGACTACTCTATCAAAAATTCATTATCCTTGTGGTGATCAAACTCGTGAGTCATGCTAATTAATGGCGTTTGCTTTGGACACAACCTCTTCATACTCTCTAAACTGCTATATTTAATGTTATGTGCCTCGACATATGCTGATGAAATTAATATTTATAAACAACCATGTGGGTTAATTATTTATAAACAACCACATAGTATGTTATTATCCTTAAAATTTGTTAACTTAAATAATATCCTTTATAGACTTAACGTTTGTTCACTTGTTTATGTTCACAAAACCAGGTTCAAGCCTCAGTGGGACTGTTAGGAGTTGTATCTTTAGGTGCGTAGATCGATATTGCATCTCCAGGTGCGTAAAATTACTCATTTCTGAATGTCAATACCATGATTGGCTACGAGCATTGTGTATGGTTATCTATTAGTAGAGAGCAGAGCTCATTAGGCATTGGATTTGTGTGTTGATAACATGTGTTTTATGCATGTGTATGGTTGTCTATTAGTGGAGAGCAGAGCTCACTAGGTTGTGATGATGTTTTCCTTAATTTCATATGCAATGCATAACGTATATATTGAACTGTACTGGAAAATCTTTTGTGTGTAATAGGGTGTTGTAAAAAATTTGGAAATGTCTAGTTTACAGGGGAGACTTTGTCAAAATTTTGGTAGACTCATTGTTTTAGGTTACATAAAAAACTATATTAAAAATTAACATTGTAGGGTTTAGTTGTGTCTGTATCCACTAGGTTCCTGTTCAAGATTCAAGACAACCGACCTACATATCGTGTTGTGTTGGATCTTGAATTGTCCCAGTTGGATAGTTTGGGATGAATTTGTAACTAGTAGGGTGTAACCCATCGTTGTTGTTTGTGTTCTATCTTGTGTTGTTGATGTCCATTTGGAATTCCAGTTACTGTGTCTCGTATTATCTCCAGGTACATGTTTGTGTGTGGCGTTTCATACAATATGTATCTCTATGTACTCAAGGATCAATGCGTAATGCTGCTGATATTCCAAATAAACATTAATAACACAAGGTTTACGCAAACACATAGATGGGTTACGGATGGTTACATATTTATCCCGAACGGGATAAGGCCCCACCTACTTACAACATCAAAGAGATAAAGATTGATTCATGAACGATAGTCACATAATGTTTAAATTAAAGTAACTAGAACTTTGCTTGTTAGATATCATGATGGAGGTTCCGACAAATCGGCGATGGATGTACAACTGGCTAGATCGTAGTCGGCGAGTACCTGAGGAGTTTATGATGAAGTTGTTGGAGTTTATTCCGTTCGCTATGGCAAACACTCCTGATTTTGAAGTGACTCAAAAGATTCATTCTCCATGCTCAAAGTGCAAATGCATGAGTTTTAAATACGCGAATGATGTCATGTGCCACCTAAGTAAAAAGGGGTTCATAGAAAGATACTACTGGTATAACCATGGTGAGAAATTACCGCCTAGGTTACCAGCCGTAACTGTGCAACAATCTTCCTATAAGGTCAGAGGGACCAGGGATACATACAACAACATGGAGCAGATGTGATGGATCATGTTGGACGCTCCACTGGGCGTATGCTCAAACATGATGACCAAGCTGGGAATGAGGATGACAATATAAAGGAGGATCCTAATCAGAAGGTGAAGAGATTTTATGATTTATTGATGGCGGCTCAGACTCCATTATGGGACAGGTGCCAGAGTCACACCGAATTATCTGTCTCCCTAGCCGCTTTAAGTCTAAAGGAAGAATATAATCTTTCAGGAGGTTGTTTTAATAGAATGGTCGATTTGATGGGTTCCACTATGCCCAGTCATCATTGAATGCCATCAAACTTGTACCATGCTAAAAAAAAGTGGCAAACCTTTTAGATTGTATGAATATAGAGTGTTGTGTTGGTAAGTGTATAATGTTTTGAAATGAGTTTACAGACAAGAGTGTCATAAAATGTGTACACTATAATGAGGCCCACTACAAAACTGTTAAAAGAAGAGGGAAAGTAACTAAGACGACCAGGAAGAAAATATGGTACTTTCCCATAACACCGCATCTTCAATGTTTGTACGCCTCATTGTCCATGGCAAAACACATGCATTGACGTGCTCTAAATCAAGCATAGGAGAGTCTTTTATGTTATCCTTCCGTTGGGAAAGCATGGAAGTGTTTGAATGAGCTATATATAGACTTTTCAGGTAAGTCGCGTAATGTATGACTTGGCTCATGTACTGATGGGTTCAACCCATTTGGTCAATACAGAAAAGCACATTCTTGTTGGCTAGTCATACTGACCCCATATAATTTGCCTCTTGATGTATGTATGAAGAGGGAGGTCATGTTTCTATCTGCACTGGTTCCAGGACCCAAAAATCCAAAGTTGAAAATAGACGCGTTTTTACAACCGTTGGATGAGGAGTTGTCATAATTGTGGGATGTCAGGGTGATGACCTATAATGCATCCTTGAAGAACAATTTCATGATGCGAGCTGTTTTGATGTGTACCAGTAATGACTTTCCTACCTATGGTATGCTTTTTAGATGGTCAATGTCTAGGAAGCTTGCTTGGCTTGTATGCATGGAACATACCAAGGGGGAATCACTCCCTGTTTGTGGCAAGACAAGTTTTTTTTTTACTGCAATAGAAAGTTTATACTGTTGGATCACCTATTCAGGAGAAACAAAACCACTTTTAAGAAGAACAAGATTGTTAATAAACCTCTACCCCGTAGGTTATCCGGTACACAGGTTTGGCAGAGAGTCTCAGAGTATCCATACATCTGGGATAAGAATGTTAATGAGTTTGTGGGTTATGGGAAGGAAC
Source organism: Clitoria ternatea (assembly GCA_037962975.1). Classification (NCBI taxonomy): domain Eukaryota; kingdom Viridiplantae; phylum Streptophyta; class Magnoliopsida; order Fabales; family Fabaceae; genus Clitoria; species Clitoria ternatea. Next base: position 139,698,456 of record CM075670.1, read on the forward strand.
ACCACTAGGTGAAGCAAAGTACCTTATGGGATTTACCATATTGGAAAGACTTATTAAGACACAACATTGATGCGATGCACACTGGACAAAATGTTTTCATGAATATTTTTGACACTGTATAGACATCAAGGGGAGAACAAAGGATAATGAGAAAAGTTGACTAGACCTTCCAATTTAGTGTTCTAGGAATGAGTTGGAATTGAGGGATGCGGGACATGGAAAAATGTTTAAACCGTATGCGAAATATGTTTTAACTAGACCTAACAGATTGCTCTGTGTGTATGGATGAATGGGTTGACCCTGCCTGACGGATTTGCTTCTAACTTGAGTAGATGTGTCAACGTGAAGGAGGGCAAGGTGTTTGGCATGAAAAGTCATGATTGTCATGTGTTTATGTAATAACTACTGTCGTATGCGTTTCATGCTTTATCGAAACCTATTTTGAAACCACTAGTTTAGTTGAGTCACTTCTTAAAGAGATGACAGAAACTTTGTTAACTAAGGAGAAACTTGTGAAGATGAAGGAAAGTATTTTGGTATTTATTTGTAAGTTGGAGCAGATTTTCTCACCTAGTTTTTTTAACTCTATGGAGCATCTGCCTATCCATCTACCATACGAGGCCTTAGTTAGTGGCCCAGTGCAGTACCGTTGGATGTATCCGTTTGAAAGGTGAACGACATAACTACTTCATTTCGTTATAAATTTTTTTGCTATAATAGTATTATGTAACTTAACATTTGTTTTTGTTTTTCTAGATTTTTATGCTTTTTAAAAGAAAAAGTGTCAAACAAAGTATGCGTTGAAGCGTCAATTTGTGAGGCATACTTAGTCAAAGAAATAACCACTTTTGCTTCTTTCTATTTTCTGACAGAGATAGAAACTAGAATGAGTAGAATTCCCCATAACCTTGGGGTGGTCATAAATGTAGGGTTGGATGATCAAAGTTCCATTTTTAACTATCCCGGTCATCCTGAGGGAAAGGTCACAAAATGTTACATTGATGAGAAACATCGAAAGGTGACTCACTTGTACATTCTTCTGAATTGCCTGGAAGTGGAACCCTATCTTGAGTAAGTCACTAACTTATGTTTGCATTCTAAAGCTAGCATTTATTGTAGCTAAATTGTTGTACTTTAAATAGCTTATATGTAGATATGTTGAAACTAGAGCAAAATGATATAACACGTAAGACCCGTATACCTTCTGTTTTTTATTTGAACTTCAAATTTTAGGTATCTAAAATTATTATGTGTTATGTTGTAAATAGATTCAAGACCCTAATAACCATATTGAAGATCCCTTACTCCAAGTCTTTTCTTGGGGGCCAGTGAAAACTACTAAAAAATGGCTCATTAACTACGTAAACGACTACAAGTTTAACATTTTCCAATGGAGTGAAGGGATGCACACCCATAACTATGAGGTTTGTGTTAAAGGCACAAACAGACAGTTAGAGGAAGACTTCTATGGAGTCTTAATAGAGATTGTTGAAGTTTCTTTCTCTGGATAATTAAGAAGAGATATCATTCTATTCAAGTGTGCTTGGTATAACAACACAATCGTAGGAATAAAGGTTAACAATAACTACGGTTTAGTTGAGGTCAAGAAAAATTGTAGATATAAAGGGTTTGATCCCTTCATTTTCGCCTACCAAGCCGAGCAGGTTTATTACATGAACCTCCTTGGAGGGCACCAGGACTGGTATGTAGTCATCAAGGCCAAGGCCTGAAGTCAAATCACTAATAATGTTTCCTATAAGGTTGAGGATTATTATCAACTCACTTTGAACGAGCTCAATGAAAGTCATTTACTGTTCAACATTGATCTAGTGATACTAGATGAGACACTTGCCACTACGTACGGGGGCGAACATATTGACAAAGAGGTTGTTTCCCAATCAAAATGGTCTAGGGCCTATTTAAAGACTAAGGACCCTGTTAAAACAGATAGCCTTAGTGATACTGAAACTGAGGGAGAATTTCAAACTGAAATAGATACAGAGTATGTAGTTATTCAACATATATACATATATACATATATTTATAGTTTGAGACGAACATTTGTTTTCATGGTTTTATCCATAGATGACAGGATGTATACTACCCCTCAGCCGGGGTGGTGGTTCGAGGACTTTAGAAACCCGTCTGGGCATACCGCAGTAGACCAACACCCTTCAGCAGACCACCACACCATAACAGACCCCTACCCCACAACAGACTCATTCACCATGAGAGCATACCACACCATCACAGTAGATCACACCATAGTACAGCAGACTCGTTCACCACCACTGACCACAACACAACAAACTCCTTCACCGCTGGGATTGGATAACCCTAGCCTTAAGGCGAGCCCACCTCCAGCATCCCCCTACCCACTCTGGTCCCACTGTTGGGCGGAGACGAGTATGTACTACTATATAACTTGTTTTAAGTTTCTTAGTTGCTAGCTTGTTAGTTGTTTCGTACTTATAATTCATATAGTACCTTAATTTGTTTGTTGTATGTTAGTTATTTAGTACTTGTATACATTGAACTGTACTAGTAAATCTTCTGCTTGTAACAGGGTAGTAGTTCAACTTTGGAAATATTACATTTACAGGGGAGACTCTACCAAAATTTCGGTTGCCTCCCTATGTTTATATTGTTTTATTGTTTCTAACTTTTGTTTATTATAGCTTTGATGATAGTAGTTGCACTACCAAAGTGATTACGACAGTTCTGAAGGCCTAATGGGATGGTCCATACATCTCTTGCATAGATGCTGGTAAGGCTATCCAAGATATGGTTTGAGACATTCTCGATAAGTTTAACACTTCCCTCTATTATGAATTTATGGCCAATTCATAAACCTGTACCCTAATTTGAAATCTCATTTCATTTAACAGTGTGATTATTAGTGGATAGACGGTATGACTAATGAGATTAGGAAGGTCTTTGCCTTAAAGACCTTTAAAATCATCAAGAATATCCTTTGGAAACTAAGGGACAAAGGCGAGCATCCTCGTTGAATCCCCGAGGCACACTGGGATGGGATGGTGCAGAACTGGGGAAGTGTCTTGTTCCAGCAGGACAGTACTAGGAACAAGGCAAACAAAGCGGCTGATGTTGTTGTCTCTATCTATATTGGGGTAACATTTCAACCCTCAAGCATAAAAAGAGATTTGTAAGTATATTCTATTAAATATTTCTTTTATGAATGACCAAACATGTTTTCCACTAACAATTTCAATACATTGTGAACTACAAGAGCTGAAGGAGCACCGTGAGCCTTCACTATATAAGGTCATGCAAATGACCAAGAAGAACAAAGCTGGTGCATGGGTTAACCAAAAGATGACAGATCTAGTGGTATTTTATTTTAACTTACACATGCTTAAATTTATAAATCAGCATACTAAATTTTATCACTATTTTACATTTACAGGAGACGTATTAAGCCATGAGGCTCCAGAAGGAGGCAGAGTTGGTGGCTTCCACTCTTGAGGGGGAGGTACCTCCTACCCTTTCTTGTTTCGACGACAACACCATCTATATGAAGGTTGTTGATGGCGTGAACAAGAAAAGGAGAGTGTTTAGCTTGGGAGGCGTGGGTACGCAACTTGCCAAGAAGGGGAGGACCTCTTCCTCTTCCTCTAGCCTTTTGGCAGATGTTGTTGAGAACCTGACCAAGGAGCTATAGGAGGAGCAACACCGGAGGCATCTATCAGAGGAGCGGGCCAAGGAAGACCGACGACAAAGGCAACTACTGCAGGAGCAAGCTGTCAAGGATCGATGACGAGCTGAGGAGGAACGTGTCGAGACTTGTCGACAGTTGGTAGCATAACAGGAGATGATCATGCAGATGATGGCAAGGCTGCCCTCCTCTTCGTCCCAGCCGCCTCCACCACCACCACCACAGGACCCCTTACACCGTGATGATGCTACTCTATAGGTGATTTTTATTGTATTTTTGTAGAGATTGTATATAAATTTTGTTTACAGTTTATCTTATATTTGATATTTCAGAATCTGTTTTGTGTCATTTTCTTTTTCCATGTGAATTACTTTAATATTGTATTACCGATTATTCAATGAAGGAAAACCCTAAATTACAATAATAAAAGGCAATATAATACATGTAACTTATTAAGGGATATTTAATATTTAATATTTAACTTATACAATTAGAAAATACTTAACAAAAATCCAAAAAAACCACTTACATACATATTAGCGACGAAAACCACACGGTCGCTACTACGTAGTAACGTAGCGACCATTAATGTCATCGCCAATGGCAGCATAGTAGTGACAGAACATATGTGGTTGCTACTACGCAGAAACATAGCGGTGACATTCGTGGTTTCTACTTAGGTAGTCGTAGCGACGAAACATACGTGGTCACTACTACGCCGTAACGTAGCGACAACATGCGTGGTCGCTATTAGGTAGTAGTAGCGACGAAACATAAGTGGTCACTACTATGCTGTAACATAGCGACGACATTCGTGGTCACTACTTAGGCAGTACTAGCGGCGGGATACCGTGGTCGCTATTAGGCAACACCAACGACGGGGTGGGTCACCACCCATGGGACCCGATTAGCAACGACATAACACTGACGGGTGCTTTCCTCGTCGTTGTTGTATCAACGGTGATAGTGGTAGCAACGATTTATTTTCTGTCAAAATTTCCGTCACTTATACATTTAGCAACGAAATTTGTATGATTTAGTGACAGATTTGGGACGTCGTTGATTGGTCTTTTTTTAGTAGTGATCTCCAAATAGTGAGAAGAGCCCTTGGGAGACAAGTATCTATACTAGATGTTTAGAAGAAGAACGAACAAGTCAGATTGTGAAATTTAAGGAGGAAAATCTCCTACCATAACCAAAAAGATCTACAAGAATTTGAATGTCAAATTCAAAGTATGTTAATGTAACATTGGTAGAAGATAATGGAGTAAAGGGTCCATGGAGATATGTGACGAGAGAAACAATCAAAGCATTAAAAACAAATGATTCCAGGTATGACGACAAAGTATGCATCAAGAGGAAATAATAATTAAGGGAAAGTATTAAGAATACAATTATTATTTCCTAAGTATCTAGAAAGTTCCGTAAGCACATGTTGGGAAATTACTAGAGAATTCTACATCATGCTTATTACTAGAATTCTCTAGAATTATGAAATAATGGGAAAACATCTAGTAATTATCCACCACCTTTCTCAAGTAGTATAAATAGGACATGAGTGACATTTGCAAGAACACACAAGTGAGTAAGCAATTCTTAAGAGTAAAATTAAGTGCGTGCAAGAGTGAGTAGTTAGTAAGTGTAAGTGTAAAAAGGTGAGTACTTCGTAGTGTAAGTTACTATAATGAGTGTGTATTTTAAGATCTAGGAGTATGAGAAATATTAAGAGGTGATAAACACCATTTTAATCTCTCTTTTGTGAAAATAATATCCGTCTCCTTTCTCAACAGTTATATCAAATGCAGCTTTTAAGAAAATAGAAATAAATATTTTCCATAAAAAATAATTAACAAATTTTATAAGACATAATTTTCCTTAACATAGATTAAGGTTAGTTTCAACATATTATTAATTATAAAATGATCTATACCAATCTTTATATAAAAAATATTAAGCCTCACTATAAAATAAACCAGTAAAGATATATATATATATATATATATATATATATATATATATATATATATATATATATATATAACAATACAAAGTATACGAAATTTGAGAATATTTATATTTATTTTCATGACGATTATCTCCATATCGTACAAAGAAATTGTTTGTAACAATTAATTCATATAATCTTGCGAATTTTCTTTAGTGCTACTATACTTTAAAATCCGAAGCTAATTAATTTTTGTATTTTTATTTGTAAGTGTTGTGACTAAAGCCCTTCAAATTCAGTAAAGCTGTGTGCTCATGTTAATCTTCTTTAAAATATACCAAATACAAAATACATATATTTTTCTTAAATTAAACAACTAATTTTTTTTTACTTCACCCACTCTTATATTAACTGGTTATTAATGCGTGATTAATAAAATATTTTTTATTCCCCAATAACAACACAATTTAATAATATTGCGTTATTTATCTTTGAAACTGAAAAATATATTAAGAAAAATTCTTAAAGATCTAGTTGTAAAATTCGCTTCAGACCTTCAGATATTGGCCGGTCCTATGTTGAAATGTTTAATATGTGTAATATTGAACTTTGAGTTAAAGCTACTAGAAAGAATATAAAAAAAAAAGAGTGACCGTAGACAGTAATATATAGTCATCTTTTTTTTAATCAAATCAATTTCTTTATTTCTGCTGTAAGCAAATCAAATTTAAGTATGAGTCTTGCTTGCAAAAATAAAAGCAAACTATTGCTTCAGTTTGCCTCGTTTGCAATGTGTGCTCGCTTTTGGGTTCGTAGGCAATTCATTTTTAAGTGTAGGCGGTTCAAGTTGAATTAAAATTAAATAAGTCTTTTCTTTTTCATTTTTCTTTCTTCTATTTTTAGTTTTTATTTTACTTATAAATTATAAATTTTCATCCTAAGTATCATTTTGGCTTTGCACAGATCAAAAAACAAATTTAGACCTGATCATTGTAGTCATGAACTACAACAAGCTAAAGAACCAATTATAAGCGAGAAAAGGGCCCAACAGAAAAGAATGAAAATAAGCCCAAAAGGATTATAAAAAAACCTGTCTAGTTTAAGAATTTTATTTGAGGACTGAGTCCATTTGGCATTAAGGTTTTAGGGCATCTCTTATGTATAATGGATGTCTTATATATATTGGTTGTAAGTTCCTTGTGAGGGATATGAATGAATATTTTAATGGTGTTCGCTTTTTTAAGGGGCTGTAGTTATTTCCTAATATTCCAGTAGCTAATTCAATTATTGTTATAGAGAACCCTATCATTCCCCTTCTCATGCCTCCTAAACCTACCACCTCTAAAGACCTGACTGATGTCATTCAAGGTATTACAGACAAGTTGGGGGCTCTTTAAACCAGCTTGCAAATCAACGACAGGTTCAAGATTCAAGGCATCAGACCTTGCAAACCACCATGGATTCACGACATAAGGCAATAACATCCTTTTTAGGTGGCCTCTTGGAACAGGTGGCTGCTATCCAGCTCCATTCTGCTTCACATGGCTCTCCTTCTCATACAACTACTTCCCCTACAATGACAACAGGTTATATTGCTTCTACAAATATCCCTACCGTTATCCATTTTTCTATCCCTTTCTCTTCCACCATTTTTCCTTCCTCTGGTATCTCCACTTCACCTATTACACAAATCCTATTTTCCACTTCCTATACGAGCACTACTAGCTAACCTTCCAGTGGGCCCGTTTACTCCACTCACACCACCACCTCTCCTATTTCACAGCCTGTCTTTCCTTTGAATACCATTCCCCCCATACACCTATTCGTCCCCCTAAATTGGAATTGGCTCCTTTTGATGGCTCTAAACCCCTAGATTGGTTATTTCATGCAGACCAATTCTTCATGTTTTACCAGGTTCCTCTAGACCTGCGCCTTCCCATTGTGGCTTTTTATATTGTTATTCAAGTGGCCTCAATACTCAAGAGGGGGGGTGAATTGAGTTTTTAAAACTTTTAGTTGGAATGCTTTTGAACTTGATTCTTATGTTAAATTTACAAGATTATGCAAATGAAATCAAGTTTAATGAAATGTGCAAGGCAAATCAAAGGTAAATATAGCTGAGACAATTTGACAAACACTTGGTGTGCAGTATTCAAAGTTTACCAAATTAAACAAGTTTAAGTATGCAATCCACAATCAATCAACACAAGCCAATTAAGCACAGTATATGAAAGTAAAAGAGTAGGGAAGAGGAGCTTGCAAATCGATTTAACGAGTTCCACCAATCCGGTGTACGTCTCGCCTCTAAGCAACCCACTTAGAGGATTTCCACTATTGTAGACTAGAGATACAACTTTGAGCAATTGCGGCTTCCTAGTGTCCTATACTCAAGAACCCAATCCTCACAAGTATAAGGGCACCCCACCCAATCTCTCAATCTCACAATATCCCAAAGATTGAACCCCAACCTTTATAACACTCAACCTAGAGTGAACAACCACTCAATCTAGAGTGAACTTTGGTGTTTGGTGTTTACAAGCAAGTGACTCTCTCAATAAAGTAGATGTACAAGTGAAGGTTCTCTCAAATTTATAACTCTCAAGAAGAGAGAATATGCAAATGAAAATTCAGAATATACAAGAATAAGGGCTTGCTAAGCACAAGAGTAAGTAAAGAATGATAGCTTCTTGTTGTGTGTTTTGTGCTTGAGTTCCTCTTGCATTTATAGAGTCATTTATGAGCTTTGGTAAGTGTCTTGGTCTTCCTAGCCGTTGCATGTAGTGGGTGTCTGAAGGAATGGTGGAGAAATGTGCTGGTTTCCCACTGATATGCATTTTCCCACAATCGTAACCGATTATGCTTTAAGCTGTAATCGATTACACTTTGAATTTTTCATCTCTGTTCGCTATGTAATCGATTAGTTCCCATTTCCTAATCTATTAGCTTCAAGTCAGAAGCTTTGTAATCAATTGAACTTTGCCTTGTAATCGATTAGCAGTGATACCTAATGCATTTAATTTATCTTCGTAGCTTCGTAATCGATTATATAGTCATAGTAATCGATTAGATTAATTCCAATAGCCTTCTAATCGATTGGCTGAATTCTCTTAATCGATTAGCTGTTATACCTGATACCTTTAATGCCATTTTTGGTTTTGGTAATTGATAAGTGCTTATTTTGTGATTAAATTTATGACTCAATTGGATCCATTTCCCGAAATACTTAACTAAATTGATAAAATTGAGCATGATCTTTACCATAAATAAGTAAATAAGCTTGCTCTGAAAAAATATTGAGGACAGGTTCCAAAAGCTTGATAGAAATTCAAGAGGATTCAGCATCATCAGAACCCCACGCTTAAGGGTTAACATCAAGCACGCTTGAGCGCAGCCTTGTTGAAGGACTAAAGAAAACAGAGAGTTTCAGGAACCTCTCACGCTCAAGCGGGAGAATGCGTCGCTTGAGCGTGAGTCCTAAAACGCCCAAGCGAGGAGCAAGCGTGACCCTGAGCGTGGATTGAAAGACAAAAGGCAGCATCAGACTTACCCACGCTTGAGCGTGAGAAGGGGACGCTCGAGCGTGACCACAAGAGCGCTTGAGCGCGGCTGAAAAGGATCAAGCGTGAGCGTGAGCGTGATTTCATGCATGCCTGGCGCTCAAGCGTGGAATCATGGAGCTTAAAGCGTGACTGAATTGAATTAAGGAACAGGATCAGGGGTATCTCACGCTCAAGCGTGATAAGGAGCCGCTTGGGCGTGACCTCGATCCCGCTTGAGCGTAGCTTGAGCGTGGAACATATCTGTGAGGATAGAGGAGCTCGCTTAAAGCGTAACAGGCCCAGCTTGAAGCGAAGGATCAAGCATATGTTAAACAAAGGAGCCACGCTTAAGCGTGGTCAAGGAAGCTCAAGCGCAAGGCAATCAAAAAGCATCAGAGCCCTTCACGCTTGAGCGTGACCATCAAGCTCAAGCGTGACTCACACAGCATGGGTTTCTTCATTCTTTATTCACCAATAATGCGATGCCAACTCGCCCACTTTCTTCTGTTTCCACCAGTCTCTGAAAGATGCCGCATGGGTTCTACGTAAGTGGGGCAAGAGAAGCTGAGTCAAAACTCCTATAAATCAAGCTGCAAACAGAGCACAAAGGAATCAATCTCCTAACATCTGATACATCAGATCCATCCTCTGTATTTTTCATTTCACACTTTCCATTTTCTGTATTCATTTCTTTGATGGTGAAAATGCAAGGCATGAGTAACTAATTTCCCTTATGGGATTGGCTGTAATCCATTCAACACTGAAGTAATGCTGTCGTAAGTTTTCATTAAGTAATGAGATTTGATAAAGTTTATGTATTTCCTTCTGCGTTTAATGCCTGAAAGTACTTGATCACTATTTTCTTGTTCTAAGTTTTCTTGAGTATGCTGGGAAGTGACTTTTGAAAGCAGACCCTGAAAGAAATGCTTGTTGTGAGTAGGTAGCCAGGGATGGCGTCTAACGCAACAAACGTCAAAACAATCGATCGATAATGCTGGAATGGTTTCCAAAGTGACTGAGGGATCAGCGGTTTGGAAATCATTCTTATGAATTTTGTAGTCGAGGGATCGATGCAAATGACTTTGATTGTGACGTAGAACTTATCTTTTTGATTTACTTATATGAAAACTTATGCAGCTTACAGAGGTGAAGATGTGATGAAGCCAATCCCTGTTTTACAAAACTGATTTTCCCAACATCATTTACTGTCATCTTTTGCACAATATTATTCTCTGTTATTTTGTTACTTGCTGTTTTTCATTCAACAACATTCACAACAAACCCAAACAAAAACTTTCTGCCAAATCAATTCAAACTAAGATCTTCATTCTAGCACCTCCTCAGTGGAACGACAACTATACTATATTACAACTTCTGTGTTTAAACTTGGCACATCCATTTCATTGAGTTCATATTATACAAACTTGATTCTCTTTCAGCAAACTCAATAGAAGCAAAACACTCATCAAGTTTTGGCGCCGCTGCCGGGGAGGTGATTTAAGTTTGAATATTTTAGCATTGAATTGACAAGACAGTGTAAATAAACTTGTTTGTAATTTGTTTTTTTATTTTATTTTTTATTTTTTTATTTTATTTTTTTTTACCTTGCTACTTTGAATTCTTGATTTATGATCTTGAGAGGACAGGGTACAAAAGAACAACTTGCATTTGATCCTGAGATAGACAGGTTCCTCAAAAAAATCAAGAAAGCCAAGCAGAACTTCCACGTAGGACAAACTCCCTCTGTTACAATGGAGAACAACAACAATAATCAAAACCCACCAAGGAGAACACTTGGAGACTATGCTTTACAGCAAGGGCCAAGACATTTCTCAAGCATTGCAATTCCAAACACTGTCAGAGCACTAGAAATGAAACCAGCATCTTTGAGTTTGATTAGTTCACATCAATTCCATGGAATGTCTAGTGAAGATCCGTACACTCACTTGGCCACATTCTATGAATTGGTTGGAACCATGGGATTTGACCAAGATGTTATTGATGTTGCATACTTAAGACTATTTCCTTTCTCTTTAGCAGGAAAAGCAAAGGAGTGGCTACAGTCTCATCCAAATCAAAGCTTGAACAGCTGGGAGACAGTTGAAGAAAAATTTCTACAAAGGTTCTTTCCTCCATCTAGATTCATCAAGGCCAAATCAGATATTACAACATTTAGACAAGGCCAAGATGAACCTTTTTGTGAGGCATGGGAACGCTTTAAAACACTGCTCAGAAAATGCCCAAACCATGGACTTGAAGATATTGCACAACTTAATATTTTTTACAGTGGTTTAAGGGCTGACACTAAAATGATTTTAGATGCAGCAGCAGGAGGAACAATGATGACAGTGGATGCTGACCAAGCCACAAGGATAATAGAAGCTTTATCCTCAACAGACTACCAAGCTCAACATGATCGGCAGCAAGTTCAAAGGAAAGGAGTCCTTGACTTAAACACCACAGATGCCATTTTAGCACAGAACAAAATTCTGACCCAACAACTAGAAGCATTGACCAAAAAGATAGCCAATCTTCCACAACAATTACATGTTGTACAATCATCACAACCAGGGCAACAACAAATGCCTGCCAGATGTAATTTTTGTGGAGGAGATCATCTCAATGAGAACTGTGGATCACAAGAAGCAACTGTATACTTCATGAACAACCAAGGAAGGTCTGGTAATTTCAATTCAAATTTTTCTAACCAACCATTTCAGGGATGGAGAAGTAACCAAAACCAAGGCCAAGGATGGAAGCAAGAGCCCAGCTCTTCAAATAAACCATATCAAAATAATGGTCCTTCTTTGGTGGAGAGAACTTCTAGATTGGAGGACACCTTGGAAAAATTTATGCAAACTTCTTTAGCAAGTCAAAAGAACAATGAGGCATCACTCAGGAACTTGGAAACACAATTGGGACAACTAGCCCAACAACTTGCTGAGAAACAGAAGCCTCAGTATGGAGCAAACACTGAAACAAACCCAATAGAGCATTGCAAGGCTGTGACCAAACTGACTGAGGAAATAACTGAGGAAGAAGATGGATATGACACTATCATCTCTGAAGCAGTACCGCATAACACCAAAGATCCAGGGAGTTTTTCTATTCCCGTTACTGTTGGAAAACTTTCAAAAAGTAAAGCTTTGTTAGATCTTGGTGCTAGTGTAAATTTGATGCCATTATCCACACTAAAAAGTATAGGGGATTTTTCAGTAAAGCCAACAAACATGACTTTAAAAATGGCAGATCAATCAATAAAAACCCCTTATGGTATTACTGAAAATATTGAGGTCAAAGTTGATCAATTTGAATTTCATGAGAGCTTTGTTGTCATAGATATGGAGGAAGATCCTGAAGTCCCCCTAATACTAGGGAGACCATTCTTGAAAGCAGCCAAAGTCATCATAGATGTGGATGACAGAAAAGTAAAAATTCGAGTGCAAAAAGAACAAGCTGATTTTGCTATTGAAGGTGCACTTGAAAAACAGAAAGGAAGAAAGCCAAGGACTGACTTAGGCAAGGAGGTGGAAAAACTCAACACTCTCATCCACCAACTCCATGACCCATATTGAAAAATCTATCAGGCGTCAAGCTAATGACGTTAAACAAGCGCTTATTGGGAGGCAACCCAATCTTTTATGTTTTATTTTCATCCTGTTGATTTTATTTTAAGTAAATTTTATCCTAAGATTGAATTTTTCTTTTATTTTTCAGGCAGCTCATCAAATTCATCGCACTCATTATCCGAAAGTAAGTTTGCATCCCACATTGTTTAGCCTGGGGACAGGCCTTCTTTCTTAGGAGGGGTGAGACTTCATAGACTAAACAAGGACCCTCCTCACAAGGACCTCCAGTAAGGAAACATGAGACAAGGGATGACTCTTCTAAGGATGAGTGATGAGTTTACTGCTTTAGTTTTTATTGCTTTAGTTTACTTTCAGTTAGTTTTATCTAACATTACTGCAGCATGCTTTGAAAATTTTTAAAATTTTTATGCTTTTGGTTGATTGTTTGGATATACCATTACATGCTTGCAGTTGAACATTTTTGAAAACCCCAACCAAAGATTTTACTTTTTGAACAAGAAAAGTTTCTAAGCAACAGAATGTTTTTAGGCAATAACACTGATTCTTTTTTTAGGCAAAATGACTTAATTAAGAACCAAGGAACTGGAATGCATGTATTTTTGCTTGATTACATGACGTGAACCCTTTTCTGTTAGAATAAGGAAGTAAGCCTGATATCTTGATGAGAAGTGAGAAAATCTAAACACTTGAGAGCCTCATTTGAATTTGTTAAATTGGCATTGACTGATTTTCTAATTAAACCTTTTTCTTAAGAAACAAACAAGGAAATGATAAGGCAAATTTGAAAACATAGTTAGCCAAGAGCCAAAAAGCTACCCCGATAAAAAGATCCGATTTTTTTCGCAGCCCATCTTTGAGCCATAAAAGCATGAAAATTTTTCTCTGCCCTGAGCTAAGCATAAGAGCAAAAATTCTATCTTACCTGCATGTTCATCTTGAAAAAGAGCATAAAATATTTTTCTCAAAAGGAGATGAAACAAATAGAGGCAGTAGAAGAAAATGCAAAAAGAATAGTAAGCTCTCCAAAATTGTATAAAAGAGCTGGAGGAAAACAAAAGAAAATTCTGAAGTTTCAATGCAAAGAAGGAGCCTTCTAATTTGTTAAATAAATTAACCAAAAACACTTATGCTCTTCTTTAAACATGCGTTTTGAAACCAAGAAAAACCAAAGATTCTTGTTAGCCCAGCCTCATTACATCCTTAAAAGACCTTTTGATCCTTGCTATTCATTTGAATTTTGGTTTTACTAGAAATGACGGCCAATGTTAACGAAGCAGTTCTAATGATGGATGAGTGAAACAGACACATGGTAAGAAATAATGAGAATTCTATATTCTTACAGCAATGGGTTACATGCTTTATGAACAAGGTAATGGTACATTACATTTCAAGGAATTGGTATTAAGAAAATCATTTGCCTAGACATCAACTCAGATTACTGTCTTTTAAACTTTTTGTCTGCAACAGAAACTTAGATTTTGGAACGCTTGATCCCCTTTCCTAAACTTCTTTTTACTTGAGGACAAGCAAAAATCTAGGTTGGGGAGAGTTTGATAAGTGCTTATTTTGTGATTAAATTTATGACTCAATTGGATCCATTTCCCGAAATACTTAACTAAATTGATAAAATTGAGCATGATCTTTACCATAAATAAGTAAATAAGCTTGCTCTGAAAAAATATTGAGGACAGGTTCCAAAAGCTTGATAGAAATTCAAGAGGATTCAGCATCATCAGAACCCCACGCTTAAGGGTTAACATCAAGCACGCTTGAGCGCAGCCTTGTTGAAGGACTAAAGAAAACAGAGAGTTTCAGGAACCTCTCACGCTCAAGCGGGAGAATGCGTCGCTTGAGCGTGAGTCCTAAAACGCCCAAGCGAGGAGCAAGCGTGACCCTGAGCGTGGATTGAAAGACAAAAGGCAGCATCAGACTTACCCACGCTTGAGCGTGAGAAGGGGACGCTCGAGCGTGACCACAAGAGCGCTTGAGCGCGGCTGAAAAGGATCAAGCGTGAGCGTGAGCGTGATTTCATGCATGCCTGGCGCTCAAGCGTGGAATCATGGAGCTTAAAGCGTGACTGAATTGAATTAAGGAACAGGATCAGGGGCATCTCACGCTCAAGCGTGATAAGGAGCCGCTTGGGCGTGACCTCGATCCCGCTTGAGCGTAGCTTGAGCGTGGAACATATCTGTGAGGATAGAGGAGCTCGCTTAAAGCGTAACAGGCCCAGCTTGAAGCGAAGGATCAAGCATATGTTAAACAAAGGAGCCACGCTTAAGCGTGGTCAAGGAAGCTCAAGCGCAAGGCAATCAAAAAGCATCAGAGCCCTTCACGCTTGAGCGTGACCATCAAGCTCAAGCGTGACTCACACAGCATGGGTTTCTTCATTCTTTATTCACCAATAATGCGATGCCAACTCGCCCACTTTCTTCTGTTTCCACCAGTCTCTGAAAGATGCCGCATGGGTTCTACGTAAGTGGGGCAAGAGAAGCTGAGTCAAAACTCCTATAAATCAAGCTGCAAACAGAGCACAAAGGAATCAATCTCCTAACATCTGATACATCAGATCCATCCTCTGTATTTTTCATTTCACACTTTCCATTTTCTGTATTCATTTCTTTGATGGTGAAAATGCAAGGCATGAGTAACTAATTTCCCTTATGGGATTGGCTGTAATCCATTCAACACTGAAGTAATGCTGTCGTAAGTTTTCATTAAGTAATGAGATTTGATAAAGTTTATGTATTTCCTTCTGCGTTTAATGCCTGAAAGTACTTGATCACTATTTTCTTGTTCTAAGTTTTCTTGAGTATGCTGGGAAGTGACTTTTGAAAGCAGACCCTGAAAGAAATGCTTGTTGTGAGTAGGTAGCCAGGGATGGCGTCTAACGCAACAAACGTCAAAACAATCGATCGATAATGCTGGAATGGTTTCCAAAGTGACTGAGGGATCAGCGGTTTGGAAATCATTCTTATGAATTTTGTAGTCGAGGGATCGATGCAAATGACTTTGATTGTGACGTAGAACTTATCTTTTTGATTTACTTATATGAAAACTTATGCAGCTTACAGAGGTGAAGATGTGATGAAGCCAATCCCTGTTTTACAAAACTGATTTTCCCAACATCATTTACTGTCATCTTTTGCACAATATTATTCTCTGTTATTTTGTTACTTGCTGTTTTTCATTCAACAACATTCACAACAAACCCAAACAAAAACTTTCTGCCAAATCAATTCAAACTAAGATCTTCATTCTAGCACCTCCTCAGTGGAACGACAACTATACTATATTACAACTTCTGTGTTTAAACTTGGCACATCCATTTCATTGAGTTCATATTATACAAACTTGATTCTCTTTCAGCAAACTCAATAGAAGCAAAACACTCATCAGTAATCGATTAAACCATGCATGTAATCGATTATTGTAATTCCAGTGGCTCTATAATCGATTAGTTGAAATGCTGTAATCGATTAGCTTAATGTCCTGATGCAGTGGTTCCAAATAAGAAGCTACCTAATCGATTAGCTGAGACTCCCTAATCGATTAGCTTCGCAATTTTTCTGAGTCTGATTCTATATCTTTGTTTTTGCAAGGAATTCTTCAAGAGTGTTTTGTCATTATCAAAATCCTTAAACCTGTAATCACATTCAAAACACATTCTCCCCCTTTTTGATGATGACAACAATGTTCATCTCTTGAGGATTGTTAGTTTAAACAATAATCTTTATTAATACAAAAACATTTGAATTCTGCATCTTATCTCTTAATCAGATTTTCAGAATCTGCCTTATCTTTTAAATAAATCATCTAATTAGTTATCTCTTAAGTGTTATCCCTTACAACATTATCTCTTGAAACAACTAAAACTCCCCCTATCTTTAAGAATATATGCCTTTTGTAGATAATACCAGATAATTAAGCATTTTTAGCAGTCAACAAGTAGATGAACACACTATTGCTTCTCCCCCTTTGTAATCATCAAAAACAATAAAGCAATGATAGTCATATGAAGAAAGACAAAATTTTTATTCATGAAAAACTGAAGGGAAAGTACATGATGAAAAACTGAAGCATAAAAATAGAAAGCACAATGATCAAAGCATGAAAAACAGATCTAGTTATCCCAGATGAAAAATCTAAGTTCAGAGATTTGATGTGATAGCTCCTCATAACGCTGTTGCATCAGCTCAAAATGTTGTTGCTCAATCATGGAAAATTCTTGAAGAGAGTTTTTAAGACGGTCGAAGCGGCGATCAAGGTGAGTATAGAGAGATACAAATGGATCAGCAGGGGCAGATGATGAAGCTTGAGTTGCAGGAGGAGGAGGGGCTGGCTCATCAGTAGGAGCTTCATAGGGAATGTTGGCATGATAGCCTTCCATCCTTGAATACCATGCTCTGTTCAGAAAAACAAGACCCATCTTGGTTAGGTGGTGAGTGCCAATGCAGGCTTTTGGAGGCACTTTTTTTGACAACTCTCCAGCCAAGTCTACTCTACAATGTTTGAAGATTTTGGTGAGTAGAATCGCGTATAGAAGCTTTTGTTGGTCTTTTGCGTGGTGCATGTGGAACTTGACCAGTTGAACCCAGTTTATCTCTTTGTGGTTCAGCATAGCCCACATTAAGAGGACATCATCCTCTTCCACCAAAGCATAGTTCCCACCACGGGGAACCAACATCTTGACCAGGAAAAAGTGTAGGAGTCGGTTATTCATGGTCAGATGTCCCACTAGCTTGTGTTTGCTCCTTGGTCGATCAGCCTTCCACAAGGATTGACGAGCAGTTAGAGCATTGAAGCTCCATTCATCTTCAGGTTCTCCCCCGTCAAATTCTACATCGTTAAGCGGCAGCAGAGAGATTTCTGCAAACTGGGCGTTGGTGAGCTTGATGGTCACATTTTTGACCTTTGATTCTACCATCCTATTGACAAGTTTGAGATTGCAGTAGAAAACTCGGATGAGTTCAGGATAATATTGCTCTTCTTTAAGGGTGAGGAAGGGAAAAAGGTTGTAGTGGTGGAGGCATTGGGTAAAGGTGAGGCTATGGTTATCGAATGTTTCAGTAATGGTGTAATGGTGGATCATGATGTCTTTCTCAGAAAAATTGTTAACGAAGTGTTGAAGGTCTCTAAAAGATGAGAAGAACCTAGAGAAGTCTAGGGGGTTGTTGGCTTGGGCCATGAAGGACCTAGCTCTCTTGACTGTGCGGGAAGAAGACATGGTCAAGGAATGGAAAGAAAAAGATGAAGAGAAGGAGAGATTTCTTGAGAGCTTTGAGAGATTTGAAGAGGAAGGAGGTAGTGTGAGAAGAGAGGGTGAAGAGAGGTGTATTTATAGAGAAAGACTAGGTTTAGGAAGGAGTGAGGTGAGTTAAATGAGGGGGAATACGAGCAGACCTCGGGAACCCATGTTTGACTGTTGTAGTTCCGATGCTAATCGATTACGAGGATGAGGTAATCGATTAGCTCACTGTTTCTGGGGAATTTGAATCGTTTCGCACAGAGGGTAATCGATTATGGCAGTTGAGTAATCGATTAGTGAAGAAACAGAAGCGTCCTAATCGATTGAGATAGTCTGGTAATCGATTAGTGGGAAGATGAAACGTTTTGTACTTGAAACAGAGGCTTTGTAATCTATTATGGATTAAGAGGTAATCGATTATGCATAAAACAGAAGCGTTATAATCGATTAGATATCAATGAGTAATCGATTATCAACGAAATAGAGGCTTATTAATCGATTAAGAAGTGCTATGTAATCGATTATATGGTCCAAAAATTCATAATTTATGCAGTTTTTACACAGGAAGGTTGTAATTTCAATGAATCATACCACAAATAATAACCAAATCATATAAACATGCTATACAACAATGTTTTTATCAAAATGCTTCATCATTCAAACACAATTGATCATGTCAAGAATTCCCAATTCTCTTCTAATGTGGATGAATTGCTCTTTTGCTAATGGTTTGGTGAATATGTCTGCCAATTGTTTAGAGGTATCAACATGTTCAAGCACACAATCACCCTTTAAAACATGGTCTCTAATAAAATGATGCCTTATTTCAATATGTTTAGTCCTAGAATGCATGACAGGATTTTTGGATATATTTATGGCGCTAATGTTATCACATTTGAGAGGCACATGATCTAACATAACTCTAAAGTCCAGAAGTTGTTGTCTCATCCAAAGGATTTAAGCACAACAGCTACCAGCTACAACATATTCTGCCTCAGTTGTTGATAGTGCAACACTCACTTGTTTCTTGCTATGCCAAGATACAAGAGAACTACCAAGAAAGTGGCATGTTCCACTAGTGCTTTTCCTGTCAAGTTTACATCCTGCAAAATCTGAATCAGAGTATCCTACTAAAATGCATTCGGCCCCTTTGGGGAACCATAGACCAACATTTTGAGTACCCACAAGATATTTCAAAATTCTTTTCACAGCAGTGAGAAGTGATTCTTTAGGACATGCTTGATATCTAGCACACATGCACACAGCAAACATAATATCAGGCCTACTAGCTGTTAAGTAAAGTAAGAAGCCAATCATACCTCAGTATTTAGTTATTTCGACATCCTTACCCTTCTCATCTTTGTCTAAGTAGCAAGATGTACTCATGGGTGTAGCTATTTCGTTTGCTTTATCCATTTCAAACCTTTTGAGTAGCTCTTTACAATATTTTGTTTGACTAATGAACGTTCCCTCATTAGTTTGTTTGATTTGTAATCCAAGAAAGAAGGTGAGTTCTCCCATCATGGACATTTCAAATTCATCTTGCATGATCTTGGCAAACTCTTGACAAAGAATTTCATTAGTAGCACCAAATATTATGTCATCAACATAAACTTGTAACAAAAGAATGTCATTGTTTTTGCGTTTTATAAAAAGGGTAGTGTCAACCTTACCTCTTTCAAAACTATTTTCTAAAAGAAATTTGCTAAGTCTTTCATACCAAGCTCTTGGAGCTTGTTTCAAACTATATAAAGCTTTTCTTAATTTAAAAACATGGTTTGGAAATTTGTGATTTTCAAAACCGGGAGGTTGATCTACATAGACTTCTTCTTGAATATAGCCATTTAGAAAAGCGCTTTTGACATCCATTTGATAAAGCTTAAAATCCATACAACAAGCAAAAGCTAATAGTAATCTTATGGCTTCTAATCTAGCTACGGGAGCATATGTTTCTTCATAGTCTATCCCTTCTTCTTGATTATATCCTTTAGCAACTAATCTAGCTTTGTTTCTTGTTATTATGCCATTCTCGTCTAGCTTATTTCTAAAAACCCATTTTGTTCCTATTATTTGGTGATCATTGGGTCTTGGCACTAGTTCCCAAACTTCATTTCTTTCAAATTGATTTAACTCTTCTTGCATGGCCAACATCCAATGTTCATCAATAATAGCTTCATCAATGTTTTTGGGTTCTATTTGTGATACAAACGCTAGGTGATTACAAGTATTTCTTATAGCATTTCGAGTACTTACACCTTGAGTCATTTCTCCTATGACTTTGTCTAATGGGTGATCTTTCAATGTGATCCATTGACGTGGTTTCTCATTTTGTGTTGTTTCTTCTTTCTTGTTGATTTCCTTCTCTTCATTCAAGTGCATTTCTTGAAGTGCACCTGCAAGATCATCAACATCTTCCTTTCTCGGAGGGTTATGGCTATTTTCATCAAATTTAACATGAATAGATTCTTCAATGGTATTTGTGCGTTTGTTGAAGATTCGATAAGATTTACTAGATTGAGAGTACCCTAGGAAGATTGCTTCATCAGCTTTAGCATCAAACTTACCTAGATTATCTTTTCCATTATTGAGCACAAAACATTTACATCCAAATATATGAAAGTATGAAATATTGGGTTTTCTACCCTTGTAAAGTTCATAGGGAGTTTTCTTTAAGATAGGCCTTATTAAACATCTATTCATAACAAGACAAGCGATGTTTACCGCATCGGCCCAAAAATGTTTTGCAATATTGTTTTCATTTAACATGGTTCTAGCAAGCTCCACCAACGATCTATTTTTCCTTTCTACTACTCCATTTTGTTGTGGAGTTCTAGGAGCTGAAAAATTATGATTTATACCATGTTTTTCACAAAACTTTTCAAAAGATTAATTTTTGAATTCTCCCCCATGATCAGTTCTAATGGATGTAATTTTTGAATTTTGCTCATTTTGGATAATCTTAGCAAGTTTCTTAAATGCATGATATGCTTCATTCTTATGAGCAAGAAACAAGGTCCATGTATATCTAGAGTAGTCATCTACAATTACTAGACCATAGTAATTACCACCAAAGCTTTTGATTTTGGAGGGTCCAAAAAGATCCATGTGCAAAAGTTGTAAAGGCTTTTGGGTGGAAACAATGTTTTTAGATTGAAAGGATGCCTTTACTTGTTTTCCCTTTTGACATGCATCACAAAATTTGTTTTCAAATTTAAGCTTTGGTAAACCAATTACTAATTCTTTAGAAGCAAGTTTATTCAAATGGTCTACATGTATATGAGTTATTCTTCTATGCCATAGCCAAGTTTCATCCTCTCTAGTCATGAAGCATTGTACATCATTTGAAGACAAACTATCCATATCAATCACGTAAATATTATCAATTCTTTGGCCTACAAACTTAACTTCCTTATTAGTCTTATGCTCAATTATACAACAATTTAATTCAAACAAAACTCTATATCCTTTGTCACATAATTGACTAATGCTAAGTAAGTTGTGTCTAAGACCTTCAACATACAACACATTACTAATAGAAGTAGAAGAATTCTTACCAATGTTTCCAATGCCTAGAATCCTTCCTTTGGTGTTGTCTCCATAGGTGACACTTCCTTTTCTTTTGGGAGTGAATGATATAAATTTGCTTATGTCTCCCGTCATATGCTTTGAACACCCACTATCCAAATACCAATGGGTGTTGCTTGCCTTGAAGCATACCTACAAAACAAAATCAGGTTAGAGAACTAGGTACCCATTTTATGTTGGGTCCTTTAAGGTTAGCTTGTGGTAATGTCCCTTTGGGAACCCATACCTTTCTTATAACCTTTGGCCCTAATTTTCTAACATTGCAATTTAAAGAGTTATGACCTTTGAGTCCACAATGGTTGCATTTCATAAAGGGCAAAGATGATCTTATAGGAGGTACAAAAAAGTTTTTGTAATGCTTTTCCTTTTTAACAGAATTGTACCCTAAACCAGTTTTGTCAAACATGCATCTTTGATTTCCAAGTAGTACGTCCAGATTATCTCTACCGTTTGTAAACTTCTCTAAGGTTTTGTTTAGATCTAGGACTTTGTTTTCTAGATCAACACATTTCTTAGCAAAATCACACGGTTTACTCTTGGAGCATGTTTGAGCATTTTCCAAATCTTCCTTTAAGCATTCATTCTCTTTGCAAACTTCCATAAGGTGCATCTCTAGAGTGTCACTAGTTTTTCTAGACATCTTAAGTCTATTGGATACTTTTACAAATTTATCATACAATTCCTCTAGAGCATCAAGTAATTCATCCTTATCTAAGTCATGGAAATTTACCTCATCATTTTCTTCTTGGTGGTTGGCCATGAGGCAAAGGTTTGCTTCTTCATTTTCCTAGTCATCCGAGTTGCTTATCTCGTTTTCATCCCAGGCTATATATGCTCTCCTTCTTCCTCTTTTCTCTTTGCCCTTTTTCTTGAGATTTGGGCAGTCCGCTTTGAAGTACCCCTCCTTGCCACATTCAAAACAATTTGGTGAGGAAGAATTTTCTTTAGTGATAGGTCTCTTACTTGGGTTTTTGAAGCTTCTTTGGAAGCGTTTGCTTTTCATGAATTTCCCAAGGCGTTTCACAAATAGTCCAAACTCTTCTTCTTCATCAAGTTCACTTCCGGATTTTTCTTCATTTATGGAAGTGGCCTTGAGAGCGAGTCCCTTTTTCTTGGAAGATTTTTCTTCCTCTTCCGTCATCTTCAATTCTTTCAGCTTTTGTTCCTGTTCCTGCAACTTACGAAATAATATGGCAAGAGACATCTCGTTTATGCTGGGAGATTGTTTGATGGCGGTAACTCGCGGTTGCCATTCTCTGTTAAGACTTTTCAATACTTTATGAATGAGCTCTTTGTTAGTGTAAGTCTTTCCAAGTGTAATAAGTTGATTAATGATGAGAATGAACCGTTTTTGTATATCAACAATTGATTCATGAGAGTTTAATCTAAAGCACTCATATTGACTAGTTAGTGTACTAATTTTAGAGTCTTTAACATCATTTGTACCTTCATGGGTTACTTGAAGAGTATCCCACATTTCCTTGGCAGATTTACAATTCATTATTCTAAAAAATTCATCTGGACCTAATGCCATAGTGATGAGATTTTTAGCCTTATAGCCATATTGCACATTCTTTTCTTCATCACTAGTCCATTCCTCCATAGGTTTTTCAACATTTTTATCATTGACAATATGCATGGGTGTATAAGGACCATTTTCAATGGCATTCTAAACTTTAAAATCAATAGATTGAATAAATATTTTCATTCTTTCTTTCCAAAAGGTATAGCCTTCTCCATTGAAAGTGGGAGGTCTGCTTATAGCACCACCCTCGGGAAAGAGGTTTTGAGAACTTGAGGCCATTTGTTCTCTTGAAGATGTTAAGCTTGTTCTACCAAGAGTCAAGCTTTGATACCGCTTGTTATTCAAGTGGCCTCAATACTCAAGAGGGGGGATGAATTGAGTTTTTAAAACTTTTAGTTGGAATGCTTTTGAACTTGATTCTTATGTTCAAATTTACAAGATTATACAAGTGAAATCAAGTTTAATGAAATGTGCAAGGCAAATCAAAGGTAAATATAGCTGAGACAATTTGACAAACACTTGGTGTGCAGTATTCAAAGTTTACCAAATTAAACAAGTTTAAGTATGCAAGCCCCAATCAATCAACACAAGCCAATTAAGCACAATATATGAAAGTAAAAGAGTAGGGAAGAGGAGCTTGAAAACCGATTTAACGAGTTCCACCAATCCAGTGTACGTCTCGCCTCTAAGCAACCCACTTAGAGGATTTCCACTATTGTAGACTAGAGATACAACTTTGAGCAATTGCGGCTTCCTAGTGTCCTATACTCAAGAACCCAATCCTCACAAGTATAAGGGCACCCCACCCAATCTTTCAATCTCACAATATCCCAAAGATTGAACCCCAACCTTTGTAATACTCAACCTAGAGTGAACAACCACTCAATCTAGAGTGAACTTTGGTGTTTGGTGTTTACAAGAAAGTGACTCTCTCAATAAAGTAGATGTACAAGTGAAGGTTCTCTCAAATTTATAACTCTCAAGAAGAGAGAATATGCAAATGAAAATTCAGAATATACAAGAATAAGGGCTTGCTAAGCACAAGAGTAAGTAAAGAATGATAGCTTCTTGTTGTGTGTTTTGTGCTTGAGTTCCTCTTGTATTTATAGAGTCATTTCTGAGCTTTGGTAAGTGTCTTGGTCTTCCTAGCCGTTGCATGTAGTGGGTGTCTAAAGGAATGGTGGAGAAATATGCTGGTTTCCCACTGATATGCGTTTTCCCACTATCATAATCGATTATGCTTTAAGATGTAATCGATTACACTTTGAATTTTTCATCTCTGTTTGCTATGTAATCGATTAGTTCCCATTGCCTAATCGATTAGCTTCAAGTCAGAAGCTTTGTAATCGATTGAACTTTGCCTTGTAATCGATTAGCAGTGATACCTGATGCATTTAATTTATCTTCGCAGCTTCGTAATCGATTATGTAGTCATAGTAATCGATTAGATTAATTCCAGTAGCCTTCTAATCGATTTGCTGAATTCTCTTAATAGATTAGCTGTTATACCTGATACCTTTAATGCCATTTTTGGTTTTGGTAATCGATTAAACCATGCATGTAATCGATTATTGTAATTCCAGTGGCTCTGTAATCGATTAGTTGAAATGCTGTAATCGATTAGCTTAATGTCCTGATGTAGTGGTTCCAAAACAGAAGCTGCCTAATCGATTAGCTGAGACTCCCTAATCGATTAGCTTCGCAATTTTTCTGAGTCTGATTCTATGTCTTTGTTTTTGCAAGGAATTCTTCAAGAGTGTTTTGTCATTATCAAAATACTTAAACCTGTAATCACATTCAAAACACATATATGAAAGGGGATGATCTCAGTTGGTTTAAGTGGATATAGCATGTAACATCCTAATTATTAAATTAATGACCAGATTAAAATTAAGATTAATTGCAAATTAGGATTAATTGTTAATTGAGAATTAATTTAAAATAAAAAGAAAACTTGATGCTGATGGAAGTGATTGGACATGACACATGATTGGATGGTTGCTGACATTTGCACGTTTCCCACTCACTCTCCTCATTTCCTTGAGTACATGCTCAGAACTCTCAACCACTTCTCCATTCTCTCAAAATCCCCTCGAGACTCTTCCTCTTCCTCTATAATTCTTCTTCTCCTTCTTCTTCATTCTTCTTCTTCTTCGTCAGTTACGACTGTGGTGTTGTGGAGGACTCGAAGTTCCCCACTGTTGGTAAGGAGCGATCGTTCAGAGGAGGAGCAGCTCCCAGTTTCTCCAAGCTGTGTGTGTGGTGTTCGACTGGGTTCGACGGTTACTGAGCAGGAGAGAGTGATTGTGGAAGCGAAGGAGCAAC
Organism: Clitoria ternatea; assembly: GCA_037962975.1. Lineage (NCBI taxonomy): Eukaryota > Viridiplantae > Streptophyta > Magnoliopsida > Fabales > Fabaceae > Clitoria > Clitoria ternatea. The sequence continues at coordinate 139,723,886 of CM075670.1, forward strand.
GGAATCAGCGTTGGAAAATAGAGCACGGGTTAACACTGAAAACAGAGGAGCTTCTTATGTCTTCTCAGTAGGTAGGGGGCGCTTTACATCTCAAATGCATAGTTATGGACGGATCCCGGGTGAAAGTACTGCACTTTGTGTTTATGGTTATGAATATGTTGAGGTGTGAATCATATGATGATGACTTTCGAATGTGTGTGTGTGTGTTAGCTGAGTCACGTAAGGTTATATCCTTCTCCGTCCATGAAATATGTGTTAGTAAACATGTGAATGCATGAAAATGTACTGGATTTGTGTTGGCCCAGTGCATGCGTTAAGAGCTTGTTATGCTAAGTCCCGTGTGTAGTTTAGCACTTAACAGTATGTGGTATATGTTACTGATATTGCTAATACCGAGTGTATATTGAGGGACTGTTGGTTGATTCCTGTGTAGATTTTCATATATGAAAGCATGAATACATGAGATGCATGTGATGTGTGGTTTTACCGAGTAAAATGCCTCTGTTGTGCTTATGAATATGTATGGAAAAATAAGAAAAGACCTTGGGTTGGACTCAAGACAATACCGAGTGAAACACTCGTGTACCAGCGTTGGACGCTTGGTAAAAGTTCTCGGGTTGGACTCGAGGCAGTGCCGAGTGCACTAAGCGTTGGACGCTTAAAGACCTTGGGTTGGACTCAAGGCAAGCTTACCGAGTTGGACTCGGGATTGGCCGTAACACTCCCGTTGTCGCTTGGAGCGATTGTGTTACGTGTGAGGGCAAACGGTTTGGTACCAGTAAAATGGCCGGATCAGCTTAGAGCTGAGAAAAAGGCTTGAAGCCTATGTTGCAACATAAAATGTAATAAAATTGATCAGATCCGACTGAAATTAATGTGTGTGCACACTTATACTTATGATGAGCTCAATGTGGTTATATGCGTATGCATGGGAAATATCAAAATGAGCAATATGGCTGTGTATTACTGATTAATATGGTTGTGTATTATTTGAATAAATTCCGATTGAATGATACTGTGTGTGGATATATCAAATGACAGTGCATGTGATAGATTGATTGATGAGATAATGCTGTGTAGTGGAAAACCAAAGGATTTTTCGAGTTATTACTGTCATTTTATATGTATAAGCTCACCCCTATTGTGGCCATATTTTAGTGGATGTTGCTCGGAATGTGGAATGATGGGAGAGAACCGATTGCTGGGAAGTGCATTGTACAGTGGAAGTGTACATATGTATATACATATAATGTATATATGGTTTTTGTATAGCCTTGGTCGGCTCTTAGTTTAACATTCTATTTTTAATGTGTAGGATTTGAACTCTCTCGGTATTGAGAGTAAAACTAAACATATTTGAATATATATAATGCTATGTGTTTTATCTTATTCAGTGGGTAATGATGTGGGTGAATGTCTAAGTGGTGTACATCTATATTCTCCCAAATGAATAATGCTTGCGTGATTCCGAGTAAGGGAGAGCTAAGGTAAATCCGAGTGAGGTAAGGTAGGAGACCCTCTTCCGAATGAAGAAGGGTTGGGCTAATTCCGAGTGAGCTATGCTCATTAAAAGACTATTTCCCTAGGAGGATCAATCGAAGGGTGTTATGTGAGAAATCCCTTTTATAAGCCTATTTAGTGTGCATAAGGCCATGATATCCCGAGTGAGTGAAATTGTGTAATTCCGAGTGGGAATTGACTAAAAAAATTCCCGAGTCAGAACTTATTAGAATTTCCCGAGTGAAGAGGAGCTAGAGTATTTCCGAGTGAATGAAGCTTTAAAATCCTTAGGCAAGACTTGGTTTTGTAAGAAGTTCTCGGAGTGAAAAAGATTATATATACCGAGTGAAAACTGTGTAAAGCACATCCGAGTGAGATTCGACTAAGGAAAATACTCCAAGTGAGGAAGAGTCAGAGATTCCGAGTGAAACAGCCGAGGGAATCATTTCCCGAGTTGAGATCTAAACGTTCGGGGCGAATTATGAATATGACCTTTCAAGAATAAAATAAGGATCTGGCTGAGAGTTTACTGAGTGAAGCATGTACGTGAGAATAATTTCCGAGTGAACTTAGGTTCAGATTCCGAGTGATGAGGATACCGAGTGGACTTGAGATTAGATTCCGAGTGGCAAATTATCCGAGTGCCTTGTTCGCTTGGGCGAGTAAGGTTTTGCTCTAGTGATCATGGTTCGCTTAGGCGTTCTTCCGCTGGCAACTACTTAATGGATATTGGGCCTTGCTAACGTGGGGGCATTCTGACCGGTTTTTTTTCTTTCTTTGGTCGGATTCCTGTTCTGATTTCCACCGTTAACCGTTCAGAATGTTTGGGAAAATTTTTCCCTTGTCTTGGATTTTATTTAATTTTGTTAGGATGTTTCATTTTGGTATCAGAGCGGACTTAAAAGGTCCAAGGCCAAGGTATGCTTACTCTTAGTAAGCGGTTGTGTGCATTATGACCGAGTGTCGTAATTATTTAGAGCATCTGACGGATTTGATCCATGTTTAAGCACAATTTGAATGGCCATATGCCTATGAGGTGTTGTTTTAGGGGTAGAAGATTGTTCCTACCCTGGTCCGATTAATTACATGATGCTTAAGGATTGTATAATAATGTGTTATAATTATTGAATGTTGGGTTGAAGTCCGATCGGTAGTGAGTAATTCTGTAAACTTATCCTTGAAAGGAGTGTTAATTTCAGGATAAGTCATGGCAAATCGTCACAGCATGGAAGCCATAGCCACGGCATTCCAGCGTTTCGCTGACATATTCGAGAGGCAAGGCCAGCCTCGAACTGATGATGACCAAGGGTTGGACCGCTTCCTGAAGAGGAAGCCGAGTGAATTTGAAGGAGGATTCAATCCCGAATCGGCTTATGCATGGATTCAGGAGTTAGAAAGGATCTTTGGTGGCCTTCAATGTACCGAGGCCCAGAAAGTGGATTATGCTGTATATATACTGCGAGCTGAAGCCGAGTGTTGGTGGAAGATCACCGGGGCCCGATTGACTGATGTAGGTACCCAGTTAATCTGGGAGAATTTTAAAGCAAGTTTTCTGGAGAAATACTTTCCTGACACGGTGAGGAGTCGGAAAGAGTTGGAATTCATGGAATTAAAGTAGGGTTCCATGACTGTTGAGGAATACGCTGCTAAATTCGAAGCACTGTGCCTGTTTTATCCTCCATTTCAACAACCCAGAACTGAGGGTTCCAAGTGCATTAAGTTCGAAAGTGGATTGAGGCCCAAGATTAAGAGAGCCTTCAGACACCAGGAGATTTGGAATTTCCCAGTGTTGGTGAACAAATGTAGAATTTTTGAGGAAGACGAGAATGTCCACCCGGGCCAGAGCAGCAGGACTGACACGTCCTTGAAGCCGCACCAGCCTTGCTTCAAGAAGCCGGGCAATGATGGAAGAGGCGGACCCTCCTCTAAATATCAAGGACGGGGAAATCATGGTGGACGTTTTGGAGGTCATCCTAGGAATGGTAAGTGCTTTAGATGTGGTGGGGATCACTTTTCCTGAGAGTGTGATGTTGGAATAGATGTTGTATGCTTCCATTGTAATGAAAAAGGGCACGTACGCCCCGACTGCCCTCAGCTGCAGCAAGCCAATGCAAACCTACAGCGTGGAGGTTTCCGAGGAAGAGGTCGTGAAAATGGCGGTCGAGGGAATGGTGGCAGAGGCAATGGAGCTCGGGGTAATATGATATTTGCCCCAAATAATCGAGAGAGAAATGCTGGGCAACCAACTTCAGGACGGGTTTATGCAATCAATGTCGAGCAAGCTGCACAAGCCAACGACTTAGTGCAAAGTAAGTGCTCACTCGGTAAACATAATCATGATGTAGTTTTTGATTCTGGAGCTACCCACTCCTTTATAGCTGACGATTGTGTGAGACGTTGAGGTTACCGACTATGTATATGGATCGGACTTTGGAGGTAGCCAATCCGACCGGTGTTAAAGTGTTGACATCAATGATGTGCAAAGATGTAACCTTTACGTTGGGCGATCGGAGTTTTACCTTCGATTTAGTATGTGTACCTCTAAAAGACCTCGACATCGTACTTGGCATGGATTGGCTATCGGCCAACAAGGTGCTGGTGGATTGCCAAAATCGAAGGGTGATTTTTCCGAGGCAGAACGATAATGATTATGCAGTGCAAGGTATAGCCCAGTTATTTGTGATGCTTTGTTTGACCGAGGGTGAGAGTAGAATTCGAGTGCATGATATTCCGATTGTTTGTGATTTTCTTGAGGTGTTTCCGGATGATGTGCCAGGTGTCCCTCCAAATAGAGAAGTTGAATTCTCTATTGACTTAATCCCTGGAGTCGAGCCGGTTTCTAGTGCTCCTTATAGGATGTCTCCGACTGAATTAGCCGAGTTGAAGAAGCAAGTTGATGAGTTACTCGGTAGACAGTTTATCTGACCGAGTGTGTCACCGTGGGGCGCAGCGGTGTTACTCGTCAAAAGAAAGACGACAGCATGAGACTATGTATTGATTACCGACAACTGAACAAGCTCACTATAAAGAATCGGTACCCATTACCGAGGATTGATGATCTGATTGATTAGTTGAGGGGTGCTTCGGTCTTCTCAAAAATTGATTTACGGTCGGGATACCACCAGATCTGGGTGAAGGACTTGGATATTCCCAAGACCGCATTTAGAACTCAGTATGGTCATTATGAGTATGTTGTAATGCCATTCGGCGTGACAAATGCCCCTGCTGTATTCATGAATTACATGAACAACATTTTCCATCCATACCTTGACTGATTCATGGTTGTTTTTATCGATGATATCTTGGTTTATTCTAAGACCCCTGAGGAGCATGAGGAACATATCCGATCAGTACTCTAAGTATTGAAGGAGAAGAAACTGTTTGCAAAACTTTCGAAGTGTGAGTTCTGGATGGATAGGATTCATTTTCTTGGGCATGTAATTTCTGAGGAAGGTGTCTCGGTAGATCCTTCCAAGGTAGAAGCTGTAATGGCATGGGAGAGGCCTAAGTCGGTCTCAGAGATCAGAAGCTTCATGGGTCTGGTCGGTTATTATAGAAGGTTTATTGAGGGATTCTCTAAGCTTGCTCTGCCCCTGACCAAGTTGACTCATAAGAATGTCCCTTCGTGTGGAGTTTTGAGTGTGAGAGAAGTTTCCAAGAGCTAAAGACTAAGTTAACAAGAGCTCCAGTGTTGGCATTGCCAAATTTGCAAGAAAGCTTCGTGGTCTACTGTGATGCGTCGGGACTCGGTCTCGGATGTGTGCTGATGCAGAAGAACCGAGTGATAGCATATGCCTCTCGTCAATTGAGGCCACACGAGCAGCACTATCCGACTCACGACTTGGAGTTGGCAGCTATTGTCTTCGCGTTGAAAATATGGAGACATTACTTGTATGGCTCCAAATTCGAGGTTTACAGGGACCACAAAAGCCTTAAATATTTATTCGATCAGAAAGAACTGAACATAAGGCAAAGGTGGTGGACGGAATTCTTAAAAGATTACGACTTCGAGTTGAAGTATCATCCGGGTAAGGCGAACGTTGTGGCCGACGCCTTGAGTCGGATGTCGATTCATGTGGCAACAATGATGATGAAGGAAATGGAATTACTTGAGCAATTCCAAGACATGAACTTACATACAGATGTCTCTTCGTCTCGGAAGGTAACGCTTGGAATGTTGAAGGTAGCCAACGAGTTTCTAAAGCTAGTGTATGTGGAGCAGAAGTCGGATCCCTACTTAGCTGAGATGAAAGAGACTCAGGCTAAGGGCAAGGATCTGTCCTAAACCGTGGGCTCGGATGGAATTTTTCGGGTGAAGGGCAGAATCTATGTGTCGGGTATTGGAGAATTGAGAAAGATGGTGCTCGAAGAAGCCCACAAGAGCCTGTTAAGCATCCACCCGGGCACTACAAAGATGTACCATGACTTGAGGATGCACTTCTGGTGGCCCGGATTGAAAAGAGACGTGGTCGACTATGTGGCTCGGTGTATCATTTGCCAGAAGTCAAAAGTTGAGCACCAGAAACCGTATGGTGGATTGCAACCTCTTGAAATCCCTGTGTGGAAATGGGACTCAATTGCCATGGACTTTGTAATGGGATTGCCTAGAACCCGAGCGGGTTATGATGCCATTTGGGTCATTATGGACCGATTAACGAAATCAGCACATTTCTTACCCATGAACCTGAGGTATTCCTTACAGAAATTGGCCCAGATTTATATCCGAGAAATTGTCCGACTGCATGGTGTGCCGACTTCTATCGTATCAGACAGGGACCCAAGATTTACGTCCCGGTTTTGGGGAAGCTTACACCAGGAATTAGGCATTAAACTCCGACTGAGTTCAGCCTACCATCCCTAGTTGGATGGGCAGTCTGAGCGGACAATACAAAGTTTGGAGGACTTGCTGAGGTCGTGTGTGTTGGAGCACGGTGGTAGTTGGGATAAATATCTCCCTCTGATTGAATTTACATATAATAACAGCCACTACAGCAGTATTGGCATGGCACCATATGAAGCATTGTATGGTCAGAAATGTCGAACCCCACTATGTTGGTCGGAAACCGGTGAAAGTCTATTGTTGGGACCGGAAATTGTGAAGCAGACTTCTGAACAGATTCAAGTAATTAGGGAAAAGATGAAGGCATCTCAAGACCGACAGAAAAGCTACCATGATAAGCGGACCAAGCCGCTTGAATTTTTGGTCAGCGATAAAGTGTTCCTGAAGGTTTCACTGAATAAAGGGGTCAGACGAGCCTTGAAGAGTGGGAAATTAAGCCCCCGTTACATTGGACCCTATGAGATATTGGAAAGGGTTGGTTCTGTGGCATACCGATTAGCATTGCCGACTCATCTATCAAACTTGCATAATGTGTTTCATGTGTCTCAGTTGAGGAAGTGTTTGCCCGATTGTACACATGAGATGCCGGATGATAAAGTTAAAATCAGAGAGAATTTAACGACTGTTGCTGTACCGACTAAAATTATGGACCGGTCGGTAAAACGCTTGAGGAGCAAGGATGTGCAACTAGTCGAAGTAGCATGGCAACAAAATGGATGTACTTCTTATACTTGGGAACGTGAGGATGCCATGAGGCAGCAGTATCCCGAGCTGTTTTGCTGAGGTAAGCTTGTGTTTGAATTTCGAGGACAAAATTCTTTGAGAGGGGGAGAATTGTAACATCCTAATTATTAAATTAATGACCAGATTAAAATTAAGACTAATTGCAAATTAGGATTAATTGTTAATTGAGAATTAATTTAAAATAAAAAGAAAACTTGATGCTGATGGAAGTGATTGGACATGACACATGATTGGATGGTGGCTGCCATTTGCACGTTTCCCACTCACTCTCCTCATTTCCTTGAGTACATGCTTAGAACTCTCAACCACTTCTCCATTCTCTCAAAATCCCCTCGAGACTCTTCCTCTTCCTCTGCAATTCTTCTTCTCCTTCTTCTTTGTTCTTCTTCTTCTTTGTCAGTTACGACTGTGGTGTTATGGAGGACTCGAAGTTCCCCACTGTTGGTAAGGAGCGATCGTTTGGAGGAGGAGCAGCTCTCAGTTTCTCTAAGCTGTGTGTGTGGTGTTCGAATGGGTTCCACGGTTACTGAGCAGGAGAGAGTGATTGTGGAAGCAAAGGAGAAACGAAATTAGCATTGGAAAATAGAGCACGGGTTAACACTGAAAACAGAGGAGCTTCTTGCGTCTTTTCAGTAGGTAGGGGGTGCTTTACATCTCAAATGCATAGTTATGGACGGTACCCAGGTGAAAGTACTGCACTTTGTGTTTATGGTTGTGAATATGTTGAGTGTATGAATCATATGATGATGACTTTCGAATACCGGTTGTGTGTGAGTGTTAGTTGAGTCACGTAAGGTTATATCCTTCTCCGTCCATGAAATATGTGTTAGTAAACATGTGAATGCATGAAAATGTACTGGATTTGTGTTGGCCCAGTGCATGCGTTAAGAGCTTGTTATGCTAAGTCCCGTGTGTAGTTTAGCACTTAACAGTATGTGGTATATGTTACTGATATTGCTAATACCGAGTGTATATTGAGGCACTGTTGGTTGATTCCTGTATAGATTTTCATATATGAACGCATGAATACATGAGATGCATATGATGTATGGTTTTACCGAGTGAAATGCCTCTGTTGTGCTTATGAATATGTATGAAAAATAATAAAAGACCTTGGGTTGGACTCAAGGCAATACCGAGTGAAACACTCGTGTACCAGCGTTGGACGCTTGGTGAAAGTCCTCGGGTTGGACTCGAGGCAGTGCCGAGTGCACTAAGCGTTGGACGCTTAAAGACCTTGGGTTGGACTCAAGGCAAGCTTACCGAGTTGGACTCGGGGTTACCCGTAACACTCCCGTTGTCGCTTGGAGCGATTGTGTTACGTGTGAGGGAAAACGGTTTGGTACCAGTAAAACGGCCGGATTAGCTTGGAGCTGAGAAAAAGGCTTGGAGCCTATGTTGCAACATAAAACGTAATAAAATTGATCGGATCCGACTGAAATTAATGTGTGTGCACACTTATACTTATGATGAGCTCAATGTGGTTATATTCGTATGCATGGGAAATATGAATATGAGCAATATGGCTGTGTATTACTGATTAATATGGCTATGTGTTATTTGAATAAATTCCGATTGAATGATACTGTGTGTGGATATATCAAATGATAGTGCATGTGATAGATTGATTGATGAGATAATGCTGTGTAGTGGAAAACCAGAGGATTTTCCGAGTCATTACTATCATTTTATATGTATAAGCTCACCCCTATTATGGCCATATTTCAGTGGATGTTGCTCGGAATGTGGAATGATGGGAGAGCACCGATTGCTGGGAAGTGCATTGTACATTGGAAGTGTACATATGTATATACATATAATGTATAGATGGTTTTTGTATAGCCTTGGCCGGCTCTTAGTTTATCATTCTATTTTTAATGTGTAGGATTTGAACTCTCTCGGTATTGAGAGTAAAACTAAACATATTTGAATATATATAATGCTATGTGTTTTATCTTGTTCAGTGGGTAATGATGTGGGTGAATGTCTAAGTGGTGTACATCTATATTCTCCCAAATGAATAATGCTTACGTGATTCCGAGTAAGGGAGAGCTAAGGTAAATCCGAGTGAGGTGAGGTAGGAGACCCTCTTCTGAATGAAGAAGGGTTGGGCTAATTCCGAGTGAGCTATGCTCATTAAAAGACTATTTCCCTAGGAGGATCAATCGAAGGGTGTTATGTGAGAAATCCCTTTTATAAGCCTATTCAGTGTGGATAAGGCCATGATATCCCGAGTGAGTGAAATCGTGTAATTCCGAGTGGGAATTGACTAAAAAACTTCCCGTTCGGAACTTATTAGAATTTCCCGAGTGAAGAGGAGCTAGAGTATTTCCGAGTGAATGAAGCTTTAAAATCCTTAGGCGAGACTTGGCTTTGTAAGAAGTTCTCGGAGTGAAAAAGATTATATATACCGAGTGAAAACTGTGTTAAGCACATCTGAGTGAGATTCGACTGAGGAAAATACTCCAAGTGAGGAAGAGTCAGAGATTTCGAGTGAAACAGCCGAGGGAATCATTTCCCGAGTGGAGATCCAAACGTTCCGGGCGAATTACGAATATGACCTTTCAAGAATAAAATAAGGATCTGGCTGAGAGTTCACTGAGTGAAGCATGTACGTGAGAATAATTTCTGAGTGAACTTAGTGTCGCGACCGGGATCGCGGCGGCACGGCCGACCCTCAAAACGATCTTTCGTTCGAAATGAAAAAAAACAGGGAGTCACCACCAATATTTTTTAGGATAAAATACTAGGAAAACCTTTCATTAAAGCACTGGTTAAAAAATGAAATTCCAAATTCGGGAGTCTGATTACAGGTGAGGAAGGTATTAGCACCTTACAACTGTCTGTTATAAAAACGGTTACCTCAATATGATAGCGCGCATTATAATTAACCCAATAATTATTTTAACGTCTTCATGAAAAGAACATATACAAGATGATAAAATATACAAAAATAAATAAAAATAAACACGTAATATTTACATGAGATTAACAGGACGTCTCGTCCAAATTAAACTCGCTCCACCTTTTCAAAAAAATGAGATTAACAGGACGTCTCGTCCAAATTAAACTCGCTCCACCTTTTTAAGAAAATAAATAAAATGTATGAAGCACTCATTCTTGTTAATATTTGATGTGAATCTTGGTGGGGATTAATTCCAAAAATTAATTAACAATTAAAAGGAAATGGATTCATCAATTAATAGTTAATTAATTTTGGTGAAAAAATAAATAATAACAAGCACTAATAATGAAGGAACAGATGTTTGATGAGGGAATAATCCGATCAACGAAAATTAATTACTTATTGAAAAGGAAAAAATTCCATCGAACAACAATTAATTTTAACAAGAAAAGAAATAAATAATACAAGCATAAAAAAATAAGGGTCAGATAGGGACCAGTGTAACAAGAGAGGAACTGAATGGTGTTGTGAGCTTGAGGTGCGGGACGGTGTTGAAAGGGAATTTAGAAGGTTGGGACGGTATGGAGAAGGAGAGGAACGATGTTATTTTGGAGAAGGTGAGGACGGTGTGTGTGTGGAGCTGTACGGTGTGGAGAGAGGATAGAGTGAGGACCGTGTGGAGAGAGAGAGGGAGGACGGTGATTTGAGGGGGAGAGGGACGGTTTGAAGGAGAAGGAGAAAATGGTGTGTGTGTGGAGAGTGAGGGAGAGAGGAGAAAGACGGTTGAGGGCCGGACGGTGTTGAGAGGACGGTTGTGTGGAGAGAGACGGTGTGGAGGAGTTAGGACGGTATGGAAGGAGGAGGTTGGAATGGTGCTGTGAAAGTTAAAGAGCAGGTCGGTTTTGGGGTTTAAGGAGAAGGACGGTGTGGTTTTTGGGTAAAGAGAAGGAGGTCGGTTTTGGGAGGATAAGGTCGGATGGTGTGGGTAAGGAGTGAAAGGGGCTGTACGAGTTTAGGAGAGGTCGGATGGAGTGGATTTAAGAGAGGTCGGATGAAAGCATTTGAAGAAGGAAGGGACCGTGTGGTTTTAGGAGAAGGTGAGTGCTTGGTGAATTTAAGGGGCTGTATGGTGAGATTAAAGGAGAGGGATAGTAAAAAGAGGAAGAGAGGGACGGTGTGTACAGTGAGGTGTGGAGAGGAAAGGATGGGACAGTGAGAGGGGGACGGACAGTGCGGTAAGGTGGAGAGGGTGAGCGTTGAGTGAAAGGGAATGGGACGATGTTTAAGAGGAGTGAGGGAATAAAAAAAAATGCTTCAGAGTTCATTTCTCTCCTTAATACTTCCTCCCCTCAAAAATAAAAGCTTCCCCCCTTCCTCTCTTTCGTTGGGGTATTTATAGGAGTCCCCAAGTGTGCATGATTGCTTGGACAACCTGGCTCTTTGACAACCGAATAGAGGCTGGTGGGAAAATTTTTTATTATTTCTTCCTTTGTCTTGTTGCCAGCCGCCCTTTAAAATTCAAGCATCCACTTGAATGGTGTGTTGGAAACAGCCTGGATCTTGACAAAGGAGGCTGGTGGGAATTCTTTAGCATTTTCTTCCTTCGTCTGGTAGTGAGCCGCCCCCATAATTCAAGGATCCACTTAGATGGTGGAAATCCAAGTCAGCATGGTGGAAATCCGAGTGGAAAGAGGTGATTTTGTACACTAGACCGAGTGAAATCCGGTCGGTGTGAGGCTGCTGTGAGGAGCTGGGTGAGCAAAACAATTCTGGTTGAAATATTCAATCGGAACCGAGTGAAGAATGGCTCCGAACCGACTAAAAAGGACTCGAAAATGATTGGAATACGACTCAGAATTGGGTGAGAAGGATGGCTCAGAAATTGATGAAAAGTGACTCGGAAGTGGGTAAAAGGATGACTCGGAATTGTGTGAAAGGTGACTCGGAAATTGAGTGGAAGGATTCACTCGGTACTGACTGAAGAGTGGTTTGATTGGTACTGACTGAAAAGAAAATGACTCGGAACTGACTGAAGAGGGTTCACTCGGTGCTGACTGAAGAGGCATCACTCAGTACTGACTGAAGATTCTTCATTCGGTGCTGATTGGAGATTCTTCACTTGGTGCTGACTGAAGATTCTTCACTCGGTGCTGACTGAGAGAGGGTTCGGAACTGGGAAGTAAATGACTCATTTGGAACCTCTCACAATGTTTCAATCGGCCATGTCTCTGGAAATGGGCCACTCGGAGAAACCTTGCTCGGATTTGCTTGGTAGTATCAGTTTCAAGTACTCAATCGGAGTTGCTTCAATTGGAGGAGTTTTGCTCGACATTGCTTCTGCTTGAAGCATTCATTCGGCCCCCTCTGCTTGATTCAGTCGGCATCTCAGAATATTTTACTCGGTATCTCAGCACCATTCTTTCTTTAACTTAAGACTGATTTAATCGTGAAGTAAATTAAAACCGGAAGCACAACACTGGAAACGGATCACTCAGTTGAATCTCAATCGGATACATTGCTCGGGAATAATTCAATAGGGCACATTCATCAAGCTTGCCTTTGTTAGTCCCCAAATTTTCAATAAAAACTTTAATAAAAATTTCATAAAAATTACAAAAATTAGTTTAATTTGTTAGAAAATTAGGCTTTGAATTCAATAAATGGATGTTGTTGGAAATAATCTGCCCTTGATTAATTTTCTCTAGGTTTTACAGTGAAAAAGTTAAGAAATCAAGAGAAAATTACACTGGAGGAGCTGCGTGGACTCCACTTCCAACTTGGCCAAGCACTCAGCTTTGACCCAATAATGGCCACCCCACTCAGTACCAAGGGCCACCCCACTCAACACAAATGGCCAAAACACAGTGGAAACACGTCCAAGTGGCCAAGCATGATCAATTTTAAATAATTTGAAGTGGCCATTAGCAGCTGTTTAATGGAAGCTGAGTCAGGGGCCTGACGCGTAGCGTCACACTGACGCGTAGCGTCAGCACCCTTGCTTAGCCCTATAAATAGGGCCATCCAACACCATTCTAAATCATCCCATAGCATCTCATTCTCTTCTTTTCTCTCTTGTGCTCAACTTTGAGTACTTCTTTTGTGAGTTGTAGTTCTAGAATAGTTTTCTAGATACTTGAGTGTGTTTCGGTATATTGTGATCGTTGTATCGTGAAGTTTCCATCGTCTTCGTAATGTCAAACTCTGTAAGTGTTGTTTTTACTTTCACCATGTGTAACTAATCTTTTTATGTTGGAATTGGTGAACTAATCTATTGAGTATAATGTTGTGAATTCGACCTCTGCATGTTTATCATTCAAGTCCATGTTAGTATTTCAACCTTTTATTAATATGAACGTCAAACGGGAGAATGATTTTCATGTGTATTGAAACCTGTTTTATTAGTATGAATGTCAAACGGGAGAATGATTGTTCATGCCGTATTGAAACTTGTTTTGACGAAAGTAAAAAGTTGGAATACCCTTGGTATCTCAATTCTATAGGGGTTGTTAACCATTGTTGCCATAAGGCCAGGTCTTAATGCAAGTTTTTACTGAGAAAGCTCACGAGGGATCGGACTTTACGGTGAATTCTTAGAATTTATATCATGAGGGATCAGTTATAATGATTTTAAGCTGCAATGACATGAAACTTGATGATTAAATATGCATGTCTTGAGTTCCTCATTGTTATTCTAGATTAGGGATCCAATTTCCAACATAATTTGTTTATTTGTGTTTATCTCAAGTATCTTACCTATTCTAGATTGCAACTCGACTTTTTAGATAGATTTTATTTTATCTTATGAACCACTCAATCATGCTATCCTGTGAATATTGTATAAATTGTATATAAATCACTCTTTTGTTTATAACTTCCTTCACATTTACCATAGTAAATAGAAAATTACTGTTGTTATTGGACTTTCAATCCCAGTGGAACGATATCTAAATTTTGAAAACTACAAACGATTGGTGCGCTTGCCAATTAACAAACCCAGTGGTGGAAACGAACTGTTGAGACGCTATCGCCGGGTTAACAAGTTTTCTGGCGCCGTCGCCGGGGATTGAATTGTTTCAGTAAAACAGTAAATTTTTAATTACCGTGGTAAATTTTTTTTACCTTAGTTAAAATTTATTTATTTATTTTTATTTATTGTTACACTAACTTTCTTTGTCTAGTTTGTGTATGCAAACTCGATCTACCGCAAGTAAAATTTATTTTGATCATGAGATAGAAAAGTTTGTAAAGAAAATCAAGTCTTTGAAATCTAAAACACAAACTAAATCTTCTTCTACTTCTCAAAACTTTGAAAATTCAAATATGGCTGCTGAAAGGAGAACATTGGGACAGTTTGCTGCTATTAATGGTCCACCCCGAGTTTCGGGAATGTTTCAAGGACCAGTTTTGCCAGTGGAAATTAAACCTGCCACTTTAAATATTATTCAAAACAATCAATTTGCTGGTTTAAATCATGAAGAACAATATGAACATTTAACTATTTTTTATGAGTTATGCAGCACAATTGGTTTTGAACCCAATCAAGAAGAGTCTGTTTATATGAGACTTTTTCCTTTTTCATTGATTGGTAAAGCAAAAGAATGGTTTAAATCTTGTCCACCGGGTAGTTTTGCAAACTGGTCCGATGTTGAAAGAAAATTTTTGGAAAGATTTTATTCTCCTTCAAAATATTTCGAAGCAATGACAGCGATACACTCTTTTTCTCAAAATAATGATGAATCATTAGGAGAGACATGGGAACGATTCAAGGCACTCTTGAGAAAGTGTCCAAACCACAACTTGAATGATGCCGAAAAGGTAAGAATCGTTTACCATGGTTTATTGCCTCAGTTCAAGATGATGTTAGATGCTTGTGCAGGTGGTTCTTTAATGAACAAAACTGTGGAGGAAGCCATAGAAATATTGGAATCAATGGCTATCAGTGACCGCCAAGCAAAGCATGAAAGAGGTAATGTACAAAGGAAGCCAGGAATGCTTGAATTGGGAGTAAATGATGCGGTGTTGGCTCAGCAAAAATTACTGACCCAACAAATTGAAGTTATGAGCAAATAGTTGGAAAAACTCCAAATTGCTCAAGTAGCATCACCACCCCCTGCTCAACTTAAACAATGTATGCACTGCATGGGAGAACAACCATGTGGTTACTGTGGAAATAAGCAAGAGCAAGCCAATTTCATGAACCATCAAAGAGCACCCTTAGGTAATTTTCCTTTCAATCATGGAAATTCTTTTCCTAACAATTACCTGCAGGGTTGGCAAAATCAAAATATTGGCTGGAGACAGGATGCTGGACCTTCCAACCGACCTCCTAACAATCAATTTAAGCAACAACAAACTGACAATGCAAGATTGACAAGAATAGAGGAATCTATTCAACAGTTATTGCAGTTTGTAGAGACAAATGAAGATGCCCGGAAAGCATCAGACATATAAATGGGTCAGCTTGCAAAAGAAATAGCCGAATTAAAGAGTTCTGGGTTTTCTGCAAACACTCAAAACCCAAGGGAACAATGTAATGCTGTTTTTTCTGATGTTGTAAAAATTGATTGTAAAGAAAAGAGTGAGAAAAAGAAAGAAGAAGAAGAGAAAGAAAGTGAAAAAATAAAAAAAAATAAAAAAAATGAAAAAGAAAAAAATGTGCAAGTAAATACAGAGCAAGAAACAAACTGTATAACCCCAAAAAAATGTAAAGATCCAGGGAGTTTCACCATTCCTGTAACAATTGGAAATATCAACATCAGGAATGCGTTATTAGACTTAGGGGCTAACATCAACTTGATGCCCTTAGATTTAATAAAGCGCATTGGTGAATTTGAGCTAAAAGAGGCAAAAATAGAATTACAGTTTGCGGATCGCTCTGTCAAGAAGCCTTTTGGGATTGTGGAAGATGTGTTAGTAAAGGTTGATAAGTACCACTTCAGAGTTGATTTTGTGGTACTGGATATGAAGGAGGATACTGAGATCCCCCTGATCCTAGGAAGACCTTTCATGAAGACTGCAAGCATCAGAGTAGATGTTGATCAAAGTATGGTTACAGTCAAGGTTTATGAAGAAGAGGTAAACTTTAGTGCTCATGAACATCTAAGGACAAGTAATGAAAAAAACGTTTACCCTTCAATCGAACTAGGTATATCTCTTCCTAATCAATTAAATTGTTTTAAATTAACCGATGCCTTGAAAGATGAAAAACAGGTAATTAAGCATCGGAGAAGAAGAAAAAGGAAGAAGAAGACAGGTGATTCCTTAACGAATATTGGGAGACCACCTGATTAATCAGAGGTAATGTCTGGCTGGAGATATTAAACCTAGCGCTCAATGGGAGGCAACCCATTCTTTTCTTGTTATTTTCAAATATTTTTAAACATAAAAAAAATTAAAAATTTGTTTTTTTTAAAGAAAAGGGGTTTAAAACTCAAAAGAAAAGGTTTTTGAAAATTGAAATTTTGAAAAATCAAAAACAGAAGCCCACGCGTAGCGCCACTGTGACGCGTAGCATGGACTCTGAATTTTGGACCTGACGTGTAGCGTCCCATCCACGCGTAGCGTCAGAGCCCACGTTCAGTTTTTAAAACTGAACCAGAGAGACCCATCTTAGGGTTTAAAACCTAAGATCTCCTCTCTGCCTCACTTAAGTTTTCAAAACCTAATTTTTGAAACCTCCTTTTCTCTTCCAAACCTTCTCAATCCTATTTGCTAAAGGAATCACATGTAAGTGTTTTAATCCTTTCTCTTTAGTTTTGTTTTTAATTTTTGATTTTTAGAAATAAATGTGGTTAGGATTAGGATTAGAAGGCCATTGGAATTGATTGCTGTTAGGAATTAGGAATTGAATGGATATAATGTGGTTTGGAAAGGGGTTGCTACTGTGCAACCCCTGTTTTTTTTTGTTCTACGCAGCTCACGCGTAGCGTCCCACTGACGCGTAGCGTGAGGATGAACTGCAAGCCCACGCATAGCGTCCCACGACGCGTAGCGTGGGAGTAACAGGCTGACACGTAGCGTCCCAAACACGCGTAGCGTCAGCCTCTGTTTTGAATTTTGTTAAAATTTTGAGTGATGTTACTGTTTCATGTATGTATTTATTTTTGTTTTTATAAATCAGTCCAGTATGCCTATTTTTGAAGTTTGTTTGTATTTTCTTTTAATTTAATAAATTTTCTTATTTAGTATTTGTTATACTTTCTTGCATTAATAAAAATTAAAAATATAAAAATTTGTTGATGCATATTATTTTGTGTGAATTTTTGTTTAAAATACAAAAATATGCATATTAACTTTCTTTATAAATCACAAAAATACAAAAATATATTGTTGTGTGAATTACATGCGTAAATATTTATATTTGTAAATATTTGATTGTTATATATAATGTGTGATTTATTAAGTGTGTACTTAATTTTGAAAATTTTTACTTTTTGTAGATGGCACTAAGGAAATCCATTCCCACTGCTGGTCCCTCTAAAAGATAGAGGAAGGCCACAGATACTGACACCACCTCTGAGGATCCTGATCTTCAGGGACAGGAGGTGTTAGGACCGAGGGATCCTATGAGATTTCGCACTGATGCGAAATGGGCCCACTTTCATCAGATTAAAGGTGAAAAGCTAATGTGGGATAGAGTATTGGATCTCAGTGCTGGAGATTATCCTGAGCTGGAGGATGGAATCCAGAGGAGGAGATGGGGACCTCTATTCTCCTTACCTACTGAGGGGGATCCCATCTTAGTGATGGAGTTTTATGCAAATGCCTTCAGGACTCGCCAGGACGCACCAAGTATCGGACAACAGCGGACGAGTTGGGTGAGGGGCCGGCATATTTCATATGACCGGGATACTATCAGTACCCTATTGGGTAATCCTTGGGAGCCTACTCCCGAGGATGACACTTGTTTCTAGAAGGAAAACAGAAACAAGATTATTACCGAGGGAGAGTTAGGATACTCCCTCGAGGAGGTTGCTCACTTCTTGAGCAAGGATGGGATCTTTCTCAACCTGAGTAGGGTTGGAAGGAGTCCATCTAACCTCCTAAAAACCCAGCTTACCCCTCTAGCCCAGGCATGGTCCTACCTCATGCTTCATAACATCACTCCTGTCATCCACCTTTCATCTCTTCCAGTTGAGCGTTGTTGCCTTCTATTTTCTATCCTCCAGGGCCATACCATTGACATCGCTGAGCTTATATCTGAGCAGATTCACTTTTATGCCATTGGGTATAAAGTGAACCGCCCCATTCCATTTCCTCTCATCATATCTGCCTTACTGAGAAGGCAGGGAGTCGTCGTACCTTCACCTGAGTTCACTAGTTCTTCAGGGAGAGTCCCCAAAGTTCTAGTGAACAGAGATTATTTCGTTCAGCAGTGCGAGCTTCCACCACTAGAGCAGGAGGCTCAGCCCAGACCGAGGAGGAGGAGACCACCAGTGCAGCCTCCATCTACTGATGCTGTCACACAGGGCTTTGCCTGGATATCACTTGAGCATCAGCATATGATGCGGATGATGGCTGCCACTCATAGAGCTTATATTCATCTTCACGATGAATTTTATCAGTACAGGTTACAGGGAGAGGGAGCACCTTATGTTACCCCGGCCGAGTTTGCAGCACATGTAGCTTGGCCCGGTGATTTACCTACCTACCCTGAGACTGGTGGATCGTTTGGCGCATAGACTGACTCTGACGGCGATGATGAGGAAGAGGAACAGGATGATGATCAGATGGAGGATTGATGATGCCATCTTCTTATTTCTTCCATTTACTTTGAGTACAGTTGTTTTTAGTTTATATTTACATTTACATTTACACTTTATATTATGGTATTTTATTATTGTGTGGTGTGTTTTTACGTAATTATTTGTTTTTGCAAAATAATCCATAAATAAAATTTATCTTTTAATAAATCAATCAAATTTTTTTGTTAGTAAGTTAATTTATACACTTAGAGTTTTTATACAATGAAACTTAATTTTGTAAAATCAATTATTGGTTCTTTTTAACTTAGGAATTTTGATAAATTTAATTACAATAGGTTTATTAAATATCAAGCAAATTTTGATAGCCCGGTGAGCAGAGAGATATATTTTTATATACTTGAGGGTTTAATTGACATTTTTTCAATTCGAATTGATTTTGCTTTAATCTCTGATTTGTGTTGTTGTACAGAAAATTCAGGAAAATGATCAAGGCACATTTTTGGTAAAAAAACCTTGGGCCAAACCGCTTACCTTGGTAAAAATTATTTTATCCTTTGCAAGCCAATTTGAGCCTAAAAATAAAATTCCTTGATACCCTTAAACTTAAATCTGTTTTTACCATTCCCTATACTTGATTGATTAAAAGAGCAGTTGAAATAAATGAAAAATATTTTGAGTGTTCTCACAAAAAAAAAATGGGGAGTGAAAATAAGCAACTTGATTCTTTTCAGAAAAAAATAAAATATGGAAAAGAAAAGTCAAAAATAGTGAAAAGAATCAAGTTGGGGGTATTTATTTTTCATCAACAAAAGAAATGAGAGTTTGGGTCAAGAGAAAGCCTAAAAATTATAAAATGCTCTTTTATGATTTTAGGTTTTTGAATTCCAAGAAAAACCATTGATTCTTGTAAGCCAAACCTCATTACAACCCGTGAAAAGACCTTGTGATTTCTGAACTAATTCTGTATAAATAACCATTGATTAGATGACAAACAAAGTTAAATTCGTTTGATCTTATGATTGATTGAGTGAAACAGGTTACCTAATATATAGAGATAAACACCTGTGAGGTAAGCCTGAAATTCTGCTTGATTGTTAATAGAATATTGTAAAAATTTTATCATTAAACCTTTGTTATACTTGATACCGACTTTTGATTAGTACAAAGTTAGTTAAATTGTGAAAATTACTTTTTGTTGTAAATTCTCGGACTAACTCAAAAATTTGATTCCAAATTTTTATTTTTCTTATTTTTCTCTCTTGCTCGAGGACGAGCAATGTCTCAAGTTGGGGGTATTTGTTAGTCCTCAAATTTTCAATAAAAACTTTAATAAAAATTTCATAAAAATTACAAAAATTAGTTTAATTTGTTAGAAAATTAGGCTTTGAATTCAATAAATGGATGTTGTTGGAAATAATCTGCCCTTGATCAATTTTCTCTAGGTTTTGCAGTGAAAAAGTTAAGAAATCAAGAGAAAATTACACTGGAGGAGCTGACGCGTAGCCTCACCCCACGCGTAGCATCAACAGCTATTTTTGATGCTGACGCTACGCGTCACAGCCACACGTAGCGTCAGTGCTGCGTAGACTCCACTTCCAACTTGGCCAAGCACTCAGCTTTGACCCAATAATGGCCACCCCACTCAGCACCAAGGGCCACCCCACTCAACACAAATGGCCAAAACACAGTGGAAACACCTCCAAGTGGCCAAGCATGATCAATTTTAAATAATTTGAAGTGGCCATTATCAGCTGTTTAATGGAAGCTGAGTCAGGGGCCTGACGTATAGCGTCACACTGACGCGTAGCGTCAGCACCCTTGCTCAGCCCTATAAATAGGGCCATCCAACACCATTCTAAATCATCCCATAGCATCTTATTCTCTTCTTTTCTCTCTTGTGCTCGACTTTGAGTACTTCTTTTGTGAGTTGTAGTTCTAGAATAGTTTTCTAGATACTTGAGTGTGTTTCGGTGTATTGTGATCATTGTATCGTGAAGTTTCCATCGTCTTCATAATATCAAACTCTGTAAGTGTTGTTTTTACTTTCACCATGTGTAACTAATCTGTTTATGTTGGAATTGGTGAACTAATCTATTGAGTATAATGTTGTGAATTCGACCTCTGCATGTTTATCATTCAAGTCCATGTTAGTATTTCAACCTTTTATTAATATGAACGTCAAACGGGAGAATGATTTTCATGTGTATTGAAACCTGTTTTATTAGTATGAATGTCAAACAGGAGAATGATTGTTCATGCCGTATTGAAACTTGTTTTGACGAAAGTAAAAATTGGAATGCCCTTGGTATCTCAATTCTATAGGGGTTGTTAACCATTGTTGCCATAAGGCCAGGTCTTAATGCAAGTTTTTACTGAGAAAGCTCACGAGGGATCGGACTTTACGGTGAATTCTTAGAATTTATATCATGAGGGATCGGTTATAAAGATTTTAAGCTGCAATGACATGAAACTTGATGATTAAATATGCATGTCTTGAGTTCCTCATTGTTATTCTAGATTAGGGATCCAATTTCCAACTTAATTTGTTTATCTGTGTTTATCTCAAGTATCTTACCTATTCTAGATTGCAACTCGACTTTTTAGATAGATTTTATTTTATCTTATGAACCACTCAATCATGCTATCCTGTGAATATTGTATAAATTGTATATAAATCACTCTTTTGTTTATAACTTCCTTCACATTTACCATAGTAAATAGAAAATTACTGTTGTTATTGGACTTTCAATCCCAGTGGAACGATATCTAAATTTTGAAAACAACAAACGATTGGTGCGCTTTCCAATTAACAAACCCGGTGGTGGAAACGAACTGTTGAGACGCTATCGCCGGGTTAACAGCCTTTCACTCAGAATTGTTTCAATTGTGCACCAACCCATTCATATGTACAATCGGGAGTCCACCTTACATTTCAATCAGAATGGTGTCACTCGTCAACCAAATCCTCGGCTATATTCACTCGGGAATTAGCCTTACTTTCCACTCGGAATTTGGAACTCAGCTTCAACAATCCTTCGGGTGCATTCACTCGGGAGTTTGCCTTACTTCAAAATAGTTCTTTTAATCGACAATCACCCTACTCGGATGTGTTCATTCAGGAGTTGGGCTCGAAATTGTTTCAATCGGTAGCTCCTAAAATGTCTCACCCGGCTTCTAAAGCGAACCATTCAGTCGACTCTTTCTTCACTCCACCCGGACACATTCATTCGGAAACTCGACTAGCTTGTCACTCGGAATTTCTTTCAGTCGTTAATCATTCCATTCGGTTGTACAATTGGGAGTCGTCCTTGTTTCTTCAATCAGAATGGAATTTTGTGAGATGGCTTTCACTCGGCAATCAACTGTTCGGATGTACTTACTCGTCCTTACTTTCCAATCAGGAATGGAATTTGACAATCTGACCTTAGGATTCATTTGGAGTCGGCCTTGTTTTTACTCGGATGTGCTCTTCTTGAAGTCTTCGCTTGGGCTTACTTTTCATTCAGTGGTTTCAATCGGGAATCCTTCACTCGGAAACACCTGGAGACAATTCACTCGGCAATGTCTCACTCTGAGACATGTTGCTCGAAATGCCTGAGCGAAGGAAGGAATATGCATCAGGTATCAGTCTCGCTCGGGCGGGGCATATCTCGCTTAAGCGAATACGCATCAGGTATCAGCCTCTCGCTTGAACACTCACTTCTCCGCTTGGGCAACATTCTAACTCGCTTGAGCGAATCCACCACCCACTCGGGCGAAAACAGGCTGGAGGCCATGTCTCATTTGGAGACTCCTTACTCGAAAATGATCATTCGAACATAAGGAAGTCTTTGCTTTGTTCAGAAGTAACACTCTCGGAAGTATTCCACTCGGAAATGGTCAGTCGGAGACATCCCAGTCGGTATTTCACTCAGTAGCTTCTGACTCAGATATCTCACTCGGTAACATATATTTTCACTCGGAAATATCCTTCTTCACTCGAAAATAGCCTTCTTCACTCGGAAATAGCCTTCTTCACTTGGAAATAACCATTTTTCACTTGGAAATCATCATTCTGAGTCATTCTTCTCAGCAGATCATTCGGAAATGAAGTCCAGTCCTCTCAGAATTCTTTTCCACTTGGATCGGACCGAAAGTGGTGTTCACAGATGCCCCTCTTTACTTCTTTTTCACAAGAGAAACACGAAGCTTTCCGTGTTTTTGAAGTGAAAAGGAAGTAAAGATATGAACACCGATGTAGGGACCAAGTGGGACCTATCGATAGGTATGGCGTTCGAGTTGTTGTAACCTTTTCCTCTTTTCCACATCTGTCTCTCTCTTTTTATTTTTTATTTTTTTGCTTTTTGTTTTGTTTTGTTTTTTTTTTGTTGTTTGTTTGTTTGTTTGCTTTGTTTTTTTTTTGAGTTCTGAATGGACCGGGAAAAATTCTTTCAGTGAGAAGATCGGGATTGACCCCTGATAGATTGGAAAATAAAGGGTGCCTGCATAGGCGACTGGAAAGTAAAGGGTGCCTGAATAGGCGAACGGAAAGTAAAGGGTGCTTGAATAGGCGAACGAAAGGTAAAGGGTGCCTGCATAGGCGAACGAAAGTAAAGGGGTGCTTGAATAGGCGAACAGAAAGTAAAGGGGTGCTTGAATAGGCGATGGAAAGTAAAGGGTGCTTGAATAGGCGAACGGAAAGTAAAAGGTGCCTGAATAGGCGAACGGAAAGTAAAGGGTGCCTGAATAGGCAAACGGAAAGTAAAGGGGTGCCTGAATAGGCGATGGAAAGTAAAGGGTGCCTGAATAGGCGAACGGAAAGTAAAGGGTGCCTGAATAGGCGAACGGAAAGTAAAGGGTGCCTGAATAGGCGACGGGAAAGTAAAGGGTGCCTGAATAGGCGAATGGAAAGTAAAGGGTACCTGAATAGGCGAACGAAAAGTAAAGGGTACCATCTTTGGCAATCGGGGAAGAAAAAACCTGAAAGGTGCCAGCTTTGGCGATTGGTTCCACTTGGGAAGAATTTTGGAAGTACCAGCTTTGGCAATTATGGTTCCACTGGGGAAGAATTTGGGAAGTGAAGATCGAAAGGATTTTGTGGAACTACCCATTGATTGAAGAAGGAGACCCTTGGGGTGATGTCCCTGGTTGAGGAGGTTGATGGATTACCCCCTGACTGAAAGAGAAATGAACTTGGGGCGATGCCCCAGTTTGACATGATTGAAGGTTGTTGGGGAAAGTGCCTCTTGATTTGAAAGAGAATGAACCTGGGGTGATGCCCCAGTTTGAGGACATTTGAAGGAATCTTGAAGAATGGCCCCTTAACTAGAACAGAAGAAATCTGGGGTGATGCCCCAGTTTGAGACGGTCTGAAGGAGTCTTGGGGAACTGCCCCTTGGCAGAAAGAGAATGGACAAGGGGTGATGCCCCGGTTTGACATGATTTGAAGGTAGTTGGGGAACTACCTCTTGAATGAACAAAAGAAATCTAGGGAGATGCCCTAGTTTGAGCTGTTTAGGAAATGTGTTTCGGATTGATGGTTCGGGGTACTGCCTTTTTGGGTGAAAGAGAATGAACCTGGGGTGATGCCCTAGTTTGAACTATCTACCTCAAAACCTTGGGGAACTGTCCCTTGAGCGAGAAGAAATGATCCTGGGGTGATGTCCCAGTTTGATTGGTTTGGGAAGTGTAGTTCCACTGGAGAAGGATTGATGGCTCGAGGCATTGCCTCTTGATCGGTAAGGGAAAATCTGGGGTCCACCTGGTATATGTGGATTCACTAAGAAAAGTGTGCTGGGGCCCCTTGGGGAGAGTTCTTCTAAGCCTGATTAGAAAAGTGTTCTTATCAGGGGGAGAAGATGATCTGAATTATAGGTTTACTGAGGAGAGTTTGGTGACTCTGCTGGGGGAGAGAATTTTGCTGGAAACTATCCTTGGGCTTGGGAAGGGAATACGTTTGACTGTTGGAACGTGTTAGGTAGATTCCTTGGAAGGGAAAAAAAGTGTCAGCTTTAGCAATTAAGGAGAAGACTTCAAGAAGTGCCAACTTTGGCAATGTAGGGAAGGAGTTATGAGAAGTGCCAGCTTGGGCGATTTGAGGAAGGAGTTCTGAGAAGTGCCAGTTTGGCGATTTGAGGAAAGAGTTCTGAGAAGTTCCAGCTTTGACGATTAAGGAGAAGACTTTGAGAATTGCCAACTTTGGCAATTTGAGGAAAAGAGTTTGAGCGGTGCCAACTTTGGTGATTTGGGGGAAGACTTTGAGAATTGCCAACTTTGGCGATTAAGGAGAAGGCTTTGAGAATTGCCAACTTTGGCAATTTGAGGAAAAGATTTTGAGTGGTGCCAACTTTGGCGATTTGGGGGAAGACTTCGAGAATTGCCAACTTTGGCGCTTAAGGAGAAGGCTTTGAGAATTGCCAACTTTGGCAATTTGAGGAAAAGATTTTGAGCGGTGCCAACTTTGGCGATTTGGGGGAAGACTTTGAGAATTGCCAACTTTGGCGCTTAAGGAGAAGGCTTTTGGCGATTAAGGAGAAGGCTTTGAGAATTGCCAACTTTGGTGATGGAGGAAAGAATTTTGAGGAGTGCCAACTTTGGCGGTTCGAGGAAGGAACTTGAAGGACTTGATTGAGGTGTCAACACTTGACATGACTGTCTGTTGTAATAACCTGCAGAAAAAGGTTAGTAGTATAAAGATAAATTCAAAAACTGGGTAGGTCTTGTGAAACCGCGACCCTTAGGATAACTCATGGACAGAGGAGAATGCAAGAGGCGATCATAGCCTTGAAGCGCGTGCCTTGGCTGAGTCCTCATGATGATTGTCTAAGATGAGGTCGAGTAGTGGGAGCGTCTTGTTCCTCACGACTTTAAATGTTCACCATTCTTTCATTTTATTTTTATAAAAACACAAGGTTTTACCAGATCAATGCAATTCATAACACGTATCAAAAAAGGGTAAATTTTACTCATGTATGTCAAACATAATACAGAGAATGGACAATGGGGAAAATAGATGGGATGAAATGAAGTTACATAGGACAGGTCAAGGCCAGGAAAAACAGTGAAGGTTCAAGGATCCTCCAGTGAATTCCTGAGACTAGTGAGAACCTTAATCCTGTGTCACGACCTCAAGTACACCGTTCGATTCTACCTTTGAGAGGGTAGTTTGACCATGGTCCACATGCCCCAGTTTATATTGGAAACTTTAGTTACTCTGCCGAAATCTTGACCCTAATTTTTACCTGAGCCGCCTTTTCAGGTTTTCGACTCACCGGGTTGCTCTAACTTTTGCCTAGGCCGCCCTTTCAGGTTTTCAGCTTAGCGAGCTTTTCTCTTCCTTTGTAATGTTTTTTTTCTTTCTTGTTTATTTTTGGCTATATCCTTTACAGTAAAAAGGTTGAAACTGATCACACTCCAATTGAGTTTGCCTAACCTTTTGTTTGGATCCTTTGGGGAACTGATATCATCTCAAATAGGAGACTCTACTCCTTATGCCATGTACCCAAGGAAATATTGGTGAGTCTTTTGGCATCGATGAGAGGGGATTACTTTGAGTCATCATTTTGGCCTTTATTTTTTATTTTTTATTTTTGCCCTTCTTTGTTTGTTTTGTTTTGTTTTTTATCCCCTTGATGATGCAATGACTCAATCTGATAGACTATTTCCTTGGTTACATGAGCATGAGGAATGGCGTACCCTTTAAGGTTGAGGTGTTGTTGACGACAAGAATGCAAGTTTTTGACCTATCGACATTCATTCCCCTAATACAGAAAATGACAGCTTGCTTGATGATCCAGACGTAACCAGCTTTCCCCGCTTGGTATGTGCATTGGACTTCAAGCTTGACTCTATTTTTCATTTTTCATTTTTTTTGTATTATTTCTTTTTTGTGTTTTTTTTTCGGCAAAGTCTTCCTCAATTGTGTCTACATTTATAGGCATAAACAATTTGCCCCTATTTATGTTGGCAACTGTTGAGGTTTCCTTAAATGACTGGCCTACCACTCGTCCAATTCGGGACTTGGCCATGTTGTCATTCTCATAGATTCCTTCCATGTCCAAAATTACTAATGCCTTCTGATAGATTGCCCCCGTGATTCCTTCAGTTGTTCTTGACTTAGGGGTATTCTTTAACCTCTTGTTCTAACAATCTTGTTAACTTGTGCGGTGGCTCACAGGTTTCCCTTACCTTCTTCGTCGGTATAGTCGACTGGGTAATCGAAATCGTGAAGCGTGATTGTGATTTCACTAGTCTCAAGAGGATCATTTTTGGATCTACAATTTAGTGTGTTATGGCAAAATAAAGAAGAGAAAGGAAAAGCAAGTTAAAGAAAATGAGTCAAAAGCAAGGATAAAGGGATGAGAATTTGAATTTCGATACGCATTTATTAATTGACTGGTAAAACAAGTTTTTTTTTTTACCCTTATTACATGAAAAATCCCAAAGCCTTAGGCATAGCAGAGGGATAAACAAGACTTTGAGGCAATGGCAAATTATTTTGGTGAATCATTTAAAATCGAAGGGAGTTCGACAGCCTCCCTATTACTGAGCTCTTGGTCCAGCGGGCAAGCGGTCACCAAATCAGTATTATCATCAAAACCATCTTCATTATCGGCCACCACGGCATTAACTTCTGAACCTCCATGATTGGGCAAGGGATTTGTGGTCACGTTAGGGCTTCCTTCCTAAAAATTAATCCAGTCGGCTTTGATCAAATCTCTCATTTTATATTTCAAAGCCATGCATGTTTCTGTAGAATGCCCTGGTGCCCCAGCATGGTAATCACAATGAGCGTTTGGGTCATACCCCCTTGGGTAAGGAGGTTGCAATGGCCTCATGGGGCATGGAGCTACCAGACCCTTTTGAACGAGGATTGGTAAAAGTTTGGTACATGTTATGGGAATTGGATCGAACTGCACAGGGGTGTACTCATTGTTGGGGTTTCTCGTATTCTGATTATGATCAGGTGGTCGAATCGCTTGTTGCGGGTAAGGGTATGGCATTGGTTGCGGCATTGGCGCTCTTACCATGGGCGGACAAAAGTGGGGAGTATAAGCTGTCGGGCCCTGAGTGGCAGCGGCCACATAAGGATTGGGAGCTTGAATCATGGTAGGGGCGAATGATCTCGGTGGGGCCGTCTTTTGATTAGAAGAGATGGAATTAGTTTCTCCATCCTTTCTCCCAGGCGCCGCCTTTCTTGTCATGCTTGCCCCAGATGGGCCCTGAGTGATTTTTCCTGTTCATATTCCGCTTTCCACCCTTTCCCCAATAGTCACGATGTCGGAGAAATTGGATGAAACACTACCAATCATCTTGCCGTAGAAAGGTGACGGGAGCGTATTGATAAACATAGCGACTATCTCTTTTTCCGATAATGGGGGGTCCACCTGTGCCGCTGTCTCTCTCCAGCCTTAGGCATACTCTTTAAACGTTTCACTGTCCCTTTTCAACATATTCTGTAACTGAACCCTGTTAGGTGCCATATCCATGTTATACTTGTATTGTCTAAGGAAGGCATCTGCCAGGTCCTTCCAACAACGAATATAGTTCCGTTCAAGGTGAGCATACCATGTAAAAGCGGCCCCCGCCAGACTATCTTGGAAGTAGTGGATCAATAATTGCTCGTTAGAAGAATAAGATGCCATCTTTCGACAGTACATCGTGAGATGGTTCTTTGGACAAGTCATTCCTCGATACTTGTCAAAGTCTGGCATCTTGAATTTGGGTGGGAGGACAACATCTGTGACTAGGCATAGTTTAGAAGCATCTATCAGTCTGAAACCTCCGGCGCCTTCCATCATTCTCAAACGCTCCTCTAGGATTTCTATCTTTTCCTTTTGGGGAGCTGCGACCGTGCTATGACCGCCTACCGGGTTCATCATGCGAGTTGTATCTTGGAGATTGGTCATATAAGGAGTTGCGTATCTGTATGGATAGCCGAGTGGCTGGTTGAACGGAGGCAACACATGGGACTGGTTCATTAGGCCTGTATTTGGTGAGGGTCCTTGGGGTTGGGCCATAGTTTGTACAGCATAAGTTGGCTAGGTCATCTGTGCTCGTGTGTTTTGGGCTTGTGCGTTGCAGGTTGGCTGGGCCATCGGGGCTTATGTGTTTTGGATTTGGTAGGTTTGTGGGTCATGGGTCTGCGTGTTTTGGGTTTGGTAAGCTTGTGGGTCATGGGCTTACGTGTTTTGCGTTTGGTGAAGTGGTGGCATATTTGGCTGGGTGGGGTATAAAACGTGAGGATTCATTGTTTGCTGGTCTTGGGTGTCTTGTTGGTTAGCAAGCGGGGGATAGTACCCCGGTGGTAGGCCATAAAGTGGAAAAGGTACTGGGTTGCCGTCAGGACCAACAAATGTATGCTGTTGTGCATAAGACTGGCCGTAGGGTAGCTGGGCCTCAATGGCAGGGTTAGGTCTTCCGACATGAATAGTGAGAGGGGGTGTCGTTGTGTTAGGTAGTTGGGTTCTTGCTGGGTCAGAACCAATGGGGGGTGGTGCGGTGACAGGCTGCTGTTGGCTGTCCTCAACACCTACAGAGGAGCCTCATTCTGTGAGTTTATTTTCTAAGAGTTTAGTTAACTCCGCCACTCGCTCTTTCAGCTGATCGAACTCAGTCCTAAAGTCTCCCTCAACAACTTCTGCCTCAGCCATGAGTTTCCTTTGAAGTCGGGTCTGGTAAGGATGCCTACCCGTGACGTCTGTGTTTCGTTTTTAAAAAAAAAACAAAAATGTTAGGTGGAAATAGAAAGGAGAATGTCGTGGGAAGCAATTACAGGCTTTGGCGAATATCCTTTGACTATTCCTTAGAACTTATCATTCAAAACTACTAGGTATAGTAAACATGGAAATTAATACGGGATAGTTGTGAAGACGGAAAAATCCTTCATTCTGAAATGCAATAGGAGCTTCAAGTTTAGCTATTTCTAGTTCAGGGAACCATGACCCTTCTCTTAAAGGTTTGATCCCACGTTAATTTCCATATCTTGCTCAAAGGTATTCGTTAAGCCCTGAATAGCTTCCGGTGAGAATAGAAAGAAAGGAGAGAAAGAGCCGTCAGGAAATGACGTGCTTTGCAAATCGATATTCCCCTAGTAACTTTCTTGAAAACATTTTTGCATTTAGGGGGGGTTACGATTTGACAAAACTTGTGTCAAGTCAAGGATCATGTGAGTTATGGATTTTTCGATCATCGTCAATACAAAAAGAATTGATTTTTTTGTTTCATATATGTATATATGTACATATATATATATATATATTTGATGATTCGAAACATCCGTAACTTAAGATCCAAAGACTTGTGCATAAAAAGAAAACTACTTGCCCGTTAAAGGATCACTAGTTAAAAGTATGTCATTTTTGGAAAAAGTAATCCACTAAACGGGCAAGTGGTCCCTTAATTTTGGATCAGAAGAGAAAGTGAGAATGAGAAAAGGTAGAAGTAAAGTTTGCCCCTTTGTGTCTTAAGATGGGTTTTTCTGAAGGTCTCCTAATGGTTCTAAGGTTTGTCTAAGAGTGATATCTCGCATTAGGTGGCTTGTACTAGACATCTAGAAGGTCACCAGAGCCAAGATCCTACCCATGACAGAGACGCAACAGTAAGGAGTCCACTAGGTGCGTATATCATGAGAGGTCGAACTCTAGTTGAGGTTCTCGCGAACACCGGATAGGAAGTACATCCCACACGATTCCGTTACCAACCTCTCCTAACTTAAGCTTTATTTGGGGCCCGTGTATAGGGCGCCACTCATCAGTGTATGCAAAAATGTGAGTGTAGTGTGTGAAAGGGAATTCAATACCTTTTACCTTACCTCATTCTGCATAAAGAACAAACACAGAACAAATATACAAAGTCATCTACCCTAGAGTTCAATGATTGCAGAAAAGTAACATGGTTCTCTAGCCTAGGGTTCAACAAACATGCAAACATTTACAGGACATAAATGATAGAATATAAATAAAACAAAAACCATATACAAATGTTGACAAAAAATAAAAGAAGAAGTTAAATAATTATTATGCTAATTAAAACACGCGCTATCAAGTTGACTGGCTTGACTCTCTAAGTCCCCGGCAGAGTCGCCATCTGTCGCGACCGGGATCGCGGCGGCACGGCTGACCCTCAAAACGATCTTTCATTCGAAATGAAAAAAAACCGGGAGTCGCCACCAATATTTTTAGGATAAAATACTGGGAAAACCTTTCATTAAAGCACTGGTTAAAAAATGAAATTCCAAATTCGGGAGTCTGATTACAGGTGAGGAAGGTATTAGCACCTTACAACTGTCCGTTATAAAAATGGTTACCTCAATATGATAGCGCACATTATAATTAACCCAATAATTATTTTAACTTCTTCATGAAAAGAACATATACGAGATGATAAAATATACAAAAATAAATAAAAATAAACACGGAATATTTACATGAGATTAACAGGACATCTCGTCCAAATTAAACTCGCTCCACCTTTTCAAAAAAATGAGATTAACAGGACGTCTCGTCCAAATTAAACTCGCTCCACCTTTTTAAGAAAATAAATAAAATGTATAAAGCACTCATTCTTGTTAATATTTGATGTGAATCTTGGTGGGGATTAATTCTAAAAATTAATTAACAATTAAAAGGAAATGGATTCATCAATTAACAGTTAATTAATTTTGGCGGAAAAATAAATAATAACAAGCACTAATAATGAAGGAACAGATGTTTAATGAGGGAATAATCCGATCAACGAAAATTAATTACTTATTGAAAAGGAAAAAATTCCATCGAACAACAATTAATTTTAACAAGAAAAGAAATAAATAATACAAGCATAAAAAAATGAGGGTCAGATAGGGACCAGTGTAACGAGAGAGGAACTGAATGGTGTTGTGAGCTTGAGGTGCGGGACGGTGTTGAAATGGAATTTAGAAGGTTGGGACGGTATGGAGAAGGAGAGGAACGGTGTTATTTTGGAGAAGGTGAGGATGGTGTGTGTGTGTGGAGCTGTACAGTGTGGAGAGAGGATAGAGTGAGGACCGTGTGGAGAGAGAGAGGGAGGACGGTGATTTGAGGGGGAGAGGGATGGTTGGAAGGAGAAGGAGAAGACGGTGTGTGTGTGGAGAGTGAGGGAGAGAGGAGAAAGACGGTTATGGGCCGGACGGTGTTGAGAGGAAGGTTGTGTGGAGAGAGACGGTGTGGAGGAGTTAGGACGGTGTGGAAGGAGGAGGTTGGAACGGTGCTGTGAAAGTTGAAGAGCAGGTCGGTTTTGGGGTTTAAGGAGAAGGACGGTGTGGTTTTTGGGTGAGGAGAAGGAGGTCGGTTTTGGGAGGATGAGGTCGGGTGGTGTGGGTAAGGAGTGAGAGGGGTTGTACGAGTTTAAGAGAGGTCGGATGGAGTGGATTTAAGAGAGGTCGGATGGGAGGATTTGAAGGAGGAAGGGATCGTGTGGTTTTAGGAGAAGGTGAGTGCTTGGTGAATTTAAAGGGCTGTATGGTGAGCTTAAAGGAGAGGGACAGTGAAAAGAGAAAGAGAGGGACGGTGTGTACAGTGAGGTGTGGAGAGGAAAGGATGGGACAGTGAGAGGGGGACAGATAGTGAGAGGGACAGTGCGGTAAGGTGGAGAGGGTGAGCGTTGAGTGAAAGGGAATAGGACGGTGTTTAAGAGGAGTGAGGGAATCAAAAAAAATGCTTTAGAGTTCCTTTCTCTCCTTAATACTTCCTCCCCTCAAAAATAAAAGTTTCCCCCGTTCCTCTCTTTCGTTGCGGTATTTATAGGAGTCCCCGAGTGTGCATGATTGCTTGGACAGCCTAGCTCTTTGACAACCGAATGAAGGCTGGTGGGAAAATTTTTTATTATTTCTTCCTTTGTCTTGTTGCCAGTCGCCCTTTGAAATTCAAGCATCCACTTAAATGGTGTGTTGGAAACAGCCTGGATCTTGACAAAGGAGGCTGGTGGGAATTCTTTAGCATTTTCTTCCTTCGTCTGGTAGTGAGCCGCCCCCCATAATTCAAGGATCCACTTGGATGGTAGAAATCTAAGTCAGCATGGTGGAAATCCGAGTGGAAAAAGGTGATTTTGTACACTAGACCGAGTGAAATCCGGTCGGTGTAAGGCTGCTGTGAGGAGCTGGGTGAGCAAAACAATTCTGGTTGAAATATTCAATCGGAACCGAGTGAAGAATGGCTCGGAACCGACTGAAAAGGACTCGAAAATGATTGGAATATGACTCGGAATTGGGTGAGAAGGATGGCTCGGAAATTGATGAAAAGTGACTCGGAAGTGGGTAAAAGGATGACTCGGAATTGTGTGAAAGGTGACTCGGAAATTGAGTGGAAGGATTCACTCGGTACTGACTGAAGAGTGGTTCGATTGGTACTGACTGAAAAGAAAATGACTCGGAACTGACCGAAGAGGGTTCACTCGGTGCTGACAGAAGAGGCATCACTTGGTACTGACTGACGATTCTTCATTTGGTGCTGACTGGAGATTCTTCACTCGGTGCTGACTGAGAGAGGGCTCGGAACTGGGAAGTAAATGACTCATTCGGAACCTCTCACAATGTTTCAATCGGCCCTGTCTCTGGAAATGGACCACTCGGAGAAACCTTGCTCGGATTTGCTTGGTAGTATCAGTTTCGAGTACTCAATCGGAGTTGCTTCAATTGGAGGAGTTGCTCGGCATTGCTTCTACTTGAAGCATTCATTCGGCCCCTCTGCTTGATTCAGTCGGTATCTCAGAATATTTTACTCGGCATCTCAGCACCATTCTTTCTTTGACTTAAGACTGATTCAATCGTGAAGTAAATTAAACCCGGAAGCACAACATTGGAAACGGATCACTCAGAAAAATCTCAATCGGATACATTGCTCGGGAATAATTCAATCGGGCACATTCATCAAGCTTGCCTTTCACTTAGAATTGTTTCAATTGTGCACCAACCCATTCGGATGTACAATCGGGAGTCCACCTTACATTTCAATCAGAATGGTGTCACTCGTCAACCAATTCCTCAGTTATATTCACTCAGGAGTTAGCCTTACTTTCCACTCGGAATTTGGAACTCAGCTTCAACAATCCTTCGGGTGCATTCACTCAGGAGCTGGCCTTACTTCAAAATGGTTCTTTTAATCGACAATCACCCCACTCAGATGTGTTCATTCAGGTGTCGGGCTCAGAATGGTTTCAATCGGTAACTCCTAAAATATCTCACCCGGCTTCTGAAGCGAACCATTCAGTCGACTCTTTCTTCACTCCACCCGGACACATTCATTCGGAAACTCGACTGGCTTCTCACTCGGAATTTCTTTCAGTCGTCAATCATTCCATTCGGGCGAGGCATATCTCGCTTAAGCGAATACGCATCAGGTATCAGCCTCTCGCTTGGACGCTCACTTCTCCGCTTGGGCGACATTCTAACTCGCTTGAGCGAATCCACCACCCACTCGGGCGAAAATAGGCTGGAGGCCATGTCTCATTTGGAGACTCCTTACTCGGAAATGATCATTCGGACATAAGGAAGTCTTTGCTTTGTTCGGAAGTAACACTCTCGGAAGCATTCCACTCGAAAATGGTCAGTCGGAGACATCCCAGTCGGTATTTCACTCAGTAGCTTCTGACTCGGATATCTCACTCGGTAACATCTATTTTCACTCGAAAATATCCTTCTTCACTCGGAAATAGCCTTCTTCACTCGGAAATAGCCTTCTTCACTCGGAAATAACCATTTTTCACTCGAAAATCATCATTCTGAGTCATTCTTCTCAGCAGATCATTCAGAAATGAAGTCCAGTCCTCTCAGAATTCTTTTCCACTTGGATCGGACCGAAAGAGGTGTTCACACTTAGGTTCAGATTCTGAGTGATGAGGATACCGAGTGGACTTGAGATTAGATTCTGAGTGGCAAATTATCCGAGTGCCTTGTTCGCTTGGGCGAGTAAGGTTTCGCTCCAGCGATCATGGTTCGCTTAGGCGTTCTTCCGCTGGCAACTACTTAATGGATATTGGGCCTTGCTAACGTGGGGGCATTCCGACACGTTTTTTTTCCTTTCTTTGGTCGGATTCCTGTTCCGATTTCCACCGGTAACCGTTCGGAATTTTTGGGAAAATTTTTCCCTTGTCTTGGATTTTATTTAATTTTGTTAGGATGTTTCATAGCACAATAGAAAACTCACAGATTGGTATACTTTTGTTAGGGCTTTGGAGCTTTGCTTTGGCCCCTCAACTTATGAGAACCATCAGGCAAAATTATTTAAACTTCACCAACAAGGGTCTATCACTGATTACAAGGCACAATTTGAGAAACTTTCTAACAGAGTCATCAGTCTCTCCCCAGAGATTCTCTTAAATTGTTTTATCTCTGGTTTACACAATGATATCAGAAGAGAGTTGGCTGTTCTTCAACCCACCCATATCTCGTAAGCTATTGGCCTTGCCAAGTTAGTGGAATCTAAACTTAAAGACTCACAGCCTCGTTTTTCTTGCCCCCAACCCCAAACCCTTCCCCTTTACATTAACCCCCCTAAACACTTACCTCCTTTTACCCTTCCTTCACTTTTTTCCTAATAAACGTCTCTTACCCTCCTAAATGCAAGAGCTAAGGGCATTGGGCCTTTGCTATAACTATGATGAAAAGTTCATTCCGGGTCACAAATGCACCTCTAGTCATTTTCTATTACTCCTCTCTGATGAGAAGCCAACTCCTTAGACACTATTGACTCTGAACTCTCCAGTCCGCCAACCCCTCCCCCAAAAACAGAAGCCATAAACTTTCAACTGTCTTACCATGACACTATCTTCCTTAGCTCATTTTGGCGTCAGCTATTCAAGGCCCAAGGCACGACTCTGAAATTTAGCACGACATACCATTCGTAGACCGATGGCCAAACGGAGGTCCTCAATCGCACCTTGGAAGCACATCTGCATTGCTTCTGTGGTGACCATCCCAGCACTTGGTTTCGATTCCTCCACTGGGCGGAGTTTTGTTACAACATTTCACATCACTCGACAATCAGAATGCCTCCCTTCCAAGCCCTCTATGGTTGTAGTCCTCCATCAGTTCCTGATTACCTCCATGACGAAGTCTTTGTGCCCTCTTTTGCGGATCTATTTCTCCAATGCCAACTCATTCTGAAAGATGCTCGGACCTCCCTATAATAGACTTGACAGAGTATGGCCTCCCAAGCAAACCGCCATCGCCAAGATATTTCTTTCGAACCTACAACTTCGTATGGCTCCGCCTCTGACGATACCGACAGACCTCCTTGGTTCGTCTCCCTTCTCTGAAGTTGAGTCGCCATTTCTACGACCCTTTCCAAATTTGTAGGTGTATTGGTAAGGTCGCCTATGAACTTGCACTCCTTGCACACAACAAACTCCACCCTGTTTTTCATGTTTCGATGTTAAGATTTTTCATGGTAGCCCCCCACCTGAACCCCCCACTCCTCTCCCCAACTCTTTAACCTCAGACTCCTCACTCTCTGTTTCTACCACTGAACCAAGTAAACCCCCACTTACATATTATGTTTTAATTCCAAGAACTTCCATACCTCTCTCCTCATTTGGACCATCCATTAATCCCAACCCCCAATGTACCCACATCCCACCATCCAATCCTTTTGAGCATCTCAATGACTTTCACCCTTACCCATGCACTGCTTTCCAACCTAGCACGCATTCTTCGCTTTTTCACTCTAATGCATTCGATCCTCCAAGCATTGGATCAAAGCCTTCTAGAGACTTATTCTACTTTGGACTTTAAGGACAAGGCCCTTCTCCTTCCGGATAGAAATGATAAGTGAGAAAAGGGCCCAGTAGAAAAGAATGAAAACAGGCCCAAAAGGATTATAAAAAAACCTATATGGTTTAAGGATTTTATTTAAGGACCAAGTCCATTTAGTATTAGGGTTTTAGGGCATCTCTTATGTATAATGGATGTCTTATATATATTGCTTGTAAGTTCCTTGTCAGGGATATGAATGAATATTTTAATGGTAGCCTCTTTTTTAGGGGACTGTAGTTATTTCCTAATATTCCAATAGCTAATTCAATTATTTCTATAGAGAACCCTATCAAACACACTCTTTCCGCTCCTATCCTTTTCTTCATGATCATCTTGAAAAGAGGTCACCAACATGAAAAGCTTGTAACTATTATTGGATTTTAACAACTGTTAATAGTACCCATAAATGCATGGTAATAAATATTTTTTAAGAAAAACATTTTCTACTTCATCTTATTATATGTACTTTACGAGCATTTTGCATGTGTGTTCCTTTTTAATAGTTTTAGAGTGATGAAGAAATTAATAGGCAAAAGTCAGATTACTAATGGTAGAAAATAGATTTCATGTGATTAATTACGCAAGCTAATATAAATTAATTAAGCTTTTTTTTAGCTAATATAAATTAATTAAGCTTTTTTTTCATACGATTCCGGGAAAGTTCACTAAGAAATATAGTGGTAATCTACCAAATCTGAATTTCTGATGCCTTCAGGTGGAAGAGAATGGGTAGTCTTCTGGAGCAAAAATAGAGATGATTTTTGTTTCGAGAAAGGTGGGAAAGAATTTGTTGTGTATTACTCTTTATCGCATGGACATTTAGTAGTTTTTAAATACCAAGAATTACATCGTATAAAGGTACATGTATTTGACCCTAGTTATCCTCTAAATGACACTCAAGAAGAATGTCACACTCTTAAACAAATAAATGGAGATGTTGGCAAACAACCTAAACAAATAAGTGGTAAGACTAAAATGTACATATTACTAAGAAATTATATTATCCTACTTATTTTTACTAATGTATTAATTCTTTAAACATCCTATGATATTCTTGCTTATTTTTATATCATTATCGTACTTGTTTTTATATAAATTAGAGAGATAATAATTCTTTTTTGTTTGTTTTTATTAGACAGGATGCATTTCATGAATTTGATTATACTTCTTATTTGAAAGTTTTATAAAAGATTAAGACTAAACACCCCAGTTAGTCCCTATCCCTAATAACATCGAACACTTAGGTCCTCTGTTTAGTAAGTTGGTTCAGTTAGTCCCTCACGTCCATCATCGTCAGACACATAGGTCCCTATTGTCAATGGACGTTAAATGTCTGTTAAATTTATATGACATGTGTTGTTAAGTGCCTTATGTGATGCCACATAGGCCTTAAAATGACATTGTTTATGTATAGTGCCAATAGAAAACCCTTAACGGTAAATTGTTTCTCCCATTTTCGTGTGTCTTTGACTTTTTCACCTTCGCCGCTTCTTCCTCTCCCCTCCCTCCTCCCATCACCCCTCCCATCTCCTTCACTCTTCCCCTGACAACCCCTCCAAGACCGTCTTCACCTCTGATGACACCCTTATCGGCCACACCCTCCGGATCAAGGCCACTCGCATCACCACCAAACCTCTTGTTTGTCTCCGGTGCAAGCAACGATGACGAGTATCATAGCTAGTAAGGCCACAGCCACAACTCAAAAACCCAGTAGCAATGGAAGAAACTTTGTCCCTACTATCAAGTTCTCAAATGGCACTGAGAGGCTTCAGTATATTAATCGCATTCGCAAAGCCCCTATGGGTGCCCAAATGAAATCAGTTATTGATATTCTTTTAGAGGTACCTTTCCAAATTCAATTACTATCATTGGCATTGTCTTTCTTTTTGGATGAGATAAATAGATATAAGATTAGATAGGCATGTGATAGAAATAAAATTGAGAATTTAGGGGGGTATTTTTTTATGTTAACCATATGTGTACTTAATACAACTAGAGACAATCATTTTTAGGTTTAGTTACAATTCAAAATTTGCATACTTCTTCAATGTGTTTAGTAGGATCAAGCTTTCCCCAATCTTAGCATGTGTTACCAAGTCACATTGATAATTTCAGGGGTTGTTTGATTTTAGAAAATGTTTTCTTGTTCAATTTTATTTTTGAATTTGTCATTTTGTTTTATGTTTTCATAAATTTGTATAGGAATTTG
This sequence comes from Clitoria ternatea, assembly GCA_037962975.1. NCBI lineage: Eukaryota > Viridiplantae > Streptophyta > Magnoliopsida > Fabales > Fabaceae > Clitoria > Clitoria ternatea. Next base: position 139,762,535 of record CM075670.1, read on the forward strand.
AGAACAAAAAGAAATAAAACATTTTCTCAAACTAAACAATATCATAATTGGCACTCGTATGCTTTGGGTTATTAGAATTGAATTTCACAAGGAGAAATTTCCATACAAACCTACATAATATATATATAATTATGCTTTTGCTTCAGCCATTTTTAAGTTACTTTGTGGCTAATGAATCTGAAATGGTGATTGATACACCTTTTTTTAGACAATCTTTACTTTTTTTGTTATGCTAATGGATATGCTTTTCTTATCTTCTGTTCGTCCTCATACCGAGTTGAACTTATAGAAGGAGCCATAGGATTAATAGATGACCAACCTAAGAAAGTCCATCTTTAGGAATTTATTAGTTGATTTGGTCCATGTGTTTGCTGACAAACATGACAAGCTTTAACTCTAGAGCAGATAAATTAAGCATGCTTGTATACGCGTTCCATTTTTTAAAACTAGTAATAAATTATCTATTTTATTTAATAATAATAATATCAATCTTCTTATTACATTCCAAAGACATCGAAGGAGGAATCTCTTTTGATATACATCATTTAAATTCTTAAAACTTTTGAAGTTCTGATACATGGGTAATATGTCTTTGGTGGCCTTGAATTTGCCTACTACATGTGGCTAACTGTTGAATAGAACAAAATTATCTTTTTCTGACATTTAGTTTTCACTTGTTCCAGCTTGAAGCTGCAGAGAATAAAATCTATGTTGATACTCTACCTTAGTACATAATTAATTGAGTTTCTAAGTGTTTTTCCCCTAATGATCTTATACAGGATTTTGGGGAGGCCTTGTCCCTGAAAATGAACTTAATACAAGTATTCTCGAAGGTCTCTTAAGTGTTGGTGTTCTTGGCGTGAAGGTAAATACTTGAAAGATTATGCATTGCAACTTTGCTAAGATTTCAAGGGCATATTCAGCAGGGTCAACTTCACAATTGAAGTTCTTTTAAATAATTTGATTCGTACATTTGATACTTTATCTAGCATTAATTTGATATATTTACTTTAGTTCAATGATCTATAGATTCTGGAATTTCCATGGTCTGGCACTTTGATAAATGCCTAATTGTGTTTTAAAGTTTAATGTGAAGTGGACAAATTTCATGAGAATTTTTGGATTTCAATGCAAATTATATGTCAAAATGTCAAGAAATTCAAATCTCTTTCCTAACTTTGTTTTGGATATCATAAGAGCCTCCTAGTTATATATTTTCCTCTTTGTAGCAAGGAAATAGAGAAATAGGATGAAGAATTAGCAAGAGGAAGCAAAAAACAAGCATATTGAAGACTCTTTCTTAAGCAAGATATATAGTATCTTGAGCGAGACCTTCGCTCAAGCATTATGTTCATTGCTTGAGCAAGGAAGAAGACAAAGAGTCATTGAGGAAACTTGCTTAAGCAAGCATACTACGCTCAAGCGAAAATAGTCCATAGAGCTTTAGGAGTTGCACTCGCTCAAGCGAAGTCATTACTGCTTGAGCGAGAAAACAACATAACCAAGAAAAATATGCACTCGCTTGAGTGAGTGTAGTGGCGCTCAAGCAGAAACAGGGTTAGTAGGATTAAAGCCAATCTTGCTTAAGTGAAACTCAGTCGCTTGAGCGAGAATACGAAGAACAAAGGAGATTTCTACTCTGATACAAGTTCCACTTGCTTGAGCAAGACTGCTAATACTTAAATACTCAACTTGTAGAGATGAAGATAATAACGAGTGGAGAGAGAAGAAAACAAGAAACCTACTTCTTGGAAACCATTTTTGGAGATTTAAAGCTTTTTCTTTTCCTTTTTCCTTTGGTTGATGGTTGTAATGGCTACTATGAGTAATTAATCCTTTTATTTGGGATTGGATGTAGTGAATCTCTCCTTCCATACATTGGATCTACTTTGATATAGATGGTACTATTCTATTGATTTTGGTATGCCATTCTATGTTATTTGCTAGATTCTATTGCACAAATAGTATCTTGATTCGGTTTTCTTAAGTTACTGGAAAATAGTTTATGAAAATGATCTGAATGATGTACTGAATATGTTTCGGTGTTCAGAATAACTTCCGACATATTGAACGCTAATAACAAACAGATCAAATGTTGGAAAATCTGTTAAAATAGTTGAGGAATCAAGGTTTTAAAGGTTTTTTTAGGATTTCAGAGTTGAGGAATCGAAAGGAATCATTTATGTTTTGTTGTGTAAAAATTGATAGAATAAAAACCATTTATATCAATGTAACCAATGTTGTGAAAGGTAAGATGAGCAAGATCGGATCCCATTCTCCCCATATTTGAATTTTCTTTTAGTTTATTATTGTTTATGAGTGCTTTAGATGATCTTTATTGCTTTAACTGAACATGAAAATAAAACATTATCTTTCTAAGATTATTTGAACTGAGTATTCAAGTCTCTAGTCTCCTAGTGGAACAACACTTGAATATACTATAGTTGATGTGGTTAAACTTGCCACAAAAACCCTATTGTGAAAAAGTGTTATGAAGTTTAGGTGCCGTTACCAGAAGCGATGAACTTCTTAATATTAGTTTCTTATAACTTGGCTTTATGAATACTGTTTATACTGTTCATAGTATTTTAATTTTAGTTGTTCTTTGATCTTGTGCTTAACTCTTGCTATTAGTGCAATATATGCTTTTGAGAGGATAGGTTCCTGAGGACAAATTACAGTTTGATCCAGATATTAAGAAGACGACAAGGAAGAATCGAAGCAAGTCCAAAAAGGAGAAGTGAGATTGTGGGCAAGGTTAATCCTTTACTATAGTCCCTATTTTTTGAATCACCAACATCAACAACTCCTCATCAACCAGACAAACAGATGACAAAAAGAAATAACAACAACAACCTACCTCCACCTAGGAGAACACTTGGAGACTATGCTACACAACAAGGTGTTGATGTATGCACTACGAGCTATTAATCTATCAATTTTAACTTATCAATAAAGTTAGTATTTTCAGTTTTTTTAGACTAATTTTAATGTTATTTATCCTGGAATAATAGGTCATATGAGAATTATTCCTAAAACATCCCTAATCAAGTATTTACATGGGGACATGTAAATACATTAAGATTAGTGTGTGAATGTACTGATGATTTGATCTCACAAATCATGGATATATGATATCACGTCTTTACACGGGTACACATTAAGAGTAATGTTGTACTGGACAGATGATGATGCATGATTTATCCTTAATTCTTCACTTTAAATGTGTATAATTTGCCATCACTTATTGTGTAATATATTGCATTTTAACACATTTTCATCATATGATTTTTATTTAATATTTGATTTTAAAATAAATTAAAGATTAATTATTAATTTTTAATAAATGTTGGTTTTCTCTTGTTTACTTGGGTATTTTATTTTGTAGAAATTAATAAAATTAAGGAACAAGTACAAAGATAATCCAAGGGTCAATAACAAGAGAAAAACGACCATCAAATGATAAAGAAACAAGAAGAACAAGCCCCGAAGTTTACATGGTGAAAAAAGAGCAACAAAAGCATGAAAATTGGCTATTAGTGCGCTATCTATTAGTGCGGTTGTAACAAGAACCGCACTAATAGGGTGTGAATCGATTCACACATAAAAAATGCCCCAGGAATCGATTCCCAAGCCCATGAATCAATTCCCAAAGCCTTGAATCGATTCCCCTTGTCATGAATCGATTCATGTGCTGTATTTTATGCAAAAATGAACTGGAGGAATCGATTCATCAATCAAATCATGCACCAAATCATTGGAAACAACAAAAACGCAACTTGGAGACAGCTGGAACAGCTGGAAATCATCTACACCGAATGTTTCCACTTGCAACGCGTTTTCCTTAGCTGGCTTCCTACTTTCCATTTCCTATAAAAGGAGAAGAAACTGAAGCATTCGAACATCAACAACTCACTTCACACTTCTCTCTTAGTTCCTTTTCTTTTCTTTCTACTAAGCATCAGAGGAAGGCTTCTGGAGGAGTTCTTCCATTCCGGGTTCGGTCTTTCCTATTTTTAGTTTATTTTAATTATGGAAAGCTAAAATCCCTAGATTGATTTTCTTGGAAAATATTGTAATATAATTTTGAGGTTCTTGTTTTTAATATAGTATGCTTTTATTATTGTTTATTTCTTCATAATCTTACTCTGCTTATTTAATTCCATTCTGTTTAATTAAACTTGTATGCTTAATCAGTTTAATTATTCAAATGGAATAAAATAAGATTTTAAATTAAAATGGATTAAGAAAATATGCATGCTTAATGAATATTTTCATAATCACTTTTAATAATTATGGTTTGCTTAATTCCATAATTTGAGAATAGATTATGTATGTAGGCGATGTTCTTACATATGCTCAATAATTCCTAGATTTTACGATCTTGACTCCTTTTGCTTAATTAGGATGCTTGATTAAAATATTCATTTTTAAATGAAAGTAAAGGAATTATGAATTGAAAAAGACGCTTAGTTGATTAATTCAAATTGAGCTAAGAAATCAACATTAATGAAAGTATACAAATTATCTTTAGTGAACCAAGGATAAATTTATTTACAATACTCCAAGAAAATCAATCGCTTGTTATTTATTGTTTTAAATCCTATATTTACTTTGTTTTAATTTTAATTGTCACAACAAAATCAATCAAAACCCCCCTCAATTGTATTTGTATGTTTGTTAAATTTCTGTTTGTAAAAATTAATTTTAAACTTGATTTTTTTCCCTAAATTTTTGTGTTGATCCTTGAGAGAACGACCTAGGTTGACACCCTAGTACTACATTAATTAATTTTGATGTACTAATTTGATGGTAAATGACACATCAACAGACCTACCATGAGAACGTTGCATGGATCGTTATATGAGTGTCATAAACGGTTCTCAATGTGATAATGGTATATAGTCCTTCGACCTGAAGTCACAACGATTCCTACATAAGGAGTTTATTGTTTTAATACAATCAAACGTTATCTATAATAAGATGACCATAAAGATTGTGATTAGGCAATAGACAAATTATGCAGAGGGATGTGAGTGATGTAGATGGAATTTGTCTCTCCTATATCTATGGGCCACTTGATGGAGTAAGACTAATGAAATGCATGGCCATGCTAGGACGAATAAATATTAGATATTTATTATGTAAAGTCTACTCTGGTATTAAGTAAAATGAATTGGGCCATACAAGGATGACGACGACCATGCCTTGGGCCCAATTAGATATCGTGACAAAAAGAATAAATATATAAAATAATTATCACTTATAGGTCATGTTGATGATAAATAATATTTGGACATAATGATGTATTGTTAGATACCGCTCTTATTTTATATTAATAATAAAATAATTTATTATTAATATTAAAATAATTTATTATTAATATAACCGAATATTTTACCTATAGGGTCACACACATAGTGTAAGCCCACCAGAGGATAGTTTTATTTTAGTTGGACTGAAAATAAAACTATTTGGGCCTAACTTATTTAGAATGAGTCAGGAGCCCAATGTTTAATGAGAGCTCAGGTCAAGACCTAAGCCTATATATAGAGCATGAGATGCTCATAGGTTGCATCTCAGAAATTAGATTAAAATCAACTTCCGTACTAGCATTTGGATCTTTGGTTTTCTGGTGGGAGTACTCGTGTGGACTCCTAAGGGCGAAGCTACAATTGCTTCGATCGAGGAACTCCTTGTGCGTCTACAAGAGGTAATCCCTAAATCAAAACTTTAATTACATAATGCTTTGAGACATTTGTATTTGCAATCCTTATTTTTGGGAATCCTTTGTGTTTCCGCTGCCTGACCCTGATGGGATTCCCTAACACAGGGACCAAGGCACTTCTCCAGCATTGTTATACCAAATACCACTAGAGCTTTGAAATGAAGCCAACATTCTTCTAATCAGCACTTATCAATTCACTAGAATGGCGAATGAGGATCCATACACTCATTTGTCAACATTCTATGAATTGGTTGGAACCATAGGATTTTGCCAAGATGACATAGAAGCTATTTATTTGTGTTTGTTTCCCTTTTTTAGTAGGTAAAGCAAAGGAATGACTCCAATCTCATCCAAACTAAAGTTTGAATAGCTGGAGTATAGTGGAGGAGAAGTTTTTGTAGAGGTTCTTTCCCCTATCTTATTTTATTAAAGCTAAGTCAGACATTTCGACATTCAAACAAGAACTGGATAAACCATTCTGTGAAGCTTGGGAGAGGTTCAAATCATTGCTAAGGAAATGTCCAAATCACGGATTTGAGGATATTGCACAATTGAATATCTTTTACAATGGTTTGAGGCCCGATACCAAGATGATCTTAGATGCTGCTACTGGAGGAACCATGATGACGATAAATGTTGAACAAGCTGCCAGAATAATAGATTCATTACCATCCACTGATCATCAAGCCCAGCATGACAAATATCAGGTTCATAAAAAAGGAATGTTAGTTTTGAGTACAACTGATGCCATTTTAGCTTAGAATAAAATCTTAACCTAACAAATAGAAGCTTTGACACAACAAATGGCAAAACTACCAAACAATTACATACAGTACATTCCTCAGCACCTGGAAATCAGCCACAACTTAAATGTGATTTTTGTGGAGGAAATCCTCCAAATGGACAATGTTCTCAACAAACAATCCACTAAGAAGAATCTATTCATTATATGAATAATCTTAGAGACAAGGTAATTTTAATTCCAATTATTCTAACCCTCCTTTTCAGGAATGGAGACAACAACAGGGTCAAGGTGCAAATTGGAAATAAGAGGCAGGACCTTCCAATAGACCACTTTATCAGCAAAACTATCCCTCTCTGATGGAGAAGACTTCTAAATTGGAAGAAACTTTGGAGAAGTTCATGCAAGCTTCCTTGACAAACCAAAAGAATATTGAAGCTTCGATTAGAAATTTGGAAACTCAGGTTGGTCAGCTTGCTCGACAAATAGCTGATCAACAAGGTCACCAATATGGATCCAACACATAACCTAACCCAAAAGAGCATTGTAAGGAAATCACTACTCACAGTGGCTTGATCTTAGGAATAGGTGTAAGTGAAAATGAGAGAGTAGAGGAAGAGGTTTTGGATGAAAAAGAAAAGGTTGTGGATAAAAAAGTGAGTCATAAAGAGGATGGAGTTGAAAATGAGAGTGGAAAGAAAAGGGAAGTAGAAGAGGAGAAAAATAAAGAGAGTGAGATTGTAAGTAATGAGTGTGAAGAGAAAAATAATTGAAAAGAAAAGGAGAAGATAAGTGACAAGGGTAAGGAGAAGGTGGACTCTTCAGTGCCACAACTGAAGAATTTACCATATCCTAAAATCCTTTTAAGAAAGATAAGGAGAGGTAGTTTGCAAGATTCATGGATATTTTCAAGCGATTGTAGATTGATATTCCTTTTGTAGAAGCTATGAAGTAGATGCCAACTTATGCAAAGTTAATGAAGAAGCTACTTTCCAAAAAGAATAGATTTTTAAAGGAAATCTAGAAATGGAAGCAGGGTGTAGTACAATTATCCAGAAGGCTCTACCATAGAAAACTAAGGATCCAGGCAGTTTTACTATCCCAGTTACTATTGGTTCTCTACCGGTAGGAAAAGCTTTGTTGGATCTTGGTGCTGGTATTAATTTGATTCCATTGTCTATGTTAAAAAGGATTAGAGACCTAGAAGTTCGGCCAACAGGAATGACATTGTAATTAGTTGACAGGTCAATGAAATTTCCTTATGGTGTAGCCGAAGATGTTTTGGTCAGAGTAGACAAGTTTGTGTTTCCTGTAGATTTTATAGTGATAGACATTGAGGAGGACTCCAAGGTGTCGTTGATCTTAGAGAGACCATTCATGAAAACAGCCAAAGTTGTTATTGATGTAAATGATGGAAAAATAAAAGTGAGAGTACAAGATGATGAGGTGAATTTTGATGTGTTTGAAGCCATGAAGCATCCTTCTGATAAGCAATCTTGTTTTAGAGTTGATGTAGTAGAAGAAGCAGTTCAAAGGCAGATAACTAAGATGACTACTCATACTTTGCTTGAAAAGGCCCTGATTTATGTAATGAATGATGATGATGAAACAAAAGATGTAGAAGAAATCCTTAAGGATTTTGATGTGAACAAATCCATACCACCTAGTAAAGAGTCCATGGAGGAGTTACCAATAACATGTGAAGGGGGAGTTTAGAAAATGGAGTTGAAAGATTTACCCTCTCATTCGAAGTATGTATTCCTTGATGAAGAAGGTTGAAAGCCAGTAGTGATCAGTAATCACCTTTCCACATTAAAGAAAAAATGATTGATTGATGTGCTTAAACAAAATACAGGAGCAATAGGATGAACTTTAAAGGATCTCAAGGGAATTAGCCCTTTCTATTGTATGCATAAAATTTTTATAGAGCAGGAGTACAAGCCACGCGCATGAATCCAACTATGAAAGAAGTGGTTAAGAAGGAGGTGATGAAGCTCCTAGAAGCAGGTATGATCTATCCTATTTCAGATAGTGCTTGGGTGAGTCCAATTCAAATGGTTCCCCAAAAGGTGGAATGACTATAATCTAGAATGAAAAGAATGAATTGATCCCAACCAGAACAATTATCAGATGGAGAATGTGTATTGATTATAGGAAGCTGAATTAGGCTACAGGAAAGACCATTTTCCACTACCTTTCATGGATCAGATATTGGAAAGATTGGTGGCCCAAGCTTACCATTATTTCTATATGGTTATTCCGGATACAATAATATAGCAGTTGCCCCAGAGGACCAAGAGAAAACAGCTTTCACTTGTTCCTTTGGTGTATTTACATATTGGAAAATGCCACTCAAACTTTGCAATGCTTCAGCCACATTCAAAAGGTGTATGTTTGCTATTTTTACAGATTTGGTAGAAAAGTGTATTGAAGTTTTTATGGATGACTTTTCTATGTTTGGTTCGTAATTTGATCATTGCTTGGATAATCTAGATATTATGTTGAAGAGGTGTGTTGAAACTAATCTGGTTTTAAACTGGGAGAAGTGTCATTTCATTGTAATGAAAGGAATAGTATTGGGTCATAAGATTTCTAGCAGAGGTATTAAGGTGGACAAAGCAAAAGTGGAATTGATTAAGAAACTTACCCTAACAGTGAATGTTAAAGGGATCTGAAGTTTCCTTAGCCATGTAGGATTTTACAAGAGATTCATCAAGTACTTCTCAAAGATTGCCAAACCATTGAGTAACTTGTTGAATAAAGACACTCCTTTTAATATTCATGATAATTGTTTGTCTACTTTGAGTTGTTGAAGGAAAAACTAGTTTCTACTCCTATCATGGTGTCGCGACCGGGATCGCGGTGGCATGACCGACCCTCAAGAAATAAAATGACTTTCGAAATCCTTTCGAAAAGAAAATAGGGAGTCGCCACCAATATTTTTAAGGATAAAATACTGGGAAAACCTTTCGTTAAAGCACTGGTTATGAAAGTAAAATTCTAAGTTCGGGAGTCGAATTACAAGTGAGGAAGGTATTAGCACCTCACAACTGCCCGTTGTAAAATGGTTACCCCAAATTGATAGCGCGCATTATAAGTAGACTAGAAATTATTTTTTGAACTTCTTGAGAAAAAGAGCAGGAAAAACAGACAATGAAGTTTCAAAATAAGACTAATAGGATGTCTCATCCAAATTAATCTTAAGTCAAACAACTTGACCAAACAGTGATAGTAAAGTACCGAATAGTGATAGTAAGGGACTAAACATGACATTAAGAAACCAAACAATAACAGTAAGAATCCCAAACAGTAATAGTAAAGACTAAAGAATGACAGTAGAAGATTAAACAATGACAGCGAGAGACTAAATAGTGATAGTAGGAACCAAACAATGACAGGGAGAAACCAAGTAGTGATAGTAAGGATTAACAGGACATCCTGTCCAAATTAACCTTAAAATGTAACACAAATTAACATAAAATTAAATAAGATGAGATAAAATAAATGGATTAATTAAAACAAGAGATTAACAGGACGTCTCATCCAAATTGACCTCGTTTTGCAAGAAATATTATTTTAAATGAAAATACTAAAAACACGAGATTAACAAGACGTCTCGTCTCACAAGCAGGGAGGCCGGAACTCATGGAGCCCAACGGGTCTGGGCGGTGGGTCGCCGGAGAGGAAGGTGACCAGCGTGGGGTGGTTCGCGAGAAGAAGACTGGTTCAGGTTGGCAATGACCCCTTTTTGTTATGTTGGCTATTGATGGTTTTGTTTTTTGTTGTTATTTGGATTTTTGGGGTTGTTGTTTATTGACTTTACAGATTGGTGATGAGATGAGGAAGATGATGGAATGTTGGTGTTGGTAATAATAGATTGAGAGGAAGAAGATGAGATGGGTTGATGAAAGTGAAGAAAATGGTTTGATGAAGATAATGAAGATGGGCTCATGAATTTTGGTTGTTTTCTGGTTTCATGATTTGGGTTTGCTGAAGCAGATGAAGAACATCAGTGTGTTAGCGATGGGTTCTTTTATTTTGAATTCGTGAACAAGACCAAGAATGAAAATCTGATCTTGCTTTATCCTGGGCTATTGATAGGTGTTATTATTTTTTATGAATGGTATTTTTTGAACCCTTCCCTGTTCCTCTTTAGACCATCTTATGCTTGTTGGAACTAGGACTTGCTGTTAGGGAGTGGAGTTCATTCTGGCGTGGCAGACCAAGGAGGATAGGAGGGGATTCTTTTTCATTTTTAATGAAGTAAAAATAAAAAACTGATTACTAGAAAAATAAAATTTGAAACTGGTGTTCACAGCTGCCCTTCTTTACTTTCTTTTCACGATAATATGGATGATCCATTTATATCGTGGAAAGAAAGTAAAGACGTGAACACCCCCTAGTCGAGATCTTGGTGAATTTGAAGAGCTTTGACAAGTAGGAAATTTAAACAATGCCAACTTCGGTGATGAGAACTTTAAGAAGCGTAATGAAAATTTAAAGATGTGCCAACTTCGTCAATAAGAGACTTAAAAGTGTAATGAAAGCTAAAAGGGGTGCCAACTTTGGCAATTGGAGGAAGTAAATGAGGTGCCAATTTTTGCGACTCAAGACAAATATTTTCCCGAAAATGAACAAATAAGAGGATATTTCCTTGATTTTGAAAATAGGGTAGCCTAGAGGTGGATACCTAAAGCTTTGAAGAAAAATAAACACGGGGAATTACCCCGACATGTTTTGATCAAAGGACACACCTAGGAATGGGTACCTGAAGCTTTGACAAGAAATGAATGACTGGATGAATGACTGGGGGGATGCCCCTGGTTCCAATTGAGAAATGAAATAGCCTAGGAGTGGGTACCTGAAGCCTTTTAATAAAAAGTAAATGACTTGGGGGGAATGCCCCTGGCTCAAATTGAGAAATAAGATAGCCTAGGAGTGAGTTCCTGAAGCTTTTTGACACAAAATAAATGACTTGGGGGGATGCCCTTGGTTAAAAAATGGAATAGCCTAGGGTGGTGTACCTGAGGCTTCTTGATAGAAAATAAATGACTTGGGGGGATGCCCCTGGCTCCGATTGAGAAATGAGATAGCCTAGGAATGGGTTCTTGAAGCCTTTAGATAGAAAATAAATGACCTAGGGGGATGCCCCTGGCTCCAACTGGGAAAATAAATGGCCTAGGCATGGGGTACCTGAGGCTTTGACAAAGGATAAATGTTTTGGGTGATGCCCCTGACTCAAAAAGAACAACCTAGGCATGGGTTCCTGAGGCTTTTTGACAGAAAATTAATGTTTGGGGGATGCCCTTGGCTCGAAAGGAATAGCCTAGGGCGGCGTACCTAAAGCTATTTGACAGAAAACAAATGTTTAGGGGGATGCACCTGGCTCAAAAGGAATAGCCTAGGCATGGGTTCCTAAGGCTTTTTGACAAAAGATAAATGTTTGGGGGATACCCCTAGCTCGAAAAGAATAGCCTAGGGCGGTGTACCTGAAGCTATTTGACAGAAAATAAAGGACTTGGGGGATGCCCCTGGAATAAATTAAGAAATAGAATAGCCTAGGGTGGTGTACCTGAAGCTATTTGACAGAAAATAAATTACTTGGGGGATGCCCCTGGAATAAATTGAGAAATGGAATAGCCTAGGGCGGTGTATCTGAAGCTATTTGACAAAAAATAAATGACTTGGGGGGATGCCCCTGGAATAAATTGAGAAATAGAATAGCCTAGGGCGGTGTACCTGAAGCTATTTGACAGAAAATAAATGACTTGGGGGATGCCCTGGAATAAATTGAGAAATGGAATAGCCTAGGGCGGTGTACCTGAGGCTTTTTGATAGAAAATAAATGACTTGGGGGATGCCCCTGGAATAAATTGAGAAATGGAATAGCCTAGGGCGGTGTACCTGAAGCTATTTGACAGAAAATAAATGACTTGGGGGATGCCCCTGGAATAAATTGAGAAATGGAATAGCCTAGGGCGGTGTACCTAAGGCTTTTTGATAGAAAATAAATGATTTAAGGGAACAGAGGGCTTGAAAGAAGGCTAATCCTTGGCGATGAAACCTTAAAAAGGGTATCAGCTTAGGTAGCGCAAGAATTTAGAAGATGCCATGTTCGGTGACTAGAGAGTAAAGGGTGCACCGTTCGGTGACTTGAAAGTGAAGGGTGCTTCATTCAACGGCAAAGAATTTAGAAAAGAGTCAATCCTCGGTGATAAAGGACAGGAGGAGATTTGAGGGAAAGAAACTTAAAAGATGTCGACTTTAACAACTCGAAAAATGCTTGCTTTGGCGATCTATGAAAGGAGACTTGAGAGAAGTGTTGATACTCGACATAACAACCTACAAAAAAAAGGGGTAAGCAGTGTAGAGATAAATTTGGAAATCGGGTAGATCCTATGAAGTCGTGACCCTTAAGATGGCTCATGGACGAAGGAGAATGAACGCGGCAACCATAGCTTTGGAGCGCGTGCTTGGTCGAGTCTTTGTGATGATCGCCCAAGATGAGATCGAGTAGTAGGAGCATCTTGTCCCTCACGACTTTAAATGTTTACCATCCTTTCATTTATTTTATTAAAACACATGTTTTATCAGATCAATGAAAATCATAACACGTATCGAAAAGGGTGAATTTTATTTATGTATGTCAAACAAGTACAGAGAAAGGACAACGGCGAAAGTAAATTAAATGAATAAAGTCACATAGAACAGGTCAAGGATAGTTGAAACAGGGAAGGTTCATGGATCCTCCAGTGAAACCCCGAGACTAGCGAGAATCTTAATCCCCTAATGCGACTTCATGTTCACCCTTCGACCTTGCTTTGGAGAAGGTAAGTTCGACAAAGATTCACGTGCCCCAGCTTGGACTTTCACTTCTCGAGTCGGAGGCCTTAGTCGTATTACCAAAAACTTGACCCTAATTTTTTCCTGAGCCGCCCTTTCAGGTTTTCCACTCATCGGGTCACTCTAACTTTTGCCTAGGCCGCCCTTTTAGGTTTTCAGCCTAGCGAACATCATTTTTACATTTTCTTTTCGTTTTCTCTTGTTCCTGACATTCCTTCCTTATGCGTAGTACTTCTTCACTGCATCTGCGTTTGTGGGCATTGGAAAGTCCTCGCCATCCATGCTAGTGAGTATCAGGGCTTCTCCAGAAAAGGCTCTCTTCACGACATCTAGCCCTTCATAGTTAGGAGTCCATTTACCTCGGTTGTCCCTCTGAATTGGTAAAATCTTCTTGAGGACTAGGTCTCCTTCTTGGAACTATCGAGGTCACACCTTCTTTTCGAATGCTCATTTCATACACTTTTGGTACAACTGACCATGACAGAGGGCAGTCAGTCTTTTACCATCGATCAGATTTAGTTGGTCATGTCGAGTTTGGACCCATTTAGCTTCTTCTAATTTTGCCTCCATCATTACTTGGAGAGATGGGATTTCCACTTCAAAAGGCAGGACTGCTTCCATACCATAAACCAAGGAGAGCGGTGTTGCCCCGTTGAGGTTCGGACCGAGGTACGGTACCCATGTAGAGCAAAAGAGAGCATCTCACTCCAATCTCTATAGGTTACCACCATCTTTTGTACTATCTTCTTGATGTTTTTGTTGGCTGCCTCGACTGCCTCATTCATCTTAGGCTGATAAGGGGATGAATTATAATGGTGAATTTTGAAACTTTCACAGAGTTCCTTCATCATTTTATTGTTTAGATTCGTATCATTGTTAGTGATGATCTGACTTGGCAAGCCATATTGGCATATCAGTTCTCACTTGACGAACTTAACCACAACATTTCTTGTCACATTGGCATATGAAGCAGCCTCTACCCACTTTGTGAAATAATCAATGGTGACCAAGATAAAACGATGACCATTTTAGGCCTTCGGCTCGATGGGCCCAATGACATCCATGCCCCACATTAAGAAAGGCCCCGGCGCTGACAAGATATTCAAAGATGATAGGGGCGCGTGAATATGGTCAGCATATATTTGACACTTATGACACTTCCGAACATAGGTGAAGCAATCCATTTCCATGGTCATCCAGTAATAACGGGCTCTCAAGATCTTTCTCGACATGGTATGCCCATTAGTATGGGTTCCAAAAGATCCTTCGTGAACATCTTTCATGATTCTGTTTGCCTCAATAAAGTTAACACAACGAAGAAGGACAGAGTCATAGTTTCTCTTATAAAGCAGATCACCGTTTAAGAAGAAACCTATGGCGAGCCATCATAGGGTTCTCTTGTCATTCTTCGTAGCACCGTCAGGGTATTCTTGACTCTGGATATACCACTTAATATCATGGTACCAAGGTTTCCAATCCGACTCCTCTTCAACCACTTGGCAGTATACGGGCTCACGACGCTTCTCTATCTCGATAAGAGGCATGTCATAGTCATAACTCACTCCGAACATTGAAGCGAGAGTGGCCAAAGCGTCAGCTATCTAATTGTCATCCTGAAGAACATGATGAAAAGAAATCTCATCAAAATCCTTGATCATTTCCTTAATGTGGGTGTGATAGGGAACCAACATGCTATCCCTAGTTTCCCACTCGCCTTTCAATTGGTGGATGACCAAAGTAGAGTCCCCATAGACTTCCAATGACCTTACTTTTATGTCCAACGCCGCTTGGATCCCCAAAGAACATGCCTCATATTTAGCAATGTTATTGATACAATCAAAACATAATCTGGCATAGACAGGGATGAACTCTTTATCTGGTGAAATCAGGATGGCTCCGATTCCATGCCCCAGTGCGTTAGAAGCCCCATCGAACCTTAAGATCCACTTGTTTGTACTACCGCCTTCTTTATTAAATAATTCCAAGATATCCTCATCTAGGAAGTCGAATCGTATCAGTTGGTAGTTGCTGATGGGCTGGTGCGCTAAGTAGTCTGCCAAGGCACTTCCCCTTATGGCCTTTTGAGTGACATATGTTATGCCGTACTCAGTTAATAGCACTTGCCAACGAGCGATTCTTTTGGTCAAAGCAGGCTTTTCAAAAATGTACTTGATGAGGTCCATCTTAGAAACTAGCTAGGTGGTGTGACTCAACATGTATTGCCTTAGGCGCTTAGCAGCCCATGCTAACGCGCAACAAGTTCGTTCTAAAGCGTAGTACCTCATTTCACAATCAATGAACTTCTTGCTTAAGTAGTAGTTAGCATGTTCCTTCTTTCCAGTTTCATCGTGCTGACCTAACACACAGCCCATGGACTCATTCAATACAGTCAGATACAAGATTAACGACCTCCCAGGGGTCGGAGGTACCAAGATTGGTGGTTCTCATAGGTATTGCTTAATCTTCTCAAAAGCTGCGTGACAGTCCTCATCCCATTGCCTCGGTTGGTTCTTGCGAAGTAACTTGAAGATCAGTTCACAAGTCGCTATCAATTGTGAAATGAACCGGGCAATATAATTCAACCTTCCCAGGAATCCTCGGACTTCTTTTTCTGTGCGGGGAAAAGGCATCTTGAGAATCGCTCTGACTTTGTCGGGATCAACCTCTATTCCCCTTTCGCTTACTATAAACCCTAGCAGCTTTCCTGACCTTGCGTCGAACGTGCACTTGGCAGGGTTCAATCTGAGCCTGAACTTTCTTAAACATTCAAAGAGCTTCCTTAGATCGCCAATGTGATCCTTCTCAGTTCTAGACTTGGCAATGATGTCATCCACATAGACTTTTATCTCCTTATGCATCATATCATGGAATAGAGTAACCATTGCTCTCTAATAGGTTGCCTGAACATTTTGTAACCCGAAGGACATCACCTTCTAACAAAACATGCCCCATAAAGTAATAAACATGGTCTTCTCCATGTCTTCAGGTGCCATTTAATTTGATTATATTCGGAGAAACCATCCATGAACGAGAAGATGAAGTGTTGGGCTATGTTATCAACCAAGACATCGATCTACGGCAGAGGGAAATCGTCTTTAAGGCTGGCCCTATTCAAATCCCAATAGTCCACACACATCCACACCTTTCCATCCTTCTTTGGGATGGGGACAATATTCGCCACCCACTGAGGGTATTTTGCTACGGCTAGGAACCCGGCATGAAACTGTTTCTTAACCTCGTCTTTGATCTTTAGGAGCATCTCTGGCTTCATACGGCGTAACTTTTGCTTTACCGGTGGGCATTCAGGCTTTAGAGGTAACTTATGCTCGACGATGTTGGTATCAAGGCCAGGCATGTCTTGATAAGACCAAGCAAAAACGTCACGGAACTTCACTAAAAGCTTGATCAGTTCTTTCTTTCACTCATTTCTTAGGGAATTACCAATCTTGATCTCCTTTGCGTTCTCTTCATCTCTTAGATTAATCACTTCAACCTCTTCTTGGTGGGGTTGAATCTCCCTATCCTCTTGCTCTAACATCCTTGTCAGCTCGGGTGGTGGCTCACAATCTTCCTCACCTTCCTCATTGGCATAATCAACCGGGTGATCAAAGTCGTGAAATGGGATCGCGACCTCACTAATCTCAAGAGGGTCATTTTTGGATCTGCAATTTAGTGTGTTATGGCAAATAAAAAAGAGAGGAACAAGCTAGTAAAGAAAATGATTCAAAGCAAGGATAAAGAGGATAAGAAGAGTTTTTTTTGAATTTCGATACACGTTTATTGATGAGAATGATAAAACAAGTTTTTTTCACCTTTATTACATGGAAGAGTCCCAAAGCCTTAGGCATAGCAGTGGGACAAACAAGTACTTAAAGCATAAACAAATTACTTTGATGAAACGTTCAAAGTCGTGGGAAGCTCAATAGCCTCCAGTTATAAAGTTCTTGGCCCGGTGGACAAGCAATCACAAAATTAGCGACGTCACAAAGGCTATCTTCAACAACGGCCACTTGGTCTAGAGGCATCAATCTGGCGCTCTGGAAGCTTTTGTAGAGATCACAGATGGAGACTCTTGCGGTATGAGGCTCCCTACCGGCAAGACGAGCAGCCGTTCTTTCCCTCTTTTCTTCCTCCACCCTTTTCCTATTAGCGGTTGTGGGCCGGTACCCCAAGCCAAAACCATTTCTATTCTCAATAAGGCGCACAGGCTCTACCTCTCCATTTAAAATACGCTCTAATCCCTTCCCATGCTTATATCCTTCACATAACATCATTTTCACCATCGCTAGGGATGTAGTTGGCATGCAGGCCCTAACCATTGTGGTCTCTTCCCCCATGTATGTGGCATTTGCAATTTTTAATGGCTGGAATGAGGTCTCAAGGGCTTCTTCCACTGCCTCGACGTAAGGGGTCGTAATGGGTTTACTGACCAGAAAGTCATCCTCACCAGAGACAATTATCAACCTGTTGTCGATTATGAACTTTAGGTTTTGGTGCAGGGTAGAGGGAACCACCCCAGCCGAATGGATCCACGGCTGACCTAATAGGTAACTGTAAGCAGGCACGATATCCATGACCTGGAAGAGGACCTAGAACGTGCATGGCCCAACTTGAATTGGCAGTTCAATCTCGCCCGTGACCTCTCTCTGTGTACCATCAAAGGCTCGTACGTCCATGGCACTTGGCCTCATATACGTCCCATCGAATGGCAACTTGGCTAACTTGGATTTGGGCATTACGTTAAGGGAAGACCCGTTGTTGACTAGCACTTTTGCTAGAATATTATCTCGATATTTCACGAAAATATGGAGGGCCTTGTTGTGCCTTAGTCCTTCCGATGGTATCTCATCATCGGTGAAAGTCAGGTAGTTATCTACGATGATGTGTCCTACTATTCCCTGAAACTTATTAACGGGGAGGTCATGACTGACATGAGACTCATTTAGCACCTTCATTAGCGTCTTTTGGTGTGGCTCGAAATTCATCAACAACGTCAGTAGAGAGATTTTAGCCGGAGTATGGTTCAACTGGTCTAGTACTTGATATTCGCTTTGGCTAATAAACTTTAAGAACTCTTGGGCCTCTTCATCAGTCACAACCCCTTTTTCTTTGCAACTAGTGCCTTCTCTACCTACTTTAGCCTTTTTGGCAGTTTGATCCTTCCTTGGCTCTAGAGGGGCATACACTCTCCCGCTCTGGGTCACACCCCCTACCCCGGCAATGTTTATGACTGACGATGATGATGGGTTGCTCACTGTCGAGCTTGTAACGACTACATCCACATCGTATTTCCACGGGACAGCTTGTGAATCGTTAAATGAAAATGGGGTAGGTGCTTGGATAGTAATGATTGGTCGCACAGAAATGGAAGCTTCCAGAGGGCACTTGTTGTAGAAAATTGTTAAAGGCCTAGGAACCGGTACCCCTGACTGTTCTTGAATCATATTCACCCTATCTTCACAACGCTTACAGACTTGCACAATGTTTCCATCCATGAGCCCTTGAAGATATTCACAGAAGTTTTGGCGTTTGGCAATCTGGTCCTTGTTATGCTCCTCAGTCCAAAGCTCCTCCACTAAACCTTTCTTGAGCAAGTGGGAATGAATTGTATTTAATGGTGTCTTTACATCAACATCCCTGATGCACTCCTCATCCTTCTCCATGATGTTAACCCCTGAACCCCATGATTGGGTAGGGGATTCGTGGCCACATTCAGATTTTCTTCCTGAAAGTTGAGCCAGTCAGCGTTAATTAGGTCTCTCACCTTATATTTCAGGGCCATGCAATTTTCCGTAGAATGCCATGATGCCCTAGCGTGGTAATAACAATGAGCGTTAGGATTATACCCCTTTGGGTAAGAGGGTTGCATCGGCTTCAAGGGGTAAGGGGCCACCAGACCCTAACGAATGAGAAGCGGCAAAAGTTTGGCATATGTCATCAGGATAGGATCAACCAATACAGGAGTGCGCTCATTGTTGGGTCTCCTTGCATTCTGATTAGGATTGTGTGGCTGAATTACTTGTTGTGGGGGACGGTACGACATAGGTTGTGGCACTGGCGCTCTCACCATGGGTGGACAAAAGTGGGGAGTATAAGATATCGGGTTATGAGCGGCGGCGGCCACATACGGCTATGGTACATAAGGATTGGGGGCTTGGACCGTGGTAAGGGTGAATGGTCTCGGCAGAGCCGTCCTTTGATCAGAAGAAATGGAATTAGTTTCTCTATCTCTTCTCCTACCATCGCCAGGTGCCGGTCTTCTTGTCGTGATTGCCCCAGATGGGCCCCGGGTGATCTTTCCTGCTCATACTCTGCTCTCTACCCTTTCCCCGATAGTCACAATGTCAGAGAAGTTAGATGAAACACTACAATCATCTTGCCATAAAAGGGTGATGGAGCGTGTCGATAAACATTCCGACTATCTCTTTTTCTGACAGTGGGGGGTCCACTTATGCAGCTGTCTCTTGCCAACGTTGGGCATACTCCTTAAACGTTTCACTGTCCTTCTTCGCCATATTCTGTAACTGAACTCTGTTGGGCACCATATCTAGATTATACTTGTATTGTCTTATAAAGGCGTCCGCGAAGTCCTTCCAGCAATGAATATGGTTCTGCCCAAGGTGTGCGTACCATGTGAGGGCGGCCCCGGCTAAGCTATCTTGGAAGCAGTGGATCAATAATTGGTCGTTGGAAGAGTAAGATGCCATCTTTTGGTAGTACATCGTGAGATGGTTCTTTGGACAAGTCATTCCCCGATACTTGTTAAAGTCTGGCATTTTGAATTTGGGCGGGAGAGCAATGTCCGTGACCAAACATAGCTCAAAAGCGTCCATTAGCCCAATACCTCCAGCGCCTTCCATAATTCTCAAACGTTCCTCCAAGATTTCTATCTTTTTCTTTTGGGGAACTGTGACCGTGCTATGACCAGGGATCGGATTCATCATGTGGGTCGCGTCTTGGGGATTGGCCGTATAGGGGGTCATGTACCCATACGGATAGCCATGTGGCTGGTCGAACGGAGCTGATGCATGTGACTGGTTCATTGGGCCTGCATTTAGCGAGAGACCCCGGGGTTGGGCCATAGCTTGTACAGCGTAACAACTGGGTCATCTGGGCTTGTGTGTTTTGGGCTTGTGCATTGTAAGTCGATTGGGCCGTCTAGGCTTATACATTATAAGTCAGCTGGGCCATCTGGGCTTGTGTGTTTTGGGCTTGATAGGTTTGCAGGTCATGGAGTGGTGGCATACTTGGCTGGGCGGGGTGTGAAGTGTGAGGATTTGCCGCTTGCCGGTCGTGGGTGTCTTGTTGGTTAGCGAGCAGGGGACAGTATCTCGGTGGTAGGCCATAGGGTGGAAAAGGTACCGGGTTGCCGTCAGGGCTGATACATGTATGTTGTTGTGCATAGGACTAGCCATAAGGTGGCTGGGACTCAACGGTGGGGTTAGGTCTATTGATATTAATAGTGAGAGGAGGTGTCGTTGGATTAGGGAGTTGGGTCCTTGTCAGGCCAAAACCAGGGGGATGTGGCGGGGTGGTAGGCTGTTTTTGGGCGTCCTTAATACCTGCAGAGGAGTCTCCTTCTATGTGTCTCTTCTCCAAAAGTCTGGTTAACTCTACTACCTGTTCTTTCAGGTAATCAAACTCAGTTCTAAAGTCTTTGTCCACGATTTCTACCTCGGCCTTGAGTCTCTTTTGGAGTCGGGTCTGGTAAGGATGCCTACCCGTGATGTCTTTTGAAAAAAAACAAAAATTCGTTAAAAAGCAGAACGTGTTTAGTAAATAAAACAAGGCAATAAAGAGAGTGTAAACCAAAATTATGCGAGAAGCAATTCGGAACTTGTCGACTATCCTTCGACTGTTTCTCAGAACGTCATGTTCGAAAGTACTAAGCACGCGATAAATGGAAATTAACACGAGATAGTTGTGGAGACAAAAGACCCCTTCATTGTGAGATACCGCAAAATACATAACTGTTGAGTTTGTTATATCACCAGAAAATAAATCAGCCATTCCTAGCTCTGGCAATCATGGCCCTCATCTTACAAATCCTTTCCCTACAATAGTTCAAGAAGGTTACAATTTCCATTGGGGTAGTAAGGGGATTAACCATTTCCTCGGCCTGCTTGAGTAGGAGTGGGAGGTCTTCCAGTGTCTCGTTGGCTAAATATGCCAGGTTGGCGAAGTGTGTTATTCAAGTGGCCTCAATACTCAAGAGGGGTGGTGAATTGAGTTTTTAAAACTTTGCTTGAAATGCCTTTGAACTTGATTCTTTTATCATAAGTTTAGAGATTATAAAAGTAAGATCAAGTAAAGTACAAAAGATAATGTAAAACAAGAGGCAAATATGGATAAGGCAATTTATCAAACACTTGGTGTGCAATGTTCAAGGTTAACTAATTCAAGCAAGCTCAAGTATGTAAATTCCAATCAACCAACTTAAATCAATTTAATGCAGTATATAAATGTAAAAGAGTTAGGGAGAAGAGCTTGCAAACCAATTTAACGAGTTCCACCAATCCCGGTGTACGTCTCGCCTTCAAGCAACCCACTTGAAGGATTTCCACTATTGAAGTTTAGAGATTACAAGCTATGAGCAATTGCAGCTTCCTAGTGTCCCACACTCAAGAACTCAATCCTCACTAGCACAAGGGCAACCCACCCAATCTCTCAAACTCTTAATACCCAAAGGTTGAACCCCAACCTTTGTGACCACTCAATCTAGAGTGAAAAACTTTGTGTTTGGAGTAGTGTTTACAAGCAAGTGACTCTCTTAATAGAGTAGATGTATAATTGAAAGCTCTCTCAAATTCTAACTCTCAACAAGAGAGGATATACAAGTTGAAGTTCTAAGTTTCAGAAAAATGAAACTATACAAGAATAAAGCTCACAAGACTCAAGAATTGATTTCCTTTGATGGATCTAATTGATGCATTGAGTAGCTTGAAGGAGTCTTGCATTTATAGGGCTTGGAGATGAGCATAATGGAGTTCCTAGCCGTTGCATGTAGTGGATATCTGAGAAATGGTGAAAAAATGAGTTGTTTCCAACTAAAATGTGTTTTCCCACTATCGTAATCGATTACGCCTCGAGCTGTAATCGATTACTCTTCAAATTTTTCAGTCTAGTTTGTGCTGTAATCAATTAGTATTCACCATCTAATCGATTAACTTAAAGTCAGAACTCTGGTAATCGATTAGATCTTGCCCAGTAATCGATTAGCCATAGCACTTGATGCATTTAATTCATTTCTTGATCTTGGTAATCAATTAGCACACCCATGTAATCGATTAATGTCGTTTCAGTGGTTTGGTAATCGATTGGCTGAAGACCTATAATCGATTAGCATATAAGCCTGATACATTTGATCTAATTTTTGATGTTGGTAATCAATTATCATACTGGTGTAATCGATTAGTTACAAGTCAGAATCTCTGTAATCGATTAGCCCTGTGGGTGTAACCGATTAGCTGTTCAACAAAAGCTATCTAATCGATTAGCTCTGTCTCTCTAATCGATTAGCTATGTTGTTTTTGCAGGTCTGATGCTGAATCTTGTTTTTACAAGATATTCTTCAAAATTCTTTTGTCATTATCAAAATCCTTGAACCTGTAATCATATTCAAACATATTCTCCCCCTTTTTGATGATGACAACCATGTTCATCTCTTGAGGGTTGTTAGTTTAAACAATAAGCTTATCTCTAATTAAGTATTTATCTACAAAAACCATATCTTTTGAATTCTGCATTATCTCTTATCTCTTAAATAGATTTTCAAATTTTACATTATCTCTTATCTCTTAAACATTATCAAGTCTCCCCCTATCTTAAGGAATCTATGCCTTTTAGAGATAATAAACCACTTTAGAGATATTTAATCATTTAGTAATTTATTTTAGCAGCCAATATCAGATTGAACAATAATTTGGATGAACAATTACTTCTTCTCCCCCTTTGGAATCATCAAAAATAATAAAG
Organism: Clitoria ternatea; assembly: GCA_037962975.1. NCBI lineage: Eukaryota > Viridiplantae > Streptophyta > Magnoliopsida > Fabales > Fabaceae > Clitoria > Clitoria ternatea. The sequence continues at coordinate 139,785,823 of CM075670.1, forward strand.
TAAATGGAGGCATATAATGAAAGATAAATCTTTATTCAATTCAAAAGGGAAAGTACATCAATGGAAATGTTGCAGAATTAAGAACCTATGCATGATTGAGAAAAACACAAAACACATTAACCAAACATGAAAAACGGATTTAGTTATCCGGATTGAAAAAGCAAAGCTCAGAGATTTGGTGAGATAGCTCATCATAGCGCTGTTGCATCATCTCAAAGTGCTGCTACTCAGTTATTGAAAACTCTTGAAGAGAGTTCTCAATGCGGTTGAAGCGGCGGTCAAGGTGAGCGTAGAGAGATGCGAATGGATCAGAGGGGGCTTCCGGTGTAGCTTGTGTTGCAAGAGGAGGGGGGACTGGCTCATCAGCAGGGGCTTCAAAAGGAATGTTGGCATGAAAGCCTTCAATCCTTGAGTACCAAGCTCCATGGAGAAAAACGATGCTCAATTTTGTGAGGTGATGAGTACCAATGCAAGCCTTGGGAGGCACCTTTTCAGATAACTCACCAGCCAAATCAACTCCTACAGCTTTGAAAAGTTTGGTAAGTAAGATTGCATATGGGAGCTTTTGTTGATGTTTGGCTTGGAGCATATGCAGTTTAGGAGAACATCGTCCTCCTCTACCAACGCATAATTCCCACCGTGAGGAAGCAAAATTTTCCCTAGGAAAAAGTGAAGGAGACGGTTGTTCATGGTAAGGTGACCTACCAACTTGTGGTTGCTCCTTGGGCGGTTAGCCTTCCACAGCGACTGGCGTGCAGCAATGGGATTGAAGGCCCATTAATCCTCGGGATCTCCTCCAGTAAACTCAGCATCATTTAGCGGAATAAGAGAGATTTCCATAAATTGAGCATTGGTGAGTCTTATGGTCACGTTCTTGACCTTGGACTCTAGCAACCCATCAACCAACCTTAGGTTGCAATAGAAGACTCTAACAAGTTCAGGATAGTACAACTCCTCCTTGAGGGTGAGGAAAGACAAAAGCTCATAGTGGTGGAGGTTTTGGGTGAAGGTGAAGCTTGGGTGGTTGAAGGTTTCCTCATTGATGAAGTGGGGAGAGATTATGGCCTTCTCAGAAAAGTTTTTAATGAAATTTTGAAGGTCTCTAGGAGAGGAGAAAAACCTAGAGAAGTCTAAAGGGTTGTTGGCTTGGGCCATGGAGGACCTTGCCCTTTTGATATTGCGTGAGGAAGACATGGTGGTGGAGAAAGGTAAAGAAGATGAGAAGAGAGTGAGAGCTTTTGAAGCTTGAGGGAGTGGAAGAGGTAGTGTGAGTGGAGAAGGTGAGGAGGGGTGAATTTATAGGGAAAAGGTAGGTTTAGAAAGGAGAGAAAGTGGTTTAATGTGAGAAGAAAACAAACAGCCTCGAAAAACAACATTTGACTGTCACAGACTCGAGGCTAATCGATTACGAGGCATAGGTAATCGATTAGTTCACTGTTTTTGAGGAATTTGAATCGTTTCGTACAGTGGGTAATCGATTAGGGAAGATGGGTAATCAATTAGGTTGAGAAACAGAATCGTCCTAATCGATTAAGGGAGGCTGGTAATCGATTAGAGGAAAGTTGAAGCATTTTGGACCTGAAACAGAGGCTTTGTAATCGATTATGGACCAAGGGGTAATCGATTAGACAGAAAATAGAAGCTTGGTAATCGATTAGATGTCAAGGAGTAATCGATTAGCTAAGAACCATAAGCTTACTAATCGATTATTTTAATCTTTGTAATTGATTATTTTGCTTAAAAACACCCAGAATTTGCAGATTTTGTTTCAGAAGGCTGGAAATCTATTAAGTTATTCCTTAGAACATTTCGAACTTAATGAAACATAATCAGAATCAAGGAATTATCAAAATCAAGTATTTATTCAAACACAATTGGTTATATCAAGGATTCCTAATTCTCTCCTAATATGTATGAATTGATCTTTTGCTAGAGGTTTGGTGAATATATCAGCTAATTGCTTGGAAGTTTCAACATGTTCGAGCACACAATCACCCTTTAATACATGATCTCTAATGAAATAATGTCGAATCTCAATATGTTTGGTTCTTGAATGCATTACAGGATTCTTTGAAATATTTATAGCACTTGTGTTATCACATTTGAGAGGCACATGGTCTAACATAACACCAAAATCTAGAAGTTGTTGTCTCATCCAAAGGATTTGAGCATAACAGCTACCAACTGCAACGTATTCTGCCTCAGCTATGGATAGTGCAACACTTGTTTCTTGCTATGCCAAGAAACAAGAGAACTACCAAGTAGGTGACATGTTCCACTAGTGCTTTTCCTATCAAGTTTACATCCTATAAAATCTGAATCAGAATAACCAACTAAAGTGCATTCAACCCCTTTGGGGTACCATAAGCCAACATTTTGAGTTCCAACAAGATATTTCATTATCCTTTTTACTGCAGTAAGGTGTGATTCTTTCGGGCATGCTTGATATCTTGCACATATACAAATAGCAAACATGATGTCCGGCCTACTTGTGGTTAAGTAAAGTAAGGATCCAATCATACCTCTATATTTTGTGAGTTCAACATCCTTACCCTTCTCATCCTTGTCCAAATAACATGAAGTGCCCATAGGTGTGGCAATGTCATTTGCCTTGTCCATGTTGAATTTTCTAAGCAATTCCTTGCAATACTTTGATTGACTAATAAAAGTGCCTTTATTTGTTTACTTAATTTGCAGTCCAAGGAAGAAAGTAAGTTCCCCCATCATGGACATCTCAAATTCTTTCTGCATTAACTTAGCAAACTCTTTGCACATAGACTCATTAGTAGCACCAAAGATTATATCATCAACATATACTTGCACCAATAGTATGTCATTCTTTTTGTGCTTTATGAATAATGTTGTGTCAACCTTTCCTCTTTCAAATTTGTTTTCTAAAAGAAATTTGCTCAATCTTTCATACCAAGCTCTTGAAGCTTGTTTTAAGCCATACAAGGCTTTCTTTAGTTTGAAAACATGTTTTGGAAATTGGTAGTTTTCAAAACCTGGAGGTTGATCAACATACACTTCCTCTTGAATATAACCATTCAAGAAAGCACTCTTGACATCCATTTGGTACAATTTAAAGTCCTTACAACATGCAAAGGCTAATAATAATCTAATGGCTTCTAGCCTAGCTACGGGAGCATACGTCTCTTCATAATCAATGCCTTTTTCTTGATTGTAACCCTTAGCTACTAGCCTAGCCTTGTTCCTTGTAATTATAGCATTTTCATCTAATTTATTCCTAAACACCCATTTTGTTCCTATTATTTGGTAATCATTGGGTTTTGGCACAAGTTCCCAAACTTCATTTCTTTCAAATTGATTCAATTCTTCTTGCATGGCCAACATCCAATGTTCATCAATAATAGCTTTATCAATGCATTTGGGTTCTATTTGTGATACAAAGGCTAAATGATTACATGCATTCCTAATGACGTTTCGAGTACTTACACCTTTAGTCATTTCACCTATGACTTTGTCTAAGGGATGGTCCTTCAAAGTGATCCATTGTTGTGGTTCCTCATGTTGTGTTGCATCTTTGTCTTTGTTCTCTTCTTCCTTGTCATTCAAGGTTAAATCTTGAAGAGTACCTACAATATCATCAACATCTTCCTTTCTCGGGGAGTTATGGCGATTCTCATCAAATTTGACATGAATGGACTCCTCAATGGTGTTTGTTTGTTTATTAAAGATTCGATAACATTTACTAGATTGTGAATATCCTAGGAAGATTTCCTAATCAGTTTTAGCATCAAACTTTCCTAGATTATCTTTTCCATTATTGAGCACAAAGCATTTACATCCAAAAATATGAAAATATGAAATGTTGGGTTTTCTTCCCTTGTAAAGTTCATAGGGGGTTTTCTTTAGTATAGGCCTTATTAAACATCTATTCCTAACATGACAAGCGGTATTTACCGTATTGGCCCAAAAATGTTTCGCAATGTTATTTTCATTTAACATGGTTCTTGCAAGTTCTACTCACTAGTGCAAAAAACATATATGAGGACAGGATATAATCACGATTATGGGAGAACCGTGGTTAAAAAAATACGATGGCATTTTTGAAATTATAAGTAACAGTTTTAATCACGGTTAAATAGGAACCATTGTCATAGGTACCATCTATTTTTATATTAAATTTTTAAAAGCTTTACCACCACGGTTGCCATTTAACCGTGGTTATATGTCATGTCTTTTTTTAAAATATATTTTTTAAAATATCTACAATAACAGATATAGGGGAACCGTGGTCAAAAGTGTACTCTATGACCACGGTTGTTGTAAGGAACCGTGGTTAAAGTTGGCTATTACCACGGTTGTAGGAGAACCGTGGTCTAATATCTTTCCCACAACAAGTACACATGCAGTCCGTTCAGATTCTTAAATCTCCATCTCTCTATAGTTTCAACTTCCCTCCTCCTTCCATCTCGTAATTTTCACTTTCCCTCTTCCCTCCATTTCACCATTTTCGCTTCCCTCCTCCCTCCATCTTGCGATTTTCACTTTCCCTCTTCCCTCTATTTGGCCATTTTCACTTTCTCCTTCATCTTCAACCATTTGTTGGGGTTGACGTTTGTGAAGAAGTTGGGTTTGACATTTCCACTCCCCCCTTCATCTTCAACCTTTTTACTCGCCCGTTCATCTTCAACCATTTTCAGTTTCATGGCTGTATGCGTTTGACGTGGGGGTCTTTGGATTCACGTTGTTCTTCATTTCAAGTTCGTTAGTCTCTTTTCCCCTTTCATTGTCTCTTTTTTTACCAATTTCACATGAATGTATGTGTTAGTGGTTTGGATTTAGGAGGTTATTGTTGTTCAAGTGGCCTCAATACTCAAGAGGGGGGGTGAATTGAGTTTTAAAGCTTTTGGTTGGAATGCCTTTGAAATTGATTTTTATAACCAAGTTAATGAGAATATGCAAGTGAAATTAATAAGAGGATAATATGCAAAGCACAATAATGAGAAGTATTGCTGAAGCAATTTCACAAACACCTGGTGGGCAGTATTTGAAGAGTAACAAGTTAAGCAAGTTCAAGTGTGCTCTTCACAAACAATCAATAACAACAATCAATTAGCAAGCAGTATATGAAAGTAAGGAGTAGAGAAGAGAAGCTTGCAAACCGATATAACGAGTTCCACCCAATCCGGTGTACGTCTCGCCTCTAAGCAACCCACTTAGAGGATTTCACTATTGAAGATTTGAGATACAAGCTTTGAGCAATTGCAGCTTCCTAGTGTCCCACACTCAAGAACTCAATCCTCACAAGCAAAGGGCAACCCACCCAATCTCACAATCTCTCAATACCCAAAGGTTGAACCCCAACCTTTGTGACCACTCAACCTAGAGTGAACAACCACTCAACCTAGAGTGAATAACTTGTGTTTGGTGTTTGTGTTTACAATCAATACACTCTCTCAATAGAGTAGATATACAAATGAAAAGCTCTCCCAAATTCTAACTCTCAAGATGAGAGGATATACAAATGTATTTCAAGATACAAGAAATAGGCTTACAAAGCACAAGATAGAGCTAAGGATTTGTTGCTTCTTGGTTATTTGTTTTGTTTTCCCTTGTGCTTGTGTTCTTCTTCCATTTATAGAGCCATGATAGCAGTTGAGGTGTGCCCTAGTTCATCATAGCCGTTGCACTTAGTGGAAATTTGAAGAATGGTGGAGACATGAGCTGGTTTCCCACTTAAATCTGTTTTTCCACTAGCGTAATCGATTACACCCTCGCGTTGTAATCGATTATCTTCAAGTCAGAGACTCACTAATCGATTATTTCACTTCCTCTAATCGATTAGCATCTGTACCTGATGCATTTAATTTGATTTCGCATCTGCTTAATCGATTAGAATGTCTTGCAATCGATTACCTTAAATCCAGTGACTTCCTAATCGATTATATGTCTTCCTTAATCGATTAGATTTCATATCTGATGCCTTTTGTCCCATTTCTGATTGTTGTAATCGATTAGCTTCAAGTGTATAATCGATTACCTTCATTCCAGTGAGTACCTAATCGATTGTTTAGCTTCCCTAATCGATTAGCTTTCATCCTGATGCAATTTCTTCCAAAACAGAAAGCTCCTAATCGATTAGCTTAGGTGACCTAATCGATTATCTTCGCTGTTACTCAGCACCTGATTTCATGTCTTTGTTTTTGCATAGGTTTCTTCATGAGTGCTTGTCATTATCAAAATCTTTGCACATCTTTGGACCTGTTAACATATTCAAACACATTCTCCCCCTTTTTGATGATGACAACTATGTTCATCTCTTGAGGGTTGTTAGTTTAAATAATATAAACTTATCTCTAATTTTATCTTTTTGCAAAAACAACTCTGCTACATTTTCTCTTTTTCAAATAGCAGATGACCAATAAAAAATCAGAGTAATCAGCAGCAAATGTCTTATCTCCTTTTATCTCTTATCTATTATCTCTTATCTATAACTCTCCCCCTATCAAAAGGAATTTAATAAACAGATAATATTATCCAAATTTTAAACAAGAGATAAGCAAGATGTGAACACATATCAGAGCATCTAACACATATGAACAAGATATGAACACATGATGTTCTTCTCCCCCTTTGTAATCATCAAAAATAATATGAGTAATGAAAGAGATATAGTATGAACTGAAACGAGATAATTTTATTGATGTGAAAATGGGAAATACATAAAGCAAAATGATTCATGATTCAAAAGAGCAATAACAAAAGCACAACTAAACAAAAGCATAACTAAGGATCTTAATTATCCGGGTTGAAGAAGCGAATTTCTGCAATTTGGTGAGCCAGCTCTTCATATCGCTGCTGCATCATCTCAAAATGTTGCTGCTCGGTCATTGAAAACTCTTGAAGGGAGTTTTCAAGGCGATCGAAGCGGCGGTCAAGATGGGCGTAGAGAGATGCAAAGGGGTCAGCTTGTGGTGCAGATGAAGAGGCTGATGGTGCAGCTTGTGGTTGAGGTGGAGGAGGAGGAGCAGCAGGTTCAGCAAAGGGATTGGCACCATGTTCTCGATCACTCCTGAGAATCCACATTCCAGCAATGCAGACCATGCCCATTTTGTTGAGGTGGGAAGTGCCAATGCAAGCTCTTGGGGGCACTTTCTCAGAGAGTTCCCCTGCCAAATCTACTCCACAGAATTTGAAAATTTTGGTGAGGAGGATACCATAGGGGAGCTTTTGCTGATCCTTCGCATGGCGTATATGAAACTTGATCAACTGAACCCAGTTGATTTCCTTGTGGTTCAGTATTGCCCACATTAGGAGGACATCATCCTCTTCAACCAGAGCATAGTTCCCACCACGGGGAACAATCATCTTGACCAAGAAAAAGTGGAGCAGGCGGTTGTTCATGGTCAAGTGGCCTACCAGCTTATGGTTGCTCATAGGAGGATTTGGTTTCCACAAAGAGCGGCGGGCAGTGATGGGATTAAAACCCCATTCGTCCTCGGGTTCGCCTCCATCAAAGTCAGCGTTGTTGAGAGGCAGTTTAGAAATTTCCGCTAATTGGGCATTGGATAGCTTAATGGTTGTGTTCTTTACCTTGGATTCAACCATTCCATTTACAAGGCGGAGGTTGTAGTAGAATACCCTCATGAGTTCAGGATAGTATTCTTCTTCTTTGAGGGAGAGGAAAGGGAAAAGGTTGTAGTGGTGAAGGCTTTGGGTGAAGGTTAGGCTTGGGTTGTCAAAAGTGTCAGCAATGGTGTAGTGAGGGATCATAATCTCCCTTTCAGAAAAGTTCTTCATGAAGTTTTGAAGTTCTCTAGGAGAAGAGAAGAACCTTGAGAAGTCAAGGGGGTTATGAGCTTGAGCAGCAGAGGACCTAGCTCTCTTGACATTTCTAGAGGTAGACATGGTTGGAAAAGGCAAAGAGGAAGATGAAGAGAGATGAGTGGTAGAGAGTTTTTGAGAGGTTTGAGAGGAAGGAGGTAGTGTGAGATGAGTGTTAGTCCTCAAATTTTCAATAAAATCTAAAATAAAAATTTCATAAAAATTATAAAAATTAGTTTAATTTGTTAGAAAATTAGGATTTAAATTCAATAAATGAATGTTGTTGGAAATAATCTGCCCTTGATCAATTTTCTCTAGTTTTGCAGTGAAAAAGTTAAGAAATCAAGAGAAAATTACACTGGAGGAGCTGACGCGTAGCCTCACCCCACGCGTAGCATCAAGTGCTATTTTTGATGCTGACGCTACGCATCACAGCCACGCGTAGCGTCAGTGCTGCGTGGTCTCCACTCCTACTTTTGGCCAACCACCCCACTTGGACCCAATAATGGGCACTCCACTCAGCCCAAGGGCCACCCCAATCAGCATAAATGGCCAAAAACTCGTGGAAACATGTCCAAGTGGCCAGGCATGATCAAGATTAATTATTGAAAGTGGCCATTATCAAGTGTTTAATGGAGGCTGAGTCAGGGATCTGACGCGTAGCGTCACAGGGACGCGTAGCGTCAGCACCCTTGCTCAGCCCTATAAATAGGGCCATCCAACACCATTCATAGCATCCCATTCCATACACTTCTCTTCTCTTCTCTCTTGTGCTCGACTTTGAGTACTTCTTTTGTGAGTTGTAGTTCTAGAATAGTTTTCTAGATACTTGAGTGTGTTTCGGTGTATTGTGATCGTTGTATCGTGAAGTTTCCATCGTCTTCTTCGTAATGTCAAACTCTGTAAGTGTTGTTTTTACTTTTACCATGTGTATCTAATCTGTTTATGTTGGAATTGGTGAACTAATCTATTGAGTATAATGTTGTGAATTCGACCTCTGCATGTTTATGATTCAAGTCCATGTTAGTATTTCAACCTTTTATTAATATGAACGTCAAACGGGAGAATGATTTTCATGTGTATCGAAACTGGTTTTATTAGTGTAAATGTCAAACGGGAGAATGATTATTTATGCCGTATTGAAACTTGTTTTGACGAAAGTAAAAAATTGGAATACCCTTGGTATCTCAATTCTATAGGGGTTGTTAACCATTGTTGCCATAAGGCCAGGTCTTAATGCAAGTTTTTACTGAGAAAGCTCACGAGGGATCGGACTTTACGGTGAATTCTTAGAATTTATATCACGAGGGATCGGTTATAATGATTTTAAGCTGCAATGACATGAAACTTGATGATTAAACATGCATGTTTTGAGTTCCTCATTGTTATTCTAGATTAGGGATCCAATTTCCAACATAATTTGTTTATCTGTGTTTATCTCAAGTATCTTACCTATTCTAGGTTACAACTCAACTTTTTAGATAGATTTTATTTTCTTTTTATCCTATGAATCACTCAACCATGCTATCTTGTGAATATTGTATAAACTGTACATAAATCATTCTTTTGTTCATAATTTCCTTCATATTTACCATAGTAAGTAGAAGATTACTGTTGTTATTGGACTTTCAATCCCAGTGGAACGATATCTAAATTTCGAAAACTACAAACGATTGGTGCGCTTGCCAATTCACAAAGCCCGGTTACAACCGACGGGCCAACAAGTTTTCTGGCGCCGTTGCCGGGGATTGAATTGTTTCAATAAAACAGTAAAATTTTAATTACCGTGGTAAATATTTTTTTTTTACCTTAGATATTTTTTTTATTTATTTTCTTATCATTATTACACTAACTTTCTTTGTTTAGTTTGTGTATGCAAACTCGATCTACCACAGGTAAAATTTATTTTGATCCTGAGATAGAAAGGTTTGTAAAGAAAATCAAGTCTTTGAAATCTAAAACACAAACTAATTCTTTTTCTACTTCAAAAATTTTTGAAAATTCAAATATGGCTGCTGAAAGGAGAACATTGGGACAGTTTGCTGCTATAAATGGTCCACCCCGAGTTTCGGGAATGTTTCAAGGACCAGTTTTACCAGTGGAAATTAAACCTGCCACTTTAAACATTATTCAAAACAACCAATTTGCTAGTTTAAATCATGAAGAACCGTATGAACATTTAACTATTTTTTATGAGTTATGCAGCACAATTGGTTTTGAACCCAATCAAGAAGAGTCTGTTTACATGAGACTCTTTCCTTTTTCATTGATTGGGAAAGCAAAAGAATGGTTTAAATCTTGTCCACCGGGTAGTTTTGCAAACTGGTCCGATGTTGAAAGAAAATTTTTGGAAAGATTTTATTCTCCTTCAAAATATTTTTAAGCAATGACAGCCATACACTCTTTTTCTCAAAATAATGATGAATCATTAGGAGAAACATGGGAACAATTCAAGGCACTCTTGAGAAAATGCCCAAACCACAACCTGAATGATGCCGAAAAGGTAAGAATCGTTTACCATGGTTTATTGCCTCAGTTCAAGATGATGTTAGATGCTTGTGCAGGTGGTTCTTTAATGAACAAGACTATGGAAGAAGCCATAGAAATATTGGAATCAATGGCTATTAGTGACCGACAAGCAAAGCATGAAAGAGGTAATATGCAAAGGAAGCCAGGAATGCTCGAATTGGGAGTGAATGATGCAGTGTTGGCTCAGCAAAAATTACTGACTCAACAAATTGAAGTTATGAGCAAGCAATTGGAAAAACTTCAAATTGCTCAAGTAGCATCACCACCCCCTGCTCAACTTAAAGCATGTACGCACTGCATGGGAGAACAACCATGTGGTTACTGTGGAAATGAGCAAGAGCAAGCCAATTTCATGAACCATCAAAGAGCACCCTTAGGTAATTATCCTTTTAATCATGGAAATTCTTTTCCTAACAATTACCTGCAGGGTTGGCAAAATCAGAATATTGGCTGGAGACAGGACACTGGACCTTCCAACAGACCTCCTAACAATCAATTCAAGCAACAACAAACTGACAATGCAAGGTTGACAAGAATAGAGGAAGCTATTCAACAGTTATTGCAGTTTGTAGAGACAAATGAAGCTGCCAGAAAAACATCAGACATACAAATGGGTCAGCTAGCAAAAGAAATAGCTGAATTAAAGAGTTCTGGGTTTTCTGCAAACACTCAAAACCCTAGGGAACAATGTAATGCTGTTTCTATTGATGTTGTAAAAATTGATTGTAAAGAAAAGAGTGAGAAAAAGAAAGATGAAGAAGAAAAAGAAAGTGAAAAAATAGAAAAAAATGAAAAAAATGAAAAAGAAAAAAATGTGCAAAGAGATACAGAGCAAGAAACAAACTGTATAACCCCGAAAAAATGTAAAGATCCGGGGAGTTTCACCATTCCTGTAACAATCGGAAATATCAACATCAGGAATGCGTTATTAGATTTAGGGGCTAACATCAACTTGATACCTCTGGATTTAATAAAACGCATTGGTGAATATGAGCTAAAAGAAGCAAAGACAGAATTACAGTTTGCGGATCGCTCTGTCAAAAAGCCTGTTGGGATTGTGGAAGATGTGTTAGTAAAGGTTGACAAGTACCACTTCAAAGTTGACTTTATGGTACTGGATATGAAGGAGGATACTGAGATCCCCCTGATCCTAGGAAGACCTTTCATGAAGACTGCAAAAATCAAAGTAGATGTTGATCAAAGTATGGTTGCAGTCAAAGTTTATGAAGAAGAGGTAAGCTTCAGTGCTCATGAACACCTCAGGATAAGTAATGAGGCAAAGGTTTACCTTTCGACCAAACCAGGTATATCTCTTCCCAATCAATTAAATTGTTTTAAATTAACCGATGCTTTGAAAGATGAAAAACAGGTAATTAGGCATCGGAAAAGAAGAAGAAGGAAGAAAAAGACAGGTGATTCCTCAAAGAATATTGGGAAACCACCTGATTAATCAGAGGTAATGTCTGGCTGGAGACATTAAACCTAGCGCTCAATGGGAGGCAACCCATTCTTTTCTTTTTGTTTTTAAAGTTATTTTTAACATAAAAAAAAAAACAAAATTCTTTTTAAAGTTTAAAAAAGGGGTTTTAAATTTGAAAAGAAAAAGGTTTTAAAATCAAAATTTTGAAAAATTAAAACAGAAGCCCACGCGTAGCGCCCCTGTGACGCGTAGCGTGGACTCTGAATTTTGGTTCTGATGCGTAGCGTCCCAACCACGCGTAGCGTCAGAGCCCACGTTCAGTTTTTAAAACTGAACCAGAGAGGCCCATCTTAGGTTTTAAAACCTAAGAACTCTTCTCTGCCTCACTTAAGATTTCAAACCTAATTTTCGAAACTCCCTTTTCTCTCTTCCAAACCCCTTCAATCCCATTGCTCAAGGAATCCAAAGTAAGTATTCTAATCCCTTCTCTTTAGTTTTGTTTTTGATTTTTAATTTGTAGAAATAAATGTGGTTAGGATTAGGATTAGAAGACCATTGGGATTGATTGCTGTTAGGAGTTAGGGATTGAATGGATGTAGTGCAGGTTGAAAAGGGGTTGCTGCTGTGCAACCCCTATTTTTTCTTTTTTCTGCGCATCCCACGCGTAGCGTCCCACTGACGCGTAGCGTGAGGATGAACTGTAAGCCCACGCGTAGCTTCCCACTGACGCGTAGCGTGGGCGGAACAGGCTGATGCGTAGCGTCACACCACGCGTAGCGTCAGCCTCTGTTTTTAAATCTTGTTGTTTGTTTGCTGTTTGCTGTTTTCTTTTGAAATTAATAAATTTTCTTAGTTTATATTTATACTTTCTTGCAACTTTGTATGAATTTTGAATAAATTGTATTTTGTTTTGTATATTATTTGAATATATGTATGTTAATTTCTTTAATTATTAAAAATTCAAAAATATGTCGTTGAATTGCATTTTTATTTGTGAAAAATTTTAGAAAACCCAAAAATATTTTACAAATAATTGTTTGCTTGTGTGTGATTTATTTAGTGTGTGTTTAATTTTAAATTTTTACTTTTTGCAGATGGCACCTAAGAAATCCATTCCCACAGCCGGTCCCTCTAAAAGACAGAGGAAATCCACAGACACTGACACCACTTCTGAGGATCCGGATTCTCAGAGACAGGAGGTGTTGGGACCGAGGGATCCTACTAGATTTCGCACTGATGCGAAGTGGGCGAGATTTCATCAGATCAAGGGCCAGAGACTGATCTGGGAGAGGGTCCTTGATCTGAGTGCAGGAGACTATCCTGAGCTGCAGGATAGAGTGCAGCAGAGGAGATGGGGACCTCTATTCTCCCTGCCTACTGAGGGGGACCCCATCTTAGTGATGGAGTTTTACGCAAATGCTTATAGGACCCGCCAGGACGCACCAAATCTTGGGCAGCAGCGGACGAGTTGGGTTAGAGGCCGGCATATCTCTTATGACCGGGACACCATCAGTACCCTACTGGGTAACCCTTGGGAGCCTACTCCTGAGGATGACACTTGTTTCTGGAAGGAAAACAGAAACAAGATTCTTGCTGAGGGAGAGTTAGGATACTCCCTCGAGGAGGTTGCTCATTTTCTGAGCAAGGATGGAATCTTTTTCAACCTGAGTAGGGTTGGAAGGAGTCCATCTAACCTCCTCAAGACCCAGCTTACCCCCATCGCCCAGGCGTGGTCCCACCTCATGCTCCATAATATCACTCCTGTCACCCATCTTTCTTCTCTTCCAGTGGAGCGTTGTTGCCTCCTTTATTCCATCCTCCAGGGCCACACCATTGATATCGCCGAGCTTATCTCCGAGCAGATTCACTTTTATGCCCTTGGGTATAAAGTGAATCGCCCCATACCCTTTCCTCTCATCATATCTGCCTTACTGAGGAGGCAGGGAGTCATTGTACCTTCACCCGAGTTTACTAGTTCTTCAGGGAGAGTCCCTAAAGTTCTAGTAAACAGAGATTATTTTGTGCAGCAGTGCGAGCTTCCACCACTAGAGCAGGAGGCTCAGCCCCGACCTCGGAGGAGGAGACCACCAGTGCAGCCTCCATCTGCTGATGCTGTTACACAGGGCTTTGCCCGGATAACACTTGAGCATCAGCATATGATGCAGATGATGGCTGCCACTCACAGAGCTTATATTCATCTTCACGATGAATTCTATCAGTACAGGTTACAGGGAGAGGGAGCACCTTATGTCACCCCAGCCGAGTTTGCAGCACATGTAGCTTGGCCTGGAGATTTACCCACCTACCCTGAGACTGGTGGATCTTCTAGTGCACATCATGACTCTGATGGTGATGATGAGGAGGAGGAGGAGGAGGATGATGATGATCAGATGGAGGATTGAGGATGCCATCTTCATTTATTTTGAGTATATTTGATTCTAGTTATATTTGGATTTACATTTACATTTATATTTACATTTTATATTATGGCATTTTATCATTGTGTGGTGTGTTTATTTGTTTTTGCTCAATTTTCTTTCGAGAAATAATTCTTCTTTTTAAAATAAATCAATCAATTATTTTCGTTAGTAAGTTAGTTTATACACTTAGAGTTTTTACACAATAAAACCAATTTTGTTAAAATCAATTTTTGATTCTTTATAACTTAGGAATTTTGATAAATTTAATTACAATAAGTTTATTAACCATCAAGCAAAATTTCAAATAACCCGGTGAGTTGAGAGATCCTTTTTACACACTTGAGGGTTTTAATCGACATATTTTCAATTCGAATTGATTTTGCTTTAATCTCTGATGTGTGTTGTTGTACAGAGAATTCGGGAAAATGATCAAGGCACATTTATTGGTGAAACGAAACCTTGGGCCAAACAGCTTACCTTGGTAAAAAGTCTTTTATCCTTTGCAAAGCCCATTTGAGCTAAAATAAAATTCTTTGGTACCCTTATAGCCTAAATTTGTTTTTACCATTCCCTATACTTGATTGATTAAAAGAGCAGTTGAAATAAATGAAAAATATTTTGAGTGTTCTCACAAAAATGGGGAGTGAAAATAAGCAACTTGATTCTTTTCAAAAAAGAAAATATGGAAAAGAAAAGTCAAAAATAGTGAAAAGAATCAAGTTGGGGGTATTTATTTTTCATCAATAAAAAAATAAATGAGAGTTTGGATCAAGAGAAAGCCTAAGGATTGTAAAATGCTCTTTTATGATTTCAGGTTTTTGAATTCCAAGAAAAACCATTGATTCTTGTAAACCAAGCCTCATTACAACCCGTGAAAAGACCTTGTGATTTTCGAATTAACTCTGTATAAATAACCATTGATTAGATGACAAACAAAGTTAAATTCATTTGATTTTATGATTGATTGAGTGAAACAGGTTACCAATTGCATAGAGATAAACACTTGTGAGGTAAGCCTGAAATTCTGCTTGATTGTTAATAAAATATTGTAAGTAATTTTATCATTAAACCTTTGTTATATTTGAATCAGTTTTTGATTATTACAAAATAGTTGAAATTGTGTAATTATTTTTTGTGGTAAATTTTCGGACTAACTTAAAAATTTGATTTCAAATTTTTATTTTCTTATTATTTTTCTCTCTTGCTCGAGGACGAGCAATGTCTCAAGTTGGGGGTATTTGTTAGTCCTCAAATTTTCAACAAAATCTAAAATAAAAATTTCATAAAAATTATAAAAATTAGTTTAATTTGTTAGAAAATTAGGATTTAAATTCAATAAATGAATGTTGTTGGAAATAATCTGCCCTTGATCAATTTTCTCTAGTTTTGCAGTGAAAAAGTTAAGAAATCAAGAGAAAATTACACTGGAGGAGCTGACGCGTAGCCTCACCCCACGCGTAGCATCAAGTGCTATTTTTGATGCTGACGCTACGCATCACAGCCACGCGTAGCGTCAGTGCTGCGTGGTCTCCACTCCTACTTTTGGCCAACCACCCCACTTGGACCCAATAATGGGCACTCCACTCAGCCCAAGGGCCACCCCAATCAGCATAAATGGCCAAAAACTCGTGGAAACATGTCCAAGTGGCCAGGCATGATCAAGATTAATTATTGAAAGTGGTCATTATCAAGTGTTTAATGGAGGCTGAGTCAGGGATCTGACGCGTAGCGTCACAGGGACGCGTAGCGTCAGCACCCTTGCTCAGCCCTATAAATAGGGCCATCCAACACCATTCATAGCATCCCATTCCATACACTTCTCTTCTCTTCTCTCTTGTGCTCGACTTTGAGTACTTCTTTTGTGAGTTGTAGTTCTAGAATAGTTTTCTAGATACTTGAGTGTGTTTCGGTGTATTGTGATCGTTGTATCGTGAAGTTTCCATCGTCTTCTTCGTAATGTCAAACTCTGTAAGTGTTGTTTTTACTTTTACCATGTGTAACTAATCTGTTTATGTTGGAATTGGTGAACTAATCTATTGAGTATAATGTTGTGAATTCGACCTCTGCATGTTTATGATTCAAGTCCATGTTAGTATTTCAACCTTTTATTAATATGAACGTCAAACGGGAGAATGATTTTCATGTGTATCGAAACTGGTTTTATTAGTGTAAATGTCAAACGGGAGAATGATTATTTATGCCGTATTGAAACTTGTTTTGACAAAAGTAAAAAGTTGGAATACCCTTGGTATCTCAATTCTATAGGGGTTGTTAACCATTGTTGCCATAAGGCCAGGTCTTAATGCAAGTTTTTACTGAGAAAGCTCACGAGGGATCGGACTTTACGGTGAATTCTTAGAATTTATATCACGAGGGATCGGTTATAATGATTTTAAGCTGCAATGACATGAAACTTGATGATTAAACATGCATGTTTTGAGTTCCTCATTGTTATTCTAGATTAGGGATCCAATTTCCAACATAATTTGTTTATCTGTGTTTATCTCAAGTATCTTACCTATTCTAGGTTACAACTCAACTTTTTAGATAGATTTTATTTTCTTTTTATCCTATGAATCACTCAACCATGCTATCTTGTGAATATTGTATAAACTGTACATAAATCATTCTTTTGTTCATAATTTCCTTCATATTTACCATAGTAAGTAGAAGATTACTGTTGTTATTGGACTTTCAATCCCAGTGGAACGATATCTAAATTTCAAAAACTACAAACGATTGGTGCGCTTGCCAATTCACAAAGCCCGGTTACAACCGATGGGCCAACAATGAGAAGATGAAGGAAGGGGTATTTATAGGTGAGAATTAGGTTTAGGAAGGAGGAAAGAGAGTTTAGAAAGGAGTGAAGTGAGTTAAGAGAGGGAGTGGTTCGAGTGTGCCTAGGAAATTGCAGTTTTGACTCTTCAGAACGCGTGATAATCGATTACGAGACAGGTGGTAATCGATTAGATCATTGTTTCTGGGGAATTTCAAACGTTTCATACAGGTGGTAATCGATTAGAGGCTTAGGGTAATCGATTAGTTTAGAAACAGAATCGTCCTAATCGATTGGAGCAATGTGGTAATCGATTATGAAGAAGACAAAACGTTTTAAACCTGAAACAGAAGCTTTGTAATCGATTGTGGATCAATGATAATCGATTATCATAGAAACAGAATGATTGTAATCGATTATAGTAAGTACTAATCGATTATAATGGAAACAGAAGCATAGTAATCGATTGTGAGTAGCCATGTAATCGATTATTGAGTCAAAAACTTCAAATTTTACATACAGCAAAGTTCCAATCATGAAATGTGATATATACCATGCATCATACCATTCAACATAGTTCTTATCAAAATATCCTATCATTCAAACACAACTGGACATATCAAGAATGCCTAACTCTCTTCTTATGTGAATGAATTGTTCTCTAGCCAAGGGTTTTGTGAAAATATCAGCTAGTTGCCTAGAAGTTTCTACATGTTCAAGTACACAATCCACTTTTAACACATGATCTCTAATAAAGTGATGCCTAATCTCAATGTGTTTGGTTCTAGAGTGCATAACTGGATTCTTGGAGATGTTAATGGCACTAGTATTATCACATTTGATGGGTACTTTGTTTAAAACAATGCCAAAATCAAGAAGTTGTTATCTCATCCAAAGAATTTGAGCACAACAACTACCGGCGGCTACATATTCTGCCTCAGCTGTCGATAATGCAACACTTACTTGCTTCTTGCTATGCCAAGAAACAAGGGAGCTACCAAGTAAATGACATGTGCCGCTAGTGCTCTTTCTATCAAGTTTACAGCCAGCAAAGTCAGAGTCGGAATATCCTAAAAGATTACATTCAACGCCTTTGGGATACCACAGACCAACATTTTGAGTACCCACAAGATATTTCAAAATTCTTTTTACGGCAGTTAAATGTGATTCTTTAGGACATGCTTGATATCTAGCATACATGCATACCGCAAATATAATATCGGGCCTACTAGCAGTCAAATATAGTAAGGATCCAATCATACCTCGATATTTGGTGATTTCGATGTCCTTACCCTTTTCATCTTTGTCTAGATAGCAGGATGTGCTCATGGGTGTAGCTATCTCGTTTGCCTTATCCATTCCAAACCTTTTAAGTAGTTCCTTACAGTACTTAGCTTGGCTAATGAATGTTCCCTCATTTGCTTGTTTTATTTGCAATCCGAGGAAGAAGGTGAGTTCTCCCATCAAGGACATTTCAAATTCATTCTGCATGATCTTGGCAAACTCTTGACAAAGATTCTCATTAGTAGCACCAAATATTATGTCATCAACATAAATTTGTACCAAAAGAATGTCATTATTTTTGCGCTTTATAAACAGTGTAGTATCAACCTTTCCTCTTTCAAAATTGTGTTCTAAAAGGAATTTGCTTAGTCTTTCATACCAAGCTCTTGGAGCTTGTTTCAAACCATATAAAGCTTTTCTTAATTTATAGACATGGTTTGGAAATTTATGATTTTCAAAACCGGGAGGTTGATCTACATAAACTTCTTCTTGAATGAAGCCGTTTAAAAAAGCACTTTTGACATCCATTTGATAAAGTTTGAAGTCCATACAACATGCAAAAGCTAGCAATAACCTAATGGCTTCTAACCTAGCTACGGGAGCATACGTTTCTTCATAATCTATTCCCTCTTCTTGATTGTATCCCTTTGCAACTAGTCTAGCTTTGTTTCTTGTTATTATACCATTTTCATCTAGCTTATTTCTAAAAACCCATTTGGTGCCTATTATTAGATGGTCATTGGGTCTTGGCACAAGTTCCCAAACTTCGTTTCTTTCAAATTGGTTTAACTCTTCTTGCATGGCCAACATCCAATGCTCATCAATAATGGCTTCATCAATGTTTTTGGGTTCAATTTGGGATACAAAGGCTAATTGATTGCATGCATTTCTAATGGCGTTTCGAGTACTTACCCCTTTGGTTATTTCTCCAATGATTTTGTCCAAGGGATGATCCTTCAAGGTTACCCAATCTTGTTGTCTCTCAATTTGTGTTGCACCTCCATCATTGTTGACTTCTTCTTTGTCTTCCAAGTTCATTTCTTGGAAAGTACCTACAAGATCATCAACATCTTCCTTTCTCGGAGGGTTATGGCTATTTTCATCAAACTTAACATGAATAGATTCTTCGATGGTATTTGTTCGTTTGTTGAAAATTCTATAAGATTTACTTGATTGAGAATATCCTAGGAATATTGCCTCATCAGATTTTGCATCAAACTTTCCTAGATTATCCTTTCCATTGTTGAGCACAAAACATTTACATCCAAAAATATGAAAATATGCAATGTTGGGTTTTCTACCTTTGTAAAGCTCATAGGGGGTTTTCTTTAAAATAGGCCTTATCAAACATCTATTCATAACATAACATGCGGTGTTTACCGCATCGGCCCAAAAATGTTTTGCAATATTGTTTTCATTTAGCATGGTTCTAGCAAGCTCCACTAAAGATCTATTTTTCCTTTCAACCACTCCATTTTGTTGTGGAGTTCTAAGAGCTGAAAAATTGTGATTTATACCATGTTTTTCGCAAAACGTTTCGAAAGATTGATTTTCAAACTCTCCCCCATGATCGGTTCTAATGGATGCAATTTTTGAGTTTTGCTCATTTTGGATAATCTTTGCAAGTTTCTTGAATGCATGATATGCTTCATTTTTATGAGCAAGAAACAATGTCCATGTATATCTTGAATAGTCATCTACTATAACTAGACCATAGTAATTACCTCCAAAGCTTTTGATTTTGGATGGTCCAAATAAATCCATGTGCAAAAGTTGTAAAGGCCTTTGAGTAGAAATGATGTTTTTGGATTGAAAAGATGCCTTTACTTGTTTTCCCTTTTGACATGCATCACAAAATCTATTTTCAAATTTAAGCTTTGGTAAACCAATTACTAAATCTTTAGAAACAAGTTTGTTTAAGTGGTCTACATGTATATGAGCTATTCTTCTATGCCATAGCCAAGTTTCATCCTCTTTAGAAATGAAGCATTGTTCATCATTTTTAGACAAACTATCCACATCAATCATGTAAATGTTATCAATTCTTTTTCCAACAAATTTGACCTCTTTATTTAGCTTATTCTCAATTATGCAACAATTGGATTCAAATAAGACTCTATATCCTTTGTCACATAATTGACTTATGCTAAGTAGATTATGTTTGAGGCCTTCGACATACAATACGTCATTTATGGATGTGGAAGAATTCTTACCAATATTTCCAATGCCTAGGATTCTTCCTTTAGTGTTGTCTCCATAGGTGACGCTTCCTTTTCGTTTGGGAGTGAATGATGTAAATTTGCTTATGTCTCCCGTCATATGCTTTGAACACCCACTATCCAAGTACCAATGGGTGTTGCTTGCCTTGAAGCATACCTACAAAACAAAGTCAGTTTAGAGAACTAGGTACCCATTTTATGTTGGGTCCTTTAAGGTTAGTTTGTGGTAATGTCCCTTTGGGAACCCACACCTTTCTTAAGACCTTTGGTCCTAGTTTCCTAACACTACACTTATAAGCACTATGTCCTTTGGAACCACAATGATTGCATTTCATAAAAGGTGAGGAGGATTTGCTTGGTGGTGCAAAGAAGTTTTTATAGTGCTTCTCCATTTTGTGATTACTATGTTCTTTGTCATATCCTAAACCGGTTTTACTAAACATGCATTTTTGTTGCCCAAGTAGGATATTCAAATTATCTCTTCCATTAGTGAACTTCTCTAGTGTCCTATTTAGGTCTTCAACCTTGGTTTCTAACACAATGCACTTCTTTGCAAAATCACATGGTTTACTATTCACTAGTGCAAAACTACCATTTCACATCGCAGAATTCACCACGGTTTATCAAAAACCGATGTGAAATATAAGGGCGGTGGCATTTTTGTAAATAAATGAAACATCAGATATATTTCACATCGGTTTTTACTAAAAGCCGATGTGGAAAACAATTTATCACATCGGTTTTATCAAAACCGATGTTAAAAATATACACGGTGGCAATTTTGAAATTATACACAGTTTTATAAACAACATTAGACAACGGTTTTTATAAAACCGATGTGACAAATGCTTAAAAAAATAAAATTTAAAATAGATATTTTTCATTTTAAATGAAAAAATTTAAAATTTAAAATTTAAAATTTTTAACTTAAATCGTTGTTGTATATTGAATTTTTTTCGTTTTGAATGAATGGGAAATACTCTGCATTTAACTTGTATATATTTTACATTTAAATTGATAAATTTTAAATTTTAAAATATATTTTTTCATATTAAATGACTTAATAAATTTAAATTTTTAAATCACTTTCACATCGGTTTTACTTAAAAACCGATGTGGTAGGTTCCAGCGAGATATGCCACATCGGTTTTACTTAAAAACCGATGTGGAAATTAGTTAATGCAACATCGGTTATGGTTAAAAACCGATGTGGAAAATGTTAAGCACAACGAACAAAAAGTAGTAATTGACAAAAATTAAAAATTAAAAATTTTGATTATTTTACACATCGGTTTTAAAGAGAAACCGATGTGGTACCTTGTCTCTAAAATATTTCATTTCCCGCTCATATAGGACAGACAGGTTACAAATTTCATTTCGCGCTTATATATTTCATTGACCACATCGGTTTTTATAAAAACCGATGTTAAGATTGAATTAAAATCACGCTCACACAGCAGAATGCACGCAAACAGATCTGTGCTCTACTTTCCCTTTCACACGCTTCTCCAAGCTTGTGTCTATCTTAATTGACCCCCTCTTCTGTAAAGCCTCCATCCTCACTAGAATATTCTTCCCAGCCAAGAGAGCAAAGGAATAAGCCGCGCCTTGTGGAAGCAATGTACTTTTGTGAATTGAATACCCTTACAGAACATTTGGGTCCCATGTATGCTGTATTTTCCCGAAGACGAGCCCGAGTTTTGAAGGAAGAGATGCAAGAAGGTTCCCCTTTCTTTACTGTGCATGCATATGTTCCTGTTTCTGAGAGCTTTGGTTTTGCGGATGAGCTTAGAAGGTGGACTTCTGGTGCTGCAAGTGCACTTCTTGTCCGTAACCACTGGGAAGCACTTCCTGAGGATCCTTTCTTTGTACCAAAAACACAGGAGGAAATTGAAGAGTTTGGGGATGGCTCCAGTGTTCTTCTAAATACGGCAAGAAAGTTAATTGATGCAGTCAGACGGCGTAAAGTCCTTTCTGTGGAGGAAAAAGTAGTGCAACATGGAACCAAGCAGAGGACACTGGCTCGGAAAGTCTGATACTTTTCACTAATGTTGGCTCCTACTCTCCTTAACCAAATTGCAGGTTATGATGGAAATTTTGTTCTGATTCTTTTAGAAAGTAATACTCCCTCCAGTCATAAAGTAAGAAGTGTCCACCCTGCTGCTGAAAAATTGTTTGTCATCATGTCATGTGTTTTGATATTTTAATCTCTATTGTTCAAAAGCGCAAGCTGTTAGTATACATGAAGCAATGGCGTGTTATTAGTTTTGGTTTTGGTTTTGATTTTTTTGGTTTTGGTTTTGATTTTTTTGCTTTTGGTTTTGATTTTTTCTCTGTTGCTGATCTCTTTATTTTGGTTTTGATTATAGACCATGTTATTAGTTTTCAAGTTTGGTTGTTTCAATCACCACCTCAATTATAAGATGGTAATTCTATTGAAAAATATAAGGGGAATTCTTTAGCTCCTTGTGATTATTTGACATGAAATGAAGCAATCAAAAATCGTCTATCATTATAAACCAATTAATTTTTTTAAAAAAAAATCAAGTTTTCACATCGGTTTTATAAAAAACCGATGTTAGATCTCATACTCTTTCACATCGGTTTTATAACACAACCGTTGTTATATTTTTACTATTTCACAACGGTTTTTTACAAAAGACCGATGTGAAAAATACATTTCACATCGGTTTTTTGTAAAAAATCGATAAAAACCGATGTGGTAATCTAGATTTCACATCGTTTTTTTAAGAAAACCGATGTTAAAATGATTTTTCACATCGGTTTAAAAACCGATGTGAGATGTCCCTATATTTCACATCGGCCAGATCCACATCGGTTTAAAAACCGATGTGAAATTACCAAAAAAACCGATGTTAAAACCCTTTTTTGCACTAGTGATTAGAACATGTTTGAGCGTTTTTCAATTCTTCTTTTAAGCATTCATTCTCTTTGCAAATCTCCATAAGGTGCATCTCTAGAGTGTCACTAGTTTTTCTAGATACCTTAAGTCTATTAGAGACTTTTGTAAATTTATCATACAATTCCTCTAGAGCATCAAGTAATTCATCCTTATCTAAGTCATGGAAGTTTACCTCATCATCTTCTTCATGGTGATTGGCCATGAGGCAAAGGTTTGCTTCTTCATTCTATGAGTCATCCGAGCTGCTTACCTCATTTTCATCCCATGCTATATATGCTCTCCTTCTTCCTCTTTTCTCTTTTCCCTTCTTCTTAAGATTTGGGCAATCCGCTTTGAAGTGCCCTTCCTTGCCACATTCAAAACAATTGGGTGAGGAAGAATTTTCTTTAGTGATAGGTTTCTTACTTGGGTTTTTGAAGCTTCTTTGAAGGCGTTTGCCTTTCATGAATTTCCCGAAGCGTTTCACAAATAGTCCAAATTCTTCTTCTTCATCAAGTTCGCTTTCGGATTCTTCTACTTCATTTATGGAAGTAGCCTTGAGAGCAAGACCCTTTTTCTTGGAAGATTTTTCTTCCTCTTCCGCCATCTTTAATTCCTTCAGCTCTTGTTCCTGTTCCTGCAACTTACCAAATAGAGTGGCAAGAGACATTTCGTTTATGCTAGGAGATTGTTTGATGGCGGTAACTAGCGGTTGCCATTCTCTGTTAAGACTTTTCAACACTTTATGAATGAGCTCTTTGTTAGTGTAAGTCTTTCCAAGTGTAATGAGTTGATTAATGATGAGAGTAAATCTTTTTTGCATATCAACAATCGATTCATGAGAGTTTAATCTAAAGCACTCATATTGACTAGTAAGAGTACTAATCTTTGAGTCCTTTACATCGTTGGTACCTTCGTGAGTTACTCGTAGAGTATCCCACATCTCTTTAGCAGTTTGGCAAGTCATGATTCTAAAAAATTCATCTTGACCTAAAGCCATAGTAATAAGATTTTTGGCCTTGTAGCCACATTGAACTTTCTTTTCTTCCTCGCTTGTCCATTCATCTATGGGTTTTTCAATATTCTTACTATCTACAACATGCATTGGTATAAAAGGGCCATTTTCAATGGCATTCCAAATTCTCAAGTCAATTGATTAAATGAAGATTTTCATTCTCTCTTTCCAAAAGGTATACCCGTCCCCATTGAAAGCGGGAGGTCTGTTTATCGCACCACCCTCGGGAAAAACATTTTGAGAACTTGAGGCCATCTAGTCTCTTGAAGCTGTTAAGCTTGATCTACCAAGAGTCAAGCTCTGATACCACTTGTTGTTCAAGTGGCCTCAATACTCAAGAGGGGGGGTGAATTGAGTTTTAAAGCTTTTGGTTGGAATGCCTTTGAAATTGATTTTTATAACCAAGTTAATGAGAATATACAAGTGAAATTAATAAGAGGATAATATGCAAAGCACAATAATGAGAAGTATTGCTGAAGCAATTTCACAAACACCTGGTGGGCAGTATTTGAAGAGTAACAAGTTAAGCAATTTCAAGTGTGCTCTTCACAAACAATCAATAACAACAATCAATTAGCAAGCAGTATATGAAAGTAAGGAGTAGAGAAGAGAAGCTTGCAAACCGATATAACGAGTTCCACCCAATCCAGTGTACGTCTCGCCTCTAAGCAACCCACTTAGAGGATTTCACTATTGAAGATTTGAGATACAAGCTTTGAGCAATTGCAGCTTCCTAGTGTCCCACACTCAAGAACTCAATCCTCACAAGCAAAGGGCAACCCACCCAATCTCACAATCTCTCAATACCCAAAGGTTGAACCCCAACCTTTGTGACCACTCAACCTAGAGTGAACAACCACTCAACCTAGAGTGAATAACTTGTGTTTGGTGTTTGTGTTTACAATCAATACACTCTCTCAATAGAGTAGATATACAAATGAAAAGCTCTCCCAAATTCTAACTCTCAAGATGAGAGGATATACAAATGTATTTCAAGATACAAGAAATAGGCTTACAAAGCACAAGATAGAACTAAGGATTTGTTGCTTCTTGGTTATTTGTTTTGTTTTCCCTTGTGCTTGTGTTCTTCTTCCATTTATAGAGCCATGATAGCAGTTGAGGTGTGCCCTAGTTCATCATAGCCGTTGCACTTAGTGGAAATTTGAAGAATGGTGGAGACATGAGCTGGTTTCCCACTTAAATCTGTTTTTCCACTAGCGTAATCGATTACACCCTCGCGTTGTAATCGATTATCTTCAAGTCAGAGACTCACTAATCGATTATTTCACTTTCTCTAATCGATTAGCATCTGTACCTGATGCATTTAATTTGATTTCGCATCTGCCTAATCGATTAGAATGTCTTGCAATCGATTACCTTAAATCCAGTGACTTCCTAATCGATTATATGTCTTCCTTAATCGATTAGATTTCATATCTGATGCCTTTTGTCCCATTTCTGATTGTTGTAATCGATTAGCTTCAAGTGTATAATCGATTACCTTCATTCCAGTGAGTACCTAATCGATTGTTTAGCTTCCCTAATCGATTAGCTTTCATCCTGATGCAATTTCTTCCAAAACAGAAAGCTCCTAATCGATTAGCTTAGGTGACCTAATCGATTATCTTCGTTGTTACTCAGCACCTGATTTCATGTCTTTGTTTTTGCATAGGTTTCTTCATGAGTGCTTGTCATTATCAAAATCTTTGCACATCTTTGGACCCGTTAACATATTCAAACACAGTTATTTTTCTGTGTTTATTTTATTGTAGCTATTTTCTATTTATTTATATGAATATGTATTTTCTATTTTCTATTTGGTTATATAAATTTCTATTTTCTATTTTTCTTCCTTTTATGGTCATGCAATGTTGGTTAGTAGTAGCTTGGTTGATGCATGTTAGGCTTAGTATTTGGTTAGTAGTATGTTGGTAATTAGTATTTGGAAATATGATTAGGGAAATTAGAATGTTGTTAGTTATAGATTAGAAAAATTTAGAATGAGAATTTTTTTATTAGTATTCTATATTTATTAATTCTAGTAATTTAAATTGATATTTCAAGTAAATAAAAATTACACACAAGCCCTACAAAGGATGATTTAAATTATAATTTAGTGGTAGTATGTGTTTAAATTATTGATTAGGTAATAAAATCCTTTATTTATTGTCTTTAATTTGAATTTGAATTTGGTGACACTAATGTTAATATTTTAGTCCCTTTTAAATGAGTTTGTGATTTTTTAAATTGTATATGAGTAAACCATAGTTTTCCCGTTTGAGATTCGACACAAATGGTAATTAAATTAATTGATTTCATCATTTGTGTTGAATCTTGAATTGTCCATTTGGACAGTTTGGGATGAACAATTTTTTATGCATCATTGCTATGTACAAGTTAGGAGTAATTTTAAAATTTGATCAAGTTTTGGCTAGTTAAATTTTGTATTGTTCTCTGGGTGCATATTTGATTGTGGTTGAATTTGATGTCACCACTTTCATTTCGTGTACTTAGAGACCAAAGCGAAATGCTGCCGAAATTTTATCAAATTTTCAAATAACTCCTAAGTTGTATGTAGTTATGATGTATAGAAAAATGTTCATCCCGAATGGGTAGGACCACCATCTTTGTGAAGAAAGTAAGATTCATAACACCGATAAATTTACTGGTATTGTAAACAGTGAGTATGGATCGAAGTTGGATAACTGCATCACGTATAAGTCCATAATATGAGAGTGGAGTCGAAACATTCATAGAGTACGTGATACGAAATGTTGAAGAGGTTAATGGAATGTATTTTTGCCCTTGTGTTAAATGCTTAAACATGCGCCGGCTAGAATTGGCAGAGGTGTGAGAACATCTGTTGTGTGATGGATTTCTTCAGACGTATACGTGATGGATATAGCATGGTGAACATGTTGAAGTGCCAAGTACCCATTTTCAAACAAAAGACCAAAGCTTTGCGCATGAGGTTGATGACGACATGGATGACCGACTTGAGGATATGATACGTAACGTGGGGGTAGAAAGTTTTAAGAAAGCTTACGTATATGCGAGTCTATGTGAGGATTCTGAGAAGCCGTTGTATCCAAATTGCGCCAATTTCACGAGGTTGTCAACGGTTTTACGACTATTTAATTTGAAAGCGATAAATGGGTGGACAGATAAAAGTTTCACTGACTTGCTTAAGTTGTTGAAAGAAATGCTCCCAGTTGGTAACACCTTGCCAAATCGTAACTATGAGGCTAAGAAGGTGTTGTATCCTATGGGTTTGGAGTATACCAAAATACATGCATGCCCAAATGATTGTGTATTATACCGTGGTCAGTATGAAATGTTGCATCGATGTCCTAGGTGTGGGTGTCACGATATAAGAAGAAACAACTTGACTCTGATGAAGTCTGCACTAAAGGGTCTTCTACGAAGGTGTTGTGGTATCTCCCTATAGTGCCGAGACTAAAGCGTCTGTTTGCCAATGTAGATGATGCGAAGCTTATGAGATGGCATGCTGATAAAAGGGTTGTTGATGGACAACTTAGGCATCCAGCAGATGCATTGCAGTGGAAGAAAGTGGATACGATGTTTCCAGATTTTGCTCATGACCCAAGAAATGTTAGGCTTGCACTGGCCACTGACGGAATGAACCCGTTTGGGAACCTGAGCACAAACCACAGTTCGTGGCCTGTTTTGTTGTTTGTTTACAACCTGCCGCCATGGTTGTGCATGAAGCGGAAATATGTTATGTTATCGATGATGATTTCTGGTCCATGACAACTGGGGAATGACATTGATGTATACTTAACTCCGTTAGTTGAAGACCTGAAAATGTTATGGGAAGAGGGGGTTGATGTGTTTGACGGGTTTGTAGGCCAAAACTTCAAATTGAGAGCCTTGTTATTCTGCACGATCAATGATTTTCTTGCGTATGGTAACCTCTCGGGCTACAGCGTCAAAGGTCATAAAGCATGTCCTGTGTGTGAGGAGGGAACTAGTTCTAATCGACTACATCATGGAAGGAAAAATGTTTATCTTCGACATCGTAGGTTTCTTACGGCTAATCATCCACTTCGTAGGTTAAAGAAGTAATTCAATGGTATGCAAGAGTTTGAAGGGCCTCCTCCACCATTGTCGGGTCGTCAAGTATATGAAACGATCAAAGACGCCAATGTGGTTCTTGGTAAGTTTGATAAGTAGTCCGCTGCATAAAAGAACTGGAAGAAAAGGTCAATATTTTTTGATCTGCCATATTGGAAAGAGCTTGATGTGAGGCACTGTATTGATGTGATGCATGTGGAGAAAAATGTGTGTGATAGTTTGGTTGGAACCCTGTTAAACATACCTGGAAAAACTAAGGACGGTCTGAATTCGCGTCTAGACTTGGAGTTATTAGGTATACGTGAGGAGTTGCACCCACAAGCAAAGGGCAAATGAATATATTTGCCTCCAGAATGTCATACCTTGTCTAGAAAAGAGAAGTAAAGTTTGTGTGAATCATTGCATGGTGTGAAAGTTCCATCTGGGTACGGTTCCAACATCAAGACTTGTGTTTCCATGAAGGATCTGAAGTTAGTAGGTTTAAAGTCGAACGATTGTTATATGTTAATGCAACAGTTTTTACCCATTGCCATTCGTGACATTCTCCCTAAAAATGTCAGACATGTGATAACAAGGGTGTGTTTGTTTTTCAATGCCATATGTTCCAAAGTAATCACCCACGAGGAGTTGGAAGCATTGGAACAGGAAGGTTTTCTTATACTATGTCAGTTGGAAATACATTTCCCGCCTTCATTCTTTGACATAATGGTACACTTAATCATCCATTTGGTAAGGGAGGTTCATTTGTGTGGACCAGTGTTCTTGAGGTGGATGTATCCTCTAGAGCGATATATGAAAATATTGAAAGGCTATATGAAGAACCAACGCCGACCTGAAGCATCAATAGTAGAAAGGTACATTGTAAAGGAAGCAATTGAGTTCTGCACTAATTATCTGTCACAGGCTGAAACCATTGGCATTCCTAAGACTCGTCACGAAGGGCGATTAGATGGGAAAGGTACCATTGGGAAAAGAATTAAAAGCATGTCACGTGATGAAGTCCTCCAAGCACACTTGTATGTTTTGAACAACACAGATGCCGTCCTCCCATATTTAACGACTCATAAAGACATTGTGAAGAGAAACAACCCTAGAATGACTGAAAAGTGGGTGTTGAATGAACACAACAAAACGTTCATGCAGTGGTTCAAAACAAACCTTCTCAGAGATACATCGGCCCCTGAGACATTACTTCGACTAGCACGAGGTCCTAACTTTGATGTAATCACCTATTGTGGGTATGACATAAATAACTATTCATTCTATACAAGGGCGCAGGATGACAAGAGTACGGTGCAGAATAGTGGAGTTATGGTTGTGGCCGAATCAATGTATTTCTCCACTTCAAAGGACAATAACCCTATCATGGCTGAGTTATGTTATTTTGGTGTCACTGAAGATATATGGGAAGTCGATTATGGTCGTTTCACTATTCCTGTGTTTAAATGCAAATGGGTTGATAGTAAGAACGGTGTCAAGATAGATGAATTTGGATTTACATTGGTAGACCTAAATAAGGTAGGTCACAAGGAGGAGCCTTTCATCATGGCAGCTTAAGTGAAGCAAGTTTTTTACATTGTTGACCCGTCTGATAAAAGATGGTCAGTTGTTGCCCAAGGTAGACACAACATTGGAGATCCAACTCTTGATGTCCTAGACATACCTTGTCTAACAACATGTACGCCGTCTGGGAATATGGAAGATCACATAGATGATATAGTGGCGACTCGTCATGATCACCAGGAAGGTCTGTGGGAAACATAGGGTATGTATTGTATGTATTATTTGTATGTCAAGCTTGTGTATCGTTGATTGTATGTATTATTCATTAATAAAAAAGAAACATGTATTTATTATTTAATTTGTATATGTAATGTGTTTATTATACTTACTATGGTTTTTTTTGCTTCTTTAAATAGATACTTATGGCTGACTAGGGTCCATCAGCGAGATCCGACTCCCAGGATACAAATTCCTCAGGTAAGAGGGGTCGAGGTGTTACCCGGATGTCCGATGTTGCACTTAGGCGCCATCAGGGTCAGAGGACCCATGTTGACATTGATATTTGCACGGGGAGGACTTTGGGACCTAACGCCGCCAAGTTTCAGAGTTACTTGGGTGTTTTAGCAAGGTCGAAGGTGTCCATCATTATCCCTGATTGGGATAGTGTTGAGGAGGTCATAAAGAATGCTATTTGGGCTAATATTCTTGTAAGTACTTTAACTGCACATTTGGTTTTTACTTGTATTACAATTTGATATGCATACTAAACTCAACCTTGTTTATTTGACACTTGTAGGATGCTTGGGATATTCCTGCAGTCGATACACTACGTAGGAAGATAATGTCTGAGATTGCTTAACGATGGAGGTCATTCAAGACCTTTCTGACTTCCACGTATGCATGCTTGTTATAAATTAAGTGTTTAAATTTGTACTGTCCTAAAAATGTCAGTTTTTTACTTCAACTATTTTGAATTTTAGGTATGTCTTCGGGAAGAAGCAGTGCAAGTTTCCCAGAGACTCATACACATTTATAGATCAGCAGACTTGGGATTCGTTTGTTGCATCAAGGCAGACAGACGACTTTATGGTTAATACCTTATACTTTTAATGTTTTGGAATTGTTTTCATGCAAGTATATATAAGGTATAAATGTATTTGAATTGTTTTTATTGTAGGCTAAACGCATGAAAGCACAGGGAATTCGTGGGAAAAATGACTACCCTCATAGGTTGTCACGCGGGGGTTACCGACTGTTGGAGGATCGGATGTTAGAGGAGAAAGCCAGTCAACGCCAGAGCAGCCACCCTGACACCACTATTGTGGATTCCCCTTCTCCACCCGCACGCCACGACAAATGGAAGCGTGCCAGGATGAGGAAGAGTGGTCAGTACACTTCATCTCATGCTGAGGAGGTTGCCCAACGAATTGTAAGTACAAGCTTCTTATCAGGTTTAATGATACTTGAATTGTCCATCTGGGTACTAAGTACACTAATCACTGGGGTTTGATTGCAGGATTCCTTGGTGGAGCAGTCGACCCAAGGGTCTTTCGTGTCACACGGTAGGGATGATATCCTGACCACCGCCATTGGCAAACCGGAGCACCCTAGACGAGTCCGTGTAGCTGGTCACGGTCATGGTATGTTTATACTCCCAACTGGTTACATTCTTTATATTAACATTCTGTTTCTAATTGTTCTTTCTCCGCAGGCCTTCGAACTTATTTTGGGCGTCCCGCTGCCTCCTCCCAGTCAATCTCTGATTTGGAGAAGACCTTTGAGGAGAAGGTTACTGCAGCGAAGGCAGAGGCTAAGGAGGAGATGCAGAGGCTGCTTCAAGAGTGAGATGATGGCGTCATTCAGTCAACAACATCAACCTACACCCCCGGTGGTGGACCCACAGGTTATATTGTACATCATTTAATTGAATTACTTATGGTTTACTATCATTATTTCTTGAATAACTTCAAAATGTTGTGTAAATATGCAGATTAGGCGGGTCAGTACAAAGGGGTCGTGTGCTGCACCTGACGGTGATGATGACGACGTAAATCTTGGAGACTGCCGTCAGTGTGACCTCTTTGTTGATGGAGTGGAAGAGCCAGTTGCCATTGGTTCAGTGTATAACCTAGGCCCTTTGGTTCACCATCAAGCAATGCCTGATGGTGTGTCAAGGGTTTCGGTTATACAGGTTCTCGACGTGGAGGTAGCTGTGCCCATTCCAACTCCTGAGGTACAACTGGTCGGGCAGGTTGTAGGACACTTCCTTATGTGGCCGACCAGACTTTTGTCAGATTCGGGTCCCCAGGTATGCTCCTTAAACTAGCATCAATTCTATAATAACTTATGTTTCAAATAATCCAAAATTGCTTCTGATTTTTTAACTATTTTAGCAGGGTATTGATAGCCTTCCACAAGCGTACGGGATATCGCAGTAATAAAATTATCGTCCCACAGGGATTGTTCCCAATTACCGGTTTATAGCATTTTGATTATCTAGACAATTCATTTGTTGATTCAGAAATTTATAATGCAAAGAACTAAATGACATAAACAGAGAACACTAAGCAACAACAATAAAAGGATTGATTTGGAGACGATGGAGATTAATTTCTTGGGAAGTAAAGATTCACATAAATGTGGGTGCCAATATTTAATGCGGTTCAATTTCTAGATCATTAAATCATGTTTCTTAAGGCAAGTTTTCCTAAATTGATCAATGACTTTCTCTCGAAACCTCACTAACGTACCTAATTATTGAAGAACCGCGTTCAATTCACTAATTAGGTCCTTTAAGCTTTATGAAAACTCGGATATCCCTCAAAGAGTTTCGTTCACTTTCGTAACCCGAATCCCTAGGTTTGATTTTACGTAATTCAAACTATACGCCAATCTTTCGATTACCCATACCGTTTACAATCATCCATACTTATCTCTAAGCTTAATGGAAGCATTAAGAACTCACAAAATCGAATAAGAACATAATTTAACAACCAAGAATGAAGAACATTACATATGGGTTCACATAAATGCTACACCTTAATTCCCAAGAGAAATGTTTAATGTGCCATGGAAACAACTATGATAATACCACAATACAAGGAATTCAAACCAAACATAGAAGGAAAATCAAAAGATGAAAAGGGATTCAGAAAATACAAGAGGAAGTTCTCACTAGATCTCCTAAAATCCTTCTCCCAATTCTGCAGAATTTGATTTCCTTTGACGTTTTAGCCTTGTTCCCTTTCGAAAATCCTTGGCAAAGCTTTCCATTTTTCTGCCAAAAAGTGTCCCTCAATGTCTCTCCCACTTTTCCCTTTTGAAAACTTCCCTTTTTATTCAGAAACTGCTCCAAAAATTAAAGCAAGTGCAGAACGCGCAAAAACCCACTGGCAGTGGGAAAAACCCACTGGCAGTGGGAAAAACCCACTGGCAGTGGGTTTCTCTGGAATTCAAAAAAACCAATTTTTCCTCCTCCGGGCAGCAAGATCCACGACCAGTGGGAAAAACCCACTGGTAGTGGGTTTCCAACAGCAAGACCCACGGCCAGTGGGAAAAACCCACTGGCAGTGGGTTTTTTTATGCACAAAATACTCACTCCAGAGGGGTCCACGGCCAGTGGGAAAAACCCACTGGCAGTGGGTTTCTCTAAACTTCACAAAATGCCTTTTCTTTTACTGTTTTAAGGCCCCGAAGTGTTTCTTTGGTTTTCCTTCTTTTATGCCACTTCCAAGAGTGAATCCTTTCTTCTTTTTGAGCTTCCAAATGGTTGGACTATCTTGCATCCATCACATGCTTCATCAAATGCACTGCGTTCTTGCATTTATGCACCTAAATCAAGGTTATTCCTACAAAACTTCAAACACCCAAGTGACATGTGTGGAATGAAGGAAATCATACAGGAAATAAGAGGAAAATGACACAGATTACCTAGAAATCCTAAGTAAAAACATCACAAAACAATGCAAATTAAATACCTATCAAAACACCCTAAACTAAAACATTGCTTGTCCCCAAGCAATCATCATCACCACAAATATGAACATTAGAGAATGACGAACTCAGAATAACTTGAGGAACCCAATTAGAGAAAAGAAATTTAACAGATTATTGCAAGATTACCCAAACAGGAACCACACAATTATTCATACTATGCTCACAAGACTAGGCTATAGACACATATCCTTTCATTTCTCTCTAAGTATTTAAGCTTGTGTATAAGAATCACTCAAATCATAACATTTCAAGACACTACCATAGGCTTGGCAAGTGACCTTAATCTCCATAGTTATCTAGAAAACAAGTTATGGTCAAAAGGTCTTTCATCTGGTTGTAATGGGGCCATGGGTTCACAGATGCGGGAATGGATACCAAGAAAAAGGAAATTCAAAGGGCTATTATCCAATGAAACCTCTAAGAATAATTAAGTTTCAGAAGGCAAACCAGAAAGCATATTTTTTTATTCCTTCAAAAACTTCTAAGGAGTCCTTTTTGTTTTCATTTTTAAACTTAACTCCTTTCTCTACCTTGCTTTCATCCTTTTCTTTGTTTTTCCCAACAATTTTTTCTTTAGTTGGAAACACAAAATCATTTTGTTTATTTTTGTTTCCCAACTAAAACTCACTTTTCTCTTATCCATTTTCATTCTAGTTGCCATCCTTGAATTTATGTTATTTTCTCAGGAATTTATCAAACCAATTACCAAAGGGTTTCAAAAACAAAAATCAACAGTTTAGGATCAACAAAGGGCAACTAATGGTGTATTATAACTTTCAAAATTCGGAGGCTAAAGAACAAAACCTACGGTGCCTTTTTCATTCCATAACGAGTAATCACCAACCATTTTGAATTGGTCGCAAGCCAAGTTCTAGAGCGCTTTAAACGTATGACACACTCAATAGAAGAAAACATGGGTTTTCTAAATGTTTATGTTCAAAGGCTACCCTATTTTGGCTCAAAAGCTCTCAAAATACATGGTGGGTGAAATAGACCTAGTCAAAGAAAACACAGAATCATAAAGCATAGTACCTCCAGACAATCAAACAATCATTATAACAAATTATTTGTTTTTTTTTTTGGATTCCACAAGGCCCTAAAATTACGTCAATCCAAATTGAAACAATTTACGACAACAATGATCACTAGAAAACTAGCTATGTTGTCCTAAATGAAAACACATTAAAAACAGAATGCATGCAAACTACATCCTAACATGATAAAATGAAACCAAAAGGAAAATGCAACAGGTAATCAAACAAAATCAAGTGAAATGACAAACTGCAAAAGGCTCAGAATAAGTTTCATCGTACCTACCACCCCAAACTAAACTTGAGTAGTGTCCTCACTGTTCAGAAGAGGGAGAGCGATGTACAGTGAAACTTATATAAACATGAACTAAGAAATCCATGAAACATGCACCACCAAGTCTCCCAATTTCACATATCACACTTCACACATGAATAATAATGCAATAAATGTCCATTATGTGTCATGGAGTCTCAATCATGAAGAAAAAAATGCATGTGGGTTTCTATGCATAATGATGAACATGATGAACAAGAGAAATCTAAACAAGAGTTTGATAGAGTACCCACATGAAATTTTCATCAAAATAAACACATATGAACATATATAAACATGTTTTCATGATCAATTTCATCAAAAACCACTCAAGGTAGCAAGTAAAAGGATAACCCCAAACTAAAAGAAAGAACCCCACGATGTGAATGAAGAGTGAAACTTACTTTGATGAAAAAATAGAGAGGGGTGATAAAGATTTGGTGATTAGTGAAAGAAATTGGTGGAAAAATGAGTGGGGTTCAAGCAATTTCTCAAGTTAGGAGAGGTAGTATGAAGAAATAAGAGAGTGTGCAAGAGTGGAGGGGGTATCCACGGTTAGTGTGTGTATTTAAAAGGAAAAACTACAGCTGTATGAGCACCCACGGCCAGTGGGAAAAACACACGGCCAGTGGGTCTCGCTGCCCTGGGTTTTAAAAATTACATGTTGGACCTGTTTGAAACCCACAGCCAGTGGGTTTTGTTGTCCTGGATTTAAAAATTTTTGCCACCTTGAACCTGTGTGAAACCCACGGCCAGTGGGAAATTCCCACGGCCAGTGGGTTTCTCTATTTTTTGCCCAGAAAAATCATTCCTTTTTATATTTGACCCTGGTAAAAATCCCACTACCAGTGGGAAAAACCCACTGGCAGTGGACTTCACTGTTTTGCCCCAAAAAATATTTTTTTGCACTTTAAGTCAGAGGAGTCCACTGCCAGTGGGAAAAACCCACTACCAGTGGACTTCACTGTTTTCAAACATTAAACTCCCTCTTTTACACCTAAACTTGGTTGCATTTGTTTGCATTTATCCTAGGAATCACATGCATGCATTCAAAATAGAAAAAAAATACAAGAGAAACATGCAACAAAGACAATCAATCATGCAATTGAGATAGGATTACACATTATTATTCATCAAAGATAAATCAATATGTAATAACCCCAAAACGAATCACAGAAGGAAACCAAGAAATAATAAAGAGATTTTTTTCTTAATTTTTTTTAAAACAAAACACATAAATTCAAATAAGAAAAAGAAATTTAAGATTACCATGGAACCATGGGGTTACCTCCCCATAAGTGCTAAGTTTAACGTCTTCAGTCGGATGCTATACCTAAATTACAACCAAAAACCTATTAGAGCCATGAAATTCATACCTCAGTGTAGAATTTAAAGGCTTAAGTTCCACATTTGGGTTCACCACTTTGTCACACATGACTCCAGTATCATTGTTCAATGGTGCATAACCCTTACTGCATTTTGATGTTCCTGTAGGCTCATTCAGAAAAACAAAATCAAGTGGATCCTTAGGAAGAATCTCTTCCTTCACCACTTGGTTAACTAATTCAATGTTACAGCAAACATTATCATGAAAAGGTTTTTTCAAAGCATCTATCAATTTAAATTCAACCTTTTGATCCCCTACAGTCAGAGATAACTTATCATTTTTAACATCAATCATGGCACCTGCAGTTGCTAAAAATGGCCTGCCTAATATAATGGGGATCATAGAATCCTCATCCATTTCTAGCACAACA
Organism: Clitoria ternatea; assembly: GCA_037962975.1. Taxonomy (NCBI): domain Eukaryota; kingdom Viridiplantae; phylum Streptophyta; class Magnoliopsida; order Fabales; family Fabaceae; genus Clitoria; species Clitoria ternatea. The sequence goes on from CM075670.1 coordinate 139,822,874, forward strand.
AAGTCAGCAGGGATAAAAAAATTTCCTACCCTAATAGGAACATCCTCTAAAATACCTACAGGATACTTAATAGATCTATCAGCCAATTGTAAGGTCATCCTAGTAGGTTTCAATTCATTCAATCCCAGTTTCTTAGAAATAGACAGAGGCATCAGGCTAACACCAGCTCCTAAATCACATAAAGCTCTATCTATTGGCATATCACTAATCATGCATGGGATGGAAAAACTACCTGGATCCTGAAGCTTGGGTGGTAGCTTTCTTTGGATAAGTGCACTACACTCTCCAGTAAGTGCTACAGTACCCTCCTCTTCCAACCTTCTTTTATTGGACAAGATATCCTTCAGAAACTTTGCGTATGTAGGCATTTGCTGCAAAGCATCTGTGAAAGGAATATTAATGTATAGTTTTTTCAAAACTTCTAAAAACTTACTAAACTGTTTGTCCAACTTGGCCTTGGCCAAGCGCTGAGGAAATGGAATTGGAGGTTGATATGGCTTAACCTCCCCCTTCTTCTCTTGTTTCTCTTCTTCCATAGCAGGTGGAGATGATACGGTCTCATCCTTCTTAGGGTCATTCTCAACTTGTTTTTCCTTTGGCGGCATTGGACCTTCACATTGTGTACCACTCCTAAGCATTACAGCCATGGCATGGTTGGATGGACCTGCTTCTGGTTTTCCTAGAAATGTCCCTGGAATTCTAGTAGAGCTGGAAGCTTGTTGAGCAATCTGAGTTTCCAATATCTTGTTGTGAGTGGCAAGTGAGTCTACCTTTGCAGCTAGGTTCTTGATGGCATTGGAGAACTCATCATTCTGCTTTAGTTGAGTAGCTACAAACATCTCCATCAAGGACTCTAATTTTGATTTTTTAGGAATAAAGGGTCCTTGTGGTTGTCTGTAGTTATTCTGGTTGCCTTGGAATGGAGGTGGTCTATTTTGGAAACCAGGTGGGCCTTGTTGTCTGTAGTTGTTCCCAAAATTTCCATCATAACTCCCAATAGCATCCACTTGTTGCATTTCAGCCTCGGGGCCTTGGGATACACCAAGCTGACAACCTGTTGTGCCATGACCTGTAACCCCACACAATTCACACACCACATTAGAAGCACCTGTTCCTAACTTATCAAATTTAACAGATAGTGCTTCTACCTTAGCAGTAAGAAGGGAAATAGCATCTAAAGAATACTTACCTGGAGTTTTTGTTGGTAGGCTCCGTTCAGATGACCACTGGTAGGTATTTTGGGCGACCTCCTCAATGAGGTTGTAACCTTCCTCCATGTTTTTGCTCATGAAGGCACCATCAGCTGCGGCATCCAAGGTTACTTTTTGGTTCAGAGTCAACCCATTATAGAAAATATGCACCGTCAACCAACGTTCAATGCCATGATGTGGTATTCCCGGAGCATTTCCTTGTACCTTTCCTAGGCGTCGTACAAGGTCTCATCATCCTTCTGATTGAAAGTGATTATCAGCTTCCTCAATTGGTCTATTTTGCTCCTGGGATAATATTTGTTGAGGAAGGTGTGAGACAGCTGCTCCCATGTAGTGATCGACCCCTCTGGAAGCGCATACAACCAAGCTCTGGCCTTGTCCCTTAATGAGAATGGGAAAAGCCTAAGCCGGATTGCATCACTTGAGACCCCATTCACCTTGAGCGTACTCAAGGAAAATCTGAAGATGCAAGTTAGGATCCTCGGATGGCAATCCTCCAAACTGACTTTGTTGAACCATCGAGAGCAAGGATGGCTTCAACTCAAAATTGTTCGCCTCAATGTTTGGTCTAGTGATGCTAGACCTCCTACCCATTGCATTGGGCGCTGCAAAATCACGGAGTGCTCTGTTGTCTAGATTATCCATTTGCTCGTCGGTAGCTGAACTTGAAGCTTGCTGTTTGCTTTGCCTTAGTCGCTGCCGAAGTGCTTTGAGTTTCCTTAGTGTGCGTTCGATTTCAGGGTCAAAGATGTGTTCGAAGCTAGAACACTTTCACATAAAGGAACCTGCACAATCCACAAACACACAAATACCCAAGCATAATTCTACAGAAAAATTAAAACAAAAACCAGAAAAATTATGTAAAAAAAATAAAATAAAAGAATCTAGTCTAATCAAAACACCGTTTAGCCAATATTGGGGGACAATCCCCGGCAACGGCGCCAAAAACTTGATAGCCTTCCGCAAGCGTACGGGATATCGCAGTAATAAAATTATCGTCCCACAGGGATTGTTCCCAATTACCGGTTTATAGCATTTTGATTATCTAGACAATTCATTTGTTGGTTCAGAAATTTATAATGCAAAGAACTAAATGACATAAACAGAGAACACTAAGCAACAACAATAAAAAGATTGATTTGGAGACGATGGAGATTAATTTCTTGGGAAGTAAAGATTCACATAAATGTGGGTGCCAATATTTAATGCGGTTTGATTTCTAGATCATTAAATCATGTTTCTTAAGGCAAGTTTTCCTAAATTGATCAGTGACTTTCTCTCAAAACCTCACTAACGTACCTAATTATTGAAGAACCGCGTTCAATTTACTAATTAGGTCCTTTAAGCTTTATGAAAACTCGGATATCCCTCAAAGAGTTTCGTTCACTTTCGTAACCCGAATCCCTAGGTTTGATTTTATGTAATTCAAACTATACGCCAATCTTTCGATTACCCATACCGTTTACAATCATCCATACTTATCTCTAAGCTTAATGGAAGCATTAAGAACTCATAAAATCAAATAAGAACACAATTTAACAACCAAGAATGAAGAACATTACATATGGGTTCACATAAATGCTACACCTTAATTCCCTAGAGAAATATTTAATGTGCCATGGAAACAACTACGATAATACCACAATACAAGGAATTCAAACCAAACATAGAAGGAAAATCAAAAGATGAAAAGGGATTCAGAAAATACAAGAGGAAGTTCTCACTAGATCTCCTAAAATCCTTCTCCCAATTCTGCAGAATTTGATCTCCTTTGACGTTTTAGCCTTGATCCCTTTCGAAAATCCTTGGCAAAGCTTTCCCTTTTTCTCCCAAAAAGTGTCCCTCAATGTCTCTCCCACTTTTCCCTTTTGAAAACTTCCCCTTTTATTCAGAAACTGCTCCAAAAATTAAAGCAAGTGCAGAACGCGCAAAAACCGACTGGCAATGGGAAAAACCCATTGGCAGTGGGTTTCTCTGGAATTCAAAAAAACCAATTTTTCCTCCTCCAGGCAGCAAGATCCACGGCCAGTGGGAAAAACCCACTGGTAGTGGGTTTCCAACAGCAAGACCCACGGCCAGTGGGAAAAACCCACTGGCAGTGGGTTTCTCTAAACTTCACAAAATGCCTTTTCTTTTACTGTTTTAAGGCCCCGAAGTGTTTCTTTGGTTTTTCCTTCTTTTATGCCACTTCCAAGAGTGAGTCCTTTCTTCTTTTTGAGCTTCCAAATGGTTAGACTATCTTGCATCCATCACATGCTTCATCAAATGCATTGCATTCTTGCATTTATGCACCTAAATCAAGGTTATTCCTGCAAAACTTCAAACACCCAAGTGACATGTGCGGAATGAAGGAAATCATACAGGAAATAAGAGGAAAATGACACAGATTACCTAGAAATCCTAAGTAAAAACATCACAAAACAATGCAAATTAAATACCTATCAGGTGTTGGCCCAGCAAGGCCGGCAAAGCCCCCCTTGAGCCGATGGAGCAACTATGGGCTTTATTGGCTGAGTTACGCGACAACGTCGTCGAGATCCCATGGGATGAATCCGTTTTTGGTCGCCCAAGTACCTTGCCAGTGTACGTTGCACGGCTTGACCTGTATGAGGTCCTGATGGGGAGGACGATGTTGAACATTTCTATGATTCAATGTTGGGAGCTGTAAGTATAATGTTTTTTGTTCAATGATTGTGTGAATTAAAATGTTATTTTCACTAACTAAACATGTGTAAATTTTCTTAGGTTTCTATATAGACTTTGCATAGAGAGGGGTGTCCATGACACTTATGGTTTCCTAAAGCCCTCTCTAATACAAGTTCACGGGAACAGCAAGGCAGATATTCAGGCATACATCCAGAATTGGATGGATGCCTTGAAAAAGACTGTGTACCTTGCGCCATTTCATAGAGAGTAAGAGTCTTCTACTAAATACATAGTTAGTGTTGTTAATTTAATCATTTTGGTGTTATTACTAATCAATGTTCATTACAGCCTTCACTAGCAACTGCTAGTTATTTGCCCTAAGGATGGGATTGTTGCATGCTTTTGTTCCTTGCATGGGAACCCTGGTGCGGACTACATGAAAATACTCGACGCGTAAGCTGCTTTCAAAACTTAGACAACTTTACATATTTAATTAAGTTATTCTATTAACTGAACTGGTGTTTTATCCTATCACAGGGCTTTTAATGGGTACTGTCGACTACAGGGCGGAGTGGGTAAGAAAAAACTACAGTGGGTCTTCCCAAAAGTAAGTAATTTTAATTAACAAGCATTACTTTTAAAGTTACCTCAATTAGTAACAAAAACAATAACCAATTGTGATTTCAATGTGTGGTACCTTGTAGTCTTATCGACAGGATGGTAGCTTTGAGTGCGGGTATTTCGTCATGAAGACGATGCTCACCATTGTCTAATCCGGTATAGTAGATGGATGGACAACTGTAAGTTTTCACTTCCTACATTTCTAATTTGGTTTTCATATACTACTTATCAATTATTTGCTTGCTACTTAACAATGTCTCTTCTTTGCAGCACTTTCAAGACTCCTCAACATTCCCAGAAAAATATGTTAACAAAATCGGAAACCATTGGGCCACCAGCTTTCTTCAAGTAAAGGATGGACTTAAGTAGTGTCTTTGTTGTTTATTATTCTTAGTTATAGGATTTATTTCTATTAGTGTAGCTTTAGGATTATCATATTGTGTATTTTTGTACCATATTTGTTGTTTTATATAGTTTAATTAAAATTTATTATTTTTCATCTCTTATTTTATATATTGGGCTGTCTGGTTCTCTGCTTACAGGTTTGGGTAATGAATAAAACGAATCATGCATTAAAAAGAAAAAAAACTTTTAACCACGGTTGTGACCATAACAGTGGTAAAAAGTCCCACTTTTTATCACGGTTCAGGAATAACCGTGGTAACAGGTCCCATTTTTTATGACGGTTCTAGAATAACCATGGTAAAAGGTCTAACTTTTTATCACGGTTATGGAATAACCGTGGTTAAAGGTCAACTTTTTATCACAGTTCCTGGAATAACCATGGTTGAAAGCCTATTTTTTATCATGGTTCCTGGAATAACCGTGGTTAAAAACCCCCTCTTTAATGACAGTTATTTAGAACCATGGTTATAGGTTGTTTTTTACCACGGTTCAAAACCGTGGTTAAAAGTCCATATCTATAACCACGCTGGGAACAACCACGGTTGTAGAACCGTGGTTAAAAGTCATTTTTAACCGTGGTAAAAAGCCTAAAATCCACTAGTGACTAAGGATCTATTTTTCCTTTCAACTACTCCATTTTGTTGTGGAGTTTTAGGAGCTGAGAAATTGTGATTGATACCATGTTTTTCGTAAAATTTTTCAAAAGATTGGTTTTCAAATTCTCCCCCATGATCTATTCTTATGGATGCGATTTTTGAATTTTGCTCATTTTGGATAATCTTAGCAAGTTTCTTAAATGCATGATATGCTTCATTCTTATGAGCAAGAAACAAGGTCCATGTATATCTAGAATAGTTATCTACAATTACTAGACCATAGGAATTACCACCAAAGCTCTTGATTTTGGAAGGTCCAAATAGATCCATGTGCAAAAGTTGCAAAGGCCTTTCTATGGAAACAATATTTTTAGTTTGAAAGGATGCCTTTACTTGTTTTCCCTTTTGACATGCATCACAAAATTTGTTTTCAAATTTAAGCTTTGGTAAACCAATTACTAATTCCTTAGAAACAAGTTTATTCAAATGGTCTACATGTATATGAGCTATTCTTCTATGCCACAACCAAGTTTCATCCTCTCTAATCATGAAGCATTGTACATCATTTGAGGACAAACTATCCATATTAATCATGTAAATATTATCAATTCTTTGACCTACAAACTTGATTTCCTTGTTAATCTTATGCTCAATTATGCAACAATTTGATTCAAACAAAACTCTATATCCTTTGTCACATAATTGACTTATGCTAAGTAAATTGTGTTTTAGGCCTTCAACATACAACACATCACTAATAGAAGTAGAGGAATTCTTACCAATGTTTCCAATGCCTAGAATTCTTCCTTTGGTGTTTTCTCCGTAGGTAACGCTTCCTTTCCTTTTGGGAGTGAAGGAAGTGAACTTGCTTATGTCTCCTGTCATATGCTTTGAACACCCACTATCCAAATACCAATGGGTGTTGCTTACCTTGAAGCATACCTATAAAACAAGATTAATTTAGAGAACTAGGTACCCATTGTATGTTGGGTCCTTTTAGGTTAGTTTGTGGTAATGTCCCTGTGGGAACCCATACCTTTCTTATAACTTTTGGTCCTAATTTTCTAACATTACAATTTGAAGAATTGTGACCTTTAAAACCACAATGATTGCATCTCATGAAAGGTGATGATGATCTCCTTGGTGGTACAAAGAAGTTTTTGTAATATTTTTCCTTTTTGGTGGAGTTGTATCCTAAACCGGTTTTATCAAGCATACATCTTTGATTTCCAAGTAATATATTTAAGTTATCTCTACCATTTGTAAATTTTTCTAATGTTCTAGTTAAGTCTAAGACCTTGGTTTCTAGAATGTCATATTTCTTTACAAACTCACATGGTTTGGTCCTAGAGCATGCTTGAACATTTTCTAATTCATCTTTCAAACATTTATTTTCTTTACAAACTTCTATGAGATCTTTTTCAAGAGTGTCAATGGTTTTTCTTGATAATTTGTATTTACTAGAAAGCTTGATAAATTTATCATACAACTCTTCAAAAGCATCTAGTAATTCATTCTTATCTAAATCAAGAAGACTTACCTCATTATCTTCTTCTTGGTGATTGGCCATTAAATAAAGATTCGCTTCTTCGTTTTTGAACTCATCGGAGCTACTTACATCGTTTTTATCCCAAGCGATGTAAGCTCTTCTTCTTCCTCTTTTCTCCTTGCCTTTCTTCTTAAGATTTGGGCAATCCGCCTTGAAGTGCCCTTCCTTGCCACATTCGAAACAATTAGGTGAAGAAGATGATTCATTGGGAATAGGTCTCTTACCTTGAGGTTTGAAGTTCTTTTGGAATCGTTTATTTTTCATGAACTTTCTGAATCTCTTCACAAACAATCTAAACTCCTCCTCATCATCAAGGTCACTACAAGATTCTTCTTTAGTGTGGAGGTGGCCTTGAGAGCTAGGCCTTTCTTCTTGGAGGTTTTCTCTTCTTCCTCCGCTTGTTTTAAATCCTTTAATTCTTGCTTTTGCTCTTATAGCTTTCCAAAGAGTGTGGCAAGGGACATCTCATTAATGCTTGGGGATTGTTTGATGGCGGTGACGAGCGGTTGCCATTCCCTGCTAAGACTTTTCAAAACTTTATGCACAAGCTCTTTGTTAGTATATACTTTTCCAAGAGTAATAAGGTGATTTATTATGAGTGTGAATCTCTTTTGCATTTCTACAATGGTTTCTCCGGAGTTTATCCTAAAATTCATATATTGACTAGTTAAGGTATTAATTTTGGAGTCTTTTACATCACTAGTACCTTCATGGGTTACATGTAAAGTATCCCATATTTCCTTAGCCATTTGACAAGTCATTACTCTAAAGAATTCATCCAGTCCTAATGCAAGAGTAATGAGGTTTTTAGCCTTATAGTTATATTGTACTTTCTTCTCTTCATCACTAGTCCACTCATCCATGGATTTTTCAACGTTTTTACCATTGATAGTATGCATGGGTGTAAAAGGACCATTTTCAATGGCATTCCAAACTCTTAGATCAATGGATTGAATAAAGATTTTCATTCTTTCCTTCCAAAAAGCATAACCTTCCCCATTGAAAGCAGGAGGTCTATTTGTGGCACCACCCTCAGGAAAAAGGTTTTGAGAACTTGAGGCCATCTTATCTCTTGAAACTGTTAAGCTTGATCTACCAAGAGTCAAGCTCTGATACCACTTGTTATTCAAGTAGCCTCAATACTCAAGAGGGGGGTGAATTGAGTTTTTAAAACTTTGCTTGAAATGCCTTTGAACTTGCTTCTTTTATCACAAGTTTAGAGATTATGAAAGTAAGATCAAGTAAAGTACAAAAGATAATGCAAAACAAGAGGCAAATATGGATAAGATAATTTATCAAACACTTGGTGTGCAATGTTCAAGGTTAATTAATTCAAGCAAGCTCAAGTATGTAAATCCTAATCAACCAACTTAAATCAATTCAATGCAGTATATAAATGTAAAAGAGTTAGGGAGAAGAGCTTGCAATCCTTTAAACGGGTAAATGGTCCAACAATTTGGATTAAAAGGGAGAGCGAGAAGGAGGAAAGGTAGAGGAAAAGTCTGCCCCTTGTGGCCTAAAATGGGTTTTTCTGAAGGCCTCCTATCGGTTCTAGGGTTTATCTAACAGTGGTACCTCATAATAGGTGGCTTGCACTACTGTCTAAAAGTCACTAGAGCCAAGATCCTACTCATGATGTTGACCACAACAGTAGGAAGTCTACTAGGTGTGGGCATCATGAATAAGTCAAACTCTAGCTGAGGTTCTCACGATAGCCAGACAGGAAGTACATCCCAAATGACACCGCTACTAACCTCCCCTAATCTTAAGTTTTATTTGGGCCCAAGTACAGGGTCCCACTCAAAAGTGTATGCGAATTGTGAGTGTAGTATGTGAAAGGGGCGTCCAATACCTTTACCTTACCAATCCTTCATAAAGAACAAACACAGAACAATAAAACAAATTCGTCTACCCTAGGGTTCAACAACATACAGACGTTAACAAAACATAAATGACAAAATATAAATAAGCAGAAACCGCATACAAATATTGACAAAAATAAAATAAAGGAAGAAGTTAAATAATTAACAAGCTATTTAAAAAACATGCACTATCAATTTGATTGGCTTGACTCTCTAAGTCCCCAGTGGAGTCGCCATCTCTCACGACCGGGATCGCGGCGGCACGGCCGACCCTCAAGAAATAAAACGAGTTTCGAAATCCTTTCGAAAAGAAAACAGGAAGTCACCACTAATAATTTTAAGGATAAAATACCAGGAAAACCTTTCGTTAAAGCACTGGTTATGAAAGTAAAATTCTAAGTTCAGGAGTCGAATTACAGGTGAGGAAGGTATTAGCACCTCACAACTGCCCATTGTAAAATGGTTACCCCAAATTGATAGCGCGCATTATAAGTAGCCTAGAAATTATTTTTTGAACTTCTTTAGAAAAAGAGCAGGAAAAATAGACAATGAAGTTCCAAAATAAGACTAACGGGATGTCTCATCCAAATTAATCTTAAGTCAAACAACTTGACCAAACAGTGACAGTAAAGTACCGAATAGTGATAGTAAGGGACTAAACATGACATTAAGAAACCAAACAGTAATAGTAAGAATCCCAAACAGTAATAGTAAAGACTAAACAATGACAGTAGAAGATTAAACAATGACAGCGAGAGACTAAACAATGACAGTAGGAACCAAACAATGACAGGGAGAAACCAAGTAGTGACAGTAAGGATTAACAGGACATCCTGTCCAAATTAACCTTAAAATGTAACACAAATTAACATAAAATTAAATAAGATGAGATAAAATAAATGGATTAATTAAAACAAGAGATTAACAGGACATCTCGTCCAAATTGACCTCGTTCTGCAAGAAATATTATTTTAAATGAAAATACTGAAAACACGAGATTAACAAGACGTCTCGTCTAAATTAACCTTATTAAAAAAATAACATTAATGCTTACTAAAAACATGAGATTAACAAGACGTCGCATCTAAATTAACCTCATTTTAAAACAAATTACTATTTTAAATAAAATATTAAAAACATGATATTAACAAGACGTCGCATCTAAATTAACCTCATTTTAAACAAATTACTACTTTAAATAAAATACTAAAAACGTGAGATTAACAAGACGTCGCGTCTAAATTAACCTCATTTTAAACAAATTACTATTTTAGATAAAGTACTAAAAACATGAGATTAATAAGACGTCGCGTCTAAATTAACCTCTTTTTAAACAAATTACTATTTTAAATAAAATATTAAAAACATGAGATTAACAAGACGTCGTGCTTAAATTAACCTCATTTTAAACAAATTATTATTCTAAATAAAATACTAGTTAGATAAAATTGATTGAGATAATAACAGAGACGTAGAAATTAAACAAAAGAAAGTGGGCCTGACAGGAATTAATTCACGCTTCTACGTATTCTTGAACTTTCGAGAAATCAGGGTTACGTAGTTCTTTGAAAGTTAATTTTGAAAAATATTTAAAATTACTTTTAAAACTGATTTCATTTTTAATAGTAAAAGAAAGTTTATGAGGGAGGAAAAAAAATACAAGGCAAAGTACTTCACATGTGTATCACCCTTCGAAGTCTTATATCGCGAATGTAGGCAAAAGTAATTTTGCACGACATTGCTCATAAGATTTTGATACCATTTATTCTAAAAGAAACACATATTTAATATTTTCATTTTAAAATTTAGCATAAATAAAACTATTAATCCTATTCCAAGGAAGATGTTTGGGTTTTAATGTATTTTTATCCTAAAAAACTAGCTATTATTTTATTTTAGGAAAGATGTTTTAGTCTTAAGATTTTTATTTTTAGAGCTGACATAAGTAAATACTACCTACTTTATCCTAAAAAGTATTTAGATTTTTATTATTTTATATTTTGAAAGAAAAAAAAACTTATTTAGTTTGACAACTTTTATTGTTACCTAGAGTCTTTAGAAATAAGTAGTGTTTAGTATCTCTTAAAATGCAATCCTAATTAACAATAATAACCTAAGTAATAATAACAATAATAATATACCTATTTTATGAAAGAAACAATAGAAAACTAGAATCTGGGCTTCTATTTTCTGAAGAGAAATCATTTGCCAAAAATCAAGTTTGGGCCACTGAAGCCCATTGCCCCAATAAAAGGAAAAGGAGATAAAAAGAAGGTTATAGAAATGGGCCTCACTATCTTAGGCCCAAACTAAACAAGACCTAAAATCTAACAAAGAAAAAAGAAAAGAGAAGGAGAAAGAGATAAGGGGTGGAAACAGGGGAAACAAAGGGAGAGTGAGTGAGTGAGGTGAGACCGAGAGAGAGGGGATCGAGAGATGAGGACAACGACGGCGGAGCGTCCAGGGAAGGAGGTTGAGTGGCGGTCTAGTCGGCGTAGGGGAGCTCGGGGCCAGTGCCAGTGGAGGTCGTGGAGCTTGGGGTGCGTGATGATGTTCAGTTTCATGAGCAGGGAGGCCAGAACTCATGGAGCCCGGCAGGTCTGGGCGGTGGGTCGCCAGAGAGGAAGGTAACCAGCGTGGGGTGGTTCGTGAGAAGAAGACCGATTCAGGTTGGCAGTGACCCCTTTTTGTTATGTTGGCTATTGATGGTTCTGTTTTTTGTTGTAATTTGGATTTTTGGGGTTCTTGTTTATTGACTTTACAGATTGGTGATGAGATGAGGAAGATGATAGAATGTTGGTGTTGGTAATAATAGATTGAGAGGAAGAAGATGAGATGGGTTGATGAAAGTGAAGAAAATGGGTTGATGAAGATAATCAAGATGGGCTCATGAATTTTGGTTGTTTTCTGGTTTCATGATTTGGGTTTGCTGAAGCAGATGAAGAGCATCAGTGTGTTGGTGATGGGTTCTCTTATTTTGAATTCATGAAGAAGACCAAGAATAAAAATCTGATCATGCTTTATCCTAGGCTGCTGGTAGGTGTTATTATTTTTTATGAATGGTATTTTTTGAACCCTTCCTTGTTCCTCTTCAGACCATCCTATGCTTGTTGGAACTAAGACTTACTGTTGGGGAGTGGAGTTCATTCTAGCGTGGTAGACCAAGGAGGATGGGAGGGGATTCTTTTTCATTTTTAATGAAGTAAAAATAAAAAACTGATTACTAGAAAAATAAAATTTGAAACTGGTGTTCACACATGGTTGCTCCTTATTGGAAACTTGATTTTGAATTAATGTGTGATACGAGCAACTATACAATAGAAGCAGTCTTAGGATAGAGGAAATCTAAAATTTCTCATGCTATACATTATGCTAGTAAAGTTCTAATGAAGCACAAATAAATTATGCTACAACTAAGAAAGAACTTTTAGCAGTAGTGTATGGTTTGGAGAAGTTTAGATCCTATCTGATTGGATCTACTGTTATTGTTTATGCATTTGAGAGTGCTCTAGTCTCTTATGATCCTTGATGGTTGAAATTCATAAAGAACAAATTTCTGTGTGATTTGTAAATCTATGATGTGGAAGAATAAAAATGAGCAATTGAAACAATAAAGGTCATTTAGTAAAAATTAAATGTTGATGCATGAGATTGTTAAGATAGGAACATTTTGGCATGCTTGATGAATTGGAAGTTGAATATTATTGTTGATACCTTTGAGTTGTGATGCATTTTGATGTTTGATAATTAATTGATGAGCTAGGCCTAAGTAATGTGATGATTGATGTTAGAATTAGCCATGATTTTTCATGAAAAATGTCTTTGAATATTTTTCTAAGCAATGCTCTTTAGTGGAAACAGAATAAATTGATGGAATCCCCTTGTAAATTGAAGTTTGTGGGTAAATATTGGTTTTCTCGCTTAAGCGAGAGTCCCCTTACTCAAGCGAGAGTAGCAGACAAAAGTGTAAATACTTATAAATGTGTTGTCTGTCAAACTCGCTTAAGCGAGAAGATTTTTGCTCAAGCGAGAAATGGCCATTGCAATTTTGTTGATTTTTCACTTAAGAGACATATCCACGCTCAAGCGAAAGTATGCCAATTTGGTTGTGAGTTTTTTGCTTGAGCGAGGAGGCCCTCACTTAAGCAACAAAACCTTGATTTGATTCCGTACTATTTTTGCTTTAGCGAAAACATGGTCGCTCAAGCGAAGAAAAATTAAATAGCATCAAGGGTATCAGGTCTTGTGCTCGCCCAAGCGAGCCTCTTCTCGCCCAAGTGAGAATTGAAGGGTTGCATCAGTTATCGAGAACAATGAGGGGGAACAATTCTGGAATTTCAAATTTTCTCGCTTAAGTGAAGTGAATGCTCGCTTAAGCAAGAAATTCAATTTTTGGTTCTATAAAAATATCGCTCAAGCTAATTAGCAATCGCCCAAGCGAATAGTGTTAGGGAAACATTCTGTGAGAATTTCACTCAAGCGAGACAAGCTCCGCTTGAGTGAAATTAGTTAATGTTGGTTCTGGAAGTTTTTCACTTAAGCCAGAATCCTCTCGCTCAAGCGACTGTGTGTTAACTCAATTTTTAAAACACGTTTTATAACCACGGAGGGGGTTACAACTTTATTTTATTTCTGTTTTCCCCTATCTCTTTGTGACTTCCCTTCCCCTTATTGCAATTTTGTTGTGTGGGTGATCTCCTCTATTTTATTTCTTCTTCTCCTTCACCAAGTAAGTTCCCTCCCCGCTCTTTTTCTGAACATAGTGTGTATGTAGAAATTAGCAAGGCTTTTCTTTCCCTCATTATGTTTATGCTTATATTGATGTACGTTGGGTTTTGAAGGTGAAAATTTTGTCTTTTCTTTATGCCTTATACATGAAAAATGCTTGCTTGGTTTTTCTTTCTTTGTTGATTGTAAGTTTCCCTTTGATTGATCCATTAGGAAGAGGTCACTTACATATTTACATTTTGAATGACAAACCTGCCCGCCATGTGTTTGCAAAAATACCTAATTACATACATTTTCTTTCATGCCTATCTTTGAATTTTTTAGTATGATTGCTCAGTATGGCATATGTGTTTGTTTCCCACATGATTTATACCACTATGAGGATTATTGACATGAATTGATATGCAAGGGTGTGATAACATGTGCCAAATTGCCAAGCATGATTTCTTATTTTGTTTATAGATAAGTATAATTTAAATGCTTGGCATTGGCAGAGTTTTTGCCTTTTTTTGGCAAATTGTTTGATATAATGGTAGATTCCTTTTCTTTGTGGTTAGCTTACATGCCATGTTTTAAACTACATTTTGAATAGTATTTGGCTATGAATTGAGTTAATGAAGGAATTTCTTTTTCTTGTGGTGTTACTTCCTATTGTTTTGCAGGATGGCTTGAACCAAGTAGGCTGTTGCTATGACACCTGAGACAACTAGGAGAGACAAGGGCAAAAGGCAAAGGACCACCGAAGAGAACCCTTCTACAGGACCAAAATTCAGGACAAAAATAGAACCAAAAGATTCAAAGAGATTTAGTAATGGAATTTTATTCTCGAACACAGAGTGGACATTTGCAGAGGGGAATGTGATGCATTAATAGACGTTCTAGAGGCCTATAATTGGTTGAAATTAGCAAACCCCCGACCTTAGTATAATCCTGACATTGTCTAGGAATTCTATGCCCATGGTTGGCCTAAGGACAGTTTTGGAGACTATCGTAACTATGTTAAGGGTGTATGGATTTCTTATAGTACTGATGATATTAACGAGTATTTGGGTAGTCCTCTTCCATCCGGTGACCGTAGACCCACTTGCAGTTACTTCTTTATGAGAGAACATAATAAGTTTTACCAGACGGCTAGATCGCACCTTGTGTCTCCTAGAATGCCACTTTCAGATAGGGCAAGACGATCATACCCCTCTCTACATTCTCAAGAAGGACATGAAACTGGAGACTCAGGTTTGGACATCATTTCTATTGGCCAATGTGACACCAACCAGTCATGTTTCTAATTTGACACATTTTGAAGTACATCTTGGACCCTACTATGCCCATTGATATTGCTAGGGTGATCTCAGATGAGATTCACAAATTTGCTAGGATAGAGGTAAAGACCATGACTTCAGGGCAAAAGGTAAAGGGTAGTTTGGGATTCCCTGCCTTATTACAGGTCTATGTGCTACACATAGGATACATGTTTAGCCAACCAAACCCATCTAACCTTCCATTAATCAGAGATATATTCAGTAGTACTACACTTTATCAGCCCTCGGTCAGCCAGATACACCACCAACACCAGTTGATGAGCTTGCACCACCAGTGACTGCCTCCCCTCCTACACATTCTAAGCCTCCCACTTCTATGGAGACACATATTCTCGAGGCTCTTAGCCAAATACAGATACATCAGCAGCACCTTTAGTTGCAGTAGGCTGCTACCCGCAGAGGCATTCTCCATATTCACCAGGGGCTCTATTCCAGTATCCAACAGGGACAACACAACCCGTGGATGACTTCTACCAATTTTTCAGTATACAATGCTTGGCCTGAGGACCAGCAGTCTTTTACAAGGGAGGTGGAGCTTCAGGATTTGGACCCTCAGCAAGACAGGGAAAGTATCAGCCCGGGTTTAGAACTGGTACATTTATAAAGGATGGAGCCTCAGGACCGGGAGAAGAGATACATGATGAAGAATTTGTGGAGTAGTTGGACAGGGTTATGAGAGGCAATTGATACTCTTATTGGTTTATCTGTTTATATTTATGCACTTTATTTTTGCATTTTATAGTTCTTTTGTACAATATAGTTTATTTTATAGCTCATTTTATTTTACGTATTTGAGTTTTACTTAGCACGTTGGCTTTTATATTATATCACGGTTTGATATTTTGGATTCTTATTGTTTATACCATCTTTTTGGAATACCATATAGTAGTAAGGAATATGACATACTTATATAATCTTTAACTAATTTGGTAATATAGTTGTAAATAAATAGATGAATAATATTTTGATCAAGTAACTAATATAGTTCAGTTATGAAGGACAACTAATTATGGATAAACATTCAACTGGATAATCTTTTTAGAAAATGAAATACCATGGTTTGAAATAAGCTTGATGATAATGAAGATATGAAAATAAGCAAGAAGTTTGCTTGATAGTTGAACCTTGTTACTATTTTGATTAAGGAATCAAGCTTTTAGCCAAGTGAGTGAGCGAATCCAATAAACACTAGAGAGTAATCATCAGTTCATGTGTAATCTTTATTGCCTGATTTTCTTTTATTTTGCATCATTATAATTGGCATAGAAATGATTAAGGCAATTTTGTTAGAATTCGAAAAAAACCAGAGCCAATTAGCCAAGCTGTAAATATAATTATCCTTTTTTTTAACCCCTTTGAGCTAAAATTATTTATTCTTGTTACCATACTCTACAAACTGTAGCATGAAATTGAATCCTTACCTTTAATGCATGCCTAAGATAAAGAGCATAGGGATAAAATACAAGTGTAATATAAGTCATTATGGCTAATTGGTTGAGAATAAAGAATGTCTTGGAAATGAGAGTGAAGATGAAAAGAAAAAGAAAGTTCCTCTATGATTGTAAAGAAATAAAAAAGATGAGGAATTTAAAGACAAAAGTAAAGGAAAATCTAGGAGATTACTTTTGAAACAAAAATTTTGTGTAGTAACTATGCTTTTTTTCCTAGCATGCACTTTAATTATCTAGAAAACCAAGAATTCTTGTATAACCTGGCCCCATTACAACCTTTTTGAAGACCTTAAGATCCATGCTGTTAGTTTTGGTAGCAAAAATAAGGAGAAATGCTTATCAATTTTGATTCAAGCA
Organism: Clitoria ternatea; assembly: GCA_037962975.1. Classification (NCBI taxonomy): domain Eukaryota; kingdom Viridiplantae; phylum Streptophyta; class Magnoliopsida; order Fabales; family Fabaceae; genus Clitoria; species Clitoria ternatea. The sequence continues at coordinate 139,839,619 of CM075670.1, forward strand.
TGATGGGTGATTTTGAGAGTGAAATACATACCCGTGAGCATAAGAGGATCCTTTATGTTTGTAGTTTTAGGTTTCTTTGATCAGCTAAAGAGATACAATGAGTTTGTAAATTAAATTATATGTGAAGGTTGTTTGGTTTATCTTGATTAGTGTGATTAATTTTGAATAACTGACTAGGATTTTGTTGCTTGGAAATTTTGCTTGAGGATAAGTAAAATTCTAGGTTGAGGAGAGCTTGATAAATGCCTAATTGTGTTTTAAAGTTTCATGTGAAGCGGACAAATTTCATGAGAATTTTTGGATTTCAATGCAAATTATGTGACAAAATGTCAAGAAATTCAAATCTTTTTCCCAACTTTGTTTTGGATATCATAAAAGCCTCCTAGTTATATATTTTGCTCTTTATAGCAAGGAAATAGAGAAATGGGATGAAGAATTAGCAAGAGGAAGCAAAAAATAAGCATCTTAAAGACTCTTGCTTGAGGGAGATATATAGTCGCTTGAGCGAGACCTTCGCTCAAGCGTTGTGTTCATTTCTTGAGGGAGGAAGAAGACAAAGAGTTACTGAGGAAACTTGCTTGAGCAAGCATACTACGCTCAAGCAAAAATAGTCCAGAGAGCTTCAGGAATTACACTTGCTCAAGCGAAGTCATTACTGCTTGAGTGAGAAAACAACAGAACCAAGAAAAAGATGTACTCATTAAGCGAGTGCAGTGGTGCTCAAGCGGAAACAGGGTTAGTAGGATTGAAGCCAATCTTGCTTAAGCGAAACTCAGTCGCTTGAGTGAGAATACGAAGAACAAAGGAGATTTCTACTCTGATGCAAGTTCCACTCACTTGAGCAAGACTACTAATACTTAAATACTTAACTTGTAGAGATGAAGATAATAATGAGTGGAGAGAGAAGAAAACAAGAGACCTACTTCTTGGAAACCATTTTTAGAGATTTAAAGCTTTTTCTTTTCCTTTTTCCTTTGGTTGATAGTTGTAATGGCTACTATGAGTAGCTAATCCTTTTATTTGGGATTGGATGTAGTGAATCTCTCCTTCCATACATTGGATCTACTTTGATATAGATGGTACTATTCTATTGATTTTAGTATGTCATTCCATGTTATTTGCTAGATTCTATTGCATAAATAGTATCTTGATTCAGTTCTCTTAGGTTATTGGAAAATAGTTTATGAAAACGATCTGAATGATGTACTCAATGTGTTTCGGTGTTAGGAATAACTTCCGACATATTGAACGCTAATAACAAACAGATCAAATGCTAGAAAATCTCTTAAAATAGTTGAGGAATCAAGGTTTTAAAGGTTTTCTTAGGATTTCAGAGTCGAGGAATCAAAACGAATGATTTATGCTTTGTTGCGTAAAAATTGATAGAATAGAAACCATTTATATCAATGTAACCAATGTTGTGAAAGGTATGATGAGCAAGATCTGTAACACCCTAAATTCTAATTTAATAAATAAAACCAACAGGGAGATTTTTTCCAAATTTTCGAGTTAACAAGCCTGCATAATCTGCCCCGAATTAAATAATCCAGGCATAGTAAAAAGGAGGAGGGGAATTGGAAGGCAAGGAAAGATGAGGGCCAAACAAGAGCCCTCCGGCGGAGCCCAGCAACGTTCAAGCGAGTCTAAGAGAAATAACGTACACTCGCTCGGCATCAAGACAATCGTTCACCCGGTAAAGGCCTAGTTCACTCGGAATCCATTCCTAAGTCCACTCGGTAAACGAAGGTTGTCCCACTTGGAAACCAGGGGTATTTTCACTCGGACAATCTTCCCAGTTATCCACCACTCGGGTATTACACTCGTCTTTCGCTCAGCAAGTATAGCCCTTCCTACCCATGCTCTCTCGTTAACTTAAGCCTCCCCTCATGAGCTTCATAGCTTTCTATCAGTTCACTATACGGGTTACACTCGGAATCGGATAGGTTACTCTCCAGTCAAAAAACACTCACTCTGCTAGTTCTCATTCGGAAGTATATTTAGACTCTCTGATCTGAATCCTAACAGCTTACCATCGGAAAATCTTCCATGTCAGTCCCCACTCGGAGTTGTATACCCTCATTCACTCGGAACACTTAATTTCCCTCACTCGGCAACAGGATCGCGGATTCACTCTCTAGGTCATATCTTGGCTTCCTTCATACTAAGTCTTACCATTTCTACACACTCGAAAGAGCATGAACATATATACTAATCAGACATCACGCACAGAATGGGATAAACATACAGCATGGCATAAACATACCCATATATATATATATATAAGAGTGTATATCAATATTTACAAACACATCATCATGTTTCCCAACCCAAGCGGATTCTATTCTGTTTTAAAATACTAACATCAGACACGAGCCGGCCAAGGCATAGTCAAAACATTATACACAGTATCTACATAAATACATATAGCTCCTTGGTGCATAGCTAATCCACTCGGCAAGTAGTTTCACTTCACTCGTAGTTCCGAGGAATGTTCACTGAAAATATTGCCACAGCAGGGGTGAGCTTTTACATTTAATATGACAGTTAGTGACTTGGGAACTCGTATGCTTTCCATCACACCACATCACATTTCAAGCAATCGTAACATTAACTATTCCTCCAATCTATCTACTCATAACAGTGCCATGCAATCGGAATTCATTCATTCAATACTCCCTTATACAGATTATATCATTCCCGACTTACGATATATACATGCAACACAAGAAATTCATCATAGCATAAGAGTATATATATATACATGTATCTATCTAATGCACACAGGTCTACTACAGTCGGATCCAACCCCCACTTGATTAAATTTTACGTTGCAACATAGGCTCCAAGCGTTTTTCCTCCAGCTCCAAGCTGGTTCGGCCGTTTTACTGGTACCAAACCGTTTGCCCTCACATGTAACACAATCGCTCCAAGCGACCACGGCAGTGTTACGGGCAGCCCCGAGTCCAACCCGGTAGCTTGCTTGAGTCCAACTCAAGACTTTGAGCGTCCAACGCTAGTGTACTCATCACTGCCTTGAGTCCAACTCAAGGTCTTTTAATTACATTCTTTTGTGTGTGCTTGCCGATATAATATTACTCCTCCTTTCATTTATCATAACCACACTCTGCATGCAATTCATTCATCTTCTCATAGTAACACAGATTTATTTTCAATCACTCGCATGCAAGGCAACATAGGATAGCAATCACGACCTACCCATCGTTCCCCGAACAGAGTACCCAAAAATCACACAATATATTTTCATTTCATGCATGCACAGGTAAATCATTAACTAGACACAGTATGGCAACTTAGGAAGCATGCACTTCATTCACACACGGTCTCATGATGCACACATGCATCCACATCCCAACAATGTATCTCGTAAACACATATATCAAATATAAGCGAACCACCATCGAATTCAATCATCGCATGCCTCAGTATACAAAGCTATCTATCAAATATATATTTCATCACAACCACCCCTAAACACACATGCATGCATAATAACCCACTCGGAACCCATTCACAAGCCATGCATTGGAAATGCAAAACGCCCCCTACCTACTGAAGGAAGTTCGAGGGGTTCCTCTGTTTCCCGACGCTGGCCTGATTGCCTCGCCCAGGCTCACACTTGTTCGGGCTTCCTTGGTCGTAGTCGCACCGTGAAACAGGGGTTGTTCGTCTTTCAGCCAAAGGAACTCCAAGTCCTCTGCAGTATCGTCCTCGCGCGCTCACTGGAACAGAACAGTGAACAGGGGGAAGGAAGACGAAGAATAAAAGAGAAGAGAGAGTACGATGAGAGAAAAGAAGAGAAAAGAAGAAGAGGAAGTCTGACGAAGATGTTAAACTTCAGTGATCAAAGGCACATATATAAGCGTATGCGTGCACGAGGAAGGGAAGAAGAGTGGGACAGGAAAACGTGAATTGCAGTCCCACTCACGTGACTCCCAATCGGAAGCGGCCACCTCTTACCAACTAAGCTTAATTAATTTGTCACTATTTCTTAAATTAAGTTGATTATAATTAACAATTAATTTTCCTGCTTTGAAATCAAAATCTTAATAGTTTATTTTCATTCGGTATCCAACTTCAAAACTGGGATGTTACAAGATCCGATCTCATTCTCCCCATATTTGAATTTTCTTTTAGTTTATTACTGTTTATGCGTGCTTTAGATGATCTTTATTGTTTTAAGTCAACATGAAAATGAAACATTATCTTGCTAAGATTATTTGAACTGAGTATTCAAGTCTCTAGTCTCCTAGTAGAATGACACTCAAATATACTACAGTTGACTTGGTTAAACTTGCCCCAAAAACCCCATTGCGAAAATGTCTTATCGCTCTTTTTTACCCTTTCTTTTTGTGTTTATAGTCTTTCATGTGACCTTCAGGAATTGATTACTTTCCTATGACTACTATTGACCATATCAAGGTATATTCCTTCCAAATTATGTGAGATTATAGCTAGGATTTTTTTAATTATGTCACTGCACTTTATATTTATTAGTAGGGACATTTCTGTCTTTTGTTTTATATTAACATTTCATAGGAATATTGCTTTGTTTGATGTACTCTAGTCTTCTCGTATCACTTTTGATTCATAAAAGATCTGTTATGCTAATGTTATTCACGTTACCCTGTTGAATAGGTTTCATTTTGGCCTTGTTTGAATGGTTTACAAATGTATTTGTGAGGAAGGATTGTCTGTGTTGGCAAAAAACAGAAGGCTATTATTTGTGCATTCTGAGATTCAACTAGATTCTAAAAATCATTTGGAGCTTAATGACAATGTTGATCCACAGGCTTACTTGACCTATCCTCACTTTAAATGTAGTTTATTAGGCATATATTTTACTACTTTCAATTAATATAAAACACTTTGCCATCAGCAGGATATTTAAGTATGTTTATGCTTTAACTTTTGCAAATTTGTTTATTTGTCCATATATTTTATAGTTGTTAATTAACGTAATGCACAGTATAATTTTGGATAGCATATATGATCTCTACAGCAAGAGCAAAGTTCTAATTACTATGGAAAAAGTTAAGCCATACTATCTTTCACTCATTGAGAAGGTGAGAGCCAAATTTGAGTTTTGATGATTTGTTCAATTTTATTTAATTTTTTTTTATATGTAGTGTTCTTATTTTCTTTTTTAACCTTTTATAGTATTTCCCTCAAAGCTTAAATCGAGAATCAATGATTGATGTAAGGGATTGAGGATCGAGGTCCATAGTTGAGGGAATTGGTTTTAAATTACTAGCTACAAGGTTTTAAATTATAATTCGTTTTATTGTAATACATACATACATGCACTGATGTTACGATTGAATATAAAACTTATTTACATCTTGTAAAGGTTCTTCTGGTTATATTAATGTTTGACCTTAAATATTTTAATTAATGCATATGGATATTTATTTTTCATTAATTGTCTTTTAATAAAAAAAGAATAAAGCAAAGCAAGATCCAAAAAACATAAAACAAAGTAGGAACTTTTAACACTGGTTAAATGCTGAAATAGGTGTTAAAAGTTGTAATTAACATCGGATAAATGGATAAAATATCCGATGTTAATTGTCTTGACTTTTAACCCCTGTGCATTTAACACTCCCCCAAAATCTGGTGTTCAAAGTCATGCATATGTGGCACTCATTGTTGGCACTTAACGATACGTCACCTAAATCTAGCATACGTTTACCATCTGTTGACAGTAAAGACCTATATGTCTGACGATGATGGACATGGGGGATTAACTAGACCAAATTACTAAACCGAGGACCTAAGTGTCAGATGCCACTAGAGATAGGGACTAACTGGGGTGTTTACTCAAAGATTAATTCTAAATCTTTTAAATATTCTTGAAATACACTAATGCATAAATGTTTCAAGATTATCTATGTTCTTGTATATCCATATAACACATGAATTGCATATTGACACGTTTGCTTGTGAGATATTACAGAAAGATTATGTGTGCGTATACATAATTATGGTAAATCTTAGATATGAGTGCCTTGTGACCAATTGGTAATCATAATTTCCCAAGGAAACTATAAATAATAAATATATTGAATAAATTGAAAATGTAATTTCAAATGAAGTGGACTGAATAGTTAAATTATGGTTTTTGTTTGTCATATATGCCACAGATAGAAAGCCAACTCTTAGTTGTTATACTGGAGCCATAAGAGAAGTAAGAAAATTTGCCTCAAAAAATCCAAATTTCAGAGTTATTCACTGGTGCAAAAAAGGGCTATGACCACAAGGGTATAAACTCGGTTTTAGAGGAAAACAAGTTTCCAAAAGACATGGTGGCAATTTTGAAATTATGAGAACAATATATAATCTCCGTTCCAAGTAGAACCGAGTTCTTATAGTACAAATTTGATTTTAAATTTTTTTAACCAAACCTAGGACCACAGTACGCGCGAAACTGAGTTTATAGGTAGTTATTTTCATAAAAAATTTTTAACAAATTTAGGAACTCAGTTGTAGCATAACTGAGTTCTTAGGTGTTGGGTTTTTATTTTAATTTTTTTAAAAAAAGAACTAAGACCTCAGTCCCAGAACAACCAAGTTCTTAGATCCTGGGTATTTTAATTTAATTTTTTTAAAAGAACTATTTCAGATTTTTGGCCAAAATAGGTTCTTTTAAAAAATATTTGCGTTTTAGGGTTTAAAAAAAATATTTAGTGGTCTGGGGTAGAATACATCCTATTTAAATTTCGTCTGGTGGGGAGACGAATTCACAAGAGGGTGCCACTTGTCAATTTGACTGTTCAAATTCGCACATTAGAAAGGCGAATTCTACACCTGTTAGAGGGGGAAAATAATCAACAAAATCACCCTTGCCAAAAGTCAAACCTGTCACCCGTAAGTCATAACATGATACCATCACTACTAGGCCAACTGGTTCTTTGTGATAAACAAGGAATACTATTAAATATGATACTTTATATTCTTACATATATATACATAAAATAAAATAAAAACATATATATATATAATATATATATAACATATTAAATATATATTATATATTATATATTATAAAATATATGTTAATATATATTATTTTGTTTATTATTTTCTGATTTTCGGCCAAAATATATATTTATATTAATATTAATACATTAACATTAATAGAATATATATTAATAGAATATAGAAAGTATTAATATACATATTTAATCATATATATTAATGTATATAATTTATATATTAAAATATTCAATATAAATATATATTTTATATTAAAATATTTTAATATAAATAATTTATATACATTAATATATATATAATATATATATAAAACATATTAAAATATATAATTTATAAATTAAATTATAATATATAAACATATTTTAATATTATAATATATTAACGTTAATTCATATGTTAACGTTAATGTATATAAATTATATATATTAATATATATGATTAAAAATGTATATTAATACTTTCTATATTCTATTAATATATATTCTATTAACGTTAATATATTAATATTAATATAAATATATATTAATATATATTTTATAATATATAATATATTTAATATGTTATATATATTATATATATATTTTTTATTTTATTTTATGTATATATATGTAAGAATATAAAGTATCATATTTATTAGTATTCCTTATTCATTATAAAGAATCAGTTGGCCTAGTGGTGATGGTATCATGCTATGACTTACGGGTGACAGGTTCGACTCCTGATAGGGGTGATTTTGTTGATTATTTTCCCCCTCTGACAAGAGTAGAATTCGATTCTACCCCAAAAGCGTAAATAGACACTAGATCCCTACACATGTTAATACCGTACTCTCAATGAGATAGTGTAAAAAGAAGGCCATTAAGCATTCAACACCGGTTCATAAAGGGAAACTTCATACACTCTACACCGGTAATATAAAGACAACGTAGAAGGCGCCATTATGCCATCCATATTCAAGAATGCTATTCCACTCTCCAAAGGATGAAGCCTTACAGGGAGAAGGCCTAAAAGTTGAGGTGGACGTGACGAAATAAAAGCAAAAAGCCCTGTACCCTCAGAACAGTGTTAAGGTTCGTAGACCCAGAAGGGAATCGAGGCTAACCTGGAAAAAGGCAAGGCTATTAAAGAAGGGTCCAGTTGTTGAATGTAAAAGTAGCTTATCTCGGCTAACACCTAAAATGGCATATCAGTCACTGCCATAAAAGTTTTGAAGAAAGACAAGTCTGAGTAAAGAGAAGAGTGAGCAGTACTTTCCAGAACCACAAGTACTGACAAACATCCCGGTGTTAACAAAATCAGACCTCAGACAATAACTTTGTCTAACTTATAAGATTGGGGAGCAGTCCTGGCAAGATTATGGAAAGGCAACGACTGGTATGCTTTATAGAATATCCCACTATATGAGGCAATACGTCCAAAATAGGAAGAACAACCTGACTCAAAAGAAGTACAAAGTTAGAGCAAGGTCGAATACAACCTTCAAAGGTCGAAGATGAAGAAAGTAGAAAGGTCTCAGACTTGATGAGAATGTTTGATAAACTAGTCGGAGTCTAAAGCTTATATTACAGGAATAAGAATGGCCCTAGAGGCAACTCCGGATGGAACTCCCGGTGCATGAGGACCAGAAAGACCAACAAAGGTCAATCATTGTTCTTACTGTCAACAAAATACAAGAACTCAGAATAAACACAACGGTTACATCTATGAACCGGAATGGTAAAGCACCAAAGAAGTAGAAGGATTGAGTAGCCTAGTATGGTTAAGACCACCCGACTGAAATAAAACCCCAAAGCGGTTGAACGCCCTAGAGTGGTTATTAAAATAAACCCCATAACAGTTATAAAATTAATAACATGGTACAATTAGGAATTTACATCCCGAAGAGGTAGGGGCTTAATGGTTGAGAATGGATAACCCCAGTACGGTTGACGAACCTAGAGTGGTTATACGTTACACCCAATGGTTAAACCTAGTTACAGTTGTAAAATCCTAATTACGGAATATATTAGCAATGGTTGAAAGCCAAAATGGCCAAATATTAAATTGTAGAACAGGTCAATTCAAAGAGGAGCACAATAATCACGCTCATCCATTAAAGCACGATCTTCAGTAGTGCACATGAATTCAACGAGCAGGACAACTCAATACGATGATTACACCTTAAAGAGGTTGAACCCTGAAGCAACTGTAAGGCCCCAGAGCGGTTGCATACCCAGAGTGGTTAAACCTCGAAGCGGTCGTAAATGTTGGAAATATGCACTAAGAGCCTATATAGGATGCAACATTTTGTATAAGGCATTTTTTGTTAAATTAGTTTAACAGCCTTTATTTATCCTTGGAGTAATAGGTCATATAAGAGTTATTCCTAAAATGTCTCTAGTCAAGTATTTACGTGGGGACATGTAAATACATTAAGACTAGTGTGTGAGTGTACTGATGATCTGATCTCACAGATCATGGATATAAATGATATCAAGTCTTCACATGGGTACACATTAAAAGTAATAATGTACTGGACAGACCCATTATGAGAACGTTGCATGGATCGTATACGATTCTCAATGTGATAACGGTATATGTAGTCCTTTGACCTGAAGTCACTATGATTCCTACACAAGGAGTTTGTTGTTTTAATACAATCAAACGTCTTCTGCAACAAGAGGACTATAAAGGTTGTGATTAGGCAATGAATAAATTATGCAGAGGGATATGAGTGATATAGATGGGATTTATCTCTCCTATATGACAGAAGTTGTAACACCCCGAAAATAAGGGTTAAATTTTTCACAATATTAGAATAATTATAAGTAGAAGAAAGTGATTTTTATAAAATATCAAGTAATTACCCCAGATCATTTAATAACCTATCTCATATATGAAGATATGAGAAGGTACCAGAGTACTCCTTGGACAACCGGACTCGAGATTGTCACAAGGGAAAAATGGAAGATTGGATAAAATTTAAGAGTTATTAAAATATATACAAAAAGAGGATGAAGGATGCCTCATTAATTTGTTAAACATTAGAAATATGATTTAATAACAATAACATCATTTCCATGATTTAAGGGTTCCAAAACAAGCAAAAAGATAGAACAAAGAGCCAAAAATGAGGAAACTGGGATCAGGGGAACTCGCTTGAGCGAGTCCCCATCTCGCTTGAGCGAGATCCATAGGAGTCGCTTGGGTGAGGCAAGCGAGCGTGAGCGAAAATGCTCCAGACCCAAATCACGCTTACTCGGTTGAGCGAATGCTACACCAAAGACCATTCGCTTGAGCGAAAATGGTCTAAAACCATTCTGCCTTAATTTTGCTTGAGCGAGGCGAAGCTCGCCGGAGTGAGTTACCACTAGAATACATACACCTGATATATAATCATCTCACTTGGGTGAGATACCAATTTTCCTGAGCGAATCTCACTCAGAAACGATTCCACACAGCTCTCGCTTGTGTGAAGGCGAGCCCGCTTGAGCGAGAAACGTCCAGAATGCATACACCAAGTGAAGAGTTGTCTCGCCTGAGCGAGATTCTCATCATATGCGTAGAAAATGTGAAAAATCTCACAACTCAACATGCCAAACTCATTTCAAGCCAAATTAATCTAATTCAACACATCACATACATGATATTAAGTGTTTAAAACTTGTCTTAAGTAATCTTACTCAAAAATTTCCATTCCAATTCATTAATCACATCAAAATTAAGCTTCTCATCTTATATGCTTTATAAAACACAAAATCTATATAATTATCCTTTCATTCATCAATTCTAACAACATACCACATTATTTTGTCATCCATACATTGTCAAGGTCATTAATGAAAATAAGCCATACACACAAGGGTCTCATTTTCCTACATGACTTCGAAAATCATCATTCGTCATATCAATTTACAAAATTGAGCATATGTACATCATATACTCTACAAAACGACAAGGCTGACCCACTTTCCTTCCATATTTACCTTAATCAATACTCTACCTCCAAAAGAGTAGGAATGGCATCATGCCTACATCAAACTTAAAAATAGCAACTAGGAGGTGAGTAACATAATCCAAATCTATCAAAGTCATACATTATGATGATATCCATACATGCTCACATATGATACACTTCACAAGGACATTATAATTTCATTCACATACTATATCATTCATAGCAACAGGCTACATACTCAAGAAATACATCCACAACACACATATTCAAATTATTAGTATTCTCAATATCATCATCATACTCATAGTGTTAGTACTATATTTCTTTCCTCTTTATATCTCAATTGTCTATCGCCACCACGGCTTCCAACTAGGCATATCTCCGGCTATATGCAAATGCTATTATAGCTAATGTATATACACAAAGGAATTATTATCAAATGCGGATCCGACTATGGGAAACAACAACATACTATATGCGGGACAAGCATAGGTGTGCTACTATGCCCCTACTGCAGTAGAAAAATATGTACACATATATCTCAATCCATGCATGCTCAACAACATATTTTACTGGTACCAAACCACTCTCTGTTAGGGAATCCCATCAGGGTTAGGAAGCAGAAACACAAAGGATTCCCAAAAAACAAGGATTGAAAATGCAAATGTCTCAAAGCATTATGTAATTGAAGTTTTGATCTAGGAATTACCTCTTGTAGATGCACAACGAGTTCCTCGATCAAAGCAATTTTAGCTTCGTCCTTAGGAGTCCACATGAGCACTCCCACCAGAAAACCAAAGATCCAAATGCTAGTACGGAATTTTAGTGTAATCTAATTTTTGAGCAACAGCCTATGAGCATCTCATGCTCTATATATAGGCTTAGCTCTTGACCTGAGTTCTCATTAAACATTGGGCTTCTGACTCATTCTAAATGAGTTAGGCCCAAATAGTTTTATTTTAGTCTAACTAAAATAAAACTATCCTTTGGTGGGCTTACTCTATGTGTGTGACCCTATAGGTAAAATATTCGGTTATATTAATAATAAACTATTTTATTATTAATATAAAATAAGAGCGGTATCTAGCAATACATCATTATGTCTGAATATTATTTATCATCGACATGACCTATAAGTGATAATTATTTTATATATTTATTCCTTTTGTCACGATATCTAATTGGGCCCAAGGCATGGTCGTCGTCATCCTTGTATGGCCCAATTCATTTTACGTGATACCAGAGTAGACTTTACAGAATAAATATCTAATATTTATTCATCCTAGCATGGCCATGCATTTCGTTAGTCTCACTCTATCAAGTGGCCCATAGATATCACTCCTGTCATATAGGAGAGACAAATTCCATCTACATCACTCACATCCCTCTGCATAACTTGTCTATTGCCTAATCACAATCTTTATGGTCATCTTATTACAGATAACGTTTGATTATATTAAAACAATAAACTCCTTATGTAGGAACCGTAGTGACTACAGGTCGAAGGACTATATACCATTATCACATTGAGAACCGTTTATGACACTCATGTAACGATCCATGCAACGTTCTCATGGTGGGTCTTTCTAGTACAACATTACTCTTAATGTGTACCTGTGTAAAAACTTGATATCATATATCCATGATTTGTGAGATCAAATCATCAGTACATTCACACACTAATCTTTATGTATTTACATGTCCCTATGTAAATACTTGATTAGGGACGTTTTAGGAATAATTCTTATATGACCTATTATTCCAGGATAAATAGCATTAAAATTAGTCTAAAACTAAAAATACTAATTTAATTGATAAGTTAAAATTGATACATTAATAGCTCGTAGTGCATACACCAACAATCTCCCACTTGCACTAGAGCCAATCAGACATTTGCCTAATGCCTAATGATCTAGTGTGTCCCTCATGCTTTTGTTGTGCAAGAGGTTTGATGAGTGGGTCAGTAATGTTTTCATCGGTATGCACTTTACATATCTTAACATCTCCTCGTTCAAGTATTTCTCGGATGAGATGACAACGCCTAAGTATATACTTGGATCGCTGATGTGATCTAGGTTTCTTAGCTTGTGCAATTGCTCCACTATTGTCATAGTAGAGACTTATAGGGTCCATAATGCTAGGAACTACCTCAAGTTCTGTTATAAACTTCTTGATCCATACTGCCTCTTTTGCAGCATTTGAGGTAGCAATATACTCAGATTCTATAGTAGAATCAGCAACTATCTCTTGCTTCAAACTTTTCCAGCTTACAGCGCCACCATTTAAACAAAACACAACTATCTCTTCTTCCTCTCCATATATCAAGAATGAATCTTTAGTTTTTCTCAAGTACTTTAGGATATTCTTGACAACAATCCAGTGACTTTCACCGGGATTAGACTGGTATCTGCTCGTCATGCTTAAAGCATATGAGACATCTGGTCGGGTACATATTATGGCATACATGATTGATCTAATAGCAGATGCATAAGGAATCTAATTCATTCTCTCTCTTCTTTAGTGGAAGGAGATTGAGCCTTTAATAGGCTTATGCCATGAGCTATAGGCAAAGTTCCTTTCTTGGAATCTTGTATGTTAAACCTTTTTAACACTTTGTCTATGTATGTATTCTGACTTAGGCCAAGAAGTTTTCTTGATCTATCTCTATAGATCTTAATTCCCAACACGTAGGTTGCTTCACCTAAGTCTTTCATAGAAAAACAGCTTCCCAACCAAGTCTTCACAGACTGAAGGGTAGGAACATCATTTTCAATAAGTAGTATGTCATCAATATATAGGACAAGAAAAACAATTGTGCAGTCACTAACCTTCTTGTAGACACAAGATTCATCCTTATTTTTAGTAAAGCCAAATTGTTTAACGGCTTCATCAAAATGAAGATTCCAGCTTCTGGAAGCTTGCTTAAGTCTATATATGGAACGTTGTAGTTTACACACCTTCCTAGATGCTTCAGGCTTAACAAAGCCTTTGGGTTGTGTCATGTACACTTCCTAAAGAAGATTTCTATTAAGGAAAGCAGTCTTGACATCCATTTGCCATATCTCATAATCATGGTATGCAGCAATAGCAAGCAGAATCCGAACAGACTTTAGCATAGCGACTAGAGAAAAGGTTTCATCATAGTCTATACCATGAATTTGCTTGAAACCTTTCGCTACCAATCTTGCCTTATAGGTACTTATATTTCCATCCATGTCAGTTTTATTTTTGAAAACCCACTTGCATCCTATAGGTTTTACCCCTTCGGGTGCATCAACCAAAGACCAAACTTGATTAGTGTACATGGAGTCCATTTCAAATCCCATGGCTTCAAGCCATTTCTCAGATTCTGGACTTGCAATGGCCTCTTCATAAGATGTTAGCTCATTTTGATCCATTAGCAACACATCTCCTTCCTAAGTTACAAGAAATCCATATCTTTCAGGTTGTTGATGTATTCTACCTGATCTATGCAAGTCTTGTTCTACTGGAGTTAGAGTTATCACAACATTTTGTGGTTCCGGCTCCATTTCCACCATTGGCTCTTCAAAACCTTGCAGGTCTTGAACTTCTTCAAGTTCTACTTTCCTCCCACTGATTCTTTTAGAGATGAATTCCCTTTTTAAGAATACAATATTTTGAGCAACAAACACTTTACCCCCAGTAGGATTGTAGAAGTAATAACCCTTAGTTTCCTTTGGGTATCCCACAAAAAGACATTTATCTGATTTGGGTCCAAGTTTGTTAGAAATCTGACGCTTCATATAAGCTTCACAGCCCCAAATCTTAAGAAAAAACATACTGGGTCATTTCCCAGTCCATATCTCATATGGTGTCCTTATGACAGCCTTAGATGGAACACGGTTAAGTGTGAAAGCTGCTGTCATCAAAGCATCTCCCCAGAAAGAGTTAGGGAGGTCAGTTTGACTCATCATTGATCGAACCATGTCTAACAAGGTTCTATTTCTCCGTTCAGAAACACCATTCCATTGTGGTATTCCAGGAGGAGTGAGTTGAGAGACAATTCAACATTCTTTAAGATATTCATCAAACTCCAGGCTTAAGTATTCGCCACCTCAATCAGATCGAAGTACTTTAATTTTATTGCCAAGTTGGTTCTCTACTTCATGTTTGAATTCTTTGAACTTTTCAAAGGATTCTGATTTATGCTTCATTAGAAACACAAATCCATATCTACTGAAATCATCAGTAAAGGTGATAAAGTAGCTAAAACCTCCCCTAGCCATTGTCCCTATTGGCCCACATACATCACTATGTATCAAGCTTAGAAGATCACCCGCCCTTTCACTGATTCGAGTAAATGGGGTCTTAGTCATCTTTCCTAGTAAACAAGATTCACATGTATCTATTGATTCAAAATCAAAAGAGTCTAAATATCCATCTTTATGGAGTTTAAAAATACGTTTCTCATTTATATGTCCTAGGTGACAATGCCAAACATAAGTTAGGTTTAAATCATTTGGTTTAACCCTTTAAATCATTTCGTTCAAGCCTTTTAGTATTAACGTTATAGATAGGGTTTTCGAGATCAAGAACATAAAGTCCATTACTCAAATTTGCACAACAATAAAACATGTCATTCAAATAAACAGAACAACTATTATTCTTTATTATAAAGGAAAACCCTTTCCTATCTAGACAAGAAACAGAAATAATGTTTCTTCTTATTGGCGGAACCTAAAAATAATTTTCTAATTCAAGAACAAGCCCTGAGGGCAAGGATAAAAAATAAGTCCCTACAGCTAATGCAGTAACTCTTGCTCCATTTCCAACATGTAGGTCCACCTTGCCCTTCATCAACTGTCGTCTCCTTTTTAGATCCTATACATTAAGACAAATGTGAGATCCACATCTAGTATCTAATACCCATGATGTTGAAGTTGACAAGTTAATTTCTATAACAAAAATACCTGAAGTGGAAGTCTCATTTCCCTTCTTCTTAAGCTCTTCCAGGTACTTTGGACAGTTTCTCTTCCAGTGTCCCTTCTGTCCACAATGGTGACAATTTCCTTCCTTAGCCACCCCGCCCACAGGTTTTAAGGCTGATGTACTTGGCTTATCCTTGCCTTTCCAAATTGTCTTGCCTTTTCCCATAACAGCCTTTCCCTTGCCTTTATGCATGCCCTTTCCTTTACCTTTGCTAGAATTGACCATCATTATGGCCTTGCCCTTTCCTTTAGAAATATTGGGCTCAGCAGTCCTCAACATATTGAGTAGTTCTGGCAATGTTTTATCCAATGCATTCATGTTATAATCCATGATGACTGGCTTAAAGCTGTCAGGTAATGACTTCAAAATGTGATCAGTAGCTAACTTTTGAGGGAAGGGGAATCCTAGCCTAGCTATATTCTCTAGGTACCCAATCATTTTAAGCACATGAGGTCCTACAGAGCCTCCCTCTTCAAGTCTGCAGCTAAATAGGGCTGAAGAAACTTCATATCTTTCTTGGTCAGCTTGACCTTAATATAGTTTCCTTATGTTTTCGATCATATCGAAAGCCTCCATATGCTCATGTTGCTTCTGAAGCTCAGGAGACATGGTTGCCAGCATAAAACATTGGACATCTAAAGCGTCATCCTGATGCTTCTTGTAAGTATCCTTGTCAACTTTAGAGGCATTGTTCGCGGGTGGTTCCGAAATTGAATCTTCCAGGACATACTGCTTTTTCTCTTGTTTGAGGACAATCCTCAAATTCCTATACCAGTTTAGAAAGTTGGGTCTAGACAATTTTTCTTTGTCTAGGATCAATCACAATGAAAGGCTTGAAGGCGTGTTTGATGTCATGGTTATCTAAAACAGAAAGATATGTAGTAAGTATCAATTAAAAAACATATTTAATTTTGGTCTTAAAATTAAACACGTCTCCCACTATTTTGATTCAAAATAAAATCACCCTCTACAAATCAGAAAATCCCATTGGAAGATTTTCTAATGGGCAAAGATCCACATTTGGCCTAATGTTAAGTCAGCTTTGGCTGATCACTTAACATTTGGTTATTTATGTAACATCCTGATTTAATAATTAATTACCGAATGAAAATAAATTATTAAAATAATAATTTCAGAAGTGGAAAATTATTTATTAATTATAATTAACTTAATTAATCAAATGATGGCTGATTAAGTGTGATTAATTATTAATTGTTGCTGATGGTGATTGGGTGACGTGAGCAGACTGCTGCTTCACGCTTTCCCACCCCACTCTTCCCTTCTCCGTGCATGCATACATGTACTACTGGGCCACTTTATTATTTATTTTTTTCCTCTCAAGCTTCTCTCCCTTCCGTTCTCTCTTCTTTTCTTCTTCTTTGATCTTCGTTCTTCTTTTCCTTCCTTCGTCGAGCATGAGAGTGAGGATGTTGGGTTGAGAACTTCTCCTCCGGCGACTCAGGGATGACACTCTGTTCCCTCCCTGTTCTTCCACTTCCCTTTGACGACTTCTCTTTTCTCCCTCTCCTTTGCTCGAGGCTGCATGAGTCTCAGTGGAGATCTGCACTACGAAGTGTTCGGAGAGGTTGGAGCATTCACCAGCGTTGTGATGGAGCTACTCAAGAGAGCGAGCAGTGAGCTGGGTGCCTCGAAAGCGTGGAAATCCCCACTGGACCGAGTGGAAGGTCAAGGTGGTGCCCTGAGGGCTTGGGCCTCCCCGCTGATCTTGCATGCAGAGCTGTTTAAGAGTAGGAGTGGCTCGGAGTCCCTCCAAAGCCAAGTGTAATAGTGGATGACTGACGAAGGGTCGCCCTATTGTGAATCAGTGAATGGGCTGTGCAGGGCAACCGATTGGAGCTGTAAGCCCTTGGAGCCTCTGGAATCTTCATGCCAGGTAGGGGGCGCTTTGCATGTCAAATGCATAGTTTATGGACGGTTTTCGGGTG
Source organism: Clitoria ternatea (assembly GCA_037962975.1). Classification (NCBI taxonomy): domain Eukaryota; kingdom Viridiplantae; phylum Streptophyta; class Magnoliopsida; order Fabales; family Fabaceae; genus Clitoria; species Clitoria ternatea. The sequence continues at coordinate 139,857,466 of CM075670.1, forward strand.
TTTTGCTTTCATGTGTTGTGTCGCGTCTGAGTGTGTTGATTGATGTGCTGTATTCGAGTAGGAGTGCTTGCAACGCCCAGGTCTAGGACGGTTATGGTCTGTCTAGTGTCGTGGTGATTCCATCCCTAAGTGCTTGTTCATATTTCTGAGATGCATGCTATTGAATATGAGAAAGCGGAGTGAATACATGTGTGCGTTAACATTATTGCCTAATGCATGAGTTAAAAAGGGGGTCACTTGCTAAGTTCTGTTTGCAGTTTATGTCTAGATGTGTGTGAATGAGGATGCCATGATAAATTCTGAATGCATGAGATGTGAGTTGTTACGCTGAGTCCCCATTTGGAATGTTGTGTTGACATGCATGCTGGTTTTATTAAGAACGTCGAGTGGTGTACTGTAATGTTGTTACCATGATTTACTTGTTATGAGTTACTATGATAAACGCTTGTGATGCTGTGATGATACTGTGGAATTCCGAGTGAATCTGAATGCTGTGTGGAAATGCATGAAATTGCATATATGAGAAAAGGGTGACCCGTGGGAGGTCAGGAGCCCTATGAGGTGACTTTCAAATACAGATTCCTGGCTAGATCCGTGAGGACCCGTGGTAGCCGAGGGAGCTAGAGTTAAGTCTTGAGACGTCTTTGGAAGACCGGTACCACACGGGAAAGGCTAATGGACGAGAGGCAGGGAAGGAATCTGTAACTGCAATCACTAATTAAGTCGGATCCGCATGCATGTACGTAGGAGCATTGTTATTGAGATTGACATCGTTGGTATAGCTTGGATGACTGAATGAATTTCGACTGAATGTGAATGTGCATATTTATATTGTTGATGAGTTCAATGTGATTGTGTGTATATATTTATATGTGTAAATGCTGTCGTGAATAGCATGATTAATATGGCCATGATTAAGTGGGGTGAATTCCGACTAGGGAATATAGGTGCGTTAGTGCTGTGGCCGAGCGTGAGGCGATGTTATGATTGTGAGTCTATGTTATTGTGAATGATTTAAATTGCTTAATCCTGACTGAATTGTATAAATCCGAATGAGTGATGTTACTATATAACTGAGAATTGGGGATTAAATCCGAGTCAGTAACTGTCATTTTATATGTAAAAGCTCACCCCTACACCATTTTCAGTATGTGCAGGTCGGTTGAGAATGATGTGAAGGACTCAAGTCCAAGTGGGGTGCACTCCGATTGTTGAGTGCATGCCTTGTATATTTATAATATATTTAGTCAGTGTTAAGCCTTGGCCAGCTCATATAACAATGTTGTATAACGAATGCGAGTATATATGTATTGTAATCCGAATACGGGTTTATATATATATGGTTTACATTGGTATCAAGTACTTGTATCGGATAATGGGTGTTGGTGAATGAATAATGTTAAAATGCTAAATATTCCGAGTGTATGAATATATAACATGTATATAAGTGTTTTATGTTGATTTGATGCGTCTTTCCGACTGGAATGTGTTGCTAAATGAATTGAGGGTTGTTGATGAGTGAAATAGTGTTAAGTTGATGATTCCGAGTGAGATTATAGTGTTTGGACATTTCCGAGTGAAAATCCGAGTGAACCTCTTCCGAGGGAAGAGTTGCTATAATGGTGTAAATTGGATTATAATCTAAGTATGTGATATGAGCATAATCCGAGTGAACGGGGTTCCATATCCCGAGCGGTGAGTCGTAGAGCAAGTCCAAAGGGGGCTTACTTAATGTTTCCCGAGTGAGTAAGGTATCATATGCCGAGTGGAACTGGGATGAATATTCTGAGTGGAGCAGGATAGTGGAGTCCCCTTCTGAGTGAGGCAAGGTCTGTATATTCTCTGGGTGAGAGGTGAGAAAGATATACTGAGCGACGGGTGTACGGTACATTCCCGACTGCGTTGAAGTCAAATACCCCGAGTGATGTCTGACTAGGAAATATTCTGAGTGAGGAAGAGTTCTGGATCCCGAGTGGTAGAATTGAGGGAGTCATTCACTGAGTGGTTTATACTTGTGACCTATACGAATGAAATAAAGAGCTGTGTAAATTCCTGAGTGAGGTATGAGCGTGAGGATTTACCGGGTGAACCCACGTCCCAAATCCGAGTGAGAAATTACCTTGTACCTGTGTTCGCCCAGCGAATTAGACTTAGCTCCTGCGAGAGTGAGTGGATGGAAGGCCTTTGTGCTGGCTTCGCTTAAGCGAAGGGCTGCCCACTTGAGCGAGTCAGCGTTGTCATAGAATTCACCCAGGCGTTGATGTGTTTCGCTGAACTGAATGGATCGGTTCAAGCCTTGTCCCTTCCGCTGATTGCTATACGTGTGAAGGTTCTTTTATTCTCCCTTGCCTTCCTCTTCCTTCTTCTATGCCGGTTGTCCATTGGCTGTTTTTGTGGGAAAAAAAATTTCCCGGTTTTGGCATTTATTTATTTATTAAATTAGGGTGTTACAATTTAGGTAGGAAACTCCTTTCCAATTGTATCTTATACAACTCTTAGACATTGGGTTAGGTAACCATTACCAATTATTCATCTTATGAAAGTTTAGCCTAATGTATACGCCTCTAAGTTTATTCAATCCAATTGATAACTTAGTAAGTTTATTCAATACATTGGTTATGGTCTTAGTTTTCTTCTAGGTCTCTACTTTGTTGGCTCGATCAAGAATACAAGATTTTAAAGAAACTCGCTTTACATATGAGTGAAGGGTTGAGAAAAGAAATACAACAGAATGAAGAGAGGCATAGCACGCAGGCTGTATTTAAATAAAATCACTAAGACCATAACCATTCACCATGCAATGTATTAATTAATTAATTATAACCCATTTGAATGCATTAAAAAAATAAAGTTTTAAACGGGCCATTAAACACGTGGGTCGGTAATAAGGCACTACGTAGAGAATGTACGGGGGTCCTGTTACCCGGTTAGCGGGCGAGGGTCAATGGGGCCGCCCTACTAACCATTAACAACTCTAAAATTTCGGCTACGGTTTCAACCACTTTGAAATCCTAATTCCTTATTGCGAACACTTCACAACGCAGTCGTCAAGGCACATGTAGGCAGCGCCATCTAGGGTTTCAAAACTTAGAATTCAAATTGCACCTTTCTCATGACGGCTAACTAGGTTTCAATGTTTGAACCCTAGGTTAAGGAACGACCAAGGTTTAACACTTAAACCTTATTACTTGACGCCCCATAACATGAACTATTCATGCTCGAAGATCAACACATTATCAAAATGTAGTTTGTATAACAACAATGATTATTAACGAATTCTACACATGTATCACATACGAAAATTGAAAACGTAAATATCATACAAGCTTCTAAAATAACAGAAACGCATACTTCAAATGAGAAAGCCTATAAACAGTATCTCATACAAATTACAGAAAACATAAGAGCATACTGTCGCGACCTGGATCGCGACGGCACGGCCGACCCTCAAAACGATCTTTTTCGAAAAGAAAAACAGGGAGTCACCACGAATATTTTAAGGATAAAATACTGGAAAAACCTTTTGTTAAAGAACTGGTTATAAAACATGAAATTCCATGATTCAGGAGTCTGATTACAGGTGAGGAAGGTATCAGCACCTCACAACTGTCCGTTATAAAAACGGTTACCTCAATATGATAGTGCACATTATAATTAACCCAGTAATTATTTTAACTTCTTCATGAAAAGAAAATATATGAGATGACAAAATATACAAAAAATAAACAAAAATAAACACGGAATATTTACATGAGATTAACAGGACGTCTCGTCCAAATTAATCTCGCTCCACTATTTTTTAAGAAAATAATAAAAAATTACAATAATAATAATAATAATAATTATTACAACTTTTATGCTAGTCCGACTAGAATGCATGAAGTACTCATTTTTATTAATATTTGTCAATTAATAGAAATTAATTGATAATTGAAAAAGGAAACAGTCATCCAACAACAATTAATTTAACAGAAAGTAAACAAGTACAAATATTAAAAATAAGGGAGTAAAGCGAGACCGGTGTATTAAGAAAGGAATTGGACAGTGTGTGGAAACTTTGAGATGCTGAACGGTGAGGAATGGAGGGGTAAGGTGTTGGATGGGGTTCTAAAAAAGGACGGTGTGGTTTTTAATGGAGATGGACGGTGTTGAGAGGGAGACAGGGACGGTGTTGGGGTTGAAGGAAAAGGTCGGTGTGGAGAGGATTTTAAGGGGTGCTGGTGTGGTTGAGAGGAGAATGATGTTGGAGAGGATGAAGGGTGCTGGTCGGTTTTGAGAGGAGAACGATGTTGGAGAGGATGAAGGATGTAGGAGTGCTGGTCGGTTTTGAGAGGAGAACGATGTTGGAGAGGATGAAGGATGTAAGAGTGCTGGTCGGTTTTGAGAGGAGAACGATGGACTGTGTGAAGGATGTAGGAGTGTTGGTCGGTGTGAGTGAGTCTGTTAGTGAGGTCGGATGGTGTAGTGAAGGGAAGGACGGTTGGGTGTTTGAAGGAGGACGATTGGGAGAGATGAAGAGGGGACGGTGTGGGAGTTTAGATGGAGAAGGACGGTTGAGAGAGATGTGCTGTACGGTTAGGTGAGAGTGAGAACGGTTGGGTGAGTGAGGAGATGGGGGACAATGTTTTAGGAGAAGGGGACGAAGGACAGATGGTGAGATTTGGGGTCTGTTGGTGGTGTATGGTTGGTATGGAGAGAGGGGGGTATACTGGAGAAGGACAGTTGTGTGTTAGGAGCTGTATGGTGTGGGTTTGAGGAGGAAGGGATGGTGTGGTTTTTGGGTGAAAGGAGGACGGTTGGTGTGAGTTTTAGGAGGATGGTTGGTGTGGTAAAGAGGGACGGTGGGACTTTGGAGGAGAGAGGAGAGTGTATGAGAGGGGACGGTGTGGGAAAAGGAAAAAGGGACATTGGAGTTTTTTAAAGCTCTCTTTCTTCTCTCTTAATCTTTCTTCATGCTTCCTCACCTCAAAATGAAAGCTTCTGGATCCTCTTTCTTCTTTTTCGTTGGGGTATTTATAGGAGTCCCCAAGTGTACATGATTGCTTGGACAGCCTGGCTCTTTGACAACCGAATGGAGGCTGGTGGGAAAATTTTATTATTTCTTCCTTTGTCTTATTGCCAGCCGCCCTTTGAAATTCAAGCATCCACTTGAATGGTGTGTTGGAAACAGCCTAGATCTTAACAAAGGAGGCTGGTGGGAATTCTTTAGCATTTTCTTCCTTCGTCTGGTAGTGAGCCGCCTCCCTTAATTCAAGGATCCACTTGGATAGTGGAAATCCAAGTTAGCATGGTTGAAATCTGAGAGAAAATGATGGAAATCTGAGAAAGCATGGTAGAATTCCAAGTGAAAATGACTCGGATTAGCCTCTCAGTCAGTATTCATCCATAGTTGGAGTCAATTCTGAGTGGAATGAAGGTTTTCCAATAGAAAACAGAGTAAAAATAGTCCTTTCTGAGTGAGAATTCTTATGGGAGGAGCTCTCCTATGGAAGGCCGAGTGGAAGTTTTGCTCGGTATTAGGTCGCTGTGTGAAAAAGTGTGCAATTGGATTGAGGGGACAAACAAGGCAATTCTGATTGGAACAATCAATTAGACCGAGTGAAAATTGACTCAGAACCGATTGAAGAGGACTCGGTGCTGATTGAAAAGTGTCACTCGGAATTGGTGAAAAGTGTCTCAGAATTGGTGAAAATAGGGGCTCGGAATTGGTTTGAGGAGGGATGACACAGAATTGGTTTGAAGAGGGCTGACTGACTGAAGTGTCACTCGGTTCTGACTGAAAATTGGCTCGGGAATGGGTGAAAGGATAGCTCGGATTTGAGTGAGAGTACTCACTCGGGAGTGGGTGAGAAAGGAATGACTCGGAACTGACTGAAGATTCTTCACTCGGTTCTGACTGGAGATTCTTCACTTAGTGCTGACCTTGGAGATTCTTTACCCGGAAAGAGCCTTCTTACTCAGAATTTGGGATCTTGGCAATTTTCACTCGGAAAGAGCCTTTCTTCTTACTCAGAAATTGGACTCTTGGACATTTTCACTCGGAAAGAGCCTTCTCCTCACTCAGAATTTTCATTCAGTCGTCAATTGTTCAGTGTACTCACTCACCCTTATTTTCCAATCAGGAATGGCTTTCACTCGGTAATCAGCTGCTCGGTGCACTCACTTGGGAGTCATCTTCAGAAGGATTTCACACGGATTTTCCTTTCTTCAGTCCAATCGGACACATTTATTCAAAAATCCTTTCATTCAGTCGTTGTCACTCGGAAACCGATTGAAGATTGACAACGAAACTGATTGAAGAATGGCTCAGTCGGCAAATATTCATTCAGAGTTGTCACTCGGATTTGTCACTCGGAGTTGACCTTCTTTGTAATCAGAGCTTGGAAACTTTTACATTTTCACTCAGAATCGGTTTTTTTCCCATCAAAATCTGACTACCCAGATATACTCACAATCGGACTTCTGTTCTAATCGGAATCTGACCACCCAGATTCACTGAGAGTCGGACTTCACACTTCAATCAGAAGGTTTCAATCAACATTTCTCCTTCGGATGTGCTTACTCGGATGTTAGGATTATTTCACTCGGACTCAGCCTTCACCCAGAAAAATATTCCCCAAGCAGACTCACTTTAATCAGCACTTCTTTACTCGGATTAGATGCAATCAGAAAGCAATCCTTGTCAACATTCATCCTCCAACAGAGTCAGCTATTCATCACTCGGAATGGCTCTGACAGGGAGTCATTCCACTCCTATTCACCTTCATCAGTGAAGCATTCCACTCGAAACTGATTCATTCTGAGTAATTCTACTCGGATTTGACCATTCTGAGTCGGAATTCAGTATAAAAAAAGATTCGTTCCACTTGGACCGAACCAAAAGAGGTGTTCACAGATGCCCCTCTTTACTTCTTTTTCACAAAAGAAACACGAAGCTTCTGTGTTTTTTGAAATGAAAAGGAAGTAAAGATATGAACACCGATGTAGGGGGCCAAGTGGGACCTCTTGATCGGTATGGCGACTGATGGTGTGGGCAATCACGAGTTAGTGTGACCTCTTTTTCTTAAAAACGAGCATTTTTCACTTCTGTTTCTCTTCTTCTCTTCTCTCTTTTTTTCTTTTTTTCCTTTTTTTTTCTCTTTTTTTTCTTTTTTTTTCTTTTTCTTTTTTTTTTGAACTCTGAATTGACCAGGAAAAATTGTCTTCAAATGAACAGGAAGTGAGAAAATCAGGGTTGACCCCTGGTAGGCTGGAAAGGAAAAGTTGCCTTGATAGGCTGGAAATAAAAGGGATGCCTGAATAGGTTGACGGAAAGTAAAGGGTGCCTGAATAGGCGGACGTAAAGTAAAGGGTGCCTGAATAGGCGGACGGAAAGTAAAGGGTGCCTGAATAGGTGGACGGAAAGTAAAGGGTGCCTGAATAGGCGGACGGAAAGTAAAGGGTGCCTGAATAGGCGGACAGAAAGTAAAGGGTGCCTGAATGGGCGAACAGGAAGTAAAAAGTGCCTGAATAGGCAAACAGGAAAGTAAAGGGTGCCTGAATAGGCGAATGGATAGTAAAGGGTGCCTGAATAGGCGAACGGAAAGTAAAGGGTGCCTGAATAGGCGGACGGAAAGTAAAGGGTGCCTGAATAGGCGGACGGAAAGTAAAGGGTGCCTGAATAGGCGGACAGAAAGTAAAGGGTGCCTGAATGGGCGAACAGGAAGTAAAGAGTGCCTGAATAGGCAAACAGGAAAGTAAAGGGTGCCTGAATAGGCGAATGGAAAGTAAAGGGTGCCTGAATAGGCGAATAGAAAGTAAAGGGTGCCTGAATAGGCGGATGGAAAGTAAAGGGTGCCTGAATAGGCGGACGGAAAGTAAAGGGTGCCTGAATAGGTGGACGGAAAGTAAAGGGTGCCTGAATAGGCGGACGGAAAGTAAAGGATGCCTGAATAGGTGGACGGAAAGTAAAGGGTGCCTGAATAGGCGGACGGAAAGTAAAGGGTACCTGAATAGGCGGACGGAAAGTAAAGAGTGCCTGAATAGGCAGACGGAAAGTAAAGGATGCCTGAATAGGCGGACGGAAAGTAAAGGGTGCCTGAATAGGCGGACGGAAAGTAAAGGGTGCCTGAATAGGTGGACGTAAACTAAAGTGTGCCTGAATAGGCAATTGGAAAGAAAAGGATGCCTGAATAAGCGAATGGAAACTAAAGTGTGCCTGAATAGGCGATTGGAAAGAAAAGGATGCCTGAATAGGCGAATGAAAACTAAAGTGTGCCTGAATAGGCGATTGGAAATGCAGAGATTGGAGGAGCTAACAGGACGTCTCATCCAAATTAACTCACTGGACTTAAAGGCTCTTGGCGATGCCTCAGTTTGACATGACTGAAGGAATCTTGGGGAATTGCCTCCTTGAATGAAAGAGAGTGAACCTGGGGTGATGCCCCAGTTTGACATGACTGAAGGTTCTTGGGGAATTGCCCCTTGACTAGAACAGAAGAAAACTGGGGAGATGCCTCAGTTTGACATGGTTTGAAGGAACCTTGGGGAACTACCCCTTGACTGGAATAGAAGAAATCTGGGGAGATGCCCCAGTTTGAGGTGATTTGAAGGTTGTTGGGGAACTACCCCTTGAATGAACAAAAGAAATCTGGGGAGATGCCCCAATTTGAGTTGTTTAGGAAATGTATTTCTACTAGGGAAGGATTGATGGTTCGGGGTGCTACCTCTTTGGGTAAAAGAGAATGAACCTAGGGGTGATGCCCCAGTTTGATTTGTCTGGGAAGTGTAGTTCCACTGGAGAAGGATTGATGGCTCGAGCATCGCCCCTTGATTGGGAAGGGAAAATCTGGGGTCCACCTAGTATGTGTGGATTCACTGAGATAAGTGTGCTGGGGCCCCTTGGGGAGAGTTCTTCTAAGCCTGATTAGAAAAGTGTTCTTATCAGGGGGAGAAGATGATCTGAATTGTAGGCTTACTGGGGAGAGTTTGGTGACTCTGCTGGGGAAGAGAATTTTGCTGGCAACTATCCTTGGGCTTGGGAAGGGAATACACTTGACATGTTGGAACGTGTCAGGTAGATTCCTTGGAAGGGAATTTAAAAAGTGTCAGCTTTGGCAATTGAGGAGAAGACTTCAAGGAGTGCCAACTTTGGCGAAAGAGTTCTGAGAAGTGCCAACTTTGGCGGTTTAAGAAGAGATTTATATGGAGTGTCAGCTTTGCAATTGAGGAGAAGACTTCAAGAAGTGCCAACTTTGGCGATCTAGGGAGGGGACTTTGAGAATTGCCAATTTTGGCGATTAAGGAGAAGACTTTGAAAATTGCCAACTTTGGCGATGGAGGAAAGAATTTTGAGGAGTGCCAACTTTGGCGGTTCGAGGAAGGAACTTGAAGGACTTGATTGAGGTGTCAACGCTTGACATGACTGTCTGTTGTAATAACCTGCAGAAAAAAGTTAGTAATGCAAAGTAAAATTCAAAAACTGGGTAGGTCCTGTGAAACCGCGACCCTTAGGATAACTCATGGATAGAGGAGAATAAAAGAGGCGATCATAGCTTTGAAGCACGTGCCTGGCTGAGTCTTCATGATGATTGTCTAAGACGAGGTCGAGTAATGGGAGCGTCTTGTTCCTCACGACTTTAAATTTTCATCATTCTTTCATTTTACTTTTATAAAAACACAATGTTTTATCAGATCAATGTAACTCATAACACGTATCAAAAAAGGATAAATTTATTCATGTAAGTCAAACAGAACACAGAGAATGGACAACGGGGAAAATAGATGGGATGGAATGAAGTTACATAGGACAAGTCAAGGTCAGGGGAAACAGGGAAGGTTCAAGGATCCTCTAGTGAATTCCTGAGACTAGTGAGAATCTCAATCCCACGTCACGACCTCAAGTACATCGTTCAATTCTGCCTTTGAAAGGGTAGTTTGACCATGGTCCACATGCCCCAGTTTATATTGGAAACTTTAGTTACTTTGCCGAAATCTTGACCCTAATTTTTACCTGAGCCGCCTTTTCAGGTTTTCGACTCACCGGGTTGCTCTAACTTTTGCCTAGGCCGCCCTTTCAGGTTTTTAGCCTAGCGAGCTTTTCTTCCTTTATAATGTGTTTTTTTCTTTCTTGTTTATTTTTGGTTGTATCCTTTACAGTAAAAAGGCTGAAACTGATCACACTCCAGTTGAGTCTGCCTATCCTTTTCCAAATTTAGTTTGATCCTTTGGGAAACTGATGTTACTTCAAATAGAAGACTCTACTCCTATGCCATGTATCCAAGGAAATATTGGTGAGTCTTTTGGCATCGATGAGAGGGAATTACTTTGAATCATCATTTTGGCCTTTATTATTTTTTTTCTTTTTTCGTTTTCTGAATTTCTTTCTTTTTCATTTTTGATTTTTTTTTGTTTTTTTGCCCCTTTTTTTTGTTTTGTTTCATTTTTTTATCCCCTTGATGATATAATGACTCAATGAGGTTGAGGTGTTGATGATGACAAGAATGCAAGTTCTTGGTCTAGTGACATTCATCCTCCTCATACAGAAAATGATAGCTTGCTCGATGATCTGGACATAACCAGCTTACCCCATTTGGCATGTGCATTGGACTTCAACCTTGGCTCTATTTTTCATTTTTAATTTTTTTTGTATTTTTTTTTGTCTTTTTTTTCGACAAAGTCTTCCTCAATTGTGTCTACATTTATAGGCATAAGCAATTTGCCCTATTTATGCTAGCAACTATTGAGGTTTCCTTAAATGACTGGTCTACCACTTGTCCAATTCGGGACTTGGCCATGTTGTCATTCCATAGATTCCTTCCACATCCTGAAACAAAATTACTAATGCCTTCTGATAGATTGCCCCCGTGATTCCTTTAGTTGTTCTTGACTTAGGGGTATTCTTTAACCTCTTGTTCTAACAATCTTGTCAACTTGTGCGGTGGTTCATAGGTTTCCCTTACCTTCTTCGTCGGCATAGTCGACCGGGTAGCGTGATTGTGATTTCACTAGTCTCAAGAGGATCATTTTTAGATCTCCAATTTAGTGTGTTATGGCAAAATAAAGAAGAGAAAGGAAAAGCAAGTTAAAGAGAATGAGTCAAAAGCAAGGATAAGGGATGAGCATTTTTCTGAATTTTGATACGCATTTATTGATTGACTGGTAAAACAAGTTTTTTTTTTTGCCCTTATTACATGAAAAATCCCACAGCCTTAGGCATAGCAGAGGGATAAACAAGACTTTGAGGCAATGGCAAATTATTTTGGTGAATCATTTAAAATCGAAGGGAGTTCGACAGCCTCCTAGTTACTGAGTTCTTGGCCTGGCGGGCAAGCAATCACCAAATCAGTATTATCATCAAAACCATCTTCAATATCGGCCACCACGGCATTAACTTCTGAAGTTCCATGATTGGGCAGGGGATTTATGGTCACGTTAGGGCTTCTTTCCCGAAAATTAATCCAGTCGGCTTTGATCAAATCTTTCACTTTATATTTCAAAGCCATGCAATTTTCTGTAGAATGCCCTGGTGCCCCAGCATGGTAATCACAATGAGCGTTTGGGTCATACCCCCTTGGGTAAGGAGGTTGCAACGGCTTCATAGGGCATGGAGCTACTAGACCCTTTTGAACGAGGATTGGTAAAAGTTCGGTATAAGTTATGGGAATTGGATCGAACTGCACAGGGGTGTGCTCATTGTTGGGGTTTCTCATATTCTGATTATGATCAGGTGGTCGAATCGCTTGTTGTGGATGATTGTATTGCATGGGTTGTGGCATTGGTGCTCTTACCATGGGCGGACGGAAGTGAGGAGTATGAGTTGTAGGGCCCTGGGTGGCAGCGGCCACATAAGATTTGGGAGCTTGAATCATGGAAGGGGCGAATGGTCTTGGCGGGGCCGTCTTTTGGTTAGAAGAGATGGAATTAGTTTCTCCATCCCTTCTCCCAGGCGCTGGCTTTCTTGTCATGTTTGTCCCAGATGAGCCCTGAGTGATTTTTCCCGTTCGTATTCCGCTTTCCACCCTTTCTCCAATAGTCACGATGTCAGAGAAGTTAGATGAAACACTACCAATTATCTTGCCGTAGAAAGGTGATGGGAGCGTATCGATAAACATCACGACTATCTCTTTTTCTGATAATGGGGGGTCCACTTGTGCCGCTGTCTTTCTCCAGCGTTGGGCATACTCTTTAAACGTTTCACTGTCCCTTTTCAACATATTCTGTAACTGAACCCTGTTGGGTGCCATATTCATGTTATACTTGTATTGTCTAAGGAAGGGATCTGCCAGGTCCTTCCAACAACGAATATGGTTCCGCTCAAGGTGAGCATACCATGTAAGAGCGGCCCCCGCCAGACTATCTTGGAAGCAGTGAATCAACAATTGGTAATTAGAAGAGTAAGATGCCATCTTTTGATAGTACATCGTGAGATGGTTCTTTGGACAAGTCATTCCTCGATACTTGTCAAAATCTGGCATCTTGAATTTGGGCGGGAGGACAACATCTGTGACTAGGCATAGTTCAGAAGCATCTATCAGTCTGAAACCTCCGGCGCCTTCCATCATTCTCAAACGCTCCTCTAGGATTTCTATCTTTTCCTTTTGGGGAGCTGCGACCGTGCTATGACCGCCTACCAGGTTCATTATGCGGGTTGTATCTTGGAGATTGGTCATATAAGGAGTTGCGTATACGTATGGATAGCCGAGTGGCTGGTTGAACGGAGGCAACACATGGGACTGGTTCATTAGGCTTGTATTTGGTGAGGGACCTTGGGGTTGGGCCATAGTTTGTATATCATAAGTCGGCTGGGTCATCCGAGCTCGTGTGTTTTGGGTTTGGTGAGCTTGTGGTCATGGGCTTGCGTGTTTTGGGTTTGGTGAAGTGGTGGCATATTTGGCTGGGTGGGGTATGAAGCGTGAGGATTCATTGCTTGCTAGTCTTGGGTGTCTTGTTGGTTAGCGAGCGGGGGATAGTACCCTGGTGGTAGGCCATAAAGTGGAAAAGGTACTGGGTTTCCGTCAGGACCGACAAATGTATGCTGTTGTGCATAAGACTGGCCGTAGGGTGGCTGGGTCTCAATGGCAGGGTTAGGTCTTCCAACATAAATAGTGATAGGGGGTGTCGTTGTGTTAGGTAGTTGGGTTCTTGCTGTGTCAGAACCAATGGGGGGTGGTGCGGTGACAGGCTGCTGTTGGCTGTCCTCAACACCTGCAGAGGAGGCTCCTTCTGTGAGTTTCTTTTCTAAGAGTTTAGTTAACTCCGCCACTCACTCTTTCAGCTGATCGAACTCAGTCCTAAAGTCTCCCTCAACAACTTCTGCCTCAGCCATGAGTTTCCTTTGAAGTCGGGTCTGGTAAGGATGCCTACCCGTGACGTCTGTGTTTCGTTTTTTCTAAAAGAAAAAGCAAAGAAATGTTAGGTGGAGATAGAAAGAAAGAGAATGTCATGGGAAGCAATCACAGGCTTTGGCGAATATCCTTTGACCATTCCTTAGAACTTATCGTTCAAAAGTACTAGGTATGGTAAACATGGAAATTAATACGGGATAGTTGTGAAGACAGAAGAAATTTTTCATTCTGAAATGCAATAGGAGCTTCAAGTTCAGCTATTTCTAGCTCAGGGAACCATGACCCTTCTCTTAAAGGTTTGATCCCACGTTAATTTCCATATCTTGCTCAAAGGTATTCGTTAAGCCCTGAATAGCTTCCGGTGAGAAAAGAAAGAAAGGAGAGAAGGAGCCGTCAGGAAATGACGTGCTTTGCAAATCGATATTCCCCTAGTAACTTTCCTGAAAACATTTTTGCATTTAGGGGGTTATGATTTGACAAAACTTGTGTCAAGTCAAGGATCATGTGTGCTACGGATTTTCTAATCATCATTAATACAAAAGGAATTGATTTTTTTTATTTTGTTTTCCTTGTTTTCTTTTTTTTTTGATGATTTTTTTTGTTTTTTTTGTTTTTTTTTATGATTCGAAAGGTCCGTAACTCAAGGCCCAAAGACTTAAACAAATATGCACAAAAGGAAAAGACTACTTGCCTGTTAAAGGATCATCAATTAAAAGTATGTCATTTTCAGAAAAAGTAATCCACTAAATGGGCAAGTGGTCCCTTAATTTGGATCAGAAGAGAAAGTGAGAATGAGAAAAGGTAGAAGTAAAGTTTGCCCCTTTGTGCCTTAAGGTGGGTTTTTCTGAAGGTCTCTAAATGGTTCTAAGGTTTGTCTAAAAGTGATATCTCGTATTAGGTGGCTTGTACTAGACATCAAGAAGGTTACCAGAGCCAAGATCCTACCCATGACAGAGACGCAACAGTGGGGAGTCCACTAGGTGCGTATATCATGAGAGGTCGAACTCTAGTTGAGGTTCTCACAAACACCGGATGGGAAGTACATCCCATACAATTCCGTTACCAACCCCTCCTAACTTAAGCTTCATTTGGGGCCCGGGTATAGGGCGCCACTCACCAGTGTGTGCAAAAATGTGAGTGTAGTGTGTGAAAGGGCATTCAATACCTTTTACCTTACCTCATTCTGCACAAAGAACAAACACAGAATAAATATACAAAGTTGTCTAACCTAGAGTTCAATGATTACAGAAAAGTAACATGGTCCTCTAGCCTAGGGTTCAACAAACATGCAAATATTTACAGAACATAAATGATAGAATATAAATAAAACAGAAACCATATACAAATATTGACAGAAAATAAAATAAAAGAAGAAGTTAAATAATTATTATGTTAATTAAAACATGCGCTATCAGATTGACTGGCTTGACTCTCTAAGTCCCCAGTGGAGTCGCCATCTGTCGCGACCTGGATCGCGGCAGCACGGCCGACCCTCAAAACGATCTTTTTCGAAAAGAAAAACAGGGAGTCGCCACCAATATTTTTAGGATAAAATACTGGAAAAACCTTTCGTTAAAGCACTGGTTATAAAAATGAAATTCCATGATTCGGGAGTCTGATTACAGGTGAGGAAGGTATCAGCACCTCACAACTGTCCGTTATAAAAACGGTTACCTCAATATGATAGCGTACATTATAATTAGCCCAGTAATTTTTCATGAAAAGAAAATATACTAGATGACAAAATATACAAAAAATAAACAAAAATAAAC
Organism: Clitoria ternatea; assembly: GCA_037962975.1. Classification (NCBI taxonomy): domain Eukaryota; kingdom Viridiplantae; phylum Streptophyta; class Magnoliopsida; order Fabales; family Fabaceae; genus Clitoria; species Clitoria ternatea. The sequence continues at coordinate 139,872,563 of CM075670.1, forward strand.
ACGAAATATTTACATGAGATTAACAGGACGTCTCGTCCAAATTAATCTCGCTCCACCATTTTTTAGGAAAATAATAAAAAATTAAAATAATAATAATAATAATAATAATAATAATAATAATAATAATAATAATAATTACAACTTTTATGCTAGTCCGACTAGAATGCATGAAGTACTCATTTTTATTAATATTTGTCAATTAATAGAAATTAATTGATAATTGAAAAAGGAAACAGTCATCCAACAGCAATTAATTTAACAGAAAGTAAACAAGTACAAATATTAAAAATAAGGGAGTAAAGCGAGACCGGTGTATTGAGAAAGGAATTGGACAGTGTGTGGAAACTTTGAGATACTGAACGGTGAGGAATTGAGGGGTAAGGTGTTAGATGGGGTTCTAAAAAAGGACGGTGTGGTTTTTAATGGAGATGGACGGTGTTGAGAGGGAGACAGGGACGGTGTTGGGGTTGAAGGAAAAGGTCGGTGTGGAGAGGATTTTAAGGGGTGATGGTGTGGTTGAGAGGAGAACGATGTTGGAGAGGATGAAGGGTGCTGGTCGGTTTTGAGAGGAGAACGATGTTGGAGAGGATGAAGGATGTAGGAGTGCTGGTCGGTTTTGAGAGGAGAACGATGTTGGAGAGGATGAAGGATGTAGGAGTACTGGTCGGTTTTGAGAGGAGAACGATGGACTGTGTGAAGGATGTAGGAGTGTTGGTCGGTGTGAGTGAGTCTGTTAGTGAGGTCGGATGGTGTGGTGAAGGGAAGGACGGTTGGGTGTTTGAAGGAGGACGATTAGGAGAGGTGAAGAGGGGACGGTGTGCGAGTTTAGATGGAGAAGGACGGTTGAGAGAGAGGTGCTATACGGTTAGGTGAGAGTGAGAACGGTTGGGTGAGTGAGGAGATGGGGGACAATATTTTAGGAGAAGGGGACGAAGGACGGATGGTGAGATTTGGGGTCTGTTGGTGGTGTATGGTTGGTATAGAGAGAGAGGGGTAAACTGGAGAATGACAGTTGTGTGTTAGGAGCTGTATGGTGTGGGTTTGAGGAGGAAGGGACGGTGTGGTTTTTGGGTGAAAGGAGGACGGTTGGTGTGAGTTTTAGGAGGACGGTTGGTGTGGTAAAGAGGGACGGTGGGACTTTAGAGGAGAGAGGAGAGTGTATGAGAGGGGACGGTGTGGGAAAAGGAAAAAGGGACAGTGGAGTTTTTTAAAGCTCTCTTTCTTCTCTCTTAATCTTTCTTCATGCTTCCTCACCTCAAAATGAAAGCTTCTGGATCCCCTTTCTTCTTTTTCGTTGGGGTATTTATAGGAGTCCCCAAGTGTGCATGATTGCTTGGACAGCCTGGCTCTTTGACAACCGAATGGAGGCTGGTGGGAAATTTTATTATTTCTTCCTTTGTCTTGTTGCCAGCCGCCCTTTGAAATTCAAGCATCCACTTGAATGGTGTGTTGGAAACAGCCTGGATCTTAACAAAGGAGGCTGGTGGGAATTCTTTAGCATTTTCTTCCTTCGTCTGGTAGTGAGCTGCCTCCCTTGATTCAAGGATCCACTTGGATAGTGGAAATCCAAGTCAGCATGGTTGAAATCCGAGAGAAAATGATGGAAATCTGAGAGAGCATGGTAGAATTCCGAGTGAAAATGACTCGGATTAGCCTCTCAGTCAGTATTCATCCATAGTTGGAGTCAATTCCAAGTGGAATGAAGGTTTTCCAATAGAAAACCGAGTGAAAATAGTCCTTTCCGAGTGAGAATTCTTCTGGGAGGAGCTCTCCTATGGAAGGCCGAGTGGAAGTTTTGCTCGGTATTGGGTCGTTGTGTGAAAAAGTGTGCAATTGGATTAAGGGGACAAACAAAGCAATTCTGATTAGAACAATCAATCAGACCGAGTGAAAATTGACTCAGAACCGATTGAAGCGGACTCGGTGCTGATTGAAAAGTGTCACTCGGAATTGGTGAAAAGTGTCTCAGAATTGGTGAAAATGGGGGCTCGAAATTGGTTTGAGGAGGGATGACACAGAATTGGTTTGAAGAGGGCTGACTGACTAAAGTGTCACTCGGTTCTGACTAAAAATTGGCTCGGGAATGGGTGAAAGGATAGCTCGGATTTGAGTGAGAGTACTCACTCGGGAGTGGGTGAGAAAGGAATGACTCGGAACTGACTGAAGATTCTTCACTCGGTTCTGACTGGAGATTCTTCACTTAGTGCTGACCTTGGAGATTCTTCACCCGGAAAGAGCCTTCTCACTCAGAATTTAGGATCTTGGCAATTTTCACTCGGAAAGAGCCTTTCTTCTTACTCAGAAATTGGACTCTTGGACATTTTCACTCGGAAAGAGCCTTCTCCTCACTCAGAATTTTCATTTAGTCGTCAATTGTTTAGTGCACTCACTCGCCCTTATTTTCCAATCAGGAATGGCTTTCACTCGGCAATCAGCTGCTCGGTGCACTCACTTGGGAGTCGTCTTCAGAAGGATTTCACACAGATTTTCCTTTCTTCAGTCCAATCGGACACATTTATTCAGAAATCCTTTCATTTAGTCGTTGTCACTCGGAAACCGATTGAAGATTGACAACGAAACTGATTGAAGAATGGCTCAGTCGGCAAATATTCATTCGGAGTTGTCACTCGGATTTGTCACTCGGAGTTGACCTTCTTTGCAATCAGGGCTTGGAAACTTTTACATTTTCACTCAGAATCGGTTTTCTTCCCATCAAAATCTGACTACCCAGATATACTCACAATCGGACTTCTGTTCCAATCAGAATCTGACCACCCAGATTCACTGAGAGTCGGACTTCACACTTCAATCAAAAGGTTTCAATCAACATTTCTCCTTCGGATGTGCTTACTCGGATGTTGGGATTATTTCACTCGGACTCAGCCTTCGCCTAGAAAAATATTCCCCAATCAGATTCACTTCAATCCGCACTTCTTCACTCGGATTAGATGCAATCAGAAAGCAGTTCTTCTCAGCATTCATCCTCCAACAGAGTCAGCTATTCATCACTCAGAATGGCTCTGACAGGGAGTCATTCCACTCCTATTCACCTTCATCAGTGAAGCATTCCACTCGGAACTGATTCATTCTGAGTAATTCTACTCGGATTTGACCATTCTGAGTCAGAATTCAGTATAAAAAAAGATTCGTTTCACTTGGACCAGACCAAAAGAGGTGTTCACACATATGAATCATGAAATTATTTCATACATAATATGCTTGAATGTTTTTCAAAACAATTTTCACAAACAATTTCGCAAAACAGAACATAAAGCTTATAACATGAAAACGATTTCATAAATCAAAATTTTTAAAAGCTTTTTCAGAATGAAAAACATGGCATCATGAAACGTAAATAAATGCCTAAAACATAGCTTTGCAACCAGGCTCTGATACCACTATTAGGGAATCCCATCAGGGTCAGGCAGCGGAAACACAAAGGATTCCCAAAAAATAAGGATTGCAAATGCAAATGTCTCAAAGCATTATGTAATTAAAGTTTTGATCTAGGAATTACCTCTTGTAGACGCACAATGAGTTCCTCGACCGAAGCAATTGTAGCTTCGCCCTTAGGAGTCCACACGAGCACTCCCACCAGAAAACCAAAGATCCAAATGCTAGTATGAAATTTTAGTGTAATCTAATTTCTGAGCAGCAGCCTATGAGCATCTCATGCTCTATATAGGCTTAGGTCTTGACCTGAGCTCTCATTAAACATTGGGCTCCTGACTCATTCTAAATGAGTTAGGCCCAAATAGTTTTATTTTAGTCTAACTAAAATAAAACTATCCTCTGGTAGGCTTACTCTATGTGTGTGACCCTATAGGTAAAATATTCGGTTATATTAATAATAAACTATTTTATTATTAATATAAAATAAGAGCGGTATCTAGCAATACATCATTATGTATGAATATTATTTATCATCGACATGACCTATAAGTGATAATTATTTTATATATTTATTCCTTTTGTCACGATATCTAATTTGGCCCAAGGCATGGTCGTCGTCATCCTTGTATGGCCCAATTCATTTTACTTGATACCAGAGTAGACTTTACAGAATAAATATCTAATATTTATTCATCCTAGCATGGCCATGCATTTCATTAGTCTCACTCTATCAAGTGGCCCATAGATATCACTCTTGTCACATAGGAGAGACAAATTCCATCTACATCACTCACATCCCTCTGCATAACTTGTCTATTGCCTAATCACAATCTTTATGGTAATCTTATTACAGATAACGTTTGATTGTATTAAAACAATAAACTCCTTATGTAGGAATCATAGTGACTTCAGGTCGAAGGACTATATACCATTATCACATTGAGAACCATTTATGACACTCATGTAACGATCCATGCAACGTTCTCATGGTGGGTCTGTCTAGTACAACATTACTCTTAATGTGTACCCGTGTAAAGACTTGATATCATATATCCATGATTTGTGAGATCAAATCATCAGTACATTCACACACTAATCTTAATTTATTTGCATGTCCCCATGTAAATACTTGATTAAGGACGTTTTAGGAATAATTCTCATATGACCTATTAATCCAGGATAAATGATAAGTGTTTTTAAAACACTATTTTTCACTGTTTAATTTGTTTAAAATAAAATGTTTGCTGTATCATTTTGTCCAATTTTCGTAATTTTTGTTTTCTTTTTACTGTTTCTGTTTAAGTGTTGTATTTTGTATGAATTAATTTAAATTGAACTTAAAAAAAATTATTTTTGTAGAATTGGAAAACTCCAAGAATTTAAATCATAATTCCTTTTCTATAAAAATTAAAAGTTCTATTTAAATTAATTAAGGTGTTTGTTTCTCTAAAAAATAAAAAAAATAAAATTCTATTTCCCTTTTCCTCTCTTAATTCACGTTAATATACTTCTTTTTAGCAATAAACTAACGTGACTTTGGGTGTGTAGCTTGTCCAATGTTTCATGAATAATTTAATCCTTTCCTACTTACAACAAAGCTTCCAACGTGAATGGGTAACATGGTGCAGAATGTTTCTTATAGTAATCTAATTTTGACTTGGTCAAAATTAGAGTCAATTGGTTCCAAGGTACAAAGCCATCCTAAAAGGGTCCCATAATTCAATTTTGACTTAGTCAAAATTGAATACAACCAAAAATCATCTCCTTTTCACTCACTCATTCACGTTACTTCCTTTGCCCATTATTCAAAAGCACCACACAGTTTTTGCTTCATATAAAATGCTACATAAACTTCATTTTATTTTTATTTTTATTATTCAAAAGAATGCATTGATCTCTTTATTTTTCCTTGGTCATTCACGGTTGCAACATCCTTGCCCCACATGACCACTTTGCTTGATTTTGTTTAATCATATTGCCAATTCATTCATCATTTTCACGACTGAAAACAAGAGAAAACGCATAGTAATTATTTTATGAATTTTTGACCAATTCAAAGCTTCATTGCATGGATAGAAATTCAGCCAAGGCAAAGTGCTTCATTGTTTAATCATTCTTTGACAATTCAAAGAACAATTATGGCCAGGACAAGAAAGGAAAAGGCAATGCAAAATTTATCAATTGTTTAATGCATTCTTGGACCATTTCAAACATATCACACGGCTGCACCAAGAAGAAAGCAAGAAATTCATTATTTTATGTTCCATGGACCAAGTCCAACTTCATTTCCACGGCTGGTTTTCTTCTCCATGACAAGTGCTTTTTGCAATTTGCAATTTAATATCCTATGTTGGCAAGCACACGGCTGAATTCAAGGCTGAAACAAAGGCACATTTTCATTCTATTTTAACCATATGTGCACCGAAAATTATGAAAGGAATGTGCCACTTGAATATGTTATGCAAGTGCCATGCATGGATGCCATGTTTTAAGGAATTTGTTTGGAAAACTTAGGCTATAAAATGGGCTGAATTTTGGACATCAAGAGCATCACATTTTTGCATCAGATTTTCCAGCCACAAAACCGTGTAGGGTGCAGAATTTTTAGGAAGAATTTAATTTAATTTTGTTGGTACCTTGTTGTAATTTTGAGAGGATAGTGAAATTGAGTGGTAAAATTTGTATACGGTGGGAGGATCCAGAACAAAGAATTATGGTGGAAAAATTACTGGGCTTTTGGAGAAACCCGTAAGTTTTATTTCTACCATGAATTGTATGTTGTATTCCCTTTCCATTATATGTATGAATTTTTATCGTATCATGTGTAACTAAATCTTTTATCTTGGGATGACGGGGGTATGATAATATTTTACGTTGATGTTATTTTAACTTGAAGTAAATAAATTTCTGTTTTCCATTTAGTTCAATTTTGCTTAATGCTTTTAGTGATTCCTAACAAGAACCTAAATGATAAAACTGTATACTTGCGGGTATATTAGTAAGTTTAGGTAATAAATAGAATTGAGAGATTTATTTTTACCAGAAAGCTTTGAACTAAACCTAAGATTTTTGAGATGCTTTTTGTGACCTCGGTAAAACCGTGAAAGTAATCAAAATTCTTTTGAGGAAATAAAAGGGATTTTCATAAAACGATAATGGGCCTTTCTGAGGATTAAGCAGCGCTTTCCATAGGTTAGGTACATTAATAGGATTCCGAGAGGAACATATTAATTAGCTTTTGGAAAATTCACCTTGGAAAACTTAATTTGATTCTTATTTATGAAAAGTTAAAATTCATTAACATAAAATAGAGTCTTGATCCCCCGAAATCCCAAGATACTCTCAACTCTAATTTTTAAGTGTCAAGTAAATTTTATTTTTATATTTACTCGTATTCTGTGCAACTTTAATTTGTGCTTTATTTTATAAAAATCTTAAAAATCAATTGTGTGGATAATTAAATTTCAATATGCTGGTACTTTGAACACAGTCCCTGTGGAGAACGATAATCTTTTATATTACGCGACATAACCCGTGCGCTTGCGGGCCCTGTCAAGTTTTTGACGCCGTTGCCGGGGACTGTTGTCCCTCGAATATCAGCAATATTGAAATTCGATTAGATCATACTTGTTAATATTTTTATTGTTATTTTTATTTTTATTTTGTTTGTAATTTTGTATTTTGTTCTATATTCTGTGTATCTGTTGTGGTTTTATTTTTGTAATTGTTTGTTTTATTTGTCATTTACTTTCTTTTTATGCGACGAAGCCGTAGTGTCGATCTAAACTTAGGATTTGACCCTGAGATAGAACGTACCCTTAGAGCTTTAAGAAAACAACAAAAACAACAAAAAGAACAAAAAGAAAAACAAATGGCGGACCAACATAGACCCTTAAGAGATTTTGCCGGTCCAAGCACTAATGGGAGAGGATCTAGCATCCTCAGACCCACAGTGGAGGCTAACAATTTTGAATTGAAGCCTTCACTACTCTTAATGGTTCAACAGAACCAATTCGGAGGATTACCCTCCGAAGATCCAAATCTTCATCTTCAAATCTTTCTTGAATACTGTGACACCCTGAAGATGAACGGAGCCACCAATGATGCCATTCGCTTAAGACTTTTCCCTTTCTCCTTAAGAGATAAAGCAAGAGCGTGGTTATACTCTCTTCCTGAAGGATCCATCACGACTTGGGAACAATTGTCCAGTGCTTTTATCAATAAATGGTACCCAAGGAACAAGACTGATGTACTGAGAAAATAAATCATCAATTTTTCACAAAAAGATAATGAATCCTTGTATGAAGCCTGGGAAAGATACAGGGAGTTGCTAAGAGAATGTCCTCACCATGGGATAGAAAGGTGGTTGACAATTCATATTTTCTATAATGCACTAACTTCCACACAAAAGATCTCTTTAGATGTTGCAGCTGGAGGAGCCTTCATGAGTAAAAATGTTGATGAAGCTGAGAACCTGATTGAGGAAATAGCTCAAAACACTCACCAGTGGAACTCTGAGAGAGGATTACCTGCTAAAACACCAGGTAAGTATTCTGTTGATGCTCTTTCCTTACTTTCTGCCAAAGTTGAAGCATTAACATTAAAACTTGATAAAATAGGGTCAACAGGTGCTACTAATATTGTTTGTGAAGTTTGTGGTGTTTCAGGACATGGAGCTACAAACTGCCATTTAGCAATGACCCCTAATCAAGAACAAGAAATGCATCAGGTGGATGCTATTGGAAACTATAGTGGAAATTATCAAGGTAACTACAGACCTCCACAAGGTCCACCTGGCTTCCAAATTAGGCCACCTCAATTCCAAAGTAACTACAAACCTCAACAAGGAACCTATATTCCACAAAAATCAAAGCTAGAATCCTTGATGGAGACATTTGTAGCTACTCAACTTAAACAAAATGATGAATTCTCTGATGCAATAAAAAACTTAGCTTCAAAAGTGGACTCTCTTGCCACCCATAACAAAATACTGGAAAATCAAATTGCCCAACAAGCCTCCTATTCTCAAAGAGCACCAGGAACATTTCCTGGAAAACCAGAGGCTGGACCATCCAACCAAACCATGGCTGTCACTCTTAGGAGTGGTACTCAATATGATGGACCAATTGATAAGACTACAAAGGAGGAAAAGAAAGTGGATGAATCTTCATCCTATCCAGTGATTGAAGAAGAGAAACCACAAGAAAAGAAGGAGGAGGTTAAGCCATATCAACCTCCCCTTCCATTTCCTCAGTGATTAGCTAAAGCAAAGTTGGACAAACAATTTGGTAAGTTTCTTGATGTTTTAAAAAAATTGTATATTAATATTCCTTTCACAGATGCTTTGCAGCAAATGCCCACATATGCAAAGTTCCTGAAGGACATTCTGTCCAACAAAAGAAGACTGGAGGAAGATGGTACAGTTGCACTTACTGAAGAATGCAGTGCTCTAATTCAAAAGAAACTTCCACCCAAGCTCCAAGATCCAGGTAGTTTCTCTATTCCTTGCATGATTGGTGACATGAATATAGATAAAGCATTGTGTGATTTAGAAGCGAGTGTGAGTTTAATGCCATTATCTGTTGCTGAAAAGTTAGGATTGGGTGAACTAAAACCTACTAGGATGTCTTTACAATTGGCTGATAGATCTGTAAATATCTTGTAGGAATTTTAGAGGATGTTCCTATTAAGATAGGAAAATTTTTTATACCTGCTGACTTTGTTGTGCTTGAAATGGACGAAGATTCTTTGATTCCTATTATTTTAGGTAGACCATTTTTAGCAACTACAGGTGCTGTGATCGATGTAAAGAATGGTAAGTTGTCTCTAACTGTTGGAGACCAAAAGGTTGATTTCAACTTGAAAAATGTTTTAGAAAAACCTTATAATGATGTTTGTTGTACTGTGGATTTTGTCGAACAAGTGGTAAAGGAAACAACCCTTCCTAAAGACCTACTTGAAACTATTTTCATGATTGAGTCAACAGAAACATTTGATTGCTCTGAGGCCCCACTAAAACATGATACTGAGGTCATAGGTGACAAAGTGGTAAGCCCTAATGTGGAATTAAAACCTTTACCAGCTTCATTAAGGTATGAGTTTTTTGGCCCTAATTCCACATATCCTGTGATTATTAATGCTGAATTGAATCCATGTGAAACTGAAAAACTTTTGAAACAACTTAGGTTGTATAGAAAGGTAATAGGTTATACAATGGATGATATCAAAGGGATTAGCCCTTCTCTTTGTATGCACAGGATTACTGTAGAAGATGAAAGTAGGCCCACAGTAGAACCACTTAGGAGATTAAATCCTAAAATGCAAGAAGTAGTTAAAAAGGAAATTTTGAAATTGCTTGATGCTGGAGTCATATATCCTATTGATAGTAGTAAATGGGTAAGTCCTGTCCATGTGGTGCCTAAAAAGGGGGGAATAACTGTGATTGAAAATGATAAACATAACTTGATTCCTACTAGGATTGTCTCTGGTTGGCGCATGTGCATTGATTATAGGAAGTTAAATAGCGCCACGAAAAAAGATCATTTTCCCCTCCCTTTTATTGATCAGATGCTTGAAAGACTTACGAAACACTCTTATTTCTGTTATTTGGATGGGTATTCAGGTTTTCATCAAATTCCCATTCATCCATCTGATCAAGAAAAGACTACCTTCACTTGCCCTTATGGGACTTATGCTTACAGACGTATGCCTTTTGGTTTATGTAATGCACCTGCGACTTTTCAAAGGTGTATGCAAGCAATTTTTTCTGATCTTATTGAAAATGTGATGGAAGTCTTTATGGATTATTTTTCAGTGCATGGTTTGGATTTTGATAATTGTTTAACAAATTTATGCCAAGTCTTGCAGCGTTGTGAAGAAACCAATTTGGTTCTAAATTGGGAAAAATGCCATTTTATGGTAAGAGAAGGCATAGTTCTTGGACACTTGGTGTCTGAGAGAGGTATAGAAGTTGATAAGGCTAAAGTGGAAGTAATTGAAAAATTACCTCCACCCACAAATGTGAAAGGTATTCGGAGTTTTCTTGGACATGCAGGGTTTTACCGTAGGTTCATTAAAGATTTCTCCAAGATCACAAAGCCTCTTACAACTCTTCTGGGTAAGGATGTGCCTTTCAATTTTGATTCATCTTGTATGGAAGCTTTTTGCAGGATTAAGCAAGCTCTAATCTCTGCCCCCATCGTACAACCACCTGATTGGAAACTCCCATTTGAGCTGATGTGCGATGCGAGTGATTACGCAGTGGGGGCTGTGTTGGGGCAAAGAAAGGATAAAAAGCTCCATGTAATTCATTATGCCAGCCGGACGCTAGATGATGCTCAGGTAAATTATGCCACAACTGAAAAAGAACTGTTAGCTATTGTCTTTGCTTTTGATAAATTTAGGTCTTATTTGGTAGGTTCACATGTTACTGTTTACACTGACCACTCTGCCATTAAGTATCTATTGAATAAAAAGGAAGCAAAGCCTAGATTAATTAGGTGGATTCTAATATTGCAAGAATTTGACTTGGAAATTAAGGACAAGAAGGGTACCGAGAACTTGGTCGCTGACCACCTATCTAGGTTAACATCTGAAAAAGAAGAAACAGATAATATTCCCATCAATGAATCTTTTCCAGATGAACAACTCTTGAATCTTAGTATCCAACGTGTTCCTTGGTATGCTGATTTTGTAAATTTTCTTGCATGTGGTATCTTACCTCCTGATCTTAGCTTTCAGCAAAGGAAAAAGTTTTATGCAGATGTCAAGCATTATTATTGGGATGAACCACTCCTTTTCAAGCAATGTGCAGATGGTATGATTCGGAGATGTGTTTCACAAGATGATGTCCATGCTATCTTGCCATTCTCTTTCTTGTGGAGGGCACATGAGCACCTCCAAGACAGCTGCTAAAATATTGCAAGCTGGGTTCTATTGGCCAAATATTTTTAAGGATGTACGTAAGTATGTTCTAACTTGTGATGCTTGCCAAAGAACAGGTAACATTGGTAAGAGACAAGAAATGCCATTGAATACCATTTTAGAAGTTGAATTGTTTGATGTATGGGGTGTTGATTTTATGGGTCCCTTTCCCTCTTCTTTTGGAAATCAGTTCATATTAGTGGCAGTTGACTATGTGTCAAAATGGGTGGAAACCATTGCTTCACCCCATTCTGATGTTAAGACTGTTATTAAACTTTTCAAGAAAATAATATTTCCAAGGTTTGGGGTCCCAAAATGTGTTATAAGTGATGGAGGGTCTCATTTTATTGAGAAAACTTTTCAGACCCTTCTAAAGAAATATGGAGTTAAGCATAAGGTTGCTACACCTTATCACCCACAAACTAGTGGACAAGTTGAGGTATCCAATCGGGAAATTAAAAATATTCTTCAAAAAGTGGTGAATACATCACGTAAGGATTGGTCTATTAAGTTAGATGATTCCTTATGGGCGTATCGAACCGCGTATAAAACTCCCATTGGAACCATACCTTTTAAGCTAGTATATGGGAAGCCCTGTCATTTACCTGTTGAGCTAGAATATAAATCTTTTTGGGTTGTTAAAACTCTTAACTTTGATCATAAGGCTGCAGGTGAACAAAGATTGTTGGAATTAAATGAGCTTGAAGAACTCCGTCTAGATGCATACGAAAATGCCAGAATTTATAAAGAAAAAACCAAACAATGGCATGATCGTCACATCCAACGGAGAACATTTAATCCAGGTGATATGGTTTTACTGTTTAATTCCAGATTGAAGCTTTTTCCAGGTAAACTGAAATCCCGATGGTCGGGACCATTCAAGGTGACAAAAGTCTTTCCCTTTGGAGCTGTCGAACTATGGAGCAAGAAATCTGGTACATTTAGGGTAAATGGACAGAGAGTAAAGCACTACTTTACAGGTCAACCAATACAACAAGCAAGTGACTTGGACTTGTTTGATGCTCCTGATACATAAATCCAAATGGTGAGAAGTCTGGCTGAAGACTTAAAACTTAGCACTTATAGGGAGGTAACCCTATAAAAATTTGTTGTTTTATTTTCAGTTAAAAAAAAAAACAACCATGTCAAATCCCGGTTTGGGGTTATTCCAGGTAAGTTTTCTTATCCTTTTATCATCCATTTTAACATTGAGGACAATGTCAAATTCTGGTTTGGGGTGGTAGATAAGAAAACTTAGTTGTTTTATTTGTATTGTGTGATTGTTATTTTATTTTGCATGTGTGTTTTCCTTGCTTTGTTTGTAATCTTATAATTTACCATGATTGCATGATAAATTCACTTTGAACACAAGGCTAAAGTATCTAAGGACCCCAAAATTTTGAGTAAAAGTTTTAAAATTTGATTGTTTAAATGCCAAATCAATGTCTAAATGAATCTTATGTGATTAAAATTTTCTTTGAAAGGACTTTCCATGGTGAGACTTGAGCCAAAATGGGTAATTTTATCAAACAAATTTTCAAAACACATATTTTCTTGATTGAGTGAATCTCATAGTCATTAATATTCTAGAACTTGTTTTTCAACCGATTCAAAATAGTTTTTGATTATATGTCTTAGGATGATAAAGGCACAATTAGGTCTTATTCTTAAGCCTCAGAATTTTTGTACAATTTGACCCCTAGTTGCCCCTTTTGAGCCTAAAAGTGAAAATTTTTCCTTGAAAGCCTTTCATTGAGTGATATTCTCTTGATGGTGAAAAAAAAAGTTGGAAACTTAGTGGAGCAAAGAAATAAAAAAAAAAGGACTTAAAAAAATGGTATTGGATGCAAAGAGAAGCAAGAAAAAGAAAAAGAAAAAATAAAATCAAAAGGATAATATTGAATGAATTCCAAAAAGTCCATAAAAGTTCAAAAATTTGCTCTGTTAAATTTATGATGATAATTTGAATCATTCATGACTGTTAAAGCCCTTTTGTATTCCATTTTTCTTGAAATTCCTACCTTAACAATACAACCCAAGGCCACGTTACAACCTTTGAAAGACCTTTAGACTTTGACATATTTTCTATCTAAACTGTGGAGTTTCTGGTTTATTAACAAGCCTATGGTAATATTTTTGACTATGATGATTTGAGAGATACACAAACCTTGAAACACTTGAGCGAAAATTATGAGAAGAGTATCTCAAGTCGTGACATTGAAATTTGATTCACATAAATTAAAATTGGCATTTGAATAAATCTTTTTCTGTTTTGGATTCCTTAAATTACTAAGCTAAGTGTTTTCTGTTTCTTATCGTGTGAATTTGGTGATTGCTTGAGGACAAGCAATGTTTTGGTTTGGGGTATTTTGATAAGTGTTTTTAAAACACTATTTTTCACTGTTTAATTTGTTTAAAATAAAATGTTTGCTGTATCATTTTGTCCAATTTTCGTAATTTTTGTTTTCTTTTTACTGTTTCTGTTTAAGTGTTGTATTTTGTATGAATTAATTTAAATGGAACTTAAAAAAAAATTATTTTTGTAGAATTGGAAAACTCCAAGAATTTAAATCATAATTCCTTTTCTATAAAAATTAAAAGTTCTATTTAAATTAATTAAGGTGTTTGTTTCTCTAAAAAATAAAAAAAATAAAATTCTATTTCCCTTTTCCTCTCTTAATTCACGTTAATATACTTCTTTTTAGCAATAAACTAACGTGACTTTGGCTGTGTAGCTTGTCCAATGTTTCATGAATAATTTAATCCTTTCCTACTTACAACAAAGCTTCCAACGTGAATGGGTAACATGGTGCAGAATTTTTTTTATAGTAATCTAATTTTGACTTGGTCAAAATTAGATTCAATTGGTTCCAAGGTACAAAGCCATCCTAAAAGGGTCCCATAATTCAATTTTGACTTAGTCAAAATTGAATACAACCAAAAATCATCTCCTTTTCACTCACTCATTCACGTTACTTCCTTTGCCCATTATTCAAAAGCACCACACGGTTTTTGCTTCATATAAAATGCTACATAAACTTCATTTTATTTTTTTTTTTTATTCAAAAGAATGCATTGATCTCTTTATTTTTCCTTGGTCATTCACGGCTGCAACATCCTTGCCCCACATGACCACTTTGCTTGATTTTGTTTAATCATATTGCCAATTCATTCATCATTTTCACGGCTGAAAACATGAGAAAAGGCATTGCAATTATTTTATGAATTTTTAACCAATTCAAAGCTTCATTGCATGAATAGAAATTCAGCCAAGGCAAAGTGCTTCATTGTTTAATCATTCTTTGACAATTCAAAGAACAATTACGGCCAGGACAAGAAAGGAAAAGGCAATGCAAAATTTATCAATTGTTTAATGCATTCTTGGACCATTTCAAACATATCACACGGCTGCACCAAGAAGAAAGCAAGAAATTCATTATTTTATGTTCCATGGACCAAGTCTAACTTCATTTCCACGGCTGGTTTTCTTCTCCATGACAAGTGCTTTTTGCAATTTGCAATTTAATATCCTATGTTGGCAAGCACACGGCTGAATTCAAGGCTGAAACAAAGGCACATTTTCATTCTATTTTAACCATATGTGCACCGAAAATTATGAAAGGAATGTGCCACTTGAATATGTTATGCAAGTGCCATGCATGGATGCCATGTTTTAAGGAATTTGTTTGGAAAACTTAGGCTATAAAATGGGCTGAATTTTGGACATCAAGAGCATCACATTTTTGCATCAGATTTTCCAGCCACAAAACCGTGTAGGGTGCAGAATTTTTAGGAAGAATTTAATTTAATTTTGTTGGTACCTTGTTGTAATTTTGAGAGGATAGTGAAATTGAGTGGTAAAATTTGTATACGGTGGGAGGATCCAGAACAAAGAATTATGGTGGAAAAATTACTGGGCTTTTGGAGAAACCCGTAAGTTTTATTTCTACCATGAATTGTATGTTGTATTCCCTTTCCATTATATGTATGAATTTTTACCGTATCATGTGTAACTAAATCTTTTATCTTGGGATGACGGGGGTATGATAATATTTTACGTTGATGTTATTTTAACTTGAAGTAAATAAATTTCTGTTTTCCATTTAGTTCAATTTTGCTTAATGCTTTTAGTGATTCCTAACAAGAACCTAAATGATAAAACTGTATACTTGCGGGTATATTAGTAAGTTTAGGTAATAAATAGAATTGAGAGATTTATTTTTACCGGAAAGCTTTGAACTAAACCTAAGATTTTTGAGATGCTTTTTGTGACCTCGGTAAAACCGTGAAAGTAATCAAAATTCTTTTGAGGAAATAAAAAGGATTTTCATAAAACGATAATGGGCCTTTCTGAGGATTAAGCAGCGCTTTCCATAGGTTAGGTACATTAATAGGATTCCGAGAGGAACATATTAATTAGCTTTTGGAAAATTCACCTTGGAAAACTTAATTTGATTCTTATTTATGAAAAGTTAAAATTCATTAACATAAAATAGAGTCTTGATCCCCCGAAATCCCAAGATACTCTCAACTCTAATTTTTAAGTGTCAAGTAAATTTTATTTTTATATTTACTCGTATTCTGTACAACTTTAATTTGTGCTTTATTTTATAAAAATCTTAAAAATCAATTGTGTGGATAATTAAATTTCAATATGCTGGTACTTTGAACACAGTCCCTATGGAGAACGATAATCTTTTATATTACACGACATAACCCGTGCGCTTGCGGGCCCTGTCAATAAATAGCATTAAAATTAGTCTAAAACTGAAAGTACTAATTTTATTGATAAGTTAAAATTGATACATTAATAGCTCGTAGTGCATACACCAACACTCTTGCCCATCTGTAGCACTAGTGACCCCGTGACTTGCGGATCTATAATCATGGCCTTACTTGCCACAAGTGCTACGGGCCCCTCCCGAACACACATCGAGAGAGCCGTGTCCCATCGGACACCAAGGTAACTTGCTCATCATAGAGCCGCCCGCCCACTGGGCCCACCACATAGGGTGCCTCATCACCAAACTATGGACAGCTTCGTGATTCCCAGAATCACTAGGGAAATACAATAATATATCCATGCACTGGGTCGCCCTCCCACTAGGCCCGCCTAGTGGAATCCCTAACATTCCATATAGACAACGTATATGTCATGGATGCAAATGCCAATCAATGCATTCTCACTCTATGTATCCTATCATGCCACTCCACATTCAACAATTTACCATAACCACTTAGTGGATTTCTTATACTCATCATTCTCTACTACCACCAACATTCATTGGATTTCATACACACTATTAGTTAGTGGCAATTAACATTTATTAGTTCACACATTATGGGATGTTCAACCGTATATCAATAAATACAACTATGGTCTTAATCCATTCATAACCAACTCATTAACATGAACCAAAATAACACCATACTCATCATCCCAAAAGCATGTGCCACATAACATCAATCCTTCTAAATGCATTACAATCATATAAGCATCAAGTCTACCATCCAAGCCAAATTAGCAATACACAATTATATACACACATTACTAATGGATGAAATCATGCATTTAGAATAGTTACCCCCTCCTACCTCAAGAGAAGTAGTAATCAACGTGGTTCGATGGATCCGTCTTGTCGATGGGGTTGTTTCCTACATTATACAATATACCACATAATTATTTTCTATTCAACCACCAAGACTAAATGTTCATATCTATTTACTTGGTGTTTACAACACTTTAAATTCTCAAACCTCATTTATTTCATTAATTCCACCACAACCACCATAGGTTAGGTGTCCCAATTCATTATTATGCATTATTAACATTAAACCCATTATTAGGTTCCCACATTAATGGTTCTTAACAACCATCATTGACTATCAACTTCATTAATGGTCATCCACCATCAATAACATCACTTAACTTTATTAATAACATTTTCCTAACACAATAAATGCTTCTCTATTCACAAATCATACTTTCCCCAATTCTTAGGGTTAGGGTTTCACTAAAAACCCAACAACCATAATCAATGCCCAACATTTTCCATCATCTCCCTTGCCATATGCATACATTTATCAGTACCCATTATAACTCTCATCAATGTCACCCCACCTAAGGGTTTTCCATCATAAATACCTTCCTTTAATGACCCATATGCAACCAAATAATGGAAAGCTTACCTCAAGAGAAGAAAAAAATGGATTTCCAAGTGAGGGAGAGTGGAGCACAAAAATAAGAGGGAGAGAAAGCTTCAAACCACCATTATCATCATCTCCTCTAAGCTTAAAGCAACCAAAGATGGAAGGAGGAGAGATAACACACCACACTTCTGGATTTTGAAGAAGAAGATGAGTGGGAAATACAGAGTAAAGAGAAAATAGAGTATGAAGGGAGAAGAAGAAAAGGCAATGTGAATGAGAAGGGAAAAAAGAAGGTTTTGACATTTTATTTTATCCCTTCATTAAAGCTTCTCCATTTTTATCCGAACAGGATCTCTGTTCGGGCTCAATACTTTATCCGAAAATTATTTCAAATATATATTTGGATTCCCAATAATATCCTTAATAGTCCTGACCAATATCATCCCAATCGGAGATACTTTGTCCGACACCTATATTTTAATCAGGCATAATTTCAGCCTATTCTGCTCCAATAAATTATAAGTAGTCCCCAAAAATCTTAATTTAATTATTTCCAATATTTTGGAACATTAAATAACCCACATATAATTATTTAATATTTATCTCCTTAATTAATCCTTTATTTTAAAATTTAGGGTGTTATAGGAGTAATATCTATAGGCCACTTGATGAAGTGAGACAAAGGAAATTCATGACCATGCTAGAAAGAATAAATATTAGATATTTATTTAGATAAAGTCTACTCCGGTATCAAGTAAAATAAATTGGGTCGTACAAGGATGACGCAACCATGACTTGGGCCCCATTAGGATATTATGACAAAAGGAACAAACATATAAAATAATTATCACTTATAGGTTATGTTGATATTAAATAATATTCGGACATAATGATGCATTGCTAGATGCCGCTCTTATTTTATATTAATAATAAAATAGTTTATTATTAATATGACTGAGTATTTTACCTATAGGGTCACACACATAGAGTAAGCCCATTAGAAAATAACTTTTATTTTAGTTGGACTAAAATAAAGCTATTGGGCCTAACTCATTTAAAATGAGTAAGGAGCCCACCCTTTAGAGAGAAAAAATTAGGTCAAACCTAAGCCTACAAATAGAGCATAAGATGCTCATAGGCGGT
Source organism: Clitoria ternatea (assembly GCA_037962975.1). Taxonomy (NCBI): domain Eukaryota; kingdom Viridiplantae; phylum Streptophyta; class Magnoliopsida; order Fabales; family Fabaceae; genus Clitoria; species Clitoria ternatea. The sequence continues at coordinate 139,891,172 of CM075670.1, forward strand.
TCACCCAAAAATAGACAGAAATACGCAAAAGTTGCAAAAGTTACACGTCGTCAAACTAGCATTTGGAAGGTGTAGCGTTTCTGGTGGGAGTACTCGTGTGGACTCCTAAAGGACGAGGCTACGACTACTTCGATAATCTTTAAGAGGTAATCCTAAAACGCAATATTTTTTTATGTTTGTCTTATGCTTTGAAACACGATGCTTTGCAAATCCTATAAGAATCCTTATATTTTCGCTGCTCATGCATTAGGGATTCCCTAACAGTGGTATCAAAGCTTGATTGCAAAATTGTGTTTTGGGCAAATGTTTGTTTAAAGAACATGTAAAAAAATTTCTTTTACGAAAAGAATTGAAAAGGTTGAATCCTTTTGCAAAGGTTTCATCTTTTATTAGATATGTTGCAAAGGTTGCATTTTTAATGAGATATTATGTAAAGGTTGCCTTTTATATGAGATATGTTGCAAAGGTTGCACCTTTTGAAAGGTAGTATCAATTTATTTATGTTTTATCTTATATTGATTACTTTTCTTAACATTTTAATTAAAGAACATGTTTATGGGATGTGCTTTATTATATGTTGTATGTTGCAATGTTGATTGTTTTATATGTGTTCTAATTATAAGGCATGTTTTATGTTCGTTTAATTAAATTAAAATCAAGGGTTATATGCAATGCATGTTTATAGGCTTTCTTTTTTCTAATATGAATTGTTCATGTGAGATTGTGTTTAGAAAGTTTAAGAGTTAAACCCTAGCCGTAATGAAAACTAGGATTCGAAAGTTGAAACATAGCCGTAATGGTATTTTATTTATTTGTAAATGTTACAAATAAAATATTTGATTTTAATATTATATTTTAAATTCGATTTCTAAAAGTTGTAAATCAAATTTTAATTGTTTGTTAAATTTAAAGTTTATAAGAGTTACAAATTTAAATAATTTATTCTTATTAATTTTAATAGGATTTGCATTGTTTGTGATCTTTTTAAAATTAATGTGATTTGTAAGAGTTACAAATTTAAATAATTTATTCTTATTAATTTTAATAGGATTTGCATCGTATGTGATCTTTTTAAAATTAATGTGATTTGTAGGAGTTATAAATTGATTCATATTTATTAAATTTAATATGATTTGTAATCATTACAAATAGAAGATAAGATCTTTATTAAATTTAATAATTTTAAAATCAAATATTTAATCTGTAACATCCTGATTTTTACCGATTGAGATTAAGCCATTAATTAAGGGTTAATTACAGAATTAAGATTAATGGTTGATTAGACTAATTGTTGATTAGTTAGAAGTGATTGAATAAATAATAATAATAATAATAATGCCAGGTGAAAGGACGCATGTGCCCCTGGTGGAATAAAAGAACTTCAGCTCTTTCTTTCCCCCATTTATTCACGCTGCTGGGAAAAACTAGAAAGCTGGACATCTTTTCTTCGTGCATGCATCTAGCCTCTTCTTTCTACTGTTTTTCTTCTTCTTCATCCTCTTCTTTCACTCGAAGGCTAAGGGGATTTTGAGTGGATGTGTGGGCAGCGTTGACGTGCCTCAGAGTTGTAGAGTTGTTCTACTTGTGGTAAGACGAGGCTGCTCAAGAGAGGGTGCAGAGCGCTGTGTGTCTCAAAGGCTTGGGAACCCTCCACTGGACCGAGTAATAGGACAGCGTGTGCTTTGGAGACTTGAGCTCCCCACTATCCTTACATGCAAGAGCGTTGAGTGCTTTGGTAGCAGAGCTGCTTGAGAGGAAGCAGCGTTGATTCTCCCAAAGCTAAGAGCAGAGCGCCGATGGATGACTGGAGGCACGGACGCCTGATTGAGAAGCCGTAGGCCCGAGGAGCTTCTAGGATCTTCATTCCAGGTAGGGGGAGCTAACTTGCATCTCAAATGCGGTGTTTATGGATAGATACCGGGTGAAATCTCTTCACTGTGTTACGTTGTACTAGTAATTTGTTGATTATGGTACTGTGATTGAGTGGTAGCTGAATGTGTGGTGCATGTCGGTTTTCATTCATGAGATGTGCGTAGATGATCATGAGAATGCAAAGTGAATGTATGTGTATGCTATTATGGTGATTACCGAGCGCATTTTATTGTGAGGCAGTGGAAAAATATCTGTTTGATGTTATACTAAAATGCATGTTGACTCTTTTGAATTGCCGAGTGTATGAATTTGTTATACTGATTCCAGAGCGTGGTTTATGTTTAACCGTGTGAAATGCATGTTACTGATGATTCGAATACTGAGTGTATTTGTGTAAATTGTTGGTCGACCCCTGTTTGGGAATTCTCATATTAAAAAGACATGTCATGCATGAAACGAAAGAATGGATTGTTGAGTACATGAGATGTATGAGCTTGCTATGCTGGTTTCGTATGTGACTTTGTGTTTAAAAGTACAGGATGCATGTTACTGACATTGAATGCTGAGCGCATAATATGAGAACTGTGGTGTTAACCCTGTTGGGGCTTTTATATTAAAAGGCATGTGATGTATGCGATGAAAATATGGATTTCCGAGTGAAAGTATATGTTGTGTGAAATCTGTGATGTATGATCATTCCGCGCGTGGTGCATAAGATGCTTTGAATGCTGAGAGCATGTAGTGTAGGACACTACCATTGAATCGATTATTAAAAGCATGGGATGCTATTAAGACCTTGAGTGGGACTCAAGGCAAGCCGACTGAGTGGGACTCAGGGCTGCCTGTAACACCGCCGTTGACGCTGAGAGTGTTGGTGTTACAAGTGAGGGCAAACGGTTTGGTACCAGTAAAACGGCCAAGTCAGCTGGGAGCTGAATAAAAGGTAGGGAGCCTACATTGCAACGATAAAAACTGATAACATGCAAAGCGGATCTAATTGAATATCTGTGTGCACACTTATGATTATCATTGAGCTCAATGTGAATTACATGAATATGTAGATATGATATTGTGAATGAAATCTTTGATATAGTTTGGAATTGATTTGAGTAGTTTCGATTAGATGAGTACATATACATTGATGCTATTGCCGAGTGCAAAATGATGTTATGGTTATGGTGCATGCTGTAGTGAACAATATGAGTAATATAGCCATGAATAATTGGTATGAAATCTGACTGAGTATCTGTATGTACATTAGTGCCGTTGCTGAGTGCATGGTGTGTTATGACTGTGAGTATATGTGATTGTGAATGATATGAATTACTTAATCCTGACTGAATTGCATGAATCCAAATGAGTGATGTTATTATATAGCTGAGAATTGAGAATTAAATCTGAGCCAGTAACTAATATTTTATATGTAAAGGCTCACCCCTACACCATTTTTCAGTATATGCAGGTCGGACTCGGAATGGTGAGAAGGCCTAAACCCGAGTGATGGGTATCCGTGTTGTTGTAGTGTATAGAGTATATTGTACCGATTGTATATAGTTATGTTAAAGCCTTGGCTGGCTCTTAAGAATGTTGTATAATGAATACAAATTTATAAGTATAAGAAATCCGAGTTATCAGTATTCCGAGTGCATGTTTATATATATATATATATATGGTTTACATTGGTAACATGTATTTGAGTCGGTTAGGATGAGATGATTGAATGAATAGTACTAAGTCAATGAATTCTGACTAGAATATTGTGGTGAGAGCCATTTCCGTGTGAGGCTATGTATATATTCCGAGTGGCTAAATATTAGATAAATCCGAGTGAACCACCTCAGAGGTAAGGAATGTTGTAATGGTTGAGATTGGGATATATTCTAAGTGTATGAGATATATATAAGCCGAGTGAGACTTAACTTAGTAAATTCCTCCGAGTGATGTGGGGATAGAGTAAACCCGAATGGAATTTAATTGGGCAGACCCCTTCTGAGTGAAGGAAGGTCTATGTGTTCTCCGAGTGATAGAAGTAAATATATGCCGAGTGACGAATGTGAAATACATTCCGATTGTATTGAGGTTTAGGTATACCGAGTGGTATTTGATTGGGTGATATCCGAGTGAGGGAAGTTTATAGATCCCGAGTGGAATAATTATTATTTTCCGAGTGGGTCTTATGTGTGTGACCTATGTGGATAAACATAAGGAATTAAACATGGGCTTCCGAGGGAGGCATATGTATTGGGGTTGTTCCCGAATGAATGGAACCCCAGATTCCGAGTGATGGGAATTACCGAGTATGGCTTCTCGCCTCAGCGAATAAGGATTCGCCCTGCGAGTGTGAATGGATGGAAGGCTTTCGGGCTTGCTTCGCTTAAGCGAATGGTGTTCGCCCAAGCATGTTGGGCTGTCTTGCTCAAGCGGAGTTGGATCTTGCTTGAGCGAGTGAACATTTTGTGAGGGCTCGCTGAAGCTTGTTATCCCGCTGTCAGTTTTGCTTCCTTCCTTTATGTTATCTTTAAATTACCCGACTGCTTGGTTTATTTTTGGGAAAAATTTTCCCTTGTTTCGGATTTATTTTTAATTAAGTAAGGATGTTTCATAATCCTTAACAAATTTGATAGGATTTGTAAAAGTTACAAATTAAATATAAGATCTTTATCAAATTTAATAGGATTCAAAATAAAATATCTTAAACTCTAGAGATAAGGTCTAAAATTTAAACCTTGATCATTCCTAAAAAATAGGATGATTGTTTAGACTCTAGAGATAAGGTTTAAAAGTTAAACCTTAACTATTCCTATTTTAGGATAATTGTAAGGGTCAAAAGATAAGGTTTAAAAGTTAAACCTTGGCCGTTTCAAAATTTAAGATTTCAAATTGTTTAAAATCATAACTGAATATTTTGAGCTGTTAATGGTCAATGGGACATTCTAGCTAGGAAAGACTTGGTACTTAAGCGGCACCTCTCTTTCCTGGGAACTAACCTGATTACAGTACTAAATTTTTAGGTTGGAACACCCCTTGACCCTATCTATTGAACGGTCAATGGAGCAGCCAAACTTCTTTGTGTAGTTTTCCTTTTATGACCCCGCGTGTTTAATTATGTGTTTTAAAATTTATTTTATTTTAAATACAATTTATTACTCTATTAAATTTATTAATTAACACGTCTAGTGGTGAATGGTTATTGTCTTAGATTTATTTTATTTAATTTTAAATACAGCCTGCATGCTGTGTCTTTCGCTATTCTTAAATTTCTTCTCTTAACCCTTCGCTCGTATGTAAAATGAGTTTTCTTTATTACATTGTAATCTTGGAAAAGCCAACAAGGTGGAGACCTAGAAGAAACCTAGAGTGGTAATTCTTGATGGATATGACCTTGAAAGGAACAAAGGAGTGGTGACTCCAGGAGGATGGTGGTTTCAAGAAGTAGGACTTCACGAAGTCAAGATACCATAGTTCTTTTAGGTTTATTTTATTTTATTTTATTTTCTAGGAAGACCATAACCATCTCATAATTTTGATTGCATGTTTGGGTTTTATTTTGCGTTAAAGCGTTTAATGAAAGTCGGTAATGAATAATAAGAAAATTGAAATCCCTCAAGCCTGATAATCATACCTTCCAATAAGTAATAATGTCTAACTTGATATAGATAAAGTACAGGTTACGTCATAGTTGGGTGCCTTTATTTATGTTTAGTAGGACATGATTGGATAATTGGATTATCCAAGTATAACTTATTAAGTTTTATTCAAATAGACATTTTTCAATTGGATTGGAAAAGCCTAAAGGTATGAACAGTCTAAAACACGTTCTAATAAACAACAGTCATCAATGCTAGTTTCAATAAAGTGTAGGTTTTGCCAAAGCAGGGTGCTTTTATTGATATTAGTAAAGGATGATGGATAATTGGATTATCCAACCATTTGTTATTGGACTTATCTAGGTAACTTTAATCAGAGTGAAGAACCTAGAAGCGTTAATATTAAGTTTAAACGCCTTCTAATAAGTAACACTCGTCGAGACTAATATCAATAAATAGTGGGCCTGCCAAAGCAGGGTGCTATCATTTATACTAGTAAGGCGCGATGGGATAATTGTAATATCCAAATTGTTTTTATTAGGCCTAAACTTAACTAAGTTTTTCAATTGGATTGAAAATAACTTAGAGGCGTAAGGATTGAGCTTAAATTCATAAGATGAATAAGGGTAAAGAGTTACCCACTCAATCATCCAATAGTTGCGTGAGATGCAATTGGAAATGTGTTTCCTACCTAAATAACCAAGGGTTAGGCGATCAGCCAAAGCTAACTCAACACTAAGCCAAATATAGATCTTGGCCCACTAGAAAAATCTTCCAATAAGATTTTTTATGATTCAGTGAGGGTATTTGTTTTGAATCAAAATAGTGGGAGACAACACATTTATTTAATGACCAAAATTTAAATATGTTTTAAATAGAAGTGATAGATTTGCATGTAATTTGTTTTAGAATAACCATGACAAACCAAATATTGCTTTGTTGCAATCTGTCCTTTGGAATGACACTTTATCTAGAAAAATACCTAGATAGGTATTGAGACTTGAGAATTATCTTTAATAAAGATGAAGCGACAGTGTGTCATGTTTGGCTTATATATCATCTATGGTTAGGTCTTGAATACCCTATGGAGTCTGCATAAACTCTGAGCTGTAAAAGGCAATATGAATATATGGGAGATATACGATATGATCGTATACAGACTTTATTAAGGCCAAGTTAGTCTGAAAGTATAAAAGGTGATAAAGAAAGGAAATTGTTTCCAGTTTTAGCCAAATAAGACATTGAAATAATTTGTCTAAAGAACTTGAAGGAGTTCAAAAGAAAAGGAAGTAAGACTTCCACTACAGGTCATGTTATAGAAGTCAAGTTATTTTACTTCACTAACATTAGAATCAGATACTAGTAGTAGATCTCAAATTTTGAAAGATTAAGGAAGTAGATCACTTGCTAAGGGTGGAGAAATCTGTGTAAAATTGAGCAAAAGTTGCTACAATAAAGATAAGATCTTTACCTATTGTGCTAGTTAGTGAACTAGACATTGTGCATATTGTTTCTTGTTAGACAAGAAATGTTTTTTTAATATAAAATAACTTTATTTCTTCAAAAGGATGTTGATGCATAATTGAGTAATGGATTCTACATCGTAAATCTCAAAACACCCATCTATAACTATCAAAGTAGGTTAAAATAAGTGATTTTGAACCTTACTTACATGGTATTGTCTCCTAAGGTAAATGAATAAGAAACACATTTCTAAATACCATTAATGTGGTTATATGAACTATTTTGATTTAGGAATCAATTGAGACTTGTAAATCTTATTTATAGGAGAGATAATTGAGACCTCATTCATTGAAAAGATGAGTAATCTATTATCTAATACATGATGATGTATGCGGGCCTATTGGAATAATAACTAGATATGTTTTTCAATACTTCAACATACTAATTGAAAAGTCAATGAGTATGGATTTATGTAACATAAGTTAGAAAGTCTTTGAAAAGTTCAAAGAATTCATAATGAAGTGAAAAACCAAATTGGCAAGATAATTAAAGCTCTTCATTAGATCAAGATAGCAAATAATTTGAGCTACAAGTTTGATAACTATCTAATAGAGTGAGAGATTACCTCTTAACTCATTCCTTATGGAATGCCATAATAGCATCTCTTCAGGGAAAAGTCAAACCTTGTTGGACATAGTTTGATTATTGATTATTATCAAACATCTATAACTCCTTCAACATTCCTTTATTAACAAAATTTCCACACTTAACCATGTTCCATCTTAGACTTAAAGAAACCATATATGATATGGACTAGGCAGAAACCTAGTATGTCTTTATTAATAATTTGCAACTATGATGCTTCTATAGAGCATCCAACTCTGACAAGGTTAGATCCAAATTGGATAAATGTCTTCTGTGAGATACTCAAAGAAAGCTAAGAGTACATCCTTTAAGGAATTAGTGGGAGGATAGTAGAACTTGAAGAAATTTAAGTATCACAAAGCATTCAAAAGTCAAGGATGGACTTGGAGCAGAAATCACAAAGTGTTGTGACATCCTTAGCTCCGGTAGCACAAGACGTGTGTATGATCAAATAGGATATGTCACCAAACCTGAAAGATATGGATATCTTATAAATCAGGAAGGGGGCATATTGCTAAATGACCAAGCTTCTTATGAAGAGGCCAATGCAAGTTTAGATTCTAAGACATGGCATAAGACCATGGGATTTGAAATGGGTTCCATGTATATTAACAAGGTATGAACCTTGGTTGACGCACCTAAAGGGTAAAACCTATAGGATGCAAGTGGCTTTTCAAAAGGAAAACTAAACATGGATGGTAATAAGAGTATCTTTAAAAGCAAGATTGACAAAATTCAATTAGCTTAAAAACTATTTAGATCCTGCTTGTTGTAGAAGTATACCACCATTATGAGATATGATAGATAGATGTCAAGATGGGAATCATCTTGAGGATGTGTATATGACACAACCTAAAGGCCTTTTATGCCTAAAACATCTAGGATGGTATGTGAATTGTAAATGTTCCATTTATGGACTAAAACAAGCTTTTAGAAGCTAGAATCTTCATTAAAGAGTGAAGATAAATGTTATAACTATAGAAGGGTTAGTAACTGCACAATTATAGTTCTAATATTACATGTAGAAGACATGCTTCTTCTAGAACTAATATTCTTATTCTATAATTAAGAATATCCTTAAACACTTGAGAAGGACTAAGGATTTGATCTTGATAAATAAAAGATGAGCTTGTTGTAAAGGTTACACTGATGCCAATATTCTAATTAATTTGAAAGACTTAAGATTGCAATCAAAATATATGGCATGTCAAGACGGTTGCGATGTATCCTTGAAAGGTTCAAAGCAAAAAACAGTCATTGGTTCTACTAACAAATCTAAGTATTTTGCTATGATAAATTACAAAAGAAGTCAATTTACATTTAATCATTCCAAATGTTTTGTACCCTATGAGTTTCCAATGTGATGACAATGGAACCATATAACAATATAAGGAAGTGGATTAATCCAAGCATATACTTAAATAGTTCCATCTTTGGAAGATGTGAAAATATACAATGTGCATACTAACAAAATTGTTGGGAACCCATTAGTAAAACCATTTGTATAGCAAAAGCATGAGGGCATTATAAATTCCATTGGGTATTAACCTTGTCGACTCTAAGTGCAAGTGGGAGATTGTTGGAAATATGCACTAAGAGCCTATAAAGGACGCATCATTTTGTATAGGGAATTTTTTGTTAAATAGTTTAACAGCCTTTATTTATCCTTGGAGTAATAGGTCATATGAGAGTTATTCCTAAAATGTCTCTAGTCAAGTATTTACGTGGGGACATGTAAATACATTAAGACTAGTATGTGAGTGTATTGATGATCTGATCTCACAGATCATGGATACAGATGATATTAAGTCTTCACACGGGTACACATTAAGGGTAATGATGTACTGGACAGACCCACCATGAGAAAGTTGCGTAGACCGTTACATGAATGTCATAAACGATTCTCAATGTGATAATGGTATTTGTAGTCCTTCGACCTGAAGTCACTACGATTCCTACACAAGGAGTTTGTTATTTTAGTACAATCAAACATCTTCTGTAACAAGAGGACTATAAAGGTTGTGATTAGGCAATGAACAAATTATGCAGAGGGATGTGAGTGATGTAGATGGGATTTGTCTCTCCTATGTGACAGGAGTGATATCTATAGGCCACTTGATGGAGTGTAACTAAGGAAATACATGGTCATGCTAGAAAGAATAAATATTAGATATTTATTCAGATAAAGTATACTCCGGTATCAAGTAAAATAAATTGGGCCGTACAAGGATGACACGACCATGCCTTGGGCCCAATTAGGATATCGTGACAAAAGGAATAAACATATAAAATAATTATCACTTATAGGTTATGTTGATATTAAATAATATTCAGACATAATGATGCATTGCTAGATGTCGCTCTTATTTTATATTAATAATCAAATAGTTTATGATTAATATGACTGAGTATTTTTACCTATAGGGTCACACACATAGAGTAAGCCCATCAGAAAATAACTTTTATTTTAGTTGGACTAAAATAAAGCTATTGGGCCTAACTCATTTAGAATGAGTAAGGAGCCCACTCTTTAGAGAGAATAAATTAGGCCAAACCTAAGCCTATAAATAGAGCGTAAGATGCTCATAGGTGGTTCACCCAAAAAGAAACATAAAATTCCCAAAAGTTGCAAAAGCTATACGCCATCAAACTAGCATTTGGAAGGTGTAGCATTTCTGGTGGGAGTACTCATGTGGACTCCTAAAGGACGAGGCTACGACTGCTTTGATAATCTTCAAGAGGTAATCCTAAAACGTAATATTTTTTTATGTTTGTCTTATGCTTTGAAACACGACGCTTTGCAAATCCTATAGGAATCCTTGTATTTCAACTGCTCATGCACTAGGGATTCCCTAACAGTAAGGCCCCATAATGGTTGCGTTCCCCAGAGTGGCTGTTAAGTTCATAACCCTGGAGCGGTTAGGGATTAAACCCTAAAGCACACAAAAATCCTGTCATGCATTCTAGGACTAAACATATTGAAATAAGGCATCATTTTATTAGAGACCATGTTTTAAAGGGTGATTGTGTGCTTGAACATGTTGATACCTCTAAACAATTGGCAGCGAAAGAGCAATTCATCCACATTAGAAGAGAATTGGGAATTCTTGACATGATCAATTGTGTTTGAATGATGAAGCATTTTGATAAAAACATTGTTGTATAGCATGTTTATATGATTTGGTTATTATTTGTGGTATGATTCATTGAAATTACAACCTTCCTGTGTAAAAGCTGCATAAATTGTGAATTTTTGGACCATATAATCGATTACATAGCACTTCTTAATCGATTAATAAGCCTCTGTTTCGTTGATAATCGATTACTCATTGATATCTAATCGATTATAACGCTTCTGTTTTATGCATAATCGATTACCTCTTAATCCATAATCGACTACAAAGCCTCTGTTTCAAGTACAAAACGTTTCATCTTCCCACTAATCAATTACCAGACTATCTCAATTGATTAGGACGCTTCTGTTTCTTCACTAATCGATTACTCAACTGCCATAATCGATTACCCTCTGTGCAAAACGATTCAAATTCCCCAGAAATAGTGAGCTAATCGATTACCTCATCCTCGTAATCGATTAGCATCAGAACTATAACAGTCAAACGTGGGTTCCCGAGGTCTGCTCGCATTCCCTCTCATTTAACTCACCTCACTCCTTCCTAAACCTAGTCTTTCTCTATAAATACACCTCTCTTCACCCTCTCTTCTCACACTACCTCCTTCCTCTTCAAATCTCTCAAAGCTCTCAAGAAATCTCTCCTTCTCTTCACCTTTTTCTTTCCATTCCTTGACCATGTCTTCTTCCCGCACAGTCAAGATGTAACATCCCAATTTTGAAGTTAAATATTGAATGAAATAAACCATTAAGACCTTGATTTCAAAGTGGGAAGATAATTGTTAATTATAATCTGAAGAATAATGACAAATTAATTTAGTTGGTAAAAGAAGGTTGCTTGTGATTGGCGAGTCAAGTGAGTGGACTGCAATTCATGTCTTCCCATCCCACTTTCCTTCTCTTCGCATGCATATACATATACCCTGTATCACCGTGATATTCATCCTTCCTTGCTGCTTCATCCTCTCTTTTCTTCTTCTTTGTCTTTGTCCTCTTTTCTTCCCCTGTTTCTATTCTTCATTTCTGGAGATCACGACGTCGGTGCTGGAGAAAGGTCAGAGCCCTTCCAACTGGTGAGGGACGATCATTGAGGCAGAAGGAAGAACAACTCCCCATCCCCAAGCCGATTGCAGAGTACGACGGTGCGAAGGGGGACTGGACGAGTCAGAAAGGGCGTCAGACCAAACGTCGGAGAGCAGAAGAGTTTCTTGAGTTCCTTCTGTAGGTAGAGGGCGCTTGCATGTCAAATGCATGGTCCACAAACGGTACCGGATGAATATACTACTTTAAGTATGTGCATGTGTCTGTGACAATTGTATGTTATGCATGATTGATAATCTTGGATTCCATGTGTATGATAGTAGTGTCTTGTTAGTAATTATACAATAACTGCATGCAATCAAGATGGTGGTAATGTAGTCCGTCAACCTTTCTAATATAGACGAGTGAGATGCATGGTTCTATCTTAGTTAATACCGTGAGACATGAATGTGTGGCTGTTAGTTGATTCGTCCGATGTTATTACTCTGAATTGTTGATTGCTGTGCATGCTGGTGTGATTGACAAAGTAAATATAGGGACTATATTGAATCGGTTTCTACCTTGGTGGTTACGAAGGAGGTATCGGTTGAGTAACGATGCTTGCTGATAAAACGCATAAGTTGCTGATAAAACGCATAAGTTACATGGGAAGTGAATGGCTGTCTCGTATACCGAGTAGTGCATTGGCCGAGTGTGGCTTCTCGCTTCAGCGAGTGAGATCTCGCTCCAGCGGGTATGTGATTGGAAGGGCTTTTGTTGTGGTTCTGCTTAAGCGCTTGTGTGCTTCGCCCGAGCGCGTTGGTCGGCCTCGCTCAAGCGGAGTCGGATCTCGCTTGAGCGAGTGCACGCTGTTTCGGGAGCTTCGCTTAGGCGCTGTTTTATTGTTCCGTTGTGAATGTTTTCCTTTGTTCTGATCGGTTTTCCCAGCTTTTTCCTTCTTCTTGCCTTCCCTTCCTTTTTATTATTGGTTATTGGACCTGGCTCTCATATCTTCATATATGAGAGTGGTTTTTTATTGATCCAGGTATTTTCTAAATAATTGACCCGGTTCTTCATGATTATTTTGGGAAAAATTTCCCCTGCCCCGGGTTTAACTTTAATTAATTTTTAGGGTGTTACACAAGAGAGCTAGGTCCTCCATGGCCCAAGCCAACAACCCCTTAGACTTCCCTAGGTTCTTCTCATCTTCTAGAGACCTTCAACACTTCGTTAACAATTTTTCTGAGAAAGACATCATGACCCTTCATTACACCATTGCTGAAACATTCGATAACCATAGCCTCACCTTTACCCAATGCCTCCACCACTACAACCTTTTTCCCTTCCTCACCCTTAAGGAAGAGCAATATTATCCTGAACTCATCTGAGTTTTCTACTGCAATCTCAAACTTGTCAATAGGATGGTAGAATCAAAGGTAAAAAATGTGACAATCAAGCTCACCAACGCCCAGTTTGCAGAAATCTCTCTGCTGCCGCTTAACGATGCAGAATTTGACGGAGGAGAACCTGAAGATGAATGGGGCTTCAATGCTCTAACTACTCGTCAATCCTTGTGGAAGGCTGATCGACCAAGGAGCAACCACAAGCTGGTGGGACATCTGACGATGAATAACCGACTCCTACACTTTTTCCTGGTCAAGATGTTGGTTCCCCATGGTGGGAACTATGCTTTGGTGAAAGAGGATGATGTCCTCTTGATGTGGGCTATGCTGAACCACAAAGAGATAAACTGGGTTCAACTGGTCAAGTTCCATATGCGCCACACAAAAGACCAACAAAAGCTTCCATACGCGATTCTACTCACCAAAATCTTCAAACATTGCGGAGTAGACTTGGCTGGAGAGTTGTCAGAAAAACTGCCTCCAAAAGCCAGCATTGGCACTCACCACCTAACCAAGATGGGTCTTGTTTTTCTGAACGGAGCATGGTATTCAAGGATGGAAGGCTATCATGCCAACATTCCCTATGAAGCTCCTGCTGATGAGTCAGCCCCTCCTCCTCCTACAACTCAAGCTTCATCATCTGCCCCTGCTGATCCATTTGCATCTCTCTATGCTCACCTTGACCACCGCTTCGACCATCTTGAAAACTCTCTTCAAGAATTTTCCATGACTGAGCAGCAACATTTTGAGCTGATGCAACAGCATTATGAGGAGCTGTCACATCAAATCTCTGAACTTAGATTTTTCAACCCGGATAACTAGATCCGTTTTTCATGCTTTGATCATTGTGCTTTCTATTTTTATGCTTCAGTTTTTCATCATGTACTTTCCCTTCAGTTTTTCATGAATAAAAATTTTGTCTTTCTTCATATGACTATCATTGCTTTATTGTTTTTGATGATTACAAAGGGGGAGAAGCAATAGTGTGTTCATCTACTTGTTGACTGCTAAAAATGCTTAATTATCTGGTATTATCTACAAAAGGCATATATTCTTAAAGATAGGGGGAGTTTTAGTTGTTTCAAGAGATAATGTTGTAAGGGATAACACTTAAGAGATAACTAATTAGATGATTTATTTAAAAGATAAGGCAGATTCTAAAAATCTGATTAAGAGATCAGATGCAGAATTCAAATGTTTTTGTATTAATAAAGATTGTTGTTTAAACTAACAATCCTCAAGAGATAAACATTGTTGTCATTATCAAAAAGGGGGAGAATGTGTTTTGAATGTGATTACAGGTTTAAGGATTTTGATAATGACAAAACACTCTTGAAGAATTCCTTGCAAAAACAAAGATATAGAATCAGACTCAGAAAAATTACGAAGCTAATCGATTAGGGAGTCTCAGCTAATCGATTAGGCAGCTTCTGTTTTGGAACCACTGCATCAGGACATTAAGCTAATCGATTACAGCATTTCAACTAATCGATTACAAAGCCACTGGAATTACAATAATCGATTACATGCATGGTGTAATTGATTACCAAAACCAAAAATGGCATTAAAGGTATCAGGTATAACAGCTAATCGATTAAGAGAATTCAGCCAATCGATTAGAAGGCTACTGGAATTAATCTAATCGATTACTATGACTATATAATCGATTACGAAGCTGCGAAGATAAATTAAATGCATCAGGTATCACTGCTAATCGATTACAAGGCAAAGTTCAATCGATTACAAAGCTTCTAACTTGAAGCTAATCGATTAGGCAATGGGAACTAATCGATTACATAGCGAACAGAGATGAAAAATTCAAAGTGTAATCGATTATAGCTTAAAGCATAATCGATTACGATAGTGGGAAAACGCATATCAGTGGGAAACCAGCACATTTGTCCACCATTCCTTCAGACACCCACTACATGCAATGGCTAGGAAGACCAAGACGCTTACCAAAGGTCAGAAATGACTCTATAAATGCAAGAGGAAGTCAAGCACAAAACACACAACAAGAAGCTATCATTCTTTACTTACTCTTGTGCTTAGCAAGCCCTTATTCTTGTATATTCTGAATTTTTATTTGCATATTCTCTCTTCTTGAGAGTTATAAATTTGAGAGAACCTTCACTTGTACATCTACTCTATTGAGAGAGTCACTTGCTTGTAAACACCAAACACCAAAGTTCACTCTAGATTGAGTGGTTGTTCACTCTAGGTTGAGTGTTACAAAGGTTGGGGTTCAATCTTTGGGATATTGTGAGATTGAGAGATTGGGTGGGGTGCCCTTATACTTGTGAGGATTGGGTTCTTGAGTGTGGGACACTAGGAAGCCGTAATTGCTCAAAGCTGTATCTCTAGTCTACAATAGTGGAAATCCTCTAAGTGGGTTGCTTAGAGGCGAGACGTACACCGGATTGGTGGAACTCGTTAAATCAGTTTGCAAGCTCCTCTTCCCTACACTTTTACTTTCATATACTATGCTTAATTGGCTTGTGTTGATTGATTGTGGCTTGCATACTTAAACTTGTTTAATTTGGTAAACTTTGAATACTACACACCAAGTGTTTGTCAAATTGTCTCAGCTATATTTACCTTTGATTTGCCTTGCACATTTCCTTAAACTTGATTTCACTTGCATAATCTTGTAAATTTGAACATAAGAATCAAGTTCAAAAGCATTCCAACTAAAAGTTTTAAAAACTCAATTCACCCCCCCTCTTGAGTATTAAGGCCACTTGAATAACAAGTGGTATCAGAGCTTGACTCTTGGTAGAACAAGCTTAACAGCTTCAAGAGAACAAATGGCCTCAAGTTCTCAAAACCTCTTTCCCGAGGGTGGTACTATAAACAGACCTCCCGCTTTCAATGGAGAAGGCTATACCTTTTGGAAAGAAAGAATGAAAATATTTATTCAATCTATTGATTTTAAAGTTTGGAATGCCATTGAAAATGGTCCTTATACACCCATGCATATTGTCAATGATAAAAGTGTTGAAAAACCTATGGAGGAATGGACTAGTGATGAAGAAAAGAAAGTGCAATATGGCTATAAGGCTAAAAATCTCATCACTATGGCATTAGGTCCAGATGAATTTTTTAGAATAATGAATTGTAAATCCGCCAAGGAAATGTGGGATACTCTTCAAGTAACCCATGAAGTTACAAATGATGTTAAAGACTCTAAAATTAGTACACTAACTAGTCAATATGAGTGCTTTAGATTAAACTCTCATGAATCAATTGTTGATATGCAAAAACGGTTCACTCTCATCATTAATCAACTTATTACACTTGGAAAGACTTACACTAACAAAGAGCTCATTCATAAAGTGTTGAAAAGTCTTAACAGAGAATGGCAACCGCTAGTTACCGCCATCAAATAATCTCCCAGCATAAACGAGATGTCTCTTGCCACATTATTTGGTAAGTTACAGGAACAGGAACAAGAGCTGAAAGAATTGAAGATGACGGAAGAGGAAGAAAAATCTTCCAAGAAAAAGGGACTCGCTCTCAAGGCCACTTCCATAAATGAAGAAGAATCTAGAAGTGAACTTGATGAAGAAGAAGAGTTTGGACTATTTGTGAAACGCTTTGGGAAATTCATGAAAAGCAAATGCTTCCAAAGAAGCTTCAAAAACCCAAGTAAGAAACCTATCATTAAAGAAAATTCTTTCTCACCAAATTGCTTTGAATGTGGCAAGGAGGGGCACTTCAAAGCGGACTGCCCAAATCTCAAGAAAAAGGGCAAAGAGAAAAGAGAAAGAAGGAGAACATATATAGCCTGGGATGAAAACGAGATAAGCAGCTCAGATGACTCAGAAAATGAAGAAGCAAACCTTTGCCTCATGGACAACCGCCAAGAAGAAAATGATGAGGTAAATTTCCATGACTTAGATAAGGATGAATTACTTGATGCTCTAGAGGAATTGTATGATAAATTTGTAAAAGTATCCAATAGACTTAAGATGTCTAGAAAAACTAGTGACACTCTAGAGATGCACCTTATGGAAGTTTGCAAAGAGAATGAATGCTTAAAGGACGAATTGGAAAATGCTCAAACATGCTCCAAGAGTAAACCGTGTGATTTTGCTAAGAAATGTGTTGATCTAGAAAACAAAGTCCTAGATCTAAACAAAACCTTAGAGAAGTTTACAAACGGTAGAGATAATCTGAACGTACTACTTGGAAATCAAAGATGCATGTTTGACAAAACTGGTTTAGGGTATAATTCTGTTAAAAAGGAAAAGCATTACAAAAATTTTTTGTACCTCCTATGAGATCATCTTCGCCCTTTATGAAATGCAACCATTGTAGACTCAAAGGTCATAACTCTTCAAATTGCAATGTTAGAAAATTAGGGCCAAAGGTTATAAGAAAGGTGTGGGTTCCCAAAGGGACATTACCACAAGCTAACCTTAAAGGACCCAACATAAAATGGGTACCTAGTTCTCTAAACTGATTTTGTTTTGTAGGTATGCTTCAAGGCAAGCAACACCCATTGGTATTTGGATAGTGGGTGTTTAAAGCATATGACGAGAGACATAAGCAAATTTACATCATTCACTCCCAAAAGAAAAGGAAGTGTCACCTATGGAGACAACACCAAAGGAAGGATTCTAGGCATTGGAAACATTGGTAAGAATTCTTCTACTTATATTAGTGATGTGTTGTATGTTGAAGGTCTTAAACACAACTTACTTAGGATTAGTCAATTATGTGACAAAGGATATAGAGTTTTGTTTGAATCAAATTGTTGCATAATTGAGCATAAGACTAATAAGGAAGTTAAGTTTGTAGGCCAAAGAATTGATAATATTTACATGATTGATATGGATAGTTTGTCTTCAAATGATGTACAATGCTTCATGACTAGAGAGGATGAAACTTGGCTATGGCATAGAAGAATAGCTCATATACATGTAGACCATTTGAATAAACTTGTTTCTAAAGAATTAGTAATTGGTTTACCAAAGCTTAAATTTGAAAACAAATTTTATGATGCATGTCAAAAGGGAAAACAAGTAAAGGCATCCTTTCAATCTAAAAACATTGTTTCCACCCAAAAGCCTTTATAACTTTTACACATGGATCTTTTTGGACCCTCCAAAATCAAAAGCTTTGGTGGTAATTACTATGGTCTAGTAATTGTAGATGACTACTCTAGATATACATGGACCTTGTTTCTTGCTCATAAGAATGAAGCATATCATGCATTTAAGAAACTTGCTAAGATTATCCAAAATGAGCAAAATTCAAAAATTAAATCCATTAGAACTGATCATGGGGGAGAATTCAAAAATCAATCTTTTGAAAAGTTTTATGAAAAATATGGTATAAATCATAATTTTTCAGCTCCTAGAACTCCACAATAAAATGGAGTAGTAGAAAGGAAAAATAGATCGTTAGTGGAGCTTGCTAGAACCATGTTAAATGAAAACAATATTGCAAAACATTTTTGGGCCGATGCGGTAAACACCGCTTGTCATGTTATGAATAGATGTTTAATAAGGCCTATCTTAAAGAAAACTCCCTATGAACTTTACAAGGGTAGAAAACCCAACATTTCATACTTTCATATATTTGGATGTAAATGTTTTGTGCTCAATAATGGAAAAGATAATCTAGGTAAGTTTGATGCTAAAGCTGATGAAGCAATCTTCCTAGGGTACTCTCAATCTAGTAAATCTTATCAAATCTTTAACAAACACATAAATACCATTGAAGAATCTATTCATGTTAAATTTGATGAAAATAGCCATAACCCTCCAAGAAAGGACGATGTTGATGATCTTGCAGGTGCACTTCAAGAAATGCACTTGAATGAAGAGGAGGAAATCAACAAGAAAGAAGAAACAACACAAAATGAGGAACCACGTCAATGGATCACATTAAAAGATCACCCATTAGATAAAGTCATAGGTGAAATGACTCAAGGTGTAAGTACTCAAAATGCTATAAGAAATACTTGTAATCACCTAGCGTTTGTATCACAAATAGAACCCAAAAACATTGATGAAGCTATTATTGATGAACATTGGATGTTGGCCATGCAAGAAGAGTTAAATCAATTTGAAAGAAATGAAGTTTGGGAACTAGTGCCAAGACCCAATGATCACCAAATAATAGGAACAAAATGGGTTTTTAGAAATAAGCTAGACGAGAATGGCATAATAACAAGAAACAAAGCTAGATTAGTTGCTAAAGGATATAATCAAGAAGAAGGGATAGACTATGAAGAAACGTATGCTCCCGTAGCTAGATTAGAAGCCATAAGATTACTATTAGCTTTTGCTTGTTGTATGGATTTTAAGCTTTATCAAATGGATGTCAAAAGCGCTTTTCTAAATGGCTATATTCAAGAAGAAGTCTATGTAGATCAACCTCCCGATTTTGAACATCATAAATTTCTAAACCATGTTTTTAAATTAAGAAAAACTTTATATGGTTTGAAACAAGCTCCAAGAGCTTGGTATGAAGGACTTAGCAAATTTCTTTTAGAAAATAGTTTTGAAAGAGGTAAGCTTGACACTACCCTTTTTATAAAACGCAAAAACAATGACATTCTTTTGGTACAAGTTTATGTTGATGACATAATATTTGGTGCTACTAATGAAATTCTTTGTCAAGAGTTTGCCAAGATCATGCAAGATGAATTTGAAATGTCCATGATGGGAGAACTCACCTTCTTTCTTGGATTACAAATCAAACAAACTAATGAGGGAACGTTCATTAGTCAAACAAAATATTGTAAAGAGCTACTCAAAAGGTTTGAAATGGATAAAGCAAACGAAATAGCTACACCCATGAGTACATCTTGCTACTTAGACAAAGATAAGAAGGGTAAGGATGTCGAAATAACTAAATACCGAGGTATGATTGGCTCCTTACTTTACTTAACAGCTAGTAGGCCTGATATTATGTTTGTTGTGTGCATGTGTGTTAGATATCAAGCATGTCCTAAAGAATCACATCTCACTGCTGTGAAAAGAATTTTGAAATATCTTGTGGGTACTCAAAATGTTGGTCTATGGTACCCCAAAGGGGCCGAATGCATTTTAGTAGGATACTCTGATTCAGATTTTGTAGGATGTAAACTTGACAGAAAAAGCACTAGTGGAACATGCCACTTGCTTGGTAGTTCTCTTGTATCTTGGCATAGCAAGAAACAAGTGAGTGTTGCACTATCAATAGCTGAGGTAGAATATGTTGCAGCTGGTAGCTGTTGTGCTCAAATCCTTTGGATGAGACAACAACTTCTGGACTTTGGAGTTATGTTAGATCATGTGCCTCTCAAATGTGATAACACTAGCGCCATAAATATATCCAAAAATCCTGTCATGCATTCTAGGACTAAACATATTGAAATAAGGCATCATTTTATTAGAGACCATGTTTTAAAGGGTGATTGTGTGCTTGAACATGTTGATACCTCTAAACAATTGGCAGACATATTCACCAAACCATTAGCGAAAGAGCAATTCATCCACATTAGAAGAGAATTGGGAATTCTTGACATGATCAATTGTGTTTGAATAATGAAGCATTTTGATAAAATCATTGTTGTATAGCATGTTTATATGATTTGGTTATTATTTGTGGTATGATTCATTGAAATTACAACCTTCCTGTGTAAAAACTGCATAAATTGTGAATTTTTGGACCATATAATCGATTACATAACACTTCTAAATCGATTAATAAGCCTCTGTTTCGTTGATAATTGATTACTCATTGATATCTAATCAATTATAACGCTTCTGTTTTATTCATAATCGATTACCTCTTAATCCATAATTAATTACAAAGCCTCTGTTTCAAGTACAAAATGTTTCATCTTCCCACTAATCGATTACCAGACTATCTTAATCGATTAGGACGCTTCTGTTTCTTCACTAATCGATTACTCAATTTCCATAATCGATTACCCTCTGTGCGAAACGATTCAAATTCCCCAGAAACAGTGAGCTAATCGATTACCTCATCCTCATAATCGATTAGCATCGGAACTACAACAGTCAAACGTGGGTTTCTGAGGTCTGCTTGCATTCCCCCTCATTTAACTCACCTCACTCCTTCTTAAACCTAGTCTTTCTCTATAAATACACCTCTATTCACCCTCTCTTCTCACACTACCTTCTTCCTCTTTAAATCTCTCAAAGCTCTCAAGAAATCTCTCCTTCTATTCACCTTTTTCTTTCCATTCCTTGACCATGTCTTCTTCCCGCACAGTCAAGAGAGCTAGGTCCTCCATGGCCCAAGCCAACAACCCCCTAGACTTCTCTAGGTTCTTCTCATCTTCTAGAGACCTTCAACACTTCGTTAACAATTTTTCTAAGAAAGACATCAAGACCCCCCATTACACCATTGCTGAAACATTCGATAACCATAGCCTCACCTTTACCCAATGCCTCCACCACTACAACCTTTTTCCCTTCCTCACCCTTAAGGAAGAGCAATATTATCCTGAACTCATCCGAGTTTTCTACTGCAATCTCAAACTTGTCAATAGGATGGTAGAATCAAAGGTCAAAAATGTAACCATCAAGCTCACCAACGCCCAATTTGCAGAAATCTCTCTACTGCCGCTTAACGATGCAGAATTTGATGGAGGAGAACCTGAAGATGAATGGGGCTTCAATGCTCTAACTGCTCGTCAATCCTTGTGGAAGGCTGATCGACCAAGGAGCAACCATAAGCTGGTGGGACATCTGACCATGAATAACCGACTCCTACACTTTTTCCTGGTCAAGATGTTGGTTCCTCGTGGTGGGAACTATGCTTTGGTGGAAGAGGATGATGTCCTCTTAATATGGGCTATGCTGAACCACAAAGAGATAAACTGGGTTCAACTGGTCAAGTTCCACATGCGCCACACAAAAGACCAACAAAAGCTTCCATACGCGATTCTACTCACCAAAATCTTCAAACATTGCGGAGTAGACTTGGCTGGAGAGTTGTCAGAAAAAGTGCCTCCAAAAGCCTACATTGGCACTCACCACCTAACCAAGATGGGTCTTGTTTTTCTGAACGGAGCATGGTATTCAAGGATGGAAGGCTATCATGCCAACATTCCCTATGAAGCTCCTACTGATGAGTCAGCCCCTCCTCCTCCTGAAACTCAAGCTTCATCATCTGCCCCTGCTGATCCATTTGCATCTCTCTATGCTCACCTTGACCACCGCTTCAACCTTCTTGAAAACTCTCTTCAAGAATTTTCCATGACTGAGCAGCAATATTTTGAGCTGAAGCAACAGCGTTATGAGGAGCTATCACATCAAATCTCTGAACTTAGATTTTTCAACCCGGATAACTAGATCCGTTTTTCATGCTTTGATCATTGTGCTTTCTATTTTTATGCTTCAGTTTTTCATCATGTACTTTCCCTTCAGTTTTTCATGAATAAAAATTTTGTCTTTCTTCATATAACTATCATTGCTTTATTGTTCTTGATGATTACAAAGGGGGAGAAGCAATAGTGTGTTCATCTACTTGTTGACTGCTAGAAATGCTTAATTATCTGGTATTATCTACAAAAGGCATATATTCTTAAAGATAGGGGGAGTTTTAGTTGTTTCAAGAGATAATGTTGTAAGGGATAACACTTAAGAGATAACTAATTAGATGATTTATTTAAAAGATAAGGCAGATTCTGAAAATATGATTAAGAGATAAGATGTAGAATTCAAATGTTTTTGTATTAATAAAGATTGTTGTTTAAACTAACAATCCTCAAGAGATGAACATTATTGTCATCATCAAAAAGAGGGAGAATGTGTTTTGAATGTGATTACAGGTTTAAGGATTTTGATAATGACAAAACACTCTTGAAGAATTCCTTGCAAAAACAAAGATATAGAATCAGACTTAGAAAAATTACGAAGCTAATCGATTAGGGAGTCTCAGCTAATCGATTAGGCAGCTTCTGTTTTGGAACCACTGCATCAAGACATTAAGCTAATCGATTACAATATTTCAACTAATCGATTACAGAGCCACTGGAATTACAATAATCGATTACATGCATGGTTTAATCGATTACCAAAACCAAAAATGGCATTAAAGGTATCAGGTATAACAACTAATCGATTAAGAGAATTCAGCCAATCGATTAGAAGGCTACTGGAATTAATCTAATCGATTACTATGACTATATAATCGATTACGAAGCTGCGAAGATAAATTAAATGCATCAGGTATCACTGCTAATCGATTACAAGGCAAAGTTCAATCGATTACAAAGCTTCTAACTTGAAGCTAATCGATTAGGCAATGGGAACTAATCGATTACATAGCGAACAGAGATGAAAAATTCAAAGTATAATCGATTACAGCTTAAAGCATAATCGATTACGATAGTGGGAAAACGCATATCAGTGGGAAACCAGCACATTTCTCCACCATTCCTTCAGACACCCACTACATGCAATGGCTAGGAAGACCAAGACGCTTACCAAAGGTCAGAAATGACTCTATAAATGCAAGAGGAAGTCAAGCACAAAACACACAACAAGAAGCTATCATTCTTTACTTACTCTTGTGCTTAGCAAGCCCTTATTCTTGTATATTCTAAATTTTTATTTGCATATTCTCTCTTCTTGAGAGTTATAAATTTGAGAGAACCTTCACTTGTACATCTACTCTATTGAGAGAGTCACTTGCTTGTAAACACCAAACACCAAAGTTCACTCTAGATTGAGTGGTTGTTCACTCTAGGTTGAGTGTTACAAAGGTTGGGGTTCAATCTTTGGGATATTATGAGATTGAGAGATTGGGCGGGGTGCCCTTATACTTGTGAGGATTGGGTTCTTGAGTGTGGGACACTAGAAAGCAGCAATTGCTCAAAGTTGTATCTCTAGTCTACAATAGTGGAAATCCTCTAAGTGGGTTGCATAGAGGCGAGACGTACACCGGATTGGTGGAACTCGTTAAATCGGTTGGCAAGCTCCTCTTCCCTACTCTTTTACTTTCATATACTGTGCTTAATTGGCTTGTGTTGATTGATTGTGGCTTGCATACTTAAACTTGTTTAATTTGGTAAACTTTGAATACTGCACACCAAGTGTTTGTCAAATTGTCTCAGCTATATTTACCTTTGATTTGCCTTGCACATTTCATTAAACTTGATTTCACTTGCATAATCTTGTAAATTTGAACATAAGAATAAAATTCAAAAGCATTCCAACTAAAAGTTTTAAAAACTCAATTCACCCCCCCTCTTGAGTATTGAGGCCACTTGAATAACATTGAGAAAGTACCAAGTTTTAAAGGCAAAACTAGTAATGGTTTTCTCATACAAAGAAATGAAGTTTTCAAGAAAAGAATCAAGTTTGTATAATATGGTTTCAATGAAAGGTTTTTGCCATGTTTAAACACAGGAGTTGTAGTATTAGAAGGATGTCGTTCCACTGAGGAAGGATTAGTATGAAAACCTTAGTCTATGAATTGATTCGACAGGAAATTTACTTTGATTTGTTGAAAATGATGATAATGGAACTAATCTACTGAGAATAATAGATCTAAAGAATGATTGGTTTCATCTCATCTTACCTTCTGACAGGGCCCACAAGCGCACGGGTTATGTCGCGTAATATAAAAGATTATCGTTCTCCACAGGGACTGTGTTCAAAGTACCGGCATATTAAAATTTAATTATCCACACAATTGATTTTTAAGGTTTTTTGTAAAATAAAGCACAAAATTAATTTGCTCAGAATATGAAAAAAATAAAAATTTACTTGACACTAAAAAAATCAGAGTTGAGAATATCTTGGGATTTCGGGGGATTAAGACTCTATTTTATGTTAATGAATTTTAACTTTTCATAAATAAGAATCGAATTAAGTTTTCCAAGGCGAATTTTCCAAAAGCTAATTAATATGTTCCTCTCGGAATCCTATTAATGTACCTAACCTATGGAAAGCGCTGCTTAATCCTCAGAAAGGCCCATTATCGTTTTATGAAAATTCCTTTTATTTCCTCAAAAGAATTTTGATTACTTTCACGGTTTTACCGAGGTCACATAAAGTATTTCAAAAATCTTAGGTTTAATTCAAAGCTTTTCGGTAAAAATAAATCTCTCGATTCTATTTATTACCTAAACTTACTAATATACCCGCAAGTATACAGTTTTATCATTTAGGTTCTTGTTAGGAATCACTAAAAGCATTAAGCATAATTGAACTAAATGGAAAACAGAAATTTATTTAATTCCAAGTCAAAATAACATTAAAATAAAATATTATCATACCCCATTTATCCCAAGATAATTAATTTAGCTACTCATGAAATAATTCAAATTCATATAAATAATGGAAAAATAAAACATACAATACATGGTAAAAATAAAGACTTACGGGTTTCTCCAAAAGCTCAGAATAATTTACCACTGTATTTCCTTGTTGCAATATTCCTCCGTCAATTACAAATTTAAATAACTCAGTTTTACAATTCACAACTCTTAAAATAAAATAAAGAAAAAGAAAGTAAAAGAAAAAATGAGAACGGGACAGAGAAAGAAAATAAGAGAAATAAAACGAAAGAAAAAGAAAAGAAAAGGAGAAGAAAAACGAAGAAGAAAAAGAAAGAAAAGAGAAGCGAAAAAGAAACAAAGAAAAGAGAAAGGAAAGAAGAATTGGAACGAAGCTGATGGTAATTGATGGGAAGAGATGATTGATTTTGCTGATGGGTCGCTGCTGCTTTTATAGGCAAATGGATGGAGGATTCCAGCTATGAAAATGCGTTCAAATTACAAGTGGAAGAAACTTTCGGTGCATGTGAGTTCCAACTGTGCCAACTTGTTTCCAATTTGCATATTTTAATATTTCCAATAATTCGGTGCTTGGATTTTAGTGATGATTGGTGCAGAATGATGAAATTCCAAGTGGAAAAATGTTATTTTCCCACAAATCCGAGTGAAAGCTTGCTGGAGGGTGGTTTGCTGAGTGCTGGACGGTGTGGGTGCAAACTGGACAGCGTGGAGAGGAGTTGCTGTTGGATTGAGATCTGTACAGTGTGGAGAGGAAAGTGTTGAGTGGGTTGCTAGGCGGTGTAGAGAGTACTGCTAGATGGTGTTGTGGATGGAAAGGAGAGTCTGGGCGGTGTTGGTTGGGGAGAAGAGTCTGGGCGGTGTTGGTTTGAGGAGAAGAGTCTGGGCGGTGTTGGTTTGAGGGACAGAGTTGCTGGACGGTGTGGTGGATGGAGCTGGTGTTCAAAGTGGATGGGACGGTGTTGGTTTAGGACGATGTTTAGAAGAGATGGAAGGAGTCGGTGTTTGTGGGAGAACCGATCGGTGATGAAGCTGGATGAAAGGACGAGTGAAGAGTGACTGAAGAGTAACTTCTGATTGAGCCATTCAGTCAGAATTGAATGCAGGAGGACTCGGAACCGACTGAAACCATTCACTCGGCTCAGGTTCATGGAGTTCATTCGAAACTGATTGCAGAGTGAATCGGAACCGAGTGAAAAGTGATTCACTCGGAACTGTTTAAAAGGTGACTCGGAACCGACAAGAAAGTGGCTCACTCTGGATTGGGAAGTCTGCTCACTGTTTCACTCGGCTATGTCTATGGAATTTGAACCACTCAGAGAGAGACCTTGCTCAGATTTCTTAGGAATACACTCGGTCACATTCAAATGGTAAAATCACACCTTCATTCGGGAGTCCGAGTTGATTTCCACTTGGAATTGACTTCAGTCGTCAATCAAATCACTCGGAATGGCCTTCACTTTTACTCAGGAACTTGCACTTGAAGGGTTGGAATTTGACTGATTGAATTTCTTCTTATGTCCGAGCCTTTGCTTTGCTCGGAAATGCATCTTTCTGACCCAACTCACTCGGATGTGCTTTCCTTGGAGACTTCTCACTCGGGCTCAGTGTGAAACTTGAGAGTCTGCCCGAGTGTGATTCATTTCCGGTCGGATTTTTCCTTCCTTGCTAAGATTTACTCGAAAATGCTTTGTTCTGCTTGAGAATGCCATTTTCTTTGAGTGAGACCACTCGGATTCCTCCTTAGTCAGCATTTATTCATTTCAGTGGCCTCTTCTACTCGGAATCCTTTCACTCAGAACAGCTTTTCACTCAGATTCATTGCAATCAGAAAACTCCCACTCGGATTCACTTCAATCAGTAATCCTTTTACTCGGAGAATAGCTTTGGACATATTCATTGGAGGTTAGTCTCTTTTTTTTCACTCGGAATGGACGCAGTCGGGGAAGTTTCCACTCGGAATCACCTCCAACCAAGACTTATTCCATTTCAACATTGGTCCTTCACTCGAGTCAGCCATTTATCACTCGGAATGGCTCTGACAGGGATCTTTCCACTCGGATTTGGCTCCAACAGTGAAGTATTCCACTCGACAATGCTCCATTCTGAGTCGTTCCACTCGGATTGGGTTCTTTCTCAGTCATCCCACTCGGATTTGGTCATTTTGAGTCAGAATTCAACATTTTTGAGTCGGATTTTAACATTCTGAGTCGGATTTCAGCATTTTGAGTCAGAATTCAGCATAAAAAGAGAGTTCTTTCTACTTTGGGCTTCTTCTTCTTGTTTCATTATCATTTTATGGTCATTTTTCTCTTGTTTTTGACCCTTTATTACCTTAATTTCTGCAAAATAACATACCCAAGTAGAACAGAGTGGAAAGAAAGCAAAAATCACAATAAATAAAGGAAATACAGTGCATAATGATTAAAATCCTAAGCAAACTAGATCTATTTTATTGTATTATAAAGCACTTATCAAAATACCCCAAACCAAAACATTGCTTGTCCTCAAGCAATCACCATATTCACAAGATAAAATACAGAAAACACTAAACTTAATAAACTAAGGAATCCAAAACAGAGAAACAGATTTATTCAAATGCCAGTTTTATTTTTCTTATGTGAATCAATTTTCAATGTCAAGACTTGAGATACTCTTCTCATAATTTTCACTCAAGTGTTTCAAGGTTTGTGTATCTCTCAAATCATCATAGTCAAAAAATATTACCATAAGCTTGTTAATAAACCAGAAACTCCACAGTTTAAATAGAAAATATGTCAAAGTCTAAAGGTCTTTCAAAGGTTGTAATGTGGCCTTGGGTTGTATTGTCAAGGTAGGAATTTCAAGAAAAATGGAATACAAAAGGGCTTTAACAGTCATGAATGATTCAAATTATCATCATAAATTTAACAGAGCAAATTTTTGAACTTTTATGGACTTTTTGGAATTTCATTCAATATCATCCTTTTGATTTTCTTTTTCTTTTTCTTGCTTTTCTTAGCATCCAATACCATATTTTTCTTAAGTCTTTCTTTTTATTTCTTTGCTCCACTAAATTTCCAACTTTACCATTAAGAGAATATCAGTCAATGAAAGGTTTCAAAGAAAAATTTTCACTTTTAGGCTCAAAAGGGGCAACTAGGGGTCAATTATACAAAATTCTGAGGCTTAAGAATAAGACCTAATTGTGCCTTTATCATCCTAAGACATATAATCAAAAACCATTTTGAATCGGTTGAAAAACAAGTTCTAGAATATTAATGACTATGAGATTCACTCAATTAAGAAAATATGGGTTTTGAAAATTTGTTTGATAAATAACCTATTTTGGCTCAAGTCTAATCATGGAAAGTCTTTTCAAAGAAAATTTTAATCACATAAGGTTCATTTAAGCATTTATTTGGCATTTAAACAATCAAATTTTGAAAATTTTACTCAAAATTTTGGGATCCTTAGATACTTTAGCCTTGTGTTCAAAGTAAATTTATCATGCAATCATGGTAAATTACAAGATTACAAACAAATCAAGGAAAACACACATGCATAATAAAATG
Source organism: Clitoria ternatea (assembly GCA_037962975.1). Lineage (NCBI taxonomy): Eukaryota > Viridiplantae > Streptophyta > Magnoliopsida > Fabales > Fabaceae > Clitoria > Clitoria ternatea. Next base: position 139,920,118 of record CM075670.1, read on the forward strand.
ACAATCACATAACGTAAACAAAACAGTTAAGTTTTCTTACCTACCACCCCAAACCAGAATTTGACATTGTCCTCAATGTTAAAATGGATGATAAAAGGATAAGAAAACTTACCTGTAATAACCCCAAACCAGCATCTGACATAGTTGGTTTTTTTTATAGAATAAAAGCTTAAAATAAAACAATAACTTTTTATAGGGTTACCTCCCTATTAGTGCTAAGTTTTAAGTCTTCAGCCAGACTTCTCACCGTTTGGATTTACTCATCAGGAGCATCAAACAAGTCCAAGTCACTTGCTTGTTGTATTGGTTGACCTGTCAGATAGTGCTTTACTCTTTGTCCATTTACCCTAAATGTACCAGATTTCTCGCTCCATAGTTCGACAGCTCCAAAAGGAAAGACTTTTGTCACCTTGAATGGTCCCGACCATCGGGATCTCAGTTTACCTGGAAAAAGCTTCAATCTGGAATTAAACAGTAAAACCATATCACCTGGATTAAATTTTCTCCGTTGGATGTGATGATCATGCCATTGTTTGGTTTTTTCTTTATAAATTTTGGCATTTTCGTATGCATCTAGACGGAGTTCTTCAAGCTCATTTAATTCCAACAATCTTTGTTCACCTGCAGCCTTATGATCAAAGTTAAGAGTTTTAACAGCCCAAAAAGATTTATATTCTAGCTCAACAGGTAAATGACAGGGCTTCCCATATACTAGCTTAAAAGGTGTGGTTCCAATGGGAGTTTTGTATGTGGTTCGATACGCCCATAAGGAATCATCTAACTTAATAGACCAATCCTTACGTGATGTATTCACCACTTTTTGAAGAATATTTTTAATTTCCCGATTGGATACCTCAACTTGTCCAGTAGTTTGTGGGTGATAAGGTGTAGCAACCTTATGCTTAACTTCATATTTCTTTAGAAGGGTCTGAAAAGTTTTCTCAATAAAATAAGACCCTCCATCACTTATAACACATTTTGGGACCCCAAACCTTGGAAATATTATTTTCTTGAAAAGTTTAATAACAGTTTTAGCATCGGAATGGGGTGAAACAATGGCTTCCACCCATTTTGACACATAGTCAACTACCACTAATATGAACTGATTTCCAAAAGAAGAGGGAAAGGGACCCATAAAATCAACACCCCATACATCAAACAATTCAACTTCTAAAATGTTATTTAATGGCATTTCTTGTCTCTTACCAATGTTACCTGTTCTTTGGCAAGCATCACAAGTTAGAACATACTTACGTACATCCTTAAAAATATTTGGCCAATAGAACCCAGCTTGCAATATTTTAGCAGCTGTCTTGGAGGTGCTCATGTGCCCTCCACAGGAAAGAGAATGGCAATGATCCAAGATAGCATCGACATCATCTTGTGAAACACATCTCCGAATCATACCATCTGCACATTGCTTGAAAAGGAGTGGTTCATCCCAATAATAATGCTTGACATCTGCATAAAACTTTTTCCTTTGCTGAAAGCTAAGATCAAGAGGTAAGATACCACATGCAAGAAAATTTACAAAATCAGCATACCAAGGAACACGTTGGATACTAAGATTCAAGAGTTGTTCATCTGGAAAAGATTCATTGATGGGAATATTATCTATTTCTTCTTTTTCAGATGTCAACCTAGATAGGTGGTCAGCGACCAAGTTCTCGGTACCCTTCTTGTCCTTAATTTCTAAGTCAAATTCTTGCAATATTAGAATCCACCTAATTAATCTAGGCTTTGCTTCCTTTTTATTCAATAGATACTTAATGGCAGAGTGGTCAGTGTAAACAGTAACATGTGAACCTACCAAATAAGACCTAAATTTATCAAAAGCAAAGACAATAGCTAACAGTTCTTTTTCAGTTGTGGCATAATTTACCTGAGCATCATCTAGCGTCCGGCTGGCATAATGAATTACATGGAGCTTTTTATCCTTTCTTTGCCCCAACACAGCCCCCCCTGCGTAATCACTCGCATCGCACATCAACTCAAATGGGAGTTTCCAATTAGGTGGTTGTACGATGGGGGCAGAGATTAGAGCTTGCTTAATCCTGCAAAAAGCTTCCATACAAGATGAATCAAAATTGAAAGGCACATCCTTACCCAGAAGAGTTGTAAGAGGCTTTGTGATCTTGGAGAAATCTTTAATGAACCTGCGATAAAACCCTGCATGTCCAAGAAAACTCCGAATACCTTTCACATTTTTGGGTGGAGGCAATTTTTCAATCACTTCTACTTTAGCCTTATCAACTTCTATACCTCTCTCAGATACCAGGTGTCCAAGAACTATGCCTTCTCTTACCATAAAATGGCATTTTTCCCAATTTAGAACCAAATTGGTTTCTTCACAATGCTGCAAGACTTGGCACAAATTTGTTAAACAATTATCAAAATCCAAACCATGCACTGAAAAATCATCCATAAAGACTTCCATCACATTTTCAATAAGATTAGAAAAAATTGCTTGCATACACCTTTGAAAAGTCGCAGGTGCATTACATAAACCAAAAGGCATACGTCTGTAAGCATAAGTCCCATAAGGGCAAGTGAAGGTAGTCTTTTCTTGATCAGATGGATGAATGGGAATTTGATGAAAACCTGAATACCCATCCAAATAACAGAAATAAGAGTGTTTCGCAAGTCTTTCAAGCATCTGATCAATAAAAGTGAGGGGGAAATGATCTTTTTTCGTGGCGGTATTTAACTTCCTATAATCAATGCACATGCGCCAACCAGAGACAATCCTAGTAGGAATCAAGTTATGTTTATCATTTTCAATCACAGTTATTCCCCCCTTTTTAGGCACCACATGGACAGGACTTACCCATTTACTACTATCAACAGGATATATGACTCCAGCATCAAGCAATTTCAAAATTTCCTTTTTAACCACTTCTTGCATTTTAGGATTTAATCTCCTAAGTGGTTCTACTGTGGGCCTACTTTCATCTTCTATAGTAATCCTGTGCATATAAAGAGAAGGGCTAATCCCTTTGATATCATCCATTGTATAACCTATTACCTTTCTATACAACCTAAGTTGTTTCAAAAGTTTTTCAGTTTCATATGGATTCAATTCAGCATTAATAATCACAGGATATGTGGAATTAGGACCAAGTAACTCATACCTTAATGAAGCTGGTAAAGGTTTTAATTCCACATTGGGGCTTACCACTTTGTCACACATGACCTCAGTATCATGTGGGGCCTCAGAGCAATCAGATGTTTCTGTCGGCTCAATCATAAAAACAGTTTCAAGTGGGTCATTAGGAAGGGTTGCTTCCTTTACCACTTGTTCGACAAAATCCACAGTATAGCAAACATCATTATAAGGTTTTTCTAAAACATTTTTCAAGTTGAAATCAACCTTTTGGTCTCCAAGAGTTAGAGACAACTTACCATTCTTGACATCGATCACAGCACCTGCAGTTGCTAAAAATGGTCTGCCTAAAATAATAGGAATCAAAGAATCTTCGTCTATTTCAAGCACAACAAAGTCAGCAGGTATAAAAAATTTTCCTATCTTAATAGGAACATCCTCTAAAATTCCTACAGGATATTTTACAGATCTATCAGCCAATTGCAAAGACATCCTAGTAGGTTTTAGCTCACCCAATCTTAACTTTTCAGCAACAGATAATGGCATTAAACTCACACTCGCTCCTAAATCACACAATGCTTTATTTATATTCATGTCACCGATCATGCAAGGAATAGAGAAACTACCTAGATCTTGGAGTTTGGGTGGAAGTTTCTTTTGAATTAGAGCACTGCACTCTTCAGTAAGTGCAACTGTACCATCTTCCTCCAGTCTTCTTTTGTTGGACAGAATGTCATTCAGGAACTTTGCATATATGGGCATTTGCTGCAAAGCATCTGTGAAAGGAATATTAATATACAATTTCTTTAAAACATCAAGAAACTTACCAAATTGTTTGTCCAACTTTGCTTTGGTTAAGCGCTGAGGAAATGGAATGGGAGGTTGATATGGCTTAACCTCCTCCTTCTTTTCTTGTGGTTTCTCTTCTTCAATTACTGGATGAGATAAAGATTCATCGACTTTCTTTTCCTCCTTTGCTATCTTGTCAACTGGCCCATCGTATTGAGTACCACTCCTAAGAGTGACAGCCATGGTTTGGTTAGATGGTCCAGCCTCTGGTTTCCCAGGAAATGTTCCCGGTGCTCTTTGAGAATAGGAGGCTTGTTGGGCAATTTGATTTTCCAGTATTTTGTTGTGAGTGGCAAGAGAGTCCACTTTTGAAGCCAAGTTTTTTATTGCATCAGAGAATTCATCATTTTGTTTAAGTTGAGTAGCTACAAATGTCTCCATCAAGGATTCTAGCTTTGATTTTTATGGAATATAGGTTCCTTGTTGAGGTTTGTAGTTACTTTGGAATTGAGGTGGCCTATTTTGGAAGCCAGGTGGACCTTGTGGAGGTCTGTAGTTACCTTGATAATTTCCACCATAGTTTCCAATAGCATCCACCTGATGCATTTCTTGTTCTTGATTAGGAGTCATTGCTAAATGGCAATTTGTAGCTCCATGTCCTGAAACACCACAAACTTCACAAACAATATTAGTAGCACCTGTTGACCCTATTTTATCAAGTTTTAATGTTAATGCTTCAACTTTGGCAGAGAGTAAGGAAAGAGCATCAACAGAGTACTTACCTGGTGTTTTAGAAGGTAATCCTCTCTCAGAGTTCCATTGGTGAGTGTTTTGAGCTATTTCCTCAATCAGGTTTTCAGCTTCATCAACATTTTTACTCATGAAGGCTCCTCTAGCTGCAGCATCTAAAGAGATCTTTTGTGTGGAAGTTAGTCCATTATAGAAAATATGGATTGTCAACCACCTTTCTATCACATGGTGAGGACATTCTCTCAGCAACTCCCTGTATCTCTCCCAGGCTTCATATAAGGATTCATCATCTTTTTGTGAAAAATTTATGATTTGTTTTCTCAGCACATCAGTCTTGTTCCTTGGGTACCATTTATTGATAAAAGCACTGTACAATTGTTCCCAAGTCGTGATGGATCCTTCAGGAAGAGAGTATAACCACGCTCTTACTTCATCTCTTAAGGAGAAAGGGAAAAGTCTTAAGCGAATGGCATCATTGGTGGCTCCGTTCATCTTCAGGGTGTCACAGTATTCAAGAAGGATTTGAAGATGAAGATTTAGATCTTCGGAGGGTAATCCTCCGAATTGGTTCTGTTGAACCATTAAGAGTAGTGAAGGCTTCAATTCAAAATTGTTAGCCTCCACTGTGGGTCTGAGGATGCTGGATCCTCTTCCGTTAGTGCTTGGAGCGGCAAAATCTCTTAAGGGTTTGTGTTGGTCTGCCATTTATTTTTCTTTTCGTTCTTTTTGTTGTTTTTGTTGTTTTCTCAAAGCTCTAAGGGTACGTTCTATCTCAGGGTCAAATCCTAAGTTTAGATCGACACTACGGCTTCGTCGCATAAATAGAAAATAAATGATAAATAAAATAAACAATTACAAAAATAAAACAACAACAGATACACAGAATATAGAACAAAATACAAAATTACAAAGAAAATAACAATAAAAATAACAATAGAAATATTAACAAGTATGATCTAATCGAATTTCAATATTGCCGATATTTGAGGGACAACAGTCCCCGGCAACGGCGCCAAAAACTTGACAGGGCCCGCAAGCGCACGGATTATGTCGCGTAATATAAAAGATTATCGTTCTCCACAGGGACTGTGTTCAAAGTACCGGCATATTAAAATTTAATTATCCACACAATTGATTTTTAAGGTTTTTTGTAAAATAAAGCACAAAATTAATTTGCTCAGAATATGAAAAAATAAAAATTTACTTGACACTAAAAAAATCAGAGTTGAGAATATCTTAGGATTTCGGGGGATCAAGACTCTATTTTATGTTAATGAATTTTAACTTTTCATAAATAAGAATCGAATTAAGTTTTCCAAGGTGAATTTTCCAAAAGCTAATTAATATGTTCCTCTCAGAATCCTATTAATGTACCTAACCTATGGAAAGCGCTGCTTAATCCTCAGAAAGGCCCATTATCGTTTTATGAAAATTCCTTTTATTTCCTCAAAAGAATTTTGATTACTTTCACGGTTTTACCGAGGTCACATAAAGCATTTCAAAAATCTTAGGTTTAATTCAAAGCTTTCCGGTAAAAATAAATCTCTCGATTCTATTTATTACCTAAACTTACTAATATACCCGCAAGTATACAGTTTTATCATTTAGGTTCTTGTTAGGAATCACTAAAAGCATTAAGCATAATTGAACTAAATGGAAAATATAAATTTATTTAATTCCAAGTCAGAATAACATTAAAATAAAATATTATCATACCCCCTTTATCCCAAGATAATTAATTTAGCTACTCATGAAATAATTCAAATTCATATAAATAATGGAAAAATAAAACATACAATACATGGTAAAAATAAAGACTTACGGGTTTCTCCAAAAGCTCAGAATAATTTACCACTGTATTTCCTTGTTGCAATATTCCTCCGTCAATTACAAATTTAAATAACTCACTTTTACAATTCACAACTCTTAAAATAAAATAAAGAAAAAGAAAGTAAAAGAAAAAATGAGAACGGGACAGAGAAAGAAAATAAGAGAAATAAAACGAAAGAAAAAGAAAAGAAAAGGAGAAGAAAAACGAAGAAGAAAAAGAAAGAAAAGAAAGAAAAGAGAAGCGGAAAAGAAACAAAGAAAAGAGAAAGGAAAGAAGAATTAGAACGAAGCTGATGGTAATTGATGGGAAGAGATGATTGATTTTACTGATGGGTTGCTGCTGCTTTTATAGGCAAATGGATGGAGGATTCCAGCTATGAAAACGCGTTCAAATTGCAAGTGGAAGAAACTTTCAGTGCATGTGAGTTCCAGCTGTGCCAACTTGTTTCCAATTTGCATATTTTAATATTTCCAATAATTCAGTGCTTGGATTTTAGTGATGATTGGTGCAGAATGATGAAATTCCAAGTGGAAAAATGTTTTTTTCCCACAAATCCAAGTGAAAGCTTGTTGGAGGGTGGTTTGCTGAGTGCTGGACGGTGTGGGTGCAAACTGGACAGCGTTGAGAGGAGTTGCTGTTGGATGGAGATCTGTACGGTGTGGAGAGGAAAGTGTTGAGTGGGTTGCTGGGCGGTGTCAAGAGTACTGCTGGACGGTGTTGTGGAAGGAAAGGAGAGTCTGGGCGGTGTTGGTTGGGGAGAAGAGTCTGGGCGGTGTCGGTTGGGGAGAAGAGTCTGGGCGGTGTTGGTTTGAGGAGAAGAGTCTGGGCGGTGTTGGTTTGAGGGACAGAGTTGCTGGACGGTGTGGTGGATGGAGCCGGTGTTCAAAGTGGATGGGACGGTGTTGGTTTGGGATGGTGTTTAGAAGAGATGGAAGGAGTCGGTGTTTGTGGGAGAACCGATCGGTGATGAAGCTGGATGAAAGGACGAGTGAAGAGTGACTGAAGAGTAACTTCTGATTGAGCCATTCAGTCAGAATTGAATACAGGAGGACTTGAACCGACTGAAACCATTCACTCGGCTCAGGTTCATGGAGTTCATTTGGAACTGATTGCAGAGTGAATCGGAACCGAGTGAAAAGTGATTCACTCGGAACTGTTTAAAAGGTGACTCGGAACCGACAGGAAAGTGGCTCACTCAGGATTGGGAAGTCTGCTCACTGTTTCACTCGGCTATGTCTATGGAATTTGAACTACTCGGAGAGAGACCTTGCTTGGATTTCTCAGGAATACACTCGGTCACATTCAAATGGTAAAATCACACCTTCATTCGGGAGTCCGAGTTGATTTCCACTTGGAATTGACTTCAGTCGTCAATCAAATCACTCGGAATGGCCTTCACTTTTACTCAGGAACTTGCACTTGAAGGGTTGGAATTTGACTGATTGAATTTCTTCTTATGTCTGAGCCTTTGCTTTGCTCGGAAATGCATCTTTCTGACCCAACTCACTCGGATGTGCTTTCCTTGGAGACTTCTCACTCGGGCTCAGTATGAAACTTGAGAGTCTGCCCGAGTGTGATTCATTTCCTGTCGGATTTTTCCTTCCTTGCTAAGATTTACTCGGAAATGCTTTGTTCTGCTTAAGAATGCCATTTTCTCTGAGTGAGACCACTCGGATTCCTCCTTAGTCAGCATTTATTCATTTCAGTGGCCTCTTCTACTCGGAATCCTTTCACTCAGAACAGCTTTTCACTCGGATTCGTTGCAATCAGAAAACTCCCACTCGGATTCACTTCAATCAGTAATCCTTTCACTTGGAGAATAGCTTTGGACATATTTATTGGAGGTCAGTCTCTTTTTTTTCACTCGGAATGGACGCAGTCGGGGAAGTTTCCACTCAGAATCACCTCTAACCAAGACTTATTCCATTTCAACATTGGTTCTTCACTCGAGTCAACCATTTATCACTCGGAATGGCTTTGACAGGGATCTTTCCACTCGGATTTGGCTCCAACAGTGAAGTATTCCACTCGGCAATGCTCCATTCTGAGTCGTTCCACTCGGATTTGGTCCTTTCTCAGTCATCCCACTCGGATTTGGTCATTTTGAGTCAGAATTCAGCATTTCTGAGTCGGATTTTAACATTCTGAGTCAGATTTTAGCATTCTGAGTCGGACTTCAGCATAAAAAGAGAGTTCTTTCTACTTTGGGCTTCTTCTTCTTGTTTCATTATCATTTTATGGTCGTTTTTCTCTTATTTTTGACCCTTTATTACCTTAATTTCTGCAAAATAACATACCCAAGTAGAATAGAGTGGAAAGAAAGCAAAAATCACAATAAATAAAGGAAATACAGTGCATAATGATTAAAATCCTAAGCAAACTAGATCTATTTTATTGTATTATAAAGCACTTATCACCTTCCATAAGCTTTGTAAATCTAGCATGTAACTTGAAATGATAATTTTTATGTCATAATCAAAGTCATTCATATTGATTCCTCGATTACAAAATTCATAAGAATGATTTCAACCTGCTGAACCCTCAATCACCTTGAAATCATTCCAGCATTAATGGTCGATTATTTAGACGTTTATTGTAACAGATACCATCCCTGGCAGCTACTTACAACAAGTACTTGATTCAGATCTGCTTTCAAAAGTTATTTTCCAATACAGTTAAGAAAACTAAAGGCAAGAAAATAGTGATCAAATACCTTCAAGCATTAAGTACAGAATGGAATACAAAAACTATCAAATCTTGTTAGCATACATGAAAACTTACAATAACATTATGTGGGGTTTGAATGGATTACAACCAATCCTAACGAGTGGGTTAGCTACTCATGGTTTGCATTTTCACTAATCTATCTCTGAAAGAATATGGGAAAGAAAATAGTACAAGAAAGAATAACCGAATGAATGGTGGATGAATGATTCAAGTGATCAATATGCTATGCCCCCTTTCTTCTCCTCTTCTCTATTTAAATAGGAGTCTCACTTAAGCTTCTCCTTTCTTCGCTTAAGCGAATCCCCACTTGATGAGAGCCCATGCAGGAGTGGTCAGAAACTTGTAGGGGTAGCAGCGCTAGGATCGCACTATTGGTCAATAATTAATTCAGTGGCCCATTCTTCTTCGATCACGCTCAAGCGTAGTGTATTCTTGCTTGAGCTTGGCTGCACTTAAGCGTTAACTGGCCACGCTTAAGCATGGGGGACCTCTGATACTCTTGGCTTTCATTCACTTAAGCGTCAGGTAATTTCTTTGGTGTTTCACTCAAGTGCCCTGGTTACGCCCAAGCATGAGTGCACTTTTGCTTACTCACTTATTTTAGCTTGAGCATAATTTCCTCGCTCAAGCTTCTTCTTGTATGCCCAAGCTTCCCTTCATTCAAGCATGAGCTTACTTGAATCACGCTTAAGCGTGATTGCTTTAAGTGGTGATGATCCAGCCCGATCACTCTTAAGTTAGGGAATACTTCACTTAAGCGTGATGTGTGATGTTGCCTGTTGACCTTTCTTTGACTTTTGATATTTCTTCACTTCTCAAGAGTTTTCAAGAAGATTTTTCCAATTGTCAATAAATTCATTCATTTTAAATTTTCATGATTAATTTCTTTATTTATCCATCCATTCACTTCAATTTCTTATAAAAATAATTCAAATAAACACATGAATATAATGCTTGATTAACCTTATCAAACTCTCCCCAACCTAGAGTCTTGCTTGCCCTCAAGCAAAAGGAACGAAGTTCTAAACAAGAAGGTAGTCATGATGCTTAGATTCTAAGTATAAATATAATGAAAAGACAGTTCTTTCAATCCAATTTCTTTGGACATATGGCATCCTTAATATCCATTCATTTGAAATGTGATGCACAATTGAATTTTCCACAAAGGAAGTAACCTATTACTGTAAGGATATGAAGCTTCTCATTATCTCTCTCGTGATGTCTGTTTCACACACTCATCATCAGAATTGCATAGTTAACATTGCCAGTCATTTCTAATCAAACCATAATTAAAAGAGCAGCAGGGATCAAATGGTCTTTTAGTAAGGTTGTAATGGGGCTAGGATTACAAGAATTCTTGGTTTTTCATGGAGTTCAAATTACATGCAAAAGAGAAGAGCATAAGCATTTAATGAGTTTTCATACTTTACAAACCTGCTTCCTTGATTTCAAACTCTAGAATTCTTCATTTACTTTTTCTATTTTAGCAAGCTCTCCTTTTGTTCAAAGATTTCTTTTGAGTTTTGTTGGGAGAACTGCCTGCTTTTCTTTCTTAAATTAGAATTTTTCTTTTTCTGCCTCCATTTCTTACATCCTTCTCATTAGTAGAAAAGAAGTATTTTATGCTCTTTTGCCTTAAGCATGCTGATAAGGTAGGAATTAATTGTTCATGCTTAGGTTAGGGTGGTTTATAAAATAAAATTTTAGGCTCAATGGGCTACCAAAGAATGGGATACTTTATTAAGGGTAGCTTTTTGGCTCTGGCTCATTGTGTTTTCACAAAAGTGCCTCAATCATTTTCCTACTTATCTCTTTAGAAAAAGGTTAACTAGAAAATTAGGTAATGCATACTGGATAATTACCAATAAGACTCTCACTATTTGGTTGCTCGCTTACTCACAAGGTTAAAAGGTATACTCCAGGATTCTAACAGTAAAAGGTTCAAGCTTATGTAAAAATTTTCAAAAGTATATTTATTTCAATTTCTTGGATCTTAATTCAGCCAAGTGTCTTCCTTAAAAACAATGTTACTGTCTTAAAAAAAAATTTGCTATAACTAATGAATCTTTGCATGAATTTTTACTTTCTTACTTATGGTTGGTTTTTAGTTAGGCATTTAAGAAAATTCAACTTCAATCATGTAATTAGATCCAAGTAATTAAGCAAAAATCATCAATCAAAATCATTATAAAGGCATGAATTTATCCAAAAATTTAAAACTAAATACCCCATAAATAGCCGCAGCAAAACAAATATCAAAGAGAATCAAGATTAAACCAAAAATAGAAAGCATGAGATATTAGTCTGGAAATAACAATGACTAATCCCTCACTCATCATCCTCTGCCTTATCCTTTGTGGCTGCTTCCTGCTCAAGCTTTGGTGTATGCTCTCTAGCTGGAGGTGCCTGCGATGAAGTTCCAGGTCTAGTCTGAGAAGTCTCACCCCTCCCTGGTAAAATAAGCCTATCCCCAGGCCTGTCCCCAGGCGATCTAGTGGTTAAATTGGCCCATAGGGATGCTGTGGTATAAACCATGGTGAAGGTGCATCAGGCCTCGGTGGTTTGCACTCTGCTGCTGTAAAATATGATTATTTTACAAATTTAAATGATAAAGTTCATGAAGGATACGCAATTCCATTTCAGATTCTGGAGTAGATGGATCTTGTGCTGGTGGAGGTGGTGGTGGCTGTGGTGCTTGTTATTGCTCTTGTGTGGGAGGTGCCTGGATGGTGCAGTAATGCTCTATGAAACGCCTATCAATAGGTGGTCTGATAGGCTTAAGTTCTTGGACATGCACTCCATGAACTACACAAAAATCAGAGACAAAAGCTAGGAATCCTAAACTTCCCTTCACCTTCAGTCCGGCTTGGGAGTATTTTCGGTCAACTGTGGCAAACTTATGGATTTCATATGAGATGATCTGTGCTAAATCAACGGTGATGTTATCCTACAAAATACAATATAACAAATAACATCTGGAATAGATTAAATTAGAGACATGAGCATTTGGTGCCATATTTGCGAGTCGGAAAGAAGTCCAAACTTGGGAGGTTGTGGTCATATCCTTTCTCAGGATACGCATTGGTTGGTCTCCTTGCCCAGTTTGAAAATGGTGGCTTGGGATTAGGGATGGAAATGGGCCAGGCCGTCTGTCAGGGGCCTATGGCCCAGCTCGTTTAAAGCCTACATAGGCCAGGTTTATCGGGCTAGAAGGTCAGACTTAGGCTTTTAAAAACTAAATAGACCAGGCCATAGGCTTTCTAAAAAGCCTTTGAATCCCAACAGGCCAGCCTATTTAATTAGATTAATTGTTAATTAGTTATATATATATATATAATATTTATAACATAAAATAATATATATATATATATTAGATATTTACATTTATATAATATAAATTAATATTACAAATTTACAATTAAAAAAATTAGGGGGGAATGGAACACAATTTTTTTTTAGGTTGGTTTTGGCATTTTAAAAGTTTCACTATAAGTAGGCCTTTTAAACAGGCTTTTAAACAGGCCAGGCTTTCAAACAGGCCAGAACAGGCCTTAAAAAAAGGCCTATGACAGGCTAATAGGCCAGGCTCAGGCCTTGAAAATTTGATGTAGGCCAGGCTCAGGCCTTTCAAAGCCTGGCCTGGCCTGGCCCATTTCCATCCCTACCTGGGATGCAAATTGCTTCTTCCATATCCTAGGCAGCAATGATCTTATTCCTCTATCGCATATTCGCATAATCACTGGATTCCCCTTCCTCCAACTCCATAATGTTTCCCAAGTAACTATTAATTTCATCTCTCCCATAAGAGAACCATGTCCCCCAAACATAAGTTCTTTTGTCTCCTGCTACTGTCTTAGGCAATGCATTTACATAGAATTCTCTAACAATTTTAGGGTCATACTTGTCCCCGGGGTAGCAAATCTTGAGCCAATTTCTTCTCCTTACTACCTGTAGAAAATCATCACATTCTCCAAGAGCTAGGTCCACCTTTTTCTCAGGGATAAAGGTCCAGTTTTGGATATCCTCATAATGCTTGCTTCTTGCCTTGTCCCTAAATTTTGAACCTGAGTCTTGGTCATTTGAGGTACGGGCCCTCTTCCCTTTATTCCTTCTGCTAGAACCACCTACTAGAGGGGAGGATGGTGCAACTTACTTAGTTCTTGCCATTTGTCTAAAAGACATAATCAATATAATAATGGCAACTAACAATGAAAATCTCTAATAATCTGTAGAAATGATAGAGTAGAGGCAGGCTTCTTATGTGACCTTGCAGCATAAAGTTGAAAGTACATTTAAAGATTATAACCATTATGCCTAATCATGTTCTCATAGGACTTTTCTTAGATAGGTAGCATGCAACAACAATGTATGTGGGAATTTCTTCAATGGGTTTCCTCAATCACACATGAAAAGATAACATTTGCATGGGTTTTGCAACACAATTGATGTACATGAGGAATAAATGACATAAATTCTATAAAAATTCATCACATTCTAGCCTAAAGGGAGGGTACCATTGTGCTTCATGAGCAAAGTAACAACATATGAAAATCTAAAGGCAAAGGTGCAGTGGTTACCTTGTTTGAGGATCCTGAAGAGCTATGCGCAGAAGAGAAAATGAATGAAATATTTGAGTGAATGGTGAATGGAGAGCAAGCAATACACAATATAAATATTGATAGAGAGGAAGGAATGGGGGTATGGGAGTTATGAGTGGAGCAGTTTTTGATTTTTGAATAATGGCCCTTTAAAATTTTCAATAAATAGCATTAGGTGGCATTTTTAAAACTACTCGCTTAAGCGTGGAAGGTCACGCTTAAGCGTGAATGAACCAGAATGCATTTTGAACTTGCGCTTGGTCTTGCGCTTGAGCGTGCCACCCTTGATACAATTTTCTTTTTCCTTTCTTAAGTGTGCTTAATCATGCTTAAGCATGATCATGCTTCCATAAAAATTCTCAGTGTCACACTTAAGCTTGGTGATGTCGCTCAAGCGTGTAAGCCCCCTGATACTTTTACTGCTTCTCGCTTAAGCGTAAGTTAACACACTTGAGCGTGCCACCCTTGATACAATTTTCTTTTTCCTTGATTAAGCGTGCTTAATCACGCTTGAGCATGATCGTGCTTCCATGAAAATTCTCAGTGTCAGCTTGGTGATGTCGCTCAAGCGTGTAAGCCCCCTAATACTTTTACTGCTTCTCGCTTAAGCGTGATCGAGCCTTTTTTGACAATTGATTTTGAAGAATTTAAGATTGTGTCATCACGCTTGAGCGTGACACTTGCACTTAAGTACAGTTTGGATAGAATTTCATCTTACCTTTCCACGCTTGAGTGTGGATCCCACGCTTGGTCCAATTTGTTACCCACGCTTAAGCTTGAAAATCAGGCTTAAGCGTGATTATGACAGTGGCTAAAACTTGGCTTCACGCTTGAGCTTGGCATTTGACGCTTGAGGTTGAGTATAGTGTGATGAGTGGGATGAGTTATCCTGAGAATAAAGGTTAAAAACTTTAAACACACAAACTACTTGAATTGAAATCAGCAAAATGAAAAGAAAATATAAATGATTGGGTTGCCTCCCAAAAGCACTTGTTTATCATCCACAGCTTGACGTTTTTGAGGAGTTGTCAATATAGTTCTTACAGATAGATGAGAGTAGTGAGCTTCTCCATTTCTCCTCCCAGATATGGTTTGAGTCTTTGGCCATTGACTACCTAAGTTCTTTCTGATTGAGGGTCCTACAACTCAATGGTTCCATAAGACTTGACTTCTTTGACTATGATTGGCCTTGACCATTTGGACTTTAATTTTCCTGGAAATAGTTTTAGTTTTGAATTGAAGAAAAGCACAGATTATCCTGGAGAGAAGCTTTTCTTCAGAATGTGTGTATCATGATAAGCTTTGATCTTTTCCTTATAAATCCTTAAAGATTCATATGCTTCCAATCTCCATTCTCCTAGCTTCTACAGCTGAATTTTTCTTTCTTTTGTGGATTCCTCAGGGTCAAAATTGAGCAATTTCATTGCTCAATAAGCTTTATGTTCGAGCTCCATAGGGAGATGACAAATTTTCCTATATACCAATTGATAAGGTGAGAATCCAGTTGGAGCTTTGAAAGCTATCCTGTATGCCCATAGAGCATCGTCAAGCTTCAAAGACCAATCTTTTCTATTCTGGGAAACTATCTTTTCCAAGATCCTTTTAATTTTTTTGTTTGACACCTCAACTTGACCATTGGCCTGAGGGTGATAAGGAGACGTCACCTTATGCTTTACTCCATAGTGCTCTAAACACCGTTGAAGTTGCATGTTGCAAAAGTGAGAACCTCCATCACTTATTAGCGCACGAGGAGCACCAAACCTACTGAAGAGGTTTCTCTTAAGAAATTTAATCACAACTTTGGCATTTGCCTTAACACACACCATTACTTCTACCCATTTTGAAACATAATATACCACAACAGCAATATATTCATTAGAACATGAAGTAGGTAATGGACCAATAAAGTCTATTCCCCAATAATCAAAAACTTCTATTTCCAAGATGTTTGTCAATGGTATCTCATTCGTTTTAGATATACTCCCTGACCTCTGAGAAGCATCATAATTCTGCACAAAAATGTTAGCATCTTTAAATAAAAAAGGCCAGTAAAAACCAGATTGAAGTATTTTAGCCGCTGTTCTCTCTCCACTGAAATGGCCTCCATAGGTTGAGCTATGACAATGCATAGTATGCTGTTGGCCTCTTGCTGGGACACATATCTTCGAAGAATGTTGTCTAAACCAAGCTTGAATAAGTACAGATCATCCCAAACAAAATGTCGTGCATTTTTCAGAAACTTCTTTTTCTGCTGCCATGTGAGTTCTCCAGTACTACTCCACCTGCTTTGAAGTTGGCCATATCTACAAACCATGGCCTTTCTTGTATCAATAAAAGCTTTTCATCCGGGAATTCTTCATTTACTTTAGGTTGTGACATTGTGACTTCTCTATTAATCAGTCGAGACAAATGATCTGTAATAAAATTTTCACTATCTTTTTTGTCCTTGATTATTAGATTGAACTCTTGCAATAGTAGAATCCATATAATTAATCTTGGTTTAGAGTCAGTTTTGTTCAACAGGTATTTTATAGGAGCATGATCAGTAAAAACAATGACTTTTGAACCAATCAAATAAGATCTAAATTTTTCCAAGCCATACACTATTGCCAACAATTCCTTCTCCGTTGTTGCATAATTAGTTTGAGCAGGGTTTAAAACCTTGCTGGCAAAGTGAATGACATGGAAAACTTTAGCTTTTCTTTGTCCCAGTACTGCTCCTATTGCATAGTCACTAGCATCACACATAATTTCAAAGTTAAATTCCCAGTCAGGAGCAACTATCACAGGTGTAGAAATCAATTTGTTTTTCAAAGTTTCAAATGCATTCAAACAAGAATCATCAAAGTTGAAACGAGTATCTTTGTTTAAGAGATTACTTAAAGTTCTTGCAATCTTTGAGAAGTCCTTGATGAACCTCTTATAGAATCCTGCATGACCTAAGAAACTCTAAACTTCTTTCAAGTTTCCTGGTGGTCACAACTTTTCAATCACCTCCACATTGGCTTTGTCTACTTCAATTCCCTTTTTAGAAATTTAATGTCCTAGCACAATCCCCTCAGTCACCATGAAGTGGCATTTCCCTCAATTTTGGACTAAATTGGTTTCCACACATCTTTTTAACACCACATTCAAATTTTCCAGGCAATGCTCAAAGGATGATCCAAAAATAGAGAAATCATCAATGAAGACTTCAATGCATTTCTCCATCAAATCTGAGAAAATTGCTAGCATGCATCTTTTAAATGTTGTTAGAGCATTACACAATCCAAAGGGCATTTTCCTGTATGCGAAAATCTCAAAAGGACATGTGAATGTTATCTTTTCTTGATCTCTGGGAGCAACAACTATTTGGTTATATCCTGAGTACCTATCAAGAAAGCAATAATATGCTTGCCCTGTTAACCTCTCCAACATTTGATCCATGAAAGGTAGAGGAAAGTGGTTTTTTCTGGTTGCTGTATTGAGCTTCCTGTAGTCAATGCACATTCTCCATCCCGTGACCATCCTTGTACAGATCAATTCATTCTTGTCAGTTTTAATGACAGTGATGCCCTCTTTCTTTGGAACCACCTGCACTGGACTCACCTAAGAACTATCAGAAATTGGATAAATTATTCCAGCTTCTAGTAACTTAATTACCTTTCCTTTAACAACCTCCTTCAAAGTTGGGTTCAAACGTCTCTAAGGTTGAGCAACTGGTTTGAACTCTTGCTCCATATAAATACGGTGCATGCAATATGCTTGACTGATTCCCTATAAGTCTTCTAATCTCCATCCGATAGCGGTTGAGTTATCTTTCAACACTTGAATTAATTGTTTCTTATCAGAGTCTGACAGGTGACTGTTAATAATGATAGGCTTTTGTCCTTCCTCATCAAGAAAAACATATTTCAAATGTGATAGTAAGACTTTTAATTCCACCTTCCATACAATAGTCTCTACTTTTTCTGGAAGCTTCTCATAATGGTTTTCTTCTTGTGCAACAGGCTTTTTGTAACACCCTAATTTTTAATAAATAAATAAACCCAAAAAAAAACAGGGAAAATTTTCTCCACAAAACGACCACTGGTCAATCAGCATAGAAAAGAAGAGGAAAGCAAGGGAAATGAAAGAACATTCATACGCATAGCACTCGGCGGAAGGGACAAGGCTTGAACCGACCCATTCGGTTCAACGAAATACATCAGCACCTGGGCAAAATCCATGACAACGCGGACTCGCTCAAGCGAGGCCCAACGTCGCTTGAGTGAGGTATGACAATGCAACAACGAAAGGAGGAAGTGCTCAAGCGAAATCCAACACTCGTATCCACTCGCTTCAGCGCGATCCCACACGCTTGGGCGAAGAAGCCGTAGTCGCTCGGGCGAGGCACGATTCGCCTAAGCGATGCCAACACAAAAGCCTTCCCAACCCACACTCGCTGGAGCGAGTACCTTGCTCGCTGGAGTGAGGAGCCACACTCGGCTAAGCAGACGCTCGGGATCCAGAGTTATCCTTCAAGTCATTCACTCAGAAAATGACAGCTAACTCACTCGGCATCCCACAACTGATCACTCGGAAATCAGGTAGTTAAGTCCCACTCAGACTTATTCAAAACTCAACCGCTCAGGTTACAGATCCTCACTCACTCGGATTATAAATATCTTACACTCAGAATCCATTCCATTCTAAGCCACTACACTAACTTCTCTCTCAGAAGAGGATCGCTCAGGGTTTTCACTCGGGAATACGAACTCTTCCTCACTCGGGTTTTACTTATATTTCTCACTCGGTAATGACCGCTCTCATTAACACCCGGGGATTCTCTCATTAGATCTTACGCAGTATAGGTTCATCCAAGGTATTCTACTCAGAATCCATTGAAGTATCATCATTCGAACAAGAAGGCATAGCCATTTGCAACCCCACTCGGAGTCGACTCCCCAATTACGTCTACTCGGAAATCATTAACTGAGCTATAATCTAGCCATCTACACCTCTCAGTCTATCCAAACACAAACCACTCGTATACAACATATATGTACATACATAATCATGCACTCGGAATACCCATTACTTAACATGATTCATTCCTCAGCACCTGTTATCAACGTGAACTATATATGTATAAAAACATGTACTCGGGTCACAATAGCTCAAATTACTTATATATATATATATATTCATATTCATTACATCACACTGTTATTATGAGCCGGCCAAGGCTACGACTGATGAAACATGACAAATACAAAATAAGCACTCAACGGTCGGAGTGCACCTCACTCGGACCTGAGACCTTATCATCACTTCAGAGTCCAACCTGCACACACTGAAAAATGGTGTAGGGGTGAGCTTTTACATATAAAGTGACAACTATTGACTCAGACTTTACCTCAATTCTCAATTATATAATTTACCGGGTTCAATCCATAATGATATATATATACTGCCAATTAATATAAGAGCCAGACCACATCATTCAATCGGAATTCGCACAATAACATATATTCTCAATCATAGCATCACACTGCACTCAGCAACAGTATCAATACCTGTATATTCATTCAGTCGGAATTCACTCATACGACATCATCTAGTCGGAGTTCACTCAATTCATTTAATCCATGCAATTCACAATAATCTCACTAACAATGCTCATAGACTCATGTATACGGATCCGACTTAAACAGTGAGTTCAGTGCAAATTCCTTCCCGGTCCCTCGTCCACTAGCCCTTTCCGTGTGGCATCGGTCATCCCGTGACGTCCCGAGACCCAGCTCTAGCTCCATCGGCTACCACGGGTCCTCATGGATCTAACCAGGAATCTGACTGGAACTCATTTTATACAACTCTAGATGCCTTTCCGACCCCCCGTCCACTAGCCCTTTCCGTGTGGCACCGGTCACCCCGTGACATCTCGAGACCCAGCTTTAGCTCCATCGGCTACCACGGGTCCTCATGGAACTGGTCAGGAATCTGGGAATCATCCCACATATGCCATCTCATGTAATTCCACAACAAGCATCCAAGCTTACCAGACGCGTCTCACACAGCCATCAATGGGTCACAACCGATCCCCCACACAACATTCAGATTCATTCGGAATCCCACATTTCCATTACAACAACACATGCATCCATCATAATAACTCATAACAAGCAAGCCTAGGTAACCACATTACAGCACATCCACTCGACATTTTTAACAAAGTCAGCATACTTTTCCACTCCGCATTCAAAATGGAAATCACGTATCAATTCACATCTCATGCATTCGGGGATAATGGTAACGTACACACGTATTCACTCAGTAAACTCATGTTTCAACAACATGAATCACAAAAATACTAACAGGCACTCAAAGATGAAATCACACAACCCTCAACCTTTCACAGATACCCCAATTCGGGAGTTGTATGCACGAACAGTCAATCACCATACATCGATCTACACATTTCACACAACATATCACATTAAAGCAAGCACCCGGGACCCGGTCATAAACCATACACTTGACATGCAAAGCGCCCCCTACCTGCTGTCGGGGTTCAGAGACTCCTCAAGTTGCAGTGCTGACCGATCGTCCTTCTGCTACTCCTCTTCCACCATCCTTTGAAATTCAGCGTTGATCCTGGGCCAAAGTTGCTCTTTCCTCCAACGGGTTCGTCTCCCCCACAGCTCCAAGGTACTTCTAGCACAGCCTTCCAATTGGAATATTAACAGCTCCAGGTAGAAGAGGAAGGAGAGGAAGAAGACAATGGGGAGGAAGAAGAGGACAGGGAGTGGAACGGAGCCATGTTGCTATTCCCCCCCCAGAAAGCTTTCGACCCTCTCGTTGTTCGAGTGGCGACGTGAATGAGAGTGAAGAAGAAGAGAAACAGGGAAGAAGAGACCATATGCACGCACGAGGAGAGCTGTCCAGCGTGAATAATGAGAGAAAGAGAGAGCTGAAGTTCTTTTATACCTCCAGGGGCACATGCGTCCTCTCACCTGGCATTTTCATTATTATTTATTCAATTACTTCTAACAAATCAGCAATTACTCTAATTAACCATTAATCCTAATTCTGTAATTAACCTTCAATTAATAGCTTAACTTCAATCAGTAATTAAATTAAAATCGGGATGTTGCACTTTTTACACTCTAGCACCTTCAGAATTTCTTCAACTTCCTCTTTCTCCTTTTGCAATGGGTCTACATTGAGCCATTTGTTTGCTTCTTTTTTAATGGCTATATCTTCAACATCAATTTTGAAGCATTGTTGCTTCTCTGTAGGGTGCTTCATTATGTCAAATACATTGAAATTTACCTCCTCATCTTGTACTCTCACCTTGAGCTTTCCATTATCTACATCAATAATCACCTTTGCAGTTTTAATGAAAGGTATGCCTAAAATGAGAGGCACCTCTATATCTTCCTTAATATCCATGATGACAAAGTCCACAGGGAACATGAATTTATCGGCTCTCACCAGCATGTCTTCTGCTATCCCATATGGAAATTTCATAGATCGATCCGCCAACTGATGAGTCATCCGTGTTGGTTTCACCTCTAAATCTCCAATCCTTTTTACCATTGACAAAGGCATCAAGTAAATGCTAGCTCCCAAATCTAAAAGTGCCTTCCCTACTGGTAGTGTACCAATAGTAATTGGGATTGTGAAGCTGCCTGGATCTTTGGTTTTTTGAGGCAATGCTTTTTGAATAATAGCACTACATCCTATTTTGGGCTCTACTATTTCCTCTGAGAATCTTTTCTTTTTTATCAATAGTTCCTTCATGAATTTTGTGTAGGTTGGCATTTGCTCCATGGCTTCTACGAAAGGTATATTTATTTGTAACCTTTTGAAAATGTCCATGAACCTCACAAATTACCTTTCTTTGTCTCTCTTTGAAGGATTCTTTGGATAAGGCAAATTTTTCAGCTGTGGTGCTGGGTCGTCCACCTTTTTCTTCCCTTCTTTTATTTCTCTTTTTTTATTTTTTTCAATGATGTCCTCCTTCTCCATATGTACACCATCATTATTTTTATTTTTTTTTCTTCCTCACTCATCTCCACAACTCCTTTTTTTATTGATTCTTTTTCAAGACTCTTTTCCTCCATCTTTTCTTCCTTCTCTACTTCTTGTCCAGTGATCCTTCCACTCCTTGTGGTAATTGCTTTGCAATGTTCCTTAGGGTTTGGGTGGGTATTAGCTCCAAATTGTGAATTGTGTTGCTCTGCAATTTGACGAGCCAATTGTCCCACTTGTGTCTCCAGATTCCTTATTGAACCTTTTGTATTTTTCTGATTGGTAATGGAAACTTGCATGAACTTCTCCAAGGTGTCCTCTAATTTTGATGTTCTCCCGTGCAAAGGAGGATGGCCCTGTTGATATGGTTGTTGCCTGTTGGATGTGCTCGCTTCTTATTTCCATCCACTATTTTGATTATTCCTCCAACCATGTGAAACATTGTTAGAATAAACATTGTTATTGAAATTACCTTGCTTTCCTTGGTTGTTCATGTACAGGATGGATTTTTTAGGATCTTCTCCTTGGCAGTGTCCGTTTTTATGGTCCCTTCCATAAAAATCACATTTCAATTATGATTGTTGATTTCCTGCAAAATGAGACGTTTGTACTGCATATAGCTATTGCGGTAATTTTTCCATTTGCTGTATAAGAGCCTCAATCTGTTGAGTAAGTATCTTATTTTGAGCTAGGATTACATCTGTGGTATTTAGCTCTAGTACTCCCTTCTTTTGGACTTGAGATCTATCATGTTGAGCTGGGTAATCTATAGAGGATAGTGCTTTAATAATTCTTGTGGCTTGTTCTATATCCACCATCATCATTGTGCCTCCAGCTACTACGTCCAATATCATTTTGGTATCAGCCCTCAGTCCACTATAGAAGATATTAAGTTGGGGAATATCTTCCAAACCATGGTTTGGGCATTTCCTAAGGAGTGATATAAAACGTTCCCATGCTTCACAAAAAGGTTCATCTTGTCCCTGTTTAAATGTTGAGATGTCTGATTTGGCTTTGATGAATCTGTATGGTGGAAAGAATCTTTGTAGGAATTTTTCTTCAACTACATTCCAGCTATTCAAACTTTGATTTGGATGAGATTGTAACCATTCCTTTGCTTTACCTACTAAAGAAAAAGGAAATAATCTTAGATATGCAGCCTCAACAACATCTTAGCCAAATCCCATTGTTCCAACCAATTCATAGAATGTTGCCAAATGAGTATATGGATCTTTAGTTGACATTCCATGGAATTGGTAGGAACTAATCAAACTTAGAAAAGCTGGTTTCATTTCTATTTCTCTTATAGTGTTTGGAATTGCAATGCTGCAAAAATGTCTTGGTCCTTACTGCAAGGCATAATCTACAAGTGTTCTCCTTGGTGGATTTTGGTTGCTGCTGTTAATATCTGCCATTTTATCAGCAAGTGTAGAAGAAGAGGTTTCACCTAAGTGGCAACTTTGCTTTTTCTTTGCTATTCTTTTAATCTTTTTGAGGAGTCTGTCTATTTCTGGGTCAAATGCAAGCTGCTCTTTTGATCCTTGTCCTCTTAAAGCATAAATCAAGCACTTACTCAAGCAAGATTGCCACAAGTTAGATCCAAAAATCAAAACAAAAATAAACAAAAAATTATTCACAAAGTCTTGTCAATTCAATGCTAAATTTTCAAACTTAAATCACCTCCCTGGCGGCGGTGCCAAAACTTGGTAATGGTTTTCTCATACAAAGAAATGAAGTTTTAAAGAAAAGAATCAAGTTTGTATAATATGGTTTCAATGAAAGGTTTGTGCCAAGTTTAAACACAGGAGTTGTAGTATTAGAAGGATGTCATTCCACTGAGGAGGGATTAGTATGAAAGCCTGAGTCTATGAATTGATTCGACAGGAAATTTACTTTGATTTGTTGGAAACGATGATAATGGAACTAATCTACTGAGAATAATAGATCTAAAGAACAAGCAATATTAAGTATAACAAAATTCAATTGTGGGAAGCTGGGATTGGTTTCATCTCATCTTACCTTCCATAAGCTGTGTAAACCTTGCATGTAACTTGAAATGATAATTTTTACGTTACAATCAAAGTCATTTGTATCGATTCCTCAATTACAAAGTTCATAAGAATGATTTCAACCTGCTGATCCCCCAGTCACCTTGAAATTATTCCAGCATTAATGGCCGACTGTTTAGATGTTTATTGTAATAGATACCATTCTTGGCAGCTACTTACAACAAGTACTTGATTCAGATATGCTTTCAAAATTTATTTCCAATACACTTAAGAAAACTAAAGGTAAGAAAATAGTGATCAAATACCTTCAAGCATTAAGTGCAGAATGAAATACAAAAACTATCAAATCTTGTTAGCATACATGAAAACTTACAATAACATTATGTGGGGTTTGAATGCATTATAACTAATCCCAATGAGTGAGTTAGCTACTCATGGCTTGCATTTCACTAATCAATCTCTCAAAGAATATGGGAAAGAAAATGGTACAAGAAAGAATAACTGAATGAATGGTGGATGAATGATTCAAGTAATCCATATACTGTTCCTCTTCTCTATTTAAATAGGAGTCTCGCTTAAGCTTCTCTTTTCTTCGCTTAAGCGAATCCCCACTTGATGAGAGCCCATTTAGGAGTGGTCAGAAACATGCAGGAGTGGCTGCCCTAGGATCACACTATTGGTCAATAATTAATTCAGTGGCCCATTCTCCTTTGATCACGCTCAAGCATGGTGTATTCTTGCTTGAGCTTGGTTGCGCTTAAGCGTTAACTGGCCACGCTTAAGCATGGGGGACCTTTGATACTCTTGGCTTTCATTCACTTGAGCGTCAGGTAATTTCTTTGGTGTTTTGCTCAAGCGCCCTGGTTACGCCCAAGCGTGAGTTCACTTTTGCTTACTAACTTGTTTTCGCTTGAGTATAATTTCCTTGCTCAAGCTTCCTCTTGTACGCCTAAGCTTCCCTTCATTCAAGCTTTAGCTCACTTGAATCACGATTAAGTGTGATTGCTTCAAATGGTGATGATCCAGCCCGATCACGCTTAAGCGAGGGAATACTTCGCTTAAGCGTGATGTCTGATGTTGCCTGTTGACCTTTCTTTGACTTTTGATATTCCTACACTTCTCAAGAGTTTTCAAGAAGATTTTTCCAATTCTCAATAAATTCATTCATTTTAAATTTTCATGATTAATTTCTTTATTTATCCATCCATTCACTTCAATTTCTTACAAAAATAATTCAAATAAACACATGAATATAATGCTTGATTAACCTTTATCAAAAACCTAAGAATAGCACACAAGCCTAAGTATCTTACAAATGTCGTAGGATATGTTACACCCTGGTTTTCCAGACTCGAATTTCGATGTGATCAACATAATGATTAATAAAATACAAATAAATTTTTCATGTTCTAAAGTAAGACTGATGTCACACTGAAACCCGAATCACAAAAAACCAAAGAGTACGAATTAATAAAATATAACTGGATCGATAACTAACTTGCCTATAGTGGTATACAAGATAGTAGAGTTTACAGCGGAATAAGGATGTGCATACCGGGAATACGCCTAGTCCCATATATGACGATAAGAGAACAGGCTCGGCAAAGCATGCAAATACATAACATAAATCTATTAGATCAAACCCATCTATTTTCTCATGACTACACATGCATTGCTTAAGATATATATATATATATATATATATATATATATATATACATATATATCCGGGGTCATGCCCCAATAATTGCCACTGCCCGAATCTCATATGTACCCATTTATTCATCTAGTGGCATAAATACAAGCATCACCATTGTTGATATACATTATTCAAATTTCAATTCTTCTAGTACTCATCGACTCAGCTCTTACATACTAAATACATATATTCACCATTCATAATTACAGAAGATTATCTCATATATATCCAAAATCACTAATTCATCAATATTACTATATACATTTACCTAATACATTATAATTCACAAATGATGCCGGCCAAGGCACTTCCACTACCACTATTTACCTTCACCAAAACTTCAATGTAAAAATCCAAACTCATCCCGTGGCAACCTGCATCAAAATACTAAAAGGGAGACCACATGGGAGAGTGAGTTATACATTCAGAATGACGAATATAATATATATTGTGATCATGTGTATATGCATATAATCATCATATGTGCTTTACTATCATTCATCAATTCATCTTTAATAATCATCATCAAGATTTCATATTAGGCATACAAGCCTCATTTTCACAGTTCATGTCAAATATAAGCACAAGCACATACGCATTCACGTAGCCACTTATCATCAAGGGCATTCACAAATCATCAACTTAATTTATTAAGTCTTTACTCAATTCCTCCTCGCAAGGGGTTTTTCATCTTTCGTGGTCGTCCCATCTCAAATACCATGCACCTATGGCTAATGCATATGTCAACTGTTTAATGCATATGCATGGATCCGATTTCATATGGACGCAAGGGGTTTTTCATCTTTCATGGTCGTATCATTACGTCGGTTTCCCACCTCGTAAGGAGTACTCCCTTCATAGGACCCTGCAAGGTCATTCATTACAATTTCATATCGTCATCACGTCGGGTACTCCCTTCGTGGAACCCTACAAGGTTATTCATTTATCAATTATCATAACATCATCATGTCAGGTACTCCCTTCATGGAACGCCGCAAGGTTATTCATATCATAATATTTCAACATCATCACGTCGGGTACTCCCTTCGTGGAACCCCGTAAAGTTATTCACATTACAAATGTGCTTATGCATGACATGCTATATATATATATATGCATTAATGCTCATGCATACCTCAATCTCAAGGATTTCCTCACCCTCTCATCTAAGGGATATATTTTAATTTGACATTTTCAATCGATATCATTCAATTACTTTCAAAACCCCTCAAGGTATTTTATTCACATACTTGGCATCTCAATGGCTACAATATCATTTCATAACAATCCATGCATGGAAGTCAACATGGCATGATAACAAATACCTTTCAAGTTCGTAGCATCACATGCTAGCCATTACAATTCCAGTTACATACACAAGATTTAACACAATTCATCATTAACATTCATTAATAATTCATCAATACCACTACAAAATCAGTTCGTGGATTCTCTCTACATTCATTATTGCCATTGCTTCACAACTAGTATGGTAATACAACCATTCATTAATATAATTCAAAACCACATACAAGTCTATACTTGTATCAACTTAATGGCATTGCCATCATTAATAATATAAATCAACATCACTAGATATTATCCTTATGCTAAGAAAAGATCAACTTCACCATCTCACACATTTTCTCCAATTTATCATTTACAAGGCATACTAGGTCTTTACATTACTCATTCGTTGATTCCAAAATCACTCAAGGGTACATCTCATAACTCATCACTAACTCTTCTTAATATTCTCCCATTCATCCAATCTAGGTGGTAGATATAACCCAAATAATTTGTTCGAAATGTACCAATCAATTTCCATTACCACCATGCCATACCATTATTAAATACTTCATATATCTTTCCTCAAGTGTCTCATACTATAAAGAAAAGGGGGCTAACATATGCCCAAAACAAGAAAAAAAATAATTTAACTCTAGGGGAAACTCGCTCAGGCGACACCCATACTCGCTTCAGCGAGATTGTGGTGGGTCGCTTGAGCGCCCCAGATTCTTCCTTGAACGAGGGGATTTTTAGCATCAGACCCCGCTCTCGCTTGAGCGTGTCCTTCTCGCTTGAGCGAGACCAATCGTAAGCGAGGACCTCTCATCAGCGTACACACGCCCGCTCGCTTGAGCGAGGCTCCCCTACACTTGGCCACTCGCTCGGGCAAAATTGTTCCAGTAACCATTTCCACATGTATTCACTCGAGCGAGACTCCTTTCAACTAGCCACTCGCTCGAGCGAGAAATGTCCAGTACCTCATTAAGGCTGGCTCGCTTGAGCGAGGTCCAGTTTGCCTCATCATTCGCTTAAGCGAAAAACCTCCAGAACCAATTCCTCTCTCGGTCGCTCAAGCGCGGTCACACCCGCTTGAGCGAGATTCGTCCAGTAACCCTTCCACTCACCCACACACGTCTAGCTTGGGCGAGACGCTCACTTGCCTGAGCGAGATTGGGCCAGAGGCCATAAAACTAGTACAAGGGATTCTTGCCTGAGCGAGAATCCTTCTCACTTGAGCGAGATCATCAGGTCTTATACAGAAAATGAAAATTCTCACAACCCAATATATGAAATCTCATTCTAAGCCAATTTAATCACATCGAACACATTATATACATCACATTAGGCATATGAAACTTACTCTAAACATTCATACTCAGAAATTCTTGTTCCAACTCATTAATTACACATTAAAATCACACTTATCATCATCTTACATATATATATACATCCATAAGAATCAATTCATACTCTCACTCACTATCCTTAACAATTAAATTGCCATTCATATTATCTCAATAACTACATGGCAAGGCAAGTATGAGTATTAAACACATACAACAATCACCATTAATCTACTCATGCAATTTGAATGTAAACTCCTCTTCTACCTTAAGAGAAGAGCCACGACCAAATGCACACTCTGAATGCTCCGCCACAAAATCTGGAACACAATCTACATATCACGTATATATGCATTTATACAATCAATAACCATTTCAAGACATTCTTCATAAATTTTAAATAATGACCTACATATTGTAAGGCTTACGAACAAGTTCTAAACTTGTCAAAACACCGAATTATGCCATTTTGTTAGGCTTCAGGAATTCCTTTCCCAAAACTAAGATCCTCTAGATCTTAAAGGGCTAACTACACCCAACAACAATAACTCATATCCCTTATTCATAATGCACTCAATCGTTATATGAATCATCCATTTGCCATCATTATCACTCAACATTCAACTTAGCTCTCATATCCTCCAATAACCATAATTAATGAATCAAATTTAAATGACACACCAAAAATGGTCTAGAACCTCATCAAGTCACAATCTTATCATACCAATCCCTTATATCCCGTATTCATAATAACATCTATCTATAGGTTTCACCATCAATGGTCCCCTATCATTTTAAGTAACATTCCACCTTAAATATCATCTATCCATATTCAATTAACCTCCCAAGCTACAATATATCCACTTTCCCTAAATTCTTAGGGCTAGGGTTTCATGAGAACCCAACAACCATTATCAATATTCATCAACTATCATCAATTGCTATCTCATCATTATCATCATTCTCTAACATCATTAAACATACATTCTATTCACATTTTACACTTCCCCCAATTTATTAAAGTTAGGGTTTCACTAAAAACCCATCACCATCATAAATGCTCATCAATTTTCCACCCATCCAAGTATTAATTTTGTGTACCCCATTAATGGCTCATAAAACTTGCATTTAAAACCACCCCACCTTAGGGTTTCCATGTTTAATGCTTTTCCCAACAAACCTTACACATTTAATGCTCACTTAAACATTAAAAATCCAAAACCTAGGGCATAAGCTCAAAGAAAAGGAGAGAAACTTACCTCCACCAATACATAACAATGAGCTTTAAAAGGAGGAAGGAGGGTGACGAAAATTGAGAGAAGGGGAGGGGAGAACTTCAATCAACCAATCTCCTTCAAGCTTGAGGGGAAAAATGAAAATGGCAAGGAGAAGAAGACACACCACCACAAGGGTTTTAGAGAGGAGAAAAGATGAATAGAGAATGAGGAAGAAGAAGAAAAGAGCATTTGCCTAAAGAGAGTAGAGAGCTAACGTGAAAGTGAAGAGAGGAAAAGAGAGTTTGTATTTTAATGTTTGGCTTCTCATTAAAATTTTACCGTTTTATGACAAACAGGATCTCCATTCAGGCTCAATACATTCTCCAAAAATTATTCCGAATATATATTCAGACTCCCAATAATATTCTTATCAGCCCTGACCAACGGCATCTCAATCGGAGATACTTGGTCCGACACCCATATTTTAACCAGGTAAAATTTTAGCTCCTAAAATCTTAATAAATTATAAATATCCATAATAAATCCTAATTTAATTATCCCAATATTTTTGGGACACTCATGAACTTATTTATAAATATTTAATATTTATTCCTCATATTTAATCATTTTTTAGAAAATTCGGGATGTTACAGGATGAGAAAATACTCGAGCTCATTACAAATAACCCCAAACAAAGATAAACACATCCACATCAAAGTAATTACAAAAGAGCGATACCGAAAGAAAGTCAAAATTGATTAAACAACGGTAAGGATTCCATTACATTGATTTTATTTATTTAATGTTGATCATGAGAGCAGGTATATTAATTACAAAGCTAAGAAGAAAACAAGCGATATGCAAGCAGAAAAATAAGAAAGCAAATTTTCACATTCAAAAATAGAGGCACCACGACCTTAAAATGAAATTATCAATATCAAAGTCCATCCCAGTACAAGGAAATAAAAGCTAATTTAAGGAACTGGCAACCCAGGAGCAGCCACGGTAACAAGAGAATCAGGCTGAGCAACATCAGCCGTTTTCTTAGAATCCTCTTCTAACACCACCCTCAATTACATACTTTAATTATCAGGTAAGGGCAGAGGCTCGTATGGAACATCGTCAGGCTCCACTGCCTGACCCTGGTGCATTGCATATAGATGCTTACCATGAAATTCATAAAAGACACCTATACTATTCAAACTGAGCTTAACACTGGGGTTATGGTGAATAATTTGACGGATTGCAGTACTAAAGGAAACATTGGCTAGCTCCTCAAACTCAGCCATTTCTTTATCCCGGTCTTTCAACTCCAGGGCATGGGCCTCCTTTAGTGATGTTACCTTGGCTTCCAGGTCTTTATTTTTCTCTTCAGCAGCAGCCCAAGTAACAACAGCCTTATTGTACTTAATTTGCAAAGATGCCAAAGCATCCTTTACCGTATTCTTCTCAACCTCGGCCTTTTCTGCCCTTTCGATAGCTGATATGAATGTCATCGTTAGGTCCACAAGGTTCTTTTCTTTTTTGGCTAATATCGTCTAAGCCTCCACTCTTAAGGCTTCAGCCTCCTTCATTTGATCTAGGCATTGTTGAGCCTTAAGGCCAGAGTAGTAAGACTGCCCAAGAAAATGTATGACCCTGGCTGCTTTAATCAAATTAAAGACGGCTCCCTTGGTGGCACTCTGGGCATCTAATACGGGAAGATTCTCCTTTAGCTGGAAGGAAATGTGGAACCTGGCTGGAATCTCTCTGATAACTTAGAGAAATTTGGAGACACTGGAGTTGTAGAAGGGGGCATCGACAACAGTAAGTTGGATCTCATCCAAAAATTTACATCGACTCTAGCTGTATCCTACCGATGTTAACTCCGACTAGCTCCTACTACGTCCAGTATTTGCTAGCCCTTATTCCTTTTGGCTTCACAACGGGAAGGGTCCTTATTATTGCGTATCTTATCTTTATTCCTGGCTTCAATTTCTTTTAGTGTCAGGGTCAGGGTACTGACCTTTTTTACCAGTATACTTACCAGCTTGGCCGATGTGTGCCTAGGAGTGACCTAGTTCTCCACCTTAGCCACCATGACATTTCGGGCTTCAGCTTGCTCCTTTAGCTTTTGCAACAAGCTAATACGAGCTATTTCCCCTGAAAAAAAGGAAAAAATGTAAACATACTAATAAAAGGACGATGTGTAATAAATAAATAAATAAATAGAAGAAGTGGTATGGTAGCCATCCTAATGTGATTTCTCCCCTAGCAAGGCTTTACAAGAGATTTTCAAGAAGGAAGAAAAAAGCCTTCAAGGCTTCTAACACAACCTTTAACTCCGTCAAGAGTGTGGTCTCGCTGACGGTATAAGTGGTTCTGGTTAGAAGGAAATGTTCATGAGTCCAGCCGGTATAGAACCTTCTTGAGAAGTCTGAGTTCTCCCAGAGCAGCGGCTTCCCATCAAATACTTTGATCTTAATGAAGGAGTGCTTGAAGCTCACCTCGTCTGTCTTAATTGACTTTGTGAAACTTTTGAAGTTAATAATCTTCGAGTTACATTGGAGGTTAATGAAGCGGAGGCCACCTTTAGGTTCACCCCGACGTAAGACTCCGCGGTAAGAAAAGAAAAGAGCAATGGTGGGGACGAAATGGAAGTAGTCCCCCAGAACTTCAAGGGCTTTCACTAGACCCCGGCCAATAGGATGAAGCTGGCTTAGGGTGCAGTCTAGAAACTGGAGTACCCCAATCTTAAAATCCGTTAGAGGAAATCAATTTCTGACCTTAGAGAAGAACATCTTGTACATAAAGATGTACCTCGACCCCAGCTAGTGGTAGATGCGTTCTGATGTAAGGCCGTAAAGGGTGAAATAATCTTCAAACTCTTCACCGAAGTGAACGATCACGTCTTCGATAATGACATTGTCTGTATCTTCAGCATAGCGGGAGGAAAGAGTAAGGGGCTCTTCGTGCACCTAGAAGTAAGGATCCTTTACTTTTTTAGTAAGCCAATTAATCTGATGTGCCACAATGTTAGTCTCTAGAGGATAAGTGGTGACCATGGGAGAGTTGGTACCGGAGTTCCCATCAAAAGTCATTGGGTGTACGACATGTCGGAAGAATGGTATACAACCGTAAAAAGCCACATCGTTAGATAAATTTAAATTGGCACTACTTCTAGCTCATTGGCAGAGCCTATATTAAAGCCAAACGATGTGGGGGATGGTGTGGAGGAGCAAGAGAATGTGTCAAGCTCCAGTATTTCCTACAACGACATCTGTGAAAGACGCTGGGTCCCTGGATTCCCTTGTCGATGTGATGCTAACCCAGAGGTAGCCCTATCAGAGCAGCGAGAATACCGGTTTAAATCCCTTCTCTATAACTAACGCCGAGATTAAATCGATGGAGGCCCAGATAGCACCTCAGCGAAGTCACTGCTTGAGCCGTCGTCCCCCATACCTTTATTTGAAATTAAAAAGTAAAGAGAGAATGGTATGGATGTACCTACTAAGATGATATGGCTTGTCCTTCATGTACAAGCCAGAATTCTTGAAGTAACACGAGAACTATTGGATATTGGAGTAGCAGTACTTTGGAATGAAAATCAAGTGAGAATGACTGGTCTCCGCACCTACTTTTATAGAAAGCAAAGAGAGGCAAAAATTTTTTAACGATTACATGTTAAAACGTTTCACATTCCAGCCCAGACCCAAGGAACTTGGCCCATCAGCGGCAACGTTTGCATTCCATCTAAAAGGCGCGAAAAATGCCAAATGATGCAACAAATCAAGATGGGCCACATGTTAAAAACCAAAGAACGACTTTGGTTAAAAAACATATCATCCATAGCAAAAGTCACCATTTAAAGCTATAAGACCACATCGCTTGATGAATATTCACACCGTCTTGGATGGCTACATGGGCTATGGCTTAAAAACATCATTCCAGACCAATAATTCATAAAATTCCTGTCTATTCAATTTCCATCAACACCGTTAGTGGGAAGGCCACACTGACTGAAGAAGGGACACAACATTTGACTCAAATTTATCTACCTCGGCCCAAAATAAACAAAATCAAGCTAACAAAAGTACTAGATCAATCCAGTTTACTGTTAAAAACCACCACACTAGTCACAACAGCGGTGAAGGTAAAAATTTTGAATTTGTCAAAAAATTTGGCATTTCTGACTTTATGACACAAGAGTTTAATAGCCTATGGAAGAAACTCTCCAGTCACTTCAACAGGTTAGGGGGCATGTTTCGGGCTCTATACCGGGCCTTAATCTGGTGGGTCAGTACCGACCCCTAGTCTCTTAAGCCGAAATGGATCATTAGAGGATGATACGGCATCCAGACTTACCATACCGGTTAGGACGCCACTCCTCTAATGACTGAAGTCATAGCCCCTTTGAGTGGCTGATAAGTGTTATTATACATTGATTTAATGTTTCAATTAAACTCATTTTATAAAAGAATTTAACTAAATCAATAATTGATTGAGCATGATTTTTATTATAAATAACACAAGCTTGATTTGTCAAAATATTTGAAGAAAGGTACCAAAAGTCTTGAAGAAACCAAGAAGAATCAGCATAAAGGCCAAGGACACTTAAGCGTGACAAGTTCCACGCTTGAGCGTGTACTTAAAGAAAATAAAATAAGCATCAGTACCTTCACGCTTGAGAAGGAGATAGAACGC
This sequence comes from Clitoria ternatea, assembly GCA_037962975.1. NCBI lineage: Eukaryota > Viridiplantae > Streptophyta > Magnoliopsida > Fabales > Fabaceae > Clitoria > Clitoria ternatea. The sequence continues at coordinate 139,954,152 of CM075670.1, forward strand.
TTGGGCGAGGACACCTCACGCTCGAGCGTGAACTCGAGCGCGCTTAAGCATAGCCCTGGCATAACCTGGGCGCTTGAGCGAGGATCAAACGTAACCTGAAGCATGTTCCAAGTAACAATTGCGCTCAAGCTCAAGTATCTTATGTAACATCCTGAATTTTATAAACATGATTAAATAGGAGGAATAAATATTAAATAATTATAAATGGGTTAATAAGTGTCCCAAAAATATTGAAATAATTAAATTGAGATTTATGAGGATTATTTATGATTTATTGGGACTTTAAGAGTTAAAATTATACCCGGTTAGAATATGAGTGTCGGACCAAGTATCTCCAATTGAGATGCCATTGGTCAGGACTATTAAAAATATTATTGGGAATTCGAATATGTCTTCGGAATAATTTTTGGATTTAGTATTAAGCCCGAACAAAGAACCTGTGTATTCTAAAACGGTAAAATTTTAATGAGAGGATTAAACTTAAAACTAAATACCCCTTTTTCCCTTTCTCATTTCCGTAACCCTTTTCTCTCATTTTGGCAAAACCATTGCTTCTCCTTCCTCTCTTATTTCTCTTCTCTATTCTTTTCTTCTTTTTCCTCTTCTAGAAACCCTAAGCATGGTGGTGTGCCTCCTCCTTCTTCATTTTCGTTTTCCTTCAAGTTTGGAAGAGATGACAATGATGATTAGAAGTTCTCCTCCTCCCTCTTGGATTTTCATTACCATCTCCCTCTCTTAGAAGCCCAGTATGGTTTCTTGGCTTAAGGTATGTTACCCTCCATTTTAATGAGCTTAAGCCTTATGTTTTGAGTCTTACTTGCTTGAGAGAGTGGTATATGTATGGGTTTAGTAATGAGAAAAGTTTAAGATTAGAGATGGAAGATGATGGTTATTAGTGGTGATTGTTCGATTTTAGTGGAACCCTAACTCTAGGATTTGGGGGAAATGAATAGTGATATTATGAGAAATGATTTTAAGTGTAAATCCATGATATTTTACATATGGGTTTTGTTAATGATGGAGATTGATGGTTATTAGACATGTTGTTGAGTTTTGATGAAAACCCTAAAGATTAGGATTTAGGGCCCTATGACAAATCTTGAAAACATGGTGATGATTTTTGGTGCTGAGTGATTTGGTATGTAGGAATGAGTTTTTAAGTGTATGACATTGATCATTGATGATAAGGATATGCGAAATAAAGAGAATTGTTTATGATGATGATAATGATAATGATGATGGTGGATAACCAATGATGATGAATAGATGAGTTAAGATGAGGATTTGATGAGGCCTTAGGCCATGGTGTATGTCACTTGAAATTTGTGAAATATTGATGGCCTTAAGTGGAGCTAAGAGGCTCATGACGAATTTGAATAGTAAATGGGTACTTTAAGTGATGGTGAAGGAGATGTTGTTGTTGTTGGGTATAGTTGGCCCTTTAAGATCTAGAGAATCTTGGTTTTGGGAAAGGAATTCCTGAAGCCTAACACAATGGTATGAATTGGTGTTTTAGCAAGTCTAGGACTTGATATTGAGATTTATGATAACCTAGCATTTGTTTAGAATTGTGAGGAATGCCTTGAGATAGCTTATTGATTGTATGAATGCATATGTATGTTGTGTAGATGATATTCAGGGCAATATGGCAGAGCATTCGGAGCGTGCATTGGATTGTGGTTCTTCCCTCGAGGTAGGAGAGAAGTTTACATTCAAATTGCATGAGTTATAGAATTGATGATTATTGTATGTCTTGATACTCATGCTTGCCTTGCCATGTTTATAGTGAAATGATATGAATGGTAAATTGTTGGCTATTGATGATAATGTATGTGTATATATGATGATGAATAACCCATGAAGGGTTGAAATAAGTACATGTTAGTAAACCATCCTTGAGGGGATGAAGTATATGTTTTATGAATTGAGAAGTTATGTGGATGTTTGGCATTGAATGTGATAGCCATTGTGGTGACATTAATGATAAGATTGAAAGATAATGCAGAATTGAGGAACTCATAGAGTCAAATTGAGAGTTGCATGATTTTGATGGCGTGGGATAGTTCCAACAGCCTATATATGTAGATTTTGACTTGTAGAAACTGGAGTGGGCCAATTCTAATGAGAATAGGCCCTTGAGTTGCACAAAAGTGCCTCTAAATGGGTAAAATGCATTTATGCGCATAAGCCACTCATTTTAAAGGATTTTTGAGTGAGGCCGGTGGCCACACGTCGCAAATAATGTGTTTTAGCCTGTGTCAAAATTTGGTGACATTCCGATATCATTTGCATGGGTTTTGGTAGTTGAGAAGTTCATTTTTGGTGCAAAATCTGCACAATTTCTACAAAATGACAGGGCCTAATCGATTAGCCTCTAAGGTATAATAGATTACAGGCCTCTGTCCTTCATCTAATCGATTAAGAATCATACTGTAATTGATTATGGACCATCTTGAACCAATGTAATCGATTGCATTTGAAGGTGTAATCGATTATGTACTAAAACAGAAACAAGGTAATCGATTACCCTAATCTCGTAATCGATTATGAACAACATCTGATACATTATACCACACACAGAAGCATTCTAATCGATTAACTCCTACCCCATAATCGATTATCACTAGCTAAATTGATTAAATCAGCTTAGGATTTGCATCTTTACTTCTTTTGAGTACTTACCTTGTACTCCTTGGACATTTAGGCCTACTTGACAATTAAATGGGGTATCCTGATACCTTTTTCCAATCCCATGCATACTTTTGGAATAATTGCGAGCAAATTCACTAGGGGTATGTGTGTGGGCTGTCTTAGTGGTGATTGGGGAATGGCGTAAGGCCTTGGCAAGGTATGTGTATGCCTATTTTAGGTTATGAATACATGTATGCTTCACCACTATGGATATATTATGAAGCATGATGGGAAGTAAATGATATGGTTACATGACATATTTTGTGTAATGACAAAATTAATGGGAGGACAATTAAATGGCAATGAGTGTATAAATTAATGGATTTAAAATAGTGTCGATGATGATTAAAACTTGAGGATACCACATATATTGAATGATAAATGATATTATTGAATGAAAAGGGACGTTGTTGTTGAACATGCTCTTGAATAGGCAGTGTTTACTATGTTGGATGAGTGTGGTGCTAATATTATTAATGCAAGTATTGACTTGTACGTATGAGATGCAATGATGATTGCTGAATGTATGTATTGAAATATCTTGTTGGTTTTCATGCGTAGATAAATGCTTTGATGATTAATATGCCATGATTATGTTGAATAATGAGATAATTGATGATGTGATGAGTATTATACTGATTGCCATGTGTGGATTTATGAGAATGTAAATGTTAAGCCTTGAGGGGCCTTGTGATTGATTATATACCAATGATAATAAAAACCAAATGTATAATATACCCCTAATTGAGAGGGTAAGATATCCTTGCAAGGTTGATTGGCATATGCATTATTGCATTTTGCATTCATGGCATGGCATAACATTGAATGCGTGGTTGCGATCACAAAGATGAAAGATCCTTCGAGATTCTATGAAGGGAGTACCCCTTGCAAGGCGGGAAACCAACTTGATAATGATATGATATTGAGCCGGTGGTTGCGATCACCTGGTTGTGGAAAGTGAAAGGCCCTGCGGGGACCATTGTATGATGATGAGCCAGTGGTTGCGATCACTTGGTATTTGAAATGAAAAAGGGCTTGCGAGTTCCTATGATGCCCGTGGTTGCGATCACGAGGCGGGAGTACCCCTTGCGAGGCGGGAAACCATTATGAATTATTGAACGTGGTTGCGATCATGAGAAAGCACCTTGCGAGGCTGCTAGAGGGAGTACCCCTTGCGAGGCGGGAAACCCATGAATATGAATGAATGATTATGGTGGTTGTGATCACCTGTTGTTATGAAATCGGATCCGTTGCATATGCATTAAACAGTTGACATATGCATTAGCCTTAAGAGCATGGCATTTGAGATGGGATGGCCACGAGAGATGATAAACCCCTTGTGAGGAGGAATGAAATAAAGATTTAATAAGATGATGATAATGATTATGAATGCCCTTGTTGATAAGTGGCAATGTGATTGAGTATGTGCTTGTGCTTGCTTATGTTTGAATTGCAATTCATGAGGCTTGTATGCCAATTATAATAATGTAATGATGATTGAATGATAAATTAATGATTTTATAGCGAAGCACACATGATGATTATATGCATATACAGATGATCACAATATATTTATATTCGTCATTTTGAATGTATAACTCACTCTCCCATGTGGTCTCCTTTTTAGCATTACGATGTAGGTTGCCATGGGATGAGTTCGGATTTTAAATCAAAGCTTTAGTGAAGGTAAATAGTAGTAGAGGAAGTGCCTTGGCCGGCATCATTTATGAACTATCATGTATTAAATTTATGAAATGAATAAGTTGCTTATGATGATATAGAGGATTTAGTGATTTTGGATATGTATAAGATAATCCCTTGAAATTATGAATGGTGAATATAAATGTAGTATATAAGAGATGATTTAATGTGTACTAGAGGGATTGAAATTGAATGATGTACATTGATGATTGTGATAGTTGGGAGAAGATCGCCAGATGTATATGTATATATATATATATAATTGTTTCTTAGGCAATGCATGTGTATGTCGTGAGTGAATTAGACGGGCTTTGTTCTATTAGGTCTATGTTGGGTATTTGCATGCTTTCCCGAGCCTTTTCTCATATCGTCATATATGGGACTAGGCATTTTCTTGGTATACACATTCTTCTTCCGCTGTAAATTCTATTATTTTTGTATACTGTTATGGGCAAGTTAGATACCGATCCAGTCATATCTTATTAATTCGTACTCTTTGGTTTTCTGTGATTCGGGTTTCGGTGTGACATCGGACTTACTTTAGAATGTGAAAAATTTTCTCGCATTTTTATTAATTATTATCTTGATTACATCGGGATCTGAGTCCAGAAAACTGGGGTGTTACATCTTACGCTTAAGAAGCACGCTTTGAGCGTGGTTTAAGCACAGCATCAAGAAGGATTTCACGCTTGAGCACAAGAATCCCACGCTTGAGCGAGAATAATGACAGGCAAAGCCTGAACCTGAGCTCGCTTGAGCATAGCTGAGCTAGGCTTGAGCGTGACAGAAACAGGACTATCAGGCCCCTCACGCTTGAGCGTGACCATTAAGCTCAAGCGTGACTCATGCAACATGGGATTTTCTGTAACATCCCAATTTTAAAGGTAAATGCCGAATGAAAAATAAACTATTAAGGTTTGATTTCAAAGTGAGAGGTTAATTGACAATCATAATCGGATTAACTTAAGGAATAATGACAAGTTAATTAAGGCTTAATTGGTGAAAGATGGCTGTTTGTGATTGGCGAGTTACGTGAGTGGGCTGCGACTCACGTTTTCCCATCCCACTTCCTTCTCTTCGCATGCACATATACCCTGTATCACCGTGGATACTCATCCTTCTTCCCACTACTTCATCCTCTCTTTTCTTCTTCTTCGTTTTCATCTTCCTTTCCCTTCCCCTGTTTTGCCTTTCGTTTCTGGAAATCGCAACGACGGTGCTGAAGGAAGGTCAGAGTCCCCTCCAACTAGTGGAAGACAATCCCTGAAGCAGAGGATGAACAACTTCTCATCCCCGAGCCGATTGTAGAGTACGACGGTGCGAAGGGGATCTAGACGAGTTGGATAGAGCGTCAGACCAAACGTTGAGAGTAGGAGAGCTTCTTGAGTTCCTTCTGTAGGTAGGGGGCGCTTGCATGTCAAATGCATGGTCCACGAACAGTACCGGATGAGTGTATTGCTTTAAGTGTGTGCATGTGTTTGTGATGATTGAATATTATGTATGATTATTGATTCTGGATCCTGTGTGTAGGATAGTAGTGATACAATAATTGCATGTAATCAAGATGGTGGTAATGTAGCCTGTTAGCCTTGTTATAGACGAATGAGATGCATGGTCCTATCTCTGTTAACATTGTGAGAACATGAAAGTATGATTGTTAGTTGATTTGTCAGACGTTATTACCTTGATTGTCCGATTGCTGTGCATGTTGGTGTGGCTGGCAAAGTAAACGTAAAGACTGTGTTGAATCTGTTTCTATTACGATTGTTGCGAAGGAGGTATCAGTTGAGTAATGATGCTTGCTGGTAAACGCATTAGCTGCATGTGTAAGAATGGGGTGACCCGTGGAAGGTCTAGAGCCCCGAGGGAATGGCTTCTAGCTACAGACCTTGGCTAGATCCTGTGGGAGCTCGTGGTAGCTGTAGGAGCTAGAGATGAGTCTCGAGACGTCAATGGGAGACCGGTACCACATGGGAAGAGCTGATGGACGAGCAGCCAATAAGGAGGAAACTGTAACTGAAAGTCATTACTCAAGTCGGATCCGCAGGCATGCATGTAGATATGATGTTGATTAAGATAGTACGCATAGCACGTGTTGAGTGTTATGAATGATTTCTGAGTGTGTGGATGCATGTGTACGTATGAATGAAGATGCACTTTATGTAGTATGTATGTTATAGATATTATTCTGATTTGCATGGTCTTAGTTTAACCAAATGCAACTGAGTGAAAGTAAGTGTGCGTACTGACACTAATACCGAGTCTTTGATTGACATTTTACATGCAAAAGCTCACCCCTGCAGTGGCTACATTTTTAGTGAACATCTCTCGGAATGAAGGGTGAAGGAGGAGCTGGGTGCAGAACAAGCAACCGAGTGCTATTGAATATATGTGTATATGTATATACTGTGTGTAAGGTCCTGTTAAGCCTTGGCCGGCTCATATTTTGATTTTGTCCTTACGTTAGAACTTGAACATTTTCAGGTGAACAAAGTCATGATGATACTTTTGTAATTATTCAAGTACCTCTCTATGTATTTATACTGTGTGATTATTTTATGCTGTAGGTAATGCCCGAGTGATAGGTATGGATGTGTGGGTATACTTTCGAGCATATGAGATCAGTGTGACTATGGGTAGGAGTGTAGCTAGGTTATGGATCGAGGAAAAGCGAGATAGTGAGTTATTCTGAGTGATGAGGAGTTGAACAGCCGAATGATTATGGTCGTATAGTTTGGAGGAGGAGTTGGGTTGAATCCAGTGAGTGGTAATTGTAAGGTCCCCTAAGTAAAGATTGATTAATGATTTCCGAGGGAGAAGCCGTCGAAGTGAAGGTTTTCTGACTAGAATGTGTTGTATATTAGTGACTCGTAGCTGGGCCTTTCCATGTGGGGATTGCCTGAAAAAGGATTCTGAGAAAAACCCCCCTTCATAAATTTTGAGTAAATCGTATATATATATATAATCCGGGTGACCAAAGGATGATATTCTGAGTGGATAGGATTAGGTTACGTCCGAGAGAATGTAAAATGGGTGAAATAACCGAGTAATCCTAGGAGCAAATCCCGTGTGAGCTAAATTAATACCGGGTGAACGATTGTCTCAATCCGAGTAAGCTGAGAGTACACCCTTCCTGAGTGAACCATACGCTAAAATCCGAGTGGAGTGACTGGATACCGAGTGTAGCTTCGCTTCAGCGAGTGTTGTGTGGATTGGAGAACCTAAGTAGAATCGCCTGAGCGTAGTTCGCTTCGCTTGAGCGAATGTGCGAGGTGCCATTGGATTCGCCTAAGCGTTCCCTTCATTCACGATGCATGAGCTCCTTTCCTTATCTTCCTCCCCCTCATTCTCCTTGTTGTGCTCGGTTTTGTTAATCTGGTCAGAGTATGCACGGTTTGCCAACCTTATTTTTTTTGAAAAAATCCCCCTTTAATTTCATTTATTTAATTAGAAATTAGGGTGTTACATTTTCAATTTTATATTAACCAATGCTGCGATGCCAACTCACCCACTTTGGTGTGTTTCTGAATGTCTCTTAATGATTCTTCATGGGCTCTACGCAAGTGGGGAAAGGAAAGCTGAAGCATAATCCCTATAAATCAAGCAGAGAACAAGGATTGAAGATCATCAGTTGGATCATCAGCTGGATTATCTCCTTCATATCAACAAACACTTTTTCTGCATTTCACTTTGTATTCTTATTTCCAAATTTTCTTGAGTGAAAATGCAAATCATGAGTAACTAATTTTCCTTTATTGGGATTGGTTGTAATCAATTTAAACCTGAAGTAATGCTGCTGTAAGTTTTTATGTATGTTAATGAGATTTAATACTTTCTATATTTCATTCTGCCATTAATGCCTGAAGATACTTGATCACTATTTTCTTGTTTTAAGTTTTCTTAAGTATATTGGGAAGTAACTTTTGAGAGCGGATCTGAATGAAATACTCGTTGTGAGTAGCTGACCAAGGATGGCATCTAACGCAATGAACATCGAAACAATCGATCGGTAATGCTGGAATGATTTCAAAGTGACTGAGGGATCAGAGGTTTGAAATCATTCTTATGAATTCTGTAGTCGAGGGATCGATACAAATGACTTTGATTGTGACGTAGAAATTATTATTTCAATTTACATACATGCAAATTTATTTAGCTTATGAAAGGTGCGATGCGTTGAAACCAATCCCAGCTTTCCGAATCTGATTTTTACCCAAACACTTTACTGTCATTATTTTCATTCAATACTTGCTGTTTCTTTTGTATTCAATCTTGTGTACAACAAAATCAAACCAAACCATTTGTCAAAATCAATTCAAGAACTAAGATCTTCAAACCAACACCTCCTCAGTGGAACGACATCTATACTAGACTACAATCACTGTGTTTAAAATTGGCACAAACATTCTATTGAGTTCATATTATACAAACTTGATTCTCTTTCCTTGAACACTTTATTTCCTTGTATGATTTATAAAAATATCTTACCAAGTTTTCACGCTGCAGCCGGGGAGGTGATTTAAGTTTGAATATTTTAGCATTGAATTGACAAGACTCTGTAAATAAATTTCAATTGTTTGCATTTTTCATTTTTGTGTGGTAACATTGCTAGAGTGGGTGCTTGATTTATGATCCTGAGAGGACAGGGACCAAAAGAACAACTTGCATTTGATCCAAAAATAGATAGGCTCCTCAAGAAAATCAAGAAAGCCAAGTAAAAGCATAACTTCCATACAGGAGAAACTTCCTCTGACAGAATGGCGGATGTCAATAGTAATAATCAAAATCCACCAAGGAGAACACTGGGAGATTACACTTTACAACAAGGACCCAGACATTACTCAAATATTACTATTCCAAACACAATAAGGGATATAGAAATAAAACCTGCTTTTCTTAGTTTAATTAGTTCCCACTAATTCCATGGCATGACAAGTGAAGATCCATACACTCACTTGGCAACTTTCTATGAATTGGTTAGAACGATGGGCTTTGAACAGGAAATAATTGAAGCCGCATATCTAAGACTATTTCCTTTTTCTTTAGCAGTTAAAACAAAGGAATGGCTCCAATCTCACCCAAATCAAAGCTTGAATAGTTGGGACATAGTGGAAGAAAAATTCCTACATAGGTTCTTTCCACCATCGAGATTTATAAAAGCCAAATCAGACATCACAACATTCAAACAAGGCCAAGATGAACTCTTCTGTGAAGCATGGGAACGTTTCAAATCCCTTTTAAGAAAGTGTCCAAATCATGGCTTGGAAGATATTGCCCAACTTAATATCTTCTACAGTGGACTCAAAGCAGATACCAAAATGATACTAGATACAGCAGCTGGAGGCACTATGATGACGGTAGATGTAGAACAAGCAACAAAAATCATTGAAGCATTATCATCCACGGATTACCAAGCCCAGCATGATAGAACACAAGTCCAGAAGAAGGGAATATTGGAACTGAATACAACAGATACCATTTTAGCTAAAAAAAATTTTTTGACTCAGCAAATAGAAGCTTTAACACAGTAGATGGCAAAACTTCTACAGCAATTACATGCAGTACAAACCTCTACAAACAATCAATAATCACAATTGAACTGTGACTTTTGTGGAAGAGAACATCAGAATGGACACTGTCAAGGAGAGTAAGGAGACCAACCCATCCTCTATATGAATAGTCAAGGTAAACAGGGTAACTTCAATAACAATGCTTATTCTAACAATTTTTCACAAGGATGGAGAAATAATCAAAATGGTGGATGAAAGCAAGAGGCAAGCACTTCCAACAGACAACAACCTTATCAACAAGGTCCTTCTTTGACAGAAAGAACATCAAAACTAGAGGACACTCTAGAAAAATTCATGCAAGTCTCAATCACCAATCAGAAAAACATTGATGCTTCAATAAGAAATCTGGAGACTGAATTGGGGCAATTGGCTCGACAAATTGCAAAACATCATAACTCTCAATTTGGAGCTAATACCCACCCAAATCCCAAGGAGCAATGCAAAGCAATCACAAAAAGAAGTGGAAAGGTCATTGGACAATAAGAAGAAAAGAGTGAAAAGGTGGAAGAGAAGAATTATGAAAGAAACAAGAGAGGAAGTTAGTGAAGAGAAAAACAAAAAGAATGATGATGTACATATGAAGGAGGATGAAGTTGAAAAAAAGAAAGAAATAAAAAAAGGGAAAAAGAAGGTAGACGACCCAACACTACAGGTGAAAAGTTTGCCGTATCCAAAGAACCCTTCAAAGAGAGACAAGGAGTGGAAATTTGTAAGATTCATGGACATCTTCAAAAGGTTACAAATAAACATACCTTTTGTAGAAGCCATGTAATGAGGACATACCCAAGGAAGACCCTCACACTACATTGGAGAAAGGACTTGAAGCATATAGAGGTCCCCTCACAAGGGCAAAGACCAAACGGGCCAAAGAGAGCATCCATAAAGCCCTTTTCTCTTTTCTCTCTTCTAGTGGGCCTAAGCCCAATAAGGAACCTATGAGGACCTATGTGTACTTTACTTGTAATATACTCTCTAAATAGTTTCTCTAGGCTTATAGGATAGCTTTGGGCCTTACAAGGTCAAATGGGCCACTTTTGGGCCTTGTACTTTCCCTTTTGGGCCATGTATAGGCCATTTGCTCATCTTTTGTCTTAATGGGCCTTGGAGTCATGACCAAGCCCATCTAGCTAGTCCTTGGCCGAAATTCTAGTGGCCTATATAAGGGCTTCTCCTTTTGTAATCAAGGACCATTAATCCATTTGTAAAATTTGAGAGCACTTTAGTGTTTCCTAGTGAGAGATTCTCCTCCTTCTCTCTAGAATTTGAGAGCTCTCTCAAGCTCTTATCCAAGGGGTTTCTCCCTCCCTTGGTGGTGAGTGGAGTTATCTTCCTCCTCCTTAGGAAGTGGCCTCCAACCTTTCCCTCTCCTCTTTTCCAAGCCTATCTCCATTGTCCATCTCCTCTCCTTCCATTTCCACTCTCTTTTCCTTTATTTTGGCGTCACATTCCTATAGTCTTAGGCTTTTAGTTTCGGTTTTCTTTGTCCTTGAAGAAGAAGTCTCAAGCTTCCATTGAAGGAGGATAGAAGAAAGAGCCCTAGATCTAACCCTCTTCAAGAAAGTGCATGAAGAGCCTACATCATGTGGTATCATTGAGCCTTGGGAGGTTCTTTTCTTCTTCTCTTCCATTTTAATTTTCAGTTTTGAGTTCATTTTGCTGGCTGGAATTCTGTTTCATAGTCATTCATATGCCTTATTAATTCCATGTTAGCATAGAAAAATCATAAAAAGTCTTAGTTCTTTTGAGTTTTTGTGCTAGTTTCTTTGTGGTTTCAATTTTTGCATCTTGTTAGTGTCTTTTTCGGTTAGCAATAGTTTCCATTCTATTTTGGTCTCTAAAATTTCAAAAATGGCACATGTTAATTTTGGTTAGTAGGTGGTTAGATTGTTGTTACATGTTAGTTACTTGTTAGTTGTTAGTTAGAGCCAATTTAGGAAGTTAGTTAAGTGCCATGTGGAACCTTTTCTAGAGTTCTAGGAAGTTAATTGCTTCTCCCTTTTTAGTGTGCAAAACCGTGTGAGATAGGGGCAATTCAAGCATCTTGATTAGCTCCTACAAAGGTTCCATTCTTGTTAGGAGGTCTCACATTCAAGACACTTCAAAGTCAACTCAATTTTTAGGATTGTTAGTTTCTAGTCTTAGTTTGATTCTAGGTTTAATTTTGTTTCACTATTAGGATATCTCTTTTACATTCCTATTTTCATATTGCTTGCATCAAAAACAAAACTTATCAAAAAAGATTTTAGTCACCTCCTATACATCAATTTAGGAGAAGGTTGCATAATTTGCCTTAAGCAAGAAGCATTAATTGAACTAGTTGAACCATTTGTGCAATTCGGTTTTGGTATTATAAAATTGGTGTTGTTATCTTGAAATCTTGAGAGGCAAAAAGAAAAGAAAGAAAAGTATCAAAAGAAAAGAAAAGAATCACAAGAAAAGAAAAGTACCAAAGAAGAAAAAAAAAGAGTGTTAAAAAGAAAGCCTCATTGCTAAGTTGAATTTGAGACACCAAACATCATCACCAAATTTTGAAATTACCAATACCAAAAGAAAAGTATTTCACTACTTGACATTTCTAAGACTTGTTCATTAAGACTTCTTTGCTTATTCTTGCAACTCTAGAGTTTCTAGGCTAGGTTATACCTTAAACTTTGTTTCTTGCATTTGTTTGCTTGTTTGTCTTGTTTTGTCAATTTCAATTCTATTCCAAGTTAGCTTTCATTCTTTTGAACTTTTATTTGCTTTTAGAGTCTTGTCATTCCAAGTTAATTGTTGATCCTTCATTCTATTCCATTTGAGTAGCCATTATTTCTTAAGCCTTTTTAGTTTGTCATTTTTGCTTCTTTAAGTTTTGTCTTGAGTTTGTATCCTTTTTGAACTTCTAAAGATCACTCCATTTCTCTATTAAGTGAGGGTAGCATATTGAAACACTTGAGATTGGTGTGGAAATTGATTGAGCTTGATAATCTCTAAGAGAAGGCATACACTTGAGAGATACACTTTTGTGAGGTTTAAAGTTTCTTTGTGATTTCTATTAACCAAATCTTGTTTGGAGTTGTTGCCTTGTGTTCTCTTGCTAGGTAAAGTAGAGCTTATACATCAAGAAGGACTTGTGAAGACACTTGTAAAGGAGGCAAAAGCTTTGTAACTAGTAGAACTTAGGCAAAGTTTTTCAATTCTTAGGCTTTGTGTAGTAGGATTTTGTCTTGTATTTTGGACATAACAAGGACATTGGACTTTTTGGACATTATAATTTTCCCTTTTGCTTGGTAAATTTCGAATTAGGATAGTGCATGTGCATTTGTTTGTTAACTACTTTTAGTTAATTGGTTAGAGTTAGTTAGAAGTTACAACTATAATTAGTTAGTTAGTTGGTAGTTAGTTGAGTGTCTTAACTAATTAGTTAGTGGTTAGAACTAATTCTAGTTGTCATAACTAATTGTTAGTTGGGTTAACTAATACATAACCGAATTAGTTAGGTAGTTATAGTGGTTAGACTTTGTTACAACCTCCATAACTAATTAACTACTTTGGTTAGGGTTGTTAAGACTTAGTTAGTTAGTTGAACTAATTTTGTTAGGTTAACTACTTCTTAAAACCGAATTTGGTTAGGCTTGTCTAGGATTAGTTAATCACTAGCAACATCCTAGGACAACCATAATCAACTTAGGTTAAGGACAACTTAGGATTTACATAAGCAACATAGGACTAACCTAGTTAAAGACAACCTAGGACATTGTTTCCCTTAAGGATAGAAACCTAGTATTGATATTTTAGGTTTGTTGAAGTGTTTTTTTCACTTGTATTGCATTCATCTTCCTCGACTAGCTTGTCTATACATACTTTGTTCTTGTCTTGAATTTCTTTGACAACATTAAAAGATGTCATCTAGTGATAGGGAAAACAAAAGCATGCTTCATAACATAATGGATAGCTTAAACACCATTAATGCTAGGCTAAACAATCTTGAGCATAATGAACCCCCTAGAACTAGGCATAGACAAAGAAATCAAAGACATAACACTAGTGATAATGAGGAAGAAACAAGACAAAGAAGGCACCATGAACATAGAAAGGATGACATAGGCTTAAGAGAGGTAAAATTAGAAATTCCCCCATTCAATGGAAAAAGTGACATTGAAGCTTACTTAGAGTGGGAGATGAGGGTAGAACAAATATTCAACTCTCATCAAATAAAAGATGATAAAAAAGTTAGGATTGCAACTCTTTCTTTTCAAAATTATGCCCTAGTTTGGTGGACCCAAATTTGTAAGGAGAGAAAAAGAGACAACTTCCCTCCCATAGATGATTGGGTAGACTTAAAAGCTCTCCTTAGAAAAAGATATGTTCCTAACTATTATAGGGGTGAACTATTAGCAAAGCTAAATAGGCTCACCCAAGGCTCCAAATGTGTAGAAGATTACTATAAAGCCTTAGAGATAGCCATGATTAGAGCCAATCTAGAAGAGGATGAGGAAACCCTAATGCATAGGTTCTTACATGGGCTTAATAGGAACATTAAAAATAGGGTGGAACTTCTTCCACATGTGGATATAGAAGAGTTACTCCACCAATGCACCAAAGTAGAAAACCAATTTAAGGAAAGAGAATCCTATAGTGGGGATAACAATAGAGCCTATAAGTCAAAATGGGTAGAAAATAAGGGTAAGTTTGAGAGAAACCCTAGAGAGCGAGAAGTGGGCACTTCCTCCTCTAAACCCCAAAGTGAGTTACACAAAAATGGCAAAGTCTTTCGCAATCAACATGATAAGCATGATCCATCATCAAAACCACAATCCTCTAGATCTTCTTCCATCAAATGTTTTAAGTGCCTTGGAAGAGGACAAATTGCTTCAGACTATCCAACAAAAAGAACAATGATTTTAAAAACCAATGGAACCTACTCAAGTCAATCAGAGTCTAATTCTGATTCTCACTATTCAAGTGATGACTCTAGTAGTAATTCCAGTGACAGTGAGCATATTTTAGGGGATGATGGTGAGTTGTACATGATTAGAAGGTTGCTTGGTAGTCATGTAAAACTCGATGACACAACACAAAGAGAGAACATCTTTTATACAAGATGTTACATTAATGACAAATTATGTTATCTCATTGTGGATAGTGGGAGTTGTGCAAATGTTGCAAGCCAAAGACTAGTCAAAAAGATGGGATTAGAGCTTATAGACCATCCAAGTCCCTACAAATTACAATGTTTAAATGAAAAAGGGGAAATGGTAGTCAATAAGCAAGTCCTAATCAATTTCACCATAGGCACATATAGAGATGAAGTCAAATGTGATGTAGTACCTATGGAAGCAACTCATATACTATTAGGAAGGCCTTGGCAATTTGATAGGAAGGTCCTTCATGAGGGGTTCACTAACACCCTCACATTTAAACTAGATGGTAAGAAGATAGTATTACATCCTATAACTCCACAACAAGTAGCTAAAGACCAAATCCAAATGAAAGCTAAGAGAGAAAAAGAGTTAGGATCTTCTTCCCATGTGAGTTTAGAAAAACCAAAGAAAAACAAAAAAGACAATAAAGGGAAAGGAGTTGTTGTCTATAATAACTCCCAACCTAATCTCTTTGCAACAAAATATGATGTGAAACATGCCATGTTTTCACAAAAGCATTGCTTGATCATATATCCAAAAGATATCCCTAACACTTCCTTGTGTTCAATGGGCACCTCTCCTCCCCCCTTGCCCAAAGGGATCCAAAATATCTTGCAAGAATTTAAAGACCTCTTCCCAAAAGACATTCCAAAAGGGTTAACTCCTATTAGGGGCATTGAGCATCAAATAGACCTTATACCTGGGGCTAGTTTACCAAATACACCTGCCTATAGATGCAACCCTAAGGAAAGTTTAGAAATAGAAAAACAAGTGAATGAACTACTTTCCAAAGGTTGGATTAGAGAAAGTTTAAGCCCTTGCGCATTACCGGTTTTACTTGTACCCAAGAAAGATGGTTCATGGAGAATGTGTACGGATTGTAGGGCCATTAATAACATCACCATCAAGTATAGGCATCCCATACCTAGGCTTGATGACATGTTAGATGAGCTTAGTGGATCTACAATCTTCTCCAAGATTGATCTTAAAAGTGGCTATCACCAAATTAGAATAAAAGAAGGAGATGAATGGAAAGCCGCTTTTAAAACCAAACTTGGCCTTTATGAGTGGTTAGTGATGCCTTTCGGCCTAACTAATGCACCAAGTACCTTCATGCGACTTACGAACCATGTTTTAAGGGATTTCATAGGGCATTTTGTTGTGGTATACTTTGATGACATTCTTGTGTACTCAAAGTCCATGACCTCTCATCTAATCCACCTAAGACAAGTTATGCTTGCCTTAAGAACAAACAATCTTTATGCTAACTTTGAAAAATGTTCTTTTGGCATGGATACCATTGTCTTTCTTGGTTTTGTAGTTAGTTCTAGAGGTGTTGAGGTAGATCACTCTAAGGTTAAGGCAATCCAAGATTGGCCTACGCCTAAAAATGTGAGTGAAGTAAGAAGTTTCCATGGTCTTGCAAGTTTCTATAGGAGATTTGTGAAAGATTTTTCAACCCTAGCCTCCCCTTTAAATGAGTTGGTTAAAAAGAATGTTTCTTTTGTGTGGGGGCCTAGGCAAGAAAAAACCTTTCAAGATCTCAAAGATAGGCTCACTCATGCTCCAATTTTAAAACTTCCAGATTTTTCTAAAACCTTTGAGCTTGAGTGTGACGCATCTAATGTGGGCATAGGAGCTGTGCTTTTACAAGAAGGTCACCCCATTGCTTTCTTTAGTGAAAAACTTAATGGGGCAACTATTAACTATCCCACATATGATAAGGAATTTTATGCCTTAATTAGAGCCCTACAAACTTGGGAACACTACTTAATCTCAAAAGAGTTTGTGATACATAGTGATCACCAATCTTTGAAATTCATCAAAGGGCAACATAAGTTAAACAAAAGGCATGCTAAGTGGGTTGAGTATTTGGAACAATTTCCTTATGTCATCAAGTTTAAGAATGGCAAAACCAATACTGTGGCTGATGCTTTATCTAGGAGGCACTCTTTACTTACCTCTCTAGGAGCCAAAGTTATTGGGCTTGATGAAATTAGGACTTTGTACCCAAATGATCTTGATTTTTCAAACATCTTTAACTCATCTTCCACTTCTACATCTCATAAGGGCTTCTATATTTTAGATGGCTATCTTTTTAAAGCCAATAGACTTTGTATTCCACGAAGCTCTTTAAGAGATCTACTACTTAGAGAGAGTCATGAGGGAGGACTCATGGGTCATTTTGGTAGAGATAAGACTTTGTCCATCTTACATGAACACTTTTATTGGCCCAAAATGAAAAAGGATGTTCAAAAACATTGCTCTAGGTGTATTGTTTGTAGAAAGGCTAAATCAAAACTTTTACCTAGTGGTTTATATATTCCCTTGCCAACACCTAGTGCACCTTGGATTGATATATCAATGGACTTTGTGTTAGGCCTGCCTAAGACCCAAAGGGGAATGGATTCTATCTTTGTGGTTGTGGATAGGTTTAGCAAGATGGCTCACTTCATCCCTTGCCATAAGGTTGATGATGCTAGTTATATTGCTAAGATCTTCTTTAAAGAGGTTGTCCGATTACATGGTGCACCCAATACCATTGTTTCTGATAGGGACACCAAATTCCTAAGCCATTTTTGGAAAACTCTTTGGTCAAAGCTAGGAACACAACTCCTCTTTTCCACAACTTGTCATCCTCAAACGGATGGCCAAATAGAGGTAGTAAACAGGACCCTCTCACAACTTCTTAGGGCCTTAGTAAACAAAAATGTAAAATCTTGGGATGAGTGTTTACCCCACATTGAGTTTGCATATAATAGGGTACAACACTCCACAACCAAGCATAGTCCATTTAAGGTTGTATATGGTTTTAACCCTCTCACACCCTTGGACTTTTTGCCCATTGAGGTTTCTGATTCTGTCCTTCATATGAATGGAGAGGCAAAGGCCTAATTTATCAAAGATTTTCATGAGAAGGTTAGACACCAAATACAAACTAAAAATGAACATTATGCTCGTTGTGTAAATAAACAAAGAAAGGAGATCACCTTTGAGGTTGGAGATTGGGTATGGTTACACCTTCGAAAGGAACGCTTTCCCAATTTGAGAAAATCCAAACTCAACCCTAGAGGTGATGGACCTTTTCAAATTCTCAAGAAAATTAATAATAATGCTTATGTCCTAGATCTACCAGGAGATTATGGTGTGAGTGCTTCTTTTAATATAACTGATTTGTCTCCCTTTGATATAGATGATGAGGATGATGCCTTTGATTTGAGGACAAATCCTTTTGAAGAGGGGGAGCATAATGAGGACATACCCAAGGAAGACCCTCACACTACATTGGAGAAAGGACTTGAAGCATATAGAGGTCCCCTCACAAGGGCAAAGACCAAACGGGCCAAAGAGAGCATCCATAAAGCCCTTTTCTCTTTTCTCTCTTCTAGTGGGCCTAAGCCCAATAAGGAACCTATGAGGACCTATGTGTACTTTACTTGTAATATACTCTCTAAATAGTTTCTCTAGGCTTATAGGATAGCTTTGGGCCTTACAAGGTCAAATGGGCCACTTTTGGGCCTTGTACTTTCCCTTTTGGGCCATGTATAGGCCATTTGCTCATCTTTTGTCTTAATGGGCCTTGGAGTCATGACCAAGCCCATCTAGCTAGTCCTTGGCCGAAATTCTAGTGGCCTATATAAGGGCTTCTCCTTTTGTAATCAAGGACCATTAATCCATTTGTAAAATTTGAGAGCACTTTAGTGTTTCCTAGTGAGAGATTCTCCTCCTTCTCTCTAGAATTTGAGAGCTCTCTCAAGCTCTTATCAAAGGGGTTTCTCCCTCCCTTGGTGGTGAGTGGAGTTATCTTCCTCCTCCTTAGGAAGTGGCCTCCAACCTTTCCCTCTCCTCTTTTCCAAGCCTACCTCCATTGTCCACCTCCTCTCCTTCCATTTCCACTCTCTTTTCCTTTATTTTGGCGTCACATTCCTATAGTCTTAGGCTTTTAGTTTCGGTTTTCTTGGTCCTTGAAGAAGAAGTCTCAAGCTTCCTTTGAAGGAGGATAGAAGAAAGAGCCCTAGATCCAACCCTCTTCAAGAAAGTGCATGAAGAGCCTACATCACCATGGAACAAATGCCAACGTACGCAAGATTCATGAAGGAGCTGTTAACAAAGAAGAAAAGATTTTCTAAAGAAACAGTGGAACTCGCAGTAGGATGCAGTGCCATTATTCAAAAAGCATTGCCTCAGAAAATAAAAGACCCAGGGAGTTTCACAATTCCAGTAACTATTGGTACTTTACCAGTAGGAAAATCACTCTTAGACTTGGGAGCTAGCATTAACCTAATGCCCCTCTCAATGGTAAAAAGAATTGGAGATCTTGAGGTGAAACCAACACAAATGACCCTCCCACTCGCTGATCGATCTATGAAGTTTCCATACGGCATAGCAGAGGATGTGCTGGTTGTAACATCCCGGATTTTTAAAGGAAATAAATTTATTGGAAGAGGATAATTAATTATTTATGGATGAATAATTATGGGAGAATTTATTAGACATTAGAGATGAACTATCGGTAAATTAAAATTTACCGGAATCGGGTGAGTTAACGGATAATATGGGACCCACTAAGTGGAAATAAATATTTGATGGGTCTTGAGTGTTTAGAAAATTATTTGTGCATTATTTAATGTCCTAATATATTAGAAATAATTGAATTAAGATTTTTAGGACTATGGGTGATTTATGCAGACCGGATAAGCTGAAAACTGACCCGACTGAGATATGGGTGTCAGACCAAGTATCTCCGATTGAGATGCTATTGGTCAGGGCAGTAAAGAATATTACGGGGAATCTGAATATGTCTTCAGAATAATTTTTGGATTTTGTATTGAGCCCAAACAGAGAACCTGTTTGTAGAAAAACGATGAATTTTAATGAATGGAATTAAAAATAAACCCAAAAGCCCAAATTCCCTTCTAACTTCACATTGGCTTCTTCTTCTTTCAGTGGAAACCATTCCTCTTCTTCTTTTCTCTACTTTTCCTTCTCCTTCTTTATCTCTTCTTCTTCCAAAACTCTAGACAAGGTGGTGTCACCTTCATCCATCTCCATTTTCGTTTGAAGGGTCTTGAAGGAAGTTTAAGGCTTGAAGTTCCTCTCTTCTTACCCCCTCCATTTTCATAGCACTCTCTCCCTCTTCTTGAACCCATTTCATTTTTGGGTGTGAGGTAAGAAATACTTATCATTTAGTTGAGTTTTTGCCATAGATATGTGGTAGTATGAGTTTGGGAGCCATACAAGTGAATGGGTGTTAATTAGAAGCCATTTTTGTGTAAAACCCTAAGGAGAGTATGATTTATATGTGTTTTTGGATGGGTATGAAGGGGTACACGAAAATATGGTGTTTAGAGATGGAAGATGATGGTTGTTAGTGGTGATTGCTTGATTTTAATGAAACCCTAACCCTAGGATTTGGGGGAAATTAGTAATAATGCCATGAAATAAGATTTTTAGTGAAAACCCATGATAATATGTGTATGGGTGTTGTTAACAATGGAGATTAGTGGTTATTAGAAATGGTTATTGAGTTTTGATGAAAACCCTAAGTATGATAAATTGGGGGTCTTATCTAAATAGGTGATTTTGATGATTATTGATGTCTTAAGAATGATTTTATATGAGGAGATGAATGTTTGAAGCATTGGTGTTGATTAATGAGGTTGGAAGAATTAAATTGGATTGTTGATGTTTATGATGATGTTAAAAATGGTTGCAAGCCATTGATAATGGATTAAGAAAATAGATACTTGAGTTAATGAATAAGTAGGCCTTGATATATGCCATGTTTTTAGTGGAATGATATGAATGGCAAATTGTTGGCTATTGATGATAATGTATGTGTATATATGATGATGAATAACCCATGAGGGGTTGAAATATGTACATGTTAATGAACCATCCTTGAGGGGATGAAGTATGTGTTTTGTGAATTGAGAATTTATATGGATGATTGACATTGAATGTGATAGCCATTGTGATGGTATTAGTGATAAGTTTGAGGTTTATGCATAATTGAGAAACTAATAGAGGCAAATAGAGTTTTATGAGAATGGAATGGCATGTGATAGCTCCAATAGCCTATATATGTAGTTTATGACTTGTAGGAATTGGAATGGACCAATTCCATTGAGAATAGGCCTTTGAGTTGCATAAAAGTGCCTCTAAATGGGTAAAACGCAATTATGCGCATAAGTCTCTCAATTTTGAGAATTTTTGAGTGAGGCTAGTGGCCACGCATCACAAATGATGTATATTTATTGGGGTTAAAATTTTGTGGCATTTGGAGTTCATATGGGAAAGTTAGGAGGATAAGAAGTTGAAATTTTGGTGTTGTTCTGCATAAAAACAGCAACAGGGCTGTCTTGAATCGATTCAAGACCCTTTGAATCGATTCAAGAGGTGCTGTTTTCACTATTTTGGGCTCCAGGGGCATTTGAATCGATTCATACGAGTTTGAATCGATTCAAGGCCCTCTGTTTGTCAAAAATTGAGATTTTGGGACGCTTGAATCGATTCATACGAGCCTGAATCGATTCAGAGCCCTGTTATGGCCACTGTTGTGCTGTTTTTCCAACTGGTCTGTTTTCTTTGCTGTTTTTGGCCCGTTTGGGCATCTTAATGACATTTTTGGCCTCCGAGTTCTTCATGAAAGTTGTAGATAATTGTGTTACGGAGGTGTGAGAATTGGTCTCACATTAATTGGAGTTTTCTAACTCTCATTAGACATAAAACACCGGACCTACTACGTCATAAAATTCAAGTTTAAGAGGGTTTTGAACCCAACTTTTTATGGTTATCAAATTGAGACTAATAGGTGATATTTATGACGTGTCCCTATATTTTTAAGGCTAAAAATGAACTCTTCTCATGTCCTAATGTTGAAAGTTATCACGGGCTCATTGTTGCCTAAGACCTCTATTATTATGGAAAAACGAACGGATTCACTAAAGGTAATATGGATGGCATTATGGATGAGGGATAAATGTGATGCTGTTGTAATTGGGAATGGTTGACCCTTTAAGATCTAGAGGATCTTGGCTTTGGGAAAGGAATTCCTGAAGCCTAACACAATTGCATAAGTTGATGTTTAACAAGTCTAGGACTTGGGGTTAAGCTTTATAATAAGCTAACAAGTACTTAGAATTATGATGGTTATTAATCATGTGAATATACTTGCATATGGTATGTAGATCGTATTCCGGATGATGTGAAGGAGCATTCGGAGCATTGGAACCGTTCGACTCTTCCCTTGAGGTAGGAGAGGAGTTATATATTCAAATTGCATGAGTAGTTTGATGGTGATTGTTGTATGTGTTCTATACTCATGCTTGCCTTGCCATGTATATGTATTGAATTAATTGAAATGACAATTTGATAATTATTGAGAACTATTATGATATTCTTGTGATGAGTGCAAGTAATTGACTTGCATGTGTGTGAGGCAATTATGGTTGCTATATATGTATATGTAATTCGTAACACCTTGTTGCAACGTGTGTGGATTAATATTATGATGATTGCTATGCCCTTTGATATCCATGTATGGATTGTTATGAATGATGAGATGAAAATCCACTAAATGAAGTGTGGTAATATTGATGAATAATATGTGATGTTGAAATGCCATAGTGGCTGTTTACAAGTATTGACTTGCGTGTATGATGTGAAATATATGCGAAAATATGTTGAGATGGAAATGCCACATTAAAACTTGAAAATAATAATTATGAAACCAACAAGGTTGAAACCCACTAAGGTGTATGGTGGCGTTGGTGATTGTGATGATGATGATGATGTTGGATGAGTGGCATTTAGGATGCACAGGGTGAGCTTGCATTTGATTTGCATTGCATTGCATCCATGGCATATCATAGCTGTCTATGTGGAATATTAGGGGGTTCCACTAGGCGGGCCCAGTGGGAGGGCGGCTCAGTGCACGAGCGTATTGTTGATTTCCCCTGTGACTCGGTGTATGAGTCACGAAGCTGTCCATAGTTTGGTGACGAGGCACCCTATGTGGCGGGCCCAGTGGGCGGGCGGCTCTATGGTGAGCGAGTTTACCTCGGTGTCCGACGGGACACGGCTCTCTCGATGTGTGTTCGGGAGGGGCCCGTAGCACTTGTGGTATTTGAGGCCACGATGTTGATCCGCAAGTCACAGTGTGACTAGTGCTACAGATGGGCGAGAGCGGTTTGGTACCAGTAAAATTATGAAGATATAAGCATGCTTGAATTGAGATATATGTGTACACAATTTTTCTACTGCAGTAGGGGCATAGTAGCACACCTATGCTTGTCCCACAATTGATTTAATGATATATTTTCCCACAGTCGGATCCGCATTATTTGATGAGAAATTCTTATGCATATGCATTAGCCATAAGAGCATTTGCATATAGCATGGAGATATTCCATAATATGATGACGATTGATGATGATTGAGATGATGAGATGGTATTGATGAGAAGGGTAATTTAATATACCGAAAGACCACATAAAGGTAATAAATAATATGAATAAATGAAATGATGTGAATATGACGATATATATATGTTGTGGCCCAATGTTTGAAGGGCGTAATTATTGTAATTAATGATGATGATGTCCGCCCTTGGTGGCTCTAATGAAGGGCCAGAATGGTCCATGTTGACGATGTGATGGCCCATGGTGGTGGTATATGATTGTGTATATGTTGTGGTTGATTACGATATGAATTGTGATACATGAGGCTTGTAGGCCTATTATAATAATAAGATGATATATGAATGATGATTTGATGATTTGATAGCAAAGCACACATGACGTCTGTATGCATATACACATGATCACAATATATATATATTATTCGTCATTTTGAATGTATAACTTCCTCTCCCATGTGGTTTTCTTTTTTTTTAGCATTGTGATGCAGGTTGCCATGGGATGAGTTCAGATTTAAAGATCAAGCTTTGGTGAAGGTAAATAGTGGTAGAGGAAGTGCCTTGGCCGGCATTATTTATGGATTCTTATGTATTAAATAAATGGTATATGATGATATAGATGATTTAGGGATTTTAAATATGTATGAGACAATCCTTTGAATTGATGGATGATGAATATATATGTATATATGCAGAATATAAGAGAGGGTTGGATGTGTATTAGAGGGATTGAAATTGAATGATGTTCATTGATGATTGAGATAGTAGGGAGAAGATTCCCAGATGTATATAAATGTATTTATGTATATATATATATAGTTATATCTTAGGCATTGCATGCTTATATAATTATGTAAAAGGATGATGGATGTCTATTAGGCTATGATGTGCCATTGCGTGCTTTGCCGAGCCTTTTCTCATATCGTCATATATGGGACTAGGCGTGTGCCCGGTATACATATTCTTCCGCTATAAACTTTATTATTTTTGTATACCATTATGGGCAAATTATCTATCGATCCAGCTTTAGGTTATATAATATCACTCTTTGGTTTTCTGTGATTTGGGTCTTGGTGTGATCATGCTAGTGTCGTGGAAGTGTTTTCAAACGCGAAAAATTTACTCGCATTTTTATTAATTATGACGATCACATTGGGATTCGAGTACAGAAAACTAGGGGTGTTTTACTGGTACGAGTTGACAAATTCATGTTCCCAGTAGATTTTGTCATCATGGACATTGAAGAAGATACAGAGGTACCTCTCATTTTGGGGAGGCCCTTCATGAAAATTGTGAAGGTGATTATTGATGTGGACGATGGGAAGCTAAAGGTGAGAGTGCAAGATGAGGAAGTAGATTTCAATATGTTTGATGCAATAAAGTACCCAGTAAAGAAGCAATAGTGCTTCAAAATCCACATTGAAGAAATAGCCATTAGAGGACAATCCAATGAATTGCTCAACAAAGATCCACTCGACGAGTTAATGGCAGAAGTTGAACCAAGTGGAAAAATAACAGAAGAAGATGTGAAGAACTTGGAGGAGGATAAGAATGACATCCAAAAAGAAATTCATTATGAGAAGCTTCCAGAAAAAGCAAAAGAAGTCACAGCATTAAAAGTGGAGCTAAAGGTGTTGCTCTCACATTTGAAATACGTTTTTCTTGACGAGGATGGTTAAAAACCTGTTATTATTAATAGGCAATTGTCAGAATCAGAAGAAAAACAATTGATTCAAGTATTAAAGGAGCACTCAACAGCAATTGGTTGGAAACTAGAAGACTTGAAAGGAATAAGTCCATCTTACTGTATGCATCGCATTTACATAGAACAAGAATTCAAACCAATTGCCCAGCCGTAGAGACGTTTGAATCCAACCATGAAGGAAGTGATCAAAGGGGAGGTAATTAAGTTACTAGAAGCGGGTATAATTTATCCAATCTCTGATAATTCTTGGGTAAGTCCTGTGCAGGTTGTTCCAAAGAAGGGAGGAGTAACTGTCATACAAAATGACAAGAATGAATTGATTCCCACAAGGACAGTCACTGGATGGAGAATGTGCATTGACTACAGAAAGTTAAACACAACAACTAGGAAAGATCATTTTCCTCTACCCTTCATGGACCAAATGCTAGAAAGGCTTGCAGGAGAAGCATACTATTACTTTTTGGATGGATACTCAGGTTATAACCAAATAGCTGTTGCACCAGAAGATCAAGAGAAAATAGTATTCACATGTCCCTTTGGGGTGTTTGCATACAGAAAAATGCCTTTTGGGTTATGTAATGCCCCTGTAACATTTCAAAGGTGCATGTTAGCTATTTTCTCAGATTTAGTGGAAAAATGCATTGAAGTCTTCATGGATGACCTTTCGGTTTTTGGACCATCATTTAATCAATGCTTGGAAAACTTGAGTATAGTATTGGAAAGATGTGTGAAAACCAATTTAGTTTTAAATTGGGAAAAGTGTCACTTTATGGTTACTAAAGGAATTGTGCTGGGACATCAAATTTCCAAAAGAGGCATTGAAGTGGACAAAGCCAAAGTGAAAGTAATTGAGAAGCTGCCACCACCAGGGAATGTGAAAGGAGTGAGAAGCTTCTTGGGCCATGCAAGATTTTATCGAAGGTTCATTAAGGACTTCTCCAAAATCGCAAAGCCTTTGAGTAATCTCTTGAACAAAGAAACTCACTTTATTTTTGATGATTCTTGTCTGCATGCATTTGAAACTTTAAAACATAAATTAACTTGTGCACCTGTGATAGTTGCTCCTGATTGGGAGCTAGATTTTGAAATAATATGTGATGCCAGTGATTATGCCATTGGGGCTGTATTAGGATAAAGGAAGGCAAAAGCTTTTCATGTTATACACTATGCTAGCAAAGTTTTGAACCCTGCCCAAACAAATTATGCAACAACAGATAAAGAGCTATTAACAATAGTGTATGGCCTAGAAAAATTTAGACCTTATCTAATCGGTTCCCAAGTCACTATTTTTACTGACCATGCTGCTATTAAATATCTGCTGAATAAACTTGACTCTAAGCCCAGGCTAATTAGATGGATCTTGCTAATGTAAGAATTCAATCTAGTAATCAAATACAGGAAGGGCAGTGAAAATTTTATTGAAGATCATTTGTCTCGCCTTGTTAACAAGGAAGTCACACTACTGCAACTAGAAGTGAATGAAGAATTCCCATTTGATAAAGGAAAGGCCATGGTTTGTAGACATGGCAAAATTTAAAGCCGCAGGGGTGTTGCCTGAGGATCTTTCATGGCAACAAAAGAAAAAGTTTCTAAAAGATGAAAAGTAGTTTATATGGGATGACCCATACTTATTTAAACTTGGATCAGACCACATTTTAAGGAGATGTGTTTCTCGACAAGAAGCCAACAACATTTTATGGCACTGTCACAGCTCCCCAAATGGAGGACACTTCAATGGGGAGAGGACTACAGCTAAGGTCCTCCAATCAGGTTTTTATTGGCCATCATTGTTTAAAGATGCTAATGTTTTTGTGCAGCATTATGATGTATATCAGAAAACAGGTAGCATATCAAAAAGGAACAAAATACCACTAACTGCCATTCTTGAAATAGAAGTCTTCGATTGCTGGGGTATAGACTTTGTTGGACCTCTACCTATTTCATTTGAGTACATTGTTGTAGCAGTGGACTATGTATCAAAGTGGGTTGAAGCCTTGGCCTGTGTTAAAGTTGATGCCAAAACCATTATCAAATTTCTCAAGAAAAACATTTTTAGCAGGTTTGGCACTCCAAGGGTACTGATAAGTGACGGAGGTTCTCATTTCTGCAACACTCAACTTCAAAAGTGTCTGGAACACTATGGAGTAAAGCATAAGGTAACCTCTCCATACACCCTCAAGCCAATGGCCAAGTGGAAGTATCCGACAGAGAGATCAAGAGGATATTAGAAAAGACAATCGGCCACAACAGGAAAGATTGGTCCTTAAAGATAGATGATGCTTTATGGGTATATAGAACAGCCTACAAAGCAGCAACTGGATTTTCACCTTACCAGTTGGTGTATGGAAAAATTGCCATCTTCCAGTAGAGCTTGAACACAAGGCATTCTAGGCAATGAAAATTCTCAATTATGACCCAAAGGCATCAGCTCAAGAAAGAAAAATTCAGATGCACAAGTTAGAAGAATGGAGGATGGATGCCTATGAATCATCAAGGATCTATAAGGAGAAAATAAAGGCTTTCCATGACAGACACATTATGAAAAAGAGTTTTTACCCAGGATAATCTGTGCTCCTTTTCAATTCAAGGATAAAATTGTTTCCAGGAAAACTAAAATCTAAATGGTTAGGACTATTCATTGTGAAGAAAGTAAGATCTTATATGGCCATTGAATTACAAGACCCTAAATCTGAAAGAACCTGGGTTATAAATGGTCAAAGACTCAAGCCTTATTTAGGAGGAGAGGTGGAGAAGGTCACCACCATTATTCAACTGACAGATGCATGATCAAACAAATTAGGCGTAAAGCTAATGACGATAAACAAGTGCTCTTGGGAGGTAACCCAACCTTTTATGTACTCTATTAATCTTGTTAGTTTCAATTTAAGCAATTTTTGTGTTATGTCTAAAAGTCTCTCTTATTTTTTAGGAACACTCATCACCATCACCATCCATCATCCAAGGACCAAAGAGCAAATGGTCAAAAGGAAAACAAGTGTCTTCAATTCGCTCAAGCGAATGGGCTCAAGCTCAAAGCAAGACCAGAAATTAAAGTGACAGGTTTATACAAGCTCAAGTGTGATAATTCATGCTCAAGTGTGGGCATTCTGTTTGAAGTCACACTCAAGTGTGATCTTCCCAGCTTAAGCATGAATTATTAAAAGCATCAGGGGTCATTCCACAAGTAACCACGCTCAAATGTGACAGATACACGCTTAAGCGAGAAACAATTAATTTGATTTTGACTTAAATTCACTTAGCCGAATAACTACGCGCTTAAGCGAGGGAGTATAAATTGCATCAGGCCCAAAATCCTTCATGCACGCTTGAGCGAGTGTTAAGCACCTGTTCTAAAATTCGCTCACGTTTAAGCGTGATTTAGCCCAACCTAAGCGCAAGTTTCATTTTCTAAGGGAAATCCCACAAAACCGACCACGCTCAAGTGTGAAAAGTTTCCTCTGACAAACGCTCAAGCGAACTTGAATTAACCATTGCTGGACGATCAAGCTTAAGCGTGATATACCCATGCTCGAGCGAGAGGTTTGAAAATTGCCCCTGATGCTAATAAATGGAGCGTTTTGTAACTCTTCACTCGTGTAACCGCCCATTATCCCTCTTGACTTTCAAAGCTTTGTAACTAACAATTCCATTTTCATTACTTGTCCTATTCTCTCTTAATTTAATCTAGCATTTTCACTACATTCTATTCACAATTCACTTCAAGGTCACTGCATTTTCTGTTCTCTGCATAATTTTTGATTCTTCCAGGTAACCACTGAACTTTCCCCAATTAAATTTTGTCACGCTATTACCTTGCTAGGAAGCATTAATAACCTCTTTTAGGAATGCATGCGAAACTTCCAAATTTCTTTATACTCATTCCTAGTGTGTTACCATCATAATGTAAAACACTTCATGGTTGACTTCTCTTTTTGGCTATTTAAAGGGAAGATTGGTGCTACTATTCTTAACTTCTTTGTAGTGCATGTTAACTGTTTGTGAAAAATCCTAAAAGAAGTTAATTTGCATACTGATCATCATACATGATAAGTAATATCATTTATATGGCCTATAATATTGACACAGGACACTGCACATATGGTTTTTCCTTGCCATCCTTATTATATCATCATTTGAAGTTATGCTCTTTTGCAGAGAATGGGCAGGACCAAGCAAGTTGCACCAAGTTCTCCTGTAACCACTTCTCCACCAAGAAGTTTGAGAAGAAATAAGGGAAAGAGGCCAAGGATCGAAGACCAAGATAATGCCCCAAAATTCAGAAACAAAGACAAGAGCAGGCGTTATGAGGATATTTCCAAGTTGACATTTATCTCAGAAAGAAAGCTAGATTTGGCTTTAGAAGAATGGGATGCATTTTTACAGGTTGTGAGAAAAAGAAACTGGCTCAAGATCTATTATCCAAAGGAGAAGTATGACCCAGAGATAGTTAGAGAATTCTATGCCAATGCTTGGCCCAAGGAAGGAGAAGGTGACCGAAAAACATGGGTAAGAGGTCATTGGCTCTCATATGGCAGGGATGAGATTAACTTCTACGTAGGAAGCATCATGGAGCTAGGAGAAGGGGAAATTTATGAATCCGCTGCTATGCTTGCAAGAAACCAATTCATTGCCACCAATGATCTTGAGGAGGCCATATGCATTCCAGGTCGTCACTTTCAGATGGGTCAAGGAGAAAACCCATTGTGCATTTTAAGGAAAGACATGACCACCATTTCTCAAGTATGGACTTCTTTCATGCTTGCCAATATCGCACCTAATACACATGTTTCTGATCTCATTTTCAGCAGGTGTTATTTACTATATTGCATTTTACAAAATGACATCTCCATTGATCAAGCACAGATAATCTCTGATGAAATTCACAAATTTGTAAAGGCTGATCAAAAGTATTCCTAAGTAGAGAAAAAGGTTAAGGGAAGTTTAGGTTTCCCTACTTTTATTACTAATTTTTGTGTAGCACATGGGATTGAGGTACAGGACCTCAAGCCTATTAGACCATCCATTGACAAACGCTTCATTAAGCAGTACTGTAGCTCTCAAACTACACTAGAAGTATCCCCTCCACCTACCATAGAAGCACAACAGCAAGCACCACCACCAGCAGGATCAGAACCTACCCCTTCTCCTCTCAGCACAGAGACATCAATGATTCTATGGGCCATTTATCTCCTTAAAATCCAGAACAGCCACCTCTAGGCACAACAAAATACTAACCATCAAGGATTGATGCATATACATTATGGTTTATATCATAGCATTCTTGCAGGACAACCCAACCCTTGGATGGATCCAGTCCAATTTGAAGCCTTCACTGCTTGGCCTGGGGACAGGCCTCCTTTTATGGGAGGGGGTGAGACTTCACAAGCTAGGCCAGGACTTTCTTCACAGGGACCTCTAGAAAAGGAACATGAGACAGAGGATGACTCTTCTGAGGATGAGTGATGAGTTTACTGCTTTAGTCTTTAATTGCTTTAGTTTCACCACTTTAAATTTTTTTCCCTCTGATTAACATTTTAGGGTTTTACTTTGAGTTGGTTTTCTTAGTTTGATATTACTATAGCATACTTTGAAATTTTTTAAATTTTTCATGCTTTTGTCTTATGATTGTTTTGATGCAAAGTTACATGCTTGAAACTAAAACAGTTTTGAAAAACCCAACCAGGATTTAAACTTTTTAATTAAGAAAAGATTTTGAGTTAGCAATTATTTTGAGGCAGTAACATTGGTTTTGAGAAGGCAAATTAACTGATTTAAGACCATGAAAATGAAGGAAATGAACTATTACAATTTGTTTGCATACTTGAACCCCTTTAGAATATGGAAGTATGCCTTATAACCCGGTAAGAAGGGGGAAATTTAAACACTGACAGTCTGATTAGAATTTGCTAAGTTTGCATTGCCTAATTTTCTAATTAACAATTTTTCATAAGAAATTAAGCAAGGAAAGGATAAAGGCAATTTTGAAAATAAAATAACCCAGATCCAAAAAGCTACCCTAAAAAATAAGCCCTATTCTTTGGTAGCCCACTTTTGAGCCAAAAATTTTTATTCTATAAAAACACTCTAACCCAAGCATGAGGAATAAAAATCCTACCTTATCAGCATGCTCAAATTTGATAAGAGCATAAAATACTTTTCCAAAAGAGTCATGAAAGAAACAAAGGCAGAAAAAGAGAATGCTAAAAACAGTAAGTTCTCTAGAGATTCAAATAGAAATAGAGAACTAGAAAAAAGGAACTAAAGAATTTTATATAAAAAAAAAAGAAACCTCATAAAACTTTGAAAAGTTTCATAACTTATGCTCTTCCTTATGCATGCATTTTGAACTCAAGAAAAACCAAGAATTCTTGTTTAGCCCAGCCTCATTACAACCCTTAAAAGACCTTTTGATCCTTACTGTTCTTATGATTTGATTTTGATTGGAAATGACTGGCAATGTTAATTAGGCAGTTCTCATGATGAATGTACGACACAAACACCTTGTGAGAAATAATGAGAGTTCCTTATTCTTAATTAGTTACTTGCATTGTGAAAAATTGAATGGTGCATGGCATTTCAAAGGATTGGTATTGAGGATGTTAATTGCCTTAAGTTAAAATTGAGATTATTGTCTTTTAAAATTTTGTCTGAATCTAATCTTATTGAATGCTTGATTTCCTTTCCAAACTTCTTTTACTTGAGGACAAGTAAAAATCTAGGTTGGGGAGAGTTTGATAAGTGTTATTATACATTGATTTAATGTTTCAATTAAACTTATTTTGTAAAAGAATTTAACTAAATCTATAATTGATTGAGCATGATTTTTATTATAAATAACACAAGCTTGATTTGTCAAAATATTTGAAGAAAGGTACCAAAAGTCTTGAAGAAACTAGGAAGAATCAGCATAAAGGCCAAGGACACTTAAGCGTGACAAGTTCTACGCTTGAGCTTGTACTTAAAGAAAATAAAATAAGCATCAGAACCTTCACACTTGAGAAGGAGATAGAATGCTTGGACAAGGACACCTCACGCTCGAGCGTGAACCCAAGCACGCTTAAGCACAGCCCTGGCATAACCTACACGCTTGAGCGAGGATCAAGCATAACCTGAAGCATGTTCCAAGTAACAATTGCGCTCAAGCTCAAGTATCTTACGCTTAAGAAGCACGCTTTGAGCGTGGTTTAAGCGCAGCATCAAGAAGGATTTCACGCTTGAGCACAAGAATCCCACGCTTGAGCAAGAATAATGACAAGCAAAGCCTGAACCTGAGCTCACCTGAGTGTAGCTAAGCTGGGCTTGAGCGTGACAGTAACAGGACTATCAGGCCCCTCACGCTTGAGCATGACCATTAAGCTCAAGCGTGACTCATGCAGCATGGGATTTTCAATTTTATATTAACCAATGGTGCGATGCTAACTCACCCACTTTGGTGTGTTTCTGCATGTCTCTTAATGATTCTTCATGGGCTCTACGCAAGTGGGGAAAGGAAAGCTGAAGCATAATCCCTATAAATCAAGCAGAGAACAGGGATTGAAGATCATCAGTTGGATCATCAGCTGGGTTATTTTCTTCATATCAACAAACACTTTTTCTGCATTTCAATTTGTATTCTTATTTCCAAATTTTCTTGAGTGAAAATACAAATCATGAGTAACTAATTTTCCTTTATTGGGATTAGTTGTAATCAATTCAAATTTGAAGTAATGCTGATGTAAGTTTTTATGTATGTTAATGAGATTTAATACTTTCTGTATTTCATTTTACCATTAATGCCTGAAGATACTTGATCACTATTTTCTTGTTTTAAGTTTTCTTAAGTATACTGGGAAGTAACTTTTGAGAGCAGATATGAATGAAATACTTATTGTGAGTAGCTGATTAGGGATGGTATCTAACGCAATGAACGTCGAAACAATCGATCGGTAATGCTGGAATGATTTCAAAGTGACTGAGGGATCAGTGGTTTGAAATCATTCTTATGAATTTTGTAGTCGAGGGATCGATACAAATGACTTTTATTGTGACGTAGAAATTATTATTTCAATTTACATACATGTAAATTTATTTAGCTTACGGAAGGTGTGATGCGATGAAACCAATCCCAGTTTTCCAAATCTGATTTTTACCCAAACACTTTACTGTCATTATTTTCATTTAACACTTGCTGTTTCTTTTGTATTCAATCTTGTGTACAACAAAATCAAACCAAACCTTTTGTCAAAATCAATTCAAGAACTAAGATCTTCAAACCAACACCTCCTCAGTGGAACGACATCTATACTATACTACAATCACTGTGTTTAAACTTGGCACAAACATTCCATTAAGTTCATATTATGCAAACTTGATTCTCTTTCCTTGAACACTTTATTTCCTTTTATGATTTATAAAAATATCTTACTAGTGGCTTAATGACCAGAGTCATGAGAGGATAAGAAAGCCTATACTGGTCATAGCCTGCAGAATGAGCCCACGTGTATGGACCTGATCTGGCATACATAACGAGACACTACAGTGACACTCCATCACTATAAATATAGCCAATACCTTCATAAATGGTAAGCTCCCTGGTACCTATCTTACAGACCTGATATAGCTTCGGTGTTAGAATTGAACTGACTTGAGCGTCCATTTCTCCCCTCAACGCGTTAGGCCGATGTGAGAACTAACCAGATTAAGAACTAAGAACTCAGTACGAATCATCCATAGAAATCATTGGTTCTGGACCTTGGTACGAATCCCCTCCTCTGGACCTCGGGTTACCAAACCAGATTAAGAACTAAGAACTCGGTTCTTGGTAAACTGAGTTCTTACATCTGGGTTTTTTATCTTATTTTTTTTGTTGTTCAAGTGGCCTCAATACTCAAGAGGGGGGTGAATTGAGTTTTAAAACTTTTAGTTAGAATGCCTTTGAAATTGATTTATTTTTCACTAGGTATGTTTGTATCTAAGAAATATCAAGTGTAGAGCAAGAATCAATATGAGAAAGTGTGCAAATGTTGCTAAGGCAATTTATCAAACACTTGGTGTGCAACACTTTAACTTAACCTAGTTACTCAAGTTCAAGCAATAATATCACAATCAAATCAATATACCAATTAAATACAATAAGTAAATGCAAGAGAGCAGGGAGAAAAGCTTGCAAACCAATTTAATGAGTTCCACCAACCTGGTGTACGTCTCGCCTTCAAGTAACCCACTTAAAGGATTTCCACTATTGAAGTTTAGAGATACAAGCTATGAGCAATTGTAGCTTCCTAGTGTCCCACACTCAAAAACTCAATCCTCACTAGCACAAGGGCAACCCACCCAATCTCTCAAACTCTCAATACCCAAAGGTTGAACCCAACCTTTGTGACCACTCAACCTAGAGTGAATAAGCTTGGTGTTTTGATGTTTAGTTTTATAATCAATAAACTCTCTCAATAGAGTAGATGAACAAATAAAGGCTCACACAATTTCTAACTCTCACAAGAGAGGATTTACAAATATAAGCTCTAAGTTTCAGAAAATGAAACTAAACAAAGAAATAGAACACAAAAGACTCAAGATTTGATTTCCCTTTGATGGATTTGATTATTACATTGAGTAGCTTGAAGGAGTCTTGCATTTATAGGCCTTGGGGAGGTGCCCTAAGGTCTTCAGAGCTGTTGCACAACATAGGCATTCGAGTTGGAATAGAGAAATGAGCTGGTTTCCCACTTAAAAATGCTTTTCCCCAAATTCTGGCACTAGTGTAATCGATTAGGCCTCGAGCTGTAATCGATTACACTTTGAATTTTTCAATGTAATTAGACTGGTAATCGATTAGCCTTTCCCATGTAATCGATTAGCTAAGAGACAGAATCTTGCTAATCAATTGTTCTTTACCTTGTAGTCGATTATGAGTGGTACCTGATGCATTTAATTTGGTTACTGATGCCAAATCTCCAAGTCATTATTTTGATGTATATTTCTCAGAAGATTTACACTTTGACAAGCACACCAGTCGTTAAAATTGTATTATATTTGATCGTCCCATAGGGATTGTGGTAAGTACCTCAATCTCAGACTAGTACAAGCTGAACCAACACAAGCACAGAAAGTTCATTCGGTTTTTATTGTTTTAATGTTTTCTAGTTGTTTTTGTATTTCCAGAAACACTGTTAAGGTGAAATGTGAAAGGTGATTAATAGAAAATAGGTCAGGATTACTTCGGTTCACAAATTCATCAAGAAACATGCAATTAAAGTATAATCAAACTTCATAATCCAGAGGACAATCCGCTTGTGGTTATTCCCTTATTCCTTAGGTGAAAAACACTAATCCTTAAGCATCGAACCTTAATTCCTTAAGTGCTTAATTTACCAAAGAATCTAATACGAAATTGGAGGTTGAACTCTAACTATTCACCTAAATTGATTAGGCCTGAACTAGTTAGAAAGCTGGAAGTTACCTAAGCTTCAACCATGATTCCTCACTAGCGAAGTTCTTCATCAGTTCTGGATTTGTCAATCCAGCGATTTGGATCCACTCCTCAGCTTGTTCGCCTCAGGATCTAGAAGTTGATTTCCTCGCTCACAGCTTCAAGATTCCATTGCTAACCTTCACAATCCCAACCTTAGGGATTTAGAACTCCATTGACTTCAGTTCCATCGAAGGATTGTGGAATGTCCTGGAGGAGAGATTAGAGAGAGAAAATGAAGTAGTGAGATGTTCGAAGTTTTGAATAAATTGTGTTTGATGTATTATATGTGAAACTGTCTCTCCCTTTTACAGAATATGTACAAGCATATATATAGGCATCTAACTTGACTAACTAACTTAACTAATAACTTAGAAAACTTAAGTTAATAACTAAACTAACTAACTAAATAATTACAGAATAACTAACTAATTACAGCTCAGCTCTTAACAGATTCCAGCTCATCATTAGCTAATCACAGTGCAACACTTAACTAATAACAGCTCACTACTTAAATGTGCAGAAGTAGAAGAGAAGGCAGCAGGAAATAACACTGGTGCCGAGTGTCTTCTAGAGGGAACATTTAATGTTTTAAATATCAGCCTTTACGCTTGAGCGAACTGGGTTCTCGCTTGGGCGAGCTTGAAATATGTACTGCAGTATTGCTTTCTCGCTTAAGCGTGATAGAGAAGCTTGGGCGAGAGTGATATTTTGGGGTCACGCTTAAGCTTAAGCTTGCTTGCTTGAGCAAATTTTTGACCTTTGCTTGAGCGAATTTAACTCTCGCTTGAGCGAATTGATTATTCAATCAGCATTCTGAAATTGACGCTCGGGTTCTTCTTTTTATTTCAATCGGTGCTTTTAAAGTCTTCGCTCGGGTTCTTCATGCAATATTCGGCTCCCTGTTCTATTTTGGAGTCGGTATCTTTTGGACTCTTTTCAGTCGGATTTGTGAAGTCTCACTCGGATTTTCCAAATCTCGCTCGGCTTTTTCCTTCCAGCTTGAGCGCTCCTTTTCTTGCACCAATAAACAACTAATTTGCCCAGCGTTTGTTTGCTGGCTGCTTAGTGAAATTATAAATAATCATATACTTTTAACTTATTCAATGTTTTTAATCGTTTTCTTACATAAATAGAACACTTTGAAATAATTAAATAAATTATAAATTATTAATAATTAATTAAATAATAAGGCTAAACTAATCACTAAATAATGAATTAACTCAAATAAAAGGCAGAATAATTAAGTCTTTTCAAGACTTATCACATCCCCAAACTTAAAACTTGCTTGTCCTCAAGCAAATATTCAGATTAATTAACCAACAAGTTGTTATTCAACACCATCAACCTTTCCTTAACTTAGTTCATGCTATAATTATTGAATACCGACCATGCTTTCTTTTTGTAATTTCTAAAAGTATAATAACTTACACCTCCTTTGGGAAACAAGCTGTTGATGCTTTCCTTACTGGGTCGGTGTTTAACTTTTCTCTCGGTGTATAGGGTAAATAGAATACACTCATCACCCGCATACTTGTTAGATAAACATAGGCTTGCAACAGTTCTAAACGTCATGCCATATGCCAACACAATCAGATCAGTAAGGGCTTTTTAAGCTTATAATGAGGCTGGGCTACAGGCTCAATTATTGTTTTTTCGAGTGAGTGTCGGGTTACAAGATGTGTCCACTGATGCCTTGACTCAATTTTTAACTTAACTGCCTCTACTTAGCAAACTTCATTATTTTCTAAGTGAATGCTAACTTAATAACTTGCAGTGCTTTGCACCTTCTTTTTCTTTCAGTCCTTCAGACTTTTCCTTTACTTTCTTCTTTTCCATCTTTTTCCGATCACATTTTTTTAATCGGTGCTTTGCACCTTTTTCCTTGCTGATTCTTTTTCTTTTTTTTTCATTTTTCTTCTTGGCTTTTTTATTTCTCCCTTCATTTCTCTATTTATTCATCTATAACCAAGGTCGGAGTGTGTCCTTAATTGATGCTAGGCACACTCTTCATCCCCAAACTTAGAACTTGCTAGTCCCTAGCAATAAGTAAGACTGAGCAATTCATCAGTGGAACATCCAAGGGTAAATCAGTCAGTTTTTCTTAGATAAATAGGCTTGTAATGTTAGGTGAATAAACAGAATAAAAGGGTATCAGGCTCAAACATAATTATTGTGTCAAAGGATAATTAAATATATTAGGAAGGCTACTTTTTGGCCCTAGCTAAATTAACAAAGAAGGCCTTCATCGTTTTCGATTGGCTGGCATACAATCAATTAGCAAGCACTGAAGCAAATTCTGTCTCACTAACTAGCATGCAAGTTCACTCGGAAAAGAATAAAACAGGCTCAAAAGCTACAAATATAATAGTTAATCAGCCAGTCATGTCCCCAAACTTAATGTAAGGTCATACATTCAGATTGCTAACTAGCATGCCGAGTAAACAATTAATTAATAATGAAATATAGTTATGGGCAGAGATCATGAGTTAAACAAAGCCGATCAATTAATTTATCTGACTACAGCTTAAGAATCAGCAAACTTTAACTTATTAAGATGGATTTGAAATTAAACGCAATTAGCATATTTTAGCAGTTAAGGAGTCGGAGTAATAGAAGACTTCCCTTTTTACCTGAGTGGCTATGAATGGGAAACACGTGGTCGGATTGGGATGCATGAATTTACCGATACATTCAAAAAATAGAATAATAACAAGCAATTTTAACAAGGAAATAAAATTTCATTATAACTAAAATAAAAGAGAATTCATTGTTCAGGAAACACTTAAAATAATGCCAAGTCATTACATAAAAATATCATAATAAACAAAATACGGATCAACAAAATCAATCATCCTGATCCGTGTTCTCTTTGTCTTGCTCGGAAGATGGTGGGAGGTCAGCTGCTAGAGGTACGTCCTCAGAGGGAATAGTGAATCCAATGGAAGCCAACCATGCATCTCTGTCAGGTGGGGCTCCCATTTCTGCTGTGTGCTCTACCCTCAATTTGGTGGCAATCTTCCTGAGCATGAGATCGTGGTTCAAGACCCGATCGTAGATTCCAAGTTGCATCTTCTTCATGGCCTGCAATTCCTGCAACACCATAGAAATGTCAGAAGAAGAAGAAGAAGCTCCTGCAGATTGCCTGGGACGCTCGGGCTCTCTGGTTTTAAACTTTATATCATTGTCTTCAGCAGCCTTAACATCTCTGAACCTGTGCCTGTCAAAACTTTCAACTTCTGGCGATTCGTTCCTCTCAACTGCAGGGGATGCATTCCTCTGAACTGAAGGAGATGTATTCCTTGCAGCTTGACTTTAACTGGGTGCAAGTTTAGAAGAATCAGATATACTTATGGTTGCCACTTCCTTTTCGTTATCTGTTTGCTTTTTCTCACACTTCCTTCTGCAAAATTTGGTCTAGGTTTTTGCAGGAGTCTCTATGATCTTCTTTTCATGGTTAATGAGAAAAAATGCTGATAAACAACCTAAATGAAAATAAAAACAGAAATCCAAAAGAAACACAGCAAACCAAAAATGTGAGATGCATGGCCATGAACAATGGAAGAATATTAACAAAGAAACAGAAAAATACTAAGCATGTACTTAGAAGTGAACGAAATAAGTGAAATAAGTGGAAAGATGGTACTTTTCTTCGGAATCAAAAGGTGCCTTTTTGTCTTCAACCCAAGTTTCAGCGTAGGAATTTAAGGTTTGGACGCTGAAAGGTTTTTATACTATTGAAGTCACTATCCAAGAAACACGTAAGTATGATCCAGCTTTATTTATTACTTCATTATTATTATTATTATTATTATTATTATTATTATTATTATTATTATTATATGTTTTTTTTAGGCACTCTCACTCGGCTCACATACTGAATAGGTGGAAGATCGAGTGAGAGTGGGAAGAGATGCTGAGTGGATTCACGAAAGATGAGTGACAATGATGAATAAGACGAATGAATGAACAAACGATGAAAAAGAACGAACGAATGAAGGCGATAAGTAAATGAAAGAGTGAGTGGAAGAACAAATGGAAGAATGATACGTGAATGAATACAGGATCCCGAGTGAATGAAAACTGAATGGAAATGATCCTGAGTGAATGAAGGATGAATGGATACAAAAACGAGTGAAAGAATGGATGAATGAAGTAGAGTGCGTGAGAGACGAGTGAACAACTGCATTAAGATACGAGTGAACAGAAAAGCGAGTGGGAGAAAGAACAATGAAAGTAAGACTGAGTGAGAGAAAGAAAAAGTGAAATACATGACGATTGGAAGAGTGTCTGGAAGAACGAGTGAAAGAATGAATGAGTGGGGGAGTGACAGAGTGAATAAAGGATGAGTGAATTAGAGTGAACGAATGAATGAAGACCGAGTGATCGAATGGGAGACAGTGAATGGAAGACTACAGAGGAAAAGACTGAGTGAAAGAGTGAAAAGAAAATGACCGAGTGAATGAAAAATCGAGTGAATATGGAGAAAGATACCGAGTGATGGAGATACTAAGTGGTAAAGGACGAGTGGAAGAGTAAACAAAACAACGAGTGCAGAGAAGGGATGAGTAAATAGAAGAACCGATAAATAAAAGACAAACGGAAAAAAATGAGAGCAAAGCTGAGTGAATGAAACAACAAGTGGAAGAACGAATAGATAAAAGATAGAGTACGGTAATGAAAGACTGAATGACAGGTGAGGAACGAAAAAGAAAGAGTGACCGAGTGGAAGAAAGACGAGTAGATTGAGGGTGGATGAAAAAGAAAAATACAAAGAGGTTTGTGAGAAAACCGAGAAAGAATTTAGGTGGAACGGAACAACGAGTAAATGAATACCGAGTGGATTATACCGGGTAAGAATGAAAAACGAATAAACAACGAGTGGAAGAACGAACAAATGACCGAGTGAATGGAGAACGAGTGAAAGAGATCGGGCGAGGGAATGAGAGATTGACAAAGAAAATATACTGAGTGAGAGACTGAGTGAGAGAGACGAGTGGATGAAAAAGAAAAATAGAAGACCGAGTGAATACAAGACTGACAAGAAAATATACTGAGTGAATAGGAGACTAATTGATACAAAACTGACTGTGATGAGTGATGAATCCGAGTGATAAAAGGCTGACTGAAATTAATCACCCTTCATCATCTGACCCGTTTATTAAATCAACGATCAGAAATCATTTATTAAAGTCCCCCTTTT
This sequence comes from Clitoria ternatea, assembly GCA_037962975.1. Classification (NCBI taxonomy): domain Eukaryota; kingdom Viridiplantae; phylum Streptophyta; class Magnoliopsida; order Fabales; family Fabaceae; genus Clitoria; species Clitoria ternatea. The sequence continues at coordinate 139,995,011 of CM075670.1, forward strand.
TATTCACATCAAAATTTGGAATTTATTGAAGAATGACGAGTAAAGTTCAGTCGAAAAAAAGGGTTAAGAATGAGTAACAGTTATCCGAGTGTACTACTCTTGCTCAAGCTTAGTAAACTTTCGCTTAAGCGCGAAACAACAGCAGCAGCTTCTCGCCTAAGCTATAAGTGCTTCGCCTGAGCGAAATGGAAGAATAAGGCTCGGACTCCCTTCTTTAAAACTTCACAAATTTTATTTAAACTTTATTCACTAAATTTCTTTAGTTTTCTTTTTATTAATTCCGACACAAATCACAAAATAAAACACTCGGAACGTAGGGATGCCTCCCTAGAGCGCTTCTTTAAGGTCACTAGCTTGACCTTTTGGCATTTAAGAGGACGCCTGCAGTAACAAGGAGGTTTTCTGCCTATCAAACTCTCCTCCAAAGTAGAGTTTGAGTCGCTGGCCATTTACCTTAAAAATCCGATCGGTGGTCGAGTCTTTCAACTCAACTACACCATGAGGAAAAACCTCATTTACAGTAAACAGCCCCGACCACTTCGATCTAAGCTTTCTAGGGAAGAGTCTCAGTCGGGAATTGAATAACAAAACCTGATTACCCTTTTGAAACTCCTTCTTATTAATCCACTTATCGTGCCACCTCTTTGTTTTCTCCTTATAAATGGAGGCACTTTGATAAGCGTTGAGTCGGAACTCCTCCAGTTCATGGAGTTTCAAAACTCTTTCCTCCTGGGATTGGTCACAATCCATGTTTAATAGCTTTGTGGCCCACCACGCCTTATGTTCCAACTCCACAGGGAGATGACAAGCCTTACCGTAAACTAATTGATACGGGGACATGCCAATCGGAGTTTTGAAGGCTGTTCTGTAGGCTCACAATGCATCATCTAATTTTACCGACCAATCTTTCCTAGATTTCCCGACCACTTTCTCTAAAATTCTCTTGATTTCTCTATTTGACAGCTTAACTTGTCCACAAGTTTGTGGATGGTAAGGAGTGGATATCTTATGTAAAACCTCATAGTGACGTAGGGCTTTTTCCATTATTTTATTACAAAAATGTGAACCCCCATCACTAATGAGCACTCTCGGAACTCCAAACCTAGTGAAAATATTCTTCTTTATGAACCTAAGCATCACATGTGCATCATTGGTTCTGGTCGGGATTGCCTCCACCCATTTAGAGACATAATCAACAGCAACAAGTATATATTCGTTGGAGAACGACTTTGGAAATGGTCCCATAAAGTCGATACCCCAGACGTCAAATAATTCCACAACTAAAATGTTTGTCAAAGGCATGCCAGCTTTAGCAGACTCCGCTCCTTTGACATTTATCACACCTTTTGACATACTCTTTAGCATCCTGAAAGATAGTCAGCCAATAAAAGCCACTCTGTAAAACCTTTGCTGCTGTATGGGAGGCACCATGATGTCCTCCATAATAGGAGTCGTGGCAATGCCACAAGAGCCTTTCTTGCTCAGATTCAAGTACACATCGCCTGATCACTCCATCTACTCCTATTTTATACAGAAATGGATCATCCCAAAGGAAGGTTTTACTATCATGAAAGAATTTTTTCTTCATTTGGGATGTCCAGTCGTCAGGTACTACCGAGGCACTTTTGAAGTTGGCCATATTAGCATACCATGGCCTGGTGATAATTGCCATCAACCTCTCATCTGGAAATTATTCTTTTATTAAAACAGAATCCGATTCACCTTCTAGACGAGACAGTTGATCGGCAACTGAGTTCTCTACTCCTTTTTTGTCTCGTATTTCTAAGTCAAACTCCTGGAGTAACAGAACCCACCTGATCAGTCTCGGCTTTGATTCTTTCTTAGCTAGTAAGTACTTGATTACCGAGTGATCTGTATATACAATGACCTTGGCCCCAATCAAGTAAGCACGAAATTTATCAAATGCATACACCACAGCAAGCATTTCTTTTTCAGTAGTGGTGTAATGAATTTGATTTTCGTTCAACACATTACTAGCATAATAAATTACATGAGTTAATTTTCCTATTTTCTGACCCAGTACAGCTCCGACTGCAAAGTCACTTGCATCACACATTAATTCAAACGGTAAAGACCAATCGGGTGCTGCAAGGATCGGAGCTGAAGTCAAACTTTGTTTCAATTTTTCAAAAGCCCTGACACAATTTTCATTAAACACAAACACATGATCTTTTACAAGTAAGTCGGTCAAAGGCTTAGCTATTTTTGAAAAATCTTTTATGAACCTTCTGTAGAAGCCAGCACATCCTAGAAAACTCCTCACTCCTTTCACATTGATCGGAGGAGGAAGTTTTTTAATGATTTCTATCTTGGCTCTATCCACTTGAATGCCCTCAGCAGAGATTTTGTGGCCAAGGAATATCCCTCCCTTAACCATAAAATGACATTTTTCCCAGTTAAGGACAAGGTTAGCCTCCTGGCATCTCACCAGCACCTTAGATAGGTTGCTGAGGCATGAATCAAAACTACTACCAAAGACAGAGAAATCATCCATGAGTACTTCAATGAATTTCTCCACCATGTCCCCAAAGATTGCCAGCATACACCTTTGAAAGGTTGCTGGAGCGTTGCACAAACCGAATGGCATGCGCCTATAGGCAAAAATTCCATATGGACAGGTGAATACTGTCTTCTCTTGATCTTTTGGGTCAACCACAATTTGGTTATAACCCGAGTAACCATCAAGGAAGCAGTAGTATTCATGACCCGATAGTCTCTCAAGCATCTGGTCAACAAACGATAAGGGAAAGTGGTCTTTCCGAGTGAAGTCATTCAACCTTCTATAGTCTATACACATTCTCCATCCTGTGGTCGGTCTAGTAGCTATGACTTCACCTTTTTCATTTTTAACAGTTGTCATCCCTCCTTTCTTGGGCACCACTTGGACTGGACTGATCTAAGCACTGTCCGAGATAGGATAGATGATTCTTGCATCAAGAAGCTTGACCACCTCTTTCCTGACAGCCTCTTTTATTATGGGGTTCAATCTGCATTGTGGCTGAACTATAGAGGAATAATCATCTTCCATCAGAATTTTATGCATACAAAATGATGGACTGATTCCCTTCAAGTCAGAAATATTCCAGCCAATCGCAGATTCATGAGTCTTTAAAACCCCTATTAATTTGCCAACATCCTCTTCTTTTAAGTCAGCATTAATAATGACAGGATGTGTTTCGTCCTCTCTCAGGAAAATATATTTCAGATGAGAAGGTAAAGGTTTTAAATCACATTTTTCTTTAAAAACTTCCTTTCCTTTCTTAACTTCAGTAATTTTCAAATCATTTTTCTTTTCTTTTTCAAAATCACCTACTTCCAATACTTCCAGTAGGTTCAGCATTTCCGAGTGAGAGTCATTTAACTCCTCAGTCTCGGAGTCAAAGTCATCCTCCAAAAAGGTTCGTAAATCCTCTTCCTCAGTTTTTAAAAGCATTGGAGTCTGGTAACTTTTAATTTCTTCAATCATTAAACAATCCATCCTTTCAGTCAGATGTTTCATGGAATTGAAGACATTAAAAGTTACCTGCTCCTCCTGAACTCTCAGCATGAGTTCACCCTTTTCTACATCAGTCAATGCTCTGCCTGTAGCTAGAAAGGGTCTACCTAAGATCAAAGGAATCTCTCGATCAGCCTCCATATCCAACACTATAAAATCTGCTGGGAAGATAAATTTGTCTACCTTAACTAACAAGTCTTCCAGCATCCCCTGGGGATATTTAATAGACCTGTCAGCCAACTGCAAAGACATGGAGTCGGTTGCAGGTCATTAATTCCCAGTTTTTTCATCAAAGATAGAGGCATCAGATTTATACTAGCTTCTAGGTCACAAAGAGCACTTCCTACATGAATATCCCCAATTGCACATGGTATTGTAAAAGATCCAGGATCTTTTAGCTTTTGAGGAAGTTTCTTTTGAATGATTGCACTGCACTCTTGGGTGAGAGCAATCATTTCATCCCCCTTAAGCTTCCTCTTCTTAGACAATAGCTCTTTCAAAAATTTTGCATAGGAAGGCATCTCCTGCAATGCCTCGACAAAAGGGATATTTATGTGAAGTTTCTTGAATACATCTAAGAACCTAGCAAACTTTTGCTCTTCTATTTTCTTTTTAAACCTGTGCAGAAATGGAGCATTCCTCAGTTTTTCAGTAGTCAGCTTAGAAGCTTTCTCCAGAATCAGATCAACCTTTTTCTTTTTCTTTTGGTGGACTTTATTTTCTTTTTCTTTTTCTGTTTTATTTTCAGCTTCATTATTAACCTGCTCAGTTTCTTGCACTATTTCTTTTTCCTTATCTTTTTCTGAGCTTATTTCCTGACTTGGAGATGGAGAAATAATTTTTCCACTCCTAGTGATTATAGCCTTGCAATGTTCCCTTGGATTTACCTCGATATCTCCAGGGAAATTGCCTGCTTGCCTCTCAGCTAATTGCTTAGAAAGTTGTCCGACTTGATTTTCTAGATTTCTTATGGACGCTTCCTGATTTTTAAAACTGGCCTGAGTGGCCTGGATGAACTGAGAAAGTACATTCTCAAGTTCTGACTTTTCTTTAACAGGAGGGTGAGAAGGTTTTGGTGGTCTATTTGTGGGTTGATTTTGTGGGATGTTCTGATTCAAATATGGACCTTTCTGCCAGGAAAAATTGGGGTGATTCCTGTAATTAGGATTAAAGGAATTAGAAGGATAATTCCTTTGATATTGTTGCTGCCCCATATAGTTCACTTGCTCGGAAGGCATATTTGGATCACACATTCCATTTTCATGGTCTCCACCACAAAAGTCACAACTTATCATAGAAACTTGACTCGGCTTTTGGAGTTCTGAAATCTGTATGCTTAGTTTCTCCAAAGCCTAAGTCATTAGCTTACTCTGAGCCAGATAAGCATCTTGTGCTTCTAGTTCTAATATCCCTCTCTTAGGGACTTGGCTCCTCTCACTAATCAGACATTCATTAGAAGCTATAACGTCAATCAGCTCTATGGCTTCTTCTACAGTTTTAGTTGTTAATGAGCCTCCAGCCGAGGCATCAATCAGGACCCTGGTAGCTGGCCTGACACCATTATAGAAAATAGTGACTTGTTGTACATCAGAAATCTGATGATGAGGACATCTCCTCAAACTCTCTTTATACCGATCCCATGCTTCCATCAAAGATTCACCTTCTCTTTATTGAAAACACGTGATTTCATTGCGCAACTTCGCATATTTAGAAGGAGGAAAGTATTTAATCAAAAATTTTCTTTGCAAGTCCTCCCAAGTGGAAATACTGCCTCTCGGTTGACTCTGCAACCAGGATTTAGCTCGGTCGCTTAGAGAAAATGGAAACAATCTCAGTCAGATTTCCTCTTCAGGGACTCCGTTCATTTTTACTGTATCACAAATTTGGAGGAAGGTTGCTAGATGCAAATTTGGATCCTCAACCTCACTTCCTCCGAACTGTTCATTTCTTACCAACTGCAGTAAAGCTGGTTTAAGTTCAAAATTATTTGCTGAAATTGGTGGCCCAAGGATGCTAGATTGCGATCCTTCTTCAGTCGGCCGGGAGTAGTCACCTAATGTAACTCTCCTCTGTTCCATTTCTTTTTGTTCTTTTTGCTTTTTCTCTTTTCTCAGTTTACGTTCTAATAAGTCGATATCAGGATCAAAGAAGAAAGGCTCTCCTCTGCTCCTTGACTGCATACAACAATTGTCAAACAAAAGAACGATTCACAGCTACGACTACAGCTACACGAAAATAACAAACTACTACTAATAAAAACAAAATTCAAACTACGTATTAAATATAAACAAAAGTAAATGGTTCAGTCTAGTACCGGTCCAAGGATTGTTGATATTACTCAATAATCCCCGGCAACGGCGCCATTAACTTGATGCCAAATCTCCGAGTCATTATTTTGATGTATATTTCTCAGAAGATTTACGCTTTGGCAAGCGCACCAGTTGTTAAAATTGTATTATATTTGATCGTCCCATAGGGATTGTGGTAAGTACCTCAATCTCAGACTAGTACAAGCTGAACCAACACAAGCACAGAAAGTTCATTCGATTTTTGTTCTTTTAATGTTTTCTAGTTGTTTTTGTATTTCCAGAAATAGTGTTAAGGTGAAATGTGAAAGGTGATTAATAGAAAACAGGTCAGGATTGCTTCGGTTCTCAAATTCATCAAGAAACATGCAATTAAAGTATAATCAAACTTTATAATCCAGAGGACAATCCGCTTGTGGTTATTCCCTAATTCCTTAGGTGAAAAACACTAATCCTTAAGCATCGAACCTTAATTCCTTAAGTGCTCAATTTACCTAAGAATCTAATGCGAAATTGGAGGTTGAACTCTAACTATTCACCTAAATTGATTAGGCCTGAACTAGTTAGAAAGCTGGAAGTTACCTAAGCTTCAACCATGATTCCTCACTAGCGAAGTTCTTCATCAGTTCTGGATTTGTCAATCCAGCGATTTGGATCCACTCCTCAGCTTGTTCGCCTCAGGATCTAGAAGTTGATTTCCTCGCTCACAGCTTCAAGATTCCATTGCTAACCTTCACAATCCCAACCTTAGGGATTTAGAACTCCATTGACTTCGGTTCCATCGAAGGATTATGGAACGTCATGGAGGAGAGATTAGAGAGAGAAAATGAAGTAGTGAGATGTTCGAAGTTTTGAATGAATTGTGTTTGATGTATTCTATGTGAAACTGTCTCTCCCTTTTACAGAATATGTACAAGCATATATATAGGCATCTAACTTGACTAACTAACTTAACTAATAACTTAAAAAACTTAAGTTAATAACTAAACTAACTAACTAAATAATTACAGAATAACTAACTAATTACAACTGATAGATGTCCAATTTATATATATTTTGCATGGATAATGAAGCATAAAATTGGATATAATGTGCAATGTTTGTCAATTTTGTAAGCTATATAGAATATAAATTGTGATATGAACATTGTAGAGGTTGATTGGTTAATTTTGTTGCAATTCCAGGAAAAATTGAAGAAGAAAGAAGAAAAGAAAAGAAAAGAAGAAAATTCACCAAGTGTTGAGCAAACAAGTGATATTAGCTCAAGCGAAGGCTATTTCGCTTGAGCGAATCATGGTCGCTGAGGATAAATTGAAAAGCTTGCCAATTTAACAAATAACAGTATCAGGTCAAGACTCGCTTGAGCGAGGAGTGATTTGCCCAGGCGAAATCAAGCCAGTAGAGAATGATGAAGCATTCGCCCGAGCGAAACAGAGTCCGCTTGAGCGAGATTGTACAGAATGGAATAACATTAGCCTCGCTCAAGCGTTTGAATTAAAACACCAGGCGAAATTCTTCCAGTATGTCACAATGTAAAGGTCGCTTGAGCGACATTATTTCGCTCAAGCAAAATTAGTCCAGAGCCTAAATTTAAAGGGTTCGCTGAAGTGGATAAAGAAACAGCTCAAGCGAAAAGAAATAAAGTATCAGATATGAAGATTCGCTTAAGCGAACGTGAATCGCCTGAGCGAGTAAACATGCAGGAGAAGCAGGACCCAATGTAACATCCCGAATTTTAAAATGAGAGAATTAATTACCAAAATAAATATTAGGAATTGGTATATGGAGTATTTAATGTCCCAAACTATTGAGAATAATTAAATTGATAATTTTGGGAACTGTTAGAAAATTATGGAGACCGGTTAAGCTGAAATTAAGCCCGGTTGAGATATGGGTGTCGGACCAAGTATCTCGGAATGAGATGATATTGGTCAGGGCTGTAGAGAATAATATTGGGAATCCGAATATGTATTCGGAATAATTTTCAGATGATGTATTGAGCCCAAACTGAGAACCTGTTAGTTATAGAACGGTAAAGTTTTAATGAATGGGAATTAAAATAAATCAAAAACCCAATTTTTCTCTCCTATTCACGTATGCTGCAGATGGTGTTGGACATTTACACTTTCTTCTTCTCCTCTTCATCATTATCTTCTTTATTTCCTCTTTCCTTCTTCCAAAGCCCTAGCAAGTTTGAGTTCATCTTCCACATTTCCTCATTTTTGTTTGAAGGGAGCTTGAGGCTTGGAGTTTCTCTCCTCTTTCCTTTCATTTTCGTGGTTCCTCTTCCTCTAGTGAACCCATTTTCATTTTTGGGTGTGAGGTAAGAAATACTCACTAGTCACTTGGGTTTTTGCCATGGTTGTGTGATAATATATGTTTTGAAACCATGCATGTGTATGGATGTTCTTGAGGAGAGTATTTGATGCAAGAGTTTAATGAGGGTTTGTATGAGAATAAGGTTTCTTTGAGAAGTAATGAAGTGGATGTATTTATGGTTGGAAGGAGAAGAATATTTATGAAGGTGGTTGGAAATTTTATGAAACCCTAACTTCATAAATTTGGGGGAAAATGTATATGGAGGTTGATGAACATTTATTGTGGGTAATAAATGTGAGTTGTGATGCATAAGGGTCATTGGTGATGGTATTTTGTTGAAGGAAATTAATAATGGAGAAACCCATGAAAGGGTTTGGTTGTTGAGTACATAATAATTAAGGGTAGCACCTAACCCATGCTGGTTATGGTGGATAAAATAGAATAAAGGAGTTTTAAGAGTTAAAATAAAGTAAACATCAAGTTATTGATATATGTATAAGTGTTTGAATCTTAATGCGTAAATAGAAAAATTTGATTGTGTGATGTATTGTGATGTAGGAAGTGACCCCATTGACGAAGCGGGACCATCAAACCACGTTGATCACTACTTCACTTGAGGTAGGAGGGGGTAACTTTTCTAAATGCATGATTTCATCCATTGGTGATGTGGAAATATGTATATGTGATTATGTTAATAATTGTTTGAATGGATGATATGATATGTGTGATTTGAATACATTTAGAATGATGATTGTTATGTGGCATTGTGTTTAGGATAATACTAATGATGTGATGATACCATATTAATGAAGTAGGATGATGGTTTGAAACCATATGTGAATTGAGATTGTGATGTGAATATCCCAAGTATGTGTGTATGAGTTGTGGAATGTGTGTGCCACTAACTATTGATGAGAATAAGTTTAAAAGAGAATTGGGATTAGATAAGAATGATGAGAATATTGAAATCCACTAAGTGGTGATGGTGAATGATTGAATGTGGAGTGGCATCTAGGATGCATAGTGTGAGGATGCACTTGATTTGCATTTGCATTGCATCCATGGCATATCATAGCTGTCTATGTGGAATATTAGAGGGTTCCACTAGGCGGGCCCAGTGGGAGGGCGGCTCAGTGCACGAGCGTATTGTGATTTTCCCCTGTGACTCGGTGTATGAGTCACGAAGCTGTCCATAGTTTGGTGACGAGGCACCCTATGTGGCGGGCCTAGTGGGCGGGCGGCTCTATGGTGAGCGAGTTTACCTCGGTGTCCGACGGGACACGGCTCTCTCGATGTGTGTTCGGGAGGGGCCCGTAGCACTTGTGGTAGTTGAGGCCACGATGTTGATCCGCAAGTCACAGGGTGACTAGTGCTACAGATGGGCGATAGCGGTTTGGTACCAGTAAAAGATTATGATGATGTAAGCATGTATGAATTGAGATATATGTGTACACAATTTTTTTCTACTGCAGTAGGGGCATAGTAGCACACCTATGCTTGTCCCACAATTGAATTGATTTAATGATATATTTTCCCACAGTCGGATCCGCATTGTTTGACGATGAATTCTTGTGCATATGCATTAGCCTTAAGAGCATTTGCATATAGCTGGAGATATGCCTAGTTGAAAGCCCATGGTGGCAACGGATGATTGAGAATTGAAAGGGGAAAGAGTTGAATACTAACCCGATGTGTGTGTTTGGCAATCCAAATGATTGATATTATGAATGTATACTTGAAATTATAAGATGTATTGTGTATAATGTATGATGTGGTGTAATGATTGCTAATTGTGCAAGTATACATGTATTTCATCATAATGTATGACTTTAATTCATTTGGATTATGTTACTCACCTCCCCGTTGCCATTTTTAAAGTTGATGTAGGTATGACTTAAATCCTACAGCTTTTGGAGGCCGAGTTTGGAAGGAGGTAAATATGGATAGGAATGTGTAAGCCTTGGCCGGCATGAAAACTGTTTTATGGAGTATATGGTGCATATATGCTCAAATTTTGTAATGTAGATAATTTTGGAGGTCATGGGAGAAAATTGGACATGTTTGTGTAAGGCCAATTTTCCTACATGACCCAAGTGATGTAAAGAATAGACTATGATATTTAACTTTGATGAATGAATGTTGAGAATCTTGAATTATAGCCTTTAGGATATGTATTGGAGACGTTGTATAGTTGTTTTAATGCATGAGCAAGGAACCAATAGGGTCAAAATGAATTTTATGAATTTTGGATAGAGTGTGGTGGTTCCAATAGCTTAAATACATGAATTGTGACTTATAGGAACTAGAGCGGGTCAATTCCATTGAGAATAGACCCCTATGTTACTCAAAAAGGCTCAGGAATGGACAAAACACATTTATTTGCATAATTTTCTCATTTTTGAGAATTTTTGGGTGAGGCCGGTGGCCACACGTCACAATTGGTGTATTTTAGTTGGTGTCAAAATTTGGTAGCGTTTGGAGTTGATATGAAAAAGTTAGGGGGGTTAGAAGTCCAAAAATAAGGCTTTTTCTGCATAAAACAGCAACTGTGCTATCTCGAATCGATTCGAGGATCTCTGAATCGATTCGAGCGCTGCTGTTTTCACTGTTTTTGGTTCCAGGAAGGCCTAAATCGATTCATACGATCTTGAATCGATTCCAGGACCTCTGTTTGTATAAATTTGAGTTCCAGAAGTGTCTGAATCGATTCATACAAGCTTGAATCGATTCAAGGGGTCCTGTTTTCACTATTTTGCACTCCAGAATCATTTGAATCGATTCATGGGGTGTTTGACTCGATTCATGGCCCTGTTTTCACACCTCTTCCTCTGTTTTGGGGTATCATTGGTATTGTTTGACTATATTATGATTGTACAATGACCTACACGAATAATTAATACATTCTATCAATTCAATGGACCGTCCTTCGACCTCCTACCACTCCCCTTCATTTTCTTAATGTAATTGCACACTTCCGCTACTTCTTGTTGATGATCATGAGATTGATCATCCAAGGTTCACTCTTTGACTTAATTGTTCACCTTCTCATATCTTCATATATGAGATAGGTTATTAAAATAGGTCCAGGGGTTTGGTGAAAAATACTTCACCACTTTAATTATTTGATTTATTAATATTTTCAAAGACGCAAAAAATTTTCCCCTATTTTAATTGGGGGTTCGGGGCGTCTCACCCAAAGCTTTCTTCACGTTGAAGTAGTCTGGTCGCTTGAGCGAAACTTAAACTTGCTTGAGTGAGTATTCCTTTATATAAGCATTCAAGAGGGATATTTCAGAGGCGGCTGGGTAGTTCGAAAGAAACACTTTGTACTCTTTCTTTTCTTCATCTTTTCTAAGCTTGTAATGACCACCATGAGTGGCTAAACATCTCATTTGGGATTGGAGGTAACCAATCAAACTTGATGTACACTTGGATAATGTTTATGTGATTCATGTGTTGTTTTATGATTCTTTGCATTCCATTTTATGTTCACTGCCTGAATCTACTTGATCACTAGTTTCTTGATTCAAGTTTACGGTTGTTGTTGGAAAATGACTTTCGAAAACGGATCTAAATGGAATACCCATTGTGAGTAGATAACCAGGGGTGGTATCTAACGCAATGGACGTCTAAACAATCATTCTTAATGCTGGAATAGATTTAAAACGATCAAGGGATTGACGTTATTAAACCTATTCTTATGAATTTCATAGTCAAGGAATTGATATGAATGACTGTGATTGTGACGTAAAGAATCATATTGCAAACATCGATTACGTGAATATTAACGGTGTATCGGAAGGTAAGATCGGTGAATCCTAATCCTAGTTTTTACAACTTGACAAACTCCTTTCATTTCATTGCATACTCGTTCATATATTGCAGTTTATATTTTGAACTCAAAAACCATGAAAACAATCGTTTTAATCTGCCGTAATATTTTAAGTTTCAATTGCTGATGATCCTTAGTGGGAACGATATCTTTTATAACTACAACTACCGTGTTTAAAACTTGGCACGTTCCTTTGAGTGTATTATACAAACTTGATTCCTTTAAAATACACCAGCAACAGCTCAGCTCTTAACAGATTCCAGCTCATTATTAGCTAATCACAGCGCAACACTTAACTAAATTACTAATATGCAGAAGTAGAAGAGAAGGCAGCAGGAAACAACACTGGTGCCAAGTGTCTTCTGGAGGGAACATTCAATGTTTTAAATATCAGCCTTTACGCTTGAGCGAACTGGGTTCTCGCTTGGGCGAGCTTGAAATATGTACTGCAGTATTGCTTTCTCGCTTAAGCATGATGGAGAAGCTTGGGCGAGAGTGATATTTTGGGGTCACGCTTAAGTGTAAGCTTGCTTGCTTGAGCGAATTTTTGACCTTCGCTTGAGCGAATTTATCTCTCGCTTGAGCGAATTGATTATTCAATCAGCATTCTAAAATTGATGCTCGAGTTCTTCTTTTTATTTCAATCGGTGCTTTTAAAGTCTTCGCTCGGGTTCTTCATGCAATATTCGGCTCCCTGTTCTATTTTGGAGTCGGTATCTTTTGGCCTCTTTTCAGTCGGATTTGTGAAGTCTCACTCGGATTTTCCAAATCTCGCTCGGATTTTTCCTTCCAGCTTGAGCGCTCCTTTTCCTGCACCAATAAACAACTAATTTGCCCAGCGTTTGTTTGCTGGCTGCTTAGTGAAATTATAAATAATCATAAACTCTTAACTTATTCAATGTTTTTAATCGTTTTCTTACATAAATAGAACACTTTGAAATAATTAAATAAATTATAAATTATTAATAATTAATTAAATAATAAGGCTAAACTAATCACTAAACAATGAATTAAGTCAAATAAAAGGCAGAATAATTAAGTCTTTTCAAGACTTATCAGTTACGCAACATGGTAATCGATTGTAGCTTGTGTGTAATCGATTGGGTATCAAACAGAAACTTTGTAATGGATTAGTTCTTAATTTGTAATCGATTAGTGACATTACAGAACACTGATAATCGATTGTGGCAGCCTTGTAGTCAATTAGCAGATGCACCTGATGCTTTTAATTCTTTTTCTCAGTTTGGTAATCGATTTGCTTTCTTGGTGCAATCGATTAGATGACAAACAGAAGCTCTTTAATTGATTAGGAGAGATCTTGTAATTGATTATGTCACAGAGAGAAGCTTCGTAGTCGATTAGTTCTGATCTTGTAATCGATTAGCTTGCATGTTTTTGCAGGTCTGATGCTGTTTTCTCTGTTTTCATGGTAGCTTGAGCCTTTTTCTTTGAGTCTTTAATTCCTTTTGTCATTATCAAAATTATTTATCTTGAAATGCATATTCAAACATATTCTCCCCTTTTTTGATGATGACAAACAATGTTCATCTCATGAGGGTGTTAGTTCAAATAAAATTATCACCAATGATTATCTCTAAATTTATCTCTAAGGTTATCTCTTAATCATTGTCTTTAGAGTTATCTCAAAAATTTATCTCCCCCTATCTAAAGGAGTTTATGCCATTAAAAAATTGAAGATAATTATTTGTTCTTTTAACCACTTGTTGTTTTTAGCAAATTCTGATTTTAACAGATTCAATTACTTTAGATGAATTTCAATTATTCTCCCCCTTTGTAATCATCAAAAATAAATGAGGCAATAGAGACATAATTGAAAGGAAATTGCATTTAAAGGAAAGGTACATTAAGGAAATATGCAGAAACAAAAACAGTCAAAGATATCCTAACAAGACATGATAAACTAAGATCTAATTATCCGGATTAAAAAAGCAAAATTCAGAAATTTGGTGAGACAGCTCTTCATAACGTTGTTGCATGAGTTCATAGTATTGTTGCTCAGTCATTTGGAACTCTTGAAGAGTGTTCTCAAGTCTATCAAAACGCCGATCAAGATATGCATAAAGAAAAGTGAAGGGATCAGTGGGAGCAGAGGATTCGCTTTGAGGTGCTTGTGTGGCAGGAGGAGGAGGAGGAACAAGATCATTTGCTGGAGCCTCAAAAGGGATGTTAACATGAATACCTTCCATATTGGACATCCAAGCCCCAATGATAAAAATTATGCCCATCTTTGTAAGATGATGGGTGCCAATATAGGATTTTGGGGGTACCTTCTCAACAAATTCCCCGGCAAGATCAACACCAAATGCTTTAAAGATTTTGGTGAGGAAGATAGCATAATGAAGTTTTTGTTAGTCCTTGGCTTTGAGCATATGTAGTTTAAGGAGTTGAATCCAGTTGATCTCCTTCTCATTGTGTATAGCCCACATTAGGAGGACGTCATCTTCCTCAACCAAGGCATAGTTGCCACCACGAGGAACATGAAGCTTAACCAAAAAGAAGTGGAGAAGATGATTATTAAGAGTGAGATGGCCTACCAATTTATGATTGCTTCGGGGGCGGTCAGCCTTCCAAAGAGATTGACGGGCGATAATGGCATTGAATTCCCACTCATCTTCTGGATTGCCACCAATAAATTCAGCATCAGAGACCGGAAGTTGGGTTATCTCAGCTAGTTGCTCATTTGTAATCCTAAGAGTCATATTTTTTACTCTTGCCTCAAGCAATCCATCAACAATCCTTAAGTTGCAGAAGAAAACTCTCATGAGTTCGGGGTAGTAAAATTCTTCCTTAAGAGTAAGAAAAGGAAAAAGCTTATAGTGATGAAGGGATTGGGTAAAGGTAAAGCTAGGGTGGTCAAAGACTTTAGCATTAATGAAATGAGGGGAAATTATGTCCTTTTTAGTGAAGTTCTTGATGAAATTTTGAAGGTCTCTTGGTGTGGAGAAGAACCTTGAGAAGTCAAGGGGGTTGTTAGTTTGGGCCATGGAGGACCTAGCTCTCTTCACAGTTCTAGTGGAAGACATGATTAAAGATGAAGAAGAGAGAGTAGAAGAGCTTTAAGAGGTTTTGAGAGATTGGAGAACAGGTAATGTAATGGTGTATGATGGAAGTGGTGTAAGAAGGGGTATTTATAGGGTTAGGGGAGATGGATTAGGGTTTAGAGAATGAGAAAAAGGGTTTAAAGAGATGAGTATGAATTGGGCCAACGTTTTTCACTTGGATTCTACAGAAGTGACGTTTCTGATACACTCATAATCGATTACAGGGTTACTCATAATCGATTACACCCTTTTAGAATTTGAATTGTCAGGTGTTCTAATCGATTGGGCCAGGTTGGTAATCGATTGCATTAAAAATAGAACCTTGGAAATCAATTAGGAGGAGTATGTAATCGATTATCAGGAAGATGAAACATCAGTAATCGATTGGACAAAGGTTCTAATCGATTTGGCATGAAACAGAGAGCTAGTAATCAATTAGCTATCAGAGTGTAATCGATTATATACAAAACAGAAGGTTACTAATCGATTAGGTAAGGCTGTGTAATTGATTAGGGAAGCCCAAAAATACTCAAAACATACAGATTTCAAACAAAGGCACTTGAGATTCAATATATCATGCCTCAATCAATTACTTACTCGTTAAACATACTGTAAAGCAAGGAATTATCAAAATCATTCAAACACAATTTGAAATATCTAGGATTCCTAATTCTCTTCTAATATATATGAATTGTTCCTTTGCAAGAGGTTTGGTGAAGATATCAGCTAGTTGTTTAGAAGTTTCAACATGTTCAAGCATGCAATCACCCTTTAACACATGATCTCTAATGAAATGATGTCTTATCTCTGTATGCTTGGTCCTTGAATGCATAACATGATTCTTTAAAATGTTAATGGCGCTAGTATTGTCATATTTAAGAGGCACATGGTCTAATATAATGTAACATCCCGATTTAATAATTAATTGCTGAATGAAAATAAATCATTGAAATAATAATTGCAAGGTGGGAAAAATTATTTATTAATTATAATTAACTTAATTAACTCAACTTAAGAAATAATGACTGGTTAAGAGTGATTAATTATTAATTGCTGGCTGATTGTGATTGGTGTACTGCTTCACACTTTCCCATCCCACTTCCCCTTCTCTCCGTGCATGCGTATATGGGCTACTGGGCCACCCTATCATTCATGTTTTCCCTTCAGACTTCTCTCTTTTCTGTCCTCTCTTCTCTTCTCCTTCTCCGCTCTTCATTCTTCTTCCCTTCTTCTCCTTTCTTCTCTGCTCTCTATTTCCGTAAGCTCGCGACAGTGGTGGCCGAGGATCGGAGTCCTCCTTCTTGACTCGACGAGCCAGAGGGGGGCGAGGGTGTGCATTCCTCCCTGCATACAACCAGTCTTCTTCCCATGGTTCCTTCGTCAACTTTTCTCTTTCTCCCTCTCCTTGCTCGAGGCTGCGGAGTCTCAGTGAAGATCTGCACCACGAAGAGCTTCAAGAAGGTTAGAGTGTTCACCAGCGTGTGATTGGAGCTGCTCAAGAGAGCGAGCAGAGAACTGGGCATCTCGGAAGCTTGGAAATCCCCACTGGACCGAGTGGAAGGGTCAATCTGGTGCCCTGGAGGCTTGGGCCTCCCCGCTAATCCTGCATGCAGAACTGTTTAAGAGTGGGAGTGGCTCGGAGTTCCTCCCAAGCTAAGTGTAATGGTGGATGACTGATGCAGAGTCGTTATATCAAGAACGAGTGAATGGGCTGGGCGGAACAACCGATTGGAGCTGCAAGCCCTTGGAGCCTTTGGAAGCTTCATCCCAGGTAGGGGGCGTTTTGCATGTTAAGTGTATGGTTTATGAACGGATCCCGGGTACTTGCTTTAATGTGACCTGTTATGTGTGAAATGTGTAGATTGATGTGTTGTGATCGAGTGATTATGCATGCAGCTCCCGGATTGGTGGTATCTGTGAATTGTTGAGTGTTGTGTAATTCCGTCCTTGAGTGCTTATTGATATGTCTATGATGCATGCTGTTAAAACATGAGAATGTTGAGTGGATACATGTATGCGTTACCATTACTGCCGAATACATGAAATGTGGATTGATACTTGATTTCCATTTAGAACGTTGTACTGGAATGCATGATGATTTCATTAAAAATGTCGAGTGGATGTACTGTAATGTTGATTACCCCAAATTGTTTGTTGTGAGTTACTATGATAGATGGATGTGATGCTGTAGTGGAAATGTGGGATTCCGAGTGAATTTGAATGCTGTGTGGGATCAGTTGTGACCCATTGATGGCTGTGTGAGACACGTCTGGTAAGTTTGGATGCTTGTTGTAGAATTGCATGAGATTGCATATATGGGATGACTCCCAGATTCCTGACCAGTTCCTTGAGGACCCGTGGTAGCCGATGGAGCTAGAGCTGGGTCTCGAGACGTCACGGGGTGACCGGTGCCACACGGAAAGGGCTAGTGGATGAGGGGCCGGGAAGGAATCTGCACCGAAATCACTGTTAAGTCGGATCCGCATGCATGAGTGTATGAGCATTGTTATTGAGATTATTATGATTTGTATGGATTGAATGATTTGAATGAATTTCGACTGGATGATGTCGTATGAGTGAATTTCGATTGAATGAATATGCATGTATTGATACTGTTGCTGAGTGCAGTGTGATGCTATGATTGAGAATGTATGTTATTGTGCAAATTCTGATTGGATGACGTGGTCTGACTCTTATATTAATTGGCAATATACATATATCGTTATTGATTGAACCCGGTAAATTATATAATTGACGATTGAGGTAAAATCCGAGTCAATAGCTGTCATTTTATATGTAAAAGCTCACCCCTATACCATTTTCAGTGTGTGCAGGTTGGACTCTGAAGTGACGATAAGGTCTCAAGTCCGAGTGAGGTGCACTCCGACCGTTGAGTGCTTATTTTGTATTTGTTATGTTTCATCAGTTGTAACCTTGGCCGGCTCATAATAACAGTGTTATGTAACGAATATGAATATATATATATATAAGAAATCTGAGCTGTTGTGACCCGAGTGCATGTTTTTTATACGTATATAGTTCACGTTGATAACTTGTGCTTGCATCGGATAACAGGTACTGAGAATGAATGATGTGGTAATGGATATTCCGAGTGCATGATTATGTATGTACTTATATGTTGTATGCGGGTGATTTGTGTCTGGGTAGACTGAGAGGTGTTGATGGATGGAATATTGCTCAGTTAATGATTTTCCGAGTAGACGTAATTGGGGGAGTCAACTCTGAGTGGGACTGCAATTGGCTATGCCTTCTTGTCCGAGTGATGATACTTCAATGATTCTGAGTAAAATATCTTAGATAGACCTATACTGTGTAAGATCTAATGGGGGAATCCCCGAGTGATATTGAGAGTGGTCATTACCGAGGGAAAAATATAAGTAAAACCTGAGTGAGGAAGAGTTGTATTCCCGAGATGAAAACCCCGAGTGACCCTCTCCCGAAAGAAGAGTCAGTATAGTGGTTTAGAGTGGAATGAATTCTAAGCGTATGATATCTAAACCCGAGTGAACCTGGCTGAGGCATTCCGAGTGATAAATGATTGTGGGACCCCTTCTAAGCGAATGAGGGTCTACTCGTTCTCTGAGTGAGAAGTGCAAATATGCCGAGTGATGAGTGAGTGAGGGAATTCTGACTGTACTCAAGTTTGATGTATACCGAGTGGATAATCCATGTTTCCCGAGTAGATTGAGGCGTGGCCTTGTGTATAAAGACATAAGGGACTAAGTTATGGGAAGTAAGTGTATTATGGTTATCTCCGAGTGATTGGGACCCCCCTGACTCCGAGTGAATGGATGTTAATACCGAGCGATGGGAATTACCGAGTGTGTTGCTCGCCTCAGCGACTAAGGTGTTCGCCCCAGCGAGTGGGTGTTGCTGGGAAGCTCTTATTTTGATTTCGCTTGAGCGCTGTTGCTCTTCCGCTCAGTTATTCTAATCGGTTTCTGTCACTGCTTTCCCTTCCCCTTCTCTTGGTCTCTCGGTTTAGCTTTTCCCTCCTTGGTCGGCTTTTGCCTCTCTGCCCTTACGCTGTTTGCTAATTACTCCAGTCATTATTTTGGGTCAGATTATGAATGTTTGGCCGGCTTTTATTTATTTCATTGCCTTCCTTTCCTTCTCTTTTGGACCCGGTACCATTGGTTTATTTTAGGAAAAATTTTCCCTGTTAATTTTGTTTATTTAATTAAAAATAGGGTGTTACATTTTGGTATCAGAGCAGACCAAAAGGTCCAAGGCCAAGGTATGCTTACCGAGTGTAAGCGGTCGTATGCAGTATGACCGAGTGGTCATCATTATTGTGATATTGATTTGAGGATAGGGGGTCATTTCCTCCTGATCCGATTGATTGTATGCCCTGATTTAATTGGTATTGTATGTGTTTGATGATTTGGTATATGTTTGAACTATGAATAGTGTGGTCGTATGCCTGTGCCTTGTTGAGGAATTTGAACGTGTGATGAATGAATAGTATATGATTCTCAGTATAAGGGATGTGTTACAGTTCCTATGTCAAAAAAAAAAATTGGGTGTGTAATAAATGAGTAAAGGTGAGATCGGGGTATATGTTAAAATGGGGGTTGTGTCTCGGCGGTAATTGAAGAAACCAAGTGAGTGATGGACTAGGTGCTGGGCCAATAGGTGTAATGACCCAGTTGATTAGGCATGATCATGAACGAATGAAGGTGAAATAGAATATCTGTTTGACTTGGATACCGTCTCGGTTTTGGTGTGTGAAGACCGAGTGAATGGTATTAGACCTTATAATATTTAAATATTAGGAGGTACCCATCGTGGGATACTAGATAAATAGTGACTCCTTAGGAATCCTAAGCCTAATAATTTATTAACTTTAAGTGTTGTTGAACCCGAGTAAAGCAATTGCGTAGTAATTCATTGAGGCTTGAATTACCATTGTGTGATGATTAGGAACCGGATGTTTGTCCAGTTCTGTGTGATGTGTTATGTGTGAGATGTGTTGGTAACTATACTATGATTGAGTAGCTGTGCATACAACTCCTGGATTTGTGGTATTTGTGAACTGTTTAGTGATTGTGTGACTCTATTTCCAAGTGCATGTATGGTGTTAAAGCTATGATGACCACTGTTATGAATAATGATGATAAAATACATTGGATGCATGTGTTGATATTGAATGGCGAGTGCATTAGCGTTGAACGCCGGGTGAATAAGACCATATTCCTCTGATTCGCCTTTGGAAATGCTTGGAGCATATAGCATAGGCGCTTAATACCGATCGACAATCAGATTAATATGCATTGAAAGTCCTCGGGTTGGACTTGAGGCAGTGCCGAGTGCACTATAAAAAGACCCTGAGTTGGACTTGGGGCAGTGCCAGGTGCACTAAGCGTTGGATGCTTAAAGACCTTGGGTTGGACTCAAGGCAAGCTTACCGAGTTGGACTCGGGGCCGCCCGTAACACTCCCATTGTTGCTTGGAGCAATTGTGTTACGCGTGAGGGCAAACGGTTTAGTACCTGTAAAACAGCCGAATCAGCTTGGAGCTGAGGAAAGGCTTGGAGCCTATGTTGCAACAATAAAAATGGGTAACCGGATCCGGGTGAAAGGAATGTGTGCACACTATAATGGTTGTTGAGCTCAATACGAATTACATGAATATGTGGAATGTTATTTAGAATAACATGATTGAATGGAATTCAATTGAATGAATGTATGTATATTAATGTTATGGCCGGGTGCGATATGATGTTGTAGCTGTAATGCATGCTGTGGTGAATGATATGAATTGTATGGCCGAGTGTGAATTTGATATTCCGATTGGATGATTGAATGTATATATGTATTGATGTTGTCGCTAAGTGCAAAGTGAGCCTATGGCTGTGATTATATGGGATTATAAATAATGTAAGTGATATAGCCGAGAGCTGGCTGGATAGATTCTGATTGAATGATGCTTGAATATGTTCTGGTTGAATGATAGCGTGTATGTATTGAATGTTGGTACACACGCATACGTATATATGTATATGATATTGTATGGTTTAAGGTGGATAAGATCTAAGGAAGAAGTAATTACGCAGTAATGGTCAGAAACTGACTGTTATTATACCATTTTGGGGTGATAGTAACTGCTACTTGATGATTGTCATCGGGAGAGTTGTGCTAACTTATGAGTAATGAGGAGGTGTACGATTTTTGTGTGAGTCGGAAGCCTGTAGCCATTATACTGTTTTACAGTAGTGATAAATAATTTTCATGCTTGTTGTTGCGTGATGTACCCTATGTGATGCATAGTGTTGATGTAGATGTATTGCTTCTAATGTGTATATGAACTGCCATTCATTACCGCGTGAATTAGTATTAGTTGAGTGAATCAGGTCAGTGGAAGTCATGCTGTCCTGAGATGACTCGTCATGCCATAGGCATTGTGGTAACGTACACGTTGTAGTGACTGTGTAATTGTTGTAACCCTATAGGAATGGAGACGTCATCCTATAAGTTGGATGCAACAATTTGTAAGTCGAGCAGGCGAAGTTGTAGCTGCTTATGGTAGCGGTGAGTCTTTCAGGCTGCCCCAGGTGAGGAGGGGAGTTGTATTAAGTAGATCATAAGTAGCTATGTATCAAAATGAGGACTGCTTAACCTTGATATGTTGCTTCCGAGAGGATTAGAGATTGTTGGGTACGGAATGGATACTAAAGGGATGATTAGTTATTGAAATAAGAGGGGATGATCAAATTTGCCACTAACATTTGAGTTTTATAAGTTAGCCGAGTGGTACTGTAGGTTTAATAAGGGGACCAGGATCTTGAGCCAGGCTAAACTGTGAGGTGGGAAGTTGCTCGGGAAAGGTTGGTATACTCCGAGTGTGTAAAAGTGGAGACAATTCCAAGTGAAGTCCTTGTGAGGAAGAACTACCGAGTGGAAATTATGGTGTTCCGAGTAGAACCTCATGGAAGGGATCATTACTAAGTTAAGGGAATAGTGTCCGAGCGTAACATTCCCAAAAGGGTAAGATTCGAGTGATGTGACTCGGAGTGTATCACTTCCGAGTAGAATGGTACTGTGTGAAACAACTCTGGGTAGAAAGATAACGAGTGTAGAATACCTAATACCCGTGTGATGTCCAACCGAGTGACCTTCCAGGAGAAGAGTCCCTTTGGTCGGGAAAATGAGACTTCGAGTGAGTCAGTTTCTAAGTGAATGGTCTCCGAGGGGAATAGATATCTGAGAAAAGGATTTAATTGAAGTCGTACTCAGGTCAGTGCTTGAGACTGTTGAGCTTGAACTCAGTTTTGATTTCGTTATAACCTTGAATCCCGAGTGAATCTTTGCAAGTGGAGAGGCTCCAGGTGAGGATTGCCTTCAAAACCCTGAGGGATATTTGAGTGAGAAGTCCGAGTGACATTCTCAGAGTATAGGCATGGGTGGGAACCTAAGATTTCTGAATCGAGCGTGGCGCCTGTGCGAGGTAAACCCGGGCAAATTGTGCTGATTGAAGCACATGGAAACTCCTTTGAGTGTTCATTTTGGTGTAAAGAAGAAATTTTGTGGTCAGATTTTAAAAACCCGAGGGTTCAATCCGAGAGGAATCGGTCGGGAGTGAGTGTTTTTGGGAGTCGGTGACGTTGTTTGCCGATTAGATTATTCCCGACTGGTTGATTAACCTCCATAATGTGTCCCATGTGATACAATTTTGAGTCTGTACTCTGTATAAGTTTACGGTTGTGCCGAGTGACTCATTTGAGTCAGGGAGCCCGATGGTGTGAATACACCGATCGGTGTTGAGAGTATAGGGTCGAGCGGCCAAGAAATTAGGAAGTACCACTGCTTATGATGAATTAGCTGAGTGAAATGAGGGAAATTGTACGTTTCAAAAACTGAATCCCCAAATATATTGAATTTTATGATGAGGTTGTAATCAGGCAGGACCCGACTTGTGTTTTGCCGACTGAAACTGTGGGGCGGTCGGTAAACCGCTTGAGAATTGAAGACTTGCCGAGTGAAATTGTGAACCGATCGGTGAATGCTTGTGGAAGCACAGTCGTGTAGGTAATTGAGTCAGCAATTCTCTGAGTTATTTATTTATGGTAAGTTACCGATCAAATTTCGAGGATGAAATTCTTTTGAGAGGGGGAGAACTGTAACATCCCGATTTAATAATTAATTGCTGAATGAAAATAAATCATTGAAATAATAATTGCAAGGTGGGAAAATTATTTATTAATTATAATTAACTTAATTAACTCAACTTAAGAAATAATGACTGGTTAAGAGTGATTAATTATTAATTGCTGGCTGATTGTGATTGGTGTACTGCTTCACGCTTTCCCACCCCACTTCCCCTTCTCTCCGTGCATGCGTATATGGGCTACTGGGCCGCCCTATCATTCATGTTTTCCCTTCAGACTTCTCTCTTTTCTGTCCTCTCTTCTCTTCTCCTTCTCCGCTCTTCATTCTTCTTCCCTTCTTCTCCTTTCTTCTCTGTTCTCTGTTTCAGTAAGCTCGCGACAGCGGTGGCCGAGGATCGAAGTCCTCCTTCTTGACTCGATGAGCTAGAGGGGGGCGATGGTGTGCATTCCTCCCTGCATGCAACCAGTCTTCTTCCACATGGTTCCTTCGTCGACTTTCCTCTTTCTCCCTCTCCTTGCTCGAGGCTGCCGAGTCTTAGTGAAGATCTGCACCACGAAGAGCTTCGAGAAGGTTGGAACGTTCACCAGCGTGTGATTGGAGCTGCTCAAGAGAACAAGCAGAGAACTGGGCGTCTCGGAAGCTTGGAAATCCCCACTGGACCGAGTGGAAGGGTCAATCTGGTGCCCTGGAGGCTTGGGCCTCCCCGCTAATCCTGCATGCAGAACTGTTTAAGAGTGGGAGTGGCTCGGAGTTCCTCCCAAGCCAAGTGTAATGGTGGATGACTGATGCAGAGTCGTTCTATCGAGAACGAGTGAATGGGCTGGGCGGAGCAACCGATTGGAGCTGCAAGCCCTTGGAGCCTTTGGAAGCTTCATCCCAGGTAGGGGGCGCTTTGCATGTCAAGTGTATGGTTTATGAACGAATCCCGGGTACTTGCTTTAATGTGACCTGTTATGTGTGAAATGTGTAGATTGATGTGTTGTGATCGAGTGATTGTGCATGCAGCTCCTGGATTGGTAGTATCTGTGAATTGTTGAGTATTGTGTAATTCCGTCCTTGAGTGCTTATTGATATGTCTGTGATGCATACTGTTGAAACATGAGAATGCTGAGTGGATACATGTGTGCGTTACCATTACTGCCGAATGCATGAAATATGGATTGATACTTGATTTCCATTTGGAACGTTGTACTGGAATGCATGATGATTTCATTAAAAATGTCGAGTGGATGTACTGTAATGTTGATTACCCCAAATTGTTTGTTGTGAGTTACTATGATAGATGCATGTGATGCTGTAGTGGAAATGTGGGATTCCGAGTGAATCTGAATACTGTGTGGGATCGGTTGTGACCCATTGATGGCTGTGTGAGACACGTCTGGTAAGTTTGGATGCTTGTTGTGGAATTGCATGAGATTGCATATATGGGATGACTCCCAGATTCCTGACCAGTTCCTTGAGGACCCGTGGTAGCCGATGGAGCTAGAGCTGGGTCTCGAGACGTCACGGGGTGACCGGTGCCACACAGAAAGGGCTAGTGGACGAGGGGCCGGGAAGGAATCTGCACCGAAATCACTGTTAAGTCGGATCCGCATACATGAGTGTATGAGCATTGTTATTGAGATTATTATGATTTGCATGGATTGAATGATTTGAATGAATTCCGACTGGATGATGTCGTATGAGTGAATTCCGATTGAATGAATATGCATGTATTGATACTGTTGCTGAGTGCAGTGTGATGCTATGATTGAGAATGTATGTTATTGTGCGAATTCTGATTGGATGACGTGGTCTGACTCTTATATTAATTGGCAATATACATATATCGTTATGGATTGAACCCGGTAAATTATATAATTGACGATTGAGGTAAAATCCGAGTCAATAGCTGTCATTTTATATGTAAAAGCTCACCCCTATACCATTTTCAGTGTGTGCAGGTTGGACTCTGAAGTGACGATAAGGTCTCAGGTCCGAGTGAGGTGCACTCCGACCGTTGAGTGCTTATTTTGTATTTGTCATGTTTCGTCAGTTGTAGCCTTGGCCGGCTCATAATAACAGTGTTGTGTAACGAATATGAATATATATATATATAAGAAATCTGAGCTGTTGTGACCCGAGTGCATGTTTTTTATACGTATATAGTTCACGTTGATAACTTGTGCTTGCATCGGATAACAGGTACTGAGAATGAATGATGTGGTAATGGGTATTCCGAGTGCATGATTATGTATGTACTTATATGTTGTATGCGGGTGATTTGTGTCTGCGTAGACTGAGAGGTGTTGATGGATGGAATATTGCTCAGTTAATGATTTTCCGAGTAGACGTAATTGGGGGAGTCAACTCCGAGTGGGACTGCAATTGGCTATGCCTTCTTGTCCGAGTGATGATTCTTCAATGATTCTGAGTAAAATATCTTAGATAGACCTATACTGTGTAAGATCTAATGGGGGAATCCCCGAGTGATATTGAGAGCGGTCATTACCGAGGGAAAAATATAAGTGAAACCCGAGTGAGGAAGAGTTGTATTCCTGAGTGAAAACCCCGAGTGACCCTCTCCCGAAAGAAGAGTCAGTATAGTGGTTTAGAGTGGAATGAATTCTAAGCGTATGATATCTAAACCCGAGTGAACCTGGCTGAGGCATTCTGAGTGATAAATGATTGTGGGACCCCTTCTAAGCGAAGGAGGGTCTACTCGTTCTTCGAGTGAGAAGTGCAAATATGCCGAGTGATGAGTGAGTGAGGGAATTCCGACTGTACTCAAGTTTGATGTATACCGAGTGGATAATCCATGTTTCCCGAGTAGATTGAGGCGTGGCCTTGTGTATAAAGACATAAGGGACTAAGTTATGGGAAGTAAGTGTATTATGGTTATCTCCGAGTGATTGGGACCCCCCTGACTCCGAGTGAATGGATGTTAATACCGAGCGATGGGAATTACCGAGTGTGTTGCTCGCCTCAGCGACTAAGGTGTTTGCCCCAGCGAGTGGGTTCTGCTGGGAGGCTCTCATTTTGATTTCGCTTGAGCGCTGTTGCTCTTCCGCTCAGTTATTCTAATCGGTTTCTGTCACTGCTTTCCCTTCCCCTTCTCTTGGTCTCTCGGTTTAGCTTTTCCCTCCTTGGTCGGCTTTTTCCTCTCTGCCCTTACGCTGTTTGCTAATTACTCCAGTCATTATTTTGGGTCGGATTATGAATGTTTGGCCGGCTTTTATTTATTTCATTGCCTTCCTTTCCTTCTCTTTTGGACCCGGTACCATTGGTTTATTTTAGGAAAAGTTTTCCCTGTTAATTTTGTTTATTTAATTAAAAATAGGGTGTTACATATAACACCAAAGTCAAGAAGTTGTTGCCTCATCCAAAGGATTTGAGCACAGCAACTTCTAGCTACAACATATTCTGCCTCAGTTGTTGATAAAGCAACATTTACTTGTTTCTTGCTATGCCAAGAAACAAGAGAGCTACCAAGCAAATGACATGTACCACTAGTGCTTTTTCTATCAAGTTTACATCCAGCAAAATCAGCATCAGAATATCCTATTAGAGTACATTCAACACTTTTAGGATACCAAAGACCTACATTTAGAGTGCCAACTAGGTATTTTATTATTCGTTTTACAGCAGTGAGGTGTGATTCTTTTGGACATGCTTGATATCTAGCATACATGCAAATGGAAAACATTATGTCTAGTCTACTTGCAGTAAGATAGAGTAAAGATCCAATCATACCTCAATATTTGGTAATTTCCATATCTTTACCTTTTTCATCTTCGTCCAAGTAGCAAGATGTGCTCATGGGAGTGGCAATTTCATTTGCCTTGTCCATGTTGAATTTCTTAAGCAATTCCTTACAGTATTTGGATTGACTAATGAATGTACCTTCTTTGGTTTGCTTAATTTGTAGCCCAAGGAAGAATGTAAGTTCTCCCATCATGGACATCTCAAATTCATCCTGCATTAACTTAGCAAACTCCTTGCAAAATGATTCATTAGTAGCACCAAAAATGATATCATCTACATATACTTGCACCAATAGTATGTCATTCTTCTTATGCTTGATGAATAATATTGTATCAACCTTTCCTCTTTCAAAATTGTTTTTTAAAAGGAATTTGCTTAATCTTTCATACCAAGCTCTTGGAGCTTGTTTTAAACCATATAAAGCTTTTTTCAGTTTGAAAACATGATTTGGAAATTGATAATTTTCAAAACTAGAAGGTTGATCAACATATACTTCTTCTTGAATGTATCCATTCAAGAAATTACTCTTGACATCAATTTGGTACAATTTAAAATCTTACAACATGCAAAGGCTAACAATAGTCTAATAGCTTCTAACCTAGCTACAGGAGCATACGTTTCTTCATAATCTATGCCCTCTTCTTGATTATAACCCTTAGCTACTAACCTAGCTTTGTTTCTAGTGATTATTCCATTTTTATCTAGCTTGTTCCTAAATACCCATTTAGTACCTATTATTTGGTGATCATTGGGTCTTGGCACTAATTCCCAAACTTCATTTCTTTCAAATTGATTTAGTTCTTCTTGCATGGCCAACATCCAATGTTCATCAATAATAGCTTCATCAATGGTTTTGGGTTCAATTTGAGAAACAAATGCTAAATGATTGCAAGTATTAAAAGAACGTCGGGTACTTACACCTTTTATAATATCACCTATAATGTTGTCCAATGGATGGTCTTTTGAGGTGATCCATTCCTCTTGTTGAGTTTCCACTCTTTGTGTTGTGTGTTTTTCTTTGTTATCTTCTTCTTTGTCATCCAAGTTCAATTCTTGGAAAGTACATACAAGATCATCAAAATCTTCCTTTCTCGGAGGGTTATGGCTATTTTCATCAAATTTCACATGAATTGATTCCTCAATAGTATTTGTTTGTTTGTTAAATACTCGATAGGATTTACTTGATGGTGAATATCCAAGAAAGATTGCCTCATCAGCTTTTGCATCAAACTTTCCTAAATTATCCTTTCCATTGTTAAGTACAAAACATTTACATCCAAATATATGAAAATAAGAGATATTGGGTTTTCTTCCTTTGTAAAGTTCATTGGGGGTTTTCTTTAGAATAGGCCTTATCAAACATCTATTTATAACATGACAAGTGGTATTTACTACATCGGACCAAAAATGTTTCGCAAGGTTATTTTCGTTTAACATGGTTCTTGCAAGCTCCACCAAAGATCTATTTTTCCTTTCAACTACTCCATTTTGTTGTGGAGTTCTAGGAGCTGAAAAATTATGACCAATACCATGTTTTTCATAAAATTTCTCAAATAGTTGATTTTTGAATTCTCCCCCATGATCGGTTCTTATTGATGCAATCTTTGAATTTTGCTCATTTTGGATAACCTTAGCTAGTTTCTTGAATGCATGATATGCTTTATTTTTATGAGCTAGAAACAAGGTCCATGTATATCTTGAATAGTCATCTACAATTACTAGACCATAGTAATTACCACCAAAGCTTTTGATTTTGGAAGGTCCAAATAGATCCATGTGCAAAAGTTGTAAAGGTCTTTGAGTAAAAACAATGTTTTTAGCTTGAAAAGATGCCTTTACTTGCTTTCCCTTTTGATATGCATCACAAAATTTATTTTTAAATTTGAGCTTTGGCAAACCAATTACCAATTCTTTAGAAACAAGTTTATTTAGATGGTCTACATGTATATGTGTTATTCTTCTATGCCATAACCATGATTCACCCTCTCTAGTCATGAAGCATTGCACATCATTTGAAGACAAGCTATCAACATCAATCATGTAAATATTATCAATTCTTTTACCAACAAATTTAACTTCCTTGTTTAGCTTATTTTCAATTATGCAACAATTATATTCAAATAATACTCTATATCCTTTATCATATAATTGACTTATGCTAAGCAAGTTATGTTTAAGTCCTTCAACATATAATACATCACTAATTGAGGTAGAAGAATTTTTACCAATGTTTCCAATGCTAAGTATTCTTCCTTGTGTATTATCCCCATAATTGATGCTTCCTTTTCTTTTGGGAGTGAAGGTTATGAATTTGCTCATATCTCCCGTCATGTGCTTTGAACACCCACAATCCAAGTACCAATGGATGTTGCTTGCCTTGAAGCATACCTACAAAACAAAATTAGTTTAGAGACCTTGGTACCCGTTTTATGTTAGGTCCTTTTTGGTTAGCTTATGGTAATGTCCCTTTGGGAACCCACACCTTTCTTACCACTTTTGGTCCAAGCTTTCTAATATGGCAATTTAAAGCATTATATCCTTTAACACCACAATGATTGCATTTAGTGAATGGTGATGAAGATTTTCTAGGTGGTACAAAGAAGTTTTTGTAATGCTTTTCCTTTTTAGTGGAGTTATATCCTAAACCAGTTTTATCAAACATGCATCTTTGATTTCCAAGTAATACATTCAAATTATCTCTACCATTTGTAAACTTTCCTAAGGTTTTATTTAAGTCTAAAACCTTAGTTTCTAGGATGTCACATTTCTTTACAAAATCACAAGGTTTATTCTTGGAGCATGCTTGAACATTTGCTAATTCTTCTTTTAAACATTCATTTTCTTTTCCAAGTTCTACAAGATGCATTTCAAGAGTATCAATAGTTTTCCTAGATAACTTGTATTTGTTTGAGATTTTAACAAACTTGTCATACAATTCCTCAAATGCATCAAGCAATTCATTTCTATCTAAGTCAAGAAGACTTACCTCATCATCTTCCTCTTGATGATTTGCCATGAGACATAGATTGGCTTCCTCATTTTCAGATTCGTTTGAGCTACTTATATCATTTTCATCCCAAGCAATATAAGCTCTTATTCTTCCTCTTTTCTCCTTGTTCTTCTTGAGATTTGGGCAATCTACCTTGAAATGCCCTTCCTTGCCACATTCAAAACAGTTTGGTAAAGAAGAGTTTTCATTAGAGGTAGGTTTCTTACCTTGAGATTTGAAGCCCTTTTGGAATCGTTTGTTCCTCATAAATTTCCCGAAACACTTCACAAACAATCCAAATTCTTCTTCTTCATCAAGCTCACTACCGGATTCTTCTTCATTGATAGAAGTGGCCTTGAGACTAGACCTTTCTTCTTGGAAGATTTTTCTTCCTCTTCTACCATCCTTAATTCTTTCAACTCTTGTTCCTGTTCTTGTAACTTACCGAATAGTGTAGCAAGAGACATTTTATTGATGCTAGGAGATTGTTTGATAGCGATGACTAGAGGTTGCCATTCCCTTGTGAGACTTTTTAACACTTTATGAATAAGTTCTTTGTTAGTGTAAGTCTTGCCAAGAGTAATGAGATGATTTATAATAAGGGTGAACCTCTTTTGCATATCAACAATTGTTTCTTCAGAATTTAATCTAAAGCTTTCATATTGACTAGTTAAGGTACTAATCTTGGAGTCTTTGACATCACTTGTTCATTCATGGGTTATTTGTAAGGTATCCCATATATCCTTGGCGGATTTACATGTAACTACTCTAAAGAATTCATCAGGGCCAAAAGCTAAAGTGATTAGATTTTTGGCTTTATAGTTATATTGGACTTTCTTTTCTTCTTCGCTAGTCCAATCATCCATCAATTTTTTTACTTGCTTACCATCTACAGTATGCATGGGTATGAAAGGACCATTTTCAATTGCATTCCAAACTTTAAGATCAATAGATTGTACAAAAATTTTCATCCTTTCTTTCCAAAAAGCATAGCCTTCCCCATTGAAAGCAGGAGATCTATTTATGGCACCACCCTCAGGAAAAAGATTTAGAGAATTTGAGGCCATTGTTTTCTTGAAGCTGTTAAGCTTGATCTACTAAGAGTCAACCTCTGATACCACTTGTTGTTCAAGTGGCCTCAATACTCAAGAGGGGGGTGAATTGAGTTTTAAAACTTTTAGTTGGAATACCTTTGAAATTGATTTCTTTTTCACTAGGTATGTTTGTATGTAAGAAATATCAAGTGTAGAGCAAGAATCAATATGAGAAAGTGTGCAAATGTTGCTAAGGCAATTTATCAAACACTTGGTGTGCAACACTTTAACTTAGCCTAGTTACTCAAGTTCAAGCAATAATATCAAATCAAATTAATATACCAATTAAGTACAATAAGTAAATGCAAGAGTGTAGAGAAGAAAAGCTTGCAAACCAATTTAACGATTTCCACCAACCCAGTGTACGTCTCACCTTCAAGTAACCCACTTGAAGGATTTCCACTATTGAAGTTTAGACATACAAGCTATGAGCAATTGCAGCTTCCTAGTGTCCCACACTCAAGAACTCAATCCTCACTAGCACAAGGGCAACCCACCCAATCTCTCAAACTGTCAATACCCAAAGGTTGAACCCCAACCTTTGTGACCACTCAACCTAGAGTGAATAAGCTCTATGTTTTGATGTTTGGTTTTACAATCAATAAACTCTCTCAATAGAGTAGATGAACAAATGAAGGCTCACACAATTTCTAACTCTCACAAGAGAGGATTTACAAATATAAGCTCTAAGTTTCAGAAAATGAAACTAAACAAAGAAATAGAACACACAAGACTCAAGATTTGATTTCCCTTTGATGGATTTGATTATTGCATTGAGTAGCTTGAAGGAGTCTTGTATTTATAGGCCTTGAAGAGGTGCCCTAAGCCCTTCAGAGCCATTGCACAGCATGGGCATTTGAGTTAGAATGGAGAAATGAGCTGGTTTCCCACTTAAAAATACTTTTCCCCAAATTCTAGCACTAGTGTAATCGATTAGGCATCGAGCTGTAATTGATTACACTTTGAATTTTTCAGTGTAATTAGACTAGTAATCGATTATCCTTTCCCATGTAATCGATTAGCTAAGAGACAGAACCTTGCTAATCGATTGTTCTTTACCTTGTAGTCGATTATGAGTGGCACCTGATGCATTTAATTTGGTTACGCAACATGGTAATCGATTGTAGCTTGTGTGTAATCGATTGGGTATCAAACAGAAACTTTTTAATCAATTAGTTCTTAATTTGTAATCAATTAGTGACATTATAGAACACTGGTAATCGATTGTGGCAGCCTTGTAGTCGATTAGCAGATGCACCTGATGCTTTTAATTCATTTTCTCAGTTTGGTAATCGATTGGCTTCCTTGGTGCAATCGATTAGGTGACAAATAGAAGCTCTCTAATCGATTAGGAGAGATCTTGTAATTGATTATGTCACAGACAGAAGCTTCGTAGTTGATTAGCTCTGATCTTGTAATCGATTAGCTTGTGTGTTTTTGCAGGCCTGATGCTGTTTTCTCTGTTTTCATGGTAGCTTGAGCCTTTTGCTTTGAGTCTTCAATTCCTTTTGTTTATCAAAATTATTTATTCTGAAATGCATATTCAAACATATTTTTAACAGAAGTAAGATCTTGCTTCCCCTGCAATTGAGTGCTTAGTGTGACTTTTTAAAGTTTTTTAGGAGACCTAAGAACACGGTTCTTGTGAAACTGAGTTCTTAGATCTTTATTTTTTAAAAAAATTAAAACTAAAGTAAGATCTCAATTCTCTAATGAACCGAGTTCATAGACCCCTACGAACACAGTTTTAATCATTAATTGAGTTCATAAATGTAACCGCTCTGTCTTAAAACCTCTTCAAACCCTTTTGCAAGCATAGCAGTGTTTCGAATGGTTTTTTCCCTTCTCCTTCAAACTGACAGGGCCCGTAAGCGCACGGGTTATGTCGCGTAATATAAAAGATTATCGTTCTCCACAGGGACTGTGTTCAAAGTACCAGCATATTAAAATTATCCACACAATTGATTTTTAAGATTTTTATAAAATAAAGCACAAATTAAAGTTGCACAGAATACGAATAAATATAAAAATAAAATTTACTTGACGCTTAAAAATCAGAGTTGAGAATATCTTGGGATTTCGGGGGATTAAGACTCTATTTTATGTTAATGAATTTTAACTTTTCATAAATAAGAATCAAATTAAGTTTTCCAAGGCGAATTTTCCAAAAGCTAATTAATATGTTCCTCTCGGAATCCTATTAATGTACCTAACCTATGGAAAGCGTTGCTTAATCCTTAGAAAGGCCCATTATCGTTTTATGAAAACCCCTTTTATTTCCTCAAAAGAATTTTGATTACTTTCACAGTTTTACCGAGGTCACAAAAAGCATTTCAAAAATCTTAGGTTTAATTCAAAGCTTTCCGGTAAAAATAAATCTCTCGATTCTATTTATTACCTAAACTTACTAATATACCCGCAAGTATACAGTTTTATCATTTAGGTTCTTGTTAGGAATCACTAAAAGCATTAAGCATAATTGAACTAAATGGAAAACAGAAATTTATTTAATTCCAAGTCAAAATAACATTAAAATAAAATATTATCATACCCCCTTTATCGCAAGATAATTAATTTAGCTACTCATGAAATAATTCAAATTCATATAAATAATGGAAAAATAAAACATACAAGACATGGTAAAAATAAAGACTTACGGGTTTCTCCAAAAGCTCAGAATAATTTACCACTGTAATTCCTTGTTGCAATAATTTCTCCACCAATTACAAATTTAAATTCTCACTTTTACAGCCCTCACACTCTTACAAAATAAAAGAAAGAAAAGAAAATAAAAAGAAAGAGAAGAAAAACGAACAGAGAAAGAAAAATGGAAAAGAAGAAAACTAAAGAGAAAAAGAGAGAAAGTAACGAAGAAAAGAAAAGAAAATAGAATGAATCTGATGGTAATTGATGGGAAGAGATGATTGTTTTGCTGATGGGTTGCTGCTGCTTTTATAGGCAAATGGATGGAGGATTCCAGCTATGAAAACGCGTTCAAATTGCAAGTGGAAGAAACTTTCGGTGCATGTGAGTTCCAGCTGTGCCAACTTGTTTCCAATTTGTATATTTTAATATTTCCAATAATTTGGTGCTTGGATTTTAGTGATGATTGGTGCAGAATGATGAACTTCTGAGTGGAAAAATGTTATTTTCCCACAAATCCGAGTGAAAGCTTGCTGGAGGATGGTTTGCTGAGTGCTGGACGGTGTGGGTGCAAACTGGACAGCGTGGAGAGGAGTTGCTGTTGGATGGAGATCTGTACGGTGTGGAGAGGAAAGTGTTGAGTGGGTTGCTGGGCGGTGTGGAGAGTATTGCTGGACGGTGTTGGTTGGAGAGAAGAGTCTAGGCAGTGTTGTGTTGAGTGGGTTACTGGGCGGTGTGGTGAGTATTACTGGACGGTGTTGTGGATGGAAAGGAGAGGACGGTGTGTGGTATGGATTAGAAGAAGAAAGGGAGACGGTGTCTTAGGTGAGGTGGAGAGCTGTGTTGATATGTGAGGAAGGAATACGGTGTGGGTGATGGAGGGGAAAGGGACAGCGGATAGAAGAGAGGGAATGGGACGGTGTTTAGGAGAAAGCCGGTCGGTATTGGTTTGAAGGGATGGTGTTTGGGTTGCTAGAGAGTTGGAGTTGATCCGGTGTGCATTTGATCCGGTGTTGGAGTGATGGAGTGTAGGTCGGTTTTGAAAGGAGAGGAGATGGAAGGAGTCGGTGTTTGGAGGAGAACCGATCGGTGATGAAGCTGGATGAAAGGACGAGTGAAGAGTGACTGAAGAGTAACTTCTGATTGAGCCATTCAGTCGGAATTGAATGCAGAAGGACTCAGAACTGACTGAAACCATTCACTCGGCTCAGGTTCATGGAGTTCATTCAGAACTGATTGTAGAGTGAATCGGAACCGAGTAAAAAGTGATTCACTTGGAACTGTTTAAAAGGTGACTCAGAACCGCCTGGAAAGTGGCTCACTCAGGATTGGGAAGTCTACTCACTGTTTCACTCGGCTATGTCTATGGAATTTGAACCACTCGGAGAGAGACCTTGCTCAGATTTCTCAGGAATACACTCGGTCACATTCAAATGGTAAAATCACACCTTTATTTGGGAGTCTGAGTTGATTTCCACTCGGAATTGACTTCAGTCGTCAATCAAATCACTCGGAATGGCCTTCACTTTTACTCAGGAACTTGCACTTGAAGGGTTGGAATTTGACTGATTGAATTTCTTCTTATGTCCGAGCCTTGCTTTGCTCGAAAATGCATCTTTCTGACCCAACTCACTCGGATGTGCTTTCCTTGGAGACTTCTCACTCAGGCTCAGTGTGAAACTTGAGAGTCTGCCCGAGTGTGATTCATTTCCGGTCGGATTTTTCCTTCCTTACTAAGAATTACTCAGAAATGCTTTGTTCTGCTTGAGAATGCCATTTTCTCTGAGTGAGACTACTCGGATTCCTCCTTAGTCAGCATTTATTCATTTCAGTGGCCTCTTCTACTCGGAATCCATTCACTCGGAACAGCTTTTCACTCGGATTAGTTGCAATCAGAAAGCTCCCACTCGGATTCACTTCAATCAGCAAGCCTTTCACTCGGAGAATAGCTTTGGACAGCATCTATTCAACGTCAGTCCCCTTTTTCACTCGGAATGGACGCAGTCGGGGAAGCTTCTACTCGGAATCTCCTCCAACCGAGACTCATTCCATTTCAGCATTGAACCTCAGCCATTTATCACTCGGAATGGCTTTGATAGGGAACTTTCCACTCGGATTTGGCTCCAACAGTGAAGTATTCCACTCGGCAATGCTCCATTCTGAATTGTTCCACTCAGAATCTCCTCCAACCGTGTAGTATTCCACTCGGATTTGCTCTATTCTGAGTAATTCTACTCGGATTTGGTCCTTTCTCAGTCATCCCACTCGGATTTGGTCATTTTGAGTCGGAATTCAGCATTTCTGAGTCGGAATTCAGCATAAAAAGAGAGTTCTTTCTACTTTGGGCTTGTTCTTCTTGTTTCTTTATCATTTTATGGTCATTTTTCTCTTGTTTTTGACCCTTTATTACCTTAATTCCTGCAAAATAACATACCCAAGTAGACTAGAGTGGAAAGAAAGCAAAAATCACAATAAATAAAGGAAATATAGTGCATTATGATTAAAAATCCTAAGCAAACTAGATCTATTTTATTGTATTAAAAAGCACTTATCAAAATACCCCAAACCAAAACATTGCTTGTCCTCAAGCAATCACCATATTTACAAGATAAAATACAGAAAACACTAAGCTTAATAAACTAAGGAAATCAAAAATAGAGAAACAGATTTATTTAAATGCCAATTTTATTTTTCTTATGTGAATCAATTTTCAATGTCAAGACTTGAGATACTCTTCTCACAATTTTCACTCAAGTGTTTCAAGGTTTGTGTATCTCTCAAATCATCATAGTCAAAAAATATTACCATAAGCTTGTTAATAAACCAGAAACTCCACAGTTTAGATAGAAAATATGTCAAAGTCTAAAGGTCTTTCAAAGGTTGTAACGTGGCCTTGGGTTGTAATGTTAAGGTAGGAATTTCAAGAAAAATGGAATACAAAAGGGCTTTAACAGTCATGAATGATTCAAATCACCATTATAAATTTAACAGAGCAAATTTTTGAACTTTTATGGACTTTTTGGAATTCATTCAATATCATCCTTTTGATTTTCTTTTCTTTTTCTTGCGTTTCTTTGCATCCAATACCATATTTTTCTTAAGTCCTTTTTTATTTCTTTGCTCCACTAAATTTCCAACTTTTTCACCATTAAGAGAATATCAGTCAATGAAAGGTTTCAAAGAAAAATTTTTGCTTTTAGGCTCAAAAGGGGCAACTAGGGGTCAAATTATACAAAATTCTGAGGCTTAAGAATAAGACCTAATTGTGCCTTTATCATCCTAAGACATATAATCAAAAACCATTTTGAATCGGTTGAAAAACAAGTTCTAGAATATTAATGACTATGAGATTCACTCAATCAAGAAAATATGGGTTTTGAAAATTTGTTTGATAAATAACCCATTTTGGCTCAAGTCTAATCATGGAAAGTCTTTTCAAAGAAAATTTTAATCACATAAGGTTCATTTAAGCATTTATTTGGCATTTAAATAATCAAATTTTGAAAATTTTACTTAAAATTTTGGGATCCTTAGATACTTTAGCCTTGTGTTCAAAGTAAATTTATCATGCAATCATGGTAAATTACAAGATTACAAACAAATCAAGGAAAACACACATGCATAATAAAATGACAATCACACAACGTAAACAAAACAGTTAAGTTTTCTTACCTACCACCCCAAACCAGAATTTGACATTATCCTCAATGTTAAAATGGATGATAAAAGGATAAGAAAACTTACCTGTAATAACCCCAAACCAGCATCTGACATAGTTGGTTTTTTTTTTAGAATAAAAGCTTAAAATAAAACAACTTTTTATAGGGTTACCTCCCTATCAGTGCTAAGTTTTAAGTCTTCAGCCAGACTTCTCATCGTTTGGATTTACTCATCAGGAGCATCAAACAAGTCCAAGTCATTTGCTTGTTGTATTGGTTGACCTGTCAGATAGTGCTTCACTCTCTGTCCATTTACCCTAAATGTACCAGATTTCTCGCTCTATAGTTCGATAGCTCCGAAGGGAAAGACTTTTGTCACCTTGAATGGTCCCGACCATCGGGATCTCAGTTTACCTGGAAAAAGCTTCAATCTGGAATTAAACAGTAAAACCATATCACCTGGATTAAATGTTCTCCGTTGGATGTGACGATCATGCCATTGTTTGGTTTTTTCTTTATAAATTTTGGCATTTTCGTATGCATCTAGACGGAGTTCTTCAAGCTCATTTAATTCCAACAATCTTTGTTCACCTACAGCCTTATGATCAAAGTTAAGAGTTTTAACAGCCCAAAAAGATTTATATTTTAGCTCAACAGGTAAATGATAGGGCTTCCCATATACTAGCTTAAAAGGTGTGGTTCCAATGGGAGTTTTGTATGCGGTTCGATACGCCCATAAGGAATCATCTAACTTAATAGACCAATCCTTACGTGATGTATTCACCACTTTTTGAAGAATATTTTTAATTTCCCGATTGGATACCTCAACTTGTCCACTAGTTTGTGGGTGATAAGGTGTAGCAACCTTATGCCTAACTCCATATTTCTTTATAAGGGTCTGAAAAGTTTTCTCAATAAAATGAGACCCTCCATCACTTATAACACATTTTGGGACCCCAAACCTTGGAAATATTATTTTCTTGAAAAGTTTAATAACAATCTTAGCATCAGAATGGGGTGAAGCAATGGCTTCCACCCATTTTGACACATAGTCAACTGCCACTAATATGAACTGATTTCCAAAAGAAGAGGGAAAGGGACCTATAAAATCAACACCCCATACATCAAACAATTCAACTTCTAAAATGGTATTTAATGGCATTTCTTGTCTCTTACCAATGTTACCTGTTCTTTGGCAAGCATCACAAGTTAGAACATACTTACATACATCCTTAAAAATATTTGGCCAATAGAACCCAGCTTGCAATACTTTAGCGGCTGTTTTAGAGGTGCTCATGTGTCCTCCACAGGAAAGAGAATGGCAATGATCCAAGATAGCATGGACATCATCTTATGAAACACATCTTAGAATCATACCATCTGTACATTGCTTGAAAAAGAGTGGTTCATCCCAATAATAATGCTTGACATCTACATAAAACTTTTTCCTTTGCTGAAAGCTAAGATCAGGAGGTAAGATACCACATGCAAGAAAATTTACAAAATCAGCATACCAAGGAACACGTTGGATACTAAGATTCAAGAGTTGTTTATCTGGAAAAGATTCATTGATGGGAATATTATCTGTTTCTTCTTTTTCAGATGTCAACCTAGATAGGTGGTCAGCGACCAAGTTCTCAGTACCCTTCTTGTCCTTAATTTCCAAGTCAAATTCTTGCAATATTAGAATCCACCTAATTAATCTAGGCTTTGCTTCCTTTTTATTCAATAGATACTTAATGGCAGAGTGGTCAGTGTAAATAGTAACATGTGAACCTACCAAATAAGACCTAAATTTATCAAAAGCAAAGACAATAGCTAATAGTTCTTTTTCAGTTGTGGCATAATTTACCTGAGCATCATCTAGCGTCCGGCTGGCATAATGAATTACATGGAGCTTTTTATCCTTTCTTTGCCCCAACACAGCCCCCACTGCGTAATCACTCGCATCACACATCAGCTCAAATGGGAGTTTCCAATCAGGTGGTTGTACGATGGGGCAGAGATTAGAGCTTGCTTAATCCTGCAAAAAGCTTCCATACAAGATGAATCAAAATTGAAAGGCACATCCTTACCCAGAAGAGTTGTAAGAGGCTTTGTGATCTTGGAGAAATCTTTAATGAACCTGCGATAAAACCCTGCATGTCCAAGAAAACTCCAAATACCTTTCACATTTGTGGGTGGAGGCAATTTTTCAATTACTTCCACTTTAGCCTTATCAACTTCTATACCTCTCTCAGACACCAGGTGTCCAAGAACTATGCCTTCTCTTACCATAAAATGGCATTTTTCCCAATTTAGAACCAAATTGGTTTCTTCACAATGCTGTAAGACTTGGCACAAATTTGTTAAACAATTATCAAAATCCAAACCATGCACTAAAAAATCATCCATAAAGACTTCCATCACATTTTCAATAAGATCAGAAAAAATTGCTTGCATACACCTTTGAAAAGTCGCAGGTGCATTACATAAACCAAAAGGCATACATCTGTAAGCATAAGTCCCATAAGGGCAAGTGAAGGTAGTCTTTTCTTGATTAGATGGATGAATGGGAATTTGATGAAAACCTGAATACCCATCCAAATAAAAGAAATAAGAATGTTTCACAAGTCTTTCAAGCATCTGATCAATAAAAGGGAGGGGAAAATGATCTTTTTTTGTGGCGCTATTTAACTTCCTATAGTCAATGCACATGCACCAACCAGAGACAATCCTAGTAGGAATCAAGTTATGTTTATCATTTTCAATCACAGTTATTCCCCCCTTTTTAGGCACCACATGGACAGGACTTACCCATTTACTACTATCAACAGGATATATGACTCCAGCATCAAGCAATTTCAAAATTTCCTTTTTAACCACTTCTTGCATTTTAGGATTTAATCTCCTAAGTGGTTCTACTATGGGCCTACTTTCATTTTCTACAGTAATCCTGTGCATACAAAGAGAAGGGCTAATCCCTTTGATATCATCCATTGTATAACCTATTACCTTTCTATACAACCTAAGTTGTTTCAAAAGTTTTTCAGTTTCACATGGATTTAATTCAGCATTGATAATCACAGGATATGTGGAATTAGGACCAAGAAATTCATACCTTAATGAAGCTGGTAAAGGTTTTAATTACACATTAGGGCTTACCACTTTGTCACACATGACCTCAGTATCATGTGGGGCCTCAGAGCAATCAGATGTTTCTGTCAGCTCAATCATGAAAACAGTTTCAAGTGGGTCATTAGGAAGGGTTGCTTCCTTTACCACTTGTTCGACAAAATCCACAGTACAACAAACATCATTATAAGGTTTTTCTAAAACATTTTTCAAGTTGAAATCAACCTTTTGGTCTCCAACAGTTAGAGACAACTTACCATTCTTGACATCGATCACAGCACCTGCAGTTGCTAAAAATGGTCTGCCTAAAATGATAGGAATCAAAGAATCTTCATCCATTTCAAGCACAATAAAGTCAGCAGGTATAAAAAATTTTCCTATCTTAATAGGAACATCCTCTAAAATTCCTACAGGATATTTTACAGATCTATCAGCCAATTGTAAAGACATCCTAGTAGGTTTTAGTTCACCCAATCCTAGCTTTTCAGCAACAGATAATGGCATTAAACTCATACTCGCTCCTAAATCACACAATGCTTTATCTATATTCATGTCACCGATCATGCAAGGAATAGAGAAACTACCTGGATCTTGGAGCTTGGGTGGAAGTTTCTTTTGAATTAGAGCACTGGACTCTTCAGTAAGTGCAACTGTACCATCTTCCTCCAGTCTTCTTTTGTTGGACAGAATTTCTTTCAAGAACTTTGCATATGTGGGCATCTACTGCAAAGCATCTGTAAAAGGAATATTAGTATACAATTTCTTTAAAACATCAAGGAACTTACCAAATTATTTGTCCAACTTTGCTTTGGCTAAGCGCTGAGGAAATAGAATGGGAGGTTGATATGGCTTAACCTCCTCCTTCTTCTCTTGTGGTTTCTCTTCTTCAATTGCTGGATGAGATGAAGATTCATCGACTTTCTTTTCCTCCTTTGCAGTCTTGTCAACTGGCCCATCGTATTGAGTACCACTCCTGAGAGTGACAGCCATGGTTTGGTTAGATGGTCCAGCCTCTGGTTTCCCAGGAAATGTTCCCGGT
This sequence comes from Clitoria ternatea, assembly GCA_037962975.1. NCBI lineage: Eukaryota > Viridiplantae > Streptophyta > Magnoliopsida > Fabales > Fabaceae > Clitoria > Clitoria ternatea. The sequence goes on from CM075670.1 coordinate 140,036,458, forward strand.
GCTCTTTGAGAATAGGAGGCTTGTTGGGCAATTTGATTTTCCAGTATTTTGTTATGAGTGGCAAGAGAGTCCACTTTTGAAGCCAAGTTTTTTATTGCATCAGAGAATTCATCATTTTGTTTAAGTTGAGTAGCTACAAATGTCTCCATCAAGGATTCTAGCTTTGATTTTTATGGAATATAGGTTCCTTGTTGAGGTTTATAGTTACTTTGGAATTGAGGTGGCCTATTTTGGAAACCAGGTGGACCTTGTGGAGGTTTGTAGTTACCTTGATAATTTCCACCATAGTTTCCAATAGCATCCACCTGATGCATTTCTTGTTCTTGATTAGGAGTCATTGCTAAATGGCAATTTGTAGCTCCATGTCCTGAAACACCACAAACTTCACAAACAATATTAGTAGCACCTGTTGACCCTATTTTATCAAGTTTTAATGTTAATGCTTCAACTTTGGCAGAAAGTAAGGAAAGAGCATCAACAGAGTACTTACCTGGTGTTTTAGAAGGTAATCCTCTCTCAGAGTTCCATTGGTGAGTGTTTTGAGCTATTTCCTCGATCAGGTTCTCAGCTTCATCAACATTTTTACTCATGAAGGCTCCTCCAGCTGCAGCATCTAAAGAGATCTTTTGTGTGGAAGTTAGTCCATTATAGAAAATATGGATTGTCAACCACCTTTCTATCCCATGGTGAGGACATTCTCTTAGCAACTCCCTGTATCTTTCCCAGGCTTCATACAAGGATTCATCATCTTTTTGTGAAAAATTGATGATTTGTTTTCTCAGCACATCAATCTTGTTCCTTGGGTACCATTTATTGATAAAAGCACTGGACAATTGTTCCCAAGTCGTGATAGATCCTTCAGGAAGAGAGTATAACCACGCTCTTGCTTTATCTCTTAAGGAGAAAGGGAAAAGTCTTAAGCGAATGGCATCATTGGTGGCTCCGTTCATCTTCAGGGTGTCACAGTATTCAAGAAAGATTTGAAGGTGAAGGTTTGGATCTTCAGAGGGTAAACCTCCGAATTGGTTCTGTTGAACCATTGAGAGTAGTGAAGGCTTCAATTCAAAATTATTAGCCTCCACTGTGGGTCTAAGGATGCTAGATCCTCTCCCATTAGTGCTTGGAGCGGCAAAATCTCTTAAGGGTCTGTGTTGGTCCGCCATTTGTTTTTCTTTTTGTTCTTTTTGTTGTTTTTGTTGTTTTCTTAAAGCTCTAAGGGTACGTTCTATCTCAGGGTCAAATCCTAAGTTTAGATTGACACTACGGCTTCGTCGCATAAATAGAAAATAAATGACAAATAAAACAAACAATTACAAAAATAAAACAACAACAGATACACAGAATATAGAACAAAATACAAAATTACAAAGAAAATAAAAATAAAAATAAAAATAACAATAAAAATATTAACAAGTATGATCTAATCGAATTTCAATATTGCCGATATTTGAGGGACAACAGTCCCCGGCAACGGCGCCAAAAACTTGACAGGGCCCGTAAGCGCACGGGTTATGTCGCGTAATATAAAAGATTATCGTTCTCCACAGGGACTGTGTTCAAAGTACCGGCATATTAAAATTATCCACACAATTGATTTTTAAGATTTTATAAAATAAAGCATAAATTAAAGTTGCACAGAATACGAATAAATATAAAAATAAAATTTACTTGACACTTAAAAATCAGAGTTGAGAATATCTTGGGATTTCGGGGGATTAAGACTCTATTTTATGTTAATGAATTTTAACTTTTCATAAATAAGAATCAAATTAAGTTTTCCAAGGCGAATTTTCCAAAAGCTAATTAATATGTTCCTCTCGGAATCCTATTAATGTACCTAACCTATGGAAAGCGCTGCTTAATCCTCAGAAAGGCCCATTATCGTTTTATGAAAACCCCTTTTATTTCCTCAAAAGAATTTTGATTACTTTCACAGTTTTACCGAGGTCACAAAAAGCATTTCAAAAATCTTAGGTTTAATTCAAAGCTTTCCGGTAAAAATAAATCTCTCGATTCTATTTATTACCTAAACTTACTAATATACCCGCAAGTATACAGTTTTATCATTTAGGTTCTTGTTAGGAATCACTAAAAGCATTAAGCATAATTGAACTAAATGGAAAACAGAAATTTATTTAATTCCAAGTCAAAATAACATTAAAATAAAATATTATCATACCCCCTTTATCCCAAGATAATTAATTTAGCTACTCATGAAATAATTCAAATTCATATAAATAATGGAAAAATAAAACATACAAGACATGGTAAAAATAAAGACTTACGGGTTTCTCCAAAAGCTCAGAATAATTTACCACTGTAATTCCTTGTTGCAATAATTTCTCCACCAATTACAAATTTAAATTCTCACTTTTACAGCCCTCACACTCTTATAAAATAAAAGAAAGAAAAGAAAATAAAAAGAAAGAGAAGAAAAACGAACAGAGAAAGAAAAATGGAAAAGAAGAAAACTAAATAGAAAAAGAGAGAAAGTAAGGAAGAAAAGAAAAGAAAATAGAATGAATCTGATGGTAATTGATGGGAAGAGATGATTGTTTTGCTGATGGGTTACTACTGCTTTTATAGGCAAATGGATGGAGGATTCCAGCTATGAAAACGCGTTCAAATTGCAAGTGGAAGAAACTTTCGGTGCATGTGAGTTCCAGCTATGCCAACTTGTTTCCAATTTGCATATTTTAATATTTCCAATAATTCGGTGCTTGGATTTTAGTGATGATTGGTGCAGAATGATGAAATTCAGAGTGGAAAAATGTTATTTTCCCACAAATCCCAGTGAAAGCTTGCTAGAGGATGGTTTGCTGAGTGCTGGACAGTGTGGGTGCAAACTAGACAGCGTAGAGAGGAGTTGCTGTTGGATGAAGATCTGTATGGTGTGGAGAGGAAAGTGTTAAGTGGGTTGCTGGGCGGTGTGGAGAGTATTGCTGGACGGTGTTGGTTGGAGAGAAGAGTCTGGGCGGTGTTGTGTTGAGTGGGTTGCTGGGCGGTGTGGTGAGTATTGCTGGACGGTGTTGTGGATGGAAAGGAGAGGACGGTGTGTGGTATGGATTAGAAGAAGAAAGGGAGACGGTGTCTTAGGTGAGGTGGAGAGCTGTGTTGATATATGAGGAAGGAATACGGTGTGGGTGATGGAGAGGAAAGGGACAGCGGATAGAAGAGAGGGAATGGGATGGTGTTTAGGAGAAAGCCGGTCGGTATTGGTTTGAAGGGATAATGTTTGGGTTGCTGGAGAGTTGGAGTTGACCCGGTGTGCATTTGATCCGGTGTTGGAGTGAAGGAGTGTAGGTCGGTTTTGAAAGGAGAGGAGACGGAAGGAGTTGGTGTTTGGAGGAGAACCGATCGGTGATAAAGCTGGATGAAAGGACGAGTGAAGAGTGACTGAAGAGTAACTTCTGATTAAGCAATTCAGTCGGAATTGAATGCAGAAGGACTCGGAACCGACTGAAACCATTCACTCGGCTCAGTTTCATGGAGTTCATTTAGAACTGATTGCAGAGTGAATCGGAACCGAGTAAAAAGTGATTCACTCGGAACTGTTTAAAAGGTGACTCGGAACCGCCTGGAAAGTGGCTCACTCAGGATTGGGAAGTCTGCTCACTGTTTCACTCGGCTATGTCTATGGAATTTGAACCACTCGGAGAGAGACCTTGCTCGGATTTCTCAGGAATACACTCGGTCACATTCAAATGGTAAAATCACACCTTCATTCGGGAGTCCGAGTTGATTTCCACTCGGAATTGACTTCAGTCGTCAATCAAATCACTCGGAATGGCCTTCACTTTTACTCAGGAACTTGCACTTGAAGGGTTGGAATTTGACTGATTGAATTTCTTCTTATGTCCGAGCCTTGCTTTGCTCGGAAATGCATCTTTCTGACCCAACTCACTCGGATGTGTTTTCCTTGGAGACTCCTCACTCGGGCTCAGTGTGAAACTTGAGAGTCTGCCTGAGTGTGATTCATTTCCGGTCGGATTTTTCCTTTCTTGCTAAGAATTACTCAGAAATGCTTTGTTCTGCTTGAGAATGCCATTTTCTCTGAGTGAGACTACTCGAATTCTTCCTTAGTCAGCATTTATTCATTTTAGTGGCCTCTTCTACTCGGAATCCATTCACTCGGAACAGCTTTTCACTCGGATTAGTTGCAATCAGAAAGCTCCCACTCGGATTCACTTCAATCAGCAAGCCTTTCACTCGGAGAATAGCTTTGGACAGCATCTATTCAATGTCAGTCCCCTTTTTCACTCGGAATGGACGCAGTCGGGGAAGCTTCCACTCGGAATCTCCTCCAACCGAGACTCATTCCATTTCAGCATTGAACCTCAGTCATTTATCACTCGGAATGGCTTTGACAGGGAACTTTCCACTCGGATTTGGCTTCAACAGTGAAGTATTCCACTCGGCAATGCTCCATTCTGAATCATTCCACTCGGAATCTCCTCCAACCGTGCAGTATTCCACTCGGATTTGCTTCATTCTGAGTAATTCTACTCGGATTTGGTCCTTTCTCAGTCATCCCACTCGGATTTGGTCATTTTGAGTCGGAATTCAGCATAAAAAGAGAGTTCTTTCTACTTTGGGCTTGTTCTTCTTGTTTCTTTATCATTTTATGGTCGTTTTTCTCTTGTTTTTGACCCTTTATTACCTTAATTCCTGCAAAATAACATACCCAAGTAGACTAGAGTGGAAAGAAAGCAAAAATCGTAATAAATAAAGGAAATACAGTGCATTATGATTAAAAATCTTAAGCAAACTAGATCTATTTTATTGTATTAAAAAGCACTTATCACAAACTTACGTTACTTCCTCATACATTGTCTTCCACATTGTTCTTCCTCCTACATTGTGAGTCTTATCTTCCTTAGAGTTTTGTTAATGGTTAGTTCTTTTGCTTACTAAGTTTCATTGCCCCTGTAACTATGCTAGTTATGTTATGTGTTTGCCTTACTACGCGTATGTTATGTTACTGTACTGGTTATGTTACTGCACTCGTCTTCGTCAGAGTCTCGTCTTACTCCATAATTTTCTTTTGTTTACTGCGCGTATGCTATGTTGTTGTTACCATTGTTGTTCCTCTATTGTGTTACTATTATTGTTACTCTTCTCTCATTGTGTTCTTCTGTCTCTAATATGTCATTTACTATTATTATGTTTGCCTTTCTAGTACTCTGTGTTTGTGAATATTTGGCATGCTTAAATTTTGTTTAGGCTTAGCCGTGAGTGACCTTAGACTTTGAAAATTTTGTGAATGGCCTTAGGCTTGGCATGCAGAAATTTTGTTTAGGCTTGGCCATAAGTGACCTTAGACTTTGAAATTTTTATGAATGGTGACAGGGCCCGCAAGCGCACGGGTTATGTCGCGTAATATAAAAGATTATCGTTCTCCACAGGGACTGTGTTCAAAGTACAAGCATATTGAAATTTAATTATCCACACAATTGATTTTTAATATTTTTGTAAAATAAAACACAATTTAAAAATCCAAATTTAGAAACAAAATTTACTTGATACTTAAAAAATCAGAGTTGAGAGTATCTTGGGATTTCAGGGGATTAAGACTCTATTTTATGTTTAATGAATTTTAACTTTTCATAAATAAGAATCGATTTAAGTTTTCCAAGGCGAATTTTCCAAAAGCTAATTAATATGTTCCTCTCGGAATCCTATTAATGTACCTAACCTATGGAAAGCGCTGCTTAATCCTCAGAAAGGCCCATTATCGTTTTATGAAAATCCCTTTTATTTCCTCAAAAGAATTTTGATTACTTTCACGGTTTTACCGAGGTCACAAAAAAGCATTTCAAAAATCTTAGGTTTAGTTCAAAGCTTTCTGGTAAAAATAAATCTCTCGATTCTATTTATTACCTAAACTTACTAATATACCCGTAAGTATACAGTTTTATCATTTAGGTTCTTGTTAGGAATTACTAAAAGCATTAAGCATAATTGAACTAAATGGAAAACATAAATTTATTTAATTCCAAGTCAAAATAACATTAAAATAAAATATTATCATACCCTCTTCATCCCAAGATAATTAATTTAGCTACTCATGAAATAATTCAAATTCATATAAATAATGGAAAAATAAAACATACAAGACATGGTAAAAAATAAAGACTTACGGGTTTCTCCAAAAGCTCAGAATAATTTACCACTGTATTTCCTTGTTGCAATATTCCTCCACCAATTACAAATTGGAACACTCAATTTCACAATCCTCACAACTCTTACACAAAATAAAGAAAGAAAAAGAAAATAAAAAGAGAAAGAAAATAAAACAGAGAAAGAAAACGAAAGAGAAAGAAAAGAAAAGGAATGAATCTGATGAAGAATGGATTTGGATCTGGATGATTTCTCTGCTTGGATTGCTTCTCCTTTTATAGGCGAAGGAAGGGAGGAAGCCAGCTAAGAAAACGCGTTGCAAGTTGGAAGCTTTCGGTGCATGTGATTTCCAGCTGTTCCAGTTGTCTCCAATTTGCGTATTTTTGTTGTTTCCAATAATTCGGCGCATGATTTCACTGATGAATCGATTCCTCCAGTTGATTTTTTCCTTCAAAACAGCGTGTGAATCGATTCCTAAAGGTGGGAATCGATTCCCAGCATGATGAATCAATTCCTGGCTTTCATGAATCGATTCCCAGCCTGATGAATCGATTCCTGGCCTTCATGAATCGATTCCTGCCCTTTTAATCCTCAATGAATCGATTCCTATAAGGGGGGAATCGATTCCCAGCCCTATGAATCGATTCCCAACAGCCTTGAATCGATTCCTGGCTTATGTTTCACATGGGAATCGATTCCTGTAAGGGTGAATCGATTCCTACCCTTTCCTGGAAATGTTTTCTTGCATATTTGAGGCATTTTGGACAGTATAGCCCATGGTTCTTGATTGCTTTCATCCTTTGGCACTTTGATCATCTTTTTGGGTTCTTGAATCCATTTTCCATTTATATTCATTCATTCTTAAAATGGATCATCAATAATTCCAAATCTATTAATTTCTGCAAAATAAAAGTACCCGAGTAGAATACAGTGGAAAGAAAGCAAAAATCACAATAAATAAAGGAAATACAGTGCATAATGATTAAAATCCTAAGTAAACTAAATCTAATTTATTGTGTTATAAAACACTTATCAAATGGCCTTAGGCTTGGCATGCTGAAATTTTGTTTAGGCTTAGTCGTGAGTGACCTTTGACTTCAAAAATTTTGTGAATGACCTTAGGCTTGGTCATGAGTGCCTTAAGTTGTTGTACAAGAATTTTGTTTGGCATGTTGAAATTTTATTTAGGCTTGGCTGTGAGTGACCTTAGACTTTCAAAATTTTGTGAATGACCTTAGGCTTGACATGCTGAAATTTTGTTTTAAAAGAAAAGACTTATATAAAATTTTATTTTAAGTACAATGTATTCAAATATTCAATGGTTAAGAATAAAGAGATTTTTGATACAAAGATTAAATGAAAACTTTGATTTTTGATGAAGGGGTAAGGAATGACTATATGGTGGATTTTCGGTATTTAATTTGTGTTAGTGAAGATTATGTGATGATTAAGAGACCAATTATATAAATGACTAGCCTAGTATATTTATTATTTTTGCATAGGTGTACTCTACTATGTTGGATCAAACAATGTTTGATGTAGTACGTCACGTCTATTGCATGAGTTAAGAATCATAACTTTTGAATGATTTTTTTAATTCTAATTGACCAAGTGTACTCTGTGTTGAACAATGTTACATTGTAAGTGTTTTATTTGGGTCCAAATTCATGGATAAAAGTTGGATTAATGCATCACGGTTAACTTGTGTATATGAGAGTGGAGTTAAAATGTTCATAGAGTTTGTATTTCAAAATGCCAAAGACAATAATGGAAGAAACTTTTGCCCTTGTGTTAAATATGGGAATACGTGTTTGCTAGGCCTGAAATGATAAGGAAATATCTGTTATGTGATGGTTTTCTTAAGATTTATACATGTTGGATATGGCATGGTGAACATGTCACACTGAGTGTGATGAATGTAAGTCAAAATGAAGGTTCTACACATGATGTTGATTATGATATAGATGATCGACTTGAAGAAATGATTCGTGATATATGTGAAGAAAATTTCTAGAGAGCACATGTATATGAAACTCTCTGTGAGGATTCAAAGATCCTACTCTAGCCAAATTACACTAATTTTTCACAGTTGTCAGCGGTTTTACGGTTGTTTAACTTGAAGGTAAGAAATGGGTGGATGGAGAAACATTTCATTGAATTGCTACAACTATTAAAAGACATGCTTCCAGCTGGTAATCTTGCCAAGTCATAACTACGAGGCTGAAAAGACTTTATGTCCTATAGGGTTGGAGTACAAGAAGATACACGCATGTCCAAATGATTATATGTTATAAAAATATGAGTATGAAATGATGCATGAATGTCCAACATGTGGGTTGTCACGGTAAAAGAAGAAAGACAATGATTCAAGTGAGGAGGTATACACTAAAGGGCCTCTTGTAAAGGTGTTATGGTATTTGTCTATCATTCCTAGATTGAAGCATTTATTTGCCAATTAAGATGATGCAAAGTTGATGAGGTGGCATTTTAAGGAGAGGTTAACTGATGAACAACTTAGGCATCTGACAAATGAATTACAATGAAAGAAGTTGGATTCTCTATTTCTAGAGTTTGCAAATGACCTAAGAAGTTTAAGACTCAGACTGGCAACAGATGGAATGAACCTGTTCGGTAACTTAAGCACTACATATAGTTCATGGCCTATTTTGTTGTTTATTTACAACCTACCACCATGGTTATGTATGAAGAGAAAATATGTGATGTTATCGATGATGATCTCAGGTCCAAGACAACCAGGTAATGACATTGACGTGTACTTAAAACCGTTGATTTGACACTTGAGACTGGTATATGATGAAAGAGTTGATGTTTTTGATACATTCGGGCGTGAGACATTCAAGTTGCATGCAACGTTGTTTTGCACAATCAACGACTTTCTAGCTTATGATAACTTATCCGGTTATAGTGTAAAGGGCCATAATGTGTGTCTCATATGTGAGGATAACACTTATTACTAACAACTACATCATAGGAGGAAGACGGTTTACCTTTGACATCAAAGGTTTCTAAAAGTAGATCATCCATATCGGAGGTCAAAAAAGGCCTTTAATGGTGAACAAGAGTTTGATATTGCTCATCCAACGTTAATCTATAAAGAAGTTTTTGAATGGGTCAAATTCTTAAATATGACCCTTGGCACGAATAAAAAGCGACACAGTATGTAGAGGATGTGGAAGAAGAGGACGATATTCTTTAATTTACTGTATTGGAAGGAGCTTAATGTGAGACATTGTATTGATGTGATGTATGTGGAGAAAAATATATGTGACAGTGTTATTGGGACGTTGTTGAATATACAGGGTAAGACGAAGGATGACTTGAATTCTCGTCTTGACTTAGAACTTTGGGTATACAACTAGAACTGTATGCATAGTTGAATGGCAAGTGCACCTATTTTCCCCCAACCTGTAATACATTGTCGAAAAGAGAGAAAACAAGTTTCTGTGAATGTTTACGAAGTATGAAACTTCCGCACGACCTGAGAAGTCGTGTTTCCCTTAAGGATCTAAAGTTAGTCGGTTTAAAGTGTAACACCCCGGTTTTCCGGACTCAGATCCCGATGTAATCAAGATAATAATTAATAAAAATACGGGTAAATTTTTCGCGTTTGAAATATTTCTAAACACCTCAACGATTACACCAAGACCTGAATCACAGAAAACCGAAAGCGTACGATTTCATAAGATATGACTGGATCGATAACTAAATTGCCCATAACCATATACAAAAATAGTAGAGTTTACAGCGGAAGAGAAATATGTATATCGGGCAAACGCCTAGTCCCATATATGACCATATGAGAAAAGGCTCGGCAAAGCATGCAAATACCCGACATAGACCTAATAGAACAAAGCCTGTCTACTTCACTCACAACATACACATGCATTGCCTTAAGACACAATTATATATATATATATATATACATATACATCCGGCGATCTTCTCCCAACTATCACTATCATCAATGTACATCATTCAATTTCAATCCTTCTAGTACACATTAAATCATCTCTTATATACTACTTATATATATTCACCATTCCTAAATATAAAGGATTATTTTATACATAACTAAATTCACTAAATCATCTATATCATCATAAACAATTTATTCATTACATAAGAACTTATAAATGATGTCGACCAAGGCACTTCCATTACCACTATTTACCTTTACCAAAACTTCAATTCAAAAATCCCATCTCATCCCATGGCAACCCTGCATCACAATGCTAAAAAGGAGACCACATGGGAGAGTGAGTTATACATTCAAAATGACGAATATAAATATATTGTGATTATGTGTACATGCATACAATCATCATGTGTGCTTTGCTATAAAACCATTAGACTATCATTTAATTATTATCACATTATTATAATTATACAAGCCTCATGAATCGCAATTCACATCATAAGCAAGCACAAGCACATACACAATCACATTGCCACTTATCAACAAGGGCATTCACAATCATTATCATCATTTTATTAATTCTTCATTCACTTCCTCCTCGTAAGGGGTTTCTCATCTCTCGTGGTCATCCCATCTCAAATGCCATGCATCTATGGCTAATGCATATGTTAACTGTTTAATGCATCTGCACGGATCCGATTTCATACCAATGGGTGATCGCAACCACCATAATCATTCATTCATATTCATGGGTTTCCCGCCTCGCAAGGGGTACTCCCTCTAGCAGCCTCGCAAGGTGCTTTCTCGTGATCGCAACCACGTTCAATAATTCATAATGGTTTCCCGCCTCGCAAGGGGTACTCCCGCCTCGTGATCGCAACCACGGGTATCATAGGAACTCGCAAGCCCTTTTTCATTTCAAATACCAAGTGATCGCAACCACTGGCTCATCATCATACAATGGTCCCTGCAGGGCCTTTCACTTTCCACAACCAGGTGATCGCAACCACTGGCTCAATATCATATCATCATCAAGTTGGTTTCCCGCCTCGCAAGGGGTACTCCCTTCATAGAATCCCGCAGGATCTTTCATCATTGTGATCGTAACCACATATTCAATGTTATGTCATGCCATGAATGCAAAATGCAATAATGCATATGCCAATCGACCTTGCAAGGATATCTCACCCTCTCAATTAGGGGTATATTTTATATTTGGTTTTTATTATCATTGGCATACAATAAATCACAAGGCCCCTCAAGGCACAACATTCACATTTTCATAAATCCCCACCTGGCAATCATAGCATATCATTCATCATAGCATTTATCCACGCATGGAAACCAATAAGATATCTCAAAACATAATTTCAACAATCATCATTCAATCTTCTATATACATGTTAATACATGCATTAATCATAGTGGCACTACGCCCATCAATAATAACATTCTAGGGCGTGTTCAATAACAACGTCCCTTTTCATTCAACATTATTATTCATCATTCATTCTTATTCATCATTAACACTTTTTCAAATTCATTAAGTTATAATAACTCATTGCTATTCAATTGTCCCCTTATTAGTTCCATCGTCAACCAAGGTGTATCATACAATCACATCATTTACTCTTCATCAAGATTCACAATATATCCATAGTGGTGAAGCATATATGTATTCATAACATAGCATAGGCATACACACACCTCGCCAAGGCCTTAAGCCATTCCCCAATCACCACTAAGACAAACCACACATGTTCCCCTATCGGATTCGCTCGTAATTACTCTAAAAGTATACATGGGATTGGAAGAAGGTTTTAGAATACTCCATTTAATTATCAAGTAGGCCTAAAAGTCCAAGGGGGACAAGATAAGTACCCAAAAGAAGTAAAGATGCAAATTCTAAGCTGATTTAATCAATTTAGCTAGTGATAATCGATTATGGGGTAGGAGCTAATCGATTACAATGCTTCTGTGTGTGGTATAATGTATCAAATATTGTTTATAATCGATTACGAGATTAGGGTAATCGATTACCTTGTTTCTATTTTAGTACATAATCCATTACACCTTCGAATGCAATCAATTACATTAGTTCAAGATGGTCCATAATTGATTACAGTATGATTCCTAATCGATTAGATGAAGGACAGAGGCCTGGTAATCGATTATACCTTAGAGGCTAATCGATTACGCCCTGTCATTCTGCAGAAATTATGCAGATTTTGCACCAAAAATAAACTTCTCAACTACCAAAACCCATGCAAACGATATCGGAATGTCACCAAATTTTGACACAGGCTAAAACACATTATTTGTGATGTGTGGCCACCGGCCTCACTCAAAAATCCTTTAAAATGAGTAACTTATATGCATAAATACATTTTACCCGTTTAGAGGCACTTTTGTGCAACTCAAGGGCCTATTCTCATTAGAATTGGCCCACTCCAGTTTCTACAAGTTATAAACTATACATAGAAGTTATTGGAACTATCCCATCCTATTCAATCCTCATAAAACTCTATTTGGCTCTTTTAGTTCCTTAATTATGCATTATCTTTCAATCTTATCATTAGTGCCATCACAATGGCCATCACATTCAATGCCAAATATCCACATAACTTCTCAATTCATAAAACATATACTTCATCCCCTCAAGGATGGTTTATCGACAACACATCATTCCCACCAAGGGATAGCTAACCATTCATCATCATCACATATACATATATATATATATATATATATCACCATCAATAGTCAATAATTGCCATTCACATCATTTCACTATAAACATGGCAAGGCAAGCATGAGTATCATAATATATAATAATCATCAATTATATAACTCATGCAATTTGAATGTAAACTCCTCTCCTACCTCAAGGGAAGAACCATAATCCAATACACGCTCCAAATGCTCCGCCACATTGCCCGGAATGTCATCTACACAATATACATATGCATTCATACAATCAATAAGCCATCTTAAGGCATTCCTCATAATTCTAAACAAATTCTAGCTTATCATAAATCTCAATATCAAGTCCTAGACTTGCTAAAACACCAATTCATACCGTTGTGTTAGGCTTCGGAAATTCCTTTCCCAAAACCAAGATTCTCTAGATCTTAAAGGGCCAACTATACCCAACAACAACAACAACATCTCCTTCACCATCACTTAAAGTACCCATTTGCTATTCAAATTCATCATGAGCCTCTTAGCTCCACTTAAGGCCATCAACAATTCACAAATTTCAAGTGACACACACCATGGCCTAAGGCCTCATCAAATCCTCATCTTAACTCATCTATTCATCATCATTGGTAATCCATCATCATCATTATCATTATCATCATCATAAACAATTCTCTTTATTTCACATATCCTTATCATCAATGATCAATGTCACACACTTAAAAACTCATTCCTATATACCAAATCACTCAACACCAAAAATCATCACTATGTTTTCAAGATTTGCCATAGGGCCCTAAATCCTAATCTTTAGGGTTTTCATCAAAACTCAACAACATGTCTAATAACCATCAATCTCCATCATTAACAAAACTCATATGTAAAATATCATGGATTTACACTTAAAATCATTTTTCACAACATCACTATTCATTTCCCCCAATTCCTAGAGTTAGGGTTCCATTAAAATCTAACATTCACCATTAATAATCATCATCTTTTACTTCCAACATTGAAATTTTCGTATACCTCTTCACACCCATCGAAAAACACACATAAATCACACCCCACCTTTGGGTTTTACATGAAAATGGCTCCCGTTCCAAAACCCATACATATATCACTCTCCCAATCATGTAAAATTCAAAACCTAAGGCTTAAACTCATTAAAATGGAGGGAGACATACCTTAAGCCAAGAAATCACAATGGGCTTCTAAGAGAGGGAGAGGGTGACGAAAATTTGAGGAGAAGAGGGAAAGCTTCCAACTAACATCATCTCCTTCAAGCTCCATGGGAGAACGAAAATAGAGGGAGGAGGAAGAGGCACCACCATTTTTGCTAGGTTTAGAGAGGAGAAGAAGATGAATGAGAGATAGGGTATGAAGAGAGAAGAGAGTGTATGAAGGAGAGGAAAAAACAACGTGAAAAGAGAAGAGAAAGTGAGAGTTTAGGTTTTAATTTTTAATTCCTTCATTAAAAATTTACCGTTTTATGACAAACAGGATCTCTGTTCGGGCTCAATACTAAATCCAAAAATTATTCCGAATATAGATTCTTGGTCTGACACCCATATTCTAACCGGGTATAATTTTAACTCTTAAAGTCCCAATAAATCATAAATAATCCTCATAAATCTTAATTTAATTATTTTAATATTTTTGGGACACTTATTAACCCATTTATAATTATTTAATATCTATTTCTCCTATTTAATCATTTTTATAAAATTCAGGATGTTACATAAAGTCTCATGATTGTCACATGTTGATGCAGCAATTTCTTCCTGTTGCCATTTGTGATATTCTCCTTAAAAATGTGAGGGATGTGATAATAAGGATGTGTATTTTTTAATGCTATCTATTGTAAAGTTATTGCCTCAACACGTTGGCATTATTGGAAGAGGAAGCATGAAGGCTCAGCTTGCTTCTGAGTACGACGAGAGGTTCAAAAGCATGAAGGAGGCCATGGACATATAGGCCCAGCAGATTGTAGCATTGACCGAGAAGTTACAGGAACCTCCCCATCATAGCCTATAGCTTCTCCTCCAGTAGCTGAGCCAGTTGTTGCACCTTCACTGGTGCCTATTAGCACCAAGGGATCATGTGTGGTAGCAGACCTCGATGGGACAGTACAGGGTTGGCAGTTGACGGGCAATGTAACATCCTATATGTTTTTATATATAAAAGAATAAATAAATATGCAAATAAGTTTAAATTATGATAATTTAAGAATACAACGTATTTATGTGATTTAAAAGGGGATTTATGGTTTTTGCCTTACGCGTAGCATCAGGGTAAAAATTTAGACCTGACAGTGTCGCGAGTAGAATTAAAACCTCACAGTGACAACAAAGCAAAACAGAAACAAAAATAGAATTTTAGACCTTTCTCTTTCTTTTTCTCGAAGCTTAAAACATTGATTCAGGCTAATTTTTGGTTGGGATTCAAAATTAATCATGGATTAGAAGTAGAAAACACAAGGTAAATGCATGAAATCTCTCAATTTTAGTTTTTATGAAAGTTTCCCTTCTTTTGCTTGTTTTCTTGGGGATGCAAGAAGGCTTTGAAATTTAAGGTTCTAAACTGGTTAAAGGGTCCTTTAAGGCTCTTAAGTGAAAGATTAAATGATGAAATTGAGTTCCACTTTGTGTAGGTTACAAACGGAGTGCTGAAAGCTTAGCGAAAGTGAGGGTTTATTAAAGTAACCATCGGTTTTGGTTACGCTATGCTTATAAAGCTTTAAGAGTTAATTTTCAAGTGTTTTCTTAAGTTAAGTTAAGGTTTCAACGGCTAAATCCCTAAACCCTTTTTGTAATTCTTGCGTTTTAGTGTTTTGGCGCATTGGTTCTTGCAAGTTAGTTAAAGATTATTGGAAGTGACGTAAGATGAGTGTTTTAAAGTGTATTTAGTTAAGGTTTTGTCAGTTTTTATATTGTGAAAAGAATTTATATATGTATGTGAATGTTTTTATTTGAGAATATATAGTTTGCAATATGTTAATGGTTGTATAATGAGTTTGATAAATATGATTGATGTAATAATGATGATTATAATGAGAAAGTGATAACTTGTGATGAAAATGAGGGGATATATTTATAAGTAAATAATGGATAATGCAATAATACTAGATACTCATCCTTTACAATTACTTTACAGTGAATGAGGAAATGGATATTGTAGATATCGTGGAGACTAGTACGAAGTGAGTAGTGGAGCAGTGTCAGGACATTTGTTATATATTTATAATGTTATATATATATATTTACTGTTGGATACATATATGTATATGTATGTATGTGGTTGTATTATGTATTTTATTGTCATGCATGCCTATGTTGATATCTGTGTAGTTATGTGATTGTGATAGTTGATGGCACTGAGCCATTAGTGTTATATATGTGATATAATCAAATTTGGTTTGATATGAGTGTGATATGGCGTTGAGCCATTAGATAGTTATTCATGCATAATGACTAGGAAATTGTTTATATAAATATGATTAAGGCATAGAGCCAAATAGCATTTAAAATCATTCATTATTGGCAGGACATGTATTGCTTGAATGTTGTTTGATTATGTTAAAAGTGTGATATGAATGATTTATGAAGATTAGGATTGGAATTAGAAAGTTTGGATGTTGGATTAATGAGTTAAAAGTGAAATTGAGGAACCAGACAGGTGAAATAGAGATCCAATGGGATTCAATATCCCCGGGAATGCTCAATATAGGTCTATATGGATATTTAGAATTGGTTTATATATTCATTTCGTGTTTTAAATGGTATTAAGGTGATTTAGTGACATGATATAACTATAAATTAGTCTAAATGCATTTTTATATATATCTTATGATAAGACTAGAATTTTGGGAAACGGACTGCGCCAACAGCTCTAAAGTGGGGTTAATATAATGCCCATCTAGTTTGGTGAGGTTTAGAGTTGAATCAGGAAAAATAGGACCTTGGAAAGTTAGTAAAATGGCCTAAAATTCATGACAGCAGCATTGCTGCTATTGTCATGGCTGACACGTAGCGCCAGCCTCACATTACGCGCCAAGAGTGCAAAGTTGGCCTAACGCGTAGTGTCAGGTCCCTATTTTGGCCAAGTTTGTTTTGTTGTCTAGAATTAAAACTTAGGTGTTAGAATGTCATATTCATGTTATTTTTCAGGGCATAGGAGTTTTTAAGAGGATTAATTAAATTGTTAATTATTATTTTTGTAAAAAATTTACCAGGATTTTATTTAAATGCTTAAAATTAAAGGTAAATAAGTGAGGGATTTTACAAGCAACCCTTGCTGGATGACACGTCAAGAGTATCCATGGTCCAGGTACTCATATCTGATACTGACATGGTGGTTTGGGTGCCCACAAATGACATATTCTATGTTTCATAGGCACTCGACACCTCCTTTATGTGTCCCATAGCCCAGGTGAAGGTCATTGTTGATGATCAAGTATGTTGAAAAGTCATATATTCATTTATTTATATAATTTTATATGTATATACTTATGTTACTTCCTGTTATTATCAATTATAGGGGGAAGTCCCATGTTCGAGGAAGCCGATTGATCCCATACGTGAGTTACGAAAAATGCGCACTGATATGTATGGCACACCTACCCAGGTGCCGTGGAGGTAGGATGTCTTTGGTAGGACGAGCATCGTTCCCATATATGTTAATCAGAATGACATATCGGAGATTACGAATAGGAAAATCATGCTCAACATCTCTATTATACAGATTTGGGAGATGTAAGTACTTACACATGTAAACATATATTTACCAATTTTATGTGTACTAATGTTTTTCATCAACTATACGTTGTACGTATATGCATGATGTATATGTGGCTGAAGGGAAGGATCACACGTTTGGATTCCTGGAGTCTGAAGCCATATAGGGGAGTGGGATCAAGGACGTTGCCATCCAAGCCTATATACAGAACTAGATGACTGAGTCCAAGAAGAAGGTTTACTTGGCGCTACACATTAGCAAGTAAGTTGACACTATTTTTAGTATGTGTATATTTATATAAATGTACATCACTCGTTTGTGTGTTCAGTATTAACTCGGTTCCATTTTATTTTAGTGCTCATTGGCTTCTTGTGGTTATTTGCCCAGCAGATAACTTGGCAATTTGCATTGGTTCCGTACATGGCACAGTTCCTCAACAACTTAAGCTTTGTGTTGAAATGTAAGTTGACATTGGTATATATCTATACTTGTATTGGGTTAATTTTGTTGTATGCAGATTTGGGGTTATAGAAAAACAAAATAGATAATTAAAAAAAATCATAACTACAAACTCGGTTCTGCCATTAATTGAGTTCGTAGGGAATCTATGAACTTGGTTTTTCTGTTTGAGTCAATTTATGAACACGGTTTAAGCAACAACCAAGTTCATACTCTTTTTCTAGGTCAATCCAGAAATAAAGCATAAACATGGTTTATCCAAAATCAGAGATCATAGATTGACCCAGAAACAGAGTATGAACTCAGTTCCTCTTATAATAAGGTTAAATATTGGCTTTATAACTCGGTTTTTTTAACCGAGTTCATACCTTTCTTACTTACGAACATAGCTGTAACGAACTTTCTCTCTTAACTGAGTTTGTATCCCATTTTTAACCGAATTTATAAACCTTTTCTACACTAGTGATTATACAGGAAAATCATTGGCATGGTTATAGATCGGTAAGGTTTATATAGCTACTCATTAATTAATTAGTTTCCTTATGTTATGCAGTTGTAATCATGTAGTTGTTTGTAATTTTATTCATTGTTAGACTTCAAATACATAGTGATATAAACATAATATATATTTGATGTAGGTCGTACCAATCAAATTGATGTGGGAATATTTCATAAGCAAGGAATTAGTGTTGTTGCAATTGGGTAACAAATTATGCTCAGTGAGTTTTCTCCATTTTTTAGGTTCTCCAACAAAGTTTTCCAAAGGTTGGACCCAATTTATTAAAGAAAGTGGCTTGCATGTTGGTGATGTTTGTGTATTTGAGCTCATCAACAACAATCATGTTATTTTTTATGTAACCAGACTTAGACAATTCATTAATCCATTTAGATTTTGAAGCTTTACTTATGTAATTAATCTATAAAAGTGTTTCATAGAAGATTTAGTTTTGTCGGATTTTAGAAATAAAAATTATTGTAGCTACGTCTTTTTATAGCTACATCGATGCTTATTTATATGTTAATGTGTATATATAGAGAGAGAACTACCAAGTTTGGTATTTCCATTGAATTAAATCAAAATTAAAGGATGATTAAGGTTGATTTATGTAGAAAAGAAACAAGATTTTGTTATACAAGTGGCCTCAATTACTCAAGATGGGGGGTGAATTGAGTATTAAAAATTTTTTTAGAATGCTTTTGAAATTAGTTCTTTCATGAATATACTAAATAAAGATGATAAATTTAATCAATTTATGTATGAAACAAGTGACATGCAATATATATATATATAATTATCAAATGAATTTATCACTTTATAAACTCAATTAAATTAGGTAAGCAATTTAAGTATGCAAATATAAAAGAGTTTAAAGAAGAGAGATTTGCAAACCGATATATACGAGTTCCACCACACCAGTGTACGTCTCGCCTCCAAGTAACCCACTTAGAGGATTTCCACTATTGAGAATTTGAGATACACGCTTTGAGCAATTACGGCTTCTTAGTGTCCTACACTCAAGAACTTAATTCTCACAAGCTAAAGGGCAGCCCACCCAATCTCTCAATTACAAGGTTGAAACCCAACCCAAAATCTCTCAGAATTTGTGTATGTGATTTTACAAGTGTGACTCTCTCAATAGAGTGGATATACAAATTTTAATTACTTGAAAAATATTTTTCTTCTCTTAGAATAGGATATGCAAATTTTAGCACTCAAGAAAATATTTTTCTCACACTATAGCTCTCAAAATTATAATTGCAAAGAAGAAAATAGAGAGCACATAACTTAAGCAAAGAGAGAAAGAAAGGAAGCAAGGGAATTTTTCGTTGTTTGGTGTTGTGTCTTCTACCTTCAGTTTTTTCTCTATTTATAGGCAAAGGAAGCATGGCTTTTCTAATCCCCGATCCTCAATTTAGGCAATTAATTTGAAATCTGTCTACCTCTATGTTTCCTGCGTGCTTGTTTTCTGGCTTGGAGAAAGAGATTGTTTGCCTCAATTAATGCAACGCCATTTCAATTTGAGTCTCAAGAGAAATCAGCGCAGTTTAAGTTTCTGAAAACGCATACTGATGTTTTCCATGATTCAACATGTGATTTAAGTGATGAATCGATTCCCTGTGTACAATTTTATGCAAAAATCAGTGCATGAATCGATTCCTAGGCAAGGGGAATCGATTCCTGGCTTCCAAGAATGAGAAGAATCGATTCCTAGTGTTGCTGAATCGATTCCTGGCTTCCAAAATAATGATGAATCGATTCCTTGTCCTCCTGAATCGATTCTTGGCTTCCAAAATCATGATGAATCGATTCCTTGTGTTGTTGAATCAACTCCTGCCTTCAAAAAACATGATGAATTGATTCCTTATGTTGTTGAATCGATTCCTGCCTTCAAATATCATGATGAATCGATTACTTAGCCTCCTGAATCGATTCCTGGCTGCTTCTCAATGTGGGAATCGATTCCCAATGAGGTGAATCAATTCATGGGTCTGATCCTGGCTGATTCTTTTTAATATTGATGCCTTTATGTGTTTCGATACATGTTAGTTCATTTTTGATGATCTTCTGCATGCTTTTTAATCTGGAACATTTTCTTGAATCATGTAAACTTAATCTCCATGGTTTTTAATTAATTGCTTGTACAACATCCTTTGTATTTATCAATTAAATTTCTTGATCCTTCAATTGTTTGTCATTCATCAAAACCTGTTTCAACATACAAACACATTCTCCCCCTTTTTAATGATGACAACAATTGTTCATCTCTTGGGGTGTTAGTTTCATAACAATTATATTTTCAAAGTATAAAACTCCCTCTGTCAAATTTAATTATGTTTTTCATGCATTAGTATACCCACTTGTAATGACATATTATCAATGGATACTTCTTGTTATAAGGAAATATTTTATAAAGCTCCCCCTTAATTATGCAATTTAACAAGGATGTTGATTTTAAATATTATCTCCCCCTTTGGCATCATCAAAAAAATAAAGAACTAAAAAGAGAGATTAAACAAATAACGAAATTTTATTAAACAAGATACACGTAAAGATGGATACAACAAAGACTAACTTAAGGATTAAAAAATCGAAACTCAGAAAATTGCTGAGAGAGTTCATTGTAGTGTGTAGTCATGTTGTCTTCTATTTGATCAAAACGTGTATTCATATTTTTCTCCATTCCATCAATGCGAGAAGTCATCCCGTCAAAGCGAGCATTTATTGCATCAAAGCGGGTATCAATGTGAGAGGTCAACCTATTGAAGAAAGCATCATTTGGATTTATAAAAGGTGGTGGAAATACTTGTTGTTGAGGTTGATCATCATTGTCATCTCTACTTTGTGCATGTGGAGGTGAGTATTGCCAAGCACCATCTTGGTTATGCCAACCCATTTTTGAGAGATGAGTGCTCCCTATTTTACCTTTGCACCCAACTGTGAACACCTCTTTTGGTCCGGTCCAAGTGGAATGAATATTTTTTATACTGAATTCCAATTCAGAGTGGTCAAATTCGAGTAGAATGGCTCCAGAATAATCAGAACCGAGCAAAATAACTCAGAATGAAGCTTTTCCAAGTGAAATACAGCCCTGTTGGAGACAAATCCGATTGGAATGACTAAAAAATGATCACATCTGAACAAGATGACTCAGGTTAAGGCATTTCCGAGTGAAATACAGCCCTGGTAGAGATAAATCCGAGTGAAAAACTCAAAAAAAGAGTCAAATCCGAGTCAAAATGAAGCATTTCTGAGTGGAATGACTCAAAAATGATGAAATCCGAGTGGAATCACTCAGAATGAGTCATTCCGAGTGAAAAACCCCCCTGTTGAAGTTGAATCCGAGTAGCATCACTCAGAATGAGTAAAATCCGAGTGAAATATGCTCCTGTTGGATCAAATCCGAGTGGAACTACTCAGAATGGAGCAAATCTGAGTAGAACTACTCAGAATGAGTCAATTCCGAGTGGAAAGCTTCCCTGTCAGAGCCATTCCGAGTGAAGAAATTCAAATTTCTAATTTTGAGTGTGAAGAAGTTTATTTCCGAGCGAAAAATAGCCAAAATTCCAATTTCCGAGCCATTTCAGTCGGTTCCGTGTCAATGGTCACTCGGATTGGGGGAGAGGAAGTGAAGTCCGAGCCAGGTACTCTCCAAATCAATTTCCGAGTGTTTCTCTTTGATTTTTAATCGGCTCTGTGTCCTCTTTTACACTTTCCCGAGTCAAATTTTACCAACACCAAATCCCCTCCGTGTCATCTTTTACACCTTTCCGAGCCATGTTTCAATTCCGAGTCACACTTCACACATTTCAGTCGGTTCTGAGTCGTTGGTGGTTCGGATTGTGGAGAGGAATTTAGGAACCGAGTGAGAAGTGCTTCACTCAGTTCTGACTGAATGTTCCGAGTGACATATCAACATGATTTCACTCGGTCTTTTGCACTCAATGAACCTTTTCCACTCGGATCTAGGAGGCAAAATGAGGACTGACCCCTTTTCTCACTCGGAGTCGATTCCAACCATGGTTGAACACTGACTGAGGGATCAAGCCGAGCCATTTTCACTCGGCCTTCCACCATTTCACTCGGTTTTCCACATCCTCTCTCAGATTTTCAACATTCCTCTTTCAGAATTTCAAAATCCCACTCGGATTACAATATTTTCTCTTGGTTTTCTACATCCTCTCTCAGATTTCACCATGTTCACTCGGATTTCACCATTCTAACTCGGATTTCAATATCCTCACTCGGAATTCCACTATCCTCACTCGGATTTCCAACTTTTTCACTCAGATTTCCATAATTCTCACTCGGAATTCTTCCATTCTCACTCGGATTCCCACCAGGTCCCCCTGTTAGACCGTGCTGACTTGGATTCCACCACCCAAGTGGATCCAGGAATCCTGGGGGTGGCAGACAAGTGGGAAACAGGGGTGGAAGTGGGGGGAATTAAAAATTCCCACCCAGCCGTTGTCCCCCACTTCACTCTGAGTGGAGGCCTGAGCTGGCATTCCACTCAGAAGTAGAAGCCTGAGCTGGCCTTCCACTCAAGCCAGCCTATAAATAGGCAAGGGGGAGGGCAGCTGAGGGGAGGCTGGAGAGGAAAGGAAAACTCTACCCAAACATACCTCTGTTCTCTCTCTCTCTCACGCCAAGTCTTCTCTCCCTCTCACTTCACTCACCCCTCACCTTTCATACTCTCTTTACCCCAACATCCTCTACACTTTCACTCAACAGCACTCCTTCCAGCTTCCTTTTCCCTCTCGGACTTGCAATTCTTGTCCCAATCGTTCTTCTCTGCTCAAATTTCACCCGGTAAGCCTCTTTCCACTCGGATTCTCACTGTTTCACTCGGTTTCCTTTATTTTCACTCGGATTTTTACTATTCCACTCAGATTCTCACTGTTTCACTAGGATTTACTATTTTTGCACTCGGTTTCTCTTATTTTCACTCAGATCCTTACTGTTTCACTCGGATTTTCACTATTCCACTCAGATTGTCACTGTTTCACTAGGATTTACTATTTTTGCACTCGGTTTCTCTTATTTCACTCAGATCCTTACTGTTTCACTCGAATTTTCACTATTTCACTCAGATTCTCACTGTTTCACTTAGATTTTCACTGTTTCACTCAGATTTTCACTGTTTCACTCGGTTTTCCCTGTTTTCACTCAGATTTTTCATAGTTTCACTCGGTTTCCTTATTTTTTCGCTCGGTTTTCTTATTTTTTCACTCGGTTTTCTTATTCTTCATTCGTTTTTTTCATTTTTGCACTCGGTTTTCCTCTCCCGCTCAGTTTTTTTATATATATTCATTTTTTTTAATCAGTGTCGTACGGAAAATACTTCCGTCTACACAGTCTCTATAAGATCCGTGCACGTGTGAAGCACTTCGCCTTGTATGGATTCTTCACTGAAATGATGCCTATCAATACCTTCCTAATCTTTTCCTAAAAGAACAACATTCAGAACTACGTAACCCTGATTTCTTGATAATTCAAGAATACGTAGGAGCAAGACTTTAACTCCTGTCGGGCCCATCTCTCTTATTCCTTTTTGCTGATTTATTTCCTTACTTTCATGTTTCTTTCATAAATGTTCTTTTTTTTGGTTACTTCCGTGAAAATCAATTTAGACGTGACGTCTTGTTGGTTTCCCCCTTAGTTTTTGCTTAAGCCTTGCCATAATTCATAGGGAAGGGATACTTAGGACGAGACGTCCCGCTTATCTCTTTCTTATCCCTATTTTTTTATTCGAGGATGTATAATTTAGGCGTGATGCCTTATTAGCATTCTTTTCCCCTCTCTGTCTCATAACGAAGTCGAGTTTAATCCGGATGAAGTGCCCCATTGACCTCGCTTCAATATTCTATGTTTGTACAGTTCTCTCACTCCATTTTGTCGTCTTTAAATAAAAAAATACAACAATGAAAGGGAAGAAATAAACCATCTTTTGTAAGGCTATTTATGTTGCGCATTTTCAATCTTGGTACTGTTTTTGACAGGCGATGTAGGGTGCTAATACCTTCCCTACTCGTAACCGACTCCCGAACTTGAATCTCAATTTTTAACCAGTGCTTTACTGAACCTAGTTTTTTTCCAATGTTTTTCCTATGGATAAAAATGTTGGTGGCGACTCCCTGTTTCATTCCACCTTTTTCTCTCTTTCTCGCCGCGCCGTCGCGATCCGGGTTGCGACACCAACTGCTTCCTTTACTTCATTTGAAAGATCAATATTGAAATGCTTGAGAAGCTTGGTGATTAAAATAGCATAGGGAAGTTTAGTGAGTCTTTTAGAGTCAATCATATGATTGCGAATAAGTTTGATTCAATTTATCTCTTTTTCATGGAGCATAGCCCAAAGAATAAAAGTTTGGTTCTCACTTACTCTAGCATTGTTTGACCCTTTTGGAAGAATGATTTTGACCAAGAAGTAGTGCAGAAGACCCAATGGTGCTTTTGGAAATAGAAGATAGATTAAGAAATGCACGAGCATCAATAGAATTATATTCCCAAACAGGAGAAGGTTCAAATCCAAAGAAATCAACATTGTTGATTGGAAGCTTCCCGACTTGATGAAGAACATTATCATCAAGAGTAATGGTTACCCCTTTGATTTTGGCTAAGCAACGCCCATTTGAGATCCTTAAAGTTGAGTAGAAGGCTCTAATCAACTCAGGATAAATGTGATTCTCTTCAAGCGCTACGAACTCTATAAGATTTTGTTGCCTAAGGATGTTGAGTACAGGAAAATCATGTTCGTCGAAGAGTGGAACATCAAGCCAATGAGCGGGTATGAGAAGTCTCTCTGAGTACTTTTCAAGGTACCTCTAAAGTTGGGTTTGATCATCAAAGAATCTTGAGAGATCATTGATGTTTAAGGATAAAGAGCTAGCATCTCCTCTTCTTTTCTTCCGGTTTTGGGATGATGAAGCCATGAGGATTTTTGGAAAGAAAATTAAGAATTTTTGAAGAGGTTTTAGAGAGTAGAAATAAGGACTGGAAGTGGCTGTTGTTCAAGTGGCCTCAATACTCAAGGGGGGGTGAATTGAGTTTTAAAAACTTTGATTGGAATGCCTTTGAACTTGATTTTTATATCCAAGTTTACAGGAATATGCAAGTGAAATCAAGTTAAAGATAGTATGCAATGCACCACAAGGATAAATATAGTTGAAGCAATTTAACAAACACTAGGTGGGCAGTATTTGAAATATATCAAATTAGACAAGCTCAAGTATGCAATTCACAATCAATCAACACAAATCAACCAATTGCAGTATATGAAAGTAAAAGAGTAAGGGAGAGGAGCTTGCAAACCAATATAACGAGTTCCACCAACACCGGTGTACGTCTCACCTCTAAGCAACCCACTTAGAGGATTTCCACTATTGAAGTTTAGAGATACAAGCTATGAGCAATTGTAGCTTCCTAGTGTCCCACACTCAAGAACTCAATCCTCACTAGCAAAGGGTAACCCACCCAATCTCTCAAACTCTCAATACCCAAAGGTTGAACCTCAACCTTTGTGACCACTCAATTCTAGAGTGAAAACCTTTGTGTTTGATGAAGTATTTACAAGGAAATGACTCTCTTAATAGAGTAGATGTACAAGTGAAAGATCACACAAATTCTAACTCTCAAGATGAGAGGATGTACCAATTTAAACTCAGAATATACAAGAAAGATGGCTTACTAAGCACAAGAACAAGTGTAGAATGATAGCTTCTAGTTATGTTTCTAGTGCTTGAGTTTCTCTTGAATTTATAAAGCCATTTGAGAGCTTGAGGAGTGCCTTTCTTCTTCTTAGCCGTTGCACATAGTGGGGGTCTGAAGGACTGGTGGAGACATGTGTTGGTTTCCCACTAATATGTATTTTTCCACTATCGTAATCGATTATGCCTCGAGCTGTAATCGATTACACTTTGAATTTTTCATTCCAGATCATGTTGTAATCGATTATCCCTTTATGTATAATCGATTAGCTTCAAGTCAGAGGGCTTCTAATTGATTATATCTTGGCCTGCAATCGATTAGAGATGATACCTGATGCATTTAACTTGGCTTCGCAGCTACCTAATCGATTATATAGTCCTGGTAATTGATTAGCTTACTTCCAGTAGCCTTCTAATCGATTGGATGAATTTCCTTAATCAATTAGCCTTTATACCTGATGCTTTTAATGCCATTTTTGATTTTGGTAATCAATTATGTCATGTGTGTAATCGATTACTGTAATTCCAGTAGCTCTTTAATCGATTATTTCAATTGCTGTAATCGATTAGCTTATGTCCTGTTGCAGTTTTTCTAAAAATAGAATTACCCTAATCGATTAGACTTGGCTTCCTAATCGATTAGCTTCGTACTGTTTCTGGGTCTGATTCCATGTCTTTGTTTTTGCAAGAATTTCTTCAAGAGTGTTTTGTCATTATCAAAATCCTTGTACCTGTTATCACATTCAAACACATTCTCCCCCTTTTTGATGATGACAAGCATGTTCATGTCTTAAGGGTTGTTAGTTTAGACAACAATTATCTCTAATTTTGTATCTGCAAAAACATTTGAATTTTTTCTTATCTCTAAAATTAGATTATCACTTATCTTTTCAAGAAACTCTTATCTGTTAAAAGTTATCACTTATACAAGTAAATCTCTTATCTCTTAAAAGTCTCCCCCTATCTTTAGGAATTAATGCCTTGGAGATAATTAAAACAGTTTATCATTTAAGCAGAAGAATAGATGAACAACAACTATTGCTTCTCCCCCTTTGGAATCATAAAAAACAATAAGGCAATTAAAGTCATGGAAAGACAAATTTTATTCATCATAATTTAAGGGAAAGTACAATCAAGGAAATGATAAAACTGATGCATAAACTAAGAAAACATAATGATCAAAGCATAAAATGGATCTAATTATCCGGGTTGAAAAATCTAAGTTCGGAGACTTGATGGGACAGCTCGTCATAACGCTGTTGCATCATCTCAAAATGTTGTTGCTCGGTCATTGAAAATTCTTGAAGGGAATTTTCGAGGCGATCGAAGCGGCGGTCAAGGTGAGCATAGAGCGATGCAAATGGGTCAGCAGGGGCAGATGAAGAGGCTTGAGGTGCAGGAGGAGGAGGAGGAACGGGCTCATCATCAGCAGGAGCTTCAAAGGGAATGTTAGCATGATAGCCTTCCATCCGTGAGTACCATGCTCCGTTTAGAAAGACAAGACCCATCTTAGTCAGGTGATGAGTGCCAATGCATGCTTTTGAAGGCACTTTTTCTGATAGCTCTCCAGCCAAGTCCACTCAGTGTTTGAAGATTTTGGTGAGTAGAATGGTGTATGGAAGCTTTTATTGGTCCTTTGCGTGGCTCATGTGAAACTTGACCAATTGAACCTAGTTTATTTCTTTGTGGTTCAGCATAGCCCACATTAAGAGGACATCATCCTCTTCCACCAAAGCATAGTTCCCACCACGGGGAACCAACATTTTGACCAAGAAAAAGTGTAGGAGGTGGTTGTTCATGGTCAAGTATCCTACCAATTTGTGGTTGCTCCTGGGGCGATCAGCCTTCCACAGTGATTGATGGGCAGTAAGAGCATTGAAGCCCCATTCATCTTCGGGTTCTCCTTCATCAAAATCTGCATTGTTAAGCGGCAACATAGAAATTTCTGCAAACTGGGCGTTGGTGAGCTTTATGGTCACATTTTTGACTTTTGATTCAATTACCCCATTAACAAGCTTGAGGTTGCAATAGAAAACTCTGATGAGTTCAGGGTAGTATAGCTCTTCTTTAAGGGTGAGGAAGGGAAAAAGGTTGTAGTGGTGGAGGCTTTGGGTAAAGGTGAGGCTATGGTTATCAAAGGTTTCAGCAATGGTGAAGTGGGGAGTCATGATATCCTTTTCAGAAAAATTGTTGACAAAATTTTGGAGGTATCTAGGAGAGGAGAAGAACCTAGAGAAGTCTAGGGGGTTGTTGGCTTGGGCCATGGAGGACCTCGCTCTTTTGACGGTGCAGGAGGAAGCCATTGACAAGGAATTTAGAGAAAAAGATGAAGAGAGGAAGAGAGTTGAGAACTTTGAGAGATAGGAAGAGGAAGGAGGTAGTGTGAGATGAGAGGGTGAAGAGGAAGGTATTTATAGGGAAAAATTAGGTCTAGAAGAGAGTGAGGTGAGTTAAAGGAGTGAAGAATTTGAGCAGACCTCGGGAAGCAACGTTTGACTGTTCCAGTACTGATGCTAATCGATTACGAGACATAGGTAATCGATTAGCTCACTGTTTCTGGGGAATTTGAATCATTTTGCACAGAGCGTAATCGATTATAGCAGTTGAGTAATCGATTAGTGAAGAAGCAGAAGCGTCCTAACCGATTGGAATTGGCTCAGTAATCGATTAATGTGAAGATGAAACGTTTTATACCAAAAACAGAGGCTGTGTAATCGATTATGAATTAAATGGTAATCGATTATACGTAAAACAGAAGCTTACTAATCGATTAGATGGCAATTCGTAATCGATTATCAACGAGACAGGAGCTTATTAATCAATTATGCAGATGTATATAATCGATTATCTGGTTCAAGAATTTGCAGTTTTCACACAGGAGAGTTACAATATTAATCAAGCATACCACTAATAATAACCAACTCATACAAACATGCCATATAACACTATTTTTATCAAAATACTTCATCATTCAAGCACAATTATTCATGTCAAGAATTCCTAATTCTCTTCTAATGTGGATGAATTGCTCCCTAGCTAAAGGTTTGGTGAAAATATCTACTAGTTGCCTAGAAGTTTCAACATGCTCAAGTATACAATCACCCATTAATACATGGTCTCTAATGAAATGATGTCTAATCTCAATATGTTTGGTTCTAGAATGCATTATAGGATTCTTTGAGATATTGATAGCACTAGTATTATCACACTTAAGAGGCACATGGTCCAATACAACTCCAAAGTCTAGAAGTTGTTGTCTCATCCAAAGGATTTGAGCACAACAACTACCAGCTGCAACATATTCTGCCTCAGCTGTTGATAGCGCAACAATTACTTGTTTCTTGCTATGCCAAGAAACAAGAGAACTACCAAGCAAGTGACATGTTCCACTAGTGCTTTTTCTGTCAAGTTTACATCCTGCAAAATTTGAATCAGAGTAACCAACTAAAGTGCATTCAGCCCCTTTGGGGTACCATAAACCAACATTTTGAGTCCCAACTAAATATTTCATTATCCTTTTTACTGCAGTGAGATGTGATTCTTTAGGACAAGCCTGATATCTAGCATACATACACACAGCAAACATGATATCCGATCTACTAGCGGTTAAGTAAAGTAAGGATCCTATCATACCTCTATATTTTGTAAGTTCAACATCCTTACCTTTCTCATCCTTATCCAAATAGCATGAAGTGCCCATGGATGTGGCAATATCATTTGCTTTGTCCATGTTGAATTTTCTAAGTAGTTCTTTGCAGTACTTGGATTGATTAATGAATGTGCCTTCATTGGTTTGCTTGATTTGTAGTCCAAGGAAGAAAGTGAGTTCCCCCATCATGGACATTTCAAATTCTTCCTGCATTAACTTAGCAAACTCCTTGCACATTGACTCATTAGTGGCACCAAATATTATATCATCAACATAAACTTGTACCAATAGTATGTTATTCTTTTTATGCTTTATGAATAAATTTGTATCAACCTTTCCTCTTTCAAAATGATTTTCTAAAAGAAATTTGCTCAACCTTTCATACCAAGCTCTTGGAGCTTGTTTCAAACCATACAGAGCTTTCTTTAATTTGAAAACATAATTTAGAAATTGATGGTTTTCAAAACCTGGAGGTTGATCAACATATACTTCCTCTTGAATGTATCCATTCAAGAAAGCACTTTTAACATCCATTTGGTACAATTTGAAGTCCCTACAGCATGGGAAGGCTAATAGTAGTCTAATTGCTTCTAATCTAGCTACGGGTGTATACGTCTCTTCATAATCAATGCCTTCTTCTTGATTATAGCCTTTAGCTACTAGCCTAGCTTTGTTCCTAGTAATAATACCATTTTCATCCAGTTTATTCCTAAATACCCATTTGGTTCCTATTATTTGGTGATCATTGGGTCTTGGCACAAGCTCCCAAACTTCATTTCTTTCAAATTGATTTAGCTCTTCTTGCATGGCCAACATCCAATGTTCATCAATAATAGCTTCATTAATGCATTTGGGTTCTATTTGCGATACAAAGGCTAAATGATTGCATGTATTTCTAATTGCATTACGAGTACTTACTCCTTTTGTCATTTCTCCTATGACTTTGTCTAGAGGATGATCCTTTAAAGTGATTCATTGTTGTGGTTCCTCATGTTTTGCTGCATTTGTGTCTTTGATTTCTCCTTCCTTGTCATCTAAGGTCAATTCTTGAAGATTACCTACAATATCATCAATATCTTCCTTTCTCAGAGGGTTATGGCTATTTTCATCAAATTTAACATGAATGGATTCTTCTATGATATTCGTGCGTTTGTTGAATATTCTATAAGATTTACTAGATTGAGAGTACCCTAGGAAGATTGCCTCATCAGATTTGGCATCAAACTTTCCTAGATTATTCTTTCCATTATTGAGCAAAAAACATTTACATCCAAAAATATGAAAGTGTGAAATGTTGGGTTTTCTACCCTTGTAAAGTTCATAGGGGGTTTTCTTTAGAATAGGCCTTATTAAACATCTATTCATAACATAACAAGCGGTGTTTACCGCATTGGCCCAAAAATGTTTTGCAATATTGTTTTCATTTAACATGGTTCTTGCAAGCTCCACCAAGGATCTATTTTTCCTTTCAACTACTCCATTTTGTTGTGGAGTTCTAGGAGTTGAAAAATTGTGATTAATACCATGTTTTTCGCAAAACTTTTCAAAAGATTGATTTTCAAATTCTCCCCCATGATCCGTTCTAATGGATGTAATTTTAGAATTTTGCTCATTTTGGATAATCTTTGCAAGTTTCTTGAATGCATGATATGCTTCATTTTTATAAGCAAGAAACAAGGTCCACGTATATCTAGAATAGTCATCTACAATTACTAGACCATAGTAGTTACCACCAAAGCTCTTGATTTTGGATGGTCCAAAAAGATCCATGTGCAAAAGTTGTAAAGGCCTTTCTATGGAAACAATGTTTTTAGATTGAAAGGATGCCTTTACTTGTTTCCCCTTTTGACATGCATCACAGAATTTGTTTTCAAATTTGAGCTTTGGTAAACCAATTACTAACTCCTTAGAAATAAGTTTGTTCAAATGGTCTACATGTATATGAGCTATTCTCCTATGCCATAGCCAAGTTTCATCCTCTCTAGTCAGAAAGCATTGTACATCATTTGAGGACAAACTATCCATGTCAATCATGTAAATATTATCGATTCTTTGGCCTACAAATTTAATTTCCTTATTAACCTTATGCTCAATTATGCAACAATTTGATTTAAACAAAACTCTATATCCTTTGTCACATAATTGACTAATGCTAAGTAGATTATGTTTGAGGACTTCAACATACAACACGTCACTTATGGATGTGGAAGAATTCTTACCAATATTTCTGATGCCTATGATCCTTCCTTTGGTGTTGTCTCCATAGGTGACGCTTCCTTTTCTTTTAGGAGTAAATGATGTGAACTTGCTTATGTCTCCCGTCATATGCTTTGAACAGCCACTATCCAAGTACCAGTGGGTGTTGCTTGCTTTGAAGCATACCTGCAAAACAAAATCAGTTTAGAGAACTAGGTACCCACTTTAAGTTGGGTCCTTTAAGGTTAGCTTGTGGTAATGTCCCTTTGGGAACCCACACCTTTCTTATAACCTTTGGCCTTAATTTTCTAACATTGCAATTCAAAGAGTTATGACCTTTAAAACCGCACTGATTACATTTCATAAAGGGCGAAGATGATTTCATAGGATGTACAAAGAAGTTTTTGTAATGCTTTTCCTTTTTAACGGAATTGTACCCTAAATTGGTTTTGTCAAACATGCATCTTTGGTTTCCAAGAAGTACATTCAAATTATCTCTACCATTTGTAAACCTTTCTAAAGTTTTGTTTAGATCTAGGACTTTATTTTCTAGATCAATGTATTTCTTAGCAAAATCACAAGGTTTACTCTTAGAACATGTTTGAGCATTTTCCAGTTCTTCTTTTAAATAATCATTCTCTTTACACACTTCCATAGGGTGCATCTCTAGAGTGTCACTAGTTTTTCTAGACACCTTAAGTCTATTAGAGACTTTCACAAATTTGTCATACAATTCATTAAAAGCATTAAGTAATTCTCCCTTATCAAGGTCATGAAGATTTACCTCATCATCTTCTTCTTGGTGATTTGTCATGAGGCAAAGGTTTGCCTTTTCATTTTCCAAGTCATCCGAGCTACTTATCTCGTTTTCATCCCACGCGATATAAGCTCTTCTTCTCCCCTTTTTCTCTTTGCCCTTCTTTTTAAGATTTGGGCAATCAGCCTTGAAGTGTCCTTCTTTCCCATATTCAAAACAACTAGGTGAGGAAGATGATTCATTAGGTGTAGATTTCTTACCTTGTGTTTTGATGTTCCTTTGGAATCGTTTGTTTCTCATGAACTTTCTGAATCTTTTTACAAATAATCCAAATTCTTCTTCTTCATCAAGATCACTACATGATTCTTCTTCATGTATAGAGGTGGCCTTGAGAGCTAAGCCTTTCTTCTTGGAGGATTTTTCTTCTTCCTCCGCTAGCTTCAAGACTTTTAGTTCTTGCTCTTGCTCTTGTAATTTCCCAAAGAGTGTTGCAAGAGACATCTTATTGATGCTTGGAGATTGTTTTATGGCTATGACAAGTGGTTTCCATTCCCTGCTAAGACTTTTTAAAACTTTATGCACAAGTTCTTTGTTAGTGCAAACTTTGCCAAGAGTAATGAGATGATTAATAATAAGAGTAAATCTCTTCTTCATTTCTACTATGTTTTCCCCCGAGTTTATTCTAAAACTTTCATATTAACTTGTCAATGTGCTAATCTTGGAGTCCTTCAAATCACTAGTACCTTCGTGAGTTACTTGTAGAGTATCCCACATTTCCTTAGCGGATTGACAAGTCATTATTCTAAAAAATTCATTTGGACCTAATGCCATAGTGATGAGATTCTTTGCCTTATAGCCATATTGCACTTTCTTTTCTTCATCACTGGTCCATTCATCCATAGGTTTTTCAATATTTTTACTATCAATAGTATGCATTGGTATATAAGGACCATTTTCAATGGCATTCCAAACTCTCAAATCAATAGATTGAATGAAGATTTTCATTCTTTCTTTCTAAAATGCATAGCCTTCCCCATTGAAAGCGGGAGGTCTGTTTATAGCACCACCCTCGGGAAAAAGGTTATGAGAACTTGAGGCCATCTAGTCTCTTGAAGCTGTTAAGCTTGATCTACCAAGAGTCAAGCTCTGATACCACTTGTTGTTCAAGTGGCCTCAATACTCAAGGGGAGGGTGAATTGAGTTTTAAAAACTTTGATTGGAATGCCTTTGAACTTGATTTTTATATCCAAGTTTACAGGAATATGCAAGTGAAATCAAGTTAAAGATAGTATGTAATGCACCACAAGGATAAATATAGCTGAAGCAATTTAACAAACACTAGGTGGGCAGTATTTGAAATATATCAAATTAGACAAGCTCAAGTATGCAATTCACAATCAATCAACACAAATCAACCAATTGCAGTATATGAAAGTAAAAGAGTAAGGGAGAGGAGCTTGCAAACCAATATAACGAGTTCCACCAACACCGGTGTACGTCTCGCCTCTAAGCAACCCACTTAGAGGATTTCTGTAACACCCTAATTTTTAATTAAATGAATAAATAAAATCAACAGGGAAATTTTTCAGATTTTAAAGTTAATGAACCGTACATAATCTGTTCAATTAACAACCGGGTCCAACGAGGAAAGAGGGAAAGGGGACAAGGAAGGGATTCATACACAGCGAAGGAAGAAAACGCTTAAGCGATGCTACACTCGGCATTCTGACATTCCACTTGGTTTTTATTGTATGGTTCACTCGGTAAATTATCACGCTCGGCCTTCACTTGGGAAGGTTCACTTCCTAATCCACTCGGGCTAACCTTAACACTCGCCAGTTTCACCCTGACAGCATATCACACTCAACTGCTCCACTCGAACGGCTTATATGCGTATATGTATTAGCAATCCGAGAATGATTCCCCAAACCGCTCACTCAGAAACTATGAAGACTTCTCACTCGGGATAACTTTTAATTCCATCACGCCACTCGGGATATTCTACTCATTTTTCACTCGGCAACTATAATATTTCCTACACTAATTTTCCTACTAAATCAAGACTCGCTCGGGTTCTCTAACTACTTACTAATTTGTTACAATAAATCCACTTAGAGTCTCAGGCGTCATTCCCCAGTCGGTGAACTCTTACTCAGTGGATTCTCACTCGGAATCGTTAATTATCCTCTCCTCAGAAAGCCTCACAATTATCTCTCACAGGATTCGCACCAACACCTACTCCAGACTATGCGACCTCGATCACTCGGGCAATTCAACCTCTCATCTCTCGGGATGACTTGCCATCTCGCTTTTCCCCAACAACAACTTAGCTCCACTTCTACTCATAGTCATACTGGCCTCCTATGCTGGGAAGTATACTTATACATCCATGTTCATCACTCGGACATCACCTACAGCATAAACTAAACACACAATATATACATAGAGAGGTATTTTAAATAGTTACAACGCATTAACATGTTCCTTCTACCCGAAAGTGTTCAAGTTCTGATATAAAGACTAAAGTCAAAATACAAGCCGACCAAGGCATGACAATGTAACATCCCAATTTTGAGGATTAATTCTGAATGAAAATAAACCATTGAGATTCTAATTGCAAAGAAGGAAAATTAATTATTAATTATAATCAACTCAGTCTAAGAAATAGTTGCAATTAATTAAGCTTGGTTGGTAGGAGGTGGCTGCTTCCGATTGGGGAGTCACGTGAGTGGAACTGCAATTCACGTTTTCCCATCCCACTCTCCCTCGTGCACGCATATGTTTATATATGTGCCTCTGGTCACTGAAGCTACGCATCTCCTTCAGACTCCCTCTTCCTCTCTTCTCTTCTTTTTCCTTCTTGTACTCTCTTCCCTCTTACCCTTCGTCTTCCTTCCCCTGCTCCCTGTTCTGTTCCTGAGAACGCACGACGACGACGCTGTAGAAGACTTGGAGTTCCTTCGGTTGGTGAAGGACCATCATCAGGGAGAAAGACGAACGACCCCTGCTTCACAGTGCGACTACGACCAAGAAGGCCGAACGAGAGTGAGCCTGGGCAAGGCAATCAGATCAGCGTCGGGAAATAGAGGAACCCCTCGAACTTCCTTTAGTAGGTAGGGGGCGCTTGCATGTCAAATGCATGGTCCACGAACGGTACCGGATGAATGTATTACTTTAGGTGTATGCATGTGTCTGTCACGATTGTATATTATGCATGATTGTTGATCTTGGATTCCATGTGCATGATGAGTAGCTAGATAATATTTGCATGTAAACAAGATAGTGGTAATGTAGTCTGTTAGTCTTTCTGATATAGCCGAGTGAGATGCATGCTTCTACCTCTGTTGACAATGTGGGAATAAGAATATGTGACTGTTAGTTGGTTCGTCCGATGCTATTACCTTGATTGTTCGATCACTGTGCATGTTGGTGTGTTTGGCAAAGTAAAGATAGAAACCGTGTTGAATATGCTTCTACCTTGATGTTTACGAAGGAGGTATCAGTTGAGTGATGTTGCTTACTGGTTAAACGCATAAGTTGCATATGTAGGAATGGGGTGACCTGTGGAAGGTCATGAGCCCCGAGGGAATGACTTCCAGTTACAGACCTTGCCTAGATCCTGAGAGAGCTCGTGGTAGCCGTAGGAGCTAGAGAGGAGTCTCGAGACGCCCATGGGAGGTCGGTACCATACGGGAAGAGCTAATGGGCGAGAGGCCAGAAAAAGGGGAACTATAACTGAAGGTCATTACTCAAGTTGGATCCGCAGGCATGCATGTAGTTATGATGTTGGTTAAGATAGTACACATGGCATGTATTGGGTGTTATGAATAAATTCCGAGTGTGTGGATGCATGTGCATGTGTGAGTAAGGATGAACTCTATGTAGTATGTATGTGAGTGTATGTTATTGATACTGTTTTGATTTGCATGGCCCTAATCTAATCTGAATACGACCGAGTGAATGTAAGTGTGCGTACTGACACTGATACCTAGTCCTTGGCTG
Source organism: Clitoria ternatea (assembly GCA_037962975.1). NCBI lineage: Eukaryota > Viridiplantae > Streptophyta > Magnoliopsida > Fabales > Fabaceae > Clitoria > Clitoria ternatea. Next base: position 140,073,223 of record CM075670.1, read on the forward strand.
TCATTTTCCATGTAAAAGCTCACCCCTACTGTGGCTACATTTTTCAGTGAACATCTCTGGGAATGAAGGATGAAGGAGAAGCCGAGTGCAGAGCAGAGAACCTGAGCGCTATGGAATATATGTGTATATGTATATACTGTGTATAAGGTCTTGTCAAGCCTTGGCCGGCTCATATTTTAATTTTAGCCCTTATATCAGCATTTGAACACTTCGGGTAGAAGGGATATGTTAATGCGTGTGTAATTATTTAAATACTCCCCTATGTATATATTCTGTGTTTATTCTATACTGTGGGTGATGTATGAGCGATAAACCTGGATGTATAAGTATACTTTCCGAGTGTAGGAAGTCAGGGGGACTATGGGTAGATGTGGAGCCAAGTTGTTGTTGGGGAAAAGCGAGATGGCAAGATATTCAGAGTGATGAGAGGCTGAATGGTCTGAGTAATTGAGGTCACATAGTCTGGAGTAGGAGTTGGTGCGAATCCTGTGAGTGATAATTGTGAGGTTTTCTGAGTAGAGGATATTCAACGATTCCGAGTGAGAACCCGCCGAGTAAGAGTTCACCGACTGGGGAACGACACCTAAGACTCTAAGTGAAATTGTTGTAATAAATTAATAAGCAGCTAGAGAACCCGAGTGAAGGGCGAGCAGAATGCCCCGAAGTGGTGTAATGGACGTGAATGTTGTCCCGAGTGAGAAGTCTTCATAGATTCCGAGTGAGCGGCTTTGGGAATCATTCTCGAATTGCCAATACGTATACGTATATAATTCGATCGAGTGGAGCAGCAGAGTGTGATATGCTGTCAGAATGGGCTGGCGAGTATTAAGGTTAGTCCGAGTGGGTTAGGAAGTGGACCCTTCTGAGTGAAGCACGAGCGTGATGATTTACCGAGTGAACCATACGCTAGAAACCGAGTGGAATGTCAGGATGCCAAGTGTAGCATCGCTTCAGCAAAGTGTAGTGCGGACTGGAGATCTTGAGTAGAATCGCCCGAGCGTAGTTAGCCCTCACTTGAGCGAGTGCACCTGGTGCTATTGGGTTCGCTCAAGCGCTTCTTCCTCTTGCTGTGCGTGAGTTTCTCCCTTGTCTTCTTCCCCTTCCTTTTCTTGTTGTACTCGGTTTTATCAATTCAAACAGATTATGCTCGGTTTGTTAACCTTAAAATTTGGAAATTTTTTTTTCCTGTTGATTTTATTTATTTAATTAAAATTAGGGTGTTACATTTTGGTATTAGAGCAGACCGAAAGGTCCAAGGCCAAGGTATGCTTGCCGAGTGTGAGCGGTTGTGTGTATTATGATCGGATGGTCATCGTTGTTGTGATATTTGTTGAGCCTGATTGATACTGTGATATTGATTTGTGGATAGGAGGTTATCCCTCCCGATCTGACTAATTGTGTAACATATAGAAATGGCATAACATGCTAAGTTGCTGAATATTAGGCTGAGTTACGGTCGGTAGTAAGTGGCTTGGTGTACTTATCCTTTAAGGGGTGTTAATTTCAGGATAAGGGATGACACATCGCCAAAGCATGGAGGCTATAGCCACAGCATTCCAACGCTTTGCAGACGTGTTTGAGAGGCAGGGCCATCCTCAAGCGGAGGATGGCCAAGTGCTAGACCGCTTCCTGAAGAGGAAGCCGAGTGAATTTCAGGGAGGAAGGAACCCTGAGGCAGCTTTTAAATGGACTCAAGAGATGGAAAGGATCTTTGGGGGCCTTCGCTGTACCGAGGCCTAGAAGGTAGAATGTGCAGTGTATATGCTGCGAGACGAGGCGGAGAACTGGTGGAAGATAGCCAGAAACCGATTTCCTGATGATGATGCCCAGCTGACCTGGAACAACTTCAAGACATGCTTCTTAGAGAAGTACTTTGCTGGCAAAGTAAGGAGTCAGAAAGAGTTGGAGTTTATGGAGTTAAAACAGGGTTCCATGACTGTGGAAGAGTATGCAACTAGATTCGAAGAATTGTGTCTATTCTACCCACCCTTCCAACAACCCGGGACTGAGAGCTCCAAGTGCCTCAAATTTGAGAATGGATTGAGGTCAGATATTAAGAGAGCCTGCAGATATCAAGAGATCAGGAGCTTTCCTGCGTTGGTGAATAAGTGTAGAATATTCGAAGAAGATGACAAGGCTCACTCAGGCCAGAACAGTAGAGCAGGTCCCTCCTTGAGGCCTCAACAGTCACGCTTCAAGAGGCCAGGTAACATGGGAAGAAATGGACCCTTTACTAGATATCAAGATCGCAGTGACCGAGGGGGACAGAGGAATAGACGACCGAAACATGGCGGGTGTTTTAAATGTGGTGGCGACCACTTCGCTCAGAATTGCGATGGTGCAAATGTTGAGTGTTTCCATTGCCAGGAGAAGGGGCACACTCGCCCTGACTGCCCCCAACTCCGTCAAACAAGTGCCAATGTATGTCAGGGAGGATTCCAGGTGAGGAGCAGTAGGAACAACGGTCAACGCTCGGGGGGAGGAGGCAACAGGGCCAGGGGAAATATGATGTTTGCCCCAAATAATAGGAGGAGGAACACCGACCAACCAGCTGCTGGGAGAGTTTACGCCATCAGTGCTGAGGAAGCCGCGCAGGCGAACGACTTAGTACAGAGTAAGTGCCTACTCGGTAAATATACACTTAATGTAATTTTTGATTCTGGAGCCACCCACTCCTTCGTAGCTGATGAATGTGTGAGACGATTGCGATTACCGACTGTGGATATGGATCGGATTTTGGAAGTAACCAACCCGACTGGCCCTAAGGTGTTAACATCAACGATGTGTAAGGGCGTAATGTTTGTGTTGGACGATCGGAGTTTTACCTTCGATCTTGTGTGCGTGCCTTTGAAGGGCCTTGATATCGTGCTCGGCATCGATTGGCTTTTAGCCAACAAGGTGTTAGTGGATTGTAGACACCGAAGGATAATCTTCCCGAGGCAGCACAATGAGGACTACACGGCACAAGGTATAGCTCAACTATTTGCGATGCTTTGTTTAACCGAGGGTCAATGTAAAGCCCGAGTGAACGAAATTCTGACTGTCTGCGAATTTCCAGAGGTGTTTCCCAAGGATGTACCGAGTGTCCCTCCCAATAGAGAAGTCGAATTCTCTATAGACTTGATTCCTGGAGCCGAGCCAGTCTCCAGTGCACCTTATAGAATGTCCCCAACTGAATTAGCCGAGTTGAAGAAGCAGGTAGATGAGTTACTCAGAAAATAATTCATTAGACCGAGTGTATCACCATGGGGCGCACCAGTGCTGCTTGTTAAGAAGAAGGATGGCAGCATGAGACTATGTATAGATTACCGACAGCTAAATAAACTCACAATTAAGAATCGATACCCACTGCCCAGAATTGATGATCTAATTGACCAACTGCGTGGAGCCTCAGTCTTCTCGAAAATCGACCTACGATCGGGATACCACCAAATTCGGGTGAAGGACTCGGATATTCCAAAGACTGGCTTTAGGACTCGGTATGGTCACTATGAGTATGTAGAGATGCCATTCGGTGTGACTAACGCCCCTGCTGTCTTTATGAATTACATGAACAGCATATTCCACCCATATCTAGACCGATTTGTTGTCGTTTTCATTGATGATATCCTAGTCTATTCTAAGACTCCTAAGGAGCATGAAGAACACCTCCGAGCGGTACTTCAAGTGCTGAAGGAGAAGCAGTTGTTTGCAAAACTTTCAAAGTGTGATTTCTGGATGGATATGACCCACTTCCTCGGACATGTGATTTCTGAAGAAGGTGTCTCGGTAGACCCTTCGAAAGTGGTAGCTGTAATGGCGTGGGAGTGACCCAAGTCGGTCTCGGAGATAAGGAGCTTTATGGGCCTGGCTGGTTATTATAGAAGATTCATTGAAGGTTTTTCTAAGTTGGCCTTGCCACTGACTAAATTGACTCAGAAAAACATTCCCTTCGTATGGAGTTCCGAGTGCGAGAGCAGCTTCCGAGAGCTGAAGGTTAAGTTAACGACTGCTCCAGTATTGGCATTACCTGACTTGCAAGAGAGCTTCATGGTTTATTGCGATGCATCAGGAGTCAGATTAGGATGCGTGCTAATGCAGAAAGACCGAGTGATAGCGTATGCCTCTTGGCAACTAAGACCTCACGAACAACATTACCCGACCCACAACTTGGAACTGGCAGCCGTAGTCTTCGCATTGAAAATCTGGAGGCATTATTTGTTCGGGTCCAGATTTGAAGTATACAGTGATCACAAGATCCTCAAATACTTATTCGACCAAAAGGAGCTGAACATGAGGCAGAGGAGATGGATGGAATTTTTAAAGGATTACGATTTCGAGCTAAAATACCATCCGGGTAAGGCAAACGTTGTTGCCGACGCGTTGAGTCAGAAATCCCTTCATGTAGCAGTGATGATGGTGAAGGAGGTGGAGTTATTGGAACAGTTCCGAGACATGAACTTACATGTTGACATCCCCTCCTCTCGGAAAATGACAATCGGTGCGCTGAGGATTGCCAATGAATTTCTAAAATCCGTGTACGAGCAACAGCAGTCAGACTCCTACTTAGCTGAGATAAAGGAGACTCAAGCCAAGGGTAAGGATTTATCCTTGATCGAAGGATCGGATGGAATCTTCCAAGTGAAAAACAGGATATATGTACCGGGTGGAGGAGAATTAAGGAGAATGGTGCTTGATGAAGCCCACAAGGGCCTACTCAGTATTCACCCAGGTACCACGAAGATGTACCACGATCTGAGAGCATAATTCTGGTGGCCCGGATTAAAGAGGAATATGGCAGAATACATGGCTCGATGTATTACGTGTCAGAAATCGAAAGTCGAGCATCAGAAGCCATATGGTGCATTACAGCCCCTGGAGATTCCCGTGTGGAAATGGGACTCAATTGCTATGGACTTCGTCATGGGACTACCAAGAAACCGAACGGGCCATGATACGATTTGGGTCATTGTTGACCGACTGACGAAGAGTGCACACTTCCTACCTGTGAACATGAAGTACCCGTTGCATAAGTTAGCTCGGATTTACATTCATGAGATTGTCCGCCTATATGGTATACCGACTTCTATCGTATCGGATAGGGATTCTAGGTTCACGTCCCGGTTTTGGACCAGCCTGCACCAGGAATTGGGTACGAAGCTTTGGCTAAGTTCCGCTTACCACCCTCAATCGGATGGACAATCCGAGCGAACTATTTAAAGCCTGGAAGATTTGCTAAGGGCATGTGTGTTGGAGCACGGTGGAAATTGGGAGCAGTACCTTTCCCTGATCGAGTTTACATACAACAATAGTCACCACAACAGTATCGGTATGGCACCCTACGAAGCACTTTATGGTCAAAGATGCTGAACCCCACTCTGCTGGTCGGAAACGGGTGAGAGTCTGCTATTGGGACCAGAAATTATAAGGCAAACGTCAGAACAGATCCGAGTGATAAGGGAAAGAATGAAGGCGTCTCAGGATAGGCAGAAGAGCTACCATGACAAACGAACCAAACCATTAGAGTTTTCAGTCGGAGACAGAGTATTTTTGAAGACTTCACCGAGTAAAGGAGTCGGGCGAGCCTTGAAAGGTGGAAAGCTGAGCCCTCGATACATTGGACCCTATGAGGTGTTGGGACGAGTCGGCTCCATGGCATACCGAATAGCATTACTGACTCACTTATCCCGATTGCACAACGTATTTCATGTGTCTCAACTAAGGAAATATCTGCATGACCCCAACCACACAATGTCTGATGATGAAGTGGAAATCAAGGAAGACCTGACCACTATGACTATACCGATTAGAATCGTGGACCGATCGGTAAAGCGTTTGAGGAGCAAAGATGTACAACTGGTTGAAGTAGAGTGGCAGCAAGGCAGGACTACCTCTTACACCTGGGAACATGAAGACACCATGAGGCAGCAGTACCCCGAGCTGTTTAACCAAGATGAGTGACCGACTGAATTTTGAGGACGAAATTCTTTTGTAAGGGGGAGAACTGTAACATCCCAATTTTGAGGATTAATGCCGAATGAAAATAAATCATTGAGATTCTGATTGCAAAGAAGGAAAATTAATTATTAATTATAATCAACTCAGTCTAAGAAATAGTGGCAATTAATTAAGCTTGGTTGGTAGGAGGTGGCTGCTTCCGATTGGGGAGTCACGTGAGTGGAACTGCAATTCACGTTTTCCCATCCCACTCTCCCTCGTGCACACATATGTTTATATATGTGCCTCTGGTCACTGAAGCTACGCATCTCCTTCAGACTCCCTCTTCCTCTCTTCTCTTCTTTTTCCTTCTTGTACTCTCTTCCCTCTTACCCTTCGTCTTCCTTCCCCTGCTCCCTGTTCTGTTCCTGAGAACGCACGATGACGACGCTACAGAAGACTTGGAGTTCCTTCGGTTGGTGAAGGACGATCATCAGGGTGAAAGACGAACGACCCCTGCTTCACGGTGCGACTACGACCAAGAAGGCCGAACGAGAGTGAACCTGGGCAAGGCAATCAGATCAGCGTCGGGAAACAGAGGAACCCCTCGAACTTCCTTCAGTAGGTAAGGGCGCTTGCATGTCAAATGCATGGTCCACGAACGGTACTGGATGAATGTATTACTTTAGGTGTATGCATGTGTCTGTCACGATTGTATATTATGCATGATTGTTGATCTTGGATTCTATATGCATGATGAGTAGCTAGATAATATTTGCATGTGAGCAAGATAGTGGTAATGTAGTCTGTTAGTCTTTCTAATATAGCTGAGTGAGATGCATGCTTCTACCTCTGTTGACAATGTGGGAATAAGAATGTGTGACTGTTAGTTGGTTCGTCCGATGCTATTACCTTGATTGTTCGATCACTGTGCATGTTGGTGTGTTTGGCAAAGTAAAGATAGAAACCGTGTTGAATATGCTTCTACCTTGATGTTTACGAAGGAGGTATCAGTTAAGTGATGTTGCTTGCTGGTTAAATGCATAAGTTGCATATGTAGGAATGGGGTAACCCGTGGAAGGTCATGAGCCCCGAGGGAATGACTTCCAGTTACAGACCTTGCCTAGATCCTGAGAGAGCTCGTGGTAGCCGTAGGAGCTAGAGAGGAGTCTCGAGACGTCCATGGGAGGTCGGTACCACATGGGAAGAGCTAATGGACGAGAGGCCAGAAAAAGAGGAACTGTAACTGAAGGTCATTACTCAAGTTGGATCCGCAGGCATGCATGTAGTTATGATGTTGGTTAAGATAGTACGCGTGGCATGTATTGGGTGTTATGAATAAATTCCGAGTGTGTGGATGCATGTACATGTGTGAGTAAGGATGAACTCTATGTAGTATGTATGTGAGTGTATGTTATTGATACTGTTTTGATTTGCATGGCCCTAATCTAATCTGAATACGACCGAGTGAATGTAAGTGTGCGTACTGACACTGATACCGAGTCCTTGGCTGTCATTTTCCATGTAAAAGCTCATCCCTACTGTGGCTACATTTTTCAGTGAACATCTCTCAGAATGAAGGATGAAGGAGGAGCCGAGTGCAGAGCAGAGAACCCGAGCGCTATGGAATATATGTGTATATGTATATACTGTGTATAAGGTCTTGTCAAGCCTTGGCTGGCTCATATTTTGATTTTAGCCCTTATATCAGCATTTGAACACTTCGGGTAGAAGGGACATGTTAATGCGTGTGTAATTATTTAAATACTCCCCTATGTATATATTCTGTGTTTATTCTATACTGTGGGTGATGTATGAGCGATAAACCTGGATGTATAAGTATACTTTCTGAGTGTAGGAAGTCAGGAGGACTATGGGTAGATGTGGAGCCAAGTTGTTGTTGGGGAAAAGTGAGATGGCAAGATATTCAGAGTGATGAGAGGTTGAATGGTCTGAGTAATTGAGGTCACATAGTCTGGAGTAGGAGTTGGTGCGAATCCTGTGAGTGATAATTGTGAGGTTTTCTGAGTAGAGGATATTCAACGATTCCGAGTGAGAACCCGCCGAGTAAGAGTTCACCGACTGGGGAACGACACCTAAGACTTTAAGTGAAATTGTTGTAATAAATTAATAAGCAGCTAGAGAACCCGAGTGAAGGGCGAGCAGAATGCCCCGAGTGGTGTAATGGACGTGAATGTTGTCCCGAGTGAGAAGTCTTCATAGATTCCGAGTGAGCGGCTTTGGGAATTATTCTTGAATTGCCAACACGTATACGTATATAATCCGATTGAGTGGAGCAGCAGAGTGTGATATGCTGTCAGAATGGGCTGGCGAGTATTAAGGTTAGTCCGAGTGGGTTAGGAAGTGAACCCTCCCAAGTGAAGCACGAGCGTGATGATTTACCGAGTGAAACATACGATAGAAACCAAGTGGAATGTCAGGATGCCGAGTGTAGCATCGCTTCAGCAAAGTGTAGTGCGGACTGGAGATCTTGAGTAGAATCCCCCGAGCGTAGTTAGCCCTCGCTTGAGCGAGTGCACCTGGTGCCATTGGGTTCACTCAAGCGCTTCTTCCTCTCGCTGTGCGTGAGTTTCTCCCTTGTCTTCTTCCCCTTCCTTTTCTTGTTGTACTCGGTTTTATCAATTCAAACAGATTATGCTCGGTTTGTTAACCTTAAAATTTGGAAATTTTTTTTTCCTGTTGATTTTATTTATTTAATTAAAATTAGGGTGTTACAGACAAGACCTTATACACAGTATGTACATATTCACATATATTCCATAGCGCTCGGTTTCTCTGCTCCGCACTCAGCTCCTCCTTCATCTTTCAGTCCGAGGGATATTCACTGAAATGTAGCCACAGTAGGGGTGAGCTTTTCACAAAAAATGATAGTCAAGGACTCGGTATCAGTGTCAATACGCACACTTATATTCACTCGGTCGCATTCAGATTAAGTTAAGGCCATGCAAATTAGAATAATATCAATAACATACACTCACATACATACTACATAAAGTTCGTCTTTATTCACACATGCACATGCATCCACACACTCGGAATTCATTCATAACACCCAACACATGCCACGCGTACTATCCTACTCAACATCATATCTACATGCATGCCTGCGGATCCGACTTGAGTATTGACTTTCAGTTACAGTTCCCCCTTTACTGGCCTCTCGTCCATCAGCTCTTCCCGTGTGGTACCGGCCTCCCATTGGCGTCTCAAGACTCCTCTCTAGCTCCTACGGTTACCACGAGCTCTCTCAGGATCTAGCCAAGGTCTGTTGCTGGAAGTCATTCCCTCGGGGCTCATGACCTTCCACGGGTCACCCCATTCCTACATATGCAACTTATGTGTTTAACCAGCAAGCAACATCACTCAACTGATACCTCCCTCGTAATCCTCAAGGTAGAAGCATATTCAACACGGTCTCTATTTTTACTTTGTCAATCACACCATTATGCACAGTGATCGAACAATCAAGGTAATAACATCGGACGAATCAACTAACAGTCACACATTCATATTCTCACAATATTAATAGAGGTAAAACCATGCATCTCACTCGGCTATATCAGAAGGCTAACAGACTACATTACCACTATCTTGTTTACATGCAATTATTATCTAACTACTTATCATACACATGGAATCCAAGATCAATAATCATGCTTAATATACAATCGTGACAGACACATGCATACACTTAAAGCAGTACATTCATCTGGTACCGTTCGTGGACCATGCATTTGACATGCAAGCGCCCCCTACCTACTGAAGGAATTCAAGAAGCTCTTCTGCTCTCCGACGTTTGGTCTGACGCCCTTTCTGACTCGTCCAGCTCCCCTTTCGCACCGTCGTGCCCTGCAATCGGCTCGGGAATAGAGAGTTGTTCCTTCTCTGCCTTAGTGATCGTCCTTCACCAGTCGGAGGGGCTATGACCGTTCTCCAGTACCGTCGTCGTGGTCCCTAGTGATGAAGAATAGAACAGGGGAAGAGAAGAGGACGGAGACGAAGAAGAAGAAAAGAGAGAATGAAGCAGTAAGGAAGTATGAATATCACGGTGATACCGGGTATGTATATGCATGCGAAGAGAAAGAAGTGGGATGGGAGAACGTGAATCGCAGTCCACTCACGTAACTCACCAATCACAAGCAGCCATCTTTTACCAACTAAATTAATTTGTAATTATTCCTTAAATTAAATTGGTTATAATTAACAATTACCTTCCCACCCTGAAATCAAGGTCTTAATGGTTTATTTCATTCGGTATTTAACTTCAAAAATTGGGATGTTACAGTTCTCCCCCTCTCAAAAGAATTTCGCCCTCGAAATTCAGTCGGTCACCCACCTTGGTTAAACAGCTCGGGGTACTATTGCCTCATGGTGTCTTCAGGTTCCCAGGTACAAGAGATAGTACCGCCTTGCTGCCATTCTACTTCAACCAGTTGTACATCCTTGCTCCTCAAACACTTTACCGATCGGCCCACGATTCTAATCGGTATAGTCACAGTGGTCAAGTTTTCCTTGATTTCTACTTCATCATCAGGCATTGTGCAGTTGGGGTCATGTAGATATCTCCTTAGTTAAGACACGTGAAACACGTTATGCAATCGGGATAAGTGAGTCGGTAATGCGATCCGGTATGCCATGGAGCCGACTCGCTCCAACACCTCATAGGGTCCAATGTATCGGGGGCTCAACTTTCCACCTTTCAAGGCTCGCCCGACTCCTTTACTCGGTGAAGTCTTCAAAAACACTCTGTCTCCGACTGAAAACGCTAATGGTTTGGTTCGTTTATCATGGTAGCTCTTCTGCCTATCCTGAGACGCCTTCATTCTTTCCCTTATCACTCGGATCTGCTCTGATGTTGGCCTCACAATTTCTGGTCCCAATAGCAGACTCTCACCCGTTTTCGACCAGCAGAGTGGGGTTCAGATCTTCGACCATAAAGTGCATCGTAGGGTGCCATACCGATACTGTTGTGGTGACTATTGTTGTATGTAAACTCGATCAGGGGAAGGTACTACTCCCAATTTCCACCGTGCTCCAGTACACATGCCCTTAGCAAGTCCTCCAGACTTTGAATAGTCCGTTTGGATTGTCCATCTGATTGGGGGTGGTAAGCGGAACTTAGCTAAAGCTTCATACCCAATTCCTGGTGCAGGCTGGTCCAAAACTGGGACGTGAACCTAGGATCCCTATCCGATACGATAGAAGTCGGTATACCATGCAATCGAACAATCTTGTGAATGTAAATCCGAGCTAACTTATGCAACGGGTACTTCATGTTCACAGGTAAGAAGTATGCACTCTTCGTCAGTCGGTCAACAATGACCCAAATCGCATCGTGGCCCGCTCGGTTTTTTGGTAATCCCAAGATGAAGTCCATGCCAATCGAGTCCCATTTCCACACGGGAATCTCCAGGGGTTGCAATGCACCATACGGCTTCTAGTGCTCGACTTTCGATTTCTGACAAGTAATACACGGGGCCACATACTCCGCCACATTCCTTTTTAATCCGGGCCACCAGAATTGTGTTCTTAGATCCTGGTACATCTTCGTGGTACCCGGGTGAATACTGAGTAGGCTCTTGTGGGCTTCATCAAGCACCATTCTTCTCAATTCTCCTCCACCCGGCACGTATATCCTGTTTCTCACTCGGAAAATTCCATCCGATCCCTCAGTCAAGGACAAATCCTTACCCTTGGCCTGCGTCTCCATCATCTCAGCCAAGTAGGAATCCGATTGCTGCTGCCCATACACAGATTTTAGGAATTCATTGGCGATTCTCAGCGTACCGATTGTTATTTTCCGAGAGGAGGGGATGTCGACATGTAAGTTCATGTCTCGGAATTGTTCCAATAACTCCACTTCCTTTACCATCATCACTGCTATATGAAGGGATTTCCGACTCAACGTGTCGGCAACGACGTTTGCCTTACCCGGATGGTACTTTAGCTCGAAATCATAATCCTTTAAAAATTCCATCCATCTCCTCTGTCTCATGTTCAGCTCCTTTTGGTCGAATAAGTACTTGAGGCTCTTGTGATTGCTGTATACTTCAAATTTGGCTCCGAACAAATAATGCCTCCAGATCTTCAATGCGAAGACTACGACTGCCAGCTCCAAGTCGTGGGTCGGGTAATGCTGTTCGTGAGGCCTTAATTGCCGAGAGGCGTAAGCTATCACTCGGTCCTTCTGCATTAACACACATCCCAATCCGAGTCCTGATGCATCACAGTAAACCACGAAGCTCTCTTGCAGGTCAGGTAATGCCAACACTGGAGCAGTCGTCAACTTGTCCTTCAGCTCTCGGAAACTGTTCTCGCACTCAGAACTCCATACGAAGGGAATGTTTTTCCGAGTCAATTTAGTCAGGGGCAAAGCCAACTTAGAAAAACCTTCAATGAATCTTCTATAATAACCAGCTAGGCCCATAAAGCTCCTTATCTCCGAGACCGACTTGGGTCTCTCCCATGCCATTATAGCTGCCACTTTCGAAGGGTCCACCAAGACGCCTTCTTCGGAAATCACATGTCCGAGGAAGTGGATCTTATCCATCCAGAAATCGCACTTTGAAAGCTTTGTAAACAAATGCTTTTCCTTCAACACTTGAAGTACCACTCGGAGGTGTTCTTCATGCTCCTCAGGAGTCTTAGAATAGACTAAGATATCATCAATGAAAACGACAACAAATCGGTCTAGATATGAGTGGAAAATATTGTTCATGTAATTCATAAAGACAGTAGGGGCATTTGTCACACCGAACGGCATCACTACATACTCGTAGTGACCATACCGAGTCCTAAAGGCAGTCTTTGGAATATTCGAGTCCTTCACCCGGATTTGGTGGTATCCCGATCGTAGGTCGATTTTCGAGAAGACTGAGGCTCCACGCAGTTGGTCAATTAGGTCATCAATTCTGGGCAATGGGTATCGATTCTTAATTGTGAGTTTGTTTAGCTGTCGGCAATCTATACATAGTCTCATACTGCCATCATTCTTCTTAACAAGCAGCACTGGTGCGCCCCATGGTGATACACTCGGTCTAATGAATTGTTTTCTGAGTAACTCATCTACCTGCTTCTTCCACTCGGCCAATTCAGTTAGGGACATTCTATAAGATGCACTGGAGACTGGCTCGGCTCCAAGAATCAAGTCTATAGAGAATTCGACTTCTCTATTGGGAGGGACACTTGGTACATCCTCGGGAAACACCTCTGGGAATTCACAAACAGTCGGAATTTCGTTTACTCGGGCTTTACTCTTACCCTCGGTTAAACAAAGCATCATAAACAGTTGAGCTATACCTTGTGCCATGTAGCCCTCATTGTGTTATCTCGGGAAGATTACCCTTCGGTTTCTACAATCCACTAACACCTTGTTGACTGAAAGCCAATCCATGCCGAGCATGATATCAAGGTCCTTCAAAGGCACGCACACGAGATCGAAGGTAAAACTCCGATCGTCCAACACAAATGTTACGTCCTTACACATCGTTGATGTTAGCACCTTAGGGCCAGTCGGGTTGGTTACTTCCAAAATCCGATCCATATCCACAGTCGGTAATCGCAATCGTCTCACACACTCATCAGCTACGAAGGAGTGGGTGGCTCCAGAATCAAAAATCACATTAAGTGTATATTTACCGAGTAGGCACTTACTTTGTACTAAGTCGTTCGCCTGTGCAGCTTCCTCAGCACCGATGGCGTAGACTCTTCCAGCCGCGGGTTGGTCGGTGTTTCTCCTCCTGTTATTCAGGGCAAACATCATATTTCCTCTGGCTCTGTTGCCTCCGCCCCCCGAGCATTGACCATCGTTCCTACTGCTCCTCACCTGGAATCCTCCTTGATGCCCATTGGTACTTGTCTGACAGAGTTGGGGGCAGTCAGGGCGAGTGTTCCCCTTCTCCTGGCAATGGAAACACTTGACCTTTGCACCATCGCAATTCTGAGTGAAGTGGTCGCCACCACATTTAAAACACCCGCCATATTTTGGTCGTCCACTCCTCTGTCTCCCTCGGTCACTGCGATCTTGATATCTAGTAAAGGGTCCATTTCTTCCCATGTTACCTGGCCTTTTGAAGCATGACTGTTGAGGCCTCAAGGAGGGACCTGCTCTACTGTTCTGGCCTGAGTGGGCCTTGTCATCTTCTTCGAATATTCTACACTTATTCACCAGTGCAGGGAAACTCCTGATCTCTTGATATCTGCAGGCTCTCTTAATATCTGACATTAATCCATTCTCGAATTTGAGGCATTTGGAGCTCTCAGTCCCGGGTTGTTGGAAGGGTGGGTAGAATAGACACAATTCTTCAAATCTAGTCGCATACTCTTCCACAGTCATGGAACCCTGTTTCAACTCCATAAACTCTAACGCCTTCCGACTCCTTACTGTGTCGGGGAAGTACTTCTCTAAGAAGCATGTCTTGAAGTCGTTCCAGGTCAGCTGAGTGTCATCGTCAGGAAATCAGTTTCTAGCTATTTTCCACCAGTTCTCCGCCTCATCTCGCAGCATATACACTGCGCACTCTACCTTCTGGGCCTCGGTACAGCGAAGACCCCCAAAAATCCTTTCCAGCTCGTGAGTCCATTTAAAAGCTGCCTCCGGGTTACGTCCTCCATGAAATTCACTCGACTTCCTCTTCAGGAAGCGGTCCAGCACTTGGCCATCCTCAGCTCTAGGCTGGCCCTGCCTCTCAAACACGTCCGCAAAGGGTTGGAATGCTGTGGCTATAGCCTCCATGCTTTGGCGATGCGTCATCCCTTATCCTGAAATTAACACCCCTTCAAGGATAAGTACACCAAGCCACTTACTACCGACCGTATCTCAGCCTAATATTCAGTAACTCAGCACATTATGCCATTTCTATAGGTTACACAATTAGTCGGATCAGGAGAGATAACCTCCTATCCACCAATCAATATCACAGTATCAATCAAGTTCAACAAATATCATAATAATGATGACCATTCAATCATAATACACGCAACCGCTCACACTCGGCAAGCATACCTTGGCCTTGGACCTTTCGGTCTGCTCTAATACCAAAATGTAACACCCTAATTTTTAATTAAATGAATAAATAAAATCAACAGGAAAATTTTTCAAAATTTAAAGTTAATGAACCGTACATAATCTGTTTAATTAATAACCGGGTCCAACGAGGAAGGAGGGGAAGGGGACAAGGAAGGGATTCATGCACAGCGAAGGAAGAAAACGCTTAAGCGATGCTACACTCGGCATTCTGACATTCCACTTGGTTTTTATTGTATGGTTCACTCGGTAAATTATCACGCTCGGCCTTCACTTGGGAAGGTTCACTTCCTAATCCACTCGGGCTAACCTTAACACTCGCCAGTTTCACCCTGACAGCATATCACACTCAACTGCTCCACTCGAACGGCTTATATGCGTATACGTATTAGCAATTCGAGAATGATTCCCCAAGCCGCTCACTTGGAAACTATGAAGACTTCTCACTCGGGATAACTTTTAAGTCCATCACGCCACTCGGGATATTCTACTCACTTTTCACTCGGCAACCATAATATTTCCTACACCAATTTTCCTACTAAATCAAGACTCGCTCGGGTTCTTTAACTACTTACTAATTTGTTACAATAAATCCACTTAGAGTCTCAGGCATCATTCCCTAGTTGGTGAACTCTTACTCGGCGGATTCTCACTCGGAATCGTTAATTATCCTCTCCTCAAAAAGCCTCACAATTATCTCTCACAGGATTCGCACCAATACCTACTCCAGACTATGTGACATCGATCACTCGGGCAATTCAACCTCTCATCTCTCGGGATGACTTGCCATCTCGCTTTTCCCCAACAACAACTTAGCTCCACTTCTACTCATAGTCATACTGGCCTCCTATGCTGGGAAGTATACTTATACATCCATGTTCATCACTCAGACATCACCTACAGCATAAACTAAATACACAATATATACATAGAGAGGTATTTTAAATAGTTACAATGCATTAACATGTTCCTTCTACCCGAAAGTGTTCAAGTTCTTATATAAAGACTAAAGTCAAAATACGAGCCGGCCAAGGCTTGACAAGACCTTATACACAGTATATACATATTCACATATATTCCATAGCGCTCGGTTTCTCTGCTCCGCACTCAGCTCCTCCTTCATCTTTCAGTCCGAGGGATATTCACTGAAATGTAGCCACAGTAGGGGTGAGCTTTTCACAGAAAATAATAGTCAAGGACTCGGTATCAGTGTCAATACGCACACTTATATTCACTCGGTCGCATTCAGATTAAGTTAAGGCCATGCAAATTAGAATAATATCAATAACATACACTCACATACATACTACATAAAGTTCGTCTTTATTCACACATGCACATGCATCCACACACTCGGAATTCATTCATAACACCCAACACATGCCACACGTACTATCCTACTCAACATCATATCTACATGCATGCCTGCGGATCCGACTTGAGTAATGACTTTCAGTTACAGTTCCCCCTTTACTGGCCTCTCATCCATCAGCTCTTCCCGTGTGGTACCGGCCTCCCATTGGCGTCTCGAGACTCCTCTCTAGCTCCTACGGCTACCACGAGCTCTCTCAGGATCTAGCCAAGGTCTGTTGCTGGAAGTCATTCCCTCGGGGCTCATGACCTTCCACGGGTCACCCCATTCCTACATATGCAACTTATGCGTTTAACCAGCAAGCAACATCACTCAACTGATACCTCCCTCGTAATCCTCAAGGTAGAAGCATATTCAACACGGTCTCTATTTTTACTTTGTCAATCACACCATCATGCACAGTGATCGAACAATCAAGGTAATAACATCAGACGAATCAACTAACAGTCACACATTCATATTCTCACAGTATTAACAAAGGTAAAACCATGCATCTCACTCAGCTATATCAGAAGGCTAACAGACTACATTACCACTATCTTGTTTACATGCAATTATTATCTAACTACTTATCATACACATGGAATCCAAGATCAACAATCATGCTTAATATACAATCGTGACAGACATATGCATACACTTAAAGCAGTATATTCATCCGGTACCATTCGTGGACCATGCATTTGACATGCAAGCGCCCCCTACCTACTGAAGGAATTCAAGAAACTCTTATGCTCTCCGACGTTTGGTCTGACACCCTTTCTGACTCGTCCAGCCCCCCTTTCGCACCATCGTTCCCTGCAATCGGCTTAGGAATGGAGAGTTGTTCCTTCTCTGCCTTAGTGATCGTCCTTCGCCAGTCGGAGGGGCTATGACCGTTCTCCAGTACCGTCGTCGTGGTCCCTAGTGATGAAGAATAGAACAGGGAAGAGAAGAGGACAGAGACGAAGAAGAAGAAAAGAGAGAATAAAGCAGTAAGGAAGTATGAATATCACGGTGATACAGGGTATGTATATGCATGCGAAGAGAAGGAAGTGGGATGGGAGAACGTGAATCGCAGTCCACTCACGTAACTCACCAATCACAAGCAGCCATCTTTTACCAACTAAATTAATTTGTAATTATTCCTTAAATTAAATTGGTTATAATTAACAATTACCTTCCCACCCTGAAATCAAGGTCTTAATGGTTTATTTCATTCGGTATTTAACTTCAAAAATTGGGATGTTACAATTTCCTTTATTGAAGTTTAGAGATACAAGCTATGAACAATTGCAGCTTCCTAGTGTCCCATACTCAAGAACTCAATCCTCACTAGCAAAGGGTAACCCACCCAATCTCTCAAACTCTCAATACCCAAAGGTTGAACCCCAACCTTTGTGACCACTCAATCCTAGAGTGAAAACCTTTGTGTTTGATGAAGTGTTTACAAGGAAATGACTCTCTTAATAGAGTAGATGTACAAGTGAAAGATCACACAAATTCTAACTCTCAAGATGAGAGGATGTACCAATTTAAACTCAGAATATATAAGAAAGATGGCTTACTAAGCACAAGAACAAGTGTAGAATGATAGCTTCTAGTTATGTTTCTAGTGCTTGAGTTTCTCTTGAATTTATAGAGCCATTTGAGAGCTTGAGGAGTGCCTTTCTTCTTCCTAGCCGTTGCACATAGTGGGGGTCTGAAGGAATGGTGGAGACATATGTTGGTTTCCCACTAATATGTGTTTTTCCACTATCGTAATCGATTACGCCTCGAGCTGTAATCGATTACACTTTGAATTTTTCATTCTAGATCGTGTTGTAATCGATTATCCCTTTATGTGTAATCGATTAGCTTCAAGTCAGAGGGCTTCTAATCGATTATATCTTGGCCTGCAATCGATTAGAAATGATACCTGATGCATTTAACTTGGCTTCGCAACTACGTAATCGATTATATAGTCCTGGTAATTGATTAGCTTACTTCCAGTAGCCTTCTAATCGATTGGATGAATTTCCTTAATCGATTAGCCTTTATACCTGATGCTTTTAATGCCAATATTGATTTTGGTAATCGATTATGTCATATGTGTAATCGATTACTGTAATTCCAGTAGCTCTTAAATCGATTATTTCAATTGCTGTAATTGATTAGCTTATGTCCTGTTGTAGTTGTTCTAAAAACAGAATCACCCTAATCGATTAGTCTGGGCTTCCTAATCGATTAGCTTCGCACTGTTTCTGGGTCTGATTCCATGTCTTTGTTTTTGCAAGAATTTCTTCAAGAGTGTTTTGTCATTATCAAAATCCTTGTACCTGTTATCACATTCAAATACAATGGCAAGGCAAGTGTTGTGAGGAAAAACGTAGGAATCAGCTCAATTTATAGAAGAACCAGCGTGGTGAATCGATTCATTGTTGGGGAATCGATTCATCTTAGCCAAAATGTAAGACATGAATCGATTCAAGAAGAGGGGAATCGATTCATCAGATGGAATTTGACAATTTTTAGGAACTGTACTTCGTGTGAATCGATTCACCTTAAGTGGGAATCGATTCATCCTTTAAGTCTTACAAGTCTTGGACGTTGAAGGGTCACGAGAAAGAAATAGTTGCTTGGGAAATCAACTTTTGTCATTTTACCTTATCAAAGTCTCGTGAGTTGCATAGGAAATGGGTACTGGAAGTCACGAGAATGGAATCATGGGAAATATAAAGAATATCACATGAAAGAGTAAGGCTTTGGAAGGATGATTTGTCATTTGTTTCCTTAGTTGCTCACGAGAATTGTTTGGAAATGGTCACATAATTTTGCTTCATAACTTTGTCTCCTGATGGTGTGAAGGTCTTGAAATTTTTTTTGCAATTTGCCAATGATTTTGTTTCATAAAAATATCAAGAAAATCAAAGGCTATTTGAAATTTATTTTTGAGATCTATGTGGTGCATAAGAGATTGTTTTGTTCAAAAATATATTTAATTAAATAGATACTAAGTGGGAACTTAACATAAGAGATTTATGGGTTATTAAGAAGATTATTGAAAATGTGAGTATCTCAAGATAATATATATATCTCATGTAAATTAATATTTTAAAAAAAATATGAAGATTTATGAGATATAATAAATCTTTAAGTTAAAGATTTGTGAAATTAAAATATGTTCAAGATAAAAATATTTAAGAGAATGAAAAATGAATTTTTAAATGTAATTAAAAAATTTCTAAAATGCCTAACTCCCTTCTAATATTTATAAATTGCTCTTTTGGAAGGGGTTTAGTGAAAATGTCCACCAATTGTTTAGAAGTTTCAACATATTCAAGAACACAATCTCCTTTTAAAACATGATCTCGTATGAAATAGTGACGGATTTCTATGTGTTTCGTCTGTGAATGCATAACCAGATTTTTGGAGATATTTATGGCGCTAGTGTTGGTCACATTTAATGGGTATTTGGTCTAGAATAACACCGAAATCAAGAAGTTATTGTCTCATCCATAGGATTTGAGCACAACAACTTCCAGCTGCAACATATTCTGCTTTAGCTGTTGATAAAGCTACGCTAACTTGTTTCTTGCTATGCCAAGAAACAAGAGAACTACCAAGTAGATGGCAAGTACCACTGGTACTTTTTCTATCCAATTTACAACCCGTGAAATCAGAGTCAGAATAACCAATTAAATAACATTCGGTACGTTTGGGATACCACAACCCAACATTTTGAGTGCCTATTAAATATTTCATAATTCTTTTAACAGCAGTTTAATGTGATTCTTTAGGACAAGCTTGGAATGTAGCACACATGCATATGGAAAATATTATGTCTGGCCTACTAGCAGTTAAATAAAGTAAGGATCCGATCATACCTCAATATTTTGTGAGTTCTACATCCTTACCTTTCTCATCCTTGTCCAAATAACATGAAGTGCTCATGGGTGTGGCAATCTCGTTTGCCTTGTCCATGTTAAACTTCTTGAGCATATCTTTGCAATATTTGGATTGGCTAATAAAGGTTCCTTCTTTGGTTTGCTTTATTTGCAGTCCAAGGAAGAATGTGAGTTCTCCCATCATGGACATCTCAAATTCATTCTGCATAATCTTAGCAAATTCTTTGCACAGTAACTCATTAGTGGCACCAAATATGATATCATCCACATAAACTTTTACCAAAAGTATCTTATTCTTTTTGTGCTTTATGAATAATGTTGTATCAACCTTTCCTCTTTCGAAATTATTTTCTAGAAGAAATTTGCTCAATCTTTCATACCAAGCTCTTGGAGCTTATTTCAAACCATATAAGGCTTTTCTTAGTTTGAAAACATGATTTGGAAATTGATAGTTTTCAAAACCGGGAGGTTGATCAACATACACTTCTTCTTGAATGTATCCATTTAAGAAGGCAATTTTAACATCCATTTGATACAATTTGAAATCCTTACAGCATGCAAAGGCTAGTAATAACCTAATGGCTTCTAACCTAGCTACAGGAGCATATGTTTCTTCATAATCTATACCTTCTTCTTGATTATATCCCTTAGCAACTAGCCTAGCTTTGTTTCTAGTGATTATTCCATTTTCATCAAGTTTGTTTCTAAATACCCATTTGGTTCCTATTATTTGGTGATGATTGGGTCTTGGCATTACTTCCTAAACTTCATTTCTTTCAACTTGATTTAGTTCTTCTTGCATGGCCAATATCCAATGTTCATCAATAATAGCTTCATCAATAGTTTTAGGCTCAATTTATAAAACAAAAGCTAAATGATTACAAGTATTAAATGTACGACGAGTACTTACACCCTAATTGATATCACCTATAATGTTGTCTAAGGGATGGTCTTTTGATGTGATCCAATCCTTTTATTGAGGCATCTTGCTTTGGATTGGACCTTCTTTGATCTCTTCTTTGTTTTCCAAGATCATCTCTTGGAAAGTACCTACAAGATCATCAATTTCCTTTCTTGGAGGGTTTTGGTTCCTTTCTTGGAGGGTTTTGGTTAAGTTCATCAAATTTAACATGTATGGACTCTTCAATTGTACAAGTTTATTTGTTAAAGAGTCGATAAGCTTTACTAGTTGATGAATAACCTAGAAACATTGCTTCATCAGACTTCGCATCGAATTTGCCGAGATTATCTTTTCCATTATTTAAAACAAAACACTTACATCCAAACACATGAAAATAAGAAATGTTTGGTTTTCTTCCTTTGTAAAGCTCATAAGGGGTTTTCTTTTAAATAGGCCTAATCAAACATCTATTCATTACATGACAAGCGGTATTTTTCGCATCGGCCCAAAAATGTTTTGCAATATTATTTTCATTCAACATAGTTCTTACGAGCTCCGCTTAAGATCGATTTTTCCTTTCAACAACCCCATTTTGTTATGGAGTTCTTGGAGCCGAAAAATTATGTTCAATGTCATATTTTTCACAAAATTTTTCAAAAGGTTCATTCTCAAATTCTCCCCCATGGTCGGTTTATATGGATGCAATTTTTAAATTTCGTTCATTTTGGATAATCTTGGCAAGTTTCTTAAATGCTTGATATGCTTCATTTTTGTGAGTAAATATCTAGAATAGTCATCAACAATCACAAGTCTATAATAATTGCCACCAAACCTTTTGACCCTATAAGGTCTAAATAAGTCCATGTATAAAAGTTGTAAAGGTCTATTAGTTGAAACAACATTTTTAGTTTGAAAAGAGACCTTCACTTGTTTCCTCTTTTGACATACGTCATAAAATTTGTTTTTAAATTTAAGCTTTGATAATCCAATTACAAGATCTTTAGAAACAAGTTTATTTAAATGGTCTATATGAATGTGAGCAATTCTTCTATGCCATAGCCATGATTCATCTTCTTTAGTTATGAAGCATTGCACATCATTTGAAGCAAGACAATCAAGATTAATCATGTAAATATTATCGATTCTTTGACCAATAAACTTTACTTCCTTGTTTAGCTTATTTACAATTATGCAACAATTTGATTCAAAAATAATTTTATATCCTTTATTACATAATTGACTAATACTAAGCAAGTTATGTTTAAGTCCTTCAACATATAATACGTCATTTATCGAAGTAGAAGAGTTTTTACCAATGTTACCAATTCCGAGTATTCTTCCTTTTGTGATATCTCCATGAACTGTTCTTTACTGGGGGTGTAAAGGGGTGATTACCAAACAATTCAAATTGTATATGTAATATGAAATCTGATACGGAAAGGTCTT
Source organism: Clitoria ternatea (assembly GCA_037962975.1). Lineage (NCBI taxonomy): Eukaryota > Viridiplantae > Streptophyta > Magnoliopsida > Fabales > Fabaceae > Clitoria > Clitoria ternatea. The sequence goes on from CM075670.1 coordinate 140,095,770, forward strand.
TGTACAGATACAAATATGGAGTACTCTTTGCATACAGGGACGTGGTACAATGCTCTCTGTGGCAGTGTAGTAGTCCGCCTGGAATAATCTCCTTTGCCTTGACATAATTGGTGGTTGTACCTGTAATTATTCTCCGACGCTCAAGTCAGTATTTTGAAGTACTGTTTTGACTTAGAAAGCAAATCTAAGAGAATTATGCAAGTATGAGTGTAAGGTTTAGAATTAAGGGTCCCCCCTTATACCTTTTTGTTGAGGTTTATATACCTGTTACTGGTGCTCTATTATTGGTAGGACCCATTCCTTGTTTTCAGGCATAATGCAAGAAAGGTAGTGGGCCCCTGTGACGTTTACAAGCACCATCACTGCAGTGGGTATTTCCACTCACTTGGAAAGCGTTAATGCTTCAGTATTTTATTTGTTGTTCCCTCTTATGCGTGACAGCGTGTTTCCCATTTTCAACCTCTCAAGACAGAGTCAATCTTGTGCCGGGGTTATATGTATGGGAAAGCTCACAATATGAGGATTTTAGTATTCCACCTGTGTTAAGCTTATGGCTTGGCGGAGTAATGTGCACTGGAAGTACTTTATGTACATGTGTATAAGTTTTTAATACTTTCCGCCTTGACGGAGTAATAGGCTTTGGCGGAGTAACATACCTGGGCGGAGTCACAAGCCTTGGCAGAGTAACATGAATGTCCTTTTGGTCATGCACTTCATTTAAAAGATACTTACACAATAAGATGTGACATATTCCGCCTAACTAAATTGCTTTCTTGGCGGAGTGGTGAGTACGTTTTTAAGGCATGTACTCCGTATAAGAGTAATTATAAGGGATTTGAAACGTACTTCTTCTGTTTGAAATGTTGATCTGGCAAAGCATTAAAACCATGCTCTTGGGGGCTGGTGTTCGGACCGGATCATCTGCCCCCTAGCTTGTTAGAGTGACTAGCGGAGTCGCTTTAATAAGCTATATCACTTTGTTATGTTTAGCTTTTATAGGCATGGGTTTAGGCGGTGTTTGCTAGTTCCGAATTTATGGACAAGTGTTTTCATGCATTTATTATTTTTGTCATTACTTGCCACGCCTGTCATCAAAGCGCCTCGAAACTGCATTTTGCCGCTTCAATCTCTCATTGCCACGTATGCCCTCATAACGATTGCCATTCCAATGATGGGACATAAATGCGTGGGATGGCAGTTGGAATATGTTTTCGAGGTTATTACCATGGGCCTTGGATTTTGAAAATACGGCCCAGGAAATGCCTGCCTTGAGATTCATCTAATGGTCTCAGAATTAATGGAACATCATTATGATTCATCCAACGGCCATAGGTGCATTTCTGAAATTTTTGAGGCTTCGCTTATTTCCCCCTAAGCCATGCCTATAAATAGGTAAACTCTTAGGAGGGGGAACGTTTTGCTTCATCTTCCACTCTGCGTTTTAGTGTTTAAACTGCCTTTTGAACGCTGCTTCCTCGCGAGTCATTTCTTGTTGCCAGTTCATCATTTCTTTAGAGATTTAAGGTAACTTTCTTCTTCCTCTGTTTTCTGTCTTCGTTGTTATTGGGTTGGTTTTGTTTTCTTTATATGTGTGTTTGTTGAAACGAGGATGAGAGGAAAAGAATCAGAGTCGTGCCCTAGGGTATCTGTTCAACCTATGTTTTCGGATATTGAGAGTGAAGATGGGGGCTTCTATACTGGGAGGGATTCAACGTTTTACAGCAGCGTGGAGTGTTTTAGTAATGCTGTACATTTATTTGTAGCAGGAGGTACTCCTCAGATACAAGTAAGAACAATGGCAGAATGCCAAAACGTTGTGCTGCACGGGTTAGACTGGACAAAGATGCTTCAGACTGATCCCTATTGTTGGGTTGAGGCAGACGTCAAAGAAGCTTCTTCGCGTCATGCAACGACAAGTGGTGGGGTAATGGAGTTGCCGGTGCCTGTCTGGGCGGATGAGAGATTTGAAAGGAGGTTTATTGTTCGTTCACCAAAGACGTTTGAACGCATTTGCCATCGCCCTCAGGATGATCGTACTTTGTATATGTACGATATCCTTTTTACTCAGTTGGGGGTGCGATTTCCTTTGAACAAATTCCAGATGGGTGTTCTTAGGTTTCTGGATTGCGCCCCCTCTCAACTGTACCCTAATGGGTGGGGAATAGTCCACAGCTTTGAAGTGCTGGTGAAGCATTTGGAGTTTACGCCTACTGTGGCGTTGTTTTTTGCTTTTTGCCGCATAATAAGGCGGGTGAATGCAAAGACCGGCGGAATGGGTTTCGTCACTCTTCGGGCGGAGCTGAAGATTGTAAATTTTAAGGCATTTGCTGACTCCGCCAAAGAAGGCGGACTCCATTTCAGAATGAGTTTTATAAAAATTTCTGTCAAGAAGAATAAGTTCATTTTTTGGCGGAGTACGGAGGGGATTGATAAATTCCCGGTGGCGTGGACTCATGAGCACTTCCTCCTGACTAAACAAGCTTATGAGGTTGAGGAGAGTGCTCTGTCGCCTACCTCTGTGGAAGTACTCCAAACACTGAAGGAGTATAACTTCGCCCATAAGCAGTTTCTGTGCCGAAGGCTGCTTGGGCGTGATGCTGAAGAATATTTAAGTAATGTTTTAAGACTTGTTGCTTGTATACATACTACTTCCGTTCTTCTTGCAACTGCTAATCTCATTCGTGTATGTTATGTTTGCAGGAGAGATTACAGAATTTCCTGGGATGGAGCGCATCAAGCAACTCCGTATGAGTCGCCAGGAAGTTAATACGGAGAATAATGTACAGCCCCGGAGGAACCTTGCTGCAGGTCTAACAAGGACTCTCCCTTTGCCTGTATCCACCAAGGTAGTGATGCTGGAGGGTGGTGCAGGACCTTCGATAGTTGATGTAGAAAAGCGATCTAAAAAATGCCAAGAACCGGAAACTATCGAAGTGGAGGAAAAGGACCCCCAGCCTTTGCAGAAAAGGAAGAGCAAGGGAAAAGAGAAGGTGGGTGAAGAAGCATCATCTGATGTTGTGATAGGAGTTGAAGAAACTCCGGAGCCATCAGCTGTGGCTATCACTACTGAATTGGGCAGTCAGGAGGACGCCCTTGAAGAAGATGTTGTGGAAGAGGAGATAGAGGGGGTTCAAGGTTCTCCACCTCATCGATCTGAGACTCCTGCCCTGGACTTGACTGCTCGAGGAACAACAGTTTTTCTTGTCAACGTTCCAGGGAAGCCATCTAGGCGGTCTGTTTCTCTTCCTCTGGCGGGGTCTCATCTGAACCCTTACTTGTATTTTACAAATGTGGGAACCCGCCAGTCAGAGAGGCGCGACCCTGAGTTCATACTCCGCCCAGAGATCGATTTTGAGGAGATTGCGAATGCCACTGCTGCTGCAAGGTGGCATCTCGCTGAAATTGATGGTTATCTTGCTTCAGTGCCCCGTATTGCTAAGGTGGCTGCGGAGGCTGTTATGTTTCAAGAATCATTCCATGATTCTGTTGAAAAAATTCGAAGCCTGGAGCATGATAATGAACAGTTGTCAGAGGTTATCAAGGCTAAAGATAAACATCTTGACACCGCTGACTCTGACAAGAAGAAGCTGGAAGAGGAGCTGGCCCGGGTTAAAGCTGATAAGGCCCTGCTGGAAAAACAAGTTTCGGATTTGAAACAGCAGAATTCCAAGTTGGACGAGGATGTGGGTGAGCTGACCCGGGTCAAGGCTGAAAATGTTCTGTTGGAAAAACAAATTCTAGATTTGAAACAGCAGAACCAAAAATTGGGTGAGGATGTGAGTAAAGTTCAGCAGAGACTGGTTTCTTTTGAAACCAGTAAGGCTTTCGCTGAAGACGCCTGGGCCGCGGAGTTGGATCAAGCAGCCACTGTATATAGCGACCTTGAAAAATAGGTCAAAGAGCTGCAAGCTGAGAAAGCCATTTCAGATGCCAACAATAAATGCCTTGATCAGGAGTTGTAAATGGCTTTGGATTCAGCTGAAGCAGCGATCGATGATGCTTTTAGCATGGCTATTCGCCAGATCCGTCATTGCAATCCAGGCGTTGTTCTTAATACAACAGGTATTCACCCTTACTATAAGTTTATCAATGGTGAATTAATGGTACCTGTTCAGGGGGGTCATGTTCCTGCGCCTAATGAAGAGTATGTCTTGGCGGACTTGCCCCCTTCACAGAGTTTGTCCAAGCCCAGTGAGTTTCAGCCAAGCTCTGCCCCCCAAGAAGGAGTACCACCCGAATCTTAGTGATTAGCTCCGGGGTTTCTTTGCAAATTTTGTTCTTTGTAGGGTTTTATGCACTTTAATAATATTGCCTTGTTCCAGGATAGGCTCTGGACCCCTAAAGAATTTTTAATGAAGTACAATTTCTGTAAATTTATACTTGTTTATATAAATGATGTTTGAGTCCATAGGATTTGTGCCTTGTAAAATGTTATTAATAAGGCAGAGTAATCCTTTGAGGACTAATGAAACACGACTTAGTATAACGAAATTCTGTAAAGAGGCGGAGTAGCCTTTTAAGAATTTAATGAAGCAAAATTCTGTAAAGAGGCGGAGTAGCCTTTTAAGAATTTAATGAAGCGAAATTCTGTAAAGAGGTGGAGTAGCCTTTTAAGAATTTAATGAAGTGAAATTCTGTAAAGAGGCGGAGTAGCCTTTTAAGAATTTAATGAAGCGAAATTCTGTAAAGAGGCGGAGTAGCCTTTTAAGAATTTAATGAAGCAAAATTCTGTAAAGAGGCGGAGTAGCCTTTTAAGAATTTAATGAAGCGAAATTCTGTAAAGAGGCGGAGTAGCCTTTTAAGAATTTAATGAAGCGAAATTCTGTAAAGAGGCGGAGTAGCCTTTTAAGAATTTACTGAAGCACAAATTTTTGCAAGTATTATACTTACTTGGACTTGTTGATAATGCTTGAGCTTGTTGATTATGTACTCCGCAGAACATTAGCAGTTAGGCGGAGTAAGGATTTGGATGGAGCGTTCATCCCTTTGAATTGGAATTGGAGTGTATCTCCTGATCAAGTGAAAGTTGTTAAATCCAGGGTTGGTATGGTGCAGCATAAGCTGTGACACCAGTCCTTCTCGTAAGAAGTTTGTTGAACCTTAGAGGCGGTATGGTGCAGCATAAGCTGTGACACCAATTCTTTCCATAAGAAGTTTGTTGGACCTTGGGGTCAGCATGGTGCAGCATAAGCTGTGACACCAATCCTTCCTGCAAGAAGTTTGTTGGACCTTGGGGTCGGTATGGTGCAACATAAGCTATGACACCAATCTTTCCTGCAAGAAGTTTGTTGGACCTTGGGGTCGGTATGGTGCAGCATAAGCTGTGACACCAATCCTTTCCCCCCAAGGAGTTTTTTTGGACCTTGGGGTCGGTATGGTGCAGCATAAGCTGTGACACCAATCCTTTCCCCCCAAGGAGTTTTTTGGACCTTGGGGTTGGTATAGTGCAGCATAGGCTGTGACACCAATCCTTTCCCCCCAAGGAGTTTTTTGGACCTTGGGGTCGGTATGGTGCAGCGTAGGCTGCGACACCAATCCTTTCCCCTAAGGAGTTTTTTGGCTCTGTTTGTGAAGCTTTGCTGCATATTGGATGGTCTTTATGGAATAAAGAGCTATGCTTTTAAGCTTCAATTGTTGGAGCCGGTGTCTTATCTGCATGGGAACAAGTTCTGCCACGGATAATTGACTGAAAGTTAGAATGAAGATTAAATGTAGGAAGGAATTTTATTAATGATGGAACTACATAAAGAGCTGAGTTGGGGTATGTCTCGTCGAAACCTTTTCAAGGAAAGCCCATTTGGGAAGAACCTTAGGTTAGGAGAAAGATAACATACCGTATTACCCAACTAGCTGTAATATATGCGTAAATTTAAAATGTTCCATTTATTCCTGACCGGAGTGCCATCTAAGTTTTCTAGGCGGTATGTGCCTTTGCCCAAAGCTTCGGTGACTCGGTATGGACCTTCCCAGGTTGGCGCCAATTTTCCTTGATGTGCAAATTTGTTGCCGATATTGGCCCTTCTCAGAACCAAATCTCCTTCTTTGAAATGGTGTTCAGAAACACGTGTGTTATACCGTTTGGCAGCCTTTACTTTGACAGCTTGATCTCGCACAAAGGCTTCCTTTCTCAATTCCGCCAAGACCTCGAGCTCATGGGCGAGGTTCTGTTGATTGGCTTCTTCATTGAAGTGGAGGACTCGAGCTGAAGGGGCTGCCAATTCAATGGGAATAACAGCCTCAACTCCATATGTCAGCCGATATAGGGATTCATTTGTGGTGGAGTGAGGGGTTGTCCGATATGCCCATAAAACGTGGCATAATTGATTTGTCCAATCTCCCTTTGCTTCACCAAGGCGTTTCTTCAGGCCTTTCAAGATTTCTCTGTTGGCAACTTCAGCTTGTCCATTGGTTTGAGGATGTTCTACAGAAGAAAAAACTTGCGTAATGCTGAGATTTTCTAGGAGTTTAGTGAACTTACGATCTGTGAATTGGGTGCCATTATCAGTAACTATGCGTCCAGGGACTCCGAAACGTGCGATGATATTTTCATATATGAATTTGCGAGTCCTGGCTGATGTAATGTGCACCACTGCCTCTGCTTCAATCCATTTGGTGAAATAATCAACACCAACTATCAAGTATTTGATACCGCCCGACGCAGTTGGGAACAGACCTAAGATATCCATGCCCCATTGATAGAAAGGCCAAGGTGTTATTGAAGATGACATTTCTTCTGCCGGAGTGTGATGAAGGTTTGCGAATCATTAACATTGATCGCACTTCTGAACATACAAGGCGAAGTCATGTTTCAGGGTAGGCCACAAATACCCAGCCTTGAGTATCTTTCGCATTAGGCTACGCGCCCCCGGATGGTGTCCACACTGCCCTTCATGGACTTCTTCTAAAATGGCTTGCACCTTATTTTTCGTTTATGCATATTAAGTAAGGAACAGAAATTCCTCGGCGGTATAGCTGTCCGTCTAGAAGCGTATAATAAGGTGCTTCTTTCTTTAGTTTCCGCCGTTCAAGATTATCCGTGGGTAATTGTCCATTAACAAGGTAACGAACTATCGGTGCTACCCAGGAATTGTCATCATAGGAGCGGCTTCTAATCATACACATTGAGGAAGGAAAGGAAATACTTGGCTCCGCCAAGGTACTTTGTACAACCGTAGTCATGCATCCCGCCTTCTTTGTGCTAGCCAACCTGGAGAGGATATCAGCACGTGTATTTTCTTCCCGGGGTACATGTTTGAAAGAGACTTCGTCAAAATGTTGCTTTAACTCATTGACACAGTTTAGATATTGTTGCAGCAAGGGTTCTTTAGCCTGATACTCGCAAAGAATTTGCGAGATGACCAATTGAGAATCACTGCATAAGGTGACAGTTTTGGCTCCAATATCTTGTGCTGCTCTGAGTCCGGCTAAGCAGGCTTCATACTCCGCCTGATTGTTAGACGTAGTGAAGGTGAAGTGCAATGAAATTTCAAGATGTACCCCGTCATCACTTTCTACAACAATTCCTGCCCCACATCCTTTGCTATTGGAAGACCCATCAACGTATACTGTCTAGTGTAAATGATCTGTATCTGGGCTAGAACCTGTTAACTCAACTACGAAATCTGCTAGGACTTGTGCCTTGATAGCAGTTCTTGGCTCGTAGGATATGTCGAATTTAGAGAGTTCTACGGCCCATTTGATCATTCTTCCAGCCAGGTCTGGTTTGAACAGTATAGTACGAAGTGGCAAGTCTGTGCGAATCAAGATGGGATGGGCATAAAAGTATGGTCTTAGGCGTCGTGAAGCCCAAACAACTGCAAGCACTGCCTTTTCAATCTTCTGATAATGGCATTCTGCACCGTGCAATGTTTTACCGGTGAAGTACACCGGTCGTTGGCCTTCAACTGTCTCCTTGACCAGAGCTACTGCTAAAGCCTCATCTGAAACAGACAAATAAATGATGAGTTGCTCACCTGGGCTTGGTTTTACCAAGATTGGAGGGCTGGCTAAGACATTTTTCAGGCTTTGGAAAGCCACCTCTTGCTCTGGGCCCCAATTGAATTTCTTATCTTTTTTTAGCATTTTGTACAAGGGAAGAGAGCGATGAGCCATTTTTGGCATGAATCGTGCTAGAGCAGTGATTTTGCCATTGAGGGATTGTACCTCTTTTAGTGTTTTGGGGCTCTGCAACTCTTGGATAACACGGCATTTATCAGGATTAGCCTCTATACCTCTTTGTGTCAACATGAAGCCCAAAAATCTGCCACCAGGGACAGCGAATGTGCATTTCAAAGGGTTGAGCCTCATGTCGTATCGTTGTAGGCGCTGAAAAATGAGGCGTAGATCTTCAACATGATCTCCTCCTTCCGGGGTCTTGGCAATAATATCATCAATATAGACTTCTACCAGCTTTGTGTGCATACCCTCAAAAACTTTGTTGATCATGCGCTGGTAGGTTGCCCCGATATTTTTTAACCCAAATGGCATGATGTTGTAGCAAAAGACTCCTTTATCATTAACAAACGCTGTCTTCTCTTGGTCATCCTCACACATTGGAATTTAGTTGTAACCGGAGTAAGCATCCATGAAAGATAGATACTTGTATCCTGAAGAATCGTCAACCAATCTATCAATGTTGGGGAGAGGGTATGGATCCTTGGGACAACATTTATTCAAATCAACATAGTCTATACACATACGCCACTTGCCATTGGCTTTCTGTACCATGACTACGTTAGACAACCAGGAGGAATAACGGAGTTCCCTGATGAACCCCGCCTTGAGGAGTTCCTCTGTTTGTTCACAGGCAGCTTTTTGTTTTACCGGACCCATACACCGTTTCTTTTATGCTACAGGCTTGGTTTCAGGATACACCGCCAAGCGGTGACAACAAAAGTTGGGATCCATGCCAGGCATGTCTGCGGCGGTCCAAGCGAAAATTTCTTTATACTCATGGAGAAGTGCAATTAGTTTTGCCTCCATGCTAGCCTCAAGTTTGTCATTGATGTTTGTAATCTGTTCCGGGGTGTTACCCAAAACAATAGACTTGGAGCCACCATCTGGAGTTAGTTTCAAAGGGTTCAGTGGGTCTACAGAAGACTCCGCCCTGGGGTCAAGATCTACCAAATTGACGGACGTCGCCGCACTGCTCCCTTCATTCAACTTTCTTTCTTAGACATGGTTTCAAGCTTCACCATGTTAAGACTCAAATTATAGCAATAGCGAGCCATTTCTTGGTCGCCCCTTACAGATGAGACTTGGTTATCTTTGTCAATGAACTTGATTAACAAGTGGGGGGTTGAAATGATGGCTTCCATGGCATTCAGGGTAGGCCTCCCAATGATGCCATTGTATGGAGATTTCACATCAATGACAAGAATCCTGGATTTCATAGTCCTTGCTCCAGGTTCGCCGTCAAAAGTAATTCTTGTGTCCAAATAGCCTTTGGTGGGCTGTTTGGCGCCGTTGAAGGCTGTAAGGTCCTGCATATATGGTTGCAAATCTACATCAGTTAATCCCATGTGTTTAAAACAGTCATAAAAGATAACGTCGCAGGAACTTCCCTGATCAACCAGGATGCGTTTTACGTCCATATTAGCGATTACTGCAATAATCACTACTGCATCATCTCCTTCAGGAATAGTGGGGCCAAAATTGTCGTCTGTGAAGGTTATAGGCGGAGTCTGTACCCCGTTCCTGAATGGGCGATATTCTTTGCTTTTGCCTTGTATTGACAAGATCATACGGTGATGGTTTTTCCTTGCGGTGATTGAGGGTCCGCCCCCGGCAAAGCCTCCAGCAATCATATCTACCACCTGCCTTTTGCCCCGCGACTTGGGTTCAGGGCTTGGTTCTCTTTGGGCGGACTCCAGAACAATACTCTTTTGTTTTTCTGTTGCCGCTGTACGTTTTGGCTCCCGAGTGCTATCGGGATCCGGAGAACGATCACGAGGTCATTTATCGAACCTCTCTGGCTCATCATGAGATTTATTCCTAAACAAATAGTGTTTTAGTTTGCCTTCACGGATAAGCACCTCAATAGTGTTTTTGAGTTGCTTGCACTCTTCCGTGGTATGGCCGACCGACTCGTGGAACTCACAATATTTCTTTGGATTCCCACCGCGTCTGAGTGGAGGTGGGTGTTGAATCCCATAAACGTTGAGTGTAGTCCATCCTATTTCGCGCAAGATTTGTTCGTGTGTCGTGTTCAGGGGCGCGTAATGAGCGAAATTGAAAACACCTTTATCTTACTGTTTGAAGGGTTGGCTCCCTGCCTTATCTTTCTGAAGGAACTTATCATTCTTAGATGATTTATCCTTTTCTTTGTCATGGTGTGGAGCTGAAATAGGTGGTTTATTGCGAGCTGCAGTGGCTTCCAAGTGCATCTCAATACCTACGTACTTGGATGCTTTTCTACGAAACTCTTCCATGGTGGATGGAGGTCCTTTTGCCAAAGACAAAGCAAAAGGGGACTTCGGCTGCATGGCTTCGATGAGGATATACAGCTGGATTGCTTCTGTTAAGTCAGGGACCATGGCTGCCTCTTTATAAAATCTCTTTAGGAAATCCTTTAAAGGTTCTTTATCACCTTGCTTAATCTGTGCCAAGGTATGGGAGGTTCTAGGCGTATCCCTAGAGATTACAAAGTGGCTGCCAAAAGCTGTGGCCAAGTCCTCCTATGAATCAATGGAACCTGAAGGTAAACTCTTGAACCAGCTAAGAGCCTCACCTGTGAGGGTCCTGGGGAACATTCTGCACATGACGTCTTCTTCTACACCTAAGAACATAGCTTCATAGATGTAAGCATCTAAATGCTTAGAAGGATCTGTCTCCCCGGTGTATTTTCCTATGGAAATAGGTTGCATAGTTTGCAAATGTCTGGGGACATGCGTATTCATGAGTCTTTTGGAAAATGGGACACTCATCTTGTATCCCGAGGAGGATGTATTTGAAACGAATCTCCTTCCCTCATGATGATGGGCATTTGCCAGTGGAAGGCTTCGTTGTTCTTCCATGTAAGTAGGGATGCGAGAATAATTTGGGGTACTCGATTCCTCCTGTACATGCGGTTCGTGTTACGGCTGTTTTGCGGGACCTGCTTTCTCGTGCATGGGATTCACCTTTTCACGTCGAAGCTCTGCGATTTCTTCCCTCAGCATTCTGATTATGTCATCTCTCGGATCTGGAGAGCCAACATGCGTTGCCTTTTTGTGAATATCGTTGTCGAAGCTTAGACGTCTAGGATTGTGTGGAGGGGAATCCTCAGTCTGCACTTCTGGTCCTGGTCTTTCCATTGATGACGAACGTAATGGGAATCGATCAAGGATTGTGGGATTACCAAATTTACAGGTCCCACTGGGCGTGCCAATGAACTGTTCTTTACTGGGGGTGTAAAGGGGTGATTACCAAACAATTCAAATTGTATATGTAATATGAAATCTGATACGGAAAGGTCTTTGTACAGATACAAATATGGAGTACTCTTTGCATACAGGGACGTGGTACAATGCTCTCTGTGGCGGTGTAGTAGTCCGCCTGGAATAATCTCCTTTGCCTTGACACAATTGGTGGTTGTACCTGCAATTATTCTCCGACGCTCAAGTCAGTATTTTGAAGTACTGTTTTGACTTAGAAAGCAAATCTAAGAGAATTATGCAAGTATGAGTGTAAGGTTTAGAATTAAGGGTCCCCCCTTATACCTTTTTGCTGAGGTTTATATACCTGTTACTGGTGCTCTATTATTGGTAGGACCCATTCCTTGTTTTCAGGCATAATGCAAGAAAGGTAGTGGGCCCCTGCGCCGTTTACAAGCACCATCACTGTAGTGGGTATTTCCACTCACTTGGAAAGCGTTAATGCTTCATTATTTTATTTGTTGTTCCCTCTTATGCGTGACAGCGTGTTTCCCATTTTCAACCTCTCAAGACAGAGTCAATCTCGTGTCGGGGTTATATGTATGGGAAAGCTTGCAATATGAGGATTTTAGTATTCCACCTGTGTTAAGCTTATGGCTTGGCGGAGTAGTGTGCACTGGAAGTACTTTATGTACATGTGTACAAGTTTTTAATACTTTCCGCCTTGGCGGAGTAATAGGCTTTGGCGGAGTAACATACCTGGGCGGAGTCACAAGCCTTGGTGGAGTAACATGAATGTCCTTTTGGTCATGCACTTCGTTTAAAAGATACTTACACAATAAGATGTGACATATTCCGCCTAACTAAATTGCTTTCTTGGCGGAGTGGTGAGTACGTTTTTAAGGCATGTACTCCGTATAAGAGTAATTATAAGGGATTTGAAACGTACTTCTTCTGTTTGAAATGCTGATCTGGCAAAGCATTAAAACCATGCTCTTGGGGGCCGGTGTTGGGACCGGATCACTCCATAAGTAACAAAACCTTTGTTTCGAGGAGTAAATGATATAAACTTACTTTTGTCTCCCGTCATATGTTTTGAACACCCACTATCCAAGTACCAATGGGTGTTACTTGCTTTAAAACATACCTACAAAACAAGTCAAGTTAGAGAGCTTGGTACTTATTTTATGTTGGGTCCTTGTAGGTTAGTTTGTGAAAATGTTCCCTTAGGAACCCATACTTTTCTCACAACTTTTGGTCCTAATCTTCTTACATTACAATTGTAAGAATTATGACCTTTGAGACCACAGTGATTATATTTCATGAAAGGTATAGATGATTTACTAGGTGGTACAAAGAAATTTTTATAATGGTTTTCTTTCTTGTAAGCATGTGATCCTTGATTATAACCTAATCCAGTTTTATTGAACATACAACATTGTTTTCCAAGAAGTACATTTAAATTATCTCTACCGTTGGTAAATTTCTCAAGTGTCTTGTTTAAGTCTAACACTTTCTTTTCAAGTATATCATATTTCTTTGCAAATTGACAAGGTTTAGTCTTAGAGCATGCTTGAACATTTACTATTTCCTTTTTCAAAATTTTATTTTCTTTACCAAGTTCTACAAGATGCGTTTCAAGAGTATCAATAGTTTTCCTAGATAACTTATACTTGTTTGAGATTTTAACAAATTTGTCATACAATTCTTCAAAAGCATTAAGTAGTTCATCTTTATCCAAGTCAAGGAAATTTACCTCATCATCTTCACTTGATGGTTGGCCATGAGGCAGAGGTTTACTTTTTTATTATCTGATTCATCCGAGCTGCTTACTTCATTTTCATCCCATGCGATATATGCTCTTCTTTTCCCTTTTCTTTCATTGTTTTTCTTCTTTAGGTTTGGGCAATCCACCTTAAAGTGTCCTTCTTTTCCATACTCAAAACAAGTTCGTGAGGAATTATTTTCTTTAGAGATAGGTTTCTTACCTTTATGTGTGAAGCCCTTTTGGAAGCGTTTGTTCCTCATGAGTTTTCCAAAACGCTTCATGAATAGTCCTAGCTCTTCGTCTTCATCAAGGTCACTGTTGGATTCTTCATCATCAATTGAGGTGGCCTTGAGAGCTAGTCCTTTCTTTTTGGAGGCTTTTTCTTCTTCCTCCGCATGTTTCAAATCTTTTAACTCTTGTTCTTGTTCTTGTAACTTACCAAATAATGTAGCAAGCAACATATCATTTATATTTGGCGATTGTTTGATAGCGGTGACAAGAGGTTGTCATTCCCTAGTAAGACTTTTTAGAACTTTATGGATAAGCTCCTTGTTAGTGTAATATTTTCCAAGAGTAATAAGATGATTAATAATCAAAGTAAACCTCTTTTGAAGTTCTAAAATAGTTTCACCGGAATTCATTCTAAAATTTTTATATTGGCTAGTTAAAGTACTAATTTTAGAATCCTTAACATCGCTAGTTCCTTCATGAGTTATTTGTAGAGTATCCCATATTTCTTTGGCAAATTTACATGTTACTACTCTAAAAAATTCATCAGGACCTAATACAAGAGTAATGAGATTTTTAACCTTATAATTATACTATACTTTCTTTTCTTCATCACTAGTACAATCATCCATGGGTTTTTCCATTTATCTACGATCAACAATATGCATAGGTATAAAAGGACCATTTTCAATAGCATTCCAAACTCTTAAATCAATTGATTGAACAAAAATTTTCATTCTCTCTTTCCAAAAAGCATAACCTTCCCCATTAAAGCGGGAGATCGATTTGTAGCACCACCCTCAGGAAACATGTTATATGAGGTAGAGGCCATCTTTATCTCTTGAAGCTGTTAAGCTTTATTAACCAAGAGTCAAGCTCTGATACCACTTGTTATACAAGTGGCCTTAATTACTCAAGAGGGGGGGTGAATTGAGTATTAAAAATTTTCCTTAGAATGCTTTTGAAATTAGTTCTTTAGTGAATATACTTAGTAAAGATGATAAATTTAATCAATTTATGTACGAAACAAGTGACACGCAATATATATATATAATTATTAAATGAATTTAACACTTTATAAACTCAATTAAATTAGGTAAGCAATTTAAGTATGCAAATATAAAAGAGTTTAAAGAAGAGAGATTTGCAAACCGATATATACGAGTTCCACCACACCGGTGTACGTCTCGCCTCCAAGTAACCCACTTAGAGGATTTCCACTATTGAGAATTTGAGATACATGCTTTGAGCAATTAGAGCTTCTTAGTGTCCCACACTCAAGAACTTAATTCTCACAAGCTAAAGGGCAACCCACCCAATCTCACAATCTCTCAATTTTACAAGGTTGAAACCCAACCCAAAAACTCTCAGAATTTGTGTAAGTGATTTTACAAGTGCGACTCTCTCAATAGAATGGATATACAAATTTTAATCACTTGAAAAATATTTTTCTTCTCTTAGAAAAGGATATGCAAATTTTAGCACTCAAGAAAATATTTTTCTCACACTATAACTCTCAAAATTATAATTGCAAAGAAGAAAACAGAGAGCAAATAACTTAAGCAAAGAGAGAAAGAAAGGAAGCATGGCTTTTCCAATCCCCGATCCTCAATTTAGGCAATTAATTTGAAATCTATCTGCCTCCATGTTTCCTGCGTGCTTTTTTTCATGCTTGGAAAAAGAGATTGTTTGCCTCAATTAATGGAATGACGTTTCAATTTTAGTCTTGAGAGAAATCAGCATAGTTTAAGTTTCTGAAAACGCGTACTGATGTTTTCCATGATTCAACGCATGATTTAAGTGATGAATCGATTCCCTACGTACAATTTTATGCAAAAATCAGTGCATGAATCGAGTCCTAGGCAAGGGGAATCGATTCCTGGCTTCCAAGAATAAGATGAATCGATTCCTAGTGTTGCTGAATCGATTCCTGGCTTCCAAAATAATGATGAATCGATTCCTTGTCCTTCTGAATCGATTTCTGGCTTCCAAAATCATGATGAATCGATTCCTTATGTTGTTGAATCGATTCCTGCCTTCAAAAAACATGATGAATCGATTCCTTATGTTATTGAATCGATTCCTACCTTCAAATATCATGATGAATCGATTCCTTAGCCTCCTAAATTGATTCCTGGCTGCTTCTCAATATGGGAATCGATTCCCAATGAGGTGAATCGATTCCTGGGTCTGATCCTAGCTGATTCTTTTTAATATTGATGCCTTTATGCGTTTTAATACATGTTAGTTCATTTTTGATGATCTTCTGCATGCTTTTTGATTTGGAACATTTTCTTAAATCATGTAAACTTGATCTCCATGCTTTTTAATTATTTTCTTGTACAACATCCTTTGTATTTATTAATTAAATTTCTTGATCCTTCAATTGTTTGTCATTCATCAAAACCTGTTTCAACATACAAACACAGACTTGAGTTTAATTTTTACACTTGACTTGTACCTTTTAAATAAATAATCATGAAACTATTTTTGAATCTTTATCTGTCACTTAAAAGGTTAATAATCTTGTAGTATAAAAGGAAAATTTAAACTGAGTTCTACTGCTTTAAAATTATAAACTATTTTGTTTATGCAAGCTATAAATTAACTAATCATTAATATTTGGCATTTATTTTAAAAATAAACTAAGTAGAAAGTTGTTATAAAATAACTAAAATTTTATATTGCCTACAGAAAATAATATAGAGGAGAAGAAGGCAGAGGGAATGGATCAATGTACTCAACAAATTTTTACACCCAAATAATGAAGGACATAAGTCCTTTTATAGGCATATTATGAACATCCACTTTGAATATAATATTCATAATAGTCCCTCTTGGATGTTCATATTTTAGAATGTGCCTCGTTAAAACCTTGTTAGGAAAAACCCAGTGGGATAAAAACCTAGTGAAGGAAAAAGAGTACAACATCCTTTACAAAGTAAATAAATAATTAAATGTATACGTATTTAATTCTCCCCCTCATCAGAACACTTATGTAATCATTGAAGACCAATCTTCTGTACTAGTTACTCGAAGACTTTGGTTGGTAATGATTTTGTGAAGATATCTGCTAGATTCTTACATGATCAGACTTAACCATTCTTTATAAGATCATGAGTTAAGAAATTTTTTTGGTGAAATATGTTTTGTCCCATCTCCTTTAATATAACCTTCTTTTAATTGAGAAATACAAGCTGTATTATCTTCACATAAGATTATTGGTGGTAATTTTCCAGCATGCAAGCCATAAGTTTCTTGAATATGTTGAACCATAGACCTCAACCAAACACATTCTCGACTTGCTTCATGTAATACTAGAATTTCAGCATGATTAGATGATGTTGTTGTGATCGTTTGTTTTATGGATCTCCATGAAATTGTTGTACCACCACATATGAACAAATATCCTATTTGTGATCGACCATTATGAGGATCAGATAAATACCCTGCATCAGCATAACCAATTAGGTTTGCCTTAGATACATATGGGAAAAATAAACCCATGTCCATTGTACCTCTAAGGTAACAAAATATGTGCTTAATCCTATTCCAATGCTTTTTTGTGGGTAAAAAACTATGTCTTGCTAACAAATTGACAGCAAATGATATATCAGGTCGTGTATGACTAGCAAGATACATTAGCGTACCAATTGCACTCAGATATGGTACTTCAGGGCCAAGTAGTTCTTCATTTTTCTCTTGAGGTCGAAAAGGATCTTTGCCCACTTCAAGTGACCTCATAACCATTTGGCTACTTAATGGGTATGATTTATCCATATAGAACCATTTTAACACCTTTTCTGTATAAGTCTTTTGGTGCATTAAAATTCTTTCCTTTAAATATTTTAATTGTAATCCAAGACAAAACTTTATTTTTCCTAAATCTTTCATCTCAAATTCCTTTTTCAAGCAATTCACAGCCTTTAAGAGCTCTTTAGGAGTTTCGATGATGTTTAAATCATCTATATAAATAGAAATTATAATGAACTCTTTTCTGAATCTTTTCATAAAAACACACAGATAAATTAGGTCATTTTTATACCCTTCTTTCAATAAGTATTCACTAAGAAAATTATACCACATACATCCAGATTGCTTTAGTCCGTAAGGGGATTTATTCAATTTAATTGAATAATTTTCTCAAGAATTTGTCTTGTATGCTTCAGGAAAATTAAATCCTTTAGGGAGTTTTATATAGATGTCATTTTGCTTCAGGAAAATTGAATCCTTCAGGGAGTTTCATATAGATGTCATTTTTAAGTGAGCCATATAAATATGCTACAACAACATCTATTAGGCGTAAATCAAGTTTTTCACAAATTGCCAAACTAATCAAGTATTAAAAAGTAGTTGCATCCATTACTGGTAAATATGTTTCATAGAAATCAATACCAGGTCTTTGTGTTTAACCTTGTGCAACAAGCCTTGCTTTATATTGCATAATTTCACCATTTTCATTTCTTTTTCTCATAAAGACCCATTTGTACCCAACTAGTTTTACATCTTCAGGTGTTTCGACTACAGGTCCAAAAACTTTTCATTTTGCAAGTGAGTTTAACTCTTCTTGCATTGCATTTTTCCACTTTGGCCAATCATTTCTTTGTGCACATTCCTTAATAGATTTTGGCTCATGATTCTTATCATCATTTATAATATCAAGAGCTACTTTGAATGCAAAAATTTTATCAACATCGACTTTATATCGATTCCATGGTATTCCATCCATGACATAATTTATAGAGATCTTTTTATTCTTATCAATTTTAGGTACCTTGGTTTCTTCTGAATTTGAAACCTTGATTATGTTAGGAGACTCTTTTGGAGTCATTATATCCTCGATTCGACCATCTTTGTTATTTATTTTTTTCAAGGATTTTTATCTTTAGAACCAACAGGTCTGCCATGTTTTATTTTGGCTTTAGACTCGTTTGTAATTTTAGATTGTCCGACAGGGACATTAATCTTTATTGGGGTATTAACAGCTGGTATATGTGACTTAGTCACTCCTTTTGTATCATTGAATGTATTTGGCAATTGGTTTGCTAAATTTTGCAAACTAATTATTTTCTAAACTTCTAGTTCAGATTGCTTTGTTCAATGATCAAGATGAGATAGAGATATCTCATTCCAATTAATCCTTTTATCCAACTGTTTATTATCTCCCCCTAATGGTGAAAAAACAAATTTATCAAAATGATAATCAGCGAAACAAGCTATAAATAAATCACCTGTTAAGGGTTCAAGATATTTTATTATGGATGGACTTTCATATCCAACATATATTC
The DNA here is from genome assembly GCA_037962975.1 of Clitoria ternatea. Classification (NCBI taxonomy): domain Eukaryota; kingdom Viridiplantae; phylum Streptophyta; class Magnoliopsida; order Fabales; family Fabaceae; genus Clitoria; species Clitoria ternatea. Next base: position 140,114,408 of record CM075670.1, read on the forward strand.
CCAACCTTCTTTGAGGTCCCATCTTAGTGCATTGTGGAAGAGAGATAGGAACATATACTGCACTTCCAAAGATTCTTAGATGGGAAATATTTGGTTCTTTACCATGAACCAATTGTAAATAGGAATACTCATAATAATTTGTAGGCCAGATACGAATAAGTGCTGCTGCATGCAAGATTGTATGTCCCCAAGTTAAAATTGGGAGTTTTGATCTCATTAACAATGGTCTTGCTATATAAATTTCAAATGTTTAATTAATGATTCATCAAGTCCATTTTGTGTATGAACATATGCTACAGGATGTTCAATATCAATTTCGATGGACATACAATAATCATTAAAAGATTAAGATGTGAATTCACCAGCGTTATCAAAGCGTATTTTCTTAATTGAATAATCAAGAAAATGAACTCTTAAATGAATTCATTGAGCTAGTAATCTCACAAACGCCTGGTTGTGAGTTGATAATAATCCAACATGTGACCATCTAGTTGATGCATCAATCAAAACCATAAAATATCTAAATGGTCTAAAAATATCACCTTGTATATGTAACACCCCGAATTTTTAAAATAGAAAGTTAAATTAAGGAAATAAATATCAAATAATTAAATATGAACTAATTAATGTCCCAAAATGTTAGAAATAATTTAATTAAGATTTTCGGAGACTGTTAGTGAGTTATTGTGACCGGATAAGCTGAAAACTGACCCGGATAAAATATGGGTGTCGGACCAAGTATCTCCGATTGAGATGCCGTTGGTTAGGGCTGTAGATAATGTTATTGGGAATCCCAATATGTATTCAGAATAATTTTTAGAATAAGTATTGAGCCCGAACGGAGAGCCTGTTTATTTAAAAACGAAAGAGTTTAAGTGAAAGATGAAAAATTAAAACAAAACCTCACTATTTTCACTCTCATTCCCGTGACTCTCTCTTCTTCTTTTACGCAAACACATTCCCTCTTCTTCTTCTTCATTATTCCTCTTCATCATCCCCTAAAACCCTAAGCAAAAAGGGAGATACATTTCCCTCCTCCATTGTCATTCTTCAAGAGGCTCAAGGAAAGCTTGGAGTTTGAAGTCTCTTCTCCCTTCCTTCTCTTATTTTCGTGTGGTCTTTCTCCTCTCTTGCAAACCCACTCTTCTCTTCTCTTGAGGACTAGATAACACAGGCGACGCGGGAACATCAACCCTGGAAGTCTACTTCTCTTGAGGTAGGAGAGGGGATGTATTTTCTAAATGTATGAGAACATGTATAATGATAATGTATATGATGATGTAATGTGGCATGTTTACTTGAATGAATATGATATCATATGTTTGTGATGTGAAATTGAACTTGGTGCTTTAAATGATTAATTATGGATTGAAGCCTGAACGAGGCTATGAGTGGCATAATATATGATGAAATGTTATGGAATCAATGTGTGGCTTGATGAATGCTTGAAATCTGTGACTATATGGATTCTTGAAATTTTATAATTGGAATATATATATATGGATATGTTGACTATGGAACACTAATGGTGTTATTGAGTGTGAGTGTACCCTAGATGAGAGGGTGAGATAGCCTGTAACATCCCAATTTTGAAGTTAAGTACTGAATGAAAATAAACCATTACGATTTTGATTTCAAAGTAGGAAGTTAACTATTAATTATAATCAACTTAACTCAAGGAATACTGACGAATTAATTAGGCTTAGTTGGTAAAAGGTGGCTGTTTATGATTGGAGAGTCGTGTGAGTGGACTACAATTCACGTTTTCCCATTCCACTTTCCTTCTCTTCGCATGCATATACATATACTCTGTGTCACCGTGAATATCCATCCTTCCTTACTTCTTCATCCTCTCCTTTCTTCCTTCTTTGTCTTCGTCCTCTTTTCTCCTCCCCTGTTTTTGTTCTTGGTTTCTGGAGACCACGACGACGGTGCTGCAGAAAGGTCAAAGTCCCCTCCGACTGGTGAAGGACGATCACTGAAGCAGAGGAAGAACAACCCCCTATTCCCGAGTCGATTGCAGGGCACGACTGTGCAAAGGGAACTGGACGAGGCAGAAAGGACGTCAGACCGAACGTCGGAGAGCGGAGGAGCTTCCCGAGTCCCTTCTGTAGGTAGGGGGCGCTTGCATGTCAAATGCATGGTTCACGAACGGTACCGGATGAATGTACTGCTTTAAGTGTGTGCATGTGTTTGTGACGAATGTGTGCGATGCATGATTGATGATTTTGGATTCCATGTGTATGATAGTAGCATCTTGATAGTAGTTATACAATAATTGTATGTAATCAAGGTGGTGGTAATGTAGTCTGATAGCCTTTCTCATATAGACGAGTATGATGCATGGTTCTATCACTGTTAATACCGTGAGGATATGAACGTGTGGCTGTTAATTGATTCATTCGATGTTATTACCCTGAGCTGTCTGATTGATATGCATGCTGGTATGATCAACAAAGTAAATATAGGGATTATATTGAATCGGTTTCTACCTTGATGGTTACGAAGGATGTGTCGGACGAGTGATGATGCTTGCTGATAAAACGCATAAGCTGCATGTGTAGGAATGGGGTGACCCGTGGAAGGTCAAGAGCCCCGAAGGAATGGCTTCTAGCTACAGACCTTGGCTAGATCCTGTGAGAGCTCGTGGTAGCCATGGGAGCTAGAGATGAGTCTCGAGACGTCAATGGGAGGCCGGTACCACGCGGGAAGAGCTGATGGACAGAGGCCAGTAAGGGGGAAACTGTAACCGAAAGTCATTACTTAAGTCGGATCCGTAGGCGTGCATGTAGATATGATGTTGGTTAGGATAGTACGTGTGGTATGTCTTGGGGTGATACGAATGAATTCCGAGTGAGTCGATGCATGTGTTGTGTGAATGAGAATGAACTGTATGGGGTATGCATGTGAGTGTATGCCATTGAAATTATCCTAGTCTGCATGGTCATAGTGTAATCTAAATGTGACCGAGTGAACGTAAGTGTGCGTACTGACACTGATACCGAGTCATTGACTGTCATTTTATATGTAAAAGCTCACCCCTACTGTGGCTACATTTTTCAGTGAATATCTCTCGGAATAAAGGATGAAGGAGGAGCTGAGTGCAGAGCGGAGCATCCGAGCGCTATTGAATATATGTGTATATGTATATACTGTGTATAAGGTCTTGTTAAGCCTTGGCCGCCTCATATTTTGGTCTTAGTCTTTTATATCAGAACTTGAATTCTCTCGGGTAGAGAGAACATGACAAAGTGTTTGTAATTATTTAAATACATCCCTATATATATAAATTGTGCGTTTATCCTATGCTATGAGTGATGTCCGAGTGATAAATATGGGTGTACGGGTATACTTTCCGAGCGTATAGAGTCAGCGTGGCTATGGGTAGAAGTGGAGCTAAGTTGTTGTTGGGGAAAGAGAGATAATGAGTTATTCCGAGTGATGAGGAGTTGAATAGCACTGAGTGATTGAGGTTATATAGTCTAGAGTGGGGATTGGTTTGAATTCTTAAGTGATATCTGTGAGGTTTTCCCGAGTGGAGAATAATCAACGATTTTTGAGTGAGAATCCGCCGAGCGAGAGTTCACCGACCAGAGAACGACACCTAAGACTCTAAGTGGACCCATTGTAATAAATCAGTAAGTAGCTAGAGAACCCGAGCGAGTCTTGACGTAGTGGGAAAATCAGAGTAGGAAGTATTACGGTTACCGAGTGAAGAGTGAATGTCTCGAGTGGCGTAATGGACGTGAAAGTTATTCCGAGTGAGAAGTCTTCATGGATTCCGAGTGAGCGGCTTTGGGAATATGCTATCTGAATGAAACTGGTATGTATTAGGGTCATTCCGAGTGAATTAAGAAGTAGGCCTTTCCGAGCGAACCATACGCTGAAATCCAAGTGGGGGAATACCGAGTGGAGTGACAGGATGCCGAGTGTAGTTTCGCTTAAGCTTCTTCTCTTTTGCTGTACGTATGTCCATTCCCCTTGTCTTATTTCTCTCCTTCTCCTTGTTGTGCCCGATTTTGTTAATTTGAGCAGATTATGTACGATTTACTAACTTTAAATTTGAAAAATTTCCCTGTTGGTTTTATTTATTTAATTAAAAATTAGGGTGTTACATAGCCCATATGAGATTGAGGCATGCATGAGCATTGCATACATAGCATGGCATGCATATCATGATGATGATTGATAAGTGGTTGCGATCACTTGATGTTGAAAATATGAAAGGGCTTGCGAGTTCCTGTGATTATTGGACCGGTGGTTGCGATCACCTGGTATTTGAAATGAAATGCCCTGTGGGACCATTGAGATTGAATTCCCATGGTTGCGATCATGAGGCGGGAGTACCCCTTGCGAGGTGGGAACCCATTATGAATTGTTGAACGTGGTTGTGATCACGAGAAAGCACCTTGCGAGGCTGCTAGAGGGAGTACCCCTTGTGAGGCGGGAAACCCATGAATATGAATGAATGATTATGGTGGTTGCGATTACCTGTTGATATGAAATCAGATCCGTGCATATGCATTCTAAACACTAGCATGTGCATTAGCCACAGGAGCATGGCATAGAGTGACACCCTGTTGAGGGGATTGTGTGAAGAGTAGATGGAATTTCCTTTTTATATCAACTGTAAAAGGGTTAATGGTTGATGTGTTCCTATGAATTTAAATGGATATATGTGTTCAGTGAGTTTGATGAATGTTTGTTTTGGTGTTGATCGAATTTGTCTTAAGGAGGAATGTTTATATTGCATTCATGTATATATTATCACAAGTGTAGATTTTCATCACTGAGAAAGTATACTCACTCTCCCTGTGGTATATCTTTTTAGCTCCTGTGTTGTAGGGCTTGCCTATAGAGCTCTTGTGTGGAGAAGTGTGATAAGTGCTTTAGAACACTATTTTTCACTGTTTAAATTGTTTACATTTTCTGTTGTTACTGTATTATTTCCTCCGATTTTCATGATTTCCGCTTTAAATTCACTATCATTGTCCAAGTATCATATTTTCCCAAATTTCATGGTTTCTATTTTCTTTTTACTGTTTTTGTTCAAGTGTTGTGTTTTGTATGAATTAATCTAAAATGGAACGTTTAAAAAGTATTTTTTTAGAGGTGGAATAATTATGGATTAGTGCTAAAATTTAGTATTTCAAAATTTTCAAGAACTTAAATCATAATTCCACTTCTATAAAAATTAATTTTTAAAACATCCCATTTAAATTAATTTGTTTGTGTCTTTAAATGAAAAATAAACTTGAGTCACTTCCTCTTTTAGCTTTCACGTTAAGTGCCTTCAAAATGGTCCATTTGTGTAGATTTTTTTAAAAGGCAACAAATCATCTCCTTTCACCCAAAAGTCACACGGTCAAAATTAGAAGAAAAGAGAACCATGTGCTGATTTTTTTTTTATGGAACAAACAGCAAACAACAACAGCAAAATGGCTCACGGTTTTGACAATTCAAAGGCAAGAAATTTGCAATTTTTTAATCAAGGCACCATGGTCCATTATGCAAAGTTATTCTTCATAATTTCAAGAAGATACCCCACCATGTTTTTCAAAGGAAACAAGCCTCCAAAATTGCAAGAGATGCTTAGTTACAACCACCCCATTATGCAAGGCTTTTTGTTTAAAAAATTCAGCAATGATTTTCCAATTGGCAAAGCACTCTCACGGTTTTGTAGTGCAGAATTTGGAGTCCATTTGCTTACATTAAAGTGAAGAAAAATCAGCCAAGAAACAGCCCCCCCTTGCCAACGTGAAACCATGCTGAAATTGGGACAACAATGACAAAAAGCAAACAGCAATGGATTTGACAAAAAGCTGACAGCAAAACAGCAAAAGAGCAAAACAACAAAGCACTTAAAATTCAGCTCATGAATTTGTAACAATGATACATGACCATGATGCTCCCTTGGTGCAAAATTCCAGCGTGAAAGGTACAAGAAAATGGGTCACTATGCTTGAATTATGCATTTATGATGTGGATTTCCATAGGCTGAATTTTTAAGAGCAAAAAAATCAACCATGAAGATGGCTATAAAAAAAACGTACAGCAGCAAAGCAAAGGAGGTCAGTTTTTGCAGTGAGAAGAGGACAGTAGCAGAGAGAATTTTGTGCAGAGAGTGAGTCAGAAAATTAAACAAAAGAAAAACAGTGTGCGTGTAGTGTGGAATTTTATTTCTTTGTATTGTATTTTTATTTTGTGAAATAAGAATTGAGAGGACAGTGAAATTGAGCGGTTAAATTTGTATACGGTGGAGGGATCCGGAACAAAGATTTACGGTGGAAAATTTACTGGGCTTTTGGAGAAACCCGTAAGTTTCATTTACCATGAATTGTATGTTGTATTTCCTTTTCATTATATGTATGAATTTATACCGTATCATGTGTAACTAAATTTTTATCTTGGGAAAACGGGGGTACGATAATATTTTACGTTGATGTTATTTTGACTTAAAAGTAAATAAATTTCTGTTTTCCATTTAGTTCAAATTTTACTTAATGCTTTTAGTGATTCCTAACAAGAACCTAAATGATAAAACTGTATACTTGCAGGTATATTAGTAAGTTTAGGTAATAAATAGAATCGAGAGATTTATTTTTACCGGAAAGCTTTGAACTAAACCTAAGATTTTTGAGATGCTTTTTGTGACCTCGGTAAAACCGTGAAAGTAATCAAAATTCTTTTGAGGAAGTAAAAACGGGATTTTCATAAAACGATAATGGGCCTTTCTTAGGATTAAGCAGCGCTTTCTGTAAGTTAGGTACATTAATAGGAATCCGAGAGGAAAATATTAATTGGCTTTTGGAAAATTTGCCTTGGAAAACTTAATTTGATTTTTGTTTATAAAAAGTTGAAATTGTCAATGTAGAATAATATCTTAAACCCCCGGAATCCCAAGATACTCTCTACTCTGTTTTTCACCCACGGTAAATTTTTATTTTTACTGTAAGGTAAAAAAATTTTTACTGTTAATTTTTATTTTTCACAAATACCAAAAATTGAAAATCAATTGTGTGGATAATTAAATTTTGATATGCCGGTACTTTGAAAACAGTCCCTGTGGAGAACGATAATCTTTTATATTACGCGACATAACCCGTGCGCTTGCGGGCCCTGTCAAGTTTTTGGCGCCGTTGCCGGGAACTGTTGTCCCTCAAATATCGGTAGTATTGAAATTCGATTAGATCATACTTGTTAATATTTCTTTTTATTTTTATTTTGTTTTATTTGTTTGATTTATTTCTTTTTGTATATTTGTTTGTTTTTAGTGTTTATTTTATTTTGTTATTTTGTATTTTGTATTCTGTTCCTTTTTCTTTTATTGTTACTATTTTTGAATTTCTAATTAATTGTTCTGTTATTTTATTTTGTTCTTAAATTTTGTTATTCTATTTTATTTTACTGTTGTATATTTAGTGTGATATTTTTCCTGATATTGTTCTGTTCTTTGTATTTTTCTGTATTTTTATTTTAATATTTTATTCTGTATTTTTATTGTTTATTTTATTTTGTTTGTAATCTTGAATTTTGTTTATTATTTTGCGTATCTGTTGCTGTTTTATTTTTTATTTTTTTTTGTGATTATTTGTTTTATTTGTCATTTATTTTCTTTTTATGCGACGAAGCCGTAGTGTCGATCTAAACTTAGGATTTGACCCTGAGATAGAACGTACCCTTAGAGCTTTAAGAAAACAACAAAAACAACAAAAACAAGAAAAAGAAAAACAAATGGCAGACCAAAACAGAGCCTTAAGAGATTTTGCTGCTCCAAGTACAAACGGAAGAGGATCTAGCATCCTTAGACCCACAGTGGAGGCTAACAATTTTGAATTGAAGCCTTCACTACTCTCTATGGTTCAGCAGAACCAATTCGGAGGATTACCCTCCGAAGATCCAAATCTTCATCTTCAAATCTTTCTTGAATACTGTGACACCTTGAAAATGAATGGAGCCACCAATGATGCCATTCGCTTGAGACTTTTCCCTTTCTCCTTAAGAGATAAAGCGAGGGCGTGGTTATACTCTCTTCCTGAAGGATCCATCACAACTTGGGAACAACTATCCAGTGCTTTCATCAATAAGTGGTACCCAAGAAATAAAACTGATTTGTTAAGAAAACAAATAATTAATTTTTCACAAAAAGATGATGAATCCTTGTATGAAGCCTGGGAGAGATACAAGGAGATGCTGAGAGAATGTCCTCACCATGGGATAGAGAGGTGGTTGACAGTCCATATTTTCTATAATGGACTAACTTCCACGCAAAAGATCTCTTTGGATGCTGCAGCTGGAGGAGCCTTCATGAGCAAGAATGTGGATGAAGCCCAGAACCTGATTGAGGAGATAGCCCAAAACACCCACCAATGGAATTCTGAGAGAGGATTACCTGCTAAAACACCAGGTAAGTACTCTGTTGATGCTCTTTCCCTACTTTCTGCCCAAGTTGAAGCATTAACATTAAAACTTGATAAGATAGGGTCAACAGGTGCTGCTAAGGTTGTTTGCGAAGTTTGTGGTGTTTCAGGACATGGAGCTACGAATTGCCATTTAGCAATGACCCTTAATCAAGAACCTGAAATGCATCAAGTAGATGCTATTGGAAACTATGGTGGAAATTATCAGAGTAACTACAGACCTCCACAAGGTCCACCTGGCTTCCAAAACAGGCCATTCCAAGGTAATCAGAGTAACTACAAACCCCAACAAGGACCCTATATTCCACAAAAATCAAAGCTAGAGTCCTTGATGGAGACATTTGTAGCTACTCAACTTAAACAAAATGATGAATTCTCTGATGCAATAAAGAACTTAGCTTCAAAGGTGGATTCTCTTGCCACCCATAACAGAATATTAGAGAATCAAATCGCCCAACAAGCCTCCTACTCTCAAAGAGCACCAGGTACATTTCCTGGAAAACCTAAAGCTGGACCGTCCAACCATACCATGGCTATCACTCTTAGGAGTGGTACTCAATATGATGGGCCCGTTGGCAAGACTACAAAGGAGGAGAAGAAAGTGGATGAATCTTCATCTCATCCAGTGATTGAAGAAGAGAAACCACAAGAAAAGAAGGAGGAGGTTAAGCCATATCAACCTCCTATTCCATTTCCTCAGCGCTTGGCTAAAGCAAAATTGGACAAACAATTTGGTAAGTTTCTTGATGTTTTAAAGAAATTGTATATCAATATTCCCTTCACAGATGCTTTGCAACAAATGCCTACATATGCGAAGTTCCTGAAGGACATTTTGTCCAACAAAAGAAGACTGGAGGAAGATGGTACAGTGGCACTTACTGAGGAGTGCAGTGCTCTAATTCAAAGGAAACTTCCACCTAAGCTCCAAGATCCAGGTAGTTTCTCTATTCCTTGTATGATTGGTGACATGAATATAGATAAAGCATTATGTGATTTAGGAGCGAGTGTAAGTTTAATGCCATTATCTGTTGCTGAAAAGTTAGGACTGGGTGAGCTAAAACCTACTAGGATGTCTTTACAGCTGGCTGATAGATCTGTCAAATATCCAGTAGGAATTTTAGAGGATGTTCCTATTAAAGTAGGAAAATTTTTTATACCTGCTGACTTTGTTGTGCTAGAAATGGACGAAGATTCTTTGATTCCTATTATTTTAGGACGACCATTTTTAGCAACTGCAGGTGCTGTGATCGACGTCAAGAACGGTAAGTTGTCTCTGACTGTTGGAGACCAAAAGGTTGATTTTAACTTGAAAAATGCTTTAGAAAAACCTTTTAATAATGATGTTTGTTGTAGTGTGGATTCTGTTGAACAAGTGGTAAAGGAAGAAACCCTTCCTAATGACCCACTTGAAACTGTTTTCATGATTGAGCCTGCAGGAACATCTGATTGCTCTGAGGCTCCACTAGAACATGATACTGAGGTCATGGGTAACAAAGTGGTAAGCCCTAATGTGGAATTAAAACCTTTACCAGCTTCATTAAGGTATGAGTTTCTTGGTCCTAATTCCACATATCCTGTGATTGTTAATGCTGAATTGAATCCATGTGAAACTGAAAAACTTTTGAAACAACTTAGGTTGTATAGAAAGGTAATAGGTTATACAATGGACGATATCAAAGGAATTAGCCCTTCTCTTTGTATGCACAGGATTACTGTAGAAGATGAAAGTAGGCCCACAGTAGAACCACTTAGGAGATTAAATCCAAAAATGCAAGAAGTGGTTAAAAAAGAAATTTTGAAATTGCTTGATGCTGGAGTGATATATCCTGTTGATAGTAGTAAATGGGTAAGTCCTGTCCATGTGGTGCCTAAAAAAGGGGGAATAACTGTGATTGAAAATGATAAACATAACTTGATTCCTACTAAGATTGTCTCTGGTTGGCGCATGTGCATTGATTATAGGAAGTTAAATAGCGCCACGAAAAAAGATCATTTTCCTCTCCCTTTTATTGATCAGATGCTTGAAAGACTTGCGAAACACTCTTATTTCTGTTATTTGGATGGGTATTCAGGTTTTCATCAAATTCCCATTCATCCATCTGATCAAGAAAAGACTACCTTCACTTGCCCTTATGGGACTTATGCTTATAGGCGTATGCCTTTTGGTCTGTGTAATGCACCTGCGACTTTTCAAAGGTGTATGCAAGCAATTTTTTCTGACCTTATTGAAAATGTGATGGAAGTCTTTATGGATGATTTTTCAGTGTATGGTTTGGATTTTGATAACTGTTTAACAAATTTGTGCCAAGTCTTGCAACGTTGTGAAGAGACCAATCTGGTCTTGAACTGGGAAAAATGCCATTTTATGGTAAGAGAAGGAATAGTTCTTGGACATTTGGTGTCTGAGAGAGGTATAGAAGTTGATAAGGCTAAGGTGGAAGTAATTGAAAAATTGCCCCCACCAACAAATGTGAAAGGTATTCGGAGTTTTCTTGGACATGCAGGGTTTTACCGTCGGTTCATTAAAGATTTCTCCAAAATCACAAAGCCTCTTACAACTCTTCTAGGTAAGGATGTGCCTTTCAATTTTGATTCATCTTGTATGGAAGCTTTTTGCAGGATTAAGCAAGCTCTAATCTCTGCCCCCATCGTACAACCCCCTGATTGGGAACTCCCATTCGAATTGATGTGTGATGCGAGTGATTACGCAGTGGGGGCTGTTCTTGGGCAACGGAAGGACAAGAAGCTTCATGTAATTCATTATGCCAGCCGGACGCTGGATGATGCTCAAATAAATTATGCCACAACTGAGAAGGAACTGTTAGCCATTGTCTTTGCTTTTGATAAATTTAGATCTTATTTGGTGGGTTCACATGTTATTGTTTACACTGATCACTCTGCCATTAAGTATCTATTGAATAAAAAAGAAGCAAAACCTAGGCTGATTAGGTGGATTCTAATATTGCAAGAATTTGACTTGGAAATTAAGGACAAGAAGGGTACTGAGAATCCGGTCGCTGACCACTTGTCTAGATTGACATCCGAAAAAGAAGAAACAGATAATATTCCTATCAATGAATCTTTTCCGGATGAACAACTCTTGAATCTTAGTATCCAACGTGTTCCTTGGTATGCTGATTTTGTAAATTTTCTTGCATGTGGTATTTTACCTCCTGACCTTAGCTTTCAGCAAAGAAAAAAGTTTTATGCAGATGTCAAACATTATTATTGGGATGAACCCCTCCTATTCAAGCAATGTGCTGATGGTTTGATTCGAAGGTGCGTTTCACAAGATGAGGTCCATGATATTTTGAACCATTGTCATTCTCTTTCCTGTGGAGGGCACATGAGCACCTCCAAGACAGCAGCTAAAATATTGCAAGCTGGGTTCTATTGGCCACATATTTTTAAGGATGTACGTAAGTATGTTCTAACTTGTGATGCATGCCAAAGAACAGGTAACATTGGTAAGAGACATGAAATGCCATTGAATACCATTTTAGAAGTTGAATTGTTTGATGTATGGGGTATTGATTTTATGGGACCTTTTCCTTCCTCTTTTGGAAATCAGTTCATATTAGTAGCAGTTGACTATGTGTCAAAATGGGTGGAAGCCATTGCTTCACCCCATTCTGATGCTAAGACTGTTATTAAACTTTTCAAGAAAATAATATTTCCAAGGTTTGGGGTCCCAAAATGTGTTATAAGTGATGGAGGGTCTCATTTTATTGAGAAAACTTTTCAGACCCTTCTAAAGAAATATGGAGTTAGGCATAAGGTTGCTACACCTTATCACCCACAAACTAGTGGACAAGTTGAGGTATCCAATCGGGAAATTAAAAACATTCTTCAAAAAGTGGTTAATACGTCACGTAAAGATTGGTCTATTAAGTTAGATGATTCTTTATGGGCTTATAGAACCGCATACAAAACTCCCATTGGAACCACACCGTTTAAGCTAGTTTATGGGAAGCCTTGCCATTTACCTGTTGAGCTGGAATATAAGTCTTTTTGGGCTGTTAAAACTCTTAACTTTGATCATAAAGCTGCAGGTGAACGTAGGTTGTTGGAATTAAATGAGCTTGAAGAGCTCCGTTTAGATGCATACGAAAATGCCAGAATTTATAAAGAAAAAACTAAACAATGGCATGATCGTCACATCCTACGGAGAACATTCAATCCAGGTGATATGGTTTTACTGTTTAATTCCAGATTGAAGCTTTTTCCAGGTAAACTGAGATCCCGGTGGTCAGGACCATTCAAGGTAACAAAGGTCTTTCCCTTTGGAGCTGTCGAGTTATGGAGTGAGAAATCTGGTACATTTAAGGTAAATGGACAGAGAGTAAAACACTACTTGACAGGTCAACCAATACAACAAGCAAGTGACTTGGACTTGTTTGATGCTCCTGATGAATAAATCCAAATGGTGAAAAGTCTGGCTGAAGACTTAAAACTTAGCACTGATAGGGAGGTAACCCTATAAAAATTTGTTGTTTTATTTTGAATTTGAAAAAAAAAAAAAAAAAAAAAAGAAAACAAAACAAAACAAAAACTAAGCCAAATCCCGGTTTGGGGTTACTCCAGGTAAGTTTTCTTTACCTTTTATCATCCATTTTAACATTGAGGACAATGTCAAATTCTGGTTTGGGGTGGTAGGTAAGAAAACTTAACTGTTTTGTTTACATTGTGTGATTGTTATTTTATTTTGCAACTTTTTATTTTCTTGTTTTGTTTGTCATCTCGTAATTTACCATGATTGCATGATAAATTAACTTTAAACACAGAGCTAAAGTATCTAAGGACCCTAAAATTTTGAGTAAAATTTTTCAAAATTTGATTGTTTAAATGCCAAATCAATGTCTAAATGAACCTTATGTGATTAAAATTTTCTTTGAAAGGACTTTCCATGGTGAGACTTGAGCCAAAATGGGTTATCTATCAAACAAATTTTCAAAACCCATATTTTCTTGATTGAGTGAATCTCATAGTCATTAATATTCTAGAACTTGTTTTTCAACCGATTCAAAATGGTTTTTGATTGTATGTCTTAGAATGATAAAGGCACAATTAGGTCTTATTCTTAAGCCTCAGAATTTTTGCACAATTTGACCTCTAGTTGCCCCTTTTGAGCCTGAAAGTGAAAATTTTTCTTTGAAACCTTTCATTGACTGATATTCTCTTAATGGTGAAAAAGATAGAAATTAAGTGGAGCAACTTGAAAAATCAAAGGACTTAAGAAAAATATGATGGGATGAAATGTAAAAAGACAGCTAAAGTGAAAAAGAAAATCAAAAGGATGATATTGAATGAATTACAAAAAGTCCATAAAAATTCAAAAATTTGCTCTGTTAGTTTCTGAAATTATGATGGAAGTTTGAATCATTCATGACTGTTTAAGCCCTTTTGTACTCCATTTTTCTTGAAATTCCTACCATAAAAATACGACCATGGCCCCGTTACAACCCTTTGAAAGACCTTTAGACTTTGACATGCTTTCTATCTAAACTGTGGAGTTTCTGGTTGATCAACAAGCTTATGGTAATATTTTCGACTATGATGATTTGAGTGATACACAAACTATGAAACACATTGAGTGAAAATTGAGAGAAGAGTATCCTTTGTCTTGACAATGAAAATTGATTCACATAAGAAATTTAATTTTGGCATTTGAATAAATCAATTTCTCTGTTTCGGGTTCCCTAATTTACTAAGCTAAGTGTTTTCTGTCTCTTATTGTGTGAATATGGTGATTGCTTGAGGACAAGCAATGTTCTGGTTTGGGGTATTTTGATAAGTGCTTTAGAACACTATTTTTCACTGTTTAAATTGTTTACATTTTCTGTTGTTACTGTATTATTTCCTCCGATTTTCATGATTTCCGCTTTAAATTCACTATCATTGTCCAAGTATCATATTTTCCCAAATTTCATGGTTTCTATTTTCTTTTTACTGTTTTTGTTCAAGTGTTGTGTTTTGTATGAATTAATCTAAAATGGAACGTTTAAAAAGTATTTTTTTAGAGGTGGAATAATTATGGATTAGTGCTAAAATTTAGTATTTCAAAATTTTCAAGAACTTAAATCATAATTCCACTTCTATAAAAATTAATTTTTAAAACATCCCATTTAAATTAATTTGTTTGTGTCTTTAAATGAAAAATAAACTTGAGTCACTTCCTCTTTTAGCTTTCACGTTAAGTGCCTTCAAAATGGTCCATTTGTGTAGATTTTTTTAAAAGGCAACAAATCATCTCCTTTCACCCAAAAGTCACACGGTCAAAATTAGAAGAAAAGAGAACCATGTGCTGATTTTTTTTTTATGGAACAAACAGCAAACAACAACAGCAAAATGGCTCACGGTTTTGACAATTCAAAGGCAAGAAATTTGCAATTTTTTAATCAAGGCACCATGGTCCATTATGCAAAGTTATTCTTCATAATTTCAAGAAGATACCCCACCATGTTTTTCAAAGGAAACAAGCCTCCAAAATTGCAAGAGATGCTTAGTTACAACCACCCCATTATGCAAGGCTTTTTGTTTAAAAAATTCAGCAATGATTTTCCAATTGGCAAAGCACTCTCACGGTTTTGTAGTGCAGAATTTGGAGTCCATTTGCTTACATTAAAGTGAAGAAAAATCAGCCAAGAAACAGCCCCCCCTTGCCAACGTGAAACCATGCTGAAATTGGGACAACAATGACAAAAAGCAAACAGCAATGGATTTGACAAAAAGCTGACAGCAAAACAACAAAAGAGCAAAACAACAAAGCACTTAAAATTCAGCTCATGAATTTGTAACAATGATACATGACCATGATGCTCCCTTGGTGCAAAATTCCAGCGTGAAAGGTACAAGAAAATGGGTCACTATGCTTGAATTATGCATTTATGATGTGGATTTCCATAGGCTGAATTTTTAAGAGCAAAAAAATCAACCATGAAGATGGCTATAAAAAAAACGTACAGCAGCAAAGCAAAGGAGGTCAGTTTTTGCAGTGAGAAGAGGACAGTAGCAGAGAGAATTTTGTGCAGAGAGTGAGTCAGAAAATTAAACAAAAGAAAAACAGTGTGCGTGTAGTGTGGAATTTTATTTCTTTGTATTGTATTTTTATTTTGTGAAATAAGAATTGAGAGGACAGTGAAATTGAGCGGTTAAATTTGTATACGGTGGAGGGATCCGGAACAAAGATTTACGGTGGAAAATTTACTGGGCTTTTGGAGAAACCCGTAAGTTTCATTTACCATGAATTGTATGTTGTATTTCCTTTTCATTATATGTATGAATTTATACCGTATCATGTGTAACTAAATTTTTATCTTGGGAAAACGGGGGTACGATAATATTTTACGTTGATGTTATTTTGACTTAAAAGTAAATAAATTTCTGTTTTCCATTTAGTTCAAATTTTACTTAATGCTTTTAGTGATTCCTAACAAGAACCTAAATGATAAAACTGTATACTTGCAGGTATATTAGTAAGTTTAGGTAATAAATAGAATCGAGAGATTTATTTTTACCGGAAAGCTTTGAACTAAACCTAAGATTTTTGAGATGCTTTTTGTGACCTCGGTAAAACCGTGAAAGTAATCAAAATTCTTTTGAGGAAGTAAAAACGGGATTTTCATAAAACGATAATGGGCCTTTCTTAGGATTAAGCAGCGCTTTCTGTAAGTTAGGTACATTAATAGGAATCCGAGAGGAAAATATTAATTGGCTTTTGGAAAATTCGCCTTGGAAAACTTAATTTGATTTTTGTTTATAAAAAGTTGAAATTGTCAACGTAGAATAATATCTTAAACCCCCGGAATCCCAAGATACTCTCTACTCTGTTTTTCACCCACGGTAAATTTTTATTTTTACTGTAAGGTAAAAAAAATTTTACTGTTAATTTTTATTTTTCACAAATACCAAAAATTGAAAATCAATTGTGTGGATAATTAAATTTTGATATGCCGGTACTTTGAAAACAGTCCCTGTGGAGAACGATAATCTTTTATATTACGCGACATAACCCGTGCGCTTGCGGGCCCTGTCAAAGTGGTGTGAAGGAAGCCCATTTTGCTAAAGAATGCCTTGGCCGGCAACATTTTGATTTTATGGTTTGTGTAGAATGTTTGTAATGTATATAGTATTCTGCATATTTTGTATAGCCATGAATTGGTATCGATGATGTATAATGATTTTGTAGGTCATGTGTGAAAATTGGAACCTACATATAAGACCAATTTTCGGTTATGAACTTGGTGATGTAAGATGCTAATGTGTGAGTGCTTGAATTTTGCTCACTTTGATGAACAAATTATGAGAATTGTAAATGATGACTTTATGTGCTGTATCATTGATGATATTTCATGATTGTCATGCATAAGTAAGGAACTAGTAGGGTCAAAATGAGTTTCATGAGTTTTGGGTAGTGTGTGGTGGTTTCAACAGCTTAAAAACATGATTTGTGACTTATAGAAATTGGAACGGGTCAATTCCATTGAGAATAGACCCCTAAGTCACTTAAAAAGGCTCAGGAATGGACTAAACGTATTTACTTGCATAAGTTTCTCATTTTTGAGAATTTTTGAGTGAGACCGGTGGCCACACGTCACAATTGGTGTATTTTAGTTGGTGTCAAAATTTGGTAGTATTTAAAGTTGATATGAAAAAGTTAGGGGGGTTGGAACTCCAAAAATAAGGCTTTTTCTGCATAAAAACAGCAACTGTGCTGTCTCGAATCGATTTGAGGATCTCTGAATCGATTCAAGAGCTACTGTTTTTACTGTTTTTGGTTCCAGGAAGGCCTGAATCGATTCATACGATCTTGAATCGATTCAAGGACCCCTGTTTGCATAATTTTGAGTTCCAGAAGCGTCTGAATCGATTCAAGGGGTCCTGTTTTCACTGTTTTGCACTCCAGAATCATTTGAATCGATTCATGGGATGTTTGAATCGATTCATGACCCTGTTTTTCACATTTTTCCTCTATTTTAGGGTACAATTGGCATTGTTTGACTATAATATGATTGTACAATGCCCTACATGCATAATTAATACATCTTATCAATTCGATGGACCATCCTTTGACCTTCTACCACTTCCCTTCATTTCCTTAATGTAATTGTACACTTCCGCTACGCCTTGTTGATGATCATGAGATAAATAATCCAAGGTTCACTCTTTGACTTAATTATTCACCTTTTCATATCTTCATATATGAGATAGGTTATTAAAATGGGTCCGGGGATTACTTGCCAAGCTTTTCATCTCGCGATCTCTTCCATCCTTTAATTGTTTAAATCGTGAAAAATTTATCCTCTATTTTAATTATCCACATTTTATTTATTAATTTTCCCCTGTATTTTTGGGGCGTCACAACCTGGTATCAGAGCATTATTCGCTCTGTATTATTGTGATTAGCTTTTATTATTATTAGAACGTGATATGAAATTGATGAATGGTTGCCATTGTTGTTTGACTATGTATGAATTGACTATGGATTGAATGTGATTGCTATACGTCCAGCCAAGCTTTCTTCACATTATTCTCCCTCAATGATGAATCCTATGTTTTTGTGAATGCATATGACACCATGATATGATAATATGCATTTATGAGCTCTAATATGAGTTGGTTGATATTAGACTCCATGATGGAGAGCCATAACTTAATTTTATGATGAAGTACTATAGTATGAGACTATAGAGGAGTTTTATGAATGAGTTTACTGATTTTAGTTAAATCTCATGTTATGATTATAGATATTGAGATGGCCCGTCTTCGTCAAGATAACGATGACGCTATAGCTAGAGCCTTGAATCATTTTGCAGATCTCCTTGAGTCGTAAAACCGTGATAGACAAGAAGCGGAAAGACAACCTGCTCCTGCTGTTCAAGGTACTCAAGGCCTTGACATGTTCTTGAAGCGGAAACCATCTGAGTTTCACAGTGGATTCAGGCCTGAGCAAGCCTATGTTTAGATCCGAGATGTTGAGCGGATCTTCGATAGTTTCGAATGCAATGAGCTCCAGAAAGTAGAGTATGCTGTTTTCATGCTGAGAGATGAAGCGGAGACTTGGTGGAGACTCACCAAAAGTAGAATGAATGCTGCTGCTATTCCCTTGACCTGGGATAATTTTAAATATGAACTCATGAGGAAGTATATACCCGAAAGCGACAAGAGTAAGAAGGAACTCGAGTTCATGGAACTCAAACAAGGCACAATAACGGTGGAAGAGTATGCTTCCAAATTTGAAGAACTTTGTGAATTCTACCCTCCTTATCAACAAGAGGGAACCGAAGCCTCGAAATGTGTAAAGTTTGAGAACAGTCTACGCCCTGATATTTAAAGGGTCATATGTCACCAAGAAATCTGAAGCTTCACGGTACTTGTGAATAAATGCCGTATTTATGAGGAACATGCTCCCCCGCATCATTCCAAATTTGACTCTAAGTTGAAGGGTCAATCTTCTAGTTTCAAGAGGCAAGGAAATTTCAGAAGGGGACGTTTTCAGAGAGGTGCTCATTCCAATGTCCAAGCTAGAGGCGGTGGACATGGTAACACTTTTGGCCGGGGCAATGTAAATGCCAATGGGCCGAGATGCTATAGGTGTGGTGGTCCACACTATGTTCATGAATTTGTTCACCGTGAAGATGTGGTGTGTTATAATTGTGATCAAGTGGGACATATCTGTTCTGCCTGTCCTATGCTTACAAGACCGGCTCTGGTACAAGCTAATACTCCTAACCGTGCTAATGTACCCGCTCATATGAACCACGGAGGCCACAATGGTGGACGGGGCCATGGTAATGGAAACAATGGTGGTCGAAATGGTGGCCGAGGTGGCTATAATGGTGGAAGGCATGGCAACGGCCGAGGTAATGGCAATGGTGCACGTGATGGAAACAGGAATGGTGGAAATCTTCAACCCAATGCCGGAAGAGTGTTTACTGTGACCGGTGAGGAAGCAGCACAAGCAGATAATTTAGTTGAAAGTAAGTGTGAAATACTCAGACATGCAGTTCATGTTATTTATGATTCGGGTGTAACTCACTCTTTTATATCTGAGGATTTCTTTGGCGATTGAGATTGCCGGTATGTTTAATGAAAAATGCCCTAGTGGTTACCACCCCAACCGGTACTTATCTTTGATCGGTTAACCGGTGTAATAATGTTGATATACTCCTAGAAGGGAGAAGATTTGTTGTGTCTTTCATTTGCTTGCCTATGAAGGGATTGGAGATCATACTTGGTATGGATTGGCTCTCCGCCAATAAGGTTTTGGTCAACTGTCAACAACGGACCGTCATTTTCCCTTCTTCTGATGTGGGACAATTCGATGTGCAAGGTATAGCTTAACTTTGCATATTACTATCTCTTGTCGATGGGACGAGTGGTCCCGATCCCCTTAGCATCCCTATGGTGTCAGAATTCATAGATGTGTTTCCCGAGGAGATACCCGGTTTACCACCTCTACGGGAGGTTGAGTTTGCTATCGATCTTGTACCTGGTGCGGAACCAGTGTCTATCGCTCCTTATAGGATGTCTCCTATAGAGTTGGTTGAACTTAAGAAGCAAGTTGAGGAGCTGCTCGAGAAGGAGTTTGTTCGACCTAGTGTGTCACCCTGGGGGGCTCCTATTTTATTGGTTAAGAAGAAGGATGGAACCATGCGGTTGTGTGTAGATTACCGCCAATTGAACAAGCTGACGATAAAGAATAGATACCCCTTACCTCGTATCGATGATCTGTTGGATCAATTAAGGGGTGCGGTGGTGTTTTCGAAGATTGATTTACGTTTTGGCTACCATCAAATTCGGTGAGAACCGAAGACATTCTGAAGACTGCGTTTAGGACGCGATACGGCCATTATGAGTATGTTGTAATGCCATTCGGAGTGACTAATGCTCCAGCGGTGTTCATGAGTTACATGAACCGTATCTTTCACAAATACCTAGATCGTTTTTTTGTGGTATTCATCGATGATATCTTAGTGTATTCCAAGAGCCGTGAGGAACACAAGGAACATTTGAAAGTGGTGTTGAATATTCTTAGAGAGAATCAGTTGTACGCTAAGCTCTCTAAATGTGAATTCTGGTTGACGAGCGTCCAGTTTCTTGGACATGTGATTTCCGAAGATGGTGTTTCGGTGGATCCTTCCAAGGTTGAAGTCGTTATGGCATGGCCTAGACCCACGTCAATTATGAAAATCAGGAGTTTCCTTGGACTTACCGGTTATTATCGGAGGTTCATCAAAGGTTTTTCTCGTCTTGCTAAACCTTTGATGAACTTGACAAGGAAGAACCAACCTTTTGTATGGACGGTTGAATGTGAGAGATGCTTTAAAGAGTTAAAGATGAGGCTGACTTCTGCGCCTATCTTGGCATTGCCTGATTTACAGGAAGACTTTATGGTGTATTGCGATGCTTCTAAGCACGGGCTTGGATGTGTGTTAATGTAGAAGGAACGTGTTATAGCTTATGCTTCACGTCAGTTGAGACCCCATGAAATTAACTACCCAACTCACGATTTGGAGTTGGCGGCGGTTGTGTTCGCCTTGAAGATTTGGCGTCACTATCTCTATGGTTCGAAGTTCATGGTCTTTAGTGACCACAAAAGCCTAAGATACCTCTTTGATTAGAAGGAATTAAATATGCGTCAGAGGAGATGGATGGAATTCCTAAAGGACTATGAATTTGAACTAAGGTATCATCCGGGAAAAGCCAATGTTGTTGCCGATGCTCTTAGTCGGAAGTCCTTGCATGTGTCGGCCATGATGGTCAAAGAATTTGAAATGATTGAAGAATTTCAAAATTTGAATGTTGGAACCGAGATTCAATCTCCCAAGAAACTATGTTTTGCTACCTTGAAGATATACAATGAGTTTTTAGAGCTTGTAAAGGAGAAACAACGGGATGATGATTATTTACATGAGATGAGAAGATCTCAAGGCGATGGGAAAAATTTATTCCTTGTGGAAGGTGTTGATGGTTTGTGGCGAGTAAAAGGTCGTGTGTATGTGCCTTCATTTAGAGATTTGAGACGCACGGTGCTTGAGGAAGCACACAAAAGCATTTTTAGTATTCACCCTGGTGCAACCAAGATGTACCATGATGTAAAGAATAATTTTTGGTGGCCCGGAATGAAGCGTGATGTTGCCAACTTTGTAGCTTCGTGTCTTACTTACCAGAAGGCGAAGGTAGAGCATCAGAGACCTTCGGGTACTTTGAGACCGCTTGATATTCCTGTTTGGAAGTGGGATGCAATTGCCATGGACTTTGTGTCCGGATTGCCAAGGACGAGGTCCAGATGTGATGGAATCTGGGTAATTGTGGATCGTTTGACAAAGAGTGCATATTTTTTGCCGATCAGTATGAAGAGTTCTTTACAGGATTTGGCACAGCTATACATTCAGGAGATTGTGAGGTTACATGGTGTGCCATCAAGTATTGTTTCTGATTGGGACCCCCAATTTACTTCCTGATTCTGGGGAAGCCTACATGAAGCTATGGGTTCAAAATTGAAGCTAAGCTCGGCGTACCATCCTCAGACTGATAGACAATCTAAGAGGACTATTCAGAGTCTTGAGGACTTATTACGTGCTTGTGTTTTGGAGCACGGCGGTTTGTGTGAGAAATATCTGCCTCTGATCGAATTCACTTACAACAACAGTTTTCACTCTAGTATTGGTATGGCACCATACGAGGCATTATATGGAAGGAGGTGTCGAACCCCTTTATGTTGGCTTGAAGTTGGTGAGAACTTGGCCTTAGGGCCTGAGATTGTTGAGGAAACCACTGAACAGATCAAGATGATCCAAGAGAAAATGAAAATCGCTCAAGACCGGTAAAAGAGCTATTATGACAAGAGGAGGAAGCCACTTGAATTTCAAGTTGGCGATCATGTGTTCTTACGAGTCTCGTGTGATAAGGGTATTAGAAGAGCTTTGAAGAGCAGGAAATTAAGCCCTAAATTCATTGGACCCTATGAGATCTTGGAGCGGATTTGAGATGTCACTTATCGGATTGCGCTCCCTCCACAGCTTTCAAACCTACATAATGTGTTCCACGTGTCACAGTTAAGGAAGTACGTTCATGATCCCTTGCACGTGATCTCTATTGATGATATTGAGGTACGAGATGACTTATCCGTCCCTCCCATTTCGGTTCGTATTGTCAAGTATTCCGTGAAAAGGCTGCGGAATAAAATGGTACCTCTGGTGAAAGTAGCGTGGAAGCACGGGAACATGGAGACACTCACCTGGGAACGCGAGGATGATATCCGTGAGTGGTATCCTCATGCATTCGGATCCGGTATGTCAAATTTCAAGGACGAAATTTCTTTTAAGGTGGGGTGGATTGTAACACCCCGAATTTTTAAAATAGCAAGTTAAATTAAGGAAATAAATATCGAATAATTAAATATGAACTAATTAATGTCCCTAAATGTTAGAAATAATTTAATTAATATTTTTGGAGACTGTTAGTGAGTTATTGTGACCGGATAAGCTGAAAACTGACCTGAATAAAATATGGGTGTCGGACCAAGTATCTCCGATTGAGATGCCGTTGGTCAGGGTTGTAGATAATGTTATTGGAAATCCGAATATGTATTCAGAATAATTTTAAGAATAAGTATAGAGCCCGAACGGAGAGCCTTTTATTTAAAAATAGAAGAGTTTAAGTGAAAGATGAAAAATTAAAACAAAACCTCACTATTTTCACTCTCATTCCCGTGACTCTCTCTTCTTCTTTTACGCAAACACATTCCCTCTTCTTCTTCTTCATTATTCCTCTTCATCTTCCCCTAAAACCGTAAGCAAAAAGGGAGATATATATCCCTCCTCCATTGTCATTCTTCAAGAGGCTCAAGGAAAGCTTGGAGCTTGAAGTCTCTTCTCCCTTCCTTCTCTTATTTTCGTGTGGTCTTTCTCCTCTCTTGCAAACCCACTCTTCTCTTTTCTTGAGGACTTGATAACACGAGCGAAGCGGGAAGATCAACCCCGGAAGTCTACTTCTCTTAAGGTAGGAGAGGGGATGTATTTTCTAAATGTATGAGATCATGTATAATGATAATGTATATGATGATGTAATGTGGCATGTTTACTTGAATGAATGTGATATCATATGTTTGTGATGTGAAATTGAACTTGGTGCTTTAAACAATTAATTGTGGATTGAATCCTGAACGAGGCTATGAGTGGCATAATATATGATGAAATGTTATGGAATCCATGTGTGGCTTGATGAATGCTTGAAATTTGTGACTATATGGATTCTTGAAATTTTATGATTGGAATATATATATAGATATGTTGACTATGGAAAACTAATGGTGTTATTGAGTATGAGTGTACCCTAGATGAGAGGGTGAGATAGCCCATATGAGATTAAGGCATGCATGAGCATCGCATACATAGCATGGCATGCATATCATGATGATGATTGATAAGTGGTTGCGATCACT
Organism: Clitoria ternatea; assembly: GCA_037962975.1. Taxonomy (NCBI): domain Eukaryota; kingdom Viridiplantae; phylum Streptophyta; class Magnoliopsida; order Fabales; family Fabaceae; genus Clitoria; species Clitoria ternatea. Next base: position 140,138,276 of record CM075670.1, read on the forward strand.
TGATGTTGAAAATATGAAAGGGCTTGCAAGTTCCTGTGATTATTGGACCGGTGGTTGCGATCACCTGGTATTTAAAATGAAAGGCCCTGTAGGACCATTGAGATTGAATGCCCATGGTTGCGATCATGAGGCGGGAGTACCCCTTGCGAGGCGGGAACCCATTATGAATTGTTGAACGTGGTTGCGATCACGAGAAAGCACCTTGCGAGGCTGCTAGAGGGAGTACCCCTTGCGAGGTGGGAAACCCATGAATATGAATGAATGATTATGGTGGTTGCCATCACCTGTTGGTATGAAATCGGATCCGTGCATATGCATTCTAAACACTAGCATGTGCATTAGCCACAGGAGCATGGCATAGAGTGACACCCTGTTGAGGGGATTGTGTGAAGAGTAGATGGAATTTCCTTTTTAGATAAACTGTAAAAGGGTTAATGGTTGATGTGTTCTTATGAATTTAAATGGATATATGTGTTCAGTGAGTTTGATGAATGTTTGTTTTGGTGTTGATCGAATTTGCCTTAAGGAGGAATGTTTATATTGCATTCATGGATATATTATCACAATTGTAGATTTTCATCATTGAGAAAGTATACTCACTCTCCCTGTGGTATATCTTTTTAGCTCCTGTGTTGTAGGGCTTACCTATGGAGCTCTTATGTAGAGAAGTGGTGTGAAGGAAGCCCATTTTGGTAAAGAATGCCTTGGCCGACAACATTTTGATTTTATGGTTTGTGTAGAATATTTGTAATGTATATAGTATTCTGCATATTTTGTATAGCCATGAATTGGTAAGGATTATGTATAATGATTTTATAGGTCATGAGTGAAAATTGGAACCTGCATATAAGACCAATTTTCGGTTATGACCTTGGTGATGTAAGATGCTAATGTGTGAGTGCTTGAATTTTGCTCACTTTGATGAACAAATGACGAGAATTGTCAATGATGACTTTGTGTTGTATCATTGATGATATTTCATGATTGTCATGCATAAGTAAGGAACTAGTAGGGTCAAAATGAGTTTCATGAGTTTTGGGTAGTGTGTGGTGGTTCCAATAGCTTAAATACATGATTTGTGACTTATAGAAACTGGAACGGGTCAATTCCATTGAGAATAGACCCCTAAGTCACTCAAAAAGGCTTAGGAATGGACTAAACGCATTTACTTGCATAAGTTTCTCATTTTTGAGAATTTTTGAGTGAGGCCGGTGGCCACACGTCACAATTGGTGTATTTTAGTTGGTGTCAAAATTTGGTAGCGTTTGGAGTTGATATGAAAAAGTTAGGGGGTTGGAAGTCCAAAAATAAGGCTTTTTCTGCATAAAAACAGCAACTGTGTTGTCTTGAATCGATTCAAGGATCTCTGAATCGATTCAAGAGTTGCTGTTTTCACTGGTTTTGGTTCTAGGAAGGCCTGAATCGATCCATACGATCTTGAATCGATTCAAGAACCCTTGTTTGCATAATTTTGAGTTCCAGAAGCGTCTGAATCGATTCATACGAGCTTGAATCGATTCAAGGGGTCCTGTTTTCACTGTTTTACACTCCAGAATCATTTGAATCGATTCATGGGATGTTTGAATCGATTCATGACCCTGTTTTTATATTTTTCCTCTATTTTAGGGTACAATTGGCATTGCTTGACTATAATATGATTGTACAACGCCCTACACGCATAATTAATACATCTTATCAATTCGATGGACCATCCTTTGACCTTCTACCATTTCCCTTTATTTCCTTAATGTAATTGTACACTTTCGCTACTCCTTGTTGATGATCATGAGATAAATCATCCAAGGTTCACTCTTTGACTTAATTGTTCACCTTCTCATATCTTCATATATAAGATAGGTTATTAAAATGGGTCCAGGGATTACTTGCCAAGGTTTTTATCTCGCGATCTGTTCCATCCTTTAATTGTTTAAAGCGTGAAAAATTTATCCTCTATTTTAATTATCCACATTTTATTTATTAATTTTCCCCTGTATTTTCGGGGCGTCACAGTATACGCTCTAAAAATGTGAGTGATTCACTCCCAAATTTCCTTGGTGATGGTCGAAAAATTAATTTCCCTTAAGAACAAACAGCATATGAGAAATTATTAGTTTGGAGAACTTATCTGCTAGACAAGTAATGAGCATTTGAATTCTCAACTATTTTTCACATCATTATTGTTCTAGGATAGCCTAACCGTTCATGCCAAATAACAAAGTTATTCTTATTTGTAAACTTCTGGTTTACTATGGCATTTGTTTCAATTGTACTAATATATGTATAGTACAAACTGGAGGAAAATGAAGGTAATTTTTCCAATATACATTTCTTATCAGAAATTAACTTTGTTATATAAAGATATTCATAATTTCCTTCATTTGTGGTCTCAATGTGGTATCCATTTCTGCGGATATCCTTAAAACTCAAAAAATTTCTTTGAGATTTCGTAGAATATAATGCACTTTCAATGTGCAATTTTGTTCCTCTAGGTAACAAAATACTGGCTCTGCCAGAGCCTTCAATTATATTTATACTACCAGATATAGTATTAACATTGGCTTCTTGTTTTACTATATGGTAGAAATATTTCTCATTCTTGAAAATAGTATGAGTTGTTGCACTATCTGCAAGACATATATCTTCGTCATTCACATGAGCATTCATTCTTCATTAAATAATAATAATAATCATGAGTGAAAAATATAATTAACAACAATAAATATTTAACATAAATTCATAACAAAACAAATTACATGAAACATAAAATAATTTATTTAGGGGCATTCCCCTCTCCAACCAAGTGGTCAATGTCTTCTTCAGGAAGAGTAAGGAAATCATCAACATCAAAGTGAGTAAAAGCATCATCTATACCAGTAAAATTTGTTTCTATTGCCTTTCCTTTATTTTTAAGGGATTTTTGATATAGATCAATCAGATGCTTTGGTGTGCGACAAATCCGAGACCAGTGGCCTTGGCTACCACAACGATAGCAAATATTTTCAATTTGTTCGCTACTTTGAACATATTTTCCTTTTTCCATATGTTCTTTATTTTTTCCATACAAATGATAATTTGGTATTATTTCAACCATGACCACGACCATGAGTATAATGATCATGTATTGCTACATTCACTTCTGGGAATAGAGCAGTACCAATTGGATGAGACTCATGATTTTACATAAGTAATTCATTATTTTTTTCAGCCACAAGGAGACAAGTATAAATAAAATTTTACATAAATGATCCTGTATTAAAAAATTAAAATTTTCATACAAAATATCATTCAAATACTAGTGCTCTAGTGATACAGAGATAACTTACTATATTATGAAAAATTAATTTTTATCAGGCAAAGCAAAATTAATGCAGTATAAAATTAAGTATCAAAATTTAATGTGTGTGTGTGTGTATATATATATATATATATATATATATATATATAAAGCTACACTAAACCATTAGTGTCATGAGTGTATAGTAAACAATATAATAGTGCAGGAGCAATTAGTGCAGGAAGCCAATTAGTGCTTAGTGCTAGTGCAACCTGCAATTAGTGCTAACAGTACAATAACGTAAAGCTACAGCAAATGGAGAATAATTAGCCCAATAACTATTACAATAATATAAAAGTAAAGCAATTTAAAAGGTGAATTATTGGCAAAGGTGAAGCTGCAACATAGTGCATGAAGTGCTAATTGTTCAATATAATATATATATATATAAGGTGAGCGTAACATAGTGCATGAACCATGAAGCGAGGTTGGTATTTTTTATTTTATTTTTAAATTGTTATAAGTCATGAGTTCAAATCCTTATTAATGCTATATTATTTATTAACTTCTTTATTTATATAAAATATATTATATTATTTATAAATATTAATTGAGTTTAGAGTATAAAATAATAAAATAATCAAAGGTGAAGCATAATCACGTGAAGGCAAATATTCAATATATATATTAGTGCATTAAAGTGAAGCTAGAGCAAATTAGTGGTAATGTGAAGTTACAGGTACAAGTGCAGCCAAAAGGCATGTCACGGCAAAGCAATAATATAAAATAAATTAGTAAGCAATTATATGTCACGGCAAAGCAATTGCAAAAGGCTTCTAAATTATAAAGCAACGTGAATTATATTTATGATTTTATTTTATTTTTATTTATTTTAATTTCTTATATCGTTATAGTTCTTCAGGAACTATCAATTAAATATTTTCAAGAATTCTTCAAGAATTTTGAATTATTTGACTATTAATTTTATATATCCTACAAGGATGTTTATGAATAAGTTCTTCAGGAACTTTTTTTTTATGATATATATAATCTTATACATCCTTCGGGGATGTTTAAAATGTAATCCTTCGGGGATGTTTAAAATGTAAGCTCTTTAAGAACTTTTATAATATATTCATAAATAACATAAGATATATAAATCAATAATAATAACAATAATAATAATCATGTATTACCTCTCGTAATCTTGATTAGATTTCAGTTGTCTCGTGTTGATAATGTGTTATAAAATAACTAAAATTTTATATTGCCTACAGAAAAGAATATAGAGGAGAAGAAGGCAGAGGGAATGGATCAATATACTCAGCAAATTTTTGCACCCAAATAATGAAGGACATAAATCCATTTATAGGCATATTATGAACATCCACTTTGAATATAATATTCATAATAAAAGTTACCTTTTTTAAAACACAAATTTCTTGCTACAGGAAAATCGCTTTCTTAATTCAATACAAACATCAAAGAAATTTTTAATGTACAAGATACTCCGTGCAATAGTGTTAGAAACTGAATTGATCATCCAAGAATGCACCAAATTATTACATCTTTTCTGGGGTTGAATTTGTTCATCATCCTTGCTCACACATGCACACAGAAATGACTCGAAGGATTTTGAGTTGGATCTGTGTTAGAGCTACCCGCTCCATTGTTGATTCGTGTTTCTCATCATTGGTGCCTAAACCAAACTCTAAAATACCATGATAAAATCTTGAACCATGAGGGAAAATGAAGCAAACTTTGTAATTTCCTAACAGAATTTTAACATTCCTAAAATAGAGCGAGTGAAAAAGTTAGTCATAAGTAAATATAAATTTATTAAATAGAAAACTGAGTTATTTATTTAGATTGGCTTCTCGGGAAGCATTGTTCTTTTGGCTCTCTGTTGCTTACCGATGTGATATGGGAACTTGTTTTGGGTGGGAAATTGAATTAAGCAGAAGCTGCAACGTGTTGTTGAGGTGGTGGCTGTACTCTTCTGTTTGTGCCTGGGTGTTCCCTTTTCAATAAAATGAAAGAATGAAAACTTGGAGTCAACTTAACAAAAACGAGGTGCGGTTCCCTTTTTTTATGCAGCCAAGCGGAAAAAGAAATAAAAGAATAATAAATTAATAATGAACATATATAGAGGTGAAAAACACTAACTAGTACTACTTCCATTTCCATTTAATTCTTTCTTATTAGTTGCAGGAAATTGTTGATCACAAAGTTTCAAATCTCAACATCCATGACTTCCCCTTGTGGCAGAACAACTACAGTCCATTTCTTTAAGATTATCCTCAGAACAAGTCTTGCAGACGGAAAGCTTGTAAGCATCCTTATTTTATACTTTCCCTACTTCTTGTTTCTCTAAAGCTCTAGTGCAACTTTATAACTTTTAGCTGCACATTAAGCTTGCCCGAATGACTCTTATTAACCATCTGTAGGTGATTATTAGTACAAATATTATTCGTAATATGTAAATGTCTATTTTGATATTATTATACTACCACTTCTGCATGATCTTTGATATACACAAAGTTCTCCATTTCTTACATTTGTGGTTTATGTTCTATGTTATGCTTAAGAGATTCAATATCCACACTAACATCAGGATCTTTGCAGATGCTTCCAAAACGTTTCACAAGGAAATATGGAGATGGCATGTCAAATCCAGTGTTGCTCAAGCTTCCAGATGGCACTGAATGGAAAATAAATTGGAGAAAGATTGATGATGGGATTTGGTTTCAAAAGGGTTGGAAGGAGTTTGCTACATACTACTCTCTGGGTCATGGCCACTTGCTCCTTTTTGAATACAAGAGAACTTCTCATTTTGATGTGAAAATATTTGATATAAGTGCCCTTGAAATAGACTATCCTATCCAGGGCACTCGTGATGAAAAGGACAACCTTGACCAGACGAGTAATGGATCCGATGATTCTGCTGAAATTTTGGAGCAATCACCATCTCATAAGACTAAACTGAAATCACCATTGTCATCTCCTCAGCCTCCTAAGAAAATGAAAAGTGACACAACTCTAAATGTTGACAGAAGCTCCAATGAGCTAAATCTGCATCAGCAACCCCAAACTAGACTTACCAGGCTTCAAGAGGCAAGACTTATGAAGCAAGAATTAAAAGGTATGTATATTAGTATTTCGTAATTAGATCAATATTTTAATCCAAATGACCTTGTGGTACCAGCATTGCAAAACTCATTCATGGTTAATTTTTAGAAGAGAATGAAGGCATATGTAGCACTGAATGCTTAAAAGTGGAACAGTTAATTTCTACAAAATATTCTGAAGCTTCAACAAGTGCCTCAAGTTTCAAACCAAAACAACCTTCCTTCACGCGTGTCATGAAGCCATCCTATATTGAAAGACATTACTTGGTGAGTATTTAATTCAGCATACTCATTGCATTTCATGATTCAGCCTCTTTTATAAAGATGTTGCAGCAGAAATTTAATTCTAATTCTTTATTTGTACACTGTAATGGAAAAAATACAGAAAATTCCACTAAAATTTGCAGAAAAATATATGATGAAAACAAAAGCAGTTGTCCTCCTTGAGGTCATGGAAGGGAGAACATGGCCTGTTATTTATTCAGCTACTAGATTTCTTGTGGGATGGGAGAAATTTGCAGCAGAAAATAAGTTGAAAGTGGGGGATGTTTGTGTTTTTGAGCTGATCCAGAAGATGCAGGGCCTTTGTTTCAAAGTGACTATCTTTCAAGGTGCAGAAGAGCCAGTTTCCAATATTTCACAAGGTAACACTGATAGCACATAATTACATTACTCCATCTGCTCAACAAAGATTTAGATTCAGCACATGGATGTGTAATTTGGATCCAATATCATACTTATGATACAATCTTGCATTTTGTTCCTCAAAGTGTTTTAACATCATTCTGATACAGAGTAGGCAGAGCAGAGCATTTGTTACTCATTATGAAAAGCTGAAACTCTTCACACTGAAAATGAAAATAGTTTTAAATGTTGAACAGTGCATCCTTCAATTAACTGCTTTTGTATTGGCATGCATGTCACACAGGTGGTGGGAGTGCATGTCAAAGGTCTTTAGGGTCAAAGAAAAGTCACTATTTCTTGACTGGTGGAGCTCTGGATGACGCTCTGAAATTCACCTCAGAAAATCCCTTTTACATTGTCAGACTCAGATTTACGAAAAAGTATATCACACACCCGGTAAGTATTACTTTCTTTTTTATATGAAGATGGAAAAATAAAATTATAAAAATAATAATAATAAATTTAAAGATTAATATTAATATTTAATATTATTTGAATGAGTCTATCTTCTCTTCTGATTTCCAAACTTCCGTTTGTGAAAATTAAATTAGTAGACCCTATATAAATAGTTCTAGATTGTAGTGTTTGTAAAGTGAAATGCGACATAGTTGAGATTGGATATTTTTGTATGTAGAAAATGGTTAGAAGGGTTAATCTTAAATAAGTGTACAGTAGAAAATTATGTAAAAAAATCTAATTTTAAATACCAATTATTTTCTTAATTCTCCTGCAAATCTTAAATATAAAAAAAATAAGGAAATAACTTCTTTTTCTTTCTAAGGTAAAGTTGTGTTACTTACCAATTTAACTAGAGAATCCAAAGTGAATTATTGGTCGCTTTTTAATGGAAACGTGTACATAACGCTTGCCAACCGAGAGTAAAAAACTATTTTTATTTTTCATGAATTGTTTGATTTTGTGTTAATCGTAATTAACATGAAGTTGATGATGCAGCGGATACACACTGCTTTCTACAAAAAGTATTTTGTACCGATTACGCAGAATGTGATGATACAATTTAAAAGTAAATTATGGCCTGTAAAGCTTTTATTTAATGCATCTCGCAATACAGCTCAGTTCTCTGCTGGTTGGCTCAATTTTGCAAGGGAAAATAAATTGCAAGGTGGAGATGTTTGTGTCTTTGAGCTCCTCAGTGTAGAAGATGAAGATGATGCCGTGCTTCATCTTCATATTTTCAGATGCAAGACTTAGGTAATTAATGCATTAGGGGCTGTTGATTTTTTCATATACTCTTTTGTTTTTAGTAGATTGATTTGTCAGTCAGCTGTGTGAAAAAAAAGGATTTAATTTTCATCCTCGGATGTTTTTACTTTTAACAACTTATGAATTCTCACTCGTAGTTTGGTGTGTGTTTGTTATATATATATATATATATATATATATATATATATATATATATATATATATATATGAGAGAGATATTATGGGAAATTTATTTAATTTAAATTAGAGATTTTAACTTTAATTTATTAGGTTTTACTTTAAATAATGTACTCTATATAAAAAAACTCAATCAATAACATGTTTTTAGAAAAAATTTAAGATGCATTTTTCTTGTGTATCGTTCATTATTTTATGTCTAACGGGAGCTATACAATTTCGAACGAGATGGATTTAACTGACACACCTCTGCAACTTAATTATCTATAATTGTTATGAAAGGGTTATAGGCTAATTATGCCCCTAAGATTGCCTAATTCATTAAAATGTAAAATTATTCTGCATAAAATTTTTAGTATGAACACCTTGTGGTATTTTAGGCATAACCTAAGTTACACATCTCCGTTTAAGGTGAATTAAAAGGGAAAATATATGTAATTCAATTATCTACAACTTTTGTAGAAAATGAAAGATCTAATTCAGCCTAGACCAAACGCAGTCTCAAAAACAAGCTGGTAATTGATTACTAGAATTCTGTAATTGATTACCAGTAAACCAAAATGTAGAACTAAGTAAATTTTATTCTCCAAAACAACTTTGGTACCCCCTAGCTTACCCGTTTTAACTCAAAATGCTACGAAACTTTATGGACACTATTTAGGACTCATTTCAGAGCTATTGTTAGAGTTTGTGCTTAAAAATTCCTTTGCATTGCGGAGTTATGTAGAAAAATTCAATTTGCTTTTTTTCAAGCAACCCCCTTACCAAAACCGTATCAAATGTTATTCAATTGGCAATCTCTTTTCATGCTTAAGTTCTAAATATGCCTAGGGTTCTATTGATGCCTTCGGAGACCCTGAATTCCACCAGAACTCAAAATCACCTACTTAGACAAAACAAAATCTCCATTTTCAACTGCTTATAAACTTATACCACGACAATCATCAAAGAAAATCATAATGCCTCTACATTCTTAAATTCTCAACTAAGCTTATCACATTTATAAGTAGTGTGTAAATTGTAACACCCCCGATTTCTGGACCCGGATCCCGATGTGATCAAGATAACGTTCGAAATAATTTCTAAACACCGTCTCGACTACATCAAGACCCGAACCACGGGAAATCGAAGAGTGAGATTTATCAACATATGACTGGATCGATAACTAATTCGCCCATATTGGTATACAAAAATAGTGGAGTTTACAACGGAAGAAGAATGTGCATACTGGGCTAACGCCTAGTCCCATATATGACGATATGAGAAAAGGCTCGGGAAGCATGCAAATACCTAGTATTGACCTATTAGATCATAACCCATTTATCCTCTTACCACATACACATGCATTGCTTAAGATATAAATAAAAATATGCATATACCTCGAGGGTCATGCCTCAACTATCACCACTGCCTATATCCCATAATTGGTCTACTTATTCACCTATTGACACTAATCCAAACTCCCCCATCATTAATGTATATTGTTCAAATTCAACTCCTCAAGTACTCATCAAATCATCACTTATGTACTATTCTATAAGTTCACCATTTATGCATCCACGATTATCTTATACATGACCATAATCACCAAATCATCATTATCATCATTGATGCCGGCCAAGGCATTTCCACTACCACTATTTACCTTCCCAAAACTTCAATTTAAAATCCGAACTCATCCCATGGCAACCTGCATCACAATGTAAAAAGGAGACCACATGGGAGAGTGAGTTATACATTCAAAATGACGAATATACATATATTGTGATTAAGTGTACATGCATTCTTTCATCATGTGTGCTTTGCTGTAAAACCATTAATTCATTATTCAATCATCATCACATTAATATAATAGGTATACAAGCCTCATGAAACACAATTCACAATATAAGCAAGCACAAGCACATACACAATCACATTGCCACTTATCAACAAGGGCATTCACAATTGTCATCATCAATTTATTGGCAAGGGTTTTTCATCTCTCGTGGTCATCTCATCTCAAATGCCATGCACCTATGGCTAATGCATATGTCAACTGTTTAATAATGCATATGCACGGATCCGATTTTATTTCATCAGGTGATCGCAACCAACACATCATTCATTCACATGGGTTTCCCACCTCGCAAGGGGTACTCCCTCTAGCAGCCTTGCAAGGTGCTTTCTCGTGATCGCAACCACATTCAATAATTCATATTGGTTTCCCGCCTCGCAAGGGGTACTCCCTCTAGCAGCTTCGCAAGGTGCTTTCTCGTGATCGCAACCACGTTCAATAATTCATATTGGTTTCCCGCCTTGTAAGGGGTACTCCCTCTAACAATCTCGTAAGGTGCTTTCTCGTGATCGTAACCACGTTCAATAATTCATATTGGTTCCCCGCCTCACAAGGGGTACTCCCGTCTCGTGATCGCAACCACGGGCATCATAGGAACTCGCAAGCCCTTTTTCATTTTAACAACCAGGTGATCGCAACTACCGGCTCGATATTATCTCATCATCACGTTGGTTTCTCGCCTCGTAAGGGGTACTCCCTTCATAGAATCCCGCAGGATTTTTCATCACTGTGATCGCAACCTCACAATATCAATGCTATGCCATGCCATGAATGCAAGATGCAATAATGCATATGTCAACCAACCTCGCAAGGATATCTCACCCTCTCACTTAGGGATATATTTTAATTTAACATTTTCAATCGATATCATTCAATTACTTTCCAAACCCCTCAAGGCATTTTATTCACATACTTGGCATCTAAATGGCTACAATATCATTTCATAACAATCCACGCATGGGAGTCAACGAGGCATGATAACAAATACATTTCAAGTTCGTAGCATCACATGCTAGCCTTTACAATTCCAGTTACATACATAAGATTTCACACAATTCATCATTAACATTCATTAATAATTCATCAATACCACTACAAAATCAGTTTGTGGATTCTCTCCACATTCATTATTGCCATTGCTTCATAACTAGTATGGTAATACGACCATTCATTAATACAATTCAAACTCACATACAAGTCTATACTTGTATCAACTCAATGGCATTGCCATCATTAATGATATAAATCAACATCGCTAGATATTATCCTTATGCAAAGAAAAGATCAACTTCACCATCTCACACATTTTCTCCAATTTATCAATTTACAAAGCATACTAGGTCTTTCTATTACTCATTCGTTGATTCTAAAATCACTCAAGGGTACATCTCATAACCCATCACTAATTCTTCTTAACATTCTCCCATTCATCCAACCTAGGTGGTAGATATAACCCAAATAATTTATCTGAAATATACCAATCAATTTCCATTACCATCATGCCATACCACTATCAAATACTTCATATACCTTTCCTCAAGTTTCTCATACTATAAAGAAAAGGGGGCTAACATATGCCCAAAACAAGAAAATGAAATAATTCAACTCTGGGGAAACTCGCTCAGGCGAGACCCATACTCGCTTGAGCGAGATTGTGGTGGGTCGTAGATTCTTCCTTGAGCGAAGGGATTTTTAGCGTCAGACCCCGCTCTCGCTTGAGCGTGTCCTTCTCGCTTGAGCGAGACCAATCATAGCTCGCTTGGGCGAGCTTCCTCACGTGTAAGCGAGGACCTCCCATCAGCGTACACACGCTCCCTCACTTGAGCGAGGCTCCCTCTTTGCTTGGCCACTCGCTCGGGCGAAATTGTTCCAGTAACCATTTCCACATGCATTCGTTCAAGCGAGGCTCCCTTCAACTAGCCACTTGCTCGAGCGAGAAATGTCCAGTACCTCATCAAGGCTGGCTCGCTTGAGCGAGGTCCAGTTTGCCTCATCATTCGCTTAAGCAAAAAACCTCTAGAATCAATTCCTCTCTCGCTCGCTCAAGCGCGGTCACACCCGCTTGAGCGAGATTTGTCCAGTAACTTTTCCACTCACCCACACACGTCTCGCTTGAGCGAGACACTTACTCGCCTGGGCGAGATTGGGCCAGAGGCCATAATACTGGTACAGGGGATTCTCGCTTGAGCGAGAATCCATCTCGCTGTGAGATTATCAGGACTTATGCAGCAATCGTAAATCCTCACAACCTAACATATGAAAACCCATTCTGGGCTAACTTGATCACATCCAACATATCATATACATTATATGAGACATATAAAACTTGCTCACACATTCATACTTATAATTTCTCATTCCAACTCATTAACCATATTAAAATTATACTTATCATCATCAACATACACACGTATATACTTCCATAACAATCATCATATATTCTCATACACCATTCACAATAATCATCAAATTGCCATTCATATTATCTCATTAACTACATGGAAAGGCAAGCATGAGTACTAAACACATACACAATCACTATCAATCTACTCACGCAATTTGAATGTAAACTCCTCTCCTACCTCGAGGGAAGAGCCGCAACCAAATGCACGCTCCGAATATTCCGCCACATAATCCAGAACACAATCTACATATCACATACACATAGGCATTCATATAATCAATAACCATCTCAAGGCATTTCTCATAAATTCTAAATAATGACTTACATATTGTAAGGCTTATGAACAAGTTCTAAACTTGTCAAAACACTAATTTATGCAATTGTGTTAGGCTTCATGAATTCCTTTCCCAAAACCAAGATCCTCTAGATCTTAAAGGGCCAACAACAATGACTCATATCCCTTATTTGTAATGCACTCAATTGTTATATGAATCATCCATTTGCCATCATTATCACTCAATATTCAACTTAGCTCTCATATCCTCTAATAACCATAATTAATGAATCAAATTTAGATGGCACACCAAAATGGCCTAGAACTTCATCAAGCCACAATCTTATCACACCAATCCCTCACATCGCATATTTATAATGACATCTATCTATAGGTTTCACCATCAATGGTCCCCTATCATTTTTAAATAACCTTCCACCTTAAATATCATCTATCCACATTCAATTAACCTCCCAAGCTACAATATATCCACTTTCCCCAAATTCTTAGGGCTAGGGTTTCATGAGAACCCAACAACCATTTTATATATTCATCAACTATCATCAATGGCTATTTCCCATCATTAACATTATTCTCTAACATCATTACACATATATTCTATTTATATTTTACACTTCCCTCAATTTATTAAAGTTAGGGTTTTCACTAGAACCCATCACCATCATAAATGCTTATTAATTTCCCATCACCTTTCAACATTAATCTTAAGTACCGTATTAAATGCTCATAAAAGCTTACATTTAAGCCACCCCACCTTAGGGTTTCCATACCTAATATTTCTCCCAATAACCCTCATCCAATAAATACTCCCTCAAATACCAAAAACCCAAAACCTAGGGCATAAAGCTCATGAAAATGATGAGGAACTTACCTCAACCAAGAAACAACCATGAGCTTCCAAGAGAGGGAGAGGGTCATATGAAAATAGAGTAGGAGAAGGAGAGCTCCAAGACACCATTATCATCTCCTCCAAGCTTGAAGCACAATAAAGATGGAAGGAGAAAGGATGCACACCATTTTTCTTTCTTAGGTTTTGAAAGGAAGAGGAAGAAGATGAATAAAGAAGATAGAAGAAGAAGAAGCAAGTGTGTATTGCCAAAGGGGCCAGAAAACTCACGTGAATTGGAGAGGGGAAATGGGGTTTTGTTTTAAGTTTTATTCCCTTCATTAGTAATTTCACCGTTTTATGACAAACAGGATCTCCACTCAGGCTCAATCCTAACTCCAAAAATTATTCTGAAGATATATTCGGATTCCCAATAATATTCTTAATAGCCCTAACTAACGGCATCTCAATCAAAGATACTTGGTCCGACACCCATATTTTAACCGGGTAAAATTTTAACTCCTTAAATCTCAATAAATTATAAATATCTATAATAAATCCCAACTTAATTATTGCAATGTTTTTGGGACATAAATAAACTCATATACAATTATTTATTATTCATTATCCTCAATTAATCATTTTTATAAAATTCGGGATGTTACATAAATTGTAAGCACATCACTAAATATCATCGAACATTCAAGTCCAACTATCATCATAATTTCTAAAATTACCACTAGCTCTTATACATAATTTGCTCAATGTCATTCATCCACAATACACATATGTATATACATATTACACTACCACAATTACTTGCTCATAATCACACAATTAACAATTTAATGGCTCAGTGCCATTTTACAGTTTCTGGTCATCAATTACTATATTCATCATTAACAACATGATATCATCATTAAATCAAACATACTTATCTATAATCATCAACCATGCAATCAAGAGATGCCTCAAGAATCCATACCATATCTCAACTGATATCAAAATGATCATAATCATCAACTACACTCATCACAAACATAAATTATGCATATATTTACACTAACCAACATCAAAACACTAAATTCTCAAAGCATATATGTGTGTGTATGGATCACAAAGTCTACTTGGCATTGCTTTACCAGCTCATCTAGTACTGGTTTCCGCGGTATCAACAGGGTCCATGTATTCAGTCACTATATCAATAAATAAGGGTGGGTGGTTGACAATATAAATCAATGTAAATAATCCTAAGTTTACAAGAAAAACATAACATAGTTAAGTTCTTATTCGATTATACATTTCAATTAATTCATTTTATTTCAATGTTCAATATAACTCTATTTCCTCAGTTTAATTAACTTCACTATTAGTCACCAATTTCTCAACATCACATTCAATTCTTTAAATACTGCAATCAATTCAAACAATAGCACAACTGACTCTCAGTCAATATAATATAAGACTCTTTAGTATTCGAATACTAAATTGGATCAGCTACCAGCTGAGGGTCTCATCCGACCTCTCGTGAACCCTACATGGTCTACCAAGTCTTTCCTAGCTCCCCACCTCACAACTAGGCCCTACCTAACTCTGAGTAGCTCAACTGGGTCACGCTCAACCACCAGAGCCAAAAACAATGGGTAAAATATACTGATTGGTTGTCCACACCACACAATAAACACATATCAATTATATTAGTTATACATCATCATCCCTTCAAATAATTCATAACAATTTCTCCTAGCATTACAGCAATCACTTTGGGGTCTCTAATTAAGCCACTTAGACGTATATTTATCTTTTATCTCGGCTTATATCACATTCTCGAGTTTCAGTTCTCAACAATTATCAATTATCTCTTTTATCAATGCACACTAACATTACATTAAATTCATACAATTTATAATTTCTCATTCATACTTGTTAAACATAATATTTTCACTCTTCGCTTGCAATTCTCAACAATATTCATATATTCACAACCATAAAATATAACACTAATATCATTAATCAATTTATTACTTAACATTACAAATTAATTACATACATCAAATATCATTATATATATATATAGAATTTAACATTCTTAAACTATCCCACCTTTTCCTATCTGTCAAAATCGTTGTTAATATTATTTTCATTAATTCATACACTAAGTATGTAACATCCTGAATTTTATAAAAATGATTAAATATGATGAATAAATATTAAATGATTATAAATAGGTGAATAAGTGTCCCAAGAATATTGAAATAATTAAATTGAGATTTATAAGGATTATTTGTAATTTATTGAGATTTTAGGAGCTAAAATCTTACCCAGTTAAAATATGGGTGTCAGACCAAGTATCTCCGATTGAGATGCCGTTGGTCAGAGCTGTTAAGAATATTATTGGGAGTTCGAATATATCTTCGGAAAATTTTTTGGATAAAGTATTAGGCTCGAACGGAGATCCTGTTTATTATAAAATGGAGAAATTTTAATGTGGAGATAAAAGTTTAAACCAAAACCCTATTTTTCTTTCTCCTTTTCACATTGGGTCCTCTAAGGCAAACACAATTGCCTTCTTCACTTCTCATTCACTCCCCTTTCTTCTTCTTCTTCTTCATTTTCCTCCTCATTCTTACTCTCTAAAAACCTAGACAAGATTAGAATCCATCTCCTCCCACCATTTTTATTTTATGGAAGCTTGAAGTCTCTTCTTCCTCCTCTCCCTCATTTTTGTGTGGCCCTCTCCTTCTCATGAAAGCTCACTTATTTCTTGGCTTGAGGTAAGTTCATCACCCCTTTTGTTGAGCTTATGCCATTGATTGTGGCTTTATTTGTTGGGAGAGTGTAATGTATGCATGGGTTATGGATTAGAGACCATTTTTGGGTAAAACCCTAAGGTGGGGTGTGGTAAGTATGTGGTTTTGTGAGGGTGTACATAGGTACACGAAAATGGCAAATACTATGGTGGAAGATAATGAGTGATGATGGTGATTGTTCGGTTTAAATGGAACCCAAACCCTAGGAATTGGGGAAATGTAAAATGTAAGTAGAATGTGTGTTTAATGATGATAAAGAGTAATATTAATGATGAGAGATAGCCACTGATGATGGTTGATGAGTATTGATAATGGTTGTTGGGTTTTGATGAAGACCTTTGCCCTAAGAATTGGGAAAATGGATATATTGTGACTTGGGAGGTTGAATTGAATATGAATAGATGATATTTAATGGGTGAGTTGTTATTTATAATGATGGATTAATGAAATAGAAATTATAGTTAATGGGGTCTTAGATCATGGATGAATGACTTGAAATTGTTGATTGATGATGGCTTTGAAGAGGCTATGTTGGGTTATGTTGAACCTTGAATAGTAAAGATGACAAATTGGATGGGTTGAGCGATATTTTGATGAGGGATATGATATTATTGTTTTGGGTAATGGTTAACCCTTTGAGACTTAGAAAACCTTGGTTTTGGGAAAGGAATTCCCGAAACCTAAGAAGATGGTTTCTTAATAAATTTCAAATTAGACACCGTGGAAGAATTAATTAATTTGAATATTGCATGATTGAAATCTAAGAGAAAGGATTTCATGAGGTTCCGTGATTCATAATATGTCCAAAAACACCTTTAAGATGATGCAAGATAAAGGTTTGATGCAAGAAAATAATTTTTTTTAAAATCATACCAAGGAGGGCATCAGGGTGCCACTCGCTTAATCGAGTACCACATTCGCTTGAGCGAGCTCGTGTAGGCACGCTTAAGCAGAATCAAGAAAGGCTAAGCGAGGGAGGAATTTGAGCATCAGGGGGTCCCTTCACTTGAGCAAACCCCATCTCGCTTGAGCGACATTCGAAGGCCACACTTGGGCGAGCCAGTGAGACGCTTGAGCGAGAGTGAAGATTTACCTCAAGAGCCAATCTCGCTTGAGCGAGTTTCACCTCGGTTGAGCGAGAATGCTCCAGTAGCATCAGGGACTCATTGCCCAATTTTTGCTTAGGCGAGGCAAGGCTCGCCTGGGCGAAAATCTTCCAGTGTCCATTTCCTTTCTTTTCGCTTGAGCGATTCCCAAGCCATGACCATTTCGCCTGAGCAAAAATGGTCTAGTGTCCAACCACTGATTCCAGACCAATCTCACTTGGGTGAGAACTGTATTCTCTTGGGCGAATTTTGGCCAGTGGCCACACCCCTGTTTCATAAGGGTCTCGCTCGAGCAAGACTACCACTCGCTTGAGCGAGTTCTGCAGAACTTGTGCAGAAATGTGGATTTTACACAACTTAGCATATCAATTCACATTTCCTACCATTTTGACCCATCCTAATGCATTAGTTGTACTACATTATATATTTATAAGTCCTCCCAATGATTTATACACCTCAAATCAATTTCTTTCTATCAATGCCTAGGATTTAAGCTCATTTTCGCAAAACTTCACAAAATGCTAAAAGTTATGAAATACCCCATTCATTCATGAAATTAAACACTAACAAGCATCATAATTCATTGTAATACATAATTTGGGTCATTAATGAAAATTGGCCATGCACACCAAGGTCTAATTTTCCTACATGACCCTCAAAATCATCAAATACAATCTAGATCACCAAATAGGCATACATACACCCTATATGCTATACAAAAATCTAGATTTTACCGGCCAAAGCACTTCCTATACAACTCTTTACCTCCTTCCTTAGAACGTACTTTGTAACATCCCGATTTAAAACAAATTACCGAGTGAAATTGAGCCATTAGAATAATTATAAAAGTGAAAAGTTACTTGTCAATTATAATTAATTTAATTAGTTCAACTTTGGAAATGATGGCTGAGTAATTGTGATAGCTGGCCGCTTGTGAGTGGTGGGTGTCGTGAGTGGACTGCCAATTCACGCTTTCCCATCCCACTTCTCTTCTCTTCTTTTCATACGTATATATATATATATATATCCTGGCCACGGTTGATAGGCATTCCTTCTAGAATTCCTCTTCTGCTACCTCTTTCTCTTAGTTCCTTCTTCTCTTCTTCGTCGTTCTCCTTCTTCTTCCCTGTTCCCTGTTCTCTGTTCTCCATTTCTGGAAACCCACGAAGACTGTGCTGTAGAAGATCCAGAGTTCCTCCTGTTGGTGAAGGACGACCACCGAAGCAGAAGGGAGTAGCTTTCTGTCCCCGAGCCGATTGCAGAATACGACCGCGTCGAAGGGGGACTGAACAAGGCAAATAGACCAGCCTATCGAACGTCGGGAAACAGAGGAGCTTCCCGAGTCCCTTCTGTAGGTAGGGGGCGCTTGCATGTCAAATACATGGTTCACGAACAGTATCGGATGAGTGTATTGCTTTAAGTGTGTGCATGTGTCTGTGACGATTGTGTGTGATACATGATTATTGATCCTTGGATTCCATGTGTATGTTAGTAGCATCTTGTTAATAGTTATACAATATTGTGCATGCTAGTATGATTGACGAGTAAATGTAGGAACTATGTTGAATCGGTTTCTACTTTGATGGTTACAAAGAATGCGTCGGATGAGTGATGATGCTTGCTGACAGAACGCATAAGCTGCATATGTAGGAATGGGGTGACCCGTGGAAGGTCAGGAACCCCGAAAGAATAATTTCCAGCTACAGGCCTTGGCTAGATCCTATGAGGGCTCGTGGTAGCCGTGGGAGCTAGAGATAAGTCTCGAGACATCAATAGGAGACTGGTACCATGCGGAAAGAGCTAATGGACGAGAGGCCAGTAAGGGGGACCTGTAACTGAAAGTCACTGCCTAAGTCGGATCCGCAGGCATGCATGTAGATATGATGTTGATTAGGATAGTATGCGTGGTATGACTTGGGACGATATGAATGAATTCCGAGTGAGTCGATGCATGTGATTGTGTGAATGAGAATGAACTTCACGTAATATGTATGTGAGTGTATGTTATTGCTATTATTCTAATCTGCATGGCCTTATTTTAATCTGAATGCGACCGAGTGATCATGGGTGTGCGTACTGATACTGATACCGAGTCCTTGACTGTCATTTTATATGTAAAAGCTCACCCCTACTGTGGCTATACTTTTCAGTGAATGTCTCTCGGAATGAAGGATGAAGGAGGAGCTGAATGCCGAGTGAAGTGCTGGTGCACTGTGGAAATTATGTGTTCATGTATATGCTGTGTATATGCCTTGTTAAGCCTTGGCTGGCTCGTATTTAAGTCGTAGTCTCTTATACTAGAACTTGAACCCTCTTGGGTGGAAGTCGTGACCTTGTGCCTGTAATTATTTATATCCTTTTATACTTATCATACCGCGTGTTGCTCTATCTTGCGTGAATGATCCGAGTAATATATGTATATGTACTTAATGAGTGTGTGAGGTTGGTATGGCCATGGGTAGAAATGGGATTAAGAGTTGATGGGGAAGTGAGACAATGATTTATTTTGAGTACCGAAGAGTTTAGGTATTACCGAGTGAATGAGAGCACGGATCACCGAGTGAGGATCGATCTAGGTACTTTCCGAGTGATAACTGTTAAGATTTTCCGAGTGTAAAATAATTAGTAATTACCGAGTGAGAATCCGCCGAGTGAAGGTTTCCCGACAGAAAAGCGTCACCTAAGGCTTTAAGTGGACCCCGTTGTAACAGATTATTAGTAGTAAGGGGATCTGAGTGAATCTTGACTTAACAGGATAGCTAAAGTGGAAAAGTCATGGCTACCGAGTGAAAAATGAGTGAAATACCCCGAGTGGTAAAAAGGACGTGAAAGTTATCCCGAGTGAGAAGTCTTCTTAGATTTTGAGTAAGTGGCTATGGGAACCATTTCCGAGTTGTCGTATATGTATTCCAGTTGAGTGAAATCAGGAGTGTGTTATGTTTCTTATTGGAGCTGGTATGTTTAAGGGTCAATCCAAGTAAATTGAGAGTGGCCCTTCCGAGTGAATACGCTTGAGTGATTCTGAGTGAAAGATATAAGTACACCCCGAGTGAGGGGGAGTTTGTAATTCCGAGCGGAAACCTTGAGTGATCCCCCCTGAGAGAGGAGTTAGTGTAGTGGTTTAAAGTGGAATGGACCCTAAGTGTATGACATTTATAATCCGAGTGAATGATGTAAAATCCGAGTGAGAGAGAATTTATAATCCGGGTGGTTAAAATTAGACTAAGTCCGAGTGGGGATTTCCTTAATGATTTTTCCCTGAGCGAACAAGATGTTATATGCCGAGTGGACTAGCTATCATTTTCTGAGTGAATGAGTCGTATGATATCTCTGGATCCCGAGTGACTGATTAGTCGAGTGCAGTTTCTCGCTCAGCGAATGGAGGATTCGCTGCAGCGAGTGTGCGTTGTTGTATGATCCGCTTGAGTGTTTTCTTCTCTGCTGGCAGCCTCCTTGAGTTGGTTTTATTCCTCTTGCTTTCTGTGACATCCCGACGCTGTTAAGGGCGGGGAGTGATCACCGGTGCATGGGCATGGACAAGGAGCGGCTCCTGGCAGGCTTCCAGCGGGGAATGTGGCATCCCGGGCACTGTTGAGGGCGGGGAGTGATTGTCGGTGCATAGGCACGGACAAGGAGTGGCTCCTGGCAGGCTTCCAGTGGGAGGGACACATGAACGAACTGAATACATACCAGAATGAGAGGGATCCAAAGACTGTATAGGTATGGGACTATACAGTCGAGGATAGCTTAAAAAAATGAATTCGTACTACCTATACCAACAAATGCATTAGCCTTTTCGGTGGCCTATCACTTAAGAACTCCAAAGTTAAGCGTGCTTAACTTGGAGTAATTCTGGGATGGGTGACCTCCTGGGAAGTTCTCAGGAAATGTGTGAGTGAGGACAAAAGCACATTGGAAAGGTCTCGTGTTGGTCTGTGGGGAGAGTCGTTCATTCCTAAAAAGCGGTTGGGGCGTTACAGTGATATCAGAGCCTAGCCTCTCCTAGTATGGTATGGTTCGGGGACGAACCAGGCGGAAGCTGGTGGACATGTGACATCCCGGCGCTGTTGAGGGCGGGGAGTGATCGCCGGTGCATGGGCATGGACAAGGAGCGGCTCCTAGCAGGCTTCCAGCGGGGAATATGGCATCCCGGGCACTGTTGAGGGCGGGGAGTGAACGCCGGTGCATAGGCACGGACAAGGAGCGGCTCCTGGCAGGCTTCTAGTGGGAGGGACACATGAACGAACTGAATACATACCAGAATGAGAGGGATCCAAAGACTGTATAGGTATGGGACTATACAGTCGAGGATAAGCACATCAACAGCCTGGGCGAATCCCACAACAACGTCCACTCGCCCAAGCGAGATCCAACGCCGTCTGAGCGAGATATGACAATGCAACAATGGAAGAGGGAGATGTTCGAGCTAGGCCCAACACTAGCACCCGCTCGCTTCAGCGTGATCCCTCACGCTTGGGCGAAACAGCTCTAGTGGCTCGGGCGAGGAATGATTCGCCTAAGCGATGCCCACACAATAGCCTTCCCAAATTACACTCGCTAGAGCGAGTACCTTGTTCGCTGGAGCGAGAAGTTCACTCGGCATTCGTTCACTTCATTCGGTATTCCTTTACTTGGATTTCAACGTCTGGTTCACTCGGAAGATCCACTCTCAACTCACCCGGATTGGCCCATATACGTACCAGCTTCACTCGGAAAATATATCACACTCCATAACTCCGTTCGCTCGATTCATAAACATTGACCACTCGAGAAATAGTTCCCTTAGCCACTCACTCGGAATCTATGAGGACTTCTCACTCGGAATAACTTTCACATTCTTTCACCACTCGGGTATTTCACTTGTTTTTCACTCGGCGAGCATAGTCCCTCCTACCCAAGATCTCTTGCTAACTGAAACCTCCCCTGAGAACTTCCTAACTTTCTGTAAGTTCACTACACGGATCTCACTCGGAATCTGGAAGTTTACTCTTCAGTCGGAAAACACTCACTCAACCAGTTTTCGCTCAGAAATATGTTTAATTCCTCTATTCAGATATCCCAACAGTTTATCATTTGGGGGAAGACATCCACGACGATCCCCACACGGAGTTATATAGCCTCATTCACTCGGAACATCTAATTCTTCCCCTCACTTAGCAACAGGATCATGGATTCACTCTCTAGGTCATATCTTGGCTTCCTTCACACTAAGTCTTACCATTCTTACGCACTTAGAAACATGAACATATGCATACTAATCAGGCATCACACACAAAATGGGATAAACATGCAGCATGGCATACACATAACCATATATATATAAGAGTGTATATCGATATTTACAAACGCATTATCCTGTTTTCCCAACCCAAAAGGATTTTGTTCTGTTTCAAACACCAACATCAGACACGAGCCAGCCAAGGCATAATCAAAACATTACACATAGCATCTACATAAATACATATAGTTCCTTGGTGCACAGCTAGTCCACTCGGCAAGTAGCTCCACTTCACTCGTAGTTCCGAGGAATGTTCACTGAAAATATTGCCACAGCAGGGGTGAGCTTTTACATTTAAAATGACAGTTAGTAACTTGGGAACCCGCATGCTTTCCATCACACAACATCACATTTCAAGCAACCATAACGTTAACTATCCTCCAGATTATCTATCCATAACAGTACCATGCAATCGGAATTCATTCAATCAATACTCAATTATATCATTTCCGACTTACATATATACATGCAACACAATAAATTCATCATAGCATAAGAGCATACATACATACATATATATATATATATATATATATATATATCTAGTGCAAACAGGTCCGCTACAGATGGATCCGACCCCCACTTGACTAATTTTTAGGTTGCAACATAGGCTCCAAGCCTTTTTCCTCCAGCTCCAAGCTGGTTCGGCCGTTTTACAGGTACCAAACCGTTTGCCCTCACATGTAACACAATCACTCCAAGCGACCACGGCAGTGCTACGGGCAGCTCCGAGTCCAACCCAGCAGCTTGCTTGAGTCCAACCCAAGACTTTAAGCGTCCAACGCTAGTGCACTCGGCACTGCCTTGAGTCCAACTCAAGGTCTTTTAATTACATTCTTTTGTGTGTGTTTGCCAATGCAGTATTATTCCTCCTTTCATTTATCATAACCACACCCTACATGTAATTCATTCATCATCTTATAGCAACACCGATTCATTTTCAACACTCGCATGCAAGGCAACATAGGATAGCAATCAGGGTTTACCCATCGTCCCCCCGAACAGAACACCCAGAAGTCACACACAATATCTTTCCACATCATGCATGCACAAGTGAATAATTAACTAGACTCAGTATGGCAATTTTAAGGAGCATGCACTACATTCACACACGGTCTCATGACACACACATGCATCCAACAGTGTACATATATCAATTATAAGCAATCTACCATCGGATTCAATCATCGCATGCCTCAGTATACAAAAGCTATCTATCAAATATACATTTCATCACAAACACCCTTATACACACATGCATGCATAAGAAATCACTCGGAACCCATTCACGAGCTATGCATTTGAAATGCAAAGCGCCCCCTACCTACTGAAGGAAATCGAGGGGGTTATTCTGTTTCTCGACGTTGGTCCTTTGTTTCTGATCGCCTCGCCCAGGCTCACACTCATTCAGGCCTCCTTGGTCGTAGTCGCACTATAAAACAGAGGCTGCTCGTCTTCCACCCTGACGATCGTCCCTTACTAGTAGAAGGAACTCCAAGTCTTCTGTAGTATCGTCGTGCGTTTCCAGGAATGGAACAGTGAACAGGGAAGGAGAAGACGAAGAACTAGGAAGAGGAGAGAAGACACGAGAAGAGAAGAGGGGATGAAGCAGTGGAGGAAGAGGGAGTCTGAAGGAAGGTGAGTGACCTTCTTGATCATGGGCTTATGTATATATATTTACACGAGGAAGGGAAAAGTGGGGTGGGAGAGTGTGAGTCCAGCAGTTCCACTCAGCCACGCGCACTGAACCCAATCATCCAGCCATCATCATTATTTATAATTAATCAGCTATTGTTTCTGAAGTTAAGGTAATTGAGTTACGAGGAATCTCTACTTTGCAATAATCGTTTTAATGGCTTAAAATCCGTTTGGTAGTTAATTATAATTAACAGTTAATTTCCTACTTTGAAATCAAATCTTAATGGTTTATTCTCATTCGGTATTTAACTTCAAAATTGGGATGTTACAGTTCTCCCCCTCTTAAAAGAATTTCGTCCCCGAAATTCACTCGGTAACTCACCTTAGTGAACAACTCGGGGTACTGCTGCCTCATGGCGTCTTCACGTTCCCAGGTACAAGAGGTAGTCCCGCCTTGCTGCCACTCCACTTCAACCATTTGTACGTCTTTGCTCCTCAATCGTTTTACCGATCGGTCCACGATTCTAATCGGTAAGTTACAGTGGTCAGGTCCTCCTTAATCTCCACTTCATCATCTGGCATCGAGTGGGTGGGATCATGTAGATATTTCCTTAGTTGAGACACATGAAATATGTTATGCAGTCGAGATAAGTGAATCGGTAATGCTATTCGGTATGCCATGGAGCCGACTCGTTCCAACACCTCATAAGGCCCAATGTATCGGGGGCTCAATTTTCCACCTTTCAAGGCTTGCCCGACTCCTTTACTCGGAGAAGTCTTCAAAAACACTCTGTCTTCGACTGAAAACTCTAATGGTTTGGTTCATTTGTCATGGTAGCTCTTCTACCGGTCCTGAGACGCCTTCATCCTTTCCCTTATCACTTGGATCTGTTCTGATGTTTGCTTTACAATTTCTGGCCCCAGCAGTAAACTTTCACCCGTTTCCGACCAGCAGAGTGGGGTTCGGCATCTTCGACCATATAGTGCTTCGTAGGGTGCCATACCGATACTATTGTGGTGGCTATTATTGTATGTGAACTTGATCAGGGGAAGGTACTGCTCCATATCTCCACTGTCCTCCAACACACACGCCCTTAGCAAGTCCTCCAGGCTTTGGATCGTCCGCTCGGATTGTCCATCCGATTGGGGGTGATAGGCAGAACTTAGCCAAAGCTTCGTACCCATTTCCTGGTGCAGGTTGGTCCAAAACTGGGACGTGAACCTAGGATCCCTATTCGATACGATAGAAGTCGGTATACCATGCAGTCGGACAATTTCGTGAATGTATATCCGAGCTAACTTATACAACGGGTACTTCATGTTCACAGGTAGGAAATGTGCACTCTTCGTCAGTCGGTCAACAATGACCCAAATCACATCATGGCCCGCTCGGTTTCTTGGTAATCCCATGACAAAATCCATAGCAATTGAGTCCCATTTCCATACGGGAATCTCCAGGGATTGCAATGCACCATACGGCTTCTGGTGCTCGACTTTTGACTTTTGACAGGTGATACACCAAGCCACGTATTCTGCCACGTTCTTCTTTAATCCGGGCCACCAAAATTGTGCTCTCAGATCGTGGTACATCTTCGTTGTACCCGGGTGAATACTGAGTAGGCTCTTGTGGGCTTCATCAAGCACCATTCTTCTTAACTCTCCTCCACTCGGCACATATATTCTGTTTTTCACTCGAAAAATTCCGTCCGATCCCTCGGTTAAGGACAAGTCCTTCCCCTTGGCCTGAGTCTCCTTCATCTCAGCCAATTAGGAGTCTAACTGTTGCTGCTCGCACACAGATTTCAGGAATTCATTGGCGATCCTCAATGCACCGATTGTTATTTTCCGAGAGGAGGGGATGTCAACATGTAAGTTCATGTCTCGGAACTGTTCCAATAACTCTACTTCCCTCATCATCATCATTGCTATATGGAGGGATTTCCGACTCAACGCGTCGGCAACAACGTTTGCCTTACCCGGATGGTATTTCAGCTCAAAATCGTAGTCCTTTAAAAATTCCATCTATCTCCTCTGCCTCATATTCAGTTCCTTTTAGTCGAATAAGTATTTGAGGCTCTTGTGATCACTGTATACTTTAAATCTGGACCCGTACAAATAATGCCTCCAGATCTTCAATGCGAAGACTATGGCTGCCAGCTCCAAGTCGTGGGTCGAGTAATGCTGTTCGTGAGGTCTCAATTACCGAGAGGCATACGCTATCACTCGGTCATTCTGCATTAGCACGCATCCTAATCCGAGTCCCGATGCATCACAATAAACCACAAAGCTCTCATGCAAGTTAGGTAATGCCAACACTGGAGCAGTCATCAGCTTGTTCTTCAGCTCTCGGAAACTTCTCTCGCACTCGGGACTCCATACGAAGGGAATGTTTTTCCGAGTCAGTTTAGTCAGTGGCGAAGCCAACTTAGAAAAACCTTCAATGAACCTCCTATAGTAACTGGCCAGGCCCATAAAGCTCCTTATCTCCGAGACCGACTTGGGTCTCTCCCATGCCATTATAGCTGTCACCTTCGAAGGGTCCACCGAGACACCTTCCTTGGAAACCACATGTCCGAGAAAGTGGATCTCATCCATCCAGAAATTGCCCTTGGAAAGCTTTGCAAATAGCTGCTTCTCCTTCAGCACCTGAAGTACCGCTCGGAGGTGTTCTTCTTGCTCCTCAGGGGTCTCAGAATAGATCAGGATATCATCAATGAAAACTACCACGAATCGGTCTAAATATGAGTGGAATATGCTGTTCATGTAATTCATGAAGACAGCAGGGGCGTTTGTCACACCAAACGGCATCACTACATACTCGTAGTGACCATACCGGGTCCTAAAGGCAGTCTTGGGGATATCCGAGTCCTTCACTCGGATTTGGTGGTATCCCGATCGTAAATCGATCTTTGAGAAAATTGAAGCACCACGCAGTTGGTCAATCAGGTCGTCAATTCTGGGCAATGGGTATCGGTTCTTAATTGTGAGCTTGTTTAGCTGTCGGTAATCTATGCATAATCTTATGCTGCCATCCTTCTTCTTAACGAGTAGCACAGGTGCGCCCCATGGTGATACGCTCGGTCGAATGAATTGTTTCCTGAGTAACTCGTCCATCTGCTTCTTTAACTCGGCTAATTCAGTTGGGGACATTCTATAAGGTGCACTGGAGATTGGCTCGGCTCCAGAGATTAGGTCTATAGAGAACTCAACTTCTCTAGTTGGAGGAATACCCGGCACATCTTCCGGAAACACCTCTGGGAATTCACAAACAATCAGTATTTCATTCACTCGGGCTCTACTCTCACCCTCGGTTAAACAAAGCATCATAAACAGTTGAGCTATACCTTGTGTCGTGTAACCCTCATTGTTCTACCTTGGAAAGATTATCCTTTGGTTTCTGCAATCTACTAACACCTTGTTGGCTGAAAGCCAGTCTATACCGAGTACAATGTCAAGGTCCTTCAGAGGCATGCACACCAGATTGAAGGTAAAACTCCGATCGCACAACACAAACGTTACATCTTTGCATATTGATGATGTTAACACCTTAGTGCCAGTCGGATTGGCCACTTCCAAAGTCCAACCCATATACACAGTTGGTAATTTTAAATGTTTTACATACTCATCAGCTATGAAAGAATGGGTGGCTCCAGAATCGAAAACTACATTAAGTGTATATCTACCGAGTGAGCACTTACATTGTACTAAGTCATTTGCTTATGCAGCATCTTCCGCATTGATGGCGTAGACTCTTCCTACTGCTGGTTGGTCGATATTTCTCCCTCGGTTACTTGTAGTAGCCATCAAATTGCTCCTTGCTCCGTTGCCTCTGCCACCATTCCCTTTACTGTTAGTTCCGCGTCCTCCCATACGGAAACCCCCACGACGTGCATGGCCACCCTCTGGCTGCAGTTGCGGACAGTCAGGGCGAACATGCCCCCTTTCGTTACAATGGAAGCATATAACATTGTTTCCAGCATCACATTCCCGTGCAAAGTTGTTACCTCCGCATCTGAAGCATCTACCGCCCCCGGAGCGACCCCCGAAACGACCCCCACGGTTTCCTTGTCCTCTGAAATTAGAGGAGGATCCAGCACTCCTAGCATTGCCCGACCTCTTGAAGTGTGATTGTCGAGGCCTCAAGGAGGGGTTTGCCCTGCTGCTCTGGCCCGAGTGGGCCTTGTCATCTTCTTCAAATATCCTACACTTATTCACCAACGCAGGAAAACTCCTAACCTCTTGGTATCTACAGGCTCTCTTGATATCCGACCTCAATCCGTTCTCAAATTTTAAACACTTTGAATTCTCCGTCCCCGGTTGTTGGAAGGGTGGGTAGAATAGGCACAATTCCTCAAATTTTGCCGCGTATTCTTCCACAGTCATGGACCCCTGCTTCAATTCCATAAACTCCAGTTCTTTTCGACTCCTGATTATGTCGGGGAAGTACTTCTCTAAGAAGCATGTCTTGAAATTGTTCCATGTCAGCTGAGTATCATCGTCAGGAAATCGGTTTCTGGCTATCTTCCACCAGTTCTCCGCCTCGTCTGGCAGCATATACACTGCACATTCTACCTTCTGGGCCTCGGTACAGGGAAGACCCCTAAAGATCCTTTCCAGCTCTTGAGTCCATTTAAAAGCTGCTTCCGGGTTCCGTCCTCCCTGAAATTCACTCGGCTTCCTCTTGAGGAAGCGGTCCAGCACTTGGCCATCCTCTGCTCGAGGCTAGCCTTGCCTCTCGAACACGTCTGCAAAACGTTGGAATGCTGTGGCTATAGTCTCCATGCTTTGGCGATGCGTCATCCCTTATCCTGAAATTAACACCCCTTCAAGGATAAGTATACCAAGTCACTTACTACCGATCGTATCTCAGCCTAGTATTCAGTAACTTAACACACTATGCCATTTCTATATGTTACATAATTAGTCGGACCAGGAGGAACGACCTCCTATCCATAAATCAGTATTACAATATCACTCAGGTTCAACACATATCACAGTAATAATGACCACTTGGTCACAATACACACAACCGCCTACACTCGGTAAGCATACCTTGGCCTTGGACTTTTCAGTCTGCTCTGATACCAAAATGTAACACCCTAATTTTGATAAACGAATAAACCTAAAAACAGGGAAAATTGTTTTTCCACAAAGCAACTGCTGGACAATCGACATAAAGGAAGAAGAAGGCAAGGGGGAAAATAAAAGAATATTCACATGTATAGTAACCTGTGGAAGGAATAAGGCTTGAACCGATCCATTCAGTTCAGCGAAGCACATCAACGCCTGGGCGAATCCCACAACAACGTCCACTCACCCAAGCGAGATCCAACGCCGTCTGAGCGAGATATGACAATGCAACAATGGAAGAGGGAGATGTTCGAGCTAGGCCCAACACTAGCACCCGCTCGCTTCAGCGCGATCCCTCACGCTTGGGTGAAACAGCTTTAGTCGCTCGGGCGAGGAATGATTCGCCTAAGCGATGCCCACACAATAGCCTTCCCAAATTACACTCGCTGGAGCGAGTACCTTGTTCGCTAGAGCGAGAAGTTCACTCGGCATTCGTTCACTTCATTCGGTATTCCTTTACTCGGATTTCAACGTCTGGTTCACTCAGAAGATCTACTCTCAATTCACCCGGATTGGCCCATATACGTACCAGCTTCACTCGAAAAATATATCACACTCCATAAATCCGTTCGCTCGATTCACAAACATTGACCACTCGAGAAATAGTTCCCTTAGCCACTCACTCGGAATCTATAAGGACTTCTCACTCGGAATAACTTTCACATTCTTTCACCACTCGGGTATTTCACTTGTTTTTCACTCGGCAAGCATAGTCCCTCCTACCCAAGATCTCTTGCTAACTGAAACCTCCCCTGAGAATTCTGAAAGTTCACTACACGGATCTTACTCAGAATCTGGAAGTTTACTCTTCAGTCGGAAAACACTCACTCAACCAGTTTTCGCTTGGAAATATGTTTAATTCCTCTATTCAGATATCCCAACAGTTTATCATTTGGGGGAAGACATCCACGACGATCCCCACACGGAGTTATATAGCCTCATTCACTCGGAACATCTAATTCTTCCCCTCACTTGGCAACAGGATCACGGATTCACTCTTTAGGTCATATCTTGGCTTCCTTCACACTAAGTCTTACCATTCTTACGCACTTGGAAACATGAATATATGCATACTAATCAGGCATCACACACAAAATGGGATAAACATGCAGCATGGCATACACATAACCATATATATATAAGAGTGTATATCGATATTTACAAACGCATTATCATGTTTTCCCAACCCAAAAGGATTTTGTTCTGTTTCAAACACCAACATCAGACACGAGCCGGCCAAGGCATAATCAAAACATTACACACAGCATCTACATAAATACATATAGTTCCTTGGTGCACAGCTAGTCCACTCGGCAAGTAGCTCCACTTCACTCGTAGTTCCGAGGAATGTTCACTGAAAATATTGCCACAGCAGGGGTGAGCTTTTACATTTAAAATGACAGTTAGTAACTTGGGAACCCGCATGGTTTCCATCACACAACATCACATTTCAAGCAACCATAACGTTAACTATTCTCCAGATTATCTATCCATAACAGTACCATGCAATCGGAATTCATTCAATCAATACTCAATTATATCATTTCCGACTTACATATATACATGCAACACAATAAATTCATCATAGCATAAGAGCATACATATATATATATATATATATATATATATATATATCTAGTGCACACAGGTCCACTACAGTCGGATCCGACCCCCACTTGACTAATTTTTACGTTGCAACATAGGCTCCAAGCCTTTTTCCTCCAGCTCCAAGCTGGTTCGGCGGTTTTACAGGTACCAAACCGTTTGCCCTCACATGTAACACAATCACTCCAAGCGACCACGGCAGTGCTACGGGCAGCTCTGAGTCCAACCTGGCAGCTTGCTTGAGTCCAACCCAAGACTTTAAGCGTCCAACGCTAGTGCACTCGGCACTGCCTTGAGTCCAACTCAAGGTCTTTTAATTACATTCTTTTGTGTGTGTTTGCCAATGCAGTATTATTCCTCCTTTCATTTATCATAACCACACCCTGCATGCAATTCATTCATCATCTTATAGCAACACCGATTCATTTTCAACACTCGCATGCAAGGCAACATAGGATAGCAATCAGGGTTTACCCATCGTCCCCCCGAACAGAACACCCAGAAGTCACACACAATATGTTTCCACGTCATGCATGCACAAGTGAATAATTAACTAGACTCAGTCTGGCAATTTTAAGGAGCATGCACTACATTCACACACGGTCTCATGACACACACATGCATCCAACAGTGTACATATATCAATTATAAGCGATCTACCATCGGATTCAATCATCGCATGCCTCAGTATACAAAAGCTATCTATCAAATATACATTTCATCACAAACACCCTTAAACACACATGCATGCATAAGAAATCACTCGGAACCCATTCACGAGCTATGCATTTGAAATGCAAAGCGCCCCTACCTACTGAAGGAAATCGAGGGGGTTCTTCTGTTTCCCAACGTTGGTCCTTTGTTTCTGATCGCCTCGCCCAGGCTCACACTCATTCAGGCCTCCTTGGTCGTAGTCGCACTATAAAACAGAGGCTGCTCGTCTTCCAGCCTGACGATCGTCCCTTACCAGCAGAAGGAACTCCAAGTCTTCTGCAGTATCATTGTGCGTTTCCAGGAATGGAACAGTGAACAGGGAAGGAGAAGACGAAGAACTAGGAAGAGGAGAGAAGACACGAGAAGAGAAGAGGGGATGAAGCAGTGGAGGAAGAGGGAGTCTGAAGGAAGGTGAGTGACCTTCGTGATCATGGGCTTATATATATATTTTTGCACGAGGAAGAGAAGAGTGGGGTGGGAGAGCGTGAGTCCAGCAGTTCCACTCAGCCACGCGCACTGAACCCAATCATCCAGCCATCATCATTATTTATAATTAATCAGCTATTGTTTCTGAAGTTAAGGTAATTGAGTTACGAGGAATCTCCACTTTGCAATAATCGTTTTAATGGCTTAAAATCCGTTTGGTAGTTAATTATAATTAACAGTTAATTTCCTACTTTGAAATCAAATCTTAATGGTTTATTCTCATTCGGTATTTAACTTCAAAATTGGGATGTTACACTTCCCTTCCTCTATTCTTTCTTGTCGGTTCTCCTTGGTTTATTTGGGAAAAATTTCCTCAGTTTTATTAATCATTTATTTATTAAATTAGGGTGTCTCATACTTCGAAAGAGATTCACTCCTCCCATGAGTAACCTGCATCATAAATCTAAAAAGTGGACAACATGGGAGAGTGAGTCATACATTCTAAAAGAATGAATATGAATACCATGTGATTATGTACATATGCATCAAACATGTATACTTTGCATACACACATCATTCACCATCTCAATCCCTATCATAATACTATCATAAGTATATCACATACGACATTATGGACTAAGCAAGGTATACAAGCATATACATAATCAAATTCTGCAACATTTTGACTATCACATAATATATCACTATACTCAAATTATTTTTAGTATTCATATCTTTATGTTGTCCCAACATATTATATCATCCCCAATACATCCATCATCATAACTCATCTCCCTTGGCACACTTCCTTGCTATATGCAAATGCTCTTAAGCTAATGCATATGCACAATGGAATATTTCAACAATTGCAGATCTGACTATGGGAAAATAACACCGATTGTGAGACTCAAGTATGATCATCTAACCATACCCCTACTGTAGTAGTAAAATATGTACACTTATTCTTAGAATTTGCATGCATATCATCAAATATTTTACTGGTACCAAACTGCACCGCCCATCATGCAACTCCTGGTGATTTTCACCATGACCGCGGTATACCACATATTCGACATATGGTGTTGCGGGCCAACCATGAGTTATATCATGGCAGCTGTGATCCCAGGGACTACCGAGGACACCTGCTCATCAAGAGCCACCCCCATAAGGGTCAACCATATACGGCTCCCTGTAGCATAACATGGGCAGCTTCGTGACGTACACACTGAGTCACAGGGGAAATACAAATTGCTTATGCACAAAGCCGCCCTCCCACTAGGCCAACCGGGGGAATCCCCTAAAATTCCAACACCGGCAGCTATGCAGTATGCCATGGATACAAATGCCAATCATATGCATTTCTCACTCTATGCATCCTATACATGCCACTCATCATACATCATCATCATCATCACCATCACCAACATCACCATAAGGTTTTTAGTGGATCCATTATTGTTGGTTATTATCAATAGTTTAAAATTTTATGTGGCATTCTCATTATTGTCTTATTCATATCATTTAATTCCATCATGAACATAATGACATCAATCTTTCACTGTCATACGAGGCATGATATACACTCACACCCATTCTTAATCAAACATCATCAACATTTATTTCACATTTATGGTGGACAAGAACAAAACATTATATTATCAAACAATCAACCCTGCGATATAGCACACCATAATTATTCTAAATGCACCAAAACATGTTGCCAAACTACATCACCTACATCATTCATAACATTACAATTCCCATAGCAATTCAAGCAAGGCAAACATGCATATCAACACATATGGCAATCAAATACCATTCAAATTCATGCATTTAGAACATTTCAAAAAAAAATTTGGATAAAGTATTGATCCCGAATGGAGATCCTGTTTATTATAAAATGGAGAAATTTTAATGTGGAGATAAAAATTTTAAACCAAAACCCTGTTTTCTTTTCTCCTTTTCACGTTGGGTCCTCTAAGGTAAACATTCACTCCCCCTTCTTCTTCTTCTTCTTCTTCTTCTTCTTCTTCTTCTTCTTCTTCTTCTTCTTCTTCTTCTGCTCCTCCTCCTCCTCCTCCTCCTCCTCCTCCTCCTCCTCCCCCCACCATTTTCATTTTATGGAAGCTTGAAGTCTCTTCTTCCTCCTCTCCCTTATTTTGGTGTGGCCCTTTCCTTCTCATGAAAGCTCACTTATTTCTTGGCTTAAGGTAAGTTCCTCACCCTTTTTGTTGAGCTTATGCCATTGATTGCGGCTTTATTTATTGGAAGAGTGTAATGTATGCATGGGTTATGGATTAGAGACCATTTTTGGGCAAAACCCTAAGGTAGGGTGTGGTAAGTATGTGGTTTTGTGAGGGTGTACATAGGAAAACGAAAATGGCAAATACTATGGTGGAAGATAATGAATGATAATGGTAATTGTTCAGTTTTAATGAAACCCAATCCGTAGGAATTGGGGAAATGTAAAATGTAAGTAGAATATGTGTTTAATGATGATAGAGAGTAATATTAATGATGAGAGATAGCCATTGATGATGGTTGATGAATATTGATAATGGTTGTTGGGTTTTGATGAAGACCTTTGCCCTAAGAATTGGGAAAATGGATATATTGTGACTTGGGAGGTTAAATTGAATGTGAATAGATGATATTTAATGGGTGAGTTGTTATTTATAATGATGGGTTAATGAAATAAAAATTATAGTTGATGGGGTCTTAGATCATGGATGAATGAATTGAAATTGTTGATTGATGATGGTTTTAAAGAAGCTATGTTGGGTTATGTTAAACCTTGAGTGGTAAAGATGACAAATAGGATGGGTTGAGCGATATTGGATGTCTTTTGATGAGGGATATGATATTATTGTTATGGGTAATGGTTAACCCTTTGAGACTTAGAAAACCTTGGTTTTGGGAAAGGAATTCCCGAAACCTAAGAAAGTTATGAAACCATGTTTGTGACATGTTTAGGAAATAATGTTGTACTTTGAAATGCAAATTAATTGAGATATATGTACGTAATATGTAGATTGTGTTCCAGATTATGTGGCAGAGCATTCGGAGCGTGCATTTGGTTACGGTTCTTCCCTCAAGGTAGGAGAGGGGTTTACATTCAAATTGCATGAGTAGAATGATAGTGATTATTGTATGCGATTAGTACTTATGCCTGCCTTGCCATGTAGATATTGAAATAATGTGAATGGCAATTCATTGATTATGGAGAATGGTGTATATGAATATATGTTGAATGTTATGAAAATATAAATGTGTTGATGATAAGTTTAACTTCGATATGATTAATGATTTGAAATGGAAATCATTGAGTATGAATGTTTGACACAAGTTTTAAATGCTTAATGAGAGCTATATGATGTGTTGAATTTGATCAATTTGGCTTTGTATGGGTTTTAGTATGTAAGGTTGATGAATTTTCACGTTTTCTGCACTTGAACTGGTAATCTTGCTCAAGCGAGATGGATTCTTGCTCAAGCAAGAATCCCCTGTATCAGTATTATGGCCTCTGGCCCAATCTCGCTCATGCGAGAAGTGGCATCGCTTAAGCGAGATGTGTGTGGAATGGGTGGATGCAATACTGGACAAATCTCGCTCAAGCGGGTGTGGCCGCGCTTGAGCAAGCGAGAGGAAAAATGATTCTGGATGGATCTCGCTCAAGCGAGTATTGAGGCATGCTGAGTCTCGCTCAAGTGAGCGACGATGGGAATGACTACTAGAATAATCTCGATCAAGCGAGATTAGCACCTGATGCTTCCCTCTTCTTCACTCAAGCGTGCAAGCTGGCGAATGCCAGAAAATTTGATTCTGTATGAATCTCGCTTAAGCGAGTGAGTGCCTCGCTCAAGCGAGTGTAGGTGGAAATAGATACTGGCGTGATTACGCCCGAGCGAGCCGAGGCGCTCAAGCGAGAATGAGTTGTCTCGCTCAAGCGAGTAAGGGTCTCGCTTGAGCGAGTGACCCTGAGTGAAATTTTGTTGTCTTTTCCTTAGTTTGATAGTGATGGCCCCATTCCAATTATGAAAAATTA
Organism: Clitoria ternatea; assembly: GCA_037962975.1. Taxonomy (NCBI): domain Eukaryota; kingdom Viridiplantae; phylum Streptophyta; class Magnoliopsida; order Fabales; family Fabaceae; genus Clitoria; species Clitoria ternatea. The sequence goes on from CM075670.1 coordinate 140,174,877, forward strand.
ATGAAACATATATATATGGGGGCGTATAATGATTATGAATTAATGAGATAATGCATTGGAGAGATTTTATTTCATTTTCTTGATTTTAATGGTGTTGAACCCCATTCCTTGATGGATAATTAAGGAAATGTATAAGTATGTGTGGGGTATGTGATGACAATATATATGGGGGTGTCAATATAAATTTAGATATTGAAATATATATATATATATATATATATATATACACCCATGATGTGTTGGGAAAACATGAATTTCCCCTATCAATGCCATGATATGATAATGATAATAAAAGTGAAATAATGGGTTATGAGATGCCTCTTCATGAGATAATGAGACCAATAGGGGGATGGATAAATGAAGTAGCATTCGTTATAAACCGATGAATCGGAGATGACAATGGTAATCTGTAATAACGATTGTTGATGTTGATCACTTCCTTGAATAAAGGGTGATTGTTATTATTGATTGAATTGTAGAATGCCCTTGCGTGTAACTCAATTGTAGACTTATATATGTGGTTTGAATTGCAATAATGAATTATTGTATTACCATACTAAACATGAAACCATGGCAATGATGAATGATAATGTTGATTGAAAAGGGATGTTGTTGTTGAACACACCTGTTAAACCCTGAATATTGTTGGGTCTTTTAATTAGCAAGTGCACTAATCGTTTGTAGTTTTCAAATTTAGATATCGTTCCACTGAGATTGAAAGTTCCAGTAATTCACAGTAATTCTTATTTATTATGGTAAATTTATCAAAACTTATTCACAAAAGAATGCTTTATAAACAATTTATACAATATTTATAAAATTTGATGATTGATTTGTTCATAAGGTAAAAAGATGATAAAGATAAAATCTACCTAGAAAGTTGAGATATAATTCAGAAGAATTCAGATACTTGAGGTAAAATCACAAATTGACAAATTATGTTGGAATTAGGATCCTTGCACTAAAATATAATGAAATAATTACAAACATACATATTTAATTATCAAGTTCATGTTATTGCAGCTTAAAATCATTATAACCGATCCCTCGTGATATAAATTCTAAGTAGTTACCGTAAAGTCCGATCCCTCGTGAGCTTTCTCAGTAAAAACTTGCATTATGTACTGACCTTATAGCAACAATAATCACCAACTCTATTCCTATTAATTGGCATATTAAGGGTATTTCAACTTTTACTTTCATTAAAACAGATTTTAATACGGCATGAATAATCATTCTCCCGTTTGACATTCACACTAATAAAACAAGTTTCAATATGCATGAAAATCATTCTCCCGTTTGACGTTCACACTAATAAAAAGATTGAAATACTGACATGTACTTGAATCATAAATATGAAGAGGTCATAATTACAACATCATATAATAGATTGATTCACCAAATTCCAACATAAACAATTTAGTTACACATGGTAAAAGTAAAAACAATACTTACAGAGTTTGACGTTATGAGGATTTGGAAACACTTCACGATACAAGAGCTCACAATACTACACAACACTCTCAAGTATCTAGGAATTATTCTAACCTTACAAATTCATAAAAGAACACTCAAACTTGAGTGAAAGGAGAGAAAAGAAGCTCTGAATTCTCAGATGGAATGCCTTGGAAGTGTGGAGAATGGCCTTATTTATAGGGCTGAGGAAAGGTCCTGACAGTAGTGTCAGCCTGGTGCGTAGCGTTAGGTTCCTAACTCAGCCACCATTAAAAACGTGATTAAGCGGCCATGATTAAGATTAATTAAATCCAATAATGGCAGACAATGTCTCCTAATTCGGCTTGGCATTTTGCTTGATTGGATTGGCCATTATTTGGCCTTTTGACTGAGTGCTTGTCCACCTGGAAATGGAGCCCACGTAGCTCTAACGCTACGCCTGGCTGTGACGCGTAGCGTCAGTATCAAAATTTCCAACGCTACGTGTGGTGTTGATGCTACGCGTCAGCTTTCCAGTTCTTCAATTTTCTCTTGATTTTCTTTAATTTTTCACTGCAAAACTAGAGAAAATTGATCAAGGCAGATTATTTCCAATAACATCCATTTATTGAATTAAAAACATAAATTTATTACAATTTAAACTAATTTTATTTAAAATAAACACACTTTTTATTGAAAATAACAGTAAATTTTAGGACTAACAAATACCCCTAATTTGAGACCTTATTTGCCCTCGAGCAAAAGAAAGAAAAATCAAAATAAAGTTAAGTCTGAAAATTTACTGCAAAAAGTGATTTACAATTTTACCAATAAAAATGAGGAATCTTATGTAACTAAGGCTTAAAGATAAAATTTTTTTTACAATGTCATACCAATAAATCAAGCTTATTTCAAGGCTTACCTCACAAGTGTTTATCTCTGTGAAAAGGAATCTGTCAATCTTAATCGATCATAAAATCAAACAAATTCAATTTTAATTTTCATCTTGTCAATGGTCATTTATATAGAGTTACACAAGAGTCACAAGGTCTTTTTAAGGGTTGTAATGAGGCTTGGGTTACAAGAAATTATGGTTTTTCTTGGATTTCAAACACCTAAAATAATAAAAGAGCATTTCATAATTTCTTTTTAGGGTGCTTTTCTTGACCCAAAATTCTTACTTCCCTTTTGATGATAGATACCCCCAACTTGATTCTTTTCACTATTTTTGATTTGTGTATATTTCTTTTCATTTTTCATTTATATGCACAATTTTGATATTTTTGAAAGAATCAAGTTGTTAATTTTCACTCCCCATTTTTGTAAGAACACTCAAAATATTTTTCTTTTATTTTATGCTCTTTCATTCAATCAAGTAAAGGGAATGGTAAAGATTAATTAAGAGTTAAGGGTACCAAGGAAACTATTTTAAGGCTCAAAATTGGCTATCAAAGGATAAATATATTTTTACCATGGTAGGCTTTTTGGCCATAGTTTCTTGTGTTTACCAAAGAATTTTCCTTGATCATGCTCTTGGATCCTCTGTACAACAACACAAGTCAAAGAATTAAGCAAAATTAATTTGAAAGAAGTTATGTCGAATCCCTTAAGTGTTTACAGATCTCTCAATTCACCGAGTTTTCAAAATTAGCTTAATAATTGATAAGCTCATTGTAATCAGTTTTACCTAAATGCCTTAGTTATAAAAAGATTTTTCTTATTTTAGAATTGGTTTATTATTCAAAACTTTAAGCACATAAATTTTTCAGAATATATTTTTCACATAAAATAATAAAACTAACCATCAAACCATACAGATAAAAATAAACCATAATATAATCCCCAAAATCAAAATATACTAAATATCAAACCAATAAATGTAAACTAAACTTAAGTAAAATGATAAAAGTGTAGAATATATAAGATAACACCATCAGTCCTCCATGTGGTCATCCTCCTCATCATCCTCCTCATCGGCATCACCCTCAAAATCAGCATGTGCTCTAAACGGTCCACCTGTCTCAGGATATGTGGGCAAATCACCAAGCCAAGCTACATGGGAAGCAAAATCAACAGGTGTCATAAATGGTGCTCCCTTTCCCTGAATCCTGTACTGGTAAAATGCATCATGTAAATGAACACAAGCACGATGAGAAGTAGCCATCATCTGTATCATTTGTTGATGCTCTATGCTCATCCTAGTAAATCCATCTGAAATAGCATCAGCAGAAGGTGGATGGGCTGGTCTCCTACGTCTCAGTCTGGGCTGAGCCTCCTGCTCTAAAGGTGGAAGCTCGCACTGCTAAACAAAATAATCTCTGTTTACTGAGACCTTGGGGACTCTCCCCGAAGAACTAGTAAACTCTGGTGACGGCACAACAATTCCTTGCCTCCTCAATAAGGCAGAAATGATGAGAGGGAAAGGAATAGGATGATTCACCTTATACCCAAGGGCATAAAGGTAAATCTGCTTAGACATAAGCTCAGCAATATCAATGGTGTGGCCCTGAAGAATAGAGTAGAGAAGGCAGTCGCGATCCACAGGAAGAGAAGAAAGGTGGGTAACAGGAGTGATGTTATGAAGCATAAGGTACATCCATGCCTGAGCTATAGGGGTCAACTAGGTCTTAAGGAGGTTCGATGGAGTTCTTCTGACCTTACTAAGGTTAAAGAAGATTCCATCTTTGCTCAAAAAATGAGCAACCTGATCCAGGAAGTATCCTAGATCACCATCCTCAGTGGCAACCTTGTTTCTGTTTTCCTTCCATAAACAAGTGTCACTTTCGGGAGTAGGCTCCCAAGGATTACCTAGTACGGTACTAATAGTGTACCTGTCATAAGTGATGTGCTGACCCCTCACCAAGCTCGTCCTCTGCTGGGTGATGTTCAGTGAGTCTTGGTGTGTCCTATAAGCATTAACATAAAACTCCATAACCAGGATGAGATCCCCCTCAGTAGGTAGAGAAAATAAGGGTCCCCATCTCCTCCTCTGTATCTCATCCTACAGCTCAAGATAATCTCCAGCACTAAGATCAAGGACCCTCTCCTAGATGAGTCTCTGGCCCTTTATCTGATGGAATCTCGCCCACTTGGCGTCGGTCCTGAATCTGGTGGGATCTCGGGGTCCCAACTACTCGTCACCTTGAAGATCAGGATCTTCAGAGGTTGTATCAGTATCTGTGGTCCTCCTCTGTCTTTTGGGACCAGTGATAGGAATAGACTTCTTTGGTGCCATCTACAAAAGAAATTTACAAAAATCAAACACACATGACACTATTTTAAACTAAATCATACATATTTTTTTGATTTTTATATTTTAACAAAATAAATCATGCAAAACATCAAAAATTTAACATGCATATTTTGGATTTTTTTAAAATAAAACACAAAAATTAACAAAAATCCAAAACAGGGGCTAATGCTATGTGTAACACCCTAATCATTTGCAACTAATAATTCCAAAAATACGAGAAAATTTTTCACAAAACAGTCATGCAACATTTGATATAGAGGGGAGTAGGCAGGGAGGAAACGAGGAGCATTCACTCACATATAGCAACCTACAGAGAAGCTAAAACTGGGGCCGGCTCAATGGGTTTATTGCAACACATCAACACTAGGGCGGATTACGCAACACCGTTTGTTCGCTTAGACGGGGTATAATACCGTCCAGGCGGAGTATGGGAATGCGGTAGCGGATAGAGGAGATTTCACAAGGAGGCTTCCCTTCGGGTAACACTGGTCACTCAACGGGAGGAAAGAGATAAGGGAAATATGTTAATACATTCACACGCGTAGCTTTCGGTGGAAGGCGGAGTTAGAATCATCCTACTTGGCTAGGCGGGGTATATTTATCTTGGGCGGACTGTCCTAGTTACTTAGGCGAGGTATGACACCGTCTAAACGAAATCTACATAACGCCTCTTTAACACAACTACAAGGTAATTTCCTCCATCGGGTATGGACAAGGGTTCACTAAGCAAATCCTCACACTCGCATTTTACTCAGAAAAACGAGAAGTTACAGGGTACATATACGATAGTAGGTTGTGGAGAAAGGAGGAGTCTGAACCTATTCTGCCCAACTCAACTAATTATGACAACGCCTGGGCGGACTCAACCGTCACGCCCAGATCAGGAGTCAACACCGGGGTCTCGTTCTAATAACTACATCGCCTCAGCGCGAATCCTCATGCCTGGGCGAATTGCTCCCATACTTCGGGCGGGGTACGACTCCGCCCAACATATCCGACATGAATTTTTCCTAAGACAATTCTCAATTCACTCAGACTTGGCTATACCCTGCTCGATCATACCGTCCCTGCGTATCTATTAAAACACAATTATGAAACAAGGCAGCACATAGCATCACACACACCAAAACCATACATCCATATATACATAAAAGTGTATGTCAATATTTACAATACAAAATCGGACTTCTCCTTGCCCTCAAAGTTCTATTTATCCCTAAAACATTAACATCCGGTATGAGCCAGTCAGGGCTTAATCTAACAACGCCTTAATTAAACCTTCCAAATGCATCAGCACTCCGCCCAGCATTCCAGCTCTGCTTCTGATCCCCCTCACGAGAGACATTCACTGAAAATGGCCACTGCAGGGGTGAGCTTTTACATGTAAAATGATACTCACAGACTCGGTATCAGCGTCAGTACACGCTCCTGCTATCACTCAACCTTTCTCAAGTAACCAAAATCATACAATTCAACAATATTCATGACACACATAATTCACAGAGTTTACTCCACAACCAAATATACATTCATGCATTCAAAATCATACACTTACACATACATAGATTTATACATCACCACAATCAGCCTTATTTCTATATGCATGCCTGCGGATCCGACTCGGGTAAAGACTCTCAGTTACGGCCCCCTTTTCTTTTGGCCCCTCGTCCCTCAGCTCTTACCAGGTGGCACCAGCCTCCTCACGGCGTCTCGAGACTCTCTTCTCTAGCTCCAACGGCTACCACGAGCTCTATTGGGATCTAGCCAGGGTTGGTAACTGGAAGTCGTTTCCCTTGGGGTTCTTGACCTTCCATGGGTCACCCCACTCTTACTCATGCAACTAACACATTCATCATTACACATCATCGCGCCATGAACGCCTTACAGTCGTCATTGATTCAGTCAGTCACACCAGTGCATCTCACAATCGGTCATCAGACTAACAACATTGGGCAATCCAATTAAGAACATGCACATACATACATTTCATAGTGACAACAAAATAGACCCATCATTATCATCCACGAGTAAGCTACACCATCGCCACGAAGATCACTATCAGAATCTAAAATCATGCATCAGTTTTAGTAATTGTGAATACATGCACACATGCACAGCATCAGTTCTAATGATTATAAACACATGCACACACACACCCACGCTCAGCAGCATGTTCATCCGGTACCGTTCTTAGACCATGCATTCGACATGCAAGCGCCCCCTACCTTTAGAAGAATCCTCAAAAACCTTTTTCTGTTCTTGTTGTTGGGTCCGATGTCCTTCTCCTGGTTCGTTCGGTCTTCCTTGGCTTGTCGTATCCTGCACCTGATTCTGGGGTGAAGTGTGGTTCGTTCTCTAGTACTGGAACCGAGACCTCCAGGAGCGAAGAGTAAGATAGAAGAAGAAGAAGAAAGATGAAGAAGAGGAGAGGAAGTAGAGAATGAAGTCTGAAGAAATAGCAAGTATGCTTTTTGCCAAGGGCTCACGCATATATATATATATATATATGTGCACGTGCACAGCAAGGAAGAGTGGGACGGGAGAGTGCGTGCCCAGCAGTCACATGCACTCTACCCCATCCCCTGACCATCACCATCTTTAATATTTTAATGGCTAAATCCTAAGTAGTTAAATGCAATTAACAGTTATTTCTTAGTTAAAAATCAAATCTTAATGGTTTATTCTTCAATCAGCATTAAATTTCAAAACTGGGATGTTACAGTTCTCCCCCACTGAAAAGAATTTCGTCCCCGAAATTCAGTCGGTACTTACCTAGGTAAACAATTCGGGGTACTGCTGTCGCATGGCGTCTTCGCGTTCCCACGTGTAGGAGGTGGTCTTGCCTTGCTGCCACTCCACCTTAACCAGCCTTACGTTCTTGTTTCTTAAGCGTTTTACCGATTGATCCACGATTCCAACCGGTGTAGTCACAGTGGTTAGGTCTTCCTTAATTTCTACCTCGTCGTCAGGCATCGTGTGGCTGGGGTCATGCAAATACTTCCTTAGTTGAGACACGTGAAATACGTTGTGCAATCGGGACAAGTGAGTTGGCAACGCGAGGCGGTATGCCACGGGGCCAATCCGTTCTACTACCTCATAAGGTCCGATGTAGTGAGGGCTTAACTTCCCACTTTTTAAGGCTCGTCCAACTCCTTTACTCGGAGAGGTTCTCAGAAATACTCGATCTCCGACTTGAAATTCCAATGGCTTGATGCGTTTGTCATAGTAGCTCTTCTGCCTATCTTGTGATGCTTTCATCTTCTCCCTTATCACTCGGATCTGTTCTGTGGTTTGCTTCACGATGTCTGGTCCCAGTAATAGACTTTCACTCGCCTCCGACCAACAGAGTGGGGTTCGGCATCTACGCCCATATAATGCCTCGTAAGGTGCCATGCCAATGCTGTGATGATGGCTGTTGTTGTACGTAAACTCGATCAAGGGAAGGTACTGCTCCCAGTCCCCACCGTACTCTAACACACACGCTCTCAATAAGTCTTCTAGGCTCTGAATTGTTCGCTCGGATTGTCCATCCGATTGGGGGTGGTAGGCAGAACTAAGCCAAAGCTTCGTCCCCAATTCTTGATGCATGCTGGTCCAAAACCTGGACGTAAATCTAGGGTCCCTATCTGAAACGATGGAAGTAGGTATGCCATGAAGTCGGATAACTTCTTGAATGTAGATTCGAGCCAATTTATGCAATGGGTGCTTCATATTTACAGGTAAAAAGTGTGCACTCTTCGTCAATCGGTCAACAAAGACCCAAATTGCATCATGGCCCGCTCGGTTTTTGGGTAATCCCATGATAAAATCCATCGCAATTGAGTCCCATTTCCACACGGGGATCTCTAGAGGCTGCATTGCACCGCACGGTTTTTGGTGCTCTACCTTCGATTTCTGACAAGTCATACACCGGGTCACGTACTCCGCCACATCCTTCTTTAGTCCGGGCCACCAGAACTGTCTTCTCAAGTCGTGGTACATTTTCGTGGTTCCTGGGTGAATGCTGAGTAGGCTTTTGTGGGCTTCATCAAGCACCATTCTTCTCAATCTTCCTTCACTTGGTATGTATATCCTGTTTCTCACCCGGAAGATCCCGTCTGACCCCTCTGCCAAGGATAAATCCTTTCCTTTAGCCTGAATTTCCTTCATTTCAGCTAGGTAAGAGTCCGCCTGTTGCTGTTCGTACACGGATTTTAAGAATTCGTTGGCAATCCTCAACGCACCGATTGTCATCTTCTGAGAGGAAGAGGTGTCAACATGCAAGTTCATGTCTCGGAACCGCTCCAACAACTCAACTTCTTTTGCCATCATGGCTGCTATGTGGAGGGATTTCCGACTCAACGCGTCTGCCACGACGTTTGCCTTACCTGGGTGGTATTTCAACTCAAAATCATAGTCCTTCAAAAACTCAATCCATCTTCTCTGCCTCATGTTCAGCTCCTTTTGGTCGAATAGGTATTTGAGGCTCTTATGATCGCTGTACACTTTAAATTTGGATCCGTACAAGTAATGCCTCCAGATTTTCAATGCAAAAACTACTGCTGCCAACTCCAAGTCATGGGTCGGATAATGTTGTTCGTGGGGTCTCAATTGTCGAGAGGCATATGCTATCACTCGATCCTTCTGCATGAGTACACATCCTAATCCGAGTCCGGATGCGTCACAATAGACCACGAAGCTTTCTCGTAACTCAGGTAATGCCAACACCGGAGCAGTTGTCAACTTATTCTTCAGTTCTTGGAAGCTGCTCTCACACTCCGGACTCCATACAAAAGGAACGTTCTTCCGAGTCAATTTAGTCAGGGGTAATGCCAACTTAGAAAAACCTTCGATGAACCTTCTATAATAACCTGCCAAGCCCATAAAACTCCTTATTTCCGAGATCGACCTGGGCCTCTCCCATGCCATTACAGCAGCTACCTTCGCAGGATCCACCGAGACGCCTCGCTTGGAGATCACATGCCCGAGGAAGTGGATCTCATCCATCCAAAATTCGCACTTTGAAAGCTTTGCAAACAAGTGTTTCTCCTTCAACACTTGGAGTACCGTCCTGAGATGTCCTTCATGTTCCTCAGATGTCTTAGAATAAACTAGAATATCATCGATGAAGACAACGACAAACCGATCTAAGAAGGAGTGGAATATGCTGTTCATGTAATTCATGAAAACAGCAGGGGCGTTTGTCACACCGAACGGCATCACTACATACTCATAGTGACCATACCTAGTCCTAAAGGCAGTTTTAGGAATGTCCGAGTCCTTCACTCGGATTTGGTGATATCCTGATCGTAAGTCGATTTTCGAGAAGACTGAGGCTCCACGCAGCTGGTCAATTAAATCATCAATTCTAGGCAGTGGGTATCGATTCTTGATTGTGAGCTTGTTAAGTTGTCGATAATCTATACAAAGTCTCATGCTGCCATCCTTCTTCTTAACAAGTAGCACAGGTGCGCCCCATGGTGACACGCTTGGTCTAATGAACTGCTTCTCAAGTAACTCATCCACTTGTTTCTTCAACTCTGCCAATTCAGTTGAGGACATTCTGTAGGGTGCACTGGAGACCGGTTCGGCTCCAGGGATCAAGTCTATAGAGAATTCAACTTCTCTATTGGGAGGCACACTCGGGACGTCTTCTGGGAACACTTCCGGGAACTCGCAGACAACCGGAATTTCGTTCACTAGGGTCTCACTCTCATCTTTGGTTAGACAAAGCACCATAAATAGTTGGGTTATACCTAGTGCCGAGCCATCTTCAGTGGGTTGTTTTGGGAAAACTATCTCTCGATTTCTACAATCTACTAATACCTTATTGGCTGAAAGCCAATCTATTCCAAGCACAATATCAAGACCCTTTAAGGGCATGCAAATCAGATCGAAGATGAAACTCCGATCATACAGCTCAAATGCAACATTTTTACATATTGACGATGTGAATACACTAGGGCCAGTGGGGCTGGCCACTTCTAAAGTCCGGTTCATAGACACAGTTGGTAGCTTCAACCGTTTCACGCACTCATCAGCTATAAAAGAATGGGTTGCTCCCGAATCGAAAACAACATTAAGCATATTCGTTCCAAGTGAGCACTTACATTGTACTAGATCGTTTGCTGGTGCAACATCCTCTGCATTGATGGTGTAGATCCTTCCTGTCGCTGTTGGGCCGGTGTTCCTTTCTCGGCTGTTCGGGGTACGCATCATATTTCCTCTGGTTCCATTGCCTCTGCCACCAGGTCGTTGGTTATCATTCACTCTGGTTCGATCTTGAAATCCCCCTTGACGCACATTGGTGTTTGCCTGGCGGAGTTGGGGGCAGTCCGGACGAACGTGTCCCTTCTCTCCGCAGTGGTAGCATTTAACATTTGTATCATTGCAATCCTTAGCAAAATGATCACCGCCGCATTTAAAGCATCCGCCATACCTTGGTCGTCCACTCATCTGTCTCCCTCGGTCATCATGGTTCTGATATCTGGTGAAGGGTTCATTCCTCCTCACGTTCCCTGGCCTCTTGAAACGTGATTGCTGAGGCCTCAGGTGCTGGTTAGCTCTGCTGCACTGGCCCGAATGGGCCTTGTCATCCTCTTCGAATATTCGACATTTGTTCACTAAGGCAGGGAAACTCCGGATTTCGTGGTATCTGCAGGCCCTCTTAATATCCGATCTCAGTCCGTTCTCAAACTTAAGACACTTGGAGTGCTCCGTTCCTGGCTGCTGGAAGGGCGGATAGAATAAGCACAATTCTTCAAATCTGGTTGCGTATTCTTCCACAGTCATGGAGCCCTGTTTTAACTCCATAAACTCCAGCTCTTTCCGACTCCTCACTGTGTCGGGAAAGTATTTGTCTAGGAAGCAGGCCTTGAAATCGTTCCACGTCAGTTGATTGTCATCTTCGGGAAATCGGCTCCTGGCTATCCTCCACCAATTCTCCGCTTCATCTCGCAGCATATACACTGCGCATTCCACCTTCTGGGCTTCGGTACATTGAAGACCCCTAAAAATTCTCTCTAATTCCTGAGTCCACTTGAACGCCGCCTCAGGGTTCCGTCCTCCTAAGAATTCACTCGGCTTCCTCTTTAGGAAGCGGTCCAGCACATGACCATCCTCAGGTTGAGTTTGGCCTTGCCTTTCAAACACATCAGCAAAGCGTTGGAATGCTGTGGCTATAGCCTCCATACTTTGACGATGCGCCATTCCTTATCCTGAAATTGACGTTTAAGGATAAGTATACGGAGCCACTTACTACCAATCTAGCTATTAGTCCAACAATCAATAGCTTAGCACATTATGTCATTCGCCTAAGTCATACACACAATCGGACCAGGGGGAAAACAACCCCTTGTCCTCAAGACAATCATCAATTAGGCCAACGAGCATCAGAACAATTTCAACCATTCAATCAAAAAGACACAAACACCACCGTTTACATTTGGTGAGCATACTTTGGCCTTGGACTTTTCGGTCCGCTCTGATACCAAAATGTAACACCCTAATCATTTGCAACTAATAATTCCAAAAATACGAGAAAATTTTTCACAAAACAGTCATGCAACATTTGATATAGAGGGGAGTAGGCAGGGAGGAAACGAGGAGCATTCACTCACATATAGCAACCTACAGAGAAGCTAAAACTGGGGCCGGCTCAATGGGTTTATTGCAACACATCAACACTAGGGCGGATTACGCAACACCGTTTGTTCGCTTAGACGGGGTATAATACCGTCCAGGCGGAGTATGGGAATGCGGTAGCGGATAGAGGAGATTTCACAAGGAGGCTTCCCTTCGGGTAACACTGGTCACTCAACGGGAGGAAAGAGATAAGGGAAATATGTTAATACATTCACACGCGTAGCTTTCGGTGGAAGGCGGAGTTAGAATCATCCTACTTGGCTAGGTGGGGTATATTTATCTTGGGCGGACTGTCCTAGTTACTTAGGCGAGGTATGACACCGTCTAAACGAAATCTACATAACGCCTCTTTAACACAACTACAAGGTAATTTCCTCCATCGGGTATGGACAAGGGTTCACTAAGCAAATCCTCACACTCGCATTTTACTCAGAAAAACGAGAAGTTACAGGGTACATATACGATAGTAGGTTGTGGAGAAAGGAGGAGTCTGAACCTATTCTGCCCAACTCAACTAATTATGACAACGCCTGGGCGGACTCAACCGTCACGCCCAGATCAGGAGTCAACACCGGGGTCTCGTTCTAATAACTACATCGCCTCAGCGCGAATCCTCACGCCTGGGCGAATTGCTCCTATACTTCGGGCGGGGTACGACTCCGCCCAACATATCCGACATGAATTTTTCCTAAGACAATTCTCAATTCACTCAGACTTGGCTATACCCCGCTCGATCATACCGTCCCTGCGTATCTATTAAAACACAATTATGAAACAAGGCAGCACATAGCATCACACACACCAAAACCATACATCCATATATACATAAAAGTGTATGTCAATATTTACAATACAAAATCGGACTTCTCCTTGCCCTCAAAGTTCTATTTATCCCTAAAACATTAACATCCGGTATGAGCCAGTCAGGGCTTAATCTAACAACGCCTTAATTAAACCTTCCAAATGCATCAGCACTCCGCCCAGCATTCCAGCTCTGCTTCTGATCCCCCTCACGAGAGACATTCACTGAAAATGGCCACTGCAGGGGTGAGCTTTTACATGTAAAATGATACTCACAGACTCGGTATCAGCGTCAGTACACGCTCCTGCTATCACTCAACCTTTCTCAAGTAACCAAAATCATACAATTCAACAATATTCATGACACACATAATTCACAGAGTTTACTCCACAACCAAATATACATTCATGCATTCAAAATCATACACTTACACATACATAGATTTATACATCACCACAATCAGCCTTATTTCTATATGCATGCCTGCGGATCCGACTCGGGTAAAGACTCTCAGTTACGGCCCCCTTTTCTTTTGGCCCCTCGTCCCTCAGCTCTTACCAGGTGGCACCGGCCTCCTCACGGCGTCTCGAGACTCTCTTCTCTAGCTCCAACGGCTACCACGAGCTCTATTGGGATCTAGCCAGGGTTGGTAACTGGAAGTCGTTTCCCTTGGGGTTCTTGACCTTCCATGGGTCACCCCACTCTTACTCATGCAACTAACACATTCATCACTACACATCATCGCGCCATGAACGCCTTACAGTCGTCATTGATTCAGTCAGTCACACCAGTGCATCTCACAATCGGTCATCAGACTAACAACATTGGGCAATCCAATTAAGAACATGCACATACATACATTTCATAGTGACAACAAAATAGACCCATCATTATCATCCACGAGTAAGCTACACCATCGCCACGAAGATCACTATCAGAATCTAAAATCATGCATCAGTTTTAGTAATTGTGAATACATGCACACATGCACAGCATCAGTTCTAATGATTATAAACACATGCACACACACACCCACGCTCAGCAGCATGTTCATCCGGTACCGTTCTTAGACCATGCATTCGACATGCAAGCGCCCCCTACCTTTAGAAGAATCCTCAAAAACCTTTTTCCGTTCTTGTTGTTGGGTCCGATGTCCTTCTCCTGGTTCGTTCGGTCTTCCTTGGCTTGTCGTATCCTGCACCTGATTCTGGGGTGAAGTGTGGTTCGTTCTCTAGTACTGGAACCGAGACCTCCAGGAGCGAAGAGTAAGATAGAAGAAGAAGAAGAAAGATGAAGAAGAGGAGAGGAAGTAGAGAATGAAGTCTGAAGAAATAGCAAGTGTGCTTTTTGCCAAGGGCTCACGCATATATATATATATATGTGCACGCGCACAGCAAGGAAGAGTGGGACGGGAGAGTGCGTGCCCAGCAGTCACATGCACTCTACCCCATCCCCTGACCATCACCATCTTTAATATTTTAATGGCTAAATCCTAAGTAGTTAAATGCAATTAACAGTTATTTCTTAGTTAAAAATCAAATCTTAATGGTTTATTCTTCAATCAGCATTAAATTTCAAAACTGGGATGTTACACTATGCATGAGTGAGACGCTACGCGTCAACCCTGTTCCGCCCACGCTACGCGTCAGTGAGACGCTATGCATGGGCTCGCACGTTTAGAAACTGCAAAATGGGGGTTGCGCAGCAGCAACCCCTTAAAACCACATTTAATCCATTCATTGACCTATTTCTAACAGCAATCAATCCCAGTGGTTATCTAATCCTATCCCTAACTGCATGCAATTCTAAGATTAAAAATCAAAGAGAAGGAGATTAGAAAACTTACTTGGAATCCTTGCAAAGAAAAATGAGAGAATGTGGGTGATTGAGAGTGCTTGAGGTCTGGATGATTGAGAAGTAGGGTTTCTGTGGCAGAGAGGGAAATTTAGGTTTTTAAAACCTAAATTGGGCCTCTCTGGTTTAGTTTTAAAAATTGAACGTGGCCCTGACGCTACGTGTGGCTGGGACACTGCGCGTCAGGTTGAAATTTTTACCTCCACGCTACGCGTCAGTGGGATGCTATGTGTGGGGTTCTATTTTTCAAAATTTAAAATTTTAATTCTCAAAAACCCTTTTTCTTTCAGTTTAAAAAACCCTTTTTATTAAAAATCAAATTAAAATTAAATTCTATAAAACAAACTTTTTTAATTTTTTTAATAAATTAACAATGAAAAGAAATAATGTGTTGCCTCCCATTGAGCGCTAGATTTAATGTCCCCAGCCAGACATTACCTCAGATTAATCAGGTGGTTTCTCAATTTTAGTTGAGGAATCACCTGTCTTTTTCTTTCTCTTTTTTCTTCGATGCTTGATTACCTGTCTTTTATCATGCAAGCAATTGGTTAATTTTAAAAGATTGGGATGGGATGTATTTTTACCTGATTGGCAAGTTTTGTCCACAACATCAATTCTGAAACATTGATGTAGTTCATTAAACATTTCAAAGATTACCTCCTCTTCCTTGACTCTGACTGCAATCTTTCCTTTGTCTACATCAATCAGCATCTTTGTAGTTTTTAAGAAAGGTCTTCCAAGAATTAGAGGAATTTTAGTATCCTTCTTTATATCAAGCACCACAAAATCAACCTTGAAGTGGTACTTGTCAACCTTAACCAGTACATCCTCTACAATCCCAATTGGTCTTTTGGTAGAGTGATCCATAAATTATAAGTCTATCTTGGTTTTTTTTAGTTCCAGATCACCAATACGCTTCATCAAACCTAGGGGCGTTAGATTGATGCTAGCCTCTACATATAATAAAGCATTCCTGATGTTGATATTTCCAATGGAAATGGGAATGGCGAAACTCCCCGGATCTTTAAATTTTTCTGGTGTGTCAAATTGTAAGACTTCCTTACAAATTGTTTCATGTTCTACTTCCACAGATTCTTGAATATTTTTTCTTTTTCATTTTTTTCTTTTTTCTTTTTTCTCTTTTTCTTTCTCTTGTCCACTTTCTTTTTCTTTTTCTTTTTCTTCTTCCTTATTCTTTTTCTTTTCATAATTTTCTTTACAATCAATTTTTACAACATTCAAGAAAACAACATTATATTGATCCCTTGGGTTCTGAGTGTTTGCAGTAAAACTAGAACTTTTCAATTTAGCTATTTCCTTTGCTAGCTGACCCATTTTCAAGTCTGATGCTTTCCGAGCAGCTTTATTTGTTTCCACAAACTGCAATAACTGTTGGATAGATTCCCCAATCCTTGTCAATCTTGCATTGTCAGCTTGTGGTTGTTGTTGTTGATTAAATTGATTGTTAGGAGGTCAGTTGGAAGGTCCAATACCAAAATTCTCATTCTGCCATCCCTGCAGATAATTGTTAGGAAAAGAATTACCAAGATTGATAGGAAAATTACCTAATGGTATTCTTTGGTGGATCAAAAAATTGGCTTGTTCTTGCTCATTTCTATCAGGGGCACAATAATCACATGGTTGTTCACCCATGCAATGCACACATTGTTTCAATTGAGCAAGAGGTGGTGATGATACTTGAGCAATTTGAATTTTCTCCAATTGTTTGCTCATAGCCTTAATTTGTTGAGTCAACAATTTTTGCTAAGCCAATACTGCATCATTTATTCCTAATTCGAGCATACCTGGCTTCCTTGATGCATTACCTCTTTCATGCTTTGCTTGTCGGTCACTAATGGACATTGATTCCAATATCTCTATTGCTTCCTCCACAGTTTTATTCATTAATGAATCACCTACACAAGCATCTAACATCATCTTGAACTGAGGTAATAAACCATGATAAATGATCATTACCTTTTCAGCATCATCCAAATTGTGATTTAGACATTTTCTCAGAAGTGCTTTGAATCGTTCCTATGTTTTTCCTAAGGACTCATCATTATTTTGTGAAAAAGAATGAATTGCTATTATGGCTTCAAAGTATTTTGAAGGAGAAGAAAATCTTTTCAAAAATTTTCTCTCAACATCGTGTTGTTCAAGTGGCCTTAATACTCAAGAGGGGGTGAATTGAGTTTTAAAACTTTTAGTTGGAATGCCTTTGAAATTGATTTCTTTTTCACTAAGTATGCTTGTATGTAAGAAGTAGCAAGTATAGAGCAAGAATCAATATGAGAAAGTGTACAAATGTTGCTAAGGCAATTTATCAAACACTTGGTGTGCAACACTTTAACTTAGCCTAGTTACTCAAGTTCAAGCAATAATATCACAATCAAATCAATATAAAAATCAAGTACAATAAGTAAATGCAAGAAAGTAGGGAAGAAAAGCTTGCAAACCAATTTAACGAGTTCCACCAACCCGGTGTACGTCTCGCCTTCAAGCAACCCACTTGAAGGATTTCCACTATTAAAGTTTAGAGATACAAGCTATGAACAATTGCAGCTTCCTAGTGTCCCACACTCAAGAACTCAATTCTCGCTAGCACAAGGGCAATCCACCCAATCTCTCAAACTCTCAATACCCAAAGGTTGAACCCCCAACCTTTGTGACCACTCAACCTAGCGTGAATAACCTTGGTGTTTTGGTGTTTGGTTTTACAATCAATAAACTCTCACAATAGAGTAGATAAACAAATGAAAGCTCTCACAATTTCTAAATTCTCACAAGAGAGGATTTACAAATATAAGCTCTAAGTTTCAAAACTTGAAACTACACAAAGAAATAGAACTCACAAGACTCAAGATTTGATTTCCCTTTGATGGATTTGGATGCTTTGAGTAGCTTGAAGGAATCTTGCATTTATAGGCCTTGGAGAGGTGCCCTAAAGTCTTCAGAGCCGTTGCACAACATGGGCATTTAAGTTGGAATAGAGAAGTGAGCTGGTTTCCCACTTAAAAGAACTTTTCCCCAATTTCTGGCATGATAGTAATCGATTAGACGTCAAGCTGTAATCGATTACACTTTAAATTTTATAGTGTAATTCGCTTGCTAATCGATTAGACTGTCCCATGTAATCAATTAGATGAGAAACAGAACATTGCTAATCGATTATGTAGTGCCTTGTAATCGATTATGAGTAGCACCTGATGCATTTTATTGTGTTATGCAGCATGGTAATCGATTATGCCTTTCATGCAATCGATTAATATACAAACAGAACTTTCATAATTGATTAGATCTGGTCTGGTAACCGATTAGTGACCTTACAAAACCTTGGTAATCGATTGTGGCAACCTTATAATCGATTAAAAGATGTACCTGATGCTTTTAATTCGTATTCTCAACTTGGTAATCGATTATTTCCATTTATGTAATTGATTAGGTGACAAACAGAACTTAGGTAATCGATTAGATGTGAATATCTAATCGATTATGTTGTGGTCAGAACTCTTGTAATCGATTATGTTGGATGCTGTAATCGATTAGCATACGTGTTTTTGTAGGTCTGATGTTGTTTTCTCTGTTTTCATGGTAACTTGAGCCTTTTGCTTTGAGTCTTCAATTGATTTTGTCATTATCAAAATTATTTAACTTGAAATACATATTCAAACACATTCTCCCTCTTTTTGATGATGACAAACAATGTTCATCTCATGAGGGTGTTAGTTCAAATAAAATTATCTCCAATGATTATCTCTAAAATTATCCCTAAGGTTATCTCTTAACCATTGTCTTTAGAGTTATCTCCAAAAACTTATCTCTAGCAATATCTCTTAAAATAATCTTTAAAATTATCTCTCCCTATCTTAAGGAGTTTATACCATCTTTTAAAAAAATATGAAGATAATCAATTGATTTGAACCACTTGTTGTTTTAACAAATTTTCAGCTACCAATTTCTAATTCTTTTATTACTTCAATTATTCTAGATGAACTTCAATTATTCTCCCCCTTTGTAATCATCAAAAATTAAGACAATATAGGACAGAGATATAATTGAAAGGGAAATTGCATTCATTCATTGATAGAAAAGGAAAGTACATAAGGGAAAATACAGAAAATTAAAATTCCTAACAGAATAGTGAAAAATTAGGGGTATCCTAACAGAACATGAGAAAGGAGGATCTAATTATCCGGATTAAAAAAGTGCAAATCAGAAATCTTGTGAGAAAGCTCTTCATAACATTGTTCCATGAGTTCAAAATGCTGCTGCTCGGTCATTTGGAACTGTTGAAAAGTGTTGTCAATTCGTTCAAAGCGTTGGTCAAGGTAAGCATAAAGAGAGGTAAAGGGGTCAACTGGAGCAGATGATTCACCTTGAGTTGCAGGAGTAGGATCAGCAACAGGTGAGGGAGGGTTGACAGGATGATCTTCTTCAAATGGACTGCTACCATGAATCCTATCGCTCTTGAAGATCCATCTACCTCCAACAAATACACCGCCCATTTTGTTGAGATGGTGAGTGCCAATGTAAGCTTGGGAGGGTACCTTCTCAGGGAGTTCACCAGCCATGTCCACACTATATGCTTTGAAAATTTTTGTGAGGAGAATGGCATAAAGTAGCTTGTGTTGCTCCTTGGATTTGAGCATGTGGAGCTTGAGGAGTTGAATCTAATTGATCTCCTTTTGATTGATGATGGCCCACATTAAAAGAACATCATCTTCTTTAACTAGTGCATAATTACCACCACGGGGAACAAGAAGCTTAACCATGAAAAAGTAAAGGAGACAGTTATTGAGAGTTAAGTAGCCTACCAGTTTATGATTGCTGAGTGGACGGTTGGATTTCCAAAGAGATTGGCATGCAGAAATTGCATTAAAATCCCACTCATCCTCCAGATTTCCACCGGAAAATTCAGCATCAGAGAGGGGAATTTGGGTGATTTCAGCAAGTTGCTTATTTGTGATCTTTAGAGTCATATTCTTGACTCTAGCCTCTAGTACTCCATTAATAATCTTGAGGTTATAGAAGAAGACCCTCATTAATTCAGGATAGTAGTATTCTTCCTTGAGAGTGAGGAAGGGAAGAAGGTTGTAATGGTGAAGAAGTTGGGTTAAGGTGAAATAAGGGTTCTCAAAAACTTGGGCATCAATGTAGTGAGGAGTTATAATATCTTTCTTCGAAAATTTCTTGATGAAGTTTTGGAGGTCTCTTGGAGTGGAGAAGAATCTTGAGAAATCAAGGGGGTTGTTGGCTTAGGCCATAGAGGATCTAGCTCTCTTCACATTTCTAGAGGAAGACATGATGAGAGATTAAGAAGAAGAAGAAAGAGTAGAAGAATGTGAGATTTTTGAGAGATGGAAGTGGTGTGAGATAGAAGTGGTGAGGGAGGGGGTATTTATAGGATTTAGGAGGGAAATTTAGGGTTAGAAGATGGATTAGGATTGGGTGAAAGGGCTATCACACGGATTGAGCATTTAATTTTTCAATCCTGGCGTGTTGCTAATCGATTAGGCTCAGAGGCTAATCGATTAGTGTGTGTTTCCTGGGGAATCTGAAACGATTTTGCACATGGGTAATCGATTATGTAATCGATTACACTAAAAACAGAAACTTGGCAATTGATTAGGAGGTGATGGTAATCGATTATCAGGAAGACAGAACGTCAGTAATCGATTGACTGAGGTTCTAATCGATTTGGCATGAAACAGAGAGCTAGTGATCGATTAGCTATCAGAGTGTAATCGATTATATACGAAACAGAAAGTTACTAATCGATTAGGTAAGGCATCGTAATCGATTTGGGAAGCCCAAAAATGCTTAAAAACTTACAGATTTCAAACAAAGGCACTAGAGGTTCAACATATCATACATCTATCAATCACTTACTCATTAAACATACTGTAAATTAAGGAATCATCAAAATTATTCAATATTCAAACACAATTAAAAATATCTAGGATTCCTAACTCTCTTCTAATATGTATGAATTGCTCTTTTGCAAGTGGTTTTGTGAAGATATCCGCTAATTGCTTAGAGGTTTCAACATGTTCAAGCACACAATCACCATTTAACACATGGCCTCTAATAAAATGGTGTCTAATATCAATATGTTTGGTTCTAGAATGCATCACAGGATTCTTTGAAATATTAATGGCACTTGTGTTATCACATTTGAGAGGCACATGGTCTAACATAACACCAAAATCTAGAAGTTGTTGTCTCATCCAAAGGATTTAAGCACAACAACTACCAGCTACAACATATTCTGCCTCAGCTGTGGATAATGCAACACTTACTTGTTTCTTGCTCTGCTAAGATATAAGAGAACTACCAAGCAAGTGACAAGTACCACTAATACTTTTTCTATCAAGTTTACATCCTGCAAAATCAGAGTTAGAATATCCAACAAGAGTGCATTCAACCCCTTTGGGGTACCATAAACCAACATCTTGAGTTCCAACCAAATATTTCATTATTCTTTTTATAGTAGTAAGGTGTGATTCTTTTGGGCATGCTTGGTATCTTGAACACATACAAGTAAACATGATATCCGGTCTACTAGCGGTTAAGTAAAGTAAGGATCCAATCATACCTCTATACTTTGTGAGTTCTACATCCTTACCTTTCTCATCCTTATCCAAATAACATAAAGTGCCCATAGGTATGGCAATTTCATTTGCCTTGTCCATGTTGAATTTCTTAAGCAACTCCTTACAATATTTTGATTGACTAATGAATGTACCTTCTTTGATTTGCTTAATTTGTAGCCCAAGGAAGAATGTAAGTTCTCCCATCATGAACATTTCAAATTCATCCTGCATTAACTTAGCAAACTCCTTGCAAAATGATTCATTAGTAGCACCAAAAATGATATCATCTACATATACTTGCACCAATAGTATGTCATTCTTCTTATGCTTAATGAATAATGTTGTATCAATCTTTCCTCTTTCAAAATTGTTATTCAAAAGAAATTTGCTCAATCTTTCATACCAAGCTCTTGGAGCTTGTTTTAAACCATATAATGCTTTTCTTAGTTTGAAAACATGATTTGGAAATTGATAGTTTTCAAAACCAGGAGGTTGATCAACATATCTTCTTGAATATATCTATTTAAGAAAGCACTCTTGACATCCATTTGGTACAATTTAAAATCTTTACAACATGCAAAGGTTAACAATAATCTAATAGCTTCTAGCCTAGCTACGGGTGCATACGTTTCTTCATAATCTATGCCTTCTTCTTGATTGTATCCCTTAGCTACTAGCCTAGCCTTATTTCTAGTGATTATACCATTTTCATCAAGTTTATTTATAAACACCCATTTAGTACTTATTATTTGGTGATCATTGGGTTTTGGCACTAATTCCCAAACTTCATTTCTTTTAAATTGATTTAGCTCCTCTTGCATGGCCAACATCCAATGTTCATCAATAATAGCTTCATCAATGGTTTTAGGTTCAATTTGAGATACAAACGTTAGATGATTGCAAGTATTGAAAGAGCATCGGGTACTTACACCTTTTGTGATACCACCTATAATGTTGTCCAATGGATGGTCTTTTGAGGTGATCCATTATTTTTGTTTAGTTTCCATACTTTGTGTTGTGTCTCCTTCTTTGTTGTCTTCTTCTTTGTCATCCAAGTTCAATTCTTGGAAAACGCCTACAAGATCATCAAAATCTTCCTTTCTCAGGGAGTTATGGCTACTTTCATCAAATTTTACATGAATTGATTCCTCAACAGTGTATGTTTGTTTGTTAAATACTCGATAACATTTACTTAATGATGAATATCCAAGAAAGATTGCCTCATCAGCTTTAGCATAAAACTTTCCTAGATTATCCTTTCCATTGTTAAGTACAAAGCATTTGCATCCAAATATATGAAAATGGGAAATATTTGGTTTTCTTCCTTTGTAAAGTTCATAGAGGGTTTTCTTTAGAATAGGCCTAATCAAACATCTATTCATTACGTGACAAACGGTATTTACCGCATCGGCCCAAAAATGTTTCGCAATGTTATTTTCATTTAACATGGTTCTTGCAAGCTCCACCAAAGATCTATTTTTCCTTTCAACCACTCCATTTTCTTGTGGAGTTCTAGGAGCTGAAAAATTGTGTTCAATACCATGTTTTTCACAAAACTTTTCAAATGATTGGTTTTCAAATTCTCCCCCATGATTGGTTCTTATGGATGCAATCTTTGAATTTTGTTCATTTTGGATAACCTTGGCTAGTTTCTTAAATGCATGATATGCTTCATTTTTGTGAGTAAGAAACAAGGTCCATGTATATCTTGAATTGTCATCTACAATTACTATACCATAGTAATTACCACCAAAGCTTTTGATTTTGGAAGGTCCAAATAGATCCATGTGCAAAAGTTGTAAAGACCTTTAAGTAGAAACAATGTTTTTAGCTTGAAAAGATGCCTTTACTTGTTTTCCCTTTTGACATGCATCACAAAATTTATTTTCAAATTTGAGCTTTGGCAAGCTAATTACTAATTCTTTAGAAACAAGTTTGTTTAGATGGTCTATATGTATATGTGCTATTCTTCTCTGCCATAACCATGATTCATCCTCTTTAGTCATGAAGCATTGCACATCATTTAAAGACAAACTATCAACATCAATCATGTAAATATTATCAATTCTTTTACCAACAAACTTAACTTCCTTGTTTAGCTTATTTTTAATTATGCAACAATTAGACTCAAATAATACTCTATATCCTTTATCACATAATTGACTTATGCTAAGCAAGTTATGTTTAAGTCCTTCAATATATAATACATCACTAATTGAAGTAGAGGAATCTTTACCAATGTTTCCAATACCAAGTATTCTTCCTTTGGTATTATCCCATAAGTGACGCTTCCTTTTCTTTTGGGAGTGAATGTTGTGAATTTGCTCATATCTCCCGTCA
This sequence comes from Clitoria ternatea, assembly GCA_037962975.1. Taxonomy (NCBI): domain Eukaryota; kingdom Viridiplantae; phylum Streptophyta; class Magnoliopsida; order Fabales; family Fabaceae; genus Clitoria; species Clitoria ternatea. The sequence goes on from CM075670.1 coordinate 140,198,779, forward strand.
TGTGCTTTGAACACCCACTATCCAAGTACTAATAGGTGTTGCTTGCTTTGAAGCATACCTACAAAACAAAATTAGTTTAGAGAACCTGGTACCCATTTTATGTTGGGTCCTTTTTGGTTAGCTTGTGGTAGTGTCCCTTTGGGAACCCACACCTTTCTTACCACTTTTGGTCCAAGCTTTCTAATATGGCAATTTAAAGCATTATGTCCTTTAGTACCACAATGATTGTATTTAGTGAATGGTGATGAAGATTTTCTAGGTGGTACAAAAAAGTTTTTGTAATGCTTTTCCTTTTTGGTAGAATTGTATCCTAATGCGGTTTTGTCAAACATGCATTTTGATTTCCAAGTAATACATTCAAATTATCTCTACCATTTGTAAACTTCCCTAAGGTTTTATTTAAGTCTAAAACCTTAGTTTCTAGGATGTCACATTTCTTTACAAAATCATAAGGTTTATTCTTGGAGCATGCTTGAACATTTGCTAATTTCTTTTTCAAACATTCATTTTCTTTGCCAAGTTCTACAAGATGCATTTCAAGAGTATCAATAGTTTTCCTAGACAACTTATACTTGTTTGAGATTTTAATAAACGTGTCATACAATTCCTCAAATGCATCAAGCAATTCATCTCTATCTAAGTCAAGAAAGCTTACCTTTTCATCTTCATCTTGATGATTTGCCATGAGGCATAGGTTGGCTTCCTCGTTTTTGAATTCGTCCAAGCTGCTTATCTCATTTTCATCCCAAGCAATGTAAGCTCTTCTTCTTCCTCTTTTCTCTTTGTTCTTCTTCTTGAGATTTGGGCAATCCACCTTGAAGTGCCCTTCCTTACCACACTCAAAGCAATTTGGTGAGGAAGAATTTTCATTTGAGAATATTCTTACCTTGAGGTTTGAAGCTCTTTTAGAAATGTTTGTTTCTCATAAATTTTCTAAAATGCTTCACAAACAGTCCAAACTCTTCTTCTTCATCAAGCTCACTACCGTATTCTTCTTCATTGATAGAAGTGGTCTTGAAAGCTAGACCTTTCTTCTTAGAAGACTTTTCTTCCTCTTCCGCCATCTTCAATTCTTTCAACTCTTGTTCCTGTTTGTGTAACTTACCAAATAGTGTAGCAAGAGACGTTTTATTGATGCTTGGAGATTGTTTGATGGCAGTTACAAGAGGTTGCCATTCCCTGGTAAGACTTTTTAACACTTTATGAATAAGTTCTTTGTTAGTGTAAGTCTTGCCTAGAGTAATTAGATAATTTATAATAAGAGTGAACCTTTTTTGCATATCAACAATTGTTTCTCCAGAATTTAATCTGAAGCTTTCATACTGACTAGTTAAGATACTAATCTTAGAGTCTTTAACATCACTTATACCTTCATGGGTTATTTGTAAGGTATCCCACATATCCTTGGCGGATTTACATGTAACTACTCTAAAGAATTCATCAGGGCCTAAAGTTAAGGTGATCAGATTTTTGGCTTTATAGTTATATTGGATTTTCTTTTCTTCTTTACTAGTCCAATCATCCATCAATTTTTCTACTTGTTTACCATCTACAATATGCATGGGTATTGATCCGGTCTGGATACCGGCCCCCAATCTAGTGACGTCAGAGTGACCTCATATAAGGAAAACCGGTGTCCTGGTTCAACATTACTACACCGGATATCTGATGTCTGGCCTTCCGTTCTCATCTCACGACCGCCCCACTTATTTTCTCTATAACGGATCATTGTTCATTTTCACGGAACATTTATATAACTGTTGGCTTCTCAGTCACAGCTAGATAAGAGCCCCTAATAACTTATCAGCGAAGATATTGTATGTAGCAAAATATGTCACGTCAATGGCCTCAGAAAGCAAGTGGATGTGTCAGCAGATTATGCGGGAAAGGTGATTATCCTCTCTTCTTCCTATAGGGTCGTACACTGATAATTGACCTACCCTCCTGATATATTCTGAGTGTTGAGCCACCCTAATTGACATAATGTACACGCTATCAGAGCTAGGGGGCCCACCTGTATCCAACGACTCATTTTCTAACGTACAACTATAAATAGCTCATTTCAATACACATGCGAGGTATCGTTGTTCTATCTCACACTTTACTATTACTCTGCTTGAGTATTCATTGAGTTCTTACACTCTTCTAACTTGAGCGTCGGAGAATCTTCGCAGGTGGCACCACCTTTCGTCCCCTGCAACGCGAAACGTTGGTGTGAAGGATCTCCAGGACAACAAGACCGGGCTCTCCCACTGAGAGACCGGATTGATACATCGGAAACACACTGTTCCGGTGTGCAAACCCTAAAACACCTATATTCTTGTGGCTGGTCCCACACCAGATCCTAGACCCCGGTCCAGATCAGTTCATTGGCACGCCCAGTGGGACACGTTAGAGTTATTCCCATTTTCGCAGAAGTTTGGTTGTCACGATGGAAGGTGATGGGAGAGATTTCATTGATGGTCATGTGGAGGATGTGACCCATCAACAGACTGGAAGGAGACTTGTCTTCGAGTCCCCTGTAACTCAAACCCGGAGGATGGTGCAAGTGCAAACGCCTGACCCTCGCGATGAGGTTATCAGGCAACTCAGGGAGGAGCTGATGGAGTTGAAGCGGGAGAGAGGAGGAGCTGGGGACAGGGCAACGTGTCATGCAGAAGAGACTCATCACGCATCAGAGAGGGACAGGTCTACAGCCCTTCAGTATTCGAAGATCCCCACGTATGAAGAGAGAGAGCAGACTCAAGACTCTGGTGATAGAGTCAGTACCAGGAGAAGGGAGCAGGCGGTGGTGATTTCAGGGACGTACAAGCTCAGTGTCCCTTTCTCAAGAAGGCTGATGAACATCGCCATCCTGAAACATTTGCAAACAACACAGCCACTGTCGATAGGGAAGTATAAAGGAGAAACTGATCCAACTAAGCATTTGGATGCTTATGTGTATGAAGCTATGTATTTGGGAGTAGATGAAGATGTTATGTGCAGGATGTTTCCAAGAACGCTAACGGAGGAGGCTCTCAGCTGGTTTAAAAGCTTACCCTCAGGATCTATAGACTCTTGGGAGGAAATGGCCGCTGCGTTTGAAAGCCATTTTGTCATCTCTAGGGATATCCCAAGAACTTCTCACACCCTGGCCCACATAAGGCAGGGAGAAACTGAAACTCTTAAGGAGTTCTTGAAAAGGTTTTATAAGGAGGCAGCTTTGGTCCCCAACCTCACGGAGGCCATACAACTTCATATTGTGGTGGAAGCTCTTCAGCCTGGCTCAGCCTTTGCCCTATCTTTGGCAAAGAGCCCCCCAACAACCTTCGAGGAGTTTCGAAGGAAAGCTTCCAAGTACGTGGGCATAGAGATGCATCTAGAGGCAACTGCAACAAGAATGAAGCCTTCAGCACCCACTCAGCAGCCACGGAGAGAAAAGGAGAGAGTGAGGCCTGAGAAGCATGCCTTTAGAGAAGACTTTGTAAACGCTCGCCCGCATCCACGAGATAGGCGTGTATCATCATTCGACAACTATGCTCCGTTGAACACCAGGCATTCACAAATCATGAGGGAGGTTGGTTGGCCAACGTTGAACGTCTTTGGTATAAGGAAGCCAGCCCCAGTCAAGAGGGGTGGTAACCCACGCAAGTATTGCACTTTCCATGAACAGACAGGACACAATACTGATGAGTGCAAGGCATTAAAGAATACGGTGGAAACTCTCATCCGAGAAGGAAAGCTGAAGCAGTATTTGTTCAAGGAGAAATCTATAGACGAGCCTCAGAGGATGGAAAAAAGGAGTAGAGATCTTGATGACGAAGATGACAATGCACGTAATCCAGCAATGAAGTTTACTGCAGCCGAAAAGCAGAAGGGAGTAGTGATTGCCAGAGATGCCCAACAAAATAACATACCCCAGCAGCAGAGGCAGGGCAGACGCGAAGTGATTGAGATGATAGCTGGAGGATTTGCGGGAGGAGGAGCATCAATCACAGCATGGAAGAATCACCACAGGATGATTCTGTCTGTCCAGGGCAAACCAAGGGATAACTGCCCTTTCAGGGACGGTATGGCAGCTCCGGCGGTGTCATTTACCGATGATGACTTTGGCCCAACAATTCCAGGAGGTGATGATGCAGTAGTTATCGTGGCAGTCATAGCCAACAAGGATGTCAAGAGGATCCTCATCGATCAGGGAAGTTCTTGTGATGTTATCTTTTATAATTGTTTCAAACGAATGGGTTTCAATGATGCAGATTTACAACCCTACACGCAAGAACTCACAGCGTTTAATGGAGCCAAGCAACCCACCAAGGGGTATCTTGACACTCTGATTTCTTTTGAAGGAGAGCCTGGTGTGAGAACAGTCAAGTCAAGAATTCTGGTGATTGATGTGGAATCCCCATACAACGGTATCATAGGCCGTCCAACACTGAATGCGATGGAAGCAATTGTGTCCACTCCTCACCTCTTGATCAAATTCATTGACAAGGACAACGGTGTGTCCTCTCTCCGTGGTGATCAGGAGATGGCTCGATATTGTTATAACCTAAGCCTCAACATGGTCAAGTTGGAGGCATTCAACAAGAAGAGGAAGCTGAACGACGGAGGAACAACGGCAGGGTCTGTCAGTCTAATTGATCTGGACCCCAGAGCGGAATTGAAGATTGATCCATTCAATCCCTCTAAGCCCACACCGGATGGTGGTTCCAGGGATGTTGTCTTAGGAGATTCCCCAGAGAAGGTCACACACATCAATGATAAGCTGGAGTTTGCTATGGAGCAACGCTTATTAGCCCTTCTGCAGGAGTTCAAGGATCTTTTCACATGGACAGCAGCAGACATGCCTGGGATGGACCCTGATTTCTGTTGCCACAAGCTTGCTGTGTATCCTGAAACAAGACCGGTGGCCCAGAAGAAGAGGAGGTTGGGACCGGAGAAGTAGAGGGCGACTTGTGAGCAGACAGAGGAGTTGTTGAAAGCAGGCTTTATAAGGGAGATACGCTACTCATCTTGGCTTTCTAATATGGTCATGGTGCAGAAGGCTAATGGCAAATGGAGAATGTGCACAGATTATGTGGATCTTAACCGTTGCTGCCCCAAGGATCCATATCCCCTGCCCAACATTGATCGCATGGTGGATGATTCATCTGGTTACCAGTACCTTAGTTTCATGGATGCTTATTCGGGGTATAACCAGATTCCGATGTGGGAGGGAGACCAAGAGAAAACTGCCTTTATCAATGACCGCGGTGTTTTCTGCTACACCGTCATGCCTTTTGGATTGAAGAACGCCGGCGCTACCTATCAGCGTATGATTAACAAAGTCTTTGAAGGGATGCACACCAGGCTGGTCGAAGTTTATATCGATGATATTATAGCCAAAACGCCCACTGGAGGAGACCACATTGAAGATCTGCGCCAAGTTTTCACTAGGCTTCGACAGTAAAACATGAGGTTAAACCCCTTAAAATGCACCTTTGCCGTTCCAGCTGGGAAATTCCTGGGATTCATGTTGACCCAACGAGGCATCGAGGCCAACCCTGGGAAATGTCAAGCAATCCTGGACATGTAGAGCCCTAAGAGCCTGAGGGAGGTCCAATCGTTGAATGGGAAAGTGGCTGCTCTAGCTCGCTTCATGCCCAAGATGGCACACAGGTCCCTCCCCTTGTATAAGGCGTTGAAGAAACACAAGAGTTTTGAATGGGGAGAGGAGCAAGAACAAGCCTTCCAGCAACTCAAGGCCGTTCTTTCGAGTCCACCAATACTGGTTAAGCCTGACCCTGGTGAGATTTTGATCCTGTATTTAGCAATCTCTGATGAAGCCCTAGGCGTGGCCTTGGTTAAAGAAACCCCTGAAGGGCAGAGACCGGTATACTTTACTAGTAAGATGTTTCAGGGGGCGGTAGGAAGGTACTAGAAGATTGAGAAAGCTGCTCTAGCAGTCGTGCGGGCATCACGACGGTTGAGGCCCTATTTCCACGCGCACCCAGTACTGGTGAGAACGGATTTGCCTCTCCGTTCAGTGCTTAGCAAGCCCGACCTCGCCGGGAGGATGATAAAATGGTCTATCGAACTGTCTGAATTCGAAATTTCGTATGAGCCTCGAGGAGCCATCAAGGCACAAGTGTTGGCTGATTTTGTTGTGGAGATGACTGGGGCGGACCCTGCCACCCCTCGAGCGCATTGGACCATTTACGTTGATGGATCGTCGAACAGCAAAGGTTGTGGAGCAGGTGTCATGGTAGAAAGTGATGATGGTGTGTACCTAGAAATTTCCCTCCGATTCAATTTTAAGACCTCCAACAACCAGGCTGAATACGAAGCATGCTTGGCCGGTCTCCGTGCGGTGATTGACATCGGAGCATCAGCAGTCACACTGTGCAGTGATTCCCAATTGGTGATTTCGCAGATCCAGGGGGAGTACCAAGCGAAGGAGCCGTAACTTCAATTGTACTTGAATTATGTTAATGAGTTGAAGGGAAGATTTGAAGTTTTAGAGTTCAAACATGTGCCCAGAGAGGAAAACACCAGAGCGGACATCTTGTCAAGACTTGCAAGTACAAAGCAGCCCGGCAGCACAACAATAGTGGTTCAAAGCACTTTGACGTCACCTAGCATACCTCTGTACCCTTCTTTGAACGCTATCATGGTGAGCTATCCATATGAGGATTCCTGGGTCATCCCCTATATTCGCTATCTGGCTGATGGTCAACTGCCCACTGATGAGAAGGAGAGGAGACGAGTGAAGAGGGAGCTGCCATATTTTACTATGGTTGATGGTGTTCTCTACAAAAGGGGATTCTCTGTCCCATATCTTTTATGTTTGAGAGAGGATAAGGTTCAAGCGGTTTTGGAGGAAGTGCATGAGGGGCAATGTGGGCACCATGCTGGGGGCCGAAGCTTAATGAGGAAGGTCCTCAGGGCTGGATATTGGTGGCCTACTATGAAGCAGGATTCTGCAGATTTTGTTAGGAAGTGTGATGCTTGTCAAAAATTCTCCAATCTCCACCATACACCGGCCCAAGAGCTGTCCTCATCTGTTGTACCTTGGCCGTTCTACCAGTGGGGCCTTGATATTTTGGGTCCATTCCCCACTGCGCCAGGAGGTATCAAATATTTGATCGTGGGGGTAGACTACTTCACCAAATGGATCGAAGCTGAGCCCGTAGTGCACATTACTTCTGCGCGAACAAGACGTTTTGTGTATGAAAATATCATAGCTCGATTCGGGGTGCCAGGGCGGATTGTGACTGACAACGGCACCCAGTTTACAGACAAAAAGTTCACAGATTTGCTGGAAGGACTGGGGATAATCCAGATATTTTCGTCTGTTGAACACCCCCAAACCAATGGACAAGCGGAGGTAGCCAACCGAGAAGTGCTAAAGGGGTTGAAGAAGCGTCTGGGAGAAGCAAAGGGAGGATGGACTGACCAGCTATGTCATGTTTTATGGGCATACCGCACCACGCCTCATTCTTCAACTAACGAATCCCTATACCGGTTGACGTACGGGGTTGAGGCCATGATCCCGGTGGAGCTACAAACAAGATCGGCTCGTGTGGAGTATTTTTCAGCTGAAGATAACAACGCCAATTTGGCATCAGAACTGGACGTCCTCCAGGAGTTAAGGGAAAAGGTTTTCGTCAGAGATCAGGCTATAAAAGCAAAGGCAGCACTCCGGTATAATAAATGTGTCCAGTACAGGGCTTTCAACACCGGAGATCTTGTTTTGAGAAAGGCAAGTGTAGGGAATAAATTCGCTCACCAAGGAAAGCTAGCACCGACGTGGGAAGGTCCTTATAGAGTTTCTGAAGTGACTGGAAAAGGGTCATACCGGTTGGAAGAACTTGATGGAACTCCGATCCGCAACAAATGGAACACTCAGAACTTACGTGTTTATTACAGCTAGTTGGTAAGACGGCGTGTACTCTTTTTCCTTACTTGAGTTTTTTCCCTTTGGGTTTTGTCAAGAAGGTTTTAACGAGGCATGACCCCAACTACGCTCTTCATGTAATGTACTTTCAATTTTAATGAGAATACATTTTAACCGCCCTATCCTTCTCACTTTTCTTATGTGTTGTGATTTATAGCTGTAGTTTAATACGCATACACCTCAGGACAGATGAACTCAACTACCAATTCTGTAGTTGATGATGTAACTCCTCGAGGGACTGATGAAGACCCCTCAGGACGGATGATCTCAATCACACATCATGTGTTTTGACGATGTAACTCCTTGAGGTGGAATGGGTTGTAGGGCTGGTCCTTTTTCAAGGCCACAAACCGAACCCCATTCAAAGACACATGGGTTGTAGGGCTGGTCCTTTTTCAAGGCCACAAACCGAACCCCATTCGAAGACAACATGGGTTGTAGGGCTGGTCCTTTTTCAAGGCCACAAACCGAACCCCATTCGAAGACAACATGGGTTGTAGGGCTGGTCCTTTTTCAAGGCCACAAACCGAACCCCATTCAAAGACCACATGGGTTGTAGGGCTGGTCCTTCTTCAAGGCCACAAACCGAACCCCATGCGAAGGCTTGGGCGCAGTAGGCCGGTTCATACAGAAAACCACGCTGAACCCCGAGTAACGGGCGCAGTAGGTTCAGGATTAGCCCTGATCCGAACCCCGTGTTGAAGGCTTGGATTGTAGGATTGCACCAAACTCCAAGTACGGTTAGTAGGATCGAACCGAACACCGTGTGAAGACTTGAGGTGTAGGACCAAACCGAACCTCAAGAGAAAGGCGTAAAGCTTACCCTGGTCAAAGCTATAACAAGATGCAAAGGCAGTGTCCGTCCTCAATTGTGGAATATCCACCCCAGAGCGGTTGAACGCTAATGTACCCGCAATACATCTTCGAGGACAGATGAGCATTTTTATCTTTTTAAGAAGTTAAAAGGTAATTCTTGAGATAAAATTTCCCTCCCTGATGTACTTACACTTGGGGACAGGGTATGCTTTAACTTAATTGTCGCTTCTTTGTTACAATTTGTTATCTTAATCTGGTGTGATAAGTACGCTTTAAACAGCTAGGCAACCACACAGAACGGATTCACTAAGCTTGAAAACAAGAGTGGATTCCAAAATCTGCTAAGAGTCCTTTTTATAGGTAGAGGCATAATGTTCTGTCGAAGGTCACAAAGCTTGCCTCAAAATGCAACCTTTCAAATTGAAACAACTCCGTCGTTTTGTCACGAATAAGCGCGAAAATGGTAACGTTTCAGGAAACATTTTGGCAAAATGGGCCCCCCATTCAGTTTGAATCCAGGCCCAATAAGCCCAATCGACGGTTACACTTTTGGGTAATGATGGCTCGTGCGTAAAAAATGCATTTACTGTCCAATCATGCCATGCGCATTTAATGCCTTCAACCACTTTTCGAATACCAAGGGTTTTAATTCTCAAAGACTCTTGGGATTTCCATCATTTATTTTACGATGTCTGAATCAGTTGTACGCAACGCGAGAAGAGCGGTCACTCGTTTATTAGAGCGGACGCCACAGAGCTTTCAGAGACCTTCCAAAATGTACCACCGGCATCCAGACTTCTCTAGAGTTGTGTAGCTCATATGAGCAACTTAACAGTCCCTCATACAAGCTAGGGGACAGATGATCCGGTCTGGATACCAGCCCCCAATCTAGTGACGTCAGAGTGACCTCATATAAGGAAAACCGGTGTCCTGGTTCAACATTACTACACCGAATATCCGATGTCTGGCCTTCCGTTCTCATCTCACGACCGCCCCACTTATTTTCTCTATAACGGATCATTGTTCATTTTCACGGAACATTTATATAACTGTTGGCTTCTCAGTCACAGCTAGATAAGAGCCCCTAATAACTTATCAGCGAAGATATTGTATGTAGCAAAATATGTCACGTCAATGGCCTCAGAAAGCAAGTGGATGTGTCAGCAGATTATACGGAAAAGGTGATTATCCTCTCTTCTTCCTATAGGGTCGTACACTGATAATTGACCGACCCTCCTGACATATTCTGAATGTTGAGCCACCCTGATTGACATAATGTACACGCTATCAGAGCTAGGGGGCCCACCTGTATCCAACGACTCATTTTCTAACGTACAACTATAAATAGCTCATTTCAATACACATGCAAGGTATCGTTGTTCTATCTCACACTTTACTATTACTCCGCTTGAGTATTCATTGAGTTCTTACACTCTTCTAACTTGAGCGTCGGAGAATCTTCGCAGGTGGCACCACCTTTCGCCCCCCTGCAACGCGAAACGTTAGTGTGAAGGATCTCCAGGACAACAAGACCGGGCTCTCCCACTGAGAGACCGGATTGATACATCGGAAACACATTGTTCCGGTGTGCAAACCCTAAAACACCTATATTCTTGTGGCTGGTCCCACACCGGATCCTAGGGGCTGGTCCTTTTTCAAGGCCACAAACCGAACCCCATTCGAAGACAACATGGGTTGTAGGGCTGGTCCTTTTTCAAGGCCACAAACTGAACCCCATTCAAAGACAACATGGGTTGTAGGGTTGGTCCTTCTTCAAGGCCACAAACCGAACCCCATGCGAAGGCTTGGGCGCAGTAGGCCGGTTCATACAGAAAACCACGCTGAACCCCGAGTAACGGGCATAGTAGGTTCAGGATTAGCCCTGATCCGAACCCCGTGTTGAAGGCTTAGATTGTAGGATTGCACCAAACTCCAAGTACGGTTAGTAGGATCGAACCGAACACCGTGTGAAGACTTGAGGTGTAGGACCAAACCGAACCTCAAGAGAAAGGCGTAAAGCTTACCCTGGTCAAAGCTATAACAAGATGCAAAGGCAGTGTCCGTCCTCAATTGTGGAATATCCACCCCAGAGCGGTTGAACGCTAATGTACCCGCTCTACATCTTCGAGGACAGATGAGCATTTTTATCTTTTTAAGAAGTTAAAAGGTAATTCTTGAGATAAAATTTCCCTCCCCAATGTACTTACACTTGGGGACAGGGTATGCTTTAACTTAATTGTCGCTTCTTTGTTACAATTTGTTATCTTAATCTGGTGTGATAAGTACGCTTTAAGCAGCTAGGCAACCACACAGAACGGATTCACTAACCTTGAAAACAAGAGTGGATTCCAAAATCTGCTAAGAGTCCTTTTTATAGGTAACGAAGAGGCATAATGTTTCGTCGAAGGTCACAAAGCTTGCCTCAAAACGCAACCTTTCAAATTGAAATGACTCCGTCATTTCGTCACGAATAAGCGCAAAAATGGTAACGTTTCAGGAAACATTTTGGCAAAATGGGCCCCCCATTCAGTTTGAATCCAGGCCCAATAAGCCCAATCGACGGTTACACTTTTGGGTAATGATGGCTCGTGCGTAAAAAATGCATTTACTGTCCAATCATGCCATGCGCATTTAATGCCTTCAACCACTTTTTGAATACCAAGGGTTTTAATTCTCAAAGACTCTTGGGATTTCCATCATTTATTTTACGCTGTCTGAATCTGTTGTACGCAACGCGAGAAGAGCGGTCACTCGTTTATTAGAGCGGACGCCACAGAGCTTCCAGAGACCTTCCAGAATGTACCACCGGCATCCAGACTTCTCTAGAGTTGTGTAGCTCATATGAGCAACTTAACAGTCCCTCATACAAGCTAGGGGACAGATGATCCAGTCTGGATACCGGCCCCCAATCTAGTGACGTCAGAGTGACCTCATATAAGGAAAACCGGTGTCCTGGTTCAACATTACTACACCGGATATCCGATGTCTGGCCTTCCGTTCTCATCTCACGACCGCCCCACTTATTTTCTCTATAATGGATCATTGTTCATTTTCATGGAACATTTATATAACTGTTGGCTTCTCAGTCACAGCTAGATAAGAGCCCCTAATAACTTATCAGCGAAGATATTGTATGTAGCAAAATATGTCACGTCAATGGCCTCAGAAAGCAAGTGGATGTGTCAGCAGATTATGCGGAAAAGGTGATTATCCTCTCTTCTTCCTATAGGGTCGTACACTGATAATTGACCTACCCTCCTGACATATTCTGAGTGTTGAGCCACCCTGATTGACATAATGTACACGCTATCAGAGCTAGGGGGCCCACCTGTATCCAACGACTCATTTTCTAACGTACAACTATAAATAGCTCATTTTAATACACATGCAAGGTATCGTTGTTCTATCTCACACTTTACTATTACTCTGCTTGAGTATTCATTGAGTTCTTACACTCTTCTAACTTGAGCGTCGGAGAATCTTCGCAGGTGGCACCACCTTTCGCCCCCCTGCAACGCGAAACGTTGGTGTGAAGGATCTCCAGGACAACAAGACCGGGCTCTCCCACTGAGAGACCGGATTGATACATCGGAAACACACTGTTCTGGTGTGTAAACCCTAAAACACCTATATTCTTGTGGCTGGTCCCACACCGGATCCTAGGGGCTGGTCCTTTTTCAAGGCCACAAACCGAACCCCATTCGAAGATAACATGGGTTGTAGGGCTGGTCCTTTTTCAAGGCCACAAACCGAACCCCATTCAAAGACAACATGGGTTGTAGGGTTGATCCTTCTTCAAGGCCACAAACCGAACCCCATGCGAAGGCTTGGGCGCAGTAGGCCGGTTCATACAGAAAACCACGCTGAACCCCGAGTAACGGGCACAGTAGGTTCAGGATTAGCCCTGATCCGAACCCCGTGTTGAAGGCTTGGATTGTAGGATTGCACCAAACTCCAAGTACGGTTAGTAGGATCGAACCGAACACCGTGTGAAGACTTGAGGTGTAGGACCAAACCGAACCTCAAGAGAAAGGCGTAAAGCTTACCCTGGTCAAAGCTATAACAAGATGCAAAGGCAGTGTCCGTCCTCAATTGTGGAATATCCACCCCAGAGCGGTTGAACGCTAATGTACCCGCTCTACATCTTCGAGGACAGATGAGCATTTTTATCTTTTTAAGAAGTTAAAAGGTAATTCTTGAGATAAAATTTCCCTCCCCAATGTACTTACACTTGGGGACAGGGTATGCTTTAACTTAATTGTCGCTTCTTTGTTACAATTTGTTATCTTAATCTGGTGTGATAAGTACGCTTTAAGCAGCTAGGCAACCACACAGAACGGATTCACTAAGCTTGAAAACAAGAGTGGATTCCAAAATCTGCTAAGAGTCCTTTTTATAGGTAACGAAGAGGCATAATGTTCCGTCGAAGGTCACAAAGCTTGCCTCAAAACGCAACCTTTCAAATTGAAACGACTCCGTCATTTTGTCATGAATAAGCGCAAAAATGGTAACGTTTCAGGAAACATTTTGGCAAAATGGGCCCCCCATTCAGTTTGAATCCAGGCCCAATAAGCCCAATCGACGGTTACACTTTTGGGTAATGATGGCTCGTGCGTAAAAAATGCATTTACTGTCCAATCATGCCATGCGCATTTAATGCCTTCAACCACTTTTCGAATACCAAGGGTTTTAATTCTCAAAGACTCTTGGGATTTCCAACATTTATTTTACGCTGTCTGAATCTGTTGTACGCAACGCGAGAAGAGCGGTCACTCGTTTATTAGAGCGGATGCCACAGAGCTTCCAGAGACCTTCCAGAATGTACCACCGGCATCCAGACTTCTCTAGAGTTGTGTAGCTCATATGAACAACTTAACAGTCCCTCATACAAGCTAGGGGACAGATGATCCGGTCTGGATACCGGCCCCTAATCTAGTGACGTCAGAGTGACCTCATATAAGGAAAACCGGTGTCCTGGTTCAACATTACTACACCGGATATCCGATGTCTGGCCTTCCGTTCTCATCTCACGACGGCCCCACTTATTTTCTCTATAACGGATCATTGTTCATTTTCACGGAACATTTATATAACTGTTGGCTTCTCAGTCACAGCTAGATAAGAGCCCCTAATAACTTATCAGCGAAGATATTGTATGTAGCAAAATATGTCACGTCAATGGCCTCAGAAAGCAAGTGGATGTGTCAGCAGATTATGCGGAAAAGGTGATTATCCTCTCTTCTTCCTATAGGGTCGTACACTGATAATTGACCTACCTTCCTGACATATTCTGAGTGTTGAGCCACCCTGATTGACATAATGTACACGCTATCAGAGCTAGGGGGCCCACCTGTATCCAACGACTCATTTTCTAATGTACAACTATAAATAGCTCATTTCAATACACATGCAAGGTATCGTTGTTCTATCTCACACTTTACTATTACTCCGCTTGAGTATTCATTGAGTTCTTACACTCTTCTAACTTGAGCGTCGGAGAATCTTCGTAGGTGGCACCACCTTTCGCCCCCCTGCAACGCGAAACGTTGGTGTGAAGGATCTCCAGGACAACAAGACCGGGCTCTCCCACTGAGAGACCGGATTGATACATCAGAAACACACCGTTCCGGTGTGCAAACCCTAAAACACCTATATTCTTGTGGGTGGTCCCACACCGGATCCTAGACCCCGGTCCAGATCAGTTCAGGTATGAAAGGACCATTTTTAATTGCATTCTACACTTTAAGGTCAATAGATTATACAAAAATTTTCATCCTTTCTTTCCAAAAAGCATAGCCTTCCCCGTTGAAAGCAAGAGGTCTATTTATGGCACCACCCTCAGGAAAAAGATTTAGAGAATTAAAGGCCATTGTTCTCTTGATGCTGTTAAGCTTGATCTATTAAGAGTCAAGCTCTGATACCACTTGTTGTTCAAGTGGCCTTAATACTCAAAGGGGAGGCGGGTGAATTGAGTTTTAAAACTTTTAGTTGGAATGCCTTTGAAATTGATTTCTTTTTCACTAAGTATGCTTGTATGTAAGAAATAACAAGTGTAGAGCAAGAATCAATATGAGAAAGTGTGCAAATTTTGCTAAGGCAATTTATCAAACACTTCGTGTGTAATACTTTAACTTAGCCTAGTTACTCAAGTTCAAGCAATAATATCACAATCAAATCAATATACCAATCAAGTACAATAAGTAAATGTAAGAGAGTAGGGAAGAAAAACTTGCAAACCAATTTAACGAGTTCCACCAACCCGGTGTACGTCTCGCCTTCAAGCAACCCACTTGAAGGATTTCCACTATTGAAGTTTAAAGATACAAGCTATGAGCAATTGCAGCTTCCTAGTGTCCCACACTCAAGAACTCAATTCTCACTAACACAAGGGCAATCCACCCAATCTCTCAAACTCTCAATACCCAAAGGTTGAACCCCCAACCTTTGTGACCACTCAACCTAGAGTGAATAACCTTGGCGTTTTGGTGTTTGGTTTTACAATCAATAAACTCTCTCAATAGAGTAGATAAAAAAATGAAAGCTCTCACAATTTCTAAACTCTCACAAGAGAGGATTTACAAATAAGCTCTAAGTTTCAGAAGTTGAAACTACACAAAGAAATAGAACTCACAAGACTCAAGATTTGATTTCCCTTTGATAGATTTGGATGCTTTGAGTAGCTTGAAGGAGTCTTGCATTTATAGGCCTTGGAGAGGTGCCCTAAAGTCTTCAGAGCCATTGTACAGCATGGGCATTTGAGTTGGTATGGAGAAGTGAGCTAGTTTCCCACTTAAAAACACTTTTCCCCAATTTCTGGCACGATAGTAATCGATTAGGCCTCGAGCTGTAATCGATTACACTTTAAATTTTATAGTGTAATTCGCTTGCTAATCGATTCGACTGTCCCATGTAATCGATTAGATGAGAAACAGAACATTGTTAATCGATTATGTAGTTCCTTGTAATCGATTGTGAGTAGCACCTGATGCATTTTATTTTGTTATGCAGCATGGTAATCGTTATGCCTTTCATGCAATTGATTAGTATACAAACAGAACTTTTATAATCGATTAGATCTAGTCTAGTAATCGATTAGTGACCTTACAGAACCTTGGTAATCGATTGTGGCAACCTTGTAATCGATTAGGAGATGTACCTGATGCTTTTAATTCATATTCTCAACTTGGTAATCGATTATTTCCATTGATGCAATCGATTAGGTGACAAACAGAACTTAGGTAATCGATTAGATGTGAATATCTAATCGATTATGTTATGGTCAGAACTCCTGTAATCGTTATGTTGGATACTGTAATCGATTAGCATATGTGTTTTTGCAGGTCTGATGCTGTTTTCTCTGTTTTCATGGTAACTTGAGCCTTTTGCTTTAAGTTTTCAATTGCTTTTGTCATTATCAAAATTATTCAACCTGAAATACATATTCAAACACACATCGGACCAGTTTGTAAAACTACCAGGTGGACAAGATTTAAACCATTCTTTAGCTTTCCCAACCAAGGAAAAAGGAAACAATCTCATATAAACAGATTCTTCTTAATCAAAACCAATTGTGCTCCATAATTCATAAAAAACAGTTAAGTGCTCGTATGGTTCTTCATGATTTAAGCCAGCAAAGTGATTGTTTTAAATAATATTTAAAGTAGCAGGTTTAATCTCCACTGCAACAACAGGTCCTTGGAACATTCCCGAAACTCGGGGTGGACCATTGATAGCAGCAAACTGTCCCAATGTTCTCCTTTGTTCAGCAGCCATATTAGAATTTTCAAAATTTTCAAAAGACGATGAAGTAGAAGATTTAGTTTGTGTTTTAGATTTCGAAGACTTGATTTTCTTAACAAACTTTTTGATGTCAGGATCAAAATAAATTTTCCCTGCAATAGATCGGGTTTGCATACACAAACTAGACAAAGAAAGTTAGTGTAACAATGATAAGAGAAAGTAAATAAATGAATGAATAAGTAAAATTTAACTAAGGTAAAAAACGTTTTTACCACAGTAATTAAAAATTTACTATTTTACTGAATCAATTCAATCCCCAACGATGGCGCCAGAAAACTTGTTAGACCCATGGTACTGTTGGGTCTTTTAATTGGCAAGCACACCAATCGTTTGTAGTTTTCAAATTTAGATATCGTTTTATTGAGATTGAAAGTTCCAGTAATTCACAGTAATTCTTATTTACTATGGTAAATTTATCAAAACTTATTCACAAAAGAATACTTTGTAAACAATTTATACAATATTCATAAAATTTGATGATTGATTTGTTCATCAGGTAAAAAGATGATAAAGATAAAATCTATCTAGAAAGTTGAGATGTAATTTAAAAGAATTCAGATACTTGAGGTAAAAAGACAGATTGACAAATTATGTTGGAATTAGGATCCTCGCACTAAAATATAATGAAATAATTATAAACATACATATTTAAATATCAAGTTCATGTTATTGCAGCTTAAAATCATTATAACCGATCCCTCGTGATATAAATTCTTAGTAGTCACCGTAAAGTTCGATCCCTCGTGAGCTTTCTCAGTAAAAACTTGCATTAAATACTGACCTTATAACAACAATAATCACCAACTCTATTCCTAGTAATTGGCATATTAAGGGTATTTCAACTTTTACTTTCATTAAAAAAGATTTTAATACGGCATGAATAATCATTCTTCCATTTGACATTCATACTAATAAAACAAGTTTCAATACGTATGAAAATCATTCTCCCATTTGACACTCACACTAATAAAAAGATTGAAATACTGACATGTACTTGAATCATAAATATGTAGAGGTCATAATTACAACATCATATAATAGATTGACATTACGAGGATTTGGAAACACTTCACGATACAAGAGCTCATAATACTACACAACACTCTCAAGTATCTAGGAATCACTCTAACCTTACAAATTCACAAAAGAACACTCAAACTCGAGTGAAAAGAGAGAAAAGAAGCTCTGAATTCTCAGATGGGATGCCTTGGAAGTGTAGAGAACGGCCCTATTTATAGGGCTGAGGAAAGGTCCTGACGCGTAGCGTCAGCCTGGCACGTAGCGTCAGGTTCTTGACTCAGCCACCATTAAAAACGTGATTAAGTGTCCATGATTAAGATTAATTAAATCCAACAATGCCTAGACAATGGTTCCATATGTCTCCCAATTCGGCTTGGCATTTTGAATGATTGGATTAGCCATTATTTGGCCTTTTCACTGAGTACCTGTCCACCTGGAAATGGAGTCCACGTAGCTCTGACGCTACGCGTGGCTGTGACGCGTAGTGTCAGCATCAAAATTTCCTACGCTGCGCATGGTGTTGATGCTACCCGTCAGCTTTCCAGTTCTTCAATTTTCTCTTGATTTTCTTTAATTTGTCACTATAAAACTAGAGAAAATTGATCAAGGCAGATTATTTCCAATAACATCCATTTATTGAATTAAAAACATAAATTTATTACAATTTAAACTAATTTTATTTAAAATAAACACACTTTTTATTATGAAAATAACAGTAAATTTTAGGACTAAGAACACCTTGGACAAGAAGTGATGGTTATTATTGATGAGTATGATGAAATTATGATTGATGCAAGTATTTGACTTATATGTGTAAGAGACAATGATGATTGCTAAATGTATGTTCTGAAACACCTTGTTGTTTACATGTGTGGATAAATGCTATGATGTTTAATATGATTTTAATTACCCTACGTGGTTTGATGTGGCTATGAATGTTGTGCCTTGAGGGGCCTTGTGATTACTTGTATGCCAATGATAATAAAACTAAATATACAGTATACCCCTAATTGAGAGGGTGAGAAATCCTTGCAAGGTTAAGATTTGGCATATGCATATTTTCATTTTGCATTCATGGCATGGCATGACATTGAATATGTGGTTGCGATCACAATGATGAAAGATCCTGCGGGATTCTATGAAGGGAGTACCCCTTGCGAGGCGGGAAACCAATGTGATGATGATATGATATTAAGCTAGTGGTTGCGATCACCTAGTTATTGAAATGAAAGGCCCTACGGGGACCATTATGGATAAATACCTATGGTTGCGATCACGAGGAGGGAGTACCCCTTGTGAGGTGGAAAACCATTATGAAGTGATTGAAATATTGTTGCGATCATAATGAGACATCCTGCAGGATTGTATGATGATAAGCCAGTGGTTACGATCACTTGTTACTTGAAATAAAAAAGGTTTGCGAGTTCCTATGATATTCCATGGTTGCGATCACGAGGAGGGAGTACCCCTTGTGAGGCAAGAAACCAATATGATGATGATTATAAGTGGTTGCGATCACTTGAGATACCATGTGCGCATGGGTGATTGAAATGGATCCATTGCATATGCATTAAACAGTTGACATATGCATTAGCCGTAGGTGCGTGGCATTTATGATGGGATGACCAAGAGAGATAAAAAACCCCTTGCGGGGAGGAAATGATAAAAGACTTAATAATTTGACAATGATGACTGTGTATGTGCTTGTGCTTGCTTATGTTGTGAATTTTAATTCATGAGGCTAGTATGCTTATTATGACAATATGATGATGATTAAATGATGAATTTAATAATTTTATAGCAAAGCATACATGATGAATGAATGCATGTACACTTAATCACAATGTATCATATTCGTCATTTTGAATATATAACTCACTCTCCCATGTGGTCTCCTTTTTAGTATTGTGATGCAGGTTGCCACAGGATGAGTTTGGGTTTTGAACTAAAGCTCATGGTGAAGGTAAATAGTGGTAACGGAATGTCTTGGCCAGCAGTGTTTGTTATAAATGATGTAATAATTGATTTAGGTATAATAATGTTGATAAATAGAGATTTATAAACATGTAGATATCATTGTATATTGATGATGGTGATAATTGTAGGAATACTATTTTGATGATGTGTGATGTCAACTATGGAATATGACTAGTGAAATTGAGTGTTATCTCATATCTAAACTTGAGGCACCAGGGATGTATGTATGCTAGGTATTGGTTAGCTTATATTCTGACTTAATGATTAATACCTTATGTATAGGCTACATACAATTGATGATGTATGATTATGTTCTAGGTGCGTAGTCGATTCTGGTCTAATAGGCTTATATTATGAAATTGCATGATTGCTTGGGCCTTTTCTCATGTCTTCATATATGTGACTAGGCATGTGCCCAGTATACACATTCTTCTTCCGTTGTAAACTCTACTATTTTGTATACGTTATGAGCAATTTAATTATTGATCCAGTTCTATTTTATCAAAATCTCACTCTTCGGTTTTGTGGTTCAGGTCTTGATATAATCATCAAGGTGTTTTAGGAATATTTCAGATGCAAAAAATTCACCCGTATTTTTTATTAATTATTATCTTGATTACATCGGGATTCGAGTCAGGAAAATAGGGGTGTGACAAAGTACACACCCGTACCTCGCTTCAAAATTTTCGGGATTCCTTTAGCAACACTAAAATCACCAAATATCTACAACTAAGGAATTTACGAATCAAATTAATGTTTTGGCCTTCGAAATTAAGACCCATTACATTGAAACCACCTCAAAGGCATCCTTAGGGCTTTTGAAGCCTACCTTTTTCAATTTCGTCCTCTGTTTTTAAACTCCGGGTTTACCTAACATCCCCCCGGTGCTTGGTTCGGAACCAAACAATACCAAAATGAAAACTCATTAACCGTTTGTTGATACCCAATATACAAAGCTTCATTTGCAAGTATAAAACGTTAAATTCAAATAAAACGAAGACCCCTCGTAGTTTATGCCATTTTTGGGTTTTAGAGAAAAGTCGTGAAACTTGAACTTGAAATTGTCATGATACTTGCATCACTTCCACAATTCCAAAAACACGATTAATTTTAGGTTTCGACGAGGAATTGGACCTTTATCATGCCACCATATGCATGACCATGGAAGAGAGAATGAAAGCTTTGCCTTTTTTTTCTCACTCGTGAAAAAGACAGAGGAGAAAGGAAATAGAAAATTTAATTTAAGCTCAAGGGTAATTTAGTACTTTCACATTCCTTTTTTTATTTTCTTTTCAACTTTCTTTTATTTCTTTTAATAAAACCTGACCTTTACCTTATGGTAACTTATAATTTTACCACCATAATTTAATTTATTTTTATTTAATTTCATAATTAATCATCATTAATTTATTATTCAAAATTTTTTACCACTTAATATGTCCCATGAATTTAATTTAATGATTAATAATATTTAAATAATTTATTAATTAGTTTTATACAACATGAATAATTAAGTTTAATAACAGGAATGTTACATTGTACATTACAATTCAGTTTTTTTTTAATAAAAGTTGAGACTTGTGGGGTAAAAACATATCTTAAGGTTTAATAAACAATTACATATATAGTTGTCATATTAATAGAATTTAAATTTGTTCTAGTTTTTATAAGTATAAGTTTAATCTTTAACCAATTTAATTAACCTTTGTTAGCATTACGATTTAGTTTATTTAGGTTATTTTTCTACATAAAAAAATTTAGTATTATGACAAACCAAAAAAATAATACACACTTTATCTTTTATTTATTAAGATGTATATATATATATATATATATGAGATATTTTAAGTAATCATGTAATCACAACTGATTTTTAATCATTAGGTTTAATAAGTGATTAGGCTGATAAAGTTTTTCCTTATATGGAATTAGTCACTAATTTTTTGTATTTGTTTTTAGTCCTAATCATTAAGAATACACTGTTAAATGCTTATGTGTATAACAAATTGACAACTCAACATGTTCAAGTGTCATATTTTAACATCCAACTGAATAGGTTTTCTTCATTCTCTCTCATTTTTCATTCTCTACTTTCTCACTCTTCCTCTCCTTCTCGATTTTTGTCACCTCTCATTGTTCACTTTCCCATTTTCCTCTCTTACCGTTGACCCTTCCTTCTCCTTGTTTTTCATGTTGTCCTCCTTAGAGTCCTCTTCTAGCAACACCCTCATCGACTCCCGCCCCTTTTCCTCTCATAGTCAAAGCACAAGACAAAACCTTAGGGAAATTACAAGATGAGGATCCATGTTTTTCATTCAGATGTTAGCATCATTTTTGTGCATTCAAACAACTTTAACCTATTATGATGAGCTCATTTTCAAACCAACATTATCTTTGAATAGCTCATTGCATCTCTTTTGCACCTACAAGCTTGTTGGTATTGTCCTAAATTTATCCCTTATTGCTCATGAAAAAAGTTGAGTCCCTACATTTGTATTTCTTGTTTCGCAATCACAGGATATGACTTATTTTCTCCTAAAAAGGCATATCTTAAATGAGAAGGCAGATGCTTAAGTTCATGTTTCTCTTCTATGACCTCATTGCTCTTCTCCTCTAAATCGTCTTTTAATTCTTTTTTCAATTCCTTACTTTCTTCTCTTACTTCATCCTTCTCAAGCAGGTTCAACATTTTAATTTTAGAGTCATTCCGCTCCTCATCATCGGAGTCGAAGTCATTCTCTAAGAAAACTTATAGGGCTTCCTCTTCAGCTTTTAACAATTTAGGAGTCTTATATTCTGAAATCTCTTCAAGCGTGAAACAATCCATCCTCTCAGCTAGATGTTTCATGGCATTGAAGATATTACAAGTGACTTGCTCCTCTTTCACCCTTAGCATGATCTCTCCCTTCTCCACATCAATAAGAGCTCTGCCAGTAGCTAAAAATGGCCTCCCTAAGATTATGGGAATGTCCCTATCAGCTTCTATATGTACGACTACAAAGTCTGTTGGGAAGATGAACTTATCAACCTTAACTAAAAGATCTTCCAGCATGCCATGAGGATATTTGATAGACCTATCAGCCAACTATAAAGACATACGAGTTGGTTGCAAGTCACTAATTCCTAACTTCCTCATCAAAGATAAAGGAATAAGATTTATACTAGCTCCTAGATCACAGAGAGCACTACCAACATAAACATCCCCTATTGCACAAGGTATTATGAAAAAGCCTGGATCTTCTAACTTTTGAGGTATTTTCTTTTGAATGATTGCACTACACTCTTGAGCATCACCTTTTAGTTTCCTCTTTTAGACAATAACTCTTTCATGAATTTTGCATAGGATGGCATTTCTTGCAATGCCTAAGCAAAAAGGATGTTTATGTGGAGCTTTTTGAACATATCTAGGAACTTAGCGAATTTCTGCTCCTCAATTTGTTTTTTAAACCTTTTAGGAGAAGGAGCTTGTTTCAACTTTTCAAAAGTTAGTTTAGAAGCCTCCTCAAGTTTAGTATCTAGTTTCTTTTTTTTCTTTAGAAGGACTTGTTTTTCTGTTTCTAATTCTTTTTCTTCTTCAATTTTACTTTTCTTTCCTTCCTCACTTTCTTTTTCTTTTTCTATTTTGCATGAACTTAGAGGAGGGTCAACCAAGGTCTTCCCACTCCTTGTCATTATTGCTTTAACTGTTCCCTAGGATTAACCTCAGTATCTCTTGGGAAATTTCCAATTTGTCTCTCAACTAGTTGTTTAGATAGCTGTCCAACCTGAATTTCTAAGTTTCGGATAGATGATTCCTGGTTTTTGAAACTAGACTGAGTGGCTTGAATGAACTAAGAGAGCACACCCTTAAGTTCAAACTTTTCTTTAATAGGTGGAGGTAGAAATTATGATTTAATTATGGATTGTTGTGGTGGTTGGCCTTGTGGCATATTTTGATTTAAATGAGGTCCTTTTTGCCATGAAAAATTAGGATGATTCCTGTAGTTAGGATTAAAGGAGTTAGATGGGTAATTCCTGTAAAATTGTTGGCTGATAAGTCTTGAAAAGACTTAATTATTTCACCTTTCATTAAATATTGTTTAGTTTAGCACTATTATTTAATAAATTGTCAATAATTCTTATTTTATTTATTTATTTCAAAAGTTTTTAATTTATGTAAGAAAATGATTAAAAACAATAATTAATTCAGAAATTATGTTTTATTTATAAATTCACTAATCCAGCGTACAAGCGCTGGACAGCCAGTGTACAAACGCTAGGAATTATTTGTTTGCATGTGCAGGAGCAGTTCATGCTCAAGCTTGAAGGTTGCAAGCTCAAGCGAGAGAGCCATGCAAAGTAAGTGAAAAGAAACAAAGGAAAGCACGATCTCACTCAAGCGAGCAAGCTCACGCTCAAGCGTGACTCCAAAACACCACCCATGCCTAAGCTTCTCTACTCACGCTCAAGCGTGAATCAATACTGCAGTGAATAACTCGAGCTCGCTCAAAGCGTGGGTACCTCACGCTCAAGCATGAGGATGGTTATTTAAACACTGTTTTCCCTCCAAAAGAAGCTCTACACTGTTGCTGTTTTTATTCGCCTGCTGTACATTAATAATTTAAGTATTGAGTTGTAATTATTTATTTATTTGTAATTATGTAATTTGTAACATCCCCGTTTTAAAATTAAACGCTGAATGAAAAATAAACCATTAAGACTTGATTTCAACTAGAAATAACTGTTAATTGTATTTAACTAAGTAGGTTTAAGCCACTAAAATATGAAAATGGTGATGGTCAGGGGATGGAGTGGAGTGCACGTGGCTGCTGCAGCACACACTCTCCCATCCCACCCTCCTTTTACTGTGCGCATGCACATATATATGTATATAAGCGTGAGCCCTTGGCAGAGAAAACACACTTGCTATTTCTTCAGACTCTCTCCTCCGTCACTTCATCCTCTACTTCCTCTCTTCGTCTCTATCTTTCTTCTTCTTCCATCTTACTCTTCGCTCCTGGAGATCTTGATTCCAGTACTGAAGAACGGACCACACTTCATCCCAGAATCAGGCGCAGGATACGACAAAGCCAAGGAAGACCGGACGAACCAGGAGAAGGACATCGGACCCAACAACAAGAACGAAAAAGGTTTCTGAGGATTCTTCTAAAGGTAGGGGGCGCTTGCATGTCGAATGCATGGTCTAAGAACGGTACCGGATGAATGCATTGCTGAATGCGAGTGTGTGTGTGCATGTTTTTATAATCATTAGAACTGATGCTGTGCATGTGTGCATGTATTCACAATTACTAAAACTGATGCATGATTTGAGATTCTGATAGTGATCTTCGTGGCTATGGCGTAGTCTGCTCGTGGATGATAATGATGGATCTATTTTGTTGTCACTATGAAAAGTATGTATGTGCATGTTCTTAATTGGATTGCTCAATGTTGTTAGTTTGATGACCGATTGTAACATGCGCTGGTGTGATTGACTGAATGATGACGAGTAGTGGAGGATATTCGTTCTTACTTAATGACTACGGTAATGTGTTCATGGCGCGATGATGTGTAATAATGAATGTGTTAGTTGCATGAGTAAGAGTGGGGTGACCCATGGAAGGTCAAGAACCCCAAGGGAAATGACTTCCAGTTACCAACCCTGGCTAGATCCCAATAGGGCTCGTGGTAGCCGTTGGAGCTAGAGAAGTGAGTCTCGAGACGCCGTGGGGAGGCCGGTGCCACCTGGTAAGAGCTGAGGGACGAGGGGCCAAAAGAAAAGGGGGCCGTAACTGAGAGTCTTTTCCCGAGTCGGATCCGCAGGCATGCATATAGAAATAAGGCTGATTGTGGTGATGTATAAATCTATGTATGTGCAAGTGTATGATTTTGAATGCATGATTATATATTTGGATGTGGAATAAACTCGGTGAATTATGTGTGTCATGAACATTGTTGAATTGTATGATTTTGGTTACTTGAGAAAGGTTGAGGTATAGCAGGAGCGTGTACTGACGCTGATACCGAGTCTGTGAGTATCATTTTACATGTAAAAGCTCACCCCTGCAGTGGCCATTTTCAGTGAATGTCTCTCGTGAGGAGGATCAGAGGCAGAGCTGGAATGCTGGGCGGAGTGCTGATGCATTTCGAAGGTTTAATTAAGGCGTTGTTAGATGAAGCCCGGACTGGTTCATACCGGATGTTAATGTTTTGTGATGAATAGAACTTTATGAACAAGTAGAAGTCTGATTTTGCATTGTAAATAGTAATATACGCTTTTATGTATATATATGGATGTATGGTTTTGTGTGTGTGATGCTATGTGCTGCCTTGTTTTATAAGTGAGCTTTAATAGATACGCAGGGACGGTATGATTTGAGCAGGATATAGCCCAGTCAGAGTAAATTGAGAATTGTTTTAGGAAAACTTATGTCGGATACGTTGGGCGGAGTCGTATCCCGCCCGAAGTGTGGGAGCAATTCGCCCAAGCGCGAGGACTCACACTGAAGCGAGTAATTACCAGAGCGAGATATCGACCATTATCCTTTCCTATCCGTTGTGATACTAACGCAATCCGGACCCCGGTGTTGAACCCCGGATTTGGGTGTTATGGCTAAGTCCGCCCAGGCGTTGTCATAATTAGTTGAGCTGGGTGGAACAGGTTCAGATCCCTCCTTTCTCCACAACCTACTAACGTATGTGTACTCTGTAACTTCTCATTTTTCTGAGTGAAAGGCGAGTGTGAGGATTTACTTAGTGAACCCTTGTCCATACCCGATGGAGGAAATTACCTTGTAGTTGTGTTAAGGAGGCGTTATGTAGATTTCGTTTCGGCGGCGTCATACCTCGCCCAAGTAACTAGGACAGCCCGCCCAAGATAAATATACCCCGCCTTGCCAAGTAGGATGATTCTAACTTCGCCTTTCCACCAAACGCTATGCGTGTGAATGTATTAACATATTTCCCTTATCTATTCCTCCTGTTGAGTGACCAGTAATTCTCGAAGGGAAGTCTCAGTGCGAAATTCTTCTATCCGCTGCTATATTACCATACTCCGCCTGGACGGTGTAAGACCCCGTCCGAGCGAATAAACGGTGTTGTGCGATCCGCCCTAGTGTTAGTACGTTACGATAAACCCATCGAGCCGGCCCCAGTTTTTAGCTTCCCTGTAGGTTGCTTTATGCGCGTGAATGTTCTTAGTTTTCCCCATTGCTTGCTCCCTTCTACATCAAATGTTACGTGACTGTTTTTGTGCAAAATTTTCTCATGTTTTTGGGGATTTATTAATTGCAAATAATTAGGGTGTTACATTTTGGTATCAGAGCGGACCGAAAAGTCCAAGGCCAAAGTATGCTTACCAAGTGTAAGCGGTGGTGTCTGTGTCTTTTGATTGAATGGTTGAAATTGTTCTGATGCTGGTTGACCTGATTGATGATTGTCTTGGGGACAAGGGGTTGTTTCCCCTGGTCCGATTGTGTGTATGACTTAGGCGAATGACATAATGTGCTAAGTTATTAATTGTTGGACTAGTAACTAGATCGGTAGTAAGTGGCTCCGTATACTTATCCTTAGATGTCAATTTCAGGATAAGGAATGGCGCATCGTCAAAGTATGGAGGCTATAGCCACAGCATTCCAACGCTTTGCTGATGTGTTTGAAAGGCAAGGCCAAACTCAACCTGAGGATGGCCATGTGCTGGACCGCTTCCTGAAGAGGAAGCCGAGTGAATTCTTAGGAGGACGGAACCCTGAGGCGGCGTTCAAGTGGACTCAGGAATTAGAGAGAATTTTTAGGGGTCTTCGCTGTACCGAAGCCCAGAAGGTGGAATGCGCAGTGTATATGCTGCGAGATGAAGCGGAGAATTGGTGGAAGATAGTCAGGAGCCGATTCCCCGAAGATGACAATCAACTGACGTGGAACGATTTCAAGGCCTGCTTCCTAGACAAATACTTTCCCGACACAGTGAGGAGTCGGAAAGAGCTGGAGTTTATGGAGTTAAAACAGGGCTCCATGACTGTGGAAGAATACGCGACCAGATTTGAGGAATTGTGCCTATTCTATCCGCCCTTCCAGCAGCCAGGAACGGAGCACTCCAAGTGTCTTAAGTTTGAGAACGGACTGAGATCGGATATCAAGAGGGCCTGCAGATACCATGAAATCCGGAGTTTCCCTGCCTTAGTGAACAAGTGTAGAATATTCGAAGAGGATGACAGGGCCCATTCGGGCCAGTGCAGCAGAGCTAACCAGCACCTGAGGCCTCAGCAATCACGTTTCAAGAGGCCAGGGAACGTGAGGAGGAATGAACCCTTCACCAGATATCAGAACCGTAATGACCAAGGGAGACAGATGAGTGGGCGACCAAGGTATGGCTGATGCTTTAAATGTGGCGGTGATCATTTTGCTAAGGAATGCAATGATACAAATGTTAAATGCTACCACTGCGGAGAGAAGGGACACGTTCGCCCGGACTGCCCCCAACTCCGCCAGGCAACCACCAATGTGCGTCAAGGAGGATTTCAAGATCGAACCAGAGTGAATGATAACCAACGACATGGAGGCAGAGGCAACGGAACCAGAGGAAATATGATGCATGCCCCGAACAGTCGAGAGAGGAACACCGGCCCAACAGCGACAGGAAGGATCTACACCATCAATGCAGAGGATGTTGCACCAGCAAACGATCTAGTACAATGTAAGTGCTCACTTGGAACGAATACGCTTAATGTTGTTTTCGATTCGGGGGCAACCCATTCTTTTATAGCTGATGAGTGCGTGGAACAGTTGAGGCTACCAACTGTGTCTATGAACCGGATTTTGGAAGTGGCCAGCCCTACTGGCCCTAGTGTGTTCACATCGTCTATATGTAAAAATGTAGCATTTGAGTTGTATGATCGGAGTTTCACCTTCGATCTGATTTGCATGCCCTTAAAGGGTCTTGATATTGTGCTTGGAATAGATTGGCTTTCAGCCAATAAGGTATTAGTAGATTGTAGAAACCGAGAGATAGTTTTCCCAAAACAACCCACTGAAGATGGCACGGCACTAGGTATAACCCAACTATTTATGATGCTTTGTCTGACCGACGATGAGAATGAGCCCCTAGTGAACGAAATTCCCGTTGTCTGCGAATTCCCAGAAGTGTTCCCAGAGGACGTCCCGAGTGTACCTCCCCATAGAGAAGTTGAATTCTCTATAGACTTGATCCCTGGAGCCGAACCGGTCTCCAGTGCACCCTACAGAATGTCCTCAACTGAATTGGTAGAGTTGAAGAAACAAGTGGATGAGTTACTTGAGAAGCAGTTCATTAGACCAAGCGTGTCACCATGGGGCGCACCTGTGCTACTTGTTAAGAAGAAGGATGGCAGCATGAGACTTTGTATAGATTATCGACAGCTTAACAAACTCACAATCAAGAATCGATACCCACTGCCTAGAATTGATGATTTAATTGACCAGCTGCGTGGAGCCTCAGTCTTCTCAAAAATCGACTTACGATCGGGATATCACCAAATCCGAGTGAAGGACTCGGACATTCCTAAAACTGCCTTTAGGACTAGGT
This sequence comes from Clitoria ternatea, assembly GCA_037962975.1. NCBI lineage: Eukaryota > Viridiplantae > Streptophyta > Magnoliopsida > Fabales > Fabaceae > Clitoria > Clitoria ternatea. The sequence continues at coordinate 140,227,848 of CM075670.1, forward strand.
ATGGTCACTATAAGTATGTAGTGATGCCGTTCGGTGTGACAAATGCCCCTGCTGTTTTCATGAATTACATGAACAGCATATTCCATTCCTTCTTAGATCGGTTTGTTGTTGTCTTCATCGATGATATTCTAGTTTATTCTAAGTCATCTGAGGAGCATGAAGGACATCTCAGGACGGTACTCCAAGTGTTGAAGGAGAAGCAATTGTTTGCAAAGCTTTCAAAGTGCGACTTTTGGATGGATGAGATCCACTTCCTCGGGCATGTGATCTCCAAGCGAGGCGTCTCGGTGGATCCTGCGAAGGTAGCTGCTGTAATAGCGTGGGAGAGGCCCAGATCGATCTCGGAAATAAGGAGTTTTATGGGCTTGGCAGGATATTATAGAAGATTCATCGAAGGTTTTTCTAAATTGGCATTACCCCTGACTAAATTGACTCGAAAGAATGTTCCTTTTGTGTGGAGTCCGGAGTGTGAGAGCAGCTTCCAAGAGCTGAAGAATAAGTTGACAACTGCTCCGGTGTTGGCATTACCTGAGTTACGAGAAAGCTTCGTGGTCTATTGTGACGCGTCCGGACTCGGATTAGGATGTGTGCTCATGCAGAAGGATCGAGTGATAGCATATGCCTCTCGGCAATTGAGACCCCACGAACAACATTATCCAACCCATGACTTGGAGTTGGCAGCAGTAGTTTTTGCATTGAAAATCTGGAGGCATTACTTGTACGGATCCAAGTTTGAAGTGTACAGCGATCATAAGAGCCTTAAATACCTATTCGACCAAAAGGAGCTGAACATGAGGCAGAGAAGATGGATTGAGTTTTTGAAGGACTATGATTTCAAGTTGAAATACCACCCAGGTAAGGCAAATGTCGTAGCAGACGCATTGAGTCGAAAATCCCTCCACATAGCAGCCATGATGGCAAAAGAAGTTGAGTTGTTAGAGCGGTTCCGAGACATGAACTTGCATGTTGACGCCCCTTCCTCTCAGAAGATGACAATCGGTACGTTGAGGATTGCCAACGAATTCTTAAAATCCGTGTACGAACAGCAACAGGCGGACTCTTACCTAGCTGAAATGAAGGAAATTCAGGCTAAAGGAAAGGATTTATCCTTGGCAGAAGGGTCAGATGGAATCTTCCGGGTGAGGAACAGAATATACATACCAAGTGAAGGAAGATTGAGAAGAATGGTGCTTGATGAAGCCCACAAAAGCCTACTCAGCATTCACCCAGGAACCACGAAGATGTACCACGATTTGAGGAAACAGTTTTGGTGGCCCGGACTAAAGAAGGATGTGGCAGAGTACGTGGCCCGGTGTATCACTTGTCAGAAATCGAAGGTAGAGCACCAAAAACCGTACGGTGCAATGCAGCCTCTAGAAATCCCCGTGTGGAAATGGGACTCAATTGTGATGGATTTTATCATGGGATTACCCAAAAACCGAGCGGGCCATGATGCCATTTGGGTCATTGTTGACAGATTGACGAAGAGTGCACACTTCTTACCTGTAAATATGAAGTACCCATTGCATAAATTGGCTCGAATCTACATTCAAGAAGTTATTCGACTGCATGGCATACCTACTTCCATCGTCTCAGATAGGGACCCTAGATTTACGTCCAGGTTTTGGACCAGCATGCATCAAGAACTGGGGACGAAGCTTTGGCTTAGTTCTGCCTACCACCCCCAATCGGATGGACAATCCGAGCGAACGATTCAGAGTCTAGAAGACTTATTGAGAGCGTGTGTGTTAGAGTACGGTGGGGACTGGGAGCAGTACCTTCCCTTGATCGAGTTTACGTACAACAACAGCCATCATCACAGCATTGGCATGGCACCTTACGAGGCATTATATGGGCGTAGATGCCGAACCCCACTCTGTTGGTCGGAAGCGGGTGAAAGTCTATTACTGGGACCAGACATCGTGAAGCAAACCACAGAACAGATCCGAGTGATAAGGGAGAAGATGAAAGCATCACAAGACAGGCAGAAGAGCTACCATGACAAGCGCATCAAGCCATTGGAATTTTCAGTCGGAGATCGAGTGTTTCTGAGAACCTCTCCGAGTAAAGGAGTTGGACGAGCCTTAAAAAGTGGGAAGTTAAGCCCTCGCTACATCGGACCTTATGAAGTAGTAGAACGGATTGGCCCCGTGGCATACCGCCTCGCGTTACCAACTCACTTGTCCCGATTACACAACGTTTTTCATGTGTCTCAGCTAAGGAAATATTTGCATGACCCCAGCCACATGATGCCGGACGACGAGGTAGAGATCAAGGAAGACCTAACCACTGTGGTTACACCGGTTGGAATCGTGGATCAATCGGTAAAGCGCTTAAGAAACAAGAACGTAAGGCTGGTTAAGGTGGAGTGGCAGCAAGGCAAGATCACCTCCTACACGTGGGAACGCGAAGACGCCATGCGACAGCAGTACCCCGAATTGTTTACCTACGTAAGTACCGACTGAATTTCGGGGACGAAATTCTTTTTCAGTGGGGGAGAACTGTAACATCCCCGTTTTAAAATTAAACGCTGAATGAAAAATAAACCATTAAGACTTGATTTCAACTAGAAATAACTGTTAATTGTATTTAACTAAGTAGGTTTAAGCCACTAAAATATGAAAATGGTGATGGTCAGGGGATGGAGTGGAGTGCACGTGGCTGCTGCAGCACACACTCTCCCATCCCACCCTCCTTTTACTGTGCGCATGCACATATATATGTATATAAGCGTGAGCCCTTGGCAGAGAAAACACACTTGCTATTTCTTCAGACTCTCTCCTCCGTCACTTCATCCTCTACTTCCTCTCTTCGTCTCCATCTTTCTTCTTCTTCCATCTTACTCTTCGCTCCTGGAGATCTTGATTCCAGTACTGAAGAACGGACCACACTTCATCCCAGAATCAGGCGCAGGATACGACAAAGCCAAGGAAGACCGGACGAACCAGGAGAAGGACATCGGACCCAACAACAAGAACGAAAAAGGTTTCTGAGGATTCTTCTAAAGGTAGGGGGCGCTTGCATGTCGAATGCATGGTCTAAGAACGGTACCGGATGAATGCATTGCTGAATGCGAGTGTGTGTGTGTGCATGTTTTTATAATCATTAGAACTGATGCTGTGCATGTGTGCATGTATTCACAATTACTAAAACTGATGCATGATTTGAGATTCTGATAGTGATCTTCGTGGCTATGGCGTAGTCTGCTCGTGGATGATAATGATGGATCTATTTTGTTGTCACTATGAAAAGTATGTATGTGCATGTTCTTAATTGGATTGCTCAATGTTGTTAGTTTGATGACTGATAAGTGTTGATTAAGCATTGATTTCATGACTCATTCGAATTAATTTTGTAAAGAACTTGAGCTAAATTGATGAATTATTGAAGGAAGTGAGCATGAATCTTTTAAGTAGTGATGGATAGGTGTATAAAAGAAATATTGTGTTAAAACTCTTGGAAAGTTACAGGAAATTCAACAGGAAAGCAGGGCAAGCTTAAGCTTGAGCAAGCAAGCTTAAGCGTGAAAAATCAAGCTTAAGCTTGAAGCAGGCAAGCTCAAGCGTGAAAGATCAAGCTCAAGCTTGAAGCAGGCAAGCTTAAGCGTGAAAGTGGCAAGCTCAAGCGTGAAAGCATCAAGCTCAAGCGAGAAAAATCAAGCTTAAGCTTGAAGCAGGCAAGCTTAAGCGTGAAAGTAGCAAGCTCAAGCGTAAAAGCATCAAGCTCAAGCGTGAAAGCATCAAGCTCAAGCGTGAAAGATCAAGCTCAAGCTTGAAGCAGGCAAGCTTAAGCGTGAAAGTAGCAAGCTCAAGCGTGAAAGCATCAAGCTCAAGCGTGAAAGAGCAAGCTCAAGCGTGATCGGGGGCATTTGAAGACAGCAAGCTCAAGCTTGAACAACCAAGCTTAAGCTTGAGCAAGCAAGCTTAAGCTTGAACAAGTTGGAAAGCATCAGGACCTCTCACGCTTGAGCGTGAACACTAGGAGCTTAAGCGTGGAATGATAAAAATAGAAGCCTAAGCATGGATTAAGCATGGCCAGCATGAATTAAAGGAAACAGAGGCATCAGGACCCCTCTCACGCTTAAGCGTGGGAATAAGCCGCTTGAGCGTGAGGAATGGATATTAAGGCCTCGCTTGAAGCGTAACTGAGTGAGGCTAAGCGAGGAGCAAGCGTGAGAAGGCAAGGAAGCCACGCTTGAGCGTGAATTACTTCAGCTTGAGCGTGAGATCATCAATAAGCATCAGAACTCTTCACGCTTGAGCGTGACCATCAAGCTCAAGCGTGACTCAGACAGTATGGGATTTCTTAATTCTTTATTCACCAATAATGCGATGCCAACTCACCCACTTTCTTCTGTTTCCACCAGTCTCTGAAAGATGCCGCATGGGTTCTACACAAGTGGGCAAGAGAAGCTGAACCTAAACTCCTATAAATCAAGCTGCAAACAACATTATCGATCAATCTCCTAACATCATACATCATTTCATCCTCTGTATTTTTCATTTCACACTTTCCATTTTCTGTATTTATTTCTTTGATGGTGAAAATGCAAGGCATGAGTAACTAATTTCCCTTATGGGATTGACTGTAATCCATTCAACACTGAAGTAATGCTGTCGTAAGTTTTCATTGAGTAATGAGATTTGATAAAGTTTCTGTATTTCTTTCTGCGTTTAATGCCTGAAAGTACTTGATCACTATTTTCTTGTTCTAAGTTTTCTTGAGTATGCTGGGAAGTGACTTTTGAAAGCAGACCCTGAAAGAAATGCTTGTTGTGAGTAGGTAGCCAGGGATGGCGTCTAACGCAACAAACGTCAAAACAATCGATCGATAATGCTGGAATGGTTTCCAAAGTGACTGAGGGATCAGCGGTTTGGAAATCATTCTTATGAATTTTGTAGTCGAGGGATCGATGCAAATGACTTTGATTGTGACGTAGAACTTATCTTTTCGATTTACTTATATGGAAACTTATGCAGCTTACAGAGGTGAAGATGTGATGAAGCCAATCCCTGTTTTACAAAACTGATTTTTCCAACCTCATTTACTGTCATCTTTTGCACAATATTATTCTCTGTTATTCTGTTACTTGCTATTTTTCATTCAACAACGTTCACAACAAACCCAAACAAAAACTTTCTGCCAAATCAATTCAAACTAAAGTCTTCATTCTAGCACCTCCTCAGTGGAACGACAACTATACTATATTACAACTTCTGTGTTTAAACTTGGCACATCCATTTCATTGAGTTCATATTATACAAACTTGATTCTCTTTCAGCAAACTCAATATAAGCAAAACACCCATCAAGTTTTGGCGCCGTTGCCGGGGAGGTGATTTAAGTTTGAATATTTTAGCATTGAATTGACAAGACAGTGTAAATAAACTTGTTTGTAATTTGTTTTTTTTATTTTATTTTATTTTATTTATTTTATTTTTTACCTTGCTACTTTGAGTTCTTGATTTATGATCTTGAGAGGACAGGTTACAAAAGAACAACTTGCATTTGATCCTGAGATAGACAGGTTCCTCAAAAAAATCAAGAAAGCCAAGCAGAACTTCCACGTAGGACAAACTCCCTCTGTTACAAAGGAGAACAACAACAATAATCAAAATCCACCAAGGAGAACACTTGGAGATTACACATTGCAACAAGGACCTAGACACTACTCAAGCATTGCTATACCAAATACAATCAGGGCTATAGAAATGAAACCTGCTTTCCTTAGTTTAATTAGTTCCCATCAATTTCATGGAATGTCCAGTGAAGATCCTTACACTCACTTGGCCACATTCTATGAATTGGTAGGAACAATGGGATTTGAACAGGAAGTAATTGAGGCAGCATACCTAAGATTGTTTCCTTTTTCTCTTGCAGGAAAAGCTAAAGAATGGCTCCAGTCACATCCAAATCAAAGCTTGAACAGCTGGGAGACAGTGGAGGAAAAATTCCTACACAGATTCTTCCCACCATCCAGATTCATCAAGGCTAAATCAGATATCACAACATTTAAACAAAGCCATGATGAACCCTTTTGTGAAGCATGGGAACGCTTCAAATCTCTCCTCAGAAGATGCCCAAACCATGGACTGGAAGATATTGCCCAATTGAATATCTTTTACAGTGGTTTAAAGGGTGATACTAAAATGATTTTGGATGCAGCAGCTGGAGGAACCATGATGACAGTGGATGCAGAGCAAGCTACAGGGATCATTGAAGCATTATCATCCACAGATTACCAGGCTCAGCATGACAGAACACAAATCCAAAAGAAGGGAGTGTTGGAACTTAATACAACAGATGCCATTTTGGCTCAAAATAAGATTTTGACACAACAAATTGAAGTTCTGACACAGCAAATGGCCAATCTTCCACAACAATTACATGCTGTACAATCATCGCAACCAGGGCAACAACAAATGCCTGCCAGATGTAACTTTTGTGGAGGAGATCATCTCAATGAGAACTGTGGATCACAAGAAGCAACTGTATACTTCATGAACAACCAAGGAAGGTCTGGTAATTTCAATTCAAATTTTTCTAACCAACCATTTCAGGGATGGAGAAGTAACCAAAACCAAGGCCAAGGATGGAAGCAAGAGCCCAGCTCTTCAAATAAACCATATCAAAATAATGGTCCTTCTTTGGTAGAGAGAACTTCTAGATTGGAGGACACCTTGGAAAAATTTATGCAAACTTCTTTAGCAAGTCAAAAGAACAATGAGGCATCACTCAGGAACTTGGAAACACAATTGGGACAACTAGCCCAACAACTTGCTGAGAAACAGAAGCCTCAGTATGGAGCAAACACTGAAACAAACCCAATAGAGCATTGCAAGGCTGTGACCACACTGACTGAGGAAATAACTGAGGAAGAAGATGGATATGACACTATCATCTCTGAAGCAGTACCGCATAACACCAAAGATCCAGGGAGTTTTTCTATTCCCGTTACTGTTGGAAAACTTTCAAAAAGTAAAGCTTTGTTAGATCTTGGTGCTAGTGTAAATTTGATGCCATTATCCACACTGAAAAGTATAGGGGATTTTTCAGTAAAGCCAACAAACATGACTTTAAAAATGGCAGATCGATCAATAAAAACCCCTTATGGTATTGCTGAAAATATTGAGGTCAAAGTTGATCAATTTGAATTTCATGAGAGCTTTGTTGTCATAGATATGGAGGAAGATCCTGAAGTCCCCCTAATACTAGGGAGACCATTCTTGAAAGCAGCCAAAGTCATCATAGATGTGGATGACAGAAAAGTAAAAATTCGAGTGCAAAAAGAACAAGCTGATTTTGCTATTGAAGGTGCACTTGAAAAACAGAAAGGAAGAAAGCCAAGGCCTGACTTAGGCAAGGAGGTGGAAAAACTCAACACTCTCATCCACCAACTCCATGATCCATATTGAAAAATCTATCAGGCGTCAAGCTAATGACGTTAAACAAGCGCTTATTGGGAGGCAACCCAATCTTTTATGTTTTCTTTTCATCCTGTTGATTTTATTTTAAGTAAATTTTATCCTAAGATTGAATTTTCCTTTTATTTTGCAGGCAGCTCATCAAATTCATCCCACTCATTATCCGAAAGTAAGTTTGCATCCCACATTGATTAGCCTGGGGACAGGCCTTCTTTCTTAGGAGGGGTGAGACTTCATAGGCTAGACCAGGACCCTCCTCACAAGGGTCTCCAGCAAGGAAACATGAGACAGGGGATGACTCTTCTAAGGATGAGTGATGAGTTTACTGCTTTAGTTTTTATTGCTTTAGTTTATTTTCAGTTAGTTCTGTCTAACATTATTACAGCATGCTTTGAAAATTTTTAAAAGTTTGATGCTTTTGGTTGATTGTTTGGATATACCATTACATGCTTGCAGTTGTACCAATTTTGAAAACCCCAACCAAAGATTTTACTTTTTGAACAAGAAAAGTTTCTAAGCAACAGAATATTTTTAGGCAATAACACTGATTCTTTTTTTTTTTTTTTGGCAAAATGACTTAATTAAGAACCAAGGAACTGGAATGCATGTATTGTTGCTTGATTACATGACGTGAACCCTTTTCTGTTAGAATAAGGAAGTAAGCCTGATATCTTGATGAGAAGTGAGAAAATCTAAACACTTGAGAGCCTCATTTGAATTTGTTAATTTGGCATTGACTGATTTTCTAATTAAACCTTTTTCTTAAGAAACAAGCAAGGAAATGATAAGGCAATTTTGAAAAAATAATTAGCCAAGAGCCAAAAAGCTACCCTGATAAAAACATCCGATTTTTTTGGCAGCCCATCTTTGAGCCATAAAAGCATGAAAATTTTTCTCTGCCCTGAGCTAAGCATAAAAGCAAAAATTCTATCTTACCTGCATGTTCATCTTGAAAAAGAGCATAAAATATTTTTCTCAAAAGGAGATGAAACAAATGGAGGCAGTAGAAGAAAATGCAAAAAGAATAGTAAGCTCTCCAAAAATGTATAAAAGAGCTGGAAAAAAAAAAAAAAAAAAAAAAAGAAAATTCTGAAGTTTCAATGCAAAGAAGGAGCCTTCTAATTTGTTAATAAATTAACCAAAAACACTTATGCTCTTCTTTAAACATGCGTTTTGAAACCAAGAAAAACCAAAGATTCTTGTTAGCCCAGCCTCATTACATCCTTAAAAGACCTTTTGATCCTTGCTATTCATTTGAATTTTGGTTTTACTAGAAATGACGGCCAATGTTAACGGAGCAGTTCTAATGATGGATGAGTGAAACAGACACATGGTAAGAAAAATGAGAGTTCTATATTCTTACAGCAATGGGTTACATGCTTTATGAACAAGGTAATGGTGTATTACATTTCAAGGAATTGGTATTAAGAAAATCATTTGCCTAGACATCAACTCAGATTATTGTCTTTTAAACTTTTTGTTTGCGACAGAAACTTAGATTTTTGAACGCTTGATTCCCTTTCCTAAACTTCTTTTTACTTGAGGACAAGCAAAAATCTAGGTTGGGGAGAGTTTGATAAGTGTTGATTAAGCATTGATTTCATGACTCATTCGAATTAATTTTGTAAAGAACTTGAGCTAAATTGATGAATTATTGAAGGAAGTGAGCATGAATCTTTTAAGTAGTGATGGATAGGTGTATAAAAGAAATATTGTGTTAAAACTCTTGGAAAGTTACAGGAAATTCAACAGGAAAGCAGGGCAAGCTTAAGCTTGAGCAAGCAAGCTTAAGCGTGAAAAATCAAGCTTAAGCTTGAAGCAGGCAAGCTCAAGCGTGAAAGATCAAGCTCAAGCTTGAAGCAGGCAAGCTTAAGCGTGAAAGTGGCAAGCTCAAGCGTGAAAGCATCAAGCTCAAGCGAGAAAAATCAAGCTTAAGCTTGAAGCAGGCAAGCTTAAGCGTGAAAGTAGCAAGCTCAAGCGTAAAAGCATCAAGCTCAAGCGTGAAAGCATCAAGCTCAAGCGTGAAAGATCAAGCTCAAGCTTGAAGCAGGCAAGCTTAAGCGTGAAAGTAGCAAGCTCAAGCGTGAAAGCATCAAGCTCAAGCGTGAAAGAGCAAGCTCAAGCGTGATCGGGGGCATTTGAAGACAGCAAGCTCAAGCTTGAACAACCAAGCTTAAGCTTGAGCAAGCAAGCTTAAGCTTGAACAAGTTGGAAAGCATCAGGACCTCTCACGCTTGAGCGTGAACACTAGGAGCTTAAGCGTGGAATGATAAAAATAGAAGCCTAAGCATGGATTAAGCATGGCCAGCATGAATTAAAGGAAACAGAGGCATCAGGACCCCTCTCACGCTTAAGCGTGGGAATAAGCCGCTTGAGCGTGAGGAATGGATATTAAGGCCTCGCTTGAAGCGTAACTGAGTGAGGCTAAGCGAGGAGCAAGCGTGAGAAGGCAAGGAAGCCACGCTTGAGCGTGAATTACTTCAGCTTGAGCGTGAGATCATCAATAAGCATCAGAACTCTTCACGCTTGAGCATGACCATCAAGCTCAAGCGTGACTCAGACAGTATGGGATTTCTTAATTCTTTATTCACCAATAATGCGATGCCAACTCACCCACTTTCTTCTGTTTCCACCAGTCTCTGAAAGATGCCGCATGGGTTCTACACAAGTGGGCAAGAGAAGCTGAACCTAAACTCCTATAAATCAAGCTGCAAACAACATTATCGATCAATCTCCTAACATCATACATCATTTCATCCTCTGTATTTTTCATTTCACACTTTCCATTTTCTGTATTTATTTCTTTGATGGTGAAAATGCAAGGCATGAGTAACTAATTTCCCTTATGGGATTGACTGTAATCCATTCAACACTGAAGTAATGCTGTCGTAAGTTTTCATTGAGTAATGAGATTTGATAAAGTTTCTGTATTTCTTTCTGCGTTTAATGCCTGAAAGTACTTGATCACTATTTTCTTGTTCTAAGTTTTCTTGAGTATGCTGGGAAGTGACTTTTGAAAGCAGACCCTGAAAGAAATGCTTGTTGTGAGTAGGTAGCCAGGGATGGCGTCTAACGCAACAAACGTCAAAACAATCGATCGATAATGCTGGAATGGTTTCCAAAGTGACTGAGGGATCAGCGGTTTGGAAATCATTCTTATGAATTTTGTAGTCGAGGGATCGATGCAAATGACTTTGATTGTGACGTAGAACTTATCTTTTCGATTTACTTATATGGAAACTTATGCAGCTTACAGAGGTGAAGATGTGATGAAGCCAATCCCTGTTTTACAAAACTGATTTTTCCAACCTCATTTACTGTCATCTTTTGCACAATATTATTCTCTGTTATTCTGTTACTTGCTATTTTTCATTCAACAACGTTCACAACAAACCCAAACAAAAACTTTCTGCCAAATCAATTCAAACTAAAGTCTTCATTCTAGCACCTCCTCAGTGGAACGACAACTATACTATATTACAACTTCTGTGTTTAAACTTGGCACATCCATTTCATTGAGTTCATATTATACAAACTTGATTCTCTTTCAGCAAACTCAATATAAGCAAAACACCTATCAATGACCGATTGTAACATGCGCTGGTGTGATTGACTGAATGATGACGAGTAGTGGAGGATATTCGTTCTTACTTAATGACTACGGTAATGTGTTCATGGCGCGATGATGTGTAATAATGAATGTGTTAGTTGCATGAGTAAGAGTGGGGTGACCCATGGAAGGTCAAGAACCCCAAGGGAAATGACTTCCAGTTACCAACCCTGGCTAGATCCCAATAGGGCTCGTGGTAGCCGTTGGAGCTAGAGAAGTGAGTCTCGAGACGCCGTGGGGAGGCCGGTGCCACCTGGTAAGAGCTGAGGGACGAGGGGCCAAAAGAAAAGGGGGCCGTAACTGAGAGTCTTTTCCCGAGTCGGATCCGCAGGCATGCATATAGAAATAAGGCTGATTGTGGTGATGTATAAATCTATGTATGTGCAAGTGTATGATTTTGAATGCATGATTATATATTTGGATGTGGAATAAACTCGGTGAATTATGTGTGTCATGAACATTGTTGAATTGTATGATTTTGGTTACTTGAGAAAGGTTGAGGTATAGCAGGAGCGTGTACTGACGCTGATACCGAGTCTGTGAGTATCATTTTACATGTAAAAGCTCACCCCTGCAGTGGCCATTTTCAGTGAATGTCTCTCGTGAGGAGGATCAGAGGCAGAGCTGGAATGCTGGGCGGAGTGCTGATGCATTTCGAAGGTTTAATTAAGGCGTTGTTAGATGAAGCCCGGACTGGTTCATACCGGATGTTAATGTTTTGTGATGAATAGAACTTTATGAACAAGTAGAAGTCTGATTTTGCATTGTAAATAGTAATATACGCTTTTATGTATATATATGGATGTATGGTTTTGTGTGTGTGATGCTATGTGCTGCCTTGTTTTATAAGTGAGCTTTAATAGATACGCAGGGACGGTATGATTTGAGCAGGATATAGCCCAGTCAGAGTAAATTGAGAATTGTTTTAGGAAAACTTATGTCGGATACGTTGGGCGGAGTCGTATCCCGCCCGAAGTGTGGGAGCAATTCGCCCAAGCGCGAGGACTCACACTGAAGCGAGTAATTACCAGAGCGAGATATCGACCATTATCCTTTCCTATCCGTTGTGATACTAACGCAATCCGGACCCCGGTGTTGAACCCCGGATTTGGGCGTTATGGCTAAGTCCGCCCAGGCGTTGTCATAATTAGTTGAGCTGGGTGGAACAGGTTCAGATCCCTCCTTTCTCCACAACCTACTAACGTATGTGTACTCTGTAACTTCTCATTTTTCTGAGTGAAAGGCGAGTGTGAGGATTTACTTAGTGAACCCTTGTCCATACCCGATGGAGGAAATTACCTTGTAGTTGTGTTAAGGAGGCGTTATGTAGATTTCGTTTCGGCGGCGTCATACCTCGCCCAAGTAACTAGGACAGCCCGCCCAAGATAAATATACCCCGCCTTGCCAAGTAGGATGATTCTAACTTCGCCTTTCCACCAAACGCTATGCGTGTGAATGTATTAACATATTTCCCTTATCTATTCCTCCTGTTGAGTGACCAGTAATTCTCGAAGGGAAGTCTCAGTGCGAAATTCTTCTATCCGCTGCTATATTACCATACTCCGCCTGGACGGTGTAAGACCCCGTCCGAGCAAATAAACGGTGTTGTGCGATCCGCCCTAGTGTTAGTACGTTACGATAAACCCATCGAGCCGGCCCCAGTTTTTAGCTTCCCTGTAGGTTGCTTTATGCGCGTGAATGTTCTTAGTTTTCCCCATTGCCTGCTCCCTTCTACATCAAATGTTACGTGACTGTTTTTGTGCAAAATTTTCTCATGTTTTTGGGGATTTATTAATTGCAAATAATTAGGGTGTTACATAATTAGTTTAGTTAGTTTAATTATTAATTAAGCTTTCTTTGTAATTAATTAAGTTAGTTAGTTAGTTAGATGCCTATATATACTTGTACATACCTTGATGAACAGACACGAACAGAAATAGAGATAGTAGAACACAGAGCACAATTCATTTTTCCATTTTCCAATCTCTCTCTAATTCTTTTCTCTCTCTAAATTCTCTCATGTCTCTCCACATTCCTTCGATAGAATCCATGTCTATGGGTTTTTAAACCCCTAGGGTTGGGATTGCGAAGGTTTGCAATGAATTCTTGAAAGTGTATTGAGGAAGTCAACTTCTAAATCAAGAGGAGAACAAGTTGAGGAGTGGATCTACTTTGCTGGATTGACAAATCCAGATCTGATGAAGAAACTCACTAGTGAGGAATCATGGTTGAGGCTTAGGTAACTTCTCGCTTCCTAACTAATTTAGGCCTAGTAATTAGGTGAATAGTTAGGGTTCAACCCCCAATTTCGCATTAGATTTCTCTGTTAATTGAGCACCTAAGGGATTAGGGTTTAATGCTTAGGAATTAGTGTTATTCACCTAAGGAATTAGGGATTAACCATCTGTGGATTGTCCTCTTGAATCTGAAGCTTGATTAAACCTTAATTGCATGTTTCTTTATGAAATTGTAAACTGAAGCAATCCTAACCTATCTTCCATCAATCATATTTCACCTTTTATACTGTCTCTGAAAACACAAAAACATAGAAAGCATAAAAACAACAAAAATAGAGTGAATTCTATTTGCATTACGTTGGTTCAGCTTGTGCTAGTCTAAGATTGCGGTAATTACCACAATCCCTGTGGGAACGATCAAATATATTATAAATTTAATGATTGGTGCACTTGCCAAAAGAATAAATCCTCTGAGCATTTAGCATCAAGTTAATGGCTCAGGATTTACACACCATTGGCCCATGTAGTTAGCTTGTTCAATTTGGCCATTAGAATCACACATCCTATTTTCATGGTCTCCACCACATAAATCATAATTAAGCATATATACATGACTTGGCTTTTGGAGTTTAGAAATTTGCACACTCAGTTTTTCCAAAGCCTGAGTCATAAGCTTACTTTGAGCAAGATATGCATCTTGAGTTTCCAGTTCTATTATCCCTCTCTTAGGCATATGGTTCCTTTCACTAACTAAAGACTCATTGGAAGGCATAACATCGATTAATTATATTGCTTCCTCTACAGTTTTGGTAGTCAGAGAGCCTCCAGCTGAGGCATCTATTAAAACTCTAGTAGTTGGCCTGACTCCATTATAAAAAATACTAAGTTACTACACATTAGGAATTTGATGGTGAGGACATTTCCTTAGACTTTCCTTATAGGGATCCCATGCTTCCATTAAAGATTCCCCCTCTCTCTTTCCTGGAAACAAGTGATTTCAGTGTGTAACTTAGCATACTTGGAAGGAGGGAAATATTTTATCAAAAATTTTCTTGTAAGGTCCTCTCAAGTTGAAATACTACCTCTTGGTTGGCTTTGCAACCAGGCTTTGGCTCTATCCCGAAGAGAGAAAGGAAACAATCTAAGTCGGATTGCCTTATCAAAAACGCCATTCATTTTTATAGTATCACATATTTGAAGGAAATTAGATATATGTAAGTTTGGATCTTCTATATCATTTCCTCAAAATTGTTCATTTCTTATCAATTATAACAAAGCAAGTTTTAGTTCAAAATTATTTGCTGTAATTAGCAGCCTAAGGATGCTAAATTACAATCCTTCATTAGTTGGCTTGGAGTAATCACCTAGTGTAACTCTCCTATTTTCCATTTCTTGTTGTTCTTCTAGTTTTTTCTCTTTTTTTAACCTTCTTTCTAGCAAATTTATATCAGGATCAAAGAAGAGTAGTTCTTCCTTGTCCCGCAACTGCATACACTCTAATAAAAAAAACAACTAATAAATGATAGTTACCTAAGAATTGAAACTACTAACACAACAAAACAAAACTAAACTAATCAACAAAATGAAAGTGGTTCAGTCTACTACCGGTCCAAGGATTGTTGATATTACTCAATAATCCCCGGCAATGGCGCCATTAACTTGATGCATTATTATCGAGTGATAAAATTTTGGCAAGCGCACCAATCATTAAAATATAGTGTATTTGATCATCACATAGGGATTAAGGTAATTACCACAACCAAGAACTAATACTAGCTGAACCAAACCAAAATTGAAAAGAATTCATAGTGTTTTTGCTTTTGTTGAATTTGATATTTTTGTATTTTCTAGTAGCATGCACAGAGCTAAGGTGTAAAACAAAGAATTAAAGCAAGTTAGGATTACTTCAGCATTCAATTTCATTCTAACTCATGCAATTGAGGTTTAATGCCAATGAAAAGCATGTGATAGATTCCACAGATGGTTAACCCCTAATCCCTTAGGTGATTAACAGTAGTTCCTTGAATTTAAACCTAATTCCTTAGGTATTTACCTATAGAGGAGCTAATTATGAAATTGGAGGTTGAACCCTAGTTATTCACCTAGACTGTAGGCTTGAATTAACTAAGTAGCAAGGAGTATACCCAAGCCCTAAGCCATGATTCCTTTCTAGAGAAAAACTTGAGATTGATTTGAATTTTTCAATCCAGCAATGAAATTCCACTTCCTTGCTTATTCTCATATGAATTCAACTGAGAATTAACTCAATTTATAGTTGAGAACTCCATTGAAGCCTCAACAATCCTAACCCTAGGGTTTTAGCAACCCATGGAAGGTGAAGACATAATTGCAGAAAGGGAAGAAATAGAGAGAAGGAAGAGAAATTGGTAAGATGAAATTTTAAGAGAAAGAGTGAATCTAAGTAATGAATTGGATTAAATGCCTTTGTGTGTTTATTACAATGTACTAAATATAAATATAGCATTTGCTTTCAACTAACTAACAAACACTAAAATAATTACAAACTTGCCCAAAAGGGGCTTACAAACAAATACTAAAACTTAACTTAACTAAAATACAACAAAAATTCAAATGTTCCTAATTCTCCCTTGTAATCACGCATAACCACACGTAACCAAGGTGGAAATCAGCGTTAGTATGCTGCTTCTCTGCCTGGAAATATATCTTGAACTTTCATATGCACATAAGCACGTTGGAAACCAGTGTAGGTACGTTGGATTTTTGCCTGGATCTTCCTTAAATAATCACCTGAGCCTAGGCACGTTAAAAATGTAGCGTAAGCACACTGACTTACAGGGTTATCATCTCTTTTGAATGCTCGGTTGCGCGTAAGAATGCTCATGGTAAGCGTAGGCACGTTGACCTTCTGTTTTGGCACCTGATAGTCATTACTTCCAGCGTAACTTGTGGGCGTGGGCGTGCTGGGTTCTGGTCCTTCTTGTTAAAGCATGCATAGGTATGCCATGGGTTAATGTAAGCACGCTGACCTTTTGTTTTAGCTTGGGCTTTTTTGTATCCTCAGCGTCGGCACACTGGTGACTGGCGTGAGTACGCCCAAATTCTGAAATCCTGTAATTAAATCACCAGTTTGTACCAAGGTAGACACGCTCAAGTAAATTAAAACTCAATAAACATCTTTTCTTAATATGTTATCTAATTATTCTTAATTAAACATGTATTACTAAAATAATAGATAGTTAATAAATAAATAATCTTGATAATTATCTTCTAAATAATGCTTGAGTTTGATAATTAAACCTGATCTCTCACCTACAACAAAGTTAAATATTACTAAAAAATTAAGTCTTTTCAAGACTTATCACCCACGAAAAGACTTGATGTTTATTATGAACAAATAGAGGGAGATTGTTGAGAAAAAGTCTGGTTAAAAATATAAGTCTTGTAGGACCAGATCCCAAATTTTATAAATTCTTGAATTTGTTTATATCGTTCATCAAGTATTTTTACTAAAGGAATAAAGTATGAATTGTTCATAATGTTTTTAAAGTGCATAAGTAATTTTAGGATATGAAGATTAGGTTGTAAAAACAAAAGGAAGCATGTGTATTCTAAAAGTCTAGTAGAACAATAAAAGTATGATAGAAGCATCCTGATCAAAGAACTCTCCTTCAACGTTCAAAATTCTATTTTGGTGATGCTTCAGGAGAAATGATCATATCATATTTGCATGCTTATCATCAAAGAATAAAAAGAACAAAATCAACATAAGCAACAACTCTTAGCGTACCTACCCCTGTGAATTCTGATCATAAGTCAGAGATCTCATCAGGATGTCTCAGAAAGCAACCTTTCATTCAATCAAGAATTAATTCATGCATTGTTTTATGCATGGAAATGCATGAGAAACCATTCTTGTGAAGATACTGAAATATGATTCAGACCTCTCCCAAGTTTGAATTCAACTTCAAAGTCTGATCTCAAGAAGCTTAAGGCAAAATACCTTCAAAGGATTTCTAACGTCTATGTCTACTTTCAAGAAAAAATAACAGTTATATCCTTCAAGTCACTATAAATATCAAGGAAGTTTGAACATCAAGGATATACAAGAAACCCTTTTAAGTTATCATTCAATCTCATTCTTCTACATTTTCTTGTAAAGACAAAGACCTTCATTACTTTCTAGCTCTGCCTCTAGTAAACTTAGGTCTTGTGTCAAAAATACTTAGTGTTTGATCTCAAAATTGTCTATTATTTGTACACTAAGTTTTGAAAGCCTCTTTATTCTTGCTATTCGTGTAAGTTTGATGTGTTACCATAATAAGTTTGTGTGTTGGGAAACACTTTAGCCTAAAGAGGCCTTCGAAAGAATACTTAGGTTAAGCCAGGAGTGACTTGTTGAAAGAATACTTGGGATAAGCCAGAAGTGGCTAGTGTCAAGAATACTTGTAGCACGGGTCTGGTGTAAAGGAGATTTTTACAATAGTGGAAATCCTTCAAGTTTGAAGGAACTGGACATAGCTTCTCTGTTGGAAGTGAACGAGTATAAACTCTGTGTATTTATTCTCTCTCATTCATCATCATTTGATTACTTGTAAATTTTATTCGGTTTAAAGTTTGGTGAAAAAGAGTCTAAGACTTATTCAACCCCCTTCTAAGTCTGACTCAGAACCATCACCAGTAATAATCAATCTCCGTATTCACATGTCATAAGCACAATTTACAACTATGATAATCATCATATAAATTTTAAATGATCAAACGTAAAAAAAATCAAATCTCACCATCATTTCATTTTGTAACATACTTACCTATTCATTTCCACGTTATTTCTATAAGAAAAATAATATTTCCACTTATACGCCTAAAGGACTATAATTAAATTTATTGCCATTAAATTATATACCAAGAACACTCCCCTTACCTAAACTCTGAGCTCTTGTAACCTTGGTTTTTCCACCACTTGCACCCAAGGCGCTACCCACTCAAAAATTTGGAAATTCAAGAATCGTAATAAGTGATAGAACCTCTAAATTCCCAATTTAATTTATCAAAGTAGCTCCAAATCAATACCGTATGATATAGGAACAAATCTTAACGTGATCTGATTCTCAAATCCATATAGGGCAATCAATACCTTAACATGTCATCATCCTCTACATAGTTATCACTCTTAAATCTATGCAGAACAACCATATTCCAATGATCACCAAAGTGTTTCAATATTGAGCAATCATGCTCCAATCATCCATAACATCAACTTTATTACCAAGCAACCATGCATTGACAATGATCAAGAACTCCAATTCAGAGCAAAATACGCTCTGATACCAGATTATGGCACCCCTAATTTTCTGTACTCGAATCCCGATGTAATCGTCATACTTAAATAATAAAAACATGAGTAAATTTTTCGCGTTTAAAATTATTTCCAAGACACCACCATGATCACATCAAGACCCGAATCACAGGAAACCAAAGATTGAGATTAAATAACCTATAACTGGGTCGATGAATAGTTTGCCCATAATGGTATACAAGAATAATAGAGTTTTACAGCGGAAGAAAAATGTGTATACCAGGCACACGCCTAGTCCCATATATAAAGATATAAGAAAAGGCTCGGCAAGCATGCAATGGCATATCATAAGCCTAATATACAATCATCATCATTTTACATAATCACATAAGCATGCAATGCCTAAGATATATGTATGTACATATCTATATGGTCATGCAACATACATCTCCAACATTCATATTCAATTCAACCTCAGGACATATGTCATCAACACTTATACATTCGTCAAGCGGGTATGAGTCCATATACCCCCAAATACCAATACAATACCCACTTAAGTCATTATTCATAATACATCCAAAAGTACCACTGAATATCAGCACTATTACATACATTCATTCACAATTCAATAAATTACAATCGCTGCCGGCCAAGGCATTCCATTACAACTATTTACCTTCCCCAAAAGCTTTACTTCAAAAATATTCACATCCCATGGTTTTCCTACATCAATACTAAAAAGTAGACCACATGGGAGAGTGAGTTATACATTTCAAATGACGATATGAATACAATTGAAAATTATGTGCATATGCATATCAACATCATGTATGCTTTGCTAAACACATCAATAGTCATCATAGATTATTAATTCAACAATATATATATATTCATTGCATACTCATTCATCAGATCATAGCAAAGCAAGCATATACACATCTATCACATCGCCACCATGGGCCAACATCCCCAATACCGACCATTTAGGTCTTTCCATAAAGCCACCACGGGCTAATATCATCATTATTAATCATAAACAATCACGCCCTTCATTACATTGGGCCATAACATACATATCGTCATATTCAACATCATTTTATATATTCATATCATTTATTACTTTTATGTGGTCTTTTGGTATATTAATTACCCATCTCATCAACACCATACCATCATCTCAATCATTATTAATCATCATCAAATTCTGGCATATCTCCATGCTATATGCAAATGCTCTTATGGCTAATGCATATGCACAATGGAATAGACAACAAATGCGGATCCGACTGTGGGAATAAACACCAAGTTGTGGGTCAAGCATAGGTGTGCTACTATGCCCCTACTACAGTAGTAAAATGTGTACACATATCTCAAAGCATGCATGCACCTCAACAACATCTTTTACTGGTACCAAACCGCTATCGCCCATCTGTAGCACTAGTCACCCCATGACTTGCGGATCAACAACATGGCCTCACTTGCCAAAAGTGCTACGGGCCCCTCCCGAACACACATCAAGAGAGCCGTGTCCTGTCGAACACCGAGGTAACTCGTTCACCATAGAGCCGCCCGCCCACTGGGCCTGCCATATAGGGTGCCTCGTCACTAATCTATGGACAGCTTCGTGACTCACACACTGAGTCACAGGGGAAAAACAACAATACGCTCGTGCACTGAGCCACCCTCCCACTGGGCCCGCCTAGTGGAACCCCCTAATATTCCACATAGACAGTGATCGATATGCCATGGATGCAATGCAATGCAAATCAAATGCATTCTCACTCTGTGCATCCTATATGCCACTCATCAAACATCATTATCATAATCACCAACACCACCATACACCTTAGTGGATTTCATCATTGTTGGTTTCTTAGCCATTGCTTTCAAGTTTTTAATGTGGCATTTTCATCTCAATATATTTCACAATATTTAACATCATACACGCAAGTCAATACTTGCAATCAACCACAATGGCATTTCAATATTACATAATATTCATCAATATTATCACCCTTTCATTTAGTGGAGTTTCATCACATTATTCATTACCATTGTCTCATGTATACCTTTATAAGTATATATATTTGTGTGGCATTTACAACATTTTCAATTTCATATTTCATACCACACATACAAGACCATGCTTGTATCACACACAATGGCACACAATAATTTATCAATAATAATATATACCTCTTTGTGCAAGAGAGTGCTCAACATCATCATCTAACATTATTTTGTATCATATTTTCTCCAATTCATCAATTTATATTGTATACCATGTCATTCAATTATCCCTTCATCAATTTCAAATTCGCCCAAGGATATCTCTCAAAATCCTATCATAAGGTTCTCAATATTATTCTTTCATTACTCCATCCTTAGTGGTAATTATATCACAATTAATTCACCCCTAATTGCATCAATTAATTTCAGCCAATACCATGCCTTATCATCGTAGCATACCCCATATCATCTCTTAATTATCTTATAACACTAAGAAAAGGGTCTAACATAAGCTCACCATACTTAAAATTGGGCAAATTCCATTTCTGGTGGAAACTCGCTCAAGCGAGATTCACCTCCGCTTGAGCGAGACAGATCAGGCTCGTAGGGGCGACCCCTTTCACTTAAGCGAAATGCCTCCAGTAGCGTCCCCAAGCTCACTCGCTTGGGCGAAGTACATTCACACTCGGTTACTCGCTCGAGCGAGAATCATCCAGTAACAAAATCCACAGGCATTCGCTCGAGCGAGGCTCCCTTCAACTAGCCACTCGCTCGGGCGAGAATTGTCCAGTAACAAATCCCACTGACACTCGCTTGAGCGAGGCACCCACTCGCTTAAGCGAAATCCGACCAGAGGCCGTCCTTCCCTTCCACACTCGCACGCTCAGGCAAGGCTTCCCAGCACTCAATTTTTTACTCGGTGGTTCACAGCACTCAGTTTTTCACTTGGTGAAATGATTTCAAAACGACTCATCTCTCGCTCGGTATTTCACTCGGTAAAATTATTTCAAGCCGACTCATTTCTCACTCGGCCCTTTACTCGGCGAAATTATCCAAAACCGACTCATCACTCGATCGGTCTTTCACTCGGCAAATTACTCCAAAACCGACTCGTCCCTCATTCGGTCTTTCACTTGGTAAATTATTCCAAAGCCGACTCATCTCTCAATCGCTCTTTCGCTCAACAAATTATTCCAAACCCGATTCATCTCTCGCCCGGTCTTTCACTCGGTAAAATCATTCCAAAACCGATTCATCTCTCGCTCGGTTTTCACTCGGCAAAATTATCCAAAATCGGCTCCTCTCTCACTCGGTCTTTCACTTGGCAAAATTATTACAAGCCGACTCATCTTTCACCCGGTTTTTCACTCGGCATAATTGTTCCCAAACCGACTCATCTTTCACTCGAGCGGGGCTTTCTAGCACTCGGTGGAATTATTCCAGAACTAACTCCTTTCTTGCTCGACTTGCCTGGGCGAGTAACTCATTCGCCTGGGCGGATTTGGGCCAGAGGCCAATTCTCTGAAGCAGGGGACTCTCGCTTAGGCAAGATCCCATCTTGCTTGAGCGAGATTATCAGGACCTATGCAGAATCAACAATTCTTACAACTTAACACATGAAATCTCACTCTAGGCCAACTAATTCACCACCAATACATCATACACATCACATGAGACATATAAAACTCTCACCACCCATTCATACTTAGAAATTCTCATTTCCACTCATCAATCACTCTTTTAAATTCTGATTCATCAACTATAAAATGAAGGCTTTAAGACACCTCTCATCACCACATTACTCATCTCAAAACAATCCTCTACACTTTATTTAACTTATTCATTCATAAATTTTCACCATCATTTAGTTCATGTCCAACTAAGGGACCATCAAACCCTTATCATCAACATCATATATATACATACATTTTCATAACAATCAATATAGCCAAGCCATCATTCATCACTTCATCAAATTAATCATATAAGATATTCATGGCAAGGCATTGTATGAGTTCAACATACATAATTAGCAATTAATCCACTCATACAATTTGAAATGAAAACTCCTCTCCTACCTCGAGAGAAGAACCGCCACGTAATTACATCGATTATTCCGCATCATCGTCCGGAATACAATCCTATCAACAATTACGCATACACATGTAATCAATAAACCATTACAAAGCATCACATCCCTTAACTTATTATCAAGTCCTAGACTTGTCTAAGCTCCAAATTCATATGCCCATGTTAGGCTTCGGGAATTCCTTTCCCCAAGGCCAAGATTCTCCAAGTCTTAAGGGTTAAACAAATCCAACAACATCAACACTTAAGATTAATCCCTCAAATCAACATACCTATATACATGCATATATCTTCATTTGTAACTCATGACTTAGTTCACCATTTTATCAACATCAATATTTAACTCCTATCCTTCAAATATTCATTTCTATGTATAACATCATTCCAAGGTACCAAAATCATCAAAATCATCAAGTGGGTCAAAATCCCCAAATTATTAATACTTAGGGTTTCTTCTCCAAAATCACCCAACAACCATCAACAATCTCTATCAACCTTCAATCCATTTTATTTTATCATAATGACCCCATCAACCTCTAAATTTCACATAATCATAAAGCCCTAAACTAAGGGTTTCATTTCCAAACATTCAAGCCTAGGGTTTCCATTTCCACCCACATGCAAGGTTTCTAACATCACCATCTTCAACCCAATACCCCAAAATCATAAATAAGATAAGGAAGAGGTGAAAGATCTTTACCTCAAATCCAAGCTCCACCTAAAAATGAAAATGAAGTGAGGAAGAGGGAGATGACCCATGCAAGCTCCCAAGCTCCATAGATGCCTCATATTTCCAAGCTTAACTTTTGATTTTAGTAAGAAATGGAAGAAGAAGGAGTGTGGGACGGTTTGGGAAAAAGAAGAATGGAGGAGAAGAAAAAATGACAAAGATAAAGTAGAGGAGAAGAATGTACCGAGAATGAGGAAGAGAAGGGAAAAATTAGACCAAAATTGGACATTGTCCAATGGTTAAAAGGATGTCACATTTTGCTTTTACCAATGGGTAATAGTTCCCCATTATCCAACGGGTAAACGAATCAAGTGATAAAGAGAAAGAGGTCACGGTGATAATGGGAGGAGAAATGGGATTTTTGGTTTTCTTTTAATTGCAATTGGTTCGTATTTTCCCCGTCTAATAACATACGTCGTGTCCGATTAGTTATTTTCTAATACCAAAAATCATTCTAACTATACCATCTTAACCACAATAATTTTCCAAACATTTTAGACCCATCAAATACTCAATTTGATCAAGTGGGTCTCACATCATCTGTTAATTCATCCAGTTCTGGTAAATATTAATTTACCGATAATTCACCTCTAATGTCTAACAACATCTCCCATAATTATCCGATCTTAAATAATCAATTGTCGTCATCCAATAAATTTAGTTTCCTTAAAATCTGGGATGTTACATCTGGAGTCCAAAATAGTGAAAACAGGACCCCTTGAATCGATTCAAGCCCGTATGAATCGATTCAAATGTTCTTAGAACCAAAAACAGTGAAAACAGGGGTCCTTGTATTCAATCCTGTATGAATCGATTCAAACACCTCTAACTCTCCAAATAGTGAAAACAACACCTCTTGAATCAATTCAAAGAGCCTTGAATCGATTCAAGACATCATTGCTGCTATTTTTATGCAGAAAAAGCATGATTTTTGGACTTCCAACCCCCTAACTTTTTCATACGAATTCTAAACGCTATGAAATTTTAACACCAACATATATACATCATTTTTGACGTGTAGCCACTAGCCGTACTAAAAAATTCCCAAAAATGAGAGAGTTATGTGCATAAATGCGTTTTACTCATTTTGAAGCATTTTTATGCAACTCAAGGGCCTATTCTCAATGGAATTGACCTATTCCAATTTCTACAAGTAACAATTAATATATTTAAGCTATTAGAGACATTACATACCATTAAAACCATATAAAACACAATAGTTCCTCAAATAAGCATAAACATCAAAACGCATCATCATATACATTTCATAAAACATTATAATTCATGATTCAACATCATCCATTCACCATTTGGGTAATAATTTCAGCCCATAACTAGCATCATACATTGTCTAGGTCATAATAAAAAATTAGCCATCCATGTAGGGTCCAATTTTCACCTATGACCTCCAAAATGAATATACACTAATCCAAATATATATTAAGCATAAACCATCCATCATATGCTATACAAAATTAATACTCGCTGGCCAAGGCACTTCCTATACACTAATTTATCTCCATCATCAAAATGCATATTTCCAAAAGATTTAATCTCACTCCCATGAGTCTCCTGCATCACAAAGCTAAAAATAGACAACATGGGAGAGTGAGTTATACATTCTAAAAGATGAAAATGAATACAATGTGATTGTGTGCATATGCATTCAATATCTGTATACTTTGCATCAATATATCATTCATCATCACAATTATCAACACCTTACCAATCTTACATATGCTCAATCATCCCTTATGGGTCATAACAAAATATATATGCATACACACAATCAAACCCTTCATCATCTTGGGCCAACCCACACAAAATCACCATACACAATATATGTATTTGTATTCATATCTTTTATGTTGTCTTTAGGTATTTTCTCACTGAATCATAACTAACACCATTTCTCATCACCTTTGGCATATCTCCTTGCTATATACAAATGCTCTTAAGCTAATGCACATGCACAACGGAGTAATTTATCAATTGCGGATCTGACTATGGGAATAAACACCAATTTATGGGTCAAGTATGATCATATAACCATACCCCTACTGCAGTAAAAAAATATGTACACATATATCATCAATTGCATACATATCATTATGTTTTATTGGTACCAAACCGCATCACCCGTCTTGCAACACTTGGCCATTTACACCATGACCGCGGTAAACACCATAATCAATATAAAGGTGTTGCGGTCTGGCCATGATTCATACCATGGCGGCTGTGATCCATAGGACCACCGGGGCCACTTGCTCATCAAAGAGCCATCCCCCACAAGGTCAGCCACATGCAGCTCCCTGTAGCTATACATGGGCGGCTTCGTGACTTACACTCTGAGTCACAGGAGAAAATAAGTATACTCGTGCATTGAGTCGCCCTCCCACTGGGCCGGCCAGGGGAATCCCCTAACATTCCAACACCGGTGGCTATACAGTTTGCCATGGATACAATGCGATGCAAATCATAATGCATTCTCACAGCTATACATCCTAATTATGCCACTCACCAATCAACATCACCATTATTTCCACCATACATTTCTTAGTAGATTTTATTATCGTTGGTTGTTACTAATGTTCAAGTTTTAGTGTGGCATATTCAATAACTCCTCATTGTCATAAGGGCATCAAATCATCAATTTCAATCATCGATCCTTCATCATCATAAAGGCATGCTAATCATCCATCTTCATTCTCATTTATCATGGATAATGACCATTCCACATTCATGGTGAACATAACACAATCACATCATCATCATGGCATTACACTAGCCAAACAATTCAACATCACCATTTAGCATACCATAGATATTCCAAATGCACATTACATGTTGCCAAGCATATTCATCATCATCATCATCATGTTTAACAACCACAAATCATCATTACCACTCAAACAAGGCAAACATGCATATTGTCATATATGACAATTAAACACTACTCAATTCATGCATTTAGAATATAAAACTCCTCTCCTACCTCAAGAGAAGAATTCCGAGTGATACGACACTCTTGCCTTGTCGTTCGGAAAGAGTCCTACATTACATACATGTAAAATCTCAACTAATTAACCATTCAATGCATAACTTCAAACTCTAATTAACCATTATTATATCTATAATTTTACAACATGTATAAAACATGTTATAGATGCCATTTTCTTTATTTTTTTAGGCTCCGGTAATTCCTTCCCATCAATCCACATTCTCTATATTATAGGTTACAAGGTAACCCTGAAGTCCAATATTTACAAATACAACAATTATCAACACCCACACTCTCAATCTCATGTATTTCCTATCAAAACATATTTTCTTACCAACATTTATTACTTTCCCCAATTTATTAAAGTTAGGGTTTCACTAAAAACCCATCACCATCATAAATGCTCATCAATTTTCC
The DNA here is from genome assembly GCA_037962975.1 of Clitoria ternatea. Lineage (NCBI taxonomy): Eukaryota > Viridiplantae > Streptophyta > Magnoliopsida > Fabales > Fabaceae > Clitoria > Clitoria ternatea. The sequence goes on from CM075670.1 coordinate 140,254,645, forward strand.
ATCCATCCAAGTATTAATTTTGTGTACCCTTAACAACCCATCATAAATGTTGTAACATCCTAAAATTTATATAAATGATTAATTAAGAGAAATAAATAATGAATAATTAAATATGAATTGATTAATGTCCCAAAATATTGAAATGATTAAATTAGGAATTTTTGTGATTTTTCATAATTTATGGGGACTTAAATAGTTAAAAATAATACCCGGTTAAAATATGGGTATCAGACCAAGTATCTCCGATTGAAGTACTATTGGTTAGGGCTGTTAAGAATATTATTGGGGATCCAAATCTAACTTTGGAATAATTTTTAGATAAAGTATTGAGCCCAAACTAAGATCCTGTTTGAATTCAAACGATGAAGCTTCAATGAAAGGATTAAAAATAAAACACAAAAACCCCATTTTTCCTTTGCATTTCACGTTAGCTTCTGTTTCTTTTCGCAAAGCATATTCACTTTCTTCTTCTTCATTTCCTCTTCACCTTCTCCTAAAAACCTAAGAAAAACATTGAACCCATCTCCTCCCACCATTTTCATCTTCATTGAGCTTGAAGGGGAAGCTTAAAGCTTAAGGTCTCTTCCCCTTTTCCTTCCATTTTCATTCTCCAGTCTCTCTTTCTTGGAAATCCACTCTTTTCTTCTCTTGAGGTAAGCTTTCCATCACTTTTCAAGACTTTAAACTCTTGGTTATGGGTTATGATTGTTAGGAGAGTGTTTGGTTACATATGGGTCATTAAAGAGAGGCATTTGTGATGGAAAACCCCTAGGTAGAGTGACATTGATGAGAGTCATAAATAGGTATTTATGAGTGTGTGTATATGGAAAGGGAGATGATGGAAAATGATGGGCATTGATTATGGTTATTGGGTTTTTAATGAAATCCTAACCCTATGATTTGAGGGAAATATAAAATATGAGTAGAGAAGCATTTATTGTGTTAGATTAATGTTATTAATGAGGTGAAGTGATGTTATTGATGGTGGATGACCATTAATGAAGTTTGATGATTAATGATGGTTATTGGGAACCATTAATGTAGGAACCCATTAATGGGTTTGATATTAAAGATGCATAATAATGAATGAAGGCACCTAACCCATAATGGTTATGATGGAATTAATGAAATAAATGAGGTTTGGGAATTTAAAGTGTTGCAAACACCAAGTAAATAAATATGAGCATTAAGTCTTGGTGGTTGAATAGAAAATAATTGTGTGGTATATTGTATAATGTAGGAAATAACCCCATTGACGAGGCGGGACCATTAGACCGCGTTGATTACTACTTCTCTTGAGGTAGGAGGGGGTAACTATTCTAAATGCATGATTTCATCCATTGATGATGTGAATATATATGATTGTGTTATGATAGATTGACTTGAGTGGATGATGTGATGATTTTATGATTGAAATACATTTAGAATAATTGATGTTATGTGGCATATGCTTTTGGGATAATGAGTATGGTGTTGTTTTAATTCATGTTAATGAATTTGTTATGAATGGCTTGAGACCATGGTTGTATTGAGTGATAGGTTATTAAACATCCTATAATGTGTGAGCCAATAAATGTTGATTGCCATTAACTAATTGTGTGTATGAAATCCAATGAATGTTGGTGGCGGTGGAGAATGATGAGTATACAAAATCCACTAAGTGGTTGTGGTGAATTGTTGAATGTAGAGTGACATGATATGATGCATAGAGTGAGAATGCATTGATTGGCATTTGCATCCATAGCATTCATACACTGTCTATGTAGAATGTTAAGGGTTCCACTAGGCGGGCCCAGTGAGAAGGCGACCCAGTGCACGGGTATAATGTTGTATTTCCCTAGTGATTCTGTGAATCACGAAGCTGTCTATAGTTTGGTGACGAGGCACCCTATGTGGCTGACCCAGTGGGTTGGCGGCTCTGTGATGAGTAAGTTACCTCAGTGTCTGACGGGGCATGGCTCTCTTGATGTGTGTTCGGGAGGGGCCCGTAGCACTTTGGCAAGTAAGGCCATGATGTTGATCCGCAAGTCACAGGGTGACTAGTGCTACAGATGGGCGAGAGCAGTTTGGTACCAGTAAAATATGTTATTAAGCATGCATGAATTAAGGTATATGTGTACCTATTTTTCTACTACAGTAGGGGTATAGTAGCACACCTATGCTTGACCCACATTTAGTATATTATGGTTTTCCCATAGTCAGATCTGCATTTGATAATAATTCCTTTGTGCATATGCAGTAGCTATAAGAGCATTTGCATATAGCTGGGATATGCCTAGTTGAAAGCCCGTGGTGGCGATGGATGATTGAGAAATAAAGAGGAAAGAAATGTGATACTAATATTATGTGTATGGTGATGTTATTGAGAATGCCAATGATTTAGATATGTGTGTTGTAGATGTATTTCTTTGAGTATGTAACATGTTAAAATGAAATGATGTAGTATGTGAATGAAACTGTGATGTTTCCTAAGAAATGTATCATATGTAAGCATGTATAAGTATCATCATAATGTATGACTTTGATATATTTGGGATTATGTTACTCTCTTCCTAGTTGCCATTTTTAAGTTTGATGTAGGTATGATGCAATTCCTACTCTTTTGGAGGTCAAGTATTGATGAAGGTAAATATAGAAGGAAAGTGGGTGAGCCTTGGCCGACATATTGTCATTTTGTAGAGTATATGATGTATATATGCTCAATTTTGTAATTTAATGTGATGGATGATGATTTTGGAGGTCATGTAGGAAAATTAGACCCTTGTATGTATGGCTAATTTTTATTAATGACCTTGACAATGTATGGATGACAAACATGAGGTGGAATGTTGTTAGAATTGATGAATGAATGAAATATTTCTCTAGATTTTTTGCTTTATAAAGTATATAAGGTGATAAGCTTGATTGTGATATGATTCATGAATTGGAATAGAAATTATTGAACATGGATACTTGACACAAGTTTTAAATACTTAATATGATGTATGTGACATGTTAATTTTAATCAATTTTGTTTGGGATGAGTTTTTGTATATTAGGTTATGAGATTTTCATGTTTTATGCGCATGAACTGATAATCTCGCTCAAGCGAGATGGACCCTCGATCAAGCGAGAATCCCCTGTATCAGAGGGTTGGCCTCTGGCTTAAATTCGCTCAAGCAAGCTGGTGTCTCGCTCAAGTGAGACACGTAAGTATCAGGTAGGCGCTTATTGGATGGATTTTGCTCAGGCGAGCCTAGCCTCGCTCGAGCGAAATGTGGGCATTGAGGTTTTGTCCTTTTCTTGCTCAAGCGAGCGTGCCTCGCTCAAGCGAAATGTGGGTAGTGAGGTTCTGTCCCTTTTTCACTCAAGCGAGCGTGCCTCGCTCAAGTGAAATGGGGGCAGTGAGTTTCTGTCACTTTTTCACTCAAGGGAGCGTGCCTCGCTCAAGTGAAATATGGACAGTGATTTTCTATCCTTTTTTGGCTCAAGTGAGCGAGCGTAGTGATGGTTCTGGAGCGTTTTTGCTCACACTCACTGGCCTCGCCCAAGCGACCCATGTGGGTCTTGCTCAAGCGAGTCAGGGCCTCGCTCAAGCGAGATACCCTGATTCCACTTTCTTCATTTTTGCTTCTTTTATTTAATTTCCTTGTATATTTTGGGTTCCATGACCTCTAGAAACATTATTACTATTATGAAATTATATTACCAATGTTTAAATGAATTGATAGTGTATCTTTTAATCTCTCTTCACATAAATTTTTATAATCCTCAATTTTAATTATATCTTCCATTTTTCCCTTGTGATGATCTTGAGTTTGATCATCCAAGGAGCACTCTGGTACCTCCTCATATCTTCATATATGAGATAGGTTATTTAATGATCCGGGGTAATTACACAACATTTTATATATCATGTTTCTTCTACTTATAATTATTTTTAAATCGTAAAAAATTTACCCCTATTTTCAGGGTGTTACAAATGCCATGCTAACAACACCCCACCTTAGGGTTTCCATGTTTAATGCTTTTCCCAACAACCTATATATATTAAATGCTCACCTAACACCAAAAATCCAAAACCTAGGGTTCATACTCTTAAGAAATGACAAGAGGTTTACCTCAGGAGTAGAAAAGAGTGAGCCTTCAAGGGAGAGGGAGTTAAACATGAAAATTAAAGAGAAATAGGGAGGATCTCTAAGCTTTAAACTCTTCTTTTGCCAATAAGGAAAACGAAAAATGAGAGGGGAGGATAGGTTCATTACTTTGCTTAGAGTTTGGAAGTAGAAAGTGTATAGAAGAATGAGAAAGGAGAAGAAGAAAGTGTTTTCCAAATGGAACCAGGACGCCAATGTGAAATGAAGAGGGGAAAATAGAGTTTGTGTTTTAATGTTTGGCTTCTCATTAAAATTTCACTATTTTATGACAAACAAAATCTTTGTTCAGGCTCAATACCTTGTCTAAAAATTATTCCGAATATATATTTGGACTCCCAATAATATTCTTAACAGCCCTGACCAACGGTACCTCAATCAGAGATACTTGGTCTGACACCCGTATTTTAATCGGGTATGTTTTCAGCTCATAAAGCCTCAATAAATTATGAATAATTCTCAAAAATCTTAATTTAATTATTTTCAATATTTTGGGATATTAATTAACTCACCTATAATTATTTCATATTTATTCCTCTTCATTTAATCATTTATTTCAAAATTGGGATGTTACAATCCACCCCACCTAAAAGAAATTTCATCCTCGAAATTTTAACATACCAGATTTGAATGCATTCGAATAACGTTCCCGAATATCATCTTTATCACACCCTGATTTTCTAGATTCGAATCCCGATATAATCAAGATAATAATTAATAAAAATATGAGTAAATTTTTCGCGTTCAAAATAATTTCAAAACACCACAATGATTACATCAAGACCCAAACCATAGAAAATCAAAGAGTGAGAATTAATAATTTATAAACTGGATTGCTAAATAAGATGCCCATAAGTGTATACAAAATATTAGAGTTTACAGTGGAAGAAGAATGTGTATACAGGGCATACACCTAGTCCGATATATGAAGATATGAGAAAAGGCTCAAGCACTCATGCAATTTCATAACATAAGCCTAATAGGTCACAACCAAGCAAGCATCCAAATATCATTCATTGCCTATCATGAATTTCAACCTTAGCTTATGTATAATCAATACATCATCCATATACATTGTCATCCATACAATATCATCAAATTGATGGTTATCAACTATCATTTTATACAATTCATTCATCACAACATAATTAGTAATCGTTGCTGACCAAGGCTTTCCATTACAACTATTTACCCTCCTCGAAAGCTTTAGTTCAAAGAAACAATCTCATCCCATGATAATCCTGCATCACAATGCTAAAAAGGAGACAACATGGGAGAGTGAGTTATACATTCAAAATGACGAATATAAATACATTGTTATTATGTGTACATGCATTCAAACAACATGTGTGCTTTGCTATAAATCATCAATTCATCATTAAACCATCATCAAGATATTATATTAGGCATACAAGCCTCATTATTCATAATTCATGTCAAGCACAAGCACAAGCACAAGCACATTCACATAGCCCTACATCATTATGGGAATTCATAATTATCAATATCACATCATTAAATCTTTATTCAATTAACACTCTCTCAAGAGGTTCTCATCTTTCTTGGGTCATCTCTATCTCAAATGCCATGTACCTATGGCTAATGCATATGTCAACTGTTTAATGCATATGCAATGGATCCATTTCAATCACCCATGCGCACATGGTATCTCAAGTGATCGCAACAACTTATAATCATCATCATATTGGTTTCCCGCCACACATGGGGTACTCCCTTCTAGTAGCCTCGTAAGGTGTTTTTCTCGTGATCGCAACCACAGAATACCATAGGAACTCGCAAGCCTTTTTCATTTCCAGTACAAAGTGATCGCAACCACTGGCTTATCATCATACAATCCTATAGGATGTCTCATTGTGATCGCTCCCTAACCATAACTCATCCGCTGATTCTTCAACATCAGTCGGTTTGGACCTCCACTTAGTTTCACCTAAGCTTCATCCTGGTCATGGATAGATCACCCAGGTTCGGGTCCATAAGCAGTGACAATTTCCCTATGAAGACTCGCTTTCGCTACGGCTCTGGTGGTTTCCCTTAACCAAGCCACTGCCTATGAGTCATCGGCTCATTCTTCAACAAGCACGCGGTCAGAGTCCCAGGCTGGGTAGGATCTTTATCATTTCAATACTCGTGATCGCAACCACGTTTATCATTCTCAACATATTGGTGATTGCAACCACCTTCATTCATCTGTATATTGGTTTCCCGCCATGTATGGGGTACTCCCTTCATATAGTCCCGCAAGACTTTCATCATTGTGATCGCAAGCACATATTCAATACTATGCCATGCCATGAATACAAAATGCAATAATGCATATGCCAATCTTAACCTCGCAAGGATTTCTCATCCTCTCGATTAGGGGTGTATTACATATTTAGTTTTATTATCATTGGCATACAAGTAATCACAAGGCCCCTCAAGGCTCAATATCCAAATTTACATCAAACCACGCATGGTAATCAAAAGCATATCAAGCATTATAGCATTAAATCCTTACATGGAAATCAACAAGGCAAGTTAACAAATACATTTTAATTTCATAGAATCATATACATGCCAATACAATTCAAATTACATATACAAGGTTACACTTGTATCAAACACAATAGCCTTGCCATCATTGATAATAATAATCACTATTTAATCCAGGGTATATTCAACAATAATATCCCTTTTCATTCACATCATTAATCATCATTCAATACATATGGCATCATCCACTTTTAATCATCATCAACATCATATCGAATTTATTGATTTACATAACCCATTTCCATTCAATTGTCCCCTCATCAATTTCATTATCCCAAAAGGTGTGTCACACAACCATATCGTTTACTTTTCATCATGATTCATAATATATCAATAGTGGTTAAGCATACATGTATTCATAACCTAGCATAGGCATACACATACCTTGCCAAGGCCATAAGCTATTCCCCAATCACCACTAAGACATACCACCCATGTACCCCTAATGAAATCACTTGTTTTTACATAATAAAAAGGGGTTTTGGGAAATAATGAGCCCATGATAAATTTCAATATTGAGACATGTGAAAGGTTCATTCTTGGTCTCAAAAATAGAGGGACATGTAACAAATATCACCTATTAGTCCCAATTTGGTGATCATAAAAAGTTGGGTTCAAAACTCTCTTAAACTTGAGTTTTACAATGTAGTGGGTTCGGTATTTTATGCCTCATAAGAGTTAGAAAACTCCAATTGAGGCAAGACTAATTTTCTCTCCTCTGTAATATAATTATCTACAACTTTCATGCAGAAGTTGGAGACCAAAAATGTCATTAAGATGCCCAAACGGGCCAAAAACAAGAAAGGAATTACAGTAGTTGGAAAAACAGCAAGCCAAGGGCCATAACAATGCCATGAATCGATTCAGCCCTTGCATGAATTGATTCATGCATCCTAAAAGCCCAAAACTTGACAAACAGAAGGGTGTGAATCGATTCACATTCCTCATGAATCGATTCATGCGTGCCATTGCCCAAAAACAGTGAAACAGAGAACTATGAATCGATTCAACCCCTGGTGTGAATCGATTCACGCATGAAATCATGCTATGAACTGTGCAAACAGAGTCATTTGAATCGATTCATCTTCTTGTGTGAATCGATTCACACGCTACTGGAATTAGGCACAGTAAAGACAGTGAGTATTGAATCAATTCACACACTGTTGTGAATCGATTCACATCAGTAATTATGCAGAAAACACTTAATTTTTCAACTTCTAATCCCCTAACTTTTTCATATGAATTCCAATGCCCACCAAATTTTAACACCAACTTATATATATTATTTGTGATGTGTGGCCATCGGTCGTACTCAAATTCTTAAAAATGAGGGACTTATGTGTATAAATGCGTTTTACCTATTTTGAGGCACTTTGTGTAACTCAAAGGCCTATTCCCAATGGAATTGGCCCATTCCAATTTCTACAAGTCATAAACTATATATATGGGCTATTGGAACTATCACATGCCATCAAAATCACATAAAACTCTATTTAGCTCTATGAGTTCCTCAATTATGCATTATCTTCCAATCTTATCATTAATGTCATCACAATGGCTATCACATTCAATGCCAAGTATCCACGTACATTCTCAATTCACAAAACATATACTTCATTCCTTCAAGGATGGTTCATTAACATGTACATATTTCAACCCCTCGTGGGTTATTCATCAACTTATATATACATATATTATCATCAATAGCCAATAATTTGCTATTCATAACATTTCACTATAAACATGGCAAGGCAAGCATGAGTATCATGATATACATAAATCACTAATTATTCTACTCATGCATTTGGAATGTAAAACTCCTCTCCTACCTCGAGGGAAGAACTGCGATCCAATACTCCAATCGTTTCACCATATTGCCCAAATTAAAACCTACACATCCCACATATACATACATACACTAAATTAATGAGCGATCGCAAGGCATCATCATAATTTCAAGCAATGTAAATATATCTTAAGGCTTAATGTTAAGTCCTAGACTTGTTAAACAATAATTCGCATACTTGTGTTAGATTTCAGGAATTTTTTTCCCAAAACCAAGATTCTCTAGATCTAAAAGGGCTAACCATACCAAACAATAACAACATCTATTTCGTTGTTACTTAAACTATCCATTTGCCATTCAAATTCATCATGAGCCCCTTAGCTCCTTTCAAACCATTATCAATCAACCATTTTACATGTTATTTATCATGGCCCAATAACTCATTAACCTCACTATCAATGATCATCATCCTCATTGTTCAAGCCTTTCCTAACATTATCTCAACTCTTTAACACACTAAACAATTTGGAGTCATTACTCTATTCTCTTGATTTCACAATTCCTTAACATCAACAATCAATATTACTCATTCAAAAACTCATTCTTATATGTGAAACCACTCCAACATCAATAACTCATAATTTTCTCATGAATTTCCCCAAAGCCCCAAATCTCAATTCCTAAGGTTTTCATCAAAACTCAACAACCATTTCTACTAACCATCAATCTCTATCATTAACATCATTCACATACAAAATATCATTGGTTTACACTTAAAATAATTTCTCACAACATCATCACTTATTTCCCCTAATTCCTAGGGTTAGGGTTCCATTAAAACCTAATAATCATCATTTTTCACCTCCAATAATGAGATTTTCGTATATCCCATCACACCCATTCAAAAACATACATTAATCACACCCCACCTTTGGGTTTTACATAAAAATGGCTCTCATTCCTTAACCACACACATAACACTCTTCCCATCAAATAAAAATCAAAACCTAGGGCTCAAGCTCATTAAAATAGAGGGAGATATACCTTAAGCCAAGAAATCACAATGGGCTTCCAAGAGAGGGAGAATGGGTGACGAAAATGAGGGGTGAAGAGGGAGAGCTTCAAGTCAAAACCATCTCCTTCATAGTCCATGGTGCAACGAAAATGGAAAAGGAAGATGGCACACCACCACTATGGTTTTGGAGAAGAAAGGTGAAGAGGAAATGAGAGTTATAGAGAAATGAGAGTGAACGCCTAATGAGAAGGAGAAAGTGTCCTAAAACATAAGGGAGAAAGGAAAGTTTGTTTTTAAGTTTTAACCTCTTATTTAAAATCTTACCGTTTTATAACATACAGGATCTCCGTTCGGGCTCAATACTAAATCCAAAAATTATTCTGATTATATATTCGGACTCCTAATAATATTCTTAACAGCCCTGACCAACGGTATCTCAATCGAATATACTTGGTCCGATACCCATATTTTAACCGGGTATAATTTTAACTCCTTAAATCTCAATAAATTATAAATATCCATAATAAATCCCAATTTAATTATTTCCTAATTTTTGGGATATAAATCAACTCATATATAATTATTTATTATTTATTCTTCTTAATTAATCATTTTTATAAATTTCAGGATGTTACAATCCACCCCACCTAAAAAGAAATTTCATCCTCGAAATTTAACCTCGACACATATATCATAAGGCCATACGTCAGGCTGCACACCAACAAGGTATAACGTCGTCATGAAATAGTATTGGACTTCCCAAAGTCCATCAAGACATGTTCATCATCATTTCATTATTCCTAACATAAAATTTTCTACATCCAAGTGTGTCATATATCTTCGATCATAACTCATCCAACAGAGCACACAAGTTCATACTCAGTATGACTAGATAGGCTCAGTACATTCACCATAAGCAGTTACAACAGTACACTTGCCTGGCCTATGTGTTGTTGCATCCGACATACAGGAAGGCGTCCCAATCCCGTAGTGGTTACAACAAACACATGAGGTCGGCGCATGAGTGCACGTTACCACAATGCCTATGGCACGTAAATTCCTATCAGGATAAGTACTTTGGATTCCCATTGCTGATATCGATCGTACTTACTCTAACAGCATCAATTCACCTGAGACTTAGTGACAATTCTCACAAGTCTACAACCAACATATTCATATCTCACAGTTATTAAACGAGTTACTAAACTCGTAGGAAGCACGCAACTTTGAGGTTAAAATAGGGTTTCCAATCGTATAATATGCTTTCATATTAGGAATTCTCCTCACAGATCACAACCAAAGTCCATAAGACGGACGTGTAATTCACATCATATTACATCTCTACATGGTTTCTACCCTCAATATAGCACCTTTCAAATAAAGAAGGAGGTAATGACATGATCAAATTTCTATTTACCGACTCACAATCACGCATGTCATCCCTATGTCATACCGTAATCCATAGCTAATTTCATGATCACTGTAACATCCTAAAATTTTAAGTTAGAGAGTTAATTAAGGAAATTAATATTGAATAATTACATGTGAATTATGTGATGTCCCAAAATATTAGAAATAATTAAATTAAGATTTTTAGGGACTGTTGACGATTTAATGAGACCGGATAAGCTGAAAATAAGCCCAGTTAAAATATGGGTGTCAGACTAAGTACCTCTGATTGAGATGATATAGGTCAGGGCTGTAGAGAATATTATTGGGAGTCTGAATATGTATTCGGAATAATTTTTAGATTATGTATTGAGCCCAAACAAAGATCTTGTTTGTGGTAAAACAATAAAGCATTAATGAAATGGGCAAAATTAAAAGCTAGAAACTCATTTTCTCCTCTCATTTTTGTTGGCTGGAGAACTCCTTGGCAAATACACTTTCTTCTTCTCCTCTTCATTTCTTCTTTTCTTCTTCTCCTTCCAAAACCCTAAGCAAGGGTAGTGGCACATTCCCCTTCTATTTCATTTTGTTGGAGCTTGGAGGGAGGCCATTAAAGCTAAATTCTTCTTCCTTTTCTTCTTCATTTTCATGTGCCTCTTTCCCCCTTCTTGAACCCATTTTGTTTTTGGGTGTGAGGTAAGATACACTCACCATTTTGTTAAGGTTTTTGCCATGTATATGTGTTATTATGCTTTGGGGGAGCAATGCATGTGAATGGGTGTTAAAGGAGAGAATCTAATATGTAAACCCTAAGGTGGGTGTCATAAATGCAATCTTTAAATGATATTAATGGGGTAGATTCATTTATGATAGGAAAGAGATGGAAGGTTGATGATCATTTATAAATGGTGGTGGGTTTGGTGAAAACCCTGACTATGAGAAATTGGAGAAAGTGATTAATATTGACTCAAGAGTATGTTTTAGGAAGGAATGTATGACAATGATGAATATGAATGTTGATAAATGGAGTTGTATGAAGGTTTGGGCTATTATTGTTGGTAGCCTTTGAATCTAATGAATGTGGCTTAATGGGGAGGAATTCCTGAAGCCTAACAAATAATGAAAACAATGTCTATAGCATGTTTTATACATGTTATGAGATTGTAGATATGAATATGAGTAAGTAGAATTGGATTTGTGCCTTGAATGGTTGATTAATTAGGATTTTACATCTATGTTAATGTAGGATCCATTCTGAACGATGAGGCGGGCATGTCGTATCAATCGGAATTCTTCTCTTGAGGTAGGAGAGGAGTCTTTATATTCTAATTGAATGAATTGAATAGTATTTGATTGACATATGTGGTAATTTGCATGTTTGCTTTACTTTTGATGATTACGAAAATTGTAGTGTGTATTTGATGTTGGTGATGATGTTTGGCAACATGCTTGTGCAATTAGAATATATATATATATATATATATATGGTGTGCTATATGGTGGTGTGAACTATTTGGCATATGTTAGCCTTAAATGTGAAATGAATGTAATTGATAATTGGTTGAGATTGGGTGTGAATGAATAGCATACCATGATTTGATAATGGAAAGTTAATGATTGAAATTGATGTTGAGTGCCATTGTAAATGGTGTATGAATGTTAAAGTGCCACACTTAAAATTTGAGAACAAAACTAAATCCAACAATGATAAATCCACTAAGAAATGTGAAGTTGTGTTGGTGATGATGATGGTAATGATGTTTGATGAGTGGCATGTATAGGATACATAGAGTGAGAAATGCATATGATTTGCATTTGCATCTATGGCATACTACATAGCCGCCGTTGTTGGAACATTAGGGGAGTTCCCTCGGCCGACCCAGTGGGAGGGTGGCTCGGTGCACGAGCAATTTTATTTTCCCTTGTGACTCAGTGTAAGTCACGAAGCCGCCCATGTATTGCTACGGGGAGCTACATGTGGCCGACCCTTGTGGGGGGTGGCTCTTGATGAGCAGGTAACCCCGGTGGTCCTTGGGATCACAGCCGCCATGATTTGAGATCTGGCTGGCCTACAACACCATATGTCAAATATGTTGTTTACCGCGGTCATGGTGAAAATGACCAGGTGTTGCAAGATGGGCGATACGGTTTGGTACCAGTAAAATAATTGGTGAAATGCATGCGAATTTAAGAATAAGTGTACATATTTTACTTCTGCAGTAGGGGTATAGTTAAATGATCATACTTGAATCCCATAAATTGGTGTTTATATTCCTACAGTCATATCTACAATTGAAATATTCCATTGTGCATATGCACTAGCTTAAGAGCATTTGCATATAGCAAGGAAGTATGCCAAAGGTAATGATATATGGTGATGGTTATGTTGAGAACGACGAAATGTAATAAGACAACATAAAACATGGGAATACCAAATAATGACATGAGAAAGATAATGAAATGTATGATAGTCCAATTGTTGAAGGACTAGATCATGTGTATGGTTTATACTTGCTTGATGTACTTAGATGATTGTAATTATGATGATAGTTAATGGTGAGTTGTGTATGAATGCAAGCATACATGTTGTGATACATATGCATATGATCATATGGTATTCATATTCATTCTTTTGGAATGTATGACTCACTTGTTATTCAAGTGGCCTCAATACTCAAGAAGGGGGGTGAATTGAGTTTTTAAAATTTTGCTTGGAATGCCTTTAAACTTGATTCTTTTATCACAAGTTTAGAGTTTATACAAGTGAAGACAAGTTTAGTACAGGAAACAATACAAAGCAAGATGTAAATATTACTGAAACAATTTGTCGAACACTTGGTGTGTAGTGATTTAAAGTAACTAATTCAAGCAAGCTCAAGTAAGCAAATCACAATCAATTAATCAACAAGCCAATCAAATGTAATGTATGAATGGAAAGAGTAAGGGAGAAGAGCTTACAAACCGATTTAACGAGTTTCACTACCCCGGTGTACGTCTCGCCTTCAAGCAACCCACTTGAAGGATTTCCACTATTGAGAATTTGAGATTACAAGCTTTGAGCAATTGGAGCTTCCTAGTGTCTCACACTCAAGAACTCAATCCTCACAAGCAAAGGGTAACCCACCCAATCTCACAATCTCTCAATAACCCAAAGGTTGAACCCCAACCTTTATGACCACTCAACCTATAGTGAAAACCTTGGTGTTTGGTGATGATGTTTACAAGATATATACTCTCAATAGAGTGAATAGGCAATTGAAAGCTCACACAATTTCTAACTCTTAACAAGAGAGGATATACAAATTCTAGCTCAAAGATTTTAGAATATACAAGGAAATGAACTCACTAATCACAAAGGTAACTAAAGATTGATTGCTTCTTATTCCTTGTTTTGTGCTTGAGTTAGAGAGCAATTTATAGAGCCTTGAAGCTATCCCAAAGCCCTTCTAGCCATTGCAAATCATGGTTCCAGCTTGTCTCTGCGTATAGTGGGTTTTGGGTGCTTGGTTCCCACTTAAATCTGTCTTTTTAGTGATGTTTCCCACTTCTTGAATCGATTCATATCTTCTCGAATCGATTCAGGACATTTTGACTTGGATATTTTGGACTTCCAGGTTCGTATGAATCGATTCAGGCCTTGGTGAATCGATTCAGGCTGTTCTGTTTTATATTCCTGGGCTGTCAGCTTCATGTGAATCAATTCAGGCTGTTGGTGAATCGATTCAGGTTGTTCTGTTTTCAAATTTTATGACTTCCAGGACTCTGAATCGATTCATTTGTGTGTGAATCGATTCAGGCAATGCCTTTTGGTGTTTTTCCATGCCTGATGATGTTTCCTTGATGCATTTTGATCCATGGTTCCTTTCCTTTATCTTTATACATTGCTTTCTTGATTCCTTGATCTTGTGGGAGCGTTTTCTTTATGATTTCTTGAATCTCTTGATTTGATACATCAATTAAAATCATTTCATTTGTTTTTGATTCATGAAGTTCTTCTTATTCTTGTGCCTTTGTCATTATCAAAACCTATTAACAACATGCAAACATATTCTCCCCTTTTTTGATGATGACAACCAATGGCCATCTCTTGGGGTGTTAATATCAACAATTTAAAGAAGTAATGATAGGGAACCACTTAAAAAGTAAAGAATAGTGATAGGGAACCACTTAAAAAGTCAGAGTATATCTTCCTTAGTTTTTCATATCTCCCCCTTTGTTTTTCAATTAGACATTTATTTGATTCTTAAACATATGTAATATAATATCTAGTATCTACTTAACCATATCTAGTATCTCTCCCCCTTTGTCATTATTAAAAACAATATAAGCTCAGGGAAAAAGAAATAAATAATGTAAAAATAAGGATTAACAACCAAACAAATAATCATAACATCCAAGCAAAATGATATGTATAATCATGAGACATAAAGCAGTGTCAAATAAAATCCAAAAGAAATGCCTCAGAAGGGCAACCAAGTTTAATCATAAAATAGAACAATGTTAAGTGAAACATAAAATGGAAAGCCAACTAAGGCTGAGGAAAATAGATGCTGGAAATTTGGGTTGCAAGCTCTATATAGCGTTCTTCCATATTTACTTTAAGCTTGTCAAGACGAGTGTTGAGATTTGCTTCCATAGCATCAAGACGGCGATCTATGTGAGCGGTGAGTCAAGAAAATAAATCATCAACTAGAGCGGGTGGAGGAGGTGGAGAAGCAGTATCTTCATCATCATCACGAGGACGGTGGAGATATTGCCATCGCCCATGATACTCAATGATATTCATCTTGGTAAGATGAGTTCTTCCAATGGGTCCTTTGGGTCCGACTAGTTCCTTGACTTCATTCTTCAAATCCACCTTGTAGTGACGCAGCAGCTTGGTAATAAGTATGGCGTATGGGAGGCGAGTAAGGTTTTGAGCATCGATCATGTGATGCCTCACAACATCAATCCAATTAATTTCCTTTTGATGGAGGATATCCCAAAGCAGCATAATCTGAGCCTCACTTAGTTGTGCATAGTTTCCACCTGAAGGAAGGAGGATTTTGACTAGGACATAGTGCAAGAGACGGTGGTCAATGCTAAGAGTTCCAACGGTGCTAGTGGGAGTAGCAAGATTGAAGAATGTTCTTGCCTCTAGGGGATTATAGTTCCAAGAAGGAGAGGTTTCTTTCCCATGGAAATGAGCATTGCTTAGTAGAAGCTTTCCTACTTGGTTTATCACTTCATTATCAAGGAGGATGGTCTTGCCTTTCACTTTGGCATAATATCGAGCATCTTCAAGGCGCAAAGTGAAGTAAAAGACACAGATTAATTCTGGATAAATAGCAACTTCCTCAAGAGCCATGAATCCAACAAGCTCTTGTTGGTGAAGGGTAGAAAAGAGGGAAAGGCCAGAGGATTCAAAGGACGGTTGGGCGGTGTTGAGAGGTGAGGACGGTTGGGCGGAGTTGAGAGTGTTGGAAAGGAAAGGAGTATGGGCGGTGTAGGTGTTGAAGAGGATTGTTGGGCGGTGTGGAGTATTGGAAAGGAGAGGTGAAGTGGGACGGTGTGTGGTATAGATTAGAAGGGGACAGCGGATAGGGAATGGGACGGTGTTGTTGATGGAAAGGAGAAGAGTCTGGTTGGGTGAAGAATCTAGGCGGTGTCATGGATTAGGAGCTTGGACGGTGTCATGGATTAGGAGCTTGGGCGGTGTTGGTTGGGGAAAAGTCTGGGCGGTGTTCTGGATTGAGGACGGAGTTTGTGGAGTAGGTCGGTTTTCTCTTGTTTTTGACCCTTTATTTCCTTAATTCCTGCAAAATAACATACCCAAGTAGAATAGAGTGGAAAGAGAGCAAAAATCGCAATAAATAAAGGAAATACAGTGGACAATGACTAAAATCCTAAGCAAACTAGATCTTATTTATTATATTAAAAAGCACTTATCAAAATACTCCAAACCAAAACATTGCTTGTCCTCAAGCAATCACCATATTCACAAGATAAAATACAGAAAACACTAAACTTAATAAACTAAGGAATCCAAAATAGAGAAACAGATTTATTCAAATGCCAATTTTTATTTACTTATGTGAATCAAATTTCAATGTCAAGACTTGAGATACTCTTCTCACAATTTTCACTCAAGTGTTTCAAGGTTTGTGTATCTCTCAAATCATCATAGTCAAAAAAAACATTACCATAAGCTTGTTAATAAACCAGAAACTCCACAGTTTAAATAGAAAATATGTCAAAGTCTAAAGGTCTTTCAAAGGTTGTAATGTGGCCTTGGGTTGTATTGTCAAGGTAGGAATTTCAAGAAAAATGGAATACAAAAGGGCTTTAATAGTCATGAATGATTCAAATCACCATTATAAATTTAACAGAGCAAATTTTTGAACTTTTATGGGCTTTTTGGAATTCATTCAGTATCATCCTTCTGATTTTCTTTTTCTTTTTCTTGCTTTTCTTTACATCCAATACCATATTTTTCTTAAGCCCCTTTTTTTTTTTTATTTGCTCCACTAAATTTCCAACTTTTTCACCATTATAGAGGATATTAGTCAATGAAAGGTTTCAAAGAAAAATTTTCACTTTCAGGCTCAAAAGGGAGAACTAGGGGTCAAATTATGCAAAATTCTGAGGCTTAAGAATAAGACCTAATTGTGCCTTTATCATTCTAAGACATATAATCAAAAACCATTTTGAATCGGTTGAAAAACAAGTTCTAGAATATTAATGACTATGAGATTCACTCAATCAAGAAAATATGGGTTTTGAAAATTTGTTTGATAGATAACCCATTTTGGCTCAAGTCTCACAGTGGAAAGTCCTTTCAAAGAAAATTTTAATCACATAAGGTTCATTTAAGCATTTATTTGGCATTTAAACAATCAAATTTTGAAAATTTTACTCAAAATTTTGGGATCCTTAGATACTTTAGCCTTGTGTTCAAAGTAAATTTATCATGCAATCATGGTAAATTACAAGATTACAAACAAATCAAGGAAAACACACATGCATAATAAAATAACAATCACACAACGTAAACAAAACAGTTAAGTTTTCTTACCTACCACCCCAAACCAGAATTTGACATTGTCCTCAATGTTAAAATGGATGATAAAGAATAAGAAAACTTACCTGTAGTAACCCCAAGCCAGCATCTGACATAGTTAGTTTTTTTGTTTTTTGTTTTTTGTTTTTTGTTTTTTTGTTTTTTTTTGTTTTTTTTGTTTTTTTTTATTTATTTATTAAAGACATGAGGTTACCTCCCCACAAGTGCTAAGTTTTAAGTCTTCAGCCAGACTTTTCTGAACCTGCTTCAACTATACAATTCATACCTGAACACAGGTTTTAATGGTCTGAATTCCACTTTAGGGATCAGTTCTCTTTTAGCCAAAAAATCACAGAAGTGTATTTTTGAAATGCCTGAAAAGTCATAAGATAAAACAGATTCAAGTGGATCAAGAGGGAGGTTTTGGATTGCCTCTTTCTTTACCACTTTGTCAATAAAATCTATTTCAAGCATAACAAAGTTAAGAGGTATGTAAAATTTTCCTACCTTGATAGGAATAACCTCTAGAATACCTGAATTCTGAAGCTTGGGCAGTACCTTCTTTTGGATCAGTGTACTGCTCTCCTTAATTATCGGATGAGATAGAGACTCATCAAATTTCTTCTCTTCCTTAGCTTCTTCTTTAGTTATGCCAACTGGATCATCATAATGAGTATCACTCCTAAGAGTGATGTCCATGGTGTGGTTAGATGGTCCTACCTCAGGTTTTACAGGAAATGTTTCTGGTGTTCTTATAGAAAAAGAGGTCTGTTGGACAATTTGATTTTCCAAAATTTTGTTATGGGTGGCCAGAGAGTCCACCTTTGAAGCTAAGGTTTTTATGGCATTTGAGAACTCTTCATTTCGTTTTTCTTGGGTGCTTACAAAATTTTCCATCAGTATTTCAAGTTTGGATTTTTGTGGAGGATAGTTTTGGAATACTGGTAAGCTTCTAAAATCACTGCTATGGTTATAATTCCCAATAGCATCCAACTGATGAAATTTTTGTTCATGGTGGTTTAAGGATATTGCAAAATAGCAATTTATAGCAGCATGTCCTGAATCACCACAAATACAACAATAAAGGTCAGTAGCACCTGTTAAGAATTCCATAACAGACCAAGATCAAGGGTGATCTTTGAAAATAAAAATAAAAATAAATAACTAGAAATAAAACAAACTAAAAATAAAAATATTAACAAGTATGATCTAATCGAATTTCAATATTACCGATATTTGAGGGACAACAGTCCCCGGCAACGGCGCCAAAAACTGACAGGGCCCGCAAGCGCACGGGTTATGTCGCGTAATATAAAAGATTATCGTTCTCCATAGGGACTGTGTTCAAAGTACCAGCATATTGAAATTTAATTATCCACACAATTAATTTTTAAGATTTTTTATAAAATAAAGCATAAATTAAAGTTGCACAGAATACAAATAAAAATAAAATTTACTTGACACTAAAAAAAAAATCAGAGTTGAGAGTATCTTGGAATTTTGGGGGATTAAGACTCTATTTTATATTTAATGAATTTTAACTTTTCATAAATAAAAATCGAATTAAGTTTTCCAAGGCGAATTTTCCAAAAGCTAATTAATATGTTCCTCTCGGAATCCTATTAATGTACCTAACCTATGGAAAGCGCTGCTTAATCCTCAGAAAGGCCCATTATCGTTTTATGAAAATCCCTTTTATTTCCTCAAAAGAATTTTGATTACTTTCACGGTTTTACCGAGGTCACATAAAGCATTTCAAAAATCTTAGGTTTAGTTCAAAGCTTTCTGGTAAAAATAAATCTCTCGATTCTATTTATTACCTAAACTTACTAATATACCCGTAAGTATACAGTTTTATCATTTAGATTCTTGTTGGGAATTACTAAAAGCATTAAGCATAATTGAACTAAATGGAAAACAGAAATTTATTTAATTCCAAGTCAAAATAACATTAAAATAAAATATTATCATACCCCCTTTATCCCAAGATAATTAATTTAGCTACTCATGAAATAATTTAAATTCATGTAAATAATGGAAAAATAAAACATACAAGACATGGTAAAAATAAAGACTTACGGGTTTCTCCAAAAGCTCAGAATAATTTACCACTGTATTTCCTTGTTGCAATATTCTCCACCAATTACAAATTTAAAAATCTCACTTTTACAGCCCTCACACTCTTACAAAATAAAAGAAAGAAAAGAAAATAAAAAGAAAGAGAAGAAAAACGAACAGAGAAAGAAAAAATGGAAAAGAAGAAAACTAAAGAGAAAACGAAGAAAGGAAATCTGATGTGGTTGATGGAAGTGATCATTTTTTTGCTCCTGGTTGCTTTTCCTTTTATAGGCGAATGGATGAATGAATCCAGCTAAGGAAAACGCGTTTAATTTGCAAGTGGAAGAAACTTTCGGTGCATGTGAATTCCAGCTGTGCCAACTTGTTTCCAATCTGCATATTTTAATATATCCAATAATTCGGTGCTTGGATTTTAGTGAAGATCGGTGCAGAATAAAGAAATTCAGAGTGGAAAAACGTTATTCTCCCACAAATCCGAGTGAAAGCTTGCTGGAGGGTGATTTGCTGAGTACTGGACGGTGTGTTGGTTGCTGGGCGTTGTTGGTTTGTATGTGGCAGGTATGGTGATATGAGGGACAGTGGAGTTGCTGGACGGTGTGGTGGATGGAGCCGGTGTTGCTGGGCGGTGTTGTGTTGAGTGAGTTACTGGGCGGTGTTCAATTGATCTGGTGTTGGGCCTGTGAAGAGAGTCTGGGCGGTGTGGAGAGGGTTACTGGGCGGTGTTGTGGTTTAAGAGTCTGGGCGGTGTTGTGGTTTGAGAGTCTGGGCGGAGTTGAGAGGGTTACTGGGCGGTGTTATGTATTAGAAGAAGAAAGGGAGACGGTGTTGGGAAGTTGGGCGGTGTATGAAGTGAGGACGGTTGGACGGTGTTGAGAGGTGAGGACGGTTGGGCGGTGTTGAGAGGTGAGGACGGTTGGGCGGTGTTGAGAGGTGAGGACGGTTGGGCGGAGTTGAGAGTGTTGGAAAGGAAAGGAGTATGGGCGGTGTAGGTGTTGAAGAGGATTGTTGGGCGGTGTGGAGTATTGGAAAGGAGAGGTGAAGTGGGACGGTGTGTGGTATAGATTAGAAGGGGACAGCGGATAGGGAATGGGACGGTGTTGTTGATGGAAAGGAGAGGAGTCTGGTTGGGTGAAGAATCTAGGCGGTGTCATGGATTAGGAGCTTGGGCGGTGTCATGGATTAGGAGCTTGGGTGGTGTCATGGATTAGGAGCTTGGGCGGTGTTGGTTGGGGAAAAGTCTGGGCGGTGTTCTGGATTGAGGACGGAGTTTGTGGAGTAGGTCGGTTTTCTCTTGTTTTTGACCCTTTATTTCCTTAATTCCTGCAAAATAACATACCCAAGTAGAATAGAGTGGAAAGAGAGCAAAAATCGCAATAAATAAAGGAAATACAGTGGACAATGACTAAAATCCTAAGCAAACTAGATCTTATTTATTATATTAAAAAGCACTTATCACTGCAACATATTCTGCCTCAGCTGTTGATAATGCAACACTCACTTGTTTCTTGCTATGCCAAGATACAAGAGAACTACCAAGCAAGTGACAAGTACCACTAGTACTTTTTCTATCAAGCTTACATCCTGTAAAATCAGAGTCAGAATATCTAACTAGAGTGCATTCAACCCCTTTGGGGTACCATAAACCAACATTTTGAGTTCCAACTAGATATTTCATTATTCTTTTTACTGCAGTAAGGTGTGATTCTTTTGGGCATGCTTGGTATCTTGCACACATACAGACAACAAATATGATATCCGGTCTACTAGTGGATAAGTAAAGTAAGGATCCAATCATACCTCTATATTTTATGAGTTCAACATCCTTACCTTTCTCATCCTTATCCAAATAGCATGAAGTGCCCATAGGTGTGGCAATATCATTTTCCTTGTCCATGTTAAATTTCCTAAGAAACTCCTTGCAATATTTTGATTGACTAATGAAAGTGCCTTCTTTTGTTTGCTTAATTTGTAGTCCTAGGAAGAATATGAGTTCTTCCATCATAGACATTTCAAATTCTTCCTGCATTAACTTAGCAAACTCCTTGCAAAGTGATTCATTAGTAGCACCAAAAATGATATCATCAACATATACTTGAACCAATAGTATACCATTCTTTTTGTGCTTAATGAATAATGTTGTGTTAACCTTTCCTTTTTCAAAATTGTTTTCTAAAAGAAATTTACTTAATCTTTCATACCAAGCTCTTGGAGCTTGTTTTAAACCATATAAAGCTTTCTTTAGTTTGAAAACATGATTTGGAAATGGGTAGTTTTCAAAACCTGGAGGTTGATCAACATATACTTCTTCTTGAATGTATCTATTCAAGAAAGCACTTTTGACATCCATTTGGTACAATTTGAAATCCTTACAACATGAAAAGGCTAACAATAATCTAATGGCTTCTAGCCTAGCTACGGGAGTATATGTTTCTTCATAGTCTATTCATTCTTCTTGATTGTACCCCTTAGCAACTACTCTAGCCTTATTTCTAGTGATTATACCGTTTTCATCTAATTTGTTCCTAAAAACCCATTTAGTACCTATTATTTGATGATCATTGGGTCTTGGCACTAATTCCCAAACATGATTTCTTTCAAATTGATTTAGTTCTGGCATAGCCAACATCCAATACTCATCAATAATAGCCTCATCAATGGTTTTAGGTTCAATTTGAGAGATAAAACCCAAATGATTGCAAGTATTAAAAGAGCGACGGGTACTTACACCTTTTGCGATATCACCTATGATGTTATCCAAAGGATGGTCTTTTGAGATGATCCATTCCTTTTGTTGAGTTCCCACTTCTTGTGTTGTGTCCTTGTCTTTGATATCTTCTTCTTTATCATCCAATGTTAATTCTTGGAAGTTACCTACAATGTCATCAACATCTTCCTTCCTTGGGGAGTTATGGCCATTTTCATCAAATTTCACATGAATTGATTCCTCAATAGTGTTAGTTTGTTTGTTAAAGACTCGATATGATTTACTAAATGATGAATATCCTAGAAAGATTGCCTCATCAGATTTTGCATCAAACTTTCCTAGATTATCCTTTCCATTGTTGAGCATAAAACATTTGCATCCAAAAATATGAAAGTAAGAAATATTAGGTTTTCTTCCCTTGTAAAGTTCATAGGGGGTTTTCTTTAAAATAGGCCTTATTAAACATCTATTCATAACATGAGACGCGGTATTTACCGCATCGACCCAAAAATGTTTCGCAATGTTATTTTCATTTAAGTTGGTTCTTGCAAGCTCCACTAAAGATCTATTTTTCCTTTTAACCACTCCATTTTGTTGTGGAGTTCTAGGAGCTGAAAAATTGTGATTGATACCATGTTTTTCGCAAAACTCATCAAAGGATTGGTTTTCAAAATCTCCCCCATGATCGGTTCTTATGGATGTAATTTTTGAATTTTGCTTATTTTGGATGATTTTGGCTAGTTTCTTGAATGCATGATATGCTTCATTTTTATGAGCAAGAAACAAGGTCCATGTATATCTTGAGTAGTCATCTATAATTACTAGACCATAGTAATTACCACCAAAGCTTTTGATTTTAGAGGGTCCAAATAAGTCCATGTGCAAAAGTTGTAAAGGCCTTTGAGTAGAAACAATGTTTTTAGCTTGAAAGGATGCCTTTACTTGTTTTCCCTTTTGACATGCATCACAAAATTTGTTTTCAAATTTGAGCTTTGGTAAACCAATTACTAATTCTTTAGAGACAAGTTTGTTCAAATGGTCTACATGTATATGAGCTATTCTTCTATGCCATAACCAATTTTCATCCTCTCTAGTCATGAAACATTGTACATCATTTGAGGACAAACTATCAATATCAATCATGTAAATGTTATCAATTCTTTGACTAACAAACTTAACCTCTTTGTTTAGCTTATTCTCAATTATGCAACAATTGGATTCAAATAAAACTCTATATCCTTTATCACATAATTGGCTTATGCTAAGCAAGTTATGTTTGAGTCCTTCAACATATAATACATCACTAATGGAGGTAGAAGAGTTTTTACTGATATTTCCGATACCAAGTATTTTTCCTTTGGTGTTATCTCCATAAGTGACACTTCCTTTCTTTTTAGGAGTGAATGATGTGAATTTGTTCATATCTCCCGTCATGTGTTACCCACTATCCAAATACCAATGGGTGTTGCTTGCCTTGAAGCACGCCTATAAGACAAAATTACTTTAGAGAACTTGGTACCCATTTTATGTTGGGTCCTTTTTGGTTAGCTTGTGGTAATGTCCCTTTTGGAACCCACACCTTCCTTATCACTTTTGGTCTAAGTTTTCTAACATAGCAATTTAGTGCATTATGTCCTTTGACACCATAATTATTACATTTAGAAAATGGTGATGATGATTTTCTAGGTGGTACAAAGAAGTTTTTGTAATGCTTTTCTTTCTTAATAATGTTATATCCTAATCCCGTTTTGTCAAACATGCATCTTTGACTTCCAAGTAATACATTTAGATTATCTCTACCATTAGTAAACCTCTTTAAGGTTTTGTTTAAGTCTAGGACTTTCTTTTCTAGGTCAACACATTTCTTGAAATATTCACATGATTTTGAGCAAGTTTGTTTTTCAACAATTTTCTTTTTCAAAGACTCATTTTCTTTTACTTGCTCAAGTAGATGTGTTTCTAGAGTTTCTATAGTTTTTCTAGACAATTTATATTTACTAGAAAGCTTAACAAATTTGTCATACAATTCATCAAAAGCATCAAGCAATTCTTCTTTATCTAAGTCATGGAGACTTACCTCATCTTCCTCTTCAAAGTGGTTGGCCATTAAGCAAAGATTTTCCTCCTTATTGTCTGAATCATCAGAGCTACTTTCATCGTTTTCATCCCAAGCGATGTAAGCTCTTCTTCTTCTTTCTCTCTCTTTGCTTTTCTTCTTACGGTTTGGGCAATCAGCTTTGAAGTGCCCTTCCTTGCCACATTCAAAACAATTGGGTGAGGAAGTATTTTCTTTTGTGATAGGTTTCTTACCTTGAGTTTTGGAGCCCCTTTGGAAGCGTTTGCTTCTCATGATTTTCCTGAAGCATTTCACAAAGAGTCCAAACTCTTCTTCTTCATCGAGTTCACTTCCAGATTCTTCTTCATTTGTGGAGGTGGTCTTGAGAGCTAGACCTTTCCTCTTGGAAGATTTTTCTTCCTCTTCTGTCATCTTTAATTCTTTCAGCTCTTGTTCTTGTTCTTTAATTCATTAATACTAGGAGATTGTTTGATGGCAATGGCTAGCGGTTGCCATTCCCTGTTAAGACTTTTCAACACTTTATGAATGAGCTCTTTGTTAGTGTACGTCTTTCCAAGGGTAATAAGTTGATTAATAATGATAGTGAACCTTTTTTGCATATCAACAATTAATTCACCAGGGTTTAATCTAAAGCACTCATATTGACTAGTTAATGTACTGATCTTAGGTCTTTAACATCATTAGTACCTTCATGGGTTACTTGTAAAGTATCCCACATCTCCTTGGCGGACTTACATGTAATTATTCAAAAAAATTCATCTGGTCCTAATGCAAGACTAATAAGATTTTTAGCCCTATAATTATACTGTACCTTTTTCTCTTCGTCACTCGTCCAATCGTCCATTGGTTTTTCAACATTTTTGCCATTAACAGTGTGCATGGGAATAAAGAGACCATTTTTGATGGCATTCCAAACTCTTAGATCAATAGATTGAATAAAAATTTTTATTCTCTCTTTCCAAAAAGTATACCCCTCACCATTGAAAGTGAGAGGTTTGTTTGTAGCACCGCCCTCAGGGAAAAGATTTAGAGAAGTTGAAGCCATTTTTCTCTTGAAGCTGTTAAGCTCGATCTACAAGAGTCACGCTCTGATACCACTTGTTATTCAAGTGGCCTCAATACTCAAGAAGGGGGTGAATTGAGTTTTTAAAATTTTGCTTAGAATGCCTTTGAACTTGATTCTTTTATTACAAGTTTAGAGTTTATACAAGTGAAGACAAGTTTAGTATAGGAAACAATGCAAAGCAAGATATAAATATTGCTGAAACAATTTGTCGAACACTTGGTGTGCAGCGATTTAAAGTAACTAATTCAAGCAAGCTCAAGTAAGCAAATCACAATCAATCAACAACAAGCCAATCAAATACAATGTATGAATGCAAAGAGTAAGGGAGAAGAGCTTGCAAACCGATTTAACGAGTTCCACCACCTCGGTGTACGTCTCGCCTTCAAGCAACCCACTTGAAGGATTTCCACTATTGAGAATTTGAGATTACAAGCTTTGAGCAATTGCAGCTTCCTAGTGTCTCACACTCAAGAACTCAATCCTCACAAGCAAAAGGTAACCCACCCAATCTCACAATCTCTCAATAACCCAAAGGTTGAACCCCAACCTTTGTGACCATTCAACCTAGAGTGAAAACCTTGGTATTTGGTGATGATGTTTACAAGATATATACTCTCAATATAGTGAATAGGCAATTGAAAGCTCACATAATTTCTAACTCTCAACAAGAGAGGATATACAAATTCTAGCTCAAAGATTTTAGAATATACAAGGAAATGAACTCACTAATCACAAAGGCAACTAAAGATTGATTGCTTCTTGTTCCTTGTTTTGAGCTTGAGTTGGAGAGCAATTTATAGAGCCTTGAAGTTGTCCCAAAGTCCTTCTAGCCATTGCAAATCATGGTTCTAGCTTGTCTCTGCGTATAGTGGGTTTTGGGTGCTTGGTTCCCACCTAAATCTGTCTTTTTAGTGATGTTTCCCACTTCTTGAATTGATTCATATCTTCTCGAATCGATTCAGGACATTCTGACTTGGATATTTTGGACTTCCCGGTTCGTATGAATCGATTCAGGCCTTGGTGAATTGATTCAGGCTCTTCTGTTTTGTGTTCCTGGGCTGTCAGCTTCGTGTGAATCGATTCAGGCTGTTGGTGAATCGATTCAGGTTGTTCTGTTTTCAAATTTTGTGACTTCCAGGGCTCTGAATCGATTCATTTGTGTGTGAATCGATTCAGGCAATGCTTTTTGGTGTTTTTCTATGCCTGATGATGTTTCCTTGATGTGTTTTGATCCATGGTTCCTTTCCTTTATCTTTATACATTGCTTTCTTAATTCCTTGATCTTGTGGGAGCGGTCTCTTCATGATTTCTTGAATCTCTTGATTTGATACATCAATTAAAATCATTTCATTTGTTTTTGATTCATGAAGTTCTTCTTATTCTTGTGCCTTTGTCATTATCAAAACCTATTAACAACATGCAAACACATCACTCTCCCATGTTGTCCATTTTTAGACTTGTGATGCAGGGAACTTGTGGGAAGAGTGGATATTTTTGAGTATATTTCATTGAGGAGGTAAATAGGTGTATAGGAAGTGCCTTGGCAGACAAAATCTAGATTTTCGTATAGCATATAGTGTATATGTATGCTCATTTTGTTATCTAGATTGTAGATGATGATTTTGAGGGTCATGTAGGAAAATTGGACCTTAGTGTGCATGGCTAATTTTCATTAATGACCCAAAGGATGTAAAATGATGAATTATTGTGTTTGATGTTGCTAAATCTTGGTGAATTTTCATGAATGGATGAAAGTATGTGAAAATTTATGTTTTGGTGATTACATGAGATGATGTGCTTGACTTAATATGATACTTAAGTGTGAATGGAATTCAACGGGGATTAATACTTGAAACACGTTATAAATGTGTAGTATGATAAATATGTCATGTTGAATTTAATTGATTTAGGATGGAATAAGTTTTGGTATGCTAAGTTGTATGAAAATTTCATGTTTCCATGTTTTCTGCAGAACTCGCTCAAGCGAGTGAGAATCTTGCTCAAGCGAGATCCTCTTGCATCAGTGGTTTGGCCACTGGCCAAAATTAGCTCAAGCGAATGGCTTTCTCGCCCAGGCGAGATTTGTCTAGAACCAGTAGTTGATTGTTGGACCATTTTCGCTTAGGCGAAATGGTCTTGGTACTCTGGTTCGCTCAAGCGAGGGGAAGAGGAAATGGACATTGGACGATTTTCGCCCAGGTGAGCCTTGCCTCGCTCAAGCGAAAATCGGGTAGTGAGTTCCTGAGGCTACTGGAGTAATCTTGCTCAAGCGAGTGGAACTCGCTCAAGCGAGATTGGCCCCTGAGGCTAATCTTCTCTCTCGCTCAAGCATCTCGCTGGCTTGCCCAAGTGTGGCCTTTGAATCTCGCTCAAGCGAGATGGGGCTCACTCAAGCGAGAAGACTCCTGATGCTCATTCTTTTCTCCGCTCAGCATTTTCCTGGCTTGCTCAAGCGTCGCCTCGTGGGCTCGCTCAAGCGAGTGTGGCTCTCGCTTGAGCGAGTGGCTCTCTGATGCCCTCTTTTGTTTGGTTTCAATTAATCTTTATTTCTTTTGCATCAAATCATTTTTATTACATCATCTTAAGAGTACTTTGGGCATATTATGAATCATAGAACCATATGAAATCCTTTCTCTTAAAATTTAATCATGCAACAACCAATTTAATTAATTCTTCCACTGATTTTAAATGGAAATTTCTCATGAAATCACTTTTAATTTACCCTCTCATATCTTCATATATGAGAGTGGCGTTTCATAGATCCGGGTTGTTGAATTTAAAGCTTCACCACTTTAATTATTTCTTTATTAATGATTTATAAAATGTGAAAAATTTACCCGTGTTTTTCGGGGCGTCTCAATCACAACGTCAAGGGCATACAATTTAGCCTAAGGTCATACCATAAAATCATGTACACCATAGCCAATACCAATCATACCTTGAATTCAACATTATTATTCATCAATCATCAAGGGTTACATTTATCATTCGTATTCTATCTCATGTCGACTCTAGTCTCAACAATTCATCGCATAATTAATTTCACTAGGGATCAATTAATCACAATGCTCGACCGCTCATTAGACTTAGAAAGTCCAAGGGTAACCTAGTACCCATCATAGGATACTCCCTTAATACACAAACATCATTAGACATAGCCCAAAAAAATCACATAGAGCCTAGACCACCATAGGGTCTAGCTCCATAAAATTTGATCATACAAGATCATGCCAAGTTAAACCAGGGTACCACATCTAGTGGGTCATAATTAAATTATTCATTCACTCAGTGCTCACGTATACAAAATCAAGTCTAACCCCAATTGGGTGTATATGCAATTCTATATTTCATCATCTTATCACTTATTCATGTTCCCAATCTAGGGAGATACAACAAATTACTTGTATCATATAATATATAAGGTTCTTGTGCCAAAGGAAAATCCATCTTTCACAAATGGCACAACCAATCATTTAAATTCAAAAATACCTAAACTAGGGAATTCTTTCACCATCATTTATTCAATCAATTCAAGTATTTGAAGTGCTTATATTCAACAAGCATACTTTGGCCATAAGCCACAAGCATGAATCACACAAGAGACCTAATCAATTCATTTAATTTTCAACATATAACAAGGTCTCAACATATGGTCTATCAGCATAGCAATTCATTTCTCAATACTTCCTATCCATGATCAACATATGGCATAGGTCCATCATTAAATCAATTCATACTCAATATATCATATCCATGATCACACATGGTATAAATTCATCATCTATTCACTTCATACTCATTATATATCAATATCAATGCATCATAGCAATGTATTCGTCATTTGAAGGAAATAGTGTAAGGAACTTGGCCGGACTTACACAATCAAGCATAAGAATCATATTGACTGATTCATTCATATGTATTCAATCCTATAAATCAATCAAGGTTAATAATGAGCAACTGATCTAGTTTGGATACCGGCCCTAAGACTATGTGATCATTATCTTAGCCGGCCTAGAGTTCAATCGGTATCACAGGACAATGATCCAGTCGACAAAAATATTAGCTGTCCTGGATATCAACCGGTATCACAGAATACTGACCCTGTCTGCAACTATATGATGTAACCGGTCATCCGAAGTAGTGTCTGAGACATCGGATACCTCATCCATTCTCATTTCACCCATCACTTATGACCGATTGCCTCAATCATTTCGAGAGATTGATCCGGACCGATCAACCTGTTTCCATCATATCACATGCAACCGGTGTCATCGGTATACATCCGGACTGTAATTCCTAGTCAGGCGTTCTCCCAGCACCGGTTAGTCCAGGATAACACCATGCACACTGGATAACATACATATCACCCGACAGAAGACGATGGGCATTGCTACAGGGACCGATCAATAATTCCCCACACTACGAGCCAAACTCTGCTCCAGGGAATGATCAACTTGTCCCCTAAGTCTAGCCTATACTCCCTACGCTCAATATAAAATAGCTACTTGCCTCAATCATGTTGGTGAGTACACATTAAATAATAATATACTTGCATAATGAAGGTTAGTGGTTCCTCACTAACGAGTCCTCGTAAATCGAGCCAATCAGGTATAAGAACTCACTTCAGTTTACTGGAGAAGGGTTCCTGGTTTTCCATCCCTTACATTCCACACTTGGAATATATTACTGACTTGAGCGTCGGAGAATCTTCATAGGTGACACCACCTTTCGCCCACACCAACGCCTGAGGTGGGTGAGAAGGACCTCTAGGACGCCAAGACCGGTATCTTCATACAGACACACCGGATACACATACCAGATATTCATAGAACCGACCTTCAGACATATACTTTTCTCACTACTTGTGACTGGCCCGACACCGGATCTCTTAGACCCTGGTTCAGGACAGATCATTGGCACGCCCAGTAGGACACGCTAAAGTTATTCCCACCTCTCGTTTACAAAGCCTTGTCTTGCATCATGGAAGGTGATGGGAGAAACCGACTAGATGGGCACGTGGAAGACATCACTGCCCAAGAAAAACTAGTGAACAGACGCTTGACTTTCAAGTCGCCTGTAAAAATTTCAAGAAGGATGGTGCAGGTGTCTGCACCAGATCCAAGGGATGAGGTGATACGAAAGTTGATGGAGGAACTGATGGAATTGAAGCGTGAAAGAAATAGCATGGAGGAGAGAGCCATGTCTCAGACCAAGGGGACACATCACACAATCGAGGGAGAAAAGTCCTCAACACCCCAGTATTCAAACATCCCCGCGTTTGAAGGGAAGGAACAAACCCACGATTCTGATGAGAGAGTTTCTAAAGGGAAGAGGAAGCTGATGACAGCCTCTCCAGTAATTTATAAGCTCACAGTCCCTTTTTCAAGGAGACTTATGAGTGTACATATCCCTAAGCACCTGCAGACTACTCAACCTCTCTTTGTCGAAAAATACAGTGGTGAAACTGACCCTACTAAGCATCTTAATGCTTATGCATTTGAAGCCATGTACCTGGGGGTAGATGAAGATGTCATGTGCAGGATGTTCCCTCGGACTCTTGTTGATGATGCCCTTAGGTGGTTCAAGGGGCTACCATCAGGTTCCATTAACTCATGGGAAAAAATGGCAACAGCGTTTGTGGACCACTTTGTCGTTTCTAGTGATATTCCCAGAACATCTCATACTTTGGCCTTGATTAGGCAGAGGGAACATGAAACTCTCAAGGACTTCTTGAAGAGGTTTTACAAGGAAGCAGCTGTTGTTCCAAACTTGGCAGAGGCACTACAGTTGCACATCATGATAGAAGCTTTGCAACCGAACTCTGCTTTCACCCTGTCGTTGGGGAAAAGTCCTCCGGTGAGTTTTGAAGAATTCAAGAGGAAAGCATCCAAGTATGTGGGCATTGAAATACACTTGGAAGCAACAGCGGCGAGAGGGAAATCCCCAACACCACAACAACGGAGAGATAAGGACAGACCCCGATCGGAACGCATGGAGAGACCGTTCTGGGGCAACATCTTCGATAATCCTGTACCTCTGAGTCAGGAAGAACGGGTAAATGCATTTGGTAATTATGCACCATTAAATTCTAAGCGGTCATAGATTCTGAGAGAGATCGGATGGCCAACGCTTACTACATATAGGGTCAGGAAGCCGCCCCAGCTTCGCAAACATGGTGACCCTCGGAAATACTGTGAATTCCATGACCAAAAGGGCCACTCAACAAACGAATGTCAAGCCTTGAAAAATACCGTCGAGACCCTGATCCAAGAGGGTAAGCTTAAGCAGTACCTTTTCAAAGAAAGGTCTTTCGGTGAATCAGACCAGACTAAGAAAAGGGGGAGGGACTATGAGGAAGGCGATAATGATCATCCCACTCCGATCAGAAGATTTACTACTTCTGAAAAACAAAAGGGATTTATGATGGGTGAGCCTGCACAGCAAAATGTTATGCCCCAACAACAACATCAGGGCCGACGAGAGGTCATTGATTAGGGAACAGGCTATCAAAGTCAAAAAACACCTTTCGCTATTACAGCTAGTCGGTAAGACGGTGTGTACTCTTTCCTTACTTGAGTTTTTCTGATCGGATTTTACCAAGAAGGTTTAACGAGGCATAACCCCGACTCGGCTCTCTTTCTCTCTTGTAATTCATAATGAAATATTCTATATGTCCACCCATTGTCTTTATGATTTTATTCGATGCACAACACTGTTGTGACAAGATACTTTCAGGACGGACGATCCTAACAACGTATCTGTTGTTAGTGATGAACCTCTTCGAAGGTACAAAGGGGTGGACCATAATTTAAAGGATCGGATTGTAGGATTAAACCGAACTCCGAGTACGACTAGTAGGTTTGGCCGAACGTCAGTGAAGAACGTGTAAAGGTTAAAATCCAACACCGATTGAAGGCTTAGGCGTAGTAACCTGGATCTTCTTCAAGACCACGTTGAACCCCGAGTAACGGGCACAGTAGGTTCAGGATTAGCCTTGATCTGAACCCCGTGTCGGAGGCTCGGATTGTAGGATTAAACTGAACTCCGAGTACGACTAGTAGGTTTGGCCGAACGTCGGTGAAGAACGGTGAATGGGTAAAATCCAACACCGAGTATGAACCATGGTGAATGGGTAAAATCCAACACCGATTAAAGGCTTGGGCGCAGTAAGCTGGTTCTTCTTCAAGACCACGCTAAACCCCGAGTAACGGGCGCAGTAGGTTCAGGATTAGCCCTGATCCATACCCCGTGTCGAATGCTCGGATTATAAGAGTAAACCGAACTCCGAGCACGGTTAGTAGGATTAAAACCGAACACTATTGAAGACATGGGTTGTATTATCAAACCGAATCCCAGTCGAAGGCTTGGATTGCAGGATTAAACCAAACTCCGAGTACGACTAGTAGGTTTGGCCGAACATTGGTGAAGGCTTGGGCGCAGTAAGCTGGGTGAAGCTTTTTCTTCAGGACCACGCTAAACCCCGAGTATATTAAAGACGACCGGTGAATGGGTAAAATCTAACACCAAGTGAAGAAAAACGGTGAATAGGTAAAATCCAACACCTAGTGAAGAAGAACAGTTAGTAGGATTAAACCGAACGCCATTGAAGACGGGTTGTAGGATCAAACCGAACCCCAGTCAAAGGCTTGGATTGTAGGATTAAACCTAACTCCAAGCATGACTTTGAATTCGCTCAGAAGTATTTCCCCGGAAAGTCTTCACTCGGAAACACTTCAAATTCAAAGTCAAACTTGAATTATTCACTCGGGAATATATCTACCCGAAACGTACTCATTCAAAGTCAGAGCCTTCCTCTGACCAAAAGTACTTTCCCTGAAAATGGCCCACTCGGAAATTCTTCACTCGGTGCCATACCACGTGGAAGTCGGAAATTCTTCACTCGGTGCCATACCAAGTGGAAGTCGAAAACGTATCACTCGGTACAATCCCAATTAGAAGTGTCGCACTCGGAGACACCTCACTCGGGAAAGTTGCACTCAACTTGGGGACACACCCACTTGGGAAAGTTGCACTCAGAAACTTCCCACCCGAATGAAAACTCGAATTATAGGGCAAAATCGAACTCTGAGTATGGTTAAGAGGATTAAACCGAACACCATTGATGAATCACTCGGAAACCTCCCCCTGAGGGATTACTCAGAAATCCTCCTTCCGGAAGGATCAGTCGGAGATCTTCCACCCGGAAGTATCACTCAAAATTTTCAGGACAAAACATGAGTCCTCGACATAAAAAATAAGACTCGGATAACGCGTACATACTTTTATCGAGCAGCATGAGGAGATTACAAGTAATGGAATTTCTCAGGTGACACGGCCAGAACCAACCTCACTCAGAGTCATTTACTAGGAGTTGAATATTCGCTCGGAATCACTCACTCAGAGTCAAATGTTCATTCGGAACCGATCACTCAATAACGCACGGGGACAATATTCAATGGTTAACGGTTACTGCAAAGATATTTTTGCAGGTTAGACCAGCATCCAGACCTCTCGCAGGTTGTATAGCTCATATGAGCAACTTCATAAGTCCCTCATATAAGCTAGGGGATATATGATCCGGTCTGGATACCGGCCCTAAGACTATGAGATCATTATCTTAGCCGACCTAGAGTTCAATCGGTATCACAGGACAATGATCCAGTCGACAAAAATATTAGCTGTCCTGGATATCAACCGGTATCACAGAATACCGACCCTGTCTGCAACTATATGATGTAACCGGTCATCCAAAGTAGTGTCTGAGACATCGGATACCTCATCCGTTCTCATTTCACCCATTACTTATGACCGATTGCCTCATTTATTTCGAGATCATATCACATGCAACCGGTGTCATCAGTATACATCTGGACTGTAATTCTGAGTCAGGCGTTCTCCCAGCACCGGTTAGTCCAGGATAACACCATGCAAACCGGATAACATACATATCACCCGACAGAAGACGATGGGCATTGCTACAGGGACCGATCAATAATTCCCCATACTACGAGCCAAACTCTGCTCCAGGGAATGATCAACTTGTCCCCTAAGTCAAGCCCATACTCCCTATGTTCAATATAAAATAGCCACTTGCCTCAATCATGCTGGTGAGTGTGTATTAAATAATAATATACTTGCATAATAAAGGTTAGTGGTTCCCCACTAACGAGTCCTCATAAATTAAGCCAATCAGGTATAAGAACTCACTTCAGTTTACTGGAGAGGGGTTCCTGGTTTTCCATCCCTTACATTCCAAACTTGGAATATATTACTGACTTGAGCGTCGGAGAATCTTCGCAGGTGACACCACCTTTCGCCCACACCAACGCCTGAGGTGGGTGAGAAGGACCTCCAGGACGCCAAGACCGGTCTCTTCATACAGACACACCGGATACACATACCGGATATTCACAGAACCGACCTTCAGACATATACTTTTCTCACTACTTGTGACTGGCCCGACACCGGATCTCTTGGACCCCGGTTCAGGACAGATCAGCAACTATGCTCCATAAGTATATCACACAACCTTAATGATATTGGGCATACCCCAATAAACAACAACCATAACTTATGATTAATAATTCACAAGGAATCTTCAATGAGTAATCAATTCCCTTATAGTCTTTTCATAATTCCTAGACAATTAGTCCTTCACAAATCCATATAGGGTAACCAATGCTTAACATAATGTCATCCTTAAGATAATTGTTACTCTTAAATCTATATAGAACAACCATATTCCAATGATCACCGTAATACCAATTCATCGTAGAGCAACCATGCGCTGATAATAACCAATAATACCAATTCATCCATAATACCAATTCATCGTAGAGCAACCATGCGCTGATAATAACCAATAACTTTAATTCAAATCAAAATACGCTCTGATACCAGCTTATCACACCTCGATTTCTGGACTCGAATCCTGATGTAATCAAGATAATAATTAATAAAAATATGAGTAAATTTTTTGTGTTCAAAATAATTTCAAAACACCACAACGATTACATCAAGACCCGAACCATAGAAAATCGAAGAGTGAGAATTAATAATTTATAAACTGGATCGCTAAGTAAGATGCCCATAAGTGTATACAAAATATTAGAGTTTACAGTGGAAGAAAAATGTGCAGACAGGGCATACACCTAGTCCTATATATGAAGATATGAGAAAAGGCTCAAGCACTCATGCAATTTCATAACATAAGCCTAATAGGTCACAACCAAGCAAGCATCCAAATATCATTCATTGCCTATCATGAATTTCAACCTTAGCTTCTGTATTATCAATACATCATCCTGTCCTTATATGTTGATACAGGTTTTGACTATGACAAACAAAATATTCAAAGAACCAAGAAATATATCAATACAATTGAAGAATGATGTTGAGGATCAAAAGAATGAAGAATCATGAAAAACAAAATTAGAAAAGGGTCAAAATTTAAGAAGATTCATCATCGGTGTCAAAAACATGAAAAACAATAACAGGAGGGCCAAAATGCAATTATTTTGGAAGAAACAACTTAGGAATCAATTCACAGTGCATGAGGAATCGATTCATCTGCAAGAATCAATGAGGGAATTGATTCATTAATGAAGGAATCGATTCATGCTATTAAAAATCCCTGGGAATCGATTCAGTAGTCAAAGGAATCGATTCATCTGCAAGAAAAACCAATGGAATCGATTCATTAGTCCAAGGAATCGATTCATGATGTTCAAAATGCTTGGGGATCGATTCATATACTTAAGGAATCGATTCACACACTGTCAGAAGCCTAAAATCACGCTGGAAATCAATTCATTGAATGATTCATTCACTATAATTGGTTCTAGAAACTTGAATTGGAACCTCGGAAGTTCAAATACCAACATTTCTGAAACGCTCTGCAACTTCTATGTTGCGCTATGCTTGAAGTGATTAATTAATCTTGCCACTCCATACTTCACCATGGAATGTCCAAACTGCTCCCAACAGAAACTGAGAGATGCCTGACTCCACTATGCCATCCATACTCCACTATGCACGCTAGATTCTAATATGCAATGCCACCATCATTTAAGGAATTATTAATGTGCAAGAGCCATGCCTTGAATATCTACAAATAGAGAGTTGATGAAGCAGTGAAATGCATCCCAGCAACGAAACATTTTCTTGTTTTTTCCTTGCTCTCCTGCATCACTTTCTTCTTAATTAGGTAATTTACTCTCTGTTCCATTTTCTTTGGCAAATTATTTTGACAGTGAATTTTGTAAGCAAAATTATTTTAAGAGCTAAACTTGCACATTATTTCTTAAGAGAGAAAAATAATTTTTGAGTGCTAAAATTTGCATATCCTCTCTATTGAGAGTTATCATTTTGTGAAATCTTTAACTTGTATATCCACTCTATTGGAGAGTTATCCTTGTACACTTAAACACCAAAAATCCTAGAGTTTTGGGTTGGGGTTCAACCTTGTAAAATTGTGAGATTGAGAGATTGGGTGGGGTGTCCTTGTACTTGTGAGAATTAGGTTCTTGAGTGTGGGACACTAGGAAGCCGCGATTGCTCAAAGTTGTATCTCTAATCTCTAATAGTGAAAATCCTCCAAGTGGGTTGCTTGGAGGCGAGACGTACACCGGTGTGGTGGAACTCGTATATATCGGTTTGCAAATCTCTCTTCCCTACACTCATTTAATTTGTGTACTTAAAATTGCTTGCTAAATGTTTATGTTTATAACTTAATCTATTAAGTTACTTTATCATTAATTTACTTGTTAAAATTAAAGTGCATATTCCATTAGCTTGATAAAATTTGTAAATCACTTAGATTAAATTTGTAGAAGTTATTTAAGTAATATTCTTGAATTAATTGTGTTAAAATTAATTATTACTTTTCTAAGTGTTCAAAATAGTGTAACTATTAATTTGATATTACTAATCGTTATCTTGAATATTACTTAAACTCTTTAAGTGAATTTACTTGCCATATATTAAGTGCTTATTTTGTCGTGTGTATAAATTGTTATTACTTGCGATTAAATTTATCATCTTCATTAAGTATATTCCTTAAAGAATTAATTTCAAAAGCATTCCAAGTAAAATTTTTAATACTTAATTCAACCCCCCCTCTTGAGTAATTGAAGCCACTTGGTTAACAAGTGGTATCAGAGCTTGACTCTTGGTAGATCAAGCTTAACAGCTTCAAGAGATAAAGATGGCCTCAACCTCATATAACATGTTTCCCGAGGGCGGTGCTTCAAATCGACCTCCCGTTTTCAATGGGGAAGGTTATGCTTTTTGGAAAGAAAGCATGAAAATTTTTATGCAATCAATTGATTTGAAAATATGGAATGCTATTGAAAATAGTCCTTTTGTACCTACCGTTGATGATAAACAAGTTGAAAAACCTATGGATGATTGGACTAGTGAGGAAGAAAAGAAAGTGCAATATAATTACAAAGCAAAAAATCTTATTACTTTAGCCTTAGGTCCTGATGAATTCTTTATAGTAGTTACATGTAAATCTACTAAAGATATGTGGGATACCCTTCAAATAACTCTTGAAGGAACTAGCGATGTTAACGATTCTAAGATTAGTATATTAACAAGCCAATACAAAAGCTTTAGAATAAATTCTAGTGAAACGATCTTAGGACTACAAAAGAGATTTACTTTGATCATTACTCATCTTATTACTCTTGGCAAATCTTATTCTAACAAGGAGCTCATTCACAAAGTGTTAAAAAGTCTTACTAGGGAATGGCAACCTCTTGTTACCGCTATCAAACAATCACCAAGTATAAATGACATGTCCTTTGCTACATTATTTGGTAAGTTACAAGAACAAGAACAAGAGTTGAAAGATTTGAAACATGCGGAGGAAGAAGAAAAAGCCTCAAAGAAGAAAGGGTTAGCTCTCAAGGCCACCTCAATTGATGAAGATGAATCCGAGAGTAATCTTGATGAGGACGAAGAGCTAGGAATATTTGTGAAGCGTTTTAGAAAACTCATGAGGAACAAACGCTTCCAAAAGGGGTTCACACATAAAGGTAAGAAACCTATCTCTAAAGAAAACAATTCCTCACCAACTTGTTTCGAATGTGGAAAGGAAGGGCACTTTAAGGTGGATTGCCCAAACCTAAAGAAGAAAAACAAAGAAAAGAAAAGGAAGAGAAGCGTATATATTGCATGGGATAAAAATGAAGTAAGTAGCTCAGACGAATCAGACAATGAAGAAGCAAACCTCTGCCTCATGGCCAACTATCAAGAAGAAAATGATGAGGTAAATTTCTATGACTTAGATAGAGAAGAATTACTCGATGCTCTTGAAGAATTATATGATAAATTTATAAAAGTTTCTAATAAGCATAAGCTATCAAGAAAAACCATTGACACTCTTGAAATGCATCTTATAAAACTAAGTAAAGATAATGAAATTTTGAAAAAGGAAGTAGTAAATGTTCAAGCATGCTCTGAGACTAAACCTTGTGAGTTTGCAAACAAATGTGACACTCTAGAAACTAAGGTTTTAGACTTGAGTAGAACTTTAGAAAAATTTACAAACGGTAGACACTATTTAAATGTTTTACTTGGAAAACAACGTTGCATGTTTGATAAAACTGGATTAGGTTTCAATGCCTGTAAGAAACAAAAGAATTATAAAAACTTCTTTATACCACCTAGTAAAACTGCATCACCTTTCATGAAATGTAATCATTGTGGTTTTAAAGGACATATTGCATCTAATTGTAATATTAGAAAATTAGGGCCAAAGGTTGTAAGAAAAGTATGGGTTCCTAAAGGAACATTTTCACAAACTAACCTACACAGACCCAACATAAAATGGGTACCAAGTTCTCTAACTTGACTTGTTTTGTAGGTATGTTTTAAAGCAAGTAACACCCATTGGTACTTGGATAGTGGGTGTTCTAAACACATGACGAGAGATAAAAGTAAGTTTATATCATTTACTCCACGAAATAAAGGATTTGTTACATATGGAGACAACACGAAGGGAAGAATTCTAGGAATTGGAAATGTTGGTAAAAACTCTTCCACTTCTATAAATGATGTATTATATGTTGAGGGACTTAAACATAACTTGCTTAGCATTAGTCAATTATGTGATAAAGGCTATAAAATTATTTTTGAATCAAATTGTTGTATAATTGAAAATAAGCTAAACAAGCAAGTAAAGTTCATTGGTCAAAGAATCGATAATATTTACATGATTAATCTTAATTGTCTTGCTTCAAATGATGTGAAATGCTTCATAACTAAAGAGAATGAATCATGGCTGTGACATAAAAGAATTTCTCACATTCATGTAGACCATTTAAACAAACTTGTTTTGAAAGATTTAGTGATTGGTTTACCAAAGTTGAAATTTGAAAACAAGTTTTGTGACGCATGTCAAAAAGGAAAACAAGTAAAGGTTTCTTTTCAATTAAAAAATGTTGTTTCAACAAATAGACCTTTACAACTTTTACATATGGATTTATTTGGACCTTCAAAAATACAAAGTTTTGGTGGAAGCTATTATGGTCTTGTGATTATGGATGATCATTCTAGGTATAGATGGACTTTGTTTCTTACTCATAAACATGAAGCATATCATGCATTTAAGAAACTTGCCAAGATCATCCAAAACGAACAAAATTTGAAAATAGCATTCATTCAAACTGATCATGGAGGAGAATTTGAAAACCAATCTTTTGAAAAATTTTGTGAAAAATTTGGCATTGAACATAATTTTTTGGCTCTAAGAACTCCACAACAAAATGGAGTAGTTGAAAGGAAAAATCAATCTTTGGCGGAGCTCGCAAGAACTATGTTGAATGAAAGTAATATTGCGAAACACTTTTGGGCCAATGCAGTAAATAACGCTTGCCATGTTATGAATCGATGTTTAATAAGACCAATTTTAAAGAAAACCCCTTATGAGCTTTATAAAGGAAGAAAACCAAATATTTCTTATTTTCATGTATTTGGATGCAAATACTTTGTTTTAAACAATGGAAAGGATAATCTTGGTAAATTCAATGCAAAATCTGATGAAGTAATATTCTTAGGTTATTCATCTACTAGTAAAGCATATCGACTCTTTAACAAATGAACTTGTACAATTGAAGAGTCGATACATGTCAAATTTGATGAACTTAACCAAAATCCTCCGAGAGAGGAAATTGATGATCTTGTAGGTACCTTCCAAGAAATGAACTTGGATGATAAATACAAAGTAAATAATAAAGAAGATAAAATACAAAATAAGGAATCACAACAAAAAGATTGGATCACCTTAAAGGATCATCCCTTGGACAATGTCTTAGGTGAAAAATAACCAAAGGTGTAAGTACTCGAAATGCCACTAGAAATGCATGCAATCACTTCGCCTTTGTATCACAAATTAAACCCAAAAATATTAATGAGGCTATTATTGATGAACATTGGATGTTGGCCATGCAAGAGGAATTAAATCAATTTGAAAGAAATGTAGTTTGGGAGCTTGTGCCAAAACCCAATGATCATCAAATAATAGGTACTAAATGGGTTTTTAGAAATAAGCTAGATGAAAATGGAATAATAACAAGAAATAAAGCTAGATTAGTTGCTAAGGGATATAATCAAGAAGAGGGAATAGACTATGAAGAAACGTATGCTCCTGTAGCTAGGTTAGAAGCCATAAGATTATTACTAGCTTTTGCTTGTTGCATGGACTTTAAGCTCTATGAAATGGATGTCAAAAGCGCTTTTCTAAACGGATATATTCAAGAAAAAATTTATGTAGATCAACCTCCAGGTTTTGAAAATCACAAATTTCCAAACCATGTTTTTAAATTGAGAAAAGCTTTATATGGTTTGAAACAAGCTCCAAGAGCTTGGTATGAAAGACTTAGTAAATTTCTTTTAGAAAATAATTTTGAAAGAGGAAAGGTTGATACTACGCTGTTTATAAAATGTAAAAACAATGACATTCTTTTGGTACAAGTTTATGTTGATGATATAATATTTAGTGCTACTAACGAAATTCTTTGTCAAGAGTTTGCTAAGATTATGCAAGATGAATTCGAAATGTCGATGATGGGAGAACTTACATTCTTCCTTGGGCTACAAATTAAGCAAACTAAAGAAGGAACTTTCATTAGTCAAACAAAATATTGCAAAGAATTACTCAAAAGGTTTGAAATGGATAAAGCAAATGAAATAGCCATACCCATGAGCACATCATGCTATTTAGATAAACATGAGAAGGGTGAGGATGTTAAAATAACTAAATACCGAGGTATGATAGGCTCCTTACTTTACTTAACAGCTAGTAGGCCTAATATCATGTTTGTTGTATGTATGTGTACTAGATATCAAGCATGTCCTAAAGAATCACATCTCACTACCGTAAAAAGAATTTTAAAATATCTTGTGGGTACTCAAAATGTTGGTTTATGGTATCCCAAAGGTGTTAAATGTATTCTTATAGGATATTCTGATTCTAACTTTGCTGGTTGTAAACTTGATAGAAAGAGTACTAGTGGTACGTGTCATTTGCTTGGTAGTTCCCTTGTTTCTTGGCATAGCAAGAAACAAGTAAACGTTGCTTTATCGACAGCTGAGGCAGAATATGTTGCAGTAGCAGTTGTTGTGCATAAATTCTTTGGATGAGACAACAACTTCTTGACTTTGGTGTTATTTTAAACAAAGTGCCTATTAAATGTGATAACACTAGCGCCATTAATATCTCCAAAAATCCTGTTATGCACTCAAGGACTAAACACATTGAAATCTGCCATCACTTCATTAGAGATCATGTTTTGAAAGGAGATTGTGTTCTTGAATATTTGAAACTTCCAAATAGTTGGCGGACATTTTTACTAAACCACTTCTGAAAAAACAATTTATCAATATTAGAAGGGAATCGGGTATTTTGGAAATTGTTTAATTGCCTTATTTTTATCACTTTTACCAATATTTTTTGAACATAGTTTCATAAATCTTTAATTTAAAGATTTTAACTTATCTCTTTCATAAAATTCTTATTTCTTTGAACATAGTGATTTACTTTGTAATATATATACAATCTTTTCATTAAAAAGATAATCACATTTTCAATAATCATGTTAATGCTCCATAAATCTCTTGTCTCATTTTAAGTCCCCAGGTAGCATCTACTTCATTAAACATATTTTGAACTCAATAATCTCTTATGCACCACATGGATCTCAAAAACAAATGTCAAATGGCCTTTGAGTTTCTTGACTTTCTCATGCAACAAAATCATTGGCAATTACAAAATTCTAAAATCCTTGTACAACCTCTCACAAAACACCTTTCTAGTGACATTATTCTTCAAACCTGCGCAAAAACAACTAGATGAATCGATTCCCATATATGTGAATCGATTCCCATGAGACATCGTTAGCCAAATGAATCCTTCTTTATATGCTTTGATGATATGACTTACTCTGTAATTTATGTTGCATGTTTAAGGGGGAGTTTTATATATGCAAATGGTATCTAGCTCTCTATAATAACAAATGTATATGTTCTTAATTTTTGATGATGTCAAAGGGGGAGATAATATCTAAAATCAACATCTATATCTATCCTTGTTAAAATTGCATGATTAAGGGGGAGTTTTATAATATATTTTTTTACGACAAGTTATATCCAATTATATGTATAAATAAAACATGGTATCCAATTATATGTATATGTATAACAAGTGGTATCAAATTATATGTGTAAAGGGGAGTTCTGTATGTCTTAATTGCTTGCATTATTATGAGACTAACACCCCAAGAGATGAACATTTGTTGTCATCATCAAAAAGGGGGAGAATGTGTTTATATGTTGATACAGGTTTTGACTATGACAAACAAAATGTTCAAAGAATAAAATATATATCAATACAATTAAAGAATGATGTTGAGGATCAAAAGAATGAAGAATCATGAAAAACAAAATTAGAAAAGGGTCAAAATGCAAGAAGATTCATCATCAGTGTCAAAAACATGAAAAACAATAACAGGAGGGCCAAAACGTAATTATTTTGGAAGAAACAACTTAGGAAATAATTCACAGTGCATGAGGAATTGATTCATGTGCAAAAATGAACGAGGGAATCGATTCATTAATGAAGGAATCGATTCATGCTATTAAAAATCCCTGGGAATCGATTCAGTAGTCAAAGGAATCGATTCATCTGTAAGAAAAACCAAGGGAATCGATTCATTAGTCCAAGGAATCGATTCATGATGTTCAAAATGCTTGGGGATCGATTCACACACTGTCAGAAGCCCAAAATCACGCTGGAAATCAATTCATTGAACGATTCATTCACTCTAATTGGTTCTAGAAACTTGAATTGGAACCTTGGAAGTTTAAATGCCAACATTTCTGAAACGCTCTACACCTTCCATGTTGCACTATGCTTAAAGTGATTAATTAATCCTGCCACTCTATACTTCACCATGGAATGTCCAAACTGCTCCCAATAGAAACTGAGAGATGCCTGACTCCACTATGCCATTCCATGCTCCACTATGCATGCTGGATTTTAATATGCAATGACACCATCACTGAAGGAATTATTAATGTGCAAGAGCCATGCCTTGAACATCTACAAATAGAGAGCTGATGAAGCAGTGAAAGGCATCCCAGC
The DNA here is from genome assembly GCA_037962975.1 of Clitoria ternatea. Classification (NCBI taxonomy): domain Eukaryota; kingdom Viridiplantae; phylum Streptophyta; class Magnoliopsida; order Fabales; family Fabaceae; genus Clitoria; species Clitoria ternatea. Next base: position 140,299,135 of record CM075670.1, read on the forward strand.
AATGAAACATTTTCTTGCTTCTTCCTTGCTCTCCTGCGTCACTTTCTTCTTAATTAGGCAATTTACTCTCTGTTCCATTTTCTTTAGTAAATTATTTTGAGAGTGAATTTTGTGAGCAAAATTATTTTAAGAGCTAAACCATTATTTCTTAAGAGAGAAAAATAATTTTTGAGTGCTAAAATTTGCATATCCTCTCTATTAAGAGTTATCATTTTGTGAAAGCTTTAACTTGTATATCCACTCTATTGGAGAGTTATACTTGTACACTTAGACACTAAAAATCCTAGAGTTTTGGGTTGGGGTTCAACCTTGTAAAATTATGAGATTGAGAGATTGGATAGGGTGTCCTTGTACTTGTGAGAATTGGGTTCTTGAGTGTGGGACACTAGGAAGCCGCGATTGCTTAAAGTTGTATCTCTAATCTCCAATAGTGGAAATCCTCCAAGTGGGTTGCTTAGATGCGAGACGCACACTGGTGCGGTGGAACTCGTATATATCAGTTTGCAAATCTCTCTTCCCTACACTCATTTAATTTATGTACTTAAAATTGCTTGCTAAATGTTTGTGTTTATAACTCAATCTATTAAGTTACTTTATCATTAACTTACTTGTTAAAATTAAAGTGCATATTCCACTAGCTTGATAAAAATTATAAATCACTTAGATTAAATTTGTAGAAGTTATTTAAGTAATATTCTTGAATTAATTGTGTTAAAATTAATTATTACTTTTCTAAGTGTTCAAAATAGTGTCACGGTTAATTTGATATTACTAATCGTTATCTTGAATATTACTTAAACTCTTTAAGTGAATTTACTTGCCATCTATTAAGTGCTTATTATTTTATCGTGTGTATAAATTGTTATTACTTATGATTAAATTTATCATCTTCATTAAGTATATTTATTAAAGAATTAATTTCAAAAGCATTCCAAGTAAAATTTTTAATATTAATTCAACCCTCCCCCCCTCTTGAGTAATTAAGGCCACTTGGTTAACACATCCATATACATTGTCATCCATACAATATCATCAAATCGATGGTTATCAACTATCATCTTATCCAACTCATTCATGATAACATAATTGATAGTCATTATCGACCAAGGCTTTCCATTACAACTATTTACCTTCCTCAAAAGCTTTCGTTTAAAGAAACGATCTCATCCCATGATAATCCTGCATCACAATGCTAAAAAGGAGACAACATGGGAGAGTGAGTTATATATTCAAAATGACGAATATAAATACATTGTGATTATATGTACATGTATTCAACCCACATATGTGCTTTGCTATAAATCATTATTTCATCATTAAACCATCATCAAGATATTATATTAGGCATACAAGCCTCATTATTCACAATTCATGTCAAGCACAAGCACAAGCACATACACATTCACATAGTCCTACATCATTATGGGCATTCACAATTATCAATATCACATCATTAAATCTTTATTCAATTAACACTCTCTATCTCAAATGCCATGTACCTATGGCTAATGCATATGTTAACTATTTAATGCATATGCAATGGATCCATTTCAATGACCCATGCGTACATGGTATCTCAAGTGATCGCAACCACTTATAATCATCATCAAATTGGTTTCCCACCACGCATGGGTACTCTCTTCTAGCAGCCTCTCAAGGTGCTTTTCTTGTGATCACAACCACAGAATACCATAAGAACTCGCAAGCCCTTTTTCATTTCCAGTACCCAATGATCGTAACCACTGGCTCATCATCATACAATCCCGCAGGATGTCTCATTGTGATCACAACCACATAGAATCATTTCATAATGGTCCCTGTAGGGCCTTTCATTTCAACAACCGGGTGATCGCAACCAGCGGCTCAATATCATATCATCATCACGTCGGTTTCCCGCCTTGTAAGGGGTACTCCCTTCATAGAATCCCATAGGATCTTTATCATTTCAATACTCGTGATTGCAACCACGTTTATCATTCTCAACATATTGGTGATCGCAAACACCTTCATTTATCCGCATATTGGTTTCCCACCACGCATGGGGTACTCCCTTCATATAGTCCCGCAATACTTTCATCATTGTGATCGCAACCACATATTCAATGTTATGCCATACCATGAATACAAAATGCAATAATGCATATGCCAATCTTAACCTTGCAAGGATTTCTCATCCTCTCGATTAGGGGTATATTACATATTTAGTTTTATTATCATTGGCATACAAGTAATCACAAGGCCCCTCAAGGCTCAACATCCAAATTTACATCAAACCACACATGGTAATCAAAAGCATATCAAGCATTATAGCATTAAATCCATGCCTGGAAATCAACAAGGCATGTTAACAAATACACTTTAATTTCATAGAATCATATGCATGCCAATACAATTCAAATTACATATACAAGGTTAAACTTGTATCAAACACAATGGCCTTGCCATCATTGATAATAATAATCACTATTTAATCGAGGGTATGTTCAACAACAATATCCCTTTTCATTCACATCATTAATCATCATTCAATACATATGGGATCATACACTTTTAATCATCATCAACATCATATCAAATTCATTGATTTACACAACCCATTGCTATTCAATTGTCCCCTCATCAATTTCATTATCCCACTAGTTATGTCATATAACCATATCGTTTACTTTTCATCATGATTCATAATATATCAATAGTGGTGAAGCATACATGTATTCATAACATAGCATAGGTATACACATACCTTGCCAAGGCCTTAAGCCATTCCCCAATCACCACTAAGACACACCACCCTGTACCCCTAATGAAATCACTTATTTTTACATAATAAAAAGGGGTTTTGGGCAATAATGAGCCCATGATAAATTTCAATATTGAGACATGTGAAAGGTTCATTCTTGGTCTCAAAAATAGAGGGACATGTCACAAATATCACCTATTAGTCCCAATTTGGCGCTCATAAAAAGTTGGGTTCAAAACTCTCTTAAACTTGAGTTTTACAATGCAGTGGAATCGGTATTTTACGCCTAATGAGAGTTAGAAAACTCCAATTGAGGTAACACCAATTTTCACTCCTCCGTAACATAATTATCTACAACTTTCATGAAGAAGTTGGAGGAAAAAATGTCATTAAGATGCCCAAACGGGCCAAAAATAGTAAAGGAATTACAGCAGTTGGAAAAACAGCAAGCCAAGGGCCATAATAGGGCCATGAATCGATTCAGCCCTTGCATGAATCGATTCATGCATCCTAAAAGCCCCAAAATTGAAAAACAAAGGGGTGTGAATCAATTCACATCCCTCCTGAATCGATTCATGCGTGCCATTGCCCAAAAACAGTGAAACAGAGAAGTATGAATCGATTCAACCCCTGGTGTGAATCGATTCACGCATGAAATCATGCTATAAATAGTACAAAAAGAGTCATTTGAATCAATTCATCCTCTTGTGTGAATCGATTCACACGCTACTAGAATTAGGCACAGTAAAGACAGTGAGTACTGAATCGATTCACATCAGTAATTATACAAAAAACACTTAATTTTTCAACTTCTAATCCCCCTAATTTTTTCATATGAATTCTAATGCCCACCAAATTTTAAAACCAACTTATATATATTATTTATGACATGTGGCCACCGGCCGTACTAAAAAATTCTCAAAAATGAGGGACTTATGCGCATAAATGTGTTTTACCCATTTTGAGGCACTTTTGTGCAACTCAAGGGCCTATTCCCAATGGAATCGGCCCATTCCAATTTCTACAAATCATAAACTACATATATGGGCTATTGGAACTATCACATGCCATCAAAATCACAGAAAACTCTATTTGGCTCTATGAGTTCCTCAATTATGCATTATTTTCTAATCTTATCATTAATGTAATCACAATGGCTATCACATTCAATGCCAAGCAACCACGTACATTCTCAATTCACAAAACATATACTTCATCCCCTCAAGGATGGTTCATTAACATATACATATTTCAACCCCTCATGGGTTATTCATCAACTTATATACACATATATTATCATCAATAGCCAATAATTCTCCATTCATAACATTTCACTATAAACATGGCAAGGGAAGCATGAGTATCATGATATACATAAATCACTAATTATTCTACTCATGCATTTGGAATGTAAAACTCCTCTCCTACCTCGAGGGAAGAACCGTGATCTAATGCTCCAATTGTTTTGCCATATTGACCGAATTAAAACCTACACATCCCACATATACATACATACATTAAATTAATGAGCCATCGCAAGGCATCATCATAATTTCAAGCAACGTAAATATATCTTAAGGCTTAATGTCAAGTCCTAGGCTTGTTACACCAATTCGCATACTTGTGTTAGGTTTCAGGAATTCCTTTCCCAAAACCAAGATTCTCTAGATCTAAAAGGGCTAACCATACCAAACAACAACAACATCTATTTCGTCATTACTTAAACTATCCATTTGCCATTCAAATTCATCATGAGCCCCTTAGCTCCTTTCAAACCATTATCAATCAACCACTTCAAATGTCATTTATCATGGCCTAATAACTCATTAACGTCACTATTAATGATCATCATCCTTATTGTTCAAGCCTCTCCTAACATTATCTCAACTCTTTAACATACTAAACAATTTGGAGTCATTACTCTATTCTCTTGATTTCACAATTCCTTAACATCAACAATCAATATTACTCATTTAAAAACTCATTCTTATATGTGAAACCACTCCAACATCAATAACTCATAATTTTCTCATGAATTTCCCCAAAGCCCCAAAATATTAATTCCTAAGGTTTTCATCAAAACTCAACAACCATTTCTACTAACCATCAATCTCCATCATTAATATCATTCACATATAAAATATCATTGGTTTACACTTAAAATAATTTCTCACAACATCATCACTTATTCCCTTAATTCCTAGGGTTAGGGTTCCATTAAAACCTAATAATCATCATCTTTCACCTCCAATAATGAGATTTTTGTATATCCCATCACACCCATTCAAAAATATACATTAATCACACCCTACCTTTGGGTTTTACATAAAAGTGGCTCTCATTCCTTAACCCACACACATAACACTCTTCCCATCAAATAAAAATCAAAACCTAGGGCTCAAGCTCATTAAAATGGAGGGAGACATACCTTAAGCCAAGAAATCACAATAGGCTTCCAAGAGAGGGAGAATGGGTGATGAAAATGAGGGGTGAAGAGGGAGAGCTTCAAGTCAAAACCATCTCCTTCATAGTCCATGGTGCAACAAAAATGGAAGAGGAAGATGGCACACCACCACTAGGGTTTTGGACAAGAAAGGTGAAGAGGAAATGAGAGTTGTAGAGAAATGAGAGTGAATGCCTAATGAGAGAGAGAAAGTGTCCTAAAACATAAGGGAGAAAGGAGAGTTTATTTTTAAGTTTTAACCTCTCATTTAAAATCTTACAGTTTTACAACATACAGGATCTCCGTTCGGGCTCAATACTAAATCCAAAAATTATTCCGATTATATATTCGAACTCCTAATAATATTCTTAATAGCCCTGACCAACGATACCTCAATCGGAGATACTTGGTCCGACACCCATATTTTAACCGGGTATAATTTTAACTCCTTAAATCTCAATAAATTATAAATATCAATAATAAATTCCAATTTAATTATTTCCTAATTTTTGGGATATAAATCAACTTATATATAATTATTTATTATTTATTCTCCTCAATTAATCATTTTTATAAATTTCAGGATGTTACAATCTTCACGTTCCCACGTGAATGTTTCCACATTACCATGTTTCTAGGCCACCTTCACTAAAGACACTAATTTGTTTCGTAACCTCTTCATGGAATGCTCAACAATAGGAATAGAAATAGGAGGAATAGACAAGTCATCCCATATATCAACATCATCAACAGGGATCACGTCTAAGGGATCATGAATATACTTCCTCAACTGTGACATATGGAACACATTGTGTAGATTCGCAAGATGCGGAGGGAGTGCGATCTGATAAGTAACATCACTGATTCGTTCAAGAATCTCATACGGTCTAATGAACTTAGGACTTAATTTCTTGCTCTTCAAAGCCCTTCCAATACATTTATCACGTGAGACCTTCAAAAATACATCATCACCCACTTGAAATGCAAGTGGTTTATGCCTTTTGTCATAATAACTCTTCTGTCTATCTTGAGCAATCTTCATATTCTCTTGTATCTTTCTAATCTGCTCAGTAGTCTCCTGAACAATCTCTGGCCCTAAGGCTAAATTCTCACCAATTTCCAACCAACACAGAGGTGTTATTCAAGTGGCCTCAATACACAAGAGGGGGGTGAATTGAGTTTTTAAGATTTTGCTTGAAATGCCTTTGAACTTGGTTCTTTTATCACAAGTTTAGAGTTTATACAAGAGAAGGTAAGTATAGTACAAGAGTCAATGCAAATCAAGTAGTAAATATTGTTGAAGCAATTTATCGAGCACTTGGTGTGCAACACTTTAAAGTAACTAGTTCAAGCAAGCTCAAGTAGGTAAATCACAATCAATCAACAACAAACCAATCAAATGTATGTATGAAAGTAAAAGAGTAAGGGAGAAGAGCTTGTAAACCAATTTAACGAGTTCCACCACCCCGGTGTACGTCTCGCCTTCAAGCAACCCACTTGAAGGATTTCCACTATTGAGAATTTGAGATTACAAGCTTTGACCAATTGCAGCTTCCTAGTGTCCCACACTCAAGAACTCAATCCTTATAAGCAAAGGGTAACCCACCCAATCTCACAATCTCTCAATAACCCAAAGGTTGAACCCCAGCCTTTGTGACCACTCAACCTAGAGTGAAAACCTTGGTGTTTGGTGATGATGTTTACAAGATATATACTCTCAATAGAGTGAATAGACAAAAGAAAGCTCACACAATTTCTAATTCTTAACAAGAGAGGATATACAAGTTCTAAGCTCAAACCTTCAGAGTATACAAAGAATGGACTCACTAAGTACAAATGAATGTAAGAGATGATTGCCTCTTATGTTGTTGTATGTTGTGCTTGAGTTGGAGAGCCATTTATAGAGCCTTGAAGGAGTACCAAAGTCTTCCGAGCCATTGCAAGTTATGGGCACTGAGTTGGAATGGAGAAATAAGCTAGTTTCCCACTAAAAATCACTTTCCCCAAATTCTGGCACGACTATAATCGATTACGCCTCGAGCTGTAATCGATTACACTTTGAAAACTTCAGTGTATTTCGTGCTGTAATCGATTAGCATACACCATGTAATCGATTAGGTGTGACACAGAACCTTAGTAATCGATTACTCCTTACCCTGTAATCGATTAGTGATGGCACCTGATGCATTTAATTTGGTTACGCAGCTTAGTAATCGATTATGCCTTGTGTGTAATCGATTAGTGCACAAACAGTAGCCTTGTAATCGATTAGTTGATATGTTGTAATCGATTAGGTGTTATTCCAGAAGCTTCGTAATCGATTGTATAAGTCCTGCAATCGATTAGTATAAGTACCTAATGCATTTAATTTATTTCTCATCTTGGTAATCGATTAGGTCTCTTGATGTAACCAATTATTCAATAAATAGAACCATTGTAATCGATTAGTCTTCACTGTGTAATCGATTATGTGTCTAAACAGAAGCTATCTAATCGATTAGCTATGCCTTAGTAATCAATTAGCCTATGTGTTTTTGCAGGTCTGATGTTGTTTTCTTGTTTCTTCAAGAGTTTCCTCAAGAACTTTTTGTCATTATCAAAATCTTCAAACCTGAAAGCATATTCAAACACATTCTCCCCCTTTTTGATGATGACAAATAATGTTCATCTCTTGAGGATGTTAGTTCAACATAAAATTATCTCTAATCATTATCTCTTAATCATTATCTGTAAAAACATATCCAATTCAAATTATTCAAATTTTGCATAGTGTTATCTCTAACAAATATCTCTTGATTAACAAATATCTCCCCCTATCTAGATGAATTTATGCCACTTGTTATCTCTTAAAAAATTATCTCTTTAATCCACTTGTTATCTCTTTAATCAAAATAATTTACTTTAAAAAATTCAAATTTTTTAACTTGTTAACCACTTGTTATTATCAATCAGTTTTTAGCACTTTATCAATCAGTTTTTTTTAGCACTTGTTAATTTTAGCAAATAGATTAGATGAACTTCAAATATTTTCCCCCTTTTGTAATCATCAAAAACTAGTAAAGCCAGAGAGATATAACAAAACAGAAATTTTATTCATTGCAGAAAGGGAAAGTACATAATGGAAATGGCAGAATGAAAATTCAAAAACATAATGAAAAGTAACTTAAACAAAGTACAATGAAAATGAATCTAATTATCCGGATGAAAGAAACAGAATTCAGAGATTTGATGAGACAGCTCATCATATCATTGTTGCATGATCTCGAAATGCTACTGCTCAGTCATTTGGAACCCTTGCAGAGAGTTCTCAATCCGATCAAACCGGTGATCAAGATGCACATATAGAGAGGCGAAGGGGTCAGCAGGGACGGATGGTTCACCTTGAGTTGTAAGAGAAGGAGGGGCAGGCTCATCAGCAGGAGCTTCAAAAGGAATGTTGGCATTAAAGCCTTCCATTTTTTAGTGCCAAGCTCCATTCACATATATGATACCCAGCTTAGTGAGATGATGGGTGCCAATGCAAGCTTTGGTAGGCACCTTCTCCGATAATTCTCCAGCCAGATTAACTCCAAAAGCCTTGAAGATTTTGGTGAGCAGGATGGCATAGGGGAGTTTTTATTGGTCCTTTACACGGAGCATGTGCAGTTTCAGCATTTAGACCCAATTGATTTCCTTTTGGTTGTGCATGGCCCACATCAAAAGGACATCGTCCTCCTCAACTAGAGCATAGTTCCCACCACGAGGAACCAACAGTTTCACCAAAAAGAAGTGAAGGAGGCAGTTGTTCATAGTCAGGTGGCCTACTAGTTTATGGTTGCTCCTTGGGTAAGCGGCCTTCCACAGTGATTGTCAGGCAGTGATGGCATTGAAATCTCACTCATCCTCAGGATCTCCTCTAACGAACTCAGCATCATTGAGCGGAAGTTGAGTGATTTCCAAAAATTGGGCATTTGTGATCCTAAGGGTCACATTTTTGACCTTTGCTTCTAGCAACCCATCCACAAGCCTAAGGTTGCAATAGAACACCCTTATAAGCTCAGGGTAATAGAATTCTTCCTTAAGGGTGAGGAAGGGGAAGAGGTTATAGTGGTGGAGGCTTTGGGTGAATGTGAAGCTATGATGGTCAAAAATTTTAGCATTTATGAAGTGGGGGAGATGATGTCTTTTTTAGAGAAATTCTTAATAAAATTCTGAAGGTCTCTAGAGGAAGAGAAAAATCTTGAAAAATCAAGAGGGTTGTTGGTTTGGGCCATAGAAGACCTTGCCCTCTTAACAGTTCGTGAGGAAGACATGGCAATGAGAGGTAAAATGCAGAGAAAAGGAGAAGCAAATGATAGAGGTTGGGAAAGCTCTTAGGAAACTTGGGAGAGTGGAAGAAGAAGTAATGTGAGATAACAGAGTGGAAGAGGGGGTATATATAGTGTGAAATTAGGGTTTAGAAAGAAGAGAAGAGAGTAAATGAAGTAGGGAGTGATTGGGCCAACGGAGTCTCTTGGAATTCTGTACTTTGACTGCTCCAGTTTCGATGCTAATCGATTAGGCAGCAGAGGCTAATCGATTAGGACGCGGTTTCTGAGGAGCTGGAACGTTCTGCAAGTGGTATAATCGATTAGAGCATATGGGTAATCGATTACGTTAGAACAGAGTCTTGGCAATCGATTAAGAGATGAGAGTAATCGATTATCAGGAAGTTGAAACGTTGGTAATCGATTATATAGAGGTGCTAATCGATTAGGCATGGAACAAAAGCTTAGTAATCGATTATCTAAGTAGGTGTAATTGATTACACATGAAATAGAGGCTTAGTAATCGATTATGTGTCGCTTTGTAATTGATTACATAGTTCAGAAATACATAGATTTTGCAGATTTCAGACAAGAATACCAGAGATTTAATGAAAACATACCACAGTTAATTACAAACTCATTAATCATGCTGTAAAATAAGGAATTATCAAAAATTACTCATTATTCAAACACAATTGGACATATCTAGGATTCCTAATTCCTTTCTAATATGTATGAATTGTTCCTTTGCAAATGGTTTGGTGAATATATCAGCAAGTTGTTTAGTGGTTTCAACATGTTCAAGCACACAATCACCCTTTAATACATGATCCCTAATGAAATGATGTCGAATTTCAATATGTTTGGTTCTAGAATGCATTACAGGATTGAAATATTAATGGCACTTGTGTTATCACATTTTAGAGGCACATGGTCTAGCATAACACCAAAATCTAGGAGTTGTTGTTTCATCCAAAGGATTTGAGCACAACAACTACCAGCTACAATATATTCTGCCTCAGTTGTTGATAATGCAACACTCACATGTTTCTTGCTATGCCAAGATACAAGAGAACTACCAAGCAAGTGACAAGTACCACTAGTACTTTTTCTATCAAGCTTATATCCTGCAAAATCAGAGTCAGAATATCCAACTAGATTGCATTCAACCCCTTTAGGGTACCATAAACCAACATTTTGAGTTCCAACTAGATATTTCATTATTCTTTTTACTGCAGTAAGGTGTGATTCTTTTGGGCATGCTTGGTATCTTGCACACATACAAACAGCAAATATGATATCCGGTCTACTAGTGGATAAGTAAAGTAAGGATCTAATCATACCTCTATATTTTGTGAGTTCAACATCCTTACCTTTCTCATCCTTATCCAAATAGCATGAAGTGCCCATAGGTGTGGCAATATCATTTTCCTTGTCCATGTTAAATTTCCTAAGCAACTCCTTGCAATATTTTGATTGACTAATGAAAGTGCCTTCTTTTGTTTGCTTAATTTGTAGTCCTAGGAAGAATGTAAGTTCTCCCATCATAGACATTTCAAACTCTTCCTGCATTAACTTAGCAAACTCCTCGCAAAGTGATTCATTAGTAGCACCAAAAATGATATCATCAACATATACTTGAACCAATAGTATATCATTCATTTTATGCTTAATGAATAATGTTGTGTCAACCTTTCCTCTTTCAAAATTGTTTTCTAAAAGAAATTTACTTAATCTTTTATACCAAGCTCTTGGAGCTTGTTTTAAACCATATAAAGCTTTCTTTAGTTTGAAAACATGATTTGGAAATGGGTAGTTTTCAAAACCTGGAGGTTGATCAACATATACTTCTTCTTGAATGTATCCACTCAAGACAGCACTTTTGATATCCATTTGGTACAATTTGAAATCCTTACAACATGCAAAGGCTAACAATAATCTAATGGCTTCTAGCCTAGCTACGGGAGCATATATTTCTTCATAGTCTATTCCTTCTTCTTGATTATACCCCTTAGCAACTAATCTAGCTTTATTTCTAGTGATTATACCATTTTTATCTAATTTGTTCCTAAAAACCCATTTAGTACCTATTATTTGGTGATCATTGGGTCTTGGCATTAATTCCCAAACTTGATTTCTTTCAAATTGATTTAGTTCTTCTTGCATAGCCAACATCCAATGCTCATCAATAATAGCCTCATCAATGGTTTTAGGTTTAATTTGAGAGACAAAAGCTAGATGATTGCAAGTATTAAAAGAGCGACGGGTACTTACACCTTTTGTAATATCACCTATGATGTTATCCAAAGGATGGTCTTTTGAGATGATCTATTCCTTTTGTTGAGTTCCCACTTCTTATGTTGTGTCCTTGTCTTTGATATCTTCTTCTTTATCATCCAATGTTAATTCTTGGAGGGTACCTACAATGTCATCAACATCTTCCTTCCTCAGGGAGTTATGGTCATTTTCATCAAGTTTTGCGTGAATTGATTCCTCAATAATGTTAGTTTGTTTGTTAAAGACTCGATATGATTTACTAAATGATGAATATCCTAGAAAGATTGCTTCATCAGATTTTACATCGAACTTTCCTACATTATCCTTTCCATTGTTGAGCACAAAACATTTGCATCCAAAAATATGAAAATAAGAAATATTGGGTTTTCTTCCCTTGTAAAGTTCATAGGGGGTTTTCTTTAGAATAGGCCTTATTAAACATCTATTCATAATATGACACGCGATATTTACCATATCGGCCCAAAAATGTTTTGCAATGTTATTTTCATTTAACATGATTCTTACAAGCTCCACTAAAGATCTATTTTTCCTTTCAACCACTCCATTTTGTTGTGGAGTTCTAGGAGCTGAAAAATTATGATTGATACCATGTTTTTCGCAAAACTTTTCAAAGGATTGGTTTTCAAATTCTCCCCCATGATGGTTCTTATGGATGCAATTTTTGAATTTTGCTCATTTTGGACAATCTTGGCTAGTTTCTTGGATGCATGATATGCTTTATTTTTATGAGCAAGAAACAATGTCCATGTATATCTTGAATAGTCATCTACAATTACTAGACCATAGTAATTACCACCAAAGCTTTTGATTTTAGAGGGTCCAAATAAGTCCATGTGCAAAAGTTGTAAAGGCCTTTGATTAAAACAATGTTTTTAGCTTAAAAGGATGCCTTTACTTGTTTTCCCTTTTGACATGCATCATAAAATTTATTTTCAAATTTAAGCTTTGGTAAACCAATCACTAGTTCCTTAGAAACAAGTTTGTTCAAATGGTCTACATCTATATGAGCTATTCTTCTATGCCATAACCAAGTTTCATCCTCTTTAGTCATGAAACATTGCACATCATTTGAGGACAAACTATCAATATCAATCATGTAAATGTTATCAATTCTTTGACTAACAAACTTAACCTCTTTGTTTAGCTTATTCTCAATTATGCAATAATTGGATTCAAATAAAACTCTATATCCTTTATTATATAATTGGCTTATGCTAAGCAAGTTATGTTTGAGTCCTTCAACATATAATACATCACTAATGGAGGTAGAAGAGTTTTTACCGATATTTCCGATACCAAGTATTTTTCCTTTGGTGTTATCTCCATAAGTGACACTTCCTTTCTTTTTAGGAGTGAATGATGTGAATTTGCTCATGTCTCCCATCATGTGTTTTGAACACCCACTATCCAAATACCAATGGGTGTTGCTTTCCTTGAAGCATACCTACAAAACAAAATTAGTTTAGAGAACTTGGTACCCATTTTATGTTGGGTCCTTTTTGGTTAGCTTGTGGTAATGTCCCTTTGGGAACCCACACCTTCCTTATCACTTTTGGTCCAAGTTTTCTAACATAGCAATTTAGAGCATTGTGTCCTTTGACACCATAATGATTACATTTAGAAAATGGTGATGATGATTTTCTAGGTGGTACAAAGAAGTTTTTGTAGTGCTTTTCTTTCTTGATAGTGTTATATCCTAATCCCGTTTTTTCAAACATGCATCTTTGACTTCCAAGTAATACATTTAGATTATCTCTACCATTAGTAAACCTCTCTAAGGTTTTATTTAAGTCTAGGACTTTCTTTTCTAGGTCAGCAAATTTCTTGAAGTATTCACATGATCTTGAGCAAGTTTGTTTTTCAGCAATTTTATTTTTCAAAGATTCATTTTCTTTTACTTGCTCAAGTAGATGTGTCTCTAGAGTTTCTATTGTTTTTCTAGACAATTTATATTTACTAGAAATCTTAACAAATTTGTCGTACAATTCATCAAAAGCATCAAGCAATTCTTCTTTATCTAAGTCATGGAGACTTACTTCATCTTCCTCTTCAAGGTGGTTGGCCATTAAGCAAAGATTTGATTCTTCATTGTCTGAATCATCGGAGCTACTTACATCGTTTTCGTCCCAAGCGATGTAAGCTATTCTTCTTCCTCCCCTTTCTTTGCTTTTCTTCTTGAGGTTTGGGCAATCAGCTTTGAAGTGCCTTTCCTTGCCACATTCAAAACAATTGGGTGAGGAAGAATTTTCTTTAGTGATAGGTTTCTTACCTTGAGTTTTGGAGCTCCTTTGGAAGCGTTTGCTTCTCATGAATTTCCCGAAGTGTTTCATAAAGAGTCCAAACTCTTCTTCTTCATTGAGTTCACTTCCAGATTCTTCTTCATTTGTGGAGGTGGCCTTGAGAGCTAGACCTTTCTTCTTGGAATATTTTTCTTCCTCTTCTGCCATCTTTAATTCTTTCAGCTCTTGTTCTTGTTCCTGCAACTTACCAAATAGTATGGCAAGAGACATTTCATTAATGCTAGGAGATTATTTGATGGCGGTGACTAGTGGTTGCCATTCCCTGTTTAGACTTTTCAACACTTTATGAATGAGCTCTTTGTTAGTGTAAGTCTTTCCAAGGGTAATAAGTTGATTAATAATGAGAGTGAACCTTTTTTTCATATCAACAATTGATTCACCAGAATTTAATCTGAAGCACTCATATTGACTAGTTAATGTACTGATCTTAGAGTCTTTAACATCATTAGTACCTTCATGGGTTACTTGTAAAGTATCCTACATCTCCTTGGCGGATTTACATGTGATTATTCGAAAAAATTCATCTGGTCCTAATACAAGAGTAATGAGATTTTTAGCCCTGTAATTATACTGTACCTTTTTCTCTTCGTCACTCGTCCAATCGTCCATTGGTTTTTCAACATTTTTACCATTAACAGTGTGCATGGGAATAAAAGGACCATTTTCAATGGCATTCCAAACTCTTAGATCAATAGATTGAATAAAAATTTTCATTCTCTCTTTCCAAAAGGTATACCCCTCACTATTGAAAGCGGGAGGTCTATTTGTTGCACCACCCTCGGGGAAAAGATTTAGAGAAGTTGAGGCCATTGTTCTCTTGAAGCTGTTAAGCTTGATCTACGAGAGTCAGGCTCTGATACCACTTGTTATTTAAGTAGCCTCAATACTCAAGAGGGGGGTGAATTGAGTTTTTAAGATTTTGCTTGAAATGCCTTTGAACTTGGTTCTTTTATCACAAGTTTAGAGTTTATACAAGAGAAGGTAAGTATAGTACAAGAGTCAATGCAAATCAAGTAGTAAATATTGCTGAAGCAATTTATCGAGCACTTGGTGTGCAACACTTTAAAGCAACTAGTTCAAGTAAGCTCAAGTAGGTAAATCACAATCAATCAACAACAAACCAATCAAATGTAATGTATGAAAGTAAAAGAGTAAGGGAGAAGAGCTTGCAAACCAATTTAACGAGTTCCACCACCCTGGTGTACGTCTCGCCTTCAAACAACCCACTTGAAGGATTTCCACTATTGAGAATTTAAGATTACAAGCTTTGACCAATTGCAGCTTCCTAGTGTCCCACACTCAAGAACTCAATCCTCACAAGCAACGGGTAACCCACCCAATCTCACAATCTCTCAATAACCCAAAGGTTGAACCCCAACCTTTGTGACCACTCAACCTAGAGTGAAAACCTTGGTGTTTGGTGATGATGTTTACAAGATATATACTCTCAATAGAGTGAATAGACAAAAGAAAGCTCACACAATTTCTAATTCTTAACAAGAGAGGATATACAAGTTCTAAGCTCAAACTTTCAGAGTATACAAAGAATGGACTCACTAAGTACAAATGAATGTAAGAGATGATTGCCTCTTATGTTGTTGTATGTTGTGCTTGAGTTGGAGAGCCATTTATAGAGCCTTGAAGGAGTACCAAAGTCTTCTGAGCCATTGCAAGTTATGGGCACTGAGTTGGAATGGAGAAATAAGCTAGTTTCCCACTAAAAATCACTTTCCCCAAATTCTGGCACGACTATAATCGATTACGCCTCGAGCTGTAATCGATTACACTTTGAAAACTTCAGTGTATTTCGTGCTGTAATCGATTAGCATACACCATGTAATCGATTAGGTGTGACACAGAACCTTAGTAATCGATTACTCCTTACCCTGTAATCGATTAGTGATGGCACCTAATGCATTTAATTTGGTTACGCAGCTTAGTAATCGATTATGCCTTGTGTATAATCGATTAGTGCACAAACAGTAGCCTTGTAATCGATTAGTTGATATGTTGTAATCGATTAGGTGTTATTCCAAAAGCTTCGTAATCGATTGTATAAGTCCTGCAATTGATTAGTATAAGTACCTGATGCATTTAATTTATTTCTCATCTTGGTAATCGATTAGGTCTCTTGATGTAATTAATTATTCAATAAACAGAACCATTGTAATCGATTAGTCTTCACTATGTAATTGATTATGTGTCTAAACAGAAGCTATCTAATTGATTAGCTATGCCTTAGTAATCGATTAGCCTGTGTGTTTTTACAGGTCTGATGCTGTTTTCTTATTTCTTCAAGAGTTTCCTCAAGAACTTTTTGTCATTATCAAAATCTTCAAACCTGAAAGCATATTCAAACACAAGAGGCGTTCTACACTTTCTGCCATACAGTGCCTCATAAGGAGCCATATAGATACTACTGTGGTAACTATTGTTGTAAGTGAATTCGATCAGTGGAAGAAATCTCTCCCAATATCCACCATACTCCAGAACACAAGCCCTCAACAAATCTTCAAGGCTTTGGATAGTTCTCTCAGATTGTCCGTCGGTCTGAGGGTGATAAGCAGAACTAAGCTTTAATTTAGAACCTAACTCATGATGTAAACTTCCCTAAAATCAGGAAGTAAACCGAGGGTCACGGTCGGATACAATACTAGACGGTACACCGTGTAGTCTAACAATCTTTGTTATGTATAACTGGGCTAATTTCTCCAATGAGCTCTTCATACTCATGGGTAAGAAGTGAGCATACTTCATCAATCGATCCATAATCACCCATATAGCATCATTTCCAACATGAGTTTTGGGCAACCCATAAACAAAATCCATAGCAATACTATCCCATTTCCAAATTGGGATTCCAAAGATCTCAAATAACCAGATAGTTTTTGATGCTCAACCTTAGCCTTCTGAAAAATAAGGCAAGATGCTACAAAGTTTGCCACATCAAGTTTTATACCGGGTGTGAACACCTATTTCGGTCCGTTCAATGATTACATCTAATTGACACCGTTTACAAAAAAATGAATCCAAACCGGTGTGAAATAGTAGGTGTAACACCGGTCCAAGGCTGAAGGAACACTAGTCTAAGCTGCTAAAATGGGACATCATTTGATGGCCAGATTACATCATCCGGTGTCTAGCAAGAGAACACCGGTCCAGGCTATTGAAGGGAACACACCAGCCTGATTTAAAATCGTTTGTTGAACCAATGTCCTTATTATCCGATGTCTTAGCTCTTATGTACTTGACATCAGGTTGGTAAGTTCAGTTGCCCATGCTGTGACTTGGAATCGCACCTCCAATCAGACCCTCGAATCTTGGGAGTGGTAGGCAGGGAACGGAAGTGGAAATAATTAAAAATTCCCCACCAGCCGTTGCTCCCCACAACCTGTTAGTGGCCAGGCTGGCTCCACTGTGCACGTGGGTAAGTGGAGGCTTGAGCTGTCCAAGCACTCAGCCACCACCTTGGCCCTCTATAAATGCCTCAGCTGAAGAGGCACAAGGGTCGACTCTCTGAATACAGAAACCCCCTAGAAACTTGCTCTGATGTTCAAAGAGACTCTAAGCAGTTATTTTAATTCCCAGTACCTCAAACCTCAGAGAATTGCCCCCCCTAGAATCCTGAACTGCAGCTAGGACATCGGTCCCAAACCCGTTTTGCAACGAATTTCACCAGAACCTCTGAATCCCAGAACTTGTGCTCATCAAGTTCACACCGGCTCTTCCACCAAACCCTCACACCGTCCCTTCACTAAACCCTACACCAGCACCATACTGTCCGCTCCACAGCTACACCAGCATCACTCCGGCTGTTGCTGCTTAGGCCCACACGGTCCACGTCTAAACTCTGGTCCCCAGTATCACTACTACACCGGTTCTATTCTGTCTGTGTTCTCTCATTTTTTATTGTTTATTTTTCTGCTAAATTTGTAATTTTTGATTCTATTCTCTTGTTTAAGTTCAGTCTGTTAAACTTCTTTTATTTTGCTTTATAACCAGTAATAACAAAAAGAAATAAATATTTTTTGTATGTTCTTTTAAACCCAAAATGTAAAAGCTATTTTTAGCCAGTGTCGTGCGGAAGTACTTCTGCCTACACTATTTCCTAAAGCCCACACACATGCGAAGAACTTGACTTTGTATGTACCTTGTCCATCATCAATTTTCTAGTTTCGCTTAAAACTCCTTCATCAAGAACTACGTAACCCTGATTTCTCGATAACTCGAGAATACGTAGGAGCAGGACTTAACTCTTGTCAGACCCATCCTTCCTTTTTCATTTTTACGTTCTTTTTGTAACTATTCCGTTCTTATCACTTCCACGAAAATCAATTTAGACGTGACGTCTTGTTGATTTTCCCCCATTTTTGGTTGACCATCACCACGATTCATAAGGAAAGGGATACTTAGGACGAGACGTCCCGTTTATCCCCTTCTCGTTTCTGACCCCATATTTTTTATTAAAGAATAACTAATTTGGATGCGACGTCTTGTTAGCATTCTTCCCTTTCCCTGTTTTATACCAAAGTCGAGGTTAATTTGGACGAGACATCCTGTTGACCTTGCTTCGACACTTCATGTTTGTTCAGTTTGTTCCCTTCATTTTTTTTACACAAAGTACAATAATAAAAAGGAAGAAATAAAACATCTTTTGTAAGGCTATTTATGTTGCGCATTTTCAATCTTGGTACTATTTTTGACAGGCGATGTAGGGTGCTAATACCTTCCCTACTTGTAACCAACTCCCGAACTTGAATCTCACCTTTTTTAACCAGTGCTTTATTAAAGTTTTTTCCCAATATTTTTCCTATGGATAAAAACGTTGGTGGCGACTCCCGGTTTTTCTTTTGAAAGGATTTCGAAACGTCTTACTTTTCAAGGGTCGGCCGCGTCGCCGTGACCCCGGTCGCGACAGATGGCGATTCTGCTGGGGATGTATGGAAAGGGTCAGGCCAGTTTGATTGAAAGCGCATGTTTTTTTATATATAGCCTTTGTTTTCTTTGATTTCTTCCCTTGTTTTATTTTCTGTTGACTGTTGTAAATGTTCGTTCTTATTTCAATCGTATCTCGTTATTTTTTTCATTGTCAATATTTGCATGATTATCGAACCTTAGGGTAGAGGACTATGTTACTTTCTGTAATTATTGAACCCTAGGGTAGACGACCTTGTATATTTGTTCTGTGTTTGTTCTTTGTGCAGAATGGGGTAAGGTAAAAGGTATTGAATGCCCTTTCACACACTACACTCACATTTTTGCACACACTAATGAGTGGCGCCCTATACCCGGGCCCCAAATGAAGCTTAAGTTAGGAGGGGTTGGTAACGGAATCGTATGGGATGTACATCCTATCCGGTGTTCGTAAGAACCTCAACTAGAGTTTGACCTTTCATGATATACACACCTAGTAGACTCCCTACTGTTGCGACCATGTCATGAGTAGGATCTTGGCTCTAGTGACCTACTAGAAGTCTAGAATAAGCCACCCAATGTGAGGAGTCACTATTAGACGAGCCGTAGGGCCTAGAAAAGACCTTCATAAAATCCTGACCTAGGCCACGAAAGGACAGATTTTACTTTACCTTACATCATTTTCACTTTCCCTTTTTAATCAATAAATGAATTATCTACCACCTGAAGATTTGCTTTATTTTGAAATAATGACCCATTTTTGGAACACTCAGTATTCTTCGGGCAGCTAGATAATCCTCATCTGGTCATGTACCTTTGAGTCCTGAGTCGTAGATTTTCCTAGTCGTCAAAAAAATCAATCAAAAATAATTTTATTCCCTCCAATTGGGGAATCAATGACGATTAGGAAAACCTATGACCTTTTGACTTAGACTCGTACGAGTTTTGGGTAATCACTACTTCCCCCAAGTAAAATTGTTCTACATTGAATTAATGGGGAAGTATCGATTGCTGAGCATGACAATGTCTAATTCTTTTGTTTTAGTGTTCGTAGGAAACAATTCTGAATTTATCAGTATCCCTGAGCAAGTATGAAAGTTAACATGAGACATGACAATCACGGTATAGAAGTGACAGAGTTGAGGAAGCTACTGCATGTTAAGGCAAAGAAAGTCTACACAACTAGTTTACAGACACTGGGTAAGAAGTTGAATCTAACTCAAAAGATAGCTTTCACCAGGAGATATGGAAAGATTTTGAAGTTGTTGGAAGTCGAGGTACAAGTTGAGGCGATCACCACGTTGACTCAGTTCTATGACCTACCCCTTAGATGTTTTACATTCAGGGACTTTCAATTGGCCCCATCCATAGAAGAATCTGAACAAATACTGGGGAAGAAACCAGGGAAGAAACTAACCAAGGCCATTTACCCCCATCACCTTTCCACCAGCTTATCCTAACGCACCACACCCATATGTGGCTGCGATTCAAAATCCAAATCCATCACATTTCCGACCACCCATTGTGTGAACACCTGCACCACCACAAACACCATACCAACCCCCGCAAGTGAACCAGCCACCCAATCCAAATCCTAGAAGACCAAACAATGACCGTACTCAAATACAGTTTAATCCCATCCCCATGACATATACTGAGTTTTTACCCCATCTCATCGAAAACACCTTGGCAGTACCATCTCCTCTGAGACCACTTCAGCCACTTTACCCTAGAGGATATGATCTAAATGCACGATGCGACTACCATGCCGGTGCACCAGGGCATTCTACTGAGAATTGCTTGGCTTTGAAGTTTAAAGTGAGAGATCTGATCAGGGCTGACTGGATAAGTTTTCGAGAAGGAAGCCCAAATATAACAACCAATCCTTTGCCTAACCATGGGAGGCCAGGTGTCAATGCTGTTGAGAATGATGAAGAATGTATTTCAAAAGTTGATGATATCAAAATGCCTTTGGAAATAACTCACTCCCACATGATCCAGATGGGGTTGATAGAGGGCTCATGGGATGAGGAATACAATGATGACCGGTCCGCAAAGCGACAAGGCTTCCGAAAAACTCTTCAAGAATTCATGGATAACCACACCGTGGAGATTTGTAGGCGCTAGGGAGGTGAGATAAACATGGTACAGGATCAGACCAGGTTGTGGGCTCCAAAGCCCCTAATCATATTTTATAACAGGAACACGCCTACAGTTCTGACTCTGACTCCGGCCAAAACTATCATCTTGGTGCAAACACCAACCCCGTTTCCTTTCAAGGATTCTCGAGTGATGCCGTGGAAGTATATTACTGACGTTCGTTACCAGCTTTGAGGCGGTTGGTTCTACGTCATCATCCTCTGTCACAAATATTGCTGGGGTTGGAAGTATCACTCGGAGCGGAAGAGTATATGCTCCCCTGAAATCGAAACTTGACAAGGTTACTGGAGATGTCAAATCTAGAAAGGGAGAAGCCATTAGCGAGACAAAAAGGGCTGTAACTGAAGAAGAAGCTTAAGAGTTTTTGAGATTCATCCGCCATAGTGATTACCAGGTATTGGATCAACTAAACCATACCCCGGCCAAAATTTCTTTGTTGTCCCTGAGTTCCAAACCGCACCGAAACACATTGATAAAAGTTTTAAGTGAGGCACACGTGAAGCATGACCTGCCTGTTGATAAATTTGAGGGCATAGTGGGACATATAGTGGCTAATAATTATTTGATCTTTACGGATGATGAGGTACCTGTGGAAGGAAGAGGGTACAACAAGGCCCTTCATATCTCCGTGAAATGCCAAGATCATATCCTGGCAAAGGTGCTTGTCGACAATGGGTCATCCCTAAATGTGATGCCAAAATCTACATTGGCAAAGTTACCTTTTGGTGGGACACATATGAGGCCAAATTCCATGGTGGTTCAGGCTTTTGATGGAACTCACTGGGAAGTCATGGGGGAGATTGAACTGCCAATACAGGTCAGACCATACACCTTCCAAGTTCTCTTTCAAGTCATGGATATCACGCCTGCCTACAGTTGTTTGCTAGGACGACCGTGGATTCATTCGGCCGGAGTGGTCCCTTCCACACTGCATCAGAAAATGAAGTTCATCATTGACAACAAATTAGTGATTGTTTCTGGGGAGGAATACCTTTTGGTCAGCAAGCCTGTCACTACCCCATATATTGAAGCAGCTGAGGAAGCTTTAGAAACTTCATTCCAGGCATTGGAAATAGCTAATGCAACCAGCATTGCAAGAACATCCTTCCCAAATGTACCTCTAGCGGTGGCAAGAACCATGTTACGGGAAGGGTACAAGCCAGGAAGAGGACTGGGGCGCGAACTGGAAGGAAGAGTCCAGCTGGTATACATCCCAGGGAATAAGGGCAGGTATGGCATAGGATACAAACCCTTGGCAGCAGATAGAAGAAGGGTTGGAGAAGAAAGAAGGGGGAGAAGGGTGGCTCGCCTCATCGGTCAAGAATTCGACATCGCAAGGATCCCCATCTGTTACCTCTACCAGAGCTTCAGAAACGCTGGGATTATGTATCCAGATCAGGTCACCATGATTGAAAGTGAGCCCATTCACAATGCGGAGTTGGTGTATGCTTGCTACCCGGATCAAGAGTTGAATAACTGGGAAATCACGGAGCTCCCCACAACTGTCAATGTTTTATCAAAGTAATCATTATTATCTTGAAACTTATCGGTCCCTCTGCTATGCCTAAGGCTTTGGGACCCATTTTGTAATAAGGGCAAAGGAAAACTTGTTTATTTATTTAATTTAATGAGCACAATCTAATTTCAGTACCTTATCTTTGTTCGATCTCTTTCTCTTAAGCCTTTCACTTGCTTGTCTTTTTTTTTTCATTCATTATAATATAACCAAATGCAGATCCGAAAATGATTTCTCCGAGAATGATGAGAACTCAGTTTTATTTCACGATTCTGGTTATCCGAGCGATTGCGCCTATGAGGAAAGTGAGGAAGACTTTGAACCTTCGCCTGAATTGACAAAATTAATGCAATAAGAGGATAGGAAGATTCAACCTCATCAGGAAAAGATTGAAACCATTAACCTGGGGGATGAAGGAGAGGTTAAAAAGGTCAAGATAGGGACCTTCCTAAGCAAAGAGCGACAGGATGAATTGATTAATCTGCTCCAGGAATTTTGGGATGTATTCGCATGGTCATATCAGGATATTCCAGGGTTGGATAACAGCATCGTGGAGCACAAGTTGCCTTTGAAACCAGAATGTCCACCAATCAAGCAAAAGCTGCGACGAATGAAGCCGGAAATGCTTCTTAAGATCAAAGAAGAAGTCAAGAAGCAATTCGATGCTGGTTTTTTAGCCGTGGCTAAATATCTACAGTGGGTAGCTAACATAGTTCCTGTTCCAAAGAAAGACGGGAAAGTGAGAATGTGTGTGGACTACCGAGATTTGAATCGGGCCAGCCCTAAGGATGACTTTCCTTTGCCACAGATTGACGTACTAGTCGATAATACGACTCAACACTCTATCTTCTCATTCATGGATGGATTTTCGGGGTATAATCAGATCAAGATGGCACCTGAAGATATGGAGAAAACCACGTTCATCACGCTATGGGGGACCTTTTGCTACAAAGTAATGTCCTTCTGATTGAAGAACGTTGGAGCCACCTATCAAAGGGAAATAGTGACTCTCTTCCATGACATGATGCACCAAGAAATTGAAGTCTATGTGGACGACATAATTCCCAAATCCAGATCTGAAGAAGAGCACATTACTGATCTGAGGAAACTCTTCGAGCGGTTAAGGAAATTCAAGCTTAGGTTTAATCCGGCCAAGTACACCTTTGGCGCAAAATCCGGCAAACTGTTGGGGTTCATCGTGAGCGAGAGAGGGATAGAAGTTGATCCTGACAAGGTCAAGGCAATTCTGGAAATGCCTCCTCTTCGTACAGAAAAAGAAGTCCGGGGATTCCTAGGAAGGTTAAACTACATTGCCCGATTCATTTCCCAAATGACGGTAACCTGTGAACCGATTTTCAAGTTACTTCGCAAGAACCAGCCCGGGCAGTGGAATGAAGATTACCAAACTGCATTTGAGAAGATAAAGCAGTACTTGTTGGAGCCGCCAATTTTGGTACCGCCCGTCCCTGGGAAACCACTAATCATGTACTTGACAGTGCTGGACGAATCCATGGGATGTGTGTTGGGTCAACATGACGAGACTGGGAAGAAGGAGTGTGCCATCTATTACCTGAGCATGAGATTTACTAAATGCGAGATGAGATACTCTTCCCTTGAAAGAACATGCTACGCCTTGGCCTGGGCTGCCCGACGCTTACGGCAATACATGCTCAATCATACTACGTGGCTGGTGTCTAAGATGGATCCCATCAAGTACATCTTTGAAAAGCCAGCTCTAACTAGAAGGATCGCCTGATGGCAAGTGCTACTGACAGAGTATGACATAACATATGTCACCCAAAAGGCTATAAAACAGAGTGCGCTAGCAGATTACTTGGCACATCAACCCATTGACAGTTACCAACCAATGTGGCATGATTTCCCGGATGAAGATATTTTGGCTCTGTCCAGATAGGAAGATGATCAAGTGAACAGGTGGACCATGAGGTTTGATGGATCCTCCAATGCACTAGGACACGGAATTGGGGTCATCTTGATCTCACCTGACAAGGAATTCATCCCCATATACGCCCGGTTGTGTTTTGATTGTACCAACAATATTGCCGAGTATGAGGCATGTTCTTTTAGGATACAGGCGGCTTTGAACATGGGAATAAAGATCCTGGAAGTTTATGGAGATTCTGCTTTGGTTATCTATCAATTGAAGGGTGAGTGGGAAACTAGAGATAGCAAACTAGTTCCCTATCATGCTCACATCAAGGAGATGATTAAAGAGTTCGATGAAGTTACTTTCCATCATGTTCCATGGAATGACAACCAAATGGCAGATGCTTTGGCCACCCTAGCCGCTATGTTCGAAGTTAGCAGTGACTACGAGGTGCCCCTCATTGAAGTGAAGAAATGACAAGAGCCTGCCCATTGCCAGGTCATAGAAGGAGAACCAGATGACAAACCTTGGTATCATGATATCAAAAGGTACCTTTACTACCAAGAATACCCTGAGGGCATCACAGATAATGACAAACGAACTTTGAGAAGGCTAGCTATGGGATACCTATTGAGCGGTAACGTGCTATACAAGAGGAATTATGATTCCATTCTCCTCAGGTGCGTTGATACTGTCGAGGCAAACCAAATCATGAGGGATATCCATGAAGCATCTTTTGGGACTCACACGAATGGGCTTGCCATGTCAAGAAAGATCTTGAGGGCTGGATATTATTGGATGACCATGGAAGCAGACTGTTTTGCTTATGTACGGAGGTGCCATAAATGTCAGATATATGCTGATCATATTCATGCACCACCTTCATCCCTAAATGTCTTGTCAACACCATGGCCCTTTTTAATATAGGGTATGGATGTTATTGGGCCCATTGAGCCGAAAGCATTAAACGGGCATCGTTTCATTCTGGTTGCCATTGATTATTTCACCAAGTGGGTGGAAGCAGCTTCATACACTAATGTGACCAAGGGTATAGTGGTCAAATTCATCAAGCGTGAACTGATATGACGATACGGCCTACCAAGTAAGATCATTACTGACAACGGTACAAATTTGAACAACAAGATGATGAAGGAGCTTTGTGAGAGCTTTAAAATCTCCCACCACAACTCTTCTCTATATCGCCCAAAAATGAATGGGGAGGTTGAGGTGGCTAACAAAAATATCAAGAAAATAGTGCAAAAGATGGTGGTGACCTACAAAGACTAGAATGAAATGCTTCCCTTCGCGCTGCACGGATACCAAACCTCGGTGCGAACCTCAACCGGGGCAACGCCTTTCTCTTTGGTCTATGGAATGGAAGTAGTACTGCCTTTCGAAGTGGAGATCCCATCCCTCCGGGTGATCATGGAAGCCAAACTAGATGAAGCCGAGTAGATCCAGGCTAAGTATGATCAATTGAACCTAATTGATGGAAAAAGGTTAACCGCTCTCTGCCATGGACAGTTATATCAAAAGCGTATAAAGCGGGCATATGAAAAGAGAGTGCGACCTCGACAGTTCTAGGAAGGGGACTTGGTCCTTAAGAAGGTTTTGCCAATCCAAAAGAATGTCCGAGGGAAATGGACGCCTAACTATGAAGGACCATATATCGTAAAGAAAGCCTTTTCGGGAGGGGCTCTCATACTCACCAACATGGATGGAGACGACCTGCCAACGCCTGTCAATGCCGATGCGGTAAAAAAATACTTTGCCTAAAAAAAAGGGGGGCTCGCTAGGTTGAAAACCTGAAAAGGCGACCTAGGCAAAAGTTAGAGCAACTAGATGAGCCGAAAACCCGAGAAGGCGGCTCAGACAAAATCACAGCCTATAAACTTGACTCTGCAACATAAACCCTTCAAGCCGGAAACAAGGAAGTCAGATTAGGGCATCGGCATCATCGTCAAATTACGATCTCAGAAGCAAAATCAGGGGATGAACATGAAGTCATGAGAAAAATCCAAATACTCATCGCTCTCAGAAAATTGTTGGAGGGTCTAAAGGCCTTCCCTTTCCCATTTACCGTCAATTCTTTGTACCTTGTCATATGTTATCTTTTGCATTACTTTCATCACCACTATACATACCTGATGTTCGTAAATAAAATTCTTCCTTCTTCCTACATGTGTTCATGACTAAATTTTATGAATAAACAAGTTTTTGCCTAAAGAAAATTTTTGAAATTGAAAACGAAAAAACACAAAGTTATGGGGAACGAAATGTATACCAGTGCCAGACCTTACCTCAGACAAGCACAGCCAACTCCGCTAGGCAAGCTCACCAAAGTCCGAAATCGCTTTTATTTTGTCCATGAGTTACTTCAAAGCCAGTCGCCAAGGGAGTTCACCTGTAAGTTTTGATTTGTTTTATACTACTCACTTTTCTGTTAAGGGGTGGCCAAAACCCATGATCCAGAAGCGGGTAGTCGCCAAAACTCTCCCCAGCAGACCCACCATTCATTCCCGAGAGGAACACAGACTGAGGATTCTTACTGAAAAAAACCACAAAATGGACTCAGCTCTCCCCAATCAGAATACTTCCTAATCAGATATAGGAAAACCTAGATACCCCCAGCAGAATCACCTTTCCGACGGAACCACAATAGCCGAATACCAGCCATATCTTTTCTCCCCCAGAGGGACTACACTTTTCCCCAATGAGTTCATCATTACCAGACTAACGCCCGTCACACTTCTCTCATTAAACAGCTCAAACTAGGGCATATCCCCAAATTTTTTCTCTTCTAGTCAAGGGGTAGTACCCCGAATCACCCAAAACAGTTCAAACTGGGGCATCCCCCAGAATTCTCTCCCCCAGCAGGCCGCCATACATCCCCAGTAGGCCCTAGATCTCTCTTCCAGTCAAAAGGAGAAGTGCCCTAAATTCCCAGATAGCTCAAACTGGGGCATCACCCCAGGTTCATTCTCTTTCACTCAAGGGGCAGTCCCCCAAGATTCTTTCAATCATGTCAAACTGGGGCATCACCCCAGGTTTATTTTCTTTCAGTTAAGGGGCAGTACCCTGAATTCCCCAGTAAGCTCAAACTGGGGCATCACCCCAAGTTTCTCTTGTTTCAGTCAAGGGGCAATGCCCCCAAGATTCTTTTAATTATGTCAAACTGGGGCATCACCCCAGATCTTTTTCTTTCAGTCAAGGGGCAGTACCCTAAGATTCTTTCAATCATATCAAACCGGGGCATCACCCCAGATCTTTTTCTTTCAGTCAAGGGGCAATACCCCGAATTCCCCAGTAAGCTCAAGCTGGGGCATCACCCCAGGTTCCTCTCTGTTAAGGGGCAGTACTCCTAACTTCTTCAGTATTTCCAGAAACTGGGGCATCCCCCGGACCTTTTCCTTTCAGTCAAGGGGCAGTTCCCCAATGTTCTTTCAATCATTTCACACCGGGGTATCACCCTGAGTCCTTAGATCTAGGTTAATTTAGACGTCACGTCCTGTTAACCCTCAGATCTTTCAACCGGGAGGCAACACCCTCACCTTTACTTTTCTTGTCAACCGAGAGGCAACACCCTCACCTTTACTTTTCCTGTCAACTGAGAGGCAACACCCTCACCTTTACTTTCCTGTTAACCGATAGGCAACACCCTCACCTTTACTTTCCTGTCAACTGAGAGGCAACGCCCTCACCTTTACTTTTCCTGTCAACCGAGAGGCAACGCCCTCACTTTTACTTTTCCTGTCAACCGAGAGGCAACACCCTCACCTTTACTTTCCTGTCAACTGAGAGGCAACACCCTCACCTTTACTTTTCCTGTCAACCGAGAAACAACACCCTCACTTTTACTTTTCCTGTCAACCAAGAGGCAACACCCTCACCTTTACTTTTCCTATCAACCAAGAGGCAACACCCTCACTTTTATCTTTCTGTCTACCGAGAGGCAACACCCTCATTTTATTTTCCTGTCAACCATGAGGTAACACCCTCACCCTTTCTTCCCTATCAGCCAAAAGGACATTATCCTGACAAAAAGAAGGAAAGATTTGATGTTGACACCGACCTGAGGAGGATTTTAACTGGTACCTCCTCAGCATCCGAGGTTAAGGGAAAAAGGGAGCAGGACGGCATCGAAGAATGGTGTCGTAACCCCTACGACGGTTGCAATCAGATACACTTAGCTCGATTTGAACTTTGGTCATTAGAGACGATGTCACATTCCTTACACCGGTTGCAACTCAATTTGAAATCTACGTCGGTCAGAATCAGATGCACATGGTTCGATTTAAACTGTCATAAGGGACGATGTTAAGAATTCAATTCCGTTGGCCTATTAAAGGATGATGTTGGTTTAAATTGCACTATTAATTCTACATCGGTCAAAAAACGAACCGTTATTAAAGGACGATGTAGGTTTTAGTGGTTCAGAATTCAAGTGCGATTGATGAGATTAGACGATGTTGTTTCAAGTTGTAATTCATTACACATGAGTCACAACTCAATTATACTTGGCATTCTTGGAAATTAAAAAAGCAGAGGCAGATGTAAAAAATGTACTTCATTAAAAGGAAAGAGGGCACTTCGGCCTTACAAAAAGTTTTACTCCGGAGCCCATCCCGGAACAAGGCCATCAAAAAGGAAAAATTCTAAGTCCTAGCACTAGGGGAGTCCAGACCGGCGACAGTTGCTGTCTTCTCAAAATCTTCTGATACCATCCTCAGCTCCATACTTTGGCCCTCAGGGAGAGGCAGAGGTTCATAAGGAACATCCTCAGGTTCCACTGCCTGACCCCAGTCCATGGCATACAGGTGCCCACCATGAAACTCATGAAAGACACCTATACCGTTCAAGTTAAGTTACACAGCGGGGTTCCGGTGTACAACTTGACGAACAGCGAAGCTGAAGGCGACATCGGCTAATTCTGAAAATTCAGCCACCTCCTCGTCCCTCTCTTGCCTTTCCCAGACTTGAGCCTCCTTCACAGCGGCAAGCTTAGCTGCCACTTCCTTATTTCTCTTCTCCACCTTGGCCCGTCTAGCCAAGGCTTTGTCCAGTTGAGCTTGGAGAGCTTTGAGAGCATCCTCTGAGGTTTTGTGCTTAGCCTCGGTGTCATTTTCCCTTTTAGCAGCTGAGTTATAAGCCGTAGTGAGTTCGGCCAAATCTACTGACTCTTAGCCAAATCCTCCTGACTCTTGGCCAAAGCAGTTTGGGCCTCCACTCTAAGGGCTTTGGCCTTTTTCATCTGGTCTAGGCATTCTTTAGCCTCGAGACCAGAGTAGTAGGACTTCCCCAAAGAACTGAGAACCCCGGCCGCTTTGACCAAGTTGAAGATTGTTGGTGTATGCACTATGAGCTTTTATGCTTTTTCATTTGTATCATTTTTCTACTTATCAATAGAATAAATATTTCAGTTTAAAATTGTTTTAAAACATATTTATCCTTGGAGTAATAGGTCATATAAAAATTATTCCTAAAATGTCCCTAGTCAAGTATTTACATGGGGACATGTAAATACACTGAGACTAGTGTGTGAGTGTACTGATGACCTGATCTCACAGATCATAGATATAGATGATATCGAGTCTTCACACGGGTACACATTAAGAGTAATGATGTACTGGACAGACCCACCATGAGAACGTTGCATGGATCGTTACATGATTGTCATAAACGATTCTCAATGTAATAATGGTATATGTAGTCCTTCGACCTGAAGTCACTACGATTCCTACATGAGGAGTTTATTGTTTTAATACAATTAAACGTCTTCTGTAACAAGAGGACTATAAAGGTTGTGATTAGGCAATGAACAAATTATGCAGAGGGATGTGAGTGATGTAGATGGGATTTGTCTCTCCTATGTGACAGGAGTGATATCCATAGGCCACTTGATGGAGTAAGACTAAGAAAACGCATGGCCATGCTAGAAAGAATAAATATTAGATATTTATTCGGATCCAGTCTACTCCGGTATCAAGTAAAATAAATTGGGCCGTACAAGGATGACACGACCATGCCTTGGGCCCAATTAGGATATCGTGACAAAAGGAATAAACATATTAAATAATTATCACTTATAGGTTATGTTGATAATATTCGGACATAATGATGCATTGCTAGATGCCGCTCTTATTTTATATTAATAATAAAATAATTTATTATTAATATGACCGGGTATTTTACCTATAGGGTCACACACATAGAGTAAACCCATCAGAAAATATTGTCTTATTTTAGTTGGACTAAAATAAAGCTATTGGGCCTAACTCATTTGGAATGAGTAAGGAGCCCACTTTTAGAGAGAACAAATTAGGTCAAACCTAAGCCTATAAATAGAGCATAAGATGCTCATAGGCCGTTCACTCAAGTGAGACACAAATTCGCAAAAGTTGCAAGAGCTACACGCCGTCAAACTAGCAGTTGGCAAGTGTTGCGATTATGGTGGGAGTGCTCATGTGGACTCCTAAAGGACGAGGCTACGACTGCTTCGGAGTTCTTCAAGAGGTAATCCAAAATGAATTTCGAAATTGTTTTTGTGCTTTGAAACACGGAACCTTGCAAATCCTATGGAATCCCTTTTATTTTTCCGCTGCTCATGCTTAGGGATTTCCTAACAAAGATAGCCCCCTTGACAGCACTCTGGGACTCGGAGGCGGGAAGATCGTCCTTCAGCTTGAAAGGGATTTCAAACCTCGCCGGTGCCCCCACCCCCCCCCCCCGCCGTAATCCAAAAACCCCGAAATGCTGGAGTTGCAGTAGATGTGCTCTTCGGCAGGCTGAGTCCTGTCCGAAGAGTTATTTACACCGGCAGTCCGCTCCTCTTCATGGGGGGCCTCCACCTCGGCCTCAGCTTTTTGCGCCTTGTGCTTCTTGGTCTTAGAGTTTTGACCAGTGTGGGAGCGTTTTTTACTCTGGGCCCTGTCCTCCGAACCCAGGGCCAAGTTCCCAACTTTTTCAGCCAGGATACTCACAAGCTTGGCCGATGTATGCCTGGGAGTCACCCTGTTCTCCACATCGGCTACAGCAGCGTTGCGGGCTTCGGCCGTTTCCCGGAGTTTCTTGAGAATGTCAATCTGAGCCATTTCACCTGAAAAGAAAAGGAACCGTTGTCAACATCGGTATAAAAAAATAATAATAAATAAAAAAAGGAAAATCTACCTAGGTAAGTAGCCCGGCGTGACTCCGCCCCAAGGAGGTTTTTGTAGGAAATCTTGGCGAAGCCAGAATAGCTCTTCAGAGCGTCCAAGACTTTCTTGGACTCCGTTGACAGAACACTCTTGCTGACGGAGTAGGCATTGCTGGTCAGGAGGAAGTGCTCATGGGTCCAACTGGTGTAGAACTTCCTGGAAAAATCAGAATTCTCCCAGAACACCGGTTTTCCTGCATTGACCTCGACCTTGATATAGGAGTGCTTGAAGCTTACTCCGTCTGTCTTGGCCGATTCGGTGTAACTTTCGAAGTTCACCACCTTGGAGTCGCAGCAGAGGTTGATAAATCTGAGGCCCCCTCCTTGGTTACCCCGGCGCATCACCCTACAGTATGTAAAGAAGAGGGTGACGGTGGGGACGAAGTGGAAGTACTCCCCAAGTACCTCCAAGGATCTTACCAAACCCCAGTCGTTGGCATGAAGCTGGCTGGGAGAGCAGTCCAAGAACTGGAGTACGCCCATTTCAAACTCCGTAAGGGGGAGACGGATGCCGATCTTGGAGAATAACATCTCGTACATGAAGATGTACCTCGACCCTGGCTGATGGGAGATCCGATCTGATGTCAAGGGGTAGAAAACTGTGAAGTCATCTTCATGCTCCTCGCCGGAGTGAACAATGACGTCTTTGATAGTAACTATCGCCATGTGGACGGTGTGGCAAAGGAACGAAATACAGCTATAAAAAGCCACATCATTAGATAAATAGAAATCGGCACTGTTGTCCCACTCACTAGCAGTGCCCAAGTCAAAGGATGAGGACGATATGTGGGAGTCAGACGATGTGTCAAACCCCTTCGTTTCCCACAAGGGCAATATGGAGAAACGATGTCCCGAAATGATGGGCCGGTGTGAAACCCTAGAGGTTGCTTCACCATGGCGACGTTGACCCCGGCTCATGACTCCTCCCGACTGATGCCGGGATGTGATTGAAGGAGGCCCTGATAGGACCTCAATGGAGTCACTGCTCGAACTGTTGTCCCCTATACCCTATCTAAGAATGAATGGAGAAGGAAGATGTGAAGCTACCTGCTGAGACGATGCAGGCAGTTCTTTTAATACGAGCCAGAATGTTGAACACCAGAAGTCTTGAATGTCAGAGAGGAAGAACTTCGGTATCAGGAAACAAGTGAAAATGAACAACCCACATGCCTGCTTTTATAGAGTGAGGGGACGAGGATCCAGAACGTTCCTTATTCCGGCCCAGGCCCATGAAGAGAGGCCCACTTACCCCGACGGTTCGCATTCTGGTCTGAAGGTGCAAAATTTTGAAATTTGAAAGGACGAATCGGATGATGACACGTGTAAAGGCCTTTAGGTCACTTCCTAATGTGAACCCTCCTGAGGTTACACCGGCTCGTTAATTACCTACACCGTCAGATGCCATACCGATTAAGAGGTCCCACCTGA
This sequence comes from Clitoria ternatea, assembly GCA_037962975.1. Classification (NCBI taxonomy): domain Eukaryota; kingdom Viridiplantae; phylum Streptophyta; class Magnoliopsida; order Fabales; family Fabaceae; genus Clitoria; species Clitoria ternatea. The sequence goes on from CM075670.1 coordinate 140,332,303, forward strand.
CCCCTACATCAGTGTTCATATCTTTACTTCCTTTTCACTTCAAAAACACGGAAGCTTCGTGTTTCTCTTGTGAAAAAGAAGTAAAGAGGAGCAACTGTAAACACATATTTTGGTTCGGTCAGTGATTACATCGAATTGACACCGTTTACAAGCAAATGAATCCAAACCGGTGTGAAATAGTAGGTGTAACACTGGTCCAAGGCTGAAGGAACACTGGTCTAAGCTGCTGAAATGGGACATCGTTTGACGGCCAGATTACATCATCCGGTGTCCAGCAAGAGAACACCGGTCCAGGCTATTGAAGGGAACACACCGGCCTGATTTAAAATCGTTTATTGAACCGATGTCCTTATTATCTGATGTCTTAGCTCTTATGTACTTGACATCGGGTTGGTAAGTTCGGTTGTCTATGCTGTGACTTGGAATCGCACCTCCAATCAAACCCTCGAATCCTGGGAGTGGCAGACAGGGAACGGAAGTGGAAATAATAAAACATTCCCCACCAGCCGCTGCTCCCAATAACCTGTTAGTGGCCAGGCTGGCTCCACTGTACACGTGGATGAGTGGAGGCTTGAGCTGTCCAAGCACTCAGCCACCACCTTGGCCCTCTATAAATGCCTCAGCTGAAGAGGCACAAGGGTCGACTCTCTGAATACAGAAACCCCCTAGAAACTTGCCCTGATGTTCAAAGAGACCCTAAGCAGTTAGTCCAATTCCCAGTACCCAAACCTCAGAGAATTGCCCCCCCCCCAGAATCCTGAACTGCAGCTAGGACACCGGTCCCAAACCCGTTTTGCAACGAATTTTAACAGAACCTCTGAATCCAAGAACTTGTGCTCATCAAGTTCACACCGGCTCTTCCACCAAACCCTCACACCGTCCCTTCGCTAAACCCTACACCGGCGCCATATTGTTCATTCCACAGCTACACCAGCATCCCTCCGGCTGTTGCTGCTCAGGCCCACACCGGTCCACGTCTGAACTCTGGTCCCCAGTATCATTACTACACCGGTTCTGTTCTGTCTGTGTTCTCTCATTTTTTATTGTTTATTTTTCTACTAAATTTGTAATTTTTGATTCTATTCTTTTGTTTAAGTTTAGTCTGTTAAACTTCTTTTATTTTGCTTTATAACCAGTAATAACAAAAAGAAATAAATATTTTTTGTATGTTCTTTTAAACCCAAAATGTAAAAGCTATTTTTAGCCAGTGTCGTGCGGAAGTACTTCTGCCTACACTATTTCCTAAAGCCCATACACATGCGAAGAACTTCGCTTTGTATGTACCTTGTCCATCATCAATTTTCTAGTTTCGCTTAAAACTCCTTCATCAAGAACTACGTAACCCTAATTTCTTGATAACTCGTGAATACGTAGGAGCAGGACTTAACTCCTGTCGGGCCCATCCTTCCTTTTTCATTTTTATGTTCTTTTTGTAACTATTCTGTTCTTATCACTTCCAGGAAAATCAATTTAGACGTGACGTCTTGTTGATTTTCCCCCATTTTTGGTTGACCATCACCACGATTCATAAGGAAAGGGATACTTAGGACGAGACGTCCCGTTTATCCCCTTCTCGTTTCTGACCCCGTATTTTTTATTAAAGAATAACTAATTTGGACGTGACGTCTTGTTAGCATTCTTCCCTTTCCCTGTTTTATACCAAAGTCGAGGTTAATTTGGACGAGACGTCCTGTTGACCTTGCTTCGACACTTCATGTTTGTTCCCTTCATTTTTTTTACACAAAGTACAATAATAAAAAGGAAGAAATAAAACATCTTTTGTAAGGCTATTTATGTTGCGCATTTTCAATCTTGGTACTGTTTTTGACAGGCGATGTAGGGTGCTAATACCTTCCCTACTCGTAACCGACTCCTGAACTTGAATCTCACCTTTTTTAACTAGTGCTTTGTTAAAGTTTTTTCCCAATGTTTTTCCTGTGGATAAAAACATTGGTGGCGACTCCCGGTTTTTCTTTCGAAAGGATTTCGAAACGTCTTACTTTTCAAGGGTCGGCCGCGCCGCCGCGACCCCGGTCGCGACACTGGGCCACCAGAAATTTTTCTTCAAGTCTTGATACATCTAGGTGGAACCAAGATAAATGCTCAACACACTTTTGCGAGCTTCCTCAAGCACCAATTTTTGCAAATCACCACTAGATGGAACATAAATTTGGCACTTTACACACCGAATACCATCATGACCTTCCGTCAAAAATGAATTCTCTTTATTAGCTTGAGCTTCTATCATCTCAATTGAATACTCATCTCTCAGTTGTTGCAATTTCAGGGTTTCAAGGAACACATTAGCAACCATCAACATTTCAAGGGACGTCTTCTTTGGGGTATATATCTCTGCGCCCATATTCAAGTTTCTAAATTTCTCAATTAGCTTCATTTCTTTCACCATCATTGCAGAAATATGCAATGACTTTCGGCTCAAAGCATCGGCAACCATATTTGCCTTTCCGGGATGATACCTCAACTCAAATACATAATCTTTTAAAAACTCCATCCATCATCGTTGACACATATTAAATTCCTTTTGATCAAATAAGTACTTAAGACTTTTATGATCACTAAAGACCATAAACTTAGAACCATACAAATAGTATCGCCACAACTTCAAAGCAAACACCACCGCCGCTAATTCAAGATCATACATGGGTTAATTAACCTCATACGGTCGTAACTGTCTTGATGCATAGGCTATCACACGTTTTTTTTGCATCAACATGCAACCAAGACCAAGCTTCGAAGCATTGCAGTACACCACAAAGTCATCGAGCAAATCAGGTAAGGCTAATATTGGTGCGGTAGTAAGCCTCAATTTTTAACTCTTGAAAGTTTTCTTCACATTCGAGAGTCCACATAAATGGTTGGTTTTTACGGGTTAGCTTCGTCAAGGGTAAGGCTAAACGGGAGAATCCTTCAATAAACCTCCAGTAGTAACTAGCAAGACCTAGGAAACTTCTTATTTCTGTCACGAACGTCGGTCTTTCCCAAGCCATAACAGCTTTAACCTTTAATCGATCAATAGCAACACCATCACAAGAGATCACATGACCAAGAAACGATAACTCTTTTAACCAAAATTCACACTTAGAAAGTTTGGCATACAACTATTTCTCTCAAAGAATAGCCAACACAAGGCGAAGATGCCTTTCATGTTCTTTATGACTCTTAAAGTACACCAAAATATCATCGATAAATACCATGATGAATTGATCAAGAAATTCATGGAAAATGTGATTCATGTAGTCCATGAAAATCGCTGGGGCATTGGTCACACCGAATGGCATCACTATATATTCGTAGTGGTCGTAACGCGTTTGGAAGGCAGTTTTTGGAATATCATCGGTCTTCACCCGAATTTGGTGATATCCGAAACACAAATCGATCTTAAAAAATACAACTGCAACCTTCAATTAATCTAAAAGATCGTCAATGTGAGGAAGAGGATATTTGTTCTTAATAGTCATCTTGTTGAGTTGGCGATAGTCAACGCACAACCTCATGCTTCTATCTTTCTTCTTCACCAATAACATAGTAGCACCCCAAGGAGATACACTTGGGCGAATGAATTCTCTTTCGAGCAACTCCTCAACTTGCTTTTTCAGCTCAGACAACTCCATAGAAGACATCTTATAAGGAGCTCAGGACATAGGCTCAGCGCCAGGAATAAGGTCGATAGAAAATTCCACTTCACGTGGAGGAGGCAATTCAGGAATTTCATCCAGGAATACATCAGAAAATTCAAAAACAATGGGAATTTCATAAGATTGGGAAGAACCATTCCCATCAACCATACAGAACATCACAAGAAGCTGAGAGATACCTTGCAGGCCAAATCGTTCTATATTCAGAGTCAGAAAAATCACTGTCTTGTTATGACAGTCCACTAGGACTTTGTTGGCAGATAACCAGTCCATGCCTAGGATAATATCTAGGTCTTTCATAGGTAAGCATACGAGGGATACAACAAACTTTCTACCCTCGAGAGTCATCTCGATGTTCTCACATCGAGTCACCTTCCTTAAACAAGTACCAGTCAGTGTAGTCACCATTATGGAACCTCTCATTATACAACCAGGCACTTTTAAACGCCTAACACAATCCTCATTATACAACCAGGCACCCGAATAAAAAATAACACATACAGAAGTGCCAAGAATTTCACACTTACTTTTGACAAGATCTTTTGTTTGTGCAGCTTCTTCACCGATAATTGCAAAGACTCTTCCAGCAGCTTGTGGTTGATTACCACCATTACGATTTCTATTTCTTCCACCATGGCCATTGCCTCGACCATTTCCATTTCTTCCAATATTATGGTTTCCACTACGGCCACCATTATAACCATTACCATTTCCATGACCACGGCCTCCAAAACCACCATGGCCTCCACGGTTAGCATCATAATTCATGCAAATGTGTTTAACAGGTAATTAGTGCGAATATACCCGAGTTGGTTGCATTGGTAGCACACCACATCATCTCTTGGGCAATCAAGTACCAAATGGTTGGCACCACATTTAAAGCAAGTTAGGCCTTGAACATTGCCATGACCTTGGTTACCATTGCCATTACTATGTTTGAATATATATTTCAGGTTAAATTATTTTGATAATGACAAACCACACTGAAGGATTGAAGCAAAAATACCAAGTAACCATGAAAACAGAGAAAACAGAATCAGATAGACAAAAACATGCAAACTAATTGATTAGCGGACTCAAGCTAATCGATTACCTATGTTCTGTTTGTGCAGTAATCGATTACACCTATACACATAATCGATTACCAGCTGAAAGTGTGAAATATGAGCATCAGGTATTCAGCATAATCGATTACTCAGCCAAGATAATTGATTACCTATGTTCTGTCTGTCATCATAATCGATTGCAGTAAGGCCTAATCGATTACAATGCTACAGGACTCTATTTAATGCATCAGGTACCATTTGTAATCGATTACAGGGTATAAAATAATCGATTAACAAGTCCCTGTTTCTAAGCTAATCGATTACACAGTAACACCTAATCGATTACAGCATGAATAACACTGCAGATTTCAAAAGCTAATCAATTACAGCTCGAGGCATAATCGATTAGGGTCGTGCCAGAATTTGGGGAAAGTGCTTTTTAGTGGGAAACTAGCTCATTTCTCCACATCTCTCAGGTACCCACGAGCTGAAACGGCTAGGAACTCCATTATGCTCTTCTCCAAGGTCTATAAATGCAAGACTCCTTCAAGCTACTCAAAGTATCAATCACATCCATCAAAGGGAAATCAATTCTTGAGTCTTATGAGTTTTATTCTTGTATAGTTTCATTTTTCTGAAACTTAGAACTTTAACTTGTATATTCTCTCTTGTTGAGAGTTAGAATTTGAGAGAGCATTCACTTGTATATCTACTCTATTTAGAGAGTCATTATCTTGTAAACACTATAAAACACAAAGGCTTTTCAATCTAGGTTGAGTGGTCACAAAGGTTGGGGTTCAACCTTTGGGTATTAAGAGTTTGAGAGATTGGGTGGGTTGCCCTTGTGCTAGTGAGGATTGAGTTCTTGAGTATGGGACACTAGGAAGCTGCAATTGCTCATAGCTTGTAATCTCTAAACTTCAATAGTGAAAATCCTTCAAGTGGGTTGCTTGAAGGCGAGACGTACACCGGGGTTGGTGGAACTCGTTAAATCGATTTGCAAGCTCTTCTCCCTTACTCTTTTACTTTCATACACTGTATTTGATTGGTTTGTGTTGATTGATTGTGTTTTGCTTAATTGAGCTTGCTTGCATTAATTACTTTAAAGCACTACACACCAAGTGTTTGACAAATTGTCACAGCAATATTTACATCTTGTTTTGCATTGTTTCTTGCACTAAACTTGACTTCTCTTGCATAATCTTTAAACTTGTGATAAAAGAATCAAGTTCAAAGGCATTCCAAGCAAAATTTTAAAAACTCAATTCATCCCCCCCCTTGAGTATTGAGGCCACTTGAATAACAAGTTGTATTAGAGCTTGACTCTTGGTAGATCAAGCTTAACAGCTTCAAGAGATAAAATGGCCTCAAGTTCTCTAAACCTTTTTCCCGAGGGTGGTGCCACAAATAGACCTCCCGCTTTTAATGGGGAAGGATATGCCTTTTGGAAGGAAAGAATGAAAATTTTTATTCAATCTATTGATTTAAGAATTTAGAATGCCATTAAAAATGGTACTTATACACCCATGCATACTATTAATGGTAAAAATGTTGAAAAACCCATGGATGAATAGACAAGTGAAGAAGAAAAGAAAGTATAGTACAATTATAAGGCTAAAAATCTCATTACTCTTGCATTAGGTCCCGATGAATTCTTTAGGGTAGTAACTTGTCAATCGGCCAAGGAAATGTGGGATACCTTACAAGTAACCCATGAAGGTACTAGTGATGTAAAAGACTCTAAGATTATTACCTTGACTAGTCAACATGAGAGCTTTAGAATAAATTTCAGGGAAACCATAGTAGAGAGGCAAAAGAGATTTACCCTTATAATCAATCATCTTATTACTCTTGGTAAAGTTTATACTAACAAAGAACTTGTGCATAAAGTTTTGAAAAGTCTTAGCAGGGAATGGCAACCTCTCGTCACTGCCATCAAACAATCCCCAAGCATCAACGAGATGTCTCTTGCCACACTCTTTGGAAAGCTACAAGAGCAAGAGCAAGAGCAAGAACTAAGGGATTTAAAGCTACCAGAGGAAGAAGAAAAATCCTCCAAGAAGAAAGGCCTAGCTCTCAAGGCCACTTCTACACATGAAGAAAAATCATGTAGTGATCTTGACGAAGAAGAAGAATTTGGATTGTTTGTAAAGCGATTCAGGAAGTTCATGAGAAACAAATGATTCCAAAAGAACTTCAAACCCCAAGGTAAGAAACCAATTTCTAATGAAACCTCTTCCTTACCAAACTGTTTCAAATGTGGCAAGGAAGGGCACTTCAAGATAGACTACCCAAATCTTAAGAAGAAGAACAAGGAGAAAAGAGGAAGAATAAGAGCTTACATCGCTTGGGAAGAAAATGATGTAAGTAGCTCCGATGAGTCTGAAAATGAAGAAGCAAACCTTTGCTTGATGGCAAATCATCAAAAGGGAGATGATGAGGTTAGTCTTCTTGACCTAGATAGAAATGAACTGCTTGATGCATTTGAAGAGTTGTATGATAAATTTATTAAGCTTTCTAGTAAATATAAATTGTCTAGAAAAACTATAGAAACTCTAGAGAAACATCTAATTGAGAAAGTAAAGGAAAATGAGTCCTTGAAAAAGAAGATTGTTGAAAAATAAACTTGCTCAAAATCATGTGAATACTTCAATAAATGTGTTGACCTAGAAAAGAAAGTCCTAGATTTAAATAGAACATTAGAAAAGTTTACAAATGGTAGAGATAATTTTAATGTATTACTTGGAAACCAAAGATGTATGTTTGATAAAACTGGTTTAGGATACAACTCTACCAAAAAGGAAAAACATTACAAAAACTTCTTTGAACCACCTAGAAGATTATCATCACCTTTTATGAAGTGTAATCATTGTGGCTTTAAAGGACATAATTCTTCAAATTGTAGTGTTAGAAAACAAGGACCAAAGGTTGTAAGAAAGGTATGGGTTCCCAAAGGGACATTACCACAAGCTAACCTAAAAGGACCCAACATAAAATGGGTACCTAGTTCTCTAAACTAATTTTGTTTTGTAGGTATGCTTCAAGGCAAGCAACACCTATTGGTATTTGGATAGTGGGTGTTCAAAGCATATGATAGGAGACATAAGCAAGTTCACATCATTCACTCCTAAAAAGAAAGGAAGCGTCACCTATGGAGATAATACCAAAGGAAAAATACTTGGTATCAAAAATATCGGTAAAAACTCTTCTACCTCCATTAGTGATGTATTATATGTTGAATGACTCAAACATAACTTGCTTAGTATTAGCCAATTGTGTGATAAAGGATATAGAGTTTTGTTTGAATCAAATTGTTGCATAATTGAAAATAAGCTAAACAAAGAGGTTAAGTTTGTTGGTCAAAGAATTGATAACATTTACATAATTGATATTGATAGTTTGTCCTCAAATGATGTGCAATGTTTCATGACTAGAAAGGATGAAACTTGGTTGTGGCATAGAAGAATAGCTCATATACATGTGGACCATTTGAACAACCTTGTTTCTAAGGAATTAGTAATTGGTTTACCAAAGCTTAAATTTGAAAACAAATTTTGTGATGCATGTCAAAAGGGAAAACAAGTAAAGGCATCTTTTCAAGCTAAAAACATTGTTTCCACTCAAAGGCCTTTACAACTTTTGCACATGGATCTATTTGGACCTTTCAAAATCAAAAGCTTTGGTGGTAATTACTATGGTCTAGTAATTGTAGATGATTATTCAAGATATACATGGACCTTGTTTCTTGCTCATAAAAATGAAGCATATCATGCATTCAAGAAACTAGCCAAGATTGTCCAAAATGAGCAAAATTTAAAAATTGCATCCATAAGAACTGATCATGGGGGAGAATTTGAAAACCAATCCTTTGAAAAGTTTTACGAAAAACATGGTATCAATCACAATTTTTCTGCTCCTAGAACTCCACAACAAAATGGAGTAGTTAAAAGGAAAAATAGATCTTTAGTGGAGCTTACAAGAACCATGTTAAATGAAAATAATATTGTGAAACATTTTTGGGCTAATGCGGTAAATACAGCGTGTCATGTTGTGAATAGATGTTTAATAAGGCCAATTCTAAAGAAAACCCCTTATGAACTTTACAAGGGAAGAAAACCTAATATTTCTTATTTTCATATTTTTGGATGCAAATGTTTTGTGCTCAACAATGGAAAGGATAATCTAGGAAAGTTTGATGCAAAATCTGATGAGGCAATCTTTCTAGGATATTCATCATCTAGTAAATCATATCGAGTCTTTAACAAACAAACTAACACTATTGAGGAATCAATTCATGTAAAATTTAATGAAAATGGCCATAACTCCCCGAGGAAGGAAGATGTTAATGACATTGTAGGTACCTTCTAAGAATTAACATTGGATAATAAAGAAGAAGATATCAAAGAAAAGGACACAACACAAGAAGTGGGAACTTAACAAAAGGAATGGATCATCTCAAAAGACCATCCTTTGGATAACATCATAGGTGATATCACAAAAGGTGTAAGTACCCGTCGATCTTTTAATACTTGCAATCATTTGGCTTTTGTCTCTCAAATTGAACCTAAAACCATTAATAAGGCTATTATTGATGAGCATTGGATGTTGGCTATGCAAGAAGAACTAAATCAATTTGAAAGAAATCAAGTTTGGGAATTAGTGCCAAGACCAAATGATCATCAAATAATAGGTACTAAATGGGTTTTTAGGAACAAATTAGATAAAAATGGTATAATCACTAGAAATAAGGCTAGATTAGTTGCTAAGGGGTATAATCAAGAAGAAGGAATAAACTATGAAGAAACATATGCTCCCGTAGCTAGGCTAGAAGCTATTAGATTATTGTTAGCCTTTGCTTGTTGTAAGGATTTCAATTTGTACCAAATGGATATCAAAAGTGCTTTCTTGAATGGATACATTCAAGAAGAAGTATATGTTGATCAACCTCTAGGTTTTGAAAACTACCAATTTCCAAATCATGTTTTCAAACTGAAGAAAGCTTTATATAGTTTAAAACAAGCTCCAAGAGCTTGGTATGAAAGATTAAGTAAATTTATTTTAGAAAACAATTTTGAAAGAGGAAAGGTTGACACAACATTATTTATTAAGCATAAAAAGAATGACATACTGTTAGTACAAGTTTATGTGGATGATATAATTTTTGGTGCTACTAATGAATCACTTTGCAAGGAGTTTGCTAAGTTAATGCAGGAAGAATTTGAAATGTCTATAATGGGAGAACTCATATTCTTCCTAGGACTACAAATTAAGCAAACAAAAGAAGGCACTTTCATTAGTCAATCAAAATATTGTAAGGAGTTGCTTAGGAAATTCAACATGGACAAGTCAAATGATATTGCCACACCTATGGGCACTTCATGCTATCTGGATAAGGATGAGAAAGGTAAGGATGTTGAACTCACAAAATATAGAGGTATGATCAGATCCTTACTTTACTTAACCGCTAGTAGACCAGATATCATGTTTGCTGTTTGTATGTGTGCAAGATACCAAGCATGCCCAAAAGAATCACACCTTACTGCAGTTAAAAGAATAATCAAATATCTGGTTGGAACTCAAAATGTTGGATTATGGTACCCCAAAGGGGTTAAATGCACTCTAGTTGGATATTCTGACTCTGATTTTACAGGATGTAAGCTTGATAGAAAAAGTACTAGTGGTACTTGTCACTTGCTTGGTAGTTCTCTTGTATCTTGGCATAGCAAGAAACAAGTGAATGTTGCATTATCAACAGCTGAGGTAGAATATATTGCAGCTGGTAGTTGTTGTGCTCAAATCCTTTGGATGAGACAACAACTCCTAGATTTTGGTGTTATGCTAGATCATGTGCCTCTAAAATGTGATAACACAAGTGCTATTAATATTTCAAAGAATTCTATAATGCATTCAAGAACCAAACATATTGAAATTCAACATCATTTCATTAGGGATCATGTATTAAAGGGTGATTGTGTGCTTGAACATGTTGAAACCACTAAACAACTTGCTGATATCTTCACCAAACCACTAGCAAAGGAACAATTCATACACATTAGAAGAGAATTAGGAATCTTAGACATTTCCAATTGTGTTTGAATGCTGAATAATTTTGATAATTTCTTGATTTACAATGTGTTGATGTTTAATATATTGATTGGTTGATGTTCCACTTGAAATCTGTAAGTTTAGACCATTTCTAAGCATCCCTAATTGATTACCATGATCAGTATAATCGATTATACACTCTCTGTTTCCTTAATAATCGATTACACACTCTCAAATAATCGATTACCAATTTTCTGTTTCATCAATAATCGATTAGCATCTCATATCTAATTGATTACAAAGTCTCTGTTTCTTGTACAATCGATTAGCCATTCAACAAAATCGATTACTGACGTTTTGCCTTCCAGATAATCGATTAGAATCTCCTCCTAATCGATTACAAAGTTTCTGTTTTTAACGTAATCGATTATCCCACCGGCCATAATCGATTACCTATGTGCAACAATGTTTCATCTTCCCCAGAAACGCACCCTAATCGATTAGTCCCTAGGACCTAATCGATTAGCATCGTATCAGGTGCCAATTTTAATGCAGAATCCGTGTGATTTCTAATGGCCCAACTACTCACTTACCCTATTTACTCCTTCTCTCATCTCTAAACCCTATCTCTCTCCTATAAATACCCCTTCTTCATTCTTCCATCTCACACCACCACTTCATTGCCTCTTCTCCAATCTCTCTCAAAATCTCTCAAATCTCTCATTCTCTTCATCTTTCATTCTCTATCATGTCTTCATCAAGATAAGTGAAGAGGGCTAGGTCCTCCATGAACCAACCCAACAATCCTCTAGATTTCTCTAGGTTCTTCACTTCACCAAGAGACCTCCAAAATTTCATAAAGAAATTTCCATAGAAGGATATAATCACTCCTCACTTTATTGACGCCCAAACTTTTGAGAACCCATATTTTACCTTCACCCAACTCCTTCACCACTACAATCTCCTTCCATTCCTCACTCTCAAGGAAGAGTTTTATTATCCTGAATTAATGAGGGTATTCTTTTGCAACCTCAAAATTGTTGATGGCATTTTGGAGGCTAGAGTCAAGAATGTGACTCTCAAAATCACCAATCAACAACTTTCTGAAATCACCCAAATTCCCCTCTCCAATGCTGAATTTACAGGGGGTAATCCAGAAGATGAATGGGATTTCAATCCCATTCTTGCACGCCAATCTCTTTGGAAGGCCAACCGTCCCCTCAGCAATCACAAATTGGTAGGCCACTTAACTCTTAATAACCGTCTCCTTCACTTTTTCATGGTTAAATTACTTGTCCCTCATGGTTGAAACTATGCTTTGGTTGAGGAAGATGATGTTCTTCTCATATGGGCCATCATCAACCATAAGGACATCAACTAGATCCAACTCCTCAAGCTCCACATGCTCAAATCCAAGGAGCAACATAAACTGCCTTATGCCATTCTTCTTACAAAAATTTTCAAGGTATATGGAGTAGACTTGGCTGGAGAACTTGCTGAGAAAGTGCCCTCCCAAGCTTGCATTGGCACTCACCATCTCAACAAAATAGGTATGGTCTGCGTAGCTGGAAGATGGATCTTCAAGAGTGACAGAATCCATGGAAGCAGTCCATTTGAAGAAGACCATCCTACTCCCATTGTTGATCCTACTCCCACTCCCGTACCTCAAGACGAATCTTCCGCTCCACCTGATCCTTTCACCTCTCTAACTGTATATTTTGATCGCCGCTTTGATAGGCTTGAGAACTCCCTCCAAGAATTCCAAATGACTGAGCAGCAACACTTTGAACTCATGCAACAATGCTATGATGAGCTGTCTCATCAAATTTCTGAATTTTGATTTTTCAATCTGGTTAACTAGATCCATTGTTTAGTTTGCTCTGTTTAGGATGCATTTTTGCTTATGTTTCTTATGTTTTTGCATTTCCATTCTGCAATTTGCTTCTGTAATTTCCCTTAATGAATGCAATTTCCTTTGATTATATTTCTATTTCCTTATTTATTTTTGATGATTATAATGGGGGAGAATAATTGCAGTTCATCTAATTGGCTATTAAATCAGAAATTTGGCTAAAAATAACAAGTGGTATCAAAGAAATTACTTATCTTTATAACTGTTAAAAAGATAGCATAAACTGCTTTAGATAGGGGGAAATATTTTTTCTCAAAAGGATAAGTTGTGCAACAAATCTAGAAATAACCTTAGAAATATCCTTAGAGATAATCATCTTAAATAAATCTGTTTGGACTAACACCCCAATGAGATGAACATTGTTTGTCATCATCAAAAGGGGGGAGAATATGTTTGAATATATATTTCAGGTTAAACTATTTTGATAATGACAAAGCACACTGAAGGATTGATGCAAAAATACCAAGTAACCATGAAAACGGAGAAAACAGAATTAGATAGACAAAAACGCGCAGACTAATCGATTAGAGGACTCAAGCTCATCGATTACCTATGTTCTGTTTGTGCAGTAATCGATTACACCTATACATATAATCGATTACCAGTTGAAAGTGTGAAATATGAGCATCAGGTATTCAGCATAATCGATTACTCAGCCAAGATAATCGATTACCTATGTTCTGTCTGTCATCATAATCGATTGTAGTAAGGCCTAATCGATTACAATGCTACGAGACTCTATTTAATGCATCAGGTACCATTTGTAATCGATTACAGGGTATAAAATAATCGATTAGCAAGTCCCTGTTTCTAAGCTAATCGATTACGCAGTAACACCTAATCGATTACAGCACGAATAACACTACAAATTTCAAAAGCTAATCAATTACAGCTTGAGGCGTAATCGATTAGGGTCGTGCCAGAATTTGGGGAAAGTGCTTTTTAGTAGGAAACCAGCTCATTTCTCCACATCTCTTAGGCACCCACGAGCTGCAACGGCTAGGAAATCCATTATGCTCTTCTCCAAGGTCTATAAATGCAAGACTCCTTCAAGCTACTCAAAGTATCAATCACATCCATCAAAGGGAAATCAATTCTTGAGTCTTGTGAGTTTTATTCTTGTATAGTTTCATTTTTCTGAAACCTAGAACTTTAACTTGTATATTCTCTCTTATTGAGAGTTAGAATTTGAGAGAGCATTCACTTGTATATCTACTCTATTTAAAGAGTCATTATCTTGTAAACACTATAAAACACAAAGGCTTTTCACTCTAGGTTGAGTGGTCACAAAGGTTGGGGTTCAACCTTTGGGTATTGAGAGTTTGAGAGATTGGGTGGGTTGCCCTTGTGCTAGTGAGGATTGAGTTCTTGAGTGTAGGACACTAGGAAGCTGCAATTGCTCATAGCTTGTAATCTCTAAACTTCAATAGTGGAAATCCTTCAAGTGGGTTGCTTGAAGGCGAGACGTACACCGGGGTTGGTGGAACTCGTTAAATCGGTTTGCAAGCTCTTCTCCCTTACTCTTTTACTTTCATACACTGCATTTGATTGGTTTATGTTGATTTATTGTGTTTTGCTAAATTGAGCTTGCTTGAATTAATTACTTTAAAGCACTGCACACCAAGTGTTTGACAAATTGTCACAGCAATATTTACATCTTGTTTTGCATTGTTTCTTGCACTAAACTTGACTTCACTTGCATAATCTTTAAACTTGTTATAAAAGAATCAAGTTCAAAGGCATTCCAAGCAAAATTTTAAAAACTCAATTCACCCCCCCCTCTTGAGTATTGAGGCCACTTGAATAACAATTACCACCTCTAAAAGCACCACGTCCTCTTGCATGGGAGGATCCACCACGAAAGAATTTCTTCTTCTTGAATTGGCCATGCCTCTTGAAACCAGAAAATTGACCTTTCAATTTGGGCTTATGCTTACCTTGACACAAAGGAGTCTTATCATCCTCTTCATAAATATGACACTTGTTCACAAGCGTTAGACAACTTCTAATCTCTTGATACCGAATGGCCCTCTTGATCTCGGACCTCAAACCATTCTCAAACTTTACACACTTTGAAGCCTCGGTACCCTCTTGTTGATAAAGAGGATAGAATGCACACAACTCTTCAAACTTGGAGGCATACTCCTCCACAGTCATACCACCTTGCTTAAGCTCCATGAACTCAAGCTCTTTCTTACTTTTATAGCTTTCCGGAAAATATTTCTTTAAGAATTCAACCTTGAAGTCTTCCCACTCAAAGGGAACATTAGCAGACAACATGCGTCCCTAGTAAGACGCCACCATGATTCAGCTTCATCGCGGACCATAAAGACCGCATACTCAACCTTCTGAGCCTTAAAACATTCAAAGCTCGCAAAGATCCTCTCACGATCATTGATCCACATATATGCATCCTTGGGTTTATACCCTCCGTGGAACTCAGCAGGCTTTCTCTTGAGAAATCGATCAAGAACTTGGCACCTTGTCCCATATTTTGTTGGCCTTGTCTTTCCAAGATATCCACAAAACAATTCAAAGCATATGCCATAGTAGCCGCTTCATGATTATGTCTACCAGCCATGTTTCACGCCTATACATTAAGACATAGCTCACACATGAGTAAACTAGACCAAACCATCAACCTTCAATCTATATACATTTATATAAAGGTTTCAGCATTCATTGGTCCATCATACATCATATCACAATAGTTATATAAATCTCAATACATAATCACAACATTTTCATCCTTAAAGGTAAATAGTGTAAAGAATCTTGGTCAGACTCAAACAACAAGCACACCAATCTCAATTCAATGCCAAACAGTCACAATCAAATCAAGAAGTCCCTAACTCAACCAAATACAACTTTAAACAATTCAATCATAAGCAAGAATTGCTTGTATATCATCTATTAAGTCTCTATCAAAGAGCAAACAATACTCTGATACCAGGTTGACATGCCCCAGAAATCGGGGGTAATTAAATAAATAAAATTTGGATAATAAAATGGAGGGTAAATTTTCACGATTTAAAAGAAAAGAAAAAATCACAAAATAAGTTTCAATGAGTAACCCCGGATCACTTTGGATAACCTATCTCATATATGAAGATATGAGAAGGTGGATAATTAATAACCTATCTCATATATAAAGATATGAGAAGGTGGATAATTAAATCAAGAGTGAGCCTTAGGTAATTAATCTCATGATCACCAACAAAGATTAGCGAAAGTGTACAATTACATTAAGAAAGTGAAGGAGAGTGGTAGAAGGTCAAAGGATGGTCCATTGACTTGTTAAAATGTATTAACTATGCATATAGGTTATTGTACAATCATATCATAGTCAAAAAATACCAATTATACCCCAAAACAGAGGAAAAAGTGTGAAAATAGGGCCATGAATCGATTCATGCACCCCATGAATCGATTCAAATGGTTCTGGAGTCCAAAATAGTGAAAACAGGACCCCTTGAATCGATTCAAGCCTGTATGAATCGATTCAAATGTTCCTAGAACCAAAAACAGTGAAAACAGGGGTCCTTGAATCGATTCAATCCCTTATGAATCGATTCAAACGCCTCTGACTCTCCAAACAGTGATAACAGCACCTCTTGAATCGATTCAAGATAGCACTGCTGCTGTTTTTATGCAAAAAAAGCATGATTTTTGGACTTCCAACCCCCCTAAATTTTTCATACGAATTCTAAATGCTATGAAATTTTAACACTCAACATATATACATCATTTGTGATGTGTAGCCACTGGCTGTACTCAAAAATTCCCTAAAATGAGAAAGTTATGTGCATAAATGCGTTTTACCCGTTTTGAGGCATTTTTGTGCAACTCAAGGGCCTATTCTCAATGGAATTGACCCATTCTAATTTCTACAAGTCACAATTAATATATTTAAGCTATTAGAGACATTATATACCATTAAAACCATATAAAACACAATTTGACCCTATTAGTTCTTCAAATAAGCATAAACATCAAAACGCATCATCACATACATTTCATAAAACATTATAATTCATAAATCAACATCATCCATTCACCACTTGGGCAATAATCTCAGCCCATATCTAGCATCATACATTGTCTAGGTCACAATAAAAAATTAGCCATACATGTAGGTTCCAATTTTCACCTATGACCTCCAAAATGAATATACATCATATGCTATACAAAATTAATACTCGCCGGCCAAGGCACTTCCTATAGACTAATTTACCTCCATCATCAAAATGCATATTTCCAAAAGATTTAATCTCACTCCCATGAGTGTCCTGCATCATAAAGCTAAAAATAGACAACATGGGAGAGTGGGTTATACATTCCAAAAGATGAAAATGAATACAATGTGATTGTGTGCATATGCCTTCAACATCATGTATACTTTGCATCAATATATCATTCATCATCATAATTATTAGCACCTCACCAATCTTACACATGCTCAATAATCCTTTATGGGTCATAATAAAATATATATGCATACACATAATCAAACCCTTCATCATCTTGGGCCAACACACACAAAATCACCATACACAACATATGTATTTGTATTCATATCTTTTATGTTGTCTTTAGGTATTTTCTCACCCAATCACAACCAACACCATTTCTCATCACCTTTGGCATACCTCTTTGCTATATGCAAATGCTCTTAAGCTAATGCACATGCACAATGGAGTAATTTATCAATTGTGGATTCGACTGTGGGAATAAACACCAATTTGTGGGTCAAGTATGATCATATAACCATACCCCTATTGCAGTTGAAAAATGTGTACACATATATCATTAATTGCATGCATATAATTATGTTTTACTGGTACCAAACCATATCGCCCATCTTGCAACACCTGGCCATTTACACCATGACCGCGGTAAACACCATAATCAATATAAAGGTGTTGCGGGCCGGCCATGATTCATACCATGGCGGCTATGATCCATAGGACCACCAGGGACACTTGCTCATCAAAGAGCCACCCCCCACAGGATCGGCCACATGCAGCTCCCCGTAGCTATACATGGGCGGCTTCGTGACTTACACTCCGAGTCACAGGGGAAAATAAGTATACTCATGCACTAAGTCGCCCTCCCACTAGGCCGGCCGGGGGAATCTCCTAACATTCCAACACCGGCGGCTATGTAGTATGTCATGGATGCAATGTGATGCAAATCATAATGTATTCTTACAACTATGCATCCTAATTATGCCACTCACCAATCAACATCACCATTATTTCCACCATACGTTTCTTAGTAGATTTTATTATCGTTGGTTGTTACTAATGTTCAAGTTTTAGTGTGGCATATTCAACAACTCCTCATTGTCACAAGGGCATCAAATCATCAATTTCAATCATCGATACTTCATCATCATAAAGGCACGCTAATCATCCATCTTCATTCTCATTTATCATGGATAATGACCATTCCACATTCATGGTGAACATAACACAATCACATCATCATCAAGGCATTACACTAGCCAAACAATTCAACATCACCATTTAGCATACCATAGATATTCCAAATGCACATTACATGTTGCCAAGAATATTCATCATCATCGTCATGTTTAACAACCACAAATCATTATTACCACTCAAACAAGACAACCATGCATATTGTCACATATGACAATCAAACACTACTCAATTCATGCATTTAGAGTATAAAACTCCTCTCCTACCTCAAGAGAAGAATTTCGAGCGATACAACATTCCTGCCTCGTCGTTTGGAATGGGTCCTACATTACATACATTAAAATCTCAATTAATTAACCATTCAATGCATAACTTCAAACTCTAATTAACCATTATTATATCTACAATTTTACAACATATATAAAACATGTTATAGACACCATTTTCTTTTTTTTTGGGCCCCAGTAATTTCTTCCCATCAATCCACATTCTCTATATTATAGGTTACAAGGTAACCCTTAAGCCCAATATTTATAAAAACCACAATTATCAACACCCACACTCTCAATCTCATGTATTTCCTCTCAAAACATATTTTCCTACCAACATTTATTACTTTCCCCAATTTATTAAAGTTAGGGTTTCACTAAAAACCCATCACCATCATAAATACTCATCAATTTTCCATCCATCCAAGTATTAATTTTGTGTACCCTTAACAACCCATCATAAATGCCATGCTAACAACACCCCACCTTAGGGTTTCCATGTTTAATGTTTCTCCTAACAACCCATATATATTAAATGCTCACCTAACACCAAAAACCCAAAACCTAGGGTTCATACTCTTAAGAAATGACAAAAGGCTTACCTCAAGAGTAGAAAAGAGTGAGCCTTCAAGGAAGAGGGAGTTGAACATAAAAATAGAAGAGAAAGAGGGAGGATCTCCAAGCTTTAAACTCTTCCTTTTTCCAATGGAGAAAACGAAAATAAAAGGGGAGGATGGGTTTATTACTTTGCTTAGGGTTTGGAAGTAGAAAGTGTAGAGAAGAATGAGAAAGGAGAAGAAGAAAGTGTTTGCCAAATGGAACCAGGAAGCCAACGTGAAATGAAGAGGGGAAAGAGAGTTTGTGTTTTAATGTTTAGCTTTTCATTAAAATTTCACCGTTTTATGACAAACAGGATCTCTGTTCGGGCTCAATACCTTATCTAAAAATTATTCCGAATATATATTCGGACTCCTAATAATATTCTTAATAGCCCTGACCAATGATACCTCAATCAAAGATACTTGGTCTGACACCCATATTTTAATCGGGTATGTTTTCAGCTCATAAAGCCTCAATAAATTATGAATAATTCTTAAAAATCTTAATTTAATTATTTCCAATATTTTGGGACATTAATTAACTCACCTATAATTATTTCATATTTATTCTTCTTCATTTAATTATTTATTTCAAAATTGGGATGTTACATCTACTATCCTCCATAGGCTTTAATTATCAAAAGAATGAAACGAAACCATGCCCCATACAAACCCACTCACGATCTAGAGAGAACAAGAAAATAGATGATGAAACTTGAAATTGAAGGTACCTACTTAATAGTTTTGCTCCCAAGATTCTGAATATGCAATTAATTTTGAATTCCACCAACTAGTGGGCTTTCAATTGAAGCTCAAAGGAAAATACAATGGCTTTCTTTCCTGCAAACACTCTCTGTTTCTTTTTCTTTCTTTTTACCCATGGAGAAGAAAGCCATGCATTGAATGGAATTAGTGAATTTTACCCCAAGGGTATTTTGGATATTTCATGTATTTATACATTTTTTTCAATTTCCTTTAATTTGATTTAATCCTTTCCTCTAAAATTCAATTTCCTACTATCACTAATAACTATAATGATAATAAATTGTATTCTACTTCCTAAACTTTTATTTAAATTATTTCCCCTTCAATTTATTTAATTACACGCTTTAATTGCCAATTAATTTCCACACCATGAATTAAATTAAATTTTAATTGTTAGGATGTTACATGACACATGTCACTTAATAACACACATCACCCAACTCTAACGAACGGTTGACGTCTATTCATGGTAGAGACCTATGTGTCTAATGAGGCTGGATATAGGGGACAAACATGGGTAACCTACTAAATCGAAGACCTAAGTGTCTGAAGTTAACAAAGAAAGAGACCACCTTGCTTAAGCTCCATGAACTCAAGCTCTTTCTTACTTTTATAGCTTTCCGGAAAATATTTCTTTAAGAATTCAACCTTGAAGTCTTCCCACTCAAAGGGAACATTAGCAGACAACATGCGTCCCTAGTAAGACGCCACCATGATTCAGCTTCATCGCGGACCATAAAGACCGCATACTCAACCTTCTGAGCCTTAAAACATTCAAAGCTCGCAAAGATCCTCTCACGATCATTGATCCACATATATGCATCCTTGGGTTTATACCCTCCGTGGAACTCAGCAGGCTTTCTCTTGAGAAATCGATCAAGAACTTGGCACCTTGTCCCATATTTTGTTGGCCTTGTCTTTCCAAGATATCCACAAAACAATTCAAAGCATATGCCATAGTAGCCGCTTCATGATTATGTCTACCAGCCATGTTTCACGCCTATACATTAAGACATAGCTCACACATGAGTAAACTAGACCAAACCATCAACCTTCAATCTATATACATTTATATAAAGGTTTCAGCATTCATTGGTCCATCATACATCATATCATAATAGTTATATAAATCTCAATACATAATCACAACATTTTCATCCTTAAAGGTAAATAGTGTAAAGAATCTTGGTCAGACTCAAACAACAAGCACACCAATCTCAATTCAATGCCAAACAGTCACAATCAAATCAAGAAGTCCCTAACTCAACCAAATACAACTTTAAACAATTCAATCATAAGCAAGAATTGCTTGTATATCATCTATTAAGTCTCTATCAAAGAGCAAACAATACTCTGATACCAGGTTGACATGCCCCAGAAATCGGGGGTAATTAAATAAATAAAATTTGGATAATAAAATGGAGGGTAAATTTTCACGATTTAAAAGAAAAGAAAAAATCACAAAATAAGTTTCAATGAGTAACCCCGGATCACTTTGGATAACCTATCTCATATATGAAGATATGAGAAGGTGGATAATTAATAACCTATCTCATATATAAAGATATGAGAAGGTGGATAATTAAATCAAGAGTGAGCCTTAGGTAATCAATCTCATGATCACCAACAAAGATTAGCGGAAGTGTACAATTACATTAAGAAAGTGAAGGGGAGTGGTAGAAGGTCAAAGGATGGTCCATTGACTTGTTAAAATGTATTAACTATGCATATAGGTTATTGTACAATCATATCATAGTCAAAAAATACCAATTATACCCCAAAACAGAGGAAAAAGTGTGAAAATAGGGCCATGAATCGATTCATGCACCCCATGAATCGATTCAAATGGTTCTGGAGTCCAAAATAGTGAAAACAGGACCCCTTGAATCGATTCAAGCCTGTATGAATCGATTCAAATGTTCCTAGAACCAAAAACAGTGAAAACAGGGGTCCTTGAATCAATTCAATCCCTTATGAATCGATTCAAACGCCTCTGACTCTCCAAACAGTGATAACAGCACCTCTTGAATCGATTCAAGATAGCACTGCTGCTGTTTTTATGCAAAAAAAGCATGATTTTTGGACTTCCAACCCCCCTAAATTTTTCATACGAATTCTAAATGCTATGAAATTTTAACACTCAACATATATACATCATTTGTGATGTGTAGCCACTGGCTGTACTCAAAAATTCCCTAAAATGAGAAAGTTATGTGCATAAATGCGTTTTACCCGTTTTGAGGCATTTTTGTGCAACTCAAGGGCCTATTCTCAATGGAATTGACCCATTCTAATTTCTACAAGTCACAATTAATATATTTAAGCTATTAGAGACATTATATACCATTAAAACCATATAAAACACAATTTGACCCTATTAGTTCTTCAAATAAGCATAAACATCAAAACGCATCATCACATACATTTCATAAAACATTATAATTCATAAATCAACATCATCCATTCACCACTTGGGCAATAATCTCAGCCCATATCTAGCATCATACATTGTCTAGGTCATAATAAAAAATTAGCCATACATGTAGGTTCCAATTTTCACCTATGACCTCCAAAATGAATATACATCATATGCTATACAAAATTAATACTCGCCGGCCAAGGCACTTCCTATAGACTAATTTACCTCCATCATCAAAATGCATATTTCCAAAAGATTTAATCTCACTCCCATGAGTGTCCTGCATCATAAAGCTAAAAATAGACAACATGGGAGAGTGGGTTATACATTCCAAAAGATGAAAATGAATACAATGTGATTGTGTGCATATGCCTTCAACATCATGTATACTTTGCATCAATATATCATTCATCATCATAATTATTAGCACCTCACCAATCTTACACATGCTCAATAATCCTTTATGGGTCATAATAAAATATATATGCATACACATAATCAAACCCTTCATCATCTTGGGCCAACACACACAAAATCACCATACACAACATATGTATTTGTATTCATATCTTTTATGTTGTCTTTAGGTATTTTCTCACCCAATCACAACCAACACCATTTCTCATCACCTTTGGCATACCTCTTTGCTATATGCAAATGCTCTTAAGCTAATGCACATGCACAATGGAGTAATTTATCAATTGTGGATTCGACTGTGGGAATAAACACCAATTTGTGGGTCAAGTATGATCATATAACCATACCCCTATTGCAGTTGAAAAATGTGTACACATATATCATTAATTGCATGCATATAATTATGTTTTACTGGTACCAAACCATATCGCCCATCTTGCAACACCTGGCCATTTACACCATGACCGCGGTAAACACCATAATCAATATAAAGGTGTTGCGGGCCGGCCATGATTCATACCATGGCGGCTATGATCCATAGGACCACCAGGGACACTTGCTCATCAAAGAGCCACCCCCCACAGGGTCGGCCACATGCAGCTCCCCGTAGCTATACATGGGCGGCTTCGTGACTTACACTCCGAGTCACAGGGGAAAATAAGTATACTCATGCACTAAGTCGCCCTCCCACTAGGCCGGCCGGGGGAATCTCCTAACATTCCAACACCGGCGGCTATGTAGTATGTCATGGATGCAATGTGATGCAAATCATAATGTATTCTTACAACTATGCATCCTAATTATGCCACTCACCAATCAACATCACCATTATTTCCACCATACGTTTCTTAGTAGATTTTATTATCGTTGGTTGTTACTAATGTTCAAGTTTTAGTGTGGCATATTCAACAACTCCTCATTGTCACAAGGGCATCAAATCATCAATTTCAATCATCGATACTTCATCATCATAAAGGCACGCTAATCATCCATCTTCATTCTCATTTATCATGGATAATGACCATTCCACATTCATGGTGAACATAACACAATCACATCATCATCAAGGCATTACACTAGCCAAACAATTCAACATCACCATTTAGCATACCATAGATATTCCAAATGCACATTACATGTTGCCAAGAATATTCATCATCATCGTCATGTTTAACAACCACAAATCATTATTACCACTCAAACAAGACAACCATGCATATTGTCACATATGACAATCAAACACTACTCAATTCATGCATTTAGAGTATAAAACTCCTCTCCTACCTCAAGAGAAGAATTTCGAGCGATACAACGTTCCTGCCTCGTCGTTTGGAATGGGTCCTACATTACATACATGTAAAATCTCAATTAATTAACCATTCAATGCATAACTTCAAACTCTAATTAACCATTATTATATCTACAATTTTACAACATATATAAAACATGTTATAGACACCATTTTCTTTTTTTTTGGGCCCCAGTAATTTCTTCCCATCAATCCACATTCTCTATATTATAGGTTACAAGGTAACCCTTAAGCCCAATATTTATAAAAACCACAATTATCAACACCCACACTCTCAATCTCATGTATTTCCTCTCAAAACATATTTTCCTACCAACATTTATTACTTTCCCCAATTTATTAAAGTTAGGGTTTCACTAAAAACCCATCATCATCATAAAT
The DNA here is from genome assembly GCA_037962975.1 of Clitoria ternatea. Taxonomy (NCBI): domain Eukaryota; kingdom Viridiplantae; phylum Streptophyta; class Magnoliopsida; order Fabales; family Fabaceae; genus Clitoria; species Clitoria ternatea. The sequence continues at coordinate 140,356,565 of CM075670.1, forward strand.
ACTCATCAATTTTCCATCCATCCAAGTATTAATTTTGTGTACCCTTAACAACCCATCATAAATGCCATGCTAACAACACCCCACCTTAGGGTTTCCATGTTTAATGTTTCTCCTAACAACCCATATATATTAAATGCTCACCTAACACCAAAAACCCAAAACCTAGGGTTCATACTCTTAAGAAATGACAAAAGGCTTACCTCAAGAGTAGAAAAGAGTGAGCCTTCAAGGAAGAGGGAGTTGAACATAAAAATAGAAGAGAAAGAGGGAGGATCTCCAAGCTTTAAACTCTTCCTTTTTCCAATGGAGAAAACGAAAATAAAAGGGGAGGATGGGTTTATTACTTTGCTTAGGGTTTGGAAGTAGAAAGTGTAGAGAAGAATGAGAAAGGAGAAGAAGAAAGTGTTTGCCAAATGGAACCAGGAAGCCAACGTGAAATGAAGAGGGGAAAGAGAGTTTGTGTTTTAATGTTTAGCTTTTCATTAAAATTTCACCGTTTTATGACAAACAGGATCTCTGTTCGGGCTCAATACCTTATCTAAAAATTATTCCGAATATATATTCGGACTCCTAATAATATTCTTAATAGCCCTGACCAATGATACCTCAATCAAAGATACTTGGTCTGACACCCATATTTTAATCGGGTATGTTTTCAGCTCATAAAGCCTCAATAAATTATGAATAATTCTTAAAAATCTTAATTTAATTATTTCCAATATTTTGGGACATTAATTAACTCACCTATAATTATTTCATATTTATTCTTCTTCAATTAATTATTTATTTCAAAATTGGGATGTTACATCTACTATCCTCCATAGGCTTTAATTATCAAAAGAATGAAACGAAACCATGCCCCATACAAACCCACTCACGATCTAGAGAGAACAAGAAAATAGATGATGAAACTTGAAATTGAAGGTACCTACTTAATAGTTTTGCTCCCAAGATTCTGAATATGCAATTAATTTTGAATTCCACCAACTAGTGGGCTTTTAATTGAAGCTCAAAGGAAAATACAATGGCTTTCTTTCCTGCAAGCACTCTCTGTTTCTTTTTCTTTCTTTTTACCCATGGAGAAGAAAGCCATGCATTGAATGGAATTAGTGAATTTTACCCCAAGGGTATTTTGGATATTTCATGTATTTATACATTTTTTTCAATTTCCTTTAATTTGATTTAATCCTTTCCTCTAAAATTCAATTTCCTACTATCACTAATAACTATAATGATAATAAATTGTATTCTACTTCCTAAACTTTTATTTAAATTATTTCCCCTTCAATTTATTTAATTACACGCTTTAATTGCCAATTAATTTCCACACCATGAATTAAATTAAATTTTAATTGTTAGGATGTTACATGACACATGTCACTTAATAACACACATCACCCAACTCTAACGAACGGTTGACGTCTATTCATGGTAGAGACCTATGTGTCTAATGAGGCTGGATATAGGGGACAAACATGGGTAACCTACTAAATCGAAGACCTAAGTGTCTGAAGTTAACAAAGAAAGAGACCAACTGGGGGGTTTAAACTAATTAAATATAACACTAAGGATTAAAACAAAATTAACATAACTATAAAGATCAATAACATATTGTTTGTAATTGAATATAAAAATTCCCTATATATTTAAAGGATTTTCCTATCTACCAAGCATTCTATGTAAAGAAAAGACAAGACAAAGAAAGTCACTTACTATTTAAAGGAAGAGTAGATCATCGACGCCTTCATCAGAGAGACACCAAGACAAAGATGAGAAGGGGATCGAGGCAGGAAACACTACAAGTAGAGAAAGAAATTATGTAGAAGAGAAAGAAAAAGTGAGAGAAAGGGAGTGCACAAATGGAATTATCAAAGTGCACAAATAAGGAAGAAACACTTTATGCCACTATTGCCAGAGTGGGAGTGGTTCAGTGAAATAGAAGGAATATGACTTTGGGGGTTGGTTGGTAGAAATGTGTTCATCAATAGAGGGGTAAGGTTACAGAGAGGGGAAGAAGAGGAATAGGTTAGGCAAAGTAGAAAGATGGAAGTGAGAGGGAAAAAGGGGCTTACGCTTAGGCCAATAGTTTTAGTTTAGCGACAGACGCCAACCGTCATTACATGAGTAACTAATTTTAAAAAACTAGACATGTAACATAAACTAACTGGTAACTTATTCACGTGTCTATACTTAGTGACGACAAACCACAATCGTCACTAAATTATAGTAAAATAGCGACAGGTTTTGCCATTAGATATGGACATCGGTCAAGTCAGACCAGACTTTGAAAAGCCTAAGCCTGGTCTACTTCCAGCTGTCAAGACCTGAGACTGGCCTATTAGCCCACCATAGACTTTTTTTAAGGTCTGACCTTACCTGTTTAAAGGTCTCACATATTTAAAAGCCTATTTGAATTACTTGTTTACAATAGGATTTCAAAAGGCCAACAACCACCTAAAAAGCCTATCAAATTACATAGGCTGACGGGCCTATCATTGTAAACAAACTTATCATTATAAATGGGCCTATCAATATAAATGAGTCAAATGCACTTGATTTTAAATTCAGCATGACAAATACAATGAAAAGGTAATTAAATCTAAAATAAAATTTATTTTATTCAATTTATAAAATAAAATTGTATATTATAAAAAAATTATTATAATTGTAATATTAATTTATATTATGTAAATATGTAATATATATATATTATTTTATATTATAAATATATATAAATAATTAGTAGTTTGACCAATTAGACAGGTCGGCCTGTTGGGCTTTAAAGGCTTTTTAGAAAGCCTATGACCTGACCTGTATAACTAAAAACCTTTTTAAAAGCCTAGGCCTAACTTTCTAACCTGAGAAACTTGACCTATATACACTAGTGGAAAAAAGACTTTTTACATCGGTCCCTTTTTACACCGGTTCTAGGACCGGTGTGGATGGAGCCGGTGAGAAAAATGTGAACCTTTCACACCGGTCCTGTTTAAAATGCCCGATATGAAAAATAATACTTACACCGGTCCTTTTCTTTACAACTGGTGTAAATATTAATTGTCTCACCGGTTTTGTTGGTTATGCCCGGTACAAAATTAGACTTTTTTTATGCCCGGTATAAAAAAATATCTATATTTTTAAAATTTTTAATTCAGTACATTTCAATCATGGGCAATGCCAATTCAGTACACTTTTATTGTAATTTTAAAAAGCATCATCAACTTCAATTTTCAAAATCATGAGTGGAAAAGGAAATGGAGAGAGGAGAAACTGAAAGAGAGAGAATCCAAACTCAAGAAAAACAGCCATACATAAACATCAAGAATTTCACAAATCATACAAGTATGAGAAACATCAAAAAATAGACAAAAGGAGCATATAAAAATGAATTCATGCATACCCAGCACTACAGTTAGTGTTCATACTGAACAAACCTTTCCCTGAAATGGCCCTGCTCCTGATAAGGGAATTTAATACCATAAAAATTCATTTTAAAAAAATAGCACAACCAAAAACACCAGTCCGTAGTGTTCAACCACCACAGCCAAACACATCATATCAATGAATCAAAACACAGCCTACAAAAAAATGGAAAGCAGTCAGACAACTATATTCAGATTTCAGATAATAAATATAACTTAGGCTTAAGAGGTACAATGCCTATCTATAACTATATCAGCAATGAGAATCAATGATATGTGAGACATAAAATGAACCATGGTTATGCCGCAAGTATATATAACTGGGATCTAGTATATGTTTTTAATTTTTATTATTCAAAGAAGAATCCTGTTAGTAGTATCAGCTATTTATTTATATTTTAAGTAATCGTAATTATATTACTATAATTGATGTGTTAACTACATGTAATTTAGATTTAAGTATTTATATCCGGTGTTTCTTACTTTTATAAATTTATAATTCATAAAAATTTTATTAATATATAATCCATTAAAATTGTATAAAATTGAAGTATTCATCAGAATGTGTGGCTTTCTAAGCTTCCTCTAGGTTCTTGAAGTCACGTACGTGATTCTTTTGTGTATGACTCTCTAGTTTTTCTTGGTCTTTTTTAATATACTATTTTCTAAAAGAAAAAAAAACTAACAATATTCTCTTAATGACTTGAACCATGTCGTTTCAATTGGATTGTAATGTGTCTCCTCCAATATGTACTAATATCCTTGTTAAATATTTATTATATAATTTCTGCCAAATATAAGAAAAAATTAATTTCATACTTATTATAAGAATGTTACCTAAGAGTAATTATTTTATTACTGCTATGGAATATTTTATGTGTCCTAAAAATATCCTTTTTTGTCAAAACAAATTTTATTGCCATGGTTATAAAGGTATTCAAAGCCATTAACAAATAATGCACAACTAACAAATAATACTAGATCCCAATTACAAAAGTGAAAACCTGTATAAAAAAGACAGATGAAATCAAAGTCAAAAAATTATCACTATAACTACATGTATAACTTCATATACTAGAATTTATTATTAAAGGTATAAAGTCTAAAACTGTAAAGATAAATTAAGAACTAATTTTTATCAAATCTTTCCTGCTATGTTTTTAATCTCATCCCTTTTTCTTTCTTTTTAAAATACAAGGAAAGAACCTTTATTTCCATCTTCCATCTCAGTCCTCTTAAATTTCAACATTGCATCAAAATTCCAAAGCTCTCTCTGCAGATATCATTTGTCATTCTAAACTCATCTCCATTCTAAACTCAACATTGTCTTTCTATAGATATCAGTTCATTTTTTATCTAATTCATTTTTTAATGGATTCAGATTTTAAAAATTTGTTTTAATTTTATATAAAATGGATTTTATGGATCTAGTTTCTTTTGTTTTGGACAATGTAAATCCAGTTTATAAACTGCATTTTTTTAATCTAGATTAGATTTAGATTTTTAGAATTTAGATTTTTTAATCAAGTAAATACTAAATACTGTATCACCACAAAGAACTCAAGTCTCATACTTTAAACAATGAATTTAAAATAAAAGAATGAACTAATAATCATGTAAAGCCAGAAGCATATACATACTGTCTGTATTGGCTCCACAAGCACCTCCTAGCACTGGTTCAAGTCTTCCCTCCACAAGCATATACCCACCCCATGTTCCTCGATGCATTCTTTGAAGTAGATAAGGTCGCTTTTCCTGTGAATGATTTAGTGCTCGAATGATACCCCTGAGACGCATAAGGGAACTAAACTTTTGTCAGACATTTAATCAAAGCATGTAGACAACAAAGGATTAAAACATCTCACATCATATTTAACAATTAAAGGATATATCTTCTCCAATAGTCTGTCCATGGTGGAGGAGTCACAAGGATTAATACCATTCTTTTCCAATTTTATGCACTCTTTATAATCAACCTGAAACCAGAAATTATATAATAAAACTTTAAAAACTCAATTTAACTGCCATGAGACAAAGACCGTAAAATATAAAAAAAATTGGTTATATGAATGTGATCCCTAAAGCTGATTTTAAGCATCTACCATTGGGAAAAAATGCTTGAACATGTTAGCTTTATTTCAGCACAAATATAGAACTGTAAAAAATATTATCTTTCTCAAGAAAAGCCTTCCACTTTGATAAGGCTGATGTCAAATATAAACTTAAGCTATTTCTTTCCTTTTTCAAAAAAAATATAAAGGACTGTTCCAATTTACATACCTTCTGACTTGAAGTAGCAGCATTCGATATTTCAGAAATTCTATCTGAGAAACAAGGCCTGTGCTTTCTTCAACCACTCAACTGGCTCCACGTTCCTACCAACCATTAGCCCAAACATAAAATTAAAATCAAAATTTCCTATTAAACATCATGCAACATAACAACACTGACCTGCAAATGCCAAGGTTATAGATTGTGAGAGCATCCCGTTATACAATAACACAATAACACAAACCTGAGCCACCCTTGTGCAAATAAGCAATGATAAACAAACCTCCCTACAAAGTCCAGAAAAGAAAAACACAAATCAATTACCAGAATCTTCATGAAACTAAAAAACACAAATCAATTACCAACACTTAATATTACTATACATTACAATATCAAAAATCAACAAATTGTATTGCCAATGCCAATCCAATCCATGTATTACTACAACAAATAAATTAAAGCTGCACAACATCAATAGTAGTACTATCACTCATGCAAGTCTTTCCTAATCTAATCCTATTCAACAAATAAAAGTTAGAAACAACAACAATAATAATATAACAATAACACGTCAGAGGATAAAATGCAACTACAAACACGGATCCAAATCACTACCATTAACCCAACAAGATCTAACAAGGAGAAAGAGAAAGCGATGCATACTCTGTTTCTGAGGAAGAATAGAGCCACTTGCTGTGCAAGCTATAGGCTCTGTACTTCAATTCGAAGCAAGTCAGAATCGACTTCAAAAGCAATTACTGGAAAACAATCAGAAAAGGTGAAATTAGAAATTCAAATTTGAATTGGAATTAAAGAAAGGGGGTAACAGAACGTTCACTGCTTCGATGTTGAACTAGCCCCGCCGACATCAAACGCAGCATAAGCTTCGGTTCTGAAACCACCACCTTAATCGCCTCTACCTCCGCCCGCACTGCTTCTATTCGGTTTCTTGTAAAGTTGTTGAGAATGAGACAAACTGTCTCTATGGTTAGTGAAGAAAAAGAGCCAACATTTGGGTCTAGAAGTTGAAGAACAAAGGAAAAACTAGACTCTAGTTCTGTGTTTTTTGTTATACTTACTATTATAAAAAACAACCAAAAAAGGAGGCAAAAAAGGAAAAGACATTTCATCGAACAGTTAATAGGCACCAGAAACTCATCAAAATGGAAAACAATCACAAAAAAGAGAAACCTATTTCTCAAAGTCTAGGAGCAAAAAACAAGGAGAAAACGGGTACCTGAGGCTTCATCCAAGTGAGAGATCGAGGGATGAACGGGTTTCGAGAGGGAGACCTTTTAGAGGGAGAAACCTTCGAGCTTCAACAAATAGGTGAGCTTTTGAGACCTTTTGAGAGCTTGCCCGGAAGTGAAGAAGTAGAAAACGGGGATGCCGAGGGATGAGGCGGGTTGGAGGGCGTAGGAGTAGAAGAGATCGATGACGAAGGCTTTGACGTTTGGGGTGTTGTGTTTGATAAAGTTGAAGGCTTTGGTGGCGAGGGAGGTGGAGGGATCAGGGAGAGGAATGTGTTCGAGAGGTAAGGTTTCGTAAGGCTTCAAGAGCTAGGGCTTCAAAAGAGCTTCGTAAGGTGAATGGCTTCATGGGGGAAAATCGAAAATATTAGCTAATATGCTTTGTCACCGGTCCAAAATGCAAGACCGTTACAAAGATTTCCATTTCTCACCAGTTAAAGCATGAGACCGGTACAAACTTAAACTTTTCTTACCGGTCTAAGCAAAGCCCGATACAAAGTAAATTGTTTCTCACCGGTCTATATATTAGACAGGTGTAAAGTTTAATATTATTTACAAAACTACCACCACCTAATTTATTACACCGGTCACGTAACAACCGGTGTAAAAACTCTGTATAAAAGGTCTTTTTTCCACTAGTGATATGCTTTAAACAGGCTAGGCCACGACCCTCGACGGATAACCTGGTCTATTTCCATCCTTATTTGCCACAGAAATCCTTTGTCTTCAATAACTATTGTGTAGCAACAAGGTCAATGATGCATGATGGAAAGTTCATGGGCGACGAGAATGTTAGGGAATCCTATTAGGGTCAGGTAGGGGAAACACAAAGGATTCCCAAAAAAAGGATTGCAAATACAAATGTCTCAAGGCATTATGCAAAATTAATTTTTTTTTGATTTAGGGTTTACTTATTGTAGACGCAAAACGAGTTCCTCGATCGAAGTAATTGTAGCTTCGCCCTTAGGAGTCCACACGAGCACTCCTACCAGAAAAACAAAGTTTCGAATGCTAGTATGGAAATTTGATTATAATCTAATTTCTGAGCAGCAACCTATGAGCATCTCATGCTCTGTATATAGGCTTAGGTCTTGACCTGAGCTCTCATTAAACATTGGGCTCCTGACTCATTCTAAATGAGTGAGGCCCAAATAGTTTTATTTTTAGTCCAACTAAAACAAAACTATCCTCTGGTGGGCTTACTCTATGTGTGTGACCCTATAGGTAAAATATTTGGTTATATTAATAATAAACTATTTTATTATTAATATAAAATAAGAGCGGTATCTAGCAATATATCATTATGTTCGAATATTATTTATCATCGACATGACCTATAAGTGATAATTATTTTATATATTTATTCCTTTTGTCACGATATCTAATTGGGCCCAAGGCATGGTCATCGTCATCCTTGTATGGCCCAATTCATTTTACTTGATACCAGAGTAGACTTTATAGAATAAATATCTAATATTTATTTGTCCTAGCATGGCCATGTATTTCGTTAGTCTCACTCCATCAAGTGGCCTATAGATATCACTCCTGTCACATAGGAGAGACAAATTCCATCTACATCACTCACATCCCTCTACATAATTTGTATATTGCCTAATCACAATCTTTATGGTCATCTTATTACAGATAACATTTGATTATATTAAAATAACAAACTCCTTATGTAGGAATCATAGTGACTTCAGGTCGAAGGACTATATACCATTATCACATTGAGAACCGTTTATAACACTCTTGTAACGATCCATGCAACGTTCTCATGGTGGGTCTGTCCAGTACAACATTACTCTTAATGTGTACCCGTGTAAAGACTTGATATCATATATCCATGATTTGTGAGATCAAATCATTAGTACATTCACACACTAATCTTAATGTATTTATATGTCACCATGTAAATACTTAATTAGGGATGTTTTAGGAATAATTCTCATATGACCTATTATTCTATGATAAATAGCATTAAAATTAGTCTTAAAACTGAAAATACTAATTTTATTGATAAGTTAAAATTCATACATTAATCGCTCGTAGTGCATACACTAACATGGAATAGTTTGTATTGCTAACTTTGACATTCCCTCTCTCATTTAATTTGCCCGCCAAAAATAATGACACGTATAGTGACGGGCACCTGTTTAGATTCTTTCTCAGGTGTAGCGATGGGCTTAGCCATGTATATTAGGAAAGACAACATCGATAAGCATGACGTCCGTCATACACTTTGGCATTTCCCTTTCTCTTATTTAATGGGCCCACCAAAGATAACAATGAGTACTTGTTCAAATTCTCTATCAGGCATAACGACGAGCTTAGCCATGTATATTGGGAAAAACACCAACGATGGAAGTGACATTAGTTGCTACACTTTGGCATTTCCCTTTCTTTCATTTAATGTGTTCACCATCGTAGCAACACACATAGCAACGAGCACTTGTTCAGATTCTCTATCAGGTGTAGTGATAGGCTTGACCGCGTATATTTAAGAAGACAACAACAGCGGGTATGACGTACGTTGCTACACTTTTGTATTTTCCTCTCTTATTTAATGTGTCCACCAAAGGTAGCGACACATGTATCGACGAGCTCTTATTGAGATTCTTTCTCAGGCTTAGCCACGTATATTGTGAAAGACACCAGCTATGGGCATATGACGTCTGTTGCTACATTTTGGTATTTCCCTATCTCTCATTTAACGTGCTCACCAATGGTAGTGATGCGTATAACGATGGACACCTGTTTAAATTCTCTATTAGGTGTAGTGACGAACTTAGCCACATATATTAGGAAAGACAACAATGACGGGTGTGATGTCTGTCACTACACTTTGGTATTTCCCTCTTTCTCATTTAATGTGCTCGCCAAAGATAATGACACACTTCATGATGGCCTCTGTTCAAATTCTCTGTCAAATGTAGTGATAGGCTTAGCCACGTATATTGGGAAAGACAATCGCGAAAGACTTAATGTTCGTTGCTACACTTTGGCATCTTCTTCTCTCTCCTTAATGTACTCGTCAACGATAGCGATGCGAGTAGTGATGACCCTTGTTCAAATTCTCTATAAGATGTAACGATGAGTTTAATCACATATGTTGGGAAAAACAATAGTGACAGACTTAACATCCATCACTACACTTTGGCATTTCCCTGTTTCTAATTTAATGTGCCCGTCAACATTCTTGATGATTGTGACGAGGGCACTGGAAAAGACAATAGAGACGGTCTCTTCCCATAGCCAAATTCCTATTTTTGAATTTAGTAGGAGATAGAAAGGTGTGAAGAAATAATAGCAACATCTATTGTTGTTGCTATATAATTTTTTAGCGATAAATTTAGCCACCAAACTGGTTTTTCTAATATAAATCTACATTCAACAACATTAAAGACCTAGCAACAAGCAAATGTGGCAATGACATCGTGATTCGTTACTGATCCACATCATAAACCTTCATCAAGGATAATTCTTAGTTGTTAATCTTTAGCCATCTTAAAAGGGGGTCGTAATTATGGAATAGTTTCGGTGACTAAATTTCTATAGTTAAAACAATATTTTATTTTTTTAGTGGTGTGTTATTAAATATATATATATATATATATATATATATATATATATATATATATATCAAATGTATCTCTTTATATACATTACTAAAATAACAACTTTATGCAATGAATAATATTAAATGTATTTTAAAAAAAATAAACCAAATCATTACTACCTATAATTAATGTTCTTAATATTCATGAATTTAGTTATTTTTTTATACAAAGAGAAAGAGATAGGAAGTAGTACAAGGAAAACGTAACACACGTATCAACCGATGATACAATCATTTGCCGTCCAAATGTTCTCTAATTTTTTCACCTGCTTCTATCTATTTCAAATTTTCAATTTTTAAATTTCACATAGATTTCCCCTTGTCTTCTTTCTAACTTTCTTCAAAAACACCCTCCTTCACGATCATGTTTTTCTGATTTTGGTTTGGGCTTCAAACCCAAGATTGAATCATTGCTGTTTTCTATATAAAACAAAGGAGGTGGGGGTGGGATCTCGTTTTTTTATGCAGGCAAGAGAAAGAAATGGGTAGAGTACGATAAAAGACTGATAAATTAATAATCAACATACAGGTGAAATTTTTTTATTTATTTGTTTACCTGGAAGGTAAATTTTGTTTTTTTTTTATTTACCTCTATATAATAATTTCAAATAATATTAAGTGAGAGAAATTAAGAAAGTATAAAATTTGTTGAATACTAAATTTTGCAATCAAAATTGATGTTTGTAAAACTGGATGCAAAAAGTTAAGCATTAGTTAAATCTTACCGGGTTGAAAATTGGTTTGACCGGTTTTTCATTGCACAAAAAATGAACTATAGAGTGAGTCATGACAGAGGGAGCAATAAAGTTTCTTCTCTCCCTGGTGATATCACAATCACTCTGTTAAATTTCTAACTTCTGCGTTTCATTATTTCTAGTTGATATCACAGTCAAGAAAGAAAGAGTTTCATTTCATCTTCTCAACAGCTTTGTTTCTTATTAGTTTCAAATCTTAACATCCATGACTTCCCCTTGTGACATACCAAATAAGCATCCCTTGCCCAATACAGTCCATTTCTTTAAGATCATTCTCAGAACAAGTCTTGCAGATGGAAAGCTTGTAAGCATCCTTACTTTATACTTTTCCTACTTCTTGTTTCTCTAAAACTTTAGTGGAACTTGATTCTTTGTAGCTGCACATTCATAAGCTTCCTCGAATGACTCATACATTTGAGGTTCATCTTTCTTTGTTTTGCTTGTGAGTTTTAATATCCATACTAATAACAGGATGTTTGCAGATGCTTCCAAAACCTTTCACAAGCAAATATGGAGATGGCGTGTCAAATCCAGTGTTCCTTAAGCCTCCAGATGGCACTGAATGGAAAATAAATTGGAGAAAGATTGATGGTGGGATTTGGTTTCAAAAGGGTTGGAAGGAGTTTGCTACATATTACTCTCTAGATCATGGCCATTTCCTCTTGTTCGAATACAAGGGAACCTCTCATTTTGATGTGCAAATATTTGACACAAGTGCCCTTGAAATAGATTATCCTATCCATGCTACTCATGATGAAGAGGACAGCCTTGACCAGATGAGTAATGGATCTGATGGTTCTGGTGAAATTTTGGAGCAATCACCATCTCGTAAGACTAAACTGAAATCACCAATGTCATCTCCTCAACCTTGCAAGAAAATGAAAAGTGACACCAGAAGCTCCAATGGACAAAACCTGCATCAGCAAATCCAAACTAGACTTACTAGGCTTCAAGAGGCAAGACTTACGAAGCAAGAATTAAAAGGTATGTATCAGTATTTCATAATTAGATCATTATTTTAACCATACAAATGACTTTATGGTAACAACATTGCAAAACTCACCCATGTTCAATTGTCAGAAGAAGAGAATGAAGGCATTTGTAGGACTGAATGGCTAAAAGAGGAATGCTTAACTTCTATCAAAATTTCTGAAGCTTCAAAAAGATCCTCAAGTTTCAATCCAAAACAACCTTCTTTCACCCGTGTCATGAAGTCATCCTATATTGAAGGACATTACATGGTGAGTATTGAATTCAGAATATGCATTGCATTTCATGATTCAGCTTCTTCTATTAGGATGCTGCAGCAGAAATTTAAGTCGTCCTTGTTTATTTTTTGGTGCTAATTCTTAGTTGTTTATTTGCACACAAAAAATACAGAAAATTCCATCAAAATTTGCAGAAGAATATTTGAAGAAAACACAAGCAGTTGTGCTCCTTGAGGTCAAGGAAGGGAGAACTTGGCCTGTTATTTATTCTGCTCCTAGAATTCATGTTGGGTGGGAGAAATTTGAAGCAGAAAATAATTTGAAGGTGGGGGATGTTTGTGTTTTTGAGCTGATCCAGAAGATGCAGGGCCTTTGTTTCAAAGTTACTATCTTTCAAGGTGCAGAAGAGCCAATTTGCAACACTTCAAAAGGTAACACTGACAGTACATAATTACATTATTGAGTGTTGCATGTGCCCAGGCAAAGGTTTAGATTCAGCCCAATGATATGTTTATTTCGATTAAAGTTGGATACAGTCATGCATTTTGCTCATCAAAGTGTGTGACATCTTTTACACACATCAATGTAATGTCGGGGAGAGTGTGAATAATTTAGCTTGATGTACTAAAAAAAAAAAAGTAATGTAAACCATGAACATGAAGACAGAGTAGGGGGTAGAGCAGGGCATTTATTACTCATTATGAAAAGGTGAAACTGTTTTCACCGAAAATGAAATTCTGCACAGTGAAAGCTGGAAAAGCTAGGAAGAAGGTAGTGTTTGAGAAATGAATTTAAAAAACAAATAAGTGTGAGGACCCACTTAAAATGCTTTTCCAATAACAAGCGGACAAAAACGTCCTAACATAAGATTCTTTTCTTTTCCTACATTTATTCAACAAAGAAGTGAATTGGCATGTCACACAGGTGGGAATGGGAGGCGAAGAAGGTCTTCAGGGTTGGAAAGTCTCCGTTTCTGGACTAATGAAGCCTTGGAAAAAGCTAAGAAATTTACCTCAGAAAATCCCTTTTACATTGTCAGAATCAGATTTACAAAAAATTATATCGGAGCTCCGGTAAGGTTTAGTTAAGCACATGCAAATAGATTGAAATTCAGGTTAAACAGAAAAAATATAAATTTTTAACCCTGCTTAAAAAATTGAAGATTCTATTATGCTTCTTTTGTATTTTTGTACAATTTTGATTTGTTTATTTTATAAAATTAATGAAAAATGTAATTTATAGTTTTGTGCTAATCGTAATCAAAATGAACTTGATGATGCAGCGGATACACGCTGCTTTCTACAGAAAGTATTTTGCACCGATTACGCAGAATGTGATGATACAATTTGAAAGTAAATTATGGCCTGTAAAGCTTTTATTTGATGCATCTCGCAATACAGCTCAGTTCTCTGCTGGTTGGTTCAAATTTGCAAGGGAAAATACATTGCAAGCGGGAGATGTTTGTGTCTTTGAGCTTCGCACATTAGAAGATGATGCAGTGCTTCATGCTCATATTTTCAGATGCCAGAGTTAGGGGCTCTTTTCTGTTTTTCTTCAGTAGATTAATTTCTCACTCACCTCTGTTTTTTTATTTCTCCAATCTCAATTTAATTAACTAGACAACTAACTAAACATCCTTTGTAATACTGTTTTTAGTGTTACTTTTAATAATTTAGGAATTTTTGTGGTGTCATTGGGTATTTCTTGTGTTTCTATTACCGGATTTATCCAGTAATTTTAAGACATTACATTGATGGTGGCCAGTGTTACAATAGTATAAATATTCGAAACAGCATAATCCATGATGAAAAAAAAAATAATATTAAAAGATCGAAAGTGCTGTCAGTGGTTTAGAATAAATAGTATAATAAACAATCCAATCTTTCAAATGCACACCAAGTCATTAAGGTTGCATAGGTAGTATGTTTTAAGGAAAAATAAAAAAAATATTTTAAGGATGTATAGGAAAATATAAAATATTTGAGTCTAATTTTTTAAAGAAAATATTTAAAAAATGGAAGATGCTAACTCTAAATTTTTTTAAAAAATAACCACTATTTGAAATATTATTATTCAAAATAGTTTTTTAAAATTTTTTATTGTAAAAAAAGTAAGTATTCCAAATTTTTTTACGATGAGAATAATAAAAAATATGATATTTTTATTTTTTTCAAAATGTGAAAAAAATAAAAATAAAATGAAAAATTGGTTGTATTTAAATACATTTTTCAAACTGAAAATTTGGTATAATGTTAGAGGACATTTTCACAATTTTTTATATTTTAAAAAATTTCTGAAAAACTGAATAATGAAAATTGGAGAAATGTTGTTTTAGCTAAATTCACTCTAACTATTTCTCAAAACAACAATATTGAAATAAAAAGCACTCGTTCAAAATATATAAGTAAACGTTATTAATTTCATATGGATAATTATTTGTATTAATACAATTAAATATTTGATGTAGTTTATCAAAGTATCTTTCATATCATTTATTACCCAAAAAATTAGACTATCTTTGTAATATATGCAAGGAGGATATATTTGGTAGGCAAACTGAACAAGTCTATATCGGGGGTCTAAGGCCCAACGTGGTAACTAGCCATCAAGCGATGCTTATATATATATATATATATATATATATATATATATATATATATATATATATATATATATACTGTATATCGGTCCCTACAATCACTGATGACACCGGCTTACGTGTAAAACCGGACAGAAAAGTCTTGGTTTAAATACTGGATGAGGTGCCCCAAAATCGATGTAATCAACATGTTAAAGTACGGATTGTACAAACATGACCCTGGTCAGGAAGTTGACATTTGAATGATTCAGGCAAGGTATGGGCAACATGTCCCTACCAAGACTGTAGCTACAGTATTTTAGAAGGAGGGTTAAATCAACTCTTATATTCAGGGAAGTCCTATAAATACAACTCATTTATTAATACAAAGGAGATCTTTAACAATTCTTGAGAGCCTCCATAATCACTTGATTTTCCGTAATCACCATACTAACTTAAGCATCGGAGAACCTTTTGCAGGTACACCGCCGATGTGTCCCATCAACCTCGATTCATAGTAGACTTCAACCATCGCCTTAAATTGAAGAACGGAGTCCCCACTGGACCTGTGTGTATAGTACCGAACTCCATTGAGATGATGTAAAATAGAGTGAGAGAGGTACCTTAGACACTGGTTATACGGGACGTACTCTATACCTCGGACACCGGTCAGACCATTGACACACCCAGTGCGACCGCGTAAATATTACTCCTACATCGCAACAAGAAGCAAGACATGGAGCACAATAGGAGGAATGGAACCTCGGAAGGCCATGTCAAGAATGTAGCTCAAACTCTGGACTATGGTGAAGGAATAGTTAAGACCCCCGTTACAAAATAAAGAGCTCAAGCAATAGTACACCCTAATCCTCGAGATGAGGTTATCAAGAAACTCCGGATAGAACTCCAGGAGTTGAGAAGAGCAGAAAATACAGGCGAAAACCAAAGGCAAAATGAGTTTCATCACACCCAGGACCGGTTACATCCTCACGCTAATGATGAGTAGGAATCAACATATCGAACTAAGGAGTTGAATAGCCAGAGGAGAGTTTTGTAGCAAAATAGGGAAGGAGAATATCGGTTCAAGATTCCTTTTACAAGGAGACTAATGAACGTTCCTATTCCAAGACACCTACAGACCCCGCAGCCGTTGTGACATGGCCATCGCCCAGGAGGAAGCCACAGATTCTTCATAGACTCTGGAGGTTTCCTTGGACAGCTTTAGGGGCCTTATGACTAGGTCAAGGGCCAAGAAAGCTAGAAAGGCCCTCCAAACTTATTTGGCATCCTCTATAGACACCATAATTAGGCCCAAGCCCAAGGAGAAGCATTTGAGGATCCTTACCCTTTTCTCTTGTTCTATAGAGGGGTAATGGACTTACTTTTATAGTTTGGGCCTCTTTATAGGCCAAGACCATTGTTGTACATATTTTTCATTTTAATATTTTTAGGAGTATATTAGGATAATATTTTAGGATTTAGTTTGGGCTTTGCATAGCCATTGAGTTTGGGCCACTTTTGGGCCTTGTAGTTAGTAGTTTTTGCATTTGGGCTTGTGTTGGGACAATTTTGTGTAGGCTTAGGATTGGGCCTTAGGAAATAATCCAAGGCCCATGATTAGCTCTAAGTGACCGAAATTTTAAGGAGCTATATAAGCTCTTCTCCTTTGTAATCACTTCATAATTTTGAATGCTAATAGTTTTTAGTGTGAGAAACTCTCTATTCTCTCTAGAAAGTAGCAGCAACTAGGCTCCTTTCTATAGTCTTATCCTTTGGACCTTCTCCCAAAGGTGGTGACATTCACTTCCTTATCTCTCTAACTCCTAGAGAGTGGTGGCACCATTCACCATACCTTGCCTCTCTATTTCTCCTTCCATTTCCCTTAGATTCCTACACTAGATCTAGTTTCCTTCACTCAAAGTCCTTTATCCTCCATCACAATTCCAATTCGGTTCCTTCATCTATATCACCAATTCCGTGTGCTTCCTCTTCATTGGATAAAGATTCTTGGATCTAAGCAAGCTAGAAAAGAAGATTCACCTCCTTAAGCTTGGAAATCAAGGCATTTCCTACAATAATTGGTATCATGAGTCTCATCTTCTCTTGCTTTTTCCTTAAATCTATTTTTGTGCCGTGTTTATTCTGAAATTTGAGTTCTAAATCTGAATTCTAAATTTCCATATATCATATGCTAAAAAACTCAAAAAGTTAAAGAAGTTATACTTACTTGAAGTTTTAGATCTACACACTTTGGCTTGGAATTTTGAGTACACTTATTCTTGACCTAACCTCAAAGTTTCATAATTGAGCAAAAAACTTTTAGTCAAAGATGTTGACCTACAGGTGCCTTACACTTCAGGTAACATCCATTTCCTTAAGTTTTCTTGTCATATCTTTGCATTTTGTGTTGGTTTTGTGCCATTTAGGCATTTTGTGGTATAAATTCAGTTCTAGACTATATCTAAACCGTGTGGATTATTCATGCCTCTTAGGTGTTTGTTTGATTGTTTAAGTGATTTTTAGTTTCCTTAGAAATTGTCTTAGGTAATGGAGCTTGTTTCTCTTATTTTCTAGGCTTTTTGTTTTGGTTTTGCTTATATGTTTTGTGGATGGAATCTAAGATACTTTAAAATCATCATTTGAAGTGCCTAACAAGCTCCTAAAGTTGTCATGTTCACCTCATTTTTAGGTGAATTTATGCCTTGGATTTCCTAGGTTGTTAGTTTCCTTTCTAGGTGTGTGTTTCTAGTTTATTTTGTAATTTCCAACAGCTGTACCTCACTCATTTCATGATGTTTGTGTAACATCCTGACCGAGAGTTACTGGGCAAATTAGAGTCATTTGTTGATTGGCTAAAAGTGGCTTGGAAATTTACACATGTGCCCTCTGGGCAGGTATAAGTGATTCGGTCTTTCTCTCACTCCTTCATTTACACTGAGTTGGGAAAAGAAGGTGAGAGTGGAGCATTTCTCCTTCGTGCATGCAGAAGCACTGTCTCCGTTCCTCCTGAAGTTCAACCAAGCTTCCTCTTTGTCTTCTTCTCCTTCTCCTTCTTTTTCTCCCACTCGAAAGCTGTCAGAGTCTCGATTGAGAAGTCTGCAGTGAGGGGTGCCTCGGAGTTATGGAAATAGTCCACTGTTGGTGAGGCGGAGTTGCTCGTGGGAGAGGACAGCTTTTGGTTTCTCCACAGCGGAGTGCAGAGTTAACGACTAGACTTGAAGGTCGTTTGGCTGTGGAAGAGTGACCGAAGGACGATCGGTCAGTGTTGAAAGCTCGAGGAGCTTCTGGAATCTCTTATTCCAGGTAGGGGGTGCTTTACATTTCAAATGCATGGTTTATGGACGGATTTCGGGTGGATTTGCCATACTGTTTGTGTTATATGAAATGTGATGATTGGTGTGTGTTGGCAGAGTGATAACTCACGAAACACCCGGATATATGATAGTTATGGGTCGTGTGGTGTCGTGTTGATTTCCGTCCATGAGTGCATGATGAACTGCATGTGATGCATTATGATATTATTGAGAATGCCCAGTGATTGCATGAGATGCACATTGATTAATGAAAATGCCTAGTGCTTGCATGAGATGCATGTTGCTGAAAATGTATATACCGAATACATGTGTTGTGAGAATTGTTATGGCGAGTCCTGTTTTTTTATAAGAATAAAATGCATGAGATGCATGTGGATGTTATTATGATTGCCGAGTGCATTGTACTGTGAGACATAACTGGGAGAACCTCTTCCGAGGGAAGAAAGGTTAATACTCCCGAGTGAGAATTGACCGAGGGAGAATTTCTTCCGAGGGAAGAACGGTCTGTTGGTGTATGCACTATGAGCTTTTATGCTTCTTCATTTGTATCATTTTTCTACTTATCAATAGAATAAATATTTCAATTTAAAATTGTTTTAAAACATATTTATCCTTGGAGTAATAGGTCATATAAAAATTATTCCTAAAATGTCCCTAGTCAAGTATTTACATGGGGACATGTAAATACACTGAGACTAGTGTGTGAGTGTACTGATGACCTGATCTCACAGATCATAGATATAGATGATATCGAGTCTTCACACAGGTACACATTAAGAGTAATGATGTACTGGACAGACCCACCATGAGAACGTTGCATGGATCGTTACATGATTGTCATAAACGATTCTCAATGTGATAATGGTATATGTAGTCCTTCGACCTGAAGTCACTACAATTCCTACATGAGGAGTTTATTGTTTTAATACAATTAAACGTCTTCTGTAACAAGAGGACTATAAAGGTTGTGATTAGGCAATGAACAAATTATGCAGAGGGATGTGAGTGATGTAGATGGGATTTGTCTTTCCTATGTGACAGGAGTGATATCCATAGGCCACTTGATGGAGTAAGACTAAGAAAACGCATGGCCATGCTAGAAAGAATAAATATTAGATATTTATTCGGATCCAGTCTACTCCGCTATCAAGTAAAATAAATTGGGCCGTACAAGGATGACGCGACCATGCCTTGGGCCCAATTAGGATATCGTGACAAAAGGAATAAACATATTAAAAAAATTATTATCACTTATAGGTTATGTTGATAATATTCGGACATAATGATGCATTGCTAGATGCCGCTCTTATTTTATATTAATAATAAAATAGTTTATTATTAATATGACCGGGTATTTTACCTATAGGGTCACACACATAGAGTAAGCCCATCAGAAAATGTTGTCTTATTTTAGTTGGACTAAAATAAAGCTATTGGGCCTAACTCATTTGGAATGAGTAAGGAGCCCACTTTTAGAGAGAACAAATTAGGTCAAACCTAAGCCTATAAATAGAGCATAAGATGCTCATAGGCCGTTCACTCAAGTGAGACACAAATTCGTAAAAGTTGCAAGAGCTACACGCCGTCAAACTAGCAGTTGGCAAGTGTTGCGATTCTGGTGGGAGTGCTCGTGTGGACTCCTAAAGGACGAGGCTACGACTGCTTCGGAGTTCTTTAAGAGGTAATCCAAAATGAATTTCGAGATTGTTTTGTGCTTTGAAACACGGAACCTTGCAAATCCTATGGAATCCTTTTTATTTTTCCGCTGCTCATGCTTAGGGATTTACTAACACGGTCATAATGTTTCGGAGTGAAACCCATCTTAGTAAACCTATTCCGAGTGGATAAGGTTCAAATATTTCTGAGCAGGTCTTAACCTAGTGAATTCTTCCGAGTGAAGAGAGGTTAGAGTATTTCCGAGTGAAACTTGATTAATGAGATCACTTCCGAGGGAAGAAAGGTTAAGGTGTTTTCCAAGTGAAGGAAGATTAAAATATTCCCGAGTGAAGAATGGGTAAAACACTTCCGAGTGAATTGAGGTTGAAGTGCCTCCGAGTGATGTATGACTGGGGAAAAATACTTCTGGGTGAAGGAAGGTTTATAGACCCCGAGTGGAAATAACCGAGGGAATCATTTCCCGAGTGAAGATTAAAACGCTTCCGAGCGAATCGCGTTTGTGAGGAGATCTTCTAAGGGAAGAGTAAGAATCTGGCTGAGTAAGAATTCCGAGTGAGGTATGACCTAGTGGGGACCGTTCTCGAGTGAACAAAAGTCCCGATTCCGAGTGACGATATGAAAATACCGAGTGTAGGATCTCGCTCCAACGAGTAGGAGCCCGCTCAAGCGACTTCTGCTGGTTTCCCTGACTCGGTTTTCTGTTTCCCTCGACTTTGGGTTTGCTTTTATTTTGTTCCGACTCTTATTCTGAACGTGAAAATTTTCCCCCTGTCTCGGATTTGTCTGTTTTTAAGTCGGGATGTTTCATTTTGGTATCAGAGCAGACTTAAAAGGTCCAAGGCCAAGGTGTGCTTACTGTGAGTAAGCGATTGTGTGCAATATTACCGGTTGTCATAATTACTTGTGATATCCTATTGGATTTGACACATGCTTAGGCATGATTTATGGGCTACATGCCTACGAGCTTTTATGTGAGGACGACGATGAAAGGTATTGCTGTTGGAATATTACTTTGGGGTAGAAGATTTGTTACTACCCTGGCCCGATTGTTCATGAAATACTTAGAGGTTATTTCGAGCATGGGTCGACTGGGAGGAAATAAAGTGATGGATGTTGAGACCTTCTTATATATTGAGTTGAATTAATTGGTTCGGTCTCTTATGTAAGCCATACTAGTGGCTCATAGCCGAGGCATGCTTGTTGAACGAAATAGAACTCACATGTTTGAGTTGATTAAAATATTGAAGGAATCCCCTAGTGTGGTGTTTTCGAATTCAAATGATCGGTTGTGCCATTTGTAAAGGATGAGTTTTATATCCTTTGGCACAAGAACCCTATATGATATATGATATAAGTGATTTGTTGCAGTTCCCTAGATTAGGAATTTGAGTAGGCGATAAGTGATTAAATGTGAAATCGGATACGTGTTAGGTTGGGGTCGTGTCTCGGTTTTGGTTGTGAAAACCGAGTGAATAATTGATTTAGTGGTGACCCATAAGGTGTGGTAACCCCGACTGGATTTAGTATACTCTTATACTATCAGACCTTGTGAAATTAGACCCTATGGTAGTCTAGGCTCAGCGATGTTTGGATGTTGTGGGAGTGTCCCACGATGGGCATTAGGTGACCCATGAGATTTTTGAGTCGGAAGATCTGTTAAACCTTATGGATAGTTGAGCCTTAATAAAATAGTTGTGTGATAAATCGTTGAGGCTAGAGCCACCATATGATGAAATGCAAACGATGAATGTGATTGGGAATCATATTGTAACCTTGAGTTGCAGACTTGAAGAGAGTTTAGTGAATCATCTAGGCTTAAGTTGATTGATGACCGGTGATGTGTAATGAAATGAAGGATTAATAGACCGTCGGATTATGGTCTTATGATGGATGAGATCCAATGACGAGGTATATACCCTATGAGGATTGGAGGTCTATTGTTATTATACCATTTTATGGTGATGGTAACTGATGAAGGATGACTGTTATTACGTGATTTATGCCAGATTATGTATAATGACGATGTTGATATAAGTGTGTTGGTTATAGACTTATATGAATTGCCACTAATTCCCATATGGATTCGTATTATTTGAGTAAGTATGATAGATGTGAGCGATAAGAATATAAAGTATTTTGTTCCGATATGACTCTACACACCATAGGTATTGTGGCGGCGTACACTTTTATGTTGACTTTATGTATTTGTTGTAACCCCTATGGGAATGAGACGTCATCCTGTATGTCAGATGCAACGATTCATAGGTCGAGCAGGTGAGGCTGTAACTACTTATGGTGATGATCTGAGTCTATCTAGCTGTTCTGGATAAAAATGGGAGTTGTGTTGAATGGGTAGTAAGTGATAACGTATCAAAATGAGGGTAGAAGATTTATTTTAACCCTTGTATGCTTACCTCCGAAAGAATTAGAGGTTATTTTGGTATAAATTGGCTATTAAAGTGATGTTAGACTGTCAAAATAGAAAGGTGATTTTCCGACAAGGTTGCCCCGATGTTACTGGGTAAGAAGAGAGATAGTGGTATGTGGTTATTGACAGGGCCCGCAAGCGCACGAGTTATGTCGCGTAATATAAAAGATTATCGTTCTCCATAGGGACTGTGTTCAAAGTACCAGCATATTGAAATTTAATTATCCACATAATTGATTTTTAATGTTTTTGTAAAATAAAACACAAATTAAAAATAAATTTAGAAACAAAATTTACTTGACACTTAAAAAATAGAGTTGAGAGTATCTTGGGATTTTGGGGGATCAAAACTCTATTTTATGTTAATGAATTTTAACTTTTCATAAATAAAAATCAAATTAAGTTTTCCAAGGCGGATTTTCCTTAAGCTAATTAATATGTTCCTCTCGGAATCCTATTAATGTACCTAACCTATGGAAAGCGTTGCTTAATCCTTAGAAAAGGCCCATTATCATTTTGTGAAAATTCCTTATTTATTCCCTAAAAGATTTTGATTACTTTCACAGTTTTACCGAGGTCACAAAAAGTATTTCAAAATATTAGGCTTAGTTTAAAAACTTTCCAGTAACAATAAATCTCTCGATTCTATTAATTACTTAAACTTACTAATATACCCGCAAGTATACAGTTTTATCACTTAGATTCTTGTTAGGAATCACTAAGAGCATTGAGCATTTTTTTGAACTAAATGGAAAACAAAAATTTATTTAATTCAAAGTCAAAATAACATTATCACAAAATATTATCACACCCCCTTCATCCCAAGATAATTAATTTAGTTACTCATGAAATAATTCAAATTCATATACATGATGGAAAAATAAAACATACAAGACATGGTAAAAATAAAGACTTACAGGTTTCTCCAAAAGCTCAGAATAATTTTACCACTGTATTTCCTTGTTGCAATATTCCTCCACCAATTACAAATTGGAACGCTCACTTTTACAATCCTCACAACTCTTACAAAATAGAAAGAAAAAGAAAAGAAAAAGAAAATTAAAAAAAAGAAAGAAACGGGACAGAGAGGAAAATAAAAAGAGAAAGAGAAGAAATAGAGAAAGAAAACGAAAAAGAAAGAAATGGAACGGAGAAGGTAATGAAAGAGGAAGAAAAGAAAGAAATTAAAGTACAAATGAAAGAGAACTCGATCAAAAAGCGACGCTGTGTAATGGCTTCAGACCTCTCCCCTATTTATAGAGATCTTGGACGTTAATAATCATGGGAACAACGGCTAGTTGGGACCTTCTTTATTATTTTTTTCTTTCGTCTTCTTGTCAGTTGCCCCACAAGGTCAACAAATCAACTTGGATACAGCCTGGATGGTGTGGTGGAGAAACAGCTTGTACCTCGACAACTATAGGGAACGGCGGCTAGTGGGTTTCTCTTTTGTCTTGTTGTCAGCCGCCCCCTCATAAGTCAAGGATCCACTTGGATTGTGGAAATCCAAGTCAGCATAGGCAATCGGTGGAAATATGGAGCCGACGTTCTCCTTCTGACTCGGATTAGTGCCTCAGCCAGTATCCATCCTCTGTGGGAATTAATCCGAGCGGAACAGGTGCTTTTTGTACACAAAAGACCGAGTGAAAGCTTGAATTCACCGATCATTAGACTCAGAAATTTCTTTCCGAGGAGCATTCATCAGGACCTTTGTTCATTCGGAATTGCTTCACTCGGTGTTGTTTTCCTCGGAACTTGTTTCTGTTTGAAGCAATTCGAGCTGGACGGTGTGGTATGGATTTGAGGAGCTGAACGTTATGGGCTTGAGGAGCTGGACGGTGTTGAGAGAAGCTGGACGGTATTGGTTTGTTGGACGGTGTTGAGAGGAGTTGGACGGTATTGAGAGGAGCTGGACGGTGTTGAAAGGAACTGGACGATGTTGAGAGGAGCTGGACGGTGTTGAGCCTGTAGATTTATGGAGTCGGTGTGCAATTGGATGAAGCCGGTGTGCAATTGGATGGAGCCGGTGTGCAATTGGATGAGCAAAGCACTTCTGATTGCTTTACTGATTGAAACATTCATTTGGAATTATTTCAAAAGTGACTCACTCGGGATCGGGAAGTTTTCATTCAAATGATTCAATCGGTACCTCCGAAATGTTTCACTCGGCTATGTCTCTGGAATTGAACCACTCGGAGAAACCTTGCTCGGATTTGCTTGGGAATAATTCAGTTGAGAACGACCCTTCCTTCACTCCTTCAAATGATCCACTCGGACACATTCACTCGGAAGTCCGACTTGCTTTTCACTCAGAATGGCTTTCAATCGTCAATCAACCCATTCGGTTGTACTCACTTGGGAGTCGGCCTTGCCTTTCACTCAGAAATTTGGAACTTGAGAGAATCTGGAATCTGGCTGATAGAAGCTCTTCCCAGGTCCGAGCTTTGCTTTGCTCAGAAATACAACTCTCTGCCCCAACTCACTCGGAAGTGCCTTCCTCAGTTGAAAAGACACTTTCTCCGAAACACACTACTCGGAAAGTCCTTGCCTGACAAGTGTTCTTTTAAAGTTTAGAGTTTTTTCATTCGGAATCAACTCACTCGGGAGTCTTCCACTCGGAGACAATTTTGCCCAGAAAAAACACTTGTTCCCCAAATCAGACTCGCTTCAATCAGCATTCCTTCACTCGGACAATAGCTTTGGGCGGTATTTATTCAAAGTCAGTCCCTTTTTCACTCAGATTAGTTGCAGTCGGAAAGCTTCCACTCGGATTCACCTCCAACCGGGACATATTCCTTCAAGGTCAGCTATTTTTCACTCGGAATGGCTTTGATAGGGAACCTTCCACTCGGATTTACCTCCAACAGGGAAATATTCCACTCGGCAACGCTTCATTCTGAGTCATCCTACTCGGATTTGATTATTTCTGAGTCATCCTACTCGGATTTAATCATTCTGAGTCGAAATTCAGTATAAAAAAGAGAATTCTTTCCACTTGGGCTTGTTCTTCTTGATTCTTTATCATTTGATGGTCGTTTTTCTCTTGTTATTGACCCTTGTATTATCCTAATTTCTGCAAAATAAAATACCCAAGTAGAATATAGTGGAAAGAAAGCGAAAATCACAAAAATTAAGGAAATACAGTGGATAATGATTAAAATCCTAAGTAAACTAGATCTAATTTATTGTGTTATAAAACACTTATCAGTTATGCATTGATTGCAGCCAATTGAATAAGCTAACTATAGAGAATAAATATCCACTACCGAGGGTTGATGATCTGATTGAGCAATTATGGGGTGCTTCAATTTTTTTTAAGATCGATTTGCAGTCCGGATACCATCAAATTGGGTCAAGGCTTCTGATACCCCTAAAACGGCGATCAGGGCTTGTTATGGCCACTTGGGAAATGTGGTAATGTCGTTGGTGTGACAATTGTTCAGGCGGTGTTTATGAATTGGATGAACAATATGTCCAACCTTACTTGGATCGGTTCGTGAAAGTATTCACTGATGATATTCAGAGGTATTCCGAGTCATACCAGGAGCATGAAGAACACCTCCACATAGTACTGTGGTACTGAAAGAGGAGCAATTATTTGTCGAGTTATCAACGTATGACTTTTGGTTGGATGGGATCCAGTTTCTGGGACACGTTATGTCCAAAGATGGTGTTGCTGTCGGTCCATCTAAGGTGGAAGTAGTTATGGTATAAGTGTGACCCAAACCTCTCACTGAAATTGGAAGTTTTATGGTCTAGCCGGATATTACTAAGGATTTATTGAAGGATTATGACCTTGGGCTGAGATAATGGATGAAGCGAGAATTCGCTCGGGGAAGATTAATATATTTCCGAGTGTGAGAAAGTGGAGATAATTCCGAGTGAAGAAAAGGAATAAAATTTTGAGTAAAATCTTTCTGGGAGAAAGAACTACTGAGTGAAGTAAAGTTATGATGTTCCGAGTGAAACCTCATTAAGAGAGTCATTACTAAGTTAAGAAAACTGTGTCTGAATGTGACACTTTTGAGTAAGGCAAAATCTGAGTGAAATGTCTCTGGGTGAAACGTTTCTGAATGGGTTATTCCGAAAGAAGTACTTCCGACTAAAGAAAAGCTTGAATTTAAATAAGTACTTCTCAGGCTGAAGAATTTTTGAATAAAGACCGAGTGGAGTATCTCCGAGTCGTGTGACTTTTTGAGTGAAGTGTCTCTGAGTGTGACACTTCTGAGTGGAATGGTACCGAGTGAGACGGTTCCAAGTGGAAAGGTGTCGAGTGAGAAATCTCTAAAATCCGTGGGATGTGCCACCGACTAACCTTTTTCCAGGGAAAAGTACTTCTGGGCGGAAAGAGGAACTTTGAATGAGTAAGTTTCTGAGTGAATGGCCCCGAGGGGGAGTAAATATCCGAGTGGTGAATTATTTAAATTTGTGCTCGGGTCGATGTTTAGAGCTGCTGAGTTTGAACTCGGGTTTGTCTTCGAAATGGTCTTTGATTCTGAGTGATTCTTTTGGGTGGAAAGATTTCCGGGAGAGAATTGCCCTCAAACTCTGAATAATCTTCTCGAATGAGAAGCTTCCGAGTGACATTCTTAAGAGGTAGATATGGGATTAACCGAGGGCATTGACGGAATTTGGAGATTCCGAGACCGAGTGGTGGTGCCTGCAAAAGGTGAATCCTGGAAAACCGTGCTAACTGAAGCACATGGGAGCTCTTTTAAGTATTCCTCCCAGTATTGCCAAGAGGTATCACGGTTTGAAGAAGAAATTCTAGTGGTCGAATATTGAAGAGCCAAGGGCTTAATCCGAGATATATCGGACAGTATTGAATATTGGAGGGAATCAGTAACGTTGCTTACCGACTGGATCTTCCCAGTTCGTTAACTAACATCCATAATGTGTTTCACGTGTCATAATTCCGAGCCTATATTCTGTGTGAGTCCATGATTGTGCCGAGTGACTCTTTTGAATTGGAGAAGCTAACGATGGAAGTACACCGATCGGCATTGGGAAATATAAGGCCGAACGGCTAAGGAACAAGGAAGTGCCATTGGTTAAGGTAATGTGGCAGAATTTGAATGGGGTAATTTATACGTGGGAAATTGTACCCCAAATATATTGGACCCTATGAAGTGTTGGAGCGGTCGGTCCTATAGCCTGTCAGATTGCATTACCG
The DNA here is from genome assembly GCA_037962975.1 of Clitoria ternatea. NCBI lineage: Eukaryota > Viridiplantae > Streptophyta > Magnoliopsida > Fabales > Fabaceae > Clitoria > Clitoria ternatea. The sequence goes on from CM075670.1 coordinate 140,384,257, forward strand.
ACTCGTCTGTTAAATTTACACAGCGTGTTTTATGTGTTTCAGTTGAGGAAATACTTACCCGACTCCGCTTAAGTGAGGCTGGATGATGAGGTTGAGATCAGAGAGGATCTGACTACAGTGGCTATGCCGACTGGAATTGTGGATCGGTCGGTGAAACGCTTGAGAAGCAAAGATGTGCAATTAGTTAAAGTGGCATGGTAGCAATATTCCGAGCTGTTTTGTTGAGGTAAGTTTATATTTGAATTTCAAGGACGAAATTCTTTGATGGAGGGGAGAATTGTAATATCCTGACCGAGAGTTACTGGGCAAATTAGAGTCATTTGCTGATTGGCTAAAAGTGGCTTGTAAATTTACGCATGTGCCCTCTGGGCAGGTATAAATGATTCAGTCTTTCTCTCACTCCTTCATTTACGCTGAGTTGGGAAAAGGAGGTGAGAGTGGAGCATTTATCCTTCGTGCATGCAGAAGCACTGTCTCCATTCCTCCTGATGTTCAACCAAGCTTCCTCTTTATCTTCTTCTCCTTCTCCTTCTTTTTCTCCCATTCGAAAGCTGTCAGAGTCTCGATTGAGAAGTCTGTAGCGAGGGGTGCCTCAGAGTTGTGGAAATAGTCCACTGTTGGTGAGGCGGAGCTGCTCGTGGGAAAGGACAGCTTTTGGTTTCTCCACAGCGGAGTGCAGAGTTAACGACTAGACTTGAAGGTCGTTTGGCTGTGGAAGAGTGACCGAAGGACGATCGGTCAGCGTTGAAAGCTCGAGGAGCTTCTAGAATCTCTTATTCCAGGTAGGGGGGTGCTTTACATTTCAAATGCATGGTTTATGGATGGATTCCTGGTGGATTTGCATTACTATTTGTGTTATATGAAATATGATGATTGGTGTATGTTGGCAGAGTGATAGCTCATGAAACGCCCAGATATATGATAGCTATGGGTCGTGTGGTGTCGTGTTGATTTCCGTCCATGAGTGCATGATGAACTGAATGTGATGCATTATGATATTATTAAGAATGCCGAGTGATTGCATGAGATGCACATTGATTAATGAAAATGCCTAGTGCTTGCATGAGATGCATGTTGCTGAAAATGTATATACCGAATGCATGTGTTGTGAGAATTGTTATGCCGAGTCCTGCTTATGATTTTATAAGAATAAAATGCATGAGATGCATGTGGATGTTATTATGATTGCCGAGTGCATTGTACTGTGAGACATAACTGGGAGAACCTCTTCCGAGGGAAGAAAGGTTAATACTCCCGAGTGAGAATTAACTGAGGGAGAGTTTCTTCCGAGGGAAGAACGGTCATAACGTTTTAGAGTGAAACCCATCTTAGTAAACCTATTCCGAGTGGATAAGGTTCAAATATATTCGAGCAGATCTTAACCTAGTGAATTCTTCCGAGTGAAGAGAGGTTAGAGTATTTCCGAGTGAAACTTGATTAAGGAGATCACTTCCGAGGGAAGAAAGGTTAAGGTGTTTTCCGAGTGAAGGAAGATTAAAATATTCCCGAGTGAAGAATGGGTAAAACACTTCCGAGTTAATTGAGGTTGAAGTGCCTCCGAGTGATGTATGACTGGGGAAAAATACTTCCGGGTGAAGGAAGGTTTATAGACCTCGAGTGGAGAGTAAGAATTCGACCACGTTTGTGAGGAGATCTTCTAAGTGAAGAGTAAGAATCTGGCTGAGTAAGAATTTCGAGTGAGGTATGACCTGGTGTGTAACATCCCAATTTAAAATGAATTACCGAGTGAAATTAAGCCATTAGAATAATTATAAAAGTGGAAAGTTACTTGTCAATTATAATTAATTTAATTAGTTCAACTTTGGAAATGATGGCTGAGTAATTGTGATAGCTGGCCGCTTGTGAGTGGTGGGTGTCGTGAGTGGACTGCCAATTCACGCTTTCCCACCCTACTTCTCTTCTTTTCTCTTCATATGTATATATATATATATATATATATATATATATATATATCCTGGCCACGGTTGATAGGCATTCCTTCCAGAATTCCTCTTCTGCTACCTCTTTCTCTTAGTTCCTTCTTCTCTTCTTCGTCGTTCTCCTTCTTTTTCCCTGTTCCCTGTTCTCTGTTCTCCGTTTCTGGAAACCCACGAAGACTGTGCTGCAGAAGATCCAGAGTTCCTCCTGTTGGTGAAGGACGACCACCGAAGCAGAAGGGAGTAGCTTTCTGTATCCGAGCCGATTGCAGAATACGACTGCGTCGAAGGGGGACTGAACAAGGCAAACAGATGCATGTGTTGTCTGAGTCCTGATACTGCTGAATACCAATTACATGAGATGCTTATGTTGTTGGATTAATTTATTGAATCCTGATACTGCTTGACACCGATTGCATGGAACGCATGTGTTGTTGTATTCATCTCTTTGAGCTATGATACTGATTGTATGAGAAGCACATGTGTTGGACTAATATGTTGAGTTCTGAGAATGCCTACTACCGACTGCATGTGATGCATGTACTGTGGAGTGAAAGGTTATGTATATGAACTCTGTGTTGTATGATGAATCCGCGTGTGGCGCATAGGATGCGTTTGTGCTGGGAGCACGTAGTGTGGGACACTACCATCGGTTATTTAAAAGCGTGGGACGCTGTGAAATCCTTTGAGTGGGACTCAAGGTAGCCTTGAGTGGGACTCGGGCTACCCGTGAACACCTCCGTTGGTGCTGAGAGCGTTGGTGTCACCTTGTGGGCAAACGGTTGGGTACCTGTAAAACGGCCACGTAGCTGGGAGCTGAAATGATCGCTGAGAGCTATGTATAAAAAGGCTGGGAGCCTACGTTGCAACGTCGAAAACCGATTACACACAAAAGTGGAACCGAGTGAATTATTCTGTGCGCATATACTGACTGTGCCGATTGAATTCTATTCTATGTATGATTGTTAATGTTATTGAAGTGTTATGTGCATGTTTAATGATAGCCGTGTGCATTTATATCGCTGCATGATTGAGGATAATCCGAGTCAGTATCTATCATTTAATATCTAAGATACTCAATCCCCCTACTGTGGCAATTTTTCAGTGAATGTCTCTCAGAATGATGAATGAAGGATTCGCTCCAGCGATTGTGTGGATTTGGAAGGCTTTTGGGTAGCTCGCTTAAGCGTATGGTACTCCGCCCGAGCGAGTCGGGTTGCCTCGCTCAAGCGTGTTGGACCTCGCTTGGGCGAGTGGGCTTTCTTTGTGGGATCCGCCTGTGCGTTTCTCCTCCCGCTGTCTACCTTCTTGGGTCGGTTTTTGGTCCTCTTGTCTTCCTCTCACTTATTTCTTTTGTGTCGATTCTTCTTGGTTTATTTGGGAAAAATTTTCCTATTTTTGGGTTTTATTTATTTATTAAAATTAGGGTGTTATAAAGTGGACAGCTCCTAACAGACCCATTGGCAAAGAAGAAGCTAAAGAAAGAACTGCCAAACTTTGTGTTAGTTGATGGAAATATGTTCCAGAGAGGAATATTAGCTCCATACTTAAGATGTCTAAACGAAGTAGAGGGAGATGAGGTCATGACCGAAGTGCATGAAGGAGCGTGTGGTCACCACTGCGGCAGAAGGAGTTTAGCAAGGAAGATATTATGGGCAGGTTATTGGTGGCTCATTTTGGCTAAGGATGCTGTCGAATATGTTAAGAGGTGTGATGCCTGCCAAAAGAATAGCAATAAACACCACGTCCCAATAGAAGAATTGTTAACATCGGCTGTTCCCTGGCCTTTCCATCAATGGGGCATGGACATCTTGGGACCTTTCCCAAAGGCACCGGGCGGAGTCAAATGTTTGATAGTTTGGGTTGATTACTTCACCGAGTGGATCGAGGCAGAGGCAGTAGTACATATCACATCCACCAGAACTCGTAGGTTCTTGTATGAAAATGTAATTTGTAACAGCCCTCATTTTTTTGTGAATGGTCCCTAAGGCCAAGTATATTATTTTGTGTTAAATTTTATGTGTAATGATAATTGGGCTACGGTCAACTTGCTTGTATGATAAGTGATTAATATTTTGGAACAATTTAAATAGTTAAGATGATTATTTGCAATTTAATTATGTGAAAAATAATAATAATTAAGTTGAGAAAACATAGTAATTAAATGGTATTATACAAATTATATAATTTTAATTGTTAATTTCATGCGTATTCCCCAGTTCTGGCCAAGAGGTTATCCAGAGTATCTAATTTGAGTAATTTCTATCTCAGTATGTCCCTCATACCATGCCTTGTGATATTCGCGAAGGGCTCGAGGCTCACTTTTCGTCACTTAACCTTCCAGGAATTTATTTTCAAGTTAACCGTATGAGTCAATATGCACACCTGTACATATTTTGGGTATAATTTCTTCTCCGTTTATTAGAATCGAGTTGTTCTTGTCCCAAAATTTCTGTATCGAAATTGTTTACAACTTTGATGTTAACCACAGCCCATTCTTGCTCAATCAATCCTAGAATTTAAAATACCACACTGATTTACATTTTCCTGGTGACGTATTTTCCACATTTCTTTTTCATATGACCATGAAATCAAACGATTCTTTTGCCAAAATTTTCTAGACTCATTTCTCTACAACTTTGATAAAGGACATGAAAGCTAATTCTGTAACACCCTTGGTCAACTAGGACAATCCCTTCCACTAGATTATCCTGGTCGACTGAGAGGCTACAAGTTTGAGAAAAATGTGGAAGTTTTTTTTTTGTACAAGAAAACTTGGTGGAATAGATATACCTTATATATATAACATAGTCATATACAACATATGGTTGCAACATTAACTGTACATACTGAAAGTAAAGGGGCACGCAGGCTCCCATAAAATAAAATAAATTTCAACCTATTCTATTCGTCTTCGGCCCAAGAAGAGTCTAGCTGATCCTCGATGCGACGTCTGTCTCCATCTCTATAATGTCTGGAAAAATTTAGCGTAAGGGTTGTTAGGAAATCCCTAAACATGAGCAGCGAAAAAAAGGGATTCCAAAGGATTTGCAAGGTTCCGTGTTTCAAAGCACAAAACAAACAAAAAAAACGTTTTTGGATTACCTCTTGAAGAACACCGAAGCAGTCGTAGCCTCATCCTTTAGGAGTCCACACGAGCACTCCCACCAGAATTACAACACTTGCCAACTGCTAGTTTGACGGCGTGTAGCTCTTGCAACTTTTGTGAATTTGTGTCTCACTTGAGTGAACGGCCTATGAGCATCTGATGCTCTATTTATAGGCTTAGGTTTGACCTAATTTGTTCTCTCTAAAATTGGGCTCCTTACTCATTCCAAATGAGTTAGGCCCAATAGCTTTATTTTAGTCCAATTAAAATAAGACAACATTTTCTGATGGGCTTACTCTATGTGTGTGACCCTACAGGTAAAATACTCAGTCATATTAATAATAAATTATTTTATTATTAATATAAAATAAGAGCGGCATCTAGCAATGCATCATTATGTCCGAATATTATCAACATAACCTATAAGGCATGGTCGCGTCATCCTTGTACGGCCCAATTTATTTTACTTGATACCAGAGTAGACTGAATCCGAATAAATATCTAATATTTATTCTTTCTAGCATGGCCATGCGTTTTCTTAGTCTTACTCTATCAAGTGGCCTATAGATATCACTCCTGTCACATAGGAGAGACAAATCCCATCTACATCACTCACATCCCTCTGCATAATTTGTTCATTGCCTAATCACAACCTTTATAGTCCTCTTGTTACAGAAGACGTTTAATTGTATTAAAACAGTAAACTCCTCATGTAGGAATTGTAGTGACTTCAGGTCGAAGGACTACATATACCATTATCACATTGAGAATCGTTTATGACAATCATGTAACGATCCATGCAACGTTCTCATGGTGGGTCTGTCCAGTACATCATTACTCTTAATGTGTACCCGTGTGAAGACTTGATATCATCTATATCTATGATCTGTGAGATCAGGTCATCAGTACACTCACACACTAGTCTCAGTGTATTTACATGTCCCCATGTAAATACTTGACTAGGGATATTTTAGGAATAATTTTTATATGACCTATTACTCCAAGGATAAATACGTTTTAAAACAATTTTAAACTGAAATATTTATTTTATTGATAAGCATAAAAAATGATACAAATGAAAAAGCATAAAAGCTCATAGTGCATACACTAACAATCTCCCACTTGCACTAGAGCCAATCAGACATTTGCCTAATGCCTAATGATCTAGTGTGCCCCTCATGTTTTTGTTGTGTAAGAGGTTTTGTGAGTGGGTCAGCAATATTCTCATCAGTATGCACCTTACATATCTTTACATCTCCTCGATCAAGGATCTCTCGAATGAGATGAAATCGCCTAAGTATATGCTTGGATCGTTGATGTGATCTAGGTTCCTTAGCTTGTGTGATTGCTCCACTATTGTCACAGTAGAGACTTATAGGGTCCATAATGCTAGGAACAATCCCAAGTTCTGTTATGAATTTCTTGATCCATACTGCCTCTTTTGCAGCATTTGAGGCAGCAATATACTCAGACTCTGTAGTAGAATCAACAACTGTCTCTTGCTTTGAACTCTTCCAGCTTACAGCGCCACTATTTAGACAAAACACGTACCTAGATTGCGATCTTGAGTCATCCTTATCAGTTTGGAAGCTAGCATCAGTGTAACCTTTTATAATAAGCTCTTCTTCCCCTCCATATATCAAGAATGAATCCTTAGTTTTTCTTAAGTACTTCAGGATATTCTTGACAGCAGTCCAGTGACTTTCACCGGGATCAGACTGGTATCTGCTCGTCATGCTTAAAGCGTACGAGACATCTGGTCGGGTACATATCATGGCATACATGATTGATCCAATAGCAGATGCATATAGAATCTTATTCATCCGTTCTCTTTCTTCTTTAGTGGAAGGAGATTGAGCTTTTGATAAGCTTATGCCATGAGCCATAGGCAAAGTTCCTTTCTTGGAATCTTGCATGTTAAACCTTTTTAACACTTTGTCTATGTATGTATTCTGACTTAGGCCAAGAAGTTTTCTTGATCTATCTCTATAGATCTTAATTCCTAACACGTAGGTTGCTTCACCTAAGTCTTTCATAGAAAAACAGCTTCCCAACCAACTCTTAACAGACTGAAGAGTAGGAACATCATTTCCAATAAGTAGTATGTCATCAACATACAGGACCAGAAAAACAATTGTGCAGTCACTAACCTTCTTGTAGACACAAGGTTCATCCTCATTTTTAGTAAAGCCAAATTGTTTAACAGCTTCATCAAAATGAAGATTCCAGCTTCTGGAAGCTTGCTTAAGTCCATATATAGAACGTTGTAGCTTGCACACCTTCCTGGATGCTTCAGGCTTAACAAAGCCTTCGGATTGTGTCATGTACACTTCCTCAAGAAGATTTCCATTAAGGAAAGCAGTCTTGACATCCATTTGCCATATCTCATAATCATGGTATACAGCAATAGCAAGCAGAATCCGAATAGACTTTAGCATAGCAACTGGGGAAAAAGTTTCATCATAGTCTATACCATGTATTTGCTTGAAACCTTTAGCCACCAACCTTGCTTTAAAGGTACTTATATTACCATCCATGTCAGTTTTCTTTTTGAAAACCCACTTGCATCCTATAGGTTTTACCCCTTCAGGTGCATCAACCAAGTTCCAAACTTGATTAGTGTACATGGAGTCCATTTCAGATTCCATGGCTTCTAGCCATTTCTCAGATTCTGAACTTGCAATGGCCTCTTTATAAGATGTTGGCTCATTTTGATCCATTAGGAATACATCTCCTTCCTGAGTTACAAGAAATCCATATCTTTCAGGTTGTTGACGTATTCTACCTGATCTACGCAAGTCTTGTGCTACTGGAGCTGGAGTTATCACAACATTTTATGGGTCCTGCTCCACTTCCACCATTGGCTCTTCAATGCCTTGTGAGTCTTGAATTTCTTCAAGTTCTACTTTCCTCCCACTGATTCTTGTAGAGATGAATTCCCTTTCTAAGAATACAACATTTCGAGCAACAAACACTTTTCCCTCGGTAGGATTGTAAAAATAATAACCCTTAGTTTCTTTTGGGTATCCCACAAAAAAATATTTATCTGACTTAGGCCCGAGTTTATCTGAACTTTGACGCTTAACATAAGCTTCACAGCCCCAAATCTTAAGAAAAGACATACTAGGTCGTTTCCTAGTCCATATCTCATATGGTGTCTTTGTAACAGCCTTTGATAGAACACGGTTAAGTGTAAAAGTTGCTGTCAACAAAGCATGTCCCCAGAATGAGTTAGGGAGGTCAGTTTGACTCATCATTGATTGAACCATGTCCAACAAGGTTCTATTTCTCCGCTCAGAAACCCCATTCCATTCTGGTGTTCCAGGGGGAGTAAGTTGAGATATAATCCCACACTCTTTAAGATATTCATCAAACTTTAGGCTCAAATATTCACCACCTCAATCGGATCGAAGTGCTTTAATTGTCTTGCAAGTTGGTTCTCTACTTCATGTTTAAACTCCTTGAACTTTTCAAAGGATTCTGATTTATGTTTCATGAGAAACACAAATCCATATCTACTAAAATCATCAGTAAAAGTGATGAAGTAACTAAAACCTCCCCTAGCCATTGTCCCTATGGGCCCACATACATCACTATGTATCAAGCCAAGAAGATCACTCGCCCTTTCACCTTTTCCGGTAAATGGGGTCTTAGTCATCTTCCCTAATAAACAAGATTCGCTATTAATTCAAAATCAAAAGATTCTAAATATCCATCTTGATGGAGTTTAGAAATGCGTTTCTCATTTATATGTCCTAGGCGACAATGCCCAAGATAAGTTGGGTTTAAATCATTTGTTTTAACCCTTTTAGTATTAATGTTATAGATAGGGGTTTCGAGATCTAGAACATAAAGTCCATTACTCAAATTTGCACAACAATAAAACATGTCTTTTAAATAAACAGAACAACTATTGTTCTTTATTGTAAAGGAAAACCCTTTCTTATCAAGACAAGAAACAGAAATAATGTTTCTCCTTATTGCCAGAACAAAATAACAATTGTCCAATTCAAGGACTAACCCTGATGGCAAGGATAAAAAATAAGTCCCTACAGCTAATGCAACAACTCTTGCTCCATTTCCAATGCGTAGGTCTACCTCGCCCTTCATCAACTGCCTACTCCTTCTTAGATCCTGCACATTAAGACAAATGTGAGATCCACATCCAGTATCTAATACCCATGATGTTGAAGTTGACATGTTAATTTCTATAATAAAAATACCTGAAGTGGAAGTCTCACTTCCCTTCTTCTTAAGCTCTTCTAGGTACTTTGGACAGTTTCTCTACCAGTGTCCCTTTTGTCCACAATGGTGACATTTACCTTCCTTAGCCACCCCACCCACAGGTTTTAAGGCTGATGTACTTGGCTCATCCTTGCCTTTCCAAATTTTCTTGCCATTTCCTACAATAGCCTTTCCTTTGCCTTTATACATGCCCTTTCCTTTACCTTTGCCAGAATTGACCATCATTATGGCCTTGCCCTTTCCTTTAGAAATATTGGGCTCAGTAGTCCTCAACATATTGAGTAGCTCTGGAAATGTTTTGTCCAATGCATTCATGTTGTAATTCATGATGACTGGCTTAAAACTGTCAGGTAATGGTTTCAAAATGAGATCGGTAGCCAACTTCTGAGGGAAGGGGAATCCTAGCCTAGATAGATTCTCCAAGTACCTAATCATTTTGAGCATATGAGGTCCTACAGAACCTCCCTCTTCAAGTCTACAGCTAAATAGGGCTGAGGAAACTTCATATCTTTCTTGGTCAGCTTGACCTTGATATAGCTTCCTTAGGTTTTCGATCATATCAAAAGCCTCCATGTGCCCATGTTGCTTCTGAAGCTCAGGAGACATGGTAGCCAACATAAGGCATTGGACATCAAAAGCATCATCCTGATGCTTCTTATAAGCATCCTTATCAGCTTTAGAGGCGTTTGCAGCGGGTGGTTCTGGAACTGGACTTTCCAATACATACTACTTTTTCTCTTATTTGAGGACAATCCTCAAGTTTCTATACCAGTCAAGGAAGTTAGAACCAGACAATTTTTCTTTGTCTAGGATTGATCGCAACGAAAGATTCGAAGGTGTGTTTGACGTCATGGTTATCTAAAACAGAAAATGTGTAGTAAGTATCATTTTCAAAACATATTTAAATTATGGTCATTTAAATTAAATATGTCTCCCACTATTTTGATTCAAAACAAGATACCATCCACGAATCAGAAAATCCCGTTGGAAGATTTTCTAGTGGGCTAAGATCCATATTTTGCCAAGTGTTAAGTCAGCTTTGGCTGATCACCTAATACTTGGTTATTTAGGTAGGAAACTTTTTCCAATTGTATCTTTATACAACTCTTAGTCATTGGGTTAAGTAACCATTACTAATTATTCATCTTATGAATATTTAGCCCAATGTTTACGCCTCTAAGTTATATTCAATCCAATTGAAAACTTAGTTAAGTTAAAGCCCAATAAAACAGTTTGGATATTACCATTATCCCATCGCGTCTTACTAATATAAATAATAGTGCCCTGCTTTGGCAGACCCACTATTTATTGACATTAGTGTTGACGAGTGTACTTATTGGAAGGCGTTTATAACTTAATATTATTTTGAGGGATTTTAATTTATTTTAAAATTACCGTCTTTGTTAAACGCTTTAACGTAATAAAATTATCCCCAAAGCATGCAAACGAAATTGTGAGATGGTTATGGTCTTCCTAGAAGAAAAATAAATAAATAAATAAACCTAGAGGAACTATATTGCCATGGCTTCATGAAGTCCTACTTCTTGAATCCATCATCCTCTTAGAGTCATCACTCCTTGGTTTTCTTCTATGTCTCTACTTTGTTGGCCCGATTAAGATTACATGATTAAATAGAAACTCGCTTTACATACGAGTGAAGGGTTGAGAAGAGAAATACAACAGAATAGAGAGAGGCATAGCACGCAGGCTGTATTTAAATAAAATAACTAAGACCATAACCATTCACCATGCAACCTGTTAATTAATTGATTATAACCCATTTAAAAGCATTAAAAGAGTAATTAATTTTTAAAACGGGCAATTAAACACGTGGGGTCGATAATAAGGCGCTACGCAGAGAATGTACGGGGGTCCCGCTTAAGTACCAAGTTTTTCCCGCTTAAGACCCAAAAAATTAGTACTGTAGTCAAGTTGGTTCCCAGGAAAGAGAGGTGGGTCTGGTGTGACCGCTTAAGTACCAAGTCTTTCCTAGCCAGAACGTCCCTTGACCATTAACAGCTCTAAAATTTCGGCTAGGGTTTCAACCACTTTGAAACCCTAATTCCTTGTTGCGAACACTTCACAACGCAGCCGTCAAGGCACATGTAGGCAACGCCGTCTAGGGTTTCAAAACCTAGAATTCAATTTGCGCTAATGCCAACATGCAATGCCTTTCCATGACGGCCGTCTAGGTTTCAACTCTTGAACCCTAGATTAAGGAACGACCATGGTTTAACACTTAAACCTTATCACTTAACGCCCCATAACATGAACCATTCATGTTCGAAGATCAACTCAATTGATTCATAATTTGTACGATGAATATCATATGAGTAAAACACATCAAATACAAAAATTGCATAAACTCATACATCATACAAATTTAAACGGCAACAACATACATACTAAAATTGAGAAACTCTGTAACATGCATCATATACAATTTACAAAGAATAACTCAAAATTATATGTATCATGCCAAAACAGAGGTTATACCATATACATGATTAATCATTGTAATATATGCATCATATGTGATAACTCAAAATAGCAACATAATCATGCATGTTCATTTTCGAATCCTAGTTTCACAAAACATTTTCGCAAAACGAAAATGCAAAGCTTTAAACAAGAAACGATTTCACAAATCATATTTTCCAAAAGCTCTTGCAAACGAAAACATATCATCATAAAACAGAAACAAATGCCCAAAACACGGTTCTTGCAACCTGGCTCTGATACCACTGTTAGGAAATTCCTAAACATGAGTAGCGAAAAAAAAGGGATTCCAAAGGATTTGCAAGGTTCCGTGTTTCAAAGCACAAAACAAACAAAAAAAAAATGTTTTTGGATTACCTCTTGAAGAACACCAAAGCAGTCGTAGCCTCGTCCTTTAGGAGTCCACACGAGCACTCCCACTAGAATTGCAACACTTGCTAACTGCTAGTTTGACGGCGTGTAGCTCTTGCAACTTTTGTGAATTTGTGTCTCACTTGAGTGAACGTCCTATGAGCATCTGATGCTCTATTTATAGGCTTAGGTTTGACCTAATTTGTTCTCTCTAAAATTGGGCTCCTTACTCATTCCGAATGAGTTAGGCCCAATAGCTTTATTTTAGTCCAACTAAAATAAGACAACATTTTCTGATGGGCTTACTCTATGTGTGTGACCCTACAGGTAAAATACTCAGTCATATTAATAATAAATTATTTTATTATTAATATAAAATAAGAGCGGCATCTAGCAATGCATCATTATGTCCGAATATTATCAACATAACCTATAAGTGATAATTATTTAATATGTTTGTTCCTTTTGTCACGATATCCTAATTGGGCCCAAGGCATGGTCGCGTCATCCTTGTACGGCCTAATTTATTTTACTTGATATCGGAGTAGACTGAATCCGAATAAATATCTAATATTTATTCTTTCTAGCATGGTCATGCGTTTTCTTAGTCTTACTCCATCAAGTGGCCTATAGATATCACTCCTGTCACATAGGAGAGACAAATCCCATCTACATCACTCACATCCCTCTGCATAATTTGTTCATTGCCTAATCACAACCTTTATAGTCCTCTTGTTACAGAAGACGTTTAATTGTATTAAAACAATAAACTCCTCATGTAGGAATCATAGTGACTTCAGGTCAAAGGACTACATATACCATTAACACATTGAGAATCGTTTATGACAATCATGTAACGATCCATGCAACGTTCTCATGGTGGGTCTGTCCAGTACATCATTACTCTTAATGTGTACCCACGTGAAGACTTGATATCATCTATATCTATGATCTGTGAGATCAGGTCATCAGTACACTCACACACTAGTCTCAGTGTATTTACATGTCCCCATGTAAATACTTGACTAGGGACATTTTAGGAATTATTTTTATATGACCTATTACTCCAAGGATAAATACGTTTTAAAACAATTTTAAACTGAAATATTTATTTTATTGATAAGCATAAAAAATGATACAAATGAAAAAGCATAAAAGCTCATAGTGCATACACCAACAAGGGTGAGTCTCCACCTCCATAATAATTGGGGAGGTGTCTTATCAACACTTATCCATATACAACACAATTAATCCAGGATCGAGTCCCTCTCACTCTCTTTGGGGTCCCTAAGATACATTCTAAGTTATCCCACTACTATTGATCTTAGTTGACCATTTCCAATTTCCTATTAACCTCTCAGAATTACTAAGATCTATACAATCATATTCAAACAACGAGCAATCATAATCTCAATACAATGGTGCAATGCATGAGTTCATTTTATTATTTCCAATCCTTTTATTAGTTAACATAATGCATGTGGGCCCATCTCCTCCTTATCATTCCCAACACAATTTAGATTAGAGTCTCACCTTATCCTTCCTGTCCACTAGAGCGACCGGAGCTCTCCTCGTTCTGGTTTTCACAAATGGGTAAGGACCCGCAGTCCTATTATCACAATGGCCAATCATATTTCTATAGAACGGGCACTCCACGGTCCTAGCAACACTCGTTTTGAGTCAAAGTATACTAGATTTACTACAGACTATCCGGTCTCGAGCATGAATCTGAACCACTAGACGCCCGCTCCAGTATACTCCCAAGACCACTCGTAGGGTCAGAACGCTAGTTGTTCCCCAGTGTACCCATCACTGTTATGCTCTAGGGAGTTTCTCGTCCATCACCCTTATCCTCTATGTATGATGCACAGAACACACAATTTCTTTTCACTAGTCATTGGTAGGGTCCTTTCAATGACTCCATTTTATTTCTAATGTCGCGTTACTTTCTTCTCATTAAATTTTAATTAATTCTTTTCCTTGCTTTCTTAAAAATTCCTCAATTCATAACGGTTTCACCTAACGCTTAAAATGAAACGAGATCTCATATTTTCCAGTAACCATGGGTACATTGGCGTTACAACGCCCATCATCACATCAGATCTGATTTAATTTTGTCACATCATTTTCACAATTCATTCATCTCAGGATCCTTATCGATATACTTTTTTATTCATTATTTTCTTGTTTATTTCAACATACTCATTCAATGCATCATACAAGTGTCATTCATCATACAAATCATTTCGTTAACTCATGATATTCTTTAAGTACAACATCAGGGTCCATACACATGTCATCATACTACACTCATCATATATTTCATCACACATACTCATCACATATAATTAACACGTATTCATTCAATAACATTACAACATTCAAGAGAACAACATACTTTTCTAATTCCACTCAGCATAATTCACTGAAAATCAAACGTAATTGTCAGTATTAAACTTGGTATACTAGCTCGTACATTAATTTACCATTAATTTAGACATTAGATTGTACGTTTTTAATTAAAATACCTTATGAAATAGCTTGGATTCTCATACTCTCCTCCCCCTTAAGTTATTTATTCTTCTATTATTATTATTACACTAATTTTATTACATAATTCTAACTCCTCATGTTTGACCATGAAGTCTAAATCACTACGAAGTGGCCTCTTTTGCTTAATATCAACTTAGGTGCTTAGATCTTATATTTTAATAAAAAATATTTTATAGAGTAGCTTAGCTTTTCTGATGTCCTTGAACTATTGCTCCTCCTTATTATTTATTGATATATTCCTTTTCATTACCCAATTCTAATCCTTAGTGATTGGGGAATTCAAATTACTCTTAAATTAAGGGATTTAAGTTACCCTTTAGTGGTCTTACCATCCACTATTTTCGTTTGTCAATAAACTTTACTAATTGAACAATTTGTTTCCTTTGTCCCTAAGTGGGTTACTGATTCCTTATGCATATAAGTTTACCCTTAGTGATATCCTTTCTTGGTTTTTAAATCGCTAACCTTTAATACCGTTTTTCTACTCCATCGTACTAACTAATTTAATTTGTTTAGTTACTTTCATTTAATCAACTAAGATTGATTTTCTTTATGATGACAATTTATTACTTAAGGATTTAGTCATTATCTTAACTTCTATGCTTTAAACTTAATTAAGATATCCTTAAGAGTCATCATTTAATTTATAAGTTAATCCTTTTTATTACTAGTCTAAAGTTTAAATTCAAAAATCTCTTCCATGTCCTTTACTATCATTAGTTACCAATGTTCTAAAATTCTAATGCTTGTTTCTTACTTAAACTTCTAAAATTATTCCTATGTTATTTAGTCATTTATACCATTTACTTCAAAATTCCTAAAGTCCCTTTTTCTTATACTTTTACTCTAAGTGGTCACTAATTTTTCTAAATCTGAATATCTATTTTTTTATTATGCATCAAACTTTCTTTTATCTATCTTTTTTCTTTCTTTTTCTTAGCTTATAAAACTTATTAAAATCCCATTTTTCATCTCAATTGGTCACTACTTTGGTCACTAAAATTAGTCACAAATATTTTCTAAGTCCTAGCATTCATTTCTATTATCTTCCAAAAAAAAATTCTGCTTATTTTTAGTTTACAAAACGTATTGGGCCTAACTTTGTCAAACCCCTTTTATGTAAAATTTTCTACTTCTCAAAATCAATTTATTTATCCAATCATCTTTTATAAAACTTTATAATATTAAAAACAATTCCACTTTTAAAACTTAGTAAGATGAAACGTCGGAACCGTCCGGTCGATAAATTTTATTAAAAAATGTAAGGTCGTCAAAATACTTCTGGCGATACGTGATGATAAATTAATTCCTAATAGCAAGGCTTACCAGAAACAAATTGCAAATTACATATTAAACTATAAAACTTTTAAAAAATAATAATACAACCACATCAAATTAAACCAAACCCGCCTAACGTTAATTTTTTTCTACATTTTTTGTTCTAAAACCAATCGGGATAAAACTCTCTCCCGAATACACCATGATTAAGATGTGCTTATTAAATTTATTAAAAATCCTTTTTAGTGACATATTCTATTAAAGTTAGTCACCACTGAGGAAAATTTACGTAAATCGAAATCTAACCGTTGGATCGTGGCGAACCTTAAAATGGAGGCTCTCGAACGTACAAGGAATATTAGGGAACGATTAAAAACAAGATTAAACAAGGTGAGACCCCCTTAATTTACCGGACAACCGCTACCCAGAGGAAGAAAATGGTGGTCTCGTTGAAAATTCATTGAACGTTCCGAAACGTCTACCGATCGCTTCCGAGTCGCTAAAAACTAACATGCATGAAATTTTTGAGCTATTAAAGGTCATGAACAACAATGGAGAGTTACAAAACAGACATGCATTTGGTTCAAAGTAAAAGATCATTTACCAAAATTCATTGTAGACTTTGGATTTTTTCATCGTTTCATCGCTGGTCGTCGCTTACGGTTCCCGATCCTAAGAAATTAACACATGCAAGCAAAGTGGGCAATGGTGTTACGGTTTTTAGGCTTCCAAAATAGGAGAAAATCACTTCAAAATATATGATAAATTCTATTCTTGATAGAGAAAAGAAGAAGAATTTTCAGCCAAGGATCAAGATCAAAACGTTTTCTTACCTTACCCAAAGAGGCCATGAAAAAATGAAGGTGTGGCCAAGAGGAATTAGCTACAAAATCTTGGTAGCTTGGATGAAGGAAACGAAGAAGTTGAAGATGATTTTGGTGGGGTGATGATGTGAATTTGAAGGAGGAAAAGATGAAAGAAATTTAAGTTAGAGATTGGTAGTGGAGAGGGAATGTGGCCGTGACTTGGAGGGGGAAATAAGAGGAAGCTTTTGTGTGGTGAAGGCTTAGAATTTAGGTGGTTGTATGATGAAAATTAGAGAAGAGAAGAATGGTCTTTAGTGCTGCCAAGAGTGAAGGAAGAGATAGTGGGAGTTGATTTATGATAATGAAGTGTTAAATGATAGTTATCTGTGGGCAATGCATGTATAGGAAATGAGATTGCTTTGCCTTGTATTGGAAGGTGTTGTAACGTGAATGAAGTGAACAGATTATGATTATTAATGTGGATGCAAGGTATGGTTAAGGCATGGTATATGGTAAAGCATGAAATGGTCATAGGACATGATGTGGTAACATAGCACATGGGTTTCCTTGTGAGACAAGCTGATGGTGCTTGTTGAAAGAGTTAACCATGAGTTAACACATAGGGGGGCAGATGGTGGGCTGTAGTAATGAATGAAAGAAGGAGTTAAGGAGAAGAAGGCATGTGTGCCTTGGGTGGTGGAAGCTAATTGGCTCATGTTGCATGAAGGCTGGTGTGGCATAACCAGGGATGTCAACTTGTCACGTAATTTCAAGGTTGTTTTAGGCCGCATTTGGAAAAATCTCAAACATGAAAGTTTTAGATATTTTTCTTATCTTTGAATTGGTATATGACATAAACTTTTTCATTAAGAAACGAGTGAGATATGACCTATTTATGAAAATAGTGTAAAGCTGTGACGAGATTAATGTTTCTTGCAAGAATTAATTTTCGGGGAAAAATTGAGGGGAATGTGTAACACCCTATTTTAATAGTAAATAAAACCCAAAACAGGGAAAATTTTTTCCCAAAATAAACCAATGGTACCGGGTCCAAAAGAGAAGGAAAGGAAGGCAATGAAATAAATAAAAGCCGGCCAAACATTCATAATCAGACCCAAAATAATGACTGGAGTAATTAGCAAACAACGTAAGGGCAGAGAGGCAAAAGCCGACCAAGGAGGGAAAAACTAAACCAAGAGACCAAGAGAAGGGGAAGGGAAAGCAGTGACAGAAACCGATTAGATATAACTGAGCAGAAAAGCAACAGCGCTCAAGCGGAATCAAACAAGAGCCTCCCAGCAACACCCACTCGCTGGGGCGGACACCTTAGTCGCTGAGGCGAGCAACACACTCGGTAATTCCTATCGCTCGGTATTAACATCCATTCACTCGGAGATAACCATATTACACTCACTTCCCATAACTTAGCCCCTTATGTCTTTATACACAAGGCCACGCCTCAATCTACTCAGGAAACGTGGATTATCCACTCGGTATACATCAAACTTGAGTACAGTCGGAATTCCCTCACTCCCTCATCACTCGGCATATTTGCACTTCACACTCGGGGAACGAGTAGACCCTCCTTCGCTTAGAAGGGGTCCCACAATCATTTATCGCTCGGAATGCCTCAGCCAGGTCCACTCGGGTTTAGATATCATACGCTTAGAATTCATTCCACTCTAAACCACCATACTGACTCTTCTTTCAGGAGAGGGTCACTCGGGGTTTTCACTCGGGAATACAACTCTTCCTCACTCGGGTTTCACTTATATTTTTCCCTCGGTAATGACCGCTCTCGATATCACTCGGGGATTCTCCCATTAGATCTTACACAGTATAGGTCTATCTAAGATATTTTACTCAGAATCCATTGAAGTATCATCACTCGAACAAGAAGGCATAGCCAATTACAGTCCCACTCGGAGTTGACTCTCCTAATTACGTCTACTCGGAAAATCATTAACTGAGCAATATTCCATCCATCAACACCTCTCAGTCTACCCAGACACAAATCCCCCGCATACAACGTATAAGTACATACATAATCATGCACTCGGAATACCCATTACCTTAACACCATTCATTCTCGGTACTTGTTATCCGATGCAAGCACAAGTTATCAACGTGAACTATATATGTATAAAACATGCACTCGGGTCACAACAGCTCAGATTTCTTATATATATATATTCATATTCGTTACACAACATTGTTATTATGAGCCGGCCAAGGCTACAACTGACGAAACACGACAAATACAAAATAAGCACTCAATGGTCGGAGTGTACCTCACTCGGACCTGAGACCTTATCATCACTTCAGAGTCCAACCTGCACACACTGAAAATGGTATAGGGGTGAGCTTTTACATGTAAAATGACAACTATTGACTCGGATTTTACCTCAATCGTCAATTATATAATTTACCGGGTTCAATCCATAAATATATATATCTACTACCAATTAATATAAAAGTCAGACCACGTCATCCAATCAGAATTCCCACAATAACATACATTCTCAATCATAGCATCACACTGCACTCAGCAACAGTATCAATACATGCATATTCATTCAATCGGAATTCACTCATACGGCATCATCCAGTCAGAATTCATTCAAATCATTCAATCCATGTAAATCATAATAATCTCAATAACAATGCTCATACACTCATGCATGCGGATCCGACTTAACAGTGATTTCGGTGCAGATTCCTTCCTGGCCCCTCGTCCACTAGCCCTTTTCGTGTGGCACCGGTCACCACGTGACGTCTCGAGACCCAGCTCTAGCTCCATCGGCTACCACGGGTCCTCATGGGACTAACCAGGAATCTGACTGAAAATCATCTTATACGACTCCAGATGCCTTTCTGACCCTCCGTCCACTAGCCCTTCCCGTGTGGCACCGGTCACCCCGTGACGTCTCGAGACCCAGCTCTAGCTCCAACGGCTACCACGGGTCCTCATGGAACTGGTCAGGAATCTGGGAGTCATCCATATGTGCAATCTCATGCAATTCCACAACAAGCATCCAAACTTACCAGACGCGTCTCACACAGCCCTCAATGGGTCACAACTGATTCCCTACACAGCATTTAGATTCATTCGGAATCCCACATTTCCGTTACAACATCACATACATCAATCATAGTAACTCACAACAAGCAAACCAAGGTAACCATATTACAACACATCCACTCGACATTTAGCGGAGTCAGCATGCATTTCAACACAACATTCAAAATGGAGATCGCATATCAATTCATATCTCATGCATTTGGGAATAATGGTAACACACACATGTATTCACTCAGCAGTCTCATATTTCAACAACAAGCATCACAGACATATTAACAAGCACTCAAGGACGGAATTACACAACACTCAACAATTCACAGATACCACCAATCCGGGAGCTGCATGCACAATCACTCGATCACACCATATCAATCTACACATTTCACACATAACAGGTCACATTAAAGTAAGCACCTAGGATCCGTTCATAAACCATACACTTGACATGCAAAGCGCCCCCTACCTGCTGTTGGGGTTCAGAGACTCCTCGTGTTGCAATGCTGACCGGTCACCCTTCTGTTACTCCTCCTCCACCAGCCTTCGAACTCAACGTTGATCCTGGGCCAGAGTTGTTCTTTCCTTCAATGGGTTCGTCTCCTCCATGACTCCAAGGCACTTCCCAGCACAACCTTCCAACTGGGACACTAACAGCTCCAAGTGGAAGAAGAAGGAGGGGGAAGGAGGCGACAGAGAGGAAGAAGAGGACAGAGAGTGGAACAGAGCCGCGTTGTTGTTCCTCCAGAAGCTCTCAATTCTCTCACTGTTCAACGCGAATAAGAGAGAAGAAGAGAAAACAGGGGAGGAGGAGACCAGACGCACGTACAGAGGAGCTAACCAACGAGAATTAATGAAGGAAAGAGAGAGCTGAAGTTGTCTTATACCCTTAGGGACACATGCGTCCTTTCGCCTGGCATTATTATTATTATTATCATTATTTATTCAATCCTTTTCTAACCAATCAACAATTAGTTTAATTATTCATTAATCCCAATTCTGCAGTTAACCCTTAATTAATGGCTTAGTCTCAATCGGTAATTAAATTAAAAATCGGGGTGTTACAGAATGGGTCTTTGTGCCATTTATCAAAGTTGTAGGGAATTGAGTTTAGAAAATGTAGACAAAAGAATCATTCGATTTCATGGTCATACGAGTGAGAAACCCAAAATATTTTGAAATAGTGCAAGCTACCACTAGGAAAACGTGAATCAGTGTGGTATTTTAAATTTTGGGATTTATGGAGCAAGAGTTAGATTTTGAGCACTTCATGAAGTTTGTATATCTTCTTTTTCTCTTTGATTTGATATATCATTTGTGACAAACCAAGATTGGTAGCCTGAGATATACACGATTTATGACAGGGTGCTCCAAAAGCTTCCCGGATTAGCCATGGCTTCGGAAATAAATTCATCATTAATTCTCCTTTGAGAATTTGATTTTGTACCCTTCATTAACATTATAGAGCTCTTCAATAGGATCCATATCGAAAAGAATGAAGCGATTCAAGCACTGGACGAGGGAGGTACGTGAATTTTAATGAAGACTACCAACATGATGATGAAACAGCTAAAGGGTTGAAAAGATATATTAAACTGTACCGATCTAGAAGGATTTATCCTTTGATTCCTTTACAAAAAACATAGATAATTTTGTTATGGATATTTTGACACCAAGTTTGTGCAAATCGAAGACCGTATGAAAGAGTTATGAATTTTTTCTGAACCATGCGCAGGGAAAAATGTCCAAACGGTGGGATTTTGAGGCGAACATACTTAACCTTCGATTTTGAGGTCGACAGAGTAGGAATCGGAGTTCGGGGCTAAAAATAGAGATTAAAGGTCTTTTTAAAATGAAAAGAGTGAGACCATAATCGTTTAATTCCAATATTGTATGTAAAAGTTGGGTCCAAAACACTGAAGGTGCTCGGGTCGATTTTGAAAACGATTTATGAAGAAACTGATTTATGGAAAAACAAAGGTGATAGAGTCTGAACCGGGCTTTGGCCTCTTCAGAAAAAGTTCCTAAAACATCAAAACGAGTTACTAGAGACTGACCGTGCCATCATCGGATGTCCCGAAGCACAGTGGTCAAACGTAGGAGATGTTAAGGGTCTTAATTAGGTCGGTCAGGCTAAGTCGGACACCCTTAGTCCTTTATAAAACGATCCTAACAGGACTAGTTTTCCTACTGGATCACTAGTCTTGGGTCAAACGGTCGGAGTTCGACCTCAGGCTGGGTCCCACAGTTCAAATCCGGGGAACCAGGCGATATTTTATTATTAAATATAATTATCAAAAAAATTTAAATATATAATTTCAAAATAAATTATTATTATAATTATTTATCTATTTTTAAAATAAATTTATTAATATAAGTTTTAAATATTAATTATTCAGCATTAATTCATTATGATATGTTAAACTAAATGCTATTAGCAGGGACTAATGATTAACTAAATAATCATCATCCAAAATAAAATTAATTAGTACTAATTAAACAAAATAATCATCGTTAATGTATTATTAAAAAGTATTGCTGGACGTTGTTATTATTATCTTCTTATCGCTGCTTCTTTTATTCGTTATGCTCTTTTATACTTCATTTTAAATATCTTAACTAGTTTCGCTTTTCACTATTTTTCTTATACTGAATTACTCGGGGAACATGCCAAAGCCTCAAGCTTCTTACCAAGAGCTCAATAGAGTATCCTCAGAAGTCTTGAGGGTTTGGTTTCTTATTCTAAAAAATCAGGGCTGTTACAAATTCCCTACCCATTTGTCCCAGAAAATTATTCTTTGTAACCACTAGTACAGAAAAGGGATTTAATAACGGTTAAAATAGGCTTTTAGTCATAGTTCATGAACTGTGGTTGTTATAGCCATGATAATAGATGGGGGCTTTTAATCACGGTTGACAACCGTGATGATAGATCCCATTTAATCATGGTTGTTTATAACCGTGATTAAATAAGACCCTATTTAATCATGGTTGTTTACAACTGTGATTAAATAAGACCATATTTAATCACGGCTGCTAACCATAACCGTGATTACATGTGGTCATAAACGTCCATTTGCATTACTATATATAATCACGATTATGGTAACAATCGTGATTAAAGTGTATCTATCACCACGGTTATTGTAATAACCGTGATTAAATATGAGGTTTTTAAATGGGCTCTGTTTTATTGATTACCCAAACCTGTAATATAATACAGCCAGCACAATATATCCCCAGCATATGTAGCAACAAGAAATGAAAACAAATGATATGTATATATATTAATTTGTTATCAAATCATAACAATGTAGAAAATGAAACTATATACAATTATATAACATTAATTTGCTATCAAACCCTAAACCCTAAACTATATACAATTGACATGAATGTAAACTAATACACCCTAAACCTCTAACCCTACAGTAGGTACAACTATAAGAGAATAAAAATCCTATATCTAACTAAGTCCTTACATCACTTCAATGAAGTATGCGGCCCATTGCTTTCTAACATTATCTATAAGTGTCCTAGGGAAGTATTGTGACGTCCCGTGTAATTTTCCGAATAAATTTTTCGTATTTTTTTTAAAGATCATTTTAAAATTCATAAGTTAAATCAGAGTTCGCGTAACGATTGATAATTGCGGAATATTAATCATGTATGCTAGTCGTATATAATAAAATTTATGAAAATATTTGCTTAGCAAAAACAACTTAGAAGTAACAGTACTTAGCATATAATATTTATTACAACTCATTAAAATCAAAGTCCAAGTAATAATTCAAATATTCGTCAATCATGGCATCAATCTTTGTTCTGCGTGGCATTCACTGTAAAAATTGATATAAGAGTGAGACAGAATATAGAATAAGTATAAAATAGATAAAATTGCACAAACACAATCAACAAATCATAATGATATGATAGTTATGCCAGACGAATTCATTTATATTTAATGAGTCTTTAATTAGTCAATGATGTCATGCTGGATCCATTTGGTTTGGTGGGAATACTGCAATAAAAGGTCTCATAGAGACACCGGTAGGAATTAATACAGTCATGGATCCCTACAGTCCCATGACCAACACATCGGTAGGAATTAATACAGTCATGGATCCCTACAACCCCATGACCAACACATCACAAAAAAAAAATAGGGCTTTAACTCATCATAGAGTAACCCCCCACCAGGGTAGGCAATCATGGAACCCCTAAATTCCATGGTGCGTCCAAATGCTTATGATGCATGAATGCCTTTAATTCTTATTACCATTTAACATACCATGATATCCATATTTCCAAAACCTCTTGGAGAATACAAGTCTTCAAGGGACACAACACATAATAATTCACAGAATCATGGATTTACTGTTTCAACCACATATGTCAATAACCAAATGGCATTCATGTACATATAAATTAATTTTGTTATTCATAATTATTCACTACCACAATATTCAAATTGTATGATACTTAACAGCATTCATAATAATTCATAATCACTCAAGAATTCAATAATAAATTATTACTCATAGAGAAAATATCATTTTTATCCATAATAACCATCATAAGTAAATTTCAGCATTTCCAAATAGCGACATGCGTTAGTAAAACAGTCATAATATGAGCAAATCAACTCCTTTTTAGGTGATTCCACTTTCTGTAGTTCAATAACATAATTGTCTACAACTTTCATGAAGAACACAATTTCAAATTCCGAACAGAAATATCACTTATTTACGAAATACCACACTGCCTCAGGGTGAGTTTTTTCAAAACGTACATATATTAGTATTTTCAACGTTTTTTAGAGCTACACAAATGATTTTAACATGAAACCAGTTCTAAAATACTGTTAACATAATTATCTACAACTTTCATGCAGACACCAACAGCTAATTCATACCACAAAATTCCCAGTATTGAAAACAAGATTCGGATTTCATAGTTAACAGATTTGCATCATGAACATACTTCTGTATTTTGAGCATAACTAGAGCTACAAGCATCTTTTTAACTTGAAACCACTTTCTATAAATCCCTAACATGTATATCTACAACTTTTGTGAAGACATAAGAGGCTGATTATGCATGTATAATTCCCAGAATATCAAAATATTCATAGAACATAGCTTAGACATTTCACTCGGTCATGCTGTAGTATTTTGGCTGTAACTTTTGCTATACATATCCAAATCAGTTGAATCAGGTATCAAAATTCACATAACAAAAAGATCTACAACTTTCATGAAGAAGTCAGAGTCAAATTCATACGTTTTCAGCTTCAAAATTAAGCAACAAGGTACGAAATTAAAACTGGAATCCTAGAACAGCATACAACTCTACCCATTTCACAAATATTCACAACCCTGTCCCCTCTTACTTGGTTTGCCGACTGAAAATGGCCTCTTGCTGTCCTGGCTTCTGTTCGAAGGAGTTATTTAGAAAGGAAGGAAATTAAATGAAAGATATTTCACTAGCTTTGTTCTAATCCGTTCTGGTTTAGCAAAAATGGCAGGATTAATAATGCAAGAGAAGTGGGGAACATTAGTTGAAGGATTAGGTGGAATAATGAAGCCTTTTGACTCCTTTTCAGAGTCAGCTTTGCATTGATTGGAATAAAATATTCAAAAGTATTATAATGGATGTACTTTCCCCTGTGATTGGTTCGTTGTGCCACTTATTTTTGGATTCATGTGATTAAGTGGGCTAATCACTAGCTGAAGTGGAATTAAGAAATTATTCAGTGTTGAATGATTTGCAGAGGTCGGTATGGCGTGAGGGCGGTATTGAGTGTGAAGGGCGGTGTTGAGTGTGAAGGGCGTTGTTGAGTGTGAAGGGCGGTGTTGAGTGTGAAGGGCGGTGTTGAGTGTGAGGGGCGGTGTTGAGTGTGAAGGGCGGTGTTGAGTGTGAAGGGCGGTGTTGAGTGTTTCTTAAGAAATATCCATGTCCTAAAAGACGTTCACGTTACTCCGCCAAGGCATTTGACCTCGTCAATGCTTATTACTCCACCAAGGCATTAGTTGACATCCGATCTTCTTTGAAGTCTTGAAGTCGTCCTAACCTTGGAGGTCAGAACGGATCAGAAGTGTTCCTTCCGATCTCACTCAGCTGACTCCTCTTCCTTCATCCTTTCACTCGGTCAAGTTCTAGTCCGACTGGAACTCTACCAGTCGTGTGAAGAAAAAGGAAAACTGAGTCCCCTCGGTAAATCTCCTGAAACCGACTCCAATCACTCAGTTTTTCATTGCCAAAACCGACTCAACATCAGGTCAGTCATCACTCGGTGATCCACCTCCAAACCGAGTCACCTCAATCAATCTATCACTCAGTAAACTTAATACAACACTGACCATCACTCACTCAAACTTCCACTCGGTATCTTTGCCTATTCTCACTCGGAAAATACCATAGCCTCACTCGGATTCACTCAGCTAATCATCACTTAGTCAAGATCAAACCAACTTCTTTAACTACGTTTCACTCAGAGTCCATCAAGTCCATTGCTACTTGGAAATATATTTTCCTCTGTACTCCACTCGGAAATGAAAATTCTCAGCGAGTTTTCACTCGGAACTGCAATGTCTGACTATGAGTGACTCGGAAACGAGTCATTCAGAAGTATTTGACTCGGAAATAAGTCTCTCTAATTAATTTAACTTGGCAGTGAGTCACCCCAAGATGTGTCACTCGGATTTTTCCTTCTTCACTCAGAATTTTCATTCTTCACTCGGACAGAGCCCCTTTTTCACTCGGAAATTCGTTTCTAAGGCATATTTTACCCGGAAAATGGATCTTATCAATACAGGTCTATGTAATTTCTATAATTATACCCAAAAATGGAATTTTTTTTTGAGTATTATAAACCATCCATAGAGCGTTTTATTCATTGATCAACACTTACAGGCCTTCCATGGTTCATAAATTACATAATTGAACTACTTTTAAAGCAGGATGTTACATTTCTCCCACCCTAATAAAAATTTCGTCCTCGAAATTTAACTTAACATACTCCTCAGTGAAACAATCCTGGATACTGCGTCCTCATAGCATCTTCACGCTCCCAAGTCAGAGTTACTTTGTTTCCTTGTTTCCATGCAACCTTCACTAGTGGTACGTTCTTGTTTCTCAGACGTTTATTCGATCTTTCTAGAATCTGTGTAGGTTTTGTGGAGATGGTCAGATTTTCTCTAACTTCAATATCATCAGTAGCAATCACGTGAGTGAGGTCTTGTACATACTTCCTTAGTTGTGATACGTGAAACACATTGTGCAGGTTTGCCAGGTGAGGAGGAAGTGCAATCTGATACGCCACTGTACCAATCCTCTTCAGGATCTCATATGGTCCAATGAACCTTGGACTCAACTTCTTACTCTTCAATGCTCGACCAATCCCCTTGTGAGGTGAAACCTTCAAAAATACATGCTCACCAACTTGGAATTCAAGTGGTTTCCTCCTCTTATCGTAATAGTGCTTCTGTCTATCTTGGGATGCCTTCATCTTTTCCCTGATTATTTCTATTTGTTCAGTAGTCTGTTGCACAATTTCAGGTCCTAACGCCAAACTCTCACCAGTTTCTAACCAACAAAGAGGCGTTCGACACTTTCTACCATACAATGCTTCAAATGGAGCCATACTAATACTGCTATGGTAGCTATTGTTATACGTGAATTCTATCAGTGGAAGAAACTGCTCCCAACTACCTCCATGTTCAAGCACACAAGATCGCAGTAAGTCTTCCAAACTTTGTATGGTACGCTCTGACTGTCCATTTGTTTGGGGATGATAAGCTGAGCTTAATCGAAGCTTTGAACCCAATTCCTGATGCAAGCTTCCCCAGAATAGGGAAGTGAACCTTGGATCTCTATCTGACACAATACTAGATGGTACACCATGAAGTCTTACGATCTCCTTCACATATAATTGTGCCAATTTTTGTAGAGAGTTCTTCATATTCATTGGGAGAAAATGAGTAGACTTTGTCAATCTGTCTACAATAACCCAAATTGCATCATTCCCTGAATGTGTTCTTGGTAATCCTGACCCAAAGTCCATTGAAATGTCATCCCATTTCCAGACAGGAATCTCCAATGGTTGTAGTTCACCAGATGGCTTTTGATGTTCCACTTTGGCTTTTTGACACACCAGACATGAAGACACATATTCAGCTATCTCTTTCTTCATCCTTGGCCACCAAAAGCTTTTCTTCAGATCTTGATACATCTTGGTTGATCCAGGATGAATGCTCAACATACTTTTATGCGCTTCTTCTAAGATTGTTCTTCTTAGACCAACATCATCTGGTACACAAATTCTGCTTTTGATTCTCCAAATTCCATCTGATCCTTCTTGTAATCCCATATCTTTTCCCTTTGCCTGCAAGTCTCTCAACTCTTGTAATGGCAAATCTTCTTTCTGTCTTTCACCTATCAGCTTCAGAAAATCATTGGTTATCTTCAGAGTTCCCAAGAACAAACTCTTTGAAGATTTCATCTCCACACCCAAGTTCATGTCTCTGAATTGTTCTATCATCTCCATCTCTTTTATCATCAAAGATGCCATATGAATGGACTTTCGGCTAAGTGCATCTGCCACTACATTTGCTTTTCCTGGATGGTACTTCAAATCAAAATCATAATCTTTAAGAAACTCCATCCATCTTCGCTGCCTCATGTTCAATTCCTTTTGATCGAACAAATACTTCAAGCTCTTGTGGTCACTGAACACTTCGAACTTGACTCCATACAGATGGTGTCTCCAGATTTTCAGGGCAAATACTACTGCTGCCAATTCTAGATCATGCGTTCGATAGTTCATCTCATGTGGTCTCAATTGCCTAGAAGCATAGGCAACCACTCTTCGTTGTTGCATCAAGACACAACCTAAGCCCATCTTAGAAGCATCACAATAACCCACAAAGTCTTCTTGTGGGTCAGGCAAGGTTAAGACTGGAGCAGATGTAAGCTTCGTTTTTAGTTCCTGAAAACTCCTCTCACATTCTGACGTCCAATCAAAAGGTTGATTCTTCAGGGTTAGACGAGTCATTGGTAGGGCAATTTGAGAAAACCCCTCAATGAATCTCCGATAATAACCAGCTAATCCCAGGAAGCTTCGTATCTCAGTGACTGTAGTAGGTCTCTACCAGTTCGTTACAGCTTCAATTTTAGAAGGGTCCACAGACACTCCTTCGCTTGAGATTACATGACCTAGAAACTTTACTTCCTTCAACCAGAATTCACATTTTGACAACTTGGCATACAACTGTTTCTCTTTCAGAATCTGTAATACCACTCGAAGATGCTTTTCATGTTCCTCCCACGTCTTAGAATAAATCAGAATGTCATCAATGAAGATAATAACAAACTAATCTAAGTATGAATGGAATACTCGATTCATGTAATCCATGAATACAGCTGGGGCATTGGTTACTCCGAAGGGCATCACAAGATACTCGTAATGGCCATAACGTGTTCTAAAAGCTGTCTTTGAAATATCCTCAGACTTGACACGAATCTGATGGTATCCCGATCGTAGATCAATCTTGGAAAATACAGTAGCGCCTCTCAATTGATCTATCAAATCATCAATTCTGGGCAAAGGGTATCTATTCTTCACCGTCAATTTGTTCAGCTGACGATAATCTACACATAATCTCATGCTTCCATCTCTCTTCTTGACAAGTAATACTGGCGCTCCCCATGGTGACACACTGGGCCTGATAAAATGCTTCTCTAATAACTCTTCAATTTGCTCCTTTAGTTCTGCCAGTTCAATAGGTGACATGCGATATGGAGCCTTAGATACTGGTTCTGCTCCTGGAATTAAATCAATTGAGAATTCTATCTCATGTTCTGGAGGTAAACTTGAGACATCCTCAGGAAATACTTCAGGAAATTCAGAAACAATTGGCATCTCGATTGCTTTAGATTCACCATCTCCTTGTGAAAGAGTAAACAAGGCAAATAATTGGCTTTCACCTTGTAAGGCAAAGAGTTTGAGATTGTTGGAAGTAAGATTTTCTTCTGATGGAAGTATCACAGTTTTGTTATGACAGTCCACCAAGACTCGATTTGCCGATAACCAGTCCATCCCTAGGATTACTTCTAGATCCTTCAGAGGTAAACAAACAAGATCTACTAGAAAGTTTTTACCTTCTATGAGCATAGAACATTCGTTACACACCTTAGTAGTCCTAAGTTGCGTACCGGTGGGAGTGGAAACAATCAGATCATATGTCATAGGCTTCACAGGTAATTGAAGGCGTCGAACACACTCATCAGAAATAAAAGAATGTGTAGCACTAGAATCAAATAACACAGATAAGATTATACCATTGATTTCATACTTACTTTGTACGAGGTCATCAGCTTGGTCTGCCTCTGAACCGCTGATGGCAAAGACTCTCCCAGTTATTGATTGTAACCTCTGGTCTGTTGACTCCCTGTTCTGTCTTGGAGGTTGAGCAGCTCGTGTGTTTCCTCCACGACCTCCCTGATAGTTAGAGCCTTTTTGATTATTCATAGTGTTGCTGTCGTTGTTTTGTCGGTTCTGCGGGCAAATTGGACTGATGTGTCCTTTCTGATTACAACGATAGCAGGTAACCTCTCCCAGGTGTCGGGTGCAATCGCGTATATGATGATTACCTCCGCAATTATGGCACTTGATATTCGTATGATTGCTGCGTCTTTGGGAAGATGATGATCCTCCTTTGAAACGATTTGGATAGAACGTCCCTCTCCTTTTGAAATCAACTGACTGAGGTTTGAGTTGTTTATTGGCCTTTTCATGTGCCAATCTGGCTTGGTGATTTTCTTCAAAAATTCTGCATTTGTTGATCAGAATAGGAAAACTCCGAATTTCTTGGTACCCTATCGCCTCTTTAATTTCCAGATTCAGCCCGTTCTCAAATTTAACATATTTCGATTCTTCAGCACCAGCCTGTTGAAAAGGGGGGTAAAAGAGAGATAGTTCTTCAAACTTTGCAGCATATTCTCCAACAGACATTGAGCCTTGTTTCAGCTCCATAAATTCCAGCTCTTTGCGGTTTTTCACACTTGCTGGAAAATATTTCTCCAGGAAATAGTCTTTGAAATTGACCCAGTTCAAGGGTCTGTCAACCTCGATCAAACGGATTCTAGCATGAATCCACCAGTTTTCTGCCTCTTCCACCAACATATAGGTGGCATACTCCACCTTTTCACATTCAGTGCAGGGCAATGCTCGAAAGATGCGCTCTATTTCCTTGGCCCAAAGATATGCTCCTTCTGGATTATAACCTCCTTTGAATTGTGAAGGCTTTCTTTTCAGGAAGTGGTCTAACCCATGAAGTCCTCCAGTGCTCCTTGGTTGGTTTTGTCGTTCTATGGCTTCAGCTAAGCGGTTGAAAGCTGCTGCCATATCGTTGTTGTTGTTGTTGTTGTTTCTTGCCATCCTACATTCGTAGTTTGGTTTATACTAATTCTAAGGGAAAATATATTGTATTATAACCTAACTATAAATATTCTACAGTTCATCAATTAAGCAATAAATTGTATAACACATTTATCATATTACCAATAATAATCAAACAAATCATTTTGCAATTAATCAGTCAGGCACAAGTCAGATAGTACACACTTAACATGTTATCAAATAAGGAATCGAACATTTCACACATTATATCAAGAAACAGTACATGCCATAGCAATTGGTCCTGAATTTTTGAGAATGCTCTGATACCACCAATGTGACGTCCCGTGTAATTTTCCGAATAAATTTTTTGCATTTTTTTTAAAGATCATTTTAAAATTCATAAGTTAAATCAGAGTTCGCGTAACGATTGATAATTGTGGAATATTAATCATGTATGCTAGTCGTATATAATAAAATTTATGAAAATATTTGCTTAGCAAAAACAACTTAGAAGTAACAGTACTTAGCATATAATATTTATTACAACTCATTAAAATCAAAGTCCAAGTAATAATTCAAATATTCATCAATCATGGCATCAATCTTCATTCTGCGTGGCATTCACTGTAAAAATTGATATAAGAGTGAGACAGAATATAGAATAAGTATAAAATAGATAAAATTGCACAAACACAATCAACAAATCATAATGATATGATAGTTATGCCAGACGAATTCATTTATATTTAATGAGTCTTTAATTAGTCAATGATGTCATGCTGGATCCATTTGGTTTGGTGGGAATACTGCAGTAAAAGGTCTCATAGAGACACCGGTAGGAATTAATACAGTCATGGATCCCTACAGTCCCATGACCAACACATCGGTAGGAATTAATACAGTCATGGATCCCTACAACCCCATGACCAACACATCACAAAAAAAAATAGGGCTTTAACTCATCATAGAGTAACCCCCCACCAGGGTAGGCAATCATGGAACCCCTAAATTCCATGGTGCGTCCAAATGCTTATGATGCATGAATGCCTTTAATTCTTATTACCATTTAACATACCATGATATCCATATTTCCAAAACCTCTTGGAGAATACAAGTCTTCAAGGGACACAACACATAATAATTCACAGAATCATGGATTTACTGTTTCAACCACATATGTCAATAACCAAATGGCATTCATGTACATATAAATTAATTTCGTTATTCATAATTATTCACTACCACAATATTCAAATTGTATGATACTTAACAGCATTCATAATAATTCATAATCACTCAAGAATTCAATAATAAATTATTACTCATAGAGAAAATATCATTTTTATCCATAATAACCATCATAAGTAAATTTCAGCATTTCCAAACAGTGACATGCGTTAGTAAAACAGTCATAATATGAGCAAATCAACTCCTTTTTAGGTGATTCCACTTTTTGTAGTTCAATAACATAATTGTCTACAACTTTCATGAAGAACACAATTTCAAATTCCAAACAGAAATATCACTTATTCACGAAATACCACACTGCCTCAGGGTGAGTTTTTTCAAAACGTACATATATTAGTATTTTCAACGTTTTTTAGAGCTACACAAATGATTTTAACATGAAACCAGTTCTAAAATACTCTTAACATAATTATCTACAACTTTCATGAAGACACCAACAACTAATTCATACCACAAAATTCCCAGTATTGAAAACAAGATTCGGATTTCATAGTTAACAGATTTGCATCATGAACATACTTCTGTATTTTGAGCATAACTAGAGCTACAAGCATCTTTTTAACTTGAAACCACTTTCTATAAATCCCTAACATGTATATCTACAACTTTTGTGAAGACATCAGAGGCTGATTATGCATGTATAATTCCCAGAATATCAAAATATGCATAGAACATAGCTTAGACATTTCACTCGGTCATGCTGTAGTATTTTGGCTGTAAATTTTGCTATACATATCCAAATCAGTTGAATCAGGTATCAAAATTCACATAACAAAAAGATCTACAACTTTCATGAAGAATTCAGAGTCAAATTCATACATTTTCAGCTTCAAAATTAAGCAAAAAGATACGAAATTAAAACTGGAATCCTAGAACAGCATACAACTCTACCCATTTCACAAATATTCACAACCCTGTCCCCTCTTACTTGGTTTGCCGACTGAAAATGGCCTCTTGCTGTCCTGGCTTCTGTTCGAAGGAGTTATTTAGAAAGGAAGGAAATTGAATGAAAGATATTTCACTAGCTTTGTTCTAATCCGTTCTGGTTTAGCAAAAATGGCAGGATTAATAATGCAAGAGAAGTGGGGAACATTAGTTGAAGGATTAGGTGGAATAATGAAGCCTTTTGACTCCTTTTCAGAGTCAGCTTTGCATTGATTGGAATAAAATATTCAAAAGTATTATAATGGATGTACTTTCCCCTGTGATTGGTTCGTTGTGCCACTTATTTTTGGATTCATGTGATTAAGTGGGCTAATCACTAGCTGAAGTGGAATTAAAAAATTGTTCAGTGTTGAATGATTTGCAGAGGTCGGTATGGCGTGAGGGCGGTATTGAGTGTGAAGGGCGGTGTTGAGTGTGAAGGGCGTTGTTGAGTGTGAAGGGCGGTGTTGAGTGTGAAGGGCGGTGTTGAGTGTGAAGGGCGGTGTTGAGTATGAAGGGCGGTGTTGAGTGTTTCTTAAGAAATATCCATGTCCTAAAAGACGTTCACGTTACTCCGCCAAGGCATTTGACCTCGTCAATGCTTATTACTCCGCCAAGGCATTAGTTGACATCCGATCTTCTTTGAAGTCTTGAAGTCGTCCTAACCTTGGAGGTCAGAACGGATCAGAAGTGTTCCTTCCGATCTCACTCAGCTGACTCCTCTTCCTTCATCCTTTCACTCGGTCAAGTTCTAGTCCGACTGGAACTCTACCAGTCGTGTGAAGAAAAAGGAAAACTGAGTCCCCTCGGTAAATCTCCTGAAACCGACTCCAATCACTCAGTTTTTCATTGCCAAAACCGACTCAACATCAGGCCAGTCATCACTCGGTGATCCACCTCCAAACCGAGTCACCTCAATCAATCTATCACTCAGTAAACTTAATACAACACTGACCATCACTCACTCAAACTTCCACTCGGTATCTTTGCCTATTCTCACTCGGAAAATACCATAGCCTCACTCGGATTCACTCGGCTAATCATCACTTAGTCAAGATCAAACCAACTTCTTCAACTACGTTTCACTTAGAGTCCATCAAGTCCATTGCTACTCGGAAATATATTTTCCTCTGTACTCCACTCGGAAATGAAAATTCTCAGCGAGTTTTCACTCGGAACTGCAATGTCTGACTATGAGTGACTCGGAAACGAGTCATTCAGAAGTATTTGACTCGGAAATAAGTCTCTCTAATTAATTTAACTTGGCAGTGAGTCACCCCAAGATGTGTCACTTGGATTTTTCCTTCTTCACTCAGAATTTTCATTCTTCACTCGGACAGAGCCCCTTTTTCACTCGGAAATTCGTTTCTAAGGCATATTTTACCCGGAAAATGGATCTTATCAATACAGGTCTATGTAATTTCTATAATTATACCCAAAAATGGAATTTTTTTTGAGTATTATAAACCATCCATAGAGCGTTTTATTCATTGATCAACACTTACAGGCCTTCCATGCTTCATAAATTACATAATTGAACTACTATTAAAGCAGGATGTTACAAGTATGATCGGTCCTAAAAGTACTACAAACAATACATAAAACAATTAGAACAAAAGCTATATTTATTACATGAATTAGATCAAATTGGTAGAAAACTAGGCAAGTGAGACTTACATCTGTCCATCCATCTACTAAATGTTCTTGGACAATGGTCAGCATGGTATGCATGACATAATAGCCACACTCGTAGCTGTGTTTTGAATGTGATTACAGGATCAAGGATTTTGATAATGACAAAGCACTCTTGAAGAATTCCTTGCAAAAACAAAGATATGGAATCAGACCCAGAAAAACTACGCAGCTAATTGATTAGGGAGTCTCAGCTAATCGATTAGGCAGCTTCTGTTTTGGAATAACTGCATTAGGACAATAAGCTAATCGATTACAACATTTCAGACAATCGATTACAGAGCTACTGAAACTACAATAATCGATTACATACATAGTTTAATCAATTACCAAAACCAAAAATGGCATTAAAGGTATCAGGTATAAAAGCTAATCGATTAAGAGAAATCAGCCAATTGATTAGAAGGCTACTGGAATTAATCTAATCGATTACTAAGACTATATAATCGATTACGAAGCTGCGAAGCTAAATTAAATGCATCAGATATCATTGCTAATTGATTACAAGGAAAAGTTCAATTGATTACCAAGCTTCTGACTTGACTCTAATCGATTAGGCAATGGGAACTAATCGATTACATAGCGAACAGAGATGAAAAATTCAAAGTATAATCGATTACAGCTTAAGGCATAATCGATTACGATAGTTGGAAAACACATATTAGTGGGAAACCAGCACATTTCTCCACCATTCCTTCAGACACCCACTACATGTGTAACATCCCAATTTTAAAGGTAAATACCGAATGAAAAATAAACTATTAAGGTTTGATTTCAAAGTGAGAGGTTAATTGACAATCATAATCGGATTAACTTAAGGAATAATGACAAGTTAATTAAGGCTTAATTGGTGAAAGATGGTTGTTTGTGATTGGCGAGTTACGTGAGTGGGCTGTGACTCACGTTTTCCCATCCCACTTCCTTCTCTTCGCATGCATATATACCCTGTATCACCGTGGATACTCATCCTTCTTCCCACTACTTCATCCTCTCTTTTCTTCTTCTTCGTTTTTATCTTCCTTTCCCTTCCCCTGTTTTGCCTTTCGTTTTTGGAAATCACAACGATGGTGCTGAAGGAAGGTCAGAGTCCTCTCCAACTGGTGGAAGACGATCCCTGAAGCAGAGGAAGAACAACTTCTCATCCCCGAGCCGATTGCAGAGTACGACGGTGCGAAGGGGATCTGGACGAGTCAGATAGAGCGTCAGACCAAACGTTGAGAGTAGGATAGCTTCTTGAGTTCCTTCTGTAGGTAGGGGGCGCTTGCATGTCAAATGCATGGTCCACGAACGGTACCGGATGAGTGTATTGCTTTAAGTGTGTGCATGTGTTTGTGACGATTGAATATTATGTATGATTGTTGATTTTGGATCCTGTGTGTAGGATAGTAGTGATACAATAATTACATGTAATCAAGATGGTGGTAATGTGATAAGTCTTGAAAAGACTTAATTATTTCACCTTTTTATTTAACATTATTCAGTAATTATTGGTTAGTTTGTTAGTATTATTTAATAATTTGATAACAATTCGTATTTTAGTTATGAATTTCAAAATTACTTCATTTATGTAAGAAAACGATTGAAAATATTAATTCGTTAAGGAATTTTGAAGTATTTATAAATTCACTAAGCAGGCAGCGTATAAATGCTAGGTAATTAGCTGTTTAATAGTGCAGGAACAGGGCGTACTCGAGAAAAGAATACAAATCCGAGTGAAAATTACAAAAAAGCCGAGCAAGAATTTATAGAGCTGAGTGAGAATTCGTAAATCCGACTGAAGGAAGTTCACAAGACCGACTGGGCGAGACTTCAAAGGGTTGACCGAAAAGAATTAACGAAAAGCTGACTGCAAAGATTTCCAAGATACCGACTCCAAAAGAGAACAAGGAACCGATTGAAAATAAAAGGAAGAACCCGAGCGTCCATTTCAGAAATGCTGATTGAAAAGATAATTCGCTTAAGCGATAGTTTAATTCGCTCGGGCGAGGGACAAAGTTCGCTCAAGCAAAGCAAGTCTACGCTCAAGCGTGACCTCAAAACATCACCTTTCGCCTAAGCTACTCTATCACGCTTGAGCGAGAAAGCCATTCTGCATTACATATTTTCAATTCGCCTAAGCGAGAGTTAATCAGCTTAAGCGAAAACCCAGCAGCTGAAGCGTAAAAGCAGTAACTTAAACCCTGTTTCTTCCCTCCAACAACACACACCTGGTGCAGTACTGTTTCCGCTTCCATTGCCTTCTTCTCTACTGCTGCAACCTTAGTAACTTAAGTAGTGAGCTGTCAATTAGCTGGTGCTGCATTATAAATTAGCTAAGGCTGAGCTGGATCCTATTAAGAGCTGAGCTGTAATTAGTTAGTTACTCTGTAAACTGTGTAACTAGTTAGTTTAGTCGTTAACTTAAGTTTTCTAAGTTATCAGTTAAGTTAGTTTGGTAGAAACATATATATAGGTTGTACATATTCTGTAAAAATACACGCATACACAGATACAAAATAACAGAACGGAGAACATTCATTACATACTTCGAACATCTCACTACACATTTTTTCTCTCTCTAATCCTCTCCTCCATGACGTTCCACAATCCTTCGATGGAACCGAAGTCAATGGAGTTCTAAATCCCTAAGGTTGGGATTGCGAAGGTTAGCAATGGAGTCTTGAAGCTGTGAGCAAGTAGATCAACTTCTAAGATCCTGAGGCGAACAAGCTGAGGAGTGGAGTAAAATCGCTGGATTGACAAATCCAGAACTGATGAAGAACTTCGCCAGTGAGGAATCATGGTTGAAGCTTAGGTAACTTCCAGCTTTCTAACTAGTTCAGGCCTAATCAATTTAGGTGAATAGTTAGAGTTCAACCTCCAATTTTGCATTAGATTCTTAGGTTAATCGAGCACTTAAGGAATTAAGGTTCATTGCTTAAGGATTAGCGTTTTTCACCTAAGGAATTAGGGAATAACCACAAGCGGATTATCCTCTAGATTGTGAAGTTCGATTATACTTAATTGCATGTTTCTTGAGGAGATTGTGAGCCGAAGCAATCCTAATCTGTTTTCTTTTAATCACTTTTCACATTCATCTTAACTCTATTTCTGAAAATACCAAAAACAACCAGAAAACACCAAAACTATAAAAACTGAATAAACTTCATGTATTTTCTGTTGGTTCAGCTTGTACTAGTCCTAGATTGAGGTACTTACCACAATCCCTGTGGGACGATCAAATACACTACAATTTTAACGACTGGTGCGTTTGCCAAAGTGTAAATCCGAGAGTCACATTTTGTTTTACTAAGATTTTCATATCAAATTAATGACTCGGGATTTTAGCATCATAATGTAGCCTGTTAGCCTTGTTATAGACGAATGAGATGCATGGTCCTATCTCTGTTAACACTATGAGAACATGAAAGTGTGATTGTTAGTTGATTTGTCAGATGTTATTACCTTGATTGTCCGATTGCTGTGCATGTTGGTGTGGCTGGCAAAGTAAACGTAAAGACTGTGTTGAATCTATTTCTATTACGATGGTTGCGAAGGAGGTATCAGTTGAGTAATGATGCTTACTGGTAAACGCATTAGCTGCATGTGTAAGAATGGGGTGACGCGTGGAAGGTCTAGAGCCCCGAGGGAATGGCTTCCAGCTACAGACCTTGGCTAGATCCTGTGGGAGCTCGTGGTAGCCGTAGGAGCTAGAGATGAGTCTCGAGACGTCAATGGGAGACCGATACCACACGGGAAGAGCTAATGGACGAGTGGCCAATAAGGAGGAAACTGTAACTGAAAGTCATTACTCAAGTCGGATCCGCAGGCATGCATGTAGATATGATGTTGATTAAGATAGTACGCATAGCACGTGTTGAGTGTTATGAATGATTTTCGAGTGTGTGGATGCATGTGTACGTGTGAATGAAGATGCACTTTATGTAGTATGTATGTTATAGATATTATTCTGATTTGCATGGTCTTAGTTTAACCAAATACAACTGAGTGAAAGTAAGTGTGCATACTGACACTGATACCGAGTCTTTGATTGACATTTTACATGCAAAAGCTCACCCCTGCAGTGGCTACATTTTCAGTGAACATCTCTTGGAATGAAGGGTGAAGGAGAAGCTGGGTCCAGAACAAGCAACTGAGTGCTATTGAATATATGTGTATATGTATATACTGTGTATAAGGTCCTGTTAAGCCTTGGCCGGCTCATATTTTGATTTTGTCCTTACGTTAGAACTTGAACATTTTTGGGTGAACAAAGTCATGATGATACTTTTGTAATTATTCAAGTACCTCTCTATGTATTTATACTGTGTGATTATTTTATGCTGTAGGTAATGCCCGAGTAATAGGTATGGATGTGTGGGTATACTTTCAAGCATATGAGATCAGTGTGACTATGGGTAGGAGTGTAGCTAGGTTGTGGATCGAGGAAAAGTGAGATAGTGAGTCATTCCGAGTGATGAGGAGTTGAACAGCCGAATGATTGTGGTCGTATAGTTTGGAGGAGGAGTTGGGTTGAATCCAGTGAGTGGTAATTGTAAGGTCCCCTGAGTAAAGATTGATTAATGATTTCCGAGAGAGAAGCCGTCGAAGTGAAGGTTTTCCGACTAGAATGTGTTGTATGTCAGTGACTCGTAGCTGGGCCTTTCCATGTGGGGATTGCCTGAAAAGGATTCTGAGAGAAACCCCCCTTCATAAATTTTGAGTAAATCGTATATATATATATAATCCGGGTGACCAAAGGATGATATTCTGAGTGGATAGGATTAGGTTAGGTCCGAGAGAATGTAAAATGGGTGAAATAACCGAGTAATCCTAGGGGCAAATCCCGTGTGAGCTAAATCAATACCGGGTGAACGATTGTCTCAATCCGAGTAAGCTGAGAGTAGACCCTTCCCGAGTGAACCATATGCTAAAATCCGAGTGGAGTGACTGGATACCGAGTGTAGCTTCACTTCAGCGAGTGTTGTGTGGATTGGAGAACCTGAGTAGAATCGCCTGAGCGTAGTTCGCTTCGCTTGAGCGAATGTGCCAGGTGCCATTGGATTCGCCTAAGCGTTCCCTTCGTTCACGATGCATGAGATCCTTTCCTTATCTTCCTCCCCTTCATTCTCCTTGTTGTGCTCGGTTTTGTTAATCTGGTCAGAGTATGCACGGTTTGCCAACCTTATTTTTTTTGAAAAAATTCCCCTTTAATTTCATTTATTTAATTAGAAATTAGGGTGTTACATTTTGGTATCAGAGCAGACCGAAAGGTCCAAGGCCAAGGTATGCTTGCCGAGTGTGAGCGGTTGTGTGCATTATGATCGAATGGTCATTATTATTGTGATATTGTTGAACTTGAATGATACTGATATTGATTTATGGATAGGAGGTTGCTTCCTCCTGATCTGACTGATTGTGTAACATATAGAGATGGCATAATGTGCTAAGTTACTGAATATTAGGCTGAGATACGATCCGTGGTAAGTGGCTCGGTATACTTATCCTTGAGGGGTGTTAATTTCAGGATAAGGGATGACGCATCGCCAAAGCATGGAGGCTATAGCCACAGCATTCCAACGCTTTGCGGATGTGTTTGAGAGGCAGGGCCAGACTCGAACTGAGGATGGCCACGTGCTGGACCGCTTCCTGAAGAGGAAGCCGAGTGAATTTCTGGGAGGACGTAACCCGGAGGCAGCTTTTAAATAGACTCAGGAACTAGAGAGGATTTTTGGGGGTCTTCGCTGTACCGAGGCCCAAAAGGTTGAATGTGCGGTGTATATGCTGCAAGACGAGGCAGAAAACTGGTGGAAGATAGCTAGAAACCGATTTCCGGATGATGATGCTCAACTGACCTGGAACGATTTCAAGACATGCTTCTTAGAGAAGTACTTCCCCGACACAGTAAGGAGTCGGAAGGAGTTGGAGTTTATGGAGTTGAAGCAGGGCTCCATGATTGTGGAAGAGTACGCGACTAGGTTCAAAGAGTTGTGCCTATTCTACCCACCTTTCCAACAACCAGGGACGGAGAGTTCCAAGTGCCTTAAATTTGAAAATGGATTGAGATCA
Source organism: Clitoria ternatea (assembly GCA_037962975.1). Lineage (NCBI taxonomy): Eukaryota > Viridiplantae > Streptophyta > Magnoliopsida > Fabales > Fabaceae > Clitoria > Clitoria ternatea. The sequence goes on from CM075670.1 coordinate 140,425,424, forward strand.
GATATTAAGAGGGCCTACAGATATCAAGAGATCAGGAGTTTTCCTACATTGGTGAACAAATATAGAATATTTGAAGAAGATGACAAGGCCCACTTGGGCCAGAGCAGCAGAGCCAACCATTACTTGAAGCCTCAGCAGCCACGTTTCAAGAGGCCAGGAAACGTGGGAAGAAATGGACCCTTTACCAGATATCAAGAACGCAGTAACCAAGGGAGACAGATGAGTGGACGACCAAAATATGGCAAGTGTTTTAAATGTGGTGGTGACCACTTTGCTCAGAATTGTAATAGTACAGATGTCAAGTGCTTTCATTGCCAGGAGAAGGGGCACATTCGCCCCGACTGCCCCCAACTCTGCCAAGCAAACCCCAATGCACGTCATGGAGGTTTCCAAGAGAGGAACCGAGGGAACAACAACCAAGGACCGAGTGGCAGAGGCAGCAGAGCCAGAGGGAATATGATGTTGGCCTCAAATAACTGGAAGAGAGGCACCGATCAACCAACTGCTGGAAGAGTATACGCCATCAACGCTGAGAATGCTGTACAAGTAAATGACTTGGTACAATGTAAGTGCTCACTCGGTAGTCATACACTTAACATTGTTTTTGATTCGGGAGCTACCTATTCTTTTATAGCTGATGAGTGTGTAAAGCAGTTAAAGTTACCGACTGTGTTTATGGATCGGACCTTGGAGGTGGCCAATCCGACTGGCGCCAAGGTGTTGACATCATCGATGTGCAAGGATGTAACATTTGTGTTGTGTGATCGAAGTTTCACTTTCGATTTGGTGTGCATACCTTTAAAGGATCTTGACATTGTGCTCGGAATAGATTGGCTTTCAGCCAACAAGGTGTTAGTGGATTGTAGAAACCGAAGGGTAATCTTTCCGAGATGACACAATAAGGACTACATGGTACCAGGTATGGTTCGACTGTTTACGATTCTTTGCTTAACCGAGGGTGAGAGTAAAGCCTGAGTGAACGAAATTCTGATTGTCTGTGAATTTCCAGAAGTGTTTCCCGAGGACATACCGAGTGTCCCTCCCAATAGAGAAGTTGAATTCTCTATAGACCTGATCCCTGGAGCCGAGCCAGTCTCCAGTGCGCCTTATAGAATATCCCCAACTGAATTGGCCGAGTTGAAGAAGCAAGTAGATGAGTTACTCAGAAAACAATTCATTAGACCGAGTGTATCACCATGGGGCGCACCTGTGCTACTTGTTAAGAAGAAGGATGGCAGCATGAGACTTTGTATAGATTACCGACAGCTAAATAAACTCACGATTAAGAACCGATACCCACTGCCCAGAATTGATGATCTGATTGACCAGCTGCGTGGAGCCACAGTCTTCTCAAAAATTGATCTACAATCGGGATACCACCAAATCTGAGTGAAGGACTCGGATATCCCAAAGACTACCTTTAGGACTCGGTATGGTCACTACGAGTATGTAGTGATGCCGTTCGGTGTAACAAACGCCTCTGCGGTCTTCATGAATTACATGAACAGCATATTCCACCCATATTTAGACCAATTCATAGTTGTTTTCATTGATGACATCCTAGTCTATTCTAAGACTTTCGAGGAGCATGAAGAACATCTCCGAGCGGTACTCCAAGTGTTGAAGGAGAAGCAGTTGTTTGCAAAGCTTTCCAAGTGCGAATTCTGGATGGATAAGATCCACTTCCTTGGACATGTGATTTCTGAGGGAGGTGTCTCGGTGGATCCTTTAAAGGTGGCAGCTATAATGGCATGGGAGAGACCCAAGTCGGTCTTGGAGATAAGGAGCTTTATGGGCCCGACAGGTTATTATAGAAGGTTCATTGAGGATTTTTCCAAGTTGGCGTTGCCACTGACTAAATTGACTCGGAAAAACATTCCCTTCGTATGGAGTTCCGAGTGCGAGAGTAGTTTCCGAGAATTGAAGGACAAGTTGATGACTGCTCCAGTGTTGGCATTACCTGACTTGCAAGAGAGCTTCATGGTTTATTGTGATGCATCAGGACTCGGATTGGGATGCGTGTTAATGTAGAAAGACCGAGTGATAGCGTATGCCTCTTGGCAATTGAGACCTCACGAGCAGAATTATCCGACCCACGACTTGGAATTGGCAGCTGTGGTGTTCGCGTTAAAAATCTGGAGGCATTATTTGTTCGGGTCTAGATTTGAAGTATTCAGTGACCACAAGAGCCTCAAATACTTATTTGACCAGAAGGAGCTGAACATGAGGCAGAGGAGATGGATGGAATTTTTAAAAGATTATGATTTCGAGCTAAGGTACCATCCGGGTAAAGCAAATGTTATGGCCGACGCGTTGAGTCGGAAATCCCTTCATATAGCAACGATGATGGTGAAGGAAGTGGAATTATTGGAATAGTTCTGAGACATGAACTTACATATTGACATCCCTTCCTCTCGGAAAATGGCGATCGGTACACTGAGGATTGCCAATGAATTCCTGAAATCCGTGTACAAGCAACAGCAGTCAGATTCCTACTTGGCTGGGATAAAGGAGACTCGGGCCAAAGGTAAGGATTTGTCCTTGACCGAAGGATCAGATGGAATCTTCCGAGTAAGAAACAGAATATACGTGCCGGGTGAAGGAGAATTGAGAAGAATGGTGCTTGATGAAGCTCATAAGAGCTTGCTAAGTATCCACCCAGGTACCACAAAGATGTACCATGACCTGAGAACACAGTTCTGGTGGCTCAGACTAAAGAGGGATGTGGCAGAGTACGTGGCTCGGTGTATTACCTGTCAGAAGTCGAAAGTGGAGCACCAGAAGCCGTATGGTGCATTGCAACCCCTGGAGATTCCTGTGTGGAAATGGGACTCCATTGCCATGGACTTTGTCTTGGGATTGCCCAAAAAGTGAGTGAGCCATGATGCGATATGGGTCATTGTTGACCGACTAACAAAGAGTGCACACTTCCTACCTGTGAACATGAAGTACCCGTTGCATAAGTTAGCACGGATTTACATCCAAGAAATTGTCCGACTGCATGGAGTGCTAACTTCTATCGTATCGGATAGGGATCCTAGGTTCACGTCTCGGTTTTGGACCAGCCTGCACCAGGAAATGGGCACGAAGCTTTGGCTAAGTTCCGCTTACCACCCTCAATCGGATGGACAATCCGAGCGAACGATTCGAAGCCTGGAGGACTTGCTAAGGGCGTGTGTGTTAGAACACGGTGGAAACTGGGAGCTGTACCTCCCCTTGATTGAGTTTACATACAATAACAACCATCACAACAATATCGGTATGGCACCCTACGAAGCACTATATGGACGAAGATGCCAGACCCCGCTTTGTTGGTCGGAAACGGGTGAGAGTCTATTGTTGGGACCAGAAATTATAAAGCAAACATCAGAACAGATCCGAGTGATAAGGGAACGGATGAAGGCGTCTCAGGACAGGCAAAAGAGCTACCATGACAAACGAAGCAAACCATTAGAGTTTTCAGTCGGAGACAGAGTGTTTTTGAAGACTTCTCCGAGTAAAGGAGTCGGGCGAGCCTTGAAAGGTGGAAAGTTGAGCCCCCGATACATTGGACCTTATGAGGTGTTGGGACGAGTCGGCTCCATGGCATACCGTATAGCATTACCGACTCACTTATCCCGATTGCACAACGTATTTCATGTGTCCCAACTGAGGAAGTATCTACATGACCCCAACCACACAATGCCTGATGATGAAGTGGAAATCAAGGAAGACCTGACCACTACGACTATACTGATTAGAATCGTGGACCGATCGGTAAAGTGTTTAAGGAGCAAGGACGTACAACTGATTGAAGTAGAGTGGCAGCAAGGCAGGACTACCTCTTGTACCTGGGAACGCGAAGACGCCATGAGACAGCAGTACCCCGAGTTGTTTCAACCAGGGTGAGTGACCGACTGAATTTTGAGGACGAAATTCTTTTGAGAGGGGGAGAACTGTAACATCCCAATTTTAAAGGTAAATGCCGAATGAAAAATAAACTATTAAGGTTTGATTTCAATGTGAGAGGTTAATTGACAATCATAATCGGATTAACTTTAGGAATAATGACAAGTTAATTAAGTCTTAATTGGTGAAAGATGGCTGTTTTTGATTGGCGAGTTACGTGAGTGGGCTGCGACTCATGTTTTCCCATCCCACTTCCTTCTCTTCGCATGTACATATACCCTGTATCACCGTGGATACTCATCCTTCTTCCCACTACTTCATCCTCTCTTTTCTTCTTCTTCATTTTCATCTTCCTTTCCCTTCCCCTGTTTTGCCTTTCGTTTCTGGAAATCTGATAAATGCTTATTTTATAATTAAATTCATGACTCAATTGGACCTATTTTCTGAATAACTCAACTAGATTGATAAATAATTGAGTATGATTTTGATTATAAATAATGTGTTAAGTAACTAAGCTTGCTCTGAAAAATATTGAAGAAAGGTTCCAAAAGCTTGAAAGAAATCAAGAGGATTCAGCATCATCAGAACCTCACGCTTAAGCTTGACCTCGAGCACGCTTAAGCGCAACCCTGTTGAAGAATTAAACAAAACAAAGAAGCTTCAGGATCCTCTCACGCTCAAGCGTGGGAATGAGTCGCTTGAGCGTGAGCCCAAGAGCGCCCAAGCGAGGAGCAAGCGTGACCCTGAGCATGGATTGAAGGACAGCAAGTAGCATCAGACCCCCCCATGCTTGAGCGTGAGAAGGGGACGCTCAAGCGTGAACACGAGAGCGCTTGAGCGTGGCTGAAAGGAATTAAGCGTGAATCAAGCGTGGAAACCAGTATACTGAATTGGAAGGCCACGCTTAAGCGTGGTTAATTCAGCTTGAAGCGAAGGATCAAGAACCTCCTAACGCTTGAGCGAGATAGGGAGGCGCTCAAGCGTGAGCCCGAGCGCGCCTGAGCGAGGGTAAGCGAGGAGCAAGCGTGAGAAGGCAAGGAAGCCACGCTTGAGCATAGCTGAGGTGGAGTAAGCGTGAAGGCAAATAATGAGTACCAGGACCTTCACGCTTGAGCGTGACTACTAAGCTTAAGCGTGACTCATGCAGTATGGGATTTTTCAATTTAATATTCACCAATGGTGCGATGCCAACTCACCCACTTTCTTGTGTTTCTACAAGTCTCTGAAAGATGCTGCATGGGTTCTACGCAAGTGGGCAAGGGAAGCTGAACCATAACTCCTATAAATCAAGCTGCAGATAATATATCATGATCAGATTCAATCCCCTGTATTTCAAATCTTTTCCATTATTTTCTGTATGCATTATTTTGATGGTGAAAATGCAAGGCATGAGTAACTAATCTCCCTTATGGGATTGGCTGTAATCCATTCAACACTGAAGTAATGCTGTTGTAAGTTTTTATTTAGTAATGAGATTTGATAAGTTCTGTATTTCCTTCTGTGTTTAATGCCTGAAAGTACTTGATCACTATTTTCTTGTTTTAAGTTTTCTCAAGTATGCTGGGAAGTGGCTTTTGAAAGCTGATCCGAAAGAAATACTTGTTGTGAGTAGGTAGCCAGGGATGGCGTCTAACGCAATAAACGTCAAAACAATCGATCGATAATGCTGGGATGATTTCAAAGTGACTGAGGGATCAGCGGTTTGAAATCATTCTTATGAATTTTGTAGTCGAGGGATCGATACAAATGACTTTGATTGTGACGTAGAAATTATCTTTTTGATTTACTTATATAAAAACTTATGCAGCTTACAGAAGGTGAAGATGTGATGAAGCCAATCCCTGTTTTACAAAACTGATTTTTCCAACACTGTCATCTTTTACAGAATTTCACTCTCTGTTATTTATTACTTTTTCATTCAACATCATTCACAACAAAACAAACTAAAAACCTTCTGCCTAATCAATTCAAAACTAAGATCTTCATTCTAACACCTCCCTAGTGGAACGACAACTATACTGTATTACAACTTCTGTGTTTAAACTTGGCACAAGCATTACATTGAGTTCATATTCTACAAACCTGATTCTCTTTCATTGAACTCTTCATTCCAACAATATATCAAAATAACACTATCAAGTTTTGGCGCCACAGCCTGGGAGGTGATTTAAGTTTGAATATTTTAGCATTGAATTGACAAGACAGTGTAAATAAATTTGTTTTCAATTTGTTTTTATTTTTTTTATGTAGTAACTTTGCTATTTTGAGTACTTGATTTATGATCTTGAGAGGACAGGGTACAAAAGAACAACTTGCATTTGATCCAGAGATAGACAGGTTCCTCAAGAAAATCAAGAAAGCCAAGCAGAACTTCCACGTAGGACAAACTTCCTCTGATACAATGGATGTCAACAGCAACAATCAAAACCCACCAAGGAGAACACTTGGAGACTATGCTTTACAACAAGGACCAAGACATTTCTCAAGCATTGCAGTTCCAAACACTGTCAGAGCACTAGAAATGAAACCAGCATTTCTTAGTTTGATTAGTTCACACCAATTTACTGGAATGTCAAGTGAAGATCCGTATACTCACTTGGCCACATTCTATGAATTGGTTGGAACCATGGGATTTAACCAAGATGTTATTGATGCTGCATATTTAAGACCATTTCCTTTCTCTTTAGCAGGAAAAGCAAAGGAATGGTTACAATCTCATCCAAATCAAAGTTTAAATAGCTGGAACATAGTTGAAGAAAAATTTCTACAAAGGTTCTTTCCTCCATCTAGATTCATCAAGGCCAAATCAGATATTACAACATTTAGACAAGGCCAAGATGAACCTTTTTGTGAGGCATGGGAACGCTTTAAATCACTGCTCAGAAAATGCCCAAACCATGGACTTGAAGATATTGCACAACTTAATATTTTTTACAGTGGTTTAAGGGCTGACACTAAAATGATTTTAGATGCAGCAGCAGGAGGAACAATGATGACAGTGGATGCTGACCAAGCCACACGGATAATAGAAGCTTTATCCTCAACAGACTACCAAGCTCAACATGATCGTCAGCAAGTTCAAAGGAAAGGAGTCCTTGACTTAAACACCACAGATGCCATCTTAGCACAGAACAAAATTCTAACCCAACAATTAGAAGCATTGACCAAAAAGATAGCCAATCTTCCACAACAATTACATGCAGTACAATCATCACAACCAGGGCAACAACAAATGCCTACAATATGTAACTTTTGTGGAGGAGATCATCTCAATGAGAACTGTGGCTCACAAGAAGCAACTGTATACTTCATGAACAACCAAGGAAGGTCTGGTAATTTCAATTCAAATTTTTCTAACCAACCATTTCAGGTATGGAGAAGTAACCAAAACCAAGGCCAAGGATGGAAGCAAGAGCCCAACTCTTCAAATAAATCATATCAAAATAATGGTCCTTCTTTGGTGGAGAGAACTTCTAGATTAGAGGACACCTTGGAAAAATTTATACAAACTTCTTTAGCAAGTCAAAAGAACAATGAAGCATCGCTTAGGAACTTGGAAACACAATTGGGACAACTAGCCCGACAACATGCTGAGAAACAGAAGACTCAGTATGGAGCAAACACTGAAACAAACCCAATAAAGCATTGCAAGGCTATGACCACACTGACTGAGGAAATAACTGAGGAAGAAGATGGACATGATACTATCATCTCTGAAGCAGTACCTTATAACACCAAAGATCCAGGGAGTTTTTCTATTCCTGTTACTATTGGAAATCTTTCAAAAAGTAAAGCTTTATTAGATCTTAGTGCTAGTGTAAATTTGATACCATTATCCACACTTAAAAGTATAGGGGATTTTTCAGTAAAGCCAATAAACATGACTTTAAAAATGGCAGATCAATCAATAAAAACCCCTTATGGTATTGCGGAAAATGTTAAGGTCAAAGTTGATAAATTTGTATTTCATGAGAGTTTTGTTGTCATAGATATGGAGGAAGATCCTGAAGTTCCTCTAATACTGGGGAGACCATTCTTGAAAGCGGCCAAAGTCATCATAGATGTGGATGACAGAAAAGTAAAAATTCGAGTGCAAAAAGAACAAGCTGATTTTGCTATTGAAGGTGCACTTGAAAAATAGAATGGAAGAAAGCCAAGGCCTGACTTAGGCAAGGAGGTGGAAAAACTCAACACTCTCATCCACCAACTCCATGATCCATATTGAAAAATCTATCAGGCGTCAAGCTAAAGACGTTAAACAAGCGCTTATTGGGAGGCAACCCAATCTTTTATGTTTTCTTTTCATCCTGTTGATTTTATTTTAAGTAAATTTTATCCTAAGATTGAATTTTCTTTTATTTTTTTCAGGCAGCTCATCAAATTCATCCCACTCATTATCCAAAAGCAAGTCTGCAGCCCACATTGTTTAGCCTGGGGACAGGCCTTCTTTCTTAGGAGGGGTGAGACTTCATAGGCTAGACCAGGACCCTCCTCAAAAGGGCCTTCAGTAAGGGAACAGGAGATAGAGGATGACTCTTCTGAGGATGAGTGATGAGTTTACTGCTTTAGTTTTTAATTGCTTTAGTTTACTTAGAGTTGGTTTTCTTACTACAGCATACTTTGAAAATTTTTAAAATTTTTATGCTTTTGGTTGATTGTTTTGATGCAAAGTCACATGCTTAACACAAAAAAAAAATGTTTTGAAAAACCCAACCAGGATTTACAATTTTTGTTTCAAGAAAAGATTCTGTGTTAGCAATTATTTTGAGGCAATAACATTGGTTTTGAGAAGGAAAATTAACTGATTTAAGACCATGAAAATGAAGGAAATGAACCATTAAAATTTGTTTGCATGCTTGAAACCCTTTTAGAATATGGAAGTATGCCTTATAAACCAGTGAGAAGGGAGAAATTTAAACACTGAGAGTCTCATTAGAATTTGCTAAGTTTGCATTGCCTAATTTTCTGATTAATAATTTTTTCATAAGAAATTAAGCAAGGAAAGGATAAAGGCAATTTTGAAAATAATATCCCAGAGCCAAAAAGCTACCCTAAAGTATGCCCTATTCCTTGGTAGCCCACTTTTGAGCCAAAAAAAAATTTTTATTCTATAAAAACACCCTAACCTAAGCATGAGAAATAAAAATCCTACCTTATCAGCATGCTTAAATTTGATAAGAGCATAAAATAGTTTTGTCCAAAAAGGGTCATGAAAGAAACAGAGGCAGAAGAAGAAAATGCTAAAAAACAGTAAGTTCTCCAGAGATTCAAACAGAATTAGAGAACTAGAAAAAGAAAGAATTCTGTAGCTCAAAAAGGAAGAAACCTCATAAACTTTGAAAAGTTTCATAATTTATGCTCTTCCTTATGCATGTATTTTGAACTCAAAGAAAAACCAAGAATTCTTGTTTAGCCCAGCCTCATTATAACCTTAAAAGACCTTTTGATCCTTACTGCTCTTATGATTTGATTTTGATTGGAAATGACTGGCAATGTTAATTAAGCAGTTCTTATGATGAATGTATGACACACTTGGTGAGAAATAATGAGAGTTCCTTATTCTTAATTGGTTACTTGCCTTGTGAACAATTGAGTGGTGCATTGTAATTCAAAGGATTGGTATTAAGGATGTTATTTGCCTTAAGTTAAATTGAGACTATTGTCTTTCAAAATTTTGTCTGCAACTGACTCAGATTATTGAATGCTTGATTCCCTTTCCAAAACTTCTTTTTACTTGAGGACAAGCAAAAATCTAGGTTGGGGAGAGTTTGATAAATGCTTATTTTATAATTAAATTCATGACTCAATTGGACCTATTTTCTGAATAACTCAACTAGATTGATAAATAATTGAGCATGATTTTGATTATAAATAATGTGTTAAGTAACTAAGCTTGCTCTGAAAAATATTGAAGAAAGGTTCCAAAAGCTTGAAAGAAATCAAGAGGATTCAGCATCATCAGAACCTCACGCTTAAGCTTGACCTCGAGCACGCTTAAGCGCAACCCTGTTGAAGAATTAAACAAAACAAAGAAGCTTCAGGATCCTCTCATGCTCAAGCGTGGGAATGAGTCGCTTGAGCGTGAGCCCAAGAGCGCCCAAGCGAGGAGCAAGCGTGACCCTGAGCATGGATTGAAGGACAGCAAGTAGCATCAGACCCCCCATGCTTGAGCATGAGAAGGGGACGCTCAAGCGTGAACACGAGAGTGCTTGAGCGTGGCTGAAAGGAATTAAGCGTGAATCAAGCGTGGAAACCAGTATACTGAATTGGAAGGCCACGCTTAAGCGTGGTTAATTCAGCTTGAAGCGAAGGATCAAGAACCTCCTAACGCTTGAGCGAGATAGGGAGGCGCTCAAGCGTGAGCCCGAGCGCGCCTGAGCGAGGGTAAGCGAGGAGCAAGCGTGAGAAGGCAAGGAAGCCACGCTTGAGCATAGCTGAGGTGGAGTAAGCGTGAAGGCAAATAATGAGTACCAGGACCTTCACGCTTGAGCGTGACTACTAAGCTTAAGCGTGACTCATGCAGTATGGGATTTTTCAATTTAATATTCACCAATGGTGCGATGCCAACTCACCCACTTTCTTGTGTTTCTACAAGTCTCTGAAAGATGCTACATGGGTTCTACGTAAGTGGGCAAGGGAAGCTGAACCATAACTCCTATAAATCAAGCTGCAGATAATATATCATGATCAGATTCAATCCCCTGTATTTCAAATCTTTTCCATTATTTTCTGTATGCATTCTTTTGATGGTGAAAATGCAAGGCATGAGTAACTAATCTCCCTTATGGGATTGGCTGTAATCCATTCAACACTGAAGTAATGCTGTTGTAAGTTTTTATTTAGTAATGAGATTTGATAAGTTCTGTATTTCCTTCTGTGTTTAATGCCTGAAAGTACTTGATCACTATTTTCTTGTTTTAAGTTTTCTCAAGTATGCTGGGAAGTGACTTTTGAAAGCTGATCCGAAAGAAATACTTGTTGTGAGTAGGTAGCCAGGGATGGCGTCTAACGCAATAAATGTCAAAACAATCGATCGATAATGCTGGGATGATTTCAAAGTGACTGAGGGATCAGCGGTTTGAAATCATTCTTATGAATTTTGTAGTCTAGGGATCGATACAAATGACTTTGATTGTGACGTAGAAATTATCTTTTTGATTTACTTATATAAAAACTTATGCAGCTTATAGAAGGTGAAGATGTGATGAAGCCAATCCCTGTTTTACAAAACTGATTTTTCCAACACTGTCATCTTTTGCAGAATTTCACTCTCTATTATTTATTACTTTTTCATTCAACATCATTCACAACAAAATAAACTAAAAACCTTCTGCCTAATCAATTCAAAACTAAGATCTTCATTCTAACACCTCCCTAGTGGAACGACAACTATACTGTATTACAACTTCTGTGTTTAAACTTGGCACAAGCATTACATTGAGTTCATATTCTACAAACCTGATTCTCTTTCATTGAACTCTTCATTCCAACAATATATCAAAATAACACTATCAAAATCGCAACGACGGTGCTGAAGAAAGGTCAGAGTCCCCTCCAACTGGTGGAAGACGATCCCTGAAGCAGAGGAAGAACAACTTCTCATCCCCGAGCTGATTACAGAGTACGACGGTGCGAAGGGGATCTGGACAAGTTGGATAGAGTGTCAGACTAAACGTTGAGAGTAGGAGAGCTTCTTGAGTTCCTTCTGTAGGTAGGCGGTGCTTGCATGTCAAATGCATGGTCCACGAACGGTACCGGATGAGTGTATTGCTTTAAGTGTGTGCATGTGTTTGTGACGATTGAATATTATGTATGATTGTTGATTCTGGATCCTATGTGTAGGATAGTAGTGATACAATAATTGCATGTAATCAAGATGGTGGTAATGTAGCCTGTTAGCCTTGTTATAGACGAATGAGATGCATGGTCCTATCTCTGTTAACACTGTGAGAACATGAAAGTGTGATTGTTAGTTGATTTGTCAGACGTTATTACCTTGATTGTCTGATTGCTGTGCATGTTGGTGTGGCTGGCAAAGTAAACGTAAAGACTATGTTGAATCTGTTTCTATTACGATGGTTACGAAGGAGGTATCAGTTGAGTAATGATGCTTGCTGGTAAACGCATTAGCTGCATGTGTAAGAATGGGGTGACCCGTGGAAGGTCTAGAGCCCTGAGGGAATGGCTTCCAGCTACAGACCTTGGCTAGATCCTATGGGAGCTCGTGGTAGCCGTAGGAGCTAGAGATGAGTCTCGAGACGTCAATGGGAGACCGGTACCACACGGGAAGAGCTGATGGACGAGCGGCCAATAAGGAGGAAACTGTAACTGAAAGTCATTACTCAAGTCGGATCCACAGGCATGCATGTAGATATGATGTTGATTAAGGTAGTACGCATAGCACGTGTTGAGTGTTATGAATGATTTTTGAGTGTGTGGATGCATGTGTACGTGTGAATGAAGATGCACTTTATGTAGTATGTATGTTATAGATATTATTCTGATTTGCATGGTCTTAGTTTAACCAAATGCAACTGAGTGAAAGTAAGTGTGCGTACTGACACTGATACCGAGTCTTTGATTGACATTTTACATGCAAAAGCTCACCCCCGCAGTGGCTACATTTTCAGTGAACATCTCTCAGAATGAAGGGTGAAGGAGGAGCTGGGTGCAGAACAAGCAACCGAGTGCTATTGAATATATATGTATATGTATATACTGTGTGTAAGGTCCTGTTAAGCCTTGGCCGGCTCATATTTTGATTTTGTCCTTACGTTAGAACTTGAACATTTTCGGGTGAACAAAGTCATGATGATACTTTTGTAATTATTCAAGTACCTCTCTATGTATTTATACTGTGTGATTATTTTATGCTGTAGGCAATGCCCGAGTGATAGGTATGGATGTGTGGGTATACTTTCGAGCATATGAGATCAGTGTGACTATGGGTAGGAGTGTAGCTAGGTTGTGGATCGAGGAAAAGCGAGATAGTGAGTCATTCTGAGTGATGAGGAGTTGAACAGCCGAATGATTGTGGTCGTATAGTTTGGAGGAGGAGTGGGGTTGAATCCAGTGAGTGGTAATTGTAAGGTCCCCTGAGTAAAGATTGATTAATGATTTCCGAGGGAGAAGCCGTCGAAGTGAAGGTTTTCCGACTAGAATGTGTTGTATGTCAGTGACTCGTAGCTGGGCTTTTCCATGTGGGGATTGCCTGAAAAGGATTCTGAGAGAAACCCCCCTTCATAAATTTTGAGTAAATCGTATATATATATATATAATCTGGGTGACCAAAGGATAATATTCCGAGTGGATAGGATTAGGTTAGGTCCGAGAGAATGTAAAATGGGTGAAATAACCAAGTAATCCTAGGAGCAAATCCCGTGTGAGCTAAATCAATACCGGGTGAACGATTGTCTCAATCCGAGTAAGCTAAGAGTAGACCCTTCCCGAGTGAACCATACGCTAAAATCCGAGTGGACTGACTGGATACCGAGTGTAGCTTCGCTTCAGCGAGTGTTGTGTGGATTGGAGAACCTGAGTAGAATCGCCTGAGCGTAGTTCGCTTCGCTTGAGCGAATGTGCCAGGTACCATTGGATTCGCCTAAGCGTTCCCTTCGTTCACGATGCATGAGCTCCTTTCCTTATCTTCCTCCCCCTCATTCTCCTTGTTGTGCTCGGTTTTGTTAATCTGGTCAGAGTATGCACGGTTTGCCAACCTTATTTTTTTTTGAAAAAATTCCCCTTTAATTTCATTTATTTAATTAGAAATTAGGGTGTTACGACATGTAACGGCTAGGAAGACCAAGGCACTCACCAAGCTCTGAAATGACTCTATAAATGCAAGAGGAACTCAAGCACAAAACACACAACAAGAGGCAATCAATCTTTACTTACCTTTGTGCTTATAAGTCTCATATTCCTTGTATATTCATTCTTGAGCTAGAATTTGTATATCCTCTCTTGTTGAGAGTTAGATTTTGTGTGAGCTATCATTTGCTTATCCACTCTATTAAGAGAGTTACTTGCTTGTAAACACTACACCAAACACCAAAGTTCACTCTAGGTTGAGTGGTTACAAAGGTTGGGGTTCAACCTTTGGGATATTGTGAGATTGAGAGATTGGGTGGGGTGCCCTTATACTTATGAGGATTGGGTTCTTGAGTGTGGGACACTAGGAAGCCGCAATTGCTCAAAGTTGTATCTCTAGTCTACAATAGTGAAAATCCTTTAAGTGGGTTGCTTAGAGGCGAGACGTACACCGGATTGGTGGAACTCGTTAAATCGGTTTGCAAGCTCTTCTCCCTTACTCTTTTACTTTCATATACTGCACTTAATTGGCTTGTGTTGATTGATTATGGCTTGTATACTTGAACTTGCTTAAATTGGTAAATCTTGAATAATGAATACCAAGTGTTTGTTTAATTGTCTCAGCTATATTTACCTTTATTTTGCATTGCATATTTCATTAAAGTTGATTTCACTTGCATAATCTTGTAAATTTGTATATAAGAATCAAGTTCAAAGGTATTCCAACTAAAAGTTTTAAAAACTCAATTCACCCCCCCTCTTGAGTATTGAGGCCACTTGAATAACAAGTGGTATCAGAGCTTGACTCTTGGTAGATCAAGCTTAACAGCTTCAAGAGATAAAGATGGCCTCAAATTCTCTAAACCTTTTTCCTGAGGGTGGTGCCACAAATAGACCTCCCGCTTTCAATGGGGAAGGTTATACCTTTTGGAAAGAGAGAATGAAAATTTTCATTCAATCAGTTGACTTAAGAGTTTGGAATGCCATTGAAAATGGTCCTTTTATACTTATGCATACTGTTGATGATAAACTAGTTGAAAAACCTATGGATAATTGGACTAGTGAAGAAGAGAAGAAAGTACAATATAATTACAAGGCTAAAAATCTAATTACTCTTGCACTAGGACCAGATGAATTTTTCCGAGTAATCACTTGTAAATCCGCCAATGAAATGTGGGATACTCTTCAAGTAACCCATGAAGGTACAAATGATGTTAAAGACTTTAAGATTAGTACACTAACTAGTCAATATGAGTGCTTTAGATTAAACTCTCATGAATCAATTGTTGATATGCAAAAAAGATTCACTCTCATCATTAATCAACTTATTACACTTGGAAAGACTTACACTAACAAAGAGCTCATTCATAAAGTGTTAAAAAGTCTTAACAGAGAATGGCAACTGCTAGTTACCACCATCAAACAATCTTCTAGCATAAACAAAATGTCTCTTGCCACACTATTTGGTAAGTTGCAGGAACAGGAACAAGATCTGAAAGAATTAAAGATGGCGGAAGAGGAAGAAAAATCTCCCAAGAAAAAGGGTCTCGCTCTCAAGGCCACTTCCATAAATGAAGAAGAATCCAGAAGTGAACTTGATGAAGAAGAAGAAGAGTTTGGACTATTTGTGAAACGCTTTGGGAAATTCATGAAAGGAAAATGCTTCCAAAGAAGCTTCAAAAACCCAAGTAAGAAACCTATCACTAAAGAAAATTCTTCCTCACCCAATTATTTTGAATGTGGCAAGGAAGGGCACTTCAAAGCGAATTGCCCAAATCTTAAGAAGAAGGGCAAAGAGAAAAGAGGAAGAAGGAGAGCATATATAGCATGGGATGAAAACGAGATAAGCAGCTCGGATGACTCAGAAAATGAAGAAGCAAACTTTTGCCTCATGGCCAACCACCAAGAAGAAGATGATGAGGTAAACTTCCATGACTTAGATAAGGATGAATTACTTGATGCTCTAGAGGAATTGTATGATAAATTTACAAAAGTCTCCAATAGACTTAAGGTGTCTAGAAAAACTAGTGACACTCTAGAGACGCACCTTATGGAGGTTTGCAAAGAGAATGAATGCTTAAAGGAAGAATTGGAAAATGCTCAAACATGCTCCAAAAGTAAACCTTGTGATTTTGCTAAGAAATATGTTGATCTAGAAAATAAAGTCCTAGATCTAAACAAAACCTTAGAGAGGTTTACAAATGGTAGAGATAATCTGAATGTACTACTTGGAAATCAAAGATGCATGTTTGACAAAACTGGTTTAAGGTACAATTCTGTTAAAAAGGAAAAGCATTACAAAAACTTCTTTGTACCTCCTATGAGATCATCTTCACCCTTTATGAAATGCAATAATTGTGGATTCAAAGGTCATAACTCTTCAAATTGCAATTTAGAAAATTAGGGCCAAAGGTTATAAGAAAGGTGTGGGTTCCCAAAGGGACATTACCACAAGCTAACCTTAAAGGACCCAACATAAAATGGGTACCTAGTTCTCTAAACTGATTTTGTTTTGTAGGTATGCTTTAAGGCAAGCAACACCCAGTGGTATTTGGATAGTGGGTGTTCAAAGTATATGACGGGAGATATAAGCAAGTTTACATCATTCACTCCCAAAAGAAAAGAAAGTGTCACCTATGGAGAAAACACCAAAGGAAGGATTCTAGGCATTGGAAACATTGGTAAGAATTCTTCTACCTCTATTAGTGATGTGTTATATGTTGAAGGTCTTAAACACAACTTACTTAGCATTAGTCAATTATGTGACAAAGGATACAGAGTTTTGTTTGAATCAAATTATTGCATAATTGAGCATAAGACTAATAAGGAAGTTAAGTTTGTAGGCCAAAGAATTGATAATATTTACATGATTGATATGGATAGTTTGTCTTCAAATGATGTATAATGCTTCATGACTAGAGAGGATGAAACTTGGCTATGGCATAGAAGAATAACTCATATACATGTAGACCACTTGAATAAACTTGTTTCTAAAGAATTAGTAATTGGTTTACCAAAGCTTAAATTTGAAAACAAATTTTGTGATGCATGTCAAAAGGGAAAACAAGTAAAGGCATTCTTTCAATCTAAAAACATTGTTTCCACCCAAAAGCCTTTACAATTTTTACACATGGATCTTTTTGGACCTTCCAAAATCAAAAGCTTTGGTGGCAATTACTATGGTGTAGTAATTGTAGATGACTACTCTAGATACACATGGACCTTGTTTCTTGCTCATAAGAATGAAGCATATCATGCATTTAAGAAACTTGCTAAGATTATCCAAAATGAGCAAAATTCAAAAATTACATCCATTAGAACTGATCATGGGGGAGAATTCGAAAATCAATCTTTTGAAAAGTTTTGCGAAAAACATGACATTAATCACAACTTTTCAGCTCCTAGAACTCCCCAACAAAATGGAGTAGTAGAAAGGAAAAATAGATCGTTGGTGGAGCTTGCTAGAACCATGTTAAATGAAAACAATATTGCAAAACATTTTTGGGCCGATGCTGTAAATACCGCTTGTCATGTTATGAATAGATGCCGAATAAGGCCAATTCTAAAGAAAACCCCCTATGAACTTTACAAGGGTAGAAAACCCAACATTTCATACTTTTGAGACGCCCCAAACCCCCTAAATAAAATAGGGGAAAATTTTTCGCGTCTTTAAAAATATTAATAAATTTAATAATTAAAGTAGTGAAGTATTTTTCACCAAACCCCTGGATCTAAAATGAGCCAAAATTCACACTTAGAGAGCTTCGCATACAACTCCTTTTCGCGAAGGATCGTCAATACCAAACGAAGATGTCTTTCATGCTCTTCATGACTCCTTGAATACACCAAAATATCATCAATAAACACCATGACGAATTGATCGAGATATTCATGGAAGATGCGATTCATGTAGCTCATGAAAATCGCAGGGGCATTCGTCACACCAAATGGCATCACTACGTACTCATAGTGTCCATATCGCGTTCGAAAAGCAGTTTTGGGAATATCTTCGGCCTTCACCCGAATTTGATGATATCCAGAACGCAAATCAATCTTCGAAAACACAACAGCACCCTTCAATTGATCCAAAAGATCGTCAATACGCGGAAGAGGGTATTTATTTTTAATGGTCAGTTTGTTGAGTTGGCGATAATCAACGCACAATCTCATGCTCCCATCTTTCTTCTTCACTAGCAATACGGGAGCACCCCAAGGAGACACACTTGGGCGAATGAACTCCCGTTCAAGTAATTCTTCCACTTGCTTCTTCAATTCTGTTAACTCTACAGCAGACATTCGATAAGGTGCTCGGGAAACAGGTTCTGCACCCGGAATAAGATCAATAGCAAATTCCACTTCTCGTGGAGGAGGTAATCCGGGAATTTCTTCCGGAAACACATCGGGAAATTCCGAAACAATAGGAATTCCACCAGATTGGGAAACACCATTCCCATCAACCAAACAGAACATCACGAGAAGTTGAGAGATACCTCGCGTATTAAAGCCTTCAGTATTAGAGGTTGGGAAAATCACTGTCTTGCTATGACAATCCACCAAAACCTTGTTAGCGGACAACCAATCCATGCCTAGAATAACATCCAGGTCTTTCATAGGTAAACACACGAAGGATACAACAAATTTTCTACCCTTCAAGTCCATCTCGACATTATCACATCGAGTCACCGATCTTAAGCAAGCACCAGTCGGTGTAGTCACCAATATTGCACCTTTCATCATACTCACAGGCACTCGCAGGCGCCTCACACATTCTTCAGAAATAAAAGAGTGCGTAGCACCCGAATCAAATATCACATTAACAACATTACCATATATTTGGCACTCACTTTGGACAAGGTCTTCAGCTTGTGCAGCTTCTTCACCGGTCACGGCAAAGACTCTTCCAGCCATTTGTTGATTAACACCACGATTTGGGCCATTCCGACCACCATTAGCATTACCTCGGTCGTTTCCATTACCACGGCCGTTACCACCATTTCGGTTTCCATTTCTTCCACCATTACCGTTTCCACGACCACGGCCTCTAAAAGCACCATAGCCTCCACGGTTTGCATTATCACGTGGCACAACATCTGCAACATTCAAAGGACAATCAGGGCGGATATGCCCCGGTTGGTTGCATCTATAGCACACCACTGTTTCTTCATGATTGCAATCTCTAGCCAAATGATTTCCACCACATTTGAAACAACGAAGTCCTTGGCCATCACCTCGGCCACCAACTGCACCATGCCTTCCACCACCTCGTCCACCTCTAAAAGAAGAGGACCCACGCACAAATCGTCTATTGTTCTTAAAGTTGCCTTTCTTCTTGAAGCTAGAAGATTGGCCTTTCAGCTTGTAATCATGCCCCGAGTAACTCCTTGGAGCAATATCATTCTCTTCGAAAATTCTACACTTATCCACAAGAGTAGGGAAGCTCCTAATCTCTTGGTGACAAATTGCCTTCTTGATTTCTTGGCGTAGTCCATTTTCAAACTTAACACATTTCGAAGTTTCAGTGCCCTCTTGCTGAAAGGGAGGATAAAACACACATAGCTCTTCAAATTTCAGAGCATACTCCTCAACCGACATGCCACCTTGCTTGAGTTCCATGAATTCAAGCTCTTTCTTGTTTTTGTAACTTGCAGGAAAATATTTCTTAAGAAATTCAGCTTTGAAATTCTCCCAAGTCAAAGGAGTGTGGGCAGCAGTCATACACCCACGGGTAAGGATCCACCAAGATTCGGCCTCATTCCGAACCATAAACACCGCATACTCTACTTTCTGAGTTTCGGTGCACTCCATACTAGCGAATATCCGCTCCAAGTCACGGATCCAGACATGAGCATCTTCTGGTTTATAGCCTCCATGAAATTCAGAAGGCTTCCGCTTAAGAAATTGGTCAAGGCCTTGATTCGGTTGACCAACAGGTTGTTGTTGCTGTGCAAGTATGTCAGCAAAGCGATTGAAGGCCTCAATCATAGCAATTGTATCAGGATTGCGCCTATACGCCATCACTCAATCTATATACAACAACATAGACATAATTAGAAACTTAAGGTTCCTTCACTCAGTGTGCATACATATCATTCATCATTAACCTCATTGACATAAGTATCATCATAATGTATTTCACAATTCGAAGATAAATATGAGAAAGGAATTGCCTGGCCGGGCTTAACAACAATCATTTAATAATCTCATTTCAATAACTACCTTCATAACTCATCCATATAATTCACAAATCAATCAGCCATAAGCAATATATACATAGACAACATCATTTATAATCATATCAAGAGCAATGAATGCTCTGATACCAGGTTGAGACGCCCCGAACCCCCAATTAAAATAGGGGAAAATTTTTCGCGTCTTTGAAAATATTAATAAATCAAATAATTAAAGTGGTGAAGTATTTTTCACCAAACTCCTGGACCTATTTTAATAACCTATCTCATATATGAAGATATGAGAAGGTGAACAATTAAGTCAAAGAGTGAATCTTGGATGATCAATCTCATGATCATCAACAAGAAGTAGCGGAAGTGTACAATTACATTAAGAAAATGAAAGGGAGTAGTAGGAAGTCGAAGGATGGTCTATTAATTTGATAGAATGTATTAATTATGCGTGTAGGTCATGGTACCATCATATTATAGTCAAACAATACCAATGATACCCCAAAACAGAGGAAAAGGTGTGAAAACAGGGCCATGAATCGATTCAAACACCCCATGAATCGATTCGAATGATTCTGGAGTGCAAAACAGTGAAAACAGGACCCCTTGAATCGATTCAAGCTTGTACGAATCGATTCGGATGCTTCTGGAACTCAAATTTATACAAACAGAGGTCCTGGAATCGATTCAAGATCGTATGAATCGATTCAGGCCTTCCTGGAACCAAAAACAGTGAAAACAGCAGCGCTCGAATCGATTCAGGGATCCTCGAATCGATTCGAGACAGCACAGTTGCTGTTTTATGCAGAAAAAGCCTTATTTTTGGACTTCTAACCCCCCTAACTTTTTCATATCAACTCCAAACGCTACCAAATTTTGACACCAACTAAAATACACCAATTGTGACGTGTGGCCACCGGTCTCACCCAAAAATTCTCAAAAATGAGAAAGTTATGCAATAAAATGCGTTTTGTCCATTCTTGAGCCTTTTTGAGTAACATAGGGGTCTATTCTCAATGGAATTGACCCGCTCCAGTTCCTATAAGTCACAATTCATGTATTTAAGCTATTGGAACCACCACACACTATCCAAAACTCATAAAACTCATCTTGACCCTATTGGTTGCTCAATTATGCATGAACTCCATATGAGAGCTCTACAAATTAATCAATCAATCAAACAACATGCACACTATTGTCATCAATTGGCCAAGAAATTTCATAATTAATATTCATTCCTCAATATGGTAAGCTGAATCAACATATCCATATCAATATCAACCAATATTGAGTTCATCACCCAAAAATTGGCCTCTCAAAGCACATATCACAAAGGAGCTATAACTCATAAATTTTCATCATCCATACATCAAATTCAACATCATCAAGCCTCATGACTTTGTCCTTTACATCATTTAGGTCATGAATGAAAATTGGCCTTACACACACATGTCCAATTTTCTCCCATGACCTCCAAAATTATAAACCATTACAAAAACGAGTATATAAACACCATATACTCTACAAAACAGAATTTATGCCGGCCAAGGCTTACATATTCCTATCCATATTTACCTCTTTCCATACTCAAGCCTCCAAAAGCTGTAGGATTTAAGTCACACCTACATCAACCTTAAAAATGGCAACGGGGAGGTGAGTAACATAATCCAAATGAATTGAAGTCATACATTATGATGAAATACATGTATACTTGCACAATTAGCCATCATTACACCACATCATACATTATACAAAATATATCTTACAATTTCAAGTATACATTCACGATATCAATCATTTGGATTTGCTGAACACACACATCGGGTTAGTATTCAACTCTTTCCCCTTTTCAATTTTCAATCATCCGTTGCCACCAAGGGCTTTCACCTAGGCATATCTCCAGCTATATGCAAATGCTCTTAAAACTAATGCATATGCACAAGAATTTCTCATCAAAACAATGCGGATCCGACTATGGGAAAATATATCATTAAATCAATTGTGGGACAAGCATAGGTGTGCTACTATGCCCCTACTGCAGTAGAAAAATTATGTACACATATATCTCAATTCAAGCATGCTTATATCTTCATAATTTTACTGGTACCAAACCGCTCTCGCCCATTTGTAGCACTAGTCACACTGTGACTTGTGGATCAACATCGTGGCCTCAAATACCACAAGTGCTACGGGCCCCTCCCGAACACACATCGAGAGAGCCGTGTCCCGTCGGACACCGAGGTAAACTCGCTCACCATTGAGCCGCCCGCCCACTGGGCCCGCCACATAGGGTGCCTCGTCACCAAACTATGGACAGCTTCGTGACTCATACACCGAGTCACAGGGGAAAATCACAATACGCTCGTGCACTGAGCCGCCCTCCTACTGGGCCCGCCTAGTGGAATCCCCCTAAAATTCCACATAGACAGCTATGATATGCCATGGATGCAATGCAAATGCAAATCAAATGCATCCTCACACTATGCATCCTAGATGCCACTCCACATTTAATCATTTACCACCACCACTTGGTGGATTTCAATATTCTCATCATTCTTAACCAATCCCAATTTTCTTTGAACTCATTCACATCCATAGTTAGTGGCATACACATTCCATAACTCATACACACATATCTGGGATATTCACATCACAATCTCAATCCACATATGGTTACAAACCATCATCATACTTCATTAACATAATATTACCACATCATTAAGTTTATCCCAAACACAATGCCACACAACAATCATCATTCTAAATGCATTCAAATCATAACATTTTCACATCATCCATTCAACAATCATCAAAATAATCATATATATACATATTTTCACATCACCAATGGATGAAATCATGCATTTAGAAAAGTTACCCCCTCCTACCTCAAGTGAAGTAGTGATCAACGCGGTTTGATGGTCCCGCTTCGTCAATGGGGTCACTTCCTACATCACAATACATTATACAGTCAATTTCCTACTTACTCATTAAGACTTGAATACTTATATATCAATAAATACTTGCTGTTTTTATTATTATAACTCTCAAAACTCTTTTATTTCATTTTATTCACCATAACCACCATGGGTTAGGTGCCACCATTTATTATTATGTACTCAACAACCAACCCTTTCATGGGTTTCTCCATTAATGACTTCCACCAACAAATTACCTTCACTAATGACCTTTATTCATCATACCTCACATTTATTACCCACACTAAATGTTCATCAACCTCCATTATACATTTCCCCCAAATTCATAAGGTTAGGGTTTCTCAAAACCAAACAACTATTATCAAGGGAATTATCATTTTCCATCTTCTTCCAACATAAATGCACTTATTCCCCCTCATCCCACGTAAATCCATGCTTCCACAACAACTCTCTCTAGGGTTTATGCATCAAATGCCTTAAGTGAACACCGTTTCATATGCATGGCTCTCTAAACCCATGTTATCACCTATCTATGGCAAAGACCCAATTAAATAGTAAGTATTTCTTACCTCACTTGAAAACAAAATGGGTTCAAGGAGAAGGGAATGTGCCACACGAAATAGAGAGGAAGAGAAGGAGAAGGCTTCAAGCTTCAATGGTCTCCTTCCAAGCCTTCACCCAACAAAATGAAAAAGGAGGAGAGTTATCACCTTGCTTGAATCCTTTAGAGGAAGATGGAGATATGAAGAGAAGAAGGAAAATAAGGGGAAGAAGAATGAAGTGTCTTCACAAAAGAAGAAGACATCGTGAAGTAGAAGGGAAAAATTAGGGTTTTGGGTTTATTTTAATTCTATTCAT
The DNA here is from genome assembly GCA_037962975.1 of Clitoria ternatea. Lineage (NCBI taxonomy): Eukaryota > Viridiplantae > Streptophyta > Magnoliopsida > Fabales > Fabaceae > Clitoria > Clitoria ternatea. The sequence goes on from CM075670.1 coordinate 140,449,095, forward strand.
TAAAGCTTCATCGTTTTCTTGTAAACAGGCTCTCTGTTTGGGCTCAATACATCATCTGAAAATTATTCCGAATACATATTCGGATTCTCAATAATATTCTCTATAGCCCTGACCAAAATCATCTCATTCCGAGATACTTGGTCTGACACCCATATCTCAACCGGGCTTAATTTCAGTTTAACCGGTCTCCAAAAATTACCAAAAATTCCCAAAATCTGAATTTAATTATTCTCAATAGTTTGGGACATTAAATACTCCCTATTCCAATTTCTAATATTTATTCCGGTAATTAATTCTCTATTTTAAAATTCAGGATGTTACAGTAAACAATGGTGCATGGATGGTCCAAACAATGGTGCATGGATGGTCTAAAAAAATCTGCACCAATGAAATTATTAGACAAACAAAACATTGTATTTTGATAATTTAAATGGAACATTTAAAATTTACAATTTGTAGAAATGAAAAAATAAGTTTAATTTCTTGGAATTGATATTTTCTATAATGATCAATTAAATATCAATCCATTATATTTTTCTAATTCTCAAAATTGTGTTCTTTAATTGTTCCATTTTCATTAATTCATGCAAAATACGACACTTGGACAGTGACAGTGAATTTACAGCGGAAATCATGAAAATCGGGGGAAATAATATAGTAACAACAGAAAATTTAGATAAATTAAATAGTGAAAAATAGTGTTCTAAAACACTTATCAAAATACCCCAAACCAAAACATTGCTTGTCCTCAAGCAATCACCATATTCACAAGATAAAATACAGAAAACACTAAGCTTAATAAACTAAGGAATCCAAAAGAGAAAAACAGATTTATTCAAATGCCATTTTTATTTTTCTTACGTGAATCAAATTTCAATGTCAAGACTTGAAATACTCTTCTCATAATTTTCACTCAAGTGTTTCAAGGTTTGTGTATCTCTCAAATCATCATAGTCAAAAAAATATTACCATAAGCTTGTTAATAAACCAGAAACTCCATAGTTTAGATAGAGAATATGTCAAAGTCTAAAGGTCTTTCAAAGGTTGTAACATGGCCTTGGGTTGTATTGTTAGGGTAGGAATTTCAAGAAAAATGGAATACAAAAGGGCTTTAACAGTCATGAATGATTTAAATCACCATTATAAATTTAACAGAGCAAATTTTTGAACTTTTATGGACTTTTTGGAATTCATTCAATATCATCCTTTTGATTTTCTTTTTTCTTTTTCTTGTTTTTCTTTACATTCAATACATATTTTTCTTAAGTCCTTTTTTATTTCTTTGCTCCACTAAATTTCCAACTTTTTCACCATTAAGAGAATATCAGTCAATGAAAGGTTTCAAAGAAAAATTTTCACTTTTAGGCTCAAAAGGGGCAACTAGGGGTCAAATTGTGCAAAAATTCTGAGGCTTAAGAATAAGACCTAATTGTGCCTTTATCATCCTAAGACATATAATCAAAAACCATTTTGAATCCATTGAAAAACAAGTTCTAGAATATTAATGACTATGAGATTCACTCAATCAAGAAGGTATGGGTTTTGAAAATTTGTTTCATAAATAACCCATTTTGACTCAAGTCTAACCATGGAAAGTCTTTTCAAAGAAAATTTTAATCACATAAGGTTCATTTAAGCATTGATTTGGCATTTAAACAATCATATTTTGAAAAATTTTACTCAAAATTTTGGGGTCCTTAGATACTTTAGCCTTGTGTTCAAAGTAAATTTGTCATGCAATCATGGTAAATTACAAGATTACAAACAAAATAAGGAAAACACACATGCATAATAACAATCACACAACGTAAACAAAACAGTTAAGTTTTCTTACCTACCACCCCAAACGAGAATTTGACATTGTCCTCAATGTTAAAATGGATGATAAAAGGATAAGAAAACTTACCTGTAATAACCCCAAACCAGCATTTGACATAGTTAGTTTTTTTTTTAAACTTTAAATGAAACAACAACTTTTTATAGGGTTACCTCCCTATCAGTGCTAAGTTTTAAGTCTTCAGCCAGACTTCTCACCGTTTGGTTTTACTCATCAGGAGCGTCAAACAAGTCCAAGTCACTTGCTTGTTGTATTAGTTGACCTGTCAAATAATGCTTTATTCTCTGTCCATTTACCCTAAATGTACCAGATTTCTCGCTCCATAGTTCGACAGCTCCAAAGGGAAAGACTTTTGTCACCTTGAATGGTCCCGACCATCGGGATCTCAGTTTACCTGGAAAAAGCTTTAATCTGGAGTTAAATAGTAAAACCATATCACCTGGATTAAATGTTCTCCGTTGGATGTGACGATCATGCCATTGTTTGGTTTTTTCTTTATAAATTCTGGCATTTTCGTGCATCTAAACGGAGTTCTTCAAGCTCATTTAATTCCAGCAATCTTTGTTCACCTGCAGCCTTATGATCAAAGTTAAGAGTTTTAACAGCCCAAAAAGATTTATATTCTAGCTCAACAGGTAAATGACAAGCCTTCCCATAAACTAGCTTAAAAGGTGTGGTTCCAATGGGAGTTTTGTAGGCGGTTCGATACGCCCATAAGGAATCATCTAACTTAATAGACCAATCCTTACGTGACGTATTCATCACTTTTTGAAGAATATTTTTAATTTCCCGATTGGATACCTCAACTTGTCCACTAGTTTGTGGGTGATAAGGTGTAGCAACCTTATGCCTAACTCCATATTTCTTTAGAAGGGTCTGAAAAGTTTTCTCAATAAAATGAGACCCTCCATCACTTATAACACATTTTGGGACCCCAAACCTTGGAAATATTATTTTCTTGAAAAGTTTAATAACAGTCTTAGCATCAGAGTGAGGTGAAGCAATGGCTTCCACCCATTTTGTTACATAGTCAACTGCTACTAATATGAATTGATTTCCAAAAGAAGAGGGAAAGGGACCCATAAAATCAACACCCCATACATCAAACAATTCAACTTCTAAAATGGTATTCAAGGGCATTTCTTGTCTCTTACCAATGTTACCTGTTCTTTGGCAAGCATCACAAGTTAGAACATACTTACATACATCCTTAAAAATATTTGGCCAATAGAACCCAGCTTGCAATACTTTAGCGGCTGTCTTAGAGGTGCTCATGTGTCCTCTACAGGAAAGAGAATGGCAATGATCCAAGATAGCATGGACATCATCTTATGAAACACATCTCTGAATCATACCATCTGCACATTGCTTAAAAAAGAGTGGTTCATCCCAATAATAATGCTTGACATCTGCATAAAACTTTTTCCTTTGCTAAAAGCTAAGATCAAGAGGTAAGATACCACATGCAAGAAAATTTACAAAATCAGCATACCAAGGAACACGTTGGATACTAAGATTAAAGAGTTGTTCATCTGGAAAAGATTCATTGATGGGAATATTATCTGTTTCTTCTTTTTCAGATGTCAACCTAGACAGGTGATCAGCGACCAAGTTCTCGGTACCCTTCTTGTCCTTAATTTCCAAGTCAAATTCTTGCAATATTAGAATCCACCTAATTAATCTAGGCTTTGCTTCCTTTTTATTCAATAGATACTTAATGGCAGAGTGGTCAGTGTAAACAGTAACATGTGAACCTACCAAGTAAGACCTAAATTTATCAAAAGCAAAGACAATAGCTAACAGTTCTTTTTCAGTTGTGGCATAATTTACCTGAGCATCATCTAGCGTCCGGCTGGCATAATGAATTACATGGAGCTTTTTATCCTTTCTTTTCCCTAACACAGCCCCCACTGCGTAATCACTCGCATCGCACATCAACTCAAACGGGAGTTTCCAATCAGGTGGTTGCACGATGGGGGCAGAGATTAGAGCTTGCTTAATCCTTCAAAAAGCTTCCATACAAGATGAATCAAAATTGAAAGGCACATCCTTACCCAGAAGAGTTGTAAGAGGCTTTGTGATTTTGGAGAAATCTTTAATGAACCTACGGTAAAACCCTGCATGTCCAAGAAAACTCCAAACACCTTTCACATTTGTAGGTGGAGGCAATTTTTCAATCACTTCCACTTTAGCCTTATCAACTTCTATACCTCTCTCAGACACCAGGTGTCCAAGAACTATGCCTTCTCTTACCATAAAATGACATTTTTCCCAATTTAGAACCAAATTAGTTTCTTCACAACGCTGCAAGACTTGGCACAAATTTGTTAAACAATTATCAAAATCCAAACCATGCACTGAAAAATCATCCATGAAGACTTCCATCACATTTTCAATAAGATCAGAAAAATTGCTTACATACACCTTTGAAAAGTCACAGGTGCATTACATAAACCAAAAGGCATACGTCTGTAAGTATAAGTCCCATAAGGGCAAGTGAAGGTAGTCTTTTCTTGATCAGATGGATGAATGGGAATTTGATGAAAACCTGAATACCCATCCAAATAACAAAAATAAGAGTGTTTCACAAGTCTTTCAAGCATCTGATCAATAAAAGGGAGGGGAAAATGATCTTTTTTCGTGGTGCTATTTAACTTCCTATAGTCAATGCACATGCGCCAACCAGAGACAATCCTAGTAGGAATCAAGTTATGTTTATCATTTTCAATCACAGTTATTCCCCCCTTTTTAGGCACCACATGGATAGGACTTACCCATTTACTACTATCAACAGGATATATGACTCCAGCATCAAGCAATTTCAAAATTTCCTTTTTAACCACTTCTTGCATTTTTGGATTTAATCTCCTAAGTGGTTCTACTATGGGCCTACTTTCATCTTCTACAATAATCCTGTGCATACAAAGAGAAGGGCTAATCCCTTTGATATCATCCATTGTATAACCTATTACCTTTCTATACAACCTAAGTTATTTCAAAAGTTTTTTAGTTTCACATGGATTCAATTCAGCATTGATAATCACAGGATATGTGGAATTAGAACCAAGAAATTCATACCTTAATAAAGCTGGTAAAGGTTTTAATTCCACATTGGGGCTTACCACTTTGTCACACATGACCTCAGTATCATGTGGGGCCTCAGAGCAATCAGATGTTTTTGTCGGCTCAATCATGAAAACAGTTTCAAATGGGTCATTAGGAAGGGTTGCTTCCTTTACCACTTGTTCGACAAAATCCACAGTACAGCAAACATCATTATAAGGTTTTTCTAAAACATTTTTCAAGTTGAAATCAACCTTTTGGTCTCCAACAGTTAGAGACAACTTACCATTCTTAACATCAATCACAGCACCTGCAGTTGCTAAAAATGGTCTGCCTAAAATAATAGGAATCAAAGAATCTTCATCCATTTTAAGCACAATAAAGTCAACAGGTATAAAAAATTTTCCTATCTTAATAGGAACATCCTTTAAAATTCCTACAGGATATTTTACAGATCTATCAGCCAATTGCAAAGACATCCTAGTAGGTTTTAACTCACCCAATCCTAATTTTTCAGCAATAGATAATGGCATTAAACTCACACTCGCTCCTAAATCACATAATGCTTTATCTATATTCATGTCACCAATCATGCAAGAAATAGAGAAACTACCTGGATCTTGGAGCTTGGGTGGAAGTTTCTTTTGAATTAGAGCACTGTACTCTTCAGTAAGTGCAACTGTACCATCTTCCTCCAGTCTTCTTTTGTTGGACAAAATGTCCTTCAAGAACTTCGCATATGTAGGCATTTGCTGCAAAGCATCTGTGAAGGGAATATTAATATACAATTTCTTTAAAACATCAAGGAACTTACCAAATTGTTTGTCCAACTTTGCTTTGGCTAAGCGCTGAGGAAATGGAATGGGAGGTTGATATGGCTTAACCTCCTCCTTCTTTTCTTGTGGTTTCTCTTCTTCAATTACTGGATGAGATGAAGATTCATCTACTTTCTTTTCCTTCTTTGCAGTCTTGTCAACTGACCCATCGTATTGAGTACCACTCCTAAGAGTGACAGCCATGGTTTGGTTAGATGGTCCAGCCTCTGGTTTTTTAGGAAATGTTCCTGGTGCTCTTTGAGAATAGGAGGCTTGTTGGGCAATTTGATTTTCCAGTATTTTGTTGTGAGTGGCAAGAGAGTCCACTTTTGAAGCCAAGTTTTTTATTGCATCAGAGAATTCATCATTTTGTTTAAGTTGAGTAGCTACAAATGTCTCCACCAAGGATTCTAGCTTTGATTTTTGTGGAATATAGGTTCCTTGTTGAGGTTTGTAGTTACTTTGGAATTGAGGTGACCTATTTTGGAAGCCAGGTGGACCTTGTGGAGGTCTGTAGTCACGTTGATAATTTCCACCATAGTTTCCAATAGCATCTACCTGATGCATTTCTTGTTCTTGATTAGGGGTCATTGCTAAATGGCAGTTTGTAGCTCCATGTCCTGAAACACCACAAACTTCACAAACAATATTAGTAGCACCTGTTGACCCTATTTTATCAAGTTTTAATGTTAATGCTTCAACTTTAGCAGAAAGTAGGGAAAAAGCATCAACAGAGTACTTACCCGGTGTTTTAGAAGGTAATCCTCTCTCAGAGTTCCATTGGTGAGTGTTTTGAGCTATTTCCTCAATCAGGTTCTCAGCTTCATCAACATTTTTACTCATGAAGGCTCCTCCAACTGCAGCATCTAAAGAGATCTTTTGTGTGGAAGTTAGTCCATTATAAAAAATATGGATTGTCAACCACCTTTCTATCCTATGGTGAGGACATTCTCTTAGCATCTCCCTGTATCTTTCCCAGGCTTCATATAAGGATTCATCATCTTTTTGTGAAAAATTTATGATTTATTTTCTCAGCACATCGGTCTTGTTCCTTGGGTACCATTTATTGATAAAAGCACTGGACAATTGTTCCCAAGTCATGATGGATCCTTCAGGAAGAGAGTATAACCACGCTCTCACTTTATCTCTTAAGGAGAAAGGGAAAAGTCTCAAGCGAATGGCATCATTGGTGGCTCTGTTCATCTTCAGGGTGTCACAGTATTCAAGAAAGATTTGAAGGTGAAGATTTGGATCTTCAGAGGGTAATCCTCCGAATTGGTTCTGTTGAACCATAAAGAGTAGTGAAGGCTTCAATTCAAAATTGTTAGCCTCCACTGTGGGTCTAAGGATGCTAGATCCTCTTCCATTTGTATTTGGAGCGGCAAAATCTCTTAAGGGTCTATGTTGGTCCGCCATTTGTTTTTCTTTTTGTTCTTTTTGTTGTTTTTGTTGTTTTCTCAAAACTCTAAGGGTATGTTCTATCTCAGGGTCAAATCCTAAGTTTAGATCGACACTACGGCTTCGTCGCATAAATAGAAAATAAATGACAAATAAAACAAACAATTACAAAAATAAAACAATAACAGATACACAGAATATAGAACAAAATACAAAATTACAAAGAAAATAAAAATAAAAATAAAAATAACAATAAAAATATTAACAAGTATGATCTAATCGAATTTCAATATTGCCGATATTTGAGGGACAACAGTCCCCGGCAACGGCGCCAAAAACTTGACAGGGCCCGCAAGCGCACGGGTTATGTCGCGTAATATAAAAGACTATCATTCTCAACAGGGACTGTGTTCAAAGTACCGGCATATTAAAATTTAATTATCCACACAATTCACTTTCAATTTTTTTTTGTATTTATAAAAATAAAAATTAGCAGTAAAAAATTTACTTTAGAGTAAAAATAAAAATCTACCTTGGGTGAAAAACAGAGTTGAGATTATCTTGGGATTTCAGGGGTTTGAGATATTATTTTACGTTAACAATTTTAACTTTTCATAAACAAAAATCAAATTAAGTTTTCCAAGGCGAATTTTCCAAAAGCTAATTAATATGTTCCTCTCGGAATCCTATTAATGTACCTAACCTATGGAAAGCGCTGCTTAATCCTCAGAAAGGCCCATTATCGTTTTATGAAAATCCCTTTTTATTTCCTCAAAAGAATTTTGATTACTTTCACGGTTTTACCGAGGTCACAAAAAGCATCTCAAAAATCTTAGGTTTAGTTCAAAGCTTTCTGGTAAAAATAAATCTCTAGATTCTATTTATTACCTAATCTTACTAATATACCCGCAAGTACATAGTTTTATTATTTAGGTTCTTGTTAGGAATCACTAAAAGCATTGAGCATAATTGAACTAAATGGAAAACAGAAATTTATTTACTTTAAGTCAAAATAACATTAGTCTAAGATATTATCACACCCCCTTTATCCCAAGATAATTAATTTAGTTACACATGATATGGTACAAATTCATATATATAATGGAAAGGAAATACAACATACAATTCATGGTAGAAATAAAACTTACGGGTTTCTCCAAAAGCCCAGTAAATTTACCACCATAATTCTTTGTTCCGGATCCTTCCACCGTATACAAATTTTACCACTCAATTTCACTGTCCTCTCAAAATCACAACAAAGTAACTAAAAAAATAGAACTCTTTGCCTAGAAAATTCTGCACCCACACGGTTTTTGAAGGCTGAAAAATATGATTAAAAAAATCTCCTAAAAGCTACTGTAGCCACACGGTTCTTGCCTCTAATTTTGTGTGCTGAAAAATATGATGCTGAATGGTGCAATTTCTAGCCCATTTATAGATGAAATTTCACCAACCATTTCCTTAAATTAGGGCATTTATGCATGGCATTTCTTGTGGCTAGCTCCTCTCCCATTTCTGTGACACAATATGGACCAATGGAAGTGGGAAATTCCTTCATTCATTCCCTGAGTGGTGAGCCCATTTCCATATAATATTCATTCAATTTGTAATGGATTGTCTTTTTGTATGTGCATAGCCGTGAGATGTGCCTTGAATTGCTCAAAGAATGTTAAAGAAATGAAATACCTTGCCTTTCTCTTGGTGGCCGTGGGAATGAATGAATTGATTTGGTCAAAGTATGATAAACAAATGAAGCACCTTGTTGGCTTTTTCTTTGTAGCAGTGAATGGGAATGAATTGGTCAAAGAAATGTTAAATAAATCAAGCATTGCTAAGTGTTGAATTGGTCACGTGGGACATGGTGTGGTTGGATGGATTTTTGCAATTTAATAATGGAAACCATGGACCTTGCATTGTACCGTGAATTGCATGGAATTGTGGCAAAGAAATCAAATGCATTCTTTGATTAAAGAATGCATTTCATATGGCAAATTTCCAAAGGGTGGGCCGTGGGAATTTGATGGTTTTGCCAATGATGAAAGGTGGTAAACAATGGTGCATGGATGGTCCAAACAATGGTGCATGGATGGTCTAAAAAAATCTGCACCAATGAAATTATTAGACAGACAAAACATTGTATTTTGATAATTTAAATGGAACATTTAAAATTTACAATTTGTAGAAATGGAAAAATAAGTTTAATTTCTTGGAATTGATATTTTCTATAATGATCAATTAAATATCAATCCATTATATTTTTCTAATTCTCAAAATTGTGTTCTTTAATTGTTCCATTTTCATTAATTCATGCAAAATACGACACTTGGACAGTGACAGTGAATTTAAAGCGGAAATCATGAAAATCGGGGGAAATAATATAGTAACAACAGAAAATTTAGATAAATTAAACAGTGAAAAATAGTGTTCTAAAACACTTATCAACTCACCTTCTTCCTTGGATTACAAATCAAACAAACCAATGAGGGAACGTTCATTAGTCAAACAAAATATTGTAAAGAACTACTCAAAAGGTTTGAAATGGACAAAGCAAACGAAATAGCTACACCCATGAGTACATCTTGTTACTTAGACAAAGATAAGAAGGGTAAGGATGTTGAAATAACTAAATACCGAGGTATGATTGGTTCCTTACTTTACTTAACAGCTAGTAGGCCTGATATTATGTTTGTTGTGTGCATGTGTGCTAGATATCAAGCATGTCCTAAAGAATCACATCTCACTGCTGTGAAAAGGATTTTGAAATATCTTGTGGGTACTCAAAATGTTGGTCTATGGTACCCCAAAGGGGTTGAATGCACCTTAGTTGGATACTCTGACTCTGATTTTGTAGGATGCAAGCTTGATAGAAAGAGCACTAGTGGAACATGTCACTTGCTTGGTAGTTCTCTTGTATCTTGGCATAGCAAGAAACAAGTGAGTGTTGCACTATCAACAGCTGAGGCAGAATATGTTATAGCTGGTAGTTGTTGTGCTCAAATTCTTTGGATGAGACAATAACTTCTGGATTTTAGTGTTAAATTAGATCATGTGCCTCTTAAATGTGATAACACTAGCACCATAAATATCTCAAAAAATCCTGTCATGCATTCTAGGACTAAACATATTGAAATAAGACATCATTTTATAAGAGACCATGTTTTAAAGGGTGATTGTGTGCTTGAACATGTTGATACCTCTAAACAATTAGCAGATATCTTCACCAAACCCCTAGCAAAAGAGCAATTCATCCACATTAGAAGAGAATTGGGAATTCTTGACATGATTAATTATGTTTGAATGATGAAGTATTTTGATAAAAACATTGTTGTATAGCATGTTTATATGACTTGGTTATTATCTGTGATATGATTCATTGAAATTACAACCTTCCTGTGTGAAAACTGCATAAATTGTGTATTTTTGAACCATATAATCGATTACATACAGCTTCTTAATCGATTAATAAGCCTCTGTTTCATTGATAATCGATTACTCATTGACATCTAATCGATTAGAAAGCTTCTATTTTATGCATAATCGATTACCACTTGATCAATAATCAATTACAAAGCCTCTGTTTCAGGCCCAAAACGTTTCATCTTTCCACTAATCGATTACCAGACTCTCTTAATCGATTAGGACGTCTCTGTTTCTTCACTAATCAATTACTCAACTTCCATAATCGATTACCCACTGTGCGAAACAATTCAAATTCCCCAGAAACAGTGAGCTAATCGATTACCTAATCCTAGTAATCGATTAGCATTGGAACTGCAATAGTCAAACGTGGGTTCCCGAGGTCTGCTCGACTTCCCTCTCATTTAACTCACCTCACTCCTTTCTAAACCTATTTTTTCTCTATAAATACACCTCTCTTCACCCTCTCATCTCACACTACCTCCTTCCTCTTCAAATCTCTCAAAGCTCTCAAGAACTCTCTCCTTCTCTTCATCTTTTTTCTACATTCCTTCTCCCTCACCATGTCTTCCTCCCGTGCAGTCAAGAGAGCTAGGTCCTCCATGGCCCAAGCCAACAACCCCCTAGACTTCTCTAGGTTCTTCTCTTCTCCTAGAGACCTTCAACACTTCATTAACAATTTCTCTAAGAAAGACATCATGACCCCCCACTACACCATTACTGAAACATTTAAGAACCATAGCCTCACCCTTACCCAATGCCTCTACCACTATAACCTTTTTCCCTTCCTCACCCTTAAGGAAGAGCTATACTATCCTGAACTCATCCGAGTTTTCTACTGCAACCTCAAACTAGTCAATGGGGTGATAGAATCAAAGGTCAAAAATGTGACCATCAAGCTCACCAACACCCAGTTTGTAGAAATCTCTCTGCTGCCACTTAACGATGCAAAATTTGACAGTGGAGACCCTGAAGATGAATGGGGCTTCAATGCTCTCACTGCCCGTCAATCCTTATGGAAGGCTGATCGCCCAAGGAGCAACCACAAGCTGGTGGGACATTTGACCATGAATAACCGCCTCCTACACTTTTTCTTGGTCAAGATGTTGGTTCCCCGTGGTGGGAACTATGCTCTGGTGGAAGAGAATGATGTCCTCTTGATGTGGGCTATACTGAACCACAAAGAGATAAACTGGGTTCAACTAGTCAAGTTCCACATGCGCCACGCAAAAGACCAACAAAAGCTTCCATACGCCATTCTACTCACCAAAATATTCAAACACTGTGGAGTAGACTTGGCCGGAGAACTATCGGAGAAGGTGCCTCCACAAGCCTGCATTGGCACTCATCACCTCACCAAGATGGGTCTTGTTTTTCTGAACGGAGCATGGTATTCAAGGATGGAAGGCTATCATGCCAACATTCCCTATGAAGCTCCTGCTGATGAGCCAGCCCCTCCTCCTCCTTCACCTCAAGCTTCATCATCTGCCCCTGCTGACCCATTTATATCTCTCTACGCTCACCTTGACCGCTGCTTCGACCGTATTAAAAACTCTCTTCAAGAGTTTTCCATGACTGAGCAGCAGCATTTTGAGATGATGCAACAGCGTTATGAGGAGCTGTCACTTCAAATCTCTGAGCTTAGATTTTTCAACCCGGATAACTAGATCCGTTTTTATGCTTTAATCATTGTGCTTTCTATTTTTTATGCATCAGTTTTAATCATTTCCTTAATGTACTTTCCCTTCAGTTATTCTGAATAAAATTTGTCTTTCTTCATATGACTTTAATTGCTTTATTATTTTTGATGATTCCAAAGGGGGAAAAGCAATAGTTTGTTCATCTGTTTTGACTGCTAAAACAAATGCTTAATTATCTGGTATTATCTCCAAAGGCATATATTCTTAAAGATAGGGGGAGATTTAGTTGTTTAAAGAGATAATGTTGTAAGGGATAACACTTAAGAGATAACTTGTAATCTAATTAGATGATTCATTTAAAGGATAAGGCAGACTCTGAAAATCTAATTAAGAGATAAGATATTATGCAGAATTCAAATGTTTTTGCATAAATAAAATTAGAGATAAAAATTGCTGTTTAAACTAACAATCCTCAAGAGATGAACATTGTTGTCATCATCAAAAAGGGGAGAATATGTTTTGAATGTGATTACAGGGTCAAGGATTTTGATAATGACAAAGCACTCTTGAAGAATTCCTTGCAAAAACAAAGATATGGAATCAGACCCAGAAAAACTACGCAGCTAATCAATTAGGGAGTCTCAGCTAATCGATTAGGCAGCTTCTGTTTTGGAACAACTGCATCAGGACAATAAGCTAATCGATTACAACATTTCAGACAATCGATTACAGAGCTACTAGAACTACAATAATCGATTACATATATAGTTTAATCGATTACCAAAACCAAAAATGGCATTAAAGGTATCAAGTATAAAAGCTAATCGATTAAGAGAAATCAACCAATCGATTAGAAGGCTACTGGAATTAATCTAATCGATTACTAAGACTATATAATCGATTACGAAGCTGCGAAGCTAAATTAAATGCATCAGATATCATTGCTAATCGATTACAAGGCAAAGTTCAATCGATTACCAAGCTTCTGACTTGAATCTAATCGATTAGGCAATGGGAACTAATCGATTACATAGCGAACAAAGATGAAAAATTCAAAGTATAATCGATTACAGCTTAAGGCATAATCAATTATGATAGTGGGAAAACACATATTAGTGGGAAACCAGCACATTTCTCCACCATTCCTTCAGACACCCACTACATGCAACGGCTAGGAAGACCAAGGCACTCACCAAGCTCTGAAATGACTCTACAAATGCAAGAGGAACTCAAGCACAAAACACACAACAAGAGGCAATCAATTTTTACTTACCTTTGTGCTTATAAGTCTCATATTCCTTGTATATTCATTCTTGAGCTAGAATTTGTATATCCTCTCTTGTTGAGAGTTAGATTTTGTGTGAGCTATCATTTGCTTATCCACTCTATTAAGAGAGTTACTTGCTTGTAAACACTACACCAAACACCAAAGTTCACTCTAGGTTGAGTGGTTACAAAGGTTGGGGTTCAACCTTTGGGATATTGTGAGATTGGGTGGGGTGCCCTTATACTTGTGAGGATTGGGTTCTTGAGTGTGGGACACTAGGAAGCCGCAATTGCTCAAAGTTGTATCTCTAGTCTACAATAGTGAAAATCCTCTAAGTGGGTTGCTTAGAGGCGAGATGTACACCGGATTGGTGGAACTCGTTAAATCGGTTTGCAAGCTCTTCTCCCTTACTCTTTTACTTTCATATACTGCACTTAATTGGCTTGTGTTGATTGATTGTGGCTTGCATACTTGAACTTGCTTAAATTGGTAAATCTTGAATACTGCACACCAAGTGTTTGTTTAATTGTCTCAACTATATTTACCTTTGTTTTGCATTGCATATTTCATTAAACTTGATTTCACTTGCATAATCTTGTAAATTTGTATATAAGAATCAAGTTCAAAGGTATTCCAACTAAAAGTTTTAAAAACTCAATTCACCCCCCCTCTTGGGTATTAAGGCCACTTGAATAACAGTAGCTACCCCCATGCCTATAAGATTATAATGGACATAAAATATAGAATAAGTGAAATCAAGTTTTCAAAATATCATAAAGATTTGAATGAATTCGATTGACTTACTTTTGGGTGCACCCACACGAGTTTTCTTCCAGTGGACTTAGTTCCATGCAGTCAACTGTATCCAACCACCGCCCTGCGTCAAAATAAAACACAAGATAAGTTAGAATAGTAGAAGAACAAAAATGATGTAATCAAATTTGTAGAAAGTTATTTACTTTTTTAGGGATTAACTTACGCATCTACTATTGTTTTGAGGTGTTGTGCAACAGTCCCGTGCACAAAATCAAAGTATAAAGCTGCATATGCCTGGGGATAGATCACCACGAGCATCCAATGAGCGTTGCAGTTACCAGTGATAAGTGAGACTTCAAAATGTAGAAATTAATGGACAATAATTATGGAATAGAATCTTACCCTTTATGATACGGGGCCAGGTATACTGTCTTCCTAGACTCATCCATCCAATTCTGGATGTATGCTTGGGTGTCCTCCTTGTTGTTTCCTTTCCTCTATATGAAAGAGGGTTCTAAGAAACCAAAAGTTCCATCGAAACCCAAGTCCACACAAATTTTATGTAGAAACCTAAACAAGTTTAGACATGGTTAGCGACAAATAACTTGTATAATGAAATAATTTGACATAAAATGATATACTTACAGCTCCCATAGCTGAATGATGGATATGTTAAGCATCGTCGACCCTATCATAATCTCAAATAAGTCACTCCGTGTAATGTAAACCGGTAGTGAACTTGGACGGCCGAACACCGATGGCTGCCATGGTACCTCAAGAGCGTCCTCTCCTAGGTCAGGACCTTCCATAACATCTGGATTGGATCGTCGACAGGGTCTGGCTTCTTTAATGCCGGTCCTGCTTCCTGTTGAACAATTAAACAATAAAGATTTATACCATAATTGACAATATAACAAAATCAGTTAGTGTTTTATGTTTATACCTATGGAGGATCAATCGACAGGAGTCTGTTGGGCTACATAAGGAAGTGTGCCACCGCCTGACCAACGGTCTGCACCTCTAAAGTTGCCACTGGCACAGCAGCATCCTCCTCGAGGATGAGTACAACAGAAACCCTGGACATTCCATCAGGTAATGACTGATGGTGAACCACAGGGCCTAAGTTGTACACCATGCCAATGGCATATGGCTCCTCTGACCCATCAATGAACAAGTCACATTGATGGGTATCCGCAGCCTAGACCCCATTATCATCAGGGTGAGTTGTAGTGCACGACCTCTTAGTGCTAACCCTCCGTACCTACGTATTTACACATCAAGCAGAAGTTGTTCAACAATTAAAGAAATAAATTACAAACAATAAACAGTTAAATACTATAAGGAATCCAACCTGTGGGTCGACAGCAGAGGCAGTAGGCTCCTGGTGATGACTGAGTGAGGCCTTCATCTCCTCCTTGAATCAGGCAATCTCTGCATTAAGTGCCATTATCTACTCTTGGCACTCAGCCTTCACAACAGCCACCCTCGACTCAACCCTCTGCTCCACCAACTGCTCAACAGAGGGCACCAGGTCAGGAGCACCATAATAGCTCTAGAGGCCTATGAATTGTGAATGATTAAACCATAATTGTTTAATAGAAAACAAAATGACAGGGTACAGTTATTTTCAACTTACCATGACCTCGACCAACAACACGCACCCTTCTTGGGTGCTCTGGCCTGCCGATAGCGGTAGTTAAAATATCCTGCCTACCATGGGCTACGAAAGACCCATGGGTTGATTGCTCAACCAAGGAATCCTGAAACCAAACAAGTTAGTGTTCAGTGCTTTATGTAAACGAAAATACTGAAAACTTTATGAGGCGAATACTTACTATCCATGAGGCGACCTCCTGAGCTTGTGAGGAAGTGTATTCCCCACTCTTCCTGACCCTGGCCCACTTCCATTTCTCATGGCGTATAGGTGGGGAAGGGGGATCCATAACACCAGTGTCAGGTTGGCTATCCTGACACTGACTAGCCTTCTCCTGGGCCATGTGCTCCTCTAATCATCGGTAATCCCCACGTGACAATCTGTAGGGGCAGTCATTCAGCTTCCTAAGGCTTTGTGCCTTTGTTTGTATGGCCTGCAACAAGAAAAAAATGGGTTAGAGTTACATTTAAATTATAAATAATTTAATCATGTTAAATACCAATGTACTATCCACTGGTCGGTATGCCTAGATGCAACTAAATCATCCCAAGTCTCTTGATCTATGAAGGTATATTTCTCTGTGAGGAACTATCCTCACTCATCCCCGAATATACACCTACAATTCACCAATGACAGCAAGAATTGGTAAAAAATGTTAAAATAATTGGTAAACTATTGATTAAGAATTTAAAGTCCTTACATACCTCATGGTGAGTGAGGACTTGAATGTCCACCATCGCTCAACAATAATACTGAGGATCTTCCTCCTCAGTGTGTCATGTGCTGGCAACTCCCAAGAGTCCTACAAGTGGGAATTAGTCCTATAAGATAGTTTATTATGAATTACTTGAAATAATACACTTAAATAAAACTTAAATGATATCTAACTTACCAGAATATCTGACCAAATGTTGTTCTTCACGACCTCCTCGATATTATCCCAATCAGGGATAATAATGGACACCTTTGTGCTAGCCATGACTCCCAAGTAACTGCTAAACTTCGAGGCATGTGGTCCACCAAGTCTACCAGTGTTGACATCGACATCAACACGTAACCTCTCTCCCCGAGGATGCCTGAGTGTAATATCCTAAATCCTGGTAACACCTCTACTCTTCCGAGTAAAGGAACCTATAGCCTGTGAGTCAGACCTAGAATGTGGATCCTGGTTAGCCATAAGTATCTGTCTAAACAAGGAAAAACTAAATGTCAATAAATAGTACTTGTAACATGGTTAATATAATGAATAATTCATAACATTTAATACAATGATTCATTAACATAACATTCAATACAATCAATCATACCATATGAAGATGGTATATTTTCCCACAAGCCTTCATGGTAGTCATGATGACTGGCAACTACATCATCTATGTCATGTTCCATGATAGATGATAGAATATATGTTGTGGCGAATAAAATTTCCATAACATCAAGACTGGGTCTCCAATGTTGTGTCTACCTTGGATAACAATTGACCACCGTTTGTCAGCTGGGTTAATAACATAAAAAACTTGCTTCACTTACATTGCCATGATGAATAGTTCCTCCTTATCACCTATCTTGTTGAGGTCCACCAATGTAAATCCAAAATCATCAATTTTGACATCATTTTTATTGTCAACCTATTTGCATTTAAACACTGGAATGGTGAAAGGGCCATGATCAACTTCCCATATATCTTTAATCACACTAAAGTAGCATGACTTGGCCATGACAGGGTTGTTGTACTTTGAAGATGCATTGACTAAGCCACAACCATAACTCTACTATTTTGATTTTTACTCTTCTCATCTTGTGTCCTTGTATAAAACAAATAGTTATTTATATCATACCCACAAAAGATGAAGACATCAAAGTTTAGACCCTGTGCTAGTCGATGTAATGTCACAGAAGCATATGTAGCTTTCAGAACGGTCATTTGGAACCACTGCATGAATGTCTTGTTATGTTCATTCGACACCCATTTTTCAGTCATTCTAGGGTTACGTCTCTTGACTAGCTCTTTGTGAGTGGTTAGATACGATTGCACATCATCCGTACTATTCAAAATATACAAGTGTGCTTGAAGGACATCATCACGTGGCATGCTCTTCATTTTTTTACCAATCATACCTTTCCCATCCAATTGCCCATCATGAAGAGTCTTTGGAATACCAATGCTTTTCAACATGTGACATATAATCAGTGCAAAACTCAATAGCTTCCTCTGCAATATACCTTTCCATAATCAAAGCTTCAGCACGACGTTGATTTTTCATATACCCTTTCAATATCTTCATATATCGCTCAATGGGATATATCCACCGCAAGAACACTAGACTACACAAACGGACCTCTCTCACTAAATGGATGATTAAGTGGACCATTATGTCAAAAAAAAGGTGAGAAATGCATTTCAGGCTGACATAGTATAAGTGATGCTTCATGTTCCAGCACATCCAATTTGTTGAGGATGATTACTTTGCAACATATGACATTGAAAAACAAACACAGTCTTGTTATGACATTTCTCACATTTTTAGGAAGAATGTCACGAATGGCGATAGGTAGAAACTGTTGCATCAACATATGACAATCGTGAGACTTCAACCTAACTAACTTCAAGTCTTTCATGGAAACACAAGTGTTGATGTTTGAACCATAACCAGATAAAACTTTCATACTACGTAACGATTCACACAAACTTTGCTTTTCTTTTCTGGACAACGTATGACATGCTGGGGGCAAATATGTTCATTTGCCCTTTGATTGTGGATGCAAATCCTGACGTATACCCATCAACTCTAAGTCCATACGCTAATTTAGGCCATCCTTCTTCTTCCTGGGTATGTTTAAAAGTGTTCCAACCAAACTATCACACATATTTTTCTCCACATGCATAACATCAATGCAGTGTCTTACATCAATCTCCCTCCAATATGTTAGAACAAAAAATGTTGACTTTTCTTCCAGTGGTTTTGTGCGATGGATTATTTTTCACAGTTGTCAAACACCACGTTGACGTCTTTCACCTTTTCACATATCTGGCGACCAGATAGTGGTGGAGGAGGCATTTCAAAATCTTGAGCACGGTTGAACCACTAATTTAACCTACAAAATGGATGATTAGCTTTAAGAAACCTTCGATGTCGAAGATAAACATTTTTCTACCATGGCGCAGCCGCATAGAACTAGTTCCTTCCTCACACACAAAACAAGCTTTATGACCTTTCACACTGTACCCGAATAAGTTACCGTACGCTAGAAAGTCATTGATCGTGCAGAATAACATGGCACATAATTTGAATGATTGCCCTGCAAACTTGTCTTCCTATAACATTTTAAGGTCTTCAACTAATGGAGTTAAATATACGTCAATGTCATTCCCCGGTTGCTGTGGACCAGAAATCATCATTGATAACATAACATATTTCCGCTTCATGCACAGCCATGGCAGCAAGTTGTAAACAAACAACAAAACAGGCCATGAACTATGGTTTATGCTCAGGTTCCCATACGGGTTCATGTTGTCTGCGGCTAGTGCAAGCCTAACATTTCTTGGTTCATGGGCAAAATCTGGAAACATCGTATCCACTTTTTTCCACTACGATCCATCTGCTGGATGCCTAAGTAGTTCGTCAATAACCCTTTCATCAGCATGCCATCTCATAAGTTTTGCATCAACTACATTGGCAAACAGATGCTTTAGTCTTGGAACTATGGACAGATACCATAACACCTTTATAGGAGACCTTTTAGTACAGACTTTATCAGAATTGGCCTCTTTCTTCTTATACCGTGACACCCCACACCTAGAACATCAATGCAGTATTTCATACTCACCCCAGAATAATACACAATCATTTCGGCATGCATGTATCTTTATATACTCTAAACCCATAGGACACAACATCTTTTTGGCCTCATAGTTATGATTCGGCAAGGTGTTTCCAGCTGAGAGCATTTCTTTCAACAACTTTAGTAAGTCAGTGAAACTTTTATTCGTCCACCCGTTTATGGCATTCAAATTAAACAACCACAAAACTATTGATAATCTCATGAAATTGACGCAGTTTGGATAGAAGGGCTTCTCAGAATCCTCACACAGAGTTGTATATACATGAGCTCTCTTAAAACCTTCTACCCCTATATCACGGATCATATCCTCAAGTCTCTCATCCATGTCAACATTGGTGTCATGCATCTGGCTTCAGTTTTCAATTTGAGATTTGGTACTTAGCACCACTACATCTTCACCGTGCCATATCCAACGGGTATAACTACAAAGAAAACCATCACACAGTAGATGTTCTCGTACCTCTTCCAAGTCTAGCCGATCCAGGTTCCAACATTTAACATAAGGGCAAAAATACCTTCCATTCACCTCCTCAGCATTCCTCGCTACGAATTCTATAAATGATCCAACTCCCCCTCGTACTCTAGACTTATGCGTGATACAGTTATCCAACTCCGATCCATACCAACTGTTTACAAGGTGCTATGATCAATTTCACTTTTTTTACAAAGGTGGTGGTCCTACCCATTCAGGATGACATTGTTTTTATACATCATTGATATATATAGGTTAGGAGTTATTTTAAAATTTGATCAAATTTCGGCAGCATTTCGCATTGGTATCTAAGTACACATAATGAGAGCAGTCAAATCAAATTCAACCACAACCAAATATGCACCCAGAGAATAATACAAAATGCAAGTTATCGAAACTTTATCAAATTTTAAAGTAACTCCTAACTTGTACATACCAACGACATATAAAAACAATTGATCATCCCAAACTGTCCAGACAGACAATTCAAGATTCAACACAAACGATGAAATCAATTAATTTAATGACTATATTTGTCAAATCTCAAATGGGGAACTATAGTTCACTCATGCAAAGCAACTTTAGTATGAGCTTACGAGTTCACAACATTGATAACCACACACATACAACGGCAACAGAAATAATATTATATATTGTATAGTGAAATGTAAATTTTGATTAAAAATAATACTATAAAATAGACAATAATACTTTAAAAATAATTTATGTTATTTTGAAGTAGAAGTATGGTGTTGGATTGGATTATGGATTATGGATTATGGTGTTAGATTATAACACTTTTAATGTTTGGACTTTTATTTAATAATTAGTATGATGTTTTTAATTTATGTTATTTTCAAGTACAACTATGGTGTTGGATGATGGATTATGGATTATAAGGCTTTTGAAGTTTGAACTTTATTTTATGGATTATGGCTTATGGATATGGTCTTGGATGTTGGATTATGGATTACAGATGTGGAGAAGGAACTAGATTAATTACACCTAAACAAGATTATGGATTATGGATATTTAAATTTTTTTTGGAAATTTGCATAAATTTTTTTGATCCTTATTATTCTGTCTTGGTCTTTTGATAATGTAATGAGTAGACCTATATTGTAATCAATTTTAATGTTGAACTTGTAATATTGTGAACTTACTTATCAATGTGGGATGTATTATGTTTATATGGTTCCTGGTTCTTTTGTGTAATTTATGCACTGTAATATGTAGAAAACTTGAAATTGTTTCTACTTACATTTTTATGAAATTTAAATGAATTATACTATAGTAGTAACAGATTGTTGTTGATGATGTTAGCCAAGGCCTCAACACTCAAGAGGGGAGGTGAATTGAGTGTTTCAAACTTTCTCACGGAATCCCCTTAAAAATAGTTAGTAATATACTAATGATGCAATGATGAAGAGACAATAACTTTTATGCACATATCACACTATGAAACACTTGATGTGCAGTGACAATATTCAGCCTTATGTGTGATAAACAAGGCAAGTTATTAGTTTAGGCAATCCATCAAACAGCTGGTGTGCTTAGATTTATTTCACCAATAATATGATGTTTCCTAAAAAGATTTAGCTCATTTAATTTATCAAATAACTTGTGTGCATGAGATAAGTGATAGAAATCAAGTAAGTATCACACAAGAGTTAATAGCAAACTATGTTCTAGATACTTGGCAAGTTATAGCAAATTCCAGTTTTTAAGAACTTCACCAAATATTGATTCAATCAAATTATGAAACACTTGGCATGCAGAGTTAAGTTTCTACTAGAACAACAACTTTGATTCACACATTCAGCTCATGCATTTCAACAAACAGTTTATATGCGTAGTTGTATAAAGAGTTCAAGGTAGAGAGAAATGCAAACCAATTTAACGAGTTCCACCAACCCGGTGTACGTCTCGCCTTCAAGCAACCCACTTGAAGGATTCCACTATTGAAGATTTGAGATACAAGCTTTGAGCAATTGCAGCTTCCTTGTGTCCCGCACTCAAGAACTCAATCCTCACAAGCAAAGGGCAACCCACCCAATCTCATAATCTCTCAATACCCAAAGGTTGAACCCCAACCTTTGTGACCACTCAACCTAGAGTGAAAACCTTGGTGTTTTGGTGTTTGGTTTATAAGAAATTAACTCTCTCAATAGAGTAGATACACAAATGAAAGCTCTCACCAATTCTAACTCTCAACAAGAGAGGATATGCAAATTGAAATTCACAATCTAACAACTCTTATACAATGTACAAGTTTGGAAACTAGAGTTGCAGAATATACAAGAGGAATTTAATGAGAAGACCTCTAGAAGAAGAATGTTGATTTCCTTATGTTGTGCCTTGGTCTCATTCTTTCTCTTGCTTGAATTCATGCTCCATTTATAGCCATTTTAGAGCTCCTAGCCGTTGTATATTGTTCCCAACGGATACCTCAAGCATGGGCACAAAAGTGGAGTGGAGAAATGAGCTGGAGTTCCACTTAAAAAGCACTTTTCCATGTTCTGATACTGTCGTAATCGATTAGCCTTCAAATTGTAATGGATTACTTTTCAAATTCCTCAGTGTAACAGGCCATGTAATCAATTGTTCTTTTTCAAGTAATTAATTATGGTATAGACAAAAACTCTATAATCGATTATGCTATTAGTTGTAATCAATTAGCTAACACACAGATCCTTGATAATCGATTGTCTTGTGCCTTGTAATCGATTGTGAATGATACCTGATGCCTTTAATTCTGTCACGCAGCATGGTAATCGATTGTGACTTGGTTTCAATCGATTAGTGAACTAATAGAGACTTTATAATCGATTGTATCTTGCCTTGTAATTGATTAGTAACAACACAGAAGCTCTGTAATCGATTATTTTCTTATCTGTAATAGATTATGTTCACTCTAGAACTTAGGTAATCGATTGTGGCAATGGTTTAATCGATTAGCACATATACCTGATTACATTCTTCAAGGTCTTTGATATGTTCTTGATATGTATTGACCCATGGCTTATTCCTTTGATCCTCATGCCTTGTTTCCTTAATTCTTCTTCAACTTATAAGCTTGTTCTTCATGTTATCAACCTTGTCTTTCACAGCTCATGTTTCCATCTTGTTTGTCCATTGGTCTCTTTGTGAAGCATCTTCACCTTTTTGTTTTTATCTATTGTCTTTGTGCTTGAACCTCCTTGTTTGTGATCCTTTGTTATTCCATCATCATCATGAATACTTTGTCATTCATCAAAACTATTTTGCATATTTGCATATGCAACTTCATTCTCCCCCTTTTTGATGATGACAATTGATGTTACATATGACATGTATTCATGTGTTGTAGATTCATCATGTTGGCTTCATGGTAATATCCTTTCTTCCTGTAGGGGCCTTTGCCTTAGTCTTCACATTTGTCATTATCAAAACCTGTTCGAATCATTAAAACATATTCTCCCCCTTTCTGATGATGACAACTAATGTTCATCTCTTGGGGTGTTAGTTTCATAGAATAATGACAATCAATGTTTACATGTATTCTTCTTCTTTGTGATGTATAGGATACTAGTTAAGTTTATTCATGTTCTTAATCATTTAGTCAACATAGTTTAAGTGTTATTCTCCCCTTTAATCAAGCAACTTATGTCAACTATTTTAATCATGCAATTGATAGCATTTTCAAGTATAGTAGGCACTACATGATTTTCTCAAATAAACACACATATACATTTGATCCTTTTCTTATGATTCTTAATTCTTCTTCCCTTAATTATTTCACTTTTCTTTTCCCCCTTCTAATGGCAACATGATATCTCTCCCCCTTTGGCATCATCAAAAACATACAAATATTCTTCTAAGTAAGCATATAGGAGAGTGAAAGCATGAGTGCCATAAACATAATCATAGAGAAGTGAAATCAAGGATAATCATTCATGTGTATGCTCCCCCTTACTGCTGTAATTGATATCACTTCTAAAAATATATACCACTTATTAACGTGTGAAATTAATTATACCAATTTGATCAAGTCTGATACCACTTATAGGTCAATTTAATCAAGTCTGATACCATTTGTTTACTTTTTGAGCATATGATCTCCTTTTTTTAATAGATACCATTATTGAAATAATAGATACCATAATACGAATAGATACTACTCAGAGGTTAGATACCATTGCATATAACAATCAACTTGTTAATTATTTCATTAATATTGCTTGATGCATTTCTAGGTATCAGAGCAGTAACATAGAAGATTTTTCAACAATGTATACTTATATCTAGATATCAGAGCAGGGATGAAGTGATATATCCCGCTTTTGAAATTTGTTATTCATACCACTTGTTAATATGATTTATATAATTCACAGATCATAATGGTATAGTAAATATTTAATCATATATTGGTATTTTGCAAGTTTTATACCCTTTTTCACATCCTTGTGTGGCATTTTACTTTATCCATGTTGCATTCCTTGATCAATTCTTTGTTTGCCCAGTTTGGTAGTTTGATTTGCCATTTTGAATCATCTTATATAACCTTAACAAACTCTTTGCAAAGCATTTTATTAGTAGTATTGAGTCCACAAGAGTTTGTACCAATTTTGGGTCTTTGATGCAGTATTGTTTTGGAAAGGAGTTTTCTAAAAATGATTTACTCAGACTTTCATACCACTTGATAAAGAGATAACATATCATCAATAAATATCAGTTGTTATAAAGAAATGTTATAAAACTCCCCCTTAATCATGCAATTTAACAAGGATAAATATAGATGTTGATACCATTTGTTAATTTACATAATTTATATGATTCAGAGCATAGTGGTAGAGTAAGCATTAACTTCAACATAGGCAATGGTAATAATATTTCCCTTTAAATGGATACCACTAATTGATGCAATTTCATTTATGTCTAGGTATCAGAGCAAATATAGAATGATTAATACAGCTTGTTGTCCTACTCATGCATTTGTACTAGAACATGTGCCAATATATCTACTCTTTTCCATATGACTTTTATATCTCAAATAATCTCTTCTTAACTTATGCCTATGATGTTACATATAGGTTTAGTCAAGCATTTACCTAGGGCACATATGGCATTTATCAAATATGTAAGAGAAAGCATTTTGCATAGATAATTAGTAACACATATAGACAAGTCACAAAAGCATATCATTGTCATCGTGTGGTTGTAAATGTGTAATACAAGTCATGCACTCATTGTAATCAATTTGCCATAACATTTATGTCATACCACTTGTTATCTTGATACTATGTATGATACCACTTGATGGATTTGCCAATTTAAGCTCTTGATAGCAATTTATTAACATTTAAGCATTTTAGGATTCAAGCATTCATCATTCTTGATTCAATTGTTCAATAATTCTTTTCAAACTCAATGATGCAATACTTCCGAATTTCTTTTCACAGTCAAGATTATGCATCATTAAACACACAGTGTAGATAAGAATTGCAATGTTAATCAAGATAGATACCAATTGTTCAAGCATGGTTTTTTAAGGAGGATCATGTCATGCATTATCACTTAACATATCATGCATTGTTTCTTAGCATTTCATGCATTATCTCTTAATATACCATGATGCATTGAAATTTAACATTAATCTCTTTTGTTCATGCCTATGATGTTATGAGTTTTAAGTCTAGGCAATTACTTGTTATGACACATGTAGGGCAAACATACTTTCTCTTAGGCTTTAACATATAATTGCATAGAAAATATTTTGCCTAAGATTGCAGCTTTGTAGAACATAGAAATAAGTCATAGAAGCATAACATAGTCCTAACTTAAAGCAACTCTAAAATTTGTCATAACATTTTCTTGATGTGAAGTTCAATGCCACTTCTTATGAAAAGATACTTGCTTGTTAGGAAAATTATATGACATACCACTTGTTAAAACATTATATCTATTTTTCAATGATCGATGCATCATCAAGAGTTTAAACATTATCAAAAATTCATGCATGTTTATGCATAATCACCTTTACTCTCAAGTTTTTCATTATTCAAACAATCATTCATCAAACTCATCATCAGTCATTACTAATAATCAATCATTATGTATATATATAAATACATCATTGATCCTAAGGTTTTCATGAGTTTAAAGGGGTTCTAAGATTATAATCTCAAAACTTCATATTATTTATGCTTAAACTTACATATCAAATCAAGGTTAGATTTTCACATATCAAGATTCATCATGAATGAGCATTTGCATAAATTGTATGATAAGTACTTATACCCTTTTGTTGTATCACCTTTAGTGTTGTCCATTGGATTTTGTCTTGGTGCAATTAATCTTGTGTGAGTCACATTGAAGCTTCTTGTCCATTTCCTTGTTTTGAATGGTACCTTTTAGATGTATGATGAGTCATCATAATCTTGGCTTGCTTTATTCTTCTTCTTTGTCTTTTGGAGTGGAGATTTATATACTTGATATCTCCTTAGGCCATGAGTTTTGGTCATCCGTCAATGAGAAGTTGTTGCTTTAAAGTTTTCCTAGAAGATTTCAAAAATTTTAAGGTACCCTTTGAGAGTTGGGTCCTTCCTTGTTAGTTTGGGATTTCAAGATTGTTTTGGAATCCATACCTTTCTTGTACACTTTTGACAGGATTTCTTTATAAAGTAATTAGATGATATATGACCATATATTCCATAATAAAAACATGTTGCATTCAAGGAATAAGTCACTTTAGAATTATAATGGTTCCTATTATGTTCTATGTTCTTCTTCTCAAAGCAATTTGACATTGAATGCCCCTTTCTTTCATGGTTTGTACAACTTAGAATGGGTTTAGATTTTTCCTTATAAAGTGCAAAGGGATTCTTAAAATGTCCTTTTATACTTATATCTAGAGTATGCTCTTGATCTTCAAGAGGTGCACTTAGATATGTATGACTATTTGTGAGCTTCCTAAGTGCTTCTTTTAGTTCTTTATTTTCCTTTTCAAGAAGCATACATTTATTAACAAGCATACAATCCTTATTATCATTACAACTTCTAAGAGTGACATTTGAGGCTATTAAATCATCATTTTGAACTCTATGATTTTTCCTTCCAATGTGAGCATCATGCAAATCATTTTCAAGCTTCAAAATGGTTTGTTTTGAACATGCATACTTCTTTGAAATGGACACAAATTTTTCATGCAATTGTTCAAATGCTTCTAACAATTCATGTTTGTCAATTTCATCATCATCATTATCACTAAATGCATTTAAAGAACATACCTCATCATCTTGGGAGTGCTTTGTCATTAGACATACAATGTCTTCTTCTGATTCGTTGATCTCTTCTTCCGGACTTATTTTGAAGCCTTCATGTTGACTAGAAAGAGTACTAATCCTTGCATCTTTATCATCATTCGCATTTTCATAAATTGTTTCAAGAGTTTCCCACATTTCTTTAGCATTATTACAAGTAATAACTCTAGAAACATCATTAGGTCCTAATGCTAATATGATAAGAATTTTAGCTCTTAGATTTAATTGTACCTTTCTTTCCTCTTCACTAGTCCATGAGTTCATGGGCTTCATACACTCTACATTATTAACAATATGTTTAGGAATGAAAGGACCAAATTGAATAGCATTCCATACCTTGAGGTCATAG
This sequence comes from Clitoria ternatea, assembly GCA_037962975.1. NCBI lineage: Eukaryota > Viridiplantae > Streptophyta > Magnoliopsida > Fabales > Fabaceae > Clitoria > Clitoria ternatea. The sequence goes on from CM075670.1 coordinate 140,476,907, forward strand.
GATTGGACAAAGATTTTCATCCTTTCTTTCCAAATAGCATAGTCTTTGCCATTGAGGATTGGAGGTCTATTTATTATACCGTTTTGCGGAAATGCATCATATGAAGTGGAGGCCATCTTGATCTCCTACAGCTGTTAAGCTTTGTGGCAAGAGCTAAGCTCTGATACCACTTGTTAGCCAAGGCCTCAGCACTCAAGAGGGGGGTGAATTGAGTGTTTCAAACTTTCTTACGGAATCCCCTTAAAAATGGTTATTAATATACTAATGATGCAATGATGAAGAGACAATAACTTACCTGAACAGAAAAGGGAACAAGATAAAGCATTTAACCAATGCGTAGACGACGAAGATAAGCGTGCAAGGAAGAAGATGAAGTTAGGGAAGCGGGGAAATGACCTAAACCTTTAAAACTCTGACTTAAATTAAAAACATATATCCATGAATCCCATTGTAACCGTGATAATATTACCCATATAATCATGGTTAAACTAATACCCTAGTTAAATACCAACTCTATATCCACGGTTAACATCACAACTGTGATTATACCCATCAATATATAATCACGGTTGTGATGTCAACCGTGGATATATAGTACCTGAACTATATATTCACGGTTGGAACTACAACCGTGATGATATCCATCAATATATAATCAAGGTTGGAAATATAAAAGTGATTATATCCATTAATATATAATCACAGTTATGGAGTCAACTGTGGATATATAGTTCAGGTACTATATATCCACAGTTGACTCTACAACTGTGATTATATATTGATAGGTATGATCACGGCTCTCATGTTATCCGTGATTATATAGTTTCCCCTAATTATATCGTTTACCTTATAATTTTAAAAATGCCACCGTGCATGTTTTTATCACTGATCCACTTTAACCCATGATTATATCCTGTGATTATAACCACTTTTTGCACAAGTGAACCAACCGTAACAGCCTGGGACAGATTTCATAATTGGGTCATATCTCCCTCGTCCGATATTGGATTTTTACATACAATACCTTGTTTTAAAGAGGAGACATATATATACAAATTTTATGTTTTTAATTTTTCCTAAATCATACCGTAACACCCTCTAAAAACTGAGACAAGTTATTGCCTCTAATGGTGACACCTCAGCCATGTAAAGAAAGTGACCCAATTATGTTACAACACCCATGGGACATATGTCTCATCCTTGTTAACTCTTTCTTCCGTACTCTAGGCAGCTGAACATGACACTTGGTGGGTATGCCAACAACGGAGACCAACTTACAAAACTTCTTATTCCAAAACCATTTTTAATTTTCATAAGTTGAAACACTAAACCAGCCATCCATTTCTTCCCTTTCCTTTCACATTGATCATCATCATTATCCCATCTATATTAACCTCAAACACGCATCATCCTTCTTAATCTTCATGCAAAAGAATTAGCCAAATTCCTAAAAACTTTACCACCTTCTAATATCTTCCTAAAGTAGCAACTCTTATTCACTTTCTTTACTTCAAAAGTCATATTACCAACTCACCAAAATGACTTCACTCTCTTAATTCTTGGTGTTGTCTAGTGGTGATCTTGAAGCAAATTTTGGAACTCTTGTTTCTTCCTCTCTTGACCGTGAGCATTACCTAAGGTAGGGGGAGTATGTGCTTATTTTAACTCTTGATTTCACATGCATGGTGTAGTGTGAATACCCCTAATAATTCATACCTTGGTACCTTCCTTGAAAACTCTAATTTTTAACCTTTTATCATGAAAATCTCTTGTTGAAATTATGTTGTTCTTGGGTGGTACCATGGCTACACCATGTTCATAATAAATTTTTGATTTTTATGAATTCTTAATTGTAAATTGTTTTAATCTAATAATTTTTTTGCTATAGAATTTTTTCTTGAAGCACATGCATGCCTATTATACTTAGTAAAAAGCTTCAAAACCATGATTTCTTAAGGCCAAATTAACATCACACTTCCCTATGGTTTGATACAAAATTTAGATGTTAAAAATATGAATTTTGATGCATGATAATCATTTCTTTAAAACTGGACAGATTTGATAAATTACCAATATCACTTGCATGTTGTTATAAATGTTAAAAGAATGAGTTTTTCTTTTAATTTAGTGGTTGCATGTTATACCTTTAATTTCTTAGAATTTAAATAGACCAAAATGCTTAAAAATGACTTTTAGAAGTTATAATTCAAAGGATATGTTGCTAATGGAAAAGTTGCCTTAGAATTAATAACTTTAGTTTAGAGATTTTCACATGAAAAATTGAGTTTTAGTAACTTAGTGATTATGAATAACATGCATGGTTAAATCTTTAATTTCTAATGAAGGAAATTAAGATAGATATGATTTTTTTTTAATTCTGTAATTTCTGTAAATTAAGTAATTTAATATTTATATTAATGGTAATTATTTTATATGCTTGATTTAGTGAAATTAACTTATGGATATATGAATAAATTATGGTTTTTGAGTGACATGTTATGATTGTTGTTTGGTATGTTTATAATTATGAGAATGATGATAAAAATGTGTATAAAATGTCGTGTCAGAAAAGAATTAAAAAGGGACCCGAGTATAGGCGCGAATGATAGTTAGAAATGGTTAAAAACGTATTTACGTGAGGAAAATTACCCAAGTGAGGAAAATTAGTTTGGAAATATTTTACACGTAACTTGTCTTTAAACATGTTTTTACGAAAGCTAAAATGACAGAATTTGGCACCTTAATGCATTTTCGTGTAAAATTGGCTTTTGGGCAGAATTAATATTTAATTTTATTGTAATTTATTAATATGTAAAAAATTAAGCACATTTGGCTTCGGAATCACTCAATTTGGAGTTTTCTAGATAAAATACGGCGAAAACAAAGTTTTCGATAAAATGATGAGAAATAGAAATTTTATGACTTTTATTGACTTGTAGAAAAAAAAAATCCTCTCTAATAAAGTTTAGAATGGATTTTATTAGTTGCAATAAAATATTTTTGAAATATTTTAGAGACTCTAAATTTTAAGGCCAATATATCAAGTTTCATCGTAAATCAATACAACAGGATAATACCGCTAAATGGCCTGAATTGTCATAAGGAATGTGAAATATTTTTTTATGTTCATTTTTCTCTAAAGAAGCTTAATATTTTAAATGTAATGACTTATTTTTGGAAGTGAAAATAAAAATGGTCAAAGAATTATTAAACAAATATTTTTACAAAATTTCTTTAAAAAGAACTTAGAAAATTAGACGACTAAAGTCTTGAAAAACTTTTCATACAAAGCTTGTGTTTCAAGCCTAGCCTTAGTGCTCCTAAAGAAAGATTTTAGGTGGCACCGAGGCTCTGGCATGTAAGAGTGTTAGTTAGAAATTTTCATGATAATTGGTTTTAAACACCTTAAGAAAAAGTACCTTGGATAAGCGAGGTTCCGTCTAGTACTCATGAACCCTTAGGATGAAATAAGTAAATTGCATATTGCATATGGAGTATGAGGAAGGATGATAGAGTGATCCCCTAGAGCATATAATGATGGGTACACGGAGGAACCTCGATGTTTCGACCCTACGGGAGGTCTTGGGAGTATACCGGAGCGGGCGTCCAATTGTTTAGAGTCACACCCGAGATTGAATAGTCTGTGGAAACTCTGGGATACTTTGACTAAAGAGCGAAGGTTACCAGGACTGTGGAGTGCCATTTTGTTAAGATGTGATTAGACATTATTGATGATAGGACTGTGTGCCCTTACCCATTTGTGAAAACCAGAATAAGGAGAGCTCTGGTCGCTATAGTTGGGAAGGAGGATAAGGTTGGATGATCGTGCACATGGTTATAGATATGTGGGGTTGATGAGTGGGAGTTGGGCCCCATTGCATATTGAAATTTAATCAAGATGATTCATAATGAATGTAACACATGCATACCATACCATAATTATGTGACAAACTTTATTAGTGTGTGTTATCTATGTATGCTCTAAACTTTGGTGAGTGTATTAATATATGTTGTCTAATTTTTTATGTTTACATATTTGTGGCTACCCTTGCATGTGGTGAAAGCTTATACTCACCTTCTTTTGTTGTATGTCTATTTTAAATTTACTGTGATCATTAGCCAAAGGACAGGGTGAGCGCGAGCAGGACCTAGACTACCTGTAGTAGTGAACCTTAAGCTATGGACGTAGACTGTTTATACTTGTCATTCGTGTCAATACTATTGTAGGTCTCAACATTTAGTTTATGTTATGTTATTATTATAATAGTTGTTATTGGGAGCATACGAGCCCCGTACCTTTTGAGTACACTACTGTTATGAAGAATTGATCTATGTCATAATGTTTATTTGAACTATGTGTTGATGATCACTAATAAAAAAACTCTTATTTTTTTAAATAACTTGTGACTCCTTAATTAAGAAGGACGTTCTAGTGTGGGAATTAGTCCCAGTTAATCAAGGGTGTCACAACAAGGTAGTATTAGAGCATGGTTGATTCTTCAAGCTTAGGGTGTGGACCGCTAAGGTCCTCTTGTACTCAAAAGGGTTGTTTAGGAGTCATTGGTACTCGTGTAGTAGGAATTGATTGCTTATTTGTGTGTGGAGCCTCCCAACATGGGAAGACTCGTTAAAATTCAATAAAGCATTACCTTTTTTTCAGTCATCATGGTGTACCAAAACAATGTAACATTGAATTCTCTATTAGATAGAATGGTAGAAGCTCTGGAACGTCAGGGGGCGAATGCTCCCTAAGCTCCACTGAGGCACGACCAAGGACTTGTCGACTTCCAAAAGAATAACCCTGTATGGTTTAAAGGAGCTTTTGACCTTAAGGGAGCTTAGTTGTGGATTGAGCAGATGTAGAAGATCCTCATAGCCATGCGATGTGGGGACAACGACAAGGTAATATATGCTATTTTCATGCTAGTTGAAGAGGCTGAGCATTGGTGGACCCATCCAAGAGTAGGGATAATTGCTGATGAGGCTAAGGTCACTTGAGAAAGGTTAAGACAAAGTTTTTGGCTAAGTATTTCCTTGAAGATATCAAGAGGTAGAAGAAGTAAGAGTTCTTTAATTTGAGACAAGGTTTCATGTTGGTAGAAAAGTATGTGGCAAAGTTTAATAAGTTGGCAAGGCGTTATCCTTATTACAACTAGATGAGTGAAGCTTCTCGATGTGCCAAGTTTGAGGGTGGACTACACCAGGACATTCGTCAGGTGATCTGCTGTCACCAAATCACTCAATTTACTACTTTGGTGGATAGTGTCGTATTTATAAGCATACTTCTGCATAGAAATCGAAAGAAATTTCTAGTTATGGGCCAGAGTGACGTACATTTGACAAACGATCCCAAAGGGACTTTTGACCAGGGAAGCCTTATCCCCGACCAAATCTCAGTAGATATAGTAGATTTATAAGGACTCAGAGTGATAGACTACCTATAAGATGCTTCAAATATGGAGGACCTCATTTTACTAATGAATGCCCTAGAAGGACTTAGACTTGTTTCAGCTGTGGGAAGACTAGGCACAAGAGTTACACTTATCCTGAAAAGAATTTGAACAACCTAAGAAGGGAACCAGAGGATAAATAGGGCATCCGTAGGCCATGGAAATGGAGGACCAGCTACTAGTTCATCAATTAATAATCGCAGAGTAGCGAATCTAAACTGATAAGACGATGGTAATGCTCAACAAGGATCAAGGAACACTATGACAAGCAGAGGTAGAGGCAATGCTAGGGGTTTCACCACGAACGAAGTAGAAGTCGTACAAGAAAATGACCTAGTGCAAGGTACATGCTTTATTGGTGAAGTGCTTCTGAATGTGTTATATGATTTTAGAGCCACTCATTCATTTATATCTGAGGATTATTTTAAGCATATGAACTTACCTTTGACTCCCTTATCTGGCAAAATAATTGTTATTACTAATGTAAATGAACCCATATGCTCTTTTGTTGTATATAAAAAATGCCCTATCACTATTAATGGAAGGTCCTATCAAGTGGACCTGATCTGTTTTCCCTTGATTGATTTGGATATTGTTCTGGGGATGGATTGGCTTGCTTCTATTCGCATTCTAATTGACTATCATAGTAAGTCTATATCCTATAAAGTCCTGTCACCTGAGCCTTCTCAGCTCAGGAAATTTGATTCTGTTGATGCTAATTAAGAGGTAACTCAATTCCGAGCAGGAGCAAAAGTGTTTATGGTCCTTGCTAGCACCAAGTATGAGAAGAAGTTAGAGCCTAAACAACTTTTGTTATTCAAGGGTTTCCTGAAGTCTTCCCGGAAGATATACTTGGGATACCTCCTGAGAGAGAGAGATCGCGTTTAGTATCAATATCTTCCCTGGTACTGGGCCGATATCTATCACTCTATATTGAATGTCACCAAAGGAACTAGAGGAGCTTAGGAATCTAATCAAAGAGCTTTTAGAGAAGGGAATGATCTGACCCAGTGTTTCACCGTGGGGAGCATCGGTATTGTTGGTTAAAAAGAATAAGAACAATATGTGTCTACGTGTGGATTATCGTCAGGTGGACAATTTCACGATCAACAATTGGTATTATCTTTCGTGCATTGATGATTTCATGTATCAACTGTGAGGAGTGGTCATCTTTTCTAAGATTGATTTGAGGTCAGGGTACTACCAGATATGAGTGAAGAAAGAAGATATCCCTAAGACATCATTTCAAACTCGCTACGGTCACTATGAGTATCTTGCTATGCCTTTCGGAGTTACGAACGCACCCACTATTTTCATGGATTATATGAACTTCATCTTTTATTTGTATCTCAACAAATTTGTGGTTGTGTTTATCGACAATATTTTGGTGTATTCCAAGAGTGATGAGGAACATGAAGAGCATCTCAGGATTGTACTGAATACATTACGCGTAAGGAAGTAATATGCAAAGCTATCCAAGTGTGAGTTTTGGATGAGGGAGGTACAGTTTTTGGGGCATGTCATCCAAGAAGAAGGTATAACAGTAGATCACGCTAAGATTGAGGCAGTGGTGTAGTGGGAAAGAGTAAAGAGTGTAACATAAATCTGTAGTTTCTTGGGTCTTGTTGGCTACTATCACAGGTCCATCGAGAATTTTTCTCGGATAACTTCGCCATTAACCAAGCTGACTCACAAAGAACAACTTTTCGTATGGAGCGACAAATGTAATACTAGTTTCCTGGAGCTTAGAAAGAGGTTGACCAGCGCATCGGTTCTAATTTTACCTGATCCAACCAATTCATATAAGATACATTATGATGCATCTAGGAAAGGGTTAGGATGTGTTTTGATGCAAGAAGGAAAAGTTGTAGCCTACGCGTTACGTCAGTTGAGGATTCATGAAGTAAATTACCCGACGCATAACCTGGAACTAGTCGTAGTCATTTTTTCCTTGAAGATCTGGAGGCACTATTTGTATGGAACTAAGTTTGAAGTCTTCAGCGACCACAAAAGCTTAAAGTATCTCTTCGGTCAGAAGGAACTGAACATGAGGCAGCGACGATGGATAGAGTTTATTAAGGACTATGACTTTGAGCTTCATTATCACCCTGGTAAGGACCAACACACTCAATAGGAAAGCATTGAACTTGTCTTACATGATGACCAAGGAGCTGGAGTTAGTAGAGTAGTTCCTTGATTTGAATCTCACCGTGTCACCTAGAGTAGGAAGCATGATGATAGGAATGCTAAGAGTTTCCAATGAATTCTTGAATCAAGTGAAGAAAGTCCAACAGACTAATGAAGCTCTACAGAAGCGTTTTGAGAAAGCAAAGACGAGAGAGTTTGCATAAAATGAGCAAGGGGTAATCATGTATCATGGGAGGTTATGTGTACCTGAGGATGCTGAGTTAAGAAGATCCATCCTCAAGGAGGCTCACAAGAGCAAGTACAATGTGCTTCTAGGAGTAACAAAGATGTATCAAGACTTGAAAAATGTATTCTAGTGGCAAAGAATGAAGAAGGATATTGCTGATTAATTAATATGTAAAAAGTTAAGCACTTTTGGCTTTGGAATCACTTAATTTGGAGTTTTCTAGATAAAATACAATGAAAGCAAAGTTTTTGATAAAATGATGAGAAATAACGATTTATGACTTTTATTGACTTGTAGAAAAACAATTTCTCTCTATAATACAGTTTAGAATGGATTTTATTAGTTCTAATAAAATATTCTGAAATATTTTAGTAACTCTAAATTTTAAGGCCAATATATCAAGTTTTGTCGTTAATCAATATGACGGGACAATATCGCTAAATGGCCCGAAATGTCATAAGGAATGCCAAGTATTTTTTTATGTTCACTTTTCTCTAAAGAAGCTTAATATTTTCAACGTAATAACTTATTTTTGGAAGTGAAAATAAAAATGGTCAAAGAATTATTAAACAAATATTTTTTACAAAATTTCTTTAAAAAGAACTTAGAAAATTAGACGATTAAAGTCTTGAAAAACTTTTCATACAAAGCTTGTGTTTCAGGCCTAGCCTCAGTGCTCCTAAAGAAAGATTTTAGGTGGCACCTAGGCTCTAACATGTAAGAGTACTTGTTAGAAATTTTCATGATAATTGGTTTTAAACACCTTAAGGACAAGTACCTTGGATAAGCGAGGTTCCGTCTAGTACTTGGGCACCCTTTGGATAAAATAAGTAAATTGCATATTGCATATAGAGTATGAGGAAGGATGATAGAGTGATCCCATAGAGCATACAATGATGGGTACACTGAGGAACCTCGACGTTTTGACCCTGCGGATGGTCTTGGGAGTATACCAGAGCGGACGTCCAATGGTTCGGAGTCACGCCCGAGACTGGATAGTCCGTGGCAACTGTAGGATACTTCAAGTAAAGAGTGAAGGTTACCAGGACCGTGGAGTGCCTATTCTACTGAGATGTGATTAGTCATTATTGATGATAGGACTGCGTGTCCTTACCCATTTGTGAAAACCAGAATGAGGAGAACTCTGGTCGCTCTAGTTGGGCAGGAAGATAAGGTTGGATAGTTACGCTCATGGTTATTGATGTGAGGTGGATGAGTGGGAGTTGGGTCTCATTGCATACTGGAATTTAATCAAGATGATTCATAATGAATATAACACATGCATACCATACCACAATTGTGTGATAAACTTTATTGGTGTATATTATCTCTGTGTATGTTCTAAACTTTGGTGAGTGTATTAATATATGTTGCCTAAATTTTTACATATGTTTAATTACATATCTGTGGCTAACCTTGCATGTGAATCTTATAGGTAAAAGCTTATACTCACCCCTCTTGTTTTGTGTGTCTATTTTCCTTTTACCGTGATCATCAGCCGAAGGACAGGGCGAGCATGAGTAGGACCTGGACTACCTGCAGTAGACCTTAAGCTGTGGATGTAGACTGTTTATACTCGTTGTTCGTGTCGAGACTGTTATAGGTCCCGACGTTTAGTTTATGTTATGTTATTATTATAATAGTTGTTATTGCGAGCCCACCAGCCCCGTACCTTTTGAGTATACTGTTGTGATGAAAAATTGATCTATTTCATAATGTTTATTTAAACTATGTGTTGATGATCACCAATAAAAAAAAACTCCTATATTCTTAAATAACTTGTGACTCCTTAATTAAGTAGGACATTCCAGTGTAGGAATTAGTCCTAGTTAATTGAGGGTGTCACATAATTACTAGAAGTAGTTGTTGGCTGAAAATCCCTATGTATAGGTTCAAAGAGAGATTATATAGACCGCCTCCCGCCATGCTTATGCTAATGGCGGAGCAATGGATTTAAAGTGCCCTATCTACTAAAAAGAAAAATATAAACAACGATACACCGTCTTCACACCAGGTTGCCAGATTGAGTCTGCCACACCCTAGGGGAAAGGCAAATTTTCATGTATGACATACTATTTACCCACCTTGGGGTGTGTTTTTCACTAACGGAGTTCTAGATAGGTTTCTTCGCTTCTTAGACTGTGCCCTCACTTAACTTCATCCAAATAAGTGGGGTCTAGTGAGGATCCTAGAAGTATTACTGTCGAGTCCTTTGGGGGGCGAATAAGGACGACTGCTTAAGCTTTGTCACACTCTAGTTTAACTCAAAGATTATCAATTTTAAAGCCTTTATAGAGTTAGCTAAGACTAATGGTGGCTCCTTTAAAAATCATTTGTCAAAGTCTGGGTGAAGCTGAACAAGGCTATCTTCTAGGAAAATGAGGACAGAATAAACAAATTCCCAGTGTTGTGGACCCATAAACACTTCCTACTGACTAGAATGACGTATATTTCTAAAGAGAGTGAGCTGTCCCTGACCTCCATTGAAGTAGTCAGCGCGATGTGCGAGTACTGTGTTAGCAAGAAGTTCTTGTGCAAGCATTTGTTAGGATCCTGGTCCCAAAGAGAAACTCATATTAGATATCTCAGCTCTATTGTACATGCATCTCTATTTTTAATGTTTTTTCTTTTCTATTTTGTAGAAGAAATTGAAACTTACGAAGCTATTAACTAGTTGAAAAAGTTACAAGCTGAAATGCCTATTGATGAGGCAGAAAACCTCAACTAGCTAAAGCGAAATGCTTATAAGGTTGTGACAGACACTATCCCCTTCCAAGCTTAAAATGCCAGCTAAATTCCCCTTAAAAGCTTTACTAATCAAGAACAGGAAATGGAGGTTCTTGAAAGGAAGAGGAAAAAAAAAGTGAACCAGCTAAGGAGAAAAGTTCTCTTCCTACTTCTAAGAAACAAAAACAAAAGCAAAAGGAAGTTGTCAAAGAGGACGCCATCAGGAGAGGGACACCAGGTGTTGTTGAATCATCCTAGGCTTAATCCACGGCTACCCCAGCCAATGTTGAAAATTCCAAACTAGGTGAAAGATCGCTTGTTCGTTACTACTCTCCTACTGCAGGGTCTCGCTTGAGCCTTTTTTTTTCTTTACTGGGGTACGGAGATTGAAAAAAGCAAAATAAGGCCTCCACTATACTACCTTCGCCCTGGCTTGGAACTCCCTAAGATAAAAGAAGCCATCAAAGCAGCTTGCTGGTAGTTTTTTGAGCTTGATGCAGTTGTCTGAGGGTGTAGCCGAGTCCTCTCTGTATTTCAATCTACATAAAAAGGCTAACATGGACCTAAAGGCAGCCCGTAAGTGATAGCCAACCGCAAGCACACGGGGTATTGAAGTAATAAGAAGATATCATTCCCACAGAGATTGTGCTCAAGTACTAGTTATAATGGTGATTCAATTATCTAGTGGAATTTGATTCAAATGAATTACCAAAATGGTGATGAACAGTCAATTAGAAAAAGAAAATTCAACATCTTTTGTAGAAGAAAATAAGAGCAAGTTTGGGAAATTGAATCAAAGGTAAATCTTGGGGTATTAAGGGTTCATATGCTAGTATCAAAATTAAAGGTTACTCACCTATCCAAATATATAATTTCATTCCTAAGGTAGATTACCCTAAGTTAATTAATATCTTTCTCTCGAAATCCTATTAACGTGCCTAATTCCCAAAAAACTACATTCAATTTATTAATTAGACACTTTATGTTCTATGGAAATCCGATTAACCCTCAAACAATTTTGTTACCGTCGTAAATCAAAATCATTGGTTCAATTTAGGTATTTTCGAATTACATGCCAATCTCTCGATTACCCATATAATTTGTGATCATTTACGCTTATCTCTAAGTCTTGCAGAAGCATTAGGCATGCATAAATTGAATAGAGATTGAAATCACATAAATTGCAATGCGAAGAACAATTAATTGTAACACATAGGCATACTACATCGTTAGCCCCAAGAAAAGAGTTTAGCGTGCCATAAGGATTGTTGTCATCATGTCACACATCACAAAATCAAGGCCAAGCATAAAAGATATCAAAAGTTTAAAATAGGGATTCAGAAATTACAAATTAGTTCTCACTAGGATTCCTAATTCTTGCTCCCAAATCTGCAGATTTGATTTCCCTTGATGGATTTGACTCTTGATTCCCAATGAAAAGCTTCCTAAAAGGTTCTTCAAGGGAATCAGGCATGAAACAATATGCAAAAACCCTAAAAACTAGACCTAAAAACAACCAAAAACAACACATAATGCACACTTATCAAAATACCCTAAAATAAAACATTGCTTGTCCTCAAGCAATCACTGAATCCATACAAGCATATAATGAAAAACTAGCAGACCCAAGCAAACTTAAGGAATCTTGTGTTTATTTATTTTCTTTGTTTTTGTGTTTTAAGAGATTGCATAAACTACCAGAATATATCACAACCAACAGTCAAACCATATTCACTAGGATTAAACTTAGGGTACTCTTTCTCACTTTCCACTCAGTGTATGTGCTTGTATTTCAATGCACTCAGACCATAACATTCTAAACACTACCATAGGCTTGGCAATTGACCACAGTCTCCACAGTTATCAAGAAAACATGCATTAGTCTAAAGGTCTTTCAAATGGTTGTAACGTGGCCGGGGGACTCACAAAATGGGAATGGAAACCAAGAAAAAGGGAATACAAAGGGCTTAATTCTTTGAGAAGAGCAATATCACAAGGCAAACCTTAATCAAATAACTTTTATACATTTAGAAGCTATAAGGAGTATAATTCATATATTTTTATCATTGATTTCATTCACTAATTTTTATTTTTAACTTGAAATCAACTCCTTATTTTATACTCACTAGTACCTTTTTTTCTTTCTTTTCTTTGAATCACCGACCCCAACATATCATGATTTTGTTTTTCAAATATTTCTCAAACCTCACTTAGTTTGCCTTACCTTTTTGCCTCTTCTACATATAAATCAGAAACCATTATGTGTTTAGGCTTTTGAAAAAAATTCATAACATTTCATGGCTCAAAAGGGCAACTAATGCATCATACATTTGACAAATTCTGAGGCTTAGAGAAACAAAACCTAAAGTGCCTTTTTTTATTCCAAGCATGCATTCACAAAATATTTTGAATTGGTCAAGAGCCAAGTTCTAGAGTGCCTAAAGACGTGTGATTTACTCAGTCAAAGAATCATGGGTCATTTAGAATTTAACACACTGAATACCCTATTGGCTCAAAAGCTCACAGTGGTAATTGGCCTAATCAAAGAAACACAATCATCATGCAGAGTGATTATTCTGGCAAGAATAGCAATAAAAAACTTTTTATTTATTATTATTATATATATTTTATTTTTTAAGATTCCCCCAAGTAATGCTTAGGATCCAACCAATCTACATCACATGTCATACAAATAACAATAACTATAATCAGCAATCAATGCTAGCCTAAGGCATATAAGTAGACATACAATCATGCAAATGCATTAGAAGATAAAAATAAATAAAAATAAAAAGGAATAAAGTAAGAGTGAGCTAAACTTTGTTGTACCCATCACCCAAACCAAAATTGGACATTATCCCCAATGTCCATATCAAGGGGGCCAAAAAGGGCCGTAATTGAGGAACCAGGGGTAAAAGGACACGAAATTTCAACTGATACCTATCATGGAGAAGGGAGTGGAAGTTACCCTGCTAGGAATGCCAGTCATACATGGCATCTACCCTGTCAAAAATCTAATCAATGTGGGCCCCCTGACGAGTTTGCTCAGTGGACATCTGCTAAAGCAAGGCATATATTTACTGCATAGAGAAAGGTGGCTCCTCACCAAAATGAGATGGCTCACCCTGCTCTAGAGGCCCGGGGGTAGTGGCATCTCTATAGAGAGTGAAGTATGGCCATCTGTATCTATAAAAAGAAAAGCTACCTTGCCTTCCAAACTAGTAAAAGTAGGATCGGGTAAGGGGTGAGGAACAGGAAATCCAGCTATTACCAAACAATATACATTATGTTCCTTAACAATCATCCCTATATTGATTAATTCAACCATGTCAACTCTCTTGGGTTGATAGAGGAGATTATCTTGGTCCAGATCTATGCTTACATACCTAGCAATGGGGTTTATGTGACCAGCCATAACAATCTTACCAGTGGTGGTATTGCCTACCCGAGATAACTGGCTACATAACCACTTGGTAGAATCGATGTGAGTATTATGAAGCATAGAGTAGAGAAAGAATACCTCTGGCTAACGCATAATACCTGGACTATCATACCGCCCAAAGATGGATCGGGCCATGAAACGCTGTAGGTAACGGAAAACTGGGTGATGGATGTGGAGGCCTTGGAAGTGGAAGCATCATAACGGCCTTTATGGGAGATAAGATTCCAAAAGTACCTAAAATTAAACTCCTTTGGGATACTATTAACACCCCTTGGAGGAAAATTATAAATAGTAGCTACTTCATCCAAAGGCAACCTATAGTTGGTATTATTAAGTTAGAAAGTGAGTTCCCACCCTAGTTCAGCTTGGCACCTATTAACCTCTACGGAACTTAGGAATTCTAGAGAGGTATGCTCATACACGGATTCAAACAATTTAATAAAAGAATTCCACCCCACATTTTTGGCATAAGCGTAATGTATCTTCAAAAATTCCCAATTCCATCAAAGTATCTTTATAGAAAAATCTAGAAGGAATAAGCTCTCTACTCAATAAAGATTCCAAGCTCATCTTTTGCCCCTCCGATGGGCATTCAATATCATTTAGATCAAAGTAGTTAGAAGACTTACCTTTGGTCTTCCTTTTCTTGGAGGGAATGTTTGGTGCCATGGAGTTGAATAAAAACTTGAAGATGACCTAATGAAACCATACAAAAAGGGTTAAAAAACATTCTAATTCAAAGCTCCAAAGTTTTTGCATCATGACAAGAAATAACACCTATATAATCTCATACATTCATGGCATGTAATAGAGAAATGGACATATATGAATAATTAAATACCATGAGAGATGAACTAGACCAAATCCATATTCAAATTATGCAACAATTTATGAATTTTGTCTCTTTGGCATTTTATCAAACATTTGGTGTGCACTAAGTAAATGAGTGCCAAATGCAACATTCAAGAGCAATGCTTCCACTCATTAAGCTCAATAGCCATAATAAACAACCAATTTCATAATTTAACCACCAATCAAACATTTAATCACCACTAAAGATCAAAGTTTGCACAAAAATACAAATGGGGTACATGAATAGGTATGAACACTAGATGAAGTTCATGAAGATTTGGTGTTACCTATTTGGTTTTATAGCATTCAATTTCATCACAAAGCAATTAAGGAAAGCTTAAATGAATCAATTTAAGAATTTCATGCTAAATCCCCAAAATTTTAGAAACCACAAAAACCAAATGAGACACCCAAAACTAATGAGAAAGAATACAATGCTTACTTGATTTAGAGATGAGAAAAGATGATTCAAGTAGCATGATGATGATGATGCAAGGAAATTGAGAGGAGGCTGAGTTTCTTAAGTAGTTTGGTGGATATTTTTAAAATAGATGCGTGAAGAAAACAACAAGGTAATTCATAAAAGAGGGGTACTAGGGCATGGGGTATTTAAAAACTTGAAAACCCCCATGATGGGCCGAACCACGACTAGTGGTGAATAACCACGTCCCGTGGTTAGTGCTGTTTTGGCCCAGATTTTAAAATGCAAACAACTAATAACATCTGATGTCAACTACGACCAGTGGTGGGAAACCACGGCCTAAACCCTAAACCCTAAACCCTAAACCCTAAACCCTAAACCCTAAACCCTAAACTGTAACTAGGGCTTCATCCAGTACCGATAAATCTAGACCCGACGGCCAAATTTTTCTATGAATAGGACCTCAGCACCCCTCCACAAAATGCTCATTCTCTTCTTCTTCTCCCTCACGCTGCCACTCTCTCCCTCTCCTCCATTGAGGTGAAACTCCACCTCCTAAACCACTCTCTCCCTCTTCACCGAAACCACCTCCGACCACTGTGAACTTCCACCTTTCTACTTCTTCCACCATTTTCGCCACCCAAAACCACCATAAACCACCACCGTCACCTCTAAAAATATCCCCAAACATGTGACTTCCAACATCACCCACGACTCCCCACGACCTCTGTTTTCACTATTCTTTCTTCCTACGACCTTCGATCTTTGTTTCCTTTTATTTCTACCGATCAATTTCAATTCTAATCGCCGTGAACCACCCTCCACCACCATGGGCAGCCATTGACGTCACCCTCCTCTCCCTCCAGCCGATTGTTTTCATGTTGGCTAATCTGTGCTCTGATCATCGCATAGAGTCCAACTACGAAAATGGATCGTCGATCGGAGCTACAGGTTAAAAGTTGAGTTTTCACCCCTCCATCTAGTATCTAGAAAATACGACACCTCAGGTAAGGCGGTATATTCTCGGGTATCCTGGGATGAACCACATGTTTGGAAAGGTTAGGAACCTTTGGTCCTTACCTATCCGAGGGCAGGTTCAGGAACTGTTGTTAAAAATTAAGATATTTTCCTATTATTAAATTAAGTCACTTAAATTTTTCTTAATATTTTATTATCTATATAATATTAATTGGTTGTGTTGGCTATTACTAACCATGAGGATTAAGTGGATAAGTTAGGTACTGAGTTGTGAAAATATTAAGGACCATGGGTGTCTATGTGAACTCCAGCAAATAAGTTTCGAAAAACATGATAAATGAGGATATAAGGATGGACAGGCACATGGCCTTTATTATGTAAATTCATGTTATGTCCACAGTTGTAATAATCATTGTAAAGTGTGGACTACTACCCATATCGTTATATTCGTCCTCAACACGTTAACCCTAATACCTAAAGAAAATGAAATCAAGAAATAATATTGCCACCAAATATATCATTAATACTAATATGATTATTATTGTTAATTTTTTATTTTATTTTATTATTATTATTAATTACTATCGAGCATAATGGCTGGCTCTGCCGCCGCTCGTAATAGTTTATCTTATTTATTTTCTTGTTACTTCTATTATTGAGCGTAATGGTCGGCTCTACCACTGCTCTAAATATTTTCTTTGTTCGTTTAAATTTCGTCACTTATGTTATTAAGCATAATGGTCGGCTCTGCCGTTGTTCTTGGTATCTTCTTATTTATTTAATTTCCATCATTTACATTTTGAGCATAATGATCGGTTTTGTCACCGCTCTCACAACTTTATTTATATATTTTATTACTTAATTTATCTTCTATCATTTCTATTAATGGATATAATGGTCGGCTCTGCCGCCTTATCCTTTATAATTTTCTTGATCTAAAACTTTGTCATTTATATTTCTATATTATAATAGCCGGCTCTGCTGCCTTATTGGTATTATTTTCTTGCTATTCCTATTATTAAAGAAGATACATATTATTTACTCATTAACCCAAATGTTATTTTAGCCAAAATATAGCTGGTACATTTTCTAAAAAAATGGAAATGAATTACAACGTCCAGAAAATAGGTGGGACCTAACGACTTGAGGATAAATATCATGAGGTAGGAAACACATAGATACCCAGGGGTCAAAAGTAATAACAAAACTAAAATATTCTGTTTCATCATGAAAAGGATTCTTGTGAAAACTAGAGCATACACTGGGGTACACTGGAAAACATTCGCGTTCGATCCCCGTGAAGGATCTTGGGAGTACAATTGGGTCGGACACCCATAATGTACTTCGACTAAAGACAGAGTGTAACTATAATCATGTAGAGCCAAGTCCTATTATTATGAGATATGAATGATGAGATGAGATGGATCCATGTTTATGAATAGGACTTGTGAGTCCATTCGTACCCAGCGATGAGATATGATGAGTAAGGGACTTGGTGGGCTCCGATCGCTTTAGTGTGGAAATGTTATGCTCAGGGAAAGCCTGAGCAAGACGGTTCAAATGGATGAGATGATGAGAATGATGATGATGATGATGATGATGATAATGGATTTATTTATTGGGCTTATATGTATCATGAGACGTAAACATCAGATAATTCATAATAAACCTAACTCATGCATCTCATTGCAACATTAGTGATTGCCATAGACTGTACATGTGTTGTTTGAATCAATTAAATTATACTATCTATTGACTGGGTAAGCCCGCACCAGGAACCCTCGAGGTCCGGAGTATATACTCACCCCTTTCTACTTATTAATAAAAGAAGAGTCGAAAAATTAGGAACCAGAATATGAGGAGTAGCTGTAAGTTAGATTAGTTGGGAGCACTTGATGAACGTAGGATGTGTATAGTTAAATAAATATAGCTAATCAAGTAACAAGACTAAGGATGACTGTACATATTTAAGGGTACCTGCGTGTCCCATTCTGTTTAAGAGTACAATCACTTACAGTTTATGAACGACTATGTAAATTATCTAATGCTTGCTTCCATTGATCCGCCACTGTTTTACTTGTACAAAAAAAATTTCCCCACTTTTTCTAAAAACTTGTAACCTCTTAGTTAAGTAGGATAACCCAGCAGAAGGGTTTGTCCTAGTTAACCGATGGTGTTATAAGTATTCTTTTGTAGCACCCACTCCTAGGGTAGACCCAATTATTCTTTCACTAGCCACTTCTGGCTTAAACCCAAGTATTCTTTACAGAGCCTTTTTCAGCCCAACAGTGTTTCCCAACAGGTCTACCAGACCTGTACTTACAAAGAATTAAAAGAATTTGAACATCAAGAGTAATAAGCCTTCTGTCTTACCTGCGCTAAAAGATGAGTATGGTCAACAGACTTATACAGATGAAGAGAGGCTTATTTTCATATAAAATTTAGTACATGTAGATGATGTAGGAGAAGTGAAATACATACTTAAGTTTGAAAGCTTAGTCAAAGATAATGATCTCATAAAGGAAATGAATTGATTTCATGTCTCTGACTTAGGTACCATGACTTCTGAAAATATGAGATTGATATGTACATAGTGAGCTCTCTTTTTCTCTAATGGCATTTCCTAATTTCATTTCTTCTTTTCTTAACATATGCCATCTTCTTTTCTTTTTCTTTTCTTTCTATTTTTCACTCACAAGCTGAATCTCATTTCTTCTTTCTGTTTTCACTCATGATCTTTTATGGCTCACATCTTTTCTCTTTAGATCTTTCTCTTTTCTAAGGAAAGAATAGTTGTAATTTATATGATTTGTCTTCCAGAAGTGCAGTTGAGAAAGATCCATTGCATGACTATTGAGGAATAATACATCCACTACAAAGTGGTTTTTCCTTAACAGACATGTGTTTTATAAGTCAGAGAAAGTCGTTCTGCATACTAAGCATAAAATAAAGAGCTTTCGAGATTTGTGTAGATAAAGGTAGAGAGGGATAGTGTACTTTTTACCAAGAGGGATTACTCTTTATTTAGAGGATTACAGAGAGTTGATGAAAATAGATGCTTTTAGAAAGAATCTTGATTTGCCTTATATGGACACTTTTCTTGTTGAAATAATCCTTCATGCTAGAAAGATGATTCAATCATCATGCTGAGGACCAGACTCATCTCGTTCAGGGAGGAACTCTGAAAATACTTTAGGGTCTGGTGATCCATAAGGTAATGATGATGAGACTTAAAATAAGGACAATCAGATTCTTATTGGAGAATATACAGGAGGTCTACAACAGCTTCTATCTTGATAGAGAGAGGGTCTGGGTTGTTAAAGAGTTTTACTTTAAGAACAGGACCCTTTCATACGCTTGATGCATTATAGTGAGATTTAATAGTTTTGGGTCTGGTATGAGTCCAGATGAGCTTTTTACTTTGAACAAATATTTTGGGGAGTCTGAATATATATTCAAAATAATTTTTAGATAAAGTATTGAGCCCGAACAAAGACCCTGTTTGTCATAAAACGGTAAAATTTTAATGAATGGATTAAGATAAAACAAAACCCCTATCCCTTCTCTCCATTTTCACGTAACTTTTTCTCCTCTCTCCCTTCTTTATTTCTTCCATCTTCTTCCTCCTCTCTTCTTACCAAAACCGCCCACTCTCTTCCCCTCTCCATTAATCATTTTTCACTCAAAGGCTTAGGATTTCATGGATTCATGAGGCAAAGCTTGGCTTATCTCTTCTCTTCTCTCCCTCATTTTCATGTTTGATATTGGGCTTAGAAGAGAGGTAAGATTTTTGAACACCCATAGCTTATGTTGGTAATTTTAAGGTTATTGAAGTATATACTAAGAGATTAAGTGTTATTTTAATGGATAATGGCATGAGGAACCAAACCCTAGGGTAGATGACCATTGGGTTTTGTTGATTTGGTTGTTGATGATTAAGATGTGATATCATTGGATTTAGAATGCTTGAAATGGTGTAAGGAAATGGTTAAAATTGGTTGTTGTTGAACTTTTATGAAAACCCTAGAGATTGGGATTTGGGGCTTTATGGTAAATCTTGAGAACATGGTGATAAATTGATGCTAGAGTGATTTGGTATGTGGGAATAAGTTTTAATTGAATGACATTGATTATTGATGTTGAGGATTGAGAACCCAAGAGGATACAGTAACGACTTTAAGTTGATGAGTATGTTAGAGGTGGTAATATGATGGTAGATAATTTGAAACAATAAGTATAGTAGCTATTGAGTTTTAATGAACCTTAATCCTAAATTTTGATAAAATGTATATATTGTGACTAGGAGGGTTGAATTGAAAGTGAATAGATGATATTTAAGGTTGAATGTTGATTAAAATGGTAGAGGACCATAGATGATGAAACCTATAAATAGTATTGTCATAAATGTGAAATGACAAGTGTGAGCACTAAACCATAATGGTTGTGATGGATTAAGGAATTGAAATTGTGGTTTGATGAAGTCTTAGACCATAATGAGTACCATTTGGATATGTTGGTTGATGATGGTTTAAAAGAGGCTAAGTTAGCTCATGTTGAATTTTGAATGGCAATAATGACATTTAGATGATTTATGCAATGATGGATGCCTTTTGATAAAGGATGTGATATTGTTGATGTAAGGTATGGCTTACTCTTAAGATTTAGAAAATCTTGGTTTTAGGAAAAGAATTCCTAAAACCTAACATAATTGTGTAAATTAGTGTTTAACAAGTCTAGGATTTGATGTTAAGCTTTATGATATGCTAGCAATTGCTTAGATTTGTGATGATGCCTTGGGATGGCTCATTGATTAAATGCATATATATATGTATGTTGGTGTAGATTGTATTCCGGGAAATATGGCAAAACGTTCAAAATGTGCGAATCATTGCGGTTCTTCTCTCGAAGTAGGAGAGAAGTTTACATTTCAAATGCATGAGTTAAATAATTGGTGATTTATGAGTATATGGCCATGCTCATGTTTCCCTTGCCATAGTGTGTTAGAATGGTTAAATATTTGGTTGTATGATGAATGACATGCTTGGAAAACTATTGATTGTGAGAACCATATATGTATTTGATGACAATGAAAGTTCTCAAGTCCTTTTGATGGGAATGATGTATATCTTGATGAACAATCCATAGATGGATGAATTATTTAAAATGTGAGTTTATGTTCATGATATTCATGCATGATTAAGGAACTAATAGGGCCATATAGAGTTTTAAGAGGTTTGAGTGCCTTGGAATAGTTTCAATAGCGCCCCTGCATGATTTAGACCTTGTAGAAACTGGAATGGGTCAGTTCCATTGAGAATTGACCCTTGAGTTGCTCAAAAATGCCTTAAGATTGGCTAGACACATTTATGCACATAAGTCTCTCATTTTTGGGAATTGTTTAGTGCGCCAGTGGCTACACATCATAAATGGTGTATTTTAGTTGGTGTTAAAATTTGGTGGCCATTGAATTTGATATGGAAAAGATAGGGTGGTTAGAAGTTGGATTTTGTAGCTTTTTAGGCTAAGTTTTGCATAATTGTTGTCATGAACCGATTCACACAATGTAGGAATCGATTCATGAGCTGTCGTTTGCCCCTTGGTGTGTTCTAGAATTATGGGAATCGATTCACAGAATGCAGGAATCCATTCCCGAGCCCCTGGAATGGCCCGAATCAATTCCCATGACCCCTTGAATCGATTTAGAGGCTTTTGGAATGGCTTGAATCGATTCATATGAGGCATGAATTGATTCATGAGCTGCTGTTTTAACTATTTTGAATTCCAAACACATGGGAATCAAATCATCAAGTGTTTGAATCGATTCATGACCCTGTTTTCATAAAAAATTCATAAGTTTTGATGCATGTTTGGTGTTGTTGAGTCATGACACGCATATGCAATCGATTGTACCTATTTTTAGTATGTTTTAGCAATCAATGCATAATGATATTGTTATGTCCCTCGTATACCTTGACTTTTTTGAAAGTTGCCAAGTGCTTGTTAATGTCCAAAACCCTTTTATCATATGGGAAACAAGAGATTGTATTAAGGGTATATGATTGTGGTGTGTCTTAGTGGTGATTGATAATGGCTTAAGGCTTTGGCAAAGTATGTGTGTATCTATGTCATATGATGGGAACATGTATGCCCTACCACTATTGATATGTTATGATGAATAATGGTAGAAGTTAAATGATATGGTTGTATGACACATCCTTGATTAATGATGAGACTAATGAGGGGACAATCGAATGACAATATGTTATTATAAGCGATGAATTAAGATGATATCAACAATGAACAAAGATGAATATTGTTGACAATTGTGATTGATGTGAGATGAACTTGCGATTGTGAGTTAAAATTATACTTGATGGAAAATGTTGATGATGAATAAAAACAAGTGTTGTTGTTGTGACACCCCAAATTTGGGAGGTAAATTTTTCACGATTTCAAAACCATTATTTAAAGAAGAAATAAAGTTGTGAAGCTTTAGTCAACACCCTGGATCTATAAAAGAACCTGTCCAATATATGAAGATATGAGAAGGCAAATTAAAAATGAATCTTAATTAATTCTCAATCAAAAGCAGCGGAAGAATAACTTAAATTGATGTTATGCGCTTAGGTGTAAAGGAAATGGATTACATGAAGATCATGAATACCTTCATTAGAGTCGTAAATAGCGGAATGCGTAACTTGATTCAAAAGTATGGATTAACTGAACAAAATCATCAAAAACACTTAAAAGTACGTTAATTTATGTCAAAGAAGTGGTTAAAGCAAGTGTGGAAAGGTACCATGACCATCTAATCCCAAATAGCATATAAAAGTGTGTAATTCCTCATGAACCACTGCCATGAATTGATTCCCCAAGGATGTGAATCGATTCATGCAAGTGAAAATGCAAAAATAAGTGAATTAGGTACCCATGAATCGATTCCCCATCCCTTGAATTGATTCACATGAATGACCAAGCCATGAACAGTGAAAAACAGAGAAGGATGAATCGATTCAATGCCCAGTGTGAATCGATTCACGTGATTCTACCAGAATGAACAGTGAATCCAGAATGCTTTGAATCGATTCAAAGGCTTACATGAATCGATTCAAGCCTGACCTATCATTTCCTTGCTGCATTTTATGTAGAAAATTATATAATTTCTAACTTCTAATCACCCTATCTCATTCAAATCAAATCCAATAGCCACCAAAATTTGACACAAGCTAAAATATATTATTTGTGACGTGTGGCCACTGGCCGCACTCAAGATTCCTAAAAATGAGGGAGATATGCGCATAAATACGTTAACCCGTTTAGAGGCATTTTAAGGTAACTTAGGGGTCTATTATCTATAGAATTGAACCATTCTTTTTTCCATAAGTCACAACTAATGTATTTAAGCTATTGGGATCACCACATCACACCAAAACTTCATAAATCGTAATTTGATCCTATTAGTTCCTTGTTTATGCATAACACAACCATACCAAATTTCAAATATACTTTATAAAAGATTATAATTCATAATTCTCATCATCCATTCATCAATTTGGGCAAAGTTCAAATATTATAAATGACACCATACATCATCAAGGTCATAATCGAAAATTAGCCATACATTGGTATGCCAGGAACACTTGGTATGCCAGGAATCGGCATCGGCAACACTTGGTATGCCAGCAATCGATTCATTCGTTGATTTTTATGGAAAAATAGCCTGGAGGAATCAATTCATCATTGGAATCATGCGTGGAATCATGGAAGTTATCAGTACTCATTACGCATTTTCAGAAACTCAACTCCGCTGATTCCTCTCTCAAGACTCTAATTGAAACGGTGTTACACTTATTGAGGCAGACAATCTCCTTCTCCAAGTCAGAAATCATGCACGCAGGAAACATGAGGCAGACAAAATTCAAATTAATTGCCTAAATTGAGGATCGGAGTTTGAAAGAAACCATGCTGCTTTGCCTATAAATAGAGAAGGAACTGAAGGCAGAAACACACCAACAACAAGCAATTCTTTCCTTCCTCTCTCACGCTGCTCTCTCTATTTGCTCTCTGTTTCTCAATTGCTCTCTCTTTTTATTATTTGGAAAATTATTTTGAGAGTGAATTTTTGTGAGCAAAATTATTTTTAAGAGCTAAACTTGAAAATTATTTCTTGAGAAAGAAAAATCATTTTGAGTGCTAAAATTTGCATATTATTTTCTAAGAGAGGAAAATAATTTTTGTGAGCTAAATTTGCATATTCTTTCTTAGCAAGGAAAATATTCTCAAGTGCTTTAATTTGTATATCCACTCTTTGGAGAGTTATCTTTGTACACTT
This sequence comes from Clitoria ternatea, assembly GCA_037962975.1. NCBI lineage: Eukaryota > Viridiplantae > Streptophyta > Magnoliopsida > Fabales > Fabaceae > Clitoria > Clitoria ternatea. The sequence continues at coordinate 140,501,483 of CM075670.1, forward strand.
AAACACCAAATATTCTAGAGGTTTGGGTTGGGGTTTCAACCTTGTAAAATTGTGAGATTGAGAGATTAGGTAGGGTGCCCTTGTACTTGTGAGAATTGGGTTCTTGAGTATGGGACACTAGGAAGCTGCGATTGCTCAAAGTTGTATCTCTAATCTCCAATAGTGGAAATCCTCTAAGTGGGTTGCTTAGAGGCGAGACGTACACCGGTGTGGTGGAACTCGTATATATTGGTTTGCAAATCTCTCTTCCCTACACTCATTTAATTTGTGTACTTAAAATTGCTTGCTAAATATTTGTTTTTATAATTTTATTAGTTAAGCAATTTTATTACTTTACTTGTTAATATCAAAGTGCATTTTCTATTTGCTTGATAAAATTTGTAAATCACTTAGATTAAAATTTGTAATAGTTATTTTAGTGGTATTCTTGAATTAAGTATTTCCTTGATAGTACTCAAAAATTGTGTAATGATTTAACTTGATATTATTAATTGTTTTCTTGAATATTTCTTAAATCCTTTAAGAGAATTTACTTGCCATATATTAAGTACTTATTATTTTGTCTTGTTCATTATTTAGTATTTCTTGTGATTAAATTCATTATCTTCAACAAGTATATTTATCAAAGAATCAATTTCAAACGTATTCCAACGAAAGTTTTTAATACTCAATTCACCCCCCTCTTGAGTAATTAAGGCCACTTGGTTAACAAGTGGTATCAGAGCTTGACTCTTGGTAGATCAAGCTTAACAGCTTCAAGAGAACGAATGACCTCAAATTCTTTAAATCTTTTTCCCGAGGGTGGTGCTACAAATCGACCTCCCGCTTTCAATGGGGAAGGTTACGCTTTATGGAAAGAGAGAGTGAAAATTTTTGTTCAATCAATTGATCTAAGAGTTTGGAATGCTATTGAAAATGGCCATTTCATACCTATGCATATTGTTGATGGTAAACAAATAGAAAAACCCATGGATGATTGGACTAGTGATAAAGAAAAGAATGTACAGCATAATTATAAGGCCAAAAATCTCATTACTCTTGCATTGGGTCCTGATGAATTTTTTAGAATAGTAACATGTAAATCTACCAAAGAAATGTGGGATACTCTACAAATTACTCATGAAGGAACTAGCGATGTTAAGGATTCTAAAATTAGTACTTTAACTAGCCAATATGAAAGTTTTAGAATGAATTCTGGTGAAACCATCTTAGAACTTCAAAAAAGGTTTACCTTGATTATTAATCATCTTATTACTCTTGGAAAATCTTACACTAACAAGGAGCTTATCCATAAAGTTCTAAAAAGTCTTACCAGGAATGGCAACCTCTTGTCACCGCTATCAAACAATCGCCAAACATAAATGATATGTCTCTTGCCACATTATTTGGTAAGCTTCAAGAGCAAGAACAAGAATTAAAAGACTTGAAAATGGCGGAGGAAGAAGAAAAGTCTTCCAAGAAGAAGGGGTTAGCTCTTAAGGCCACCTCTATTGAAGAAGACAAATCTGAAAGTGATCAAGAAGACGATGATGATGAGTTAGGCCTATTTGTAAGGTATTTTGAAAGGCTCATGAGAAACAAAAGATTCTAAAAGGGCTTCACTTCTAAAGCTAAGAAATTCATTCCCAAAGATAATAATTCCTTACCAACTTGTTTTGAATGTGAAAAGGAAGGACATTTCAAAGTGGACTGTCCAAATCTCAAAAAGAAAAACAAGGATCAGAAAGGAAAAATGAGAGCATACATAGCATGGGATGACAACGAGGTGAGCAGCTCAAATGAATCCGAGAATGAAGAAGCAAACCTCTATCTCATGGCCAACCATCAAGATAAAGATGATGAGGTAAACCTCCATGATTTAGATAAAGATGAATTGCTTGATGCGTTTGATGAATTGTATGATAAATTTGTTAAATTTTCTAGTAAGTATAAATTATCTAGAAAAACCATAGAAACTCTTGAAACGCATCTTATTGAATAGGTAAAAGAAAATGAGATTTTGAAACAGGAAGTAGTAAATGTTCAAGCATGCTCTAAGACCAAACCTTGTGAATTTGTTAAGAAATATGACATTCTAGAAACTAAGGTTTTAGACTTGAGTAAAACCTTAGAAAAATTTATAAATGGTAGAGATAACCTAAATGTTTTGCTTGGAAAACAACGTTGTATGTTTGATAAAAGTGGATTAGGATTCAACTCAGGATCTAGTATTTATAAGAAAGAGAAACACTACAAGAATTTCTTTATACGACCTAGTAAAACTGCATCACCTTTCATGAAATGCAATTATTGTTGTTTTAAAGGACATAGTGCATCTAATTGTAATGTTAGAAAACTAGGGCCAAAGGTTGTGAGAAAAGTATGGGTTCCTAAAGGAACATTACCTCAAACTAACCTACAAGGACCCAACATAAAATGGGTACTAAGTTCTCTAGCTTGACATGTTTTGTAGGTATGCTTTAAAGTGAGTAACACCCATTGGTATTTGGATAGTGGCTATTCAAAACATATGATGGGGGATAAAAGTAAGTTCATTTCATTTACTCCATGAAATAAAGGATTCATTACATATGGAGACAATACAAAGGGAAGAATACTAGGAATCGGAAATGTTGGTAAAAATTCTTCCACCTCTATAAATGATGTTTTATATGTTGAAGGACTTAAACATAACTTGCTTAGCATTAGTCAATTATGTGATAAGGGCTATAAAATTATTTTTGAATCAAACTGTTGCATAATTGAAAATAAGCTAGACAAGGAAACAAAATTTGTTGGTCAAAGATTTGATAATATTTATATGATTAATCTTGATTGTCTTGCTTCAAGTGATGTGTAATGCTTCATAACTAAAGAGGATGAATCATGGCTATGGCATAGAAGAATAGCTCACATTCATGTAGACCATTTAAACAAACTTGTTTCAAAAGATTTAGTAATTGGTTTACCAAAATTGAAATTTGAAAATAAATTTTGTGACGCATGTCAAAAGGGAAAACAAGTAAGGGTTTCTTTTCAAGCGAAAAATATTGTTTCAACAACTAGACCTTTACAACTTTTACATATAGATTTTTGGACCTTCGAAAATCAAAAGTTTTGGCAGAAATTATTATGGTCTTATGATTGTGGATGATTATTCTAGGTATACATGGACATTGTTTCTTACTCATAAACATAAAGCATATCAAGCATTTAAGAAACTTGCGAAAATCATCCAAAACGAACAAAATTTGAAAATAGCATCCATTTGAACAGATCATGGGGGAGAATTTGAAAACCAATCTTTTGAAAAGTTTTATGAAAAATTTGGCATTGAATATGATTTTTCAGCTCTAAGAACTCCACAACAAAATGGAGTAGTTGAAAGGAAAAATCGATCTTTAGCGGAGCTCGCAAGAACTATGTTGAATGAAAGTAACATTGCAAAACATTTTTGGGCTGATGCAGTAAACACTGCTTGCCATGTTATGAATTGATGTTTGATAAGACCAATTTTAAAGAAAACCCACTATGAACTTTACAAAGGTAGAAAACCAAATATTTCTTATTTTCACGTATTTAGATGCAAATGCTTTGTCTTAAATAATGGAAAGGAAAATCTTGGCAAATTTGATACAAAATCTGATGAAGCAATATTCTTAGGTTACTCATCTACAAGTAAAGCATATCGACTCTTTAACAAACGAACTTATACAATTGAAGAGTCTATCCATGTCAAATTTGATGAACTTAACCAAAATCCTCCGAGAAAGGAAGTTGATGATCTTGTAGGTACCTTCCAAGAAATGAACTTGGAAGATAAAGAAGAAAACAAAAATGAAGGAGATACATCACAAAATGATGAACCTCAACAAAAGGAGTGGATCACCACGAAGAACCATCCATTGGACAATATCATAGGTGAAATAACAAAAGGTGTAAGTACTCGAAATGCTATTAGAAATGCATGCAATCACTTAGCCTTTGTATCATAAATAGAACCCAAAAATATCAATGAAGCTATTATTAATGAACATTGGATGTTGGCCATGCAAGAAGAATTGAATCAATTTGAAAGAAATAAAGTTTGGGAACTTGTGCCAAGACCCAATGACCATCTAATACTAGGTACCAAATGGGTTTTTAGAAACAAGCTAGATGAAAATGAAATAATAACAAGAAACAAAGCTAGATTAGTTGCTAAGGGATATAATCAAGAAGAGGGAATAGACTATGAAGAAACGTATGCTCCCGTAGCTAGGCTAGAAGCCATAAGATTACTATTAGCTTTTGCTTGTTGTATGGACTTTAAGCTTTATCAAATGGATGTCAAAAGTGCTTTTCTAAATGGCTATATTCAAGAAGAAATTTATGTAGATCAACCTCCCAATTTTGAAAATCATAAATTTCCAAATCATGTTTTCAAATTGAGAAAAGCTTTATATGGTTTGAAAGAAGCTCCAAGAGCTTGGTATGAAAGGCTTAGTAAATTTCTTTTAGAAAATAATTTTGAAAGAGGAAAGGTTGATACTACACTGTTTATAAAACGCAAAAACAATGACATTCTTTTGGTACAAGTTTATGTTGATGACATAATATTTGGTGCTACTAACGAAATTCTTTGTCAAGAGTTTGCCAAGATTATGCAAGATGAATTTGAAATGTCCATGATGGGAGAACTCACCTTCTTCCTTGGATTACAAATCAAACAAACAAATGAAGGGACTTTCATTAGTCAAACAAAATATTGCAAAAAACTACTCAAAAGATTTGAAATGGACAAGGCAAACGAAATAGCTACACCCATGAGTACATCTTGCTACTTAGACAAAGATGAGAAGGGTAAGGACGTTGAAATAACTAAATATCGAGGTATGATAGGTTCCTTACTTTACTTAACAGCTAGTAGACCCAATATTATGTTTGTTGTATGTATGTGTGCTAGATATCAAGCATGTCCTAAAGAATCACATCTCACTGCCGTAAAAAGAATTTTGAAATATCTTATGGGTACTCAAAATGTTGGTTTATGGTATCCTAAAGGCGTTGAATGTATTCTTGTAGGATATTCTGATTCTGACTTTGCTGGTTGTAAACTTGATAGAAAGAGTACTAGCGGCACATGTCATTTACTTGGTAGTTCCCTTGTTTCTTGGCATAGCAAGAAACAAGTAAGTGTTGCCTTATCGACAGCTGAGGCAGAATATGTAGCAGCTGGTAGTTGTTGTGCTTAAATTCTTTGGATAAGACAACAACTTCTTGACTTTGGTGTTATCTTAAATAAAATGCCTATTAAATATGATAATACTAGCACCATAAATATCTCTAAAAATCCGGTCATGCACTCTAGGACTAAACATATTGAGATAAGACATCACTTTATAAGAGACCATGTTTTGAATGGAGATTGTGTTCTTGAATATGTTAAAACTTCAAAATAATTGGCGGATATTTTTACAAAACCCCTTCCAAAAGAACAATTTATAAATATTAGAAGGGAATTAGGAATTTTGGAAATTGTTTAATTGATTTATTTTATCACACTTTTTACCCCTTGAACATAATTTTTAAAAAATCTTTTACTTAAAGTTTTTAACTTATTTCTTTCATAAATTTCTCATCTCTCTGAACATAGTGCTTTACTTTATACATACAATGTTTTAAGTAAATACATACTCATACTTTCAATAATCTTCTTAATGCTCCATAAAACTCTTGTTTTATTCTGAGCCCCCAGGAGGCATATACTTAATTAAACATATTTTGACACAAAAATAATCTCCTATATACCACATGGTTCTCAAAAATAAATGTCAAATGACATTTGATTTTCTTGACTCTCTTGTGTAACAAGATCATTGGCAAATTACAAAATTTTAATCCTTGTATAAACCCCTCACAAAACACCCATCTAGTAACATGATTCTTTAAAACTGCGTAAAAATAGCTAGATGAATCGATTCATACATAGATGAATCGATTCCCAAGAGACTTTGCTTAGGCAAAGGAGGAGAAAATATCATTATGCATGCTTACAAGCTTTGAATTACTCTGTGATATATGTTGCATGTTTTAGGGGGAGCTTTATATGCAAATGGTATCTATCTCTATAAAATGTATCTGTCTTGAAGTGGTATATATTCTTCAATGTTTTGATGATATCACAAGGGGAGTTTTTGATGATGCCAAAGGGGGAGAAGATATATATACATTCTAAGTGGCATAAAGTATTTTATAAAAGGGGTGAAAATATCATGATGGTATAGTGGTATCTATTAAATGATTAAGTTGGGAGATAACATCTAGAATCAACATCTCTATCCTTGTTGAAAATGCATGATTAAGGAGGAACCTTATAATTTTTTTATACAAAAAGTGATATCCAATTATATGTGTAAATGACAAAGTGGTATGCAATTATATGTATGACATATGTATAATATATGGTATCAAATTATATGTGCAAGGGGGAGTCATTTATACTATGTACTTAAACTGTTATGAGACTAACACCCTGCGAGATGAACATTTGTTGTCATCATCAAAAAGGGGGAGAATGTATTTATATGTTGATGTAGGTTTTGATTATGACATAACAAATGAAGAACTATTAAGGATATTGTGCAAAGCGATTAATTAGAAACAATTCAAGATTTTACAGATCAGGAAATCAAGAATTAAATTAATGAAGTCCAAAGAATTAATTCGAGGCATTTACAAAGGTCTAAAACAAGTGAAAAATATTCATCAAAGTGCTTGAGAACCAAAAGAATCAAACCATATGCAATTACACATCAAAAGAGTGAAAAATGCATAAAAAATAAAGCATCAGGAGCAGTAATCGATTCACCAAAGCTGGGAATCAATTCATGGATGAAGAAATGAATTTTCTTGGTAAAAATCAAGCTAGGAATCGATTCCCCCTTTTTGGGAATCGATTCATCGTGTATTTTGGACCTAGGAATCGATTCACACAAGCAAGGAATCGATTCATTATACTGGGAATCGAATCCCCTTGCCAGGAATCAATTTATTCATTGATTTTTAAGGAAAAATAGCCTGAAGGAATCGATTCATCATTGGAATCATGCGCGGAATCATGGAAATTATCAGTACGCGTTACGCATTTTTAGAAACTCAACTCCGCTGATTCCTCTCTCAAGACTCTAATTGAAACGGTGTTGCACTTATTGAGGCAGACAATCTCCTTCTCCAAGTCAGAAATCAAGCACGCAGGAAACATGAGGCAGGTAAAATTCAAATTAATTGCCTAAATTGAGGATCGAAGGTTGAAAGAAACCATGCTGCTTTGCCTATAAATAGAGAAGGAACTGAAGGCAGAAACACACCAACAGCAAGCAATTCTTTCCTTCCTCTCTCACGCTGCTCTCTCTATTTGCTCTCTGTTTCTCAATTACTCTCTCTTTTTATTATTTGGCAAATTATTTTGAGAGTGAATTTTTGTGAGCAAAATTATTTTTAAGAGCTAAACTTGAAAATTATTTCTTGAGAAAGAAAAATCATTTTGAGTGCTAAAATTTGCATATTATTTTCTAAGAGATGAAAATAATTTTTGTGAGCTAAATTTGCATATTCTTTCTTAGAAAGGAAAATATTCTCAAGTGCTTTAATTTGTATATCCACTCTTTGGAGAGTTATCTTTGTACACTTAAGCACCAAATATTCTAGAGGTTTGGGTTGGGGTTTCAACCTTGTAAAATTGTGAGATTGAGAGATTGGGTGGGGTGCCCTTATACTTGTGAGAATTGGGTTCTTGAGTGTGGGACACTAGGAAGCCGTGATTGCTCAAAGTTGTATCTCTAATCTCCAATAGTGGAAATCCTCTAAGTGGGTTGCTTAGAGGTGAGACGTACACCGGTGTGGTGGAACTTGTATATATCGGTTTGTAAATCTCTCTTCCCTACACTCATTTAATTTGTGTACTTAAAATTGCTTGCTAAATATTTGTTTTTATAATTTTAGTTAAGCAATTTTATTACTTTACTTGTTAATATCAAAGTGCATTTTCTATTTGCTTGATAAAATTTGTAAATCACTTAGATTAAAATTTGTAATAGTTATTTAAGTGGTATTCTTGAATTAAGTATTTCCTTGATAGTACTAAAAAATTGTGTAACAATTTAACTTGATATTATTAATGTTTTCTTGAATATTTCTTAAATCCTTTAAGAGAATTTACTAGCCATATATTAAGTACTAATTTTTTTGTCTTGTTCATTATTTGGTATTACTTGTGATTAAATTCGTTATCTTCAACAAGTATATTTATCAAAGAATCAATTTCAAACTCATTCCAATGAAAGTTTTTAATACTCAATTCACCCCCCTCTTGAGTAATTGAGGCCACTTGGTTAACATTTGATGTCATGGTTATCTAAAACAAAAAGTATGTAGTAAGGATCATTTTCAAAACATATTTAAATTATGGTCATTTAAATTAAATATATCTCCCATTATTTTGATTCAAAACAAAGTACCCTCCACGAATCAGAAAATCCCGTTGGAAGACTTTCTTGTGGGCTAAGATCCATATTTTGCCAAGTGTTAAGTCAGCTTTGGCTGATCACCTAATACTTGGTTATTTAGGTAGGAAACTTTTTCCAATTGTATCTTTATACAACTCTTAGTCATTGGGTTAAGTAACGATTACTGATTATTCATCTTATGAATATTTAGCCCAATGTTTACGCCTCTAAGTTATATTCAATCCAATTGAAAACTTAGTTAAGTTAAAGCTCAATAAAACAGTTTGGATATTACCATTATCCCATTATATCTTACTAATATAAATGATAGTGCCCTGCTTTGACAGACCCACTATTTATTGACATTAGTGTTGACGAGTGTACTTATTGGAAGGCGTTTATAACTTAATATTATTTTGAGGGATTTTAATTTATTTTAAAATTACTGTCTTTGTTAAATGCTTTAACGCAATAAAATTATCCCCAAAGCATGCAAACGAAATTGTGAGATGGTTATGGTCTTCCTAGAAGAAACATAAATAAATAAATAAATAAACCTAGAGAAACTATAATGCCATGGCTTCATGAAGTCCTACTTCTTGAATCCATCATCCTCTTAGAGTCACCACTCCTTGGTTTTCTTCTAAGTCTCTACTTTGTTGGCTCGATCAAGATTACATGATTAAATAGAAACTCACTTTACATACGAGTGAAGGGTTGAGAAAAGAAATACCACAGAATAGAGAGAGGCACAGTAGGCAGACTGTATTTAAATAAAATAACTAAGACCATAACCATTCACCATGCAACGTGTTAATTAATTGATTATAACCCATTTAAAAGCATTAAAAGAGTAATTAATTTTTAAAATGGGCAATTAAACATAAAGGGTCGGTAATAAGGCACTACGCAGAGAATGTACGGGGGTCCCAAAAAATTAGTACTGTAGTTAGGTTGGTTCCCAAGAAAGAGAGGTGGGTCTGGTGTGACCGCTTAACTACTAAGTTTTTCCTAGCCAGAACGTCCCTCTAACCATTAACAGCTCTAAAATTTCGGCTAGGGTTTGAACCATTTTGAAACTTTAATTCCTTATTGTGAATGCTTCACAACACAGTCGTCAAGGCATATGGAGGCCGTACATTCTAGGGTTTCAAAACCCAGAATTCAACTTACGCCAATGCCAATATGCAATGCCTTTCCATGACGGTCGTCTAGGTTTCAACTCTTGAACCCTAGATTAAGTAACGACCAAGGTTTAACACTTAAACCTTATCACTCAACACCCTATAAGATGAACCATTCATGTTTGAAGATTAACTCAATTGATTCATAATTTGTACGATGACTATCATATGAGTAAACACATATCAAATACGAAAATTGCATAAACTTATACATCATACAAATTTAAATGGCAACAACATACATACTAAAATTGAGAAACTCTATAACATGCATCATATACAATTTACAAAGAATAACTCAAAAACATATGAGTCATGCTAAAACAGAGGTCATACCATATACATGATTAATCATTGTAATAATATGCATCATATGCGATAACCCAAAATAGCAACATAATCATGCTTGTTCATTTTGGAATCTTAGTTTCACAAAACATTTTCCTAAAACAAAAATGCAAAGCTTCAAACAAGAGACGATTTCACAAATCATATTTTCTAAAAGCTCTTGCAAATGAAAACATATCATCATGAAACACAAACAAATGCCCAAAACACGGTTTTGCAACCAGGCTCTGATACCATTGTTAGGGAATCCCTAGTACATGAGCAACGAAAATACAAGGATTCCCATAGGATTTGCAAAGCGCCGTGTTTCAAAGCACAAGACAAACACACACAAAAAAATCATTTTAGGATTACCTCTTGAAGAACACCAAAGCAGTCGTATCCTCGTCCTTTAGGAGTCCACACGAGCACTCGCACCAGAATCGCAATACTTGCCAACTGCCAGTTTGACAGTGTGTAGCTCTTGCAACTTTTATGAATTTGTTTCTCACTTTAGTGAATGGCTTACGAGCATCTTATGCTCTATTTATAGGCTTAGGTTTGACCTAATTTGTTCTCTCTAAAGAGTGGGCTCCTTACTCATTCTAAATGAGTTAGGCCTAATAGCTTTATTTTAGTCCAACTAAAATAAAACAAAACATTTTCTGATGGGCTTACTCTATGTGCGTGACCCTATAGGTAAAATACCCGATCATATTAATAATAAATTATTTTATTATTAATATAAAATAAGAGCGGCATCTAGCAATGCATCATTATGTCCGAATATTATTTAATATCAACATAACCTATAAGTGATAATTATTTTATATGTTTGTTCCTTTTGTCACGATATCCTAATTGGGCCCAAGGCATGGTCGTGTCATCCTTGTACGGCCTAATTTATTTTACTTGATACTGGAGTAGACTTGATCTGAATAAATATCTAATATTTATTCTTTCTAGCATGGCCATGCATTTTCTTAGTCTTACTCCATCAAGTGGCCTATAGATATCACTTCTATCACATAGGAGAGACAAATCCCATCTACATCACTCACATCCCTCTGCATATTTTGTTCATTGCCTAATCACAACCTTTATAGTCGTCTTGATACAGAAGACGTTTAATTGTATTAAAATAACAAACTCCTCATGTAGGAATCGTAGTGACTTCAGGTCAAAGGACTACATATACCATTATCACATTTAGAATCGTTTATGACATTCATGTAACGATCCATGCAACGTTCTCATGGTGAGTCTGTCCAGTACATCATTACTCTTAATGTGTACCTATGTGAAGACATGATATCATCTATATCGATGATCTGTGAGATCAGGTCATCAGTACACTCACACACTAGTCTTAATATATTTACATGTCCCCATGTAAATACTTGACTACGGACATTTTAGGAATAACTTTCATATGACCTATTACTCCAAGGATAAATACATTTTAAAACAGTTTTAAACTGAAATACTTATTTTATTGATAAGCAGAAAATGATACAAATGAAAAAGCATAAAAGCTCATAGTGTATATGTAACATCCCTAATATTTTAGTAAAATTATGAGTAGCGGAAAATATTAATAATTATTTTAGAGATTTATTTGATATAAAGGCAATTATAAATAATTAAATAGTGTGGAAATAAATAAATTTAATTGATTAACTAAGTACAAAAGGGTTAAATGAGGTGTAATTAGAAGGTGGTAAAAGTTTAATTAAAACTTTCAAAGAAATTATAAAAGAAATAGGGAAATAACCATTTTTCCCCTGAGTCTTAATTAATGAAAAATTCATCTTCTTCTCCCTCATTTCACGCGAGCCTTCTGCTTCTTCTTCTTCTTCTCCTCACCATTGCGTAAGTTGCATGCCTCAAGGGGAGGCCCGTTTCGCGTCGAAACTTCGAAATAACTACGTTTCTGAGATCGTAGCTTCGAGGTGAGTTCAATGGACCCTTTAAATTGAGTTGTCTCTCTCTCCCTTTACTTTCTCTCTCTAGCCGATGGCCATGCATGGTGGATGGGACTTCTGTCTCCTACTCCTTCAGTGCACGAGAGTCTAAAAATGGTCTTTACAGCAATGAGGGTGGTATAACGTTGATGGGTTTTGCGTTTCGACCTTCGTAGGTAGCGAAACGGATGTCGGAGGACCGATTAGCAAAACGGGTGTTGGATTCGGAGGCAGGACTTTGAACACAGCGTCTAAAAGGAGCAATCGGCATCAAGAACGAATCGTCGAAGCTTGGAATTCAGATAAGGGGGTGTTCAGGTTGTAATTAATTAGAATAGGTGCGTATTTTGGGTTCAGGTCGTCGAACCAATTATGAAAAAGGTAAGAAATATTACTAGATGATAGTTGTATGTGTATGTATGTATGAATATGGACACTGATCGGTTTAGGATTGTGTATGGCTTACAATGATTATAAGATTAAAATACTTGACGTTGTGATAAATCGAAGTGTATAGAGGCAATATGATGGCGGGTTTGATAAGTAGGTCACCCAGTGGCAATGTGATTGCGGGCTTGACAAGTAGGTCGCCCATTTGATAAGTATGTGCTGTTATTGATGGCCACTTGTGATATGATATGAGAAATGTGAATTATATATGTATGATTGTATAGTATGGGACGGTCGACGGTATGTATAGCCCCTCGTTTCCAGCTCCCGTGGTTTTTGTGCCCAGTTGAGCTACCCAGTGGTCAAGTAGGACCTAGTGGTTGAGGTGGAGAGTCAAGCAGGACTCGGTAAACCAAGCAGGGTTCACAGGGTATCAAGTAGGACCCCCAGCTGAAGGCCGATCCTTTAGTATCCGGATACTAGCCGTCGATTTTGTGTGAGAGTCAGTGATGATAATTGATGAATTATTAGCCTTGTGTGATGATGTGTATATACTTGATTATATTTGCCGAGTGTGATTTGCAATTTGAGTATAAAGTAATCCGATGGAGTTTATACACATGTATTTTGTTATTTAATTTCCGTTCTAGATTAATTATGATGCCAAGCACTCACCCTTGCTATGGTTTTCTTTTTATTAACCAGTGACAGGGAAGAGGTCGGAGCCCTGGAGGTGCGCCAAGCGGAGCATTGATGCCAGGGAACCGAGGAATAATGAAATGAATTATATGTGTAATGCATAATGAGTTTTCTGTGTATGTGATGCTGCAATATGTTGCTTGTGTGTGTTGAACTTATCTAGAATTGGTGTGTTGACTAATGTGGATATGAATTCATGATGCTAATGTGATCGGTATTGATTTCCATGAGTTGGATATATATATATATATATATATATATATTGGCACGGAGTCAATAGTGGATGTAAATGATAAATTTCTATGGGCAGGTTTTGTGAACAATTGTGGGTCATGAATGAATTGTGTCTGCTGTAGTATAGTTGATTACTGGACGAATCTCCCCCGAGCGGATTTAGTCTTGTCCGAGCGAGGGCCGGTTGATTCTGTGCCTATTTCGCTCAAGCGAGTATCCCTCGCCCACTTCCAAGTGAAGGAAGGTCAGAATGTTTCCGAGTGAGGTATGCCCGAGAGAACCACTTCTGAGTGAAAGGTTAGAATGTTTCCGAGTGAAGTATAATTGAGAGATCCACCTCTGAGTGAAGGAAGGTTAGAATGATTCTGAGTGAAGTATGACCGAGAGGTCCACTTCCGAGTGAAGGAAGGTCAGAATGTTTCCGAGTGATTTATCCCCGAGAGAACCACTTCTTAGTGGAAGGTTAGAATGTTTCCGAGTGAAGTATGACTGAGAGATCCACTTCCGAGTGAAGGAAGGCTAGAATGATTCCAAGTGAAGTTTGACCGAGAGATCCACTTCCGAGTGAAGGAAGGTCAGAATGTTCGCGGGTGAGATATGACCGAGAGAACCATTTCCGAGTGAAAGACTGAATTGTTGTGAATTTACTTGCTTGTCCCGTAGTTAGCTCAGATTTAAAATGTAGGACTCGCTCAAACGAGTCGGAACTCGCCTAAGTGACCTTCACGGGTTTCGCTTAAGCGAATCAGGGCCTCGCTCAAGCGAGTGACCCCTGACTTTGTTTTCTTCTTCCGCTTATTCTAATAAAATCCATTTTATTATTTGATTTATTTCCTATCGGTTATTATTTTGAGTATGCTTAAGAAAAATGAATGTGGTTTTACATTAGGATCTAATTAACTATTAGTAAACGTGAAAAATTTATTGTGAAAAATAATTAAACGGATATAGATAAATGTAAAATTGTCGTAGGACGTCACAGTAGAGCAGTTCTTTCTAGAGCCGGGTACATGGGTGAACCTAATAATTTATGAGTCCTATACTGGACTGTTTTTGCATTCTATTGCATTGTGCTTGTGGTTGTTTTTGTAGCTTGGCATCATTCCCTTGGCACTCTGGTGGCGTTGTATTTTATATGTGTATGAGGTAAATATCCGACTGCCTGGTAGATCATTGGTTATTAATGGTGATGTGTTTCTTTATTGTAGAATTACTTATGGCCGGGGAAACTAGTTCTGGTGGAGTAGATGACTTCTTCTTTTAAATTTTCTCAATTGATGAGTAGGACCGAATCTGGTCCCACTCTTGAGAAATTCCTGAAAAGGAATCCATCTGCTTATAAAGGAATACATGACTATGGTGGAGCGCATGTTTGGATACGGGAAAATTGAACAAGTTGAGAAAATGTGCCAATGAGCGATACTGGCTTAATTGGTAAGGGTTGTTGGAATGTTAAAAGAATTAAAAGCTGGTAGTTATAGATAGCCCACACTATAGACATTAGGCGAGGTAGGACAGAGATAAAACACACGAATAACAGATTGTAATGGAAATGATATTTAAAGTAATCATATATATATATGTGTGTGTACGTATTGGAGTGGACATCTAAAAGTGGGTATAACCCTAAAGGTTAAATCCTGTGGTGAAATGAGAATAGTAAGTGCGTTGGTAGCCATAAGTTTGTTTGAATAATGGAGTTTGATATGACATAGAATGAAATAAGTAGATGAATGCTCTAATATGATTATTCTTAGGAGGGGTAAGCCTTTTGTAGTGCTTCTATGAGGTAGTTTAAATAAACGTCACCGGTATATCATATTCATATTATTAGACGATTGATTAATGGATATTAAGAGAAATTATGAGTAATTGATGAATGACCGTGTAAGAATGCCTGTATAAGTTGAAAGTAATAGAAGAAAAGTGGTTAGTAATAATTTTTAGTGATATAATTGACGAGGCGATAATTCACTTAGGAAAGGATTAAAGGAATGTATTATATGAATGATGGTCAAAGTGATATATATATATATATATATATATAATGGACTGCAACGTACGTGATAAGAGAAGTAGTAAGTGAATGACACTAAAAGGAGTGATTAGAAAGTAATTAAGCAGATAGATAATGAGGATGAAGAAAAGTTTTACCTAGTCGTTTGGACTTTGCACTGATATTAATGTTACATGGGAATCATAGCGGCTGGCCACCGTGGGTTCCGTTTAACATTAATTCATTGTGAAGTTGCCAATAGGCATAGGTAAATGAATTATGATGTAAATAGCTTGCATATCGATCGATGATATGAATAGTTAGACTGTATACCCGACTTTCACCCGGCTTAACTACGAAGTGTTGAACTCCTGAGACTGATCACCTCAGGTAGTTACACTAGTGGTTGAGGTCGTGTGGAGTCGAGGAGACAGACGTGTTTTAGCCAATCTTGGGTGATCAGATTTAGAGAAGAGAAGTGTGTGATTCGTATTTCTGAAGTTGGTAAATGATTAGAGATGAGGAACAAATAGAGATGCGATTTGGTAAGTAACGAATAATAAGTATAGAAAAGTAAATACTGTGACATGGTAGTCGTTATGAATTATTGCTAGATTTTGAAGAGAAGAGATGACCTTAAAAGGAAATCGGATGATTTGAGTTCCTACTAAGGTACACTGAGTGGAGAATTGATGAAGTATCGATAGAAATTAAGGAAACAAGATAAACCAGAGGAGAATCTATTAGTATGGACGGAAAAATATGAATTGAGTTTCCAAACTTGGAATCAATGCTTGATTTCAGCACCGGTACTTGCACTACCTGATGTGATGAAGGAGTTTGTAGTATATTGTGATGCATCTAAGTTTGGTTTAGGAGGTGTACTGATGCAGGATGACAGGGTGATTGCCTATGCTTCAAGGCAATTGAGATCACATGAGCAGAATTACCCTACTCATGATCTTAAGCTTGCGGCAGTGGTATTTGCATTAAAGATCTGGCGCCATTATTTATATGGTTCTTGTTGTGTGGTATTTAGTGACCACAAGAGCTTGAAATACTTGTTTGATCAGAAGGAGTTAAACATAAGACAGAGGCGATGGGTTGAGCACCTAAAAGATTATGGTTTTGATCTGAGATATCATCCTGGCAAGGTAAATATCGTTATCGATGCTTTGAGTAGGAAAATCTTGCATGCATCTTTCTTGATGGGCAAAGAACAATAATTATTGGAAAGCTTTCATGATATGAATATTGGGGTTGTTATGGATATCCCAGATCAAATGATAGTTGGGATGTTGAAAATCTCCAATGAATTTCTGGAATCCTTAGCTGTAGCACAAGAGGACGATGAAGAGTTGCTGGAATTGCTTGACACTCAAGCAAGAGGTAAAGATATGGAATTAACCAAAGGTAACGATGGAATTTGGAGATTTTGAGACCGAGTAGTGGTGCCTGCAAAAGGTGATTTCAGGCAAGCCGTGTTAGCTGAAGCACATAGGAGTTCTTTGAGCATTCATCCCGGTGTTACGAAAATGTACCACGATTTAAAGAAAGAATTCTGGTGGCCAGGAATGAAGAAAGCAATAACCGAATATGTAAAGTCTTGTGTGATATGTCAGAAATGTAAGGTTGAACAATAGAGACCCCCTGGATTGCTCCAACCACCTGAGATTTTGATTTGGAAGTGGGAGAGTATTACTATGGATTTTGTATCCGGGTTACCTCATACCCAATCCGGATGTAATGCAATCTGGGTAATTGTGGACAGGTTGACTAAGAGTGCTCACTTCTTGGCTATGAATATGAAATGGTTATTGGACCGACTGGCTAGATTATACATTACGGAGATTGTAAGATTGCATGGTGTGCCTTCGAGTATTATTTCCGATCGTGATCCTCGATTTACTTCTAGATTTTAGGGGAGTTTACAGCAAGAATTGGGTACTGAACTAAGACTGAGTTCGGCTTATCATCCTCAGACTGATGGTCAGTCTGAGCGTACAATTCAGACTTTAGAGGATATGCTTAGAGCTTGTGTATTGGAGCAAGGTGGTTCGTGGGAAAGATACTTACCATTGGTGGAATTCGCTTATAACAACAGCTACCATAGTAGCATTGGTATGGCTCCGTATGAAGCCCTATAGGGTAGAAGGTGTCGTACACCTTTGTGTTAGAATGAAAATGGCGATGCCATTCATTTGGGACCCGAATTAATCCAGGAAATGAATGAACAGGTTGCCTTGATTCGAGAGAAAATGAAGATTGCCCAAGACCGATAGAAAAGTTACTATGACAATCGTCATAGGCCACTTGAGTTCCGGGTGGGAGATTGGGTTTTTCTGAAGGTTTCACCGACCAAAGGTGTAGGTCGATATTGAAGAGTCATAAGCTTAACCCGAGATACATCGGGCCATATCAGATTTTGGAGAGGATCGGTGATGTTGCTTACCGATTGGATCTTCCCCAATCGTTAACTAATATCCACAATGTATTTCATGTGACACAACTTCGAGCATACATTCCGTGTGATTCCATGATTGTGCCGGAAGATTCTATCAAACTAAAGGAGGACCTGACGGTGGAAGTTACACCTATCAGCATTGAAGAATACCAGACTAAACGGTTAAGAAACAAGGAAGTACAATTAGTAAAGGTGAAGTGGCAAAATTTAAATGGGATAACCTACACGTGGGAGCTGGAATCAGACATAAGGTGGTTGTACCCTGATCTTTTTCAATAAGGTGTGTTGATTTCGGGGACGAAATCCCTTTTTAGGGGAGGTGGATGTAACATCCCTAATATTTTAGTAAAATTATGAGTAGCGGAAAATATTAATAATTGTTTTAGAGATTTATTTGATATAAAGGCAATTATAAATAATTAACTAGTGTGGAAATAAATAAATTTAATTGATTAACTAAGTACAAAAGGGTTAAATGAGGTGTAATTAGAAGGAGGTAAAAGTTTAATTAAAACTTTCAAAGAAATTATAAAAGAAATGGAGAAATGACCATTTTGCCCCTGAGTCTTAATTAATGAAAAATTCATCTTCTTCTCCCTCATTTCACGCGAGCCTTCTTCTTCTTCTTCTTCTTCTTCTCCTCACCATTGCCGTGAGTTGCATGCCTCAAGGGGAGGCTCGTTTCGCGTCGAAACTTCGAAATAACTACGTTTCTGAGATCGTGGCTTCGAGGTGAGTTCAATGGACCCTTTAAATTGAGTTGTCTCTCTCTCCCTTCACTTTCTCTCTCTAACCGATGGCCATGCATGGTGGATGGGACTTCTGTTTCGTACTCCTTCAGTGCATGGGAGTCTAAAAATGGTCTTTAGAGCAATGAGGGTGATATAACGTTGATGGGTTTTGCGTTTCGACCTCCGTAGGTAGCGAAACGGACGTCGGAGGACCGATTAGCAAAGCGGGTGTTGGATTCAGAGGCAAGACTTTGAACACAGCATCTAAAACGAGCAATCGGCATCAAGAACGAATCGTCGAAGCTTGGAATTGAGATAAGCGGGTGTTTGGGTTGTAATTAATTAGAATAGGTGCGTATTTTGGGTTCGGGTCGTCGAACCAATTATGAAAACAGTAAGAAATATTACTAGATGATAGTTGTATGTGTAAGTATGTATGAATATGGACACTGATCGGTTTAGGATTGTGTATGGCTTACAATGATTATGAGATTAAAATACTTGACGTTGTTATAAATCGAAGTGTGTAGTGGCAATGTGATGGCAGGCTTGACAAGTAAGTCGCCTAGTGGCAATGTGATGGCGGGCTTGACAAGTGGGTCACCCATTTGATGAGTATGTGCTGTTGTTGATAGCCACTTATGATATGATATGAGAAATGTGAATTATATATGTATGATTGTGGGGTGTGGGATGGCCGACGGTATGTATAGCCCCTCGTTTCCCGCTCCCGTGGTTTTTGTGCCCAGTTGAGCTACCCAGTGGTCAAGTAGGACCCAGTGGTTGAGGTGGAGAGTCAAGTAGGACTCGGTGAACCAAGCAGGGTTCACAGGGTGTCAGGTAGGACCCCCAGCTGAAGGCCGATCCTTTAGTATCCGGATACTAGGCGTCGATTTTGTATGAGAGTCACTGGTGATAATTGATGAATTATTAGCCTTGTTTGATGATGTGTATATACTTGATTATATTTGCTGAGTGTGATTTGCAATTTGAGTATAAAGTAATCCGATGGAGTTTATACACACGTATTTTGTTATTTAATTTCCGTTCTAGATTAATTATGATGCCAAGCACTCACCCTTGCCGTGGTTTTCTTTTTAGTAACCAGTGACAGGGAAGAGGTCGGAGCCCTAGAAGTGCGCCAAGCGGAGGATTGATGCCAAGGAACCGAGGAATAATGAAATGAATTATATGTGTAATGCATAATGAGTTTTCTGTGTATGTGATGCTGCAATATGTTGCTTGTGTGT
Organism: Clitoria ternatea; assembly: GCA_037962975.1. Lineage (NCBI taxonomy): Eukaryota > Viridiplantae > Streptophyta > Magnoliopsida > Fabales > Fabaceae > Clitoria > Clitoria ternatea. The sequence continues at coordinate 140,521,187 of CM075670.1, forward strand.
GTTGAACTTATCTAGAATTGGTGTGTTGACTAATGTGGATATGAATTCATGATGCTAATGTGATCGATATTGATTTCCATGAGTTGGATATATATATATATATATATATATATATATATATATATTGGCACGGAGTCAATAGTGGATGTAAATGATAAATTGCTATGGGCAGGTTTTGGGAACAATTGCGGGTCATTAATAAATTGTGTCTGTTGTAGTATAGTTGATTACTGGACGAATCTCGCCCGAGCGGATTCAGTCTTGTCCAAGCGAGAACTGCTTGATTTTGTGCCTATTTCGCTCAAGCGAGTATCCCTCGCCCACTTCCGAGTGAAGGAAGGTCAGAATGTTTCCGAGTGAGGTATGCCCGAGAGAACCACTTCTGAGTGGAAGGTTAGAATGTTTCTGAGTGAAGTATGACTGAGAGATCCACTTCCGAGTGAAGGAAGGCTAGAATGATTCCGAGTGTAGTGTGATCGAGAGATCCACTTCCGAGTGAAGGAAGGTCAAAATGTTCCCAGGTGAGATATGACCGCGAGGACCATTTCCGAGTGAAAGACTGAATTGTTGTGAATTTCCTTGCTTGCCCCGTAGTTCGCTCAGATTTAAAATGTGGGACTCGCTCAAACGAGTTGGAACTCGCCTAAGCGACCTTCACGGGTTTCCCTTAAACGAATCAAGGTCTCGCTCAAGCGAGTGACCGCTGACTTTGTTTTCTTCTTCTGCTTATTCTAATTAAATCCATTTTATTATTTGATTTATTTCCTATCCGTTATTATTTTGAGTGTGCTTAAGAAAAATAAATGTGGTTTTACATTAGGATCTAATTAACTACCAGTAAACGCAAAAAATTTATTGTGAAAAATAATCAAACGGATGTAGATAAATGTAAAATTAACGTGGGACGTCACAGTATACACCAACACTCAATTAATAAAGCAAATTCAAATGGATCCTTAGGAAGAGTTTCCTCCTTCACCACTTGGTTAATAAAATCCACACAGCAAACATCATCAAAAGGTTTCTTTAAAGTATCTTTCAAACTAAAATCTACCTTTTGGTTTCCAATAGTCAAGGATAATTTTCCATTTTTAACATCTATTACCACACCCGCAGTTGCCAAAAATGGTCTGCCTATAATAATAGGGACCATAGAATCCTCATCCATTTCTAAAATAACTGATGCTGAAATCCCGAGTCATTAAATTGATGGTAAAATCTTAGTAAAATGAAATATGACTCTCGGATTCACACTTATGGCAAGCGCACCAGTCGTTAAAATTGTAGTATATTTGATCGTCTCACAGGGATTGTGGTAAATACCTCAATCTAGGACTAGTACAAGCTGAACCAACAGAAAATACATGAAGATCATTCGGTTTTTATGGTTTTAGTGTTTTATAGTTGTTTTTATATTTTGAGAAACAGAGTTTAAGATGAAAAGTGGAAAGTGATTAAAAGAAAACAGGTCAGGATTGCTTCAGCTCACAATTTCCTCAAGGAACATGCAATTCAGTATAATCAAACTTCACAATCTAGAGGACAATCCGCTTGTGGTTAATCCCTAATTCCTTAGGTGAAAAACACTAATTCTTAAGCAATGAACCTTAATTCCTTAAGTGCTCGATTAACCTAAGAATCTAATGCGAAATTAGAGGTTGAACTCTAACTATTCACCTAAATTGATTAGGCCTGAACTAGTTAGAAAGCTGGAAGTTACCTAAGCTTCAGCCATGATTCCTCACTGGTGAAGTTCTTCATCCGTTCTGGATTTGTCAAACCAGCAATTCTGCTCCACTCCTCAGCTTGTTCGCCTCAAGATCTTCGAAGCCGATCTACTTACTCACAGCTTCAAGATTCCATTGTTCACCTTCACAATCCCAACCTTAGGGATTTAGAACTCCATAGACTTCGGTTCCATCGAAGGATTGTGGAACGTCATGGAGGAGAGAGTTTAGAGAGATGAAAAATGTAGTGAGAGATTGGAAATGGAATTTGAAATTGTATTACGTTTCTCTGTGTCTCTACACATGCTACTACTATTAGTCTTGCTACCTCCTATAGAGTATGTACAACCTCTTTATATGTTTCTATCTAACTAACTTAACTGATAACTTCTGACCACCTCAGCTAACGACTAAAACTAATTACACAGTTTACAGAGTAACTAACTAATTACAGCTCAGCTCTTAACAGGATCCAGCTCAGCCTTAGCTAATGTACAGCTCAGCTCCAGCTAATTGACAGCTCTCTTCTTAAGTTAACTTGAGGTTTCAGTAGTAGAGAAGAAGGCAATGGGAGCGGAACAGTACTGCACCAAGTGTGTTATTGGAGGGAAGGAACGTTGTTTAAATTACTGCCTTAATGCTTCAGCTGCTGAGTATTCGCTTGGGCGGATTAAGCTTCGCTTGGTTGAGTCCGGATTAACCTGCAGTGTTTCTTTCTCTCTTGGGCATTATGGCAAAGCTGGGCGAGGACGGATTCTTAAAGTTATGTTTGAGTGAGTCCGGATTTTACTAGGACGGATTAAATAATGACTAAGCACATCGGTTTCTTATGTAGTATTCCGTTCTTCTTCTCTTTTATAACCGGTGTCTTGGGCGTAGTCTTGCTTTGGGCGGAGTACTTGAACGGAGTCTTGGACCCTCGCTTGAGCGGATTTAATTCCCGCTTGGGCGGATTAATTATCAAATTGGTATTCTGTAGTTAACACTCGGGTTTTACATGCAGTATTCTGAGCCCTTATTCTCTTTTGGAGTCAGTGTCTTTGAGGTCTCACTTAGTCGGAATTGAAGACGTCTCACTTGGCTCTGTAAGATTTTACTCATAATTTTCTTCTTGTCTCGAGTCCGCCCTGTTCCTGCACCAATAAATAGCTACTTGCCTAGAATTTATACACCGGCCGCTTAATAAATTTATAAATACTTCAGAATTCCTTATTTAATTACAAGTTTCAATCGGTTTCTTACATAGATAACATACTTTTGAAATAATTAACTACAACATGAATTCTTATCAAATTATTAAATAATAATAATAAAACTAATCAATAGTTAGTAAATTATGTTAAATAACTAGTGGAATAATTAAGTCTTTTCAAGACTTATCAATAACAAAGTCGGCAGGAATGAAAAATTTACCCACCCACAGGATATTTAACAGACCTATCCACTAATTGCAATGACATCCTAGTAGGTTTCAATTTACCCAATCCCAATTTCTCAGCAATAGACAATGACATTAAACTAACACTAGCTCCTAAGTCACATAGTTCTCTATCAATAGCCATGTCACCAATCACACAAGGGATAGAAAAACTACTTGGTCCTGAAGCTTGGGTGGTAGCTTCCTTTGGATCAAAACACTGCACTCCTCAGTGAGTGCTACTATACCATCCTCCTCTAATTTCCTTTTATTGGATAAGATGTCCTTCAGAAACTTCACATATGTCAGCATTTGTTATAAGGTATCTGTAAAAGGAACATTAACATAAAGCTTCTTAAGAACTTCAAGAAACTTACCAAACTGTTTGTCAAGCTTGGCCTTGGCCAAACGCTGAGGAAATGGAATTGGAGGCTGATATGGTTTTACCTCCTCTTTCTTTTCACTTTGTTTCTCTTCCTCAGTTACTAGATGAGAATAAGACTCTTTCCCTTTCTTCTCTTTCTTGGCCTCCTCTTCAGTCCAATTGACTAGACCATCATATTGTGTACCACTCCTAAGAGTGATAGCCATGGTGTGATCAGATGGCCCCGTTTCAGGCTTTCCAGGAAAGGTTCCCAGCATTCTCTAAGAGGATGAGGCCTGCTGAGCAATCTGGTTCTCTAACATTTTATTATAGGTGGCAAGAGTGTCCACCTTGGAGGTCAGCTTCTTAATAGCATCGGAGAACTTATCATTTTGTTTTAACTAGGTGGTCACAAAGGTCTCCATCAAGGACTTTAGCTTAGATTTTTGAGGAATGTGGGGTCCTTGTGGTTATCGAAAATTACTCGGATTGCCTTGATAGGGAGCTGGTCTATTTTGGAAACCAGGTGGTCCTTGTTGTTATCTGAAATTACGTCCATAATTTCCATTATAGTTCCTAATAGCATCCACCTGGTGCATTTCTGGCTTGGCATTCTAACTCACTCTAAGCTGACAACCTAAAATGTTATGACCTAAAACACCACACAGATCACAAATAAGATTAGAAGTACCTATTCCTAATTTATCAAATTTATCAATTTTAACAGATAATGCTTCTACTTTAGCAGTTAATAAAGAGAGAACATCAACAGAGTACTTACCAGGAGTTCTTGGTAAACTCCTTTTTGAAGACACTGGTATGTGTTTTGGGCAACCTCCTTAATAAGATTGTAACCTTCCTTCATGTTCTTATTCATGAAGGCACCGCTAGCTCCGACATCCAAGGTTACCTTCTGGTTTGGAGTGAATCCATTATATAAAATGTGCAATGTCAACCAGCATTCAATACCATGGTGTGGGCATTGCCGGATGTGACGCCCCTAAAATAAGGGTAAATTTTTCACGTTTTTATAAGTCATAATTCAATGGAAAGAAAATAAGTGGTGAAGCTATCTGTACGACACCTGGATCTATGATATACCACTCCCATATATGAAGATATGAGAGGGTAATTAGATGATTTAATAATAATTGTCCAATTAAAAATAGCGGAAGAATTAATTTATATTGATGGTTGTATGATTGAAATTGAGAGAAGTAATTTCATAAAGTTCCATGATTCACGACGTACCCAATAACACCCTTAAAGTGATGCATGATAAGAATTTAATGCATGAAAAACAAAAGTTTATCTAAAAACAAACAAATGAGCATCAGGGTGATACTCGCTCAAGCGAGAATCAATTCGTTTGAGTGAGCCAGCGTCGGCACGCTTAGGCGACGCTGAGAAAGGCTGAGCGAATGAAAGGTTTGAGCATCAGGGGCTCATCTCGCTTGAGTGAGCCCTGTCTCGCTTGAGCGAAATGCAAAAGAAAACCTCGAGCGAGCCGGCGAGACGCTTGAGCGAAGAGAGGAGGTATGCATCAGATATCAATCTCGCTTGAGCGGAACAGGTCCTGCTTAAACGAGATTGCTCCAGAAACATTGGCAACTCCCTAGCCGTTTTTCGCTTGGGCGAGGCATCTCTCGCCTGGGCGAAAATTGTCCAGTATCAATTTCCCTCCTTCCTCGCTTGAGCGACCTCCATTCCGCCTAAGCGAAAATAGTCCAGAGGCTAACCTCTGATTCCATGACAATCTCGCTTGGGCGAGATAAACACCTGCTCGGGTGAAATCCGGCCAGAGGCCAACACCCTGTTTCATAACAATCTCGCTCGAGCGAGATTCTCACTCGCTTGAGTGAGTTCTGCAAAACTTATGCAGAAAAGGAAAATTCTCACATCTTGGCATACCAAGTTACAATTCATGCTAGATTAACCTTATTTAATGCATTATATCCCTTCCAATATGTAAATGTAATCTCATCCAACTACCATTCACCCAATGCGTATAATTTGAAACCATCATTATTTCACCAACTACATAATATGGTACAAAACACAATACACACCATTCATTCATTAGAACTAACATCATCAATCATCATAATTCATCAACTTACATCCTTGGGTCATAAATGAAAATTGGACATACACCAAGATCCAATTTTCCTCTATGACCACCAAAATCATATACCACCATTCTAGATATTAAAATAAACATCCATATACAAAACATGCTATACAAAATCTAGACCTCGTCTGCCAAGGCACTTCCTACACCACTATTTACCTCCTCAAGCCAAGTGTACTTCAAAATGTCAACTCCTTCCCATGAGTACCCTGCATCATAAGTCTAAAAATAGACAACAGGGGAGAGTGAATCCACATTCCAAAGGAATGAATATGAATACCAAGTGATTATATATATATATATATGCCTCTATACATGTATACTTTGTACATCCATAACATTCACCATACCATATACCATCACAATTCCATTATACATTCATCATAAATAACAACACAATTCCAACAAAGTACACAAGCACATACATAATCACGTTCCTCAATAATTGAACTATCACACAACCATTATTTGGTATTCATATCTTTTATGTTGTCTTACAATATATTTTTACAACCTCATCACATCCATCATCATATCTCAACACTTTGGCATACCTCCTTGCTATATGCAAATGCTCTTAAGCTAATGCATATGCACAAAGGAATATTTCAACAACTGCAGATCTGACTGTGGGATTACAACACCGAATGTGGGATTCAAGCATGGTCATCTAACCATTACCCCTACTACAATAGTAAAATGTGTACACTTATTCAATAAACTGCATGCATTCACCAATTGTTTTACTGGTACCAAACCGCATCTCCCATCTTGTAACACCTGGTCATTTTCACCATGACCGCGGTACACAACATATTCAACATATGGTGTTGTGGGCCAACCATGAGATATATCATGGCAGCTGTGATCACAAGGACCACTGGGGACATCAAGAGCCACCCCCTACAAGGGTCAACAACATGCGGCTCCCCATAGCACAACATGGGCAGCTTCGTGACTTACACACCGAGTCACAGGGAAATATAATTCGCTTGTGCATAGAGCCGCCCTCCCACTGGGCCAACCGGGGGAATCCTCTAAAATTCCAACACCGACAGCTATGCAGTATGCCATGGATGCAAATGCAAGTCATATGCATTCCTCACTCTATGCATCCTATACATGCCACTCATTATTCATCATCATCGTCACCAACATCACCATAAGGTTTTTAATGGATTCAATCTTGTTGGTTATTCTCATTAATTTGAATCTTTATGTGGTATTCTTAATAGTAATCAATCACACCTTTCCACTTTAATACCATACAAGAATACAATTTATTCTCCATCAAAATCATTAGCATTCGTTATGCTTTCTCGGTGGACATATGTTGATCTAACCACACATTCATAAAAAAAATTCATGCCATCACACCACTCATCAAACTTTCTTCTAAATGCATTCAAAACATGTTGCCAAGCATATCATCTACATCATACACCACATCATCATTTCTCACAACATTCAAGCAAGGCTAACATACATGCCAATACATACCATAATCAAATAACATTCAAATTCATGCATTTAGAACATAAGACTCCTTTCCTACCTCAAGGGAAGAATTCCGATTGATAAGACGCTCCTGCCTCGTCGTTCGGAATAGGTCCTACATTCATATTCATGTAAAACCTCAATTAATCAACTACTCAAGTCATTAATTCAATTCTATAATTTCACAACATGTGCTAGACATGTTATAGATACCATTTTTATCCTTTCTTAGGCTTTGGGAATTCCTTCCCATTAAACCACCACCATTAAATTCAAGGGTTACAAGACAATCCTAGCCCTAAGCTTCACAAAACTCCTTCTACTAACATTCATATTTCTCCATGTCATATATTTCTTCATAAAACATGTTCTCAAATCAACATTAACCGTTTTCCCCAATTCTCAAAGTTAGGGTTTTCTCAAAACCCAACAACTCTCATTAATGCATCATAAATCTTCATTTCCCATATCATTAATGCACCAACCACCATTATCCCCCCATAAATACTCACATTTATGGTAACCCATTCTAGGGCATAAGCATTAAATGCTGTCATCAACTACTCTCCACACATATTACTCTCCCCACACACATTAGCACTTATACATAGGAAAAACCCAAGTGAAATGATGAATCTACTTACCTCACACCTAGCAACAAAGTGGGTTCAAGAAGGTGGGAAAGGTACATGAAAATGAGAGGATGAAGAGGGGAAGAACTCCAAGCTTCCAAGCTTTTTCAACGAAAATGGAGAAGATGGAGATGGCACCTCCTAGCTTAGGTTGTTTGGGAGGAGAAGAAGTTGAGAAGAAGTGAAGAGAAAGTAGAGAGAAAGAAGAAGAACCACGGTTTTGCCAAGGGGAAAAGAAGCCAACGTGAGTTTTTAGAGGAGAGATTGGGTTTTGGTTTTTAATTTTGACCTATTCATTAAGATTTTAACGTTTTATGACCAACACGCTCTTCGTTCAGGCTCAATACTTCATCTAAAAATTATTCGGAATACATATTCAGATTCCCAATATTATCCTTAACAGCCCTGACCAATATCATCTCATTCAGAGATACTTGGTCCGACACCCATATCTCAACCGGGCTCATTTTCAACTTAACCGGTCTCTATAATTTACCAACAGTCCCTAAAAATCTTAATTTAATTATTTTCAATATTGTTGGGACGTTAAATAATTCATATTAGATTTGTCAATACTTATTTTCCTTAATTAATCCTCTATTTTAAAATTTTGGGATGTTACAATCCACCCCTCCAAAAAGAAAATTTCGTCCTCGAAATTTAACGTACCGGATTCGAACACATCGGGATACCATTTTCTGATGTCGTCCTCATGTTCCCATGTAAAGGTCTCCACATTCCCATGTTTCTAAGCGACCTTCACCAAGGGTACCAACTTGTTCTGCAATTTCTTCGCGGAATGCTCGACGATGCAAACAGAAACAGGAGGAATAGATAAATCATCTCGTATATCAATCTCGTCCATAAGAATCACGTGTAGGGGATCATGGACATATTTTCTCAACTGCGACACATGGAACACATTTTGTAGATTAGCAAGATGCGGAGGGAGTGCTATCCGATAAGCAACGTCACCAATCCGCTCTAACACCTTGTAAGGTCCGATAAATCTAGGGCTCAACTTGCCACTCTTGAGCGCCCTTCCAATTCCTTTATCGCGCGAGACCTTCAGAAATACATGATCACCCACTTGAAACTCAAGTGGTTTATGCCTCTTGTCATAATAACTCTTCTGCCTATCTTGAGCAATCTTCATATTCTCTTGTATCTTCTTAATTTGCTCTGTAGTCTCTTGAATGATCTCCGGCCCTAAGGCCAAGTTCTCTCCAACTTCAAGCCAACACAAGGGAGTTCTACACTTCCTTCCATACAATGCCTCATACGGTGCCATGCCAAACTAGAATGGAAGCTATTGTTGAATGTGAACTCAATCAATGGCAAGAATCTCTCCCAACATCCACCATGTTCAAGAACACAAGCTCTCAACAAATCTTCAAGACTTTGTATTGTCCTTTCGGATTGTCCATCGGTTTGAGGATGATACGCGAAACTAAGTTTTAGCTTAGAACCCAACTCATCATGCAAACTTCCCCAAAATCGAGAAGTAAACTGAGGGTCATGGTTGGATATGATACTAGACAACACACCATGCAGTCTAACAAACTCCTTTATATATATTTGTGTCAATTTCTCCAAAGAACTCTTCATATTTATGGGTAAGAAGTGAGCACACTTCGTCAATAGGTCCACAATAACCCATATAGCATCATTTCCAGCATGAGTTCTGGGTAGTCCAGCAACAAAATCCATAGCTATACTATCCCATTTCCAAACAGGGATCTCCAACGGCCTCAAATAACCAGATGGTCTTTGATGCTCGACCTTAGCCTTCTGACAAACAAGGTAAGATGCCACAAAGTTCGCCACATCACGCTTCATGCCAGGCCACCAAAAATTCTTCTTCAAATCTTGATACATCTTGGTAGAACAGGATGAATGCTCAATACACTTTTGTGAGCTTCCTCAAGTACACATTTTCTCACATCACCATTTGAGGGAACATAAATTCGGCCCTTCACACGCCAAATGCCATCTTGACCTTCTACTAAAATCAAATTCTTCCTTTTCCCTGGGGTTTTCTTCATCTCATTCAGATACTCATCCTCCGGTTGTTGAACCTTCACGTATTCAAGAAACTCATTTACAACTTTCAACATTTCAAGTAACATTTTCTTGGGAGTATACGTCTCCACACCCATATTCAAATCTCTAAATTGTTCAATCAACTCCATCTCCTTCGCCATCATCATAGAAATATGCAACGACTTCTGACTTAAAGCATCGGCAACCACGTTAGCCTTTCCGAGATGATACCTCAATTCAAACTCATAGTCTTTTAGAAACTCCATCCATCGCCTTTGGCGCATATTCAGTTCCTTCTGATTGAAAAGATACTCAAGACTCTTGTGGTCGCTGAAGACCACAAACTTCGAGCCATACAAGTAGTCTCGCCACAACTTCAATGCAAACACCACCGCCGCCAATTCTAGATCGTGAGTAATAGTTAACCTTATACAGTCGCAACTGTCTCGACGCATAGGCTATCACACGCTCCCTTTGCATCAACACAAAACCTAGACGAAGTTTGGATGCACCACAATACACTACAAATTCATCTGTCAAATCTAGCAATGCTAACACCGGTGCGGTAGTAAGCCTCAATTTTAATTCTTGGAAACTTTCTTCACATTTGCGAGTCCACACAAAAGATTGATTCTTCCTAGTCAACTTCGTTAGTGGTAAAGCCAAACGGGAAAACCCTTCAATGAACCTCCGGTAGTAACCGGCAAGACCAAGAAAACTTCTTATCTCTATCACAGACGTCGGTCTTTCCCAAGCTATCACAGCTTCAACTTTTGATCCATCAATGGCAACTCCATCTTTTGAGATAACATGTCCAAGAAATTGGACTTCAGACAGCCAAAATTCACACTTGGAGAGCTTCGCATACAACTCTTTCTCGCGAAGAATGGTCAATACAAGACGAAGATGTCTTTCATGCTCTTCATGACTCTTGGAGTACACCAAAATATCGTCGATAAACACCACAACGAATTGATCAAGATATTCATGAAAGATGCGATTCATGTAACTCATGAAAATCACAGGAGCATTCGTCACCCCAAATGGCATCACTACGTACTCATAGTGTCCATATCGCGTTCGAAAAGCAGTCTTCGAAATATCTTTGGTCTTCACTCGAATTTGGTGATATTCGGAACGTAAATCGATCTTTGAAAATACAACAGCACCCTTCAATTGATCCAATAGATCATCAATACGTGGAAGAGGATATTTATTCTTAATTGTTAGTTTGTTGAGTTGGCGATAATCAACGCACAATCTCATGCTTCCATCTTTCTTCTTCACCAACAACACAGGAGCGCCCCAGGGAGACACACTTGGGCGAATAAACTCCCGTTCAAGTAATCCCTCAACTTGCTTCTTCAATTCAGTCAACTCCATAGGAGACATCCTATAAAGAGCTCTAGAAACAGGCTCAGCGCCAGGAATGAGGTCAATAGCAAATTCCACCTCTCGTGGAGGAGGTAATCCAGGAATCTCTTCTGAAAACACATCGGGAAACTCTAAAACAATGGGAATTCCACAAGATTGGGAAACACCGTTCCCATCAACCAAACAGAACATCATGAGGAGTTGAGAGATACCTTGTACATCAAAGCCTTCAGTATTCGAGGTTGGGAAAATCACCGTCTTGCTATGACAATCCACCAAGACCTTGTTAGCGGATAACCAATCCATGCCTAGAATAACATCCAGATCTTTCATAGGCAAACATACAAGGGATACAATAAATTTCCTACCCTCCAGGTTCATCTCGACATCCTCACATCGAGTTACCGATCTTAAACAAGTACAGGTCGGTGTAGTCACCAATATAGAACCCTTCATCACTTGGTATTCATACTTGAAAGAAATAAAGTTTGGGAACTAGTGCCAAGACCCAATGATCACCAAATAATAGGAACTAAATGGGTATTTAGGAACAAGCTAGATGAAAATGGAGTAATAACTAGAAACAAAGCTAGGCTAGTAGCTAAGGGTTACAATCAAGAAGAAGGAATTAACTACGAAGAAACGTATGCTCCTATAGCAAGATTAGAAGCTATTAGATTATTATTGGCCTTTGCATGTTGTAGAGATTTCAAATTGTACCAAATGGATGTCAAGAGTGCCTTCTTGAATGGATATATTCAAGAAGAAGTATATGTTGATCAACTTCCTAATTTTGAAAACTATCAATTTCCAAATCATGTTTTCAAACTAAGAAAAGCATGGTATGGTTTAAAATAAGCTCCAAGAGCTTGGTATGAAAGGTTAAGCAAATTCCTTTTAGAAAACAACTTTGAAAGAGGAAAGGTTGATACAACATTATTCATTAAGCATAAAAAGAATGACATACTATTGGTACAAATCTATGTGGATGATATCATTTTTGGTGCCACTAATGAATTACTTTGCAAGGATTTTGCTAAGATAATGCAGAATGAATTTGAGATGTCTATGATGGGAGAACTTACATTCTTCCTTGGACTACAAATTAAGCAAACCAAAGAAGATACATTCATTAGCCAATCCAAATATTGCAAAGAGCTGCTAAAGAAATTCAACATGGACAAGGTAAATGAAATTGCCACACCTATGAGCACCTCATGTTATTTGGATAAGGATGAGAAAGGCAAGAAGGTAGAACTCATAAAATATAGAGGTATGATTGGATCCTTACTTTACTTAACCGCTAGTAGACCGGATATCATGTTTGTTGTCTGTATGTGTACAAGATATCAAGCATGTCCAAAAGAATCACACTTAACTGCAGTAAAATGAATAATGAAATACTTGGTTGGAACTCAAGATGTTGGTTTATGGTACCCTAAAGAGGTTGAATGCACTCTTGTTGGTTACTCTGATTTTGACTTTGCAGGATGTAAAATTGATAGAAAACATACTAGTGGTACTTGTCACTTGCTTGGTAGTTCTCTTGTATCTTGGCATAGCAAGAAACAAGTTAGTGTTGCATTATCAACAACTGAGGTAGAATACGTTACAACTGGCAGTTGTTGTGCTCAAATCCTTTGGATGAGGTAGCAACTTCTAGATTTTGGTGTTATATTAGATCATGTGCCTCTTAAATGTGATAATACAAGTGCCATTAATATTTTAAAGAATCCTGTGATGCATTCTAGAACCAAACATATTGAGATTAGACACTATTTAATTAGAGACCATGTGTTAAAGGGTAACTGTGTGCTTGAACATGGTGAATCGATTCACACAAAGCTGACAGCCCAAAAATTCAAAATAGAACAGCCTGAATTGATTCACCATGTCTTGAATTGATTCACACGTCCCTGGAAGCCCAAAATGCCCAAGTCAGAATGCCTTGAATCGATTCGGAAACATATGAATCGATTTAAGTAATGGGAAACATCACTAAAAAGATATTTTTAGGTAGGAAACATAGACCTAAAACCCACTATACGCAGAGACAAGCTGGAACCATGATGTACAACGGCTATGAAGACCTCCAAAGCTCTATAAATGGATCTCCAACTCAAGCACAAAACACAACAACCAGAAGCAATCAATCAAAGCTTGCATTTATGCTTAGTGAGTCATTTTTCTTGTATAGTTTCCTTATTCTGAAACTTTGAGCTTGTATTTGCAAATCCTTTCTTCTTGTTGAGAGTTACCATTGTGAGAACTTTCATTTGCTTATCCACTCTATTGAGAGAGCATAATCTTGTAATATAAACACCAAAAACACCAAGGTATTCACTCTAGGTTGACTGGTCATAAAGGTTGGGGTTCAACCTTTGGGTATTGAGAGATTGTGAGATTGGGTGGGGTGCCCTTTGCTTGTGAGGATTAGATTCTTGAGTGTGGGACACTAGGAGACAATTGCTCAAAGCTTGTATCTCAAATCTTCAATAGTGGAATCCTTCAAGTGGGTTGCTTGAAGGCGAGACGTACACCGGATTGGTGGAACTCATTAAATTAATTTGCATTTCTTCCTACCTTAAACTCTTTACTAGCTTGTGCATACAAACTGTTTATGGAATTGCCTGAGTTGATTGATTGAGTTAATTGTGTTCCTCAGAAGATACTTAATCATTACACACTAACTGTTTGAAAAAATTACTAAACCATTATTCTCTGTTGATTCTTATTTCTCTGTTAAGTTTCCTTTGTCTCTAAGAGTTCTTTATCTCAAATCAAATAATTTTTTATGTGTTGGATTATTACTGCTTAGAAGTATTTGTATATCTCATTAAGATTGTATAAATAACCAAGTTCAAAGGCATTCTAAGTTAAAGTTTTTAAACACTCAATTCACCCCTCCTCTTGAGTATTGAGGCCACTTGAATAACAATATGGTTGTATGACACATCCTTGATTAATGATGAGACTAATGAGGGGATAATCGAATGACAATACGTTATTATAAACGATGAATTGAGATGATATCAAAAATGAACAAAGATGAATATTATTGATAATTGTGATTGATACGAGATGAACTTGCGATTGTGAGTTAAAATTATACTTGATGGAAAATATTGATGATGAATAAAGACAAGTGTTGTTGTGGGTGCATGTATGTTACCACACATGTTGAGTGGCGAATATTGATGTTGAATGAAGGGGGAGATTGTTGTTGAACATACCCTTGATCAAATAGTGATTGTTATTATTGATGATTGTGATACCATTGGGATTAATACAAGTGAGATCTTGTATGTGTAATTCGAATTGTATTGGCAAGTATATGGTGCTATGAAATTGAAATATACTTATTAATATGCCATGTTGGTTTCCATGTGTGGATTAATGTTATGAGGATTGACATGCTTTTAATTGCCATGCGTGGATTGATGTCAATGTGAATTCTTGGCCATTGTAATGCAAATTATGTCAATGATATGCCTTGAGGGGCTTTGAAATTGGTTGCGTACCACTAATTGTATGGCTAAATGTAAAATACAATGAGTGGGTGAGAGATCCTTACGAGGTTAAGATTTTACATGTGCATTGTTGCATTATTGCATTCATGGAATGCATGGCATAACATCTTGAATGTGGTTGTGATCACAATGAAAGGTCTTGCGGGACTATATGAGGGGAGTACCCTTTGCATTGGGGAAACCAATATGTCAAAGAATAAAAGTGGTTACGATCACCAATATATTGAAATGATAAAAGTCTTACGGGACTAGATGAGACTAAGTACCTATGCGTACGGGAATTAGTCTATGGTTGTGATCACATGACAGACTAAAATGATGAAGGTGGTTGCGATCACCCGTGTATTGAAATGATTGCGGGACTATATGAGGGGAGTACCCTATGCGTGGGGGAAACCAAGATGAGATTGATAAATGTGGTTGTGATCATAATGATAAAGATCCTGCGGGATTCTATAAAATGGACCCTTGCATGGGGGACATATGTTTGATTGAATATAGTGGTTGCGATCACTTGAGAAACCATATGCGCATAGGTGATATGAAATGGATCCATTGTACATGCATCAAACAATTTAACATAAAGCATTTGAGATGGAGATGACACAAGAGAGTTAAGAACCTCTTGAGAGAGTAAATTGAATAAAGACTTAATGACTTAGTTGATGACAATTGTGAATGCCCATGATGGTGAAGGTAATGTGATGTATATGTGCTTGTGCTTGTACTTACTATGAATTGTGTTGCTTGTATACCTTAGATGACACCTTAATGATGGTTAATGATGAATTGAAGAATTTATTGCAAAGCACACATGTCATTTGTATGCATGTACACATGATCATAATGTATTTAAATTTTGTCATTTTAAATGTATAACTCACTTTCCCATGTTGTCTCCTTTTTAGCATTATGATGCAGGATTGTCATGGGATAAAAGTGTATCTTGAACTAAAGCTCTTGGATGAGGTAAATAGTTATAATGGAATGCCTTGGCCAGCAATGATTATTAGCATGATATAATGAATGAATTGTGCATGTTAATGTTGATAAATAGCAGTTTGTGGTCATGTATATATACCATCTTTTGTAATGCATATGGTGGATGCATGCTTCATATGTAAATGAATAATTAGATAAATACTTGTGGGATTGACCTTGGTAATATGTACATTAATGATGATGATATTTGAATTGATACCATTTGTGATGGATGTCTCATGCAGAGGCTACTTACAACTCATGTTACATGCATATAATTTATATATAAGGTTGTTGTGGCCTAATAGGCACATGTTATGTATTTGCATGCTTTGTTGAGCATTTTCTTATATCTTTATATATGGAACTAGACGTGTGCTCTGTATACATATTCTTCTTTCGTTGTAAACCCTACTATTTTTGTATACACATATGGGTGGCGTATCTTATGATCCAGTTATGAATTATTAAATCTCACTCTTCAATTTTCTATGGTTTGAGTCTTAATGTAATTGTTGAGGTGTTTTGGAAATATTCTAATCATGAAAAATTTACTCGCATTTTTATTAGTTATTTATCTTGATTACATCGGGATTCAGATCTGGGAAATCGGGGTGTGACAAGCTGGTATCAAAGCGTGTTTTGCTCTGTACTAAAGTTATTCATTATTATCATAGCATGGTTTCTCTGCATTAAATTGATGTTATGGATGATTAGACTATGATTGCTCACTATTGAGATATTGATAGTTGATTATTAGAGTGTGGTACTCTTTATCATAGTGTAGTTTCTCTATATGGACTTACGAATATTATTGTCCAATAGGGCGTTGGTTACCCATTATTGATTCCATAAGAATTAATGTCATTGAGCTATGATTGTTGTTTATGGAAATATACTCATTTATCAGTGAAGTGTATGATACACTGCTAGAGCATAATCGCTCATTGATGGTTTTAGTTTATTTGTGGGATTGAACACATGTGAATAGATTATGATTGATATGCTTGTTTGTGTAAGTCCAGCCAAGTTCCTTACACTATTTCCTTCGATTGATGAATACATTGTTATTATGCATTGACATTGATATATATTGAGTATGAGTTGATTTGGTGATGAATTTATGTTGTGTGTTGATCACGGGTATGATATATTGAATGTGCATTGATATCGTGATAGACCATGGATATTAAGACCTTGTTATATATTGAAAATTGAATCTTTTGGTTGGGTCTCTCTTGTATGAATTATATTATGACTCATAGCCATGGTATGACTATTGAATGTGAGTGGTGCACATGCTAGAGTTGATTAAATAAATGATAGTTAAAGAATTCCTTAATGTAGGTATCTATGAATTGAAATAATTGATGGTGTTATTTATGAAAGATAGATTTTATGTCCTTGGGCACGGAAACTCTCTATATATATGATGCAATTGAATTGCTATGTCTCCCTAGATTGAGAACAGGAATAAGTGATAAGATGACGAAATGTGAAAATTGTATATGCACCCAATTGGGGTTAGACTTGATTTTGTATGTATGAGAACCAAGTGAATGATTAATTTAATTACGACCCACCAAGTGTGGTACCCCGGTGTAGCTTGGTATGATCTTGTATGGTCAAATCTTGTGGAATTCGACCTTATAATGGTCTCAGCTCTATGCCATTTTATGAAGCCTATTTAATGAAATTTAGAGGTTGTGGGAGTATCCCACAATGGGTGCTAAGTAACCCTTGGACTTTCTAAGTCTAATGATCGATCGAGCCCTATGAATAGTTGACCTAGTAAAAGTTGTTATGAAATAGGTTATTAAGGCTAAAGCTATCATAAGATGGAAAACGAATGATGAATATAACCCCTAAACAGTTGGTGAATAATAATGTTGAATTCGGGGTATGATTTAGTATTGGCAATGATATATTATTTTTTGGTATGACTTTGGGCTGAATTATGTGCCCTTGATATTATGTTCATTGGATTAGCTATGGGCTATGATATGTGTAACACCCTGAATTTTTAAAATAGGAAGATAAATTTAGAAAATAAATGTTGGATAATTAACTTTGGGCTAAGTAATATCCCAAAATTCTTGAAATGACTTAAACAAGGTTTCTCGAAACTGTTGGTGAATTATGGTGGTCAGATGAGCTGAAAACTGACCCGGATAAAATATAGGTGTCGGACCAAGTATCTCCGATTGAGATGCCGTTGGTCAGGGCCGTAGAAAATGTTATTGGGATTCCGAATTTATATTCGGAATAATTTTTAGAATATGTTTTGGGCTCGAACGGCAAACCTATTTGTTAAAAAACGGAAGAGTTAATGAAGGATTAATAATTTAAACATTAAATTCTCATTTTTCCTATTCAAAAAGTCGGTTGCACTCTTTGTTTCTTACGTAGACACTCTTCTTCTTATCTTCTTCTTCATATCTCTTTTTCTTCTTCATAATTCACTTTCCTCTTGCCCTTGAAGTCTAAATTAAAAGGAGATATCTCTTCCTTCTCCATTAATAACCTTCAAGAGACTTCAAGGAAGCTTGGAGACTAAACTATTTTCTCCTCCTTACTCCTCAAATTCGTGTGAACTCCCTCATCTTTTGTAGACTCACTCTTTTCTTCTATTGAGGTAAGATTATGATCATTTTCCGTGCATATAAGTATATAGTTGAAGTTTAGTTGAAGTTTTGGTGTTAGAACACAATAAAAGTATGAGTAATGTTGAGGAAAGTTTAAAAGTGGAAATCTAAAGATAAGTTGACATAAATACAAGCTTATGAGTGATTATGAGGTAGTTATAACTATGGTGGTAAAAGAAAGAAGTATATGAGCATTTTTGAAGGTTGGTGGATTGGTGAAAACCTTAAACTTGAATTCTAGGAGGAAAAGTAAAATATTGAAAAGGATAACATTTATTGAAAAGTTAACATTTGTTGATGGGAAGAATATTATAAGTGATGTGGTGGATACATTAAATGATGATAAAGTTGATTTGAAGTCATAATAGGTGGGAAACTCACCAAGGTGTTGGTGGAGATCTTACTAGATGGAATAACCTAATAATTAGGTTGTAGCCTTTGATACTATGGGATTGTAATTCAAGGAAAGGAATTCTCGAAGCCTAAGTAGGCAAATTAATGAATTTGGTAAATAGTTTTCACATGATAAGAATTATGTGTACACCTATGTATATATATATATTGAATTGGTGTTTGAATAAATAATTGATGTGGCCCTATAAATGATTGGTGTAGGGCTTGGCAATATTGGTGAAGCAGGAACATCAACCCTA
The DNA here is from genome assembly GCA_037962975.1 of Clitoria ternatea. Taxonomy (NCBI): domain Eukaryota; kingdom Viridiplantae; phylum Streptophyta; class Magnoliopsida; order Fabales; family Fabaceae; genus Clitoria; species Clitoria ternatea. The sequence goes on from CM075670.1 coordinate 140,540,181, forward strand.
GAGGTCTACTTCTCTTGAGGTAGGAGAGGGGTGTATTTTCTAAATGCATGAAAATTGTGATGATAATGTATGTATTAATGTAGTATGACATGTTTGTGTGGTTAAAGGTGATATTATGTGTATGTGAAGTGAATTGTGTATGATGATGTGAATTTAGTGTTTATATGATGAAGCCTAAGTGAGGCTATGGATGGCATATTATGTGTGATACACGATTGAGTTCATATGAAGATTGATTCTTGTGTATGAATTTGATGGAAAATTGTGTGGTTGAAAATGAATATACCCTAGATGAAAGGGTAGGATAATCTAAATGAGCTTGAGGCATGCATGAGTATTTTGTATACATGGCATGACATACATATCATGATGATATTGATAAGTGGTTGTGATCACTTGATGATGGAAATGAAAAAGGGCTTGCGAGCACCTATGATGCCCATGGTTGCGATCATGAGGTGGGAGTACCCCTTACGAGGAGGGAAACCTATATGAAATGTTTATGAGGCGGGAGTACCCCTTGCGAGGAGGGAAACCTATGTGAAATGTTGAACGTGGTTGTGATCACGAGAAGCACCTTGTGAGGTTGCTAGAGGGAGTACCCCTTGCGAGGTGGAAAACCATTGAGAATGAGTATATGATATGGTGGTTGTGATCACCTGAGGAAATGAAATCGGATCCGTGCATGTGCATTTTCATGACATTAGCATGTGCATCAGTTTGAAAGCATGGTATAGTGTGATACCTTGATGATGAGATATGAATGGAACTCCCTTTTTAATTACTAAATTGTGATGGTGAATCGATTGATATAATTCTGAGAGAATCAGGGAATAATTGTATTGAAATGGAAAATTGTTGATTGATTGATTGGTATTAAATAAACTCCTCTTGGGAGGGAGATAGTTGTATTGCATTCATGCATATATTGTTCTATTTATTGGATTTTCGTCATTGAGAAAGTATACTCACTCTCCCTGTGGTATATCTTTTTAGCTCCTGTGTTGTAGGTATTGCTTGGAGCTGTTGAGGAGGAGAAGTGTGAAGAAGGCCCCTTTTTGGTAAAGAATCCCTTGGCCGGCAATATTTTGGTTTACATAGATATGTGGAATAGATGTAATGTATATAGTACAGTGTATGATGGTATAGTGTGGATGTATAATGGATAATTGTATGAATAATGAGTTGGGAGGTCATGGAGGAAAATGAGACCTTTTGTCTATGACTCATTTTCAATCATGACCCTGTGAATGTATGAATGATGAAACTCTCCATATTTTGATGAATGAATGAAGTTTATGTGTGGAATGTTAGACTTATGAAATGGAAGAGTTAGTGAGTTGATTCATACAATAGATGAATTGTAATGGAGATTTTCAAGAATGATTTATTAGGACAGGTTCTAAATATGTAATATGATATATATAAAGTGTTGAAATTAGGTAAATTTGATTAGAATGAGTTTTGGTGTAGGGAGTTGGGTGATTTCTGTAATTCCCCTGTTATTCTGTCAAACTCGCTCAAGCGAGAGGGCTTCTCGCTCAAGCGAGAATGCCCCTGTATCAATTTCTGGATTCTGGATGATTCTCGCTTAAGCGAGAATGGGACTCGCTCAAGCGAGATCGTCCCAGCATCAGTGTTAGGCCATTATTCCATTTTCGCTCAAGCGGTTGTGCAAGTCGCTCAAGCGAAATTACATTAGAATCAGAGTTTAGACCTTGGTTGCTGTTCGCTCAGGCGAGCTGAGGATTCACCCAAGCGAGAGGGTTTTGGTCTCAGGTTTTGCTCTCGGGTTTATCAGAAAATTTCTCTCGGGAATAATCTTGCTTAGGCGAGGATGGGTTCGCTCGAGCGAGTAAGCGTGGATGGATTCTGGGCGTTTTTCGCCTTACGCTCGCTGGCTTCGCCCAAGCGAGGATTGTGTTACTCGCTCAAGCGAGTTAGGGTTCACTTGAGCGAAGTGACCCCTGAATCTTCATTTACTTCTTTCGCTCAGCATTTTATGATTCGCCCAAGCGTGCTATGCGAAGCTCGCTCAAGCGAATTGGGATTTCGCTTGAGCGAGGGGGACCTGATTCTCCCAAAAAGCTTTAAATATATTATTTTCCTTTTTCTTCATATTAATCAATGATTCTATCCTGCTTTATGAACACTTTGGGATAATCTTGACTTCTTAATTTCAACTGAGTGATCTCTTAAGAATTTAACTCCATAATATTATTTTACTAAAGATACTTCTGCTATTATTAATTATGGATTTCTTAAGAGTTAATTTCTTTAACTTACCTTCTCATATCTTCATATATGAGATAGGTCTCTGATAGATCCAGGATAATTGTTAAATGGATTCACCACTCACATGTTTCATAGTTTAATAATAATAAAATCGCAAAAAATTTACCCCTATTTTTGGGATGTCACAATTTGGTATCAGAGCATTATTCGCTTTGTATCATTGTGTTTAGCTATTGCTATTACTGGAAAGTGATATGTGATTGATGAATCATTGTTATTGTTGATTGATTGCATATGAATTGATGATGGATTGAATGTGATTTTTATAAGTCCGGCCAAGCTTCTTCACACTATCCTCTCTCAATGAAGAATCTTATGTATTGTGGATGCATACTATGTTATGATATGATGATGTTGCCATATGAGCTTTAATATGAAATGTTGCTATTGGACTCCATGGGGGAGGGTCACAATGTAAATTTTATAATGAAATACTATAGTATGAACTCATAGAGGAATTTTATGAACGAGTTTACTGATATTGGTTGAATTTTATGTTGTGGTTTTAGATATTGTGATGGCCCGTTGTCGTCAAGATAATGATGACGCCATAGCTAGAGCCTTGAATCGTTTTGCGGATCTTCTCGAATCGCAAAATCGTGAGAGACAAGAGGCAGAAAGACCATCTGCTCCTATTGTTGTACAAGGCACTCAGGGCCTTGACATGTTTTTAAAGCGAAAACCTACTGAATTTCATGGCGGATTTAGGCCTGAGCAAGCCTATGGTTGGATTCGGAATGTTGAGCGAATCTTTGATAGCTTTGAATGCAATGAGCTCCAGAAAGTAGAGTATGTTGTTTTTATGCTGAGGGATGAAGCAGAGACTTGGTGGAGACTCGCCAAGAATAGAATGAATGTTGCCGCGATTCCCTTAACTTGGGAGAACTTTAAGCGAGAACTTATGAGGAAATATGTGCCCGAAAGTTATAAGAGCAAGAAAGAAATTGAGTTCATGGAACTCAAGCAAGGCACGCTGACGGTGGAAGAGTATGCTTCCAAGTTTGAAGAACTTTGTGAATTCTACCCTCCTTTTCAACAAGAGGGAACTGAAGTGTCAAAGTGCGTGAAGTTTGAAAATGGGTTACGCTCCGATATTCAAAGGGCTATATGTCACCAAGAGATTCAAAGTTTCACGGTGCTTGTGAATAAGTGCTGCATCTATGAAGAACATGCTTCTTTTCAATACTCTAAATTTGACTCTAAGTTGAAGGGTCAAGCTTCTAGTTTTAAGAGGCAAAGAAGTTTTAGAAGAGGACGTTTTCTGAGGGGTGCTCCTTCTAATGTCCAAGCTAGAGGCGGCGGACGTGGTAATGTTTTTGGCTGGGGTAATATAAATACCAATGGGCCGAGATGTTATAGATGTGGAGGACCTCATTACGTTCGGGAATGTGTACATCGTGAAGATGTTGTATGTTTTAATTGTGATCAGGTGGGGCATATCCGTTCTGCATGTCCTATGCTTGTAAGGCCGGCTCCGGTACAAGCTAATGTTGCCAATCGTGCTAACGCACCTGCTTATGTGAACCGCGGAGGTTATAATGGAGGTCGAGGCCGTGGTAATGGAAATAATGGCGGTCGACGTGGTGGCAGAGGTGGTTATAATGGTGGAAGACGTGGCAACGGTCGAGGGGATGGTAATGATGTTAATGATGGAAATGGGGATGGAGAAGATCGTCAACCTAATGCCGGGAGAGTATTTGCTGTGACCGGTGAGGAAGCAGCACGAGCAGAAAATCTGGTTGAAAGTAAGTGTGAAATCCTTGGACATTTAGTTCATGTAATTTACGATTCAGGTGCGACCCACTCTTTTATATCTGAGGATTGCGTTCGGCGATTGAGGTTGCCGGTGTGTCTAATGAAAAATGCTCTTATGATTACCACTCCAACCGGTACTTGTCTTAGATCGGTTAACCAGTGCGATAATGTTGATATGCTCTTAGATGGGAGAAAATTTGTTGCATCTTTTATTTGCTTGCCTATGAAGGGATTAGAGATTATACTTGGTATGGATTGGCTTTCTACCAATAAAGTCATAGTTGATTGTCAACAACGGACCGTTAGTTTCCCTTCTCTTGATAGAGAACAATTTGATGTACAAGGTATAATTCAACTTTGCGTGTTGTTATCTCTTACTGATGGGACAAGTAATTCCGATCCCACTAATATCCCCGTGGTGTCTGAATTTCTGGATGTATTTCCTGATGAGATCCCTGGCTTACCACCTCCAAGAGAGGTTGAGTTTGCTATTGACCTTGTACCTGGTGCTGAACCAGTGTCTATTGCTCCTTATAGGATGTCTCCTGTGGAGTTAATTGAATTAAAGAAGCAAGTTGAGGAGCTACTTGAGAGGGAATTCGTTCGACCCAGTGTGTCACCCTGGGGAGCTCCTGTTTTGTTAGTTAAGAAAAAGGATGGAACCATGCGGTTGTGCATAGACTACCGCCAATTGAACAAGTTGACGATAAAGAATAGATATCCTTTACCTCGTATTGATGATCTATTGGATCAATTGAAAGGTGCGGTGGTATTTTCAAAGATTGATTTGCGTTCCGGTTATCATCAAATTCGAGTAAGAGCCGAAGATATTCCCAAGACTGCATTTAGGATGTGATATGGCCACTACGAGTATGTCGTGATGCCATTTGGAGTTACTAATGCTCCAGCTGTATTCATGAGTTACATGAATCACGTCTTTCATAAATACCTAGATCGTTTTGTTGTGGTGTTTATCGATGATATCCTGGTATATTCCAAGAGTCACGAAGAACATGAAGAACACTTGAGAGTGGTACTGAACATTCTTAGAGAGAACCAGTTGTATGCCAAGCTCTCTAAATGTGAATTCTGGATGACGAGCGTCCAATTCCTTGGACATGTAATATCCGAGGAGGGTATTTCTGTGGATCCTTCAAAGGTTGAAGCCCTTATGGAATGGTCGAGACCTACGACGGTTACTGAAATCCGAAGTTTTCTTGGACTTGCGGGTTATTATTGAAGGTTCATTGAAGGTTTCTCTCGTCTTACGAGACCCTTGACGAATTTAACAAGGAAGAACCAACCTTTCGTATGGACGGTTGAATGTGAGAAATGCTTTGAGGAGTTAAAAATGAGACTAACTTCTGCTCCTATCTTAGCGTTGCTTGACTTACAAGAAGAGTTTGTAGTGTATTGTGATGCTTCCAAGCATGGACTTGGATGCGTGCTAATGTAGAAGGAACGTGTAATAGCTTATGCTTCACGCCAGTTGCGACCTCATGAAATTAATTACCCGACTCATGATTTGGAGCTAGCTGTGGTTGTGTTTGCTTTGAAGATTTGGCGTCATTATTTGTATGGTTCGAGATTTGTGGTTTACAGTGACCACAAAAGTTTGAAATATCTTTTCGACCAAAAGGAATTGAATATGCGACAAAGAAGATGGGTGGAATTCTTGAAGGATTATGACTTTAAATTGATGTACCAACCGGGAAAAGCTAATGTTGTTGCCGATGCACTTAGTCGAAAATCCTTGCATATCTCAACCATGATGGTCAAAGAGCTTGAATTAATTGAAGAATTTCGAAATTTGAACGTTAGGACCGAAGTTCAATCCTCCAAGAAGTTATGTTTTGCTACCTTGAAAATAAGTAATGAGTTTTTGGAACTTGTGAAAGAGAAACAAAAAGATGATGATTATTTACAAAAGGTGCGAAGATCTCAGGATAATGGAAAAAATCTATTCCTTGTGGAAGGCGTTGATAGTATATGGCGAATAAATGGTTGTGTGTATGTACCTTTATTTGATGATTTGAGACCCACAGTGCTGGAGGAAGCACATAAAAGCATGTTTAGCATCCACCCTGGTGTAACAAAGATGTATCGTGATATAAAGAAGAACTTTTGGTGGCTCGGAATGAAACGTGATATTGCTAACTTTGTAGCTTCTTGCCTTACTTGTCAGAAGGCGAAGGTGGAACACCAAAGACCTTCGGGTACTTTAAGACCACTTGATATCCCTGTTTGGAAGTGGGACACGATTGCCATGGATTTTGTGTCCGGATTACCAAGAACGAGGTCCAGATATGATGGAATATGGCTGATGGTGGATCGTTTGACAAAGAGTGCCCATTTCTTGCCAATCAGTATGGAGAGCTCTTTGCAAGATTTAGCACAGTTGTACATTCGGGAGATTATGAGATTACATGGTGTACCGTCAAGTATTGTTTCTGATCGTGATCCCTGATTTACTTCCCGATTCTGGGGAAGCTTACATGAGGCGATGGGTTCAAAACTGAAGCTAAGTTCGGCATATCATCCCCAGACCGATGGGCAGTCTGAGAGAACTATTCAAAGTCTTGAAGACTTACTACGTGCTTGTGTTTTGGAGCATGGCGGTTCGTGAGAAAAATATTTACCTTTGATCGAATTCACTTACAATAACAGTTTTCATTCTAGTATTGGTATGGCACCATACGAGGCATTATACGGAAGGAAGTGTCGAACTCCTTTATGTTGGCTTGAAGTTGGTGAGAATCTAGCCTTAGGACCTGAAATTATTGAAGAAACTACCGAACAGATCAAGATGATCCGGGAAAAGATGAAAATTGCTCAAGACCGACAGAAGAGCTATTATGATAAAAGAAGAAATCCACTAGAATTTCAAGTCGGCGATCATGTGTTATTGCGAGTTTCGCGTGATAAAGGTATAGGAAGAGCCTTGAAGAGCAAGAAACTAAGCCCTAAATTTATTGGACCCTATGAGATTTTAGAACGGATTGGAGATGTCGCATATCGAATTGCACTTCCTCCACAGCTTGCAAATCTTCATAATGTATTTCACGTATCTCAGTTAAGGAAGTATGTACATGATCCTCAGCACGCGATCTCTGTTGATGATCTTGAGGTGCAGGATGACTTATCCATTCTTCCCGTTTCCGTTCGTATCGTTGAGTATTCCGTGAAGAGACTACGGAATAAAATGGTACCATTAGTAAAAGTGGCATGGAAGCATGGAGATATGGGAACATTTACGTGGGAACGTGAGGACGATATCCGTAAGCGGTACCCTCATGTATTCGAGTCCGGTAAGTTGAATTTCGAGGACGAAATTTCTTTTAGGGGGAGTGGATTGTAACACCCCGAATTTTTAAAATAGGAAGATAAATTAGGAAAATAAATGTTGGATAATTAACTTTGGGCTAAGTAATATCCCAAAATTCTTGAAATGACTTAAACAAGGTTTCTCGAAACTGTTGGTGAATTATGGTGGTCAGATGAGCTGAAAACTGACCCGGATAAAATAGAGGTGTCGGACCAAGTATCTCCGATTGAGATGCCGTTGGTCAGGGCCGTAGAAAATGTTATTGGGATTCTGAATTTATATTCGGAATAATTTTTAGAATATGTTTTGGGCCCGAACGGCGAACCTGTTTGTTAAAAAACGGAAGAGTTAATGAAGGATTAATAATTTAAACATTAAATTCTCATTTTTCCCATTCAAAAGTCGGTTGAACTCTTTGTTTCTTACGTAGACACTCTTCTTCTTATCTTCTTCTTCATATCTCTTTTTCTTCTTCATAATTCACTTTCCTCTTGCCCTTGAAGTCTAAATTAAAAGGAGATATCTCTTCCTTCTCCATTAATAACCTTCAAGAGACTTCAAGGAAGCTTGGAGACTAAACTATTTTCTCCTCCTTACTCCTCAAATTCGTGTGAACTCCCTCATCTTTTGTAGACTCACTCTTTTCTTCTATTGAGGTAAGATTATGATCATTTTCTATGCATATAAGTATATAGTTGAAGTTTAGTTGAAGTTTTGGTGTTAGAACACAATAAAAGTATGAGTAATGTTGAGGAAAGTTTAAAAGTGGAAATCTAAAGATAAGTTGACATAAATACAAGCTTATGAGTGATTATGAGGTAGTTATAACTATGGTGGTAAAAGAAAGAAGTATATGAGCATTTTTGAAGGTTGGTGGATTGGTGAAAACCTTAAACTTGAATTCTAGGAGGAAAAGTAAAATATTTAAAAGGATAACATTTATTGAAAAGTTAACATTTGTTGATGGGAAGAATATTATAAGTGATGTGGTGGATACATTAAATGATGATAAAGTTGATTTGAAGTCATAATAGGTGGAAAACTCACCAAGGTGTTGGTGGAGATCTTACTAGATGGAATAACCTAATAATTAGGTTGTAGCCTTTGATACTAAGGGATTGTAATTCAAGGAAAGGAATTCCCGAAGCCTAAGTAGGTAAATGAATGAATTTGGTAAATAGTTTTCACATGATAAGAATTATGTGTACACCTATGTATATATATATATATATTGAATTGGTGTTTGAATAAATAATTGATGTGGCCCTATAAATGATTGGTGTAGGGCTTGGCAATATTGGTGAAGCAGGAACATCAACCCCAGAGGTCTACTTCTCTTGAGGTAGGAGAGGGGTGTATTTTCTAAATGCATGAAAATTGTGATGATAATGTATGTATTAATGTAATATGACATGTTTGTGTGGTTAAAGGTGATATTATGTGTATGTGAAGTGAATTGTGTATGATGATGTGAATTTAGTGTTTATATGATGAAGCCTAAGTGAGGCTATGGATGGCTTATTATGTGTGATACACGATTGAGTTCATATGAAGATTGATTCTTGTGTATGAATTTGATGGAAAATTGTGTGGTTGAAAATGAATATACCCTAGATGAAAGGGTAGGATAATCTAAATGAGCTTGAGGCATGCATGAGTATTTTGTATACATGGCATGACATACATATCATGATGATGTTGATAAGTGGTTGTGATCACTTGATGATGGAAATGAAAAAGGGCTTGCGAGCACCTATGATGCCCATGGTTGCGATCATGAGGCGGGAGTACCCCTTGCGAGGAGGGAAACCTATATGAAATGTTTATGAGGTGGGAGTACCCTTTGCGAGGAGGGAAACCTATGTGAAATGTTGAACGTGGTTGCGATCACGAGAAGCACCTTGTGAGGTTGCTAGAGGGAGTACCCCTTGCGAGGTGGAAAACCATTGAGAATGAGTATATGATATGGTGGTTGTGATCACCTGAGGAAATGAAATCGGATCCGTGCATGTGCATTTTCATGACATTAGCATGTGCATCAGTTTGAAAGCATGGTATAGTGTGATACCTTGATGATGAGATATGAATGGAACTCCCTTTTTAATTACTAAATTGTGATAGTGAATCGATTGATATAATTCCGAGAGAATCAGGGAATAATTGTATTGAAATGGAAAATTGTTGATTGATTGATTGGTATTAAATAAACTCCTCTTAGGAGGGAGATAGTTGTATTGCATTCATGTATATATTGTTCTATTTATTGGATTTTCGTCATTGAGAAAGTATACTCACTCTCCCTGTGGTATATCTTTTTAGCTCCTGTGTTGTAGGTATTGCTTGGAGCTGTTGAGGAGGAGAAGTGTGAAGAAGGCCCCTTTTTGGTAAAGAATGCCTTGGCCGGCAATATTTTGGTTTACATAGATATGTGGAATAGATGTAATGTATATAGTATAGTGTATGATGGTATAGTGTGGATGTAGAATGGATAATTGTATGAATAATGAGTTGGGAGGTCATGGAGGAAAATGAGATCTTTTGTCTATGACTCATTTTCAATCATGACCCTGTGAATGTATGAATGATGAAACTCTCCATATTTTGATGAATGAATGAAGTTTATGTGTGGAATGTTAGACTTATGAAATGGAAGAGTTAGTGAGTTGATTCATACAATAGATGAATTGTAATGGAGATTTTCAAGAATGATTTATTAGGACAGGATCTAAATATGTAATATGATATATATAAAGTGTAGAAATTAGGTAAATTTGATTAGAATGAGTTTTGGTGTAGGGAGTTGGGTGATTTCTGCAATTCCCCTGTTTTTCTGTCAAACTCGCTCAAGCGAGAGGGCTTCTCGCTCAAGCGAGAATGCCCCTGTATCAATTTCTGGATTCTGGATGATTCTCGCTTAAGCGAGAATGGGACTCGCTCAAGCGAGATCGTCCCAGCATCAGTGTTAGGCCATTATTCCATTTTCGCTCAAGCGGTTGTGCAAGTCGCTCAAGCAAAATTACATTAGAATCAGAGTTTAGACCTTGGTTGCTGTTCGCTCAGGCGAGCTGAGGATTTACCCAAGCGAGAGGCTTTTGGTCTCAAGTTTTGCTCTCGGGTTTATCAGGAAATTGCTCTCGGGAGTAATCTTGCTTAGGCGAGGATGGGTTCGCTCGAGCGAGTAAGCGTGGATGGATTCTGGGCGTTTTTCGCCTTACGCTCGCTGGCTTCGCCCAAGCGAGGATTGTGTTACTCGCTCAAGCGAGTTAGGGTTCGCTTGAGCGAAGTGACCCCTGAATCTTCATTTACTTCTTTCGCTCAGCATTTTATGATTCGCCCAAGCGTGCTATGCGAAGCTCGCTCAAGCGAATTGGGATTTCGCTTGAGCGAGGGGGACCTGATTCTCCCAAAAAGCTTTAAATATATTATTTTCCTTTTTCTTCATATTAATCCATGATTCTATCCTGCTTTATGAACACTTTGGGATAATCTTGACTTCTTAATTTCAACTGAGTGATCTCTTAAGAATTTAACTCCATAATATTATTTTACTAAAGATACTTCTGCTATTATTAATTATGGATTTCTTAAGAGTTAATTTCTTTAACTTACCTTTTCATATCTTCATATATGAGATAGGTCTCTGATAGATCCAGGATAATTGTTAAATGGCTTCACCACTCACATGTTTCATAGTTTAATAATAATAAAATCACGAAAAATTTACCCCTATTTTTAGGATGTCACAATTTGGTATCAGAGCATTATTCGCTCTGTATCATTGTGTTTAGCTATTGCTATTACTGGAAAGTGATATGTGATTGATGAATCATTGTTATTGTTGATTGATTGCATATGAATTGATGATGGATTGAATGTGATTTTTATAAGTCCGGCCAAGCTTCTTCACACTATCCTCTCTCAATGAAGAATCTTATGTATTGTGGATGCATACTATGTTATGATATGATGATGTTGCCATATGAGCTTTAATATGAAATGTTGCTATTGGACTCCATGGGGGAGGGTCACAATGTAAATTTTATAATGAAATACTATAGTATGAACTCATAGAGGAGTTTTATGAACGAGTTTACTGATATTGGTTGAATTTTATGTTGTGGTTTTAGATATTGTGATGGCCCGTCGTCGTCAAGATAATGATGACGCCATAGCTAGAGCCTTGAATCGTTTTGCGGATCTTCTCGAATCGCAAAACCGTGAGAGACAAGAGGCAGAAAGACCATCTGCTCCTATTGTTATACAAGGCACTCAGGGCCTTGACATGTTTTTAAAGCGAAAACCTACTGAATTTCATAGCGGATTTAGGCCTGAGCAAGCCTATGGTTGGATTCGGAATGTTGAGCGAATCTTTGATAGCTTTGAATGCAATGAGCTCCAGAAAGTGGAGTATGCTGTTTTTATGCTGAGGGATGAAGCAGAGACTTGGTGGAGACTCGCCAAGAATAGAATGAATGTTGTCGCGATTCCCTTAACTTGGGAGAACTTTAAGCGAGAACTTATGAGGAAATATGTGCCCGAAAGTTATAAGAGCAAGAAAGAAATTGAGTTCATGGAACTCAAGCAAGGCACGCTGACGGTGGAAGAGTATGCTTCCAAGTTTGAAGAACTTTGTGAATTCTACCCTCCTTTTCAACAAGAGGGAACTGAAGTGTCAAAGTGCGTGAAGTTTGAAAATGGGTTACACTCTGATATTCAAAGGGCTATATGTCACCAAGAGATTCAAAGTTTCACGGTGCTTGTGAATAAGTGCCGCATCTATGAAGAACATGCTTCTTTTCAATACTCTAAATTTGACTCTAAGTTGAAGGGTCAAGCTTCTAGTTTTAAGAGGCAAAGAAGTTTTAGAAGAGGACGTTTTTTGAGGGGTGCTCCTTCTAATGTCCAAGCTAGAGGCGGCGGACGTGGTAATGTTTTTGGCCGGGGTAATATAAATACCAATGGGCCGAGATGTTATAGATGTGGAGGACCTCATTACGTTCGGGAATGTGTACATCGTGAAGATGTTGTATGTTTTAATTGTGATCAGGTGGGGCATATCCGTTCTGCATGTCCTATGCTTGTAAGGCCGGCTCCGGTACAAGCTAATGTTGCCAATCGTGCTAACGCACCTGCTTATATGAACCGCGGAGGTTATAATGGAGGTCGAGGCCGTGGTAATGGAAATAATGGCGGTCGACGTGGTGGCCGAGGTGGTTATAATGGTGGAAGACGTGGCAACAGTCGAGGGAATGGTAATGATGTTAATGATGGAAATAGGGATGGAGAAAATCGTCAACCTAATGCCGGGAGAGTATTTGCTGTAACCGGTGAGGAAGCAGCACGAGCAGAAAATCTAGTTGAAAGTAAGTGTGAAATCCTTGGACATTTAGTTCATGTAATTTACGATTCGGGTGCGACCCACTCTTTTATATCTGAGGATTGCGTTCGGCGATTGAGGTTGCCGGTGTGTCTAATGAAAAATGCTCTTATGATTACCACTCCAACCGGTACTTGTCTTAGATCGGTTAACCAGTGCGATAATGTTGATATGCTCTTAGATGGGAGAAAATTTGTTGCATCTTTTATTTGCTTGCCTATGAAGGGATTGGAGATTATACTTGGTATGGATTGGCTTTCTACCAATAAAGTCATAGTTGATTGTTAACAACGGACCGTTAGTTTCCCTTCTCTTGATAGAGAACAATTTGATGTACAAGGTATAATTCAACTTTGCGTGTTGTTATCTCTTACTGATGGGACAAGTAATTCCGATCCCACTAATATCCCCGTGGTGTCTGAATTTCTGGATGTATTTCCTGATGAGATCCCTGGCTTACCACCTCCAAGAGAGGTTGAGTTTGCTATTGACCTTGTACCTGGTGCTGAACCAGTGTCTATTGCTCCTTATAGGATGTCTCCTGTGGAGTTAATTGAATTAAAGAAGCAAGTTGAGGAGCTACTTGAGAGGGAATTCGTTCGACCCAGTGTGTCACCCTGGGGAGCTCCTATTTTGTTAGTTAAGAAAAAGGATGGAACCATGCGGTTGTGCGTAAACTACCGCCAATTGAACAAGTTGAAGATAAAGAATAGATATCCTTTACCTCGTATTGATGATTTATTGGATCAATTGAAAGGTGCGGTGGTATTTTCAAAGATTGATTTGCCTTCCGGTTATCATCAAATTCGAGTAAGAGCCGAAGATATTCCCAAGACTGCATTTAGGACGCGATATGGCCACTACGAGTATGTCGTGATGCCATTTGGAGTTACTAATGCTCCAGTTGTATTCATGAGTTACATGAATCACATCTTTCATAAATACCTAGATTGTTTTGTTGTGGTGTTTATCGATGATATCCTGGTATATTCCAAGAGTCACGAAGAACATGAAGAACACTTGAGAGTGGTACTGAACATTCTTAGAGAGAACCAGTTGTATGCCAAGCTCTCTAAATGTGAATTCTGGATGACGAGCGTCCAATTCCTTGGACATGTAATATCCGAGGAGGGTATTTCTGTGGATCCTTCAAAGGTTGAAGCCGTTATGGCATGGTCGAGACCTACGACGGTTACTGAAATCCGAAGTTTTCTTGGACTTGCGGGTTATTATCGAAGGTTCATTGAAGGTTTCTCTCGTCTTGCGAGACCCTTGACGAATTTAACAAGGAAGAACCAACCTTTCGTATGGACGGTTGAATGTGAGAAATGCTTTGAGGAGTTAAAAATGAGACTAACTTCTGCTCCTATCTTAGCGTTGCCTGATTACAAGAAGAGTTTGTAGTGTATTGTGATGCTTACAAGCATGGACTTGGATGCGTGCTAATGCAGAAGGAACGTGTAATAGCTTATGCTTCACGCCAGTTACGACCTCATGAAATTAATTACTCGACTCATGATTTGGAGCTAGCTGCGGTTGTGTTTGCTTTGAAGATTTGGCGTCATTATTTGTATGGTTCGAGATTTGTGGTTTACAGTGACCACAAAAGTTTGAAATATCTTTTCGACCAAAAGGAATTGAATATGCGACAAAGAAGATGGGTGGAATTCTTGAAGGATTATGACTTTAAATTGATGTACCAACCGGGAAAAGCTAATGTTGTTGCCGATGCACTTAGTCGGAAATCCTTGCATATCTCAACCATGATGGTCAAAGAGCTTGAATTAATTGAAGAATTTCGAAATTTGAACGTTAGGACCGAAGTTCAATCCTCCAAGAAGTTATGTTTTGCTACCTTGAAAATAAGTAATGAGTTTTTGGAACTTGTGAAAGAGAAACAAAAAGATGATGATTATTTACAAGAGGTGCGAAGATCTCAGGATAATGGAAAAAATCTATTCCTTGTGGAAGGCGTTCATAGTATATGGCGAATAAATGGTTGTGTGTATGTACCTTTATTTGATGATTTGAGACTCACAGTGCTGGAGGAAGCATATAAAAGCATGTTTAGCATCCACCCTAGTGTAACAAAGATGTGTCGCGATATAAAGAAGAACTTTTGGTGGCCCGGAATGAAACGTGATGTTGCTAACTTTGTAGCTTCTTGCCTTACTTGTCAGAAGGCGAAGGTGGAACACCAAAGACCTTCGGGTACTTTAAGACCACTTGATATCCCTGTTTGGAAGTGGGACGCGATTGCCATGGATTTTGTGTCCAGATTACCAAGAACGAGGTCCAGATGTGATGGAATATGGGTGATGGTGGATCGTTTGACAAAGAGTGCCCATTTCTTGCCAATCAGTATGGAGAGCTCTTTGCAAGATTTAGCACAGTTGTACATTCGGGAGATTGTGAGATTACATGGTGTACCGTCAAGTATTGTTTCTGATCGTGATCCCCGATTTACTTCCCGATTCTGGGGAAGCTTACATGAGGCGATGGGTTCAAAACTGAAGCTAAGTTCGGCATATCATCCCCAGACCGATGGGCAGTCTGAGAGAACTATTCAAAGTCTTGAAGACTTACTGCGTGCTTGTGTTTTGGAGCATGGCGGTTCGTGGGAAAAATATTTACCTTTGATCGAATTCACTTACAATAACAGTTTTCATTCTAGTATTGGTATGGCACCATACGAGGCATTATACGGAAGGAAGTGTCGAACTCCTTTATGTTGGCTTGAAGTTGGTGAGAATCTAGCCTTAGGACCTAAAATTATTGAAGAAACTACCGAACAGATCAAGATGATCCGGGAAAAGATGAAAATTGCTCAAGACCGACAGAAGAGCTATTATGATAAAAGAAGAAATCCACTAGAATTTCAAGTCGATGATCATGTGTTATTGCGAGTTTCGCGTGATAAAGGTATAGGAAGAGCCTTGAAGAGCAAGAAACTAAGCCCTAAATTTATTGGACCCTATGAGATTTTAGAACGGATTGGAGATGTCGCATATCGAATTGCACTTCCTCCACAGCTTGTAAATCTTCATAATGTATTTCACGTATCTCAGTTAAGGAAGTATGTACATGATCCTCAGCACGTGATCTCTATTGATGATCTTGAGGTGCAGGATGACTTATCCATTCTTCCCGTTTCCGTTCGTATCATTGAGTATTCCGTGAAGAGACTACGGAATAAAATGGTACCATTAGTAAAAGTGGCATGGAAGCATGGAGATATGGAAACATTTACGTGGGAACGTGAGGACGATATCCGTAAGCGGTACCCTCATGTACTCGAGTCCGGTAAGTTGAATTTCGAGGACGAAATTTCTTTTAGGGGGAGTGGATTGTAACACCCTGAATTTTTAAAATAGGAAGATAAATTAGGAAAATAAATGATGGATAATTAACTTTGGGCTAAGTAATATCCCAAAATTCTTGAAATGACTTAAACAAGGTTTCTCGAAACTGTTGGTGAATTATGGTGGTCAGATGAGCTGAAAACTGACCCGGATAAAATATAGGTGTCAGACCAAGTATCTCCGATTGAGATGCCGTCGGTCAGGGCCGTAGAAAATGTTATTGGGATTCCGAATTTATATTCGGAATAATTTTTAGAATATGTTTTGGGCCCGAACGGCGAACCTGTTTGTTAAAAAACGGAAGAGTTAATGAAGGATTAATAATTTAAACATTAAATTCTCATTTTTCCCATTCAAAAAGTCGGTTGCACTCTTTGTTTCTTACGTAGACACTCTTCTTCTTATCTTCTTCTTCATATCTCTTTTTCTTCTTCATAATTCACTTTCCTCTTGCCCTTGAAGTCTAAATTAAAAGGAGATATCTCTTCCTTCTCCATTAATAACCTTCAAGAGACTTCAAGGAAGCTTGGAGACTAAACTATTTTCTCCTCCTTACTCCTCAAATTCGTGTGAACTCCCTCATCTTTTGTAGACTCACTCTTTTCTTCTATTGAGGTAAGATTATGATCATTTTCTATGCATATAAGTATATAGTTGAAGTTTAGTTGAAGTTTTGGTGTTAGAACACAATAAAAGTATGAGTAATGTTGAGGAAAGTTTAAAAGTGGAAATCTAAAGATAAGTTGACATAAATACAAGCTTATGAGTGATTATGAGGTAGTTATAACTATGGTGGTAAAAGAAAGAAGTATATGAGCATTTTTGAAGGTTGGTGGATTGGTGAAAACCTTAAACTTGAATTCTAGGAGGAAAAGTAAAATATTTAAAAGGATAACATTTATTGAAAAGTTAACATTTGTTGATGGGAAGAATATTATAAGTGATGTGGTGGATACATTAAATGATGATAAAGTTGATTTGAAGTCATAATAGGTGGGAAACTCACCAAGGTGTTGGTGGAGATCTTACTAGATGGAATAACCTAATAATTAGGTTGTAGCCTTTGATACTAAGGGATTGTAATTCAAGGAAAGGAATTCCCGAAGCCTAAGTAGGCAAATGAATGAATTTGGTAAATAGTTTTCACATGATAAGAATTATGTGTACACCTATGTATATATATATATATATATTGAATTGGTGTTTGAATAAATAATTGATGTGGCCCTATAAATGATTGGTGTAGGGCTTGGCAATATTGGTGAAGCAGGAACATCAACCCCAGAGGTCTACTTCTCTTGAGGTAGGAGAGGGGTGTATTTTCTAAATGCATGAAAATTGTGATGATAATGTATGTATTAATGTAGTATGACATGTTTGTGTGGTTAAAGGTGATATTATATGTATGTAAAGTGAATTGTGTATGATGATGTGAATTTAGTGTTTATATGATGAAGCCTAAGTGAGGCTATGGATGGCTTATTATGTGTGATACACGATTGAGTTCATATGAAGATTGATTCTTGTGTATGAATTTGATGGAAAATTGTGTGGTTGAAAATGAATATACCCTAGATGAAAGGGTAGGATAATCTAAATGAGCTTGAGGCATGCATGAGTATTTTGTATACATGGCATGACATACATATCATGATGATGTTGATAAGTGGTTGTGATCACTTGATGATGGAAATGAAAAAGGGCTTGCGAGCACCTATGATGCCCATGGTTGCGATCATGAGGCGGGAGTACCCCTTGCAAGGAGGGAAACCTATATGAAATGTTTATGAGGTGGGAGTACCCCTTGCGAGGAGGGAAACCTATGTGAAATGTTGAACGTGGTTGCGATCACGAGAAGCACCTTGTGAGGTTGCTAGAGGGAGTACCCCTTGCGAGGTGGAAAACCATTGAGAATGAGTATATGATATGGTGGTTGTGATCACCTGAGGAAATGAAATCGGATCCGTGCATGTGCATTTTCATGACATTAGCATGTGCATCAGTTTGAAAGCATGGTATAGTGTGATACCTTGATGATGAGATATGAATGGAACTCCCTTTTTAATTACTAAATTGTAATGGTGAATCGATTGATATAATTCCGAGAGAATCAGGGAATAATTGTATTGAAATGGAAAATTGTTGATTGATTGATTGGTATTAAATAAACTCCTCTTGGGAGGGAGATAGTTGTATTGCATTCATGCATATATTGTTCTATTTATTAGATTTTCGTCATTGAGAAAGTATACTCACTCTCCCTGTGGTATATCTTTTTAGCTCCTGTGTTGTAGGTATTGCTTGGAGCTGTTGAGGAGGAGAAGTGTGAAGAAGGCCCCTTTTTGGTAAAGAATGCCTTGGCCGGCAATATTTTGGTTTACATAGATATGTGGAATAGATGTAATGTATATAGTACAATGTGTGATGGTATAGTGTGGATGTAGAATGGATAATTGTATGAATAATGAGTTGGGAGGTCATGGAGGAAAATGAGATCTTTTGTCTATGACTCATTCTCAATCATGACCCTGTGAATGTATGAATGATGAAACTCTCCATATTTTGATGAATGAATGAAGTTTATGTGTGGAATGTTAGACTTATGAAATGGAAGAGTTAGTGAGTTGATTCATACAATAGATGAATTGTAATGGAGATTTTCAAGAATGATTTATTAGGACAGGTTCTAAATGTGTAATATAATATATATATAAAGTGTTAAAATTAGGTAAATTTGATTAGAATGAGTTTTGGTGTAGGGAGTTGGGTGATTTCTGCAATTCCCCTGTTTTTCTGTCAAACTCGCTCAAGCGAGAGGGCTTCTCGCTCAAGCGAGAATGCCCCTGTATCAATTTCTGGATTCTGGATGATTCTCGCTTAAGCGAGAATGGGACTCACTCAAGCGAGATCGTCCCAGCATCAGTGTTAGGCCATTATTCCATTTTCGCTCAAGCGGTTGTGCAAGTTGCTCAAGCGAAATTACATTAGAATCAGAGTTTAGACCTTGGTTGTTGTTCGCTCAGGCGAGCTGAGGATTCGCCCAAGCGAGAGGGTTTTGGTCTCAGGTTTTGCTCTCGGGTTTATCAGGAAATTGCTCTCGGGAGTAATCTCGCTTAGGCGAGGATGGGTTCACTCGAGCGAGTAAGCGTGGATGGATTCTGGGCGTTTTTCGCCTTACGCTCGCTGGCTTCGCCCAAGCGAGGATTGTGTTACTCGCTCAAGCGAGTTAGGGTTCGCTTGAGCGAAGTGACCCCTGAATCTTCATTTACTTCTTTCGCTCAGCATTTTATGATTCGCCCAAGCGTGCTATGCGAAGCTCGCTCAAGTGAATTGGGATTTCTCTTGAGCGAGGGGGACCTGATTCTCCCAAAAAGCTTTAAATATATTATTTTCCTTTTTCTTCATATTAATCCATGATTCTATCCTGCTTTATGAACACTTTGGGATAATCTTGACTTCTTAATTTCAACTGAGTGATCTCTTAAGAATTTAACTCCATAATATTATTTTACTAAAGATACTTTCGCTATTATTAATTATGGATTTCTTAAGAGTTAATTTCTTTAACTTACCTTCCCATATCTTCATATATGAGATAGGTCTCTGATAGATCCAGGATAATTGTTAAATAGCTTCACCACTCACATGTTTCATAGTTTAATAATAATAAAATCGTGAAAAATTTACCCCTATTTTTGGGATGTCACAATATGACATTAGAATGACATGCGTGATTTTGGGTTGGTAAATGAAACTTGACCCTGTCATACCCTTTCTTTTGTTCTAAAAGAGATATATTAGTGATAGAAACCATGTAATGATGTGATATGGTATGGTTTATATGTCTAGTTTATGGACTTTGGTTGTGATCAGTGAGGAGATTCACTGATACAGAGGCTGATTATGTGATTATGAATCCTATTGTAACCTTGAGGGTTACATATTTAATGTTGGTTTAGTGACTTATTTAGGCTTGAATTATTTATGACCAGCAATGTGTAGATGAAACGACAAATTATTAGGCTATTTAATTATGGTTTCTGGATGGATGAAGCCCGATGATGGGGTATTTACCCTGTGATGACTAGAAGTCTATTGTTAATGTACCAATTTATGGTGCTGGTAACTGATATTTGATGAATGATATCGTATGATTTAAGCCGGATTATAAGAAATGATGATGTGATGAGAGTATGGTGGTATTAGACTAATACGAATTGTCACTAAGTCTCTTGTGAATTGGTATTAATTGTGTAAGTGTAATTGATGTGAGCGATAAGAATACGAGGTACCTTATCCTGATATGACTCTACATGCCCTAGGCATTATGGCAGGGTACACTTTTACGCCGATCTCGTGTTTTCATGGTAACCACTATGGGATTGGGACGCCTTCCTGTATGTCGAATGCAACGATTCCTAGGCTAGGCAGGTGTAGGGTTGTAACTACTTATGGTGAATGTATTGAGTCTATCTAGTCGTACTGAGTATGAACATGTGAGCTATTTGGATGAGTTATGATCGATGATATGTGACCCTCTTTGGATATATGAGATTTTATGTTTTGGAAGGAGGAATGTTGATGATCATGTCCTATTGGACTTTGGGAAGTCCAATGCTATTTTTTGATGTCGTTAAACACTATTGATGTGCGGCCCGAAGTGTGGCTTTATGATATATATATATATATATATATGCCGATGTTAAATTTCGAGGACGAAATTTCTTTTTAGGAGGGGTGGATTGTAACATCCCAAAGTTTATTTAAATGATTAATTGAGAGGAATAAATAGTAAATAATTATATATGAGTTGATTCATATCCCGAAAATTTATTAATAATTAAATAGGTATTTATTATGGATATTTATGATTTATTGAGACTTAATGAGATGAAATTATACCCCATTCAAATATAGGTGTCGGACCAAGTATCTCCGATTGAGGTACTGTTGGTCAGGGATGCTAAGAATATTATAAGGAGTCTGAATATATATTCGGAATAATTTTTAGATAAAGTACTGAGCCCGAACAAAGATCCTGTTTATCATAAAACGGTAAAATTTTAATAAATGGATTAAGTTAAAACAAAACCCTTCTCCCTTCTCTCCACTTTCATTTAACTTCTTCTTCTTTCTCCCTTCTTCATTTCTTCCATCTTCTTCCTCCTCTTTTCTTGCCAAAACCGCCCACTCTCTTCCTCTCTCCATTAACCATTTTTCACTCAAAGGCTTAGGATTTCATGGATTCATGAGGCAAAGCTTGGCTCATCTATTCTTTTCTCTCCCTCATTTTCATGTTTGATATTGGACTTGGAAGAGAGGTAAGATTTTTGAACACCCATAGCTTATGTTGGTAATTTTAAGGTTATTGAAGTATCATACTAAGAGATTAAGTGTTATTTTGATGGATAATGGCATGAGGAACTAAACCCAAGGGTCGATGACCATTGGGTTTTGTTGATTTGGTTGTTGATGATTAAGATGTGATATTATTGGATTTAGCATGCTTGAAATGGTGCAAGGAAATGGTTAAAATTGGTTGTTGTTAAACTTTTATAAAAACCCTAGACATTGGGATTTGGGGCTTTATGGCAAATCTTGAGAACATGATGATAAGTTGATGCTAGAGTGATTTGGTATGTGGGAATAAGTTTTAATTGAGTGACATTGATTATTGATGTTGAGGATTGAGAACCCAAGAGGATATAGTGACGACTTTAAGTTGATGAGTATGTTAGAGGTGGTAGTATGATGGTAGATAATTTGAAACAATGAGTATGGTAGCTATTGAATTTTAATGAACCTTAATCCTAAATTTTGAGAAAATGTATATATTATGACTAGGAGGGTTGAATTGAAAGTGAATGGATGATATTTAAGGTTGAATGTTGATTAAAATGGTAGAGGACCATAGACGATGAAACCTATAAATGAGTATTGTCTTAAATGTGAAATGACGAGTGTGAGCACTAAACCATAATGGTTGTGATGGATTAAGGAATTGAAATTATGGTTTGATGAAGTCTTAGACCATAATGAGTACCATTTGGATATGTTGGTTGATGATGGTTTAAAAGAGGCTAAGCTGGCTCATCTTGAATTTTGAATGGCAATGATGACATTTAGATGATTTATGCAATGATGGATGCCTTTTGGTAAAGGATGTGATATTGTTGATGTAAGGTGTGGGTTACCCTTAAGATTTAGAAAATCTTGGTTTTAGGAAAAAAATTCCTGAAACCTAACATAAATGTGTAAATTGGTGTTTAACAAGTCTAGGACTTGATGTTAAGCTTGATGATATGCTAGCAATTCCTTAGATTTATGATGATGCCTCGGGATGGCTCATTGATTAAATGCATGTATATATGTATGTTGGTGTAGATTGTATTCCGGGAAATGTGGCGGAATATTTGAAACGTGTGAATCATTGTTGTTCTTCTCTCAAGGTAGGAGAGGAGTTTACATTTCAAATGCATGGGTTGAATAATTGGTGATTTATGTATATATGACCATGCTCATGCTTCCCTTGCCATAGTGTGTTAGAATGATTAAATATTTGGTTGTGTGATGAATGACATGCTTGGCAAACTATTAATTGTGAGAACCATATATGTATTTGATGACGATGAAAGTTCTCAAGTCCCTTTGATGTGAATAAAGTATATGCTGATGAACAATCCATGGAAAGATGAATTATTTAAAATGTGAGTTTATGTTCATGATATTCATGCATGATTAAAGAATTGATAGGGCCATATAGAGTTTTAAGAGGTTTGAGTGCCTTGGAATAGTTTCAATAGCGCCCCTGCATGATTTAGAACTTATAGAAACTAGAATGGGTCAATTCCATTGAGAATTGGAGTTGCATAAAAATGCCTTAAGATTGGCTAGACACATTTATGCACATAAGTCTCTCATTTTTGGGAATTTTTTAGTGCGGCCAGTGGCTACACGTCATAAATGGTGTATTTTAGTTGGTGTTAAAATTTGGTGGCCATTGAATTTGATATGGAAAAGATAGGGTGGTTAGAAGTTGGATTTTATAGCTTTTTGGGGTAAGTTTTGCATAATTGTTGTCATGAATTGATTCACACAATGTAGGAATCGATTCATGTGCTGCCATTTTCCCCTTGGTGTGTTCTAGAATTATGGGAATCGATTCACAGAACACAGGAATCCATTCCTGAGCCCCTGGAACGGCCCGAATCAATTCCCATGACCCCTTGAATCGATTTAGAGGCTTTTGGAATGGCTTGAATAGATTCATACGAGGCATGAATTGATTCATGAGTTACTGTTTTAACTGTTTTGAATTCCAAACACATGGGAATCGATTCATCAAGTGTTTGAATCGATTTATGGCCCTATTTTCATAAAAAAATTCATAAGTTTTGATGCATGTTTGGTGTTGTTGAGTCATGACACGCATATGTAATCCATTATACCTATTTTTAGTACGTTTTAGCAATCAATGCATAATGATATTGTTATGTCCCTCGTATACCTTGACTTTTTTGAAATTTTCCAAGTGCTTGTTAATGTCCAAAACCCTTTTATCATATGAGAAACAAAAGATTGTATTAAGGGTATATGATTGTGGTGTGTCTTAGTGGTGATTGATAATGGCTTAAGGCTTTGGGAAAGTATGTGTGTATCTATGTCATGTGATGGGAACATGTATACCCTACCACTATTGATATGTTATGATGAATAATGGTAGAAGTTAAATGATATGGTTGTATGATACATCCTTGATTAATGATGAGACTAATGAGGGGACAATCAAATGACAATACGTTATTATAAGCGATGAATTGAGATGATATCAACAATGAACAAAGATGAATATTGTTGACAATTGTGATTGATATGAGATGAACTTGCGATTGTGAGTTAAAATTATAATTGATGGAAAATGTTGATGATGAATAAAAACAAGTGTTGTTGTTGTGACACCCCAAATTTGGGAGGTAAATTTTTCACGATTTCAAAACCATTATTTAAAGAAGAAATAAAGTTATGAAGCTTTAATCAACACCCTGGATCTATAAAAGAACCTGTCCCATATATGAAGATATGAGAAGGCAAATTAAAAATGAATCTTAATTAATTCTCAATCAAAAACAGCAGAAGAATAACTTAAATTGATGTTATGGGCTTAGGTGTAAAGGAAATGGATTACATGAAGATCATGAATACCTTCATTAGAGTCGTAAATAGCGGAATGCGTAACTTGATTCAAAAGTATGGATTAACTGAACAAAATCATCAAAAACACTTAAAAGTGCATTAATTTATGTCAAAGAAGTGGTTAAAGCAAGTGTGGAAAGGTACCATGACCATCTAATCCCAAATAGCATCTAAAAGTGTGTAATTCCTCATGAACCAGTGCCATGAATCGATTCCCCAAGGGTGTGAATCGATTCATGCTAGTGAAAATGCAAAAATAAGTGAATTAGGTACCCATGAATCGATTCCCCATTCCTTGAATTGATTCACGCGAATGACCAAGCCATGAACAGTGAAAAACAGAGAAGGATGAATCGATTCAATGCCCAGTGTGAATCGATTCACGCGATTCTACCAGAATGAACAGTGAATCCAGAATGCTTTGAATGATTCAAAGCCTTACATGAATTGATTCAAGCCTGTCCTATCAGTTCCTTGCTGCATTTTATGTAGAAAATCATATAATTTCTAACTTCTAATCACCCTATCTCATTCAAATCAAATCCAATAGCCACCAAAATTTGACACAAGCTAAAATATATTATTTGTGACGTGTGGCCACTGGCCACACTCAAGATTCCTAAAAACGAGGGAGATATGCGCATAAATACGTTAACCCGTTTAGAGGAATTTTAAGGCAACTTAGGGGTCTATTATCTATAGAATTGAACCATTCCTTTTTCCATAAGTCACAACTAATGTATTTAAGCTATTGGGATCACCACATCACACCAAAACTTCATAAATTGTAATTTGATCCTATTAGTTCCTTGTTTATGCATAAAACAACCATACCAAATTTCAAATATACTTTATAAAAGATTATAATTGATAATTCTCATCATCCATTCATCAATTTGGGCAAAGTTCAAATATTATAAATGACACCATACATCATCAAGGTCATAATCGAAAATTAGCCATACATACAAGTTCCAATTTTCACCCATGACCTTCAAAAATCAATATTCAGCATTCCAAAATCCAATGAGCATAAGTCCCTATCATATGCTATACAAAATAATGATTTGCTGGCCAAGGCACTTCCTACACATCTATTTACCTCCTTCATCAAATAAGCTTCAAAAGAGTTTCACTTCACCCATGAGTTTCCTGCATCACAAGTCTAAAAAGTAGACAACATGGGAGAGTAAGTCTCACATTCCAAAAGAAAGAATATGAATACCACATGATTATGTACATATGCATCAAAATCATGTATACTTTGCATTCACGTTATCATTCGTTATTTTATTTATCATTATCAAATTAGCATTCTTATATCACAAACATTTTCATGGATCAAGCAAAGTACATAGGTATATACATAATCAAGTTTCTCAATAATTTTGGACTATCACATTCATCATTATCATACTCAAGCCATTATTTGGTATTCATAGCTTTTATGTTGTCTTTATACACTTTCTCATCCAAACCACAATTATTCATCTCATCACCTTTGGCATACCTCCTTGCTATATACTAATGCTCTTAACCTAATGCATATGCACAATGGAGTATTTCAATAATTGCAGATTTGACTGTGGGATGATAAATACCAATTGTGGGATTCAAGTATGATTATCTAACCATACCCCTACTACAGTAGTAAAATGTGTACACTTATCCTTAAATTGCATGCATTTTCATTAATCTTTTACTGATACCAAACCGCATCACCCATTTTGCAACAACGGTCATTTTCTGTAACATCCCAGTTTTGAAATTAAATGCTGAATGAAGAATAAACCATTAAGACTTGATTTCAACTAGAAATAACTGTTAATCGCACTCAACTAAGTAGTTTAAGGCCATTAAAATATAAAAATGGTGGTGGTCAGGGGATGGGGTGGAGTGCACGTGACTGCTGGGCACGCACTCTCCCATCCCACTCTTCTCTTACTGTGCGCATATACATATATATATATATAAAACGTGAGCCTTTGGTGATGAACGCACTTACTCTTTCTTCAGACTCCCTCCTCCGTCACTTCATCCTCTACTTCCTCTCTTCGTCTCCATCTTTCTTCTCTTCTCTCACTCTTCGCTCCTGGAGACCTTGGTTGCAGTACTGACGAACGAACTACACTCCATCCCAGAATCAGGCGCAGGATACGACAAAGCCAAGGAAGGCCGAACGAACCAGGAGAAAGACATCGGACCCAACGAAAAGAACGGAAAGGTTTCTGAGGTTCATCTAAGGTAGGGGGCGCTTGCATGTCGAATGCATGGTCTAAGAACGGTACCGGATGAACGTACTGCTGAGTGTGGGTGTGTGTGTGTGCATGTAATTATAATCATTAAAACTGATGCATGGTTTAAGATTCTGATAGTGATTTTCGTGGCGATGGTGTAGCCTGTTAGTAGATGATAATGATGAATGATATGCATAGATCTATTTTCTTGTCACTATGAAAAATATGTATGTGCATGCTCTTAATTGGATTGCTCAATGATGTTAGTCTGATGACCGATTGTAACATGCGCTGGTGTGATTGACTGAATGATTACGAGTAGTGTGGGAAATCTGTTCTTGCTTAATGATTACGGCGAAGGTATTCGTGGCGCGATGATGTGTAATAATGAATGTGTTAGTTGCATGAGTGAGAATGGGGTGACCCATGGGAGGTCAAGAACCCCAAGGGAAACGACTTCCAGTTACCAACCCTGGCTAGATCCCAATAGTGCTCGTGGTAGCCGTTGGAGCTAGAGAAGAGAGTCTCGAGACGCCGTGGGGAGGCCGGTGCCACCTGGTAAGAGCTGAGGGACGAGGGGCCAGAAGAAAAGGGGACCGTAACTGAGAGTCTTTACCTGAGTCGGATCCGCAGGCATGCATATAGAAATAAGGCTGATTGTGGTGGTGTATAAATCTATGTATGAATATGTGTATGATTTTGAATGCATGAATATATATTTGGATGTGGAATAAACTCTGTGTATCATGTGTGTCATGAATGTTGTTTGAACTGTATGAACTTGGTTACTTGAGAAAGATTGAATGATAGCAGGAGCGCGTACTGACGCTGATACTGAGTCTGTGAGTATCATTTTACATGTAAAAGCTCACCCCTGCAGTGGCCATTTTCAGTGAATGTCTCTCGAGAGGAGGACCAGAAGCAGAGCTGGAATACTGGGCGGAGTGCTGATGCATTTGGAAGGCTTAATTAAGGCGTTGTTGGATTAAGCCCTGACTGGTTCATACCGGATGTTAATGTTTTGGGGATGAATAGAATTTTATGGACAAGGAGAAACCCGATTTTGTGTTGTAAATATTGACATACACTCTTATGTATATATGGATGTATGGTTTTGGTGTGTGTGATGCTATGTGCTGCCTTGTTTCATAATTGTGCTTTAATGAATACGCAGGGACAGTATGATTGAGCAGGTTATAGCCAAGTCTGAGTGAATCGAGAATTGTCTTAGGAAAATTTATGTCGGATACGTTGGGCGGAGTCGTACCCCGCCCGAAGTATGGGAGCGATTCGCCCAAGCGTGAGGATCCGCGCTGGAGCGATATAGTTGTTAGAATGAGACCCCGGTGTTGACCCCTGATTTGGGCGTTGTAGTTGAGTCCGCCCAGGCGTTGTCATAATTAGTTGAGTTGGGCGGAATAGGTTCAGATCCCTTCTTCCTCCACAATCTACTATCATATATGTACCCTGTAATTTCACATTTTTCTGAGTGAAGTGCGAGTGTGAGGATTTACCTAGTGAACCCTTGCCCATACCCGATTGAGAAAATTACCTTGTAGTTGTGTTAAAGAGGCGTTGTGCGGATTTCGTTTAGGCGGTGTCATACCTCGCCCAAGTAACTAGGACAGTTCGCCCAAACGCGTAGAACTATGCTGAAGCAAGTAGATATCACCTCGAGATTCCGCCTATGTACCTTCTTTCTCCGTTGTCGCATTATTCCGTCTCGCCGGGCGGTATTGAACATCGCCTGAGTAAGTGAATGTTGTATTGTAGTCCGCCCAAGATAAATATACTCCGTCTGGACGGTGTCAGACCCCGTCTAAGCGATCAAACGGTGTTGTGTAATCCGCCCTGGTGTTGGTGTGTTATGATAAACCCATTGAGCCGGCCCCAGTTTTAGCTTCTCTGTAGGTTGCTACATGCGTGTGAATGCTCTTTATTCTTCCCTTGCCTGCTTCCTTCTATATCGAATAATACGTGACTGTTTTGTGAAAAATTTTCTCATGTTTTTGGAATTATTAGTTGTAAATAATAATAAGGTGTTACATTTTGGTATCAGAGCGGACCGAAAAGTCCAAGGCCAAAGTATGCTTACCAAGTGTAAGAGGTGGTTTGTGTGTCTTTTTGATTGAATGGTTGAAATTGTTCTGATGCTAGTTGACTTGATTGATGTTGACTTGAGGACAAGAGGTTGTGTTCCCCTGGTCCGATTGTGTGTATGACTTAGGCGAATGATATAATGTGCTAAGCTATTAGTTGTTGGACTAATAACTAGATCGGTAGTAAAGTGGCTCCGTATACTTATCCTTAAATGTCAATTTCAAGATAAGGAATGGCGCATCGTCAAAGTATGGAGGCTATAGCCACAGCATTCCAACGATTTGCGGATGTATTTGAAAGGCAGGGCCAGACTCGACCTGAGGATGGCCATGTGCTGGACCGCTTCTTAAAAAGGAAGCCGAGTGAATTCTTAGGAGGACGGAATCCTGAGGCGGCGTTCAAGTGGACTCAGGAATTAGAGAGAATTTTTAGGGGTCTTCGCTGTACCGAAGCCCAGAAGGTGGAATGCGCAGTGTATATGCTGCGAGATGAAGCGGAGAATTGGTGGAAAATAGCCAGAAGCCGATTCCCCGAAGATGATAATCAACTGACGTGGAACGATTTCAAGGCCTGCTTCTTAGACAAATACTTTCCCGACACAGTGAGGAGTCGGAAAGAGCTGGAGTTTATGGAGTTAAAACAGGGCTCCATGACTGTGGAAGAATACGCTACCAGATTTGAGGAATTGTGCCTATTCTATCCGCCCTTCCAGCAGCCAGGAACGGAGAACTCCAAGTGTCTTAAGTTTGAGAACGGATTGAGATCGGATATCAAGAGGGCTTGCAGATACCATGAAATCCGGAGTTTCCCTGCCTTAGTGAACAAGTGTCGAATATTCGAAGAGGATGACAGGGCCCATTCGGGCCAGTGTAGCAGAGCCAACCAGCACCTGAGGCCTCAGCAATCACGTTTCAAGAGGCCAGGGAACGTGAGGAGGAATGAACCCTTCACCAGATATCAGAATCATAATGACCGAGGGAGACAAATGAGTTGGCGACCAAGGTATGGCGGATGCTTTAAATGCGGCGGTGACCACTTTGCTAAGGATTGCAATGATACAAATGTTAAATGCTACCACTGCGGAGAGAAGGGACACGTTCGTCCTGACTGCCCCCAACTCCGCCAGACAAACACCAATGTGCGTCAAGGAGGATTTCAAGATAGAACCCGAGTGAGTGATAACCAACGACCTGGTGGCAGAGGCAACGGAACCAGAGGAAATATGATGCGTGCTCCGAACAGCCGAGAGAGGAATACCAGCCCAACAGCGATAGGAAGGATCTACACCATCAATGCAGAGGATGTTGCACCAGCAAATGATCTAGTACAATGTAAGTGCTCACTTGGAATGAATACGCTTAATGTTGTTTTCGATTCGGGAGCTACCCATTCTTTTATAGCTGATGAGTGCGTGGAACGGTTGAAGTTACCAACTGTGTCTATGAACCGGACTTTGGAAGTGGCCAGCCCTGCTGGCCCTAGTGTGTTCACATCGTCAATATGCAAAAATGTAGCATTTGAGTTGTATGATCGGAGTTTCACCTTCGATCTGATTTGCATGCCCCTAAAGGGTCTTGACATCGTACTCGGAATAGATTGGCTTTCAGCCAATAAGGTATTAGTAGATTGTAGAAACCGAGAGATAGTTTTCCCAAAACAACCCACTGAAGATGGCACGGCACTAGGTATAACCCAACTATTTATGATGCTTTGTCTAACCAAAGATAAGAGTGAGACCCTAGTGAACGAAATTCCGGTTGTCTGCGAATTCCCAGAAATGTTCCCAGAAGACGTTCCGAGTGTGCCTCCCAATAGAGAAGTTGAATTCTCTATAGACTTGATCCCTGGAGCCGAACCGGTCTCCAGTGCGCCCTACAGAATGTCCTCAACTGAATTGGCAGAGTTGAAGAAACAAGTGGATGAGTTACTTGAGAAGCAGTTCATTAGACCAAGCGTGTCACCATGGGGCGCACCTGTGCTACTTGTTAAGAAGAAGGATGGCAGCATGAGACTTTGTATAGATTATCGACAGCTTAACAAGCTCACAATCAAGAATCGATACGCACTGCCTAGAATTGATGATTTAATTGACCAGCTGCGTGGAGCCTCAGTCTTCTCGAAGATCGACTTACGATCGGGATATCACCAAATCCGAGTGAAGGACTCGGACATTCCTAAAACTGCCTTTAGGACTCGATATGGTCACTACGAGTATGTAGTGATGCCGTTCGGTGTGACAAACGCCCCTGCTGTTTTCATGAATTACATGAACAACATATTCCACTCCTTCTTAGATCGGTTTGTTGTTGTCTTCATCGATGACATTCTAGTTTATTCTAAGACATCTGAGGAGCATGAAGGACATCTCAGAACGGTACTCCAAGTGTTGAAGGAGAAACAATTGTTTGCAAAGCTCTCGAAGTGTGAATTCTGGATGGATGAGATCCACTTCCTCGGGCATGTGATCTCCGAGCGAGGCGTCTCGGTGGATCCTGCGAAGGTAGCTGCTGTAATAGCGTGGGAGAGGCCCAGATCGGTCTCAGAAATAAGAAGTTTTATGGGCTTGGCAGGTTATTATAGGAGGTTCATCGAAGGTTTTTCTAAGTTGGCATTACCCCTGACTAAATTGACTCGGAAGAACGTTCCTTTCGTGTGGAGTCCGGAGTGTGAGAACAGCTTCCAAGAGCTGAAGAATAAGTTGACGACTGCTCCGGTGTTGGCATTACCTGAGTTACGAGAAAGCTTCGTGGTCTATTGTGACGCGTCCGGACTCGGATTAGGGTGTGTACTCATGCAGAAAGATCGAGTGATAGCATATGCCTCTCGACAATTGAGACCCCACGAGCAGCATTATCCGACCCATGACTTGGAGCTGGCAGCAGTAGTTTTTGCATTAAAAATCTGGAGGCATTACTTGTACGGGTCCAAGTTTGAAGTGTACAGCGATCATAAGAGCCTCAAATACCTATTCGACCAAAAGGAGCTGAACATGAGGCAGAGAAGATGGATTGAGTTTTTGAAGGACTATGATTTCGAGTTGAAATACCACCCAGGTAAGGCAAATGTCGTGGCCGACGCGTTGAGTCGGAAATCCCTCCACATAGCAGCCATGATGGCAAAAGAAGTAGAGTTGTTGGAGCGGTTCCGAGACATGAACTTGCATGTTGACACCCCTTCTTCTCAGAAGATGACAATCGGTACGTTGAGGATTGCCAATGAATTCTTAAAATCCGTGTGTGAACAGCAACAGGCGGACTCTTACCTAGCTGAAATGAAGGAAATTCAGGCCAAAGGAAAGGACTTATCCTTGGCAGAGGGGCCAGATGGGATCTTCCGGGTGAGGGACAGAATATACATACCAAGTGGAGGAAGATTGAGAAGAATGGTGCTTGATGAAGCCCACAAAAGCCTACTCAGCATTCACCCAGGAACCACGAAAATCTACCACGACTTGAGGAGACAGTTCTGGTGGCCCGTACTAAAGAAGGATGTGGCGGAGTACGTGGCCCGGTGTATCACTTGTCAGAAATCGAAGGTAGAGCACCAAAAACCGTACGGTGCAATGCAGCCTCTAGAGATCCCCGTGTGGAAATGGGACTCAATTGCGATGGATTTTATCATGGGATTACCCAAAAACCGAGCGGGCCATGATGCAATTTGGGTCATTGTTGACCGATTGACGAAGAGTGCACACTTCTTACCTGTGAATATGAGGTACCCATTGCATAAGTTGGCTCGAATCTACATTCAAGAAGTTATCCGACTGCATGGCATACCTACTTCCATCGTATCGGATAGGGACCCTAGATTTACGTCCAGATTTTGGACCAGCATGCATCAAGAATTGGGGACGAAGCTTTGGCTTAGTTCTGCCTATCACCCCAAATCGGATGGACAATCCGAACGAACAATTCAGAGTCTAGAAGACTTATTGAGAGCGTGTGTGTTAGAGTACGGTGGGGACTGGGAGCAGTACCTTCCCTTGATCGAGTTTACGTACAACAACAGCCATCATCACAGCATTGGCATGGCACCTTACGAGGCATTATATGGGCGCAGATGCCGAACCCCACTCTGCTGGTCGGAAGCGGGTGAAAGTCTACTATTGGGACCAGACATCGTGAAGCAAACCACAGAACAGATCCGAGTGATAAGGGAGAAGATGAAAGCATCACAAGACAGGCAGAAGAGCTACCATGACAAGCGCATCAAGCCATTGGAATTTTCAGTCGGAGATCGAGTGTTCCTGAGAACCTCTCCGAGTAAAGGAGTTGGACGAGCCTTAAAAAGTGGGAAGTTAAGCCCTCGATACATTGGACCTTACGAGGTGTTAGAACGGATCGGCCCCGTAGCATACCGCCTCGCGTTACCAACTCACTTGTCCCGATTACACAACGTATTTCACGTGTCTCAACTAAGGAAATATTTGCATGACCCCAGCCACACGATGCCTGACGACGAGGTAGAGATCAAGGAAGACCTAACCACTGTGACTACACCGGTTGGAATCGTGGACCGATTGGTAAAACGCTTAAGAAACAAGAACGTAAGGCTGGTTAAGGTGGAGTGGCAGCAAGGCAAGACCACCTCCTGCACGTGGGAACGCGAAGACACCATGCAACAGCAGTACCCCGAATTGTTTACCTAGGTAAGTACCGACTGAATTTCGGGGACGAAATTCTTTTTC
This sequence comes from Clitoria ternatea, assembly GCA_037962975.1. NCBI lineage: Eukaryota > Viridiplantae > Streptophyta > Magnoliopsida > Fabales > Fabaceae > Clitoria > Clitoria ternatea. Next base: position 140,573,512 of record CM075670.1, read on the forward strand.
AGTGGGGGAGAACTGTAACATCCCAGTTTTGAAATTAAATGCTGAATGAAGAATAAACCATTAAGACTTGATTTCAACTAGAAATAACTGTTAATCGCACTCAACTAAGTAGTTTAAGGCCATTAAAATATAAAAATAGTGGTGGTCAGGGGATGGGGTGGAGTGCACGTGACTGCTGGGCACGTACTCTCCCATCCCACTCTTCTCTTACTGTGCGCATGTACATATATATATATATATAAAACGTGAGCCTTTGGTGATGAACGCACTTACTCTTTCTTCAGACTCCCTCCTCCGTCACTTCATCCTCTACTTCCTCTCTTCGTCTCCATCTTTCTTCTCTTCTCTCACTCTTCGCTCCTGGAGACCTTGGTTGCAGTACTAACGAATGAACTACACTCCATCCCAGAATCAGGCGCAGGATACGACAAAGCCAAGGAAGGCCGAACGAACCAGGAGAAAGACATCGGACCCAACGACAAGAACGGAAAGGTTTCTGAGGTTCTTCTAAGGTAGGGGGCGCTTGCATGTCGAATGCATGGTCTAAGAACGGTACCGGATGAACGTACTGCTGAGTGTGGGTGTGTGTGTGTGCATGTAATTATAATCATTAAAACTGATGCATGGTTTAAGATTCTGATAGTGATTTTCGTGGCGATGGTGTAGCCTGTTAGTAGATGATAATGATGAATGATATGCATGGATCTATTTTCTTGTCACTATGAAAAATATGTATGTGCATGCTCTTAATTGGATTGCTCAATGATGTTAGTCTGATGACCGATTGTAACATGCGCTGGTGTGATTGACTGAATGATTACGAGTAGTGTGGGAAATCCGTTCTTGCTTAATGATTACGGCGAAGGTATTCGTGGCGCGATGATGTGTAATAATGAATGTGTTAGTTGCATGAGTGAGAATGGGGTGACCCATGGGAGGTCAAGAACCCCAAGGGAAATGACTTCCAGTTACCAACCCTGGCTAGATCCCAATAGTGCTCGTGGTAGCCGTTGGAGCTAGAGAAGAGAGTCTCGAGACGCCGTGGGGAGGCCGGTGCCACCTGGTAAGAGCTGAGGGATGAGGGGCCAGAAGAAAAGGGGACCGTAATTGAGAGTCTTTACCCGAGTCGGATCCGCAGGCATGCATATAGAAATAAGGCTGATTGTGGTGGTGTATAAATCTATGTATGAATATGTGTATGATTTTGAATGCATGAATATATATTTGGATGTGGAATAAACTCTGTGTATCATGTGTGTCATGAATGTTGTTTGAACTGTATGAACTTGGTTACTTGAGAAAGATTGAATGATAGCAGGAGCGCGTACTGACGCTGATACCGAGTCTGTGAGTATCATTTTACATGTAAAAGCTCACCCCTGCAGTGGCCATTTTCAGTGAATGTCTCTCGAGAGGAGGACCAGAAGCAGAGCTGGAATGCTGGGCGGAGTGCTGATGCATTTGGAAGGCTTAATTAAGGCGTTGTTGGATTAAGCCCTGACTGGTTCATACCGGATGTTAATGTTTTAGGGATGAATAGAATTTTATGGACAAGGAGAAACCCGATTTTGTGTTGTAAATATTGACATACACTCTTATGTATATATGGATGTATGGTTTTGGTGTGTGTGATGCTATGTACTGCCTTGTTTCATAATTGTGCTTTAATGGATACGCAGGGACAGTATGATTGAGCAGATTATAGCCAAGTCTGAGTGAATCGAGAATTGTCTTAGGAAAATTTATGTCGGATACGTTGGGCGGAGTCGTACCCCGCCCGAAGTATGGGAGCGATTCGCCCAAGCGTGAGGATCCGCGCTGGAGCGATATAGTTGTTAGAATGAGACCCCGGTGTTGACCCCTGATTTAGGCGTTGTAGTTGAGTCCGCCCAGGCGTTGTCATAATTAGTTGAGTTGGGCGGAATAGGTTCAGATCCCTTCTTCCTCCACAATCTACTATCATATATGTAGCCTGTAATTTCACGTTTTTCTGAGTGAAGTGCGAGTGTGAGGATTTACCTAGTGAACCCTTGCCCATACCCGATTGAGAAAATTACCTTGTAGTTGTGTTAAAGAGGCGTTGTGCGGATTTCGTTTAGGCGGTGTCATACCTCGCCCAAGTAACTAGGACAGTTCGCCCAAACGCGTAGAACTATGCTGAAGCAAGTAGATATCACCTCGAGATTCCGCCTATGTACCTTCTTTCTCCGTTGTCGCATTATTCCGTCTCGCCGGGCGGTATTGAACATCGCCTGAGTAAGTGAATGTTGTATTGTAGTCCGCCCAAGATAAATATACTCCGCCTGGACGGTGTCAGACCCCGTCTAAGCGATCAAACGGTGTTGTGTAATCCGCCCTGGTGTTGGTGTGTTATGATAAACCCATTGAGTCGGCCCCAGTTTTAGCTTCTCTGTAGGTTGCTACATGCGTGTGAATGCTCTTTATTCTTCCCTTGCCTGCTTCCTTCTATATCGAATAATACGTGACTGTTTTGTGAAAAATTTTCTCATGTTTTTGGAATTATTAGTTGCAAATAATAATAAGGTGTTACATTTTCACCATGACCGCGGTAACATATAATCAACATATTATGTTACGAGCCGGCCAAAACTCATATCATGGCGGCTGTGATCCAATGGATCACCGAGGTTACCTACTCATCAAGAGCCACCCCCACAAGGGTCGGCCATATGTAGCTCCTTGTAGCTATACATGGGCGGCTTCGTAACTTACACTCTGAGTCACAGGGGAAAACAAAATTGCTCGTGCACCAAGCCACCCTTCCACTGGGTCGGCCGAGGGAACTCCCCTAACGTTCCAACAATGGTGGCTATGCAGTATGCCATGGATGCAAATACCAATCATATACATTTCTCACTCTATGCATCCTAATCATGCCACTCATCAATCATCATTATCATCATCACCAACATCACCACAAGGCTTTTAGCGAATTTATTTTTGTTGGTTATTGCCATTGTTTTAAGTTTTAGTGTGGCATTCTCAATAATTCTCATTAACACTATTCAATTCTTTCGTCAATCACAATGGCATCAATCTTTCATTATCAATCCAGGTATGTTATTCGTTCACACCATTCTCATTCAATCATCAATAACATTCATCCCACATTTATGGTGGATGTAAATACAACATCATATTCAAGGCATACACTTGCCAAACAATTTAACACCACCATATCACACACCTCTTATATTCTAAATGCACAAATACAAGTTGCCAAACATTATACACAACATTACAATTCATCATAACATTACAATTCTAAATGCACGATCGTTAATCTATGCCTCAGTGTCTTCACGCTTGAGCGTGATTGGGAGGCGCTTGAGCGTGATCGGTTTTTGGACATCACACTTGAGAATTCACGCTTGGGCGTGATGGCACTTTGATTCCATGCTTGAGCGTGAAAGAAGTTCGCTTGAGCGTGGCCGTTAAATCCATTTTGCAGTGAAGTCACGCTTAAGCGTGACTAAGGTCCGCTTGAGCGTGATCGTGTTTCTTTTTCTTCATGTAATGTTTTCTTCCTTTTACATGAATGCATGCATCCTTCACGCTTGAGCTTGGGACTTTCTTGCTTGAGCGTGAAAAATATTTTACTGCACCTGCACATGCAAACAAATAAATGCCTAGCGTATGTACGCTGGCTGTCCAGCGTATGTACGCTGGGTTAGTTAAATTACAAATAAACAAATTTCCTTAACTAATTATTATTTTTAATCATTTTATTACATAATTTAAACACTTTTGAAATAAATAAATAAAATAAGAATTATTGACAATTTATTAAATAATAGTGTCAAACTAAACAATATTTAATGGATTGAATTAAATAAAAGGTGAAATAATTAAGTCTTTTCAAGACTTATCACGTACCAATAAGAGGAACATTTGGGTAACCTTCGCAGTGATGAACGATCGATTCAACTTCCAACCATTGGGGATACCATCTGACTTTCTCAGCCGTGAGCCCTACAAGGTGATTGGCCCACTCACGCCTATTCTTCACTGCTAATTGGCACAGTTTTAGATCAGAAACAAAGCATTCGGCCTTACAGACTTGGTGGAAGACATGAGATGTGAGCTATACATACAAAGCACGTAGACAACAAATAACTCTCTTTCCGCCTTGTGTATGGGAAGTACATCCCAAACGACACCGCTACCAATCTCCCCTAACTTAAGCTTCATTTGGGGCCCAAGTATAGGGTGCCACTAATAACTGTGTGCAAATTATGAGTGTAGTGTGTGAAAGGGCATTCAATACCTGTACCTTATCTTACTCTGCATAGAGAACAAACACAAAATAATAACACAAGGTCGTCTACCCTAGGGTTCAATAATCACACAAATATTAACAGTACATAAATGATACAATACAATCAAAATTAGAACCACATACAAACATTGACAGAAAATAAAATAAGGGAAGAAATCAAAACAAATAACAGGATATATAAAAAAACATGTGCTTTCAATTCAATTGGCTTGACTCTCTTAAAAGTGTTCCCTAGTGGAGTCGCCATCTGTCACGACCGGGATCATGGTGGCACGGCCGACCCTCAAAAATAAAACGTGTTTTTGAAATCCTTTCAAAAAACTGGGAGTCGCCACCAATATTTTATCCTTCTGGAAAAACATTGGAAAAACCTTTATTAAAGCACTCGTTAATAAAAATGAGATTTCAAGTTCGGGAGTCGGTTACGAGTGGGGAAAGTATTAGCACCACACAACGCCTGTTAAAAACAGTACTAAAATTAAAAATGCGCATCATAAATAGCCCTGAAATTATTTTTTATTTTTATTTCTTCTCTTTTTGTTTGAAAATAAGGAAAACAAATGAATCGAATGGGAGAGTTTGAAACATGATTAATAAGACATCTCGTCCAAATTAACCCTGGTTTCCAAAAGAAAACATGCGAAAAAGGAGAGAGAACTAACAAGACGTCTCATCTAAATTAACCCCACTTTTAAGGAAAACGGGTAGTGACCGATAGAAGAGCTGAGAAAAATCAACAAGACATCGCGTCTAAATTGACCTTCTTTTTCATAAAAAAAACTAAACAGAATTAATTTGAACAAAAATGAAAAGGGAATAGAAATGGGCCGAACGGGAGTTAATTCCCACTTCTACGTATTCTCGAACTTTCGAGAAATCAGGGTTATGTAATTCTTTGAAGAAGTGTTCTTAAAATGATGTGAGGTGGAAGTTTGACGATAGACGAAGTTTGAATGGAAAAGGGGATACAAGGCGATGTACTTCACACGTGTATAGATCCTAGAAACAGTGTAGGCAAAAGTAATTTTGCATGACACCGACTTATGAGGTCACTACTGTACTACTCAAAAAGAAATTTCAAAGATACATATTTTTTTAAGTTATGAAAAAGATAAAGGAAAAGGTTAATAGAAACAAAAAATGAAGATAAGAGGGAAAGGAGAAGTTGTTACCGGGGTAAGAGTACGTGTTAGGAAAGCCAGACTCGAAGTTCTCGGTCGGTACTAATAAGAACAGTGATAGCCGGTATGAAGTAATGAGTTTAGAGATTGGACTGGTCTTCAGTGTTCTGGGCCGATGTGTATCTGGTGCAAGAATAAAAACGTGGTAGAGGCTGTGTATGGATCTGATGTGGGGATTAGGGACAAATTTGGCAAACGAGGTTAATCCGATGTGTGCGTTTACTGAGAGAAAAAACAGGGGTTGTGGTACGGACAATTCAGGGAATTAAAGTCAAGATCCAGACCGGTGTTCTGTTTAAAATGAGTGAGCAGAGGGATGGCAAGGTTTGGACGCAAGAAAGGAGAAGAAATTCAGACTGGTATTAATCAAGGAAAAGTGAAGAATACAGAGGTCATTCTCTCTTCAGGGAATTAAGGAGTCAAAATTCAAACCCTTGGAACTCTTCAAATGAGGCTTTTATATTGGTTCCTTCAACCTCTTCCCAGGCTGCAGAGTGCTTTGACAACTCACATTTCCATTGACTCATGCTCGTAATGGTGAAACAGGCTGGCCACTAAACAGTTATAGGGAACAGTGAGAAGTGGAGAGTTTTTTATTATTTCTCATTTTATTTTGTCTACCATTTGACCCAGGATTTTAGATCTGAATCTTTTAGTGCATTCCACGTAATGGGACGATGTCATGACATCGGTTCCATGTGACCAAGATGGTGTACCACCATCTAGGGCCTAGTTCTCTTAGCCGGTGTTAATGGATTTTAGGAGGATGTCTTTTCTGGTGCATACCACACCGGCTATAGCAAAAGCGATTTTACTACCTGGCCGGTGTCAGGTCGAACTATATTCTTTGATTCTTCTCCGAACTGGCCAGACTAAAAGAGGTGTTCATAACTGTGATACATGGAACACATTATGTAGATTTGCAAGATACGAAGGAAGTGTGATCCGATAAGCAACATCACCAATTCGCTCTACAATCTCATAAGGTCCAATGAACCTAGGACTTAACTTTCCACTTTTCAATGTCCTTCTAATCCCTTTATCGAGGGAGACGCTTAGTATAACACCCTTGATTTTCTGTACTTGAATCCCGATGTGATCAACATAACTAATAAAAGTGCGAATAAATTTTTTGCGTTGGAAAACATTTCCAAAACACTATCATGACCACATCAAGACCCGAATCACAGAAAACCAAAAAGTGAGATTATAACACCTAAAGCTGGATCGATAAATATATTGCCCATAATGGTATACAAAATATTAGAGTTTATAGCGGGAGAAAAATATGTATACCGGGCACACGCCTAGTCCCATATATAAAGATATGAGAAAAGGCTCGGCAAAGCATGCAATGGCATATAGGCCTAATATACAACCATCAGCATTTCACATATCCACATAAACATGCAAAGCCTAAGATATGAATATATATATATATATATATATATATATATATATACATATCTATATGGTCATGCGTCACACATCTCCAACATTCATATTCGATTCAACCTCAAGACCAATACAGTAGCCACTCAAATCTTTATTCATAATACATCCAAGATTATCACTATTACATACATTCACTCACAACCCAATAAATTACACTCGCTGCCGGCCAAGGCTTTCCATTACGACTATTGACCTTCCCAAAAGCTTTACTTTTAAATCATCCTCTTCCCATGGTTTTCCTGCACCAATACTAAAAAGTAGACAACATGGGAGAGTGAGTTATACATTTCAAATGACGATATGAATACAATTGAAATTATGTGCATATGCATATCAACATCATGTATGCTTTGCTAAACACAACAACAATCATCATAGATCATTAATTCAACAAGATATATTTATTTCATGCTTATTCATCAAGTCATAGCAAAGCAAGCATATACACATTTATAACACCGCCATTATGGGCTAACACCATCAACATAGACCATTCTGGTCTTTCATCAAAGCCACCATGGGCTAACATCATCATTGCCAATCATAACAAATACGCCCTTCATTACATTGGGCCATATCATACATATCGTCATATTCAACATCAATTCAATATTCATATCATTTATTACTTTTATGTGGTCTTTCGATATATTAATTACTCATCTCATCAACACTATCTCATCATCACCATCATCATCAATCAACATCATAATCTGGCATATCTCTATGCTATATGCAAATGCTCTTATGGCTAATGCATATGCACAATGGAATAATCAACAACAAATGTGGATCCGACTGTGGGAAATAACACCAATTGTGGGTACAAGCATGATCACATACCATGCCCCTACTGCAGTAGTAAAATGTGTACACATATATCATAATGCATGCATATTCACCATATTTTTACTGGTACCAAACCGCATCGCCCATCATGCAACACCTGGTCATTTTCACCATGACCGCGGTATACAACATATTCAACATATGATGTTGCCGGCCAACCATGATTCTCAACATGGCAGCTGTGATCCGAAAGACCACCGGGGTCACCTGCTCATCAAGAGCCACCCCCCACAAGGCTCGGCCACATGTAGCTCCCCGTAGCAATACATGGGCAGCTTCGTGACTTACACACCGAGTCACAGGGGAACAACATAAATGCTCGTGCACTGAGCCGCCCTCCCACTGGGCCAACCGGGGGAATCCCCTAATATTCCAACACCGGCAGCTATGATATGCCATGGATGCAATGCAATGCAAATCAAATGCAAGCTCACTCTGTGCATCCTAGGTGCCACTCATCAAACATCATCATCATCATCACAATCACCAACACCACCATACACCTTAGTGGATTTTCATCTCATTATTCATTACCATTGTTCAAGTATAGACATATGTATATATAATCGTGTGGCATTCACACCATTTTCAATTTCATATTTCATACCACACATACAAGACCATGCTAGTATCACACACAATGGTATATAGCAATTCATCATTATAAATATGCACCTCTTTGTGCAAGAAAGTGCTCAACCTCATCATCTATCATATTTTAATGTCATTTATTTATCCCTTCATAATTTCAAATTCGCTCTAGGATATATTTCATAATCCCATCATCATAATCTCATTATCACCCTTTCACTATTATATTCAGGTGGCAAATACATCATAATTCATTATTTAAAATCAGGGGGTTAATACACAATTAATTAATTCTGATGTGCCTAATTAACCTTAAACACCACCATGTTTTATCATTAACATTTTACCTCTCATACATCCCTTATTCGTCTCAGGTTCACCACGTAATGCCAAGAAAGAGGATTTAAAAATAAACCTGCCACCATCAATATTGCATAAAGTACATTCTGGTGGAAACTCGATCAAGCGAGATACACATCCGCTTGAGCGAGACAGGTCGGGTTCGCCTGGGCGACCCTCCTTCGCGTAAGCTAACAGCATCCAGTAGCATTTTCACGCTCACTCGCTCGAGTGAAGCACCTTCAGACTTGGTCACTCGCTCAAGCGAAATTACACCAGTAATCATTTCCACACTCGGTTTTCCCTCGGTAAAGTCAATCAAACCGACTCCCAACACTCGGGTTTTCACTCAGCAGATTCTTCTTAAAACCGACTCAAAGCACTCAGGTTTTCCACTCAGCAAAATAATTCTGACCGACCCAACATTCACTCGGCCAACACATTCCAGGGCCGACTCATATTCACATAGTCTATCACTCGGCTAATTACTCCAAAACCGACTCATCCCCCGATCGGTCCCCACTCGGCAATTCATCCCAACACCGACTCAACTCCTGATCAGTCCTCACTCGGTGAATTATTTCAAAACCCACTCTCTCTTTCTTGTAGTCTTTTACTCGGCAAATTAATTCAAGACTGACCATCACTCACCCAAACTTCCACTCGGTTAATTCATTCTAAATCCGAGTCCCCACTCACACAGGGTTCCACTCGATATTCGTTAACTTGGAATCAGGGGTTCCATTCACTCGGAATTACACACTCGGATTTCAACCATTAAATTCCATTTAGGAAAACTCTGATCTCTCGTTACTCGGAGGAATTCACTAAGCTCTTTCACTCAGATTTATTTAAATCTCAACCACTCGGGATATAGAACCTCATTCACTCGGATTATGTATATCTCATACACTTAGAATATTTCCCAATCTCAACCATTACAACATTCCTTACCCCTGAGGTGGTTCACTCGGATTTATCTAATATTTAGTCACTCAGAGTATATATACATAGCCTCGTTCACTCGGAAGAGGACTTCCTAAGACACCCCAATCAGAACCATTATAATCACTCTTCCTTCGGAAGAGGTTCACTCGGGATTTCCACTCGGAAATACCCAAACCTTTCTCCACTCGGGGTTTTCTCTCGCTAAGATCCCACTCGGATTAGGTTTATCAAAATGGACCTCTCAGAACACATTTCCCTCTGAGTCCTCTTAAGTCTTCACCACTCGGAAAAGGCCCAATGGCTATAGCCCCACTCAGAATTACATATTAGAAGGCATTCAACTCGGCACAGGTTATACTAGACTCAGAAATTCCCCATTCGGGACTCCACTGCCCAGATCATCACATTCACGAGCCTACTACTCGGATTATGTACATCTCCTCACTCGGAAAACCATGACTCGGACTTAAGTCACTCAGAATTCACTCAGAAGTCTCACCACCTCTTAGCTTATTTTCAAAAATCCTCACTTAGGCAGGATTCGTTCGTGAACTCACCCATTCTCCATCCATTGGTCTCGCCTGGGCGAATGCCATTTCTTAGACCCTTCGCTCAGGCAGACTTCATCCAGTAGCTAATCCCTGATCCTCCTAGCATTCTCGCTTGAGCGAACTGGCTATTCGCCTGAGCGAAAATAGACCAGTAGCTAGTTCCTTCACCCTCGCTCGGGCGAAGCTCAATTCGCTTGGGCGAATTTCCTCCAGAGACTAATTCTCTGGAGCAGGGGACTCTCGCTCGGGCGAGATCCCATCTCGCGTGAGCGAGACTATCAGGTCATACGCTGTAATGAGGATTCTCACAATTTAACACTCGGAAACTCTCTTTAAGCCAACTGATTCACCTTCAATACATTATACACTTCACATGAGGCATATATGACTCAACCTGACCATTCATACTTAGGAATTCTCATTCCAACTCATTAATTACTCCTCTAAATTCCTATTCATCAGCTATATTCACTTGAAACAATTCTTTACAATTCATGTAGTTCCCTTATCTATAGATTTTCATACTCATCTAAGTTGTGTCCAACCAAGGGACCATCATACACATATCTTTATCATCATACAAGTACATCAATTTTTCATAACAATCAACATAAGCCAAGCCATCATTCATCACCTCATCAAATTAAACATATAACACATTCATGGCAAGGCATTGCATGAGTTCCACATCGACATAATTAGCAATTAATTCACTCATGCGATTTGAAATGCAAACTCCTCTCCTACCTCGAGAGAAGAACAGCCACGCGATTACATCGATCATTCTGCATCATTGTCCGGAATACAATCCTATCAACAATTATACATACACATGTAATCAATAAACCATTACAAGACATCACATCTCTTAACTCATGATCAAGTCCTAGATTTGTCTAAGCTCCAATTCCATATATCCATGTTAGGCTTCGGGAATTCCTTTCCCCAAAGCTAATATTCTCCAGGTCTTAAGGGTTAACTATACCCAACAACATCAACACTTAAGATTAATCCCTCAAATCAACATACCAATATACATGCATATATCTTCATTTGCAACTCATGACTTAGTTCACCATTTTATTCTATCATAAGGACCTCATCAACCTCTAAATCTCACATAATCATAAAGCCCTAACTCAAGGGTTCTATTCCCAAACATTTAAGCCTAGGGTTTCCATTTCCACCCACATTCAAGACTTTTAACATCACCATCTTCAACTCAATAACTCAAAACCATAAATAAAACAAGGTGGAGGTAAGAAATCTTTACCTCAAGCTCAAGCCCCACCAAAAACAAAAATAAAGTGAGGAAGAGGAAGAAGATGACCCCACAAGCTCCCAAGCTCCATAGATGTCATTCAAGCCTCACAAATCCAAGCTTTTGTATTATGTTTGATGAAAATGGGTATAGAAGAGGGTGGGTTTCAGATTTGGAGGTGAAGAGAGTGGAAGAGAAGAGGAAAATGAAGAAGAAGAGAAAGAAGAGTGTGTTGCCGAAATTGAAGGGAAAAAGGGAGAGAAAGTGTGTAAAAATTGGACATTGTCCAATGGGTAAAACCATGTCTCATTTGCTTTTGTCCATTGTGCCATAAAATCCCATATCCATTGGGTAAAAGAGTGAAAGGTGAGAGGGAGAGAGACCACGGCTGAAATGAAGAGAAGAAAGGAAATTTTCATTTTCTTTCTAATCTCATTTGGTTCGTATTTTCCCCGGTTATTAACATATGTCGAGTCCAATTAATTATTTCTTTGACACCAAAAATTATTCCAACTACACTGTCGTAACCACAATAATTTTCCAAACATCCTAGACCCATCAAACATCTAATTAAACCAAGTGGGTCCCACATCACCAGTTAATTCATCCAGTTTTGGTAAATCTAAATTTACCGATAATTCACCTCTAATGTCTAACAACATCTCCCATAATTATTTGACCATAAATAATCAATTATCGTCATCCAATAAGTTTAATTTCCTTAAAATCTGGGATGTTACAATCCACCCCACCAACAAGAAACTTCGTCCTCGAAGTTTAACCTCGACATATATCATAAGGCCACACTTCGGCCATACATCAATAGAGTTTAATGACACCAAGAAATAATATTGGACTTCCCAAAGTCCACAGGATATGATCATCATCACTCCTTTATCCAAATATAATACTTCATATATATCAAAACCAGTCATCACTCATCAATTTTCAAGTTTGTTCGTCATTACCTTCATATTCATATCCAGTACCACCGGATAGGTTCAATACATTTACCATAAGCAGTTACAACACTGCACTTGCCCGGTCTATGTGTTGCTGCATCTGACATACGGGAAGGCATCCCAAGCCTGTAGTGGTTACCACAAACACATGAGATCAGCGCATAAGCGTACGTTGCCACAATGCCTATGGCATGTAGAGACATATCAGGATAAGTACCTTCACATCATGTCGCTCATGATTCATGTCAATTCAAATAATACTCCTTCATACATGAGACTTCCTAAGAAGTCACACAAGCCCATGAGTAATATACTCACATCATATCATCATTTAACCATAATCTGGCATAAATCATGCCATACAATTCACCAATTATCATCCATCATAACCATATATGGATACATCAACCATAGATTTATAGTCATCATAGGGTAATCACCCCACCATTGGACTTCACCCGTCTCGAAGTCATAGTAAAATAACTTAGAATTCGTTTATCTAGTCCGAACATTATCGGTCATAATTCGATTTAAGCCTAAACAAATCACCAATTCATATTAAAATCTCCCACACTGGTGGGTCTTCCTCATTTATCATAGCTAATGCTAAGTTATACCCCAAATTCATCATCATTATTCACCAAGTATATAGGGGTTTATGTTTTTCATTTCAAATCCAATCACACATCAGCTCTAGCCTCAACACCTCATTTCATGATTTATTTCACTACGGCTCATTCGTTCACAAGATTCGATCCTTCATGAGGCTCGAAAGTTCAAGGGTCACGGAGTACCCATTGTGGAATACTTCCACCACAAATAAATTCACCAAACATAGCTCATAGAAACATCATAGAACCTAGACCACCATAGGGTCAAATTCAATAAGGTTCAATCGTTCAAGATCATTTTGAGTCATTCGGGGTTACCACACTTAGTGGGTCACAACTAAATCAATCATCCACCCGGTTCATAAACATGAAACCGAGTCCAACCCCAACCATGTGCTAATAAAATTTTATATTCCACAAACATATCATGGCTATGAGCCACTTCATAATTCATACAAGGGACCCAAGCAAATAATTCAATTTCAATATACATTCATATCAAGGTCTCAACATCTCATACTTGATTACCATATCAATTCACATTTAACATCCCCTATCCGAGATCAACATTCGGCATAGGTCCATCCTCAAATCAATTCATATTCGATATATCATATCCGTGATCATTCATGGTTCAATTTTATCATCATTTAAAGTCATACTCAATTATCAATATTCAAATGCATAATATCAATGTATTCGTCATTCGAAGGAAATAGTGTAAGGAACTTGGCTGGACTTACACAAACAACCATATCAATCGCATTGAGGGATTCATCCATAAATATACTCAATCTCATGTCAAGTTTTCCAATTGAGCAACTATGCTCCACAAATACATCATACGAACTCAATGAAAAGGTATACTCCCAAAAATCAACATCCACGTCTTTTGGATCACAACTTCATAAAAATCCTCAAATAGCATCACTCACAACTCAATACTAATGATTCACAATAATTCCTCAATAAGCAAGTATGCCCTTATAATCAATTCATAATTCCTAGACACTCAGTCCATCATATGTCCATGTAGGGCAATCAAATATAATATCATCACTCTCTAGATAATTATTGATCCGGTCCCAACACCGGTCCCCAAAAGCATGGTTTTAATGCTTTGCCAGATCAGCATTTTGAACAGGAGAAGTACGTCTCAAATATCTTATAATTACTTTTATACGGAGTACATACCGCCAAAGCACGTTACTCCGCCATGGCATGTAACTCCGCCAGGGCACGTAACTCCGCCAAGGCACGTTACTCCGCCAAAGCTTATTACTCCGCCAAGGTGGAAAATATTGAATATCTTATACACATGCACAAAGTATTTCCAATGCATACTACTCCGCCAAGCCATAGGGGGAATATTAAATTTCCTATGTTGCGTAGCGAGCCCATACTTATAACCCCAGCACGAGATTGACTCTGTCTTGAGAGGTTGAAAATGGGAATCACGCTGTCACGCATAAAAGGGAACAATGAATAAAATAATAAGGCATTAACGCTTTCCAAGCAAGTGGAAATACCCACTACAGTGATGGTGCTCGTGAACGACACAGGGACCCACTACCTTTCTTGCATTATGCCAGAAAACAAGGAACGGGTCCTACCAATAATGGAGCACCAGTAACAGGTATATAAACCTCAGCAAAAAGGTATAAGGGGATCCCCCTCAATTCTGAACCTTACACTTTTACTTGCATAATTCTCTCAGATTTGCTTTCTAAGTCTAAGAGTATTCTGAAATACTGACTTGAGCGTCGGAGAATAATTGCAGGTACCACCACCAATTGTGTCGAGACAAAGAAGACAACTTCAGGCGGACTACTATACCGCCATAGTGTGCGCTATACTCCGCCCAGTATACAAGGACACTCCGTATTCGCATCTGTATTACACGTCCTTGTATCAGACTTACATTCATGTACATTTTGAATTGTTCATCAACCATACTTTTACACCCCCAGTAAAGAACAGTTCATTGGCACGCCCAGTGGGACCTGTAAAATTGGTAATCCCACAATCCTTGAGGAATTCCCGTTACATTCATCATTAATGGAGAGACCAGGACCAGAAATGCAGAGAGAGGATTCTCCTCCACGCAATCCTAGACGTCTCAACTTTGACAACGATGCTCACAAAAAGGTAACGCATGTTGACTCTCCAGATCCGAGAGATGACATGATCAGAATGCTGAAAGAAGAAATTGCAGAGCTTCGTCGTGAGAAGGCAAATCCTATGCACGAGAGAGCGGGCCCTGCAAACCAGTCTCGCCATGAATCGCATGCACAGGAGGAATCGAGTACTCCAAATTACTCTCGCATCCCTACTTACATGGAAGAGCAACGAAGCCTCCCACTGGCAAATGCTCAACATCATGAGGGGAGAAGAGCAGTTTCAAACGCATCCCCCTCGGGATACAAGATGAGTATCCCATTTTCCAAAAGACTCATGAATGCGCATGTTCCCAGACATTTGCAAACTATGCAACCTATTTCCATAGGAAAATACAATGGGGAAATAGATCCTTCTAAGCATTTAGATGCTTACATCTACGAGGCTATGTTCTTAGGTGCAGAAGAAGATGTCATGTGCAGAATGTTCCCCAGGACCCTTACAGGTGAAGCTCTTAGTTGGTTCAAGAGTTTACCTTCAGGTTCCATTGATTCATGGGAAGACTTGGCCACAGCTTTTGGCAGTCACTTTGTAATCTCTAGGGATACACCTAGAACCTCCCACACCTTGGCTCAGATCAAACCAATGGCCAAGCTGAAGTTGCCAACAGAGAAATCTTGAAAGGCCTTAAGAAACGCCTTGGTGAAGCAAAGGGAGATTTGGCAAATCAATTATGCCACGTTCTATGGGCATATAGAACAACCCCTCACTCCACCACAAATGAATCTCCATATCGGCTGACATATGGAGTCGAAGCTGTTATTCCCATTGAATTGGCAGCCCCATCAGCTCGAGTCCTCCATTTCAACGAAGAAGCCAATCAACAGAACCTCGCCCATGAACTCAAGGTCTTGGCGGAGTTGAGAGAGGAAGCCTTTGTAAGGGACCAAGCTGTTAAAGCAAAGGCCGCCAAACGGTATAACATACGTGTTTCTGAACGCCGTTTCAAAGAAGGAGATTTGGTCTTGAGAAGGGCCAATATCGGTAACAAATTTGCACACCAAGGCAAATTGGCACCAACATGGGAAGGTCCATACCGAGTCGTCGAAATTCTGGGCAAAGGCACATACCGCCTAGAAAACTTAGATGGCACTCCGGTCAGGAATAAATGGAACATTCTAAATTTACGCATATATTACAGCTAGTTGGGTAATACGGTATGATCTCTCTCCTAACTTAAGGTTCTTCCCAAATGGGCTTTCCTTGAAAAGGTTCTGATGAGACATATCCCAACTCAGCTCTTTATGAAGTTCCATCATTAATAAAATGCCTTCCTACATTCAATCTTCATTCTAATTTTCAGTTAATTATCCATGGCAGAACTTGTTCCCATGCAGATAAGACACCGGCTCCAACAATTGAAGCATAATGGCACAACTCTTTATTCCATAAAGAACATCCAACGTGCAGCAAAGCTTCACAAACGGAGTCAAAAAACTCCTTGGGGGGAAAGGATTGGTGTCACAGCTATATGCTGCACCATACCGACCCTAAGGTCCAAAAAACTCCTTGGGGGGAAAGGATTGGTGTCACAGCTATATGCTGCACCATACCGACCCTAAGGTCCAAAAAACTCCTTGGGGGGAAAGGATTGGTGTCACAGCTATATGCTGCACCATACCGACCCTAAGGTCCAAAAAACTCCTTGGGGGGAAAGGATTGGTGTCACAGCTATATGCTGCACCATACCGACCCTAAGGTCCAAAAAACTCCTTGGGGGGAAAGGATTGGTGTCACAGCTATATGCTGCACCATACCGACCCCAAGGTCCTGCAGGCTTCCTGTGGAAAGAATTGGTGTCACAGCTATATGCTGCACCATATCGACCCCGAGTTCTTGCAGGCTTCTTGCAGAAAGAATTGGTGTCACAACTATATGCTACACCATACTAGCTCCAAGGTCCAGCCAAATTCCTGCAGAAAGGATTGGTGTCACAGCTATATGCTGCACCATACCAACCCTGGATTCAACAATTTTCACTTGATCAGGAGATACACTCCAATTCAAATTCAAAGGGATGAACGCTCCATCCAAAACTTGACTCCGCCTAACAGCCAATGTTTTACGGAGTACATAATCAACAAACTCAAAGCACTATCAACAAGTCCAAGTAAGTATAACACTTGCGAAAATTGTGCTTCATTGAAATTCTTAAGAGGCTACTCCGCCTCCTTACAGAATTCACTTCAATGAAATTCCTAAGAGGCTACTACGCCTCATTATTGAATTTACTTCGTTGAAATTCTTAAGAGGCTACTCCGCCTCCTTACAGAATTCACTTCAATGAAATTCCTAAGAGGCTACTACGCCTCATTATTGAATTTACTTCATTGAAATTCTTAAGAGGCTACTCCGCCTCCTTACAGAATTCACTTCAATGAAATTCCTAAGAGGCTACTACGCCTCATTATTGAATTTACTTCATTGAAATTCTTAAGAGGCTACTCCGCCTCCTTACAGAATTCACTTCAATGAAATTCCTAAGAGGCTACTACGCCTCATTATTGAATTTACTTCATTGAAATTCTTAAGAGGCTACTCCGCCTCCTTACAGAATTCACTTCAATGAAATTCCTAAGAGGCTACTACGCCTCATTATTGAATTTACTTCATTGAAATTCTTAAGAGGCTACTCCGCCTCCTTACAGAATTCACTTCAATGAAATTCTCAAGAGGCTACTCCGCCTCATTACTGAATTTACTTCATTGAAATTCCTTAGAGGCTATCCCGCCTCATTGCTGAATTTTACTTCACCAAATTCCTAAAGGGGTTATTCCGCCTCATTATACTTAGTCATATTTCATTAAGTCCTCAAATGATTACACTGCCTTCTTAATATCGTTTTACAAGGCATAAATCCGATGGACTCAGACAGTGTTTATATGAACAAGTATTGATTTATAGAAAATACGCTTCATTAAATATTGTCAAAGATTGAAAAGGGTCCAGAGCCTATCCTGGAACAAGGCAATATTATTAAAATGCAAAAAACAAAATTTGCAAAAGAACCCCGGAGCTAATCTTCAAGGCTCAGGTGGCACTCCTTCTTAGTGGGCGGAGCTGGGGTGACTCTCACTGGGTTTGGATAAACTTTGCGAGGGGGGCAAGTCCGCCAGGACATACTCTACATTGGGCGTAGGAACATGACCCCCCTGAACAGGCACCATCAGTTCGCCATTGATGAATTCATAGTAAGGATGAATGCCTGCAGTATTGAGAGCAACGCCTGGGTTGCGATGACGGAGTTGGGGAACAGCCATGCTGAAAGCATCATCAATTGCTGCCTCAGCTGCATCCAAGGCAGATTGTAACTCCTTATCAAGCCTCTTACTGGTAGCATCTGAAGTGGCTTTTTCAACTTGCAGCTCTTGAACCTGTTTTTCAAGGTTACTGTATGCAGTGGCTGTTTGGTCCAACTCCGCCGCCCAGGCGTCTTCAGCAACGGTCTTATTTATTTCAAAGGAAACCAACCTCTGCTGAAGTTCGCTCACACCTTCGCCCAGTTCTTTGTTCTGCTGATTCAGATCTAAAATTTGTTGTTTCAGCAGAACATTATCAGCCTTAACCTGGGATAGTCCGCCCACCTCTTCGCCCAATTTTACATTCTGCTCCTTCAAGCC
Organism: Clitoria ternatea; assembly: GCA_037962975.1. Taxonomy (NCBI): domain Eukaryota; kingdom Viridiplantae; phylum Streptophyta; class Magnoliopsida; order Fabales; family Fabaceae; genus Clitoria; species Clitoria ternatea. The sequence goes on from CM075670.1 coordinate 140,592,359, forward strand.
AGAAACTTGCTTTTCCAGCAAGACTTTATCAGCTCTCACTCGAGCCAGCTCCTCCTTAAGCTTCTTTATATCAGAGTCGGCGGTGTCAAGGTGTTTATCTTTGGCCTTGATCACCTCCGACAGCTGTTCGTTGTCGTGCTCCAAGCTACGTATCTTTTCCACAGATTCATGAAACGATTCTTGAAACATGGTGGCCTCTGCAGCAACTTCAGTGATGCGTGGCACAGAGGCAAGGAAACCATCAATTTCTGCGAGGTGCCACCTTGCAGCTGCAGCAGCGTTTAGAATCTCTTCGAAGTCAATGTCGGGGCGGAGGATGAAGTCCGGATCACGCCTCTCCGACTGGCGGGATCCCATATTTGTAAAATACAAAAAGGGATTCAGTCGAGACCCCGCCAGAGGCAAAGAGACGGATCGCCTGGATGACTCCCCTGGAACATCAATAAGGAAAACTGGTGTCCCTCGAGTAGCCAAGTCCAGGGCGGGACTCTCAGCTGGGTGGATTGGAGAAGCTTGAATTCCCTCCGCCTCTTCCCCCACGACACCTTCTTCAAGGGCGCCTTCCACACCGCCCACATCAGCAGTAATACCCACAACAGGTATCTCCTGAATCTCTTCCACATTAATAGCAGCATCAGCTGATGCTCCTTCCCCTATCTTCTCAGCAGCATCAGCTGATGCTCCTTCCCCTATCTTCTTCTTGCCCTTGTTCTTCCTCTTTAGCAAGGGTTGAGGATCCACTTCCTCTTCCTCTACCTCAACAGCTTCTGGTTCTTGGCGTTTTTTAGAACGCCTTTCAACATCAACTGTTGAGGACCCCGCACCACCCTCCAAAGTCACTATATTAGTGGATACAGGGAAAGGAAGAGTCTTTGTTAGAGCAGTAGCCAAATTCCTCCTAGGCTGCACGTTGTTCTCTACGTCAATTTCCTTGCGACTCATGCGAATCTGCTTGATGCGATCCATCCCAGGGAATTCGGCGATCTTTCCTTCAAAATAACATATATGAATACGGTTAGAAGATGCAGGAAAAAATAGAAGTAATATTCAATCAACATGGGAATTGATAATGATAAAATATTACTTAAGTATCCCTGAGCATCCCGCCCAAGCAGCCTTCGACACAGAATCAGCTTATGGACGGAGTTGTACTCCTTTAACGTCCGGAGTACTTCCACAGAAGCAGCTGATAAAGCACTCTGCTCAACTTCATACGCTTGTTTAGTCAGGAGGAAGTGCTCATGCGTCCACGCTACTGGGAATTTATCAATTCCCTCCTTATTCCGCCAGAAGACGGGCTTGTCCTTCATAACGGAAACCTTCACAAAGCTCATCCTAAAGTGAAGTCCGCCTTCCTTGGCGGAGTCAGCAAACGCCTTGAAATTTAAAATCTTCGGCTCCGCCCGAAGGGTTACAAAGCCCATGCCGCCAGTTTTCACATTCACTCTCCTCATGATGTGGCAGAAGGCAAAGAACAACGCCACAGTGGGCGTAAACTCCAGATGTTCAGCCAGTACCTCGAAGCTGCGAACTATCCCCCAACCATTAGGGTGCAGCTGAGAAGGGGCGCAATCCAGGAATCTAAGTACGCCCATCTGGAATCTATTCAGTGGAAAGCGCACCCCCAACTGGGTAAATAAAATATCATACATATATATGGTACGCTTATTTTGAGGACGATGGCATATACGTTCGAACGTCTTGGGCGAACGAATGATGAACCTCTTTTCATACCGTTCATCCTTCCAAATTGACACAGACAACTCCATCACCCCTCCACTCGTTGTTGCATGACGAGAGGAAGCATCTTTAACATCTTCCTCAACCCAACAATAGGGGTCAGTCTCAAGCGTCTTTTTCCAGTCCAATCCATGCAACACAACATTCTGACATTCTTCCATCGTTATCACTTGTGTGTGGGAAATACCTCCTGATACAAACGAATGTACAGCATTACTAAAATACTCCACGCTGCTATAAAACATCGAATCCCTCCCAGTATAGAAAGCCTCATCTTCACTCTCAATATCCGAAAACATGGGACGGACAGAAACCCTAGAGCATGACTCTGACTTTTTTCCTCTCATCCTCGCTTCAACAAACGCACATATAAAGAAAACAGAACCAACCCAATGAGAATAAAAACAGAAAACAGAGAAAGAAGAAAGTTACCTTAAGTTTCTGAAGAACTGAAGACCTGCAACAACAAACGACTCGCAAGAAAGCAACGTTCAAAAGGTAGTTCTAATACGAAAGCGCAGAGAAGAAGATGAAGCGAAAAGTTTCCCCTCCTAAGAGTTTACCTATTTATAGGCATGGCTTGGGGGGAAACACGTAAAGCCTCACTAATCTCAGAAACGCAACTACAGCCGTTGGATGAATCTCAAGACAGGCATTTTTTGGGCCGTATTTTCAAAATCCAAGGCCCATGGTAATAACCTCGAAAACGTATTTCAACTGCCACCCCACGCATTTATGTCCCATCATTGGAATGGCAATCGTTACGAGGGCATACGTGGCAATGAGATATTGAAGCGGCAAAACGTGGTTTCGAGGTGCTTTAATGACAGGCGTGGCAAGTAACGACAAAAGCAATAAATGCATGAAAACACTTGTCCGTAAATCCTGAACTAGCAAACGCCACCTAAACCCATGCCTATAAAAACATAACAGTGTTATAGCTCATTAAAGTAACTCCGTCAGTCACTATAACAAGCTAGGGGGCATATGATCCGGTCCCAACACCGGTCCCCAAAAGCATGGTTTTAATGCTTTGCCAGATCAGCATTTTGAACAGGAGAAGTACGTCTCAAATACCTTATAATTACTTTTATACGGAGTACATACCGCCAAAGCACGTTACTCCGCCATGGCATGTAACTCCGCCAGGGCACGTAACTCCGCCAAGGCACGTTACTCCGCCAAAGCTTATTACTCCGCCAAGGTGGAAAATATTGAATATCTTATACACATGCACAAAGTATTTCCAATGCATACTACTCCGCCAAGCCATAGGGGGAATATTAAATTTCCTATGTTGCGTAGCGAGCCCATACTTATAACCCCAGCACGAGATTGACTCTGTCTTGAGAGGTTGAAAATGGGAATCACGCTGTCACGCATAAAAGGGAACAATGAATAAAATAATAAGGCATTAACGCTTTCCAAGCAAGTGGAAATACCCACTACAGTGATGGTGCTCGTGAACGACACAGGGACCCACTACCTTTCTTGCATTATGCCAGAAAACAAGGAACGGGTCCTACCAATAATGGAGCACCAGTAACAGGTATATAAACCTCAGCAAAAAGGTATAAGGGGATCCCCCTCAATTCTGAACCTTACACTTTTACTTGCATAATTCTCTCAGATTTGCTTTCTAAGTCTAAGAGTATTCTGAAATACTGACTTAAGCGTCAGAGAATAATTGCAGGTACCACCACCAATTGTGTCGAGACAAAGAAGACAACTTCAGGCGGACTACTATACCGCCATAGTGTGGGCTATACTCCGCCCAGTATACAAGGACACTCCGTATTCGCATCTGTATTACACGTCCTTGTATCAGACTTACATTCATGTACATTTTGAATTGTTCATCAACCATACTTTTACACCCCCAGTAAAGAAGAGTTCAATTATCATTCTTAAATTTATACAAACAACCTTATTCCAATAATGAGCATCCCGCTCCAAAGATCACCAAAGTATTCCAATATTGAGCAATCGTGCTCCAACCATCCATAACATCTACTTTAATACCAAGCAACCATGCACTGACAATGATCAAGATCTCTAATTCAGAGCAAAATACGCTCTGATACCAGATTATAACACACTTAATTTTTCTATACTCGAATCCCGATGTGATCAACATAATTAATAAAAGTGCGAATAAATTTTTCACGTTGGAAAACATTTCCAAAACACTATCACGACCACATCAAGACCCGAATCACAGAAAACCAAAAAGTGAGATTATAACACCTAAAGCTGGATCGATAAATATATTGCCCATAATGGTATACAAAATATTAGAGTTTATAGCGGGAGAAAAATGTGTATACCGGGCACACACCTAGTCCCATATACGAAGATATGAGAAAAGGCTCGGCAAAGCATGCAATGGCATATAGGCCTAATATACAACCATCAGCATTTCACATATCCACATAAGCATGCAAAGCCTAAGATATTAATATATATATATATATACATATCTATATGGTCATGCGTCACACATCTCCAACATTCATATTCGATTCAACCTCAAGACCAATACAGTAGCCACTCAAATCTTTATTCATAATACATCCAAGATTACCACTATTACATACATTCATTCACAACCCAATAAATTGCACTCGCTGCCGGCTAAGGCTTTCCATTACGACTATTTACCTTCCCAAAAGCTTTACTTTTAAATCATCCTCTTCCCATGGTTTTCCTGCACCAATACTAAAAAGTAGACCACATAGGAGAGTGAGTTATACATTTCTAATGACGATATGAATACAATTGAAATTATGTGCATATGCATATCAACATCATGTATGCTTTGCTAAACACAACAACAATCATCATAGATCATTAATTCAACAAGATATATTCATTTCATGCTTATTCATCAAGTCATAGAAAATCAAGCATATACACATTTATAACACCGCCACTATGGGCTAACACCATCAACATAGACCATTCTGGTCTTTCATCAAAGCCGCCATAGGCTAACATCATCATTGTCAATCATAACAAATACGCCCTTCATTACATTGGGCCATATCATACATATCATCATATTCAACATCAATTCAATATTCATATCATTTATTACTTTTATGTGGACTTTCGATATATTAATTACTCATCTCATCAACACTATCTCATCATCACCATCATCATAAATCAACAGCATAATCTGGCATATCTCCATGCTATATGCAAATGCTCTTATGGCTAATGCATATGCACAATGGAATAATCAACAACAAATGCGGATCTGACTGTGGGAAATAACACCAATTGTGGGTACAAGCATGATCACATACCATGGCCCTACTGCAGTAGTAAAATGTGTACACATATATCATAATGCATGCATATTCATCATATTTTTACTGGTACCAAACCGCATCGCCCATCATGCAACACCTGGTCATTTTCACCATGACCGCGGTATACAACATATTCAACATATGGTGTTGCGGGCCAACCATGATTCTCAACATGGCAGCTGTGATCCGAAGGACCACCGGGGTCACCTGCTCATCAAGAGCCACCCCCCACAAGGGTCGGCCACATGTAGCTCCCCGTAGCAATACATGGGCGGCTTCGTGACTTACACACCGAGTCACAGGGGAACAACATAAATGCTCGTGCACTGAGCCGCCCTCCCACTGGGCCAACCGGGGGAATCCCCTAATATTCCAACACCGGCAGATATGATATGCCATGGATGCAATGTAATGCAAATCAAATGCAAGCTCGCTCTGTGCATCCTAGGTGCCACTCATCAAACATCATCATCATCATCACAATCACCAACACCACCATACACCTTAGTGGATTTTCATCTCATTATTCATTACCATTGTTCAAGTATACACATATGTATATATAATTGTGTGGCATTCACACCATTTTCAATTTCATATTTCATACGACACATACAAGACCATGCTAGTATCACACACAATGGTATACAGCAATTCATCATTATAAATATGCACCTCTTTGTGCAAGAAAGTGCTCAACCTCATCATCTATCATATTTTAATGTCATTTATTTATCCCTTCATAATTTCAAATCCGCTCTAGGATATATTTCATAATCCCATCATGATAATCTCATTATCACCCTTTCACTATTATATTCAGGTGGCAAATACATCATAATTCATGATTTAAAATCAGGGGGTTGTGAACACCTATTTCAGTCTGGTCGATCCGCAAGTGAAAAGCATTCAATTCAAAAAAAATAAAAAAATAAAAAAATAAAAAAATAATAATAATTTAAAAAAGTTAATTTAAAAAAAAATTTAAAATTTTTTTTTAAAAAAAAAACTGACTCGGAAATGATCATTTCCGAGTAAGATGACTCGGAATGATCATTTCTGAGTAAGGGACAACTCGAGTGAGACGTAGTAGAGTGTTGTGTCTCCAAATATAGAGTTTCCAAGTGGGCCTCAACTGTCAAGAAATTTTTAAAAGAAGATTCCAATTTCTGAATGCATCTAAAGGGTTGGTTGTTGACTGGAACCTTTCTGATTGAAAACAAATCTGACTCAGAATGATGAAATCCGAGTGGAATTACTCAGAATGGAGCAAATCCGAGTGGAATACTTCACTGATGGAGGAAAATCCGAGTGGAATTACTCAGAATAGAGCAAATACGAGTGGAATACTTCACTGTTGGAGGAGAATCCGAGTGGAAAGTTCCTTGTCTTAGACATTCCGAGTGGTAAATGGCTGACCTTGTTGGAAGTTCAATGCTGAAAAGAAATATGTCCCTATTAGAGGTGAATCTGAGTGGAAGCTGTCCGAATGCAACCATTCCGAGTGAAAAAGGGACTAACCAATAAAAGCTGCCCAAAGCTAATTCCGAGTGAAAGGATGCTGACTGAAACAGGTCTGACTAGGGAACAAGTGCTTTTCTGGGCAAAAAGCTATTCCGAGTGAATGGATTCTGAGCAGAAGAAGCCACTAAATGAATCACATTTGGGCAGACTCACAGTTTCACATTGAGCCCGAGTGTGATGTCCCCAAGGAAGACATCCGAGTGATTTGGGGCAGAAAATTGTTTTTCCGAGCAAGGCAAGGCTCGGACATGAAAGAACTTCTATTAGCTAGATTCCAGAGTCATTCTGTCCCAAATTCTGAGTAAAGGGAAGACCGACTCTGAGTGAAATGAACAGGCTGAGAGCAGCTTTTCTGATTGAAGTGAAAAGGCTGACTCCGAGTGGTCAAATTGTGGAACCATCCTGATTGGAAGATAAGACCGACTCCGAGTGAAAATGGATATTTTCCGAGAGAAAATGGTTGTTACCGACTGAGATATCCGAGTCAGATGCTCCCGAGTGAAGGTTCCAAGGAAAGCACATCCAGGTGAAAACAATGCCGACTCCGAATGCATCCGAGCTAATGATTGTCGAGTAAAACCATTCCCGAGTGAGGATGTCCGAGTGGTCAGACTTTCTCAAGTTCCATTCTGATTGAAATGTGAATCCGACTCCTGAATGAACAATCCTGAGTGAGCATATCCGATTGGAGACTCCTGAGCAAATGCATCCGAGTGAGTTGATGCACAAGCTTGATGAATGAAAGTGATTAAATTACTCCCGAGCCATGTGTCCAAACAAAAATTTCTCCGAGTGATTCAATCCAAGTAATGTCCGAGTAAAATATCCTGAGATGCCGACTGAATCAAGCAAAGAGGCCGAATAAATGCTTCAAGCAGAAGCACTGCCGAGCAAAACTCCTCCAATTGAAGCAACTCCGATTCAAGCAAATCCGAGCAAGGTTTCTCCGAGTAGTCCATTTCCAGAGACAGGGCCGAATGAGCCACAATCTTCAGTCAGTACCAAGTGAAGAATCTCCAGTCAGAACCGAGTGGAGAATCTCCAGTCAGAACCGAGTGAAGAATCTCCAGTCAGAACCGAGTGAAGTATCTTCAGTCAGAACCGAGTGGAGAATCTCCAGTCAGAACCGAGTGAAGTATCTCCAGTCAGCACCGAGTGAGTTACTCTTTCAGTCAGCACTGAGTGAGTCCTTTGACTCAATTTCCAAGCTATTTTTAGCCAATTCCAAGTCATTTCCACCCAATTCCGAGTCATTATTCAACCATTTCAGTCGGTTCCGTGTCACTTGTCACTCGGTTCCGATTGAATGTTTCACAGTAGCCTCACACCGACCAAAACTTTCACTCAGTCTAGTGTACAAAATCACCTTTTCCACTCGGTCTTTTGCACAAAAGGGACCTTTTCCACTCGGATTCAGCAGAGAAAGTGAAATCTGAGTCAGATTCCATCAATTACGCATGCTGACATGGATTTCCACTATCCAAGTGGATCCTTGAATTAAGGGGGGCGGCTCACAACAAGACAGAAAGAAAATGATAAAGAATTTCCACCAGCCTCCATTCTCCCTGATTGTCAAAGGTCCAGGCTGTTTCCACCACACTGTCCAAGTTGATTTGTTAATTTCAAGGGGCGGCTGGTAACAAGACAATGAGGAAATAATAAAAAAATCCTCACCAATTGGTAGCCAGGCTGTCTCGGGTCTGTTCAGGCAATCGACATGCTCCTCAAATGTTCTATAAATCCTGCAAATGAAGCAGGAGAGCAGGATCCTGGAAGCGTTCATTTTAGAGAAAAGGGAAAAAGAGAGAACTCTGAAGCAAGTTTTTTTGATTGTCCCCTCACTCTCCTTTCAAACCAATAAACCTCCTTCATATAAACACCATATTGTCTTCTCCCTCTCCACACCATCACATTATCACACCGTCCCCTTCACCATACTGCCCTCAATCCTCCACACCGTCCACCTCTCAACTGTCCCCCTCATTACTGTCCTCCCTCACTCGTCCTTCTCCTCTCCCATACAGCCCCCTTCACCTAAACACCGTCCCTTCCTCCTTACCCCTCACCGTACTGTCTTCTCCCTCTCCACACCTCACAGCCCCCTTCCACCGTCCCATTCCTTCTCACTCCACGCTTACCCTCTCTCTCACCGTACTCTCCCTTTCCTCTTTTCCTCTAAAACAGAACCACACCCATACCTCACAGCCCCTACAACACCGTCCTTCTCCTTTCCATCCACTTCAAATCTCTCAAACACCATCCTCTCCAATTTTTTTTTTCTCACCCAGCTTCCTTTCACCCAGCCGTCCTCAATTCACTCCAAACCGTCCTCATCCTCACTAAAACCGACCTCACCCAGCTCCCTTTCACCCATCCGTCCTCTCTCTCACTCCAATCCATCCTCACCCTCACCAAACCGACCTCACCCAGCTCACTCTCACTCCAATCCATCCTCAACTCCCTCACTCCAAACTGTCCTTACCCCAACACCGTCCCATTTCCTCTTATTCAAACCGTCCTCACTCCTCATCCCAACACCGTCCCATTTCCTCTCATTCAACACTGTCCCCCTCAAATCCTCACCCAACACCGTCCCCTTTTAAACGCACCGTTCAGCCTCCTTATCCAACACCGTCCAGTCTCTCTCTCGTTACACCGACCAGCTCCCTCACTGCACCGGTCCCATTCTACTCCTCATTTTTAATATTTGTATTTGTTTATTTTCGGTTAAATTAATTGCTGTTTGGTGACTATGTTTCCTTTTCAATCATTAATTAATTTCTGTTAATTGATAAATATTAATAAAAATAAGTGTTTCACACCTTCTATTTGGACTGGCATAAAGTTGTAATTATTATTATTATTGTCATTATTATTATTGCAATTTTTATTATATTTTTTAAAAAAAATGGTGGAGCGAGTTTAATTTGGACGAGACGTCCTGTTAATCTCATTTTTTTCATTTTTTCTTAAAAAAAAGATGGAGCGAGTTTAATTTGGACGAGACGTCCTGTTAATCTCATGTAAAAAAATTTCATGTTTTTTAATTGTTTATTTTTGTATATTTTATCATTTTGTATGTTTTTATGAAGAAATTAAAATAATTTTTGAGTTAATTATAATATGTGCGCTGTCATATTGAGGTAACCGTTTTTTTATAACGGACAGTTGTGAGGTTCTAATACCTTCCTCACCTGTAATCAGACTCCCGAATCTAGAATCTCATTTTTTTGACCAATGCTTTAATAAAAGGTTTTCCCGGTATTTTATCCTAGAAACTATTGGTGGCGACTCCCTGTTTTTCTTTTTCGAACCACACAAAAATCATTTTTGAGGGTCGGTCGTGCCGCCGCGATCCCGGTCGTGACAGATGGCGACTCCGCTGGGGACTTAGAGAGTCAAGCCAGTCAATTTGATAGCACATGTTTTAATTAGCATATTAATTATTTGATTTCTTCCTTTATTTTATTTTTCTTTGGTTTCTGTTTTATTTGTATTTTATCATTTACGTTCTGTAAATATTTATGTGATTATTGAACCCTAGGGTAGACAACTTTATTTGCTACTTTGTGTTTGTTCTATGTGCAGGATGAGCAAGGTACAGGTACTGAATGCCTCTTTCACACACTACACTCACAATTTGCACACATTTTTGAGTGGGACCCTATACCCGGGCCTAAATGAAACTTAAGATTAGGGGAGGTTGGTAGCGGAGCCATTTGGGATGTACTTCCTGTCTGGTTACCGTGAGAATCTCAGCTAGAGTTCGACTTACTCATGGTGCCCACACCTAGTAGACTTCCTACTATTTGTGGTCAACATCATGAGTAGGATCTTGGCTCTAGTGACCTTTAGAAAGTTTAGAATAAGCCACCTAATGCGAGATATCACTGATAGACCAACCTTAGAACCATTAAGAGACCTCCAGAAAAACCTGACTTAAGGCACAAAGGGGCAAACTTTACTTATACCTTTTCTTATTCTCATTTTCTCTTCTGATCCAAATTAAAGGGGCCACTTGCTTGTTTAGTGGATAACTTTTTCAAAAAAAAAGACTTACTTTTAACCAGTGATCCTTTAATGGGCAAGTGTTCCTTCCCTTTTATATTTGCTTAAGTCTTAGGGTCTTGAGTTATGAATTTTCTGAATCATCAAAAAAAAGCCAAAAAAAAAATTTTACAAAAAAATATATATACAAAAAATAGAAAATCATTTTTTATTAACAATGATCAGAAAATCCATAACTCACATGATCCTTGATTTATTGCATGTTTTGTCAAATCGCAACTTCCCTAAATACAAAATTGTTTTCAAGAAAGATACTAGGGGAGTATCAATTTGCAAAGCATGTCAGTTCCCAATGACTGATTTTTCTTTTCTTTGTATTCTTACAGGAAGCTATCAAGAGCTTAGCCAGTACCTCTGAGTGAAATATGAAAATTAACATGAGATCAGATAGTTGTGGTAAAAATATACCCAAATTGAAAAAATTACTGCATGTTAAGGCTAGGAAAGTCGATACAACCAGTTTGCAAGCCTTAGGGAAGAAATTGGACATGAATCAGAAAATGGTTTTCTCAAGGAAATATGGGAGGATCCTAAAGTTGCTAGAAGTGGAGGTACAAGTCGAGGCAATTACTGCTTTGATTCAGTTCTATGACCCACCTCTCCATTGTTTCATCTTCCGAGACTTTCAATTGGCTCCGTCTGTTGAGGAGTTTGAACAAATTCTGGGAATGCCATTAGAAGGACAAATGCCTTATCGTCACCTTGGACGTCAAGCGAATATTGCTACCATCGCCAATGTCCTAAAAATTTACCCAGAAGTATTAAGAAGTGAACAACTGAATAGAAATCAGATCCTAGGGTTTGATCGGGAATATTTTGAGAAGCACATGCACCTGTTGGCTGAGAAAGGAGATTGGGAAACCTTCATGGATACCTTGGCTCTCACCATTTATGGTGTTATCTTGTTCCCTAATATTGATAATTACGTGGACTATGATGCTATTGGCGTTTTCCTTGCCCGTAAGTTCACGTCTGAAAATCCTGTCACTGCTATCTTGGTAAATATGTATTGCACCATGGACTTCTGCTATACACAAGGTGGAAAGAGAATCATTTGCTGTTTACCTACTCTATATGTGTGGCTTACGTCGCATGTCTTCCACCAAGTCAACAAAGTTGAATGTCCTGTCTCAGATCTGAAGTTATGTCAGTTAGTAGTAAAGAATGGGCGTGAATGGGCCAATCACCTGGTAGGGCTCACGGCTGATAAAGTAAGGTGGTATCCGCAATGGCTGAAGGTTGACACCATAATTCACCATTGTGGAAACTACCCGAACGTTCCTCTCATGGATACTCTGTTGGTGTATGCACTATGAGCTTTTATGCTTCTTCATTTGTATTATTTTTCTACTTATCAATAGAATAAATATTTCAGTTTAAAATTGTTTTAAAACATATTTATCCTTGGAGTAATAGGTCATATAAATATTATTCCTAAAATGTCCCTAGTCAAGTATTTACATGGGGACATGTAAATACACTGAGACTAGTGTGTGAGTGTACTGATGACCTGATCTCACAGATCATAGATATAGATGATATCGAGTCTTCACACAGGTACACATTAAGAGTAATGATGTACTGGACAGACCCACCATGAGAACATTGCATGGATCGTTACATGATTGTCATAAACGATTCTCAATGTGATAATGGTATATGTAGTCCTTCGACCTGAAGTCACTACGATTCCTACATAGGGAGTTTATTGTTTTAATACAATTAAACGTCTTTTGTAACAAGAGGACTATAAAGGTTGTGATTAGGCAATGAACAAATTATGCAGAGGGATGTGAGTGATGTAGATGGGATTTGTCTTTCCTATGTGACAGGAGTGATATCCATAGGCCACTTGATGGAGTAAGACTAAGAAAACGCATGGCCATGCTAGAAAGAATAAATATTAGATAATTATTCAGATCTAGTCTACTCCGGTATCAAGTAAAATAAATTGGGCCGTACAAGGATGACGCGACCATGCCTTGGGCCCAATTAGCATATCGTGACAAAAGGAATAAACATATTAAATAATTATCACTTATAGGTTATGTTGATAATATTCGGACATAATGATGCATTGCTAGATGCCGCTCTTATTTTATATTAATAATAAAATAGTTTATTATTAATATGACCGGGTATTTTACCTATAGGGTCATACACATAGAGTAAGCGCATCAGAAAATGTTGTCTTATTTTAGTTGGACTAAAATAAAGCTATTGGGCCTAACTCATTTGGAATGAGTAAGGAGCCCACTTTTAGAGAGAACAAATTAGGTCAAACCTAAGCCTATAAATAGAGCATAAGATGCTCATAGGCCGTTCACTCAAGTAAGACACAAATTCGCAAAAGTTGCAAGAGCAACACATCGTCAAACTAGCAGTTGGCAAGTGTTGCGATTCTGGTGGGAGTGTAACACCTTATTACTTACAACTAATTATTCCAAAAATATGAGTAAACTTTTTCACAAAACAGTCACGTAACATTTGTTATAGAAGGGAGCAGGCAAGGGAAGAATGAAGAGCATTCACACGTATTTAGCAACCTACAAAGAAGCTAAAACTGGGGCCGGCTCAATGGGTTTATCGTAACACACCTGCACCAGGGCGGATTACTCAACACCGTTTGTTCGCTTAGACGGGGTCTGATACCGTCCAGGCGGAGTATGGTAAGGCAGCAGCGGATAGAGGATATTTCACAAGGAGGCTTCCCTTCGAGTAACACTGGTCACTCAACGGGGGGAAATAGATAAGGGAAAGATGTTAATACATTCACATGCATGGCATTCGGTAGGAAGGCGGAGTTAGAATCATCCTACTTGGCTAGGGGGGGTATATTTATCTTGGGCGGACTACAATACAACATTCACTTACTCAGGTGATGTTCAATACCGCCCAGCGAGACGGAATAATGCGACAACGGAGAAGGAAGGTACATAGGCGGAATCTTGAGTTAATATCTACTTGCTTCAGCATAGTTCTACGCGTTTGGGCGAACTGTCCTAGTTACTTGGGCGATGTATGACACTGCCTAAACGAAATCTGCATAACGCCTCTTTAACACAACTACAAGGTAATTTCCTCAATCGGGTATGGACAAGGGTTCACTAGGTAAATCCTCACCCTTTGCACTTCACTCAGAAAACGGGAAGTTACAGGGTACATATGCGGTAGCAGATTATGGAAGAAGGAAAAGTCTGAACCTATTCCGCCCAACTCAACTAATTATGACAACGCCTGGGCGGACTCATCCACCACGCCCAAAACAGGGGTCAACACCGGGGTCTTATTCTAATAACTACATCGCTCCAGCGCGAATCCTCACGCTGGGGCGAATTGCTCCCATACTTCGGGCGGGGTACGACTCCGCCCAACGTATCCAACATAAATTTTCCTAAGACAATTCTCGGTTCACTCAGACTTGGCTATAACCTGCTCAATCATACTGTCCCTGCGTATCCATTAAAGCACAATTATGAAACAAGGCAGCACATAGCATCACACACCAAAACCATGCATCCATATATATACATAAAAGTGTATGTCAATATTTACAATACAAAATCGGACTTCTTCTTGTCCATAAGGTTCTATTCATCCCCAAAATATTAACATCCGGTATGAGCCAGTCAGGGCTTAATCTAACAACGTCTTAATTAAGCCTTCCAAATGCATCAGCACTCCGCCCAGCATTCCAGCTCTGCTTCTGATCCTCCTCACGAGAGACATTCACTGAAAATGGCCACTACAGGGGTGAGCTTTTACATGTAAAATGATACTCACAGACTCGGTATCAGCGTCAGTACACGCTCCTGCTATCATTCAACCTTTCTCAAGCAACCAAATTCATACATTTCAAACAACATTCATAACACACATAATACACAGAGTCTATTCCACATCCAAATACATATTCATGCATTCAAGGTCATACACATACACATACATAGATTTATACACCACTACAATCAGCCTTATTTCTATATGCATGCCTGCGGATCTGACTCGGGTAAAGACTCTCAGTTACGGTCCCCTTTCCTTCTGGCCCCTCGTCCCTCAGCTCTTACCAGGTGGCACCGGCCTCCCCACGGCGTCTCGAGACTCTCTTCTCTAGCTCCAACGGCTACCACGAGCACTATTGGGATCTAGCCAGGGTCGGTAACTGGAAGTCATTTCCCTTGGGGTTCTTGACCTTCTATGGGTCACCCCACTCTCACTCATGCAACTAACACATTCATTAATACACATCATCGCGCCATAAACACCTTCGCCGTAGTCATTAAGCAAGAACAGATTTCCCACACTACTCGTAATCAATCAGTCAATCACACCAGCGCATGTTACAATCGGTCATCAAACTAACAACATTGAACAATCCAATTAAGAGCATGCATATACATATTTTCATAGTGACAAGAAAATAGATCCATGCATATCATTCATCATTATCATCTACTAACAGGCTACACCATCGCCACGAAAATCACTGTCAGAATCTTAAACCATGCATCAGTTTTAATGATTATAATTGCATGCACACACACACACCCACACTCCGCAGTACGTTCATCCGGTACCGTTCTTAGACCATGCATTCGACATGCAAGCGCCCCCTACCTTTAGAAGAACCTCAGAAACCTTTCCGTTCTTGTCGTTGGGTCCGATGTCTTCCTTCTGGTTCGTTCGGTCTTCCTTGGCTTTGTCGTATCCTGCGCCTGATTCTGGGATGAAGTGTGGTCCGTTCTCCAGTACTGCAACCAAGGTCTCCAGGAGCGAAGAGTGGGAGAAGAGAAGAAAGATGGAGACGAAGAGAGGAAGTAGAGGATGAAGTGACGGAGGAGGGAGTCTGAAGAAATAGCAAGTGCGTTTTTCACCAAAGGCTCACGTTTTATATATATATATATGTGCATGCGAACAGTAAAAGAAGAGTGGGATGGGAGAGTGCGTGCCCAGCAGTCACGTGCACTCCACCCCATCCCCTGACCACCACCATTTTTATATTTTAATGGCTTAACCTACTTAGTTAAATGCAATTAACAGTTATTTCTAGTTGAAATTAAGTCTTAATGGTTCATTCTTCATTCAGCATTTAATTTCAAAACTGGGATGTTACAGTTCTCCCCCACTGAAAAAGAATTCCGTCCCCGAAATTCAGTCGGTACTTACCTAGGTAAACAATTCGGGGTACTGCTGTCGCATGATGTCTTTGCGTTCCCACGTACAGGAGGTGGTCTTGCCTTGCTGCCACTCCACCTTAACCAGCCTTACGTTCTTGTTTCTTAAGCGTTTTGCTGATCGGTCCACGATTCCAACCGGTGTAGTTACAGTGGTTAGGTCTTCCTTGATCTCTACCTCGTCGTCAGGCATCGTGTGGCTGGGGTCATGCAAATACTTCCTTAGTTGAGACACGTGGAATACGTTGTGCAATCGGGACAAGTGAGTTGGTAACGCGAGGCGGTATGCTACGGGGCCGATCCGTTCTAACACCTCGTAAGGTCCAATGTATCGAGGGCTTAACTTCCCACTTTTTAAGGCTCGTCCAACTCCTTTACTCGGAGAGGTTCTCAGAAACACTCGATCTCCGACTGAAAATTCCAATGGCTTGATGCGCTTGTCATGGTAGCTCTTCTGCCTGTCTTGTGATGCTTTCATCTTCTCCCTTATCACTCGGATCTGTTCTGTGGTTTGCTTCACGATGTCTGGTCCCAATAGTAGACTTTCACCCGTTTCCGACCAGCAGAGTGGGGTTCGGCATCTACGCCCATATAATGCTTCGTAAGGTGCCATGCCAATGCTGTGATGATGGTTGTTGTTGTACGTAAACTCGATCAAGGGAAGGTACTGCTCCCAGTCCCCACCGTACTCTAACACACACGCTCTTAATAAGTCTTCTAGACTCTGAATTGTTCGCTCGGATTGTCCATCCGATTGGGGGTGGTAGGCAGAACTAAGCCATAGCTTCGTCCCCAATTCTTGATGCATGCTGGTCCAAAACCTGGACGTAAACCTAGGGTCCCTATCCGATATGATGGAAGTAGGTATGCTATGTAGTCGGATAACTTGTTGAATGTAGATTCGAGCCAACTTATGCAATGGGTACCTCATATTTACAGGTAAGAAGTGTGCACTCTTCGTCAATCGGTCAACAATGACCCAAATTGCATCATGGCCCGCTCGGTTTTTGGGTAATCCCATGATAAAATCCATCGCAATTGAGTCCCATTTCCACACGGGGATCTCTAGAGGCTGCATTGCACCGTATGGTTTTTGGTGCTCTACCTTCGATTTCTGACACGTGATACACCGGGCCACGTACTCCGCCACATCCTTCTTTAGTCTGGGCCACCAGAACTGTCTCCTCAAGTTGTGGTACATTTTCGTGGTTCCTGGGTGAATGCTGAGTAGGCTTTTGTGGGCTTCATCAAGCACCATCCTTCTCATTCTTCCTTCACTTGGTATGTATATTCTGTTTCTCACCCGGAAGATCCCATCTGACCCCTCTGTCAAGGATAAATCCTTTCCTTTGGCCTGAATTTCCTTCATTTCGGCTAGATAAGAGTCCGCCTGTTGCTGTTCGTACACGGATTTTAAGAATTCATTGGCAATCCTCAACGTACCTATTGTCATTTTCTGAGAGGAAGGGGTGTCAACATGCAAGTTCATGTCTCGGAACCGCTCCAACAACTCAACTTCTTTTGCCATCATGGCTGCCATGTGGAGGGATTTCCGACTCAATGCGTCGGCCACGACATTTGCCTTACCTGGGTGGTATTTTAACTCGAAATCATAGTCCTTCAAAAACTCAATCCATCTTCTCTGCCTCATGTTCAGCTCCTTTTGGTCGAATAGATATTTGAGGCTCTTATGATCGCTGTACACTTCAAATTTGGACCCGTACAAGTAATGTCTTCAGATCTTCAATGCAAAAACTACTGCTGCCAGCTCTAAGTCATGGGTCGGATAATGCTGCTCGTGGGGTCTTAATTGTCGAGAGGCATATGCTATCACTCGATCTTTCTGCATGAGTACACATCCTAATCCGAGTCCGGACGCGTCACAATAGACCACGAAGCTTTCTCGTAACTCAGGTAATGCCAACACCGGAGCAGTTGTCAACTTATTCTTCAGCTCTTGGAAGCTGTTCTCACACTTCGGACTCCACACAAAAGGAACGTTCTTCCGAGTCAATCTAGTCAGGGGTAATGCCAACTTAGAAAAACCTTCGATGAACCTCCTATAATAACCTGCCAAGCCCATAAAACTTCTTATTTCTGAGACCGATCTGGGCCTCTCCCATGCTATTACAGTAGCTACCTTCGCAGGATCCACTGAGACGCCTCGCTTGGAAATCACATGCCCGAGGAAATGGATCTCATCCATCCAGAATTCGCACTTCAAGAGCTTTGCAAACAACTGTTTCTCCCTCAACACTTGGAGTACCGCTCTGAGATGTCCTTCATGCTCCTCAGACGTCTTAGAATAAACTAGGATGTCGTCGATGAAAACAACAACAAACCGATCTAAGAAGGAGTGGAATATGCTGTTCATGTAATTCATGAAAACAGCAGGGGCGTTTGTCACACCGAACAGCATCACTACATACTCGTAGTGACCATACCGAGTCCTAAAGGCAGTTTTAGGAATGTCCGAGTCCTTCACTCGAATTTGATGATATCCCGATCGTAAGTCGATTTTCGAGAAGACTGAGGCTCCACGCAGCTGGTCAATTAAATCATCAATTCTAGGCAGTGGGTATCGATTCTTGATTGTGAGTTTATTAAGCTGTCGATAATCTATACAAAGTCTCATGCTGCCATCCTTCTTCTTAACAAGTAGCACAGGTGCGCCCCATGGTGACACGCTTGGTCTAATGAACTGCTTCTCAAGTAACTCATCCACTTGTTTCTTCAACTCTGCCAATTCAGTTGAGGACATTCTGTAGGGTGCACTGGAGACCGGTTCAGCTCCAGGGATCAAGTCTATAGAGAATTCAACTTCTCTATTGGGAGGCACACTCGGAACGTCTTCTGGGAACACTTCTGGGAATTCGCAGACAACCGGAATTTCATTCACTAGGGTCTCACTCTCCTCTTTGGTTAGACAAAGCATCATAAATAGTTGGGTTATACCTAGTGCCGTGCCATCTTCAGTGGGTTGTTTTGGGAAAACTATCTCTCGGTTTCTACAATCTACTAATACCTTATTGGCTGAAAGCCAATCTATTCCAAGCACAATATCAAGACCCTTTAAGGGCATGCAAATCAGATCGAAGGTGAAACTCCGATCATACAACTCGAATGCTACATTTTTACATATTGACGATGTGAACACACTAGGGCCAGTAGGGCTGGCCACTTCCAAAGTCCGGTTCACAGACACAGTTGGTAACTTCAACCGTTCCACGCACTCATCAGCTATAAAAGAATGGGTAGCTCCCGAATCAAAAACAACATTAAGCGTATTCATTCCAAGTGAGCACTTACATTGTACTAGATCGTTTGCTGGTGCAACATCCTCTGCATTGATGGTGTAGATCCTTCCTGCTACTGGCGGACCGGAATTCCCCTCTCGGCTGTTCGGAGCACGCATCATATTTCCTCTGGTTCCGTTGCCTCTGCCACCAGGTCGTTGGTTATCACTCACTCGGGTTCTATCTTGAAATCCTCCTTGACGCACGTTGGTGTTTGTCTGGCAGAGTTGGGGGCAGTCAGGACGAACGTGTCCCTTCTCTCCGCAATGGTAGCATTTAACATTTGTATCATTGCAATCCTTAGCAAAGTGGTCACCGCCGCATTTAAAGCATCGGCCATACCTTGGTCGTCCACTCATTTGTCTCCCTCAGTTATTATGATTCTGATATCTGGTGAAGGGTTCATTCCTCCTCACGTTCCCTGGCCTCTTGAAACGTGATTGCTGAGGCCTCAGGTGCTGGTTGGCTCTGCTGCACTGGCCCGAATGGGCCCTGTCATCCTCTTCGAATATTCGACACTTGTTCACTAAGGCAGGGAAACTCCGGATTTCATGGTATCTACAGGCCCTCTTGATATCCGATCTCAGTCCGTTCTCAAACTTAAGACACTTGGAGTTCTCCGTTCCTGGCTGCTGGAAGGGCGGATAGAATAGGCACAATTCCTCAAATCTGGTCGCGTATTCTTCCACAGTCATGGAGCCCTGTTTTAACTCCATAAACTCCAGCTCTTTCCGACTCCTCACTGTGTCGGGAAAGTATTTGTCTAAGAAGCAGGCCTTGAAATCGTTCCACGTCAGTTGAGTATCATCTTCAGGAAATCGGCTTCTGGCTATTTTCCACCAATTCTCCGCTTCATCTCGCAGCATATACACTGTGCACTCCACCTTCTGAGCTTCGGTACAGCGAAGACCCCTAAAAATTCTCTCTAATTCCTGAGTCCACTTGAACGCCGCCTCAGGGTTCCGTCCTCCTAAGAATTCACTCGGCTTCCTCTTCAGGAAGCGGTCCAGCACATGGCCATCCTCAGGTTGAGTCTGTCCTTGCCTCTCAAATACATCCGCAAAGCGTTGGAATGCTGTGGCTATAGCCTCCATACTTTGACGATGCGCCATTCCTTATCCTGAAATTGACATTTAAGGATAAGTATACGGAGCCACTTACTACCGATCTAGTTATTAGTCCAACAATTAATAGCTTAGCACATTATATCATTCGCCTAAGTCATACACACAATCGGACCAGGGGAAAAGAACCTCTTGTCCTCAAGTTAACATCAATCAAGTCAGCTAGCATCAGAACAATTTCAACCATTCCATCAAAAGACACACACACCACCGCTTACACTTGGTAAGCATACTTTGGCCTTGGACTTTTCGGTCCGCTCTGATACCAAAATGTAACACCTTATTACTTACAACTAATTATTCCAAAAATATGAGTAAACTTTTTCACAAAACAGTCACGTAACATTTGTTATAGAAGGGAGCAGGCAAGGGAAGAATGAAGAGCATTCACACGCATTTAGCAACCTACAGAGAAGCTAAAACTGGGGCCGGCTCAATGGGTTTATCGTAACACACCTGCACCAGGGCGGATTACTCAACACCGTTTGTTCGCTTAGACGGGGTCTGATACCGTCTAGGCGGAGTATGGTAAGGCAGCAGCGGATAGAGGATATTTCACAAGGAGGCTTCCCTTCGAGTAACACTGGTCACTCAACGGGGGGAAATAGATAAGGGAAAGATGTTAATACATTCACATGCATGGCATTCGGTAGGAAGGCGGAGTTAGAATCATCCTACTTGGCTAGGGGGGGTATATTTATCTTGGGCGGACTACAATACAACATTCACTTACTCAGGCGATGTTCAATACCGCCCAGCGAGACGGAATAATGCGACAACGGAGAAGGAAGGTACATAGGCGGAATCTTGAGTTAATATCTACTTGCTTCAGCATAGTTCTACGCGTTTGGGCGAACTGTCCTAGTTACTTGGGCGATGTATGACACTGCCTAAACGAAATCTGCATAACGCCTCTTTAACACAACTACAAGGTAATTTCCTCAATCGGGTATGGACAAGGGTTCACTAGGTAAATCCTCACCCTTTACACTTCACTCAGAAAATGGGAAGTTACAGGGTACATATGCGGTAGCAGATTGTGGAAGAAGGAAAAGTCTGAACCTATTCCGCCCAACTCAACTAATTATGACAACGCCTGGGCGGACTCATCCACCACGCCCAAAACAGGGGTCAACACCGGGGTCTTATTCTAATAACTACATCGCTCCAGCGCGAATCCTCACGCTGGGGCGAATTGCTCCCATACTTCAGGCGGGGTACGACTCCGCCCAACGTATCCGACATAAATTTTCCTAAGACAATTCTTGGTTCACTCAGACTTGGCTATAACCTGCTCAATCATACTGTCCCTGCGTATCCATTAAAGCACAATTATGAAACAAGGCAGCACATAGCATCACACACCAAAACCATGCATCCATATATATACATAAAAGTGTATGTCAATATTTACAATACAAAATCGGACTTCTTCTTGTCCATAAGGTTCTATTCATCCCCAAAATATTAACATCCGGTATGAGCCAGTCAGGGCTTAATCTAACAACGTCTTAATTAAGCCTTCCAAATGCATCAGCACTCCGCCCAGCATTCCAGCTCTGCTTCTGATCCTCCTCACAAGAGACATTCACTGAAAATGGCCACTACAGGGGTGAGCTTTTACATGTAAAATGATACTCACAGACTCGGTATCAGCGTCAGTACACGCTCCTGCTATCATTCAACCTTTCTCAAGCAACCAAATTCATACAGTTCAAACAACATTCATAACACACATAATACACAGAGTCTATTCCACATCCAAATACATATTCATGCATTCAAGGTTATACACATACACATACATAGATTTATACACCACTACAATCAGCCTTATTTCTATATGCATGCCTGCGGATCTGACTCGGGTAAAGACTCTCAGTTACGGTCCCCTTTCCTTCTGGCCCCTCGTCCCTCAGCTCTTACCAGGTGGCACCGGCCTCCCCACGGCGTCTCGAGACTCTCTTCTCTAGCTCCAACGGCTACCACGAGCACTATTGGGATCTAGCCAGGGTCGGTATCTGGAAGTCGTTTCCCTTGGGGTTCTTGACCTTCTATGGGTCACCCCACGCTCACTCATGCAACTAACACATTCATTAATACACATCATCGCGCCACAAACACCTTCGCCGTAGTCATTAAGCAAGAACAGATTTCCCACACTACTCGTAATCAATCAGTCAATCACACCAGCGCATGTTACAATCGGTCATCAAACTAACAACATTGAACAATCCAATTAAGAGCATGCATATACATATTTTTATAGTGACAAGAAAATAGATCCATGCATATCATTCATCATTATCATCTACTAACAGGCTACACCATCGCCCTAAAATCACTGTCAGAATCTTAAACCATGCATCAGTTTTAATGATTATAATTGCATGCACACACACACACCCACACTCCGTAGTACGTTCATCCGGTACCGTTCTTAGACCATGCATTCGACATGCAAGCGCCCCCTACCTTTAGAAGAACCTCAGAAACCTTTCCGTTCTTGTCGTTGGGTCCGATGTCTTCCTTCTGGTTCGTTCGGTCTTCCTTGGCTTTGTCGTATCCTGCGCCTGATTCTGGGATGAAGTGTGGTCCGTTCTCCAGTACTGCAACCAAGGTCTCCAGGAGCGAAGAGTGGGAGAAGAGAAGAAAGATGGAGACAAAGAGAGGAAGTAGAGGATGAAGTGACGGAGGAGGGAGTCTGAAGAAATAGCAAGTGCGTTTTTCACCAAAGGCTCACGTTTTATATATATATATATGTGCATGCGCACAGTAAAAGAAGAGTGGGATGGGAGAGTGCGTGCCCAGCAGTCACGTGCACTCTACCCCATCCCCTGACCACCACCATTTTTATATTTTAATGGCTTAACCTACTTAGTTAAATGCAATTAACAGTTATTTCTAGTTGAAATCAAGTCTTAATGGTTCATTCTTCATTCAGCATTTAATTTCAAAACTGGGATGTTACAGGGAGTGCTCGTGTGGACTCCTAAAGGACGAGGCTACGACTGCTTCGGAGTTCTTCAAGAGGTAATCCAAAATGAATTTCGAGATTGTTTTGTGCTTTGAAACACGGAACCTTGCAAATCCTATGGAATCCCTTTTATTTTTCCGCTGCTCATGCTTAGGGATTTCCTAACATACTCAGGGATGCATTAATTACAACCCTGTTATAGCCAAACGTCAGCTAGCCTATCCCTTACTTAGGTCACCCGATGAAGAATCTCTTACTTCTTTCATCGTTTACTACTCAGAAGGAGATTGTACCTCTGTCATTCGGGATGTAGCAAATGCATGGAAGAAAGTCCACAGACAAGGAAAAGAACTGGGAACTCGAAGCCATGCTGTGAAGGAAGAGTACTACCAATGGGTCCTAAACAGAGTTTCCATTATCAAGCTGCCATTCAGGAATCCCTCCTATCTCCCAACAAGCACACATGTTACCCCTCCTATCCTTGAAGAGGAGGCAATGAGAGCCAAGATAAAAGAGCTAACCGCCAAAAACAAGGAGTTAGAAAAAGACTTGCTGATATCTCAACAAGAATGTGCCCTTCAGAAAAGGGAGAATTTAGAAAGCAAGCAAACCATCAAGGAGATTGGAGAAAAGAGAAAAATCAAAAGGGATTACTTGAGGAAACAAAGTCAATGCCTCCGAACGGCTAATACTCAACTGAAAGCGAAGAACAAGCAAAGGGATACCATGTTGACTGATAAGCAGCTCTTAAGGGACATGTTGGCAAAAGCTAAAGAGCACGAGCAAAATGCCTTGGTGCAAAAAGAGCTTCTGCAATTGCAAGTTAGCCGATTAGAGCATCAGCTTGATAAGGTGGTAGAAGCTTGCCAACATGAGATAAATGGCGAGCGATGGCGCACGATGGATGCTGAACGAGAATGTGGTGAAGCTATCCGTGTTCTGAAAGATGAACTAACACAGCAAAATGAAGATATTCATTCATGGATGAATCGCTTCGCCCACTTGGCATATTTGGGTAATGGAGCTCTGGAAGACCTCCCACTCCTACTCAAGCAAGCTGAGGGAATGGTTAATCCTTTTAACACCCCAAGAGAAATTGTGACTTTCCTTGATTACTGTAGAGAAAGGATTTGTAAAATGAGGGCCATGATTGCCCGAGCTAGGAATGGCTGATTTACTTTTTCTACATAAAGAATAGACTAGCAGCAGTAATGTATTATAAGAATTCAGAAAGAGGGATTCTCTTATTTCCACAACTATCTCATGTTAATTTCCACTTATCACTCTTGAACAAAGTTCTGAAAAGGTCGGAGGATACTGGCCGAGTTCCACGATCGCTTTACATACCATTTGTTTTTTCTTTTACTACTTTTATTTAATGCTTTCTTTTTAACAATTTCTTGTTGACTTCTCAGACATAACGGGTAGACATCCTTACGTGACTAGGCTTAATACAAGACTCATGGCTGAAATGGAACAAGAAAATGAGAACTTGAGAGCTGAAGTCAATCAGCTGAAAGAGCAGATGGCTGAAATAGCCAAGCTTCTTGAAATGAGAGTCATAGAAGGCGATTCTTCAGCAGGTGTCAAAAACACCAGACAACGACCATTCACTCCCCAACACACTCAGGGTCCTGCGGAGGGCCAAGCTCAAACCCTGCTGCGCCTCCCCTAACTATTCACGTTAGGAAATCAAACCCTGCAGACACCCAGCAACCTATCTACATAGATGAGGAAGGTAATGCCATACCCTTTCCCCCATATGGATTGCCACCTGGCTATTTCCCACCACTCCAAGAAGAGCCTGATTATCAGGAAACAATACTTCATACGACTCAACCAAACGTCCCACCCGTCCGGGATCCTCAAACGATTCCAATCCATACACAAGCCACGCAACCACAAGCTGCTCAAGCAACAGTCAAACCCCACATCTCAATGCCTAATACAAACCCGGCACATGTCAACCAACCAGTTAGGGGTACTAGTCATCATGTCGCTGCAGGTCCAAGTGCTGCTGCTGCTACCCAGGAGGGAAGGTTAGAGTTCCTGGAAAGGCGTTTAAGAGAAATGGAAAGAACGAATCGGTTTGGAATGGGTAGTGCTGCACAACTCTGTCTGATTCCTGATGTTGTCATTCCCCCCAAATTCAAAATGCCAGAATTTGACAAATATCGGGGGCTAACCTGTCTGAAGAACCATCTTACCATGTACTGCCAGAAGATGGCCTCTCATGCTTCCAATGACCCTCTGCTCATTCATTGTTTCCAGGATAGTTTGGCGGGAGCACCTCTGACCTGGTACAAACACCTTGAACGATCTCGTATATGCTGTTGGGAAGATCTGGCAAATGCTTTCATGCAACAGTACAAGTATAATCTGGATATGGTGCCAGATAGAGTACAGTTGCAAAACATGACCAAGAAAGATAACGAGACGTTTAAAGAATATGCCCAACGGTGGCGAGAAGTAGCAGCGCAAGTTGACCCACCTCTACAGAGAAGGAGGTAATTTCTACATTTATTGATACACTCCAGTCACCCTTCTATGATAAGATGATTGGAAGCATTTCCTCCTATTTCTCCGACATCGTCACTATCGGAGAAAGAATAGAGAATGGCCTGAGGACTGGGAAGATTACTCATGGCCCACCGGGGGTTGGAGTAGCAAGAAAACCTTCACTTGGAGAGGGTAAAAGGAGAGAAGGAGAGACTAACCTGGTCTCTCACAATCAAAGAAGGAACCAGCCCAGATCACCTACCTCCGTCACATTTCCGTCAACTTACCAACATGCGCCACACCCATATGTGGCTGCAATTCCAAATTCGAACCCACCACATTTTTGACCACCTGTCATGCGACCACCTGCACCACCACAAGCACCATATCAACAACCACAAATGAACCCATCGAATCCAAATATGAGGAGGCAGAATAATGACCACACTCAAGTGCAATTTGATCCAATTCCCATGACCTACACCGAGCTTCTGCCCTATCTTATTGAAAACACATTGGTGGCACCTTGCCCTCTAAAACCGCTTCAACCACCTTATCCCAGAGGGTATGACCCAAATGCGCGGTGTGATTACCACGCCGGTGCACCATGACATTCCACCGAGAACTGCCTGGCACTAAAATTTAAGGTAAAGGATTTAATCAGAGCTAATTGGATAAGCTTCAAAGAGGGAAGCCCGAATGTGACCACCAATCCTCTGCCTAACCATGGGAGACCAGGTGTTAACGCTGTGGAAAGAGATGAGGAATGTATTTCCAAGGTTCAGGACATCTAAACGCCGTTGGAAACGATTCATTCCCATATGCTTAAGATGGGATTGATAGAAGGATCGTGGGATGAAGAGTGCAATGACCTCCAGTCCGCAAAGCGAAGGGATTTCCAAAAAACCCTTCAGGGACTTATGGACAGTCATGTCTAGAAGTTTGCCGGCATCGTGTAGGCAGAATAAATATGATACAAGAACAAAACCGAGTTCGAGCCCCAAAGCCTCTAGTCATATTTTACAACAAAAATACACCTGTGGCTTTGACTCCTGCTAAAACTGTCATCACGGTGAACGCACCAACCCCGTTCCCTTACAAGGATTCACGAGCTGTGCCGTGGAAGTATGGCACTGATGTGGTTGTTACTAGTTCTGAGGTAGTTGAGCCTACACCATCATCCCCTGTCACGAGTATTGCTGGAATTGGGGGTGTCACCCGAAGTGGAAGAGTATATGCTCCCCCAGAACCAAGGCTTGACAAAGTTACAGGGGATGTTAGACCTGGGAAGGGAGAATCCTCTGGTGAAGCAAAGAAGGCCGTAACTGAAGAGGAAGCCCAAGAGTTTCTAAGATTCATTCATCATAGTGACTACCAGGTATTGGACCAACTAAACCACACCCCGGCAAAAATTTCTCTGTTGTCCTTACTAGTGAGTTCCGAACCGCACCAGAATACGCTGATGAAGGTTTTGAGTGAGGCACATGTGAAACATGATTTGCCGATAGATAAGTTTGAAGGCATAGTGGGACACATTGTGGCCAACA
Source organism: Clitoria ternatea (assembly GCA_037962975.1). Taxonomy (NCBI): domain Eukaryota; kingdom Viridiplantae; phylum Streptophyta; class Magnoliopsida; order Fabales; family Fabaceae; genus Clitoria; species Clitoria ternatea. The sequence goes on from CM075670.1 coordinate 140,619,625, forward strand.
ACTATCTAACTTTTACAGATGATGAGACACCGGTAGAAGGAAGAGGGCACAATAAAGCCCTTCATATCTCCATAAAATGCCAAGATCATATCATGGCGAAGATGCTTGTTGACAATGGGTCGTCCCTGAATGTAATGCCAAAATCTACGTTGGCAAAAAGTTGCCTTTTGATGGGACCCATATGAGACCCAGTTCCATGGTAGTTTGGGCTTTTGATGGAACTCGCCGAGAAGTTATGGGAGAAATTGAACTGCCTATACAAGTTGGGCCATGCACCTTTCAAATCCTTTTTCAAGTCATGGATATTACGCCCGCTTACAGTTGTTTGCTGGGACGACCGTGGATCCATTCGGCTGGGATAGTCCCTTCCACCCTGCATCAAAAGTTGAAATTCATCATCGACAACAAGTTGGTGATTGTCTCTGGAGAAGAGGACTTGTTGGTCAGCAAGCCTGCCAACACCCCAAACATTGAAGCGACCAAGGAAGCCCTCAAAACTTCATTTCAGGCTTTAGAAGTGGCCAATGCAATGAGCATTACAAAGACATCCTTCCCAAACGTGTCTCTGATGGTTGCAAAGACAATGTTGAGAGAAGGATACAAGCTGGGAAGAGGGCTAGGACGAGAATTGGAAGGAAGGACCCAACCTATATGCCTTCCAGAGAACAAGGATAGATACGATCTAGGGTACAAGCCTACAGCAGCTGACAGAAAAAGGATAGGAGAAGAAAGAAGGGAGAGAAGGATTGCTCGCCTTACCGGTCAAGAGTTCAACACTACTAGAATCCCTATCTGTGACCTCTATCAAAGCTTCAGGAGCGCCGGGATTATATATCCGGGACAGATGGCCATGGTTGGAGACGGACCCAGCTATGATGTGGAATTGGTGCATGCTTGCTTACCCGGTCAAGAACTGGACAACTAGGAAATCATGGAGTTCCCCATAACTATCAATCCTCAGTCAAAGTAATTGTTGTTTTCAAAGCTTGTCGATCCTTTTGCTATGCCTAAGGCTTTGGGATCTATTTTGTAATAAAGGCAAAAACCTGCTTGTTTATTAAATTAAATGAATGCAGTCCAATTTCATACCTCATCTTTGTTCAATCTCTTTCTTTTAAACCTTCCATTTGCTTGCCTTTCTTTGTTTTCATTCATTATAATATAACACCAAATGCATATCTGAAAGCGATTCTTCTGAAAGTAATGATAACTCGGTTCTATTTCATGACTCTGATAATTCGAATGATTACGCCTATGAGGAGAATGAGGAAGACTTTGAACCTTCACCCGAATTGACGAGATTAATGGAACAGGAAGATAAGGAAATCTAGCCTCATCAGAAAAAGATTGAGACCATTAACCTGGGAGATGAAGGGGAAAATAAAGAAGTCAAGATAGGCACCCTCTTGAGCGAACAACGGCAGAGTGAATTGATTAAACTGCTCTGGGAATTTCAAGACATTTTTGCATGGTTGTATCAAGATATACCGGGTCTGGATAATAACATTGTGGAACACAAGTTGCCTTTAAAGCCGGAATGTCCACCGATCAAGCAAAAGTTATGACGCATGAAACCAGAAATGCTTCTCAGGATCAAAGAAGAAGTCAAGAAACAATTCGATGCTGGTTTCTTAGCCGTAGCTACGTATCTGCAATGGGTAGCCAACATAGTTCCCATTCCAAAGAAAGATGGGAAAGTGAGGATGTGTGTGGACTACCGAGACTTGAATCGGGCGAGTCCTAAGGATGATTTTCCTTTACCTCAGATTGACGTACTGGTTGATAACACAGCTCAGCATTCCATCTTCTCATTTATGGATGGATTTTCGGGATATAACCAGATCAAGATGGCACCAGAAGATATGGAAAAGACCACGTTCATCACTCTGTGGGGCACCTTTTGCTACAAAGTAATGTCCTTCAGATTGAAGAATGCAGGAGCCACCTATCAAAGGGTAATGGTGACTCTCTTCCATGACATGATGCACAAGGAAATAGAAGTCTATGTGGATGACATAATTGCCAAGTCCAGATCTGAAGAAGAACACATTGCTGACCTGAGAAAACTTTTTGAAAAGTTAAGGAAATTCAAGCTTAGATTGAATCCCGCCAAGTGCACTTTTGGCGCAAGCTCCAGTAAATTGTTAGGATTCATTGTGAATGAGAGGGGGATAGAAGTTGATCCTGACAAAGTTAAGGCAATTCTGGAAATGCCTCCTCCTCGTACTGAAAAAGAAGTCCGAGGATTCCTGGGAAGATTGAATTACATCGCCCGATTCATTTCCCAAATAACTGCAACCTGTGAGCCAGTTTTCAAATTGCTTTGCAAGAACCAACCTGGGCAGTGGAATGAAGATTGCCAGTTTGCATTTGAAAAAATAAAGCAGTACTTATTGGAGCCACCAGTCTTGGTGCCGCCTGTTCATGGAAGACCCCTAATCCTATACCTGACCGTGCTGAATGAATCCATGGGGTACGTGTTAGGTCAACATGATAAGACTGGGAGGAAGGAATATGCCATCTATTATTTGAGCGAGAGATTTACCGAATGCGAGATGAGGTATTCATCTCTTGAAAGAACATGTTGTGCATTGGCTTGGGCTACCCGACGTTTACGGTAATACATGCTTAATCATACTACTTGGCTGGTGTCTAAGATGGATCCCATCAAGTATATCTTTGAAAAACCTGCTTTGACCGGGAGGATTGCCCGTTGGCAAGTGTTACTGACAGAATACAACATAACATATGTCACCCAAAAGGCAATCAAAGGAAGTGTGCTAGCAGATTACTTGGACACCAACCCATTGAGGCTTACCAACCAATGCGGCATGATTTTCCTGATGAGGATATTTTGGCCCTTTCCAAAGAAGAAGATGGTCTGGAAGCCAGATGGATCATGAGATTCGATGGGGCGTCCAATGCACTAGGACATAGAATTGGGGTTATCGTGATCTCGCCTGATAAGGAATTCATCCCTATTTGCGCTCGGTTGTGTTTTGATTGCACCAACAATGTTGCGGAATATGAAGCATGTTCTCTGGGAATGCAAGCGGCTCTAAATGTGGGAATAAAAATCCTGGAAGTTTATGGAGATTCTGCTTTGGTTATCCATCATCTAAAGGATAAGTGGGAAACTAGAGACAGTAAACTAGTTCCCTATCATGCTCACATCAAGGAAATAATCAAAAGATTCGATGAAGTTACCTTCCATCATGTTCCACAGGAAGACAACCAAATGGCAGATGCTTTAGCCACCTTAGCCGCTATGTTCAAAGTCAGCAGTGATTACGAAGTGCCTCTCATTGAGGTAAAGAAATGACAAGAACCTGCCCATTGCCAAGTCATAGAAGAAGAGCCAGATGGCAAACCTTGGTATCATGACATCAAAAGATACCTCCAATGCCAAGAATACCCTAAGGGCATCACAGATAATGACAAACGAACTTTGAGAAGGCTAGCTATGGGATACCTATTGAGTGGTAACATGCTATACAAGAGGAATTATGATTCTGTTCTCCTCTGGTGTGTTGATACCGTTGAGGCAAACCAGATCATGAAAGATATCTACGAAGGATCTTTTGGAACTCATACAAATGGGCATGCTATGTCAAGGAAAATCCTGAGAGCCGGGTATTATTGGATGACTATGGAAGCAGATTGTTTTGCTTACATACGGAAGTGTCATAAATGTCAGATTTATGTTGATTACATTCATGCACCGCCTTCATCCCTAAATGTCTTGTCAGCACCATGGCCCTTTTCAATGTGGGGTATGGATGTAATTGGGCCCATTGAGCCAAAAGCCTCAAACGGTCATCGTTTCATTCTGGTTGCCATCGATTATTTCACCAAGTGGGTAGAGGCAGCTTCATACACCAATGTGACGAAAAATGTTGTGGTCAAATTCATCAAGCGTGAGCTGATATGCCGGTACGGCCTACCAAACCAAATCATCATGGACAATGGTACAAATTTAAACAACAAAATGATGAAGGAGCTTTGCGAGAGCTTTAAAATCTCCCACCACAACTCCTCTCCATACCGTCCGAAAATGAATGGAGCAGTTGAGGAAGCCAACAAAAATATCAAGAAGATAGTACAAAAGAGGTAGTAACCTACAAAGACTGGCATGAAATGCTCCCTTTCGCACTACACGGATACCGAACCTCGGTGCGAACCTCAACTTGGGCAACCCTATTTTCTTTGGTCTACGGAATGGAAGCTGTACTACCATTTGAAGTAGAGATTCCATCCCTTAGGGTGATCATGGAAGCTAAACTGGAAGAAGCTAAATGGGTCCAGGCCAAATATGACCAATTGAATCTGGTTGACGGGAAGAGGTTAACCGCCCTTTGCCAGGGACAATTGTATCAAAGATGTATGAAGCGGGCATACGAAAAGAAAGTGCGCCCCCGACAGTTCCAAGAAGGGGATTTGGTTCTCAAAAAGATTTTGCCAATTCAAAAAAACGTCCGAGGGAAATGGACACCTAATTATGAAGGACCATATGTTATAAAGAAGGCTTTTTCCGGAGGAGCTCTCATACTCACCAACATGGATGGAGACGACCTGCCGATGCCTGTCAATGCCGATGCAGTGAAGAAATACTTTGCATAATACAGAAAAAAGAAAAAGCTTGCTAGGATGAAAACCTGAAAAGGCGGCCTAGGCAAAAGTTAGAGCAACAAGATGAGCCGAAAACCTGAAAGGGCGGTTCAGTCTGAATCACAAACTTGACTCCACAACATAAACCCTTCAAGCCAAAGACAAAGGAGGTCAAAACGGGTATTAGGGTCGTTGTCAAATTACTCCCTCAGAAGCAAAATCAGAGGACGAACACAAAGTCGTGATAAAGGGTCAAGTTTCTCATTGCTCTCAGAAGATCACTAGAGGATATATGAGCCTTCCCCTTTCCACTTGCCTTCCATTCTCTATATCTTATCACATCTCTGTGCTTAATATTATTTTCATCTCCCTTCTTCCTACATGTGTTCATGACTAAATTTTATGAATAAACAAGTTTTTGCCTAAAAGAAATTTTGAAATTGGAAACGACAGAGCGTAAAGTTATGGGGAACGAAATGCATCCTAGCGCCAGAATTCGCTTGGTATAAGCATAACTATCTCTGCTAAATACGCTCGCCAAAAGTTGAAGGATGTTTCTATTTCATCCATGAGTTATCTTAAAAAGCCAGTCGCCAGGGAAGATTTACCTGTAAGTCTTTTTATACTAACTCACTTTTTTGTCAAAAGGACACCAAATTCATCATCCAAAAGCAGGTATTCGCCAAAGCTTTCTCTCAGCAAGACCCACTGTTCGTACCTAAGTAGAACGCAAACTAAGGGTCCCTCCCGAAGAACCACAAAAATGGGCTCAGCTCCCTCAACCAGGATATTTCTTTGATCAAGCTTAGAAGAACTTATCCTTCCCCAGTGATTTCATCCAAGGGGCAGTTCCCCAACGACTTTCAGTCATATTAAACTGGGGCATCTCCCCAGATTCATTCATCCAAGGGGCAGTTCCCCAACGACTTCCAAGTCATATCAAACTGGGGCATCTCCCCAGATTTCTTTTGTTCATCCAAGGGGCAGTTCCCCAACGGCTTTCAAGTCATATCAAACTGGGGCATCTCCCTAGATTTCTTTTGTTCATCCAAGGGGTAGTTCCCCAACAACTTTCAAGTCATATCAAACTGGGGCATCTCCCTAGATTTCTTTTGTTCATTCAAGGGGAAGTTCCCCAACAACCTTCAATCATGTCAACTGAGAGGCAACACCCTCACCCTTTACTTTCCAGTCAACCGAGAGGCAACACCCTCACCTTTTACTTTTCAGTCAACCGAGAGGCAACACCCTCACCCTTTGTCTTCCTATCGCCGATCAAATGGCACCCTTTTACCTTCCTGTCGCCGATCAAATGGCACCCCTTTACTTTCCAGTCAACCGAGAGGCAACACCCTCACCCTTTACCTTTCAGTCAACCGGGAGGCAACACCCTCACCCTTTACTTTCCAGTCAACCGAGAGGCAACACCCTCATCCTTTACTTTTCAGTCAACCAGGAGGCAACACCCTCACCCTTTATCTTCCTATCGCCGATCAAATGGCACCCTTTTACCTTCCTGTCGCCGATCAAATGGCACCCCTTTACTTTCCAGTCAACCGAGAGGCAACACCCTCACCCTTTATCTTCCTATCGCCGATCAAATGGCACCCTTTTACCTTCCTGTCGCCGATCAAATGGCACCCCTTTACTTTCCAATCAACCGAGAGGCAACACCCTCACCTTTTACTTTTCCTGTCAGTTCCTAGGTTTTCCCCCTCATCTGATACTTTGATAACGGTGTTCACGTCTTTACTCCCTTTCCATTCCAAAAGCCAGAAGAAACTTCATGCTCTTCTGATGGAAAAGAAGTAAAGAGGGGCATTTGTGAACACCTATTTCAGTCTGGTCGATCCGCAAGTGAAAAGCATTCAATTCAAAAAAAATAAAAAAATAAAAAAATAAAAAAATAAAAAAATAATAATAATTTAAAAAAGTTAATTTAAAAAAATTAAAAAAAAAAACTGACTCGGAAATGATCATTTCCGAGTAAGATGACTCGGAATGATCATTTCCGAGTAAGGGACAACCCAAGTGAGACGTAGCAGAGTGTTGTGTCTCCAAATAGAGAGTTTCCAAGTGGGCTTCAACTGTCAAGAAATTTTTAAATGAAGATTCCAATTTCTGAATGCATCTGAAGGGTTGGTTGTCGACTGGAACCTTTCTGATTGAAAACAAATCCGACTCAGAATGATGAAATCCAAGTGGAATTACTCAGAATGGAGCAAATCCGAGTGGAATACTTCACTGTTGGAGGAGAATCCGAGTGGAAAGTTCCTTGTCTTAGACATTCCGAGTGGTAAATGGCTGACCTTGTTGGAAGTTCAATGCTGAAAAGAAATATGTCCCTGTTAGAGGTGAATCTGAGTGGAAGCTGTCCGAATGCAACCATTCTGAGTGAAAAAGGGACTAACCAATAAAAGCTGCCCAAAGCTAATTCCGAGTGAAAGGATGCTGACTGAAACAGGTCTGACTAGGGAACAAGTGCTTTTCTGGGCAAAAAGCTATTCCGAGTGAATGGATTCCGAGCAGAAGAAGCCACTAAATGAATCACATTCGGGTAGACTCACAGTTTCACACTAAGCCCGAGTGTGATGTCCCCAAGGAAGACATCTGAGTGATTTGGGGCAAAAAATTGTTTTTCCGAGCAAGGCAAGGCTCGGACATGAGAGAACTTCTATTAGCCAGATTCCAGAGTTGTTCTGTCCCAAATTCTGAGTAAAGGGAAGACCGACTCTGAGTGAAATGAACAGGCTGAGAGCAGCTTTTCTGATTGAAGTGAAAAGGCTGACTCCGAGTGGTCAAATTGTGGAACCATCCTGATTGGAAGATAAGACCGACTCCGAGTGAAAATGGATATTTTCCGAGAGAAAATGGTTGTTACCGACTGAGATATCCGAGTCAGATGCTCCCGAGTGAAGGTTCCAAGGAAAGCACATCCAGGTGAAAACAATGCCAACTCTGAATGCATCCGAGCTAATGATTGTCGAGTAAAACCATTCCCGAGTGAGGATGTCCGAGTGGTCATACTTTCTCAAGTTCCATTCTGATTGAAATGTGAGTCCGACTCCTGAATGAACAATCCCGAGTGAGCATATCCGATTGGAGACTCCTGAGCAAATGCATCGGAGTAAGTTGATGCACAAGCTTGATGAATGAAAGTGATTAAATTACTCCCGAGCCATGTGTCCGAACAAAAATTTCTCCGAGTGATTCAATCCAAGTGATGTCCGAGTAAAATATCCTGAGATGCCGACTGAATCAAGCAAAGTGGCCGAATGAATGCTTCAAGCAGAAGCACTGCCGAGCAAAACTCCTCCAATTGAAGCAACTCTAATTCAAGCAGATTCGAGCAAGGTTTCTCTGAGTAGTCCATTTCCAGAGACAGGGCCGAATGAGCCACAATCTTCAGTCAGTACCGAGTGAAGAATCTCCAGTCAGAACCGAGTGGAGAATCTCCAGTCAGAACCGAGTGAAGAATCTCCAGTCAGAACCGAGTGGAGAATCTCTAGTCAGAATCGAGTGAAGTATCTTCAGTCAGAACCGAGTGGAGAATCTCCAGTCAGAACCGAGTGAAGTATCTCCAGTCAGCACCGAGTGAGTTACTCTTTCAGTCAGCACCTAGTGAGTCCTTTGACTCAATTTCCAAGCTATTTTTAGCCAATTCTGAGTCATTTCCACCCAATTCTGAGTCATTATTCAACCATTTCAGTCGGTTTCGTGTTACTTGTCACTCGGTTCCGATTGAATGTTTCACAGCAGCCTCACACCGACCAAAACTTTCACTCAGTCTAGTGTACAAAATCACCTTTTCCACTCGGTCTTTTGCACAAAAGGTACCTTTTCCACTCGGATTCAGTAGAGAAAGTGAAATCCGAGTCAGATTCCATCAATTATGCATGCTGACATGGATTTCCACTATCCAAGTGGATCCTTAAACTAAGGGGGGCGGCTCACAACAAGACAGAAAGAAAATGATAACGAATTTCCACCAGCCTCTATTCTCCCTAATTGTCAAAGGTCCAGGCTGTTTCCACCACACTGTACAAGTTGATTTGTTAATTTCAAGGGGCGGCTGGTAACAAGACAATGAGGAAATAATAAAAAAATCCTCACCAATTGGTAGTCAGGCTGTCTCGGGTCTGTTCAGGCAATCAACATGCTCCTCAAATGTTCTATAAATCCTGTAAACGAAGCAGGAGAGTAGGATCCTGGAAGCATTCATTTTAGAGAAAAGGGAAAAAGAGAGAACTCTGAAGCAAGTTTTCTTGATTATCCCCTCACTCTCCTTTCAAACCAATAAACCTCCTTCATATAAACACCATATTGTCTTCTCCCTCTCCACACCATCACATTATCACACCGTCCCCTTCACCATACTGCCCTCAATCGTCCACACCGTCCACCTCTCAACTGTCCCCCTCATTACTGTCCTCCCTCACTCGTCCTTCTCCTCTCCCATACAGCCCCCTTCACCTAAACACCGTCCCTTCCTCCTTACCCCTCACCGTACTGTCTTCTCCCTCTCCACACCTCACAGCCCCCTTCCACCGTCCCATTCCTTCTCACTCCACGCTCACCCTCTCTCTCACCGTACTCTCCCTTTCTTCTTTTCCTCTAAAATCGAACCACACCCACACCTCACAGCCCCTACAACACCGTCCCTCTCCTTTCCATCCACTTCAAATCTCTCAAACACCATCCTCTCCAAAATTTTTTTTCTCACCCAGCTTCCTTTCACCCAGCCGTCCTCAATTCACTCCAAACCGTCCTCATCCTCACTGAAACCGACCTCACCCAGCTCCCTTTCACCCATCCATCCTCTCTCTCACTCCAATCCGTCCTCACCCTCACCAAACCGACCTCACCCAGCTCACTCTCACTCCAATCCGTCCTCAACTCCCTCACTCCAAACTGTCCTCACCCCAACACCGTCCCATTTCCTCTTATTCAAACCGTCCTCACTCCTCATCCCAACACCGTCCCATTTCCTCTCATTCAACACCGTCCCCCTCAAATCCTCACCCAACACCGTCCCCTTTTAAACGCATCGTTCAGCCTCCTTATCCAACACTGCCAGTCTCTCTCTCGTTACACCGACCAGCTCCCTCACTGCACCGGTCCCATTCTGCTCCTCATTTTTAATATTTGTATTTGTTTATTTTCTGTTAAATTAATTGCTGTTTGGTGACTATGTTTCCTTTTCAATCATTAATTAATTTCTGTTAATTTATAAATATTAATAGAAATAAGTGTTTCACACCTTCTATTTGAACTGGCATAAAAGTTGTAATTATTATTATTATTATCATTATTATTATTGTAATTTTTATTATATTTTTAAAAAAAAATGGTGGAGCGAGTTTAATTTGGACGAGACGTCCTGTTAATCTCATTTTGTTCATTTTTTTCTTAGAAAAAAGATGGAGCGAGTTTAATTTGGACGAGACGTCCTGTTAATCTCATGTAAAAAAATTACATGTTTTTTTAATTGTTTATTTTTGTATATTTTATCATTTTGTATGTTTTTATGAAGAAATTAAAATAATTTCTGAGTTAATTATAATATGTGCGCTGTCATATTGAGGTAACCGTTTTTTTATAATGGACAGTTGTGAGGTGCTAATACCTTCCTCACCTGTAATCAGACTCCCGAATCTGGAATCTCATTTTTTTGACCAATGCTTTAATAAAAGGTTTTCCCGGTATTTTATCCTAAAAAATATTGGTGGCGACTCCCTGTTTTTCTTTTTCGAACCACACAAAAATCATATTTAAGGGTCGGCCGTGCCGCCGCGATCCCGGGCGCGACAGGGGTTAATACACAATTAATTAATTCTCATGTGCCCAATCAACCTTAAACACCACCATGTTTTATCGTTAACATTTTACCTCTCATGCATCCCTTATTCGTCTCAGGTTCACCACGTAATGCCAAGAAAGAGGATTTAAAAATAAACCTGCCACCATCAATATTGCATAAAGTACATTCTGGTGGAAACTCGCTCAAGCGAGATACACATCCGCTTGAGCGAGACAGGTCGGGTTTGCCTGGGCGACCCTCCTTCGCGTAAGCTAACAGCATCCAGTAGCGTTTTCACGCTCACTCGCTCGAGCGAAGCACCTTCAGACTTGGTCACTCGCTCAAGCGAAATTACACCAGTAATCATTTCCACACTCGGTTTTCACTCGGTAAAGTCAATCAAACCGACTCCCAACACTCGGGTTTTCACTCAGCAGATTCTTCTTGAAACTGACTCAAAGCACTCAGGTTTTCCACTCAGCAAAATAATTCTGACCGACCCAACATTCACTCGGCCAACATATTCCAGGGCCGACTCACATTCACATAGTCTATCACTCAGCTAATTACTCCAAAACCGACTCATCACCCGATCAGTCCCCACTCGGCAATTCATCCCAACACCGACTCAACTCCTGATCAGTCCTCACTCGGTGAATTATTTCAAAACCCACTCTCTCTCTCTTGTAGTCTTTCACTCGGTAAATTAATTCAAGACTGACCATCACTCACCCAAACTTCCACTCGGTTAATTCATTCTAAATCCGAGTCCCCACTCACACAGGGTTCCACTCGATATTCGTTAACTCGGAATCAGGGGTTCCATTCACTCGGAATTACACACTCGGATTTCAACCATTAAATTCCATTCGGGAATACTCTGATCTCTCGTTACTCGGAGGAATTCAATAAGTTGTTTCACTCGGATTTATTTAAATCTCAACCACTCAGGATATAGAACCTCATTCACTCGGATCATGTATATCTCATACACTTAGAATATTTCCCAATCTCAACCATTACAACATTCCTTACCCCTGAGGTGGTTCACTCAGATTTATCTAATATTTAGCCACTCAGAGTATATATACATAGCCTCGTTCACTCGGAAGAGGACTTCCTAAGACACCCCAATCAGAACCATTATAATCACTCTTCCTTCGGAAGAGGTTCACTCGGGATTTCCACTCGGAAATACCCAAACCTTTCTCCACTCGGGGTTTTCTCTCGCTAAGATCCCACTCGGATTAGGTTTATCAATATGGACCTCTCAGAACACATTTCCCTCTGAGTCCTCTTAAGTCTTCACCACTCGAAAAAGGCCCAATGGCTATAGCCCCACTCAGAATTACATATTAGAAGGCATTCCACTCGGCACAGGTTACACTGGACTCGAAAATTCCCCATTCGGGACTCCACTGCCCAGATCATCACATTCACGAGCCTGCTACTCAGATTATGTACATCTCCTCACTCAGAAAACCATGACTCGGACTTAAGTCACTCAGACTTCACTCAGAAGTCTCACCACCTCTTAGCTTATTTTCAAAAAACCTTACTTAGGCAGGATTCGTTCGTGAACTCACCCATTCTCCATCCATTGGTCTCGCCTGGGTGAATGCCATTTCTTAGACCCTTCGCTCGGGCAGACTTCGTCCAGTAGCTAATCCCTGATCCTCCTAGCATTCTCGCTTGAGCGAACTGGCTATTCGCCTGAGCGAAAACAGACCAGTAGCTAGTTCCTTCACCCTCGCTCGGGCGAAGCTCAATTCGCTTGGGCGAATTTCCTCTAGAGACTAATTCTCTGGAGCAGGGGACTCTCGCTCAGGCGAGATCCTATCTCGCTTGAGCGAGACTATCAGGTCATACGTTGTAATGAGGATTCTCACAATTTAACACTCGGAAACTCTCTTTAAGCCAACTGATTCACCTTCAATACATTATACACTTCACATGAGGCATATATGACTCAATCTGACCATTCATACTTAGGAATTCTCATTCTAACTCATTAATTACTCCTCTAAATTCCTATTCATCAGCTATATTCACTTCAAAGAATTCTTTACAATTCATGTAGTTCCCTTATCTATAGATTTTCATACTCATCTAAGTTGTCTCCAACCAAGGGACCATCATACACATATCTTTATCATCATACAAGTACATTAATTTTTCATAACAATCAACATAAGCCAAGCCATCATTCATCACCTCATCAAATTAAACATATAACACATTCATGGCAAGGCATTACTTGAGTTCCACATCGACATAATTAGCAATTAATTCACTCATACGATTTAAAATGGAAACTCCTCTCCTACCTCGAGAGAAGAACAGCCACGCGATTACATCGATCATTCTGCATCATTGTCCAAGATACAATCCTATCAACAATTATACATACACATGTAATCAATAAACCATTACAAGACATCACATCTCTTAACTCATGATCAAGTCCTAGATTTGTCTAAGCTCCAATTCCATATATCCATGTTAGGCTTCGGGAATTCCTTTCCCCAAAGCTAATATTCTCCAAGTCTTAAGGGTTAACTATACCCAACAACATCAACACTTAAGATTAATCCCTCAAATCAACATACCAATATACATGCATATATCTTCATTTGCAACTCATGACTTAGTTCACCATTTTATTCTATCATAAGGACCTCATCAACCTCTAAATCTCACATAATCATAAAGCCCTAACTCAAGGGTTCCATTCCCAAACATTTAAGCCTAGGGTTTCCATTTCCACCCACATGTAAGACTTCTAACATCACCATCTTCAACTCAATAACTCAAAACCATAAATAAAACAAGGTGGAGGTAAGAAATCTTTACCTCAAGCTCAAGCCCCACCAAAAACGAAAATGAAGTGAGGAAGAGGAAGAAGATGACCCCACAAGCTCCCAAGCTCCATAGATGTCATTCAAGCCTCAAAAATCCAAGCTTTTGTATTATGTTTGATGAAAATGGGTATAGAAGAGGGTGGCTTTCGGATTTGGAGGTGAAGAAAGTGGAAGAGAAGAGGAAAATGAAGAAGAAGAGAAAGAGGAGTGTGCTGCCGAAGTTGAAGGGAAAAAGGGAGAGAAAGTGTGTAAAAATTGGACATTGTCCAATGGGTAAAACCATGTCTCATTTGCTTTTGTCCATTATGCCATAAAATCCCATATCCATTGGGTAAAAGAGTGAAAGGTGAGAGGGAGAGAGACCACGGCTGAAATGAAGAGAAAAAAGGAAATTTTCATTTTCTTTCTAATCTCATTTGGTTCGTATTTTCCCCGGTTATTAACATATATCGAGTCCAATTAATTATTTCTTTGACACCAAAAATTATTCCAACTACATTGTCGTAACCACAATAATTTTCCAAACATCCTAGACCTATCAAACATCTAATTAAATCAAGTGGGTCCCACATCACCAGTTAATTCATCCAGTTCTGGTAAATCTAAATTTACCGATATTTCACCTCTAATGTCTAACAACATCTCCCATAATTATTTGACCATAAATAATCAATTATCGTCATCCAATAAATTTAATTTCCTTAAAATCCAGGATGTTACACTTAGGAACACATGATCACCAACTTGAAATTCAAGTGGTTTATGCCTCTTATCTTAATAACTCTTCTGTCGGTCTTGAGCAATCTTCATATTCTCTTGTATCTTTTTAATTTGCTCGATGGTCTCCTGAACAATCTCTGGCCCTAAGGCCAAATTCTCACCACTTTCCAACCAACACAGAGGCATTCTACACTTTCTGCCATACAGTGTCTCATAAGGAGCCATACAGATACTACTGTGGTAACTGTTGTTGTAAGTGAATTCGATCAGTGGAAGAAATCCTCCCAACATCCACCATACTCTAGAACACAAGCTCTCAACAAATCTTCAAGGCTTTGGATAGTCCTCTCAGATTGTCCGTCAATTTGAGGATGGTAAGCAGAACTAAGCTTTAACTTAGAACCTAACTCATGGTGTAAGCTTCCCCAAAATCGTGAAGTAAACCGAGGGTCATGGTCAGATATAATACTAGACGGCATGTCATGCAATCTGACAATTTCCTTTATTTACAACTAGGCTAATTTCTCCAAAGAACTCTTCATATTCATGGGCAAGAAGTGAGCACACTTCGTCAACTGATCCACAATCACCCATATAGCATCATTTCCTGTAAGAGTTCGAGGTAAACCCAAAACAAAGTCCATAGCAATACTATCCCATTTCCAAACAGGGATCTCCAAAGGTCTCAAATAACCAGATAGTCTTTGATGTTCAACCTTAGCCTTTTGACAAATAAGGCAAGATGCAATGAAGTTTGCCACATCATGTTTCATACCAGGCCACCAAAAGTTTTTCTTTAAGTCTTGATACATTTTAGTGGAACCAGGATGAATGCTCAACACACTCTTGTGAGCTTCCTCAAGCACTAATTTTCATAATTCACCACTTGATAGAACATAAATTTAGCCTTTTACACACCAAATACCATCTTGACCTTCCGTTAGGAACAAATTCTTCCCTTTTTCTTGAGTTTTTCTCATCTCAATCAAGAACTCATCCTTCAGTTGCTGCAATTTCACGGTTTAAAGGAACACATTAGCAACTGTCAACATTTCAAGGGACATCTTCTTTGGGGTATATATCTCTACGCCCATATTCAAGTTTCTAAATTGCTCAATTAGCTCCATTTCTTTCGCCATCATTGCAGAAATATGCAATGACTTTCGGCTCAAAGCATCGGCAACCACATTTGTCTTTCTGGGATGATACCTCAACTCAAATTCATAATCCTTTAGAAACTCCATCCATTGTCGTTGGTGCATATTAAGTTCTTTTTGATCGAACAAGTACTTAAGGCTCTTGTGATCACTAAAGACCACAAACTTTGAACTATATAAGTAATGCCACCACAACTTAAAAGCAAACACCACCGCCGCCAATTCAAGATCATGTGTAGGATAATTAACCTCATGCAGTCGCAGTTGCCTCGACGCATAGGCTCGACGCATAGGCTATCACACGTTCATACTACATCAACACACAACCAAGACCATGCATAGAAGCATCACAATATACCATAAAATCATTCAGTATATCAGGAAATGCTAACACTGTTGCGGTAGTAAGCCTTAACTTCAGCTCTTGAAAACTTTCTTCACATCCATGGGTTCACAAAAATGGTTGATTCTTATAAGTCAACTTCATCAAAGGTAAAGCCAAGCGGGAAAATGCCTAAATAAACCTCCGATAATAACCGGCAAAACCAAGAAAACTTCTTATTTCAGTCATAGATGTCGGTTTTTCCCAAGCCATAACAGCTTCCACTTTTGATCTATCAACGGCGACACCATCACCAAAAATTACATGACCAAGAAAAGAGATTTCATTCCTCCAAAATTCATATTTAGAGAGCTTAACGTACAATTCTTTCTCTCAAAGAATAGAGATGTCTTTCATGCTCTTCATGACTCTTAGAGTACACCAAAATGTCATCGATGAATACAACAACGAATTGATCAAGATACTCATGGAAGATACGATTAATGTAATCCATGAAGATCGCAAAAGCGTTTGTCACTCTGAATTGCATCACTACGCACTCATAGTGACCATAACGTGTTTAGAAGGTAGTTTTCAGAACATCATCGGCCTTTACCCGAATTTGGTGATATTCAGAACATAGATCAATCTTGGAAAATACAAGTGCACCCCTCAATTGATCCAAAAGATCATCAATGCGAGGAAGAGGATATTTGTTCTTGATAGTTAGTTTATTGAGTTGGCGATAGTCAACGCATAATCTCATGCTTCCGTCCTTCTTTTTCGCCAACAATACAGGAGCACCCCAAGGAGACACACTTGGGTGAATAAACTCCCTTTCAAGTAATTCCTCGACTTGTTTCTTCAATTTGGCTAACTCCATAGGAGACATCCTATAAGGAGCTCTAGAAATAGGTTCAACACCAGGAATGAGATCAATAGAGAATTCCACTTCACGTGGAGGAGGAAAACCAGGAATCTCTTCCGAAAACACATCGGGAAATTTAGAAACAACAGCAACTTCACTAGATTGGGAAGTACCACTCCCATTAACCATACAGAACATCACAAGAAGCTGAGAGATACCTTGTAGATCAAAGCCTTTAACATTAGAAGTCGGGATAATCACCGTCTTGTTATGACAATCCACCAAGACTTTGTTGGCAGATAACCAATCCATGCCTAGAATGATATCCAGGTCTTTCATAGGTAAGCACATGAGGGATACAACAAATTTCCTACCCTCAAGAGTCATCTCAACTTTCTCACATCGAGTCACTGATCGCAAACAAGCACCGGTCGGTGTAGTCACCATTATAGAACCTCTCATCATGCAAATAGGCACTTTCAAGCGCCTCACATAATTCTCGGAAATAAATGAATGCGTAACACTAGAATCAAATATAACATGTACCATAGTGCCAAGGATCTCACACTCACCACGAACAAGATCTTCAACTTGAGCGGCTTCTTCACTGGTAACGGCAAAGACTCTCCCAGCAGTTTGCGGTTGATCACCACCATTATGGTTACCATTCCTTCCACCATGGCCATTACCTCGACCATTACCATTTCTTCCAGCATTGTGGTTTCCGCCACGGCCACCATTTTGACCATTACCATTTCCACGACCACGACCCCTAAAGCCACCATGGCCTTCACGGTTACCATTATGATTCACACGAGCAAGAGTATCAACATTGGCATTCCTTGCATTCAATGGACAATTAGGGCAAATATGTCTCGGTTGATTGCATTGGTAGCATACTACCTCATCTCATGGGCAATCACATGCTAAATGGTTAGCACCGCACTTGAAGCAGGTAAGGCCTTAGACATTACCACGACCTTGGTTACTATCTCCATGACCACCTCTAAAAGCACCTTATCCTCTTACATTGGAGGATCCACCACGAAAGAATTTCTTCTTCTTGAATTGACCATGCCTCTTGAAACTAGAGAATTGACCCTTCAACATGGGTTCATTCTTACCATGACTCAAAGGAGTCTCATCATCTTCTTCATAAATACGACACTTGTTCACAAGCGTCAGAAAGCTTCTTATCTCTTGATGTCGAATAACCCGCTTGATTACGGGCCTCAAACCATTCTCAAATTTCACACACTTCAAAGCTTCGATACCCTATTGTTGATAAGGAGGATAGAATGCATAAAGTTCTTCAAATGGAGGCGTACTCCTCCACAGTCATATCACCTTGCTTAAGCTCCATGAACTCAAGCTCTTTCTTGCTTTTATAGCTCTCCGGAAAGTATTTCTTCAAGAACTCAACCTTGAAGTTTTCCCAAACTAAGGTAACATCAGCAGATATCATGCGTCCCCTAGTAAGATGCCACCATGCTCCAGCTTTATCACGGACCATAAAGACCATATATTCCACCTTTTGAGCTTCAAAACATTCGAAGCTAGCATAAATCCTCTCTAAGTCGTTGATCCAAGCATAAGCATCCTCAGGCTTATAACCTCCATAAAATTCAAAAGGTTTCATTTTGAGAAATAGATCAAGACCTTGGGCACCTTGTCCTATGTTTAGTTGGCCTTGTTTTTCCAAGAGATCAGCAAAGCGATTCAAGGTATTTGCCATAGCAGCAGACTCACGGTTCTGTCTACCAGCCATATTTTACACCTATATTTTAAAAACATGGCTTACACATAAGTAAACTAGACCAAACGAGTAACTTTCAACTTATAAAAATTTCAACATCCATTGGCCCATCATTTATCATATCACATAATCATGTCAATCTCAATTCATAATCACAACATATTCATTATTGAAGGTAAATATTGTAAGGAATCTTGGTCGGACTCAAACAATAAGAACATCAATCTCAATCCATTGACAAACAGTCATAATTTAATTAAATGAATTCTCAAATCAATCAAATATAGCTCATATGATCCAATCACAAGCAATAATTACTTGAACAACATCAATTATGTTTGTATCAAGAGCAACAATGCTCTGATACCAGGTTGTGACACCCCAAATTTGGGAGGTAAATTTTTCACGATTTCAAAACCATTATTTAAAGAAGAAATAAAGTGGTGAATCCAGAATGCTTTCAGTCGATTCAAAGCCTTACATGAATCGATTCAAGTCTGGCCTATCAGTTCCCTGCTGCATTTTATGCAGAAAATCACATAATTTCCAACTTCTAATCACCCTCTCTCATTCAAATCAAATCCAATAGCCACCAAAATTTGACATAAGCTAAAATATATTATTTGTGACGTGTGGCCACTGTCCGTACTCAAAATTCCTAAAAATGAAGGAGATATGCGCATAAATGCGTTTACCTGTTTAGAGGCATTTTTAGGCAACTTAGGGGTCTATTCTCTATAGAATTGAACCATTCCTTTTTCCACAAGTCACAATTAATGTATTTAAGCTATTGGGATCACCATATCACATCAAAACTTCATAAATCATAATTTGATCATATTAGTTCCTTGCTTATGCATAAAACAACCATACCAAATTTCAAATATACTTTATAAAAGATTATAATTCATAATTCTCATCATCCATTCATCAGTTTGGGCAAAGTTCAAGTATTATAAATGACACCATACATCATCAAGGTCATAATCAAAAATTGGCCATACATACAAGTTCCAATTTTCACCCATGACCTTCAAAAATCAATATTCAGCATTCAAAAATCCAATGAGCATAAGTCCCTATCATATGCTATACAAAATAATGATTTGCTGGCCAAGGCACTTCCTACACATCTGTTTACCTCCTTCATCAAAATAAGCTTCAAAAGAGTTTCACTTCACCCATGAGTGTCCTGTATCACAAGTTTAAAAAGTAGACAACATGGGAGAGTGAGTCTCACATTCCAAAAGAATTAATATGAATACCACGTGATTATATACATATGCATCAAAATCATGTATACTTTGCATTCACGTTATCATTTGTTATTTCATTTATCATCATCAAATTAACATTCTCATATCATAAACATTTTCATGGATCAAGCAAAGTACACAGGTATATACATAATCAAGTTTCTCAATAATTTTGGACTATCACATTCATCATTATCATACTCAAACCATTATTTGGTATTCACAGCTTTTATGTTGTCTTTATACACTTTCTCATCCAAACCATAACTATTCATCACATCTCATCACCTTTGGCATACCTCCTTACTGTATGCTAATGCTCTTAAGCTAATGCATATGCACAACGGAGTATTTCAATAATTGCAGATCTAACTGTGGGAAGATAAACATGAATTGTAGGATTCAAGTATGATCATATAACCATACCCCTACTACAGTAGTAAAATGTGTACACTTATCCTCAAATTGCATGCACTTTCATTAATCTTTTACTCGTACCAAACCGCATCGCCCATTTTGCAACACTGGTCATTTTCACCATGACCGCGGTAACACATAATCAACATATCATGTTGCGGGCCAGCTATAACTCATATCGTGACGGCTGTGATCCAATGGATCACCGGGGTCACCTGCTCATCAAGAGCCGTCCCCCACAAGGATCGGCCACATGTAGCTCACCGTAGCTATACATGGGCGGCTTCGTGACTTACACTCTACGGCACAGGGTAAAATAAAATTGCTCGTGCACCGAGCCACCCTCCCACTGGGTCGACCGAGGGAACTCCCCTAACGTTCCAACAACGGCGGCTATGCAGTATGCCATGCATTGAAATGCCAATCATATGCATTTCTCACTCTATGCATCCTAATCATGCCACCCATCAATCATTATTATCATCATCACCAACATCACCACAAGGCTTTTAGCGGATTTATTTTTGTTGGTTATTGCCATTGTTTTAAGTTTTAATGTGGCATTCTCAATAATTCTCATTAACACAATTTAATTCTTTCGTCAATGACAATGGCACCAATCTTTCATTATCAATCAAGGTATGCTATTTGTTCACACCATTCTCATTCAATCATCAATAACATTCATCCCACATTTATGGTGGATGTAAATACAACATCATATTTAAGGCATACACTTGCCAAACAATTTAACACCACCATATCACACACCTCTTATATTCTAAATACACAAATATAAGTTGCCAAACATTATACACAACATTACAATTCATCATAACATTACAATTCATCATGACATTACAAGCAAGGCAAACATGCATGTTGTCACATATGACAATCAAATACTATTCAATTCATGCATTTAGAACATAAAGACTCCTCTCTTACCTCAAGAGAAAATTTCTGATTGGTACGACAGACCCGCCTCGTCGTTCAGAATGGATCCTACATTAACATACATGTAAAATCCCAATCAATCAATCATTTAAGACATGGTTTAAGACTCTAACCACAACTCACTACATATACAAATTTTGTGACATGAATAAAACATGTCATAGACACTATTTTCTTCATTTATTAGGTTTCGGTAATTCCTTATTATTATACCACCTTCATTATATCAAAGGCTACAAAAATCCATAGCCTAATATTCATAAGAATACTTCATTTATCAATACCCATATTCCCAATATTATGTATTTCCTCTCAAAAGCATTGTTCAGTCTATATTTACCATTTTCCCCAAATCTTTAAAGTTAGGGTTTTCTTCAAACTCAACCACATTCGTTAATACTCATTAATCTTCATCGCCTTCTAACCATACATTCATCTACCTCATTTATTTATTTCAAAGCTTTGTATTTATGATAACCTACTCTAGGGTTTATACATTTATGGCTTTCATTAAATACCCCATTTACATACATTACTCTCCCAAGCTATAATAACCCATAACCATAGCATTAAACCCAACAAAATGGTGAGAAGAGCTTACCTCACCCAAAAATGAAAATGGGTATCAAAGAAGGAGAGAGAGACCAAACAAAAATGGAAGAGGAAAATAAGGACTTCAAGCTCCAACAAAACAAAATGAGAGGGGAAGGAAATGGGCACCACCTTGTCTAGGGTTTTAGAAGAGAAAAAGAGAGAAAATGAAAAGAGAATAAAGAAGGAGAAGAAGAAAAATGCTTTACCAAGTGGTCTCAGGAGATAAACGAAAATGAGAAGGGAAATTAAGGGCTTTTGCTTTTAATTTTAATCCTCTCATTAATATTTCATCGTTTTACAACAAATAGGCTCATCGTTCGGGCTTAATACTTTGTCTAAAAATTATTCTGAATATACATCCAGACTCTCAATAATATTCTTAACAGCCTTAAGTAGTAGTACCTCAATCAGAGATACTTGGTCCGACACCCCTATTTTATTCAGGTCTGTTTTAAGCTTATCCGACTCCAATAAATTATGAATAGTCCCTAAGAACCTTAATTTAATTATTTCTATTATTTTAGGACTTCAATTAACTCATATGTAATTATTTAGTAATTATTTCCCTCATTTAATCATTTATTTTAAAATTCAGGGCGTTATAGTTGTGGGTGCATGTATGTTACCATACATGTTGAGTAACGAATATTGATGTTGAATGAAAGGGGAGATTGTTGTTGAACATACCCTTGATCAAATAGTGATTGTAATTATTGATGATTGTGATGCCATTGTGATTGATACAAGTGTGATCTTGTATGTGTAATTCGAATTGTATTGGCAAGTATATGGTGCTATGATATTGAAATATACTTATTAATATGCCTTGTTCATTTCTATGTGTGGATTACTGTTATAAGGATTGATATGCTTTTGATTGCCATGCGTGGATTGATGTCAATGTGAATTATTGGCCATTGTAATGCAAATTATGTGAATGATATTCCTTGAGGAGCTTTGAAATTGGTTGGGTACCACTAATTGTATGGCTGAGTGTAAAATACATATATATATATATATATACCCTAAGTGAGTGGGTGAGAGATCCTTGCGAGGTTAAGATTTTACATGTGCATTGTTGCATTATTGCATTCATGGCACGCATGGCATAACATCTTGAATGTGGTTGTGATCACAATGAAAGGTCTTACGGGACTATATGAGGGGAGTACCCTATACGTGGGGGAAACCAATATGTGAATGAATGAAGATGGTTGCAATCACCAATATATTGAAATGATGAAAGTCTTATGGGACTATATAAGAATGAGTATACTATGTGTGGGGGAATGAGTCTGTGGTTGTGATCACATGACAAACTGAAATGATGAAGGTGGTTGCGATCACCCATGTATTGAAATGACAATGGTCTTGCGTGATAATATGAGGGGAGTACCCTATTCGTGGGGAAACCAAGATGAGATTGATAAATATGGTTGTGATCACAATGATAAAGATCTTGCGGGATTCTATGAAATGGACCCTTGCGTGAGGGATACATGTTTGATTGAATATAAGTGGTTGCGATCACTTGAGAAACCATGTACGTATGGGTGATATGAAATGGATCCATTGCACATGTATTAAATAGTTTAACATATGCATTAGCCATAGGTACATGACATTTGAGATGGAGATGACACAAGAGAGTTGAGAACCTCTTGAGAGAGTAAATTAAATAAAGACTTAATGACTTAGTTGATGACAATTATGAATGCCCATGATGGTGAAGGGCAATACAAATGTGTATGTGCTTGTGTATGTGCTTGTGCTTATACTTACTATGAATTATGAATAATGAGGCTTGCATGCCTTAGATGACACCTTAATGATGGTTAATGATGAATTAATGAATTTATTACAAAGCACACATGTCATTTGTACGTATGTACACATGATCACAATGTATTTAAATTCGTCATTTTGAATGTATAACTCACTCTCCTATGTTGTCTCCTTTTTAGCATTGTGATGCAGGATTGTCATGGGATGAGAGTGTGTCTTGAACTAAAGCTCTTAGAGGAGGTAAATAAATGTAATGGAATACCTTAGCCAGCAACAATTGTTAACATGATGTAATGAATGAATTATGCATGTTGATGTTGATAAATAGCGGCTTGTGGTCATGTATATAGCCATTTTTTGTAATGCATATTGTAGATGTATGCTTCATATGTAAATAAATAATTAGATAAATACTTGGGGGATTGACCTTGTTAATGTGTACATTAATGATGATGATATTTGAAGTGATACCATTGGTGATGGATGTCTCATATAGAGGCTACTTACAACTCATGTTGCATGCATATAATTTATATGAGGTTGGTTGTGGCCTAATAGGCACATGTTATGTATTTGCATGCTTTGTCGAGCCTTTTCTCATATCTTCATATATAGGACTAGGCGTGTGCCCTGTATACATATTCTTCTTCTGTTGTAAACCTTACTATTTTTGTATACACATATGGGTGGTGTATCTTGTGATCCAGTTATGAATTATTAAATCTCACTTTTTGGTTTTCTGTGGTTTGAGTCTTGATGTAATTGTTGAGGTGTTTTGGAAATATTCTAATCATGAAAAATTTACTCGCATTTTTATTAGTTATTTATCTTAATTACATTGGGATTCAGATCCGGGAAACTGGGGTGTGACAGATGCATCTTTCTCTTTGTTTCCTCTTACCAGACTCATGTTGTACAGGGACTCCCCCTTTGTTTTATAACTCATGCTTTATATCCTGAAACACTTAGATAGACTCTCAAATATTAACAAACCATGACTTGATTAAATTAGAATACTTAATGTTAGTTATCAACAAATCTAAGATTTCTTCAAGTCTTCTTGACTGTAACAGTTTGTTAGTGAATATTGTGATGCCCTGAAAAATCAGGGGGTAAATTTTCTGCATTTTATAAATCATTTTAGACAAAGAAATAAAGTGATGAAGCTTTGATTCAACACCCTAGATCTATAAAATAAACCTGTCTCATATATGGAGATATGAGAAGGCGAGTCAAGAATAATTATTAAGAAGTCTTCAATTAAACACAGCTAAAAAATCATTTAAAATGATGTTGTAAGATTGAATCTAGAGGGGATGAATTCCAAGAAGTTTAATGATTCATAATTTCCTCACTTAAAATCCTAAGAATCATGTAAATTTTAGTGTACAAGGCTTGTATAAACATGGCATAATCTAAAAATGTTAAACTGATATGAAAACTAATGAAATTTAGCAAGATCAGCACCATGAATCGATTCAACTCTATGCATGAAATGATTCATGCGTTACTGATGTGCCAGGTTCCAAAATTTAATTGAATGAATCGATTCCCCCTGCAGCTGAATCGATTCCTACAATTTTAATGCACAGGATTATGTGATTCAGGGGAATGAATCGATTCCCCCCTGTAGGTGTATGCACTATGAGCTTTTATTCTTTTTCATTTGTATCATTTTTTTTGCTTATCAATAAAATAAATATTTCAGTTTAAAATTGTTTTAAAACGTATTTATCCTTGGAGTAATAGGTCATTTAAAAGTTATTCCTAAAATGTCCCTAGTCAAGTATTTACATGGGGACATGTAAATACACTGAGACTAGTGTGTGAATGTACTGATGACCTGATCTCACAGATCATAGATATAGATGATATCAAGTCTTCACACGGGTACACATTAAGAGTAGTGATGTACTGGACAGACCCACCATGAGAACGTTGCATGGATCGTTACATGATTGTCATAAACAATTCTCAATGTGATAATGGTATATATAGTCCTTCGACCTGAAGTCACTACGATTCCTACATGAGGAG
Source organism: Clitoria ternatea (assembly GCA_037962975.1). NCBI lineage: Eukaryota > Viridiplantae > Streptophyta > Magnoliopsida > Fabales > Fabaceae > Clitoria > Clitoria ternatea. The sequence goes on from CM075670.1 coordinate 140,644,763, forward strand.
TTTCTTATTTTAATACAATTAAACGTCTTCTGTAACAAGAGGACTATAAAGGTTGTGATTAGGCAATGAACAAATTATGCAGAGGGATGTGAGTGATGTAGATTGGATTTGTCTCTCCTATGTGACAGGAGTGATATCTATAGGCCACTTGATGGAGTAAGACTAAGCAAACACATGGCCATGCTAGAAAGAATAAATATTAGATATTTATTCGGATCCAGTCTACTCTGGTATTAAGTAAAATAAATTAGGTCGTACAAGGATGACGCGACCATGCCTTGGGCCCAATTAGGATATCATGACAAAAGGAACAAACATATTAAATAATTATCACTTATAGGTTATGTTGATATTAAATAATATTCGGACATTGTAACACCCTCATTTTAATAAATAAATGAGATCCAGAACAGGGAAAATTTTTCCCAAAAGCCAACCCAGCAACCGGGTAGAATTAGACAATTATAAAGGAAGGCAAAGAGCTGACCAGAAGCTCGGAACTGATTAGAACAAGGAAAAACATTCACAGTGGAAGAATAAAACAGCGCCTGAGCGAGACCCCAATACAGCGTGCACTCGCTCAAGCGAGATACAGCACGCTTGAGCGAGTAGCCCAACTCGCTCGAGCGTACACCCCATCGCTTAAGCGAAATCAACCAACAAGCTTCCCATGCGCTCACGCTCGCTGGGGTGAATGTCTCATTCGCTGGGGCGGACACAGGTACAAGGTAACCTCTCACTCGGATTTGGGACATAGTTTCCCCTGGTAAATCATCACGCTCGAACCTCACTCGGGAATCTACACAGCTCCTCATTTCATTCATATAGGTTACAAGTATAAACCACTCGGGAGATGACTTCCCCAATAAGCCGACCCAAAGCCTTCCATTGAGGACATACTCGCTGGAGCGAGAACTCACTCGTTGAAGCGTGAAGGCAGACTCGGCATTCTCATCACTCGGTAAAGGGTTTCACTCAATATTCAGGGGTTCCATTCACTCGGGAACAGCCCCAATACTTGCCTCCCTCGGAAGTCCATAACTTAGTCCCTCAATTTTGTCCACAGAGGCCATGCAATGGTCCACTCAGAAAATATTAATAATTCCACTCAGAATCTATGAAGTTACTCCACTCGGAGTCCAATAATTTCCCTCACTCGGCTTGCCACCCAACCAAACACCGCTCGGTGTATTCCAACCACATTCAATCAGAATGTGCCACACACCTACCACTCAGTAAACTAACTCTAAGACCGACCAACACCTATTCGGTCTTCCACTCGGAATACGTATATAACTTCACTCGGATTATATATAAAACACTTAGAATATGTCCAATCTAATCCATCGTAATAACTCTTCCCTCGGAGAGGTTCACTCGGATTCCACTCGGGTTTATACGAAATAATTCCCCACTCGGGGTTTCCTTATAATTTCACTCGGTAACGATCATTCTTAATATTACTCGAGAGATTCGCCCATCAGATTTTACACAATATAAGTTCATCTAAGGTATCTTACTCAGAATCTAATTAAGCATCACCACTCGGAAAGGAAGCCCATCCATTTATAGTCTCACTCGGAGATGGCTCCTACAACTAAGTTTACTAGGAGAATCATTAACTTAGCGATATTTTTGTTAGGAATCCCTAGTGTATGAGCAGCGGAAATATAAGGATTCCCATAGGATTTACAAAGCGCCGTGTTTCAAAGCATAAGACAAACACACAAAACAAATTGTGTTTTAGGATTACCTCTTGAAGAATATCGAAGCAATCGTAGCCTCGTCCTTTAGGAGTCCACACGAGTACTCCCACCAGAAATGCTACACCTTCCAAATGCTAGTTTGACGGCGTGTAGCTTTTGCAACTTTTGCGTATTTTTGTGTCTCTTTAGGGTAGCCACCTATGAGCATCTTATGCTCTATTTATAGGCTTAGGTTTGACCTAATTTGCTCTCTAAAGAGTAGGCTCCTTACTCATTCTAAATGAGTTAGGCCCAATAGTCTTATTTTAGTCCAACTAAAATAAAAAGCTATTTTCTGATGGGCTTACTCTATGTGTGTGACCCTATAGGTAAAATACTAGGTTATATTAATAATAAACTATTTTATTATTAATATAAAATAAGAGCGGCATCTAGCAATGCATCATTATGTCCAAATATTATTTATTAACAACATAACCTATAAGTGATAATTATTTTATATGTTTGTTCCTTTTGTCACGATATCCTAATTGGGCCCAAGGCATGGTCGTGTCATCCTTGTACGGTCCAATTTATTTTACTTGATACCGGAGTAGACTTTATCCTAATAAATATCCAATATTTATTCTTTCTAACATGGCCATGCATTTCCTTAGTCTCACTCCATCAAGTGGCCTATAGATATCACTCCTGTCACATAGGAGAGACAAATCCCATCTACATCACCCACATCCCTCTGTATAATTTGTACATTGCCTAACCACAACCTTTATAGTCCTCTTAATATAGAAGATGTTTGATTGTATTAAAACAATAAACTCCTTATGTAGGAATCGTAGTGACTTCAGGTCAAAGGACTACATATACCATTATCACATTGAGAATCGTTTATGACATTCATGTAACGATCCATGCAACGTTCTCATGGTGGGTCTGTCCAGTACATCATTACTCTTAATGTATACCCATGTGAAGACTTGATATCATTTATATCCATGATCTGTGAGATCAGATCATCAGTACATTCACACACTAGTCCTAATGTATTTACATGTCCCCACGTAAATACTTGACTAGGGACATTTTAGGAATAACTCTCATATGACCTATTACTCTAAGGATATGTAAAAGTTGTTAAACTATTTAACAAAAAATGACTTATTCAAAATGATACGAACCTATATAGGCTTTTAGTGCATATTTCCAACAATCTCCCACTTGCACTTAGAGCCGATAAGGTTAATGCCCAACGACGTCTACAGTGCCCTTATGCTTTTACTACGTAAGCGGTTTTACTAGTGGGTTCCCAACAATTTTGTTGGTATGCACATTGCAAATTTTCACATCTTCCAAAGATGGAACTATTTAAGTATATGGTTGAATTAATCCACTTCCTTATATTGTTCTATGGTTCCATTGTCATCACAGTGGAAACTCATAGGATACAAAACATTTGGAATGATTAAATGTAAATTGACTTCTTTTGTAATTTAACATAGCAAAATACTTAGATTTGTTAGTAGAACCAATGATTGTTTCTTGCTTTGAACCTTTCAAGCATACATTGTAACCATCTTGACAACACATATATTTTGATTGCAATCTTAAGTCTTTCAAATTACTCAAAAAATTGACATCGATGTAACCTTTACAACGAGCTCATCTTCCATTTATCAAGATTAAATCCTTAGTCCTTCTTAAGTGTTTAAGGATACTCTTGACTATAGAATGAGAATATTATTAGTTCTAGAAGAAGCATGTCTTCTGCATGTAATACTAGAACTATAATTGTGCAGTTACTAACCCTTTTATAGTCACAAGATTTATCTTCATTCTTTAATGAAGATTCTAGCTTCTAAAAGCTTGCTTTAGTCCATAAATAGAACATTTGCAGTTCACATACCTTCCTAGATGTTTTAGGCATAAAAAGGCCTTTAGGTTGTGTCACATACACATCCTCAAGATGATTTCCATCTTGACATCTATCTACCATATCTCATAATGGTGGTATACTGCTACAATAAGCAGGATCTAAATGGTTTTTAAGCTAATTGAATTTTGTCAATCTTGCTTTTAAAGGTACTTTTATTACCATCCATGTTTAGTTTTCCTTTTGAAAACCCACTTGCATCCTATACGTTTTACCCTTTAGGTGTGTCAACCAAGGTTCATACCTTGTTAATATACATGGAACCCATTTCAAATCCTATGGTCTTATGCCATGTCTTAGAATCTAAACTTGCATTGGCCTCTTCATAAGAAGCTTGGTCATTTAGCAATATGCCTCCTTCCTGATTTATAAGATATCCATATCTTTCAGGTTTGGTGTCATATCCTATTTGATCTTACACAAGTCTTGTGCTACCGGAGCTAAGGATTTCACAACACTTTGTGATTTCTGCTCCAAGTCCATCCTTGACTTTTAAATGCTTTGTGATACTTGAATTTCTTCAAGTTCTACCATGCTCCCACTAATTCTTTAAGGGATGTACTCTTATTCAAGAATACAACATTCTAAGCAACAAGCCTTTTATTCTCAGATGGATTGTAGAATTGATAACCCTTAGCTTTCTTTGGGTATCTAATAGAAGACATTTATCTAATTTGGATCCGATCTTGTCAGAGTTGGATGCTCTATAGAAGCATCATAGTTCCAAATTATTAGTAAAGACTACTAGGTTTCTTCCTAGTCTATATCATATATGGTTTCTTTAAGAAAGTCTAAGATGGAACATGGTTAAGTATGGAAATTTTGTTAATAAAGAAACATTGAAGGAGTTAGAGATGTTTGATAATAATCAATAATCAAACTATGTCCAACAAGGTTTGACTTTTCCCCGTAGAGATGCTATTAAGGCATTCCATGAGTAATGAGTTAAGAGGTAATCTCTCACTCTATTAGATAGTTATCAAACTTATAACTCAAATTATTTGCTATCTTGATCTAATCAAGAGCTTTAATTGTCTTGTCAATTTAGTTTTTCACTTCATTATGAATTCTTTGAACTTTTCAAAGACTTTCTAACTTATGTTACATAAATCCATAATCATTGACTTTTCAATTAGTATGTTGAAGTATTGAAAAACATATCTAGTTATTGTTCCAATAGGCCCACATACATCGCTATGTATTAGATAATAGATTACTCATCTTTTCAATGAATGAGGTCTCAATTATCTCTCCAATAAATAAGATTTACATGTCTCCATTGATTCCAAAATCAAAAAGAGTCCATATAACCACATTAATGGTATTTAGAAAATGTGTTTCTTATCCATTTGCCTTAGGAGACAATACTATGTAAGTAAGGTTCAAAATTACTTATTTTAACCTACTTTGGCAGTTGTTATAAATGGGTGTTTTGAGATTTAGGATGTGGAATCCATTACTCAATTGTGCATCAACTTCCATTTGAAGAAATAAAGTTATTTTATAATAAGAAAAACATTTCTTGTCTAACAAGAAATAATATACACAATGTCTAGTTCACTAACTAGCCCAATAGGTAAAGATCTTATCTTTATTGTAACAACTTTTGCTCAATTTTATTCAGATTTCTCCACCCTTAACAAGTGATCTACTTCCTTGATCTTTCAAAATTTGAGATCTACTACTAGTATCTGATACTAATGTTAGTGAAGTAAAATAACTTGACTTCTATAACATGACCTGTAGTGGAAGTCTTACTTCCCTTTCTTTTGAACTCCTTCAAGTTCTTTAGACAAATTATTTTAATGTCTTATTTTGGCTAAAACTGGAAACAATTTCCTTTCTTGATCATCTTATAGACTTCCAGACTAACTTGGCCTTAATAAAGTCTGTATACGATCATATCGTATATCTCCCATATATTCATATTGCCTTTTATAGCTCAGAGTTTATGCAGACTCCATAGGGTATTCAAGACCCAACCATAGATGATATATAAGCCAAACATCACACACTACCGCTTCATCTTTAATAAAGATAATTCTCAAGTCTCAATACCTATCTAGGCATTTTTTTTAGATAAAGTGTCCTTCCAAAGGACAGATTGCAACAAAACAATATTTGGTATATCATGGTTATTCTAAAACAAATTACATGCAAATCTATCACTTCTATTTAAAACATATTTAAATTTTGGTCATTAAATAAATATGTTGTCTCCCACTATTTTGATTCAAAACAAATACCCTCACTGAATCATAAAAAAAAATCCCATTGGAAGATTTTTCTAGTGGGCCAAGATCCATATTTGGCCTAATGTTGAGTCAGCTTTGGCTGATCACCCAACCCTTGGTTATTTAGGTAGGAAACACATTTCCAATTGCATCTCATGCAACTCTTGGATGATTGAGTGGGTAACTCTTTACCCTTATTCATCTTATGAATTTAAGCTCAATCCTTACGCCTCTAAGTTATTTTCAATCCAATTGAAAAACTTAGTTAAGTTTAGGCCTAATAAAAACAATTTGGATATTACAATTATCCCATCGCGCCTTACTAATATAAATGATAGCACCCTGCTTTGGCAGGCCCACTATTTATTGACATTAGTCTCGACGAGTGTTACTTATTAGAAGGCGTTTAAACTTAATATTAACGCTTCTAGGTTCTTCAATCTGATTAAAGTTACCTAGATAAGTCCAATAACAAATGGTTGGATAATCCAATTATCCATCATCCTTTACTACTATCAATAAAAGCACCCTGTTTTGGCAGAACCTACACTTTATTGAAACTAGCATTGGTGACTGTTGTTTATTAGAACGCGTTTTAGACTGTTCATACCTTTAGGCTTTTCCAATCCAATTGAAAAAAAGTCTATTTGAATAAAACTTAATAATTCTTGGATAATCCAATTATCCAATCATGTCCTGCTAAACATAAATAAAGGCACCCAACTATGACGTGACCTGCACTTTATTTATATCAAGTTAGACGTTATTACTTATTTGAAGGTATGATTGTCGGGCTTGAGGGATTTCAATTTTCTTATTGTTCATTACTAACTTTCATTAAACGCTTTAACGCAAAATAAAACCCCAAAACATGCAATTAAAAATTGTGAGATGGTTATGGTCTTCCTAGAAAATAAAATAAAATAAAATAAACCTAAAGGAACTATGGTGTCTTGACTTCATGAAGTCCTACTTCTTGAAACCACCATCCTCCTAGAGTCACCACTCCTTTGTTCCTTTCAAGGTCATATCCATCACCACTCTATGTTTCTTCTAGGTCTCCACCTTGTTGGCTTTTCCAAGATTACAATGTAATAAAGAAAACTCGTTTTACATACGAGTGAAGGGTTGAGAGAAGAAATTTAAGAATAGAGTAAGGCACAGCACGCAGGCTGTATTTAAAATTAAATAAAAAAATCTAAGACCATAACCATTAACCGCTGGACGTGTTAATTAATCAATTAATAGAGTAATCAATTGTATTTAAAATAAAATAAATTTTAAAACACATAATTAAACACGCAGGGTCATAAAAGGAAAACTACGCAAGGAAGTTTGGTGGCTCTGTTGACCGTTCAACAGACAGGGTCAAGGGGTGTTCCAACCCAAATATTTAGTACTGTAATCAGGTTAGTTCCCAGGAAAGAGAGGTGGGTCCGGAGTGACCACTTAAGTACCAAGTCTTTCCTAGCCAGAACGTCCCACTGACCATTAACAGCTCAAAATATTCGGTTATGATTTCAAACAATTTGAAATCTTTAATTTTGAAACGGCCAAGATTTAACTTTTAAACCTTATCTTTTGACCCTTATAATTATCCTAAAATAGGAATAGTCAAAGTTTAACTTTTAAACCTTATCTCTAGAGTCTCAACAATCATCCTAATTTTTAGGAACGATCAAGGTTTAAATTTTAGACCTTATCTCTAGAGTTCAATATATTTTATTTCGAATCCTATTAAATTTGATAAAGATCTTATCTTTAATTTGTAACTTTTACAAATCCTATCAAATTTATTAAGGATTAAATATTTGATTTTAAAATTATTAAATTTAATAAAGATCTTATCTTCTATTTGTAACAATTACAAATCATATTAAATTTAATAAATATGAATCAATTTGTAACTCCTACAAATCACATTAATTTTAAAAAGATCACATATGATGCAAATCCTATTAAAATTAATAAGAATAAATTATTTAAATTTGTAACTCTTACAAATCACATTAATTTTAAAAGGATCACAAACAATGCAAATCCTATTAAAATTAATAAGAATAAATTATTTAAATTTGTAACTCTTACAAACTTTAATTTTAATAAATAATTAAAAATTTGATTTGTAACTTTTACAAATCGAATTTAAAATATAATATTAAAATCAAATATTTTATTTGTAACATTTACAAATAAATAAAATACCATTACGGCTAGGTTTCAACTTTTGAATCTTAGTTTTCATTACGGCTAGGGTTTAACTCTTAAACTTTCTAAACACAATCTCACATGAACAATTCATATTAGAAAAGAGAAAGCATATAGACGTCATTGCATACAACCCTTGATTTCAATTTAATTAAATAAACATAAAACATGCCTTATAATTAGAACACATATAAAACAATCACCATTGCAACATACAACATGTTCATATAATAAAGCACATCCTAAAAACATGTTCTTTAATTAAAATGTTGAGAAAAGAAATCAATATACATAAAGCAAAATATATTGATATTAGCTTTCAAAAGGTGCAACCTTTGCAACATATCTCATAAAAATGCAACCTTTACATAATATCTCATTAAAAATGCAACCTTTGCAACATATCTAATAAAAGATGCAACCTTTACAAAAGGATTCAACCTTTACAATTCTTTTCATAAAAGAAATTTTAAATTTATTTTTACATGTTCTTTAAACAAATGTTTGCCCAAAACACGGTTTTACAACCTGGCTCTGATACCACTGTTAGGAATCCCTAGTGTATGAGCAGCGGAAATATAAGGATTCCCATAGGATTTGCAAAGCGCCGTGTTTCAAAGCATAAGACAAACACACAAAACAAATTGCGTTTTAGGATTACCTCTTGAAGAATATCGAAGCAATCGTAGCCTCGTCCTTTAGGAGTCCACACGAGTACTCCCACCAGAAATGCTACACCTTCCAAATGCTAGTTTGACGGCATGTAGCTTTTGCAACTTTTGCGTATTTTTGTGTCTCTTTAGGGTAGCCGCCTATGAGCATCTTATGCTCTATTTATAGGCTTAGGTTTGACCTAATTTGCTCTCTAAATAGTAGGCTCCTTACTCATTCTAAATGAGTTAGGCCCAATAGTCTTATTTCAGTCCAACTAAAATAAAAAGCTATTTTCTGATGGGCTTACTCTATGTGTGTGACCCTATAGGTAAAATACTCGGTTATACTAATAATAAACTATTTTATTATTAATATAAAATAAGAGCGGCATCTAGCAATGCATCATTATGTCCGAATATTATTTATTAACAACATAACCTATAAGTGATAATTATTTGATATGTTTGTTCCTTTTGTCACGATATCCTAATTGGGCCCAAGGCATGGTCGTGTCATCCTTGTACGGTCCAATTTATTTTACTTGATACCGGAGTAGACTTTATCCGAATAAATATCCAATATTTATTCTTTCTAGCATGGCCATGCATTTCCTTAGTCTCACTCCATCAAGTGGCCTATAGATATCACTCCTGTCACATAGGAGAGACAAATCCCATCTACATCACCCACATCCCTCTGTATAATTTGTACATTGCCTAACCACAACCTTTATAGTCCTCTTATTATAGAAGATGTTTGATTATATTAAAACAATAAACTCCTTATGTAGGAATCGTAGTGACTTCAGGTCAAAGGACTACATATACCATTATCACATTGAGAATCGTTTATGACATTCATGTAACGATCCATGCAACGTTCTCATGGTGGGTCTGTCCAGTACATCATTACTCCTAATGTATACCCGTGTGAAGACTTGATATCATTTATATCCATGATCTGTGAGATCAGATCATCAGTACATTCACACACTAGTCCTAATGTATTTACATGTCCCCACGTAAATACTTGACTAGGGACATTTTAGGAATAACTCTCATATGACCTATTACTCCAAGGATATGTAAAAGTTGTTAAACTATTTAACAAAAAATGACTTATTCAAAATGATGCGAACCTATATAGGCTTTTAGTGCATATTTCCAACAATTCTATCCACCATTCTCTCTCCGTCTACTCAAACCCAAGTCACCAGTATACAACATATATGTACTTACATGATCATGCACTCGAAATACTCATTACCTTCCATCATTCATTCGTCAGCAGCTGGTATCCGATATAAGCACAGGTTCGGGTCATAATAGCTCAGATTACTTATATATATAAATTTATATTCTTTATACAACACTGTTATTATGAGCCGGCCAAGGCTATAACTGACTTAAACGTAATAAATGCGATACAAGCACTCGACAGTCGGAGTGCACGTCACTCGGACTTGGGGTCTTCACACCATTCCGAGTCCGACCTGCATACGCTGAAAAATGGTGTAGGGGTGAGCTTTTACATATAAGGTAATAGTTATTGACTCGGATTTTACCTCAAACCTCAATTATATAATTTACATGGCTCAATCCACAAATATATATCTACTGCCAATTAATATAAAAGTCACACAACATCATCCAATCGGAAATCACACAATAACATACCTTCTCAATCATACATCACATGGCACTTGGCAACAGCATCAATACATACATATTCATTCAGTCGGAATTCACTCATGTGACATCATCTAGTCGGCATTTATTCAAATCACTCAAATGCATGCCAATCATGTTGGTCTCAATAACCATGCTCATACACACATGCATGCGGATCCGACTTAAAGCATGATTTCAGTTACAGATTCCTTCCCGGTCCCTCGTCCATTAGCCCTTCCCGCGTGGTACCGGCCTCCCATTGGCGTCTCGAGACTCCTCTCTAGTTCCTACGGCTACCACGGGCCCTCATGGAACTAGCCAGGACTGGGAGGCACTTCGTATGTGCAACCTCATGCAATACCACACAAGCATCCAAGCTTACCAGGCGTGCCTCACGCAGCCATCAATGGGTCACAACCGAGTCCACCCAGCATTCAGATTCACTCGGAATTCCACAGTTCCATTACAGCATCACATGCATTCATTATAGTAACTCATACAAGCAAATAAGGGTAATCAACATTACAGTACTTCCACTCGGCATTTTAACAAAGTCAGCATGCATCACTACACAGTATTCTAAATGGAATCAAGCATCAAGTCACATCTCGAGCATTCAGAAATCATCATGGCATTCTCATTCAAATACATTCAACATAACTACATACAGAACCCAGCAAATCACCACCCTTTTTAACTCATAATTACATGTATTCGGTCAACATGCTCAGAAACATGGACATGCACTAATAGATGGAATCACACCATAAAGCAGTTCATAAACATCACCAACCCGGGAGTTGCATGCACAATTACTCAATCACAACACATCAAACTACACATCTCACACATAACACATCACATTAAAGCAAGCACCCGGAATCCGTCCATAAACCGTACACTTGACATGCAAAGCGCCCCCTACCTGCTGTCGGGGTTCAGGGACTCCTCGAGTTGCAATGCTGACTGATCGCCCTTCTGTTACACCTCCTCCAACAGCCTTCGAGCTCAGCGTTGATTCTGGGCCAGAGTTGCTCTTTCTTCCAACGGGTTCGTCTTCCCCACGGCTCCAAGGCACTTCCCAGCACAGCTTCCAACTGGGACACTAACATCTTTAAGCGGAAGGAGAAGGAGAAGAAGAAGAAGAAGAAGGAGAAGAAGACAGAGAGGATGAAGAGAACAGGGAGTGGAAACAGGGCCGCGTCGCTGTTCCACCCAGAAAAGCTCTTCAACTCTCTCCCTGTTCTTTCCAAGCGGGTGATGCGAATAAGGGTGAAGAAGAAGAGAAACAGTAAAAGGAAGAGACCAGATGTACGCATGAAGGAGAGCTGTCCAGCCTGACTAATGAGGGAAAGAGAGAGTTGAAGTTCTTTTATACCTCCAGGGGTACATGCGTCCTTTCACCTGGCATTAACATTATTATTTATTCAATTATTTCTAACCAATCAGCAATTACTCTAATTAACCATTAATCCTAATTCTGCAATTAACCCTTAATTAATAGCTTAATCTCAATCGGTAATTAAATTAAGAATCGAGATGTTACAGTTCTCCCCCTCTCAAAAGAATTTTGTCCTCGAAATTCAAACACATGCTTAGCCTGAATGAACCACTCGAAAAGTCGCTGTCATACCACAATAAGCAATTACACCTCTATGCATCTCAAGTATTCATACATTGCTTAAATTCCAGTTGGTATAATTGGTTTCCAAAGCAATCTACCGACCGCTCCACCCAGAAAACCGAGACATCACTCTTAACACATTTCTACTCGGAAGTGTCACCATCGACTCGGAATAACATTCCTTTCTTTCACTCAGACTTACCTCAACAAACAGATCGGAATACCACAGTCATGCTCTGACTGCAACTCTTCGCTCCTCCACGTCTCCGACTGCTTTGCAATTTCTAATCAGCATAAATAAAACAACTCTTCATAGTCTTTATTACATTCGGGATTCCACTCCCCACGTAGTTACCCCCATTCAACTCTGCCAGTCCACTATAACCAATGGTACTTTAAGTTCCTTGGCCACTCGGCCTTACACACTCAACGTTAATCGGTGCACATCCACCAACTATTCCTTCAGTCCCAATGGAGTCACTCAGAATAATTATGTATCCACACAGGGTACAAACACAAAGTCGTGTCGATTACAGTGTTGGGGCAGTTTAATCGGCAAGAAGCATTACCGATTCCCACAAAATACTCACCAATATCTAATTCACCTTGGATTAAACCCTCGGGTAGTCAACATCCGACTCCAAAGTTTCTTCTCTAAATCATGATATATTTCGTCAATACCGAGACAAACACTCAAAAGAGCTTCAAGGTGCTCCAATTAGCACAGACTGCCTGGATTTTCCTTTTACACGCATCACACTCGATTCTAGAATCTCCGATTTCTAACCATTCCTTTGGCCAATTCCATGCCTACACCCTGAGAAGGTCACTCGGGACTCTCAATCAAAAGGGTTGTTCGGTGTTTGAAGGAAATTCTTACCCGGAAAACTTTCCATTTACCCTAGTTTGCACTCGGAATTCAAGCCTATTCCGAATACAAATCTGAGTTCCAACTCAGCAGCTTCGAACATCAATCCGAACACATCTATAGATAAATTTACCCCTCGGGCATTAACTCTTCCTCGGGATAATTCACTCGGAGACTTACCCATTCATAGCCCCACATTCTGACCAGATGTCCATTTGGTAAGATTAGTCAGGGGCACATCCTACAGATTTAAAATTTTCATACGATGAATCGTCTACTTCGTACCATTCCACTTGGAAACGTCACGCTCCGAGTCACACCACTCGAATCTTACCCTACTCAGAAGTGTCACACTCGGACACAATTCCCTTAACTTAGCAATAATCCTCTCTATGAGGTTCTACTCAGAACACCATAACTTCACTCAGTAATCCTTTCTCCCAAAAGGTTTTACTCAAAATTACATTCCTTCTCTTCACTCATAATCATCTCTACCTCCTGTCACTCAAATTATATTAACCTTTCCTAAGTAAATCTTGCCTCATTAATTATCTCAGCTCGCAAATCATGACCCTTCATCGAATCCTCAACATTACTCGGCTAAACCCATAAACTTCTAATTCTGGTGTTAGGTTTGGGTCACAGATATATACACTCAGCAACTAATTGCTCCCATCCGGATTCGGGCTACCATTAATGAATACTTGTCATACCAACAGCATTACTACATTCCCAATAATGGCTGTAGCAATTTCTAAACGTTGTTCTAGGTATATCAGGGACCTTAATCCGCTCTAGTGGCATTCTAAGCGCCAATTGACTCTGGTAAACCAAGTCGCACATAATTGATCCTCCAAATCTTCAGTACTCTGTAGTGGTTATTATTTCCTATAGTTAACTTACTCAATCGGTTGGCAATCTAGGCATGACCACACACCACCGCCACACCTTTCGATCAGTAACACAAGGTACTTATGTTGGTAAGATCACCTTCTTGTCCCCGACAGTCAACACCACTTTCACAATCAATCATACCCCACCTAACCTCTGATTCTCTCAGAGGTAAGCACCTTTATGCCAAACAAGTCTCCTATCCTCTACTTAATACACTATCAATTACAATCCACTCGACACACTCTCACTTTTACTCAAGACAGCCCGATAGGCTCACCATTACCATAAGCAGCTACAACCTCACCTGCCCGACTCATGAATTGTTGCATCCAACTTATAGGATGACGTCTCATTCCTATAGGGTTACAACAATTACATAAAGTCACTGCAAGAGTGTACGCTGCCACAATGCCCATGGTATGTAGAGTCGTCTCGGAACAGCATAGCTCACACCGACTGTACTCACACAGGTAATACTAATGCACATGAAATTAATGACAATTCACATAAATTTATAAATGACACATTTATATCAACATCATTGTTATGCACCGACTAGGGTACATCACACAACAACAGTCATAAGTTATCAATTACCATCACTATAAAAGTGTACAATAGCAATAGATTTCTGACTCACACAGGGTTCACGCCTCGTCGCTGAATCTTATCCTCATTAAGCTATAATCTGACAGTCTATTATTCCATCATGTCATCACTCATCAATCAATTGGAGCCTAACAATTCATTAATCCTACTTGAGTATACATCTCGAGGTTACCATATAATTTCCGATTAAACAACAAGTTTTTGCCTTAGTGGACTCTCTTCGCCAAGCATAAGTACAACCCACCTATTGGGTGTACAATCAGCCTCATCACACGAGTTCTGTCATTACTCCACTCAATACCCAATCGCACCCAGGACTCAACACTACCATTTCTTTATCCATCAGGTATCATTCGTTATTTGCACTTCACCATATGGCTATTCCATCCTCAAGGAGTTACCATACAATTGCCTTACTCGGTTCAGCAATTCACAGGGTTAATCAAATTATCAGAATCGAAATTTCTAGGGGTCATTAAGTACCCGTCGTAGGCATTCTCACAACATCCAATTATCACCGAGCCTAAATCACCATAGTGTCTAATTCCATAAGTCTAACAGTATAAGGTCATGCTAAACCCAATCGGTTTTCTACACCTTATGGATCACAATTCAATCAATAATTTACTCAGTTTTCAGCCACAACACCGCGTCTAACCCAAATCATCACACAATAAAATCATCACACAATGGTAATCCAAGCCTCAATGAGTTACTACGCAATTGCTTTACCCGGGCTCAACAACTCACAAGATTAATAAATTATCAGACTTAGAATTTCTAAGGGGTCACCACTTACCCATCGTGGGTCACACCCAAAATATCTAAATATTATAAAGCCCAATACCATTCACTCAGTCTTCACACACCAAAACCGAGACAGTATTCAAATCAAACAGGTATTCTATGTCACATTCATTCATTCATGATCATGCCCAATTAACTGGGTCACCACACCTAGTGGTCCAGCATCTAGTCCATCAGCCACTTGGTTTCCTCACCAACCACCGAGACGTAATCCCAATTACCCAGACTTTCAACTTAGGAAACTACAACACATCACTTATACCATATATTGTATACGTCATATATCATTCATTCATCACTCACTCAATTTCCCAATTTAGGAATCTGCAATCAATCAATTACATCCTATACCATATAGGATTCACGTGCCAAAAGATATGTACCTGGCAACTTAGAAAACTGCAATAAATTACTTATGCCATAAACTACACACGTCATACATCATTCACTTAATCAACTCGAACATAAGAGTTCTAATCCATTCAACAAGCATGACTTGGCCATGAACCATCAGCATAGCGCACCCAAGAGTCCTAACCAATTGATCCGACCTCCACCTGTACTAGGGTCCCAACATTTATCATTCTATTTCTTCTGACTGACCCAGGCTTAAAATAACCCCTAGGTAGTTCATAAACCATCAGGCTAGGGTAGCATCCAGTCTTCTATCCCCCAAATCAACATCACAACAGTAGTACCCTTCGCTACTGTCTGCAACAAAACACATAAGCATAGAATCACACAAATCATGATTAATCATGTATCAAATTTAACAGAATACTACAGGCAATGATGATAATCGGTCATATTGCACACAACCGCCCACTAACAGTAGGCAACCTTGGCCATGGACCTTTTGGTCTGCTCTGATACTAAAATGTAACACCCTCATTTTAATAAATAAATGAGATCCAGAACAGGGAAAATTTTTCCCAAAGCCAACCCAGCAATCGGGTAGAATTAGACAATTATAAAGGAAGGCAAAGAGCTGACCAGAAGCTCGGAACCGATTAGAACAAGGAAAAACATT
Organism: Clitoria ternatea; assembly: GCA_037962975.1. Classification (NCBI taxonomy): domain Eukaryota; kingdom Viridiplantae; phylum Streptophyta; class Magnoliopsida; order Fabales; family Fabaceae; genus Clitoria; species Clitoria ternatea. The sequence continues at coordinate 140,660,997 of CM075670.1, forward strand.
CACAGTGGAAGAATAAAACAGCGCCTGAGCAAGACCCCAATACAGCGTGCACTCGCTCAAGCGAGATACAGCACGCTTGAGCGAGCAGCCCAACTCGCTCGAGCGTACACCCCATCGCTTAAGCGAAATCAACCAACAAGCTTCCCATGCGCTCACACTCGCTGGGGCGAATGTCTCATTCGCTGGGGCGGACACAGGTACAAGGTAACCTCTCACTCGGATTTGGGACATAGTTTCCCCTGGTAAATCATCACGCTCGAACCTCACTCGGGAATCTACACAACTCCTCATTTCATTCATATAGGTTACAAGAATAAACCACTCGGGAGATGACTTCCCCAATAAGCCGACCCAAAGCCTTCCATTGAGGACATACTCGCTGGAGCGAGAACTCACTCGTTGAAGCGTGAAGGCAGACTCGGCATTTTCATCACTCGGTAAAGGGTTTCACTCAATATTTAGGGGTTCCATTCACTCAGGAACAGCCCCAATACTTGCCTCCCTCGGAAGTCCATAACTTAGTCCCTCAATTTTGTCCACAGAGGCACGCAATGGTCCACTCGGAAAATATTAATAATTCCACTCAGAATCTATGAAGTTACTCCACTCGGAGTCCAATAATTTCCCTCACTCGGCTTGCCACCCAACCAAACACCGCTCGGTGTATTCCAACCACATTCAATCAGAATGTGCCACACACCTACCACTCAGTAAACTAACTCCAAGACCGACCAAAACCTATTCGGTCTTCTACTCGGAATACGTATATAACTTCACTCGGATTATATATAAAACACTTAGAATATGTCCAATCTAATCCATCGTAATAACTCTTCCCTCGGAGAGGTTCACTCGGATTCCACTCGGGTTTATACGAAATAATTCCCCACTCGGGGTTTCCTTATAATTTCACTCGGTAACGATCATTCTTAATATTACTCGGGAGATTCGCCCATCAGATTTTACACAATATAAGTTCATCTATGGTATCTTACTCAGAATCTAATTAAGCATCACCACTCGGAAAGGAAGGCCCATCCATTTATAGTCTCACTCGGAAATGGCTCCCACAACTAAGTTTACTAGGAGAATCATTAACTTAGTGATATTCTATCCACCATTCTCTCTCCGTCTACTCAAACCCAAGTCACCAGTATACAACATATATGTACTTACATGATCATGCACTCGAAATACTCATTACCTTCCATCATTCATTCGTCAGCACCTGGTATCCGATATAAGCACAGGTTATCAACATAAACCATATACGTATATAAACATGCACTCGGGTCATAATAGCTCAGATTACTTATATATATAAATTTATATTCATTATACAACACTGTTATTATGAGCCGGCCAAGGCTATAACTAACTTAAACGTAATAAATGCGATACAAGCACTCGACAGTCGGAGTGCACGTCACTCAGACTTGGGGTCTTCACACCATTCCGAGTCCGACCTGCATACGCTGAAAAATGGTGTAGGGGTGAGCTTTTACATATAAGGTAATAGTTATTGACTCGGATTTTACCTCAAACCTCAATTATATAATTTACATGGCTCAATCCACAAATATATATCTACTGCCAATTAATATAAAAGTCACACAACATCATCCAATAGGAAATCACACAATAACATACCTTCTCAATCATACATCACACGGCACTTGGCAACAGCATCAATACATACATATTCATTCAGTCGGAATTCACTCATGTGACATCATCTAGTCGGCATTTATTCAAATCACTCAAATGCATGCCAATCATGTTGGTCTCAATAACCATGCTCATACACACATGCATGCGGATCCGACTTAAAGCATGATTTCAGTTACAGATTCCTTCCCAGCCCCTCGTCCATTAGCCCTTCCCGCGTGGTACCGGCCTCCCATTGGCGTCTCGAGACTCCTCTCTAGCTCCTACGGCTACCACGGGCCCTCATGGAACTAGCCAGGACTGGGAGGCACTTCGTATGTACAACCTCATGCAATACCACACAAGCATCCAAGCTTACCAGATGTGCCTCACGCAGTCATCAATGGGTCACAACCGATTCCACACAGCATTCAGATTCACTCGGAATTCCACAGTTCCATTACAGCATCACATGCATTCATTATAGTAACTCATACAAGCAAATAAGGGTAATCAACATTACAGTACTTCCACTCGGCATTTTAACAAAGTCAGCATGCATCACAACACAGTATTCTAAATGGAATCAAGCATCAACTCACATCTCGAGCATTCGGAAATCATCATGGCATTCTCATTCAAATACATTCAACATAACTACATACAGAACCCAGCAAATCACCACCCTTTTTAACTCATAATTACATGCATTCGGTCAACATGCTCAGAAACATTGACATGCACTAATAGATGGAATCACACCACAAAGCAGTTCACAAACATCACCAACCCGGGAGTTGCATGCACAATTACTCAATCACAACACATCGAACTACACATCTCACACAGAACACATCACATTAAAGCAAGCACCCGGAATCCGTCCATAATGTGACACTCTAAAAATAGGGGTCAAATTTTCACGTTAAAACATACCTGGATCTAAAAAATCCACTCTCATATATGAAGATATGAGAGCTAGGTCCAATGACCAAGAAGAGAAAGGAAAGGAAGGCAACGGAAGGTAAAGAGTAGTAAAGGCCAAACAAAAGCCATCCAGCGGTAGACACTCAACGCCTGAACGAACCAAGAGAAACAACGCAAACTCGCTCAAGCGAGATCCGACTCCGCTTGAGCGAGACAGCCAAACTCGCTCGGCGAGCACCCCTTCGCTTGGACGAGACCATACAAAAGCCTTCCCTCAGAACCAAACTCGCTGGAGCGAGCACTCACTCGCTGAAGCGAGAAGCCATACTCGGCAAATAATAATAATCTCACTCGGAATCTGAGACAACCGTTCACTCGGAGTCAGGGGTTCAATAGCTCGGTAATGACTCCACACACATACACCTCATAACTTAGTTCCACATTTTATCCACTAAGGTACACACATGATCCACTCAGGAAAATACGGGTTATTTCACTCGGATTCCATAAAACCCCTTACTCGGGTTATTACCCATCCAACACCACTCGGTGTGTTTCATCACAATTCAATCGGGAATGTACTTACCATTCATCACTCGGCACACCATTCATAAACCAACTCATCTTCTGAGTGGTATTCCACTCGGTAACTAACATCATTACCGACCAATACACATTCGGCCTCACACTCAGCATTCATGCTTATTATCTCTCGGAGAATATATGGATCTTCTTTCACTCAGAAGGGATCTCCACAACCATACTCCACTCGGTATATCCATCGTTTCTCACTCAGAGAACACCTTAACATCTATTACTCAGAAATGACTTCCCTAAACAATTCCACTCGGAATTATCCAAACTCCTCAACACTTAGAGGATTTCACCAAGTTAAGTCACTTGGACATATAAAATACTCAACCACTCGGGAAACCACTTAAATCAAGTCCCACTCAGACTCATTCCACACTTAACACTCAGAATACATATATTCCATACTTAGAATATATCCCCAATCTAAGTTAATATAACCAATCTTCCCTCAAGAGATTCACTCGGGTTCCACTCGGAAAACACAAACCATTCCCCACTTGGGGTTTACCCATATTTTCCACTCGGAAAAGGCCACACAAAGATTACTCGGGAAATTCTCCCATCAAATCCTACACCGAATGGGTTCATCAATGGCAATTCTCTAAAAATCCATTTAAGTGTTCTTCACTCGGAAAAGAAAGGCCAAACATCATAGCCTCATTCGGAATTGGATCTAAGCCTCCTGTATTTCTCTCGGAATTCATTAACTTAGAATTATTCACCCAACATCATTCATATTCCAGTCGGTAAGAAGCATCAAATCAACATAAATACTTATATACATACATATCCATCTATTCACTCGGAATTCATATTATATAATTCTATCAGAACAGATGTTCACCTTTCATTCCATCTCTAAATAATGTTTCCTCTCAGAATCCACTAGGGCTACCATCATTCAGAAAAAGGCTCACACATGAGTCACACTCGGTTATGGAGTCATATACATAAGACTCACTCGGTAAAACAACTAAGCCATTTATATTTCACTCAGAATGGATTCGCCAAGAAGTTTAACAACACTTTTCAGTCAAAACAATGGAAGTCACCCATATCATCACACTCAGGCACATATCATACACTTGGGTAATTCCATCTTAACATTATTTATTCACTAACATCCATTATCCAATACATTCACATGATTTCAATGTAAATCTTGTATATACACACCCTCAGGTCCAATACATATATTATTTGTATTCATTATACAACAGGTTATAAGAGCCAACCAAGGCTTTAATACATCAATTGCACTCGGTACATTACATTATTCATATAGCCTCATCATAAATACCCATCACTCGGGTTTAAAACCATCATAACATTCCAAACCGACCTGCATACACTGAAAAATGGTGTAGGGGTGAGCATTACATATTAAATGACAGATATTGGCTCGGATTAATCATAGAATCCATAACATGCCATAACATATACATCAATCAACTCAACATTCACTGCCATTCAATATAAACAATCATAAACATCTTCAATCGGGTTTCTTACCACTTTCACTCGGCTATAAAGCCTAACATCCTCATCAATAATATAATCCCTCAATCTGATTTCATCTCAAGTCTACCCCAAGACTATATCAACAATATTCACACTCTGAGCCATGCTCAAGGAGTCTGTCCGAGCCCAACTCCAGGACTTAGCCATATTCACCACATGTTGTCATCTGATTGCTGATCGGTATAGGAGTCCAACGCATTCCAGTGGCAAATCGGATGCATACGGTTTCATTCACTCGGCGTTCAACGCCAATACACTCGGCATTTCATCAAGCGTCTTATTTCACGCTTAGTGCCTCAGGAACTGCCCGAGTCCAACCCGGGTCTTTCATCACAATTAACATTAGAACCATGTCCTCTTCACTCGGGATAATACCCTCGTGGCACCCCGCAAGGTGTTCATATTCAATAACTCAATAACACGTATGCATATAAATTCAACTCATATTCATTCGATGGCCCACTCAGAAATCTGCGTTCAACACAATATGCACTCGGCAATTCAACAATAATCAGATGACTCGGCTTATACCACATGCACTCGGCATCACTATGCCATCATTCAGAATTATCATCTATCACAAGCCTCACAGGCTATTTCATGGAATTCACTCGGACTTAGCATTTTCTAAGCCTCACACAGCCTGGTATATGGAATTTCCACTCGGGAATCAACTCTAATAATCATCCCATACCAATATTTCACTCGGCATTCATCATCACAGTCCCCATACATTCATTTATCATACACAAGTTCAATAACAACATTACATACCTTTTTGAATACACAATTGCACACGGGGACTCATAAATAGCCATACAATGCACTCGGCATACATAATACAAGTAACATGCATTTCATGCATTAACTTACATCATCACAAATATCATCATACATCTCTTGGACAGATAAGCATGCACCATGCAGCAATAAATAATCATACAACCGGGTTCAACTCAACAACAACACACAATACACATCAAACACAACACAATACAATTATGTCACCCAGAAATCCGTCCATAAGCCATGCATTTGAGATGCAAAGCTCCCCGTACCTGGAATGACGTTCCAGTAGCCCCATGACCACTCAAGTCTTCAAACCATCAACATCCAAGTTCCACTCTGCTCATAGCCATGGAAGAATCCATGTTGTTTCACTCGAGCAGCAACCTCCAAGGCTTAGTACAAAGTTGTTCCTCACTCGTACAGCACCATCCTCCCCACCATGGAGGACCACCAGCTTCCATACATGCCTTCTTCCTCACAGTAGCACCATACACCTTCAACAACAGTGGAGGACCACCATGCCTCCATGCAACATGCATGTCTTTATCCTCCCAAGAGTAGTGCAACTTCACCACAGTGGACCATCATGCATCCACAAACCGAGACATGCATACCCACAAAGTTGTAGGCTCCAACCGAACCCATCATATGAAGGAGAAGAAGAGGAAGACGAAGAATAATCACTAGGAAACAAGGAAGGATAAAAGGGACCTGAACCCAGCCTCCACACATAGCCATACGTTGTTCCTCAACACCACACAGTTCCACTCGGTCTAACACCATGCATGAGTGGAAGAAGAAGATGAAGGAGAAGAAAAAGATGAAGCAGAAGCTCCAACAAGTTCTAGAGAGAAGGAGGAGCACTTTTCTCATCAGAACATACACCCCCCAAAGAATGAAGGGAGAGTGAGAAGAAAAACATGCAACAGAGGCCTTATCATCTCAGCCTCATCAGCATCCCACTCATCATCAACATCCCATCCTCATTTAATGCAAGTCCATCAGCATTTAATGCCATTCCCTCAGCAATCATCACTTCCATCCAACGTGGACAAGGGAGAGGAAAGGAACCGAACACCAGGGCACCACGTATCACCAACGTGCATCAAGAGAGAGGAAATCGGGCCCACCGAGCCACCAAGACACATGAGTCATTCCAATATTATCAATATTATTATTTCCCTCTCTTAGTAAATTTCGCCTAGGGTCCCAGCATCAGACCCCACTCCACTCGGTCGAGCGTCCCAGACTCGCTTGAGCGACCAACACTCAGAATCCGCCTCCTCTCTCGCTCGCTCGAGCGCGACAACATCCACTTGAGCGAGATTCGTCCAGAATCTCTCCTGCTTGCTTCACACTCGACTCGTTTAAGCGAGTAGCCCATTCGCCTGGGCGAATTCGGGCCAGAGACCCTGAAATCAACACAAAGGAATTCTCGCTTGGGCGAGAGTCCCTCTCGCTTGGGCGAGAATGTCAAAACCTGGGCAGAAACATGAGTCCTCCTTAGCCACACGTAACAAAATCCATCCAAAGCCCATTTAACTCAATTCCATACTTCATATACCTTACAATAGATATTTAAAACTTGTCTCATATGTTCATACTCAACAATTTCCATTCATACTCCTAAATTCTTATTTCAACTCATCAATCACTCCCTTTTAAATTCATATTTATCATCCTCATATGAACATAACCATACAATCCTCTCATTACCACATTACTCATCTTCATGAAAATTTGGGATGTTACACATAAACCGTACACTTGACATGTAAAGCGCCCCCTACCTGCTGTCGGGGTTCAGGGACTCCTCGAGTTACAATGCTGACTGATCGCCCTTCTGTTACACCTCCTCCAACAGCCTTCGAGCTCAGCGTTGATCCTGGGCTAGAGTTGCTCTTTCTTCCAACGGGTTCGTCTTCCCCATGGCTCCAAGGCACTTCCCAGCACAGCTTCCAACTGGGACACTAACAGCTTCAAGCGGAAGGAGAAGGAGAAGAAGAAGAAGAAGAAGGAGAAGAAGACAGAGAGGATGAAGAGAACAGGGAGTGGAAACAGGGCCGCGTCGCTGTTCCACCCAGAAAAGCTCTTCAACTTTCTCCCTGTTCTTTCCAAGCGGGTGATGCGAATGAGGGTGAAGAAGAAGAGAAACAGTAAAAGGAAGAGACCAGATGTACGCATGAAGGAGAGCTGTCCAGCGTGACTAATGAGGGAAAGAGAGAGTTGAAGTTCTTTTATACCTCCAGGGGTACATGCGTCCTTTCACCTGGCATTAACATTATTATTTATTCAATTATTTCTAACCAATCAGCAATTACTCTAATTAACCATTAATCCTAATTCTACAATTAACCCTTAATTAATAGCTTAATCTCAATCGGTAATTAAATTAAGAATCAGGATGTTACAGACATAATGATGCATTGCTAGATGCCGCTCTTATTTTATATTAATAATAAAATAATTTATTATTAATATGACCGGGTATTTTACCTGTAGGGTCACACACATAGAGTAAGCCTATCAGAAAATGTTGTCTTATTTTAGTTAGACTAAAATAAAGCTATTGGGCCTAACTCATTTGGAATGAGTAAGGAGCCCACTTTTTAGAGAGAACAAATTAGGTCAAACCTAAGCCTATAAATAGAGCATAAGATTCTCATAGGCCGTTCACTCAAGTGAGACACAAATTTGTAAAAGTTGCAAGAGCTACACGCCATCAAACTAGCAGTTGGCAAGTGTTGCAATTCTGGTGGGAGTGCTCGTGTGGACTCCTAAAGGACGAGGCTATGACTGCTTTGGTGTTCTTCAAGAGGTAATCCAAAACGAATTTTTTTATGTTTGTTTTGTGCTTTGAAACACAGAACTTTGCAAATCCTATGGAATCCCTTTTTTTTCCGCTGCTCATGTTTAGGGATTTACTAACAGTGGTATCAAAGCCAGGTTGTAAAAACCGTGTTTTGGGCATTTGTTTCTGTTTTATGATGATATGTTTTCATTTGCAAGAGCTTTTAGAAAATATGATTTGCAAAATCGTTTCTTGTTTAAAGCTTTGCATTTTTGTTTTCCAAAAATATTTTGTGAAACTAGGATTCGAAAATGAACATGCATGATTATGTTGCTATTTTGAGTTATCGCATATGATGCATATTATTACAATGATTAATCATGTATATGGTATGACCTCTGTTTTGGCATGATACATATAATTTTGAGTTATTCTTTGTAAATTGTATATGATGCATGTTATAGAGTTTCTCAATTTTAGTATATATGTTGTTGCCGTTTAAATTTGCATGATGTATGAGTTTATGCAATTTTTGTATTTGATATGTGTTTTACTCATATGATAGTCATCGTACAAATTATGAATCAATTAGTTGATCTTCGAACATGAATGGTTCATGTTATGGGGCGTTAAGTGATAAGGTTTAAGTGTTAAACCATGGTCGTTCCTTAATCTAGGGTTCAAGAGTTGAAACCTAGACAGCCGTCATGGAAAGGCGTTGCATGTTGGCATTAGCACAAATTGAATTCTAGGTTTTGAAACCCTAGATGGCGCTGCCTCCATGTGCCTTGACGGCTGTGTTGTGAAGCATTCGCAATAAGGAATTAGGGTTTCAAAATGGTTGAAACCCTAGCCGAAATTTTATAGCTGTTAATGGTCAAGGGACGTTCTGGCTAGGAAAGACTTGGTACTTAAGCGGTCACACCGGTACATTCTCTGCGTAGCGCCTTATTACCGACCCCACGTGTTTAATTGCCTGTTTTAAAAATTAATTACTCTTTTAATGCTTTTAAATGGGTTATAATCAATTAATTAACACGTTGCATGGTGAATGGTTATGGTCTTAGTTATTTTATTTAAATACAGCCTGCGTGTTGTGCCTCTCTCTATTCTGTTGTATTTCTCTTCTCAACCCTTCACTCGTATGTAAAGCGAGTTTCTATTTAATCATGTAATCTTGATCGGGCCAACAAAGTAGAGACTTAGAAGAAAACCAAGGAGTGGTGACTCTAAGAGGATGATGGATTCAAGAAGTAGGACTTCATGAAGCCATGGCAATATAGTTCCTGTAGGTTTATTTATTTATTTATTTTTCTTCTAGGAAGACCATAACCATCTCACAATTTCGTTTGCATGCTTTTGGGATAATTTTATTACGTTAAAGCGTTTAACAAAGACGGTAATTTTAAAATAAATTAAAATCCCTCAAAATAATATTAAGTTATAAACGCCTTCCAATAAGTACACTCGTCAACACTAATGTCAATAAATAGTGGGTCTGCCAAAGCAGGGCACTATCATTTATATTAGTAAGACCCGATGGGATAATGGTAATATCCAAACTGTTTTATTGGGCTTTAACTTAACTAAGTTTTCAATTGGATTGAATATAACTTAGAGGCGTAAACATTAGGCTAAATATTCATAAGATGAATAATTAGTAATGGTTACTTAACCCAATGACTAAGAGTTGTATAAAGATACAATTGGAAAAAGTTTCCTACCTAAATAACCAAGTATTAGGTGATCAGCCAAAGCTGACTTAACACTTGGCAAAATATGGATCTTAGCCCACTAGAAAATCTTCCAACGGGATTTTCTGATTCGTGGAGGGCATTTTGTTTTGAATCAAAATAGTGGGAGACATATTTAATTTAAATGACCATAATTTAAATATGTTTTGAAAATGATACTTACTATATATTTTCTGTTTTAGATAACCATGACGTCAAACACACCTTCGAACCTTTCATTGCGATCAATCCTAGACAAAGAAAAATTGTGTGGTTCTAACTTCCTTGAATGGTATAGAAACTTGAGGATTGTCCTCAAACAAGAGAAAAAGCAGTATGTCTTGGAAAGTCCAGTTCCGGAACCACCGGCTGCAAACGCCTCTAAAGCTGACAAGGATGCTTATAAGAAGCTTCAGGATGATGCTTTAGATATCCAATGCCTTATGTTGGATACCATGTCTCCTGAGCTTCAGAAGCAACATGAGCACATGGAGGCTTTCGATATGATCGAAAACCTAGGAAGCTATATCAAGGTCAAGCTGACCAAGAAAGATATGAAGTTTCCTCAGCCCTATTTAGCTGTAGACTTGAAGAGGGAGGTTCTGTAGGACATCATGTGCTCAAAATGATTGGGTACTTGGAGAATCTAGCTAGGCTAGGATTCCCCTTCCCTCAAAAGTTGGCTACTGATCTCATTTTGAAATCATTACCTGACAGTTTTAAGCCAGTCATCATGAATTACAACATGAATGCATTGCACAAAACATTGCCAGAGCTACTCAATATGTTGAGGACTGCTAAGCCTAATATTTCTAAAGGAAAGGGCAAGGCCATAATGATGGTCAATTCTGGCAAAGGTAAAGGAAAGGGCATGTATAAAGGCAAAGGAAAGGCTATTGTAGGAAATGGCAAGAAAATTTGGAAAGGCAAGGATAAGCCAAGTACATCAACCTTAAAACCTGTGGGCGGGGTGGCTAAGGAAGGTAAATGTCACCATTGTGGACAAAAGGGACACTGGAAGAGAAACTGTCCAAAGTACCTAGAAGAGCTTAAGAAGAAGGGAAGTGAGACTTCCACTTCAGGTATTTTTGTTATAGAAATTAACATGTCAACTTCAACATCATGGGTATTAGATACTGGATGTGGATCTCATATTTGTCTTAATGTGCAGGATCTAAGAAGGAGTAGGCAGTTGATGAAGGGCGAGGTAGACCTACGCGTTGGAAATGGAGCAAGAGTTGCTGCATTAGCTATAGGGACTTATTTTTTATCCTTGCTCTCAGGGTTAGTCCTTGAATTGGACAATTGTTATTTTGTTCTGGCAATAAGGAGAAACATTATTTCTGTTTCTTGTCTTGATAAGAAAGGGTTTTCCTTTACAATAAAGAATAATAGTTGTTCTGTTTATTTAAAAGACATGTTTTATTGTTGTGCAAATTTGAGTAATGGACTTTATGTTCTAGATCTCGAAACCCCTATTTATAACATTAATACTAAAAGAATTAAAACAAATGATTTAAACCCAACTTATCTTTGGCATTGTCGCCTAGGACATATAAATGAGAAATGCATTTCTAAACTCTATCAAGATGGATATTTAGAATCTTTTGATTTTGAATCAATAGATACATGTGAATCTTGTTTATTAGGAAAGATGACTAAGACCCCATTTATCGGAAAAGGTGAAAGGGCGAGTGATCTTCTTGGCCTGATACATAGTGATGTATATGGGCCCATAGGGACAATGGCTAGGGGAGGTTTTAGTTACTTCATCACTTTTACTGATGATTTTAGTAGATATGGATTTGTGTTTCTCATGAAACATAAATCAGAATCCTTTGAAAAGTTCAAAGAGTTTAAACATGAAGTAGAGAACCAACTTGGAAAGACAATTAAAGCACTTCGATCCGATCGAGGTGGTGAATATTTGAGCTTAGAGTTTGATGAATATCTTAAAGAGTGTGGGATTATATCTCAACTTACTCCCCCTGGAACACCAAAATGGAATGGGGTTTCTGAGCAGAAAAATAGAACCTTGTTGGACATGGTTCGATCATTGATGAGTCAAACTGACCTCCCTAACTCATTCTGGGGACATGCTTTGTTGACAGTAATTTTCACACTTAACCGTGTTCCATCAAAGGCTGTTATAAAGACACCATATGAGATATAGACTAGGAAATGACCTAGTATGTCTTTTCTTAAGATTTGGGGCTGTGAAGCTTATGTTAAGCGTCAAAGTTCAGATAAACTCGGGCCCAAGTCAGATAAATGTTTTTTTGTGGGATACCCAAAAGAAACTAAGGGTTATTAGTTTTACAATCCTACCGAGGGTAAAGTGTTTGTTACTCGGAATGTTGTATTCTTAGAAAGGGAATTCATCTCTACAAGAATGAGTGGGAGGAAAGTAGAAGTTGAAGAAATTCAAGACTCACAAGGCATTGAAGAGCCAATGGTGGAAATGGAGTAGGACCCACAAAATGTTGTGATAACACCAGCTCCAGTAGCACAAGACTTGCGTAGATCAGGTAGAATACGTCAACAACCTGAAAGATATGGATTTCTTGTAACTCATGAAGGAGATGTATTCCTAATGGATCAAAATGAGCCAACATCTTATGAAGAGGCCATTACAAGTTCAAAATTTGAGAAATGGCTAGAAGCCATGGAATCTGAAATGGACTCCATGTACACTAATCAAGTTTGGAACTTGGTTGATGCACCTGAAGGGGGAAAACCTATAAGATGCAAGTGGGTTTTCAAAAAGAAAACTGACATGGATAGTAATATAAGTACCTTTAAAGCAAGGTTGGTGGCTAAAGGTTTCAAGCAAATACATGGTATAGACTATGATGAAACTTTTTCCCTAGTTGCTATGCTAAAGTCTGTTCGGATTCTGCTTGTTATTGTTGTATACCATGATTATGAGATATGGAAAATGGATGTCAAGACTGCTTTCCTTAATGGAAATCTTCTTGAGGAAGTGTACATGGCATAACTCGAAGGCTTTGTTAAGCCTGAAGCATCTAGGAAGGTGTGCAAACTACAACGTTCCATATATGGACTTAAGCAAGCTTCCAGAAGCTGGAATCTTCATTTTGATGAAGCTGTTAAACAATTTGGCTTTACTAAAAATGAGGATGAACCTTGTGTCTACAAGAAGTTTAGTGACTGCACAATTGTTTTTCTTGTCCTGTATGTTGATGACATACTACTTATTGGAAATGACGTTCCTACTCTTCAGTCTGTGAAGAGTTGGTTGGGAAGCTGTTTTTCTATGAAAGACTTAGGTGAAGCAACCTATGTGTTGGGAATTAAGATCTATAGAGATAGATGAAGAAAACTTCTTGGCCTAAGTCAGAATACATACATAGACAAAGTGTTAAAAAGGTTTAACATGCAAGATTCCAAGAAAGGAACTTTGCCTATGGCTCATGGCATAAGCTTATCAAAAGCTCAATCTCCTTCCACTAAAGAAGAAAGAGAACGGATGAATAAGATTCCATATGCATCTGCTATTGGATCAATCATGTATGCTATGATATGTACCCGACCAGATGTCTCGTACGCTTTAAGCATGACGAGCAGATACCAGCCTGATCCCGGTGAAAGTCACTGGACTGCTGTCAAGAATATCCTGAAGTACTTAAGAAAAACTAAGGATTCATTCTTGATATATGAAGGGCAAGAAGAGCTCATTGTAAAAGGTTACACTGATGCTAGCTTCCAAACTGATAAGGATGACTCAAGATCGCAATCTGGGTACGTGTTTTGTCTAAATGGTGGCGCTGTAAGCTAGAAGAGTTCAAAGTAAGAGACAGTTGTTGATTCTACTACAGAGTCTGAGTATATTGCTGCCTCAAATGCTGCAAAAAAGGCAGTATGGATCAACAAGTTCATAACAGAACTTGGGATTGTTCCTAGCATTGTGGACCCTATAAGTCTCTACTGTGACAATAGTAGAGCAATCGCACAAGCTAAGGAACCTAGATCACATCAACGATCCAAGCATATACTTAGGCGATTTTATCTCATTCGAGAGATCCTTGACCGAGGAGATGTAAAGATATGTAAGGTGCATACTGATGAGAATATTGCTGACCCACTCATAAAACCTCTTACACAACAAAAACATGAGGGGCACACTAGATCATTAGGCATTAGGCAAATGTCTGATTGGCTCTAGTGCAAGTGGGAGATTATTGGTGTATGCACTATGAGATTTTATGCTTTTTCATTTGTATCATTTTTTGGCTTATCAATAAAATAAATATTTCAATTTAAAATTGTTTTAAAACATATTTATCCTTGGAGTAATAGGTCATATAAAAGTTATTCCTAAAATGTCCCTAGTCAAGTATTTACATGGGGACATGTAAATACACTGAGACTAGTGTGTGAGTGTACTGATGACCTGATCTCACAGATCATAGATATAGATGATATCAAGTCTTCACACGGGTACACATTAAGAGTAATGATGTACTGGACAGACCCACCATGAGAACGTTGCATGGATCGTTACATGATTGTCATAAACGATTCTTAATGTGATAATGGTATATGTAGTCCTTCGACCTGAAGTCACTACGATTCCTACATGAGGAGTTTATTGTTTTAATACAATTAAACGTCTTCTGTAACAAGAGGACTATAAAGGTTGTGGTTAGGCAATGAACAAATTATGTAGAGGGATGTGAGTGATGTAGATGGGATTTGTCTCTCCTATGTGACAGGAGTGATATCTATAGGCCACTTGATGGAGTAAGACTAAGAAAATACATGGCCATGCTAGAAAGAATAAATATTAGATATTTATTCGGATCCAGTCTACTCCGGTATCAAGTAAAATAAATTGGGCCGTACAAGGATGACACGACCATGCCTTGGGCCCAATTAGGATATCGTGACAAAAGGAACAAACATATTAAATAATTATCACTTATAGGTTATGTTGATATTAAATAATATTCGGACATAATGATGCATTGCTAGATGCCTCTCTTATTTTATATTAATAATAAAATAATTTATTATTAATATGACCTGGTATTTTACCTGTAGGGTCACACACATAGAGTAAGCCCATCAGAAAATGTTGTCTTATTTTAGTTGGACTAAAATAAAGCTATTGGGCCTAACTCATCTGGAATGAGTAAGGAGCCCACTTTTTAGAGAGAACAAGTTAGGTCAAACCTAAGCCTATAAATAGAGCATAAGATGCTCATAGGCCGTTCACTTAAGTGAGACACAAATTCGCAAAAGTTGCAAGAGCTACACGCCGTCAAACTAGCAGTTGGCAAGTGTTGCGATTCTGGTGGGAGTGCTCGTGTGGACTCCTAAAGGACGAGGCTACGACTGCTTTGGTGTTCTTGAAGAGGTAATCCAAAACAAATTTTTTTGTGTTTGTTTTGTGCTTTGAAACACGAAACTTTGCAAATCCTATGGAATCCCTTTTTTTTCCGTTGCTCATGTTTAGGGATTTGTTAACACCCCCATATGATGAATCAATTCCAGTGAATTGTGAGTGCCAGGAACAGTAAAAATAGAAAGGAATGAATCAATTCAAGGGTATGGTGTTAATCGATTCACACACTACTGCCAAAATGCACAGTGATTCCAGAACACCCTGAATCGATTCAAGGACATAGGTGAATCGATTCAAGTTGGGCATATCAGTCCCCTGCTGCATTTTATGCAGAAAATCACCTAAATTCCAACTTCTAATCACCCTATCTCATTCAAATCAAATCCAATGACCATCAAAATTTGACACAAGCTAAAATATATTATTTGTGACGTGTGGCCACCGGCCGTTCTCAAAAATTCCTAGAAACGAGGGAGATATACGCATAAATGCGTTTATCTCATTTCAAGGCATTTAGAGGCAACCAAAGGGTCCTTTCTCTATAAAATTGGATCATTCCACTTCCCACAAATCACAATTGAGATGTTTAAGCTAATGGACTCATCACATCACCCCAAAACTTCATAATTCAAAATTTGCCTCTACTAGTTCCCTACCTATGCATGACAATCATGAAAATCTTCAACTATGCATCACATAAAATCATCATTCACAATTCTCATCATTTGTTCATCAAATTGAGCAAAGTTCAAGCATTCACACATTAGCATCATACATCACCAAGGTCATAACAGAAAATTGAGCATATATGTGGGTTCCAATTTTCACACATGACCTACAAAACCAATATACATCATCCTAATTACAATGGACATAATTCTTAACGTGACTACACAAAATCAACAGTTTGCCGGCCAAGGCACTTCCTAAACACCTATTTACCTCCTTCCACAAAATGTACTCCAAAAGATTTTCACTCCTCCCATGAGTGACCTACATCACAAATCTAAAAAGTAGACAACATGGGAGAGTGAGTCATATATTCCAAAAGTATGAATATGAATACCATGTGATTATGTGTATATGAATCATACATGTATACTTTGTTGGTGTATGCACTACGAGCTATTAATGTATCAATTTTAACTTATTAATAAAATTAGTATTTTCAGTTTTAGACAAATGCTATTTATCCTGGAATAATAGGTCATATGAGAATTATTCCTAAAACGTCCCTAATCAAGTATTTACATGGGGACATGTAAATACATTAAGATTAATGTGTGAATGTACTAATGATTTGATCTCACAAATCATGGATATATGATATCAAGTCTTTACACGGGTACACATTAAGAGTAATGTTGTACTGGACAGACCCACCATGAGAACGTTGCATGGATCGTTACATGAGTGTCATAAACGGTTCTAAATGTGATAATGGTATGTAGTCCTTCGACCTGAAGTCACTACGATTCCTACATAAGGAGTTTATTGTTTTAATACAATCAAACGTTATCTGTAATAAGATGACCATAAAGATTATGATTAGGCAATAGATAAATTATGCAGAGGGATGTGAGTGATGTAGATGGAATTTGTCTCTCCTATGTGACAGGAGTGATATCTATGGGCCACTTGATGGAGTGAGACTAATGAAATGCATGGCCATGCTAGGACGAATAAATATTAGATATTTATTCTATAAAGTCTACTCTGGTATCAAGTAAAATGAATTGGGCCATACAAGGATGACGACAACCATGCCTTGGGCCCAATTAGATATCGTGACAAAAGGAATAGATATATAAAATAATTATCACTTATAGGTCATGTCGATGATAAATAATATTCGGACATAATGATGTATTGCTAGATACCGCTCTTATTTTATATTAATAATAAAATAGTTTATTATTAATATAACCAAATATTTCACCTATAGGGTCACACACATAGAGTAAGCCCACCAGAGGATAGTTTTATTTTAGTTGGACTAAAAATAAAACTATTTGGGCCTAACTCATTTAGAATGAGTCAGGAGCCCAATGTTTAATGAGAGCTCAGGTCAAGACCTAAGCCTATATATAGAGCATGAGATGCTCATAGGCTGCGGCTCAGAAATTAGATTACACTAAAATTCCGTACTAGCATTCGGATCGTTAGTTTTCTGGTGGGAGTGCTCGTGTGGACTCCTAAGGACGAAGCTACAATTGCTTCGATCAAGGATCTTGTTCTGCGTCTACAAGAGGTAAACCCTATTTAAAATTTTAATTTAGCATAATGCTTTGAGACATACGTGTTTGTAATTCTTTCTTGGGAATCCTTTGTGTTTCCGCTGCCTGACCCTAATAGGATTCCTAACATACTTTGCATTCACATACAACTTAACCTCAATCATCATTACATAAAATAAGCATCATCATGAAATAAAGCAAAGTAAGGAATTCAATACATAATCTAGTCCTTCAACAGTTAGACTATTACACATCTCATCATTTCACTCAATTTACTCTTGGTATTCATATCTTTTATGTTGTCTTATTACAACTCCTCATCCACAACACAACCATCATCACATATCATCACCTTTGGCATACTTCCTTGCTATATGCAAATGTTCATAAGCTAATGCATATGCACAACGGAATATTTCAATAATTGCATATCTGACTATGGGAATATGAACACCAAATGTGGGTTTCAAGTATGATCATCTAACCATACCCCTATTGCAGTAGTAAAATATGCACACTTCTTCTTAAATTGCATGCATTTCACTAATTGTTTTACTGGTACCAAACCACATCGCCCATCTTGCAACACCTGGTCATTTTCATCGTGACCGCGGTAAACAACATATTCGACATATGGTGTTACGGGCTGGCCAGATCTCAAATCATGGCGGTTGTGATCTCAAAGACCACTGGGGTCACCTGCTCATCAAGAGCCACCCCCCACAAGGGTCGGCCAAATGTAGCTCCCCATAGAATTACATGGGCGGCTTCGTGACTTACACACCGAGTCACAGGGGAAAATAAAATTTGCTCGTGCACCGAGCCACCCTCCCACTGGGTCTGCCGAGGGAACTCCCCTAACGTTCCAACATCGACGGCTATGCAGTATGCCATGGATGCAAATGCCAATCATATGCATTTCTCACTCTATGCATCCTATACATGCCACTCATCATTCATCATTATCACCATCACCAACATCACCACAAGGTTTTTAGTGGATTTAATTATCGTTGGTTATTATCATTAGTTTAGATTTATGTGAGGCATTCTAATAGTTCTCATTCACTTCATTCTATTTTTATCATCAACACAATGACATCAACAACATTATTTTACATTTATGGCGGATATAAGCATAACATCATATTACTGATCATTCTACACCACCATATAGTACACCATGAATATTCTAAATGCATCAAAGCATGTTGCCAAAACACATCACCAATACCATACACAACATTACAATTCTTCATAACCTTTCAAGCAAGGTAAACATGCATATTATCACATATGACAATCAACACTATTCTACTCATGCATTTAGAATATAAAGACTCATCTCCTACCTCAAGAGAAGAATTCTGATTGATACGGCGTACCCGCCTTGTCGTTCAGAATAGGTCCTACATTGATATACATGTAAAACCTCAATCAATCAACTATTCAAAACACAAATTCAATACTAATTGACCATTATTACATCTACAATTCATAACATGCATAGAACATGTTATAAACATCATTTTCATTATTTGTTAGGCTTCGGGAATTCCTTCCCATCAAGCCACATTCATTAAATTCAAGGGCTACCAACAACAATAGCCCAACATTCACATAATTTCATTTATCAATACCTACACCCATTAATGACATGTATTCCTTCTTAAAACACACTCTTGAACCAACATTATTCATTTTCCCTAATTTCTCATAGTTAGGGTTTTCACAAAACCCAACCACCATCACAAATGACCATCAATCTTTCATCTCCTACCACCCATAAATGCATCTATACCATAACTCCTCCTAAAAACTCATATTTATGCCCACCCACCTTAGGGCTCATGCTTTAAATGCTTCTAATAAATACCCATTCACATATATTACTCCCCTAACATAATAATATACACCCATAGCCATAAACTCAACAAAATAATGAGAGTAACCTACCTCACACCCAAAAATGAAATGGGTATTAAAGAGGGGGAGTGAGCTGCGAAAATGGAGGGGGAGAGGAAGAAGATTTCAAGCTATAATGGCCTCCTTCCAAGCTCCTTCAAATGAAAATGGAGGAGGATGAAGATGGCACCACCTTTGGTTAGGGTTTTTGGAAGATGAAGGTGAAGAAATGTTAAGCCCTGACCAATATCATCTCAATCAGAGATACTTGGTCTGATACCCATATTTTAATCGGGTCAGTTTTCAGCTCATTCGGTCCGAATAAATTACTAACAGACCCAAAAATCTTAATTTAATTAATTCCAATATTTTGAGACATTAATTATTCCACATACAATTATTTAATATTAATTCCCCTAATTAATCCATTATTTTAAAATTTGGGATGTTACAAATATTTCCTAGGTAAGTTATATTTTTTTCCTATTATCATGTTTTGTATGAAGAAAACTTGTTCATTAATAGGATATAAGTTTAGACATAAGTTAAGAGTAACTTTGTGTAAAATTTATCTCTTTGCCTATATATTTAGGTGGCTAAATACAAATCCTTCACATAGTATTTTTACTTACCTAGGGTATATTTTTTTATAAGTTACTAAACAAGAGTAAATCCTTTTTTAAAACTTTTGTTACCAGTAATGAAAACAATGACCTTCAACCAAGCACATTTGTAGGATTTGTTTAAACTAAGTAAAAGCTGAAAGCTAAAAACGGTTAGATGAAAAATAAAAAACTAATAAATTAATTGATTAAACTAAATTATGTATGCTAAAACTAGTCAGGTTAAAATACAAATTCACCTCGGTAAAATATAAGGTTTGGAAAAACCTTCCTAATGACCATTTTTAGTCTCTGTCATTTATTGTCAGCGGTTCAACCGCGAACAATAATATAAGTGGAACTACTAACAATGAACAATATAAGTGTTTTTTAGTCATCTCTAAAAATTTAAAGAGTTAAAAATTGTTATTTTTATTTATAGAGGGTTTTACCTAAACCTTAAATTCCTACAAAGGATGAATTTGTATTTTAACCAACTAGTTATTAAACATAAAATGACATTATGACACGTTAATTAATAAATAATTTTGTATCTTAAAAGTTTCAAAAACTAAAATTTAAATAAGATTTGAATAAAATATTATAAATAATTTTAAAAGACGTCATTTTTAAAGTTGTTTTAGCCCAAATATTATCACGGTCGCTCAGGATTTAACATCAGCGATAAAGATTTTCTAATGAGATTTAACTAGTACTGTTAAGTGAATGATTTTTTTAGTTTAATTAATGTGATTTGATAACTAAATTTATTTGAAGATCCAGTACGAATGACTAGTCACTGACCACCCTTGAGTAAATGTGGAGAACAAAATTTGAGGGTATTCTCTCAAATTTATTACTTCTGGCATTTTATTCGTTCTTGGTTTGGTGGTATCACAGTCATTTTCTTAAATTTCTTTAATTCTCAATGATATAACAGTCAACAAAGAAAAATTACCATTAATTTCATCTTCTCGAATCTGAACAGCTTTGTTTTTTAGATGCAATTGTTGAGTCACAAAGCTTCTGTGGCCTTCAAATCATAACATCCATGACTTTCCCTTGTGGCAGAACAAATAAGCATCACTTTTCCACTTCAGTCTTTTTCTTTAAGATCATCCTCAGAACAAGTCTTGCAGATACAAAGCTTGTAAGCATCCTTACTTTATACTTTTCTTATTCCATGTTTGTCTAAGCTTGAGTGGGACTTGATTCTTTTTACTGCATAATGAGGTCCTCAAATTTTCCTTATTAACTATTTATAGGTGATTATTAGTTCAAAAGACTATTTTGAAACTAAACTACCACTTTCGTGTCTCTGCAATGCATGATCTTCGATATACATTATACACAAAGTTCTCCATTTCATGCATTTGAGGTTTATTTTTCTATGTTATGCTTGTGAGTTTCAATACCCTTACTAATAACAGGATCTTTGCAGAAGCTTACAAAAAGTTTCACAAGGAAATATGGAGGTGGCATATCAAATCCATTGTTCCTCAAACCTCCAGATGGCACTGAATGGGAAATATGTTGGACCAAGAATGATGGTGAGGTTTGGTTTCAAAAAGGTTGGGAGGAGTTTGCTAAATACTATTCTCTAGATCATGGGCACTTGCTGTTATTTGAATACAAGGGACCTTCTAATTTTGATGTGCACATATTTGACACTAGTGCTCTTGAAATAGATTATCCTTACCGTTGTACTCATGATGGAAAGGGTTACAATAGTGATGATTCTGTTGAAATTCTGGAGCAATCTCCATGTCAGAAGAATTTAGTGAGATCAACAGTGTCATCTGCTAATCCTTGTAAGAAAATGAAAACTGGGGTGAATAAAAAAGTTGAAAGAAGCTATAGTAAGGCAAAATTTATGAAGCGAGAAATAAAGGGTATTTATTTCATGTTCATATGACTTTGTTTATCCAATTGACTTTTTAATGTCAGCTCTGCAAAACTCACTCAGGTTCAATTTTTCAGAGGAGGGGGATGAAGGCATTTGTAACACTGAATGCCCGAAAGTGGAACAGTTAGGTTCTACCAAAATTTCTGTTGCTTTGAGAAAAGCCTCAACTTTGAAGCCAAAGCATCCCTCTTTCATGCTTGTCATGAAGCCACCCTTTGTTAATGGAGAATACTTGGTGGGCATTTAATTCAGCATATGCATTGTCATGATGAATCACCTTGTTTCATGAACATAAATTTAATTTAATTCTTAGTTCTCTGTTATATTTTTTAAAAAATATCCAGAAAGTACCGCAACATTTTGCTGAAAAATATTTGAAGAAAAGACATGCAGTTGTGCTCCTTGAAGTCTTAGATGGGAGAAGTTGGCCTGTTATTTATTCTGATCTTAGAATTAGTATGGGATGGCAGAAATTTGCATCAGAAAATAATTTGAATGTAGGAGATGTTTGTGTTTTTGAGTTGATACACAAGATTCAGGGCCTTTGTTTCAAAGTTTCCATCTTTGGCAATGGAGAAGGATCAAGTTGCCCCATTTCACAAGGTAATCCATTATTCCCTTTTATCTACACAAAGAAGATATAGAATCAGTTCAAGGAGTTGTAGTTAATTATATTTAAGTCAGATCCACTTTAGAAAATAATACAAAAAGTTATAGCCCATGAATAATAAATAAAAAGATTGACATTCAAAAAATTACACAATATTTTATACATGTATGTGTTTAGCCACAACCTTAATATGACTAATCTCATCAATGTAAATAAGTCCCAATCATAGTGAATTACAATGATCCTGAGAGGATCCTAGATAATGAATGTAAATCTGTGTGCCCTTTGCAATATCTTACATTTTAGGTAGCATTTATTACCTTCTATGAAACCTGAAAATCTGAAACTGTTTGGTGAAAATGCAATTTCATTTTAAAGTCTGCACTCTGCATAGTGATTCTTTCAACTAACTAGTTTTGTATTGGCATATGACTCAGCTGGGAATGCTGTTGAAGATGCTAAGAAATTTACATCAAAAAATCCCACTTTCATGGTCAGAATAACCCATAGCTCCAGTATGGTGGTAGGTTTTAGTTAAGGCAGCTAAACGATAGTACTGGTGCCCTTTTTTTCTATTTAAAAATTATTTATTTCTTTCAAAGAAAAAAAAAGCTTAACAAATTGATCCTAGCATGCAGATACTGTTATAATCCTAAGTCCTAACATTATAATTAACTTGATGCAGCGGGTGCCTGGTTTCTTTGTGAGAGAGTATTTTGCAGATAATAAGAAGAATGTGAAGATACGGTTTAAAAAGAAGTTATGGCATGTAAGGTTTGTTCTTGATGTTGACAGAAGAGGACAAGGCAGGCTCTGTGGTGGCTGGACATCATTAGCAAGAGAAAGTGAATTGGAAGCTGGAGATGTTTGTATCTTTGAGCTCATCAACCGAGAAGATGCAGTGTTTGATGTTCATATTTTCAGAGGTCACACTTAGATACAATGCATCAATGGCTGTTGTTGCTTTCTTTTTTATCAACGGTGCTGGTATCCATTTTGGTGCAGATAATATGTACTTAAATGTGCATACACATTAACATGTTTAATTAAGCACTAATGCGTTTGAAAATAAACACATTTGTATGTGTTGCAGAGGAAACATTTTTATAAGTTTACATAACCAAAGCTACAAAATGCAAATGGATTAATTAATCTCCTGACATTGATTGCCAAAAATATGTACACGAAGAACAGCATCATTAGTGTTGATGAGCTCAAATACACAAACATCACCAACATGCAAGTTACTTTCTTTAAGAAACTGGGTCCAGCCCTTTGACAACTTCGTTGGAACACCTGGAAAACGGAGAAGCTGCACAGGCCACAATTTGTTGTCAAATTGCAGCATCACTGAATCCTTATTAGCGAAGTGATCCCGCATCAACTTGATTGGCACACGCTACATCAAAAGTTATGTTTATATCATTATATTGTCAAAATCTAACAACACAAACATAAGCAAACTAATTCTTTAATATGATGCGTAAGCATCGTAACTAAATCTTACCGGTCTATAATCTTGCCGATGATTTTCCTGTATAGTAACTATGAAAAATGGATTTTGCGAGGTAAATTTGCTCGCCTTTTTCATAGCTCCCTCCAGAACGGGAAACGAAGTTACCTGAGTTGGCTTTTTACCTTTACCATATTCCTTAGTGTCCTTTTTATAAGAACCTATTATATCACATCCATATCATGTAAATACATTAAATTTGTGATTATTCTTATTATAAATTTATAATTATTCTTATTATACTTTCAAACTTATTATTCGTATTAATAAATAGAAAAAGTAATTTTTTTAAAAATTTTATTAGTATCAAGACAGAATATGTAATTAATAAATTTATATGTATTGAAAAACAATAATAAACATATATGGTAAATTGAAATATATCTTAACAAAAGTACCAAGAAAAACTTTAAAATAGATTCTTATAATAGATTGGTGTGTCATAATTTTAAAATTGTTGTTTTTTTGAGTTTTGATGGTTTCTTATAAAGCCTTTATTTTAAGTAATCAATTATATGGGAATGATCCAAGAGCATATATAGTTAACTTTGAAACATTTATGCATCAATGTATTTCTATAATGTTATAAGAGATTTAGAAATACCTCTTTTTTTACGTTTTACATTTGAGGTTCTTGTAAGGTCTGCTGAGCCAGTTCCATCTCCTTGAAATGATTAAATAGTAGAAATTCACAATAATTACTTTATAAATAAACATTAAAATATTTTAAAAGAAGAAAGAAAGAAGAACTTGAATATATTACCTGATGATGGAAAGAAATTTGTTCCTTCTAAAGGTCGAAAGAATCTTACTTTGAAACAAAGGCCTGGTCCCTTAGTTAGCTCAAAATGGCAATCATCCCCAACTTGTAAATTGTTACTTGATCTAAAGTGACCCCACCCAGTATAAAATTTTCCTAGATAATAAGTAACTGTCCATGTTCTACCATCCATGACTTGAAGTTGCACATCAGTTTGTTGTCTCTTCAAATACTTTTTTGCAAATTTTGATGGGATGTTCTGAAAATTTGTTCACAAGTTAGAAAATCTAAACCTTAATATCTTATATTGTGGTAATATATAAAAATGCATCATATCAAAAGTTCACTGGGAAACTATGTAATATACAATTAACTAATACATAAATACGAAGCTTAGGGAAAGCTCACCAGGGAACGTCCATTGACATAAGAAGGTCTCAAGACAATCCTAAATGAGGGATTTTGAGGCTCGGTTGTAGAGGTTATGGTCCCGTCTAAAGCTGAAGTAGAAGGTAATTGTTCTACTCTTAGGCTTTTAGTGGCATCACATGTCTCATCTAAAATGTTAAAAAACATAATCTTAATTGCATCTTGTTATGAAAATTTGAGCTAAAAATGAAAAGTCAATATGAGTTAAGTTTGGTTAAAGTTTAAGATAAAATGATTTTATAAAAGTTTTGTCAAATAATACAGAAACCTCTTTAATGTCTCTCTGATTTGTGATATATTAAAAATTATATATGGGTTATGGTGTGCTATAATATTATTTTTTTATTAAAAAAATTAAACTTCATAAGCTGCACCTAATATATATACTAATAATTAAGGATAGAAAAGTAAAGAAAAATATTATAGGAAGCTTAAGGAATACATTAATAAAAATCTGTATAATTATTTTATTTCATATATGTGTTTTAGTTTCAAGTAGACATATAATAAATAAAGAAGAAAGTGATACCTTTTATAGGTTGTTTGTCAAAATCTCCATTTGTATGAGTGTGATATTCTCCTTGAGTGTCGTTTAGAGGATAATCTATCTCAAGGCAACTTTTGTCAACTATATGTACCTTTATATAAGGTGATTTTTGGTATTCAAATGATATCAAGTATCCATATGATAGGGAGTAATATGTAGCAAATTCTTTCCAACCATTCTCAAAGCAAACATCATCGTCATTTTTGCTCCAAAAAACTTTCCATTCACGTCCATCTGCAGGCATGAGAAATACCGGATTTGGTAGATCAGCACCATATTTCCTAATGAACTTTCTTGGAATCGTCTGCAAAAAAAATATAATTTATATTGAAATCTATTTTCTACAATTACTAATATCACTTTTAGCTATTTCCTGATCATTCCAAAAGCATGAAAAGGGAATATAAAAAAAACCTTTGTACACATTTAGAGCCGTACAATTAACGATCATATAAGTACATATTAAAGAACTTGAATCAACTATATTAAAAAATAAAAGTAAGCTCTACTCTCCCACATAAAATAAGATAAAGTGAAAATGCTTTTCTTAAAAAAATATATATTACCGTGCATTTGTCTATACTATAAACAGTAGTTAAAATCCAATAAAATACGAAAATGGACACATAGAAATAAACGAGGCGAAGGAAATAATACTTACAAGCCTTTCATGTTCAAGACTTCTTTTCCAGATGATCTTGACGAAAACGATTGGAGAGAGAAGAGTATGCTTGCAATTCATGACTATTCTGATTAACTTCTCCCTTTTGCCACTCTTTGACTTTGGAGAGGTTAAGGAAATCTGCTGAATTTGTTTTTAAATCAGTCCAAAGCCAACACGATAATTAAGATGAAAATTAAAAATTTAAAAAAACTAAAAAGAAAAGACTTGTTTGTAATAATTCAACTTCATTTAATTAAAAGATACTTTTCCTTAAGAAAAGCTTAAATATCCTTTTACTCTCTAAAGGATGCTTTGGTTTTGGTTCATTTAAAATATTTTTTTCTTCCACATCATTTATATTAAATATTTTATTTTTAATCCTCATTTTAAAACTTTAATTTGTTAATTATTTATATAAATAACTAAATTATATATTAAATTGTTCATATGGTTCTATCACGTACTCTAATGATTTATTATTAAAAACCTCTACGGATACATTTTCAAAATCAAGTTTATCATTTAAAGATTGTATTTCAGACTATCTGAATCATTTATTAATCTGAATAAGTTAATTTAACCTATAATTCAAATTTAAAATTATATATATATATATATATATATATATATATATATATATATATATATATATATATATATATATGTAGTCATTATAGTCACCTTACACCGCTACACTTAAAACCAAGCAAGGCAAACTGGAGCAATTTGAATTTAAGGTTCCTAATTAACATAAAATGGTCATTTAATAAATGTGTTTAATAGTTAGAAAAATATTCAATTAATCTATATATATTACTTTTTATTTAAATAATTATTTCATAAAATAATTTTAAATTAAGTAAAAAAAATGGAGGAACTAAAATAAGGAATTTGGTCGCCTTGCCCCTGGAGAGGCATTGTTTCAACATGGGCTTTAGTCAAAAGACTTAAAAATAAAAGTCCAGAAATTAATTAATTTCAGATTTCAAAGTATACTAAACTTTTCTCCCTGATTATGTGAATTGTTAAAAATAATTTTCTTTATTATAATAACCGTAGAGATAATTGATATTTTAAAATTATGCCTTATAAAATTTGTTAATTATTATTCAGGAAAAATATTTAATTCTATTTACTTTTTTAAAATACATTTGAGATAACCTATTTATCACGCTCAAGTTTCTCAATTAAATTGTATAGTGTTCGTCATGCATAAGCGAATTCCTCTGCGCATAAAATCTGTCTACTGTTCAAGTAGTTTATTTGCTTGAAATAATTGAAATTATCTATAATTATTTCAAGCTTAATGAGATGTGAAGTATAAATTAGTTTTTTTTATAATGTAAGAAAGATTAGCTCTCAAAATTAATGTTTTGAGTGATACAAAACTAATGCGTGAGAATAAAACTACATTTTTTAAAAAATTGAAATAACCAAATTAAACACAAAACAAAGATGGAGTTAAATGATTCGTTGATCGGTAAAAACAGGCTTTAGTGGTGGTTTTTGTTGTCTGATACGGAGAACTAAAAGTGATTCTTCAAGGGTTTAAGGGAAATTAAATAGTGATTTGAGTAAGTTGACACTGAGATCTTTTATTTGTTTTAAGTTTAAGATTAGTAGATACTTTTCAATATAATTAACCTTTAATCATATCTCTTAAAAATAAACACACAAAATTAATTTTAAATCTTCAAATATACTAACTAAATCAAAATAGTATATATACTTTCTGGTTATAAATTGCTGAAATAATTTTATCTAAATAATAATAATAATAATAATTTTAGGTTTTTAAATATAAGTAAACTTAGCCTTGATAATTTATTATATATAGAAGGTGTGTAAATCATTTTATAATTAATTAATATGAATATTAATATAAGTTAATAAAAAGTTATGTGTAGCTAGCTTGTTTGAAGTGAATGCAAGCATGATATTTTGCACTTGCTTTTAGTAAATGCTGTAGGTTTTTGTTTTTTCAGGCATTCAAGAAAACAACCAAAAATCCCCTTCCCTCTATTTTTTGGTGGCTTTTTCTGAGTCAATTTCAACCAATCCAAATCCTAAAATGCATACCTTCACTTTGTCCTTTTTTTCCTAAAAGATAGGCATTCCTTTTAACCAACACAAATCCATTTGGCTTTCTTGCTGTTACTTATGATTATTCAATCACAACTACCCAATTTCAAAGTCATATATAAGCCTTAAAGTAAAAAATCTATTTGATAATTATTTGTTTAATGAGGTTTTCACCCTCTCCTTGTCACCCAAAAAAAAATTATGAGCCTTGAACCTAAAATACCAAGTCTTGTTCTAATTCTAAATGTCCTAAACAAGCTATGTTTAAATAATAATAATAATAATAATAATAATAATAATAATAATAATAATAATAATAATTTTCACCCTCTCCTTGTCACCCAAAAAAAAATTATGAGCCTTGAACCTAAAATACCAAGTCTTGTTCTAATTCTAAATGTCCTAAACAAGCTATGTTTAAATAATCATAATAATAATAATAATAATAATAATAATAATAATAATAATAATAATAATAATAATAATAATAATAATTTTCACCCTCTCCTTGTCACCCAAAAAAAAATTATGAGCCTTGAACCTAAAATACACCCTCTCCTTGTCACCCAAAAAAAAATTATGAGCCTTGAACCTAAAATACCAAGTCTTGTTCTAATTCTAAATGTCCTAAACAAGCTATGTTTAAATAATAATAATAATAATAATAATAATAATAATAATAATAATAATAATAATAATAATAATAGTAATAGTAATAATAATAATAATAATAATAGTAATAATAAAAATTATGAGCCTTGAACCTAAAATACCAAGTCTTGTTCTAATTCTAAATGTCCTAAACAAGCTATGTTTAAATACTAATAATAATAATAATAGTAATAATAATAATCGTAAATACTAATACTAATACTACTAATAATACTAATACTACTAATAATACTAATACTAATAATAATACTAATACTACTAATAATACTAATACTACTAATAATAATAATCATCGATATGCATAATAATCATCCATGTAACAATCATTCATGGTGAAACATCTATAATTTAGGAAAGCAAGAAAGAAATATATACCTGAGGATGCAAATACTCCAAGCTTCTCAGGAAAACAAAACCAAAACCAGTCTCCTTTCTACAAATAAAAGAAGTATATATTAGTTTATAAACACACATCACAAATGGAAAATTCTAATGTCCTTCCATTCCACATGTTGGTCAAGTGGTCAAGTCTTTCTACGTGCCAAAATGTCCGCGCATTTCACATGTTACTTTCTTTACAGCTATGGACCAATATAAAAAGAGTATCAATTTTTTTAAAATATAAATTTTAAGTCAGGAAAAAAAGTACTAAGTATAATACCTTTAAAAATTCTAAGAAGTGTTGCATATAAATTATTTTCTATTATTCAACCAACCAAAGTCAATATTATTATCTAAAAATGGGAAGATTTTTTTT
The DNA here is from genome assembly GCA_037962975.1 of Clitoria ternatea. Taxonomy (NCBI): domain Eukaryota; kingdom Viridiplantae; phylum Streptophyta; class Magnoliopsida; order Fabales; family Fabaceae; genus Clitoria; species Clitoria ternatea. Next base: position 140,691,051 of record CM075670.1, read on the forward strand.
CTCGCAAAGGATACAACAGAACAGAATTACAAAAATTTCCAACCAAAAACAAACACCCAACCACCACCCCAGACCTTGTCTCAAAGAATTAACGAGAAAAAGGAACAAACCAACATCACAATCACAAGGGAAAATAAAGTTACGGATACTTTTAAAAAAAAATATATAAGAAGGAGAATAACAACTAAAAAATACTTTGCATATTGAAGGATATGAGGTAAATTAATTTGATGGGGCATATGTATAGCATTTGGTGTGACATCAATGAAGAATAATATATATACCTCTATTATCTTCTGCTTTCAATTAATTGTAAATCTCCACCTTCTTAGTTCTCACTCTCAACTTTCTATTTTCTCAAAAACCAATTCTCTAACTCTTCTCCAGTATGTATAGCATGTATACATGACATTCATGTTGAGGAAAATAACAAACACCTCTAAAGCATTCATTTTATGTCTTTTCCACAAACTAACAGAAACATGAAACCTGCATGCTCTCTTCCTTCCCCTTTTAATTTATTTTTTATTTTTATTTTTTCCTATTTTATTTTACTCGTTTATACCTATCTAGTAATATATTTCCCTTCTATTTATATTTATATTTTTCACTCGTTTATCTTTTCTATCTATATTGATCATTTTTTCAAATAATTAATAAAATCTCGCTGATAAAAAGGATAGTAAGAAAATAATGTCAAAACGATAATTAAGATGAAAATTAAAAATTAAAAAAACTAAAAAGAAAAAACTATTTGATAATTATTTGTTTTCTGAGATTTTTAATGTCAGCTCTGCAAAACTCATGAGGTTCAATTTTTCAGAGGAGGGGGATGGAGGATGTGTATAGCACATTGGTTTTTCATGTGATACCATTTACCCCAACAGATAGACATGTACATATGCATGTCCTCCCCTTGATTGCTTGCACGGGACAATTAGCATGGGTAATTTGTTGTGTGTGTATATATATATATATATATATACACACACACACTATCTTTGATCATCAGAAGATTTGGTTAGTATACTTGAAGATCTAAAATTAATTTTGTGTTTTTATTCATAAGAGACATGATTAAAAGGTAATTGTATTGAAACCTTGGTCAAGTGTCTACTAATCTTGGACTTAAATTAAGCTACCCAAAAAAGTACATATCATTGTGTTTTTTTTTTTCTTTTGTTACCTAAAAAAAAGTTTGACTTGTTTTTACTAGATATGTAAAATCATAGACTTAACTTAAAACAGGACTAAGCAACTTTTGTGTTTGCATTATGGCTGGTTGAAATAATTTTCCATAATTCTATAATAGTAGTAATAATTTTATGTTTTCAAGAATAACTAAATTTATCCTTGATAGGTCATTTTATAATTAATTAATATATTGAAATTTTAATACAAACTAAAATTAAGTTAATAAAAAGTTATGGCAAATGGCAAATGCTGCAGCTTTTGTTTTTTTTTTTAAGCCCTCAAGAAGACAAACAAAAACCCACCCTCTTCCCTTTCTATTTTCTCGGTGGCTTTCCCAACCCTAAAATGGACCTTCACCCTGTCCTTTTTTCAGATAAAAGATACGCATTACTTTTAGAAAAGAAGAATAGCAGTAATAAGATACATATAAAAAATTGGTCAGTCATAATTATACCAAATGTATCCTAAAACATGTAATTACTTGTCTCCTTATTTATTTAAATTACCTCTAACAAGGTAGACTAAAATAGTAATTTTCTCAACTACACTAAAGTAAAACTTACCTCCAACATAATAGATTATAATATCGTAATTTAATCTTTTTTATTATATAAGAAAAAGTAGCTCTCAATATTTATTTTGATATAATGCAAAACTAATACGTGACAATGAAATTACTATTTTTCAAAAATTGAAATCACCAAATCAAACATAAGCAAGCCAACAATAAACAAATTAAAGATAAGTATGGTTCAATTCATCATGAACATTGATGTGTGATGGACCAACTAAACTGAAGGTCTTTATCAAACGAACATAAATCCATTTGATTTTCTGGCTGTTACTTATGATGATTGCAATTTTACTCTTCAGGGAATTCATCTTTTTTTTTTTTTGCGGGATCTTATGCCTTTCTATTATTTTAAATTATTTGATAGTTACAGAATTGTAACATTTGAAGTTATATAAGCCTTAAGCAAAAAGGATTATTTGCTTTCTGAGGTTTCACCCCTCCTTATCACCATAAAAAAGTTATAAGCCTTGACCTACAATTAAAAAATAAATAAATAGTCCAACCAAGTCTTGATCTAATTCTAAACGTCTTAAACAAGCTATGTTTAAATAATAATAATGAATGTGTAGAGACTTATAGTTTGATATAGAAAATGAGAAAGTGCGAATGCAGTAATCTATATATATATGCGCATGATAATGGTCAATGTTAACAATCATATGATCAGGAAAGAAAGAAAATTTATGGAGCTATAGCAAAGCTTTTCTAAACTCAAAATGTTGAAGTGAACACTATAAGTGAGATGAAGAACAATTTATATATACCTGACGTCTATACTTGCAAATGCTCCAAGCCTGTTGGTTCTCAGACCCACTCAAGAATTCTACAAACATATAAGTAAGGTGTTACACACAATAACAAAAACTTAATCCCTTCCCCTTTAAAGGTGCATCAGAAATGGACAAAAAGGAAAGGAAAGGTTAGGATGAGAACGGTGTGAGTGGCGGTGATTTTCCGGCGACGGAGAGGTGGTTTTGCGTTGTTTAGAGCAGTAAATGAAGAAACATGAAGGAGGAAAGAAAAAGGATGTTGCTGTTGGTGGCTAACAATTTTCTAAAATATGAGAACACAAGGAAGGAGAGTGGAAGAACACAAACCTTTTGCTTCTCTCTCTGCTATTTCGTGTGAAATGGCCCAATGGAAGAACACAAGGGAGTAACTTTTAGAGAAAGAATGTAGTAGTATAAAACAAGTAGGTGGGTCAAGCATGTAACCTGCATGTGTTTTTGTTCAGTTTGTTGCTGCTTGCATTAAGCCAACTCAGTACTATTATCTAGAAGTGGAAAGATTTGATTTTCTTGAATTGGATTGCAGACAGGACAGACAGATACACAAAAATTTCCGTTGCATTAAGACTATGTTTTACGGGAAGTTTGGTAGACTAATTTTTTTTTAATTCTCAAAAATTTTAATTTGAAAATTTTGATGTAATTCATTTAAAAAATATTCTTAGGAAATCAAATTGATCTTTAAGTATATTTCCTAAAGGGTGGTAACCTTAATTCCCATTTTTCTGTAAAATTTTTTTATAATGTGAAAATATAATTATGTCCCCAATGTATATTTAATTGTTAAACATTTAATTAAACATTTATTCTCATCCTAAATAACTAAAAATACTTATACGATTGGAATTTAGAAGAAATATTCATCATTCATAAGGCTCATTTTTCCATTACGTAATTGTTTATTTAACCTGTAACATGCGTCTCTTTTTTTTTCTTCCATTGTGTAATTGTTTGAATTCTATAATACTTCCTTTGGTAAACATTGAGCAAACATATTATTTTATCATAATAATTTACTTAATTGTTTCAATTTGTACATTCATAGAATAATATGTTGAAAGGTTTCTTTAATTTAACTATAGGGATGATTAAAAAAATTACAAATTAAAACAATTAAGTAAATTATCATGATAAAATAATATGTTTGCTTAGTGTTTACATGATTCTTCCTATTATCAATTTCAATATCTTTTTGTTAATGTTGATTCCATTATTTCTTCGTTGGATATCCTTATTCGTTAAATAATAACAATAAAATTTATTCAAACCTTATACTTTGATTTCATTCAAATTGATTATATTTATAATAAAAATTTTATGTAAAATTCTAAATAAAAATTTAAAGCACTATACTTAATATTCTTAGTTACCATAATTATATATATTTGATTCAAAATAAAATTAAATAGTATCCTCATTGCAACCTTTTGATTTACAATCATTGTAAAATTATATGTAATTTTAGTAAATTATCTTAATATTGAAATAATATACTTATTTTTTGTATTAAAATTAAAAATAAATATTATCTTTTTTAAAAAGATTATATGTATATGTAATTCAAAATTTTGACTATATTTATATTTAAAAATTTAATGTAACTTAAAATTAAAATAAAATTAAAATTCTATACTTAATATTCTTATTTATTATAATTATATATGTACTTTATGTAAAAAAAGTATGATTTAAGCCTTTCTAACTGGTGGAAAGAAAATTTTATTTAAAAATAAATTATTTTTGTACATTAACCGTATATTACTCATATGATATTTGTATATTATATTTGGTTAATAAAAAGATGAAATGATATATAAATTTTTTTTCAATAGACAATTTAACAATCAATATATTTATAATAGTTCATCACTTGATTAACCTCTATCTTTGGCAAGAATGTAATGTCCATTAGTATATTTTTAATCATGTTTATTTTGTGAAAAGTATTGGTCACTCATCTTTTTCCTGTCAACAAATATAAGAATACAAACTAATATAAAATATCATAAATGAATTTAATGAGTTTAAAAAATATCACTACAATATTAATCTTAATTATATAGAAAATAATACTTACTATTAGATATGTTTATCACGCATTGCTGTAAAATGACAACAATAGAAAAACTTAGACCTTGTTGTGCTAAAATGAAAACTATTCTATCAGCAAATTCTTTCTAAAGAGTGTAAGTCAATTGTCTTAGTCTATATTGACATGTCAATACAAAAAAAATAGTCATGTATATGTATATAAGAAAAAATTAGACTCAATTATAAAAAATCCTATGAATAAACATAATTTACTCTAAATCTTCAAGTATTATCTCAATACGCTTTGAAGTTCTCCTACCCTTTACTTGCTCAATAAGGTCATCTCTTTGAACCACATATCCAATTATATCTAGAAAAAATTTCTAGCAATATTATATAAATTTATATTAATTATATATATATATATAATAAAGCAATTATATCGAACAATACTCATCATGACATTAGAATTTGTATTATCATTTAGAACATCAATAAACGGGACAAGTTTAAAAATATCCTTTGAGATGTCATTACACTCAAATAGTTTGACAATAATGTTGTCAATAAAACTAATTTTGAACTCATGATTTGTAGGTTTGATCACACCCTTAACTTTTAAGATCATAACTTTTTTTTTGAAGACATATGTCCCTTGAGTAAGCAGTTTCTTATACATTTTTACTAAATATTTTCAGACTGTCACATCCATCTGATCTATCTATATTAAGTCATAATTAAATCACTTACACCATAATCAAAATATATAATATTAACTTTAATTAGCTTAATCAGCTATAATTTACCTTTTGATCAACCAGAACAATATTGAATATTGAGATTTTTAGTATTAATAAAACCTGTTCCCTCCATAAATTGATGGCTCTAGCACAAAACTTTCAATTAGCCATTTCAACTTTAATGTTAGTAAAAAGAGAATAAGTGAGATTCATCATAACAATAATAAAAACTAGTATTGAAAATAAAGTAAAAATTAATTATAGATAAAAATTGATCTCAAGATTGTTGGATTAAAAAACACCAAAAATGAGAAGAAATTAACAACTGACCTCAAATATAGTCAGGTTGAGAAATGAGAAGTGAATCAAATTATTTGAGAATGTCTAAAATGATCAACAAAATACCACCAAGTGAGATTAGAAACTAACTTCAAATATGGTTGGTTTGAAAAGTGAGGATTGAATCAAATTCTAATTGTGTTTTTATAAAAATATGAGAATCAATAAATTTAATAATTAACAAAATTTGATTTAATTTAGTAATTAATAATTCAAAATTAAAAAAGTGTATTTACATAAAAGTAACAAAATCTATACATGAATTACATTCAATGTATAAAATTATATACAGTAAGATTTGTGTTAATTAACTTATTATATATATTGAAAATAAATTGAATGATTTAATACCACACCATTATTACTATATATCATTAATAAAATTATATGATGATATAATAATAAATACTAATTACTATAAATATTATTAGTTATCAATCAAATTAATAAATTTAATTATAATTTACATAGAATTATTTTCATAGTTGATTTGATGATGAAACTATAAATATAGATAATATATAAAAAATTATTCAAAGAGATTTTTACATTAATATAGTGAGTGAGTTAATTTTTAATTTTATAAATTAATTAATATATTTTTAAATAATAATATCTAATAGTCAACTAATTTATTTGATTTACTCATCAATTCATGATTACAATTAGAAAAATTATAATTCTTAAATTAATTCATAATAAATTTGGTAATTAATGACATCTGATTCACTCCTTTTTAAGAAAATATTTTATTGATGTAACCATATTTTTGAAATCTTGTTTTTAAAATGTTTTTAAATGATATTTAAAATGCTTTTAAATTCAAAATTAAATAATATTTAAAATGTTTTTAAATTCATGAATATCATCTTTTGGGAATCATAATTATTGAAAATATTAAAATATATTTTGCAACTTAAATTTTATTGAAAATATTATTTAAGTATAACTAAAATCTTGTAAAGACTAATAGCTCATTTAGTTATTATATTTTTCAAAATAAAAAATTATAGAAGACAAAAAAAAATAAAAAACATGTTCAAGGATCTAATTTTACAAAAAAAGAAGAGTTGAAAATTGGAAATATCTCACTTAGAATATTTTGTTGAGAAATTTCGTAAAATATAACTAATTTTTTTTCCTAAAATCTTAATTTACTGAAAATGCTTTATGAAAAAAATATATGTATATAATAAATAGGATTCCAAAAAAAAAATAAAAAATATGTGTACGGAAACGCCCCTTATATAAGACGGACTCTGCAGAACCCTGAGACGCGTAACTCGCTAATTTTATTATATTTTTTAAAAAAAGCAAATCACAATCAGATTCTCAAATTAAGGGTTCTATTTATTTGTTAATCTGCTTACATTGGTAACGCCTATAAAGAAGGCTGAAACCCCCCCATCCTCTTGTAACGGAAAAACAAGATGAATCCTTCAACGCTCCTATCATTGCTCTTCACAGTATCCTTGATCGGCATCTGCCATGCGAGGCCTTTGCGAGTGGCATCACCGTCTCCGTCACCGTCACCGTCACCGTCACGAAAAACGAAATTGTATCAAATTGTATGCAAAGACGCAGGGAAGGACAATGGTCGGTGCCTGAAACTTCTAGAAGCGTACCCGAAAATCACATCGGCGAAAGACTATGTCAAACTTTGCAAGTACACCCTGAAGATGGCAGTAAAGAAATCAATTAAAGGGCAGAATTACCTTCAGAAAGTGATGAAGAAAAACCCTTCTCGTGCCATTAAACAATGTGCAACCTTTGATTACGATGGGTTGGTTCTTTCCTTCAAAAGTTCATTGGGTGAATTGGTTGAGTCCCCAGACACTGCAAATTACGATGCCAAAGTCGCAGGTGATGGGCCCGTGAATTGCCAGAGAGCATTGGATGCGGATAAGATAGTTAATCGTTCTATTTCCAAGCTAAATAATGAGATGGAATTTCTTAGTCTTGTTGCATTTTTGGCCACAAATCATCTTCCTCAAACCCTCCAATAACTAGCTTTCAGGTAGTTAGGTTGAATAAAATTCTACTTCTATTTGCTTAGACTATTTTTTTAAAAAAATTTATTTTCCGTTGCAACTTTGTATTGGAAGGTTAAATTGTGTCTCGTATATGGAATAATAACAGCAAGGGACAGACTAAATTTGCCCCTTTCAATTCTTAACGCACCGATGAGTTGATGAATACCTAGATTCCCAAACTACGCTTTGTCGAGCGTGCTTTTCTTCCCTTGAACCCAACACGCCTAGGCCTGTATTTGGATTGATCAATTTCTATAATATTTTTAAGCTTGGAAACCAAATTGCAAATTGCAAATGACAATACCCATATTACCAAAGAAAAGATGGCAACACCCATTTGAGTCTTTGAATCGCGTAAATTAATAACTGTTTTTTTTTTTTGGACCAGAATTAATAACTGTTTGTTGTAAATAATAATATACTTAAATATTTTTATTTTATTTTTAGAAATGTATAACTTTTTGTTTCATTTTCTAATCAAATGGTAACATTGTATTCAGGGGTTCCATCTTTAGTTGTGAATCGTGATCGGTCATCTACCATTTAATAATTTTGGTTTCGAATTGATATTTTAAAATAGTTTTAAAACAGAAATTTGTTACCATATGAAACGATGGCCACGTCAAAAATTTCTCAAAATCCTTTTGTTACGAAATGACTTAAACATAGTAAATATCAATTAGTATACTACTATATTTTCCTATAGATTATTATAAATTACAAAATTCTTTCTATGAAAAGTAATTAAATTCTCTTGATCTTGAATTTGGAATCATTGATTAATTTATGGGTGTTTGGTTCTTCAGGTTTGATCAATCAAAAAAAATCTTACAGTATAAAAGATTAATATTTTTTTTTTACTTTCATAGTAAACAAACCCTTAAAATAATTTATTGATTCGATAATATTTATAAGTATTAACTGATTTTGTGTCAAGTATACCAAATTAAGAAAAATTATGAACGGAGAACAAAAGTGGTCGAATTATTGGCTAAAATCTTGATTAATTTTAACTGTTAATAATACATTTGACCCAATATATCTATTGGAATAGTGAAATTTAGCTAATCAAAAACTTTTCAAGGATTGAATGAATATATAGTAGTGTAACACACACACATATATATAATTTAGTGAGAAAAAAATGGTACTTTTAACTAAAAAAATTATATATATATATATATATATATTTATTTGAATAATGTTATAAATTTCGTAATCTATCTTCCAGATTTGTACGCTATTTTATTTAAAATTGAGAAATAATTATATAGCTTTTAAAAAATGAACAGGTAAATATCTTAATTTTATCATTTTATTTATGATTATTTTTCATTTCTATTTTAGAATTTCTCCTATTGATTTGTTTACATTCATAGAAATAGGAAAATATGACGTTGGAATTTATTTTTTCTACATGTGAAAGTTTTAAAAAATGCTAACTTCTAAGATAACAAGCTCTAGGTACATGATTAATAAGGAGAGAATTGAGATCCTTTAGGGCTGCCGATGCCCTCAAAGTCTCAAACTGTAGAATCACTTCAAGCATCGAGCCGCTAATTGTCAGTGTAGAAATTAGGTTTCTTGTGGAGAACGTCTTTCTTAATCAAGTGCACTAGTGCAGAAAAGGGATTTAATAACGATTAAAATGGGCTTTTAATCACGGTTCATGAACCGTGGTTGATACAGCCGTGGTAGTAGATGAGAGCTTTTAATCACGGTTCATAACAGTGGTTATAAATAACATTTAATCAAGGTTGATAACCATAACCGTGATTACAAGTGGTCATAAAACATATCATTACGTTACTAGTTATAATCACAGTTATGGTAAGAACCGTGATTAAATAGGCTCTATTACCACGGTTATTGTAATAACCGTGATTAAATATGAGGTTTTTTTATTGTGGGCTCTGTTTTATTGATTTCCCAAACCTGCAATTAAATACAGCCAGCACAGTATATCTCCAGCATATTCAGCACCAATAAATGAAAACAAATGGTATGTATATAACATTAATTTGCTATCAAATCATAACAATGTAGAAAATGAAACTATATACAATTGACATGAATGTAAACTAATAAAATGTAAACCCTAAACCCTAAACAAATAGTACAACGATAAGAGAATAGAAATCCTATATCTATCTAAGTCTTTGCCTCACTTCAATGAAGTATGCAGCCCATTGCTTTCTAACATTATCTACATGTGTCTTGGGGAAGTATGACTGGTCCTGAAAGTACTGCAAACAATACACAAAACAATTAGAACAAAAGTTGTATTTATTACATGAGTTTGATCAAATTGGTAGAAAACTAGGCAAGCGAGACTTACATCTGTCCATCCATCTACTAAATGTTCTTGGACGATGGTCAGCATGGTGTGCATGACGTAATAGTCGAACTCAAAGCTACCCTCCTGCCTATAAGACTACAACAGACATAAAATATAGAATAAGTGAATTCAAGTTTTCAAAATATAATAAAGATTTGAATGAATTTGGTTGACTTATATCTGGGTCCACCCACACGAGTTTTTTTCCGTTGGACTTACTTCCATGCAGTCGACTATATCCAACCACAGCCCTGCGTCAGAATAAAACCCAAGATAAGTTAGAATCGTAGAAGAACAAAAATGACGTAATCAAACTTGTACAAAGTTATTTTATTTTTTAGGGTTTAACTTACGCGTCTACTATTGTTTTGAGGTCTTGTGGAACAGTCCTGTGCACAGAATCAAAGTATAAAGCTACTGAAGCCTAGGGACAGATCACCACGAGCGTCCAATGAACGCTGCAGTTACCAGTGATAAGTGAGACTTCAAATTGTAAAAATTAATGGACAATAATTATGGAATAAAATCTTACCCTCTATGATACGGGGCCAGGTATACCGTCTTCCTAGACTCATACATCCAATTTTGGATGTATGTCTGGGTGTTCTCCTTGCTGTTCCCTCTCCTTTGTATGAAAGAGGGCTCTAAGAAACCATAAGTTCTATTAAACCCAAGTCCACACAAATTTTATGCAGAAACCTAAACAAGTTTAGACATGGTTAACGACAAATAACTTGTATAATGAAATAATTGGACCTAAAATGATATACTTACAACTCCAAAATCTGAATGACGGATATGTTCAGCATCGTCGTCCCCATCATAATCTGGCACAAGTCACTCCGTGTAATGTAAAGCAATAGTGAACTTGGACAGCCGAACACCAGTGGCTGCCATGGTACCCTAACAGCGTCCTCGCCTAGCTCAGCCCTGACCTTCCATAGCTTCTGGATCAGATTGTCGACGGGGTCTGGCTTCTTCAATGTCGGGCCTGCTTCCTGTTGAACAGATAAAACATTAAGGGTTTATACCATAATCGACAATATAACAAAATCAGTTAGTGTTTCAGGTTTATACCTGCGGAGAAACAATCGACATGAGTCTGTTGGGCCATATAAGGAAGTGTCCCACCGCCTGACCAACGATCTGCACCTCTAGAGTTGCCACTGGCACAACAACATCCTCCTCAATAATCTCGACAACAGAGACCCTGGACATACCATCAGGTATGGCTGATGGTGAACCACAGGCCTAAGTTGTACACTATGCCAGTGGCAACTAGCTCTTCTAACCCATCAATGAATAAGTCACATTGATGGATATCCACAGCCTCGACCCCATCATCGTCAGGGTTAGCTACAGCGCACGACCCCTTAATGCTAACCCTCTGTACCTACATATTTACACATCAAGCGGGAGTTATTCAACAATTAAAAAACCAAATTACAAACAACGAATAGTTAAATACTATAAAGAATCCAACCTATGGGTTGACAACTGGTGTAGTAGGCTCTTAGTGATGGCTGAGTGAGGCCTTCATCTCCTCCTTGAATTGGGCCATCTTTGCGTGTAGTGCCATCATCTGCTCCTGGCACTCAGCCTTCACAGCCACCACCCTCGACTCAACCCTTTACTCCACCAACTGCTTGATAGAGGGCACTGGGTCGGGAGCACCGTAATAGCTCCGAAAGCCTGTGAAAATGTGAATGATTAAACCATAATTGTTTAATGGAAAACAAAATGAAAGGATACAAGTAATTTACAACTTACCATGACCTCGACCAATAGCACGCACCCTTCCTGGGTGCTCTGGCCTGCCGATGGCGGTAGTCAAAATGTCCTGCCTACCATGGGCTATGAAAGAGCCTTGGGTTGATTTCTCAACCAAGGATCCTAAAACCAAATAAGTTAGTGTTTAGGGTTTCGTGTTAACCAAAAAGCTGAATACTTTATAAGGCGAATACTTACTATTCGTGAGGCGACCTCCTGAGCTTGTGAGGAATGTATTCCCCACTCTTCCTAACCCTAGCCTGCTTCTATTTCTTATAGCGCATAAGTAGGGAAGGGGGATCCATAACACCGGTGTCAGGTTGGCTAGCCTGACATTGACTGGCCTTCTCCTTGGCCATATGCTCCTCTAATCGTCGATAACCCCTATGTGACAATTTGTGGAGGTAGTCATTCAGCTTCCTTATGCTTTGTGCCTTTGTTCGTATGGCTTGCAAATAGAAAGAAAATGGGTTAGAGTTATGTGGAAAATTATAAATGATTTAATCATGTTAAATACCAACGTACCATCCACTGGTCAGTGTGCCTAGATGCAACGAAAACATCCCAAGTCTCCTGATCTATGAAGGTATATTTCTCTCCGGGGAACTGTCCTCGCTCCTCCCCGAATACATACCTACAATTCACAATTAAAATAAGTGTAACATCCTAATAGAGCATTAATGGGCAAGTCAAAGGTAATGGTTGATTAACTAAAAGTGGCATGGAAATTACGCATATGCCCTCTTGACTATATAAATGATTTTCGTCTCTCTCTCTGCCACTTACGCTGAGCTGGGAAAAAGAAAAGAGAGTTAAGCCATTTCTCTTTCGTGCATGCAGTGGCACTCTTCCTGTTCTCTCTAAAATTCCATCGAGTCTCTTCTTCTTCGTCTTCTTCTCCATCTTCTTCTTCTTCGCTCAAAAGCTGTTAGAGTCTCGATTGGGAAGTCTGCAGCGCTGAGTGTCTCGGAGTTGTAGAAATACTCCACTGCTGGTGAGACAGAGCTGCTCGAGGAAGAGGACAGCTTTCGGTTTCTCCAAGCTGAGTGTAGAGTTTGACTGGGTTCGAAGGTTATTTTGGCTGAGAAGGAGTGACCGAAGGGGCGATCGGTCAGCATTATAGCTCGAAGAGCTTCTTGAATCTCTACAATAGGTAGGGGGCTTTACATTTCAAATGCATGGTTTATGGACAGGTTCCGAGTGAAAATGCTATGTCGATTGTTTATAACTTGAAATGTGTTGATTGATGTGTTCTAGTCGAGTGATAACCCATGAAATGCCCGGATTTGTGATAGCTATGAGTCGTGTAGTGTTATGTTGATTTCCGTCCATGAATGCATGTTGCTGTTAATGAGAAAGCCGAGTGCATATAGTATGAGTCTGCTATGATGATCTCCGTGTGTGGTTTTATATTAAAATGCATGAGATGCATATGGATATTATTGTGATTGCCGAGTGTATGTAGTGTGAGAATGATGTGCTGATTCTATTTGTGATGTTATAATGAACTGCATAAGATGCATGTGACGAAATGATAATGCCAAGTGCATATAGCGTGGGACGCTTGATGATTAAAACCATATGCATCTGATTCACCATTGAAAATACTGGGAGCATATAGCGTGAGACGCTTAATATAAAAATGGTAATCAGATGAATATGTATGAGATACAATGAAAGACCTTGGGTGGGACTCAAGGCAAGCCTACCGAGTGGGACTCGGGGCTGCCCGTAACACTTTCATTGTCGCTGAGAGTGACTGTGTTACATGAGAGGGCAAACGGTTTGGTACCAGTAAAATGGCCGGATCAGCTGGGAGCTGAATAAAAGGCTAGGAGCCTCTGTTGCAACATAAAAACTTAATAATGAATAAATAAATCCGAGTGATTGAATGTATGTACTCTGTGTAACATCCCCATTTTAATTAAAGCAACCGAGTTAAATAACAAGTCAACAAGTCAACACCTCCCTTAATTTAATTAACTAAGAAGTAACAGGATAATTAACGTGGAAGCATGGTGGCATGGGCAGGATTATCGCGTTTCCCCATCCCACCATCCTGTTCTCCACGCGGGTACTTATACAGGCGAGGCCATGCTCTTCACACAGAGAATTCCACGAACTCCCTTCTTCATTCCTCTTGTTTTCTTTCTTGCCTTCTCCGCCCTCCAGTCCATCTCCTGCTTCGAGAACCAAGGCGACGGTGCTACAGTGGAGTGGAACTCCCCACACGAGAAGGGACGATCGTCAAGTGACGCAGCAGGAAGGAGAACCACCACTCAAGCAGAAAAGTCCCTTGGAGTTTCGTAATTGGTAGGGGGAGTATCTTCTATCTTAAATGCATGGGTTATGAACAGGTTTCGAGTGCTGATGCTTGCTATATCCATGCTCTGATGGTGTATTGCGTTGCATGTGAGTGTGTATAGTTCAGTTGCATGACGAGTGAGAAATGAGTGTTGCATGTTAGCACCTTTCATACAGGTATGTGCTGCAGGATCTCACATTGCATGTCGGGTTGTATCAATATGAATGCTTTAATAAATTGTTGTGTATAGGAAATGCCTGCTTTAAACAGATTCTGACGCTATCTTACACCGATTGCATGTTAGGATGAGATAAATTGAAATGCCTGAGCAAACTTGCGATTTTAGAATGATGCATGCGTTGAATGAAGCTGTAAACCGATTGCATGTCTTGATCGAACGAAATGTTGTGGATGTCTGAATATGGAATGATAACTGATTGCATGGAAGCTATATACTGAGTCCGGATAATGTGTATTACTGATTGCATGGTGTGTGTGTGTTTGAATGCGAGAATGCATGCGTGAAATAAATGTTGTGTGTCGAATCCGCGTGTGGCGTGTAACACCTTATTACTTACAACTAATTATTCCAAAAATATGAGTAAACTTTTTCACAAAACAGTCACGTAACATTTGTTATAGAAGGGAGCAGGCAAGGGAAGAATGAAGAGCATTCACACGCATTTAGCAACCTACAGAGAAGCTAAAACTGGGGCCGGCTCAATGGGTTTATCGTAACACACCTGCACCAGGGCGGATTACTCAACACCGTTTGTTCGCTTAGACGGGGTCTGATACCGTCCAGGCGGAGTATGGTAAGGCAGCAGCGGATAGAGGATATTTCACAAGGAGGCTTCCCTTCGAGTAACACTGGTCACTCAACGGGGGGAAATAGATAAGGGAAAGATGTTAATACATTCACATGCATGGCATTCGGTAGGAAGGCGGAGTTAGAATCATCCTACTTGGCTAGGGGGGTATATTTATCTTGGGCGGACTACAATACAACATTCACTTACTCAGGCGATGTTCAATACCGCCCAGCGAGACGGAATAATGCGACAACGGAGAAGGAAGGTACATAGGCGGAATCTTGAGTTAATATCTACTTGCTTCAGCATAGTTCTACGCGTTTGAGCGAACTGTCCTAGTTACTTGGGCGATGTATGACACTGCCTAAACGAAATCTGCATAACGCCTCTTTAACACAACTACAAGGTAATTTCCTCAATCGGGTATGGACAAGGGTTCACTAGGTAAATCCTCACCCTTTGCACTTCACTCAGAAAACGGGAAGTTACAGGGTACATATGCGGTAGCAGATTGTGGAAGAAGGAAAAGTCTGAACCTATTCCGCCGAACTCAACTAATTATGACAACGCCTGGGCGGACTCATCCACCACGCCCAAAACAGGGGTCAACACCGGGGTCTTATTCTAATAACTACATCGCTCCAGCGCGAATCCTCACGCTGGGGCGAATTGCTCCCATACTTCGGGCGGGGTACGACTCCGCCCAACGTATCCGACATAAATTTTCCTAAGACAATTCTCGGTTCACTCAGACTTGGCTATAACCTGCTCAATCATACTGTCCCTGCGTATCCATTAAAGCACAATTATGAAACAAGGCAGCACATAGCATCACACACCAAAACCACGCATCCATATATATACATAAAAGTGTATGTCAATATTTACAATACAAAATCGGACTTCTTCTTGTCCATAAGGTTCTATTCATCCCCAAAATATTAACATCCGGTATGAGCCAGTCAGGGCTTAATCTAACAACGTCTTAATTAAGCCTTCCAAATGCATCAGCACTCCGCCCAGCATTCCAGCTCTGCTTCTGATCCTCCTCACGAGAGACATTCACTGAAAATGGCCACTACAGGGGTGAGCTTTTACATGTAAAATGATACTCACAGACTCGGTATCAGCGTCAGTACACGCTCCTGCTATCATTCAACCTTTCTCAAGCAACCAAATTCATACAGTTCAAACAACATTCATAACACACATAATACACAGAGTCTATTCCACATCCAAATACATATTCATGCATTCAAGGTCATACACATACACATACATAGATTTATACACCACTACAATCAGCCTTATTTCTATATGCATGCCTGCGGATCCGACTCGGGTAAAGACTCTCAGTTACGGTCCCCTTTCCTTCTGGCCCCTCGTCCCTCAGCTCTTACCAGGTGGTACCGGCCTCCCCACGGCGTCTCGAGACTCTCTTCTCTAGCTCTAACGGCTACCACGAGCACTATTGGGATCTAGCCAGGGTCGGTAACTGGAAGTCGTTTCCCTTGGGGTTCTTGACCTTCTATGGGTCACCCCACTCTCACTCATGCAACTAACACATTCATTAATACACATCATCGCGCCACAAACACCTTCGCCGTAGTCATTAAGCAAGAACAGATTTCCCACACTACTCGTAATCAATCAGTCAATCACACCAGCGCATGTTACAATCGGTCATCAAACTAACAACATTGAACAATCCAATTAAGAGCATGCATATACATATTTTCATAGTGACAAGAAAATAGATCCATGCATATCATTCATCATTATCATCTACTAACAGGCTACACCATCGCCACGAAAATCACTGTCAGAATCTTAAACCATGCATCAGTTTTAATGATTATAATTGCATGCACACACACACCCACACTCCGCAGTACGTTCATCCGGTACCGTTCTTAGACCATGCATTCGACATGCAAGCGCCCCCTACCTTTAGAAGAACCTCAGAAACCTTTCCGTTCTTGTCGTTGGGTCCGATGTCTTCCTTCTGGTTCATTCGATCTTCCTTGGCTTTGTCGTATCCTACGCCTGATTCTGGGATGAAGTGTGGTCCGTTCTCCAGTACTGCAACCAAGGTCTCCAGGAGCGAAGAGTGGGAGAAGAGAAGAAAGATGGAGACGAAGAGAGGAAGTAGAGGATGAAGTGACGGAGGAGGGAGTATGAAGAAATAGCAAGTGCGTTTTTCACCAAAGGCTCACGTTTTATATATATATATATATGTGCATGCGCACAGTAAAAGAAGAGTGGGATGGGAGAGTGCGTGCCCAGCAGTCACGTGCACTCCACCCCATCCCCTGACCACCACCATTTTTATATTTTAATGGCTTAACCTACTTAGTTAATGCAATTAACAGTTATTTCTAGTTGAAATCAAGTCTTAATGGTTCATTCTTCATTCAGCATTTAATTTCAAAACTGGGATGTTACATGGCGCATGGGATGCGTTGTGCTGGGAGCACGTAGTGTGAGACACTACCTTCGGTCATCCAGCGTGGGACGCTGTAAAATCCTTGAGTGGGACTCGGGGTAGCCCTTGAGTGGGACTCGGGCTGTCTGTGAACACCGCCGTTGGCGCTGAGAGCGTTGGTGTCACCTGTGGACAAACGGTTAGGTACCTGTAAAACGGCCAAGCAGCTGGGAGCTGATCTGATAGCTGAGAGCTATGAATAAAAAGGCTGAGATGCCTACGTTGCAACGTCTGACCGATACACACGATGTGGAACCAAGTGAAACCTTCTGTGCTTATCCTTGCTGATATTACTATTACTGTTAATGTTGTTGAAATTGGTTAAGTATGCCGAGTGGGAAGTGAATGGGTAAATGCGTAGAACTGAGTGGATGCTCTGTGCATGTGTTATTGACTGAAATTTAATTATGCATTTGATATTGTGTATGTGGATACTGAATGTGTATGCCAAGTGATCCATTTTGTGTGTACGTGCCATGGATACTGAATGAAAACTGTTTTGCGAATATACATCTATGTATATATATATATATGCATGCAAGCGTATTCGTGTCGTTAAAAGCGTTATGAGTGCAGCCGAGTGATGATCAGTGAATATTGAACGGTAAGAATCATTTATATACGTCTTGATTGATGGATGTTGCCTTGGTTTTAGTCGTGTTGTACGTATAGGTATTGTTGTATGATTGGGAGATAACCTGAGTCGGTATCTATCATTTAAAATTTAAGATGCTCACCCCTGCAGTGGCCATTTTTCAGTGAATGTCTCTCGAGATGAGGATCAGAAGCAGAGCTGGAACGCTGAGCGAAGTGCTGATGCATTTAGAAGGCTTAATTAATGCGATGTTAGATTAAGCCCTGACTGGTTCATGTCGGATGTTAGTGTTTTGGGATAAATAGAACCTTATGGACAAGGAGAAATCCGATTTTGTGTTGTAAATGTTGACATACGCTCTTTTATATATATACGGATGTGTGGTTTCGTGTGTGACATGCTATGTGCTACCTTGTTTCATACTTGTGCTTTAATGGATACGCAGGAACAGCATGATTTAGCAGGCTATAGCCAAGTCTGGGTGAATTATGAATTGTCTCTAGGAAGACTTATGTCGGATACGTTTGGGCGGAGTCGTACCCCGCCCGAAGTATGGGGGCAATTCGCCCAAGCGTGAGGACTCGCGCTGAAGCGAGTAATTATCAGAGTGAGATACCGCCCAGGCGTTGTCATAATTAGCTGAGTTGGGCGGAATAAGTTCAGGCTCCTCCTTCCTCCACAACCTACTACCGCATATATACACTGCAACGTCCCAACTTTGAAGTTAAAAACCAAGAGAGAGAGAGGATTTCAATTAGTGGTTTAGGGTGGATTGGATCCTAAGTGTAAGGCATTGATAATCCGAATGAAAGATGTAAAGTCCGATTGAGAAATTACCTTGTGTTTGTGGGGCGTTGTGCTGACCTCGTTTAGGCGGTGTCATACCTCGCCCAAGTAACTAGGACGGTTCGCCCAAGCGCGTGGAACCATGCTGAAGCAAGCAGATATCGACGTGAGACTCCGCCTGTGTACCTTCCTCCTCCGTTATCGCATTATTATGTCTTGCTGGGCGGTGTTGGACATCGCCTGAGTAAGTGGACGTTGTGATGTAGTCCGTCCAGGCGTTGTTGTGCCTTGCCGAACTGGACGGCGGTGTAATCACTTCCTCCTTCCATGGTTGCATTGTTATGCTTCGCCCAGGCGGCCTCGGACCTCGCTTGAGCGAGTCAGTGTTATCTCAGTCTTCATCCAGACGCTGCTGTGTTTCGCTGGATAGTGCGGGTCGGTCCCAGCATTGCTCCCTTCTCTCTTCCCTTACCTATTCCCTCCCACTAAATGACCAGTGTTACTCGTGAAAAGCTTCCTTGTGAAATCCCCTTTATCCGCTGTTGTGCTACCATACTCCGCCTAGACGGCGTCAGACCCCGTCTGAGCGAGCAAACGGTGTTGTGTAATCCGCCCAAGTGCTGGTGTGTTACGATAAACCCAATGAGCCGGTCCCAGTCTTAGCTTCTCTGTAGGTTGCCATATGCGTGTGAATGCTCTTCATTCTTTCCTTGCCTGCTTCCTTCTATATCGAGTAATACGTGACTGCTTTTGTGAAAAATTTTCTCATATTTTTTTTGGAATTATTAGTTGCAAGCAATAAGGTGTTACATTTTGGTATCAGAGCGGACCGAAAGGTCCAAGGCCAAGGTAAGCCTACTAAGTGTAAGTGGTTGTGTGTATGATCATGATTGTTGTGGTGTGAATTTAACTTGACTGATACTCTGTTACTGACTCATGGGTGGGAGGAGTTGTTCCTCCTGACCCGACTAATTGTGTGACATACGAGAACACATAATGGGCTAAGTTACTAAATGTTAGGCTAAATTCCGATTGGGATTAGGTAACTAGGAATACTTATCCTTGAATGTTGATTTCAGGATAAGGGATGGCACATCACCAAAGCATGGAGACTATAGCTACGGCATTCCAACGCTTTGCAGACGTGTTTGAAAGGCAGGGCCAGCCTCGAGCTGAGGAGGGCCAAGTAATGGACCGCTTCTTAAAGAGGAAGCCGAGTGAATTCTTAGGAGGACGGAACCCTGAGACGGCGTTTAAGTGGACTCAGGAATTAGAAAGGATTTTTGGGGGTCTTCGCTGTACCGAGGCCCAGAAGGTAGAATGTGCAGTGTACATGCTGCGAGACGAAGCGGAGAACTGGTGGAAAATAGCCAGAAGCCGATTCCCCGAAGATGATAATCAACTGACGTGGAACGATTTCAAGGCCTGCTTCTTAGAGAAATACTTTCCCGACACAGTGAGGAGTCGGAAAGAGCTGGAGTTTATGGAGTTAAAACAGGGCTCCATGACTGTGGAAGAATACGCGACCAGATTCGAGGAATTGTGCCTATTCTATCCGCCCTTCCAGCAGCCTGGGACGGAGAACTCGAAGTGCCTTAAGTTTGAGAACGGATTGAGATCGGATATTAAGAGGGCCTGCAGATACCATGAGATACGGAGTTTCCCTGCACTAGTGAACAAATGTAGAATATTTGAGGAGGACGACAAAGCCCATTCGAACCAGAGCAACAGAAACCACTATTCCCTGAGGCCCCAACGACCTCGTTTCAAAAAGCCAAGTAATGCCAATAGGAACAAGCCTTTTCCCAGATATGGGGGTCGGAATCAACCTGAAAGACGACCAGTGGTAGGAGACGGAAGGTGTTTCAAGTGTGGAGGAAATCACTTTGCCAGAGACTGCAAGGATGATGGTGATGTAGTGTGCTTTCACTGCAACAAGAGGGGACACATTCGCCCCGACTGCCCCCAACTACACCAAGCAAATGTTAATGTGCGTCAAGGGAGATTTCAAGAAAGGAACCGAGTAAATGATGACCAACGTCCTGGTGGCAGAGGCAACGGAGCCAGAGGAGACGGGATGCGAGGGAGGAATACCGGCCCAACAGCGACAGGAAGGATCTACACCATCAACGCTGAGGATGTTGCACCAGCAAGCGACCTAGTACAATGTAAGTGCTCACTTGGAATGAATACGCTTAATGTTGTTTTTGATTCGGGAGCCACCCATTCTTTTATAGCTGACGAGTGTGTAGAGCGTCTGAAGTTACCGACTGTATCTATGGATCGGATCTTGGAAGTGACCAGCCCGATTGGCACTAATGTGTTCACATCGTCAATGTGTAAAGACGTAGTGTTTGTGTTGTATGATCGGAGTTTCACCTTCGATCTGATTTGCATGCCCTTGAAGGGTCTTGACATCGTGCTCGGGATAGATTGGCTTTCCGCCAATAAGGTGTTAGTAGATTGTAGAAACCGAGAGATAGTTTTTCTGAAACAGCCCACTGAGAATGACACGGCACCAGGTATAACCCAACTATTTATGATGCTTTGTCTAACCAAGGATGAGAGTGAGACCCGAGTGAACGAAATTCCGATTGTCTGTGAATTCACAGAAGTGTTCCCTGAAGACGTTCCGAGTGTGCCTCCCAATAGAGAAGTCGAATTCTCTATAGACTTGATCCCTGGAGCCGAGCCGGTCTCCAGCGCACCCTATAGAATGTCCTCAACCGAATTGGCTGAGTTGAAGAAACAAGTGGATGAGTTACTCGAAAAGCAGTTCATTAGACTAAGCGTATCACCATGGGGCGCACCTGTGCTACTTGTTAAGAAGAAGGATGGCAGCATGAGACTTTGTATAGATTACCGACAGCTAAACAAACTCACAATCAAGAATCGGTACCCACTGCCTAGAATTGATGGTTTAATTGACCAACTGCGTGGAGCCTCAGTCTTCTCAAAAATCGATCTACGATCGGGATATCACCAAATCCGAGTGAAGGACTCGGACATTCCTAAGACTGCCTTTAGGACTCGGTATGGTCACTACGAGTATGTAGTGATGCCGTTCGGTGTGACCAACGCCCCTGCTGTTTTCATGAATTACATGAACAGCATATTCCACTCCTTCTTAGATCGGTTTGTTGTTGTTTTCATCGATGACATCCTAGTTTATTCTAAGACGTCTGAGGAGCATGAGGGACATCTCCGAGCGGTACTCCAAGTGTTGAAGGAGAAACAATTGTTTGCAAAGCTTTCGAAGTACGAATTCTAGATGGATGAGATCCACTTCCTCGGGCATGTGATTTCCGAGCGAGGCGTCTCGGTGGATCCTGCGAAGATAGCTGCTGTAATAGCATGGGAGAGGCCCAGGTCGGTCTCAGAAATAAGAAGTTTTATGGGCTTGGCAGGTTATTATAGAAGGTTCATCGAAGGTTTTTCTAAACTGGCATTACCCCTGACTAAATTGATTCGGAAAAACGTTCCTTTCGTGTGGAGTCCCGAGTGTGAGCACAGCTTCCGAGAGCTGAAGAATAAGTTGACGACTGCTCCGGTGTTGGCATTACCCGAGTTACAAGAGAGCTTCGTGGTCTATTGTGACGCGTCAGGACTCAGATTAGGGTGTGTACTCATGCAGAAAGACCGAGTGATAGCATATGCCTCTCGACAATTGAGACCTCACGAGCAGCATTACCCGACCCATGACTTGGAGCTGGCAGCAGTGGTTTTTGCGTTGAAAATCTGGAGGCATTACTTGTACGGGTCCAAATTTGAAGTGTACAGCGATCATAAGAGCCTCAAATACCTATTCGACCAAAAGGAGCTGAACATAAGGCAGAGAAGATGGATTGAGTTTTTAAAGGACTACGATTTCGAGTTAAAATACCACCCAGGTAAGGCAAACGTCGTGGCCGACGCATTGAGTCGGAAATCCCTCCACATGGCAGCAATGATGGCGAAAGAAGTAGAGTTGTTGGAGCGGTTCCGAGACATGAACTTGTATGTCAACACCCCCTCCTCTCAGAAAATGACAATCGGTACGTTGAGGATTGCCAATGAATTCTTAAAATTTGTGTACGAGCAGCAACAAGCGGACTCTTACCTAGCTGAAATGAAGGAAATTCAGGCCAAAGGAAAGGATTTATCCTTGGCCGAGGGGTCAGATGGGATCTTCCGGGTGAGAGACAGAATATACATACTGAGTGGAGGAAGATTGAGAAGAATGGTGCTTGACGAAGCCCACAAAAGCTTACTCAGCATTCACCCAGGAACCACGAAAATGTACCATGACTTGAGGAGACAGTTCTGGTGGCCCGGACTAAAGAAGGATGTGGCGGAATACGTGGCCCGGTGTATCACTTGTCAGAAATCGAAGGTAGAGCACCAAAAACCGTACGGTGCAATGCAGCCTCTAGAGATCCCCGTGTGGAAATGGGACTCGATTGCGATGGATTTTATCATGGGATTACCCAAAAACCGAGCGGGCCATGATGCAATTTGGGTCATTGTTGACCGATTGACGAAGAGTGCACACTTCTTACCTGTAAATAGGAAATACCCATTGTATAAGTTGGCTCGGATTTACATTCAAGAAGTTATCCGACTGCATGGCATACCTACTTCTATCGTATCAGATAGGGACCCTAGGTTTACGTCCCGGTTTTGGACTAGCATGCATCAAGAATTGGGGACGAAGCTTTGGCTTAGTTCTGCCTACCACCCCCAATCGGATGGACAATCCGAACGAACAATTCAGAGTCTAGAAGACTTATTAAGAGCGTGTGTGTTAGAGCACGGTGGGGACTGGGAGCAATACCTTCCCTTGATCGAGTTTACGTACAACAACAGCCATCATCACAGCATTGGCATGGCACCCTACGAGGCATTGTATGGACGCAGATGCCGAACCCCACTCTGCTGGTCGGAAACAGGTGAAAGTCTACTATTGGGACCAGACATCGTGAAGCAAACCACAGAGCAGATCCGAGTGATACAGGAAAGGATGAAAGCATCACAAGACAGGCAAAAGAGCTACCATGACAAGCGCACCAAACCATTGGAATTTTCAGTCGGAGACCGAGTGTTTTTGAGAACTTCTCCGAGTAAGGGAGTCGGACGAGCCTTAAAAAGTGGAAAGTTAAGCCCTCGATACATTGGACCTTATGAGGTGTTAGAACGAGTCGGCCCCGTGGCATACCGCATCGCATTACCAACCCACTTGTCCCGATTGCACGACGTATTTCATGTGTCTCAACTAAGAAAGTATTTACATGACCCCAGCCACACGATGCCTGACGATGAAGTAGAGATCAAAGAAGACCTGACCACTGTGGCTACACCGATTGGAATCGTGGACCGATCGGTAAAACGCTTGAGAAACAGAAACGTGAGACTAGTGAAGGTGGGGTGGCAGCAAGGCAAGACCACCTCCTGCACGTGGGAACGCGAAGATGCCATAAAACAGCAGTACCCTGAGTTGTTCATTTAGGTGAGTTACCGACTAAAGCTTCACATGAATTACCAACTGAATTTCGGGGACGAAATTCTTTTCAAGTGGGGGAGAACTGTAACATCCCCATTTTAATTAAAGCAACCGAGTTAAATAACAAGTCAACAAGTCAACACCTCCCTTAATTTAATTAACTAAGAAGTAACAGGATAATTAACGTGGAAGCATGGTGGCATGGGCAGGATTATCGCGTTTCCCCATCCCACCATCCTGTTCTCCACGCGGGTACTTATACAGGCGAGGCCATGCTCTTCACACAGAGAATTCCGCGACCTCCCTTCTTCATTCCTCTTGTTTTCTTTCTTGCCTTCTCCGCCCTCCAGTCCATCTCCTGCTTCGAGAACCAAGGCGACGGTGCTACAGTGGAGTGGAACTCCCCACACGAGAAGGGACGATCGTCAAGTGACGCAGCAAGAAGGAGAACCACCACTCAAGCAGAAAAATCCCTTGGAGTTTCGTAATTGGTAGGGGGAGTATCTTCTATCTTAAATGCATGGGTTATGAACAGGTTTCGAGTGCTGATGCTTGCTATATCCGTGCTCTGATGGTGTATTGCGTTGCATGTGAGTGTGTATAGTTCAGTTGCATGACGAGTGAGAAATGAGTGTTGCATGTTAGCACCTTTCATACAGGTATGTGCTGCAGGATCTCACATTGCATGTCGGGTTGTATCAATATGAATGCTTTAATAAATTGTTGTGTATAGGAAATGCCTGCTTTAAATAGATTCTGACGCTATCTTACACCGATTGCATGTTAGGATGAGATGAATTGAAATGCCTGAGCAAACTTGCGATTTTAGAATGATGCATGCGTTGAATGAAGCTGTAAACTGATTGCATGTCTTGATCGAATGAAATGTTGTGGATGTCTGAATATGGAATGATAACTGATTGCATGGAAGCTATATACTGAGTCCGGATAATGTGTATTACTGATTGCATGGTGTGTGTGTGTTTGAATGCGAGAATGCATGCGTGAAATAAATGTTGTGTGTCGAATCCGCGTGTGGCGCATGGGATGCGTTGTGCTGGGAGCACGTAGTGTGAGACACTACCTTCGGTCATCCAGCGTGGGACGCTGTAAAATCCTTGAGTGGGACTCGGGGTAGCCCTTGAGTGGGACTCGGGCTGTCTGTGAACACCGCCGTTGGCGCTGAGAGCGTTGGTGTCACCTGTGGACAAACGGTTAGGTACCTGTAAAACGGCCAAGCAGCTGGGAGCTGATCTGATAGCTGAGAGCTATGAATAAAAAGGCTGAGATGCCTACGTTGCAACGTCTGACCGATACACACGATGCGGAACCAAGTGAAACCTTCTGTGCTTATCCTTGCTAATATTACTATTACTGTTAATGTTGTTGAAATTGGTTAAGTATGCCGAGTGGGAAGTGAATGGGTAAATGCGTAGGACTGAGTCGATGCTCTATGCATGTGTTATTGACTGAAATTTAATTATGCATTTGATATTGTGTATGTGGATACTGAATGTGTATGCCAAGTGATCCATTTCGTGTGTACGTGCCATGGATACTGAATGAAAACTGTTTTGCGAATATACGTCTATGTATATATATATATATATGCATGCAAGCGTATTCGTGTCGTTAAAAGCGTTATGAGTGCAGCCGAGTGATGATCAGTGAATATTGAACGGTAAGAGTCATTTATATACGTCTTGATTGATGGATGTTGCCTTGGTTTTAGTCGTGTTGTACGTATAGGTATTGTTGTATGATTGGGAGATAACCTGAGTCGGTATCTATCATTTAAAATTTAAGATGCTCACCCCTGCAGTGGCCATTTTTCAGTGAATGTCTCTCGAGATGAGGATCAGAAGCAGAGCTGGAACGCTGAGCGAAGTGCTGATGCATTTAGAAGGCTTAATTAATGCGATGTTAGATTAAGCCCTGACTGGTTCATGTCGGATGTTAGTGTTTTGGGATAAATAGAACCTTATGGACAAGGAGAAATCTGATTTTGTGTTGTAAATGTTGACATACGCTCTTTTATATATATACGGATGTGTGGTTTCGTGTGTGACATGCTATGTGCTACCTTGTTTCTTACTTGTGCTTTAATGGATACGCAGGAACAGCATGATTTAGCAGGCTATAGCCAAGTCTGGGTGAATTATGAATTGTCTCTAGGAAGACTTATGTCGGATACGTTTGGGCGGAGTCGTACCCCGCCCGAAGTATGGGGGCAATTCGCCCAAGCGTGAGGACTCGCGCTGAAGCGAGTAATTATCAGAGTGAGATACCGCCCAGGCGTTGTCATAATTAGCTGAGTTGGGCGGAATAAGTTCAGGCTCCTCCTTCCTCCACAACCTACTACCGCATATATACACTGCAACGTCCCAACTTTGAAGTTAAAAACCAAGAGAGAGAGAGGATTTCAATTAGTGGTTTAGGGTGGATTGGATCCTAAGTGTAAGGCATTGATAATCCGAATGAAAGATGTAAAGTCCGATTGAGAAATTACCTTGTGTTTGTGGGGCGTTGTGCTGACCTCGTTTAGGCGGTGTCATACCTCGCCCAAGTAACTAGGACGGTTCGCCCAAGCGCGTGGAACCATGCTGAAGCAAGCAGATATCGACGTGAGACTCCGCCTATGTACCTTCCTCCTCCGTTGTCGCATTATTATGTCTCGTTGGGCGGTGTTGGACATCGCCTGAGTAAGTGGACGTTGTGATGTAGTCCGTCCAGGCGTTGTTGTGCCTTGCCGAACTGGACGGCGGTGTAATCACTTCCTCCTTCCGTGGTTGCATTGTTATGCTTTGCCCAGGCGGCCTCGGACCTCGCTTGAGCGAGTCAGTGTTATCTCAGTCTTCGTCCAGACGCTGCTGTGTTTCGCTGGACAGTGCGGGTCGGTCCCAGCATTGCTCCCTTCTCTCTTCCCTTACCTATTCCCTCCCACTAAATGACCAGTGTTACTCGTGAAAAGCTTCCTTGTGAAATCCCCTTTATCCGCTGTTGTGCTACCATACTCCGCCTAGACGGCGTCAGACCCCGTCTGAGCGAGCAAACGGTGTTGTGTAATCCGCCCAAGTGCTGGTGTGTTACGATAAACCTAATGAGCCGGTCCCAGTCTTAGCTTCTCTGTAGGTTGCCATATGCGTGTGAATGCTCTTCATTCTTTCCTTGCCTGCTTCCTTCTATATCGAATAATACGTGACTGCTTTTGTGAAAAATTTTCTCATATTTTTTTTGGAATTATTAGTTGCAAGCAATAAGGTGTTACACTCTGTTATGTGTTGTTGAGAGTAATATGAATTGTATTGTTGTGTGCATATGTTATTGAGAATAACATGATAAATATAGCCTTGAATGATTTGAGTGAATTCCGACTGAATGATGTTATATGAGTAAATTCTGATTGAATGACAATGTATGTTGTTGTTGGTTGTGACATCTGAGTGCAGAGTTGAGAATTGGATGATTAATCCAAGTCAATAACTGTCATTTAATATGTAAAATGCTCACCCCTACTTGTGGCTATCTTTTCAGTGGATATAGGTCGGGATGGAGAATGACGAGTGAACATCAGCTCTGTGAAGAGTATTGTACAGTTGTAGTGTACATATTACGTATAGTTTTGATGTAGCCTTGGCCGGCTCTTATAAACATCGTTTTGTTGAACATATTTATATTGAACTACCTAGTATTAAGAACATATGTATATATATATATATATATATATATATTGTTATGAGGTTGTTGCATTATCTGAGAAGTATTGTTACAGGAGAAATGTTAAAAAGTAAATGGTTCCGTGTGATATATAGATGAGAGAGCCCTTTCCGAGTGAGGAAAGCTTCAAATAGTTCCGAGAGAGATGTGTTCGAGAGGACTACTTCCGAGGGAAGAATAGTCTAGACGTTTCCGAGTGAAACATTACTGGGAGAACCTCTTCCGAGGGAAGAAAGGTTTAATACTCCCGAGTAAGAATTGACCGAGAGAATTTCTTCCGAGGGAAGAACGGTCAAAACGTTTCGGAGTGAAACCCATCTTAGTAAACCTATTCCGAGTGGATAAGGTTCAAATATTTTCGAGCAGGTCTTAACCTAGTGAATTCTTTCGAGTGAAGAGAGATTAAAATATTCCTGAGTGAAGAATGGGTAAAACACTTCTGAATGAATTGAGGTTGAAGTGCCTCCTAGTGATGTATGACTGAGGAAAAATACTTCCAGGTGAAGGAAGGTTTATAGATCCCGAGTGGAAATAACCGAGGGAATAATTTCCCGAGTGCAGATTAAAACGCTTCCGAGCGAACCACGTTTGTGAGGAAATCTTCTAAGTGGAGTAAGAATCTGGCTGAGTAAGAATTCTGAGTGAGGTATGACCTGGTGGGGACCGTTCCCGAGTGAACGAAAGTCCCAATTCCGAGTGACGATATAAAAATACCGAGTGTAGGATCTCGCTCCAGCGAATAGAGTTCGCTCCAGCGATTTGTGCTGGTCATGCTTAGTCGAATCTGGGTCTTGCTAAGATAGTGGTACCCTGACCCGTTTTCTTTTCCCCGACTCCTTTTGTGAACGTGAAAATTTCCCCCTGTCTCGGATTTGTTTTATTTAAGTCGGGATGTTTCATTTTGGTATCAGAGTGGACTCTAAAGGTCCAAGGCCAAGGAATATTGATTATATGCTATGAAATTGTATGATATTGTGTGATAAATTGTTAAGTGTGGAACTATAATCCGATTGATTGTAAGTAGTCGGTATTCTTATCCTTGAAGGGGTGTTGATTTCAGGATAAGACATGGCTAACTGTCACGGTATGGATGCTATGGCGGCGGCGTTTCAGCGTTTTGCTGATATCTTTGAGAGGCAGAACCAGCCTCGAGTCAATGATAATCAGGGTTTAGATCGCTTCCTGAAGTGAAAGCCGAGTGAATTCCAAGGGGGATTCAATCCTGAATCAGCCTACACGTGGATTCAGGATCTTGAACAAATTTTTGGTGGCCTTCATTGCACCGAGGCCCAAAAGGTTGAGTACGCCGTGTACATGCTTCGTAGGGAAGCTGAGAATCGGTGGAAGATCACCAAAACCCAAATGATTGATGCTGGTACCCAGTTAATCTGGGAGAATTTCAAAGTGTGTTTCTTGGAAAAGCACTTTCCCGATACAGTGAGGAGTCGGAAAGAGTTGGAGTTCATGGAACTGAAGCAAGGTTCTATGTCTGTGGAAGAATACGCTGCTAAGTTTGAGGAACTGTGTCTGTTCTATCCTCCTTTCCAGCAGCTGGGAACCGAGGGTTCCAAATGCATAAAATTTGAGAATGGGTTAAGGTCTGAGATTAAGAAGGTGTTCAGGCACTAGGAGATCCAGAGTTTTCCAATACTGGTGAACAAGTGTCAGATTTTTGAAGAGGATGATAAGGCTCACCTGGGCCAGAGTAGCAAGACCGACACATCCTTGAAGCCACAGCAGCCTCGCTTCAAGAGGCAGAGCAATGCTGGTAGAGGCGAACCCTCCTCCAGGTTCAGAGGTCGGGGTCCATGTGGTGGACGTTCAGTCGGCCGTCCAAGGGACGGCAAGTGCTTTAAGTGTGGTGGAGACCACTTCACTCGGGATTGTGATAATGATGATGAGGTTGTATGCTACCACTACAATGAGAAAGGGAATATTCGCCCCAACTACCCTGAGCTACAGCAAGCTAATGCTAATGTACACCGTGGAGGCTTCCGGGGAAGAGGCCATGGAAACGGTAATTTTAGTGGCCGAGGGAATGGTGGCCGAGGGAATGGAGCTCAGGGTAACATGATGGTTGCTCAAAATAACTATGGGGGAAATGCTAATTAACCAGCTGCAGGCAGAGTCTATGCAATCAATGCCGAGGATGCTGCACAAGCAAACGATTTGGTGCAAAGTAAGTGTTCACTCGATAGGCATACCCTTGATTTTGTTTTTGATTCTGGAGCTACACACTCCTTTATTGCTGATGATTATGTGAGGCGGCTGAGATTGCCTGCTGTTGACATGGATCGGACTTTGGATGTATCCAATCCGACCGGTATTAAGTTGTAGACATCGATGATGTGCAAGGATGTATCCTTCACGTTGGGTGATCAGAGTTTTACTGCCAACTTGATATGCTTACCCTTGAAGGGCATTGACGTTGTGCTTGGCATGGATTGGCTATCAGCCAATAAGGTGATGGTCGATTGTCAAAACCGACGAGTGATTTTTCTGAAACCGACTGCCAATGACTACACAGTCCAAGGTATATCCCAACTACTTGTGATGTTTTGTTTGGCTGGGGGAGAGAGTAGATCCTGAGTGCACGATATTCCGATTGTTTGTGACTTTCCTGAGGTGTTTCCGGAGGATGTACCGGGTGTCCCTCCGAATAGAGAAATTGAATTCTCTATTGATATGGTTCCTGGAGCCGAGCCAGTCTCCAGTGTCCCCTATAGGATGTCTCCGACTGAGTTAGCCGAGTTGAAGAAACAAGTTGATGAGTTACTCAGAAAACAATTTATCCGACCTAGTATATCACCGTGGGGTGCTCCAGTGTTACTAGTGAAAAAGAAAGATGGGAGTATGCGGTTATGTATTGATTACCGACAGCTGAACAAGCTTACGATAAAGAATTGGTATCCCTTACCGAGGATTGATGATCTAATTAATCAATTACGAGGTGCTTCAGTCTTTTCTAAGATCGATTTACGATCGGGATACCATCAGATCCGAGTCAAGGATTCGGATATTCCCAAGACAGTGTTTAGGACCCGGTATGGTCATTATGAGTACGTAGTAATGTCGTTCGGTGTAACCAATGCCCCTGCTGTGTTCATGAACTATATGAATAACATCTTTCACCCCTACTTAGACTGATTCGTGGTCGTCTTTATCGATGACATCTTGGTTTATTCCAAATCTTACGAGGAGCATGAGGAACATCTACGATCGGTGCTCCAAATACTGAAGGAAAAGCAACTGTTTGCTAAGCTCTCTAAGTGTGACTTCTGGATGGATAGAATCCATTTTCTGGGGCATGTGATCTTCGTGGAAGGTGTTTCGGTTGATCCTTCCAAAGTGGAAGCTGTTATGGCGTGGGAAAGACCTAAGTCGGTCTCGGAGATCAAGAGTTTTATGGGCTTAGCTGGCTACTATCAGAGATTTATTGAAGGGTTCTCTAAGATTGCACTGCCATTGACCAAGCTGACTCGGAAGAATGTTCCTTTTGTGTGGAATTCTGAGTGCGAGAGGAGTTTCTGAGAGTTGAAGAATAAGCTGACTACCGCTCCTATGTTGGCATTACCGAACCTGCAGGAAAGCTTTGTAGTTTATTGTGATGCATCCGGACTCGGTCTCGGATGTGTGTTGATGTAGAATGGCCGAGTGATAGCCTATGCCTCGCGTCAATTGAGACCAAACGAACAACACTATCCGACTCATGACCTGGAATTAGCAGTTGTGGTCTTCACATTGAAAATATGGAGACATTACCTGTATAGGTCAAAATTTGAAGTGTATAGCGATCACAAAAGTTTGAAGTATTTGTTTGATCAGAAGGAGCTAAATATGAAGCAAAGAAGATGGACCGACTTTTTAAAAGATTATGACTTCGAGTTGAAATATCACCCGGGCAAGGCGAATGTTGTGGCCGATGCCTTGAGTCAAAAGTCCATTCATGTGCAGTAATGATGGTGAAGGAAATGGAATTACTTGAGCAATTCTGAGACATGAACTTGCATGTGGATGTCTCTTCGTCTCGGAAAGTAACACTCGGTATGTTGAAAATAGCCAATGAATTCCTGAAGCTAGTGTACAAGGAGCAGAAATCAGATTTTTACTTATCCGAGATGAAGGAGACTCAGGCTAAGGGCAAGGACCTGTCCTTAACTGAGGGCTCGGATGGCATTTACCGAGTGAAAGGCAAAATTTATGTGCCGAGTGTTGGAGATTTGAGAAGGATGGTGCTTGATGAAGCCCACAGAAGTATGTTGAGCATCCACTCGGGCACTACAAAGATGTATCATGACTTGAGATTGCACTTCTGGTACCCGGATTGAAGAAAGACGTGGTGGATTATGTGGCTGACTGCATGGTTTGTCAAAAGGCGAAGGTTGAGCACCAGAAACCGTTCGGTGGTTTGCAACCTCTCGAAATTCCCGTGTGGAAATGGGATGCAATCGCCATGGACTTTGTGATGGGATTACCCAGAACCCGAGCGGGTCATGATGCCATCTGGGTCATTGTGGACCGATTGACGAAGTCTGCACATTTCTTGCCAATGAATATGAGATATTCGCTGCAGAAGCTAACACAGATTTATATCCGAGAGATTGTTCAGTTGCACGGTGTTCCCTCTAGCATTGTGTCGGATAGGGACCCGAGATTCACTTCCCGGTTTTGGGGAAGCTTGCACCGGGAGTTAGGCTCAAAACTCCGACTGAGTTCAGCCTACCATCCCCAGTCAGATGGGCAGTCCGAGTGGACTATATAGAGCTTGGAGGACTTGTTAAGGTCCTGTGTGCTAGAACACGTTGGTAGTTGGGAGCAGTACCTCCCTCTAGTCAAATTTACCTATAATAATAGCTTTCATAGCAGCATCGGTATGGTCCCGTATGAGGCATTGTATGGCAGGAAGTGCTAAACGCCACTATATTGGTTGGAGACCGGTGAGAGTTTGATGTTGGGGCCGGAAATTGTGTAGCAAACTTCCGAACAGATCCAGATGATTAGGGAAAAGATGAAGGCATCCCAAGACCGACAGAAGAGCTATCATGATAAGCGAACGAAACTGCTTGAATTTCAGGTCGGTGATAGGGTGTTCCTGAAGGTTTCTCCTAATAAGGGTGTTGGACGAGCCTTAAAGAGTGGGAAATTGAACCCCAGATATATTGGACCCTATGAAGTGCTGGAACGGGTTGGTCCTGTAGCCTATCGGATTGCATTGCTGACTCATCTATCAAATCTACACAATGTATTCCATGTGTCTTAGCTGAGGAAATACTTACCCGACTCTACTCATGAAATGCCTGATGATGAGGTTGAGATCAGAGAGAATCTGACTACAGTGATTGTGTCGACTGGGATTGTGGATCGGTCGGTGAAACGCTTGAGAAGCAAGGACGTGCAATTAGTTGAGGTAGCATGGCAATAGAACCGATGTACTTCTTACACATGGGAGCGTGAGGATGCTATGAGGCAGCAATATCCCGAGCTGTTTTATTGAAGTAAACTTATATTGAATTTCGAGGATAAAATTCTTTGATGGAGGGGAGAATTGTAACATCCTAATAGAGCATTAATGGGCAAGTCAAAGGTAATGGCTGATTAACTAAAAGTGGCATGGAAATTATGCATGTGCCCTCTTGACTATATAAATGATTTTTGTCTCTCTCTCCGCCACTTACGCTGAGCTGGGAAAAAGAAAAGAGAGTTGAGCCATTTCTCTTTCATGCATGTAGTGGCACTCTTCCTGTTCTCTCTAAAATTCCATCGAGTCTCTTCTTCTTCATCTTCTTCTCCTTCTTCTTCTTCTTCGCTCAAAAGCTGTTAGAGTCTCGATTGGGAAGTCTGCAACGTTGAGTGTCTCAGAGTTGTAGAAATACTCCACTATTGGTGAGACGGAGCTGCTCGAGGAAGAGGACAACTTTCGGTTTCTCCAAGCTGAGTGCAAAGTTTGACTGGGTTCAAAGGTTGTTTTGGCTGAGAAGGAGTGACCGAAGGGGCGATCGATCAGCATTGTAGCTCAAGGAGCTTCTTGAATCTCTACAATAGGTAGGGGGGCTTTACATTTCAAATGCATGGTTTATGGACTGGTTCCGGGTAAAAATGCTATGTCGATTGTTTATAACTTGAAATGTGTTGATTGATGTGTTCTGGTCGAGTGATAACCCATGAAATGCCCAGATTTGTGATAGCTATGAGTCGTGTAGTGTTATGTTGATTTCCGTCCATGAATGCATGTTGCTGTTAATGAGAAAGCCGAGTGCATATAGTATGAGTCTGCTATGATGATCTTCGTGTGTGGTTTTATATTAAAATGCATGAGATGCATATGCATATTATTGTGATTGCCGAGTGTATGTACTGTGAGAATGGTGTGCTGATTCTGTTTGTGATTTTATAATGAACTGCATGAGATGCATGTGACGAAATGATAATGCCGAGTGCATATAGCGTGGGACGCTTGATGATTAAAACCATATGCATCTGATTCACCATTGAAAATGCTGGGAGCATATAGCGTGAGACGCTTAATATAGAAATAGTAATCAGATGAATATGTATGAGATACAATGAAAGACCTTGGGTGGGACTCAAGGCAAGCCTACTGAGTGGGACTCGGGGCTGCCCGTAACACTTCCGTTGTCACTGAGAGTGACTGTGTTACATGAGAGGGCAAACAGTTTGGTACTAGTAAAACGGCCGGATCAGCTGGGAGCTGAATAAAAGGCTGGGAGCCTCTGTTGCAACATAAAAACTTAATAATGAACAAATAAATCCGAGTGATTGAATGTACGTACTCTGTTATGTGTTGCTAAGAGTAATATGAAATGTATTTTGTGTGCATATGTTATTGAGAATAACATGATTAATATAGCCTTGAATGATTTGATTGAATTCCGACTGAATGATGTTATATGAGTAAATTCCGATTGAATGACAGTGTACGTTGTTGTTGGTTGTGACATCCGAGTGTGGAGTTGAGAATTGGATGATTAATCCAAGTCAATAACTGTCATTTAATATGTAAAATGCTCACCCCTACTGGTGGCTATATTTTCAATGGATATAGGTCAGGATCGAGAATGATGAGTGAACATCAGCTCTGTGAAGAGTATTGTACAGTTGTAGTGTACATGTTACGTATAGTTTTGATGTAGCCTTGGCCGGCTCTTATGAACATCATTTTGTTGAACATATTTATATATGTATTGAACTACCCAGTATTAAGAACATATGTATATATATATTGTTATGAGGTTGTTGCATTATCTGAGAAGTATTGTTACAGGAGAAATGTTAAAGAGTAAATGGTTCCGTGTGATATATAGATGAAAGAGCCCTTTCCGAGTGAGGAAAGCTTCAAATAGTTCCGAGAGAGATGTGTTTGAGAGGACTACTTCCGAGGGAAGAATAGTCTAGACGTTTCCGAGTGAAACATTGCTGGGAGAACCTCTTCCGAGGGAAGAAAGGTTTAATACTCCCGAGTGAGAATTGACCGAGAGAATTTCTTCCGAGGGAAGAACAGTCAAAACATTTCGGAGTGAAACCCAGCTTAGTAAACCTATTCCAAGTGGATAAGGTTCAAATATTTCCAAGCAGGTCTTAACCTAGTGAATTCTTTCGAGTGAAGAGAGATTAAAATATTCCTGAGTGAAGAATGGGTAAAACACTTCCGAGTGAATTGAGGTTGAAGTGCCTCCTAGTGATGTATGACTGAGGAAAAATACTTCCGGGTGAAGGAAGGTTTATAGATCCCGAGTGGAAATAACCGAGGGAATAATTTCCCGAGTACAGATTAAAATGCTTCCGAGCGAACCACGTTTGTGAGGAGATTGTTAGTCCTCAAATTTTCAATAAAAGCTTTAATAAAAATTTCATAAAAATTATAAAAATTAGTTTAATTTGTTAGAAAATTAGGATTTAAATTCAATAAATGGATGTTGTTGGAAATAATCTGCCCTTGATCAATTTTCTCTAAGTTTTGCAGTGAAAAAGTTAAGAAATCAAGAGAAAATTACACTGGAGGAGCTGACGCGTAGCCTCATCCCACGTGTAGCATCAACAACTATTTTTGATACTGACGCTACGCGTCACAGCCACGCGTAGTGTCAGTGCTGCATGGTCTCCACCTCCACTTTGGCCAACCACTCCACTTGGACCCAATAATGGGCACTCCACTCAGCCCCAATGGGCATCCCACTCAGCATGAAAGGCCAAAACTCGGTGGAAACATGTTCATGTGGCCAGGCATGATCAAATTTAATAATTTGAAGTGGCCATTATCAAGTGTTTAATGGAGGCTGAGTCAGGGGTGTGACGCGTAGAGTCAGCACCCTTACTCAGCCCTATAAATAGGGCCATCCAACACCATTCTAAACATCCCATAGCATCCCATTCTCTTCTTTTCTCTCTTTGTGCTCGACTTTGAGTACTTCTTTTGTGAGTTGTAGTTCTAGAATAGTTTTCTAGATACTTGAGTGTGTTTTGGTGTATTGTGATCGTTGTATTGTGAAGTTCCCATCGTCTTCGTAATGTCAAACTCTGTAAGTGTTGTTTTTACTTTCACCATGTGTAACTAATTTGTTTATGTTGGAATTGGTGAACTAATCTATTGAGTATAATGTTATGAATTCGATCTCTGCATGTTTATGATTCAAGTCCATGTTAGTATTTCAACCTTTTATTAATATGAACGTCAAACGGGAGAATGATTTTCATGTGTATTGAAACTTGTTTTATTAGTATGAATGTCAAACGGGAGAATGATTATTCATGCCGTATTAAAACTTGTTTTGACGAAAGTAAAAGTTGGAATACCCTTGGTATCTCAATTCTATAGGGGTTGTTAACCATTGTTGCCATAAGGCCAGTTCTTGAAGCAAGTTTTTACTGAGAAAGCTCACGAGGGATCGGACTTTACGTTGAATTCTTAGAATTTATATCACGAGGGATCGGTTATAATGATTTTAAGCTGTAATGACATGAAACTTGATGATTAAATGTGCATGTCTTGAGTTCCTCATTGTTATTCTAGATTAGGGATCTAATTTCCAACATAATTTGCTTATCAGTGTTTATCTCAAGTATCTTACCTATTTTAGATTGCAACTCAACTTTTTAGATAGATTTTATTTTCTTTTTATCTTATGAACCACTCAATCATGCTATCTTGTGAATATTGTATAAATTGTATATAAATCATTCTTTTGTCTATAACTTTCTTCACATTTATCATAGTAAATAGAAAATTACTGTTGATATTGGACTTTCAATCCCAGTGGAACGATATCTAAATTTTGAAAACTACAAACGATTGGTGCGCTTGCCAATTAACAACCCGGTGGTAGAAACGAA
Source organism: Clitoria ternatea (assembly GCA_037962975.1). Taxonomy (NCBI): domain Eukaryota; kingdom Viridiplantae; phylum Streptophyta; class Magnoliopsida; order Fabales; family Fabaceae; genus Clitoria; species Clitoria ternatea. Next base: position 140,728,385 of record CM075670.1, read on the forward strand.
CTGTTGAGACGCTATCGCCGGGTTAACAAAGATCTTCTAAGTGGAGTAAGAATCTGGCTGAGTAAGAATTCTGAGTGAGGTATGACCTGGTAGGGACCGTTCCCGAGTGAACGAAAGTCCCGATTCCGAGTGACGATATGAAAATACCGAGTGTAGGATCTCGCTCCAGCGAATAGAGTTCGCTCCAGCGATTTGTGCTGGTCATGCTTAGCCGAATCTGGGTCTTGCCAAGAGAGTGGCTGTAACATCCCAATTTTGAAGTTTAAAACCGAATGGAAGACCTACCATTAAGAATTGATTTCACAGTAGGGAAATAACCATTGAATTATGATTAACAACAAGCAAGTTTAAACCATTAAAACGGTTACTGTAAAGTGGAAATCCTCGTAACTCAACTACCTTAACTTCTGAAACAATAAACTGATTAAATAAAGAAGAGGTGATGGCCGAGTGATGGGGTTGAGTGCGCATGGCTGAGTGGAGCTGCTGGACTCACGCTCTCCCACCCCACTCTCCTCTTCCTCGTGCACGCGCATGCTTATACATATATGTGCCTTAGAGTTATGCATCTCCTTCAGACTTCTCTTCTTCTCTTCTTCGCTCTTCACTCTCTTTATCCTCTTCTTCTTTTCTACTCGCTGTTCTCGTGAGCTCGAGACAGTGGTGGCTGAAGGTCGGAAGTCCTCCTTCTTTACTCGACGAGCCAGTGAGGGTGAGGGTGTGCATTCCCTCTGCATGCAACCCGCCTCCTTCCTTGTTCCCTCATTCCTTCGTCGACTTCCTCTTCTTGCTCGAAACTGCCAAGCCCCAGTGGAGATCTGCACTGCGAGGAGCTTCAAGGGGGTCGGAGTGTTCACAGCATTGTGATGGAGCCCTTCCAGGGAGCAAGCCGAGAGCGGGACGTCTTGGGCCTCCCCTGCTCTTGCATGCAGATGTTAAGGGTGATTCAGTGTTCCTCTGGAATTGAATATCGCGTTGACCGACTGAGAGCTTCAGTCCAGGTAGGGGGAGTATCTTCTATCTTAAATGCATGGGTTATGAACAGGTTCCGAGTGCTGATGCTTGCTATATCCATGCTCTGATTGTGTGTTGTGTTGCATGCGAGTGTGTACAGCCCAGTTGCATGACGAGTGAAAGATGAGTGTTGCATGTTAGCATCTTCCTTAGAAATGCATGCGTTGTTGAGTCTCGTTACCATGGAACCCGATTGCATGTTGTGTTGTGTTGATGAGAATACTTTATTGAATCTGTGCATGTTCATAGGAATGCACGCGTTGATTAAGGTCTGGTACTGTTATATACTGATTGCATATTGTATCATGATTGATTGGAATGCTTGCATGAGCCTGTCATTCTTCGTATAAATACCTGCGCTGATTAAGTCTTGATGCTGCTGTGAACCGAATGCATGTTAACTTGAAGTTGATGAAAATGCTCATAGAAGCTTGATACTGATTGATATTGATTGTATTGGAATCATATATGGTTAATGGAATGATGATGATGATTGCATGGAAGCTATGTGTGTTAAATTAACATGCGAAGTCCTGATGATATGTACTACCGACTGCATGTGAAAGATGTGTGATTGAATGAGGATGTGTGCATGAATTAAATGCTGTGTTGTGGAGTACTGTTAATGTCCAGCATTGATTGCATGAGATGCATGTGCCGATTGAATGCTGATGATGTATGATGCCGATTGCATGAGATGCATGTATGGCCATGTATATGAACTCTGTGTGTGTGATGAATCCGCGTGTGGCGCATGGGATGCGTTTATGCTGAGAGCACGTAGTGTGGGACACTACCATCGGTTTTAAAGCGTGGGACGCTATGAAATCCTTGAGTGGGACTCAAGGTAGCCCTTGAGTAGGACTCGGGCTGCCTGTGAACACCTCCGTTGGCGCTGAGAGCGCTGGTGTCACCTGTGGGCAAACGGTTGGGTACCTGTAAAACGGCCAAGCAGCTGGGAGCTGATTTGATAGCTGAGAGCTATGTGTAAAAAGGCTGAGAGCCTACGTTGCAACGTCTAAACCGATACACACGAATGCGGAACCGAGTGAGATAATATGTGTTTATTAACTGTTGACAATGTTTGGAATTTGATTATGCATTTGACAATGTTTATGAAGATGATGAATGTATATGCCCGAGTGAATTATTCCGTGTGAACCTGCCTTGGATGCTAAGTGAATCCTGTTTCATGAATATATATATATGTACCAGTGTTATTGAAATATTATGTGTGTAGCCGAGTGAGAATTGTTGAATTCTGATTGAGAAATATTCAATATATGCGTTCTGATTCATGGGTATTGTTATTAAGTCACTGATTATCGTACGTTAAAGTTGTTGAATTGATGCGTGCATAAGGCCGAGTGACAATTGGTGGATTCCGATTGGTAAGAGTCTTATGTGTGTCCTGGTTGATTGGTGCTACTCTGACTATAATCGTTGCCATGTATAATTGTGTGTGTATATATATATATATTGTTGTATAAATGTGAGGCAACCTGAGTCGGTATCTGTCATTTGAAATTCAAGATGCTCACCCCTGCACCATTTTTCCAGTATGTATGCAGGTTGGACCATAAAGTGATGATAAGGTCTCAGGTCCGAGTGAGGGGTACTCCGACCGCAAGTGTTTATTTTGTATGTGTCATGTTTCGTCAGTTGTAGCCTTCGCCGGCTCGTATTAACCGTGTGGTGTATTGAACATGAATATATATATACGTATAGGTAATTGAGTTATTGTGACCCGAGTGCATGTTTTTATACATATATATATATATACGTATCACGTTGATAACAGGTGCTGAGGAATGAACGAGGTTAAGGTAATAGACATTCCGAGTGCATGATTATGCATTTACACTATGTTGTATACGAGTGGTCGTGTTTGGGTAGACCGAGGGACGCTGATGGTTAGAATACTGCTCAATTAATGATTTCCGAGTGGACGTAGTTGGGAAGTCAACTCCGAGTGGAACTGGGAATGGCTATGCCTTCTTGTTCAAATGATGATACTTCGATGAATTCTAAGTAAAGTACCTTGGATGAACCTGTACTGTGTAAGACCTGATGAGAGGATTCCTGAGCGAAAATGAGGGCGGCCTTTACCGAGTGAAAAATGTAAGTAAAAACCGAGTGGGAAGAGTTCGTATTTTTCCGAGCGAAATCATAATCCCGAGTGAGGCAGAGTTGTACCTCCCGAGTGAAAACCTCGAGTGATTCCCTGCTGAGAGAGGAGTTCAATTAGTGGTTTAGGGTGGATTGGATCTTAAGTGTGAGGTATTGATAATCCGAGTGAAAGATGTAAAGCCCGAGTGAGTAAGGATTGGTGTCCCGAGTGGTTGGGTTCGAATAAGTCCGAGTGGGACTTAACTTCCCGATTTACCGAGTGAAGCGCGAGCGTGAGGATTTGCCGAGTGAACCCTTGTCCATACCCGATTGAGAAATTACCTAGTGTCTGTGTTGGAGGGGCGTTGTGTTGATCTCGCTTAGGTGGTGTCATACCTCGCCCAAGCGACTAGGGCGGTTCGCCCAAGCGCATGGAATCGTACTGAAGCGAGCAGACGTCAACGTGGAACTCCGCCCAAGTACCTCCCTCTTCCATTGTCGCATTATTATATCTCGCTGGGCGGTGTTGGACATCGCCTGAGTGAGTGGACGTTGTGATGTAGTCCGTCCAGGCGTTGTCGTGCCTTGCTGAACTGGACGGCGGTGTAATCACTTCCTCCTTCCGTGGTTGCACTATTATGCTTCGCTCAGGCGGCGTCGGACCTCGTCTGAGCGAGCCAGTTATCTTAGTCTTCGCCCAGGCGCTGTTGTGTTTCGCTGGGCAGTATGGGTCGGTCCAAGCCTTGCTTCCTCCTCCAACTGTTATACGTGTTAATCATCCTTTTATTTACCTTGTCCCTTCCACCAAATGCCATGCGTGTGGATGACCTCTCATTTCCCCTGCCTTCCTTCCCTTATTATTCATGCCCGGTTCTTCTTGATTGTCTCTGGGAATGGAGCGAAGGGAGTGCTGTTTGGACTGATTTAAGCTGCTGTGCTCCGCTGAGTACCGGCTGAGTGCTTGTCCTTCCTTGCACTCCGCCCCTTTTGTTATCCGGTTGCCTTATAGTCTATTTGGTTACTTATTTTTGGAAAAATTTTCCCCGTATTGGTTCTTAATTATTTATTTTCTTTTCTATGCCGATTGGCCAGTAGTTGGTTTTTGTGAAAAATTTCCCCCTGTTTTTGGAATTATTATTTATTAAAAATTAGGGTGTTACATTTTGGTATCAGAGCAGACGAAAAGGTCCATGGCCAAGGTTTGCCTACTGTTTGTGGGCGGTTGAGTATATTATGCCAGTTTGTCCTAGATTGCTTATGATATTCTATTGTATGTTGATACCTGTCCAATTATGACTCGGGTGATGATATATGTTATGATTCTCTATTGAAATTGGTATATGCTGACTATGAATGGTGTGGTTGTACGCCTGTGCCTTTGTTGAGAAATTTGAACGTGTGATAAATGAATGATACATGAAGTATGTGATTTGCAGTATAAGGGATGGGTTGTAGTTCCTAGGTTGAAAATCTGGGTGTGTAATAAGTGAGTGAAGGTGAGGTCGGATATATGTTAAAATTGGGGTTGCGTCTCGGTGGCGATTGAGGAAGCCAAGTGAGTGATGGCTAGATGCTGGACCAATAGGAATAGTGACCCAGTTGATGAGGTATGACCATGAACGAAGGCGAAATAGAACATCTGTATGACCTGGATGCTGTCTTGGTTTGGTGTATGAAAAACCGAGTGAACGGTACTGGACCTTATAACAATATTTGGATATTGTGAGGTACCCATCGTGGGATACTGGATAAATAATGACCCCTTAGGGATTCTAAACCTGATAGTTTATTACCTTGCGAGTTGTTGAGCCGAGTAGAACAATTGCGTAGTAGCTCATTGAGGCTTGAATGATTATCATGTGATGTGTTGTGTGTGAGATGTGTTGGTAGCTGCACTATGATTGCGTAATGATGCATGCGACTCCTGGATTGTGGTACTATAAACTGTTTAGTGATTATGCGACTCCGTCCACGAATGCATGCTAATAATTATATGAATACTGACTGAATACTTACAAAATAGGAGTGTTACCATTACTGCCGAGAGCTATTGTGACGGATGTTTTGTAACCTAGCATATGAACCCCGCGTAATATATATATATATACCTGATGTAGGTGATTAAGGGCGAATTGCTTTCATGTATTGCTCTATACTCGAAATATAATAGTTGTTTGATGATTGAAATAGGTGATCTGTGTGTGATTGCTTGGTGATGCATGCAACACCCGGATAGTATGATAGATATTAATTGTGAATCGTTGTGATGATACCCGTCTAAAGGATATATATATGTGTGAATAAGAATGCCGAGTGACTTATGCTGTGAGTCAGCGAATAAGAGCTGTGTGTGATATATATAATGGAATGTATCAGCATCGAATGCTCTTCCGAGTGGGCAATCAGATGGATGCATGGGATATTGAGGATTCTGAGATTAATCCTAAAAGACCTCCGAGTTGGACTCGAGGCCATGCTTGGAGCATGAGCATTGGATACTTAATGGAAGTCCTTGGGTTGGACCTAAGGCAAACGCCGAGTGTATTGGAGTTGGACTCCTGGTGAACACATCGTATACATCTGATTCGCCGACTGGATGAATGCATGTTATAAGTACAATTTCTGATTGAATGACTGTGCGTACACTTATGAGAATAAATGAGCTCAGTGTGAACTATGTGAATGTGTGAATGTGATATTGTGAATAAAACCCTTAATGTAGTTGGAATTGATTTGGGTAAATCTGATTGGATGGGCGTATGTATATGTCAAGTGCAATGTGTGTTATGATTATGATGTATGCTGTAGTAAACAATGATATAACCATGAATAATTGGCGTGACATCTGATTGAGTGTCTGTATGTACATTAGTGCTGTTGCTGAAGCTCGTGGTGTGTTATAGCATATGTGATTGTGAATTGCTTAAACCTGAATGAATTGCATGAACCCGAGTGAGTGATGTCATCACATTGCTGGGGATTGAGAATTTAATCCGAGCCATGATTTTATGTTGAATAGGATTAGAGGAAATAACTACTCGGTATTGGCTAGGAGCCGATTGTTGTATTGCCATCAACTGTTTTACAGAAGTGATGAATAATTTTCATGATTATTGATACGTGATGTACCCTATGTGATGCGTGATGTTAAAGTGGGTGTATTACTTATATGTGTGAACTGCCATTAACTACCGTGTGAATTTGTATTAGTTGGGTGAAGTCTGGTTCGTGTGAGGAATGCTGCTCTGAGATGACTCTTCCTGCCATAGGTAATGTGGCAGCGTACACGTGCAGTGACCATGTAATTGTTGTAACCCTATAGGAATGAGACGTCATCCTATAAGTTGGATGCAGCAATTCATGAGTCGGGCAGGTGAAGCTGTAACTACTTATGGTGATGGTGAGTCCTTCAGACGTTTCCGAGTGATAATGAGAGTTAATCGAATGAGTGTTATGCGATTGATTATCAAAATGAGGGAAGAGGGTTTATTTGAACTTGGCGTGTCTGTTTCCGAGAGAATTAGAGGTTACTGGGTACGGATTGGCTACAAAAAGGACGATTGGTATTGGAATATGGAGAGTGACCAAACTGTCACTGAAATTGGAGTTTTGAAAAGTTAACCGAGTAATACTGTAGGCCTAACGAAGAAACCAGGATTGGAGCCAAATTAAATTGCAAGGTGAAGACTTGCTTGGGAAGGGATTAGTATATTCCGAGTGTGCAAAAGTAGGGACAATTCCGAGCGAAGTCTTATGAGGAAGAACTGCTGAGTGAGAGTTAGAGTGTTCCGAGTAGAACCTCATAGAGAGTACCATTAGTAAGTTAAGGGGGTAGTATCCGAGTGTAACGCTCTGAGCAAGGAGAGATTCGAGTGGCGTGTCTCAGAGTGTATCACTTCCGTGTAGAATGAAACCATGTGGGATGGCTCTACGAAGAAAGATGCCGAGTGTAGAATTCTTAATGCCCTTGTGATGTCCAACCGAGTGATTTTCCCGGAGAAAAGTCCTTCTGGACGAAAATGAGACTCTGAGTGAGTGAGTTTAGCCAAAAGCATGGGTAGGAACCTAAGATTTCCACGCCGAGCGTGGTGCCTGTGCGAATTAAACCCTAGCAAATGGTACTGACTGGAGCACATGGGAGCCCTTTTGAGCGTTCATTCGGGTGTAAGGAAGAAATCTTGTGGTCAGATTTCAAAAACCCGAGTGTTTAAACCGAGAGGAATTGGTCAGGAGTGGGTGTTTTTAGGGATCAGTGATGTTGTTTACCTATTAGAATACTCCCAACTAGATGATTAACCCCCATACGTGTCCATTTGATACAATTTTAGTCTGCACCCTGTATGAGTTGCGGTTATACCGAGTGAATCATTTGAGTCAGGGAAACCGAGGGTGTAAATACACCAATCGGTGTTGAGAGCATAGGGCCGAACGACCAAGAAATTAGGAAGTGCCCCTGCTTGTAATGAATTGGCTGAGTTAAAATGGAATAAATTGTACGTTCTAATTCCCAAATATAATAAATCCTCTAATGAAGTTGTAATCAGGTAGGACCTGACTTTTTGTTTTACCGACTGAGAATTGTGGTGCGGTTAGTAAACCGCTTGAGTGGTAAGACTTCTCCGAGTGAAATTGTGGTTCAGTCGGTGACTGCTTGTGGAGACAAAGCCGCGCGGTAGCTAAACAGCAATCTTCCGAATAAGGTGTTTATGGTAAGTTACCGATTGAATTTCAAGGACGAAATTCTTTTTGAGAGGGGGAGAACTGTAACATCCCAATTTTGAAGTTTAAAACCGAATGGAAGACCTACCATTAAGAATTGATTTCACAGTAGGGAAATAACCATTGAATTATGATTAACAACAAACAAGTTTAAACCATTAAAACGGTTACTGTAAAGTGGAAATCCTCGTAACTCAACTACCTTAACTTCTGAAACAATAAACTGATTAAATAAAGAAGAGGTGATGGCCGAGTGATGGGGTTGAGTGTGCATGGCTGAGTGGAGCTGCTGGACTCACGCTCTCCCACCCCACTCTCCTCTTCCTCGTGCACGCGCATGCTTATACATATATGTGCCTTAGAGTTATGCATCTCCTTCAGACTTCTCTTCTTCTCTTCTTCGCTCTTCACTCTCTTTATCCTCTTCTTCTTTTCTACTCGCTGTTCCCGTGAGCTCGAGACAGTGGTGGCTGAAGGTCGGAAGTCCTCCTTCCTTACTCGACGAGCCAGTGAGGGTAAGGGTGTGCATTCCCTCTGTATGCAACCCGCCTCCTTCCTTGTTCCCTCATTCCTTCGTCGACTTCCTCTTCTTGCTCGAAACTGCCAAGCCCCAGTGGAGATCTGCTCTACGAGGAGCTTCAAGGGGGTCGGAGTGTTCGCAGCATTGTGATGGAGCCCTTCCAGGGAGCGAGCCGAGAGCGGGACGTCTTGGGCCTCCCCTGCTCTTGCATGCAGATGTTAAGGGTGATTCAGTGTTCCTCTGGAATTGAATGTCGCGTTGACCGACTGAGAGCTTCAGTCCAGGTAGGGGGAGTATCTTCTATCTTAAATGCATGGGTTATGAACAGGTTCCGAGTGCTGATGCTTGCTATATCCGTGCTCTGATTGTGTGTTGTGTTGCATGCGAGTGTGTACAGCCCAGTTGCATGACGAGTGAAAGATGAGTGTTGCATGTTAGCATCTTCCTTAGAAATGCATGCGTTGTTGAGTCTCGTTACCATGGAACCCGATTGCATGTTGTGTTGTGTTGATGAGAATGCTTTATTGAATCTGTGCATGTTCATAGGAATGCACGCGTTGATTAAGGTCTGGTACTGTCATATACTGATTGCATATTGTATCATGATTGATTGGAATGCTTGCATGAGCCTGTCATTCTTCGTATAAATACCTGCGCTGATTAAGTCTTGATGCTGCTGTGAACCGAATGCATGTTAACTTGAAGTTGATGAAAATGCTCATAGAAGCTTGATACTGATTGATATTGATTGTATTGGAATCATATGTGGTTAATGGAATGATGATGATGATTGCATGGAAGCTATGTGTGTTAAATTAACATGCGAAGTCCTGATGATATGTACTATTGACTGCATGTGAAAGATGTGTGATTGAATGAGGATGTGTGCATGAATTAAATGATGTGTTGTGGAGTACTGTTAATGTCTAGCATTGATTGCATGAGATGCATGTGCCGATTGAATGCTGATGATGTATGATGCCGATTGCATGAGATGCATGTATGGCCGTGTATATGAACTCTGTGTGTGTGATGAATCCGCGTATGGCGCATGGGATACGTTTGTGCTGAGAGCACGTAGTGTGGGACACTACCATCTGTTTTAAAGCGTGGGACGCTATGAAATCCTTGAGTGGGACTCAAGGTAGCCCTTGAGTGGGACTCGGGCTGCCTGTGAACACCTCCGTTGGCGCTGAGAGCGCTGGTGTCACCTGTGGGTAAACGGTTGGGTACCTGTAAAACGGCCAAGCAGCTGGGAGCTGATTTGATAGCTGAGAGCTATGTGTAAAAAGGCTGAGAGCCTACGTTGCAACGTCTAAACCGATACACACGAATGCGGAACCGAGTGAGATAATATGTGTTTATTAACTGTTGACAATGTTTGGAATTTGATTATCCATTTGACAATGTTTATGAAGATGATGAATGTATATGCCCGAGTGAATTATTCCGTGTGAACCTGCCTTGGATGCTAAGTGAATCCTGTTTCATGAATATATATATATGTACCAGTGTTATTGAAATATTATGTGTGTAGCCGAGTGAGAATTGTTGAATTCTGATTGAGAAATATTCAATATATGCGTTCTGATTCATGGGTATTGTTATTAAGTCACTGATTATCGTACGTTAAAGTTGTTGAATTGATGCGTGCATAAGGCCGAGTGACAATTGGTGGATTCCGATTGGTAAGAGTCTTATGTGTGTCCTGGTTGATTGGTGCTACTCTGACTATAATCGTTGCCATGTATAATTGTGTATGTATATATATATATATATTGTTGTATAAATGTGAGGCAACCTGAGTCGGTATCTGTCATTTGAAATTTAAGATGCTCACCCCTACACCATTTTTCTAGTATGTATGTAGGTTGGACCATGAAGTGATGATAAGGTCTCAGGTCCGAGTGAGGGGTACTCCGACCGCAAGTGTTTATTTTGTATGTGTCATGTTTCGTCAGTTGTAGCCTTGGCCGGCTCGTATTAACCGTGTGGTGTATTGAACATGAATATATATATATATATACGTATAGGTAATTGAGTTATTGTGACCCGAGTGCATGTTTTTATACATATATATATACGTATCACGTTGATAACAGGTGCTGAGGAATGAACGAGGTTAAGGTAATAGACATTCCGAGTGCATGATTATGCATTTACACTATGTTGTATACGAGTGGTCGTGTTTGGGTAGACCGAGGGACGCTGATGGTTAGAATACTGCTCAATTAATGATTTCCGAGTGGACGTAGTTGGGAAGTCAACTCCGAGTGGAACTGGGAATGGCTATGCCTTCTTGTTCAAACGATGATACTTCGATGAATTCTGAGTAAAGTACCTTGGATGAACCTGTACTGTGTAAGACCTGATGAGAGGATTCCTGAGCGAAAATGAGGGCGGCCTTTACCGAGTGAAAAATGTAAGTAAAAACCGAGTGGGAAGAGTTCGTATTTTTCCGAGCGAAATCATAATCCCGAGTGAGGCAGAGTTGTACCTCCCGAGTGAAAACCTCGAGTGATTCCCTGCTGAGAGAGGAGTTCAATTAGTGGTTTAGGGTGGATTGGATCTTAAGTGTGAGGTATTGATAATCCGAGTGAAAGATGTAAAGCCCGAGTGAGTAAGGATTGGTGTCCCAAGTGGTTGGGTTCGAATAAGTCCGAGTGGGACTTAACTTCCCGATTTACCGAGTGAAGCGCGAGCGTGAGGATTTGCCGAGTGAACCCTTGTCCATACCCGATTGAGAAATTACCTTGTGTCTGTGTTGGAGGGGCGTTGTGTTGATCTCGCTTAGGCGGTGTCATACCTCGCCCAAGCGACTAGGGCGGTTCGCCCAAGCGCATGGAATCGTACTGAAGCGAGCAGACGTCAACGTGGAACTCCGCCTAAGTACCTCCCTCTTCCGTTGTCGCATTATTATATCTCGCTGGGCGGTGTTGGACATCGCCTGAGTGAGTGGACGTTGTGATGTAGTCCGTCCAGGCGTTGTCGTGCCTTGCTGAACTGGATAGCGGTGTAATCACTTCCTCCTTCCGTGGTTGCACTATTATGCTTCGCTCAGGCGGCGTCGGACCTCGTCTGAGCGAGCCAGTTATCTTAGTCTTCGCCCAGGCGCTGTTGTGTTTCGCTGGGCAGTATGGGTCGGTCCAAGCCTTGCTTCCTCCTCCAACTGTTATACGTGTTAATCATCCTTTTATTTACCTTGTCCCTTCCACCGAATGCCATGCGTGTGGATGACCTCTTATTTCCCCTACCTTCCTTCCCTTATTATTCATGCCCGGTTCTTCTTGATTGTCTCTGGGAATGGAGCGAAGGGAGTGCTGTTTGGACTGATTTAAGCTGCTGTGCTCCGCTGAATACCGGCTGAGTGCTTGTCCTTCCTTGCACTCCGCCCCTTTTGTTATCCGGTTGCCTTATAGTCTATTTGGTTACTTATTTTTGGAAAAATTTTCCCCGTATTGGTTCTTAATTATTTATTTTCTTTTCTATGCCGATTGGCCAGTAGTTGGTTTTTGTGAAAAATTTCCCCCTGTTTTTGGAATTATTATTTATTAAAAATTAGGGTGTTACAGTGGCACCCTGACCCGTTTTCTTTTCCCCGACTCCTTTTGTGAACGTGAAAATTTTCCCCCTGTCTCGAATTTGTTTTATTTAAGTCGGGATGTTTCAATAAGGATTGGTAAAAATTGATAATACAATTGGTAAACTGTTGATTAAGAATTAAAGTCCTTACATACCTCCTAGTGAGTGAGGACTTGAATGACCTCCATCGCTCAACAATAATACCGAGGACCTTCCTCCTCAGTATGTCATGTGCTGGTAACGCCTAAGATTCCTACAAGTGGGAATTAGTTTGTATAAGATAGTTTATTATGAACTACATGAAATAACACACTAAAATAAAAGTTAAATGATATCTAACTTACCAGAATATCTGACCAAATGTGGTTCTTCACGACCTCCTCGACATTATCCAAGTCGGGGATAATAATGGACACCTTCGTGCGAGCCACAACTCCCAAGTAACTGCTAAACTTCGTGGCATGTTGTCCATGAAATGTACCAGTGTTGACATCAACGTCAACACATAACCTCTCTCCCCGATGACGCCTAAGTGAAATATCTTGCATCCGGGTAACACCTCTACTCTTCCGAGTAGAGGAATCCGTAGCCTGTGAGTCAGACCTAGAATATGGATCCTGGTCAGCCATGAGTATCTGTCCAAACAAGGACAAACTTGATGTCAATATATAGTACTTGTAACATGATTAATACAATGAATAATTAATATAACATTTAATACAATGATTCATTAACATAACATTCAATACATTCAATCATACCCTATGAAGATGGAATATTTTCCCACAAGCCTTCATGGTGGTCATGACGACTGGCAAGTACATTATCTTTGTCATGTTCCATGACAGAAGTTAGAATACGTGTTGTGGCAGAAGGAATTTCCATAACATCAAGATTGGGGTCTCCAATGTTGTGTCTACCTTGGATAACAATTGACCACCGTTTATCAGCTGGGTCAGTAACATAAAAAACTTACTTCACTTGCGTTGCCATGATGAATGGTTCCTCCTTATGACCTATCTTGTTGAGGTCCACCAATGTAAATCTGAAATCATCAGTTTTGACACCATTCTTATTGTCAACCCATTTGCATTTAAACACAGGAACGGTGAAAGGACCGTAATCGACTTCCCATATATCTTCAATCACACCAAAGTAGCATGACTGGCCATAACAGGGTTATTGTCCTTTGAAGTTGAGAAATGCATTGACTGAGCCACAACCATAACTCCACTATTTTGATTTACACTCTTCTCATCCTGTGTCCTTATATAAAACAAATAGTTTCTTATGTCATACCTACAAAAGGTGAAGACATCAAAGTTTGGGCCCTGTGCTAGTCGATGTAATGTCACAGAAGCAGATGTATCTTTCAGAATGGTTATTTGGAACCACTACATGAATGTCTTGTGGTGTTCATTCTATTTTTTAGTCATTCTAGGGTTGTTTCTTTTGACTAGAACTTTGTGAATGATGAGATACGATTGCATGTCATCCGTGTTGTTCAAAATATACAAGTGCACTTGAAGGATATCATCACGTGACATGCTCTTCATTTTTTTTTACCAATCGTACCTTTCCCATCCAGTCGCCCATCATGACGAGTCTTCAGAATAATAATGCTTTCAACATGTGACATATAATCAGTGCAAAACTCAATTACTTCCTCTACAATATACCTTTCCACAATCGAAGCTTCAGGATGACATTGATTCTTCATATACCCTTTCAGTATCATATATCGCTCAACGGGATACATCCACCGCAAGAACACTGGACCACACAAACGGACCTCTCTCACCAAATGGATGATTAAGTGGACCATTATGTAAAAAAAAGAAGGTGGGAAATGCATTTCAAGCTGACATAGTATAAGTAATGCTTCCTATTCCAACATATCCAATTCGTCGAGGATGATTACTTTACAATATATGGCATTGAAAAATAAACATAGTCTTGTTATGACATTTCTCATATTTTTTGGAAGAATGTCACGAATGGCGATAGGTAGAAACTGTTGCATCAACATATGACAATCGTGAGACTTCAACCTAACTAACTTCAAATCTTTCATGGAAACTCAAGTGTTGATGTTTGAACCATAACTAGACGGAACTTTCACACTACGCAATGATTCACACAAACTTTGCTTTTCTTTTCTGGATAACGTATGACATGCTGGGGGCAAATATGTTCGTTTGCCCCTTGATTGTGGATGCAGATCCTGACGTATACCCATCAACTCCAAGTCCATACGTGAATTTAGGCCATCCTTAGTCTTCCTGGGTATGTTTAAGAGTGTTCTAACCAAACTGTCACACACATTCCACATGCATTACATTAATGCAGTGTATTATCCAATATGGTAAGACAAAAAATGTTGACTTTTTCTTCCAGTGGTTTTGTGCGGTGGATTGTTTTTCACACTTGCCAAACACCACGTTGACGTCTTTCACCTTTTTATATATCTGGCGACCAGATAGTGGTGGAGAAGGCATTTCAAAATCTTGCACACCGTTGAATGATTTCTTTAACCTATGAAACAGATGATTAGCTTTAAGAAACCTTCGATGTCAAAGATAAACATTTTTCCAACTATGGTGCAGTCGCACAGAACTAGTTCCCTCCTCACACAAAGGACAAGCTTCGCTATACCTGGATAAGTTACCATACGCTGGAAAGTCATTGATCGTGTAGAATAGCATGGCACGCAATTTGAATGATTGCCCAACAAACACATCAACCTTGTCTTCCCATAACATTTTGAGGTCTTTAACTAATGGAGTTAAATATACATCAATGTTGTTCCCCGGTTTTCGTGGACCAGAAATCATAATTGATAACATAACATATTTCCGCTTCATGCACAGCCATGGCGGCAAGTTGTAAACAAACAACAAAACAGGCCACGAACTATGGTTTGTGCTTAAGTTCCCATACGAGTTCATGCAGTCTGTGGCTAGTGCAAGCCTAACATTTCTTGGTTCATGGCAAAAATCTGAAAACATCGTATCCATGTTTTTCCACTGCGATCCATCTGTCGGATGCCTAAGTAGTCCGTCAATAACCCTTTCATCAGCATGCCATATCATAAGTTTTGCATCATCTGCATTGGTAAATAGATGCTTTAGTCTTGGAACTATGGGCAGATACCACAACACCTTTGTAGGAGACCCTTTAGTACAGACTTCATCAGAATTGGCCTCTTCCTTCTTATACCGTGACACCCCATACCCAAGACAACGATGTAGCATTTCATACTAATCCTGGAATAATACACAATCATTTGGGCATGCATGTATCTTTGTATACTCTAAACCCATAGGACACAACACCTTTTTGGCCTCATAGTTACGATTCGGCAAGATGTTTCCAGCTGGGAGCATTTCTTTCAACAACTTCAGTAAGTCAGTAAAACTTTTATCCGTCTACCCTTTTATGGCCTTCAAATTAAACAATCGTAAAACTGCTGATAACCTTTTGAAATTGACACAGTTTAGATACAACAGCTTCTCAAAATCCTTACACAGAGTCGTATATACATGAGCTCTCTTAAAACCTTCTACCCCCATATCACGGATCATATCCTCAAGTCGGTCATCCATGTCGACATCGGTGTCATGCATCGAGCTTCGATTTTTAGTTTGAGAGTTGGTACTTGGTGTAACACCCTAAAAAAAAAAAAAAAAATTCCAAACAAAATATCAGAAAATTTCTCACGAAACAGTCCCGTATTATTCGATATATGAGGGAGCAGGCAAGGGAAGAACGAAAAAGCCTTCACTCGCACATAGCAACCTAGAGGGAAAACTAAAACTGAGACCGGCTCGATGGATTTATCGTAACGTACTAACACTAGGGCGGATTGCGCAACACCGTTCATTCGCTTAGACGGGGTCTTACACCGTCCAGGCGGAGTATGGTAATACAGCAGCGGATAGAAGAAATTTCGCACTGAGGCTTCCCTTCGAGAATTACTGGTCACTCAACAGGAGGAATAGATAAGGGAGATATGTTATTACATTCATACGCATAGCATTTGGTGGAAAGGCGAAGTTAGAATCATCCTACTTGGCTAGGCGGGGTATATTTATCTTGGGCGGGCTGTCCTAGTTACTAGGGCGAGGTATGACGCCGCCTAAACGAAATCTACATAACGCCTCTTTAACACAACTACAAGGTAATTTCCTCCATCGGTTATGGACAAGGGTTCACTAAGTAAATCCTCACACTCGCCTTTCACTCAGAAAAATGAGAAGTTACAGGGTACACATACGTTAGTAGGTTGCGGAGAAAGGAGGGATCTGAACCTATTCCACCCAGCTCAACTAAGTATGACGACGCCAGGGCGGACTTAGCCATAACGCCCAAATCCGGGGTTCAACACCGGGGTCCGGATTACGTTAGTATCACAACGGATAGGAAAGGATAAAGGTCGATATCTCGCTCTAGTATTTACTCGCTTCAGCGTGAGTCCTCGCGCTTGGGCAAATTGCTCCCACACTTCGGGCGGGATACGACTCCGCCCAACGTATCCGACATAAGTTTTCCTAAAACAATTCTCAATTTACTCTGACTGGGCTATATCCTGCTCAAATCATACCGTCCCTGCGTATCTATTAAAGCTCACTTATAAAACAAGGCAGCACATAGCATCACACACACAAAACCATACATCCATATATATACATAAAAGCGTATATTACTATTTACAATGCAAAATCAGACTTCTACTTGTTCATAAAGTTCTATTCATCACAAAACATTAACATCCGGTATGAACCAGTCCGGGCTTCATCTAACAACGCCTTAATTAAACCTTCGAAATGCATCAGCACTCCGCCCAGCATTCCAGCTCTGCCTCTGATCCTCCTCACAAGAGACATTCACTGAAAATGGCCACTGCAGGGGTGAGCTTTTACATGTAAAATGATACTCACAGACTCGGTATCAGCGTCAGTACACGCTCCTGCTATACATCAACCTTTCTCAAGTAACCAAAATCATACAATTCAACAATGTTCATGACACACATAATTCACCGAGTTTATTCCACATCCAAATATATAATCATGCATTCAAAATCATACACTTGCACATACATAGATTTATACATCACCACAATCAGCCTTATTTCTATATGCATGCCTGCGGATCCGACTCGGGAAAAGACTCTCAGTTACGGCCCCCTTTTCTTTTGGCCCCTCGTCCCTCAGCTCTTACCAGGTGGCACCGGCCTCCCCACGGCGTCTCGAGACTCACTTCTCTAGCTCCAACGGCTACCACGAGCCCTATTGGGATCTAGCCAGGGTTGGTAACTGGAAGTCATTTCCCTTGGGGTTCTTGACCTTCCATGGGTCACCCCACTCTTACTCATGCAACTAACACATTCATTATTACACATCATCGCGCCATGAACACATTACCGTAGTCATTAAGTAAGAACGAATATCCTCCACTACTCGTCATCATTCAGTCAATTACACCAGCGCATGTTACAATCGGTCATCAGACTAACAACATTGAGCAATCCAATTAAGAACATGCACATACATACTTTTCATAGTGACAACAAAATAGATCCATCATTATCATCCACGAGCAGACTACGCCATAGCCACGAAGATCACTATCAGAATCTCAAATCATGCATCAGTTTTAGTAATTGTGAATACATGCACACATGCACAGCATCAGTTCTAATGATTATAAAAACATGCACACACACACACTCGCATTCAGCAATGCATTCATCCGGTACCGTTCTTAGACCATGCATTCGACATGCAAGCGCCCCCTACCTTTAGAAGAATCCTCAGAAACCTTTTCCGTTCTTGTTGTTGGGTCCGATGTCCTTCTCCTGGTTCGTCCGGTCTTCCTTGGCTTTGTCGTATTCTGCGCCTGATTCTGGGATGAAGTGTGGTTCGTTCTTCAGTACTGGAATCAAGATCTCCAGGAGCGAAGAGTAAGATGGAAGAAGAAGAAAAATGGAGACGAAGAGAGGAAGTAGAGGATGAAGTGACGGAGGAGAGAGTCTGAAGAAAGAGTAAGTGTGTTCCTCACTAAAGGCTCACGATATATATATATATATGTACATGCGCATGAACAAGAGAAGAGTGGGATGGGAGAGTGTGTGCTGCAGCAGCCACGTGCACTCCACTCCATCCCCTGACCATCACCATTTTCATATTTTAGTGGCTTAAATCTACTTAGTTAAATACAATTAACAATTATTTTCTGGTTGGAATCAAGTCTTAATGGTTTATTCTTCATTCAACATTTAATTTTAAAACGGGGATGTTACAGTTCTCCCCCACTGAAAAAGAATTTCGTCCCCGAAATTCAGTCGGTACTTACGTAGGTAAACAATTCGGGGTACTGCTGTCGCATGGCGTCTTCGCGTTCCCACGTGCAGGAGGTGATCTTGCCTTGCTGCCACTCCACCTTAACCAGCCTTACGTTCTTGTTCCTTAAGCGTTTTACCGATTGATCCACGATTCCAACCGGTGTAGTCACAGTGGTTAGGTCTTCCTTAATTTCTACCTCGTCGTCAGGCATCGTGTGGCTGGGGTCATGCAAATACTTCCTTAGCTGAGACACATGAAAAACGTTGTGTAATCGGGACAAGTGAGTTGGTAACGCGAGGCGGTATGCCACGGAGCCAATCCGTTCTACTACCTCATAAGGTCCGATGTAGCGAGGGCTTAACTTCCTACTTTTTAAGGCTCGTCCAACTCCTTTACTCGGAGAGGTTCTCAGAAACACTCGATCTCCGACTTGAAATTCCACTGGCTTGATGCGTTTGTCATGGTAGCTCTTCTGCCTGTCTTGTGATGCTTTCATCTTCTCCCTTATTACCCGGATCTGTTCTGTGGTTTGCTTCACGATGTCTGGTCCCAGTAATAGACTTTCACCCGCTTCCGACCAACAGAGTGGGGTACGGCATCTACGCCCATATAATGCCTCGTAAGGTGCCATGCCAATGCTGTGATGATGGCTGTTGTTGTACGTAAACTCGATCAAGGGAAGGTACTGCTCCCAGTCCCCACCGTACTCTAACACACACGCTCTCAATAAGTCTTCTAGACTCTGAATCGTTCGCTCGGATTGTCCATCCGATTGGGGGTGGTAGGCAGAACTAAGCCAAAGCTTCGTCCCCAGTTCTTGATGCATGGTGGTCCAAAACCTGGACGTAAATCTAGGGTCCCTATCTGAGACGATGGAAGTAGGTATGCCATGCAGTCGAATAACTTCTTGAATGTAGATTCGAGCCAATTTATGCAATGGGTACTTCATATTTACAGGTAAGAAGTGTGCACTCTTCGTCAATCTGTCAACAATGACCCAAATGGCATCATGGCCCGTTCGGTTTTTGGGTAATCCCATGATAAAATCCATCGCAATTGAGTCCCATTTCCACACGGGGATTTCTAGAGGCTGCATTGCACCGTATGGTTTTTGGTGCTCTACCTTCGATTTCTGACAAGTGATACACCGGGCCACGTACTCCGCCACATCCTTCTTTAGTCCGGGCCACCAAAACTGTCTCCTCAAGTCGTGGTACATCTTCGTGGTTCCTGGGTGAATGCTGAGTAGGCTTTTGTGGGCTTCATCAAGCACCATTCTTCTCAATCTTCCTTCACTTGGTATGTATATTCTGTTCCTCACCCGGAAGATCCCATCTGACCCTTCTGCCAAGGATAAATCCTTCCCTCTAGCCTGAATTTCCTTCATTTCAGCTAGGTAAGAGTCCGCCTGCTGCTGTTCGTACACGGATTTTAAGAATTCGTTGGCAATCCTCAACGTACCGATTGTCATCTTCTGAGAGGAAGGGGCATCAACATGCAAGTTCATGTCTCGGAACCGCTCCAACAACTCAACTTCTTTTGCCATCATGGCTGCTATGTGGAGGGATTTTCGACTCAATGCGTCTGCTATGACATTTGCCTTACCTGGGTGGTATTTCAACTCGAAATCATAGTCCTTCAAAAACTCAATCCATCTTCTCTGCCTCATGTTCAGCTCCTTTTGGTCGAATAGGTATTTAAGGCTCTTATGATCGCTGTACACTTCAAATTTGGATCCGTACAAGTAATGCCTCCAGATTTTCAATGCAAAAACTACTGCTGCCAACTCCAGGTCATGGGTCGGATAATGTTGTTCGTGGGGTCTCAATTGTCGAGAGGCATATGCTATCACTCGATCCTTCTGCATGAGTACACATCCTAATCCGAGTCCGGACGCGTCACAATAGACCACGAAGCTTTCTCGTAACTCAGGTAATGCCAACACCGGAGCAGTTGTCAACTTATTCTTCAGCTCTTGGAAGCTGCCCTCACACTCCGGACTCCACACAAAAGGAACATTCTTTCGAGTCAATTTAGTCAGAGGTAATGCCAACTTAGAAAAACCTTCGATGAACCTTCTATAATAACCTGCCAAGCCCATAAAACTCCTTATTTCCGAGATCGATCTGGGCCTCTCCCACGCTATTACAGCAGCTACCTTCGCAGGATCCACCGAGACGCCTCGCTTGGAGATCACATGCCCGAGGAAGTGGATCTCATCCATCCAAAATTCGCACTTTGAAAGCTTTGCAAACAATTGCTTCTCCTTCAACACTTGGAGTACCGCCCTAAGATGTCCTTCATGCTCCTCAGATGTCTTAGAATAAACTAGAATATCATCGATGAAGACAACAACAAACCGATCTAAGAAGGAATGGAATATGCTGTTCATGTAATTCATGAAAACAGCAGGGGCGTTTGTCACACCGAACGGCATCACTACATACTCATAGTGACCATACCTAGTCCTAAAGGCAGTTTTAGGAATGTCCGAGTCCTTCACTCGGATTTGGTGATATCCCGATCGTAAGTCGATTTTTGAGAAGACTGAGGCTCCACGCAGCTGGTCAATTAAATCATCAATTCTAGGCAGTGGGTATCGATTCTTGATTGTGAGTTTGTTAAGCTGTCGATAATCTATACAAAGTCTCATGCTGCCATCCTTCTTCTTAACAAGTAGCACAGGCGCGCCCCATGGTGACACGCTTGGTCTAATGAACTGCTTCTCAAGTAACTCATCCACTTGTTTCTTCAACTCTACCAATTCAGTTGAGGACATTCTGTAGGGTGCACTGGAGACCGGTTCGGCTCCAGGGATCAAGTCTATAGAGAATTCAACTTCTCTATGGGGAGGTACACTCGGGACGTCCTCTGGGAACACTTCTGGGAATTCGCAGACAACCGGAATTTCATTCGCTAGGGTCTCATTCTCATCTTTGGTTAGACAAAGCATCATAAATAGTTGGGTTATACCTTGTGCCGCGCCATCTTCGGTGGGTTGTTTTGGGAAAACTATCTCTCGGTTTCTACAATCTACTAATACCTTATTGGCTGAAAGCCAATCTATTCCAAGCACAATATCAAGACCCTTTAAGGGCATGCAAATCAGATCGAAGGTGAAACTCCGATCATACAACTCAAATGCTACATTTTTACATATAGACGATGCGAACACACTAGGGCCAGTGGGGCTGGCCACTTCTAAAGTCCGGTTCATAGACACAGTTGGTAGCTTCAACCGTTTCACGCACTCATCAGCTATAAAAGAATGGGTTGCCCCCGAATCGAAAACAACATTAAGCGTATTCATTCCAAGTGAGCACTTACATTGTACTAGATCGTTTGCTGGTGCAACATCCTCTGCATTGATGGTGTAGATCCTTCCTGTCGCTGTTAGGCCGGTGTTCCTCTCTCGACTGTTCGGGGCATGCATCATATTTCCTCTGGTTCCGTTGCCTCTGCCTCCATGTCGTTGGTTATCATTCACTCTGGTTCGATCTTGAAATCCTCCTTGACGCACATTGGTGGTTGCCTGGCGGAGTTGGGGGCAGTCCGGGCGAACGTGTCCCTTCTCTCCGCAGTGGTAGCATTTAACATTTGTATCATTGCATTCCTTAGCAAAATGATCACCGCCACATTTAAAGCACCCGCCATACCTTGGTCGCCCACTCATCTGTCTTCCTCGGTCGTTATGGTTTTGATATCTGGTGAAGGGTTCATTCCTCCTCACGTTCCCTGGCCTCTTGAAACGTGATTGCTGAGGCCTCAGGTGCTGATTGGCTCTGCTGCACTGGCCCGAATGGGCCCTGTCATCCTCTTCGAATATTCTACACTTGTTCACTAAGGCAGGGAAACTCCGGATTTCATGGTATCTGCAGGCCCTCTTGATATCCGATCTCAGTCCGTTCTCAAACTTAAGACACTTGGAGTGCTCCGTTCCTGGCTGCTGGAAGGGCGGATAGAATAGGCACAATTCCTCAAATCTGGTCGCGTATTCTTCCACAGTCATGGAGCCCTGTTTTAACTCCATAAACTCCAGCTCTTTTCGACTCCTCACTGTGTCGGGAAAGTATTTGTCTAGGAAGCAGGCCTTGAAATCGTTCCACGTCAGGTGATTGTCATCTTCGGGGAATTGGCTCCTAGCTATCTTCCACCAATTCTCCGCTTCATCTCGCAGCATATACACTGCGCATTCCACCTTCTGGGCTTCGGTACAGCGAAGACCCCTAAAAATTCTCTCTAATTCCTGAGTCCACTTGAACGCCGCCTCAGGGTTCCGTCCTCCTAAGAATTCACTCGGCTTCCTCTTCAGGAAGCGGTCCAGCACATGGCCATCCTCAGGTTGAGTTTGGCCTTGCCTTTCAAACACATCAGCAAAGCGTTGGAATGCTGTGGCTATAGCCTCCATACTTTGACGATGCGCCATTCCTTATCCTGAAATTGACATTTAAGGATAAGTATACGGAGCCACTTACTACCGATCTAATTATTAGTCCAACAATTAATAACTTAGCACATTATGTCATTCGCCTAAGTCATACACACAATCGGACCAGGGGAAAACAACCCCTTGTCTTCAAGACAATCATCAATCAGGTCAACCAGCATCAGAACAATTTCAACCATTCAATCAAAAGACACAGACACCACCGCTTACACTTGGTAAGCATACTTTGGCCTTGGACTTTTCGGTCCGCTCTGATACCAAAATGTAACACCCTAAAAAAAAAAAAAAATTCCAAACAAAATATCAGAAAATTTCTCACGAAACAGTCCCGTATTATTCGATATATGAGGGAGCAGGCAAGGGAAGAACGAAAAAGCCTTCACTCGCACATAGCAACCTACAGGGAAAACTAAAACTGAGACCGGCTCGATGGATTTATCGTAACGTACTAACACTAGGGCGGATTGCGCAACACCGTTCATTCGCTTAGACGGGGTCTTACACCGTCCAGGCGGAGTATGGTAATACAGCAGCGGATAGAAGAAATTTCGCACTGAGGCTTCCCTTCGAGAATTACTGGTCACTCAACAGGAGGAATAGATAAGGGAGATATGTTATTACATTCATACGCATAGCATTTGGTGGAAAGGCGAAGTTAGAATCATCCTACTTGGCTAGGCGGGGTATATTTATCTTGGGCGGGCTGTCCTAGTTACTAGGGCGAGGTATGACGCCGCCTAAACGAAATCTACATAACGCCTCTTTAACACAACTACAAGGTAATTTCCTCCATCGGTTATGGATAAGGGTTCACTAAGTAAATCCTCACACTCGCCTTTCACTCAGAAAAATGAGAAGTTACAGGGTACACATACGTTAGTAGGTTGCGGAGAAAGGAGGGATCTGAACCTATTCCACCCAGCTCAACTAAGTATGACGACGCCAGGGCGGACTTAGCCATAACGCCCAAATCCGGGGTTCAACACCGGGGTCCGGATTACGTTAGTATCACAACGGATAGGAAAGGATAAAGGTCGATATCTCGCTCTAGTATTTACTCGCTTCAGCGTGAGTCCTCGCGCTTGGGCAAATTGCTCCCACACTTCGGGCGGGATACGACTCCGCCCAACGTATCCGACATAAGTTTTCCTAAAACAATTCTCAATTTACTCTGACTGGGCTATATCCTGCTCAAATCATACCGTCCCTGCGTATCTATTAAAGCTCACTTATAAAATAAGGCAGCACATAGCATCACACACACAAAACCATACATCCATATATATACATAAAAGCGTATATTACTATTTACAATGCAAAATCAGACTTCTACTTGTTCATAAAGTTCTATTCATCACAAAACATTAACATCCGGTATGAACCAGTCCGGGCTTCATCTAACAACGCCTTAATTAAACCTTCGAAATGCATCAGCACTCCGCCCAGCATTCCAGCTCTGCCTCTGATCCTCCTCACGAGAGACATTCACTGAAAATGGCCACTGCAGGGGTGAGCTTTTACATGTAAAATGATACTCACAGACTCGGTATCAGCGTCAGTACACGCTCCTGCTATACCTCAACCTTTCTCAAGTAACCAAAATCATACAATTCAACAATGTTCATGACACACATAATTCACCGAGTTTATTCCACATCCAAATATATAATCATGCATTCAAAATCATACACTTGCACATACATAGATTTATACATCACCACAATCAGCCTTATTTCTATATGCATGCCTGCGGATCCGACTCGGGAAAAGACTCTCAGTTACGGCCCCCTTTTCTTTTGGCCCCTCGTCCCTCAGCTCTTACCAGGTGGCACCGGCCTCCCCACGGCGTCTCGAGACTCACTTCTCTAGCTCCAACGGCTACCACGAGCCCTATTGGGATCTAGCCAGGGTTGGTAACTGGAAGTCATTTCCCTTGGGGTTCTTGACCTTCCATGGGTCACCCCACTCTTACTCATGCAACTAACACATTCATTATTACACATCATCGCGCCATGAACACATTACCGTAGTCATTAAGTAAGAACGAATATCCTCCACTACTCGTCATCATTCAGTCAATCACACCAGCGCATGTTACAATCGGTCATCAGACTAACAACATTGAGCAATCCAATTAAGAACATGCACATACATACTTTTCATAGTGACAACAAAATAGATCCATCATTATCATCCACGAGCAGACTACGCCATAGCCACGAAGATCACTATCAGAATCTCAAATCATGCATCAGTTTTAGTAATTGTGAATACATGCACACATACACAGCATCAGTTCTAATGATTATAAAAACATGCACACACACACACTCGCATTCAGCAATGCATTCATCCGGTACCGTTCTTAGACCATGCATTCGACATGCAAGCGCCCCCTACCTTTAGAAGAATCCTCAGAAACCTTTTCCGTTCTTGTTGTTGGGTCCGATGTCCTTCTCCTGGTTCGTCCGGTCTTCCTTGGCTTTGTCGTATTCTGCGCCTGATTCTGGGATGAAGTGTGGTTCGTTCTTCAGTACTGGAATCAAGATCTCCAGGAGCGAAGAGTAAGATGGAAGAAGAAGAAAAATGGAGACGAAGAGAGGAAGTAGAGGATGAAGTGACGGAGGAGAGAGTCTGAAGAAAGAGTAAGTGTGTTCCTCACTAAAGGCTCACGATATATATATATATATATGTACATGCGCATGAACAAGAGAAGAGTGGGATGGGAGAGTGTGTGCTGCAGCAGCCACGTGCACTCCACTCCATCCCCTGACCATCACCATTTTCATATTTTAGTGGCTTAAATCTACTTAGTTAAATACAATTAACAGTTATTTTCTGGTTGGAATCAAGTCTTAATGGTTTATTCTTCATTCAACATTTAATTTTAAAACGGGGATGTTACACTTGGCACTACCACATCTTCACCGTGCCATATCCAACGGGTATAACTATGAAGAAAACCATCACACAGTAGATGTTATCGCACATCTTCCAAGTCTAGCCGATGCAGGTTCAAGCATTCAATATAAGGGCAAAAATACCTTCCATTCACCTCCTTAACATTCCTCACTACGAATTCTATAAATGATTCAACTCCACCCTCGTACTCTAGACTTATGCATGATGTAGTTATCTAACTCCGATCCATACTAACTATTTACAAGGTGCTATGATCAATCTCACTTTTTTTACAAAGGTAGTGGTCCTACCCATTCAGGATGACAATTGTTTTTATACGTCATTGATATATATAGGTTAGGAGTTATTTTAAAATTTGATCAAATTTCGGCAGCATTTCACATTGGTCTCTAAGTACATAAAATAAGAGTGATCAAATCAAATTCAACTACAACCAAATATGCACCCAGAGAACAACATAAAATGCAAGTTACCAAAACTTTATCAAATTTTAAAATAACTCCTAATTTGTACATACCAACGGCGTATAAAAAATAATTGTTCATGCTAAACTGTCCAAACGGACAATTCAAGATTCAACACAAATAATGAAATTAATTAATTTAATGACCATTTGTGTCGAATCTCAAACGGGGAACTACGATTCACTCATGCAAAGCAACTTTCATACTAGTTAACTAGTATGAGCCTACGAGTTCGCAAGATTGACAACCACACACATACACTAGCAATAGAAATAACATTATATGAGTGCAACCAACAACAATAGAAATAACATTATATACTGTATAGTGAAATGTCAATTTTGATTAAAAATAATACTTTAAAATGGACAATAATTTAGTTAACTTTTCTTTTAAATTAGTATGATGTTTTTAATTTGTGTTATTTTAAATTAGAAGTATGGTGTTGGAGTATGGATTATGGATTATGGTGTTGGATTATAAGACTTTTAAACTTTGGACTTTTATTTAGTAATTAGTATGATGTTTTTAATTTGTGTTATTTTCAAGTAGAACTATGGTGTTGGATGATGAATTATGGATTATGAGACTTTTGAAGTTTAAACTTTTATTTTATGGATTATGACTTATGGATATGGTGTTAGATTATGGATTATGGATTACGGATGTGGTGAAGGAATTAGATTATTTACACCTAAACAATATTATGGATTATGGAGTTACATGTTTCACTCAAAACCTAAATATATATACTTATATATCTTATTTTATTTCTTTATTGATGTATATGCTCAAAATATTTTAATTAACTAGGATAAGATAATAGGAATAAACTTTTCTAAGTGATTCTTGCAACATGATGTAACAATGAATATTGTAATTAGCAATGAATCATGAGTTTCTATTCAAAAAAAATATGGCAATTGTATTCACAAGTGAACATAACTAATAAGTTAAACCACATTCAATATTTTACATGCAACTTATAGCCTCAAAGAAACTAACCATATTAATAATTTCATCAATAAAGAAAGATCATTAAAAGTGTTATACATGTAAAAATTTTAAGAGATCCAGTTTTAATAATGAAAATTGGGTTTCTTATATTTAAATATTTAAAGATACATGTATAATTTTAGGGGGGAGGGTGAAGTTATAAACTTTTAAGAGGGTCTATTTGTATATATTATTCTATAAACCTATGTATTAGTATGATATTATATACCCTCTTCATGTTTAAAATAAAAAAGTTTATATTGTTATATAAATGAGATCCTAAAAATTACATTTGTGAACTAGTAAAGGTAAACTCTCCTTGAAATTTGAACATGAACAAAACTCTCCTTGAGACCCTAAAAATTTTATTTTAATTGCCCAAATAAAAAGAATTCTTCTGACCAAGTGTATTTAGTATGCTAGTGGTAGGGGAATTCTTTACTATGAAATCTAAACATGAACAAAACCATGCACATTAATTGGAGCCAATAGCCATTTCAACATCATAGTAAAGCTAAGCTAGTACTACTTCAAAATCACCAAAACAAATGCATCTCTGTCAAATCAGGACAACTAATGGGTACTTATAGACTCATAGAAACTAACCATAACCACTCAATAACCTAAACTCATACAAACTATTAACCAACTTAATAACAGTTCTAACAATAGTAAAATAAATAGAGACAGAGCCAAGTGAAAACACACACATACACACAAGCTTCGATTAGGCAAGTGAAAACACACACATAAACAAGCTTCGACTAGGAAAGCGAAAGAAGAAGGAAAAAGTGAAAAAAGCCCATCAGGCGCGGCTTTTGGAGTTTCTGAAAACATATATAATCACGGATCCCCATACAACCGTGATTATATTACACATATAATCACGGTTACACCAATGCCCCTGGTTAAATATTAACTCTATATCCACGGTTAACACCATAACCATGATCGTATCCATCAATATATAATCATAGTTGTAGAGTCAACCATGATTATATAGTCCCCAACGAATAAACCCTAAACCCTGAACTATATATCCACGGTTGGAAATACGACCGTGATTATAAATTTAAGTATACAATCACGGTTCTGATGTTATTCATGATTATATAGTTACCCTAGAACCTATAATCACGGTTGTTCACCACTCCTGATTATTATCCAGTTGTTATATCCATTTTTCACACTAGTGGTGTCATAGTTTCTCACCTTTAAAATGGATTAGTTTTTAAACCAAGTGTCAACCCTCAATTAATGTTCCTATAATTTAATGACGAGATTAGTGTTATGATCCGTGATGATACCTGGGTTGGATGCAAATCATAGAAATGAAAACTAACTGGCCTAGTGTTAACCAAATTAATAGCAATCATACAATCTGAAAAGCAACAGACCTTATGTAATCCTTCATCTCATGCAAATTGAAGACCATGTTTGATACCTAACAATTAAGCATCAACGTTATTTGATATCCGAACCAGAGAAACCCTTTAACCATTTGCTTGCAAATCCTACAAATCTAGAGGGTCCAAAATTTATGGATCGATTGATTATCAATTAACCTTTTATAATATATATATGCTTAGGAAAGAATTTTCATAAACTTAAATTATTATTGATGTGCATGTGCTCATAGTAATAGTTTTCACGTGAATATCATTATTATTTTTGTATCAGGGACAAAATTTGTAATTTATAATTTGGTAAAAGTTTATGCTCTTAACTCAACTTCACTGTCTAAAAAGGAAGAAGCCCAACGTAAATCATGTTCCTTTAGATTGATCTATAGATGCTGATGGAAATACTCTTGTCACAGCTAAGAAATGAAAAGAAAATCTTATAATTAATGCCACTCGGTAGCTATTTGCATATCATCAATTTTTGCTCTTCCTATTTTGTATTTACTGATAACAAGTTCTTTAACCGGTGTTAAATTTATCAACTAAACTCTAGTATATATTTGTGGCTCTGCTTTCCCTTTTATTCTGCACGACACATCCATTTATTTGATATGTTACATGCATTCGTACTTTAGTTCATCATTTAAGTTTTAAATGCTTAGACTATATAATATTGCATGGTTATAAACAACCAAGTCATTGTTGAATTCTCACATTTACAAAAGATAAAGTCAATTCAAAATATGTAAGGTGAGGACAAGTAATCTTAATCTTATCATTTGTCTTTTAAAATTGAATTAGATTTAATATTAAAATTTAAGATGATATTAAAATTTATTTTGTATATTACTACTAAGAAAGTTACTGATAGCTACCAAAATATAGCGATTGCAACAACTCGTTGCTAATTAGTGACCAAATCAACGACGACCACGAAAAACTGACCAAAAACACACTTGAGAAGAGGATCAGCTACCAATTTCGCGACAGAGAGATACCCACCGCTAAATATTATTAGACTCTCGTTGCTACCACTGTCACTATAACATACATCGTCGCTGAATTTTTTTGGTTTTCCTTCAGCTTTCCCTCCATATTTTTTGTGACATCAGCGATGGAGATTACGTGTCGTTACTAGAACCATAAAACTAGGGTCGTCATCACGTTCACTATCTTCTCTCCTCAATTTTTTTGGTTTCCCTCTAACTATTTTTTGTTGGCGTCCACGTTAGCGACGGAGCACTTAGTCTTTGCTAAGTCAAAATCAAGAGAGTTGGCCGCTGACACCGTCGCTACATAAAAATCAAGAGCATTGGTCACTAAAGTCGTCGCTCAATTGAATGTTGGTAATGGTATCGGTTAGCGACAGGCTTACCATCATTACTAACACTAGTTGAAAAAGTGGATATAATCACGGTTAAAATTGGCCTTTAATCACGGTTAATCAACCGTGGTTGTTGCAGCCGTGGTAGTAGATAAGGTCCTTTAACCACGGTTCACAATCGTGGTTATAAATCACATCTAATCACGGTTGCTTATTTAATCACAGTTGTCAATCATAACCCTGAACACAGGTTCATAAAACTTGCATTTACAGACTATGTATAATCTTGGTTATGGTAGCAACCGTGAATAAAGAGAGTCTATAATCACGGTTGTCTAGCATAACCGTGAATATAAGTAGTCATAAAACTTCATTTACAGACTATGTATAATCACGGTTATGGTAGTAACCGTGAATAAAGATGGTCTATAGTCACGGTTGTTACCATAACCGTGATTAAATAATGAGGTTTTTTTAATATGGGTTCTATTTTATTTTTTCCCAAACCTGCAATGAGACAACCAGCACAATATACA
Organism: Clitoria ternatea; assembly: GCA_037962975.1. Classification (NCBI taxonomy): domain Eukaryota; kingdom Viridiplantae; phylum Streptophyta; class Magnoliopsida; order Fabales; family Fabaceae; genus Clitoria; species Clitoria ternatea. Next base: position 140,758,768 of record CM075670.1, read on the forward strand.
GTATATCCCAGCATATCCAACAACAATATATAAAAAGAATGGTATGTATATAACATTAATTTTCTATCAATTCATAACAACCTAAAAAATGAAACTATATACAATTCAGATGAATGTAACCTAATAAAATGTAAACCCTAAATCCTACACTAGATACATATATAAGAGAATAAAGATCCTATATCTAGCTAAGTCCTTTCCTGACTTCAATTAAGTATGCGGCCCATTACTTTCTAACATTATCTACAAGTGTCCAAGAGAAGTATGACTCGGATAAGTTACCATACGCTGGAAAGTCATTGATCATGCAAAATAGCATGGCACGCAATTTGAATGATAATCCGGTAAACCCGTCAAACACATCAACCCCGTCTTCCCACAACATTTTGAGGTCTTCAACTAATGGAGTTAAATATACATCAATGTCGTTCCCCGGTTGTCGTGGACCAGAAATCATCATTGATAACATGACATATTTCCGCTTCATGCACAGCCATGGCGGCAAGTTGTAAACAAACAACAAAACAGGCCATGAACTATGGTTTGTGCTCAGGTTCCCAAACGAGTTCATGCCTTCTGTGGCTAGTGCAAGCCTAACATTTCTTGGTTCATGGGCAAAATCTGAAAAAATTGTATCCATTTTCTTCCATTGCGATCCATCAACCGGATGCCTAAGTAGTCCATCAATAACCCTTTTATCAACATGCCATCTCATAAGTTTTGCATCATCTACATTGGTAAATAAATGCTTTAGTCTTGGAACTATAGGCAGATACCACAACACCTTTGCAGGAGACCCTTTAGTGCAGACCTCATCAGAATCCGCCTCTTTCTTCTTATACCATAACACCCCACACCTAGGACATCGATGCAACAGTTCTAACTCACACTGGAATAATACACAATCATTTGGGCATGCATGTATTTTCTCATACTCTAAACCTATAGGACATAACACCTTTTTGGCCTCATAGTTACGATTTGGCAAGGTGTTTCCAGCTGGGAGCATTTCTTTCAACAATTTCCGTAAGTCGGTGAAACTTTTATCCGTCTACCCGTTTATGGCCTTCAAATTAAACAATCACAAAACTGCTAATAACCTCATGAAATTGACATAGTTTGGATACAATGGCTGCTCAGAATCCTCACACAGAGTCGTATATACATGAGCTTTCTTAAACCTTCTACCCCGACATCACGGATCATATCCTCTAGTCGGTCATCCATGTCGACATCGGTGTTATGCATCGAGCTTTGATTTTTAGTTTGAGAGCTGTTACTTGGCACCACCATATCTTCACCATGTCATATCCAACGCGTATAACTACGCAGAAAACCATCACACAGTAGATGTTCTCACACCTCTTCCAAGTCTAGCCAACGCAGGTTTAAGCATTTAACACTAGGGCAAAAATACCTTTCATTCACCTCCTCAGCATTCCTCACAACGAATTCTATAAATAATTTAACTCCCCCTCGTACTCTAGACTTATGCGTGATGCAGTTATCTAACTCCGATCCATACTAACTGTTTACAAGGTGTTATGATCAATCTTACTTTTCTTATAAAGATGGGGGTCCTATACCCATCCAGGATTACAATTGTTTTCATACATCATTGTTATATACAGGTTAGGAGTTATTTTAAAATTTGAACAAATTTCAACAGCATTTCGCATTGGTCTCTATGTACACAAAATGAGAGTGGTTAAATCAAATTCAACCACAACCAGATATGCACCCAGAGAACAACATAAAATGCAAGTTACCAAAAGTTTATCAAATTTTAAAATAACTCCTAATTTGTACATACTAATTGTAACGCCCCGGCCGCTTTTCAGGAATGAACGACTTGCCCCACAGACCAACACGAGACCTTTCCAATGTGATTTTGTCCTCACTCACACATTTCCTGAGAACTTTCCAGGAGGTCTCCCATACCAAAATTACTCCAAGTTAAGCACGCTTAACTTTGGAGTTCTTAAGTGATAGGCTACCGAAAAGGCTAATGCATTTGTTGGTATAGGTAGTACGAATTCATTTCTTTAAGCTATCCTCGACTGTATAGTCCCATACCTATACAGTCTTTGGATCCCTCTCATTCCGGTATGTATTCAATTCATTCATGTGTCCCTTCCACTGGAAGCCTGCCAGGAGCCGCTCCTTGTCCGTGCCTATGCACCGGCGATCACTCCCCGCCCTTAACAGTGCCCGGGATGTCACATTCCCCGCTGGAAGCCTGCCAGGAGCCGCTCCTTGTCCGTGCCCATGCACTGGCGATCACTCCCCGCCCTCAACAGCGCTGGGATGTCACACTAATGAAGTATAAAAAATAATTGTTCATCCTAAACTGTCCAAACGGATAATTCAAGATTCAACACAAACGATGAAATTAATTAATTTAATGACCATTTGTGTCGAATCTCAAACGGGGAACTATGGTTCACTCATGCACAACAACTTTCATACTAGTTAACTAGTATAAGCCTACGAGTTCAAAGGATTGACAACCACACACATACAACAGCAACATAAACAACATTATTTAAGAGCAATAAACAACAACAGAAATAACATTATATATTGTATAGTCAATGTAAATTTTGATTAAAAATAATACTTTAAAATGGACAATAATTTAGTCAACTTTTCTCCCAAATTAGTATAATCTTTTTAATTTGTGTTATTTTGAAGTATAAGTATGGTGTTAGATTGGATTGTGGATTATGGATTATGGTGTTAGATTATAAGACTTTTCATAATGAACTTTTGTTAGTTCTAGCCACAGGAGTTGTAACGCCCCGAAACGTTAGTTAAAGTTTTCGAGTAAATTTTTCGCGTTTTCGGAAGATCATTTTATAATTAATACATTCAATTCAGAGTTCATGTAACAGTTGATAACAGCGGAAAATTATCATACATACTAGTCGTGAATAATTAAATTCAAGAAAATATTCAAATAGCGAAAACGATTTAGAAGATAATGTTACATGACATGTTATACTTATTACAACCCATGAAATCAAAGTTCAAGTAATTATTCAAATAGACATCAATCATGGCATCACTCTGCATTCTGCGTGTCATTCACTGTAAAAATTAATGTAAGAGTGAGACAGAATATAGAATAAGTATAAAATAGATAAAATTGCACAAACACAATCAAGAACTCATAATGATATGATGAATATGCCAAACAAGTCCATTTAATAATTCTTCAATTAGTCAAATGATGTCATGCTGGATCCATTTGGTTTTGGTGGGAATACTGCAGTAAAAGTCTCATAGAGACACAATTAGGGCTTTAGCATATACCATGAATCCCTATACTTCATGGCGCTTACACAATTAGGGCTTTAGCATATACCATGAATCCCTATACTTCATGGCGCTTACACAATTAGGGCTTTAGCATATACCATGAATCCCTATACTTCATGGCGCTTAAGTACCGAAGTACACAATTATCATAAGTAGGGCTTTGCATAGACCATGAATCCCTACACTCCATGGCACACAACAAAATAGGGCTTTACTCATCATAGAGTAACCCCCCACCAGGGTAGGCAATCATAGAACCCCTAAATTCCATGGTGCGTCTGAATGCTTATGATGCATGAATGCCTTTAATTCTTTTAACATACCATGATATCCATATTTCCAAAACCTCTTGGAATACAAGTCCCCAAAGGACACAACACTCGTAATAATTCACAAAATCATGGATTTACTATTTTGAGTCACATGTATCAATATTACAAGGCATTCATGTACATACAAAGTGTTTTCGTTATTCATAATTATTCATCACCACATCAAACATACTGTATAATGCTCAACAACATTTCTAATAACTCATAATCACTCAAGAATTTAATAATAAGTTTTTATCCATAGAGAAAATATCATTTTCTTTCATAATAGCCTTATTCAATGAATTTCAGCATTCCCAACAGCAACATACATTAGCAAAACAGTCATAACATGAGCAATTCAACTCCTTTTTAAATGATTCCACTTTCTATAGCTTAACAATACAATTATCTACAACTTTCATGAAGACCTCCAATGCTAATTATGCATGTATAATTCCCAGCACATCAAAATATACACAAAACATGGAACAATCTTTCACTCGGACAGGAAGTAGTATTTTGGCTATAACTTTTGCTACACATACTCAAATCAATCGGTTCAGGTCTCAAAATTCACATAACAAAAATATTTACAACTTTCATGAAGGCACTAATCACTATTTCTTACCACAAAACTTCCAGTTTTAAAAATAAGATACGGATTTCAAGTTCACAGATTTACAGCTTGTACATACTTTAGTTTTATGAGCATATCTTGAGCTACAAAAATCATTTTAATGTGAAACCACTTTCTAAAGATCCACAACATATATATCTACAACTTTCATGAAGACATTCAAGGCTGATTACGCATGTATAATTCCCAGCATATCAAAATATACACAAAACATGGAACAAATCTTTCACTCAAACATGCAGTAGTAATTTGGCTATAACTTTTGCTATACATACTCAAATTAATTGAATCAGGTCTCATAATTTAGATAACAAAAAGATCTACAATTTTCATGAAGAAGTCAAAGGCAAATTCATACGTTTTCAGTTTCAAAATTGAGCCACAAGATGCGAAATTAAGACTGGAATCCTAGAACAGCATACAACTCTACCCATTTCATAGTTATTCACAACCCTCTCCCCTCTTACTTGTTTTGAAGTCCTTTGATTAACAAGGTATGTCTTGTAGTTCCCTCGTTCCAGTCCGTAATGGAAGAAATGGAAAGAACAGCCTTTTGAACGTATAAGAATGAGAAGAAGAAGAAAAAGAGTGTGTGATTTGCTAAGTGGTTCGTATGTATATGGTAAGTTGTTAATAATGAGAGAGTAAGTGGCAGACTTTGAATGGAGGATTAGGTGAGATTTAATGGAACCTTTTGACTCGTCTCACTGTCATCTTTGCATTAAAGAGGTTAGTGATATATTAAAATATATAAGTGGTCTGAGTGGAGTTAAAAGGTGTTCGTTGTTGGAGATTTTTGAAGAGGGCGGTATTGAGTTTATGAGAGTAGAATGTAGTGTGAGAGCGGAGTGTAGTGTGAGGCGGTGTTGAGTGAGGGCGGTGTGCTGTGAGGTCGGTATGGAGTGAGGGCGGTATTGAATGTGAGGGGCGGTGTGGAGTGAAGAAGGCGGTGTGAAGTGTGAGGGACAACGCCCATGAAAGAAGGCGAAGAGGTCGGATTCGGTGAACACCGGCTCGGGGTCATCCGGTGTACACACATGTTCTAAGGACGGTTAACTTCCTAACCGGAGTGAATTTCTTATTTGGTCTGCATCATACTGGACCCTTCCTTTCCTTCATCAGTACTCCGATGTGAGCTAGAGGACACCGGGTGTTTTCCTTACATCAGATCGCTCAAGCGTAATCCCACTCGCTTGAGCGAGTCCTGCTATCTTGGACGAAGTGAGAGAAAAAAAAATATCAGGGCCGAGCGCGCTTGAGCGCAGGAATGCTCACTTGAGCGAAAGCTGATTGAAAAGAGGAATTACGCACTAGGGTTCATCTCGCTCAAGTGAAATCCGACTCGCTTGAGCGAGTCATGAATATTCGCTCGGAATTCATCTGAATCCGACTCAATTACTTGGTTCCTCACTCGGTAGAGCCTGTCCAGACCGAGCTCTCTCTCTCACTCATCCTTTCTCTCGGTAACTGAGTCTTCATTCAAGTATATCCACTCGGTAAACCTTCCAGATACTGAGTCAGTTTTAAGTCAGTCTTTTACTCGAGTTTTCACTCGGTAAAATTCTTCTGAAACCGAGTCATTCTTCTCTGTTTTCCACTCGGCCGTTTCAAATCATTATTAAGCCGACTCGTACATAATCTATCACTCAGCACAATTGATCCAAACCTAATTATCCTTCACCCAGTCTTTAATTCAGTGAAAACCGAGTCCCCCTTCATAGTCTTCAACACTCGGTTCCCCATTCCAAATCTGAGTCTCCATACACACACGGTTCCACTCGGTAAGACTTTTCAGAAACCGATTCTCTCCTCATAGTTGTCCCCTCACTCGGAATATCTCCCAATCAAATGCCACTCGGCATATCCCAACCTTATTTCACTTGGGTATTCTACAAGTGCATCATTCAGTATACCATTCCTAATCACTCATCTTCTGAGCCGTGTCTCACTCGGTAATTCATCTCCAAACCGACTCGTCTCCTGATCAGCTTTCACTCAGTGAATTTCATCAATGCTGACTTATTCCTATTCAATGCCCACTCGGTAATTTAGTTATGTAAGACTTACAACTATAAGGTTTCTGTTTGGTGATTACACCCAGTCGAAAATCCTTCCACTCGGAAGTATATTTTTTCCTCTGTATTACACTTGGAATGAATGCACTCAGTGAGTTTTTACTCAGAATTGTAACGTCTGGCTATGTTTGACATCAGAGATTGGTCCTTCAGAAATATTCGACTCGGAAACGAGGCTTTGGAGAGTACTTGACTCGGAAATGAGTCTTTCTGACATGTTTGACTCAGCAGTGAGTCTCTGAGACAGTATCTCACTCGGAATAAGTCCTCCTGACCATGTTCTACTCGGAAAACACCATTTTCACTCGGTATTTCCATTTTCCACTCGGAATTCCTCTTGGTCACTCGGAATTTGCAGTTTTCACTCGGAACAGCCTCTCTTTCTCACTCGGAATTTGGGCTTCATTAATAGGGATCTATATAAGTTATAGAATTATACCCAAAAATGAAACTTTTAGAGTATCACAACCATCCATAGAGTGTTTTTATTCATTGAGTAACACTAACAGATCTTTTATACTTCAAAATTTACAAAAATAGAGCTATTATTAAAAGTAGGATGTTACAGGAGTAAGCGTTGATGGGTTTAGCCAATTGAAGTTCAAAGGTTAAAGTATATAGTACCATGGTTTTGTTGTAATTCTTCGATGTCGAATTACTCTTTTGTACCTAATTTTCGAAATCTTGAAGCAAGGGAGCATTTTCTACTTATCCCTTTT